>OV281349.1:5025000-7525000 GCA_923062675.1 Marasmarcha lunaedactyla
CTCCGCGTAAGCAACTTTTCCTATACTGCTTTATAAGATGCAAGAAGGCTTACAATTTTCTAGTCAAATGAAATACTACAGAGCTACATTATTGATGGTCTAAAGTAAATATTCTACATTAAAAACCGCAGCTGCTTTTGATTTAATGTTTTTATTTTTTATTTACTTAAATAATTTCCTTTCCCACACATCACATTGTTAAAATAAAACTATTTATATACACTTCCAAAATTATAACAGAAGAGTGACTACAACTCAAATATTCAGACTATGTATAAGGATAACATGTTCTTCAATTAAAACACATTGAATGAAATTAACATAAACACAAATAAAGGGAAATCCATAACATTTAGATAGAAAACACTGTTTACCAGACAATATTAAACCCAATATTTGTATACACGTTTATGGTCCATCAGATTTTATTCAAATGGCGGTAATAAGTAGCTATGGTCATAAGGAGTTAGTAAAAAGGGACACTTTGCTTAAATAATTGTAACTGGATGAATAAGTATAAACATGCCGTGTTTTTAACTAAAATTTTTTTTTGTATAAGGAGAAAGTAGTAAGTCTTGGACTAATGAAAAATTGAATAACTCCACTATTTGGTTCTACATTATACGCGGCATCGTGTGATATGTTGTCGCAACACCGACGTGATATGATGCTGTGCAAAAACGTTGAAGCTGCAATCTTTTGATTTCAATATAAGAAATTCTCGTGTCAATCTTATCGCGTTCATGAGGTCTTGCATAATAGATT
Organism: Marasmarcha lunaedactyla; assembly: GCA_923062675.1. NCBI lineage: Eukaryota > Metazoa > Arthropoda > Insecta > Lepidoptera > Pterophoridae > Marasmarcha > Marasmarcha lunaedactyla. The sequence continues at coordinate 5,025,766 of OV281349.1, forward strand.
AAGATAAAATAAAAGTGATTAACTTAAATACTTTGTTTTTTATAATCGTTAATTCAGTGTTTGCCCTTAGGTAAGGAGTATGTGTTTGTGGGTCAGAAATCTTTAAGCCATTAGAGGACCTTGTCAGACTTTATAAAATGTATCATCAAAATAACTTCAGTTTGTGTCAAGATTGTTCAAGATTATTTTGAATTTTCATTACACTGGTTCTATGTAAAAAATAATTTGTATGTATTTAAATGGTAAATTAGACCCCAACATACACATTCATTGCATGGTCTGATCAGAACCGAGAATCAGTGTTATCCTCCTCATTGAATCTCATGTCACCATGGCATGGCAGATTAAAGGTTTTGTTTGGCATAATATGAAATTAAATGATGCTAGAAAACTTACGTCCAAAGAATTCACAACATGCTCATGGTAAAAACCATACATGGATCATTGTTTCAAATCCTCTACTTTCCATAGCTAAGACAATATCTGTTGCAAGACTTACACCATATTCATCGAAGAAATCAACAACAATCTAAAAATTTTATAAACATAGTATAAATTGATCCAACACAATAAGAGCTTTCTAAGCATAAATTAAATGATACATTAGTTAAATAAGATTATAATAAACAAAATGTAACACTGAGGGCAATTAATTGATAAAGTACCTTTACAGTTTGTAAATTAAAATCACCAGCAGTGCTTTGCTATCCCTCAACGGTCACCATATTAAAATACAAACCAATATCCTTCACAATGAACAGCAAAAACCATATCACATGATATCTTAATGTTATTTTGGGAACTTCAGTTGCAAAATATGTACTTATCCACGGAAGGCCCTTATATATTAAATTTTTAAGGCAAAAGATTGATTAGAAATAAAAACCTACTTTAAATTTTATTACAGCAACAATTACTACAGCCACCTATGACTTACATTACCAATTAAAATACAAAAGCTGTAAATACTTCAGTGTGGCCATGCTACTTCAAACAGTTGCTCACCAACCAAGGAATGTCAACATACACAAGTTGAAAATATAAATTATGTAAATCCAAACATGACACTTTGTGTTGCATAAAAAAAGCATTCTTATAAATTACTGTATGGTTTAACTTAACGGTTAAGATGCTTATATTCCTGTTGTAATGTTTCCTAATATTTTTTGAAATAAAATTTATGTAAAACACTTTTATTAAAACAGTAAAAAATAATTAAGTAGTACAAATTACATACATATGTAAAAAATACTTAACATGTTTTCAAACTATACCAACAAAATTCAACAGTGTGCATCAGTTTCTATAACTACAGTAAGCACCTGCTGACACCAGTTTTACAAGTTACATTATAATTCTGATTTAAATATTCCAAGTTCACATTGAGATAACCCATTATTTTGAATAAATACATATGGCAATGATATAGTTTATTATTGACATTTTCATTATAGATTGTGATATTTTTTTTTACAGAGCACAGTAGTGATGTGAAAACTGAACAAAAGATATAATGAACATTGTGCAGCTGTACCATATAGCCTGCAACAATGTGCACCGAATCTTGCCATTGGCGCATGCGTCATGCAAAGATCAGCCATAGGACAAACAGTATGGCCACCCATAGGAATATCTTTGACAAGAACTGCTCTTCCTCATACTGTGCAGTCCCACGTGGAGCTGAAAGTGGGGTAAAGTAGGGAGCATTAATGAATAATCACTTTCGTTTCAATTTCATTAATATGCACATAAACACTTCAAAAATAATTACCCGCACTAGGTCTAGGATCTCCAAAATTAAATGTTGAGGTAAATACCCCAAAAGGAAATGCACCAATTCCAAAAGACATGTGGAACCCTTCACCAAAGCCAAAGCCAGGGAACCCACTGTTATTTTCAGGTTCAGTACGCTGACCTGCTGGTCGGGGGGGCACCTGAAATAGCATACATTTTTAATTGTTAAATAACTCCATAAAAGTATTGATATATCACACAACAAGACTGGTAACTAAGCTAGACAGGTAAACACTGTCAACACAGTAAGGTCAAATTCCATCTTACTTTAAAGTGAAAAACAAGATAGTAATTTACAATTATTCAAAGATGTACATTCCATGTTCGTCACTTTGAATTTCACAGTCTACTTGTATATCTACTCGTAATATATATTTTATTTGATAACAATTCTGAATAATTTTTCTTGTAATTTTTATCATTATGTTGTTAACTTTTAAGTCTGTATTATGTTATACATTTTTCTGTACCCGTTATATTGTTTGAGGTGTAAATAAATGAATGTCTATGTCCAATAAATGAATGTGTATGTTGTTTTTTATATCTTTGGATACTCAATAGTAGCCAATAGAATAGTGGAATGATAAACAATACAATTCATGTTAACCTTATTATTTGGCGGAAATATTAATATTTTTGAATTAAGTCTTGGCATACCAAAGAAACTATGGAAAGAAAACAAGTGAAATTTTGCAATGTAACCAATAATATTATGGATGACCAAGTAGCATAGTGGTTAGTAGCCCTGCCTCATATGCCGGTCCCAGGTTCAAGTCCTAGCCGGGGCGTGAATTTGTGTGAAGAATACAGATGCTTGTTCTCGAGTTATAGTTGTTGATATTTACTTACATATTTTATTCTGGGTTCTCCGCCGAGTTCGCTATATGGTGATTCATAACACAAGCTATACTTTCTTTGGAGCCAAACAGTTGGTATTTATGTCTGGAGATTTATTATTATACTTATTAATATATTGAAATGTTAATATTTTAAATAATTACCCCAAAATCATTATACATTACCTATCAGATATTTTTTTTTATAATAAGAAAAGAAGAAAGATAAGATAAATAATTATATAAGATAGATATATATCATGAAGATAGATAATTTACTTCAATCTTCATCATATAGTATTATCAACATGAGTTCTTTTACCTTATTCCTAGGATCTTCCTGTTTAGTGTTTCCTCTGCCATACAAGGGAATGACTTTGTCTCGACTAATAGCTGCCTTACACACAGGACACACCTGCCTACTTGGACGAGTTTCAAGCCACTGATGCAAGCATGGCCAACTGTAAACAAATTTTACATAGCTATTTATTGGTGCTAAGTGTTTACAAAACCAAAACTACATTGTATAAGGAAATGGAAATTAAAACTTTGTTTAGAATTTCAGTGATTTACAAATATTGAAAGTTTTATAATATGTATTGCCATTTAGAGTAAAGATAATTACCCAACTAACACATTAGTGATAATTGCAGCTAAGTTTATGACTCAAAGTTCTATATCGGTGTTATTTGGGTAAAAATTACAACTTCTTACTGTACAGGAGTGATAAATATAAATAAAGTCTATAAAAGGGACTATGGTTTCAAAATTTTCAATTAATACCACCTACAGGGTTAAAATTGAGCACTTTACCACTGTTGTACCACTCTAAGCTACAGTGCGAGTGTGAATTGCTATTTTAAGTGGTAATTTATACCTGTAGTGCGTCTTATAGCTACAAACGAGAAGCAATAACCACCAATAAGCCCAACATTTCCAAAAGGAAGCAAAATCAACACTTAAACCACTGGAATATCTAGAAGGATGAAAAAATAACCTTAATGGCATCATTGGTTCTTATTATTTTCTTCCTTAAGTTTTAGAGGAGGATTCCATAGAAATTTCAATATTTGTTATTGTGGAATTTACCCAAGGTTTGACTTGTGAAGGTTAGAGGTTTAATTTAATAGCTACATTTGTTATAAAAACAAAAGATATTACTACGGGATACATTAATATCAAATTACTTTAATTATTCTAAATTCATTTTCATCTGATAATCAACATTTAGAACACAATTAGCTTTTTTTAATTTGATTTGCGTGTGATGACCTAATGACGTGTTAGCTCAAATCAATATTTTACAATGTGTATTCAACTTTTGAAATCAATCTGAAAATAAAACTAATCAGAACTCAGAATAATTAGATTAATATAAATTGAATTCTGATTGTTGACCGACAAATGGAAATAAAATACATTTTTAAAAGTTATCTGACTTTTATTTGAAAATATAATAATTAAGTTATTATTTTTACAAGGAAACAACTATATTTGTATGATCTAAAATAATATTTCACTTATAAAATTCTTATAAGAAAAGTGCTTCTGTAGTTTTTGTGGATTTTAACTATTAAAACGATTTTAACGGATTATTATATAATTGTTGGAGCTTGGCTCTGTGGCAGAGGTTGGTTGTCATTGCAAAGTATTGTATGCTGCATCTGTAGTTCCGTTCAATAGCTGAAATGAAAATATAATTGTATTAAGATATATAATAATTAACCAATACATTATTTTTATCCAAAAAAAGGTTTTTGTATTGTCAATTAATCCCTAAACTATTTTCCCTATAAAAAAAAGAATCATATAAGAAAAGGTCCTATGGCCCTTCTCTGGACCACTTAGTAATAACAAAAGGTAATTTTTAGCACCTAGAACAGCAAACGTTGAAGTAAGCGGGTGAAAATTATTACCTATAGTAACAAAACGATTTGCCATCTTTAATGAAATGTTTTTATGAAAACCTAACCTCTAATTTACATTATTTTTACTAAACATGTTTTTGGTATAACAAAAAAAGTGATTTTACAACTATACTATGTAAATTCACTAAATACTTGTTATACCAATTAAATTCTTTGTCAATTTTATTTAAACTACTATAACCATATTTTGTTTACAGTGTTTTTTGTTGAAATTCTCATGAAATCATTATGGCGTGTAAATTTAATTAATAAATTTATGGGCATTTTTAAAGTTAAGATCCCACTTGATTTTTCAGTACAGATATAGCAAATAGTTGAATAAAAGTATTTGGTACTTACAATTATATTATGTATTGTAGTTGTCACTTAAAAACTGTTACACACCATTAATATTGTCAACATTGCAACTACAGAAACAAAACGTACGTACAAATGAACAAAATCTAATCGTTCACTCAATAGTTCAATCAAACTGGCAAATCAGGGGTACAGGCGCTGCAAATTACGCCTTTAGGCACAATATGATACGCTCTAGACCTGCTATGAGAAGGCCCACTTAGGGCCATATCTGTTGCATAAGGGGTCTAGAGCAGGATATAGACCTTATAGTGAGCACCTTAAGTTGCACTATGATACACTCTAAAGCTTATTCGCAACCATAGTGCTAGTTGGGTACATAATCAAAGCACATATGGTGCCTGTATATTGGGAAACCAATAGTTTTTCTTGAGTATTAATTATAATAACATCTATATTGAGATCAAGAATATGAAAATACTAATCCTAAATAAAATACTGAATCAATATTTATATTATAAAAATCGGTTAAGTGTTTGTTTGTAATGGAACAATTAAAATATGAAGGCATATTTGCTGTAAAAAAAATTATATTTTAAGTAGTTGATTGATAAATAAAAAAATATAAACATAGTTTATTTATGCATGTTTTGAAAAATGTCTTTTAATTTGTGTAGTCTTGAGTAGATGATTGTTTCTGCAGAAAATAAATGTGTAATACCCACCAAAACAGGTGCCCGCACATGCTGACCACAGCATCTCTGGCAGTATCCAAGCAAATGTTACACTCTAGCATTCGCTCGTCACGTTTGTCGTCTTCTCCCCCGGAATCTCCTCCCGGGGAGGACGCACTCGCTTGCGCCTCCCTTGTTTCTGCCATAACTATAGCTTAAAAAATACCACTATGCACTTGTTACGTCAGTAAATATCACTACCGACACTATCAGATCAAATTCACTGTAATGCATACATACACAAATGGTGTGACGTCCAAATCAGTGACGCGACAAAAAATTTTAAACTAGTGTTTATTACACATTTATTTTTTAGCAGTTTTATAAAATTTTGAATATTTAAGAAGTTATTAAAAAAGGTTTCGAATTAATTACGTAGAAAATGTAGTCGACTATAATCCCATGATTTGCGGACTTGAATTTGTGATTGTGTGGGTGACAGAGAAATCGATATCACATTTTCATTACTTTTTGTAAGCACAAAAGAGATGAAAATATTTTTCTGTCAACTGTCATTATTTACAATTCAGCTACGTTCCATTTATTCAACTGGTTACTGTTTATTAAGCTAACTACAAAATTAGTATAAATAACAGCGCATGTAACTAGAAACTCATCAATTATTAAACTTTATCTATAGTCTCAATAAGGTTAATTTAATTTAGCATTCGGAGACTCTTACTTTTACTACAGAAAGATAACTTGGATTTTGTTGTTGTGTTTCGGTTGTCAAAAACTGTCACACGAACGAAGTTATTATTGGATAGTCTCTCTAAAATCAGTAATTTCTACCAATCATGAAGGGTAAGCCGTTTAAGTCAGAGAATGACATTTCATTCAACCAAACCAAAACAATTTTTTGTCAAGTGAAGTGTTATGCTAAAGATACGTGGTAAATTAGTAAAAATATTTATTGATTGCTGTTTTTAGTGCATTTTTCAATGCTTACATAAAATTTTTTGTGACTTCAAGGATAAAGTATTTGGGAGTGTGAAAAAATATGTTAACTAAGAGAGAATAGTTTTGAAAAACAACTGTGACGTCACAATTTCAGTCAGCTGAGGCCGAAGATAATTCTATTGCTTGTTTGAATTTGGTTTGTTGGGCAAATTGAAAACAATACACAATGGGAGGGGCTGTTAGTTCTGGTCGGGACAATAACGAATTAATTGATAACTTAATGGGTGGCCATTACATACGTACTCGAACAGTCGAGCGAGTTTTTCGTGCTCTAGATCGAGCTGACTACATGACACCAGAGTTTCGAGATCAGGCATATAAAGACCTTGCTTGGCGGGATGGTCCTTTGCATTTATCTTCCCCTTGTATCTACAGGTAAATATATCTTACAGTGTTACAATTGAAATACTTAAATGTTTTTATATTATGTATTGTTATCATTCATTCACTTTTTAGTGAGGTAATGGAAGGCTTAGAACTGAAGGCAGGTCTGTCGTTTCTCAATGTGGGTTCAGGGACAGGATACCTCAGCACTTTAGTTGGCCTCATCTTGGGATCAAATGGTATAAGCCATGGTGTTGAAGTGAATCCTTCAGTGGTGGATTATGCTAATACTAAGAAGAGTCAGTTCATAGAAAATTCACCAACCTTGGATGAATTTGACTACTGTGAACCAATTTTTTACACTGGTGAGTTATACACACTATTTATAGATTTTAAACCTATTTTATCTAATAATTCATTATTTTATCATATTACTCCTTAAAATTTATTAATAACACATTTCAAGGGTTATCACTGTTAATCATAACAGGCAAACTTGCACGGACACGAGTTAAAAATGTATACTAACTCGGGTTAAAATAGTGCTGTATGTCTCTATTATTCTAATATAAACTGACTAACCAGCTGACTCGGGCTTAAATTGTTAACTCAAGTCTGTGCAAGTCAGCTTTGTGAAGTTAAAACAAATTGATTTTTAATAAGGATTTTTCCTGTAATTTCTTGTTTCTGTTCTTTTGTCAATCCGTCCATCAGAACCCTTCCCCAACGTTTAGCAATTTCTTCTGGAATTTTAGGGCCAATGATTCCGCTAAGTACCTAAGTACCATCTTGACGCGTCGGATTCTGTCGACCGAAGGGCCCATAGACTCATAAGTGACAACAAACTTACTTCTTCGAGACTGCAAAGTCTCGAACATCGTCGAATAGTTGCTAGTCTATCGGTTTTTTACAGATTGCACTTTGGAGAGTGTGTGAATGCTCTTTTTCAGCTGATCGAACCTTCCCCCTTTCTCCACCGGTCAACCAGAGCAACACAGAAGTTTCACCCGTTTGTGGTTAGCGTGCTGAAGAGCCGAACTAAATGGTTCGATAGCTCATTTTTGGTTCGTGTTGCCAAAGAGTGGAACGATTTGCCTGCATCTGTTTTTCCAGACAAATATAACCCTGGAGCTTTCAAGTGTAGAGTGAATAGGTACCTCTTGGACAGGCGTGTATGTCGTCTTCATCGTCTTCACCATCTTCACTTTCCATCAGGTGAGATGGAAGACAAACGCCTGCTAATTATTAAAAAAAAACACGCGCTCTTCATTGGAATGTATTTTTTCTAAAATTTGTAACCTCTTTTCAATTGTACTGAGGTCTTCTGTTAAGTTTCAAATTGTCACTCAATTTTCCGGTTCGGAACGGATTTTCTGGGTCTAACGAATCAGTGTGTTCAATGTCTTGATCATGCTCACTCATTTCTCAATCAATTGTTAGCTCTGGATTCCTCCAGCAACTTGCGAAAAATCGCGTATCTCCAAATTCGCGTAAAACGGGATAGCGTAAGTCGGGGTATTACTGGATTACTTGGCTTTTGTCTAAAATTGTTTGTTCTCACCTGAACTATTAATCTGAATTTTTTTTAAACTAAATGAACAATTTAGTTTTAAGCTCACACAGCTTGTGATAATATGTGGAGAATTTATGTGGAACCCTTAATAAACATGCATACATAAAAAAAAATAACATTTATGAATGGGTAAAAAAGATCTATGTTTGATTCAGAAACAAAAATGCCTCAGAAATAAAGAAACCTTGTCATCACATACATGTTTGTTCCTGCAAGATTGGGACCTCTAAATTATGATGGAGAACAAAAAGTGTGGTAGCTGAATTATGGGGATAATTTTGTCTTACAAAATAATTGATATCTTGTCAAAAGTGCTTGTTTTAAATGGCATTATTCACTTTCTTGGTAATTTTGTTAATTGGTAATTTAAATTGGAAATTTAAGGTTTTCAGTTTTTCTGATTCCATGCAAAATTAGTATATAGAGTGGAATTTTGCTATGCCACCTGGAGGGACAGTACTCTTAATACTAGAGATAGCAAGTATTACTCTTTAGAAACATTCCTTTATTTTTGGTCAGCACATAAATAAATAAACCAATACTTTTATATTTTTTGATAAATCTTATAGCTTGGTACTTCATATGGAACTAATAATATTAAACATAATTTTTTATCCTAAATTTATTCAACTCCAGACACTGCACTCTTACCCAAGGTGACAACCTTCATCCAATGAATAGTTTGTGTTAACTATAATTTGTTCTGATATTATATCTAAAGCCTCATCCGTGCCTTGAAATTTATTTTCCTCTTTCATAGCATGTAGACAAACATTTTTTCATTTCTCTACAGATGCTATTAAAATTTTCCTCATTGTGACATTTTTTTTGCCACGTAATTTTGCACTATCCCTCCTATATTTTCAACATGATTAAACTGAGGGTGATACGGCGGTAAACGGAGCAAAGGCCTTTGACCTTGCTCTCTTAATATGTATTTCGTCTATCTTAAACTCTACAAATCTCGCCTTATTTTTTAGAATCAGTTCATATAACCTTAAGCAAGTTCGATGAATGTTCAATATTTTTAAACGTCAGCCAGTCAATCATTTGCTATTTTTTAGAATTAGAATTCGGTGCATGATTAAGAATTGAATTATGATAGGGTGCATTAACAACAACAACAACACTATTAGGTTTAAGGTTGGGTATTAATTGCGTTTGGACCCACTTTGCATAATTATCATAATTCATATTATCATGGTAATCACCACTTTTTTGGTTGGCTTTAAACGTGAGCATTCGGTACAAAACCATCCATTCCGCCGACATGAACGATGGTCAAACCTTTGATACATGTTACTTTAAACCAGAAGTGCTTCCATTTGACCAAGACTTTGGGAGGGTATGTGATGTATGTATTTAAGTTTCGTCGGTAAAAACAATTGGTCGATTTTGCTCACGACATGCAATTTTTATGAGATAGTTAATTCGCAAGTATCGAATTTCGTGCTTTTCCATAAGCAGTTTACGGTTGTCTTCCGTTGGTTTCCATTTAAATCCTGGTGAAATGACGTATTTTCGTACTGGCACAACCTTTATAATCTATTTCTTTTTTAAATTTTGCGTGTAGTTTTTTTTCGTCGGAATTTCTTTATTTGTAATGCAAAGTAGTGAATCGTTCTTCGGATTACTTGTTGATCAAAATCATCTATTATAATTGTAGGCTTCTGATTTGGTTTCCTTTTTAGTTGACTTAAAGGTTGGTTGGTCCCTGTTCTGAAGAATGACATTTGCTTTCTGATAATTCAATGATAAAGCGGTTTATATAGCAATTAGCAACTAATTGAGCGAGAGTCAAAATACTGCTCGAATTGCTATTTCATTCATTTTCGAAATATTTGTACAAATTATACAAAACGTCTTTAGTTTGGGAAGACAAAGGCTTACATCGACCCTGTTTCAACATCGGAACCATTTTTAATTAACGACTTTACAATAATAAAACTAATAATAAATATTATAAACCATAAGAATAAACCACAAATAAAATCAATTTATTAATAAATAGACCTAACAACAATTGGCAATGTTTATAAATAAATATAATTATTATTTGTTTGACACAGTGTTGCCAGATGGTCTCGGCGACATTCCCCTAGAATAATTGGATTTCTCCCCTAGAAATCCCCTAGAATACCCTCACCAAGTGGATGGTGGCATGCAGCGATTTTCTAAAGAGGCGGTACATGCTCATATGCGGTTCATATGCATTTTATTACTTATAGCTAAATTTATTTGTTTTCTTCAACACCTCGGATCTCGACCTAGACTAGTTGTGGCGCTCAGGTAATTTCAAGATGGTAAAAAACATTAATAACAAAACGTCAAGAACGTGATATTTGGTAAAAAAACTGGACTTGATGTTTTTTAAAGTGCCCCTAAAAATCCCCTAAATATTTTTCCCCCCTACTTTGCCCCTAACTTGGTCGAAAAACCCCTAAATCTAGGGGGAAATCCCCTGATCTGGCAACACTGATTTGACACTCACCATTGACTGTTGATTGTCAATATATTTTCTTCTTAAAATGTAACGAATCAATTTTTTTCTGACTGTACAGGGAAATTTAAATTTCAAGTTTAGAATTCCTGTAAATATACAAATACTACTACAACTACACACGACTCGAAATTAATTTACCTGTAAGTCGCTAAAGTATAACAGTGGAAGATAGGTGTCAAGCAAAATGGCAACATTTAAACGATACTAGCCATGCTTGTCAGCTCATAGATGCGTTGGTCGGACGCTCTGTAGGTAATGTAAGAAATTCACCTTTTTTCTGCCATTTTGCGATAATCAAACAGATAATAAAATTGGTAAAATAATATTACTACTACCGTACATACTGATCCCCAATGCAAAAGAGGTCGTCCAGTCATATATTGCAAAGGTTGCCTGTTTTCCACTTACGTACATTTTCATTAAACAGGCATTTGAAAAAAAAATTGTATTGTGTAAAATCCTCCATCTTTTTATTATTATTTTTTTAAATTTAAAAACAAACGATCACGTACAGTCTAGATTGTTATCTTATTAATAGGATTTTATTGTTATTTATCAGGCACTTTTAAAGAAAAACTTATTTTACTAAAATATGTATTTATGGGCAGTTTAATTAGCTACGACTAACTCAAAATATTTCGCCTAGTTCTTAATCGATGCAAAAGAGTTCATCCATGTCTCAACTCTTATTTGTTTTAATTGAAACATGAGTAAAATTCGATTTGAAAATAGAAATACTCTGTCATTCTGTCTGTCATGTCTGATTGTCATTTCCAAACATATAAAAATAAATTCATGCAATATTATCATTATTTTCAAACAAAATGGCTCGTGGGAACCCTATATCGATTTCCCTCACGGGAAATCAATATTTGTAGCAACAACAAATAAAAGACTGACACAAAAAAAAGCACTATAATTTGAAAAATACATGACTGAATTTTTTTCCATATTTTTCTGATAACTGTTATGACCTAGCGGCTAGGTAGCTAGCCTATCACCCGGTTTCGCCTTGACGTCGACCTTTGGGCACCCTGTATAATAATATATATTATTTTATATAATAAAAATATTTTATTCAATTCCAAAAAGCGGTTGAAAATATTGATTGTTAATTTCTCGACAGTTTCTGCTCAACGGATAATTTCAATACAAATTTCATTAATTTCTAAGAATCAACTGGTTTGCGAAAATAGCACTTTCGAACGAAAAATTGCATAGAAAAGTGAACGATATCACGATATGAATAAGAAACACAATGGTATTTATGAGAAAAATACTTCGATCTTTCGAGCTCCTTATTTATCGCAGGACAACGTTTGATATGAGTCAGAATCCTATGCAAGTATTTTCTCAGGCCACCGCGTCTACGACCGGGCACGTGACGTCCGCGTGGCTTAGTTTCTTGGGATGATAAGACGCTATTCATAAAATATTTGTATAGAAAAGCGATCCATATTTCAATATATATAGGAAACACAATTGTAAAAAAAACACTTTTCACTTACAACCTTCAAAACCTGTTGATAAATAACAGCTTTTTTAACCTGTTGCCCATTGACGATTATCAGTTAAATTTCATAAATCAAAAAACGGTTAGTGACCCATGCCTATATCGAACGTACCCTAGTTTCACAACGTTCCTAAAACATAGTCTAGTAACATTTATGGTTTACTACTCAAATAGAAATGAGATGGCGCCTCAGTAAAGTTCATCAACGATTGCATAGGTGGTGCTTTTATGGTTAAATCAGAACTGTATTCTTACCCGCACTACGATATATGTATAGGTTATATATTAACAATCATATAACCTATCCATTATGATTATTTTCCTACCAATTTTCTTAGTTTTGTTTCTTAATAGACTCGTCAAATTATATTCCTTTGCAGGCAATGGATTATGTTTGGCACCCCTGCAGGCATTTTACGACAGAGTATACTGTGGAGCTGGTTGTCCTGAAGAATATCACAATTACTTTAAACAACTTATCAAGGTTTGTCCAAAATTGTAATTCCCATTTCAAAATGTTTCGATTAGAAATATAATTTTACCGCAAGTTACATGTATCGAATTGTAAAGCTTACGTCAAGGTATGTATGTATAGTTAAGTCTAAGAATGATTTTCCTGTAATGTCCTAATTTTGGTTTCATTCATTAACAGTTTATATATGAGTGTTGTAGATCAGACCCTATTTTGGGCATAAAATTTACCAAAATTTTGAACAATTTCATAAAATTGGTTCAATTAGAGATTCCATTACAAAAGCCAAGACATGTATCTTATTACTATATGATAATCGGAAATCTAGATGTGATAAAACAATTTTAATATAGGTAATGATGATTGTGAGATATTCCTATAAATACTATGTGTTGATTATTATTTGATATTTAACATACGTAATTGGTCAGTAAAACTGTAAGTTTACTGGTCATTCATTGATTTCGAAAACTACACATTTTAAGAAACCCACCTTTCTTAATTAATATCTTAATTAATTAATTCAACTTAAATAAACTTTTGTGGAAATAACCTATGCTATTTTGGCAAGTGACTAAAAGTTAGCATCTGTAATTTGGTTTCTAAGGTATTTTAGAAATGTCTGTGTCTGTGCTGATCTTTTGCTTTTAGTGGGTACCCCCACATCCATAATCATTAAGGCGCTGCATGGTCACTTTTGCGTCTTGTGTCGGACACAACACACCAGCGAACAGTTTAATTTCGTATAAATTACAGGAAGTGAATCAGTATTCACGGACGTCCCCGTGGAAACTGTTTGTTTCCAGTTGCTGCCACTGGGAAAAATTGTTCGTTCTCGGTCACTAGAAACTAAAAATTGTCAGTTGATGACACCAGCAACATTAACTTATAAACAATTATACTGCGCAAACTACGTTATATTGTGGTGTGCCAAGTATGTAACCAAGTTTCCGCAGCGCCTAACCGTATACATGTGACAGTATTCATATACAGCTGCATCTTTACCGCAGGTTGGCGGCATCCTAGTCATGCCTCTGAATGACAGCCTGCTGCAGATGAAACGCACGTCAACGACGGAATGGACCACAAAGACTCTGCTATCGGTGTCCTTCGCTACGCTGCGCCTGCCCAGCAAGATTGACCCGCCGGAGCCATTGAAACTAGGTGAGTAGTGCAAACTATCTGAGTGTCATCATTGGTATAAAAGCGTAAATGTACCAAAAATGCACCTGTATTTTCTGTATCCATAATGTTACTATGGCCACAAAAAATAACTTTCACACGTTCTCCATATTTAATGTGTTTTTTGCCGCAGACGAGCTCCATCCCCCCCGCCTGCAAGCTTTAGCGCGCGCGCGTGTGCGCAATTCTATGCGCGGCGCCATGTTGCGAAGACATCCGGAGCTGCTTGAACAGGAACGCAGGATCCCCAAGAGGAACGCCCCTAGACGGATTACGATACCTGTGCGAGATGCACCTGATCATTTCATTGGTAAGTAGTTTGACAGTAAAACGTATTGTGAATATTAGTTTTAAATATTTGCAACTTTCTGAAATCAAATGACTGTTTTGTTATTCAAATATTTGACGATGTTTTTTATTATTATAAATTGACAGGCGTTTTTATTCTATCTCACCTGGTGGAAAGTGAAAACGGGGATGCTCCGAGCCCGTCCAAAAAGTGCCCCTTCTAATACGGTACCGGTAATATTTTCTGAACAAAACAGATGCATCATCCCAAACATAGGTGCAGTTGCAAGATCGAACCTTGGCTGTGTACAGTTTAAGCAGCTGTTCTGAGTATGCGAATTGAATATTCCGAGAACTGAATATTTAAATAACAGCAATCTGGAAGATTACATTTCAAATTGTGTAACAATATCCTAAATGAGTTTAGAAACAAAAGGAAACAAGCATTTAAAAATTGTTAATAAGGCATTAAATTAATTGCTAGTAAGGTTCTGTGCGGCCAGTAACTGTGTATTTTGATTGGTTGGTGGTTGCCAGGTACACCGGTTTACTTGGAGATTATTCATAACGAAACTCATCTTATTGTTATTATACTAACATGACAAGTCACCCTACTTCTGTCTCCTCTCCAGAAGGCGCTGAAGGTCTCCACGATTTGGACCGCGAGAGTGGTGCGAACGAAATGAACGCGCTCTTGAGTCTGGTGCTGAGTATGGGGCACAACCGCGTCGCAGGCGCATTACGATTCGATCCCATTGACTCTCCGTCCGATTCTAGCGATGATGGTATGTCTTTACAAATGAGTTACTTTATAATTAGCAGTTCATTGTTCATAAAGCCTGGAGGTATGATTGATAAATTGATAATTTATTTGGCGGACATAAATTTAGTAATGGCCAAAAAGAGTATTCCGTAAAAAAATTTATTATTTAATAATAGTATATTACTGAGAAACATACATCTTCTCAATAAAGCTATTCAATCTAGTTAACCGATTGTGGTCCTAAATATACAATTATTAATTCTTGCATTATAATTTGTGTCTTCCGTTGTGTAGGTTGGTGGAACCACAAAAAAATGGACTGGAATAATTTGTTTTTAGGCTAATTCCAGTCTACCAGGTATTATACAACTTAAAGAAAACATTACACACATAGATTTCAAACGAATTCCTTTCTTCTCATCTTCATTCCTGCTAGATTCCTCGTCCGCCTCAGACAACGACGACGCCGGTGGTGGCGGCGGCGGCGGTGGAGGCTCTGACGGCGGTGGCGGTGGCGGTGGCGGTGGAGAGGTGAGGGCTGCACCAGGGGGTGCAGGGGGCGCGGGCGACGACTGCCGCGGCGTCATCACCTTCGAGTTCCAGAACGTTCGCGACCACATCGACGTCAATCCGCCGCCGCAGGGCGACACCGTGCCTGACGAAGTGAGATTACACTTGGCCTTTTGTAGTTTATAGTAAATAGTGTATAAGTTGTTTATAATATAACGCTGTGTTCCTCAAATGCGACATAATATATTAATGAACTTTCGGAAATAGGTTGTATGAAAATAAACAAGTTTGTTACAAAATAGTCACATATATATCACTTCCACAAAGATATTTACAAAAGGCGATGACAATAGATATTATAATTTGCACAAACACATACACAAACAAGTCTGTATTATAGAGGCAAGCGAGTCCGTAAGAAACAGCAGTGTCCGTTATCGAAGGAGTTCCGATCGGCGCTCGCCCGAGCTTGGCCGAGCACGGCCGACCGATTTTGTCCTTTGTTTTACATTGGATTTTAACTGAAAAAGATTGTTTAAGCAATACGTACGTATATGTTGAAACTCACAAGTCAACTACTCCTTTTATTTCTCAGTTAGGTGTCAGTTAACTTTCTTGCCAGTTCTTCTTCACGAAGGTTGAATAAAAGCTAAATATTGTCTATTGACAATAAATATTTATTGAATGAAGGCTTTTCGTTTCTTTTTTTTAAAGATATTTAATTCGAAACTAGATGGCGTTGAACAAAACTCGAGAGTCAATGTCAATCTCTTTGTTTGTTGACTGATCGTATGTTTATATTATGATATATATATTTATACCACTTACATATCTATCATATATTTATTTTCAGTCACACATACACATCGTATAAAAGATTAATAATATAGTATTCCTTGAGGTAAATTAGGTTATTTTATTTTATTAGTTTTTTTCTTTACGTAAATGGCTCCTTCATCTTGCATTGTTCACCTGTGTAAAAATATCGGTACTCATCGTTTGCCCATATTCATATTAAAAGAAGCACTTTCGGGCGCATATTTTTTTTTGTCTTTTGACTCTTGAGTTTTGATCAGCGCCATCTAATGTTGAAAAAAGAACTTGTTTTTTATTTTTAATCTTAGAATGAAAACCCCTCATTATTATTTTTCCGATGAGAGTCAACAATTAACAGCCCTTCTCAGTTATTAAATTAAATTATGTATCCAATGAAATTGTCCGTTTCTTATGACCCTACCACCCATTGAATATTTTATTTCGAGAGTTCGAAATTATTTGTTTTTTTATTAACATATTACGATACTGAATGAAAGGCCTGATTTTCTGAAGAATTGGTAACTAAATTAATGCTTTGCTCTAGTTTAGTGGCGACGAATCCATTAAATAAATAATTTTTATACAGTTTACAGACAGTTTAACCATATTTTAAATAAGTAGCGGAATAAAGGGCATTTTATAGAACTTATATGACGTTAATCTTATTAATCTATTTTTTAAATGTAACATTTTATTTTTCACGAAATGCTCATAGATTATTAATTTTCATTGCGTACTCTATTAGCAATTATTGCTCTGTCGCTAACTATTTAAACTAATACAGTTGGCCAACCCAATCTGACTTTCTTACTGTACTAGGTGGAACTATTTGTAAGCAAAGAATGCGCAAGCACATCGCAGCAAGAAAACACAATGGAGGTGGAAGACCAGACGGAACAATCGGACGGGAAACGCACCAGGGATAGTGGAGAATCTGGCACGCAAGAGAAGCGACTTAAGCTGGACAATGGAGATGTGGAAACCAGTTTCATTGAAGATACCTTGACGTCGAATAATGACACGACGGAAGGAGCAAGATCGGAGGAATTGAAGCATAAGCCGTCTTGCAGGACGAAGCTGTCGAATAGGTTCGTGTTTGGTTTTATGATGATCATTTAGATTTTGGTGATAATTGGAATACCATTTAATCTCTCTCCGTTATACGGTTTGGCAAACTGTATTTTCGATACAGTATCGATACGTAATTTAGATTAGTAATTTCGATACGATAATTTTATTTACAATATTTAAAAACCGAAGGAGGAAGAAAGTTGTGGGCTTGGCGGTTAACAAAACGAAATGTGTTAAAAAATGCATAAAATTGTTCTGTATTTGCATAAAAAAAGCAACAAAAATATTAGATCTTCGAAACAAAATAAATTGAAATGAATGTACTATTACGGCGTCTTCACATTTTTATGATTATTGTTTTGGAAATATCAGGAATTGATCAAAAAAATATGCTTAATACTTTTTTGATTATTTCACACGACAAGTGTTTACACATTTTATGAAGTTATCAATAAAAAACATTTGAGGAGTATGTTGGATTTTTCAATTTTATTTTGGCGTCACAGCAGTATGTCATATAATATATGTCAAATCTCCAACGGTCATTCGTTTCGTTTCTTTTCGTGCGTCATGAGTGCTCTTTATAAAGAAGTGAAATAAGTGTTTCCATTGAGTCTCCACTACGCAATATCCATTAACAGGACGTGTACCAAGCTTATAATTTCTTGAGAATTATTTATTTTCCTTACTTAAACTAACAAATATATGTTAATGAACTGCGTGTATTAGTTATAATTCTCAAAAAAACATGTAGCCTTAGTACAACCTTTACTGTTCATTTTTCTTACCATATTTCAAGTATTTAGAACTCTGTTCTCAGATTGCAAAATGTTCTGAAACTTTCTTTATTATGTTGTTGATATTATATCTTTCTGTAGCTTTAAATTTCATTATGTTAACTCAACAAAAGCCCTGGGCCCAGGCATGTGTTTATTAAAAGATTTTCATGCCGTTTATCAAAAGATTTTCGTTTTTTTTAAAACAGATTATACGAAGCAAAACTAAAACGCACTTTTCGTAAGAAATCCGACAGCGACGATGACAAGCCATCCAGCTCCGAAAACCAAAGCAAGCGAGAGCGCCATAGCTCTACCGAGAGCAAACAGGACGGCAACAGTTCCTCCGAAG
Source organism: Marasmarcha lunaedactyla (assembly GCA_923062675.1). NCBI lineage: Eukaryota > Metazoa > Arthropoda > Insecta > Lepidoptera > Pterophoridae > Marasmarcha > Marasmarcha lunaedactyla. The sequence continues at coordinate 5,044,458 of OV281349.1, forward strand.
GTTGCAAGCATGACAGTAGCTCCGATGAAGTAGAAGAGAGGCGACGCAGCAAGCTGGATAGTGGACTGGGAGAGGATGCGCCATCTGACGGAAGCCGTGAGAGGTCGCCGCTGTCGGATGATGATCGGAGGCTGATGTACTCAGATACTGATGAAGGGAGTGGCTCAGGTGAGCGTTTTTGTAAAGAAATCGTTTTTCATTCATTATAATTGTTGGTTTTCGTCTGCAATATACTTATTATATAATTTAAGTCTATAAAAAATTTATTTGCTAAATATTAATGCAAGATTAGAAATATTAATTAGAATATAATCAGTTTTAATTTAATCAGTTCATATAAGTTTAGCTTACTTTTTTACGTAGATAAAAACGCTGCGTCTAAAATACTTGATGCCTTCTTAGGCTGCTCTCTATCAAAGTTGTAACAATAATAAATAACTAAAATCCCCAGACAAACACACCGACACGACACGACACGACAACAAGTAAGCAGAGCTTGTGCTATGGCCGACCATACAGCGAACTGGGGGGAACCCAGAATAAACATACATGCATAAATATTAACAACCATGATTCGAGAAGATCTGTGTTCCCCATACGAATGCCCCGGCCAGGACTAGGACTGGCGTATGAAGCAAGCATAATGCCACTGAGGAACCTCGGCCGACAAGCTGTGCGAGGAACCTCGGCTGTGTTTTAAGAAAATATTTATAATAATAATGAATTTCTTTTTTTTTTTGCAACATGGCACAATTGTTAGTTTTACGATATTAATCAAAATTGCAATAAAAAAAAATTTTATCAATTGAAATGAAATAAAAATCCAAGTTAATCTTAAAATTACAATCAAAACGAAATAACAATTTGAAGCTGTAAATAAAAATTTAAATGAGAATAAAATATTATATTATAATATTATATGTATAGATTGGTAGAGGCAGCCCTAACGGGGTTGCTATCTTGGAAGAAAATCTAACGTCTTAATTTTCTCATAGACACCAGTGCACCCAGTCTCAGAGGCGGACCAGACGCTCGTCGCGTGAAACTATCTCTTGCTATGAAAAGAGGCATTAAGGAACTACCACTTCCATACGCTATGCAGAAGTATGTCAACTACAACAGGTGCTTCCAGTTCTAAACAGGCAGAGAACCACGTCTACCCAACTAAGACTGTTACGTATTCGTGAATAAGTTGTAAACCTTATATGTTAAGACGGCAAATATATGCATTGAAGCTAATAACGACAATACTTTCTTATCTGTAATAAATCTGTAAGTTTTCAATAAAAAAGATAGAATTTGAATGACACATTCATTCAAATGTTTCATGTTCTTTTCTTAAAGTTTCATTCGTTGCCATTTTTCTCGAATTAGACTCAGGCTAGATTCATTTTATTGTAAATTCAAGTTTATCGACATTCGTCTTATAAAATTTAAAATAAGAATGGCTAGGTTTTGGAGTATTTTTTCTTTTGATAAATTCAATAACGGTTAAGTTCAAATAAGCTTATATTATGAATGCATTATTTTAGTTTTTTTTTTGTGTCTAATGTTTTCATGTTGCTTGTTTATCTTCCAATAACATTGAGTTTGTCTCAGGGTCTTTGACCTACAATCAAAGATCACATTTGGATTGCCCCAGCGTTATCATTGTAACAACGCAGTTTTCGTGTTCTGTTTTTTAAACTGATAAGTTTAATTATGTATTGATCTTTAGTAGCAAATTAATAGTTTGAATATAATTACCGAACAAAATTCATAGTTTTTAAATTAATCTATAGAAATAAGGTCATTGAATTACTAATGTGCGATTCATTCATATAAAATTCATTGCCATATTTATTGTGTGTTTTAGTTTATATCTTTAAAGAAATACACAATTTAAAAATTAATTTTTTACGTCCAACAAAAAATTTTTGCGTGGATCGGAAATGTATAAATCAAAAATAGGATTGTTATTATGAAATGAAAATAATACATTCGTTTTGGTATAAACTTATAAATGGTTATTTGAAGTTGTATAGATAAAAATGTTTGATATTAATGTGCTATTTGATAAGCCAAAGAAGAAAAAATTTATTTTATCTTCTGTAACACGCTTAAAAATGTTTGACACATGCGCTATATTTTGCTTTTATTAAATATATTGTGTCATAAAAATTCTTCGTTGAACATTTTTTGTGCGTAGTAAAAGAATCATTAATTGAACGGAGTATATTAAATAATATCAGTATGATTAAATTACCTATTGTATGGTTGCCCAATTAGGGTATTATGGAGGTTGATAAAAAATATGTACATCCAATGACTGGTTAATTAAGGCTGAAATCATAATGAAATGGTTAGATATAATTTGTAAGCAGCTGACAAAATCTAAACAATTCTCGTGTCTTTTCTTAAACAGAAAAAGCTGCGTGACCTATTCGTTTAAAAAAAGAAAATCATAAGATTTTTGTTTGGTTTTGTAGCCAGCAAACGATGTGCTTGCAACCTTACACCTGATGGTGTGACGCAGCCAAATCCATGACATTGTTTTAGGAGTTAACGTAAAAACTTAATGTGTTATAATTTTATGAATTTACGGGATTCTTACCACGATGTACGATTTTTATTTCGCGCGTTTAAGTCCGCGATCGTGGTGCTTGCAACAGCATCGAAATATCGGACGCGCGAAATAAAAATCGAAAATCGTGGTAAGAATCCCGTAAATTCATTAAATTATAGTGAAAATAACCGCGATAGTTTAAAACAGTTAATGTGTTGACGACCGCAGGCTTCAGTTAGAATAGCTGCTGAAATTCACTGGCTGTTATCCTTTTAACCGGAACACAACCGGGTGTCATTACAGCGGTTAAAATAGGAAGGACCGCCTCAGATGAAATCTTAAAATGAACTACCAGTGTTTTTTAGGTTTTGTCAGTGTCTCAATGTTATTTGTGCTCAATCTCATATATATTATGCGTTTTTGGATAGACTACATGTTTATTTAATTTTTTACGTAAGCATCACATTATACACTCAGGGTTATCGACAAAAAGTAACAGTATTCCACATGTCGTCCGCCGTTATGACTCATTTTCAAAAAGGCGGCCACGCATGAAACCTTATGTTGATAGTTCACATCAACGCAAACTCGTAAATATTCATAAATCTCGTAAAGTGTCAAGTTTTCGAGTATGAGCTGCTTACGAGATTTCTTCATTAAACACTTTGTGAGTACGGATGTGGAGTATCGACTAATGAAGGTATCATGCGTGGCCGCCATTAAAAAAAAATCAACATGGTGAAGGGGTGAACATGCTACACACAAAAACATTCAAACACTTTTCAGTTGTGTTCAGTATCAATAGATTTAAACTAAAGACAATATGTCAGAATTTTTGGATTTCTAGTTACCTATTTGCTTCGACATATAGTGACCTACTGCCGATTTTTGTGTCAAGCCTTTTAATGGTCATCCTGTACAATGATAAGAAAATTAAAATTTTTGTTCCAATCAAGTTGCTTTTTACACAAAAATTAGTAACCTCGCTCATCTGAACTTGAACTTATCATAGTCACTCACTAGTTTCTTGAATGTTGTATATGTGTAATTGAAACGCTATGCTATAGCTTCTAGGAAACTGTTATTGAATCAATTCAATCTTTACTGTGTATCTAGTCGTTTATACTCAGTTTTGTTACGCTTGCATTTGGTTCGGAAGCTTGAAATGCAGTGTGACCATTCTGCAATAGTTTGAGGAGATTTTCAAGTCGCGTTTCATCTCCGCATGTTTAAATGAAGCGCGCTTTCTTATTGTAGAGTAATGGAAGCTATGGTGACGATGTAAATATTAATTGTTGGATTGTAAATTGTTTTGTTGCTTGTAATTATTATATAATTCTATCATTTATTATAAAATTAAAGTACTATTTAGTTTCAATGGTTAGATTGATTATTACTTATATTATATAATAAGAAACATTAATGAATTCTCATTATTGTCGAACTGTTTGTTGCGAAAGGCAAGCGGCGTCCCCCCGAGCTCCGCCTTCTTCGTCATCTGTTCTCTTCTGTATTTGAATCATATTTTTGCCAAACTCTTGTAAATATGTATGTTTAAATAAAACCATTGTTTTCTTATAAAACTCTTTTTTATTAATAAATATAAACCATTTCTTATTTATAAAGTGAGTATTTACGCGGTGGGTGCTGCCTATATACACTGCTTATTTTACAAGACGTTTAACTTAGACCTAATGTAACTAAAACTACGTCACTCACTGAACAAGCTTTAAGGCAAATGCCGGCGCTTTTGTTGCTGACACAGCACACCATCACAGGAACGGTAGTTGCTGTGTCCGGTGTCGGACATAGGACACACACGCCGGTTGCCAGCTGCTGGTACGGTTCACCACATGATGCCGTAGTTTTCTCAGTACAACTGCTTGAAAGTGTTATGTTGCTTTTGTCTTCTACTGACAATTATAGTTTCCAGTAACCTAGACAAAACACTTTTCCCCGTGGAAGCAACGGGATGATATAAAAATAAACTATTTGCTGTGTCCGACAGAAGACGCAAAATTGGCCGCACTGTGCCTAAAATGACCAGCTGACACTGTCGTCGTTGGAAATTTTTACAAGAAAGTCACAATTCACTATTAAGGTCAACTCGAGTTTGTAATATGTTTAATTGAATCGTATTTTGTGTGGAACCGTTAGCACCATTTGGCCTGCTGCATGAGTCCACTGAGACGCCGGGGCGCGAGCGGTGCTGGTGGTGGGTAGGTCTGGTCGGCAGCGGGCGCGGGCGGCGTGGCCGGCAACAGTTCACGGCGCGGTGGCCGGGGCGTCGTTCGGGCCGCCTCGCGTCCGTGCCCGCGCTTGGTGGGCCGCTTGTCTGGAGTGTACGGCGTTTGCGCCTCGCTCTCGCTGCCTGCCAACTCGTGTGCACTGCGCGCCTTGTGCAGAGACAGGCGCAGCGGCTTGCGCGGTGGCGGCGGCCGGCCGAGACTCTGTCGCGTGCCGCGTCCGTCCGACTCCGCGCCTGCCCGCTCCGCTTTGCCGTCGCCGACACCGGGGAAGTCCGACCACTCAGAGTCCAGCTCCGAGGAACGCGCACTGCGTGAGTGTAAACGTGACGAGCGCCGGCTCGACTTGTGCGCGTTCTCCAACACCTTGCCGTCAATGCGGTGGTACAGCTGGTGCCGCTCTGACGCCAGTGGGATATCGTCCGCGCTGTCATTTTTCTTCAGCTTGCGTGGCCGCTGCGACCGCTTTAGCTGCTCAATGATAGACAGTGTCTTCCGTTCGGCCCAGTTGGTCTTCTTGATGCTCTCCTCGATGCGGTCGGCGGCCTTTTTGATCTCGTTGCAAGTAGAGCCGGGCGGATTAGTGGTGCGGTGCTCGCGGGCTTCGGCATCGCTGTCGGAGCGCAGGTCGTCGCCGCGCTCCCGGCATAGCCGCTCCGCCTTGAGGCGCTTCTGCTTCTCGATGTGTCGCTGGTTGCGCTCGATCATGCGGATGGCGGCGTCGGTCTCAGCGCTGTAGTCGGCGCCCGCAGGCAGGCAGTGGTGCGACAGCGAGTGGCGCATGCGGCCCGGCCGGGGCTCGAGGCTGTGTGAGCTGTGTGAACGCGGAGTGGGGCGTGCTGGTGGCGGCGTGCGCGGCGGCGAACGTGGTGGGCTGCGGCGGCTGGAGGCACCGGACGCGTTGGAGCGCGGGCGCAATAGCGGAAGGTCGTGGTCGGCATGTAGGCCAGGCAGCTTTGCCACCAGCGCCGTGATGTCGGGCCCCTTCTGGAACACCTGCAGCTCGCCGCACCCGGCCGCCGCCGGCTCGCTCGTGATGCTGATGTTGGTTACGTTCTTCTTGCTCTTGTTTACGGTGATGCAGTTTTCGTGGTTGTTGTTGTGGAGAGGCTGCTGAAAAACATTTTGAACCGTTTGATAAAATAATAATAACATTTCTTTAAAACCCAAAGTCTGAATGCTCATTCAAATGAAGATGCAATCAAATTGCCTTGATTAATTTTAAATTCGTTGAAAGACAGGTTGTCAAGCTTGCACAAATTTATAATATCTGATAGGTAAAAGGTAGGTTTAAAAAAGGAATCCTCAAAATTTAAATGCTCTGTCCGTGCAATAACACACGTGACACCGAACTACTCACTTGTGCATGTCTCGCCAATAGCTCGGCCACTTGCTCCTCGAGGTAAGAGATGCGATGCGTCAGGCGCGTGTTGCGCGCACGCAGGTCGTCGCGCGCTCGCTCTGCGTCGTCCGCCGCTGCCCGCAGCGCGCGCTCGCATGCCGTGGCGTGCTCCTTGCTAGGCTGGAATAGCGACCACCATGGATTTATTTAAGGTCGTTAATATCAGATGTTGTGTTTTGTTGATATGAAGAATAGCGCCATCGACTCCAAAACGGAGGTGTAGTGCAAATTTAGAAATATTGCTGTGGTCGTCGTTTTTGGTAAAAAAATCTATACGATTCGGTTCTCCACGTGTCTTGGAATTGATAATTATTAGCATAGATGTGACATTTAAAAAATACTAGTATTCGAAATGTAAAATACAAAATAGATACCTGTTTCCATTTTACAGTTAACTGCATTTATTATTAATACTTTTTAAGACATACTTTAATCATCTCTTGATAGTAGACAGCAACCTTAATTCCATGTTTCGTTAAACTTTTTATAAAACTTTACTTTTGGCAAGAAATAATAATAGTAATGTAGTAATTTTTTACTATTACGAGAAAAAATTAAAGAATACTAGCGGTGAAGAATAAGAATAGATTTTCAAAAATGTTACGTTTTTGTCAATTGATAAGTAATTGGCACGGCTAAGCCTTAGGAAGCACGTCAGAATGCCGCGATGTTTCAGTAAAGCGACATGAATTAAGAAGAAAAGGTATTTAAATATACGTTTGACAAAAAAAGAAATAAAAGAAGCAATACCTTCTGACTTGCTCCGTCATCGGAGTAAGACGTACTAGACCAACATTTTATTAAAACGCCGCGGTCGGTACAGTTAAGTAAGTAGATAAGTAGAACAATAAGTAAGTAGGTACAAGTAATTATTAAATAAAACATCCGTGAAATTTCTTATAAGTTCTTGAGCACGGATGGCACAAGAATTATAAAAACGCATTCTACATTTGAAACATAAGTCTACCTGTTTATATCCGTTGCTATGCGCATTCCCGGTGGCGGTTCGCAGCAGTAAAACGCAGGCCGGAGACGCCGCCGCCACCGCGCGCTGTAACTGCTGCGGGCTGCGGCAGCTCAGCACCAGGATGCCATTCACTTCCACCAGCCTGCAGCCAACAAGAAAACAATTTTTTTTGGAATATTCACACTAAATAATTGATGTTCTGGTGTATCGAATTGGGTATTTGAAAAACATATTTTTACTACAAATTTTAAAAATTTATCATCAGTATCTAAAGAAATATTGCGGATGTACCAGTGTGTTTACAATCATTCGTTTTTTAGATACAGCGATATGTTTGAGGAGCTGCTGCAAGTCGCCGAAAAACGCTCCATACAAAATGGTAGCAAGTTGTGTCGTCACAACTTGTAAATCATAAGTACATAAAATCGTTTGGTCGTTTGGATTAAATGTATAATACTACGTAGATAACGCATACTGTTTTATAACGCATGTGTTTACATGCATACTGTTATAATTTTTTTTTAATTTAACATATTTTTTAATAAGTTTTTTTGCTCTTTTAAGGTTACTAATCTATATAATTTCAATATAAAATCCAAACCTTATTTTAAAAAAATTTGGGTCAAAATAACTTATATTTTTTACATAAATGATAAAAACTTGCTTTTCAAAATGGCGCCAAATACCCAATTCTGGTAATAAAATGTTCAACTACAGGACCCTGTGAGTTTTCACTGGAGTAACTGTTGTTTCCGCGGGAACGATGGGATAAATTCTAGCCATTTTATATCTGGATACATGTACCTTCCAACAGCTGAATGCATCGTTTTCGTATAAACAAACAAACCATTCTTTCCTTTAATTACAGAAGTAATATCGTCTTAACAGTACACACTTTCGTTTTGTTATAAAAATACGTATGATGATTATGGTTACACAGTCGAGTTATAAAGTTTGAATTGTTGTTACCGTAAATCCTACCATAAAATCACATAAATGTATTTTAGAGAATTAGAGTTATCTTCGTACTTTAACTTTAGCTTGTTATTTGAATGTAAAAAAACAAAGATTAATCATAATTTAGTGTAGTCGAAAACGAGTAAAGTAGATTTTTTATTTGTTCCCTATATTTACTTTGTCTTTTATATCTGCGTAGAAAGTACGTATCCACGAATGCGTTTATCTTGTGTAGAAAAAGATTTCTTTTCCATGAACTTGTCTCTACAGGAATGACGCTCAGGAACCTGTTATTAATTTCTCTAATGAACACAAAGATTATCAAGTGCAAATTGGTTTAGATACTGATACAACTTACGCTAGTTTATGTGGTTCATTGGTGAAATTACACCGAGACATAGGCGCTTTGATCAAGGTACCCAATATATTATGCACTTTCATATAAAACTCTGATAGCTAGAATTTGTTTGTAAATTAGAAATCTGGTATCTGTCATAGCATATTAATTGATACCTATCGCTCATTTATAGTATAAAACAATTTTACCTTCACAATGAAAGGTTTTAACCCCTGCTGCTGACAAATGGAACTGTATTATATACAGCCTACCTGTCTGTGGCCTCCTTATAGACGGGTGGAACGATATGCAAAAGTTGTAGCAAAAGCAATAGTTGTAGGTGTGCTAAAACACATTAAAAACTATCCGATTATTTGGATGATAAAAGCCCTTGGGTGTAATCCTTTAACAGGATTTTACTAGTATATGTAACAAAACATGTGTAATGTGTCTGTTTGTTCGATGAGTTCTTCGTCCCGATGAATATCTAAAGCGTCATTGTCACTAAAGTACGTCTTCTTATGGTAGCGTCGGGTGACTTGTCGCTCACTTCCCTCTACTTCCTTCCCTCGACGACCGTTCGACGTCGATCGATTGGTGTGGTAACACCCTAATATGGTTGAGGAGGGCGATGGCAGGATCCCGCGTTAACTCGTGAACGTGCCGGTGCCGTTTGAGGGTGTTCGTCGTTTGGATACTTGGGGGGAGGGAGACTTGCCGAGCTTACAGATGCAGATAAGAATAATTTTGTATAGACTTAACAGACACTGTAAATTTATTTATAAAATAAAAATATACCCGTCAGTTCTTCTTCACGATGGTTTTTCCGAACTGGTGGTAGAGTCATGTTTTATTTGACGTCAGTAAGAACAGGTAATTGTCAATGTTGAGATTTGAATTTGAATGCTTCTAGTATTTTTGTTTGAAAAGTTCGGTAAACGATATTACAATTTTTTTAATGCTGTTTGGTATTGCTAGTCCATAAAATTATTTTATGCAGACCAAAAAGTTATTTTCTTCTTGTGGAGTAGATAAATAGATACGTTAGATTTCTTACGATGATTATCTGCTTATTAATCTATTTAATAAAAGGATCCTTTTACCACTTAAATTCACAATTCTCTATAACGAATAGTAAGCTCGTTAATCTCTTCGCGCAAATGTAAGTACAGGTTTATATGTAACCGCTCTAGCATTCATGCTGAAGTTACAGCAATCTACGAGTTATCTCCCATCGTTGTTATTAAATGCCGCACGCTAAAATTTAATCGAGCCCTCCAGTGCATCCCATCTTCGGCGTCGATCCATAATAAAAGTGATCATGCGAAACATGCTACTGTAATAATGAATAAAACAAAGTTCCACTTCTGCAACGAGGACTTTTGTTCTCAAAACCGTTTCGCGTTACATTTAGTCGTATTATGTAACGATGGTTTGTCTTTAAGAATTCTAACCCAAGTTTTAATGGGATGTGAGGTTAACGCCCGATTAGCCAATTCATTGTTCACTGTTTGGTTTTCCGGATTGAACTGATTTAGTATCCCATTGTTTGCAGGCTACGATGTTTTGTAGTGTTATAAGATTCTAGATGGTGCAACTATCCTACTAATTTACCATTCTGCTTGTCACGTTAATACAAAGATTGAGGTGAAATGAAATATAAAATTAATTTAAGAACTTCAAACCAAAATGTTTTATTCTCACTATTTCATGTTGAAACATCGACATTTCTGGCATTTGACCTCCCACCGAATCGCTGATATTGCTATCTCCCAGTATAAATTATACTTTTTACCACAGAATATGCCGTGGTTAGTTTAAGATAGGGTTTGTTCATATTAATTACCAGCCACCGAACATTACTATACAATTTGCTCGAGCAACCTATTCTAATTATGCGGGCTGCCATATTTACAACGCTTGTTTATAACTGGTTCACTGACTTCAATAATAATAATTGTCTGGATGATATCTCGCCTGGACCGAATGAGATTTCTTTAATTGAATTTACACAAGACAATTAAATGGCGAGGAGAGGATTATTTACGTTACGTGCGTTTTACGTCCGTGGTTATAAACAGCTTGTACGAGAAATGTATGTTATGCTGTTTATTAAGATGGTAGTTTTCCAGAGAGCATGTGTACTCGTGTAGACCCGGCACGACCGGTCGACCGCGGCACGATCAGGCCATGCGAGATACGATCTAGGATCGACCTGAGATAGGAGCGAGATGACTTTACTTGTGAGCCAAACGTTCTGACACCAGCACACACGCTGTACAGATCCCCAATGATGCGGTTACTAGGAGACTGTCTTTTGTTTAAAGTTTAAAATGGGGTGCTTTTATGTGAATTATAGAGAACGTTGAATATGAATAAGATATGCAAGAGTGCAGTTTTAATGGTATGAATGGACTGTATAGCAAAGTTAGGTGGAACTCAGGGAAAACACGCGAACCAAAATCAAAACCATCATGACTCCGCAAAAAAAATTCCACGTACATTACAAAAATGCTGTTTCTTACCAGGGTTCGAACCTAGGACTTTTAATGAATGATCCAGGTCTACCATGTTCGATCATAGATGTTTCAGTAAAAGGAACTTTTTAAGATTTTGTGTAACCACGTCAGTAGGTAAGTGCGCATGGTGTTGTAACGTTGGTAAAACAGCATGAACCTTATACTAAATTAAATATTCCTCACATACCTCGAAGAAATTAAGTAGGTACACACTTATCTGTATGACCTAGGTGTGATGTGAATTTATATTAAAAAAATTTTGTGTACTCAATTGAAATCCCAAATAAGTCTGTATGTTTGTTTCCTATTTGATATTCAAAGTCTAAGTAGGTATTTTTCCTAATAATCTTGATGAGCGATATAATCAAGTCACCACCTAAATGCATTTTAATTATTTTAAAACAAGATAATATTAATTAAGTTTTTGTCCCATTCATAAGAGAGGGACAGAAATCATATTTTATCCCATTCATATTTTAAGTAATGCCATACCTTAGTACAAACAATCGTAAAGATTGTTCATCCTAAAATAAAACTCTTAAATAAAAATAAAACAAATACACACCTATCTCCAGGCTTCAATACGGAGCCGTCAGCGGCCCAGTCGACGACGGCAGCGAGGCCCCGCGTGCTTGCGCCCCAGGTGCCGTCGCGCGCCTCCGCCGCCACCAGCGTCGCCACGCCGCCGCACTCGCGCACCGTGCTGTGAACACGATTCAAGTTAGGGAACAGTTTGTGTAGTGTGGAGTAGCAATGTAAAATTAAACTAAAAGTGTTTTGTTTCATTATTTTGCATTTGTTTGCATTTCCATTTACCCAGAGCCCCTCAGAAAATAATATGAAGCATCGACTAAATATAGATGTACAAAATATGACATGTCGTCATAGTGAAAAATTTCAGTTTATTGATTTAAATACATTTATTAACAAGCCATATATGATAAATGATAGGTACAATTTGTACAGTAATGACCTACGACATATAGCATACTCGCTATCATATATTTTATTCATAACAGTCAATTCGTTGACTACAACCGCTGCTTCTATTGAGCAGTCACTTTATACTTTTGACCCGTTGGAATGTAATATTCCAAAACATAGTATTAGAAATAATTTAAACATAAGTTAGTGACAATAGATAATACATCTAGCACCAGTATTCTAAGTAGTAATTTAAGCAATAAAAATGTAAAAAATAATTTTCTGAACATAGTCCATCAAAATATGCAGGGCATTGATGGTAAGGAATTACAGATCGAACTATTCTTAAACTGTGAAAATATTCATATACTATGTATCACAGAGCACTGGCTCACACAGTGTCAAATTATGTCTTCTTATAAGAATCATGTAATTGCTAGTTCATTCAACAGAGAACAAACAACTTGCGGCGGCTCAATGATCATCACTCATAAGAGCCTAACATTCAAAGAACGCACTGATATTGTAAGTCTGTCTGTTGAGCAATCAGTTGAAATAGCCTGTATTGAGATAGGGAATATTGTTATAATAAGTGTATACAGACCCCCATCCTCACCATTTGAAGTATTTGAGAGCACTATGGATGAGGTATTACATAGAGTAAATAACAAAAACAAAGAAATAATTATTTGTGGCGATTTTAATATTGATTTATTAGTAGAGACATCACAAAGTAAACGATTCTTGAATCTTTTTAATTGTTACAACCTAAAAAATCTCTTCTTAGAGCCTACGCGAATCACAGCGACCTCAGCCACATGTCTTGATAACATTTTTACAAATTTAATGCCATGTACAAAGTCAGTAATTAATAAACTACAATCAGATCATAGTGGGCAGTTGGCCACTTTTGATATTGGGCTAAAAAAGACTTTAAAAAGAGAAATTACCTTTATACCCATGAATGAGAGACGGCTTGAAACATTTAGGAAAAATGTATTTGAAAAAACATTTAAATTAGATTACTGTGCAGATCCTATTACTCAATATAACTCTATTCATAATATAATTAGAAATGAATATGACTCTGTTTTTAAAAAAAAGAAAATATGTATAAATAATAATTTATTTAGGTTTAGTGACTGGGCAACAGTGGGAATATGCAGAAGTAGAAATAGATTATATGAATTGTACAGTGAAAGAACTTATAATCATAATAAGACATTTTATGAATATGTTAAAAAGTATTCAAAATTATTTAAACGAGTTTGCAGTGTAGCTAAATCTAATTACATTAATAATAAAATTAAATATAGTACTAACATTTCAAAAACTGCATGGAATATAATTAATCAGGAAACTGGGAGAGCAAAAGAACCACACACCAAATATAATTTAAAAATTAATGATAAAGTGTTGTCAACTGACAAAGAAGTTGCTGAAGCATTTGAAAATTTTTTTACAGCCATCCCTTTGTCAACTACTTCGAGTATTAATTCATGTTCCACTCTTGCACAGTCACTGCTAACGGAAAATGTAAATTCATGCAATATTGATTGTATTTTTAAACATGTTACTGTTCCACAAGTTTTAAATGCATTTAAAAGCATTAAAGTAAAAAATACTGCCGATTTAGATGGGATTTCTGTTAAAATTATTGAATCTGTCATTGATGGTATAGCCCCGTACTTAGCCAGTATATTTAATGACTGTGTTGATAATGGTGTTTTTCCTGATTTAATGAAATTGAGTAAGGTCATTCCAATATTCAAAGCAGGTAGTATGTCTGACCCTAATAATTTTAGACCTATATCTATACTACCAACGCTCAGTAAGATTTTTGAAAAATTAATTTTAAATCAATTACTTTCTCATTTTTACGGTAATAGTTTAATGAATTTTAAGCAGTTTGGTTTCACGCGGGGTCGCTCAACAACCGATGCCGGTGTTGAGCTCATAAAACACGTATTCAGCGCCTGGGAGGAGTCGTGTGATGCTATTGGTGTCTTTTGTGACTTGTCCAAGGCGTTCGACTGTGTGGATCATACTACTCTACTCATGAAACTACACCATTACGGCATTAAAAACCGAGCGCTTGCCTTGATTAAATCATATATTTCTAATAGAAAACAGAAAGTTGCAATAAATGGAGAAAAATCATCAGGATCGGCAGTGACAATGGGTGTGCCCCAGGGCTCAGTTCTTGGTCCTTTCCTATTTTTAGTTTATATTAATGATCTGCCATCGGTCGTTAAGAATCAATGCGAGGTCATATTGTTTGCTGACGATACTTCCTTCTTGTTTAAAATCAAAAGACATGAAATTGACTATCGAGCGGTGAACAAATGCATCTCCAACACAGAGCAGTGGTTCTCAGCTAATAATTTGCTCCTCAATGAAAAAAAAACGAAATGTGTTAAATTTACATTGCCAAATGTCAAACAGGTAAACACAAACATTGTAGTTAAGAGCCAGGAACTGACTCCTGTAAACTCAACTGTATTTCTGGGCATAACCTTAGACGCCAAACTGCAGTGGGGACCGCATGTTGATGGTTTAGCGAAAAGGCTTGGCTCTGCCGCATATGCTGTTAAAAAAATTAGACAAATTTCAAATGAAACAACTGCTCGATTAGTCTATTTTGGTTACTTCCACAGCCTCATGACATATGGTATTCTGCTGTGGGGGAGTGCTGCCGACATCGATGCTATATTTATTCTGCAGAAAAGGGCTGTTCGCGCAATCTATCAGCTCGGTCCAAGGGTGTCACTTAGAAGTAAATTTAAGGAAATAAATATTCTTACCTTCCATTCACAATATATTTTAGAAAATTTAATGTATGTTAAAAAGAACATAACCTTGTTCAAAAGAAAAAAAGATCTGCACAATGTTAACACAAGAGGAAGAAATATGCTGGCAGCTCATAATAGCAGGCTTCATAAAGTCACTAACTCATTCATGGGTCAATGTATACGCTTTTATAATAAGGTTCCTGAGGATATCCAAGGTCTTCCTGTTGACAAATTCAAAGAAACTATAAAGGAGAAGTTGTGTGCTAGAGCATATTATAAACTATCCGATTATTTGGATGATAAAAGCCCTTGGGTATAATTCCCTCATTAACAGGATTGTACTAGTATTTGTAACAAAGCATGTGTAATGTGTCTGTTTGTGCGATGAGTTCTTCGTCCCGATGAATATCTAAAGCGTCATTGTCACTAAAGTACGTCTTCTTATGGTAGCGTCGGGTGACGGGTCGCTCACTTCCCTCTAATATGGTTGAGGAGGGCGATGGCTGGATCCCGCGTTAACTCGTGAACGGGTGCCGTTTGAGGGTGTTCGTCGTTTGGATACTTGGGGGGAGGGAGACTTGCCGGGCTAACAGATGCAGAAAAGAATAATTTTGTATAGACATAAAGAGACTCTGTAAATTTATTTTGAAAAAAATATACCCGTGAAGTTTCTTGCCAGTTCTTCTTCACGAAGGTTTTTTTCGAACTGGTGGTAGAATCATGTTTTATTTGACGTCAATAAGAACAAGTAATTGTCAATGTTGAGAAATAAATATTTCATTTCATTTCATTTCATTTCATTTCATTTCATTTCATTCATTACTGCAAAAACTTAACGAACGTCATCGTTGAAAATTTGGTTTTTGAAAGGTTGGTACTATAGGCAGAACGAGAGGAAAAAAACTTGGCGGTGTGAAAAGTTTACATGCTCTTTTTTTTTAATTTTTATTATTGTTTGACTAGGACAAAAATGAAACACGTAAATTCATTTTTTATCAAAAATTTTGTTTGACAAGTTTATAGGTACATATACCTTATAAATAAGCTTTTATGGCGAACAATATAGTGCAACTATACAGGGTGGAATTTTGTCACCTGGATGGAAAGTACCTACGCTAAATACCTACTGGAGATAGCAAGATTTACGCTAAGGTACATTTCCTTTAATTTTTTAAAGAAGAAAACCTGCATTCAAGTATATTTGAAAATTAACTTGCCGCGCCCGGAAATCGAACCGGCTGAAATCCGAAGATGTAACACCCTGTTTTTTACGGCATCAATCAATGGAGTCTATGAATCGATCACGTTTCTTAAATAAACTGGCGATTTATATGAAGAAAATCCATGAAATCTCAACTACGTCCAACAACGACAGGATAAATCACTTTTACATCGTGCGTCGGATTATTAGTTTTAATAATTTACTACTATCTTGGCGAAATTTATTTGTTAAAGTAACGAAAGTTTTTAAGAAACTAAATTGTTATTATCTTTACACGTGTTTGTATTGCAGACTTTTTAGTTAAAAATTAGAAGTGGCATAACTGTCTGATACATGAGTACTTTAAATATTAAAGCTCATATTCGGAAAGATAGTGCTGCGGCTCAATGTTACCAACGATTTACTGTATCGCTATAAACCTGACAAATCTAATAACTAACTTTTTAGACAAGTTTTCCTTGAGGTAGTATCGCAAAATTTCACCTTGTATACCTAACATGTGTGCTAATTATAAAACGAATCGAAAGATGTTCTTGATTGCATAGCTCTTCAAATTTAAGAGTTTTCTCTCTCAAGAGCCAAAATAAGTAGAAATTACTAACATCTACTAAAGTAAAACGTAAAACCGATTGATGATTAAAAATTAGGTACCTATGCAATTAGATTATAAAAAAATCATGTTTTCGTCAGTACGTACCTGCTATTGAAGTATGTATTTGAAAAACAGCAGGTTACCTAATCTGGTTTTTGCAGCGCATGTATTATATACATTTCATGTTTATAGTATAATATTTATTTTTGAAATTTATAAATTAATCATTTCATCACATTATAAAATAATAAAACAACCTAAGTAATTACTCAGGCACAGTCCATGAGTTGCATTGAGTACGGTTCGATAACCTCTAAAGAAAGAATTCGTAAAATATAACATCAGGTAGGCCACTCTTACCACGGGAATTTACCGATTTAATTAAAAATAAACTAGGCTTAGGTATGTACCTAATAACTCCCGTGAACCTCATTAAGCAAAATACAAGCAATACAACGAATGCTTTTATTTTGCATAAATTAAGGCAATCCAAAGTATTCCGTCTAAACGACCAGCTTGAACCTTTATCGCTACCAGCTTAGGCAGTCCTGCCACCCACTGCTAATTAAACTAATGATCCCCCACTGTGCCTGCAAATTCCACACACCAACATTATTATTTTATCGATACCCACAGACAGAACTTACGACATTAGCCATGCGTTAAATGAAGATTCTGCAATCGTACTCAAAAACCGGTTCTTTAGTTTGGGTGTTTATTATCCCAGACGGTATCAAATGTGTCAGTGATCACGCTTCAGTAAAGCTTCAGTAAAGCTGTCGAGCTTGCTGCATCATTGGTGTAACTTTGTTTTCCGCCTATGCAGGCACAGGTGGTAAATGCGTCATGCATACCCCGCAGCCGGGCTGCAGGGTGATGTGGGACTCACCAGAGTGGCGCCTACCGACTAAAAACCACCTTCACGGCTGTGGCAAGGGATTGCTAAGCAGCCTTCATCGGAGCGAAAACATTGATGTAACTCATTCGGAATTTTTTTAGATCTTACGTCTTCTACCTATCTGTTTCCGCTGTTTCTTTTGTGTTAGCAAAAATAGATTGGTTTACAATGTTCAACAAGTATGGTAACTGCGAAAAGGCTGCAAAACATGTTCAAGAACGCGAACTATTACAGGTTATAATTTTGTTTGTTTGTGTATTGTAGGTAGTGGATCAACTTCGGGAGTACGTAACATATTTTTATGATTATTTTCCAAAAGTAAAAAAGGATACCAATGCTATAAGGTTAGTTTTAGAGAGGAAATATTTGTTTACTAGTTTATATGTAATCGAGAAACTCTGTAACTGCTGGAATGGTCTTTAAAAACATTCACCATTAGGAAGCTACATTCTCTAGCTAGACGTAACATAGGTATTCTGTTAGCCTAAAATTCCTGCGGGATTAGAAGTCACGCGGAAAAGGCCGCGTTCGTGTTGTATTTAAAAAGTCCTGTAAGAGTCGGAATCGCAGGCGCTGGTATTATTCTGGAATAGTTCTTACGATCGTAGAAACATAATTAGAGGGTTCGCGTAGGATGTAGCAGCATGTTATACGACCGCAGCCAGTGTTCCCACGCGCCCTGCTACCCGGTGCGCGTGAGTTCAGCCAAGCGAGGCCAGCTTGAAGTAAGCACCGGGTAGGAGGTTACATCGTACTTTTACTACTTTGAAACAATTGTTGAAGCAGCATCTTATTTATAGAAATAATGATAATGGAGCAATTAAATAATTAACACATTAATTTAACGACTATTGGTGCGTGCTAATGCTGTTAAGGGTTGTTTTTTTTGGCTATATTAAGATAAGAAATGCATATTTTACTTTAACTAAATTTTACGTGTTATAGTTGAATATTAATACTTTGATATTCAGCAAGTGTTAGTCGCTTCAAGCTTAACTTTAAGCAAAGGAATAATATACTTCCAACTACATAAAAAAATAATTTTTAATTTTTCAAAATAATTCAAAAATAAATAAATTATGATGATGCATGAAAGAATCACTTAAATATTTTTTTAATTCTGTTCGTATGCGTATTGAAATACGATTAAAATGGTTATATGTTTATTTAAATTGTAATGTAAAAGCCTCGATGATTTCGGTGAAGCGTGCTTATCTTTCTAAGGTTAAACAAAGCAAACTCATGACCCTTTGGGTAACAGTGAATAGTACCTCATCGATCTTCTCATGATTACCCATTGTGTATAACTGTAACGTACCACGGCGCTGGTAGACAATGAGAACACCATGAACCATAAGCCAAAGATTAAGATGGCAGCTGGGATTGGATGGAAACTGTTATCATTGTCATTGACCACTTGTGTAGTGACCACTAGTCAGTTACCATCACGTGCAAACTATTATTATTATTATTATTTTGTTTTATGGCAATCAGCTGGAAGCAGGAAGAAGTAGGGGGGAAGGCATTATCAGATTTAGTAGATGGAGGGTTAGCAATAATAGCGTTATGGGCAATTTTGTCATAGCCTGGAGATAAAGACGGACTGGGTTTTGATGGTTTGTATATTGTTTTTTTGTAAGAAAGATTCAGTGAAGGAGAACTTTTAGAAGCATCTGCGTACGATTTTTTAACTGAAGGGAAGAGGGATGATGCTTCCTTGAATGATATGTTCTTTTGGGACATGGTGATTTTAATATTCTTTTGCCGGGAATGTTCCGGGCAAGATTTGTCAGTTGCTAAATGAGGGCCTGAGCATTGCAGGCAGGAAACTTCAGAGGATGCAGGACAAGAGTCACCTGAGTGAGTTTGTGCACATCTGAAGCAACGAGCACTGGATCGGCATTGGGCTTTCACATGGCCAAATCTACAACAGTTTAAGCATTGTATGGAAGGCAAAATGTATGGATCAACGGTTAATGATGAGTTAAAAATAAACACTTTATCAGGTAAGCATTGTCCAGAGAAAGTGATCACTACAGATCCTGTGGGGGTCCAAGTGGAATAAGACTCCATGGACACTTTTCTGTTTAAGCGACGCGCCTTCAAAATTGTTATATCACCTTGGCTTGTGGAGATTGTTGATACAACTTCCTCCATAGACCATGAAGTTGGGATCCCGCGGATCAGCCCCATTCTTGTTATATTATATGTAGGAATTAAAGCTATATAGTTATGAGATTTAAGACTCGGGTTTCTGAGAAACTCGTTTGCTGCACATGCAGATGAGAATTCCACAGAGACCCGATTTCTGCCAACACTCTTTATACCATCATTTTAAATATTTTTAATGTTTGATGTAAATAAAAATTTTCCAAAATTTAAATGATTAAATGTACTGCCTGACTTAGGGTGAGTTTCTGACCTGGACACATGAACAATGGAAGGACCTTTGTCAGAAGGATGGTAAGATTTTTCTTCTAAAAGACTTGGATGAGTGTAAATAAGGTTATTGGTTTGAGATAGAAGAGCATTCAAAACAGATTTTTTAGGAGTACGAATCCCGATTTATACTTGGACGTTTTCTTGTTTGCACATGTTGAGAGAAAGGGTCAGGGGAGTTGTTGACATCAGAAAACGGGATTGGGTCTGGGGGCTTAGGAGGGATTGGAACACAATCCATGCTCATTAAGAGCTAGATAGTTCGTAGAACCACTTACCAGGCGAGGAAGAGAAAAACAGAAACACTTAAAATAACTCAATGATGATAACAAAATCACCAAAATAACCGACAAATAACGAAAACCGTGTGTACACCGCAAACGAAAAATTGACAGTCCACGTGCAAACTATTTGTGAGAGATAAAGTATTAATTAGTTTCTATACTGCATAAATAATAAAGGTTTAGGACGAGTCTAAAGATTGAAACTTTCAAAAGTAAATGTAGGTCCTGCATATCTGTAGTAATATTATTAAGAGAGTTACGTTTGTTTGTTATATATAATCGATAAACTCTGGTACTAGATTTTTTTTCACTATATAGTGACATTTTATAGAAGTAACCTAAAAATATACTTTTACAAGTAAAAGTATATTTTATCTAAACTCCCACATGAATCAAGAGAAACGCGGGAAACTGTCGGTCCATAACAAGTTAGGCGGAAAGCTAAGAAGAAATTAAGTTGAACCGAACAACTAGCCTGACAGTTTGTCAATAGGCGGCAGAAGATGATGAAGCCAGCATATTACAGTGAAAAATATCCACAACAGATCTACATTACTTTGTAAAACGTTTAGAATAGCTAAGCTTCACTTTCCTTTTTATGTGCGCAAAAACGACAGTAATTTATAGAAACGGTTCCTCGCTCACTGTGAAAGTCTCCATGGATATCGAACACCACATCTTTGCACAAAAACTTGCGTTGTCTAATGGATCAAACTCAATGGTTGCTGTTCACGAGATAGAACGTTTTTGCTGTCATTTTATAATGAGGACTGAAAGACTGTTTTATTTGGAAAATGTTTTGTTGTAGAATTAAAACTGTGTCTTCTTCATGATTAATGAGCATTACTTATTAATTTTTATCGGATGTTATGTAAAAAATATACGGCTTTTACGGGAATAATGTAGTTATCTCCAAATCGGAGGGGATATGACGGCAGTAGATTTATCTCCGCCCGATAAGGCAAGACTGCGCGCGCACGCATCTACCAGTTATACAACTTTTCTTCTGAATAGAGACATATTGCCTTTAATGATTTTGTGTTGCATGTAAGTAACATTATGAATTCGATAATTTGCTAAAGCAAATCTTAAAATATCCCTGTCAGAACGTTTAAGGCGTTTCAATTACTTACACAAGATTTAATGTCTTTCTAAACTTGATCGTAAGTACTTGCTTATTTTTTTTTTCGAATAAATAAATAAATAACAATCATTTGCACTGCAAAGGAAGTAAAGATGGCTGGCGCTATAGTGTAATATGAGAAAATCGCAAAATTGTAACAATGGAAGAGAGTTGCGAGATCGCACTGCAAGATGACCACGATATTGATTTACTCATGATCCAGCTTTCACTTTTGTGGCTTCTTTATCACAATGTAATAATTGTTTTATACGGAATTTTATCAAGGAGGTCCGACGGCGAGAAGTGCTACACTTTAAAAAACCGTTGGTACTTGTAGAATCTGACCTGCTTACGACTCCATCTGTGTTGGAATTTCTCCAATTTGTGTATTTTTCCTAGCCAAGTGACTTAGACAATGCGGTTTCAGTTCACATTATAATAAATCTGTCATGCATGTGTTCACTTGTTCTGTGGGAAGGGAAGATGCTTTATAGACTGAAAATACATCCATGTGTAGGTCAGTAATAATACAAATTATTGTACGGCAAAAACTATGTCAATTGTTGTAGTTGTAACACGCTTTT
Source organism: Marasmarcha lunaedactyla (assembly GCA_923062675.1). NCBI lineage: Eukaryota > Metazoa > Arthropoda > Insecta > Lepidoptera > Pterophoridae > Marasmarcha > Marasmarcha lunaedactyla. The sequence continues at coordinate 5,066,289 of OV281349.1, forward strand.
TTAATCATTCTTTGTTGGTTTCTTGTACTTATACTCGTACTCATTCGAAAACAGAAATACACAATACCTGTATTTATTTCATTTCATGAACAGGCAGGTATCATTAAGAGGTTCAATAAGTATCAAAATATGACATTTTTAATCAAAAGTTCAAATCTTGATTTTTCTACATCAATATTTATTTAAAAAATAAAAGAGTTTGTTTATTTATGCAGAGTTGCCAAGAGACATTACACTTAGCAAACAATATGCTACTTAAACATTTAAAAAAAACATAGTGCACACCCAATTATGGGCAGCTACAATAATAAAAAGCTAAAATAAAAAGTTAAGCAATATAATCGGAACATTCGCACTTATTATCTGGATCGAAATAAGTTTCGTAAAATCCGATAAATTGAAATAGCTAGCACAGCGCAGTGGTTGAGGTGCCGGCTTCTCAGTGACTGCCTAATGTACCAATGAGTTTTAGCAACTTAGTACCTTCAGACTGTTCTAACAGTGAAGGAAAACGTAGTAAGGAAACCCACACACTATGTAAATTATTTCGATGGTATGTGTATTGTCGGCCACCCCGCAGTAGGCTAGCGTGATGAACTATAAATTGGCTGATACCACCCAGTGGTTGGGCGAGGCTCGTATCCCTGCAGTGGGCATATTAAGGCTGTCGTGGTAAAGTGAAGTAGTGTATTAATAATCGGCAGAAACGCAGGCGAGGGTCGAGAACCACTTGCGCGTAATTTAGTCTTTTGTAGGTGTCCCGCGTAGTAGGACATGACGTCGCTACAGGGTATTCTAATTTTGTAAATTGTACGAGACTAGCGGGGTTTTTATCTAAAAGTCACACTGACTGGCCCAGTCACTGCAAGATATAATATCAGGGTGATAAGGGCCTAAATAGCTCACTTCTAAGTTTGTAGTTCAACCCTTCAGCAATAGATGGCGTATGATGTATTTTTAATCGCGCAGCGAATTTTGAAATGATTTACTATATAGTTTATTGGTTAGGCGAGGATTTTTGGGACTTGTTCAGTCAGAGCTGTAAGCACACTTGCTTTTTATAAATCAAAAATCGAATGTTGAGGTTAGTGTTCTTGCAGTTCATGTCCTTTATAACTTACGACGCAGAAAATATTGTATTTCTTTGAGTGTGTGAAAGCACAATTAAGCACATACTTTATTGATGGCACAATTTGAATTGGTTTTCGCTTGTTAGGATACGTACGACCTTGATTTTAAAGATACATTGTGTCGCCTTTTGTTTTTTCATTCTAAGCTAGAATAGATACAATTTATCTGAGGTTTGCAGACGTTCCGTGTCCAAAAATAATTAGTTTCCTGTAAAGGAATACCGTTATTAATTAACTGTCTGAAATCTGTACGAGTAATTAAACAAAACATGTATGAAAATGAAAATCGTAGCTTTCCTTATACAAAACACTCTTAAGAAACTGTAATACTAAGTGTTTGTCAAGATATTTCTCGCGTGTTTTAAAGTATATGTACCCGACATGTCAAAGAACGGTACCTAATAGTTGGTTACATCGGCGACGCGGGCGCAGGGCGATGTATTAATAAGCGCTAAAACTCGCTGATTACCAAGAGCTACTTATCGGCAGTATTTAACGTAACTGTATCATCGGTGGTTCGCGGAAGTTCAAGTGCGGTTCAATCAGTATTTATCCCACCGATTATGAGCTTCGAAACAAAATTAAAGTTCAACAGAAATTGTAAGATAATTGTAGCAAAAACTCGCTTCTGATGTCTCTAACCATAAAGGTAGGCATAATTACTTACAACGTAATATTACAGAGAAGTAAACCATAAGTATGTTGCTTGATATACATTTGTGTTAAAATTCATAGGATACCACATAAAAAGAAACTAAAACGCGACGTGTCACAAGCTACTCAGGCGCTCATAAATAAAGCAATTATTCAGTTGCGGACCGTGCTTGCTGGGTTCGAGACAGCCCGCGGCAGTCCACAGCTTGTCCACATCTCGCTAATAAATAAACTTGTTGCTGGCTGTACAGCCCTAATCATTCGCCTTGCGAGGAAGTCAGAAATAAATATTGTTGACTTATGTGCGAATGCGGTTATGGAATACCTTTATGGGAAAGCGTTGATTTGTATGTACATGATCTGAATTATGTAAGAGATGAATTATATCAGTATTCTGCAATTGCAACTGAGTTTCCATATACGCGGTTGTGGAAAAAAGCCAGACGTAATAGGTGTAAAATTAGATTATCTTCGTGGGTTCTGTAAACAATGAGGACAAGAGTGCGCCTATTGCATGCGCAAGCGGCGTTACCGCAGACCACATGTGCCGTGAGAGCTTTACTTATTTTGCGGTAAAGACAAAACAACTATCTGCCTATTTATTATGTTACATTCGTATCAGATTTAAACAAGGAAAATTAGAGTAATGATAAGTTAGAGTAAGTTTGATATGTCTTTGGGTGAAAACGCCCAAGGGCAAAGTTTATACTTTTTATTATCTAATTGATTTTTATTTATTTATGTCATTACAATCGTTACCCAAGCCTGTAACAATGCATTGTATCTAGCAGTCGAAGCGTGCAGTCTGAGGAAACCCCGGCTCCGCAGATTGTTACAGAACTCGATCATTGTTACTGCTGTTTTTGCATCTTCTCATTATGAGAGTAAGTTTTCATGTTTAATTTATATGGAACTTATCTAGACAGACGATTATGACACAATTAAGTGGGTCTTACTTAGTAAGTAATTGACGTACTTACTAGCCGAAGCACTTAATTTAATTGTTCTAAATAAGACAAGTTTACGATAGTAGTTATTAGAGCAAGATATTAGATATTTATTTAACTGTTTCATATAGTTCAAGATAGCGTCAAAAAATGGCGCCTTATTGGTGGTAAAATAACACTTAACTTTCGCTGTTTGCACGCACTAGCGTCATTTGTTTGAGGAGTGATCGCCGTGGCTGTAATCGCCATGCCAATATCAAAATTATCGCGTTAGACGGTCGCTACTTTCCTGGCGTGGGCGATTCACGCCTGCTAGATTTTCTCAGAGATAAGTCGAGAAGAATCGCTTAAAATACTTAGCTGCCCCGCCCCGCGCTCGGCGGACAATGGACGGTCTATCAAAGGGAAATTCGGAAGAGTAAAAAGGTCATAGTTCAACGCCCTGCACTCAACTCATGGCTGGAATGTGTTGCCATAAAAGAGCAGTACTACTTTAGCTAAACGAGTATAAAAATATTGCCTATCCTTACAAGTTAATCCAAAGGGCCCGATACATTGTGTAAAATTTATCGCTGTAGTCGCGTACTCGACGCGTAGCGCCGACTCCGGCGCACATCAATGGACGCGTAAATCGCGGGTGTCCACATAATTGCTGATAGTTAACAGTTTCCCAAGTACTTGCGTGGAGTATTAGCATGCCGGTCGGCGTAGAATGGTCCCCGCTCTATCGGATAACGAGTCGCGCTAGCTTGATAATTGTACATCTTTTCAAAGGCTTTTCAAAAGCGTCTCCGTAGTAGCTGCGTTGAGTTATTTTATTACATTGACTGACAGACTCCGGACGCTCGGTGTTGCGCGGAGTAAATGTTGCGGATGACTTGATGTTTTCATTAAAGATGTTTCAAGTATTGTTCAAATTATTAAAATTATCTAGAAATTATTTTAATTAAATTATTAATATGTTCGGAAACTTCGGTAAGAGAAAAGACTGCGAATAATTCGGTTTGGGTATAGAAGTTATGTTTAAGGTTCAACTGATTGCTATTTATAATACGAATAACTACTTATAAGTATAACTATTAACTAAATACGTGATTTGAATACATTAAGTGTAATGGTTTTCATCTGCCTTTTTTATTATGTTTAAAACTAGGCAGAAATGTCTTATGTATTGCATTTTTTTATTATTCTTGTAATTTAAACGTTCTTTCATGAAATATTCATAACAAAGATAGAAAATATATATTTAAGGTTAACAGAATAACATTAGGTCCTTACATATGAAATTGGCGTTTTGTCGTACTGGCCACTTTGATTTGTGTTATCTCCTCTGGTTAAGAATTCCAATATCAAATTTATACAGCTATTTACTAATGCATTTGTATTTCGAAAACCGTAATTCATTTGTTTTTTCCTATTTCAGTTTTTTCTTTGCGTCACTTAGTTTAGAAAATAGAAAACTTGAAATTTCCAAAAAAATTTACTCAAAAAACGTTACTTGTGAGCGTTTGGTGGACTAGTACCGGTGTCTTTCACCACAGCTTTCTTGAATCTGGCCAGACGATTACGGCAGATATCTATTGTCAGCAACTGCAAACAATGATGGAAAAGCTAGCTGCTAAACAACCGAGGCTGGTCAATCGCTCTAGGCCACTACAGCTTCAGGACAACGCTAGACCACGCACTGCACAACAGACGACTACCAAATTAGCGGAGCTTCAATTGGAATGAAGACATCCACCGTACTCCCCCAACCTTGCTCCAACTGATTACCATTTTTTTCCTAATTTGGATAACTTCTTGCAAGGGAAAAAATTCAACTCCGATGGGGCAGTCCAAAGCGCCTTCAAAGATTTTATTGATTGCCGTCCGAATGGTTTTTTTTAGTAAAGGGATAAATCTTCCTATGAGATGGCAAAAATGCATAGATAACATACTGTTCATGGTACAGACTTTGCTTAAATAAATATTATATTAAAAAAAAATTACTTTGTGTTCCTCTCTTACAAAATGCCAATTTCATATGTAATGACTTAATATTTGGTATTTTCGGGACTGTTAACTTTGGTTAAAGGATTAACAGTAGCAATTCATGTTCACGTAACGTGTTGTTGTATTATCTGTTTTGTTTAGTATCCTAAATATACCGCAATGGTTTGAGGTTAAAAGCGACTTTTGCCCTGCCACAATTGCCTTGCAGCAGAACCTACATACCTGTAGAGGGGGTGCGCGGTGCGGGCGGCGAAGTCAGCACGTTGCTGCAGCAGGGCCAGTGCTCGCGCCTGCTCCGCCAGGCTCAGCAGCTCCAGCTCCTCGCGGCCCAGCTGGTACTGCAGTTCCGCCTGCTGGATCCGAGTGTCGATGTTGCTGCGATCAAAATAAAGATTAGTTTATTTGACGCTTATATCTGTTAGGGGTGCTACCTACGTATTCGGGCTGGCATCTATTGGCACTGCCGGATGGCAAAGCCGAATATGTGTAGATGAAAGTTTGGCGAATGCCGTTTAGGTTCATGTGATATGTGAAATGAGACGAATGAGACTGAATAAAGCCAGAATAGCCTATCAGCAATAGCTTAATATGTGTAGTGGTTGGTTCGGGCCAGCATTGTCGTGCAACAAATACTGCCGCCACGAATGTGCCGGCTTAAACAAGTGAGTAGCACTTGCAGGATTTGTTGTCCAAAATGGTTTTTAAGAAGGCAAATATTTTAAGGATCAATTTCAAAACCAAAACATAGCTCGTATACCACACATAAAGTGTTCATAATAGCTTATACGGTTTTGCGAATCAAACTGAATTTCCATTGCTTGTTATCATCTGGGTTTTTTATTCTCAATTGACATCTCTTACTTCCTAAACCTAACTTACTCAGTTACATGCGTCTTCTCCAGGCGTCTCCTCAACTCTTGTATGTTAGCCCTCCGCTTATCCAACTCCGCCCTGACGGCGGCGGCGCGGTCGTCCAGCGCGCGCCGCTCGTCGGGTGACAGCGCCGGCGCGGGCATGTCGTCGCCTGCGCCCGCGCCGCTATGTGAAGAGGCGCGCGACGCGGGTGGGGAGGTGGACGCGAGCCGGGCGGCGCTTAGGGAGGCGCTGAGCTGCTTTTTTAGACTGTTGGAGTTAAGGTTGATGATTTTGACATTTTTCTCATCAATGTGTCACACGCATATGTTCACACATCTATGGTTTGTATGTTTATCTGGATATTTAACTTATCTAAGTGAAGAGGAGCCGTGACTTACTTCTGTATCATGGCATCTTTCTCGCTCAGGGCGTTGCGTAGGGCATCGACGTCGCCTGCAGGGTCCCGGCACAGCCCACGCCGCCGCCCGCCTAGCGACACCTCGATGCTTGCCATCTACGAAATATAGAAAATTCCATATAAAATTGATTGTACTTTATTTATCTGTGTTAAAACAATAGTTGTACGAGTATATAGACTAATTTACACTTTGATTTAGACCGTTGGGAGCAGGGCAATTGTTAGTTATCTAGCAGTTTAATAAATCGCACTTTGACTTATAAGCTCGACTTTACATAAAAGTTGTCTCTAATCTCTTAAACTTCTTTTTTCGACATATTGCTACATTTACTACTTTAAAAACTCTTGAAATCTCGAAAGAAGTGCGTCTTGGTTTAATGAGGACATTCTTGATAATTCACAGACTAATCTTTACTGAATCATAAGTGTAAGTCGCTGTGCCTAGTTAATTAAAATACCTAATTACGGTGCCCTATCTCTTGGAAATATCTTTACGACTTCCATTATTTGCTGCCGTACCAGGGCGCAAGTAGTCAAATAGTTTTATTGCTGTATTGTTATAGAAATTTATTAAGCATGTTTCTTTTGTAGTGTGTTCTGATAATCTTTTCATATAGAAAAACCGAGAGGATTTGTCTATGGTTTCTTTCTTTATAGGTAAGTGGTGCAGGTTTCATTAACCTTTCCGTAATAGACTGTTGTCAGTGGATTATGGTTATTATTAACGAGAAAGTTTATGAGGATATGCAAAAAAGCCACTAAACCACATGGGATAAAATTATACAGTTCAAACATATAATTATGTAGAACTACATTTCCAAAATATATAATACTAATCTTTTGCCGGCATCTACACTCGCGTATAATGTAGGGATTGGTAAATATTGGCAATTAACTGATCACCAAACGCAGTACAATGTTCATGTTAAAAACCAAACATCTATTACTAAAATTCCTTTATCCCACCATCATTTAAATCATATTTTCATTTGTAAAAATATTAACAATCATAAATTCTCGCTATTTTATACAGATAATTCCAAGTAATCGTAACTACACCAAGTTATAAGTTTAAAACTTGCACGACAGTTACATTTAACGGAGTCGAACAAAACGGCCGGTAGAGCAAGTGTTAGCCCTGCCTCATATGCTGGAGGTCCCGGGTTCGAATCCTTGTCGGGGCATTTTCACTGTATCGTTATCGAAAACACAAGCTCTGCTGACTTTAGGGGCATACAAATGGTGTGTTTGTCTGGAAAATAGTATCCAAAAATTTAACAACCCAAAGTTCCGAAAAAAATTAGTAATAGCGCTGATCTAAGCTCTATTATTTCTAAAGCTCTCTGTGACTCTAGGCACACCTACTCGAAAGACCCGTTTAAAATGTTTATTTTACTAGTTGCTAATAATTTTATATAATAAAACGTCTTTTTTACTAATATTCTTAGAAAAATGCAATAACCTTAAGCGTTTAAGATTCTCTTCTAGATAACCAATTTCGGAGAAGATAAGATTTGGTGGCCTATATTGGGTTAACGAATACTACTAAAAACCTAACTATCACTGCAACAGGCATTACCGAATTAACAATAAACTCATAAGCATAAATAACTTACAGTACGGAGATTCACCTGTATTGGGAGACTAGATTGCATAATAGTCATGTAGTGTCCTTCTAACTGTATTGAGTTGGATTTACATTAAAGCTGAAATGAACTTTACAACTTACTGTTAAATATGTAATTCGTGTTTCCCTTTAGATGACAGTTACAATATTGATGATCTGAGCAATGTGCGTTAAAAATATGTCTTTAGATAAGATCAAAATAACCTTATAGTTTTGATTGTGTTTTGAAAATAGCACCAATGCACTGAAACTGTGTTTTGTCCAGTATCCAGTGTTAAATAGAAATAAATACTATCAAAAGATACAACTTGACGTCGTAGCGCCAGTGGTCATACAATAAACTGCTACTTGAACTATTTAATATTCCTTTATCCCGCCAAAACAAATACGTGAATCTTCGAAATTCACCGCTCACACCGCTGTAAGCAAATTCAAAGACATTTTTGCATTAGGTACAAGGGTGTTTTGTTTTTTGCCTTATTGTAAAAGTTCGCATTACATCGCTACCTGGTTTTGAATCAATTATTTCTTGCTAAAACAGTTTTGTTCAAAAACTACAAAATGATTAGTGAGAAAATAAATGTTTCTTCTTCTATTGCCCATAGATTCAAATTATAAATTTTACAGTTTTGTTAAAAAGTCCACCCTAATATAAGTACGACTTGCAAGCATATACAACATTTGTTACTTTATTTATTAAAAAAACAAAAACATGTATATCGAAAACAAAACGTGAAAAACCAACTATCAAAAACTTATAAGAAATATAAGATTGAAGTTAAATATAACAGACAACCGCTTGCCCCACAACGCCAACAGATAACTGATAGTTGGAGTAAAACGAAAAGTATTAAAGTCAAAAATTTATTTCATAGAAAACTTTGGGTCCCATTTTATCCCCGGTGGATTTTATCCCACAAAGTTCTGTCCTACTGGGCATCTCCTTTTTAAAAGCAGTTTATATAAAAAATTTCAGACACGTAGTTTCAAAGATTTTGTAATGATTGTGTGACATTTGCACGAAATAAGAGCTACCTATATGCCAAATATCAGCCCAATCCTTCCATTAGTTTGGGCTCGACCTTGAAAGCGTAGTAAGTCATCGTTGCATTTATCTATATTTATATATTCTAATTTAATTGTTATATAAATATACAAAATGTTCAAGTGAAACGGAGTGAAATCGCGAAAGCGGGTAGAAATAATAACAAGACATTCATTCTTTCGGTCTTTTACCTATATGAGTTTTCAAATTCAAATGTTTATTTCTCAATTTCGACAGTGACTTGTTCTTGTTGACTCTACCACCAATTCGGAAACACTTACGCGAAGAAGAACTGGCAAGATACTTCATATTTGTAATCGTTTATCAAAAAAATTTATGCAGCACCCAAAAGCTATATTTACACACATTAAACATTTAGAACCAACATGTAAACATAGGTCCAACATGAGTTTATTTAGTCGGCTAAATAATTGCACATTGACCTGAATGGGACTTACTCAACGAACAGATGTAGGAGTGTAATATTAAGTTTATTAACTTTGGTAAGCTGCCGCCACAAGTTACACAAATCAAACATGAGAACACGATAGTTTATAGCAATAGCATTGGATTTATTGCCTGCGATTGACAATGATCGTGTCTTGAAGTGATCAACAATTTGTGATGTTTATTGCTTGTTTGTGCTCAAACAATTATTGCGAAAGGTATTTGTACTAGTCGTTATGGCTAAGCATCGATGGCGCAGCGGTCAAGGTGTCGGCTTCTCGATCTTGAGGTCCCAGATTCGATCCCCGTACCCATGACTTTTTACAACTTAGTACATAAAGCCGACTTCTCTAACGGTGAAGTAAAACATCATGAGGAGTGACCCATATACTTAATAAATTATTTCGAAGGTATGTGTACAAGTCTGCCAATCTTCAATTGCAGATTGCAGCATTGCAGTGTTTCAAATTCAATGATTTATGAGTTTACATGGAAATGCACGTAAACAATTAACCGCTTAAACACAAGCTATGTGGTAGCTTAAGAGTGGATTTGAAGAAATAGTGATTTTAGTACGTGTTATGAGATTGTCAGTTTTATAAAATACACTCGTTGAGGTCTTTTTACAAATATCAATGACCATGACAACTACATTACTTTACCAGTCTTATCATCTTGTACTTAGTAGGTAATTTAATTATAAAACCAGTAATTGAGTTTTAAACAATAATTATAATTATTATAAAACTACGCTACTGCATCAATTATGAATTCTGAATTTATTCTTATTTCCAATAGAGTTATGTGTAAAATATCGATCGCGCAGAAAAACCATCTTTATGACGTTATTTGACACATGGGGATGATGTAAGGCGTCATTTATCCCGAGACCTTGCGTGTCGCATCCGACCAACAAGTTAAATAATGGAGCTGCGAATGAATTGCATTTTCTGAAGCTAGCATTAATATAATCTGGATTTACGACCCGGTCAGACGATACTTCCAGAATAGATTTTTCCTTAGGTACCCGTAGCTTTTTATATAATTTTATCAACTAGACTTTCAGCATAATAAAGTAACGTGAGTCTGAGAAACTGCGCCGCGTCTTGTTTTTCTTTCTTGTTTTATATCGACATGTTTATGATCCGAATTAAGTGTACATTAATAATATATCGCTTAAGTATCAACGTTGTAAGTTAACTGATTCAACATGTATGCAATAAAATAGTAATCTGATTCGAACAGCTAAAAATATCGGTAAATGAAATGAACAGAAAGGGCCTCTAAAATTGTAATGTAGCCGCTTACACAATGATACCCTGAATGTACCAAACTCGTGCCTTCGATTAGCAGCATACGGTATTGAACTATACAGCCTGCAAAGGCAACTGGCCAGTACTTTAATTATAACCCTAGCACTATAAGTATATATCTCAGTTACAAAAAACTACCTATTTCGATCGATTAAACATTACGGTCATGGTTAAATTGATTTAGACTGAGGTAGATTACGTAATTTATACAAAACTAATCTCAACCTTTACAAACATGTGTGTGTTTCATAAAACTCATAATGGCCGTGAGAGTTCAGTGTTGAAATAGAAAACCCTATAAAACTGGTTAAATAGAACTTTCTAATTGGATTAATTATCTGCTCTTGTGGACCTACGAATACGGAAGTCGCTACTTTCAATGGTAAACGCAGCTAGCATTGTGTCGGAAACGGTATAGTCATAAAATAGTTCGCTACCGAAGTTTACGAAGTTAATGAGACGTGTGTCATTAGAATACCACATTAATTAAAGTCAAGAATTTTAATATTTGTATATCCTCTTTAGAGAAATAAATTCATGTTTCCAGTACACTTGTTATACAGAATGGAATATAAGTCCGTGTTAGACAACGACAGTACATTTATTAAAGATTATGTTAAAATGATTTGCATTTATTAATGAACAAATGAAAAATAATTTACGATGAAAAAATTCGATCAGGATTTTGATCCTGTTAATTATTCATTCAAATTGGAGACTAATGAAATTTTGTAAGTTTTGTACATTTGTATATATAGTTATGGTTTACTCGGCGCACCCAGGCTAAGGTCGAGAATCGCTTGGACGACGACACTCCAGGGTGAATGACTGACTGAATGAATGACCTGTGATCTAGAAAATAGTACTGTTACCGAGGGATATGCGTGTGAAGCATATCCCTCGCAGGCAAAAGCTATAAAAGTCTATAAACTCATAATTTATATATTTTTCCGTTTGTCGTCCGTCTGTGGAAGAGGACCCCACGTGCGACAGGAAACCTGCAGGTAGTGACCGTTCCACGTGGCCGCGCGGCGATGTCGCGGCGTGGTGGAGGCGCGGGTGGCGGCAGCTATCAGCTGTGACGGTGAAGGAACAATGCCGGGAACTAACCATTCGATGAGCTCGCTGTTTGGAAATCATGTTGTTGTTTAATTATTTCCTGCTTTTGTATACTTTGTATTTTTGTTACTTCCTAAGAATGCTTACTACGCAAATTAACAGAGCTGCTTCTTTTATGGAATCTCCAAAAAACCATTACTACCATGAAATAGCTACCATAAAAGGTATAATATCCGACACCACAAATGACTTTTTAGCCCTGCACGGTCAAGACTGACAGGAAAAAGAAGAGTAATTTCTGAACCTCTGAACTGATCTGAATTTCTTCAAACATTGCTTTGATACATTTTAAACCCTTTAATATTTTGAGGTAGTAGAGATAGAGATTATTTTGTAAAGATCTCGCCTGCGGCGTTATTTCTTCCTTCCCTCCTGTTTTCTCCGCCACAATAACCACGTTTACGTGATTGCGTTCCGGTGAAAGGGAAGGAACAGATAATGCAATTACTGAAACAAAGACAATTCCAACAAAAACCTACGCTTCGGAACGCACCCTTAGTAGATCAAATAAACACATTCATCATTTAGTTTTATACATGTTAAGTGAGTCATCCTAGCGCAGAGCAGCGGCCCGCAGTGCAAGGCGAGGCACAGCCGCGACTGTACTCGGCCCTGATGATGGACTCCATACGAGTCCGAAACTAGTCGGACCTTTTCAACAATAACGCGCGAGTAAAAGCTGTAGTTTTATAATTTACATTCATCATTGATAAATAAAACATGTAACTTATGAATACTATTGTCCATGGATGCGGGTGCCACTCAGGTGGGTCGCATGTTTGGCGCTGGCCATGAAAAGAGTAAAAAGCTTTTGAAAGTAATGAAAACGAATCAAAATATACGTAGACGTCACGATACGTCAAACTTTTAAACGTTTGGCATTTAACGGCCGACAAAATAAACAAAGCTAAGATTTATTTTCGAAATAAGAGAAGATTTTATGGAGAAGAGAAGATAATTTCCGCTACAAAAAAGGATCTTCTCTCGATATTACTCTCTCGAATACCTTCCTGCGGCAGATTGTATCGTGTAACAATAAAATTACACGTCGTGTGAACGAACCAAGGATGCGCAGGCGCAGCATTGTGTTTACGCGCTTGATTCAGACATTCTCCAGAAAGTCTTATATTTACTTAAATAAATATTCTAGGATACTTAGGTTATAGGAATATATACATTACGTTTTGTAATTTTCTGATTTTCGAGGCATTACTTCTAATATTCGTTTAGTTGCTTATTATTATTTGATTAAATTTCGACTGGTAAATTATTATTTGCTTAAAACTGTATTTTTTTAAATTCTGCATTATCTAAAGTCGGCTATAATTTGGTTTTGGATTCATGATTTTTGCATTGTTTTGAATGTTTATATCTTTATGTTTTGTGAATTATCTTAACTGTTGGCCACTTGATAGAAAAAAGGAGTACTATTTTTAAAGTGTAAAATATTATGTATTATTTTATTAAAACAGTTCAAAAACGAGAAAAAGATTGATCTGATATCTGATAGTTTCACTAAAAGAAAGGTATTGTAATGTCGGATATTGTTTAGCTTTAGATACCAGCAACATTATAGTAACTGAATACTTGCATTTAATAAATAAATATTTATTTACAAACAAGAATATTTACAACTTAATAATTGGAAAGAAAAAAAAAACTACAAATAGAATGCAAAGTCTTAATTACTACACATTATTACTTACATAAGACATACTGACTTAAAATCAGTCATGAACAGGTGTAACGTAAGCAAAATAAAGCTTAACTAAACGAACGCTTTGTACTAGCGTTGCTCTATTAGATAGTCCCTACAACAATGCATGCTCGTCCCACAGCGCGGACGCAACTTGGGTCGTGCGCCCGCGCATGTGAGAACGCATTGTTCACTCTACGCCGCCAAACCATTATTATTTGAGCTGTCTTTTAGTTAGGCTCGGTCGAGTCATCCTATCAAGTGATATTCACTTACAACTAGTAACTTAAAAAAGCAATGCGATAGAAGCACCGCTCATTGATTTTGGTCATTTAGTCTGGATAAAAATACTTACATACAATGTCGAAATAAATAATCGTGGTGTCCCTATCTAAAAGCATTTATTTATGTTAAAATATTAACGACACATTACGTTTACAGGACTAAGAACGTTAATTAACCGTATGTAACTCATTAAATAATTAAATGTTAATGCGAAGTTTTTCAGTAGTACTGGCGCTTCAGCGGTACGACCTACAGTGCTTTTTTAAAAAATGACTTCCTCTACTTTTATTAGATATAGAAAAAAAGTAGTTTGGTTTGAATTTTGTAAGACACAAAAACTTCATTTGAGTAGTTAAGTTTTAGTTACTCCCTAGACAAGAGGAGGAAATCTGCTTCAAAGAAAGCGTTAATTTAAAGAACGATGTCAAATTACGTATAATGCAAGATGTCCGTAGTAACAGGTTAATAAAATATAAAAAGAAACTGTTGATATTGTATCTTAAAGTCTTGTTCTTAGTAATCTGACTGTCACATCGTAGATCCTACACGAATGTACTGATTTCGATGCATTTCTTGTTTGAAAACTGAGTTTGTATAAAATTTGTTCAGTGGTTCAAAAGTTATGCAAACTTTTTGCCGGTAGTCGGGATTTTTAAATGGTAATAACTTGTTAGTTTTCTTATTTTTATATCTACTTCATACAAATCAAACTAGCATGGAACACACGTTTTTAGAAAATCAACAATTAACAATTTCCAAACGGTACGTGGCTTTGATGTATTTGCTCTAAATTTAGATCACAACAGGTATTTTTGGTGTGAACTGTCCACAAACCCACAGTTTGCTTTACTGATCACACATCGTGTTTGAATATAAGCAATAACTAATGAATGTGTTATCCATTTACTTGGTATTAGTAAAAGGTTTTTATAGATCATGTAAGTATCTATTATGTAGCGAAAATCGAAATAAATACTTAAGTATGTCGATTGCGGTACAATTAATTCCCTCTATTTTAAGCAGTTCTGGCCGAGGTGCTCCAAAATTAACGGAGGCACAAAATTTTAGCCAAGATTTTTATATATCTATATACTACAAATAACTTCCAATATTATGTATCTGTTTATTTATTTATTTGCAAGCACAAGTTAACGCCTAAAACAAATAAGACGTTCCAAAATAATTTGATCGTACATTATTGTTTGTGCTCTCTTTCATGTTTTCTTTAACAAAAATTTGAAAATATTTCTCAATTATATGATTTAATTAAATAACTTCAAACACGTTATATTAAGTTACATTAAAGCACATAAACAAGACCCAGTATCAAAGTCGTCGCGGCACCCACGCATTAGACATCAACGCGCCGCATGCGCCGGCGCACGACTCATGTTCTACTCATAACAAGATGCAGCGTTGTTTAGGGTCTGTGCCATCATATCAACGTATTGAAATTGGTTATATGTATTGTGTGTGTTTAGAGGAGAATTCCTTGGAATTTTATTATTTTAATGGTTACTGTAATTGAAGCTACGGCTCTGTTCCGGATGATGGCAAATAGTTATTTAAGAAAGTGAACGCTATTTATTGCACATTGAGTCTTGGGGTCCATACAGTATCTTGTTAACTTTTATTAAGTTATAGATGTAACTACTTACCTATGTACTCGAACCTTCTTGCTGGCTTTATAAAGTTTTAAATTTCTAATGTTTTTTACTACCACATACCACTATAATCCTACCAGCCTTAAGGCTTTCCTTTTTTCTTTCATTCCTAACCCTTATATTTCAAGGGGCTGATACATAAATCTGAATCCTAATTTTACATTTAGTAACGAAATCACATGTAATTATTATATCAGCATCACGTATAGTATAATTATGGAAAATAATAAGATGCACCAACCTTGGCCTCCAAGCTGTCAAGGTTGACAACCCCGCCGGTTTCCAGCGTTTGCTGAAACAAAAATAAGCCAATGGTAACATTAGACATTCTTTATAAAGTAATACGTGTTGTTACGATTTACTCGTGCAAATATCTTCTCTGTGTAATTCATATCATACCTTTTGTATTTCATTTCATATTAGAGTACCTAATATTTTACATCAAAGAGATTGTTCGTATTTTAAAAGTCATTTTCGACTAGTGGCTGACTGTGCTAAGCCACAGGTTAAGTCACAGTAAAGAATAGATTAAGACCTGCTATTACGGAGACGGAAATGGTACGAAAACCGGCAAAGTTAAAACTGAGAAATTTAAAGGATTAGATAGAAAATGTAGATATAAAAATTGCAAAAATTTGACTTATTGTTAGAAGTATAAATTTAAGTTTTTTTTATCTCCAAGAATAGGCGTATACTGCATATCACTACTTGACACCCTTTACGGTAAAATCCAAGTGTTTTATTTAAAATTTTGGTTTATGTACCTACATTTTGTTTCCACTTAAGTTTCTACTTATAAATGTTATAAATCATAGTTGGTATAAAATTATACCTTACCTTGGTATAAAATTATAGTTACAGACGATGATAGCTTGTAGATAATTAAGGAGAAATTTTACTAACAATTCAAATTATGTTAACATTTTTTTCAATTATTAGGAACTTGGCCTACTCTAAATGGGTAAGAAGAGAAACTGAACGCACGAGGTACTAAAACAAATGTTGTCTGTAATGTTACAACGTAGAATTGTACAAAATGTTCAAATTATTAGCGTTCAATAAATTCAAAGCCCTTATATCGTATATATATATATATATATATATATATATATTTCAATTTCCCGTATATATATTTCAATACATGAAGTAAACTTGTAAATCAATTTAAAAAAAGTACCTACTACTACCTTTAGCATTGATAAATTAATCTTTAATGGCGTTCTATTTATTAAACTTTAATGGAATAATAAATTACGTAATAATGAATGGAATTATAAATGCGTAAGGTGAAATAAAGCTTATTTAAGTAATATCTATAGTCACCGATAGAATTTATTTTTATTTTTTGCCGACGTTATGAGTAAAGTTTCTTACTCTTTCAAGGAAGCTGATTTTGCATGCGATAAACTGTGCTTACATTCGTAATAATTTTATTCATACTTTATTAATTGAAATCCTCGTTAAAAATGCGACTTTCTTTTGTCAAACTTGGTTACTGTGGGTTTCTTGGTTAAAATAGGGAGTAGAACAGTGCCGTAGCAACTCAAATAAGCTATATACAACATAAACTACTACCGTACAAAAATTTCGAGTGCGCTTGCGTGCGAAAAGCGCCTGTGCGTGTCAGCCAACTTGCGCAGAGTCATCCAACTAACTTGACATAACGATTTGTACACTAAGTCTAATTACTAGTACCCGTTAAATTACTTTGTTGTTTAAAGGAGGAAGCGAGTAGAAGGCACCCTGGTAAATAATGAAAAGTATGTTAAAAAATCGGTTGTATTTTTTTGTATTTGTATAAAAAAAGCTACACAAATTTTAGTTCTGTGAAGCAAGAAAATTAACAATATATGGAATGGTGATTTCTGTGTCTTTAATTTTAAATTAATTTTGTTTTGGGAACGTATTACAAATATTGAAAAATTATGCTTATTACTTATTTGATAATTCTACACTCGACGAATCAATATACTTTAAGTAGTTTATACTTATAAAACATATATAGGTGTTGCGGATTTTTTATCACAGCAGTATGACAAGTTCTAATATGCCAAATATTGTAAATAAATATGAACATGTATTTCGTTTATTAAGGATAATTTCTACTTATCCTTATACATGGACTGGCAAACAAACTCCTGTCTGACGGTAAGCCATATGTCGAATGGTTCACCGCTTAAGTTTGTACAACGTTAAGTTACCGCAGTTTTTTTTCATTCCATATTTTCAAATATTTACAACTCTGCTTCTGGATTGTCAGATGTCGTGAAACTTTCGATGTTGAGTCATTGATATCAGATCTCTCTGTTGACAAATTTACGTACTGTTAACTTTGCAAAAACCTGGTCGCAGACTTATACGACTAAGTTTCTTTTTCCTTTGTAATTAATTTATTTTCTAGGTTTTGTTAAATTAGTTGAAAGTACTACTTACCCATTTTCAAGTTATATCCATATAATCTTCTCTGGGAAACATATTAAATCATACCAAGCTTTGTAATTTGTATGGATTCATGTAATTTCGAGTGTATCAATATAGTATCACGAGCTGATAGGAACCATAATACGTAATTAAAGGTTATTAAGATTAATTTACTCAAATAAATTGGGCTCACGCCCGCCTAAGTAACAAAATCTTTTTAAGAATAAGTTGTTAGTTAAGTTATGGCTTCACAATAAGCAAAATATATTTTCAGTGAATCTAAATTATGAGAACTAAATTCTAAATAAGATTTCAGTTTCTGTTAGAACTCGGTTTCAATATAGCATTCGCCAAAATATGTTTCCTTTTCATGTAAAAATTGCCCCATGGTTCACCGCCGTACACGCACTATTTCATAAGCAGCTCCACGTAACAATTAAAAGAATAAAAAGTGCGTAAATAATTGAAAGAATCTAATGTTAGTAGGTCAGTGTGAAGTGGTGCGCACGCTAGTTTTGGGAGCACCGCGCATCGCCAATTCCCCCGCACCCCGCCGTAGTTACGGCATCAATCCGCGAGCTGATTGAAGATTGATTAGCAACAATATTGTTATATTTATTTTTTACTATTGCTTATCGATTGTAAACTACGAGGGAACTTTTGATACATATGATGTGTCGATTAATGCTTATGTTTGTATTCCTTTTCCGTGACTACTTCTGTGCTGATACTTATTCGGCCTACAATGTGCGTATGACTTACCACCACGTTTCACATGACATAACTGGCAGATAAACTATTTGCGTGCTGTTTAGTTTTGTTTTCATTTCTTATTTAAATCCATTTTAACCTGAAAAGTTATAGAAACTGATCCGATTAACTGACGGCCGGTTATTACTTAGTAGCCCTGTAATTTTTTTAATGCCCTGAGATGGACTTCGGCCGTAGCAGTGGCAATTTATCGTTCAATGCGACGAACTGCTGACTACTTTGTTTGGCACTGTTATCGAATAAATATTCTTACATTAGACCCTTCTAATTTATAAGCATGTATAAAAATTTTTTTTTTTATAAATCGAGCATAACCTGTATATTCATCAATAACTTATAACAGCTCAATGAGGGACAAGTAGGCGTTCATTCGAAAGCTTTACTTATTGGAAGATGATTAAAAAACCAAATGAAATCCAAAGTGTACAAACTCGTTTTAAATTTTTTATTGATTTCGATTTCGATGAGTTACTATGATTTCAAATCTGGTTTACTTATAGACCTATTTTATTTTTAAGGTACTCCTATATATGCAGAGCTTGCTAATTTTAGAAATTTTAATTTATTCACTTGCTTATAGATATACACTGTGCAAAAATGTTTAATTGAAATTCTCGAAACACAGATACATTAAAGAAACAACTAGGCATTTGACAACGAGTTTTATTTCCTATATTTCAAAAAAGAGCGTAAAGACCCCATGGTCAATAACCATAATATTTCTATAGACGAAGCTTTAGCAAGGCCCCTCTCAGATAGATATTGAAATGTAGCGAGGACTGGTACAAAATTCTTTTAGCTAGGCTTCAATTAAACGTACGTAAATCTAACAAACCTAAATTATTACCCATTTAATACCTATAATTATCACAATAAATGATCAGTAGTTACAGTTTTATTATATCGATAAGTGATTAGCAGATTCGATAATAATCAAGGCGATGTACTTATGAAATTGCTTTCAATTACGCAAACGTCACTTTGAATCGAATCATCATTCGAACGAGCGAACTCATTAGAGGATTAACACGTTGTAAATAATTTATTAGCTCGTGTATCATACTAATAAGATTTATGATGTACAAACTGCTCAACACAACTATTATAACGTAAACCAACGTATGTTGTTTTTGTTTTTTTTAATTGCCAAACAATATTTAATTGATATTTAAACAATTTATCCCAACATACATCGTACATAATGTATAGTTTTTATTGTATTGACGTTTGTTCCGGTTAAGGCACTTAAAACAAGTATTTATTGCATGCCCTCCAGGGCCAGAGCCAACTTGCGTACCGCAATAGAATAATCGTAGGCCTTAAGTAAGCCGTAAGGTATCGGATGGAGCCTTTTATAATTTATTTAAGGCTTTATCTGTTTCGCTTCTACTTTATTTCTTTTTAGTTCACATATTTAATTATTTCTTTATTTTTTCAAATAACTCCAAAACCTCCAAGGTGCCTCTGTGCTTATTTTAATATATGTAGATACAATATTATTCACAAATATAACTTTATACCGTGAACAATGGCGTGCTTATGCGCAGGCGTAGCTCTATCGCTGGTGACAAATTACCACTTATTCGAGGTAAATTGTCTATTGTATTGAACAAAACATGGCTGACGACGTTTTATTTCTTATTCAGTGGCACAGAGAGGTGATTGATTACTCTTACTTACCTTTTGCAAGCTCACACGTATTCATTGGTTGGTAAACTGCAAAAGTACATTGACGCCCTATATAAATTTTCTCTAAAATGTTTGGAGCAATTTCAATATAATTTGACTTATTTTGATACAAGCAAATCTATTATGGTACGATAGAAAAAAAGCAATAAAGAAAAAACAAATTTTCTCGCAATTTTTTATACCTAATTTTTCCCTGCTCCACCGTGTAAAAAACATGTACGAAATGAGGCTGGCATTTACTCTCAAAAGTTGGCACACCTAATGCAGTTTTTAAAAAGATATAATACTTGGCTTTTAAATTGATCTGATTTTATTTATGATCTTTAAATTGAGGAAGCACCTATTTATAAAATTATTAAAAATGAGTAAAGGGATGTAAAATACTAAAAACATTACATGATCCACTTGCTCAGGTAGACGATCAAGGAAGTCGCTCCCCTCTCTTATCACCCATCCCCGTGCCAGGTACCGAACATCAGTCAGTCAGTACGTAAAGTTTTGTTCGTATCTTACGTCACGTCTCTCTTGCGCGTACATTTTGATAAATACTAACGACTCGGCTAGAACTTGGAATTTGATTACCTTTGTGATTTGGTTTACTGTATCCTTGGAACTAACGACTTGGCTTTAACTTGGACTTAAGATAATCCCTACGATATGGATTTGACTTGGATCAATCTTTCAGCTTTCTATTGAGCTTGTCATTATTTATATCTACTAAACGAATCCACATAGATTCTTTTTATATAATTTTTTTTACTATTTGGGTCATGGTGCGTAAGCCTTCCATTTGGACGTTGACCTTCTGGATACCCTGTATATAGCTATAAATTCAAGACAAATTATATTTAAAAGTGTACAGGAGTTTCATCGAAAACTAAGGCTAAAATCTATGTAGCTCACTTAGACTGATCTCAGATAAATGTCAAATAAAATGCGACTATGTTCAATACAATATAGAATATTTATTCTGGAAACATGTCGTGACGTAAACCCGGTCAAAATTTGTCGAATGCGATCTTCATCACTATGCGTAATGTAATAAAGTTGCTTTTTATCTGACCATCTAGCTGCGATAAGTCTGAGGCAAGACTAATCACCTTTTACTAAACAAAATCATTTAGACTAGGAGTATCCTATCCATGCACTTTGGCATCTTAGTTTACATTGAGATGCTAATTAAAGTTTTATCTAAGATCTCTTAATACGTTTCGGTTGCAGAAAGCTTGTAATGATCAAGAGTGCACTTGGAAATTCATACGTAGTTTTAGGGAAGTATTTGCATGGATGTGAGCGCCTCGTGATTTCGTCATTGCTAACGCAATTAGACTGTCACTAGCCCCGCTCAGTTACAATGGTGTATCCTACTTTAATATTTTTTTTTATTACAAAGCGTGTATTGCGTGAAATAATGCCATAACAGCATTGATCTCGTCTTCTGATGCAGGCACAAATATTTAAAAAAAGTCAATACCCATTTTTTATAAATAAAAAGCGGCACATTCAGTTGCAAGATGCTCAATTTGGCTTCAGGCCTGGGGTGTCGACTGAGAGTGCTATCATGTGTCTCAAGCAGACTGTGCTGACTATACAAGTAGAAAAAATGCCTATATTTGCTTGTTATTTGGACATGACGACGGCGTTCGACTTCGTGTCTTACGATGTGCTATGGCGAAAGCTCCAGTCTGAAACTACCCTGCCTTTTGAAACTACAAGTTTGTTTAAATATTGGTATGTCATGTTGATGGCGTTTGTATGAACAACATCTCCTATGTGATGACATGGTGCTTTGAGCCCCTTTGTTGGCGGACTGAGAAGGCTGGCTATCTGTAAGTCATGTGCGGAGGCTCATTGGCTCAAGGACAATTCTACAAAAAGTGAATTCATTAATTCTTATGTTATTTAATGCAGGTACCTATGACACAGTGCCACCGGTTTTGTTGTGCGGTACACCACTGTGCACAGTAAATAAATTTAAATACTTGGGCCACTGCTGCACTGGGTCACCGCTGATCTGAAGGATGGATGTGACATACAGGGGGAGCGCAGGTCGCTTGCTGCACGGGCCAATATGGCTGCCCGCAGATTTGCCAAGTGTTCCAAACCGGTAAAATTAACGCTTTTTAAGGCTTACTGCCAATCTTTTTATACTTGTAGTCTATGGGTCAAGTTCAGGAAAAGTGAATACAGCGACCTACGCGTGCAATATAACAACGCATTCAGGGTGCTGTTGGGGCTGCCGAGGCGGTGTAGTGCGTCGGGAATATTCCCGGAGGAGGACAATTTCATTGCCATCATGCGCAAAACCTGTGCCTCCCCACTCAACCGTTTCCCCGGCAGCTCCAACACCATCTTCAGTGTGTTTGCTGCGAGGCGGGACTTGCCAATGTTTCGTCGATGGACGCAGCTTCACGCAAGCAATTTTGTATGTATTAGTTTTTAAGTTTACTAACTCGTAGTTATTAAGATCATTGTTACTAACACATCTACGGACTAACTGTCTATAAATATTTTTTTTATTATTATTACTGTTGGACCAGCATTGAGCCTTGAACTCAACACATAATAGGTAATACTGTTGTACTTGTTTTACATACAGTTCTCTAAATTTCTCAGCCTGTCATCCTGTTCCTCATATTTGGATATTGATATCCTAAAAGCCGATTTACAATACGATACATTTTCTAAAAAAAAATCTTGTTTATGTGGCCATGTTTAAATAGCCATCAATATGTCAATACCAGCATTAATATAACAGGTCGTTTGTTTGTCATCGCGACGTGCGCATGTGACGATCTGCAAGTGTAATTCGCGGCCAACCTATTCATTACGTAGCTAAGTATTGTAACCAGCTGCTGCGATGTTCCCTATATTATTGTAGGCGTTTTAAAATCTGTAATCGTGCTCGTGCATAGTAATTACTGAAGATAATTGAATTGAAATAATAATTCTTATAGGTAACTTTTCTAACAAAGTATAAATTTAATTAAATTCTGTGCATCTTTAGCAGGTTTGATACCATAAATACGCTAATCAAACATAGACCATCCGTATTTTGAGTATTTTAAAACTGAATGTCAACTTTGAATGGCGTATAATAATAATAATACTCTTTATAGCACACCATACTAATACAACAAATGGCAAAAGCAGGAAATAAAAATAAAGAAGCTTAAACAGAATGTACAAAAGGTGGCCTTATCACTACTCAGTGATTTCTTCGATAACATGTACAATGTAAGACAACCTAACGACAGGTATGACATGGGAAACCTTATACTAGGGTGTAACAGAATATAGGTATAAATGTGACGCTTATTATATATAATAATATACAACATTGATGCTTGAAATAAATGGTCACTGAATGTAACCTAAACTATCTGTATCATTATTATATTGACTATATGTAATCGACGAATTATTACTACTAACCGATTTTTAAATTTCTTTTACTATCAGAAAGGTACCTTATTCGTAAATAACATAGGCTACATTTTATCCCGATATTGCAACAGGATCAGGACTTACATGGATGACAACCCACAGGGACCTTTAGTACCATAATATATATTGTATAATGTGTCCTGATAGTTTGATCAAGTTAAATCGTACAAATTACCTTAGATTACATAATCCACTTCCTCGTCACAAATTACTAAACCCCTATCTAATAGCCGTGTAATGACACACGTACTGGCCGGATATCTTCATGACACATGACAGGTAAACACACGTTGTCAATTGCCATCATCAGTCAGCAATGATGTAGGCTGCAATTATATTACAGGCCATATAATTGTACTAATTTACTTATATTATAAACGCCAAGGTCTGTGGGAATGTATGGTTGTATGGTATGTAGGTATTTGATAATTCCGAAAAGATTTGGATGAAGTTTCAAGTTGAGGTAGATTATTATTATTATATTTATTATTTGTCTCGAAGATTTACTGTTCCGGCGAATGGTAATCGTCACTTATTCAATCAAATCAAATGATTGAATATAATGATTTGAAATTTAGAAAGAGGTGACTTATACACTGAACTAAAAAATAGGCAACGAAGTTCGGCGATGTATGTAGTAAAAATTTTACCAATCGGAATCAAAAGAAAATATATCTGATGCTAATTCAAAGTCAATTTCAAGATATCACAAGATAAAAGCGATTAAACTTATTTCAACGAAAATGCTTAAAATAAATAGTCAATCTTATATGACGTCATAAAGTCATCATTTTCTTACTCCTTTTTGGTTCAGATATCATATCAAAGTTGTTGATAAATATGTGGTCATCAAGAATTCATAGAAAATTTTAGAGTTGCTCATTAGGTACTGTAATAAACTTCGCAATGCGATTTCAAAGATATAACTACTCTGTGACGTCACCATACAAATTTCTTTAAAATTTTATTTAAAATTACATATTGCGAAGAAATTAAAAATATTCAAATTCTCTTCCCAAAACAGTTAATTCTTTCAGAAAAAAATATATTACTCAAAACTACTTTACATACCGAATTGGATTATTTCATTGCTTTTTGTACTTGAATAACTCTGAAACTACCTAACAATTTTTAATATTTTTTCTCATTAGTCACATAGACCGTATCATTTTATACGTTATTATATTTACTTTTTCAATACTGCGGTGGCAGGAGATGTGCTATAAACTTTGTGACCCTGCTGGTAAGCTATAACAAGCAATCTTCTTCTACAAGATATTATGGCGTTGATGGCATCTACGCAAGCCTGGATAAATAATTGAACTTCGTCAGAGCTTGGGTGGCCATTTATACTATCGTTATAAATTAAATTACTTAATAAGTGTCTTGCATCTATTGCGTCGTTGTGTAAAACATTTAATCTTCCATATTCCACAGTTATCTTTTTACTGTTCACGTTTGTTAAATAAATAAATCCCCAGACAATCACACCAACTTTATGGCCCAAAGTAAGCAAAGTTGTGTAACGGATGACCATACAGAAAACTGGGGGGGGGACACGAACCCAGACTACATATATAAATATCAACAACCATGACCCGAGAACAAACGTTTATCATCATCACACAAATGAATGCCCTGGCTAGGATTTGAACCTGGGACCTCCGGCGTATGAGGCAGCTATTACGCTACTCGGTCGTTTGTTATTTTAAATAATCCCATAGGCATCTTTGTGTAGGGTTGAGTTCATTTAATTTGATGAAAATTAAGGGGCGTTTCTTTTAGTCAGTACATAAAAATACTTAAAAATTTAAGACGCCAAAACTTCTTAAAAGTTTTTTTATTAATTCCTTTATTGTATAATACCTACAACATTATTTAAAGAATCATGGCAAAATATTTGAAAATGGTATCCAATTCTAGCCAAATCCACTTTTAGAAACGAACCTGTTTGGTGTGGAGGTAAGTACCCTTGCCTTCCATGCCAGAGGTCCCGGGTTCGAATCCTGGTAGGGGCAGATGTTTTATTATATTTGCTTTCTAGTCATGGATGTGTATGTATGTTTATTTAAGTTTATTTCTAATATTTATACATGAAAAAAAATATCTATGTGTGTTTATATATTTCTGAAGTTTATTTATCCGTTATCTAGTATCCATAGCACAAGTTCTTAATGATACTTAATTTGGGCTAGATAATGTGGTGTGATTGTTAGAAATATTATTTATTATTATATTTATTACGTTTTTGTTATGTTTTAAAGACTTTTCTTCAGCTTTATGGGGTTTTGGGATAGCAATTCGTTTGTAGTTAATACGTATGCTGTTTCTTCGAGAAGAATTATCAGGTTTTTTGCGACAGTTTTTGCACACTACTTTGATTTCAAGAAAAATATTCCTAATTATTTTTTCTATTTGACAAATTAATAAACAAACAAAAAATTTTCTATAAACTTATAACCCTTGCTTCTGTGTTGTATAAGAAGTCAATTTCACAAATAGTGCGGCTACTCGCTATTCCAATACGAACCAATACAGTACTAGACATGTACTAGGACACATTGTTCAGTAAAGTCGTCGGTACTCACGAGCGATGCGCTGCGCTGCGCACGCGACAGCTCCTGCTGGCTGCGCGCGCGCTCCGAGCCCGCATCCGACAGCTGCCCCGACTTGCGGCTGCTGGAACACCAAGTTAATTTTAGAATTTATGTATTACGTGATGTGAATCGAATTCCCATTTCGAATTCTAGTATGATCAATACATATACGGATAGTTTATGCGCGGTTAATTTGAAATTTTGTTTGTTCTGCGTCATAACAAAGCCTAATCACTCTATTTAAAAGCCCAGAGCCCATTTAAGTAAATTGAGTCAAAACAGAAACATTATTCAAAGGATTTTCATTTATTTTAGTTTAATGTTTATTACGTTTTTATTCTATATGAGAAACTAAAATTTTACTTAGAAATAAATAAACATTATTATGGTTGCATGTCTTCACGGCAGTGACCACGCGAAGACAAAAGTGTAATTTTCATGAACGTCGAACCATGCGAAGAGGTAGCGAAAGACTTGGCTTAAATTATTATTTCGTCAATTGTTATGACGTCAAAATATAGCAAGTATCTATGGCACTCATAAATTAATATCCAGACTACTTATTTACACTTCAGTAAGTTTAATAAATTAAATAGTTTTATAATTTAAGTAAATTACTGTATGCTATTAAATTAAATGTTGATAATATTGTTTTTATGTGGTGCATCCAATTAGTTGAAATCAATCCAATTTATTTAGTGCAATATCAATAAAGATCCATCGTTACGATAACCTGCAGTTAAAATACAAACACGCAATATAGCGCTTGGATATATTTATTTATTACATTACTTGTGAGCAGAAATGGATACCAATTGTATCTAGTTCATGTAAACATTTATAAATATTATATAAGAAAAGGCTTTAGTTTTATTAATTAAGTAATATTTTAATACAATTAATGATTTAATATAATATAATGATTAAACTAAATTCGTACCTATACATATAAGTATAAACTTATTTAACTGCTGTTTTCAAAAACAAAGGACATGGAAAGTGAATCATCTTAATAAACTTTGGTTATCTCAAAGGACATTGGCAGATCGCCATACATGGTTTTAGTTGATGTTAAAGTGGAGCGTTTAGAAGTCAAAAATATCTAAATCTATAGGATACCATTCCGGATCCTCTTTTAAAAACAAAATATTATGGAGTATATCTAGAAACAATAATAATTGCATTTTCAATAAGTACTAATTTTGAGGTTATGATTTCAAATTACCTATATTTACATAGGTAAATACTACTATCACTAACCAACCATGATAATAATGCCATGTAAATATTCATCAATATCTTTAACTTATCAACTAGTCCAAAAATCACAGCAATAATTCGTCGCAAGCGCAATCTATCGGAATCCTTAGACACAAAGGCTTATAAAGTCACCTTATGAATTATCTGAGTCAGAGATAATTCAAAACCAAGGAACTCACACACACACACACACAAGTGACAAGTCCAAACGGTTTCGTTTTCATGTCATGTTTTATCTCAAACTCGCCGGCAAAGGCAAAAACTGTACAGCCAAGGATAAGGACTCCAGTGAGTAATAAATCATTTTCACTATGAGGAATATAAAAAAAATATCCTTACATAAAAATGAGTCCTTACATTCTGAAGTGACTGTATTTTCGTATATTTAAAAATTATATTACAAAATTAAATACTTGTGACAGGACCTAAAACAAACGGATCAAGTCAAATCAAGATTTGTAAATCAACTATTTTATGACTTCTACACATGGAACTAATATTATGGAAATTCGCATTTAAAAAAAGAATAAACAAAAGTACTGGTTGCTTTTCTAAACGCTTACTGTTTACTTAAATAAGGATTTGCCAATCTTTGGCTTCATCAGTTTAAAATATCAATCGATACAAAATAATCGCATCAGCTGTGAGGGGTCAAATATAAAATAAAACACAATCTATTACATACAAATACAAAGTAAAACAACCACTCAAGATAAACCTGCAAAATTGTCCAGTTACAGCTAATTCCAAACTAATCAAGAAAACCCCTCAGGTTCTCACTTCCTCAACTCTAATAAATTCAACCTCCGATTTAAAAAGTCTAATAAGAACTGAAAGTAATATAAAAAAAGTTTAACAAGAGCTTCAGTTTTCATCAATCAAGTGAGTGCAACAGAAGTACAAGAATGTCAGCATCTGAGATTCAATAAAGCACAGTAGATGCGGTACCTTGAAAATAACTGAAGATAGATCACATTCAGTCCCATAAAAACCCTTGCAAACTTAATTGTCAAATACTTATTTGAAAAATCTGAATTTTAAGCATCAAATATATCACTCGATAAATAAAACGTATATAGATCCGTTTTGTGGAGAAGATACGAACCTGGTAAGCTTGCGGTGCGCGCGCCGGCCGCCGCTGATCATGGACAGAGTGCTCATCACCGCCGACATCCTGAGTCGATGCGCCTGCGCAAGAGTTAAGAGTAAGCTGAATATTTTAAACAAGAATTGTGTAAGATGAAATGTAAAGTTATTTTTATATTTACATAGTTAAGTTCGAACAATATTCCATTTGATGGTAAATGGCATTGTTGCTGATGGACAATATAAACTGGTATTTTAATTAATAATGCGAACGCCAATTATAAACTTTAGTTGGTTATGATTTAATCCTGTAATTAATTTGGCTAAATAAATTTTTCTACATGAAACACAGCGTTTGAAAACAACTTTATGATTGATAAAATTGAAAGAACATTATCAGTTACCTATTACTAATTTGCTAATTCAATCAATTTACCGTGACAGCTTTTATAGGTACGTATTTAAAAAATCATTCAATAAAGGTACATCATAATCGTTATTAGCAAAACATTTTATGTTAGGCAGGTGTGTATGTGACAATGGTTTCAGTACTAGGAGGGCCGGACCTACAAACGATTAAAGCAACCTCATTTTATACTCTAAACAGAAATGCATCATAGAGTTTGTTTGATTATCATAATCTGTGTCAACCTCATGTCATGTGTCACACTGAGCTATATCACATAAATGGTATTTCTGGTGCAGAAACTGCCTTGCAGAACAAACTGCCAGCGCTCGGATTACCTATATTTTAATGAATCAATAGTTATGCAATATGAGAAAGAAAAACAAGGAAAGAAATCGAATTAAAGTTAAACTTCTTAATTATCAATAAAGCTACTTCACGCTGTAATGAGTTGTGTAAAAATTAAGTTTATATTTTCCAAATGACCACAACTTGAATCAGCTGAGCTTACAAATAGTTATTGATCATATTGAAAGTAAAAACTGACCGGTCGGGCAGCGCGGGCGCAGTTTTTGCCGCGTATCGTATTCGCTGTGAAATTTATCGTTATCTGATCAACTATACATTTTATTGTATAATATTACGAATAATTTTAGTTTTGTTTCACGTTTCTGGTATTTTATTGAATACATATGCGGATATCCATTTATTTTTTCCTTAATTTTTTTAGAAGCCTGTTTTGTTTATATTATTTGAAAGTAATTTAATTCAATTGCAATTTTTTTAAATATTTTTAGAAAGTAAGCTACATTCATCTTAAAAGCTTCAATCACGTTTTTGTACTTTAGCATCTCAGCTGGATATCGAATTGTGTTAGGCAGAATGCTGACGGCTGTTGGATCCATTCTTAGAATCAGCTGAGTCCACTGGTCCGTGAAATGTAAAAATAACTTTGAACGAGTATACTAAGCTTCGTAACGAACAGAAAGGCGATAAAATGATTTCAGAATCAAAACATATTTGTAATTAAAACAATAGAGTTATTTACATACTACATAAATAAGATTTTAAGCTAAAGTATATATATAATACTGCACATATATAAGTATGAATGAAAAATAGCCTTGATTTATTATTAAAAATTCAATGCACTGATGGCTGGTCTTGAACGTTCACACGACGTGGCACAGTTCCATTCTATTGCGCAAGTTTAGTTTTTATGTAAAGTCCATTACGGGAGATATTTAGTCTTGATTACGGCAATTACCCACGCATAGGTTATCAATCGGCGCGGCGTTTGCGCACCGGACGCGCCGGCCAACGAGCCTTCGCGGCGGTGAACATGACTCAACGCCGACTAAACTGTTTGTCTACGTGACTTTTATTGTAAATTACCAGAAATAGCTACATGATTGCTTAAAAAGTTGGATAGACGGAGCGGAATACGACTTTTGCTCTAGTATTCCGGTGTGTTAAGATTTATTGTGAAATCGGTTAGTTGTGACAAGCAATGGAACACATGACGAGACTTAGAACGTGGACATTACCGTCGCATTATGACAAGTTTATCTCGTTCTTTCTCCAGGTTATTTCGAACACAAACTTCCATGATCTCGACGGGTGAGGGCAAGTAACGGGCCCGGCTCGCGCTGCATTACCGCTCAATTACCATAACGAGGATTCTGCTTCGATTGCCCCATTTATTATTTAAAAAGTCGGAGCCAAGAAAGCAATCTTCCTAAGCAATAGTCCCGTTCTCCGGAGCGGCTGCTGTATAATTTGTCGTTTGTTTATCGCTTGGCGGCAGCTGCGCTGATGAAAGGTTTAAATTGTTTAATTTAGATAATGTAACTAAACTAGAAAAGGAAAAAATGCCGGTGAAAAATACCTCTCGGCAATCTTTTGTCAAAATTGGAAAAACCAAGGTTATTACCCAACCAAGAGTAATAGGACGGGTGCTTGCCTATCTCCAAGTACATCAGTTTATTGTTACCTCCTTGTAACGTATTCTATCTACATTTAACATACTCTGCTTCAGAATACACTCATTTATATGCCTGGCGAAGTTTTACCGGCTTTTTCATCCAGTTCATTTATAGGTTTTGTATAACAGCTCTGGGAATCAAAAGGAATAAAACATAATGTCGAATAGTCCAATACATGTAATCTTTAGTGAACCGTAGTTGATAATAAATATGTGATGTTCGGAGCTTTTAAAACGATACGAACTTGAACTTTTGCGTAAAAGCGCCGCACGAGGCGCACACCTTGTACCAACACAGGCGAACGAAACGACACGAACCTGCCGCATAAATTCCTGTTTACTCTAGGGACTGTCGAAAAACAGCCATGATTTGTGGTCTTATTTACTAACGTCCAAATCATCGATATCATCGGTTCGCGTTGTGCCCTATTCTGCAAGTCACACAGTAACATCAATCTCGAGCCGTCCCTCCGATCGAAAGCTATCGACATCGTTAATCAAGTTAACGACATATTTGTGCTGATGACACCTGACAAATCCGAATGTTTGTTGCGACTCCATTTCTAAATTCGTTCTTTAATTTAGAAAGTGCCGTCACAACTGGCAAAATTTTTGTGTATATATCATGCATCAATTATGAATTAAATGCATTTTTTAAGTCGTATTAAAAGAAATTTATCTTTCAGCTCTCCAGCCCCTATCAAGCTTTTAAATAACTTTCTTACCAGTAACAGTTTTTATCTAAGACAGTTCTCTAGAAAGCTTTACATCTCTAAGCACCTCCAGACAACTGTTGTCCGCCTGCCGCCTTATCGCATGTTTTGTAAAACTAATGGTTTAACGGTTCCACAAATGTTTTAGCAACGCCTATTAGTAGATTAATATTGAGAAACCCATTGTTTCATGCCTTACAAACGAGGGCGGTTACACAGTGAATCTTAAGTAAGAATTAAACTTACAGTAAAATGCGAAATATCTCGTATCTTAATGAATTTAAATGATAAATTAGGTTTATGGCTGCTGTGGTCGCCATGTACGAAATGTAATTTAATATTGGTGGTACATGTTGAGTTTCTTAATGTATTGTGTTGACCCTGAGTGAATCCATAGAGGGTCCCGTGGACCTCAGCATCCGTCGCTCGTGACTGAGATGAAGTCTGTCTGATGCAACCGCATCCCGTACCCCTCATCCCGCACCCCGATGGCGTGGTGCAGGCCGGGCAGAGGGCAAGATTACGTTGTAGTTATTCATATTAGCTATGGTTACACAAAATTTAAGCATCGATCCATGAATGGAGAACCGTTGAATGAATTATTTGATTTATGCAATAGATGAGAAAAGTAGGTCTTTTAGATATAAAATTCTTATTATTGAGTATACTTCATTTGGGATTTATCTAATTTGTAAATACTTAAATGAAAATAAATCCTTTGACAGTTTAGTATACCAAACTTTTTTCAACTCGAAGCCAAAAACCAAAACTTAACTCCTAGCAATGAAGAATCTTCGAAGGCATGTGTGCTGCATGTTACAGGCCAATTAGGACATACAAAAGAAATTATCCGAATGAGACTTCCAAACCGGTCCTGTGGCCAAGCCGGCCTTTGAAAATATTTATAAATACTTTAATAAAAGTAATTTTAAACTTTGTCTTAAAATACATAATGTTGAAGATAGTAAAACAGAGATAAGTGCTGTTAGTTTAATAAAGGAATTATTTTATCTTTTTTACACACAAACAAAACGCAGAGAACCGAATGGTCAAATGTACTTTCTTTGACTCACTGCATGCGTATTCTTCTAACGAACATTTTCAAACACACACGCTCGGCTTTTATTAATGCTTCTGAAATCATTCGAAAAGGGGTAATTTGTGTTAATATTTAAATTCAAAATCCATTGTACTCTATAAAGCGGTTGCAACGCCATTGAGTGAATTTGTAAAACGTACCTACTTTCTTAACATTGTTAAACGGTTTTGATGTTGAATAAACATGTGCATAATTTGCATGTAATTTACTAATTGATTCAGTTTCCATTCTGTTAGTGTGTTTCCCTGACGTCGCGTCGCGGAACTGTAGAGACACATAGATATGAGTTAATACTATTTATGCCGTATACGTGTTTATAGTGCGTGGATGCGTGCATGTGAGATGCCATTTCCGCTTAGGACGGAGACTAGGCGCCTGTCGCCCAACGATTTGCCTGCGTCTGTTTTTCTAGACAAATATAACCCTGGAGCTTTCAAGTGTAGAGTGAATAGGTACCTCTTAGACAGGCGTGTATGATCCTCGTCTTCATCGTCACTTTCCATCAGGTGAGATGGAAGACAAACGCCTGCTAATTATTAATAAAAAAAAAATAAAAAAAAAACATACTTTCCACTAAACATACTCTAGGGACAGCCGGATCTGATTTAAAAAAACACTTTAGGTATATTTGAGTAATTTGTGTACTTAGAACTGGATTTATTAATCTTTAAATTTAATAATTATAAAATTTGTTTGACCTCCCGCACGTACGTACTAATTATAATCAGAACTCTGTTGTCTGTCGAACGCAGAAAACTTACAATAATCACTCTAGCTCTATTGATGTCTTTAATTGTAAGAAACATACATTCAGGACACAGTTCACAGATTTGTCGGAAAAATAATAAATAAAAAGGAAAAAAGAAAAAAAAAGAAATAAAAAAAGAAACATGGTTTTATAGTAAAAATTGTTATTTATTAATTAAATACAAAGCCCTCACACACCCTCTCACAAATAACCTTCACGTTAACTCTCACACTCACACACACATCTACATCAACATTCAACGCATGCATTTTTTTTGTTAGTTAAGTACATATCTTTATGTCATAATATTTATTAGCCTTATTAGGTTATTATGATTTTCATAAATTTTCGATAATATTTAGAACCCTGTTATGATAAAAAATTAATGAATATACATGTATTTATTTACTGATATTTGTAGCTCTCTTTGTATTATTATTATACAGGGTGTTCAAAAAAGTATTTTACAAAAAAATATTCCAGATTGAGTAAGTCTCCACCGTTCGACTACAAAAAACCGTTTTTTATTTGGACTTATAGTCTTTCCAAAAAAAATTCTAAACATTTAGAGTTAAAGCGCGCGGCCACACACCTATCCAGATAACGCGCGGACAATGTGATCAGCTGGGAGGTAATTACAAAATAGAAAAATGGTAAACGTAGATAAATAGATACCTTGTTACTTACTTGCGTAAAGAGATTTCTTACATTTCAAGTCCAGTAAGACTTCTAATAAGAATCGAAAAAAATGGTATTGAAGTAAGTTCTTACCAGTGTTCTATTGTATTGTATGAGTAATACGCGACTGTCTGTTGATCGCAAAGTGCTTGATAGCAAATTGGGTAGAAAAACTGTGTATTCAAGAAAGTAAGATCTAATTTCTATTATAAAACGACATCCCAGCTGATCGCAAGGTCCACGCGTTATCTGGATAGGTGTGTGGCCGCGCGCTTAAAGTCTAAATGTTTAGAATTTTTTTATGGAAAAACCATGAGTCCAAATGAAAAACATTTTTTGAAGTGAATGGTCAAGCCTTACTCAAACTTGAGTATTTTTTTTGTAATGTACATTTTGAACACCCTGTATAAAATGTAAATCCGTCATTAGATGTAAGATATTCATTTAATAAGTGCATTGTATAATTGTATAAGGTCTGTGGATTTTGTGAATGACAAATAAACAAATAATTAGGATAAATAAAATAAAAAATTAAAAAATAATCATAAATATTTTTATACATTTTAACTTTTTGATCAACTTTTCATATAAATATAGACAATGACCTTTGAAATCATGGACGTGTTTATTAAAACAATTGAAACTTTAAGTTATGAATAGAGTGTAACGTAATGCATTATTAAAAAATAATTTAGTTTTTCGTTGAAACTGCACAATAGAACTGCTAATTATAATGCACAACTTTATCGAAGGAAAAATGCTTTTGTGTTCAATTATTATTGTATCTTTCAACTGATATAATAATAACAATCAGTTTTTGTTCAGCAATGAACGTTAGTTTAATCATGCGAGCGAAGCTATAGGTAGAAAGTACAGATTCCTTGGATTGCAGACGCTCTGTTTCAATCATTGCCTCCATAGCGGACCAAATTATACACCAATTTGGTTTAAGTGTCGCTCTACTGAAATTAAACTACTTTTAAACATTTTACTTCAGGCTCCGATTTTAATGGGCTTTAATACCTGTGTTAGATATCTGGTTGCTCTGCGGTCATTAGAGCGCAATAACACTAGAATGTGATTGGAATGTCGGTCATAAAGACTGGCAAATGTGTTGAGCTGCGTCTGCGCAGCGCCGCACGCGCAGTAATCGTGCCATTTGCACCAACTGAGAACCTTTTAGATGGTACTTAAAGGTATGGAGGCGGATTAATGGTGTGCTGCAGATTGCTTGAAATGATTTGCCTGTACGAGTATAAGATCCATCCATTGCCTTTCTTGCAGTGGATTGATCTTTGATCATTGTTTAAGTTTTACAACTTTAGCATTTATGAGTACTGTTTTTTTTTTGATAGATAGAAAATATTATGGTAAAAAAAGAGATTAAATTAGGTAACGATGTAGAAAAGGCATCAGTTAGGCGTTATTCATCGTCAATAGGTATCATTCTCTTCGTTCATTTGTTTTCAATGCGTATGAAATATTGAACATAAATATTTAAAGTTTGTTGTTGTGTTCTTATACAATTTTTTTTTTTGCTTTTGAATAGTTACAATATTTACCCCATGTCTGAGATGTGGTAGAGTATAAGATCAATTCCTACGGCAAATATATGAACTAGAAACGTAAGTGAAACCACCACCAAAGTCTAGTTAAGCTGCGACTAAAGCGTACTTGTAATCTTAAAATGTATACATGATGTTGTTGTATGATGTTTCGCCATGATACAATGTTCATAATAAACGATGCATACTATTGTTAACGATTGTTTAGCAGTACCTACTTATGAAACTTGTTTGTCTTCATACTTTTATAAAGAATAGAAGATTGATCAAAGCCCTTAAAAGACCATACCATGTTCAGCGTGTGATATTAAGATCTTAAAATCAAAGACTGATGCAGACAGTAATGAATATGGCGTCTTGTAATGGGCTCATCAAGCTGGTATTGTACATCTCGACGCGAACTACATGAATGGGTGGAACTCGGCTTCCCTTTCGGCTTTTAATTCTGTACTACAACTAATAAACAAAACAAACGGCGTGCAGCAAGTGCCGCTACATAATTTTGTCATTTAGTCAAGACAAGACTGGCATAAAATACCGAAATAAATAATTTTGGTGTTGCCGTTTCTGTCCAAAATATATAACGTAACATTGGACAGCCGTCTGGTTGGCTAGCTTGTTGGTGATGTAAGCATATAATATGTACTGTGCCAGGCTTAGGGACTGGCGCGAGCGTCGGTGCATGACGATCCCGCAGGTGCACTCGCCGCCATTTGTTCGCTCGAATTCCCAGACATTGACTCCCAAAATGTAAGGTTATTTCATAAAGATGCCGACGTTTGAAACTGTTTAGCTTATTTTTAGTTAACTACTTACATTTGTAACAATTAAACATACATTTATGTCAATAAAATGCACTTTCGATGCTACGAGGGTGGATTGAAAAGTTCGCAGCCTAAATAAGAAAACACAGGAATAATGCAATTTTTTATATTTATTTTTCTACATACTCTCCTTTTAGGTCACAGCACTTAGTCAAGCGGTCCTCCAAAGCCTTGATCCCATTTAAATAGAAGGTCTCGTCAAGGTCTTTAAGAAAGGCATCTACGGCCACTTTGACCTCCTCATTGGTAGAAAATTTCATTCCACCTAAGTGTTTATTTAGTTTTGGAAATAGGTGGAAGTCAGAAGGTGCCTAGTCAGGTGAATAAGGGGGATGAGGAAGCAATTCGAAAGCACAATTTACTATTTGAGCTATCGATTCTGCAGATGTGTGAACACGAGCATTGTCGTGATGAAACAAAACTTTTTTGGTTAACAACCCTGGTCTTTTAGACTTTATTTCTTCGCGTAAACGACGTAATAGTGTGCAGTAGTATGCAGAATTTATAGTTTGACCTTTTTTTCAGTAATCAACCAAGATGACACCCTTGGAATCCTAGAAAACTGATGCCATTACCTTGTTTACTGAAAAGTACACCTTGGCTTTCTTGGGGGTCGGAGATCCGGGTCTCTTCCATTGTTTGGATTCAGGAGTATAGTGATGAACCCACGTTTAATCCATAGTAACAAACCTGGCCAAAAATTCGTTTAGATCAGCTTGAAAAAGCTCTAAACAGTCTCTAGAAATCGTGAGCCGAGTTCGTTTCCGTTCAACTGAAAGGAGGCGCCGAAACCATCTTGCAGACACCTTGTGGAACCCTAATTCGTTAACGATCATGTTTTGTGTACGTTCATATGAAATTCCTAGAGCTTCAGCTATCTCAGATACCTTCAATCTTCTGTCTCCCATGATGAGATCACATATTTTTTCGATGTTTTCCCAAGTCGTAGCTGTAGAAGGTCGTCCAGAGCGGGGGTCATCTTTGATGCTCTTTCGTCCACGATTAAATTCAGCTGTCCACTTTTCTATCATTGTATACGACGGAGCAGATGTTCCTAAAGTAGCCACCATATTTTCATGAATCTGCTTAAGTGTTTCTTGTGGAGGTATTTGATCTCGGCACGGTGCTCTAAACTATCTATTTTCAAAATTAATGATACCTACTCTCACTTAAGGTTCAATAAAATAAATAATTATCTCTTTATCTCTAATAATTTTTGCGAAGTTTTCAATCCACCCTCGTATGTTTATCTTAATGTCAAGTTTTTCTATGATACGGTATAAACTTACTTAACATTGATTTCTCAATTTAACTAAATTTGATCGAGCAAGTTGCCACTTTTCCCCTTCTCCGCTCGGTGCCCATAAGGAATCTCCAGACAACCGATGGCGCCGATTTCCTACGATTTTCTGCTTTGATTCGGTCGCTAAGCGGAAAAGAAAACGTCTCGGGAAACTGGCGCGGGCGCACGTAACAGTAATTAACGCGTGATGAGATATGATAGCAAAGACGTGCGCTCGCGAAAGAGGCCTCATCGCTACGGGTGCGGTTTATAAATTCATGTAGGTAAAAGTCGTAGTAAATTAATTTGAATACTTCATATTTGAAGGCATCGCGTTAGATAACATAACGTGCTTATATTTTTACCACCATTACTTAATTTCATTCATTTTCGAAATAAAGAAAAGATAGAAAAATTCTAAAGTATATGATTTAGTGATTGGGTCCTCATTTACCAGCTGTGACAAAAGTAACAAAAAAAGTCGTTGTCGTATTTAGGCCAAACTTATCGATTCAGTAACAGAATTATAACTTTTTCACATTGTAAAATGATTATTTTAAGTGAACTTAATATTTGTTTTAAAGAACTGTTTATTCAAAATTATCGCATTGCCTCATTCCATTTTCAATTGCAATGACTTATTAAAAAAATATTTACTTTCAGTTTACTGAACCGTTTTAAATGTATCTCAAACGCTTATACTAAACGCTTACACACTTCTTTACGTTTAACCAACATAATGCAAGTGTCACAGAACTATTACAGTAATTAATCGCTGCCTTGTATTTTAAATTTTGCAGCATTTCCGTAAAACCCCTCAGAGAAACTATCGCGATTGTAATTATAAAATACGTTGAGTGATTTGCCGCAAACAAATACCCGACAGCCGAGTGTCAAATTACTGTTTCCCATCCTTGATGTTGAATATAAATTAGTTTGTTTTGAAATTATTAAAAATATTGTGCGTTAGAAACTTGATGCTTTTGTATTGAGTTCAGTCCCCTTTTGGCATTGTTGTAGATTTAGATAAATGGCGGTGTGTTGTCGCCGGGAGCCGGGCTCGGTAGCCGGCGGCTATTGTTGGCAACCGGTTTGTTAGAATACGAAAACGGCTTGATCATGCGAAATCAGAAGCGTTTGTTTGTTTCGCCTCAGTGATGATGCAGTAAGGCATGTTGAGAGGCTCTAAGAGATTTATAATAGTTAAAACAGGTAGATCAACACATTTAATGTAAAAATGCTAAAGCTATTGGTCAGTTAGTCAGCAAACTGAAAGATATTCCAGATTTTAAACAGAAAAAAGTATTTCATTCCTTACTGTAAGAGTAGTACTACTAAGTACTCTTCCTTAATCTTCATCATCACTAATAAGCATACCGATCAACGATAACAATGAAATATAATTCGGAAATCAAATGAATCACAGATCTCTAAACAAGATCGCAACCCCTGAACACCAACCTTACATCCCACATATAATTTACACAAATGCAGTGAATCGTAAAAGTCGAATTGATTGCGTGTCGCGAACGGTATCATACAGCCATCAATACAATTTATCGTCAGATTGAATGCCAGTCACTCTACACATCTCTATTATCGATCAAACAAGCAAATATTAACTAACGGGTGATCTTGCGCCGGTGGTATATTGTTGTTCAATTGTAATCTAAACAATAATAGATTATTTTGCAGCCCTCTCGATTTGTGGGGATTCGGTTGGAATCGTTTACGGATAACATTGCATTGTGCAATGGCGGAGAGGGTTCGGAGCGGAGACAATGGTTCTATGTGGGATGCGTCGTGCGTTCCGCAAGTTGCGACTGATTATGTGTTTGTTAGGGAAGTTGGAATTTTAATTTTAAATTTGTAATTTTAATTGTGCCGATTTCAATGTGGTCAAACCCAAGTGGATCGTTTATATTTTACACATATGCCTATCTTAAAATAATGTTTCTTGTTAACGTTTGGACCAAATTCCATCATAAAACATTAGTATTTGTATTATAATTTGTCGATTGATTTATATTTAGTTCTAAGCAAAAATCAGTATACTTTGACAAAGGTCTGTTTTTTTTTATTTGACTAGTTTAATTAAAGAGAATTTACCTACTAATAAGTGTTAGACAAATTATTCAGATGTTACGAATATCCATGAACTAGCAATGAACAATTAGAGCGTTTACAGCGGTTAAAAAACTGCCTTATTAATAATAACATTTAAAACTCAGCACACTAACCGCCGTTTGGCACATCGCTGCGCATACGACTCTGGCAGACAAGCGTTACGTCACGGTAGCTTCATACAGTACAACAGCTTGACATCAACAGTAAATGTCAATCTGCTGTCATTGTCAAACGCGGGCTTTGTTATATTATACTAGACGGACATATTTTATTGTGATTTTATTGCTCGCGCTCAATCACTGTCATTTTCATTCGTTACATTTTATATTCGAATAAAAAGATCCCGTGGCTACATTTTACAACCTATAAAAATAATATAAATTTCATTATATGAGGAATGAGCTTTACCTCGCGGTTTTATTTGCTTTGCGTAACCGTAGTAAGGTTTGTGTATACCTCACGTCAACTTCCTTCTGGTGAAAGGTAGATATGTATCACATGTGTTTTTGACGGATGAAAAATCTCGCGAAGTTCAATTGAACACTGAAAGCCTGATTTTGTGGAACGATTGCTAAAAACAGAATTCAATCAAAAAAGATGTAATTGATCCTAAATTAAAAAGACTGCCACTAAAACCCTTATTTTACCAGAACTATAATAGCAGAATATAATCTATTGAAAGCAGATTATCGGTAAACAGTAAACACGCGGTAACCCGAGCCGGCGCACGCGCAGCTTTTGTTTGCGACTATTGTATAGCGCCACCCGCACTGGGTAAGGCTTCAAGTTCAAAATCAATTATTGCATATTTAGTTGTGTTAATATTTTAACTTACTGGCTTACCTACCCCAGAAGTGATCGCATAAACTTTTATTCATATTTCAATTATTTATATGTATATCAATCATTTGTTTTGATTTCGATTGTAGTTTTAGCGGAAATGTTGATACAAACTCTGTCCAAATTTAAACTGTCTGCTAGCTATTACAATTCCTAAAATATAGCCATAAGGTGACGCTAAGGCTCGTTCAGAAAGTGCCCAAAAGCTTTGCAAAGGTTTTGCTTAATTAGTTATTACGTACTTTGAACTTATAAGTCAATCAACTAATATTATAGATACACACTAGATGTCGCAGCTTTTCGTAAATATTCTTCTCTGCGGCTACCTGGTCGATGACCTCGTCGATGTTAAGCTGGCCCTACACATCAGTCAGCACTGTTCCATATGGCAGCTCTTCACAGCGGATTCGGGTCTTTAAGGAATCTAACCTTAAGCACCTCTTTAATCAAAGATAACTTGATACCTTCTAAGACGCTAATAGCCGGGGGTGAGATAACGGCCAATGTAATTAAG
Organism: Marasmarcha lunaedactyla; assembly: GCA_923062675.1. Taxonomy (NCBI): domain Eukaryota; kingdom Metazoa; phylum Arthropoda; class Insecta; order Lepidoptera; family Pterophoridae; genus Marasmarcha; species Marasmarcha lunaedactyla. The sequence goes on from OV281349.1 coordinate 5,107,532, forward strand.
GGGTTGACTTTTTGTGCATCAAACCGTCGGTTTTCAGGGTTCCAATAAGTGTACAGAAATTGGTTTATTACTTATAGTTTTGTTCTATACATGTTTTTTAGACATAGTTACCGTAAATACCTATAAAACTATTTAGCTTTGGTATGGTTAGTTATAGTGGGATACTAATAAAAGCTTCGATTGTAGTTACATAACATGTTAAATCCCTTTTTATGTTTTTGTATGAAGATATATTTAAAAAACGTAGTGAATGAGATAACTCAACAAGGAACATACTGAACCAAAATGCCATGATTTCTGCTTAGTAAGCTAAAAGATTGTTACTTCTACATAATTTAAAATATATGTTATGATTATTTTATTTATTTATTATAATCAAAGTTATACACCTCATAGTTATCGCTACAACTGCAATTATCCCTAAACAGATACAAAATCCCTAAGGTATTTAAATCTTCCAGCAGACACAAATCAAGTGCTTCAAAAAGCTGTCACCCTCAATACATGCAGATTCGTTAGAACATTTGTAAAAACAGATTACAGTACCCAACTCTATTTTGTCCCTGAATATTTCTCATGAAAATTAGCTCTAAAACGCGCCTGGCTTAGGCATGTGTGATTAGTACACCGGCAAGTGCGGAAAGTAATTAAATAAATATAATACTAATAAGCTGAAAGCCTTAAACGTAGAAAATATCAGAATTTTGGTAGTGGATATATTTTTGAGACTTTTGGCGTTGAAACCATGGGCTCCTGGGGACAAAGGGCTCATCGCCTTTATTCGGACCTAGCGAGGTGATTTGTGAGTGAAACTCGAGACACTAAGGCGAATTTCTTTTGCGGTCCAGCGTGGTAATTGGGCCAGCGTTTTCCCTATGTTGCATTTAATAGATTCTAGTATAGATTAAATTTTTTATTTGTAGCATATTTTTGTTTTATAATTATTAATTTAAAACACTTATAATATGTACATTCAACAATTGTAAATATTTTAATAGTTTGTAAATAATGTATATTATGAACTTCATTAATAAATTAACTTATAAATAAAATAGTAATATTACTAAAAAATTTAACGATTTTTATAGTTTGCCATATCATTAAACATAACAGGCTTAGCATTTAATGCAATAAAAAGCGCGCTTCTCTCTTGACTCAAACATTGCAGAACAAAAGTCAGTTTTTTCAAACAACCGTTGGGGCGCGATGCGTCGAACTTCCAGTTAATTGCCGCTCCCGAGTACCGAGGGGCACAATCTAATACGGGGAAGGGGTTCTACTATCGTAGCTTTATTTAAATCAAATAATATTTTATTCGGTTTTATGAAGTAATGCGAAAATTATAACAACGATAAAAAAAACTCAAGCAAAAGAGTTCAACGCGGTAGCTAACTCGGTTTGCAAAGAAAAATCCGAGATATCCGTTTTTTATTACTTTTTGTTGATTTACAGAAAATGCGTAAAACGATTTGACTCAAACTCTATATGATGTCATAAAGTAGCATCAATTTCAAACTTCTTTTTGGTTAAACTGTCATGTCAATGTTTTCCAATAAATAGCTGTCACAAGAATCTATAGAAAATTGCATATTATCAAATTGCATAGTTTGTTAAATTACCTGGAATGAGGTAATTTAACAAACTATGCAATTTGATTTTATGATACTATATATATTCTACATACTTAGCTCGATAAGTTTGCATATGTTTATTTGTTTATTTTTTGTTATAGTCCTAGCATCGCTGTTCTCAGGTTCTGGCAGAATTAACAGTGATTTCGCAAGAGCAAAACCTCACTGTAACACACACATTTATTGATACCTACTACGATTTCAACTGTAAATCTCTTTAGATGTTGGTCTTTCTTGTTCATCTTTATTTATATTTTCTTCCTTTTTTAAATGTTTGTAACAATCTGTGTGTGTTTTTTATAAAACAATTAAACGAATTATTATTGTTATTATTATATAACTTCATGGAAGTATTCAATTTGTTTTCCCAAAATACGTAATTCTTTCAGCAAAAAAAATAAAAAGATATATGAATCATAATTTACATACCAAATTTAATGTCTTTTTGTTTTTGGGTATTAGATTTTAAAAAACTCTGTTTATAAGAGGTCTTATTTTTACTTGTTTTGTATTAATAAGTTAAGTTTTGGTTAGAAACAAACTTCTTAATGAAAGTACTGAATACTGAATGTTTAGGATATTTTACTAAAATAATTTCATCGATGACTTCTTGGCATCATTCGCTAAGGACTCTACCTTCGATTAGTAAAATTTTTCTGTATAGTTATCAATACAAATACACAGCCATCAAGTTTTTTTTTCTATATAGTTCCCATCTGCACATTATTTTAGAAATGGCCAGTGCTTATAACTTGGGTACGTGGGATCTGTGTAAAAATCTTATGAAAACAAACCGTTGATTTACTACGCGTTTCACTTAGCTGGAATCAAATAAATATTATGGAATCTAATAAATTGCGACTTGATATACACTAACTATTGTTATTTCTTTATATACAAAAAATATAAAAAATAAAGACGATTGACGAAAATAATCTATCTGCACAGGGTATTTAGCATCATCTCATTAAGAAATTATGAATTACAACCTCCTTTTATAACTGTACTTGACATTTATATTTACGTATTAACATTTTAATGTATATTTTCATAAAGACGTACTTTCTCTGCGTCGGATGCGCGGGCGCTTATCTCGCGCCACAATTAAGGCGATACGCGCCGCCGCCGCCGGTTTCATACGATCATTTGATTCTTAGAACTTTTATATGATGGTTAGAGAAAGTTCGGCCCTTCATGTGCGCTTGACGCATAATTTAATAAGGAATTTAATCCGTCTTTAGATCGATTGTAGAGCAACACAAATATTTTGAAGGAACAACTAAATTTCTTTTGCTTTAGGTTTTTAATATTTTGTCATAGTTCAAAAATTAAAGGTACAATTTTCTTAATTATTTACAAATAACAAAAAATACCCTTCATTTATAAATTTATAAGAGAAAGCTTTGTTGAATTAAGTTTTACCTTGTAAACTGTTTTATACATATACGTGGTAACGGTTCTATTAGTTTCCTATATAAGGATAAAAAATGTATATCAAGTTAATTCAAACCCTTAAAAATAATAGTAAACGACAAAACATACCCAAACAAAACTAAGAAACAATCCTCTAGTTTACAAAACAATTAATCACTTCACTTGCACTCATGTTCACCGTGAGATTCACATGGTTCAGTAGTTGGGAGGACTGCGTAGAGCAAGTCTAAAGTGCGATGCGGTAGTTACGAGACACAGGGCACAAGGCGGACTACAAAGACGCGCGGAGCGTGAGAAGCCGTGCGAGGCACTGCCGCGCGCCGCCTGAGCCGCGGCCCGCCCGCTCATTGTAGTGAAGGAGTTGACGTCCGTTCAGTAAAAGCGTTTTTTTTAGGTATCTTTGTGATTTAAGTATTATAATTTTTTGTCTAGCACGACATAAATATTTTAGATAGTATATTGAGATCAAATAATGCAATGTATCACTATTATCACTTAGGTATAGCTCACGGTGAACTCTACCATCTATAAAGTCGACGCAGGGGAAATCTACAATTATAGGTCCTGGAACGTTAGGTTTTATGAATATCGCGAATTTATATCACGAATATATATCATGAATTTCAGTGCACGGAATTTCCGTTTTAACCACAGAACTAAGAAGATCTTGAGAGCTTTCATTGTACTTTTGTAGTATATTCCATGTCTTCAGTTTAGTTATTTAAGAAATACATTGAACTTCGTCAAGGTTATCAATGCATTTATTGAAGTCAGACTATATTTATCGCTCTTTTTCTGTATTAGTTAATTTCCGTTTTAGATTCTCATTTGCATTTGATAGATAAATCTATACGTATTTCACTAAGTTCAGTATATAACCTACCTATTACTAAGTCTTGGCTCATTTCCAGGCATCCAACTTCTTAAAAGTCCTCATTCGATGAATTGTGGCGTTTAATTCTGCCCGAAGCCTGGCTAGATTGATTTGTTGGTCAAATCAGAATCTGATAACATGTTATCACTGACGCGTGGCGGTGGACGCTGCATGCTCATTTTGGGTTCTTATTATTATATGCCCAAATGGTTGGATAAGTTATGTTCTTGTTGAATATGTGTTGAAGTTATAATTCTGTTATATTATATTTTATTTAATTCGGTATGTATTCCTGCGTTCTTAATTTATTTCAGATGACTCATTTATTGCAAGCCCGCAAGATTGAGTAGCTGCGCAGCCAACTGGTAGGCCACGACATTGTTTGTTACGGCGTTAGTTAACGAACTAAGTGCAAAGTATTCTTTTATTTTGACAGTAAGACCAGTAATGATGGGGCAGTTCTGAAAGTGTCACGTAGTAAAAATGTTTATTCACCCGCACTTTGGATCGCAGTTTTGAATAAAAATCTTACATAAGTGAATTATCTTGATTAATGGATTTAAGTATAAAAGATGTCCTTTAAGGTAGTTCAAAACATTAGATGTTAGATTTTAGAGAGTGTAAGTGATTTGTTAAGAATGAAAACCGTAAGTGGTTCAGTTCAGTTTTTTACTAATCCACAAGTTTGAGTATCACAAACAGTTTTGCATATTAATTGGAAGATTTTCTGTATATAAAAATGATTAAAGTAGTATTTGGAATACTTTTAACTACTTATTTATTTTTAATTTTTATTATTATTTTAATTTATTGATTGATATTCAATAATAAACTTATTTACAAACTATTAAAAATATTTACAATTCTAGAATGTACATATAAGTGTATTAAATTAATAATTATAAGACAAAAATATGCTACAAATAAAAAATTAAATCTAAATCTCCAATCGGGTATCGAGTTTCACTCACCAATCGCCTCACTAGGTCCGAATAATGGCGATGAGCCCCTTGTCCCCAGGGTTTCAACGCCAAAAGCCTCAAAATTATACCCACTACCCAAATTCTGATATTTTCAACATTTAAGGCTTTCTGCATTATTAGCCGCAGAACCAGATTGTACACTAGTTGTAGGAAGATGGGAAGCCGCGAGAGTGCCTACGCAGGTTGCTTCCAACATCAGCGGCCTACCCATCCTCCACGGGACAGACCCGACGGTTCAAGTAAAAAGTAGACCTAAAGCTTTGAAAAGTAGTTCATTCTGTCTTCATTGTCACTTTTTATCAATTAATCTGATAAAATGATTAAAAAATATCACTAAAATATCGTCAGCGGCTCCCGCGCTAGGAGGCCCGACCCGCGGTCGCGCAGGTCGTGCGCGTGCGTTGCTTTTTGTTTATTTTTTCACTTCAGCGCATAACTTTAGCACTATCTGCTTTTTATGCTAGTGCTCGTTATTTAAGCACTGATTTAGGGCGGGAACTTTGTCAGCATTTAATCACCATATAGCTATTAATTTATTTATCTATCGTATAGTATACACGTAAACGTTATACATATGACTCAAGTATAGAGTCTATAGATGCCTATTTTATCAGTAAAACCACCGACGATTTCTCAAGTATATTTCTACCTTTTAGTATTTTAACCAAAATTTAATTTTATTGCAATGCAATGTTTTTTCTATTTTATTGCTGAATTAACGAGTTTTTAGTTTACAGTTATTTAAAGTTAAATTAACATTTTCCTCTGACAAATAGTACAGTGATAGAGTTTACAATATGATTTATTATTAAACCTTTGAGGACTCAACAAAAGGAGCCATTCTCGGTCAAAATTATTATAATATTACAAAAACTAGTCAAATTCTCGTTATAACAATTTCTACGATTGTGATTCACATTTTGAGCTGCAAAGTCATAAGTCCGTGACGTCCGTGAGCCGTGAAGTGTAGCGAGCAAGACGTGCCGTCGCCGGCACCACACCGCCGCCGTTGCCAAGGCTGCGATGACCTCAGCTGCACATTCTGGAAGAGTCCGGAGCGTTGGTGCAGGGTCAGGTTCGCATTCAAAAGTATCGTCGTTCTATAGTATGCGGGGCGCCTACAAAATACCAAATGCAATAAAACAAGCGAATCTCACCGTTGGCCTGGGCCTCCGACGAGTACACCGGCCGAGTTTACCTTCCCATAATGGCCTGTTTGCGAAATGCCAAGCCTTCGCGATTCCTCAGGGACCGAAAATTGCCACATTAGCGATTAGGGACCTCGTCTGTTTGTAGGGCATACGGCACATAAACGTATCTAGAACACAACATTTACATATTATTTAAATATTTATAACTTTATTCCGATACCTGAATGAAAAACTTGCAGATCACTGTTGTATAAAATAATAAAAATAAAATTTAGAATTACTTAGGTTAGAAAAAATCGTTTAAAATAAATCCATGTTTACTGGTTAAATTAATATGGTTAAATTAGCTTGTCGGTTGTTCATTTTAAGTATAATTTTAGCTAATACTCTAAAAATACGGATATTTTATCAGTCTTTTGGTAATCAAAGCTAGTTTAAAAACGTATTTTTATTTCATTACAATTTATAGGTTGTAACTAAACTTGTAATAAAAGCACAGCTTCCAGCGCAGCAATCGTCTGATTTCCGGTTCATTAATATGTCGATAAAAGTTCACCAGTTTTAATATCCAACATTCTCTAAGACAGTCACAAATTCGCCTGATCACAATTCCAAGTTTCTAATCTGTTAATTATGCACAATGAAGAAATTATGAATGATCGTGTGTAGCGCGCGCGCTGCTACAGCGCTGTGGAAATTAAATACGGCCGTTGAAATCATCTCGAATAATCTGATGTTGATTAAATCAGATAATTATTATGGGAAACTGAACATGGTGGATGGGAAATTAAGTAATGCGTAAAAAAATAAACATCGATTACGCCGGCTGTTATTATTCGAGTTGGCGCCCGAAATCAGAAACATGAATTTAAGTCATTGTTCAGATTTTAAAACATGGTTAGTCAGACATTGTTTACTTGAAATTATATGCTCAAAGGGGGATAATTTTTCGGGTGAACGAGAGTATTGGTTAGTGCACGATGGGTCGGTGTACAGCTTGGTTGGCAGCGCGGGCGCAGGTGGCGACGGTCGTGGTGCTGGCGGCGGTGTGGGGTGCGGCGGCCGGCCCGCAGTACCCGCCTACCAAGGGTGCCGTTTGGCCGAAACCTACCAACCAGACTTTCCATGACGAATACTTTGCGTTCAACCCGAACAGCTTCAGAGTTAGAGTAGGTATTCAAACGTTCTTTAACTATGTGTCAAAATAAGTTTTTAAATTAATAAGCTTACACCCTAATTTCAGATATCGAACCACCGATGCACCTTACTGCTCAATGCAGTTCAACGATACATCAAAGTGATGAACAATTACGACAATTTAATCAAAAAAGGCCGGAGATACAAACCGGAGGAGGTTCCCAAAGACAAGAAGTTCCAAGGTCTGGTCAAGGAACTGATGATCAAGCTCACCAACCCCTGCGAGACGTATCCACACTATGGAATGGTAGAAAATTGTAAGTTTTAATTAATATTTATTAATTTAAGTGAAGGCTTTGTGGTGTAGGGCTAGAAACCCTGCCTGCAAGCTGCAACGAGCGTGTGTTTTCAGATACTCTTAGGAACCGACATTTGTGCGAAAAACATAGGTCATGGATGATTTCTATCTATCTACAAGTATGCTCACTTAGGTTTTTCTTTCTTCTTCACCATTATCTGGGCCATGATTGGGATATCATGGTTATGCACATGTCATTGCACTGTCATTGCAATGTCATTGCACATTGTTTTCTATTATTTTAACTCGTATTTCCTCTTAGATTCCCTGACGGTGAGGATGGCTGCTCAGCTGGAGAGCAGCTCCATCTGGGGCATCATCCGCGGGCTGGAGACCTTCGGCCAATTGTTCTACTTGTCAGATGGGTTAACTGTGAGTAGATAATCTAATGTTTTTCTTTATGTACAAAAGTTGTATATCTCATTGGTATATTTAGGAGTCGCCGGGATCTGACACCAACAGAACGAGTAGCTAGTGAATCGACGCTCTGAATAGCTTTGAAATCAATACCTGGTTTGGTACAATTGTTAATAGCAGGCTGTGTCATGCTAAGTGAATTCTAATTTTTGTAAAGCAAAATTATTATTTTGAAATTACGCGTATACCAAAGAAAGAACATTGTATGTTCGATTTACTCGTATATTCAAAGGAACCTTTTTAATGAGAAAAGGTCTAAATAATATTCTATTTCAAAACATTTTTATTGCGCACTTTTTACAATTGATTTTAAGAATTTACTATTGTATAAAGCTTAACAAAAGAGTAGCACATATATTTTCTTGTGTATGGCATGAAAACACGTCAAAGCCACTTTTTCTCACGTCTTAAAGTTTACCCAGAAACGGCCTTAAGACACCATCAATGTACTTCCACAGCAAGTGTACATCAACGCAACCGAGGTGGTGGACGGGCCGCGCTACGCCCACCGCGGCCTGCTGCTGGACACGGCGCGCCACTTCGTCTCCGTGGACCACATCCTCACTACGCTCGACGCCATGGCCATGAACAAGCTCAACATTCTGCACTGGCATATAGTCGATGACGAGAGCTTTCCGTATGCTAGCGAGACTTTGCCTAACCTCAGGTAGGAAGGGCTTTTGCTGGACGTTCAAACAAACTAGAATTATATTATGATGGCGTGACACGTATTAACACCTACGCACTAAGTATATACCTAAGATACTTCACACACACACATAACATTTATATACAAGTATAAATGTATATATATATATATATATATATATATATATATATATATATATATTCGAATAAACAGGTACAAGTGTATTATAATATAAACAGGTCTGTTCATAATTATTATAAAAAACTGAAGTATTATATTTAATTCCTCAAATAAAATAAAATAAATGAATGTTTGTGCGTTTGTCCGCTCTGCTTCAGTTAGGTATCTATCCGCGTAAGCGGTCCTCGTTACCAAAAAAGAGGTCGTTTTATACAAGCGCAGATGCTTGCAGAAACTAGTGAATTATAAAATATATTATAGTGTTGTATTCCAATCATAGGTATCTGTTTATTTTGTTTCCTTCGGATATTAAAAGGTGTAAATCTTTCATGTTGACAAAAGTTTGTAGTATAAAGTATCATATATAATAACATCCTATTTGTTAAGTCTTTCCGGTGCTTCGTCGCTAGCAGAGCTCTAAACCGGTAAATGGCAAGAATCGAATCCTGCTTTGTACATTATTTCCATCTGTGTCTTTTTTATGCTTGCTGTGTTCACCTGTAATTGAGTTGCACATATGCCTTGTATTTTATAATCACAGTGTGTAAATCTGTTGGTGGTCAAAATAAATAAATCATGTTATCAAGGAAAAAGAATGGCTTACGATAACTTTAGTAATGTATGTTATTTTGTATTTTAGTAAAAAAGGAGCATATCATCCTTCAATGGTTTACACCAAAGAAAATATCACGAAAATTATAAACTTTGCGAGGGATAGGGGAATCAGAGTGATACCTGAATTCGACATGCCAGGTGAGTTACATAAATGTAGAAATCAAGTCCTCAAAGCAGGAAAATCCTATATAAACTTATATCTATATCATATCTACTTCTTGATTAAATAAGGACTCACAACAAGCTTCAATAGTTTCATGTAATGAAATATATATATTTTTTAAACTTTGATATTGTGGACTGAAAAATTCTCTCGTTTACCGCTATAGGCGCCTGTTTCTAAAACTAAACATCCTCTTAAGTCGTAATGTTTGTTTGTGTTAAAGATAAGTTTGCCTGATAATGAAAATCCTCATTTGCTTCACACTATGCTTCTGTATACAGACAACGTTTTCATTAACTGTAGAATGTAAGTAACTAGGTAGTTTGAACGCACGTTTAACTACAGGTCACACAACGTCCTGGGGCATGGCGTATCCAGACATAATGATCAAGTGCCTGAAGGAAAACCAGACAGAAGGCATGTCGATGCTGAACCCTGTCTCGGAGAACACCTACAAAGTGCTAAAGCTCCTCCTCAACGAGGTGCAGACTCTGTTCGTTGATGAGTACCTGCATATAGGAGGAGATGAACTGGATTTAGACTGCTGGTAAGTGGGGTTACAATCTTGATCATATTTAAACTCTCTTAAAATCTTAATATTATTTTCCTTTTAAGTTTCAAAATGATCAAGAGGAACTTCAAAGCACCTTCAAAGTTTCCTAGTCCGGTGTTGTTTCTGTGTTTTCATCAATCCATCAGAACAGAACAAACAGAGCACATTTTCATCATATCCATCCCGGATTTTCCTTCCACAAGCTTTTTGTAATCAGTTGTAACTTAAATATAACATCTCCTACAGGCAGTCTCGGCCGGAGGTGAGCGAGTACATGACTACGCGCGCCCTGGACGGGCCGAAGATGCGGGACATGTTCACATCGCGCCTGTTCCCCATGTTGCACAACAAGACCAAGCTCATCGTATGGCAGGTCTGTAGGCCACCTCAATAGGCTCTCATCCTGGCATCCTGGTGATTGGCCACGACAGCTTTAACAATCCCACTGCAGGGACTTCAGTTACACCCAACTAATGGCCAAAACAGGCAAGAGTAGTCCGTCACGAGATATCTAGCTTCTCTTTTTTTATATGGGCTTCCTTGCACGTCAGTCGGTAGTGCAGTCGGTTTCAGTCGGCTTCAATGGATTGTAAAAAGTCAACGGCACATGGTACAGTCACCGGGATTCAACCCGAGATCGAGGGTGGCATATAAGAGTGATTTGAGTTACACCTTTATGTCACCAATTTCAATGAATTTGAAAAAGCCATTATAAGGATCTATATACTTACTAAAGCATTTAGAAAAAGAATATTGTGAGGTACAATGCTCTTATTGTCTCACTCCCTGAGAAGTATGTCAGCATTTTTACAGCCTTACAGTGTGCCATTAAAATTAGATTCTGAAAAAAAAATACTAAAATATGTTTAATATATAAAACCTTCAAGATGTTTGTTTACCGTCTCGTGCTTTAAGCTAATTAAAATAAATAAAGCTAATTAAAGCCAAAAAAGTGCACCAGTTACTTGGACTCTCACCGCGTTTTATTCATCTTTACATACCTCACCTTTATCTAAATTGATCACTACCATCTACCTTAATTGATTGTAGATGACAAATGTCGCGCTAACTTTTTGTTACTTGCAGGATGTCTTCAACGATGGAGTAGCTATACCAAAAGACACCATTGTTCAGATTTGGAAAGACGACGAAAGCATGTTAAAAGTAAGTAATATTTGAAGCTAAACTACGAGTAAGAGTCACGCCCTGTATTAAATCACTGCGATGTTCAACTGCTTCACTGAAAATCCATTTTTGTCGTAACGACTTATCTTGCCTAATATAAGTATACTTTATTTCTTGATTTATTTATAAAGCATGTACAGATTTGAAAATACAACAATATGTTTACTGTGTGTACACAATAAATAAAAAAAATGGTTAGCAAAACTTTCTTTCCAAATTTTTCCGAAGAACAATCTTAGAAACAACCACATTTCCCATAAACAACGTTGTCTGCGCAGGCGCTGCGAGCTGGCCACCGCGTGGTATTCTCCGCATCCTGGTACCTGGACCACCTGGATTACTCGTTACCGCGGCTGTACCTATGGGAACCGCGCGCGGCAGTGTTGCGGGCTACTCATGACGCCGCGCTAGCTGAGCTAGTGGTGGGTGGAGAGGCCGCCGTGTGGGGCCATCTGCTGGACGATACAAATATTATTACTAGGTGTGTGACATGTTCTGACTAGGTAGTGGGTTGTTATGGTGGTGCTGCGGATAGTGCGGGCCACGCACAGAGCGACGTTAGCTGAGCTGCTGTTCAGCTGAGCGTTACGATTATTATTACTAGGCGTGCGCTGTGTTGTCACTCCGGTCTCAGCGGCTGAGCTAGCGATCAACGGCGGGGCATCTGTATAAAGACATCTGTTTGATGATAATAATTACCAAGTGTGTGATGTTTTGAGACTACTCTGTGCTGGTGACTGAAAGATCAAGTTGTATCAGAAGATATGATAGAAGAGGCTGAGCGTGCAGATAACATATTCTGACGCTCGGTGTACCGTGGTAACAGACACAGAAACGCAATGACTGTTTTATAGCTACTAACTTTGAACCAAAATTAATTGTAGGTACTATATAAACAACTAAATAGAATTCGCAGACAAAAATAGGCCAAAAGTAAAGCTTTCCGCACAACAAGACCTATCCCGGTCAATTAGGATTATTCCATATAAGGATCAATTAGGAGCACTCACATTGGAAAGTGCTTACCTGCTATAAGTTTTCTTATTGGTGACAGTTGTACTTACTGAAGTCATGTTGGTATATCTCAGCAGACCTATAACAAAATACACTTGTAACTCGTATAACCGTCATGAAAACACATCTTGGCACCAGGTTTCAGCTTATTCGTGGATATTCGCCACATACCCAGTATTTGGACAAATAACAGAGTATAAACTAAAACAATTCAAATAGCTACATTATGAGTATATACTCCAATGACAGATTGTGTTCAGCGTTTTAGTATACAATTATTGCAGCAGTAAATTATATAGAGTATAAATAATTAAGGGTTATTGCCTGTTTAAGTTCGATTGAATTTTACCTATATGTTTTGTTTGAAAATAGATCAAAATAGAATATAAAAGTACAAATGCAAACTGTAATAGTTTTAAATATAACAAAAATACGTATGAACTTGTGTAAACCGTTGCAGAGTGTGGCCGCGCGCAAGTGGCGTGGCAGAAGTCCTATGGAGCCGCGGGCTGGCGCTGGACGCGTCGCCGCTGGGCGCAGGACAGGCGCTACGGGAGGCGCGCCGCCGCCTCGAGGAGCACGCCTGCCGCATGCAGCGCGCCAAGGTGCCCGCCGAACCAGCCAGCGGACCCGGCTTCTGCTTCACTTAGACCTGCACACCTTACAATCACCTATTCGTACCTTGGTTCAATAGTGTTTAGTTTAATTAATTAAGTAATTTATTTATTTATTATTCGTTTGTAATGAATTCTTAGATTTTAATAAAGATAATAAAGCATTTCTATTGATGTTTTATTTCTTAAATATACATCGTCGGTACAGTCAATTTGGGTCCCTTTGAACATTTTTTACAGTATTTGAGATATTACATCTGATTTATATTTATTACACCTTTATTTTAATGAATCAACAATTTTTTTTATTAAAACAAACCCTGAGTTTTGGGTATCTTTGAATATATTTTTATACGGTGTAAAATCCTTTAATATTAGAATATTGTAAGGTGTGGGAATAATTAAATGATGTCTTTTTATTAAGGGAAACCTAATCTATGAAAATTACATCTACACTGATGTATAAATGTGATAGATCCTTTGTCTTCCCATATAAATCAAAGTGGACAAATTTAGTGGAAAAAATATCGTTATGAGAACTAAGCAACATTATGCACATATTTAAAGTTACGCTACATAGTATGATCAATGATCAATTGGAGAGGCAAAATCGAGATACTAGCTTAGAAATAAGAAACGTACCGCTAACTAAAGATGAAAGTAAGCAAGGCCTCTCGAGAGTAATTGCAGAAATTGGAAGGACAGTCAACGTCAAAATACAGGAATCTGATTTAAAGGATATATTTAGAGTAAATGGCAAAACAAGCAAGCCTCTTATAGTTGATTTCACATCCGTATTGCTTAAGGAAAGAATCTTACGTTCCGTTAAAACTTTCAACAAAGAAAACAATTCTGATAAAATAAGTACAAAACACTTAAGGATGGATTTACCCAACGTTCCAATATACATATCGGAAAATCTAACCGCAAAAACAAAAAGATTATTTTTCTTAGCCAGAGAGTTTGGATCACAGAATAACTTTAAGTACTGCTGGACGTCATATGGAAAAGTGTTTTTAAGAAAAGAAGATGGAGGGCCATTTAATCGAATTAATTCAGAAACGGAAATTAGTAAATTAAGAGGTAGTATGTGACTATATATTTTGTATTTAAACTTGCCGTATGTCTTTGTCTCTAATTGTACTTATTTTGTTTATAATCTGTATTACTGGCCACTGCGAATACTTTGCTTAACTTCAATTCTCTCAAATATTACACACACTACATTCACACAAACTTCAACCCAAAATTTCCTCACAAACTACGCCTCACACAATGTATATACACAGGTTATTATTCTCTTCAGATGCATAATTTTATATACTGAGTGCTGGAATAATTACATTAAATTCCAGGCCATCTACTTAATAATAAATCATATTCGATTGCATAAACTTAGATATAATCCATGATATTGAAAACTCTGGTGATATCATTTGCACAGTCGTTAACGACATATCAAACTTTAAAACAGTATTTGACTTGAATAACTTAAATAATCACGTTCTTAATATATTGACTATAAATATTCGAAGTGTGGGATGCAACCTAGACGCATTGCTGCTCTTTTTAACGGAACTTGACTATTCTGTTGACATTATAGCTCTTACTGAATGTTGGATTAATGAAAATACAATTATACCTATAGTGGATAATTATAACTCTTATTCGACTAAATTTAACTACAATCAGAATGACGGAGTGATCGTATATGTGAAAAACACTATTCAAAATGTTAACATGCATGAACCTCAAATAAGTGGTGGTAACTGCCTTGTTGTCAATATTCAAAATAAAATTTCTGTTATAACAACTTACAGGTCACCTAGTTTTAGAAATCCAACGGCGTATCTAGACTCAATCGATAAAGTTTTAAAAGAATTCCATGCAGAACATATAATTTTCACCGGAGATGTAAATCTTGATATTCTACCACACAGGTTATTCGTCTGAGTATTTAAATTTAATGGCAGCACATGGCCTACGGCAAGGAATAGACAAGCCGACAAGACAGAATAGTTGTTTAGACCATTTTATGGTCAAAAGTAGTAGTTGTAATCAAAAGACTTTTATATTTGAACCGTTTACTGATCACTCTCCAATACTCTTGCATCTAAATAACTCGCATATCATTAAAACTTGTGATTCCAACGTTAAGATTACAATAGACTATAACAAGTTAGGCATAGCACTACAATCGCTTCCATGGAAAGAGTTTTACGATATGGAATCACCCGATGATATGGCTAACTTCCTGGTAACCAACATACAATAATGTAATTTTGGCAAATAATAACGTAACCGAAGCGTCCTTAGCGCACAAGGCCACAAAATACGATAATCCGGAGCATTCAATGTCACTAAGTCCCGTTGATCCGAGTGAAGTCAAATATGTAATAAGTACCTTAAAAAATAGTAACTCATCGGGGTGGGACGGTATGCCTACTAGTATAATAAAATGCTTTAAAAACCTACTAGCAGAGCCAATTTCTTATTTGTGCAATACTAGTTTTACAACGGGTAATTTTCCTTCTGTGTTTAAAAGATCAGTTGTAATCCCAATCCACAAGATGGGTGATAAGTCGTTGGCGTCCAATTATAGACCGATCTCACTTTTATATGTCTTATCTAAAATCATTGAAAAACTTGTAAATAAAAGATTGATAAATTATTTAGAGTCCAATAAGTATATTTCGAAGAATCAGTTTGGATTTAGACCCGACAAATCGACTGATGACGCCATTATCAAACTTACCTCTAAAATAACGCAATATGTCGATAGTGGTGATAAGTGCATAGGTGTCTTTATTGACGTGCAGAAAGCATTTGATACCGTGTCTCTTCCCATTTTACTTAATCGAATAGAAAATGTAGGAATTCGGGGTATTGTCTTATCTTGGTTTCGCAGTTACTTAACTGGTAGATCTCAGTCCGTCCGAGTAGCTAATTATCTTAGTGACGAACTATCGTGTTCATATGGTATTCCACAGGGCAGTACCCTGGCACCTACTCTTTTCCTAGTGTACGTAAATCAGCTCGCTGACCAAGAGCTTAAGAGTGCAGATATTACTATATATGCTGATGATACAGCTATTTTGTTTCACGGCAGAACTTGGGAGGAAACCAAAATCTTAGCTGAGAAGGGACTGACTAAAATAGCTGCCTGGCTCAGTGATAGTCTTCTCGCTCTAAACGCGTCCAAAACCACATATCTTTGTTTTAGCAAAACTAAATTTTCAAAACCCAAGAACGACCCTGACTTACATATTCATTCTTCTACGTGCAAGACCTCTAGTGATGTACGACCATGTAACTGTCCAAAACTGCTCCATTCATCAACAGTCAAGTACCTCGGGGTTACAGTCGATGACAAACTTCAATGGACTCCACATATCAAAAGTTTATGCAAAAGAATAAGGAAATTTATTTACGTTTTCAAGTGTTTGCGGTCAGTAGCTAACCCCGAACTTCTATTACAGACATTTAACTCTCTGTGTCAACCTGTCATTACCTATGGGATATGTTCGTGGGGTGGTGCGAGTAAAACTCATTTAATAGATGCAGAAAGAGCACAGCGTGCAGTGCTGAAAGTTTTACTTAGGCTACCTTATCGACATCCTACATTACAGGTTTATGAAAAATCACAGACACTCAGCGTGAGAAAATTATTCATATACCAATGCTTAAGACGTTTTCATAAATGTTCTCCAACAAACTATCTTGTTACTACAAATAGCGCGAGAAGGAGCAATATTGACAAATATTTAGTCCACTATTACCACATAGCACCCGTATTATATAATCAGTTCAATAGAATCTTCAAAAGTAAAATATATACCAATCAACAAATTAAATCCAAAATAATTCACTGGCTGAAACCCCTTGACTACAACGACACTGAAGCTCTGTTACCAAATAAATAGTACATAATATATATATATAATATATATATATATATAATAATAATAATAATATTTCTAACAATCACACCGCACTATCTAGCCCAAATTAAGTATCATTAAGAACTTGTGTTATGGATACTAGATAACGAATAAATAAACTTAAGAAATATATAAGCACACATAGATATTTTTTTTCATGTATAAATATTAGAAATAAACTTAAATAAATATACATACACATCCATGACTAGAAAGCAAATATAATAAAACACCTGCCCCTACCAGGATTCGAACCCGGGACCTCTGGCATGGAAGGCAAGGGTACTTACCTCCACACCAAACAGGCCGTCAAATATATATATATTATTTTTTTTTTTTTCTTTAATAACCTGTTTCTTCACGTACATATACACTTACACACACACACACACACAAACACACACACACATACATACACACGCAGTGAGACATATTTTCCTTCTGTGTATTGGCAGACCAAAATATAATAATTATATTAACCTAAAATTATCAAATCTATATATTTCCATGTAAATTTCTTTTAATCTTTCATATCTGTGTTACTGAGCTGTATTAGTGTGTAGTCCATTTTGTAACATTCACCAAATCCCTAGTCGTGTCATGTAAATTTAGAAACTAGCTTCTGTACCACAGGTCTTCCTATTTAGGAAGCTAGTGATACCTTGACTTATGTACCAAAGTGTTTGTTGCAATAAAGATTTATTATTATATTATTATTATAGTATTTTTAGTATACAGGTAACTTTGAACCATTCAATATTATCCAAATAACTTCGATTTTGAACATACTCAAAACTTTATCAGTTTCACACAATATTTAACATCAAAAATGTATAACAATTTCACAATGATAATAAATAAACTACATTTTACACAAAAACATACCTGTTTACAGTAAGTTTTATATTTTTAAATCACGATTTCAAGCACTAAACACCTTCAACAACTTCACTACGGAAAGGTATTTTACAAAATTATGACATTGAGAGTTTATTTTTTTACTTCGCATTTGCTACAAAACATTTTAGACATTCGATTTACGCAGCCCCGATATAGAAACATCAACACGTTTGTAAAAAAATTATAAATCTTTTTCACAACTGTGTTCAAAGTTAGACCTCAATTCAAAGTTACCAACATATACGTAATCAAATTAGGTCAGTGCGTAGTAAAGTAGACCTTAAATTTTGCCGGACAATGAATTAATCCTAAGCACACGCCGTCGCTTTGTTTGTAGATGGCTAAAAATTGTCCATTCAGTTGAAAAGGGTGTAGACATTCTATTTCACAAAGTACTCGAAGTTTGCTGCAAAAGTTGATGGAGTCAATGGCAAGACTTCAATGGCTGGGACTGTTAGGGCTCTCAAGACCTGGGTACGTCGAGCGCTGCACCTACATCTTCCACACCTCGCTGAGAAAAACCCGACACACAACACTGTCAGTGCTATGCGATTCACAACAGTTAGCGTATGTGTCCGAGAGCTCTAAAGGGCGCAGGCAAGCGCGGGTGCAGAGCATCGAGTGCTGGAACTGTTGGCATCGATGGCACTAGGTGGGTCCTTTTTTCTCCACCAAGCTTCTATGATTGTGTTCGACAAGAAAAGCAGCTCAGCGACGCCGTAGATATCCGCAGAGTTGGGTGTCTGAAGCGGCTGGGCGATGTAGATGCAGCCCGGGCGTCTTTGACGGGCTCGAATGGAATGGGATGATCTTCTAGTAAGGGGTCTCGATTGTCAAGCCTCTGACGGCGACTTTAACTCGTCGCTCCGATGGAAGAGAATTGGAGAACCACGGTATGATGTCAATGGCCTCCAATGTGGTGAAGTACCGTTGCACTTTGCAGTACTCGTAGCCAGGCGAGAAACCTGTCCCGAAGGGTCGCATGATCACAGCGAATAGGTCACTCAATTTCTTGACGTGTGTCAACCAGTTTTGCAGAGCTTGACGATAAGCGGGCGGTACCATTTCTTTCTCGTCGTCGTCATCTTGGTGTTAGAAGCAGCGTTCCTAGTTGCGCTCTTCACCACACATTTTGGCTCGTCGGCACACGGCTGGATGTCGCGTTTCCTCGTCGGTCTGGGAGGGGTTTGTGAAAGTCATCGCTGGCGTCCAAGGCAGGCATTGAGAACGGCGCGTCACAAGCGCCGGGAAGCAATTTGTTCGGTGGAAACAATTTGCTCGCTGCAGCGCTGATGACGAGACTGAGTCCTGGTAGGGATGGACTCCGGGTAAGCTTAATTCTCTGCTTGGAAGGAAGCACAGCCGGTACCTGCATTGCAGATGTGCGAGCGTAGCATCCCAGACAATTGTACTGCACAGCGATCCATTAAAGCCATTACAATCGCGATTACCTGCTTCTGTGTCGCTCAAAAGGAAGGTGCAACCAGTCCACTTGCAGGAACGAAGGTATGGTGCCACCGACTTATCTGTTCAGAAGCAACAACTAGAACTCAAGCATTTGTCACGTGACTGTCACACTTCATTTACGCATAGAACGCATGTTGCGGTTTTGTAGGCGCCCCGTAAGCTAAGGGACGACTCTAAGTTAGGCCAACAAGACGGGGTAAAGAACGTTAACATTCTTTCAAGGGTACAAAACATTATGAACTATGTACAAGTTGATAACATCTGTGCTGACAGTTTTCCTGTACTACGAATCACGGAGCGACAACCGTCGTCGACCAACTGACAACATTTTGCATACGAGAGCTGGCTAACACACTGTCATTTTGTTTACGTTGGACCTACAGGGGATTCGATTGCAAACGTGACATTTTGCCGAATAACAAAGTTAAAAAAAATTAAATGTAATAATGACAATGTTTCATGTGAAATTAATTAATTTCCACTTTTTTTATATAGAATGCTCGTTTGAAATAGAGTTGAATGCTTTGAATTGAGGATAAAATTAAAACAAATTGATTTAGTATAAAAAAATATATTAAAAACAGACTTTGTTACTTACATAATAAATGCACCTCAAGTAATGGAAGATAGAAGTTAAAATAAAAGCTATTCACATAGGAGAATACATCTACAAAGTGCGTATATCGGGAACCAAAAGGGGCTTTTAATTCAATGAACAACTGCCATTCGCAGTACGAAATTGAGCGTTTTACAATGTATATACAATGATTGAGATTTACAAATGTTATAAATTGGTTCTTCCCATAATGTACAATTATTTTAAAACTTCTAACACAGGATTTTATTGTATATAAAAATGCATGTTCTACAAAACCACCACAGAAACCTTCTAACAAATTCATTAGATTTATCGTACAAATTATCATATTAATTCTTATAAAATTATTTGCTATCACAGAAATTATTTACAGCTGAGATTGTCTATAAAACCGCTAAAAGTTATAAAACTATGATAAATATTTCACGATTTCATTAAAAAAATTATCTATTAAAATAACAATTGTAGGGAACAAAGTACAATTGGAATTACGTCTATTTACAGCAGGTTACGAGATCTTATTATTATAAAATCTTTAAAAGGCCGAGAAGTAATATGACCTCAGTCACTTCATTGAACCATTCAGTTCATTTTTGTAACCCTACATAAATCAGCATCATCTTAAGGCCAACTTGCGTAGACTTGAACAAACAGCTCTGAGGTCAGTCAGTTAAAATCGCCTGCATCACTGTCAGTTCCTATTGGACTGACCAAGACTTATAGAAACATTTTAGTCTGAGTAAGCTTAAATTTGTAAAGCAGGCCCGCGCAAGTAGTCCTAAGCGTGCTTTGCAAAAACGAACTGTCCATCATTGTTTTTGGAAATTTAATATAATTCCATCTAAAAATCTTACAGCTTGGCTTAACGCACGTTCAATTCAATTTAAATTTGTACGCTAAGGCAATCCACTTTCTTTACTTCGCAACGAACTTCTCCATAAAATACAAATAAAAACTTGTTAACAATCAACACACATTTTAAGTCACTCTTAAAGTCATCAACACTTCACTAAGCCGTATGTCAGTCTTCAAACAGTCCCGGATGCAAATACAACTTCTTATTGAAGCCCCATTGGTCGACGGACGAGGTTTGAATTCCGAACTTCTTTTCCATCTGTTTGTCGACCAATTTGAGAAGGTCCTCGACGTGGCAGTCAAAGGCTCGCGCTGCGAACACTTCGCAAAGTGCCTGGATGTACCAAGAGCCGCGTTTTTTGTCTCGGCGTGATACATAGCCTGTGGGTAGAGGGTTTAATTAGTGTTATGGTGAATACGAAGGGCGGAGCTAGTCAGTTAAGAAAATTAATTTAAGAAACATTGTTTACTACAACATTCATTTACAAATTACTAAAAATAAGAACTTGAACAAATTGACTATATTAGAGTAATATTACCAATGTTCGTTAACGTAACATTCGTAATGTGTGAGTTAAACATTATAGACAATACGTAGGTATTTCCAAAAAATTATGGTCAGTAAAAAGTACATAACTTTGAACTTTTTAAAGGCGACTGCCAAATTAGGCACTCGTTTTTGCTCTGATTTTGATTTGATTGATTTAAGGTAATGGAAATAATAATAAAAAAGACTTGTAAGAACACTAATGGAATTTTGAATAATTTACAGCCACATAAAAAACCTCTTTTAAAGACACCCTTCTCGCGACAATCACATTTATTAGATATGTCTTTTCATGTATTATTATTAACATATAAGGCAGAACGTGAATGTTTTATGGATTATTTTTTTTATTTTTTTTATTTTTTTATTTTATTTATTGTTTCACAGAGCCAACAGCACTTAGGTCTAATTTACACTTGTTTGTATTTAATTGCTTAAACAGACCGCCAATAACAGGCTCACAATTTTTAAAATGATCTTATAGAGTAGAATACCTATGTGAACTAATTTTACATTTTTGGACTGAGAACACTATAAACAAAAAACAAATGACAGAGAGAAACACAAAAAAGAAATTTGAGATAAATTAAACAAATCTATGTATATGAATTTACAAATAATAATAACAGTACGCGAATATGTGTATGTGTGTGTGTGTTTGTTTGTGTGTGTGTGTGTGTGTGTGTTTGTGTGTGTGTGTGTGTGTGTGTGAAAAATTATATATATGTATGTTAGGTTTACGTTTAAGTATTACACCGGAAATAGTTTCGGATGTCACTTTTGATCTGCATAGAGTTCAGCAATAACAGAATTTTTAAATGATTGCTTTGTGAGATGGAATATATCAATTGAGTGAAATTTTTTATTGTAGCAGCTAAGCATTTGGCAAATTACCGAGTTTTTGGCATAATTTGAGTGATGAGTAGGAATATAGAAGAGAGTACAATGTCTAGTTCGCTTAGTTGGTGTTCTGAGTTGTAAGACGTGCGAGGTTAGCTCAGGGTTGTCAATTTTATTATTACATATGTCATGTAGGAACAGCATCTGTAGCAAAGTGCGTCTGTCTGTCAGTGGCAAGAGTGTGTGACTACTGCACAGGTTTGTATAGCTGGAGTTTTTAAAGTAGGTGCGATAATTAAGAGCTCTCAGAAATCTCGACTGTATTTTTTCAATATTTTGAGCATGGGTTAAATAATAAGGGGTCCAGACAACACAACAATATTCCACTACGCTGCGGACGTAGGCAAAGTATAACAATTTTATACATTCGGTATCAGAAAAAGGTTTGGTTACACGTAGGACGAATCCCAGATTTCTAAAAGCCTGTGGTATATGGTTTGGTCTTTGGTAGAATATACAAACACAGTTACTCACGGTTTAAAGCATATATTGAATCCAACAGAAACACACACAGTACATAATCTATGCGAAACCAGAAGGGAAGCAAGATGGGTAATAATAACAGCAAAGGCACAGCACAGTCGATATACGAATTGTACGCGATCGTAACTACGTAAGCAAAGCAGTAGGTATGTGAGCGATAGCGCGGCACAGGTCCGTCGTACGGCAGTCTAATGCGCACTGGCGATGGCAAGCGGACGAAGCGCGCGCGAGATGGATGCGTCAGCGCCTCAGCCTGAGGAATGCGGTCCGGCCGGTTACTAGGCGGCGCGTTTCCATTGCTCGAAGCGACGCTGGAACTCCATGCACTCGATGATGTCGGTTAAATAAATATGTAATAAATATAATTATAAATATTATCTGCATATTTAGTATGAATGAGTAGTGTAGTTGTTAAGTGTTAATATTGTTTGTTATATAAATATTACAAGTATGTAATATAATAAATGTGTATGGTTTTATAATAGATGAGTACTTATATAATTATTTATGTACTTATGATTACTATATATGCGTACATACTTATATGTTAATGTAATGGTGTGTTTGATAATATTGGGTATATACCAAGTGTGTTAAATTATGTGGCTTGCCGCCACATCACTCCCCTCCAGAGACCGGCCTACGGGCGATAAAAGTCTGGAAAGTGGACGCGACGACCGGAACGGGTTGTGCGGATGTTGGAATCAGTCGGGGGTGATTCCTCAGGAGAGGGTGAGTTAGGAAAGGGAAAAGGCGCCTCCGTAACTAAGTACGCCGGTTTAAGACGATCGATAGATACTGAGTTTTCTTTGCCCTTTATTCTTATTTTAAAAACCTTGTCCCCGGCTTGGATGACTTCGTAGGGTCCCGTATATGGAGGTTGTAGTGATCCTCTCACCGCGTCTTCACGGAGGAATACGTGGGTGGAGGTCAGCAGGTCTTTGTGTATGAAGATTTTGTTCGTCGAGTGACGAGAAGCTGGGGAGGGCCGCAGTTTTGTCGCGAAATTTTTTAGGCGGGCGGTGAAATCTGAGATATCCGTGGTACCGCTCGCACTTGGGTCGAAGAACTCTCCGGGGAGTCTCAATGGTTCGCCATATATGAGCTCTGCCGAAGATGTTCCCAGATCTTCCTTTATGGCACTTCTAATGCCCAGGAGAACAAGTGGAAGGGCCTCGGTCCAGTTAGTGTCCGCGTGACACATAATGGCCGATTTTAGTTGACGGTGGAATCGTTCCACTAGGCCGTTGCACGCAGGGTGATACGCAGTGGTGCGGCGATGATAGAATCCGGCTATTTTGGACAAATACTGGAATAGGGCAGACTCGAACTGACGTCCGCGGTCTGTCACGATATCTGTCGGACAGCCGAAACGCGAAATCCATCCCGATAGTAAGGCTTTACTAACCGTCTCTGCCGTAATATCTGCAATCGGAATGACTTCTGGCCATCTGGTGAAACGGTCCACCGCTGTCAGGCAGTACCTGAATCCTTGTGAAGGGGGAAGCGGACCCACCAGGTCGATGTGAACGTGCGCGAATCTGGCGCGTGGCAGCTCAAAGGTTCCCAACGGAGACGTTACGTGTCGGGTAACCTTAGAACGTTGGCACGCTATGCAAGATCGTGACCATTCGCGGCAGTCTCTTCGGACGCCTGGCCACACATACCTTTGCGCGACGAGTAAAGCTGTTGCTTTGGCACCTGGGTGACTAAGGTTGTGTAGGCTTTCGAAGACCTGCTTGCGAAATGGTTTGGTCACGAATGGCCTTGGTGTTGGGGTGCTGACGTCACAATAAAGTTGTGACTGGCTTCCCTGAACTGTCCTCTTTTCTAAACGAAGAGAAGTGTCGCTGACTAGAAGTTTGGCCAGTTCAGGGTCTGTGGTCTGAGAAGCTGCGAGCACTTCAACGTTTACTGGACTTTGTAGTTCATCAACACGCGACAGGGTATCTGCGACAACATTATGTTTACCAGAGATGTGCCGGATGTCCGTGGTGAACTGCGCTATGAAGTCCAGGTGTCTATATTGACGTGGTGAGCAGTTGCTTTTCCTTTCACTGAAAGCATAAAGCAACGGCTTATGGTCAGTATAAACAGTAAAGTGTCGCGCTTCCAGCATGTGCCGAAAGTGCTTAATGCCTTCGTATACGGCTAGCATTTCCCGGTCATATGGGGAGTATTTTTGTTGGGCTGGGCTTAGCTTTCTTGAAAAGAAAGCTAAGGGTTCCCAAACTCCGCCTTTGAATTGCTGCAGTACTGCTCCCATAGCCAGGTCAGATGCATCTGTAACAAGAGCTAACTTGGCCTGGACGTCCGGATGGGCAAGTAGTGTGGCTTTACAAAGGCTTTCCTTCGAGAGGTCAAAGGCCTTCAGCGCGTCGCCGGTCAAGTCGACAGGTGTTGAGCCTTTAACCGAGCCGGTAAGAAGGGCGTTCAAAGGTGCTTGAACTTTTGCGGCCTGCGGGATAAATCGCCTGTAAAAGTTCAACATACCTAAAAAACGTCGGAGTTGTTTGACCGTCTTCGGCGCTGGAAAGTCTTTAATAGCCTGGACTTTAGATTCCAGAGGTTTCGTACCAGCCTGCGAAATATGGTAGCCTAGAAACTTAACCTCTTTCGCACCGAATACGCATTTTGCAGTGTTCACCAGCATACCATATTTCTTCATCCTGGCGAAGAGCTGGTGCAGGTGTTTT
This sequence comes from Marasmarcha lunaedactyla, assembly GCA_923062675.1. Lineage (NCBI taxonomy): Eukaryota > Metazoa > Arthropoda > Insecta > Lepidoptera > Pterophoridae > Marasmarcha > Marasmarcha lunaedactyla. The sequence continues at coordinate 5,132,877 of OV281349.1, forward strand.
TCATGCTCCTCTGGAGACCTGGAAAATATCAGGAAATCATCCAAAAATGGATAGACAAAGTCCAGACCACGAGTCATTTCGTCGACGAGTCGTTGAAACGTTTGCCCTGCGTTCCTAAGGCCAAACGTCATAAATGGGAACTCGTACAGGCCAAACGGGGTCGTAATAGCAGTTTTGGGTATATCCTGCGCCAAAACTGGGACTTGATTGTAGGCTTTAACAAGGTCTACCGTAGAGAATACCGAACATCCAGATATACAGTGGGCGAAGTCGTGGATATGCCTTATCGGATACATATCCGGAATTGTCCTAGCATTAAGTTTCCGGTAGTCTCCACATGGTCGCCACCCGTTGTCTTTTTTAGGGGCAAGGTGGAGAGGGGAAGACCAAGGACTGTCTGAAGGTCGTGCCGTGCCGTTGCTCAGCATCAGTTCGAACTCGCGCTTCGCGATCTGCAGTTTGTCCGGAGCTAACCTGCGAGGGGAACAAAAGACGGGCGGGCCAGGTGTAGTACGGATGTGGTGTTGTGTGTTATGTGTAGGAGTGCGTGGTGTACCAGACGGTCGAGTGATCTCAGGATAGTAGGCAAGAACTGCGTGGTACCTGGAGTCGCTATTGTTACACAAAACCTTAACTGAAAAAATGTTGGAACAATTAACAGCATCAATTGACGAAATGCACAAAGAAGTTAAATTATCAATTAATTTCTTATTTTTAACATCAACTACTAAATTATAAAAAATTAAAAAATCTACACCAATAATTGGCTTCGTCACGTCCGCCACTATAAATCGCCACTCAAAATCTCGACGGAGTCCCAAGTTCAGCTTGAATGTGATGTAGCCATAGGTGTCGATGACACTACCATTGGCTGCTGCAAGCTGGTACCCGGTCTTCTTCCGCTGCTCCCGAAGACTGGCCAGGGGGAAGACGCAGATGTCACTACCCGTGTCCACGAGAAACTGAGTCTTCGTGGCGAAATCGGTGACGAAAAGGCGACCGGAGTTGGTATTAGGACAGTCGTCAGCCGCCATTACCGACTGCCCTGGGAGTTTCCCGCCTTCCCGTAATCGCACGGCTTGATGCACCGTGTTGACCTGCTTCCGAAACGTTCGTGGTACCAGCACACCGGGTGGTTCCGATACGCCGATTCTGAACGCCGATTCGATCGGCTGCTGTTTCGTTGTCGGCTCCGATTTCGGAGTCGGTCCCGATTTTCCGTTCGAGGTCTTCGGTTGAGCTCGAGGGTAAGGTCCTTCACCATGTTCCGCAACTCTGCGATTTCGTTCGCCATCGCCTCGATCGAGGAACCCACTGCAGATGTTGCTGCGACATGACGCGAAGGCGCGGCGATGTCCTGCACCTGGTCCGCCAGGTCTGCGAGCGCCTCCAGGGTACTATTCTTTTGGGTGGCGAGCAAGGTTTGGATGGTCTCCGGGAGCCTGCTCGTCCAGATTGTCTGGAGAAAGTCTTCAGGAACGTTTTGGCCCGCCAGGCTGCGCAGGTGGCGCAGAAACTGTGAAGGCTTTCTGTCACCCAGCTGCTCGTGCATAAGTAGCTGCTTGACCTTCTGCTGCTTAGAGGTTGTTAAGCGCTTCACCAGCTCCAATTTCAGCTTTTCATATTGGAACGCACTTGGGGGTGAAACAATTATGTCTTTCACCTCTTTGGCGTATTGGTGTTCCAAATTTCCAACGACATAGTTAAATTTGGTAGTTTCGCTGTTGACACCGGCGTTCGCGAACAATGCCTCGATCTGCGCAAACCAAATTTCGGGGTCGTCCGGCCAAAATGGTGGTAATCGTCCGATCCGAGAATCGGACGAGTCAATGGAAACGCGCTTCATTTTTTGACGTCGTGTGACGGTAGATGCGCCTGATTTTGCCGAATCCGAGTCACTCATCTTATATAATAGTTTTGTGTTCAATAGGGGTCACCACTGTGGTATATGGTTTGGTCTTTGGTAGAATATACAAACACAGTTACTCACGGTTTAAAGCATATATTGAATCCAACAGAAACACACACAGTACATAATCTATGCGAAACCAGAAGGGAAGCAAGATGGGTAATAATAACAGCAAAGGCACAGCACAGTCGATATACGAATTGTACGCGATCGTAACTACGTAAGCAAAGCAGTAGGTATGTGAGCGATAGCGCGGCACAGGTCCGTCGTACGGCAGTCTAATGCGCACTGGCGATGGCAAGCGGACGAAGCGCGCGCGAGATGGATGCGTCAGCGCCTCAGCCTGAGGAATGCGGTCCGGCCGGTTACTAGGCGGCGCGTTTCCATTGCTCGAAGCGACGCTGGAACTCCATGCACTCGATGATGTCGGTTAAATAAATATGTAATAAATATAATTATAAATATTATCTGCATATTTAGTATGAATGAGTAGTGTAGTTGTTAAGTGTTAATATTGTTTGTTATATAAATATTACAAGTATGTAATATAATAAATGTGTATGGTTTTATAATAGATGAGTACTTATATAATTATTTATGTACTTATGATTACTATATATGCGTACATACTTATATGTTAATGTAATGGTGTGTTTGATAATATTGGGTATATACCAAGTGTGTTAAATTATGTGGCTTGCCGCCACAAGCCCTTGTGATAGTTGCAGCGATGTGCTCAGTCAGTGTCATTTTAGAATCCAAAATCACTCCAAGGTCTTTGACAGTTTTAATGGGTGCGAGCTCCTTAGCCTCAAGGCTGTATTGAAACCTAATATAGTTCTTTTTCCGCGTAAAACTGATTTGATGACATTTAGATATATTTACAATAATTCTGTTATCTTTATAGTATTTGCACAGTTTATCTAGATCAGCCTGAAGCTCAGCAGCGTCCTTAAGAGTTTTAACGTTAGCGTAGATTTTTGTGTCATCAGCATACATTAAGTATTTTGCGAATCTAAAACATTTGCCGACGTCATACAGGTATGCTACATAAAAAAGAGGCCCCAAGATTGAACCTTGGGGCACGCCCGATGGAACAACAACGAATTCGGACCGATGACCACCCAATACTACAGCCTGGGAACGATTCCGGAGATAAGATTCTATCCAACGCAGAAGATTTCCACGGATTCCGAGTTCTTGCAGCTTTCGCAAAAGAATAATATGATCAACACGATCAAAGGCTTTTTCGAAATCAGTGTATATAGCGTCAGTTTGAAAGCCATTGTCCATTCCCAGCAGCACGTCGTTTACAAAGATGGTAAGGTTAGTGTTAGTTGAGCGTCCACGAACAAAGCCATGTTGCTGAGATGGTATGTTGCTGATGATAATGGGGTAAATGTACTGGTGAACCACAGTTTCCATGACCTTCCCCAAGACGTTCAGTTTAGAAATAGGTCTATAATTTTCAACCATAGTCTTCGGACCTTTTTTATGCACAGGTACAATTAAAGCTGTTTTCCATATATTTGGGAAATAGCCCTCCTGAAAGCAGCGGTTGAATATTATAGACAAAGGAATTATCAACGATTCAGCACATCTAACATAGAAGTATGGAGGTATCTCATCGCTTCCCGCACCCTTGGCACAATCAAACTTCCTCAACATTTTAAACAATTCCTGAGCAGATAAGGTTATGTTTGTAATGACGTCACTATATAAAGTTGCATCTTCCACGAAGTCTGGGTAGTTGTCAATGGGGGAGGTAAAGTTGATGTTAAAAAAGTCACTAAAGGTATTACAAATGTCATGTGGACCTGAATAACTGATTCCATTATAAATCATTTGGTTAGGATAATTAGATTTACTATGTCTTTTGGATTTTACATAAGACCAAAAGAGTTTTGGACAGGATTTTATTTTGCTCTCGGAGAATTTTATGTAGGCTGCATAGCATATTGGTTCTAGCTTTTTTATCCGGGACCGTAAAACAGCGAATGATACGTAATCTATAGGGTTTTTATGTTTTTTCCAAAGCCTATGGTATTTTGTTTTTTCCTTTAGCAACTTTATCAAGCTACTCGTATACCATGCTGGATAGGAATGAGTTGGAGTGATTGTTTTTACACGTACATACTTGGAAATACCCAGATTCATAACATCATAAAATTTTATTATAGCTTCCGGCAGTGCCAAATTCTTTAAAAATGTCCAATAATAATTAACAAAAAACATGTTCAAGTTGAGATAGTCTGCATTACGAAACAATTTTATATTTCTCGTGCCTGGATTGATGAATTTAATGTTAATGTCCCGTGCAAAAAATTCAATTGCCGGGTGATAAATATCCTCATTTACGAGGGGAAATTTAGATTTTATAACGTTAAGAGGCATGTTAGAAAAGATAAGATCCAAAATTTTATTATTTGAATTAAGAATCTCATTGTACTGAATTAGTCCATAATAGGTCAAAGTAAGTCCGTTGCCGCTAGTTGAGTCTCAGTCGATCCTTTTTTAAGAATTGTGGGAACGTGACTGCGCCATTCAATACAAAGAAGATTAAAATCACCTGCCAAAATAAAGCAGTCATCAGGACTAGAGAGGAACGTTGTCGACAAAAGTTCCAAAAAGTTTTGTATCCGCTGTGAAAGCGCGCCATTAGGTGGAATGTAACAACAAATAATATTCAAGTCGTACTGCAAACCAAGCGAACGCGCGGGTATAGTTATACCTATACATTCGACGTCCGCGCCGCGCAGGGCCTCGCGGCGGCGGGCAGCGAGGCGGGAGGCGCACGCGATCATCACTCCACCGCCGAGCGCGCCACGGTCGACACGGAACACGTCATACGTCTCGGAGCTGCATAATTCAGTGTCTAGGATGCCTTCACACAGCCACGTCTCAGTAATAATAGCTATATCTACGTTGGATAGAAGTAGATTGTTAAAAAATGTGTTAGTTTTTGTTCGTAGACCTCGCACATTCTGATACAAAATATTTAGTGTGTTAGACATTTCGAGGAACATCTCCAATTGATTTAAAATAATTCCTACAAGTTATTTCAAAATCTTGCGATTGCGTTACGTGCGTTAGTATCGAGAGATAATTAGTGAACATTTTACATAGTTGTGCGGATTTTACCAATACTACATAATATAAAATTACATGTTTTAAAATATTAGTACAGGTCAGTTGTATGGTAATAGTGTTTAATTTCAATACGTGACTCAGAAGTTGGTATTTTTTGTGAAGTGAGTAAATGTTAAATATAGATTGACCAGTGAATTTAAAAGGATAATATATTGATGTAACATTGACAGCTTCGTTAGAAGAAATATAATATATACATCGGTAGTGAATTACAAAAGTTAGGTTAGAGTAAATAGTGTAAAACTTGTTTATAGGTAGGATTTGATGCTTTTGGTTGAGTGTTAGGTTAGTTAGGTATTTTTTTTCTGAAGTGTAGGTGCGTACTATTAAATGAGTTATGCGGAGAGTATTGATTATAATTGATACAATTACTGTAATTTTTGTAAATCGGCTGCTGAAAGTATTGGTATCGGAGGCGATGTTTCGTTTCGGCGGACGTAAATACGACAGTTTTTTGTCCAAACAAATTTAATGTTAGTGTTAATATTGTATCAAAATATTGGTAATGCCATGTATTGTGTTATTTAGGAACTATTGTACGATTCTATCATAGATAATAATGTTCTGAAATAAATTCATTCATTCGCTTCCTGTCTCACAGATATAACGTTGTTTAATTTATAGGTTATGGGCCCAGCCCAGATACTTGCGTATTTAGTTAAAAAAATTTGTACATTCTCGAGTAAAACCAGTGAAACATAGTTAGCAAAGTGTTATTCAGTAATTACAATAAAAGTTTGTAGGAATGACAACGAACTACCTAGTAAATGTTCCTAAGCTAAAAGGACGAGAGAACTACAATGAGTGGATCTTCGCGGCGGAGAATTTTCTGATCCTGGAGGATAAGTTGCACTGCATCAAGTCAGAAGCCGGGAAAACAATAGAAGCCGCAGACGATGCGAGAACCAAAGCTAAATTGATAATGACGATAGATAGTGCGTTATACGTACACATCAAAGACGTAAAGACTTCGTTAGAGCTATGGAACAAATTGAAGGCGTTATTTGATGACTCAGGATTTACACGAAGAATATCTCTTTTACGTAATCTGATATCGATTCGCCTAGAAAATTGTGTTTCCATGCAGTCGTACGTAACGCAAATCGTCGAAACAGGACAAAAGTTAAGTGGAACAGGATTTAACATCAGTGATGAGTGGATCGGGTGCTTATTGTTAGCGGGGCTTTCTGATAAATTTATGCCCATGATAATGGCGATTGAACATTCAGGCATACAAATCACAACAGACGCCATTAGAACCAAACTCTTGGATATGGCGGAATCGGAAGTGAATGGTCAATCCGATGAAGTTAGTGGTGCATTCGCAAGCAGTACGCAGAAGTGGCAACATAAGAAAAATAAATTGTCTATGGCCAACGCGCAGAGATACCAATCGAACGATCGGAACGCAATGAAGACAAACATCAATGGCGGCGCTAAAAGTCATATCAAATGCTACAGGTGTAAACAGCCTGGACATTACAAGAATCAGTGTCTAAATAGTGATACTTCCAGTATGAATACGAAAGGAACACAACGTAAACAAAGTAATGCGTTTAGTGCAGTGTTTCTTAGTGGTACATTCAACCAATATGATTGGTATATTGATTCAGGTGCGAGCATGCATCTAACAGCTAATGAACAGTGGATTGAGAATGCTGTTTATCACAAAATTAAGGATATATATGTTGCTAACAGCGAGAGGTTGCTAGTATTATGTTCCGGCGATGTGACCATTGTAACCAAAACAGATGAATGTGAATTTGAAATACCAGTCAAGGATGTATTATGCGCTCCAGGATTGACTACCATCCTATTGTCAGTGAGCCAGTTGATAAAATCCGGTAATACAGTTCAGTTTACGATAAATGGCTGTGAAGTATACAATAGAAACAGTGAATTGGTGGCCACAGCTGTGTTGAATAATGGAGTTTACAAGTTGATGGTAACCAATAGTGTAGTGGCTAATTTGGCTACATCAGGGATCATGTGGCATCGCCGATTGGGCCATGTTAATAGTAAATATCTAAATAAAATGACAAATGCTGTAGAAGGAATGAACCTACAAGAAAAGGTTGATATCGACAAGAAGTCATTCACTATTTGCTGCGAGGGTAAACAGTGTCGTTTGCCATTCACAAATGAGGGTTCAAGAAGCAAAGAATTACTGGATTTAGTTCATACCGACATATGTGGACCTATGGAGCATGAATCACTCGCAGGTTCCAGGTACTTCATATTATTTATAGATGATTATAGTCGGATGACACATGTGTATTTCATTAAACATAAAAGTGAAGCACTTCGATGTTTTTCAGAGTTTAAAGTGCAAGTTGAGAAGCAAACTAATAAGAAAATAAAGATATTGAGAAGTGATAATGGCTGTGAATATTGTAGCAAAGAATTTGATTCATTTCTCAAGAAAGAAGGTATTATTCACCAAAGGAGTAATCCTTATACTCCTGAACAAAATGGCTTGTCAGAACGGAATAATAGGACTATTGTAGAGAAAGCCAGATGCTTATTATTTGATGCAAACATAGGCAAACAATTCTGGGCAGAAGCCACCAACACTGCTGTCTATTTACAAAATCGTACTGTTCTTCCTGCATTGAATGAAAAGACTCCCTATGAAGTCTGGACTGGACACAAACCAGACATAAGTCACTTGCGAATATTTGGAAGCAAGGTCATGGTTCATGTGGCTAAAGAAAAGCGCCAGAAATGGGACAGAAAGTCAGAGGAGCACATACTGGTGGGTTATCCAGATGATATTAAAGGTTACTGAATATATAACCTTAGAACAAAACGAGTGACAACAAGCAGAGATGTGGTAGTGATGGAAGATGAGAAGGACCTTACCAGTATACCAATTATTAAAAGCTCGAGTTCAGTGGGGGATACAATAGTCAAGGATATGCCAAGTTCAAATGAAATAATTATGGATGAGGATAAACTGCTTGGAACAACAGATAACTCAGATTATACTTACGTTCCTAGTGAGTATGAGGATGCTGATGACTCACTTGAGAAGCGTGTTAGACCCAGCAGAATCAGAAAGGTACCAGAAAGGTATGGAATAACAAATATGTGTATTCCGGAGGAAGTATTTGATGATTCTAATGGGTTATGTCTAGAAGAAGCACTACAAGGAGAAGATAAGGAACAGTGGTTACAGGCAGTGAAAGAAGAACTTAAATGTTTTGAAGACAATCATGCGTGGGAGCTAGTAGATATGCCGAAGAATGATGAAACTGTAGTAAAATGTAAGTGGGTGTTGCGTAAAAAGATGAACAGTGATAATAGTGTTCGCTACCGTGCCCGTTTAGTGGCCAAGGGTTTTATGCAGAAGCAAAATGTGGACTATTCAGACATTTTTTCCCCAGTGGTAAGGCACTCAACTTTGAGATTACTATTTGCATTGTCTGTAAAACTTGGATTAGATGTAACACATCTAGATGTCACCACAGCATTTCTGAATGGGGACCTTGAGGAGACAATTTATATGGAAATACCAGAATGCTTACCATACTCTCAAAATAATTATAGTAATAAAGTACTTAAACTCAATAAAGCAATTTATGGGCTAAAGCAATCCTCAAGGGCCTGGTATAAAAAGGTTGATGAATGTCTTGTTGACAATGGTTATAAACGCTCCAAACTAGAACCATGTTTGTACTCTAAAATTAAAATTAAAGATAACAAGAGAACAATAATAACATTGTACGTAGACGATTTTTTTTGTGTTTACAAATGATGATATTGAATGTAATAGTTTAAAAAGGAAATTGTCTTCGAAATTCAAATTGAAAGATTTAGGACAAGTTAAAAATTGTTTAGGAATGACTGTAAATATTGATAAAATTAGTGGTACTGTTACATTGAGCCAAGAGAATTATATAATTCAGTTATTGAATAAATTCAACATGACAAATTGTAAACTAGCTGATACACCTTTAGAGTCAAAATTGAATATTAAATTAGGAAATAAAAATTGTGATAGCAAAATACCTTACCAGAAACTAATAGGTGGGCTCATGTATTTGGCAGTATTGACCAGGCCTGATATAGCATATTCAGTAAGTTTCCTTAGTCAATTTAACAATTGCTATGACAATGTAACTTGGACTTATGTAAAAAGAATTTTAAAATATTTAAAGAAAACTTCATATTATGGGTTAAAATATACCAGATCTGGTAATGATAAATTAGAAGGGTGTGTTGATGCAGATTGGGGAAACAATATTATTGACAGAAGGTCTTACACAGGTATGAGTTTCAAATTAGCTGGTAGTATAGTGTCATGGGAGGCTAAAAACCCGAAAACAGTTGCTCTGTCAAGTACAGAATCTGAATATATGAGCATAGCAGACGCTTGCAGAGAAGCTATTTATTTGCATAATTTGTCAAAGGAAATTATTGATGAGTCCTACACAATAACTTTATTTAATGATAACCAGGGTGCAATTAGGCTGTCTTCGGGTAATAGTTTTAATAAGAGAACCAAGCATATTGATATACGTTACCATTTTTGTAAAGACTGTATCGCTGATAATATTATTGAACTAAGGTATTTGGAAACAGCTGAAATGCCAGCAGACCTGTTCACTAAAGGTTTGGGTAATACCAAGCATTATTATTTTTTGCAGTTATTAGGAATACAGGATGTAACAGTCATATAATTTTTTTTTTGTTTTTATTTAGATGGGATAAAATACTATGGGCATTTATGTTATTTTGATAAGTGGGGGTGTTAATATTGTATCAAAATATTGGTAATGCCATGTATTGTGTTATTTAGGAACTATTGTACGATTCTATCATAGATAATAATGTTCTGAAATAAATTCATTCATTCGCTTCCTGTCTCACAGATATAACGTTGTTTAATTTATAGTTAGATTCTTTACATTTCAATTTACAGTCTTTCAGTAACGCTCGATTTTGTTTCGTGAGGTGTTCATTTATATAGATTAGGGCTCCGCCATTGGATTTTTCTCCAATTTCGATGTCTGCAGGTTTTATTCCTCGGTGTTTGCGAGCGGCTGCCACGATTGTGTCCTTGGTGCGGCGATGCCGAAGCCGCGCGACGACAGCGCGACCGCTGGCAGCGCTGCTCGGCCGGCGAGACTGCACCCGATGAGCGAACTCCACCTCAGCCCTATCGATGTCAACACCGACTTTCTTAGCGAGATTTATAACGAGGCCTACTGTGTCTTCGTCTTTAATTTCAGGGACTCCAACTATTTCGATGTTTTGTAGTCGGCTCCACTGTTCTTGACGTGCATGTTCTACTTCGAGATGATGGACTTTAGAAGTGATAGTATCCACGTCTTTGCGCAAGCGAACGTTTTCATCTTTTAGCGCTTTTAATTCATTCTTGGTGTGAGTTAAAGTTTTTAGGAGGTTATCGTATTGAGAACTGATGTATACTACAGTTGATTCGACCGTTGAGATTTGATTTTTGATACTGCCAAGTTCACTTTTTATAGCCTCCCGCACTAAACTCTGGAGTTCATGTGTCGTAGTAGTCAATGTATGCGTCTGCTGCTGGTTGTCGCCGTGATTACTTTTAGACTGGTTGAGTTTTCTAGTGGTAACAAACTCAGAGTCTGCCTGCACGACACTTTGCTCCGATGACGATTTAACGGGGGTATCGGAGTTATCACCGATTTTTGGTTGTTTATTCGTGCACAACGGACATATCCAAGATATTGTTTTCTTTGCCGTATCCTGATTTATACCAACACATAATAAATGATAAGATCGAGAGCAATTAGTGCGAGTGCAAATGATCTTCTCAGATTGCTTTACTGTTTTTTTACATGCACTGCAACTAGACATGGTGCAAGTAGGTATATCAGCTTTTTGTAGAAGACACACAGTGGTTGGCAATAGTTAGGAAATAGTTGATTTTTGGTACCTTGTATGTCACAGGTGTTATGATGTGAAATGCTGAGTAAGGCAGCGACCGTTGTAACTCGAACGTTAGACTCGAACCGTTGCGTTGACTTACGAACTCTCGTATCGTCCGCAGCAAATGTGTAGATTTCTTAAGTTTAAGTTTTTACACTGTGGTATGAGCAAACATTCGCTAACTTTCGCGAGTAAAACTTAGTTATAAATAAGATAATGCACAACAAAAACACAATATTTACTAACAAGTTCTTAGAAACGTGTCTACTCAGAGCGTAATGAATGAATGAATGAATTATAGTATAGTATATTTACCAGGCACAGTAGAATTCGCAATAAGTATGTCCGAATAAAGCCTCTGATCTGTATCAGCAATGCTAGGATCACTATAACGTGCGCCGTCCGTGGCCACGCCCACTCTCGCAGAAGCACCGCCTCCTCGCACCGCGGCCTCACCCCTCGCCACATCTGGTTCAACTAGTCGTTTGGGTGGCTGCGGCGGCAGACGAACTGATCCAGTAAATTCGTCTTCTGAGCCTCTGGAATGTGAGTTATTGATACTAAGTATGGCTAAGAGTCTAAGGACATTGTAACGGCACAGGATGTCACAGTTCAACTTTCAATGTATTAGTATTTCTCTCTACTCTGGGATTACTTGAGTTTGCTTTATGGTTATCCAGGTGAGGCAATTTACGTTTCTTTAGAACACAGAAACAACATACAACATTGAGGTATAACAGTAAAAAGTTCTTGAGGAGCCGTAAATGACAACTATATGACCACTATTTCAAATTATTTCAACACTCTACGGTTAACATTAACCTACAAAAGCAATATCAAAATCCACTTACCGACACATCTGAAAGATGAACACCTTCGGCACACCCAGCAACTGGGGAAAATTCTTATTGTTGAAGTAGTCAATTAGTTTATAATAAGACAGCAACCGTCCGTCGCTGCACCGGATGTCCACGTCAGAGGTGTTGGCGCGGCCGTAGCCATGCGACGACACCACCACGAACACGCTCTCTGAGCCCGCCAGCACGCTCCTGAGGGAGGACAGCACGTCGCAGGTTTCCTGGAGACGGTTACTATAAATGCTTAATTACTAAAACTCAAACACACATTTTAAATGTGGGTGAAGGAATTCAATAGATCCATAATTCGTTAAATACAATAGGTTTCATCGGGGTTATGAGCACTTAAAATATAACTTTATAAATATCAAAAGGAATCGGTATAAAATGTTACAAAAATTGAGTTTCATTTATATATAGAGCGCGAACGTTCGAGTAAGAACCGCACCACAGTTCGGCACTTGCCGCCAACAAATGCCGACAGTCAAGTCAGTTGCTCCTAGTTAATGCGTAATGATATTTATTAATAAAAATAAATATGTAGAAATATATAATCAAGTCAACGAGTCAATTTATAATCAAGTAATAATATAGGGGATGCCCTAAAAACTAAAATGTAGTCTAGTATTTGATCTCGAAGCCTAATTTTTATATTTTAATATTAGTTTGGCGGGGTGAAACAGACGCAAGGGACACAACTTAATATCGCGCCCGCGCAGCCCCGCACCTCTCGGGATGTGACAAGCACAATATCGGTATCGGCATTCATTAAAGTTGTTAATTAAAAATAAACGGTATATACGCATAATCCTAGATGCATAAAATGCCAAATTTTAATTATTATTCGATGCTTCGAACAAATTGTATAGTGGACACCTTAAAGAAAACCACTACGATTCTTAATAAAACTTATAATCCGCAATGCGCACAAAGTTAATACAAAACAAATAATTAAAAGAACTAAATAATTGACGGTCGGCCGCAGATTAAGGGTGTAACCACACCATTCGATCGACGTTGCCTGTTCCATTCTACCATCGATCGACGTTGGATCGACGTCGATCGATTGGTGTGGTAGTAACACCCTAAAGGATTCGCGCTCGGACTCGAAGAGTCCGCCGCACAACGGCGTATTGCACGGGGGGAGGGATAGAGGGGCCGTTAAATTACTATTCGCTAATACCCAATTGTTTTATTGACAACAGAAATTGACAAAAAAAACCTTTATCTTAAGCTTATTTTCTACGTTAAATCTTAAAAAGTGGCTCAATGTACTTTTTTTGTTTTAATTCTAAAGCGATAAAAAAATTATACTAATATAAGGACCCAGGAAAGGGATCTGCAATTTTTTTGTAAGCTTGAAAAACAAGTTGACATCCTGTTTAATGATACCATTTTACCAATATATAATTTTCCGTTCTATTAGCAATCAATGATTAACTTTTTTAACACAGCTTGATCTCAACCAACACGGGACAGACATACTTACATATTCACTAGTAGCTATACAGATTTCTTTTACTTTTTCCTATCAACATGAATTTGCTGAGAAAACACAAAAGCATTTCTGCGTTCGCTTGTCGTGCTTAAAACAGGTTAACAGTTTTTGTTTTCCCATATTAACACATATTACAACGACAGTATGGAACTGCACAAAATGCGAAACTAAGTACAAAATGCATGTGTTCCGAATGCCATTTTCTCTTTTTGGCAGTTCATCTGACAAAACATCTTATGTAAAACACCTTTATGAGAAGTATGACAACGTAGCATTTTTTATCCCTCAGAAAACATGAACGAAAATCATAAACAATATTTTATCAATCAAAGCAAGAGTAGCGTTAAGTCATTGTACAGTTAACAAAAAAGTCGTTGATATTTAACATATTATTCAAATGAATATTAAACACTAGATTATTTAAGTAACTCCTTTTAAGGTCTCTAAATAACTAAATTTTAAAATCAACTAACACGGTTACTGTTTCGGATAATTCTTTCCCATAATAATATTTTGGGAATGAATTTATGTGTTTTACTCATTAAATTCAGCAAATCATATTCTAGGCATACATTATATGACTAATTAATTAAATATTGTTATAATTCGTACGAAAGAAGTCAAATGTTATGTTTTTGTTGCAATAGTTTTAAAGTTATTATGTAATATTATCAAAAGTAAGAAAAACTAGCACTGCGCATGCGCATATTTTACATATTTTATAAGTTTTTATCCATGAACAAAATGAATATCCGCTAGATGTTCAGGAGGATAGGTGTGCCGTGGCATGGTACTTATGGTTTATACCGTAAAGTTTAAAAAAAAACATCTCAACAAAAAAATTCACAATAAAGATCAACGAAATAGTAACAGCTCTAGCACAGCGCAGACACTTGTAAGCAGGACGAAGGTCAAGAAACAAGTGATAAAGTAAAACCATGTCAGTCAGTGTAAACATGGTTCACTTAGTCTACATAAAATGAAATCTTTTAAACTTTTTAACTCCGAACAATTGCGAGTTCATTATACTAGTGTGTGCGTACATTGTCTTCGGTTGCAACTTTTGCTACTCAAACCAGGGCTGTCAAAACTTTTATTCATAAACAAATTATGAAGGCTTTTTGATTTAATACTAATGATAAATAAAATAAGAGGGTAAATTTTTAAGGGACGATCAAAAAGGCATACTATTTTTTAATCTTTTTGATGTTGTATTTGAAGTTATAAGTACTCCTGACAGGTACTTAAATTACGTTACCTTTTTTATTAATTAAGAATTCGAAAGATTCCAGAATGAATATTGATGTAAGAAAACAAAGAAAAATACACAGGAAAATTAAATGAAAATTTTGTGCTTATTGTGCGTGCACCTATTAGATTCAATAAAGATTTTCTGTGTGATATCTAATAAAAACAAATAAATACCAAAGTTTTGGTAGGAATTTAAAAGTATAATTTTTAATAAGAAAATAAAATATCTATGACCAAAACTGACATAGTAACAATTAAAAAACAATTTCTGTTAAGTAAATTATTTCCTGAATAATGACAACCCTAATGCTAAAAGAAGCGGACACAAAACTTCACGTGATTAGGCCGTGTTGTGACTTGTGTGTTGTGCGTGCGCTATGCACAGGTACAGTTCGCAACGTTTTGCGCTGTACATTGTAAGCAACGTTCCTAAACGTTTGAAATGTTTTTGTTGTTTATTGTATGGCTTCAGTGGCTCGCGTCTATTGAGTGATACAAATTTTTCAACGAATCCTATTCAATAGTATTTTTGCTACTCAGTTAGGGCATTTTTTACGATAAATAATTATCGATATTACTTATTTTGATTGTGGAAAAAAAACGTAAATCTGAAAGTTTGTTACGGAAAAATTTTTTAAAGGCAATAAAGCTTTTTTATAACGATGACGTATGGTACCGCACCAGAATAGCACCACCCCATCTCTTCCCGTGGGTGTCGTAAGAGGCGACTAAGGGACTCAAAGAACGGAGAATGGGCAGCAGCATCCTCCCGCTACCAGTATGACTGCGATCGCCAACCCGCTTGCCAAGCGTGGCATTTACGGCAAAACCCCCCATTTGGGGGAGGCCTTTGTCCAGCACGCAGCAGACGTTTTTCGGCTGATCGAGATAACGACTTCAAAATAGAGTTATCAGTTCGATACGTATGTATGTAATTTTGTCAGAATTGCATGATATTCAAATATGTTGATGTACATAAGCTTCCTAGACGGCATCCCAAATTTCACAAGTGTATGTATGTATGTTTGTATGTATGTAAGTTTGACCACGTATATCTACAAAACTACCAATCGGATTGCAATGATTATTTGCATGTTTCAAATTTTTTTTAACTGTTAGCTACTTAACTAAAAATTACGAAATACAAAAGTACTTCTTTAAAAAAAAATTAAACCGACGTCAAATTTAAAGTTGAAATTTGAAAATATCAAATTTGAAAATATAAAACGATGTTATGAGATATTATATTTTTTTATCACATTGACTTAGCTTCTTTTGGCGCAAGTTTTTGATATACGTTCTGTTCGATTAAATAATTATTTTTATAAGGTATGTATTTACATCAAAATCTGTATTTTCCCTTTATTCGAATAAAATATTTACAATTTATTACAACAAAAATACTGAATTGCACGCATAAATGCAATAAATCTATCTAATCTCATAATAAATAAATAAATCTAATTGCATAAATCATTTAAAAACATCCCTTTTAATAATTGATTTCCCATTTAAAATAACAAGTAATGATTATTTAAATTCTACTTTTTTTCATTATTCAATGTTCAATTTTATTATTCAATTATTTCAATGGGTTAATTCCTAACCCATTGAAATAATCGATAACTTTAGAAGTGATATACCATCACTAGTCAACAGAGACAGGACGTCGAACACTCACTCAAATCTCACTCTTATTTCAAGTGTTTCAGAGTTGTCATTTTGAGTATTATTGCAAAAATTGCATCTAGCGTGTAATAGCGGAATTGCAATAGTGAAAGTTTGGCAACGTCGCATCATTAAAGAGATTTTACAAGGGTGATAATTTATGAACTCATTATATTAAGATTTATGTTATTTCGGAAACTATGCATTTTGAACCACATATTCTTTGGCAAAAAGTATTATTTTTAAGAACAAAACCTCAAAGTTATGGGATATCAAAAAGAACACGTTGTATAGCACATTAAAATCTCTTCCGCCATACCTGCAGTGTTAGGTTCTGATAACACAACGGTTTAAAGCCCATCTCCGAGAATAGATACTTGAGGTTGTCACAGTCAACGTCCACCCCGAGCCGCTGCGCCTCCAGCCCGTGGCTGAACTCCGTGAAGCTGAACACGAGGAGTACCCCGCGCCGTCGCCCGCGTGTACGGTACAGTTCTAGATCTGCAAGTTATGGGGGTACAGATTACTACAATATGAATAATGGCTGCGTATCCAACTCAACAGCGAGAGGAAGCTCAGTGTGTGTCAGAAAAAGCATTGAATAATATGAGTACTACACTTGTTTTTAACTTTGTCATAGCCGGCACACAAGCCTGATGATCCCTGATGGTAAGTGGCATTCATACCCGTAGACATCATTAATTGTAGATGTTATTGATTAAATTATATTGTTATTTATTGATTACCAATTAATGACGTGATATTAAATTTGTAGCACTCAAAAATTTAATAGTTAAGAATCTAACTCTATGTTGAGATGCCACTAAACATACAAAAATTTCTCTATTAAAATGTGTTATAGTTGATTTCTAAGTCTTTCGTCACCTTTTCTTTTCGGGAAGTGAAATGTCTCTGTCTCCCGTCTGAGTTCTGATTTCAATGTATAAAACAGGTTGAAAAGAAAAGACAAAAAACAGATGTACCAAAGAATAAGCACATGTCTTCACTAGAACATTTCAGTTACATGGTCATGTTTGAACTTGCCACAATTCAATAACAACACATTGGATTGGTTACCAATTTGATATAAAAGAAAATAAAATCATTTTAAAAGGTATTTGAAACTCCGAAATTCAATAAATATTTTATTTTCTGCTGTAATCAAAAGTAAACATGGCATATTTCTCAGGAACTGTTGAGTCAATTTAAAGACCATGGTTTACATGAAAACTAAAAGTTATGTTAAAAACAAAAATTTACCTCTATAACTCCATGAAATCTTACATTACCTGGCCCATGTTCGAGCTGTAAGCCAAATCAAGGGCCTATTGAATTGAGATGACTCATATATGCATATGACTCATAAACTTTTCTCTTGAATAAGCATTAACAAGGAAATCTTAACAAGGAATTATTAGGAATTACTTTTTTTTTTCAACCTTTTACATTTATTATATTAGTAAGTAAATAATTTATTCAAGAATGTACATATATTATTAGTACTCTATTTGATAAAAATAAATTCACAAATACTCTAAAGATAATAATTTTATAAATAACATACAAAGATTCAGATCAATGTTGAATTTTAGTTGTATAATTTAAATAAATTAAAAATAAAATAAATATAAAGTTAATGTATTTGAAATACTATAAAAATACTATACCTACTATTATTTATTGTAAAACAACATTACTTACGAGGACCATCATTTTCAAAAAACTTTGTGGACTTCACAATGGGGAATTGAGGCACTGGCATCTCATTCTTTGGTTCCAAGTCTGGGACTAGAGAGTCATTGTTATTTGGATGGTTCTGTATTTCATTATCCAGCCTGCTAGTACTAGCTGCAAAACAAATAGTTTACATAAATGATTTAATAATTTCTATAATAATATTATACCAAATATTAATTAATAAATATGTCTATTTAATTACCATTGTTATTTACTGCTTGATGATTCAAACTTGCAACTTTTGGTTTATTCTTTGCAGTGCCAATGCTTACAAAGTTTTCATTGCTTCCAAAATCTACAAGTTTAAAATCCAGATAAGACTTATTTCATCATATTATAAGGATGGTAGAAAAACTTTATCTTCAAATTTTGTTTGTTTCATTACAGCTTATTTTTAAATTTAATATTTATATAATTTTTTTTCCCTTTATTATGAAGATTCTTTTTTCAAAATATTCATAAGAATGTGGCAGTAAAAGCATTCAAAGCTTAGTCTAATATTGTAAATAAATTAAAATGAAAAAGCATTAATATGATGATGACACTGGGTAACTAACTGTGTATAGGGGCAGGATGCTGAGCTGGTGTGGGCCTAATATGTAATGGATTGATGGGATCGAGATCCCGGACGAGGTGCCAATAACCAGCTTCAGTCAAAGCATCTATTAATTTTGAAAAAGCTCGAGGTCCCCGTCTAGGCAGCTCAGAGTACATCAGACGCTTTCGGTCTCGAACATCTTTATTTGTATCCTTAAAAAACAAAATTAGAATCATTATACTTAATTAAAACGTTAATCAAAGTAAACATACATTTTGTGGTGTTATAAAAAATAAATCACACTATTTATTGAACTAAACAAATACTAACTTTCAGAGGTTCTATCATTTGTTCCGAAAACACACCCTTTTCGTATAGCAACGAAACCATTAAGTCTAAATCTGTTTGTTCAACTAGTGAACTAAAATTATTCTGAATTGCTTTCCTATGTTCATCTTCCATTTCGTCTGACTAATGATAATTATTATGATATATAATATACAATTTACTTGTTTGTTACTCTCGTCTTCGCTTCCACAATGATTCACAAACTATTGAATACAAAATAACAAAGAAAATAGTTGTTTCGCGTTGGGCTTCCACGAATTGATATGAATTTTAGTTAATGTTGTATTTTTTTGAGTCAGATCATTAACGAATTTTGTTTCTATACATACAGGACGTCACAGTAAACCATAAAATAAAGTATTTTCTGACTAATAAACGGTCACGAGCAATGGACAAAATATAAACTGACGCAAAGGACAGATCAAGGATAGATGGCTGGCTGACTGACATTGTTTATTTCAATCATAATAACACTTCAGATTGACAGGCAGACTTAATCTCGCACAGAGTATAAATGCTTCTGTGCATTATTGAGACAATCCAATATTGTACAGCCCGTATTGTACTACACTGCAATTCAATTTTGTGTCAATGTCAATTTTATGAGTATATTTATGAGTTTAAGTACTTCTTTTTAGAGTGCTAATATACTTTTCTAGATTATGTTAACTATTATATCTGCGTCCTATATGTCAGATATAGGTTTAAGTCGTAAGATTAATTTACAATTTTTTTTGGTATTGTACAACAATACCTAAGTAAAACTTTATTTCCCGGCCGTCAGTTTTGAGGAAAACAACATTATTCGAAAACAGTATTAAAATACAGTATTAAACAGTATAAACACTTATACTTTGCGTACGGTGTTTTGATTGTTTAACTCGAATTACATACTGTCTGACTGTGCACTTCTTGTGTGCATTTTCATTTCATTTATCTTTGTCCTCTTGACAGTGAAGTTACATTTTGTTTTTTTCACTGTAAGTTTGGGTTGTGATTAGTTTGTCCTAATAATTTTACAAGAGTATGGGGGTTTACTATATAATAGAGCCGCAGGATTTTGGGGGAAAGGGGGGTCGGGGGGTTAGGGGGTGGTCTCACGAACCCCTTGGTACCATTCTCCCCGCGCGGAGATGCATGGTTTTTTTAAATTATTATAAAGTATACAAAGGTACAGCTTATTTCTAAATAAATTTCTTCAAGCAGACCCAAATCTGGAGATATCAAACTTAAATTTGATACTTAAATTCTATATTACGATTGAACCAATAAATATTTATGAGTATCAATACATGCATACATATATACCATATTAAAAATACCTGAATAGACTATAAAAATAACCAAAATACATTTGAAGTTAAGATAGTGAGGTGGGTAATACAACTCATAGTTGAGAAAAGTAGTGATCTTTTTTGTTTTTCTTAAAGATATTATTATATTAAATAAAACAATTTTAACCGGAGATTATCACGTTTAATGATATTGTACGTTTTATCTGTAAAGGGTTAAGTCCATTTTAGGCCGTCAGTAACCTTTTTTGTTTCAGCAATTAATGGACGAATGGAATGCACGATAATTCGTATCATATATGTAAATGATTATTAAAAAAAGTATCAGAACTAAAATATTTCCCAATAAAATTATCTGAATTAATAAGAAACTAAACGTGAGGAGTCTCCGTACAATAGCTGCGCAACGTTGGGGTTACCGATTCAATGCAAAAGAAGTCTTGCTGGTGGCTTATTCTAAAGAAAAAGGCATAAAGCTTTTCATAAACAGTAAAGTAAACATATAAAGTATACATTTAAGACTAAATAAATAATATCAAAAACATATTACAAACTTAATTAGGTTAATTGTATAATCTTGCAAAGCATTATTTCAATTGCAACTATAACTTTTTGTGAGTTTTATTTTTTTTTTAGTTCGGGATCCCTATCACTAAAATTCAAATACGTCAATCCAATATTCGCTCTGTTATTTTGCAACAAGTGGATGTGCTCTTTCAGGTTTCCTTTTTTTTTGACTTTTTATCTTCCCATGTTATTTCCTTTTTGATTTTCCTTTATATTAGAACGTAATTTATCATAAAATAAACTAAATTATCCAAAAAAACTCTCCTGTGTTAGACAATAAGTTCTTATTGCTAACTTTCTTAAGCTGAAAACAAGCTTCATAAGCGCGGAAGGTTAAACTTGTTTGCGTCTATTAAGGTTGCATGGGGCTAGCATATAATTAGCCGAGAAGGTGTCTAAACGCGACAAACACTCGCTTCGGGTCGAGAGATAATGTGGCTCAGTAGCGTCAGTTTCTCGGATTTTGAGACCTCCTCGACTTGTCGCGAGTACAGACCTCTTCCTGTAGGTTATCTAATGTATAAATGTGTTTTCTTTCTATATTCTAATTAAGATTTTGGACACGTGACTCTGTGTTGTACGCAAGATTCCCTTTGACTTCATTATTTAATTTAAATACGAAAACCAAAAAAGTTAGTTCAATAACCTTTTAAATATGGTTTATGACTATATAGTCAATCTATTCAAAATAATCATGACGGTATTATATGCTGAAACATCATCGGCCGACGGCTCAAACACTATGGACTTAAGCCTTTTGTTAAGATATAAAAAATACAATGAAAACCGTTTAAAAGTGTTTCATTTAAGAATATTTAATTCATTCGTAACATGCTTAAAATTATGTACTGCTAAATAGCAGCTTATTGATTTAGAAAATGAATTATATGTCAGGGTTGTCAAGGGGGTCCTCTGAGAGCTGTAAAAAATTTCATACGAGCCGATAACTGTAGTGTGAGTACGAGTACGAGTACGAGTACTGAGTAGCTTACATATTTTTTTATTATTATTAAAAAATTGTTTCTGTTATTGAAAAATAAAGTATATATTAAGTAATATATTATGTAAACAGCTTGGCTGCAGCATTTCCTTAGCACGCACAATTAGGTGTCATGTGTGTGTTTTTTCATCTCGTATTTTATAAAGTAGAAGATCGTTATGAAATCATACCGATCTTCTACAGGAAGATTTATATAATCTAACTGAATGGTGTGCTGATAACAGTATGCAAGAGCTAGTAGACGTAAGAGCTAGCCCATACGAAGTCAATACCTTATTGGTGGTGTTGCATTACATAAAACGGACTCGATTAGAGATTTAGGTGTCATTATCGATAAAAAATGTCTTTTGTGCCACATATCGATGAAACTGTAAAAAGGACATCTAAAACATCAGGGTTTGTAATAAGAAAAAATGCACAGGTTCTAAGGAGGCCCCAAACAAGGATAGCTTTATACAGTAGCATAGTGCGGAGTTTATTGGAGCACGCTAGTGTGATATGGCGTCCACATTACGCAGTGCATATGTTACGAATTGAGTGGATCCAGAAGAGGTTTATGTGGCACCTTACCTATTCACAAGGACTGGCTAAGCAGCTGCTGTCGTATACTGAGTGGTTGACATATTTCAAAATTCCGTCCCTTACCGAAAAAATCGATTTCATCGATTTTAGCTTTATCCAGAAATACCTTTTAAAAGCGAAGTCAAGTTACATTTACGTAATCGCGATGAAGATGATGAAATAGAAGTGTATTACCTGTGATGAAATAAAATATTTTGAATTTTATATTTGAATAATAAATACTTAGCAATGATAATGCCATCCCACCGAAAAATCTATGTAGGTGTATTTTATAGAAATTATGTATTATTTCATTTAAATTTCATAAGTCGTGGTAGTCTAATAAATAAAATAAAATATTTACTTACCAGTTAATGCGCACAATAGAAAAAGGTTGACTCCCTCTATTACATACTTGCACGACTGTAACAAGTTAAATCGAGTTAAGCAAAAAACATTTAACTTCATAAGGCCTGACAGCCTAGTGGTCTGGTTGGAGACGAATTAAAATAGCGGTGTGTACCACTAACATGTAGATTACAAGATAAATACAAACTACAAATTTTTTCACACTGGCAAATAAATATCGTATACAGAAATGCAATTCAGGAGAAGAAGCGGATATACTATAATTTTTATTGAGACAATGTTTATCCCAGACTTACCTAACGAATGTCTAGATTATCAAAGTTTGATGTGCAAACCTTTTCAGTATTTCTTTGTACCAATTTAAGCTCTACAGTTTTCGTCAAATTTCTAGGTACTGTGAGATTGAGGAAAAAGCCTTCCATAGTACCCCACAGAATACTTATTAGCTAAACTACATATGTCCCTGCCAAATAAAAGTCTCTAATATTTACCTAGTAAAGCAATTACACAGAGCTAGGCACACTAAGCGATGGAAGCGTAATGTGGAGTGCATTACGCATCCATCCGTTTGGAAGATACGATGTCAAAGACGTACACACAGATATACAGATACACATGTTAAAATATAACAGCAAATATCTAACGGCATCATTTTTTAATCTTCAGAAGAATATTTAGATATCACTGAAAATCGAATCTATGTTTTTATCCTAATGGACAAGTAGGATTCGTAATTTATTTCCAACCTACCCACTACGCTACAAAGAACTATAGAAAGTAAAAAGTTAAGTGTGTTCAATAGGAAGAAAAAACATAACAAAAGTTATTTGCAAGGACAAATTAAAAATCCCCGCCAATGACGGCAAAAGGCTCGCATAACTTTTCAACAGCTGAACCGATTTTCTAAACATGGCTAAAAACACCTTCGACTCATTCACCATGTAACGCACACAAAACTATACAGCATAAAAATCAGTCGATTTGTATCACTGCTTCAATGCTACAGATACACAGATACTCATAAACACTAGTTAAAATAACTTATATTTAAAAATATATCAATATACTGGGTGTCCCATAACTTGAATGAAACTTGACAAACTGAAATGAAAGAAAGATTAAGGAAGGCCCTACCAGATAAAAAAAAATTACCTCCTACCTCCTAAAGTACCTAAGTAAAAATGTCACTCTCACATATTCCAGACTTTTTTTTCGATAAATGCCGCTTTTGGTAAGTTTTTGTGTTGCTGTGTGCAAACCACCAGATACTTTTATATATATTTTTTGTAAATATTCTAGAATAATAGATCTACCATATTCAAATATCATTTTGTTAAATATCATATCTTTGAGCAAAAATATATTATTCTCATTATTTTTTTCTACAAAAATTATTTACCTCAGCTTTGGCATTCCGTGGTGAAACAGGATTTAACAAATAAACTACGCATTTATTAAAGATTTCAGAAAGGTAGATAGGAAAATAATGCTGTCCATATTTTTGTAGAAAAAAAGGAATTGCCAGTTTTGTGCCAAAGGGACTGATTCGTATTAAATCTTACTTCCAGCATTCGTTTTACAAATCTTGGTAAAGAAAAATTTATGAGGATTACGTTGATTCTTACTACGAACACAATATACCTTGTTATTATTATCATTATTTTGTTTTATGGCAATCAGCTGCTGTAATCACTACACAATAACTATTTCTGCCAATTTCAAGTATTAGTATACACACGTACTACACGAGGTTAATAATTTTGTAGCGATCAGTTGCGTAGAACTTGCAGTATCTCGAGAATTGAGTTACCTTGAACAATACAAAAACAGGGGGATGAAATAAGTTTTTACAGATATTTTTAACATAGAAGAGTATAATTTATAAAGGCGTCTGGCCATTGTTAAGAAGAAGATTAGCAATAGGGGATAACTTTTTAGCAACGAAGGACGGTAGTGGGATGTCTTCAAATTTTGAAAGAATGTTCAAAACTAGGGAAATGAGGAGTTCTAAAAAATTGTCATTAGGGGAGCAGGAAGAAGTAGGGGGGAAGGCATTATCAGATTTAGTAGATGGAGGGTTAGCAATAATAGCATTATGGGCAATTTTGTCATAGCCTGGAGATAAAGACGGACTGGGTTTTGATGGTTTGTATATTGTTTTTTTGTAAGAAAGATTCAGTGAATGAGAACTTTTAGAAGCATCTGCATACGATTTTTTAACTCAAGGGAAGAGGGATGATGCTTCCTTGAACGATATGTTCTTTTGGGACATGGTGATTTTAATATTGTTTTGCCGGGAATGTTCCGGGCAAGATTTGTCAGTTGCTAAATGAGGGCCTGAGCATTGCAGGCAGGAAACTTCAGAGGATGCAGGATAAGAGTCACCTGAGTGAGTTTGTGCACATCTGAAGCAACCAGCACTGGATCGGCATTGGGCTTTGACATGGCCAAATCTACAACAGTTTAAGCATTGTATGGAAGGCAAAATGTATGGATCAACGGTTAATGACATGACGTGAGTGACGTATAACGATTTTGACAGATTTGACATAAAGGAAATGGCAGAAAGTACGTTCCGTTACATCATGGTAATATTTTAAAAAAAATATTTGGTTAATTCATATGTAAAATGTCGTTCCGTTATACGAAATTTTAAGCACGTATTAAAAAGAAACTACGCATCTCCTCAGGAGCGGAGGGGTGGCATTTGAAAGGGGGGACCATAGCCTAAATTATTAGATTAGGTTAGTGTTGTTAACAGTATGTTTTAAATAAGCCAAAAGTATATCAAAAAAAAGTCTCATTGGTTGGGTTAGGTTAGGTTTTGTGTGTGATAAAAATATGCGCGAGCCGAGCGAGCGAAGCGAGCGTGGTGCGGCAGCCCTTTCACATGTATAGTTATTAAAAACCTAACCCTTTAGTCCCGTGTTAAGGGTTTTAGGCGATATTTTAAAAAAAACATTAAAAAATACTACTCATTTCCTCACTCTGGGAGTGATGGGGGTGGGCTTCTCACTATTGATAGTGATATTTTTTCACTCGAGTCATTCGGTACTGGTTATTTTCTCACTCGAATGCCACTCGAGTGAAGATAAAACTGGAGTGATTTTTATTGACTCGAGTCACTCGGAATATAAAACTCGAGTGACCAAATTTTTAAAACGAATAACACAATATTAATTTTACATAGAAAATGTGTATTCATTTTCGCATTAATGTAAAAGCTACTCAAAAAAATCTAAACAAAATGTAAAAAAATATAGAATTTCCCTTCAAACTTAACCTGTCATACATAATCAAGAAACCTCTTATATCAACTATCAAATTAAAATATTATAATCTACTACTAATAAGTTCTAATCCAATTTAATTTATAGATTCTACGCCAAAACCAATTTTCTTTAATCTCGGATCCAAGTAGGTAGATTTAGCTGCAGTTTTGTTTGATTCTAAAATACCATTTATCAACAGCATCTAATGAAGATTTTTTTTGTTCTTGTCCAATGCCTGTATTTACGATCTTTTTGACCAGTGCTGCTTGAACATTTCTAATCAAAGGAATCACTGAAGACAATGTTGGATATTTCTCTTCGGATAAGGCTGCAGTAAGTTTTTCAAGAGGTCTTAAAAGATCTACGCATTCTTGAACCACTTCCCATTCAAATTTTTGTAAATTATTTGGTGAACCAGGCATATCGGACATTATTGCTGATAAAGCAGTTTTAATTTTGAGCATTGTATCTAACAGTAAATATGTAGAATTCCAGCGCGTTGGGACATCTTGCTTTAATTTGATACATTCCATATCCATTGTACGTTGCATTTCCATAAGTTTGTAAGACGCTTTGGTGCTTTGTTTGAAATATGTGACTATGGATTGGCATTTATTTATAATTTCCATTAATTCAGGGTTAGCTTTCTTACAGTGAATGATCGCCAAGTTCAAAGTGTGAGCTACACAGTAGTGGTTTCTCTTACTTAAATATTCAGAAAAGCTTTCTTTACATTCGGAGCATTATCGGATACTATTGTCATATTTTTTTCTGTAATTTGCCACTCACCAAATATCGACTTCAGCACACTTGCTAAAATAATAGAAGAATGTTCCTTCGTAACCTCTCGAGTACTAATAGTTTGCGAAAAAAGTTTTGAATTATAAATGAAATGTATTGTAACAGTTAGGTATGCTTTGTTACTGTCAGAAGTCCATAAATAATAAATATTTCTAACAATCACATCACATTATCTAGCCCAAATTAAGTACCAGTAAGAACTTGTGTTATGGATACTAGATAACGGATAAATAAACTTAAGAAATATATAAACACAAATAAATATATTTTTTATATGTATAAAAATATTACAAAAAAACTTAAATAAAGGCATATATTCAACTAAATGTAGAATATCTACAATTACAGTGCGTGCGGCATGATAAGCATTAGGAAGAATTTTCTCTCTTAAAGATTTCCTGCTGGGTAAAATATAGTCAGGATTCATTTCATGGCAAAAATTAATAAAGCATTTATTTTCCACTATTTGTAGAGGTTGCAAGTCTTGACAAATCATTTTAGTAAGAGCTAAAGAAATTATTTTTTCTTTTTGCTTAGTAACTGAAGCATATGGCTTTGCAAGCTGTAATTGCTGATAACGCCGTTTCTTTGAAATAGAATTGTTTGTGGCAGACGTAGAAGCAGAACTCTCACCTTCACTCGAAGAACATGCTTGTGACGAACTACATTCACCACTGCTATCCTCGTACTGAACTGGATGTTTATTTTCATGTGAGTAATCAAGTTAGTTGTATTACCAAAATCTTTGTAACTTTTTTTGCAAAACTATTATTTATTTGTAATAACGGTTTTTTGTTCTAATTTTTTGTCAAAAAATGACCACACACTTGCTTTTTGAATTTCTCACTCGGTTCGGTATAAACCACTCGAGTGGTACGAGTCGACTCGAGTCACTCGAAACTCGAGTTGTCAAAAATTTTACTCGAGTGCGAGTAATATAAAAACTACTCGACTCACTCGAGTGAAAAGCAATTCGAATCCCATCACTAGCGCCCACTGTTGAGAATTAATCCATAACTTCCTTTTTGACTAAAAACCTATCATTTTAGAAAAGCTATAAATTTCACAGCTAATATATTATAAAGAGGGCAAGTAAATCTCAAGATGACAGCCAAGTTTAAAAAAAGGCTGTTTTCCGACTCTAGGCTTATGTTGATTGATACTCTTGATATATAATTTCGTATTGATTCATGTGTCATGTGTTGTCGGTTCTGTTCGACTGAACCATTCGATCAGTCAGGGGAACAAGATTTTTGTTGACCATGCCTCGGGATCTTGTCAGCTATCTTCCGCTACTTTACTTTAATCAAAGCCTTTAAAGAAATAGCCCGCCACACCAATCGCGGCTGATTACCATTTTTCAATTAACTAACTAACTAATTTTAATCAAAGACTGACCGTCCCAAATGAGCTGTCAACAAAAGTTTCTCAAAATTAAAGTGCCGAATATATTTGATTTTGGTTGTAAGGAACATTTTATCATTTGAATCCAGAAATCGGGCATTAAATACCCGACATTTGATTAATGTATCTATCTACCCTTTCTTAGAGTTAGTAGAAACTAAGTTGCATTTGGGAGGCCAATTAATGCCTTTTTTATAACACAAAAGACTCACGCCTTTTATTTAATTTAGAAACTCAATGTATATGCTCTACCGAAGATGCGTATTTAAGATTTTTTTTATGAAGCTGGAAGACAAGAAATGTCCTGCGTGTCATAATGACTACCAGTCCATGGGTAATAATTACAACCTTTAGAGCAGTCATTTCAAACCAAAATAGTGCTGAAGACAATGACAGCTATTATAATGGAACCACAAGCAGTCTGCGCAGATGTGATGAACTTAATTGAATTTACTGAACATAAAGTGTGTGAAATGGCTGAAATCTACTACATTTATAATTATATCTTTAAGTACACACAAAAAATGGTAATAGGTGTCGTTGGCTTCAACTGTTTCACAATTTTCTTTTTCTTCAATATTACCTATTCCTATGATATCTCCATTCATTCGTTCCATTCATGAACAAATAAAAACTTGTTCTCTTTCTATAGTCTAGTCTGTGCTGTGACAATAATTTCTTATTGTAGGTGGGAGGAATTTATTTTTGGTTATTTATTTGCGAATTGTGTAATACTTCATAAAATGGCTCATAAATCAATCACTTTCTTCTCATTTCTGTTTTTATACACTGCTATTTCCTGTTATGAGTTGAAAGATATAGTGTCTGCTAGAATAGAAGTAAGTACTGAGTAAAGTAAGGTTTCCTCCCACTAATTTACAATCACCTATATTTATATTTTCCGTCAAGTTAAAGAAGATTTGTTAAAGGGAATTGTGTTTTTTTGCAGAGCTGCCGAGGGTGCTCATTGAACCGCCTTCCAGAAATCAGACAATGTATTTTGGATGATGTACCAAAGTACAGTCGTGTGGAAGTTAAGTTCATCACAGGTGCTGTACCAGAGCTAATCCTTTTAGGAGAGGAAGAGAAGGAACTTGAACGTCTGCCACTTTCCAGTCTTACTAGAGAACAGTGCAATAAATTGCTTGCTGATAAAGGTTTCAAAAAAGGAAATGGTAATGCTGGTGAACTATAACCTGCCTTTGAAACTTAAGATATAAACTGTTTTTCAAATATGTTAACAGTTATAGTGTGAAATATGTTAAGAAATAGAATTATATTTACAGGGTAGTTTAATGAAATACCAACATGATGATATAAACATTCTTTACTAATACCTATTACACATGTATCATATGATTCAAATTTATTAAAATACTATTTTTGCAGCCGCAGCAGCAACACCAAACCCTCATCCCTAAAAATATAAATGGTAATTTATAAATACTTTGCATTTTAAGTAATTATTTTTGATAGAATATTAGCATGAGCATTTTTGTAAGTCTTTGTCTTGGAAAGGCCTCTTTCTTTGCTAGAATGAAATAGATATCATTACCTGTTGCATGAGCAGTAATATATGTATTTAAACATTCTCTGTGTTAAGAACTGGTATAATTACGTTCATATGATTTACACAAAACATTTAGTCATAGATAATCTTGAAATTATTGAAAAAAAAAAATTTTTATATTTACTATTTTTGCAGAAACATCAAAAGATTCTCTAAAACTCTGCGAAAACAATTACATTGTCAGTGTAATTTTTAAACTTTATAGTATTATTGAGACAGACATATCATTGAAATAAATGTGATACCAACATGTAATGTTACCTCACAATATCCAAATTTTATAGAAACAAATTATACTGTACATTCCTGAATTGTGCTTTTATTTTAAAAAATATCAAATATTTATATTTGACGGCCTGTTAGGTGTGGAGATAAGTACCCTTGCCTTCCATGCCGGAGGTCCCGGGTTTGAATCCTGGTAGAGGCAGATATTTTATTATATTTGCTTTCTAGTCATGGATGTATATGTATGTTTATTTAAGTTTATTTTCTAATATTTATACAGGGTGAATCTCTATAATGTGCACATATTAAAATGGGGGAAACTAGACCGAATTTTATCGACAGAAAAGAAAAAAATTTTTTAAATATTTGTAGGGGTTATGATGTTTTTAATTTTTCATTCGGGAAATTTGAAGCTATGTAAATAAATTGCTATAACTTTGGACTAAATGGCCTATCGTGTTCAAATGAAAACTAAAATGACAGGAAAGCAATGGCAATACCGATTTATAAACAAAAGTACCCCTTAAAAATTATCTTCACATGAAAAATAAATATTTTTTTGGAAAAAACTGATTTTTTTGTGTTAATTTTCAAGAAATTGACGATTTTCTCAAAAAGATCTCATATTTATTATTATTTCATCTAATTCTACATCGTATTAGCTTTCGAATACTAGAAAAAACATTCTTCTAGCTCAAACATAACATTTGCTGCAGGCCGTTAAAAACACTCATTACGGGTCTTTCGCGGCCACATGAATCATAACTCAGGTAGAGACCATTTTTTTGCTATATATATCTTGAGTTTATTTATCCGTTATCTAGTTTCCATAAGACAAGTTCTTAATGATACTTAATTTGGGCTAGATAATAATGTGGTGTGATTGTTAGAAGAAAAAAATAGCCATACACCTATTAGGCAACCACAAGTGCATAATATCAGAGACTAGTAAATAACTATAGACTAACCATGTCTAACAAAATTTTGTGACTTGAAAAATTGTTGTTTTTAAGATAGAGAGATGGCGTTAGTTGTATTAGATTTAAAGTTATTTAAATTGACTCAAAAAAATGCGTAAAAAAACTTAAGATGGAGCTGTTTACAAAATCATTTGATATTTCATTGCAAGTACTATCCGTAGGTATCTCCGGTCTTCTCCGTTTATTTTGCTGTTATATTCCACAAGGCCCTCTACATAGAGAATCATTAATTAAAATGTTTGATTATGTTACTGAAAAACGTTCTAATTTTCCAAACGATACCTTTATATTGCTAGGTGATTTTAATATAACACAAGCGGAATGGACCTATAATAATGAATTTTGTTATTTATCGCCCTCATCTGAGGCTTTATTTAATATAGTTTCCCAATTTCTTTCCTACAATGACTTTAATCAATTTAATCACGTACGTAATAAGGATGGTCGATATTTAGATCTCGCTATGGGTTCAGTTAAGTGTAAGGTTACTAGATGTACAGATCCGCTGGTTCCTGAGGATGCCTACCATCCGACCTTATTTATTTACATTCAAGCTGACATCCCGCGGGACCTACTTCAGGCCCCTCGTAAAGTATTTTTTTATCGCGCTGCTAAACATGAAGATGTTAAAATGGCTCTTCGGAACGTTGATTGGTATTCATATTTGGATCAATTAGACATAAATACGTGTTTAGAACATTTTTATTTAAAAATTCAATCTATAATTAACGAATTTATACCACATAAATTTATGCGTTCTAATCCAAGATATCCCATATGGTACTCTCCAGCATTAATTAAAATACATAAAGAAAAAATAAAATACCACAAAAAATGGAAGATTTATAAAAATAGTAATGATTATAACAGTTTTGTTATGTTGAGGAAACGTGAAAAAGTCATTTCTTTACAGTGCTATGAATCATTTGTGCGCAACGCTGAAAATAGGATATCTACTAATAGCAAACATTTTTGGTCTTTTATTAAGTCAAAAAAGCGAACTACATGTGATCTTCCTAACACTATGTTCTTAAATACTGAAAATGCTTCCAACGGCGAAGAAATTAGTAATTTGTTTAATAAATTTTTTCAGTCAGTTTTTGAATCTCCCGATAATAATTCTTTTTTACTTGATTCTGGCTCGATTCCTGTTCTAAGCCTTAGTTCAATAGAATTACACCTTGAAAAAGTTAAGAACTACCTAAAATGTTTAGACGTAACTAAGGGAGCGGGTCCAGATGGCTTACCAGCCATTTTTATTCGTCATTATTATGAAGAACTTTCGGTTCCAATTTTTATACTGTTTAGCTTATCTTTGAAATCAGGTGTAATGCCGTGTGCCTGGAAGCAATCATTTATTGTCCCTATTTTAAAGTCTGGTAATAAACACGACATTCAGAATTACAGAGGCATTTCGAAACTGAATGTATTACCTAAACTATTAGAGAAAATCGTATATGACGATATTTTTCCAGTAATCAAACCGATACTTATAGAGCAGCAGCATGGTTTTGTGTCTAAAAAGTCAACTGAAACTAATCTATGTGAGTTCATAGATAGAGTCGTGCGAGCTCTGGATCAGGGCCTCCAAGTAGACGCCGTGTACACTGATTACTCCAAATGTTTTGACAAAGTTCCACATTGTTTATTGATACAAAAATTGGAGGCAGTCGGTATACACGGCGATCTATTGCGCTGGCTTGAGTCTTACTTGCGGGATCGGAACCAGGCGGTCTCTGTTAGAGGATACTGTTCCACCTTCATCCCTGTCACCTCTGGGGTACCTCAAGGTTCTCATTTGGGACCACTATTGTTTAATATTTTTATAAATGATACAGTAACTGTTTTTAAAAATTCAAATTTTCTACTATACGCCGATGATAATAAAATCTTTCGGGAAATCAAGTCTGCTTCTGATTGTCTACTTCTTCAGAACGATCTCGTTGCTCTGCAAGAGTATTGTAAGAGAAACGGCCTCTACATTAACACCGATAAATGTAACATTATTACGTTCTCGCGGAAAAAGACGGCAATAAACTTCAATTACGTGCTTAACAACAATAAGATCCCACGGAAAAATCAAGTTAAAGATCTCGGCGTTATACTTGACAATCAACTAAACTTTACTCTGCATATAGACTACATAGTGAATAAAGCCTTTCGTATGTTGGGTTTTATAAGACGCACGGGAAGTAATTTTATTAAATATCAAACCATCTTATTACTGTACAATAGTTTCGTCCGTCCCATATTGGAATACGCGTCAACTTTGTGGAACCCTCAATACCAAATTTACAAGAACAATATTGAAAGTATTCAAAATAAATTTATTAAATATATTAGCTTCAGATGGCCGCACTATAATTTAGAAACCATGAATTCCCTCCAATTTCGCCGCGATGTAAAAGACCAAATATTTCTGTACAAAATAATAATAGCTATGTTGAATCGGCATATTTGTTGAGTAAAATAAGTATCGGTTGTCCTCGCCTTAGCTCTCGTAAACAGAAGATTTTTGTGTGCCCTCCTTATAAAACAAATTATGCCATGAACTCGTTTATTCCCAGATCATGTAATAGCTATAACCGACTTTGTACAAATAATGATATTTTTGCATTAACCTTTCCCCAATTTTTAAGAAAAATAATTGAAACCTTAAAAGAGTTGAATTAATCCACTTGTCTTAGATATTCCTCTTTTTATATTATATATTTTAAGTTCGAATTGTAATTATATAGAATACCATTTTATTTTTCTGTCATTTGTAACAAGAATATAACCTGCTCTTAAATTTGTAATTTAACAGTGGAAACTTTACTGGCCTATGTAATATTTATTTGTTTAATGTTTAAGAGATATTGTTATGCTGTTTGTTTCCCTAATACGTAAATAAATAAATAAATAAAATCAGGCGACAACAGACGTTGCCAGCTAGTGCATTATATTATTTGATGCTATGTTGCCGCTCTTATAATTCAGTAACAGAAAACTTTACACCACCCCGGATATTATTTGTAGTGTTACTGGGTTACTGTATTGCCAGTATATAATTTTTCCTACAAAAATATAGCATTCATCTCCACAGTTTGTTCTTATCTGCCTTAACATAATAAAACGAATTTCAGTGCATTTAATTAATAGGTATATAATATTTTACTTTATTTCTTGATATCGATAAAAATTAACACTTAATGAGTGCATAATTTTTATTTATAATGCATATAACTCATAACTATTTTGCAGTAGTTAAAAAAATATTTTCTTGCTGGATTATTATTAAAAAAAAAATGATCTTTATCCATCAACATTTTTTGTTCTTTTTATCGCAACATTTTATTTGTTTGACAATTTGAATTCTTTGTCGTTTATTGTTGTTGCTATGGGTGTGTGTTTGTTTTGGAACTTTTCCCTTCATTTCTTTGAATTCACAATATTTCTGCTCGCCTACTCTGACTCGTGCAAATTGTATGGACCTTGATTAAGTTTACGTTTTGGCTGCTACATATATTGTATAACATGTGCGTTTATCACAACTGTGATAATAAAAGCTTTTAAAAATAGGTTATTATGGCAATTAAAATAAGGAGGATGGTAGTGCCCAGGCGTCTCTGAACAAAATAAACTTATACCAGTATGTTTATGGTCTTTTGTAGTTGTTATTTTATCATCTATAAAGTAAGAATAAATTACTATCTACCTATTCTTACTGAGTAAAATTATCAAAATCAATGATATAAAATGAGGACATTTTCCAATTTCAGGAAAGGAATAAATCCTACTTGCTAAGGTTTCAGGTTATTTGACAACGCCATCTAGCAGTTTTAGTCCATATTATTACAAATATTTTGCATTACGTTTCTTGTCAATAATTCATATAAAAATTAAAGACGACAAGGTTGGTCCAAGCTATTTGAGAGCGACATCTAGTAATAGCTTGGATTTTGAGCTTTTTCCGATTCACGAATTTTTGTATGGAGATGGTCAGTCTATAGTTATTTACTAGTCTCTGATAATATGGACAATAATAACACCTAGTGTATTTGTGAGGTCCCAACTTACATACTTTGCAATTTTATGTGTAGAAATTATAAAATTAAAACAGCAGTTCCGGAATTACATCATTATGTTTCCACTTTTTTTTAATTGAAAAAGATTTAAATCAGTCCGTCTTACCTTCCAACATTGCAACTCTTTAACAGTGTTACCACACCAATCGATCGGCCGACGATCGATGGCAGAATAGAACAGTCGACGTCAATCGATGGTTTCTACCACACCATTCGATCGATGGCAGAATAGAACAATCTAGGAAAGCTTGTTGTTTGGATATTGGTGTAAAATTATGTACTGAGCACTGATGCCGCTGTGGCATATTGGTTGATGTACCTGGACATCATGGACTTTCGTGCTCTCATAGTGGTGGCAGATTATCGCACCTTATCAGTTTGAACGACATCAACCGCCGTGCGCTTGTCACCTCTACTACCTTAGTACGCAAACAGTCGGGACTATCGCGTGACGATGGCAAGCAGCCTGATAGTATGTTTCTAGTACCGTCGAAAACGGACAGGCTGCTTTGCTAGTGTGGGATGCAACCTGTGTTGACCCTTGCGGCCTCCCATTTCCTACGACGAGCGTTCAAGCTGGCTCGGCTGCCAAGGTTGCAGAAAATGTGAAGCATAGGAAATATCATTTTTTTAAATTAGGTAATGATTATATTTTAAAGGCTTTTGGCGTTGTGACCAGAAGGCAGGGTGTTCATCGACTCTTCAGTGAAATTTCTAAACGATTGGTGAGTGAAACTCGTGGCGCTAGAACATTATTTTGCGCAACGTTTATCATTAGCGATATAACGCGGCAGTTCTGCCGGCCTTTTGACCACCTACTACTACTACTACTTATGTCATAGTAATTTAGGCGTTATATGTATTGTACCTTTAATTCTGTTTACTTTTTCTATTGTTAATCTCTAAATACATCAGCTATGTGTACTTTATATACTAATATTTTTTTGACCTGTCAGAAAATCCCTCATTTAATCACGGAAACGCGCGGTACTTGTGGTGGCATTTATCAAGGGCTCTTAGGGCGTTACCACACCAATCGATAGACGTCGACGGGTCGACGGACGATCGATTGGTGTGGTAATACTCTTAATAATCACTGGAGGGTTATCAGCCTCTCCCAACTCAGGGGTGGCGTCAGACAATTGTAGGCCATCACGCCTACTGCGGGTTGGCAGACTACACATACATGTATAGGTGCATGGGATTATTTTACTATTAAATTACCAACTCAGGAGTGGTGTGTGACAATTACACGCCATCACGCCAACTGCGGGTTGGCAGAGTACAGATACTTTGATATAAATGTATAGGTGCATGGGATTATTTTACTACTATTGCCAACTCAGGGGTGGCGTCCGACAATTATAGGTACTGCGGGTTGGCAGAGTACAGATACCTTCATATAAATTTATAGGCGCATGGGATTATTTTACTACTAAATTACCAACTCAGGGGTGGTGTCAGACAATTATAGGCCATCACGCCTACTGCGACGTCGACTGTTTTATTCTGCCATCGATCGACGTCGACCGATTGGTCTGGTAGAAACCGTCGATCGACGTCGACTGTTTTATTCTGCCATCGATCGACGTCGACCGATTTGTCTGGTAGAAACCGTCGATCGACGTCGACTGGTCTATTCTGCCATCGATCGACGTCGACCGGTCGACGTAGATCGATTGGTATGGTAACACCCTACACTACACTAACGAAAACGCTTTCGGCGCGTGACACTAAATAGAGAGTGTAACCTCGCCAACAAAATAACCTTATGTCTATACAGATAGAGTTGGAAATATTAAAAAAGATTTTCTTTAATAGTTCGAGCTTCGCGTTTTAATACTTAGATATATTTGATTTTGAATTGTGACGACATGAAATTTAGGACCCATCCCACCCTTTGACACACTTCATCGACCCCCTCCCTGACCTTAACATATGACGTTATTTATGGATCTAGTAATAACTTTTTGAAAAGTGTAGGCATGCGAGGAGGTTTAATTAATATGGTAGATCCCATTGTTCTATAGATTGACATTGGACAAAATGGGGTAATTTTTTTCAATTTATTTTTATAGGACTACATTCTTGTTTTCTTCTGAGCCCACTCATAAGTGACGTCATGATGATATAAAATATAATTAAATTTTTCCCGAAATGTTCCATGATGTTGAAACACCAAAGTCACAAGCGTGAACATAAATTATTCTTATTTTAAGTGGCCAGTTTGATAACTGTTAAAGAGTTTTCCTATCTTTGTTCTATAGAACATTTATGAAATGAATGTATCTTATATGAGGTATAGAAATAAATTTGTAATAAATGTCTCTTCATAATGTTCTAGAGAACAAATGAGAACTACCATATTGATACAATTTTTTGCCACTTATATGATCAAGCCTGTAAGTACCACATACCACAATATTTTTTTTGCCAAAGGAATTTGTGTTTCAAAGTGACATCACATATGTGACTGTTATGAATTATCCTAGATTGAACAAAATCTTCAAATCCCATTGCAAGTTTTATTTTAGTCAATTTAGTAAACCAGCTGATAACTACAATTAAAAGGTTTGTTATCAATTGGTTGTTAGGTTTTCAAATAAAAATAAAAACCAATTATCCAATGCCTTACAAGTGGCCTCGGCTTAGGTTCTTTTATGACAATCATTGTTGTTTTTATTTTTCCACAAGCAATTTTGAGATGGTTTATTTGTACCACATCTAACTTTCAGAATTTTCTAGATAAACCATAAATTTGTATGTAAAGTTAGTAACTTTCCTAGAACTAGTATCCGTCTGAATTAAAATGTAGGTTTATTTTTGTTACAAAATTTCGCTGGAAATGAGAAGTTTCTACTATACCAAATTCATTTGTAGTAAATTCATATGTAGACAGTATGTTTGCCATAAAAAATAGAATGAAGATTGTTTGATTGCATGCCTAAACTTTATATCATACAGCTTTGTTAAAAAAAGGCTGTGGGATGTAAGAAAATATTTCAGTAGGTAGTTCTTGATGTATTTTACCTCTGGTTCAGAGAAAACTAAGATTATTAGTTGATACAGATTTCCCCAAAGAAAAGTGACATTTGATTAGAGAAAATAAAACACTAGGACAATGCATCCTATGCCATCTGCTACATTTTAAATAAAAGCCAGGAGTTTAGATACAAGAGTATATAATATAGCTCAAGTGACGAGCGTCACGTCCAGGTCGTGGTCGGCGGGCGGCGCGGGCTCCACGGCGCGGCGCGTAAGGCGCGCCAGCACGTCGTTGAGGGCGTCTCGGGCTCCGGCATCCAACGCAGCTGATGCCGTCGCCGCGGCCGCCGGCTCCCCGAGCGCCGCCCGCAGCGCCAGCTCGGAGCCAGCCCGCACTAGCGTCTGCTTCTCCTTTGTTCCGTTGACTAAGGCCGGGACTATGGCTCGCAGGATGTCGGCCTGCGCCTGCGGCGACTCGCAGGTGAGAGCGGCGCGGACTATCAGCCCGCCCGCGGTAGCGACAACTTGTTTGACTTCGTTGCTGGGGTGGTTCATGCTCTGTGAGGAGATTTGTATTAATGGTTAAAATGGGTTACTTTTTTCACAAAAATATTTTTAATTTGTTCTGTTATGAGACAATTCAAGATAATTATTGTTAATCCTTCAAAGCCAGATCTAGCGAACAGGCAGGAATTAAGATTTCACAACTTTATAAAAAAAACACATGGCACCAGTCCACTCACCCGAGCAGTGGCCTGCAACACCGCGGCCGGCGGCGGCGCGGCGCGCTCGCACGTGTGGCGCAGCAGGAAGGCGGCGCAGCGCACGCCGTGCCCGGCCAGCGCGGGCCGCTCGCTCGCTATATACGTGGTGATCGCCTTCTCGATCTTTTCTTCGAATTGGTCGCTGTCAGAGGAGGAATTTTAATGAGAAATTTCGTTTAAGAAAGATTATACTAAAATATGCTATTTATTACAAAATGTTTAAATGCTATGAATTGAAATGTATTTAAATGTCTACTCTTATCCAACACTCGTACATTTGTGGATGATAAAAACAATTTCCGTATGTAAAATAAGTTGCCAAAACGTGATATAAAATTTGTTAAATGGGAATAGATTACAGAACCTAATCAAGAATACCTTACCTAATTTTATCAAATAAATGAGGTCGGGGCAAGATTTGTGATGTAGCAGTGCTTGAAAAGCAAAACGTTAGAGTTATGTGCACAATTTATAATTTCACATATTTTGATTTTTGTAAAAAAACAAATTCAGATATACCTAGTTATGAGTTAAGTTGCTATAATTTATCTTAATTTTTTAAAACTGTATTGTGCCAAGCACAGTTTGGTCCCTCAGACACAGATTTTATTATTAAAGCGTTTAAATTACTGTACGTTTTTTAAATAACACCACCCACCAAAAAACTCCCTCCGGAGCCTGCTTCAGCGAGACACTCAACGCCGCCGCCCTGAACTCCATGACCGCCGCGTCGTCACTAGGGGCCAGCACGTGGTGCGCCAGCGCAGCCGCACGGTGCGGCTCGCGCAGCGCCGGTACCAGCGCCCCGAGGGCCCCCGCGCCGGGCAGGTCGCTGGGACCGGTCGTGAGCGTCGAGAGGAGTGAAAGTGACAGGGGTTCGGAGACTTTATTGCCACCAGCAGTTAGAAGGAGTCTGTGGATTGAAAAAAAAAGGCTGTTAATTGAGGTTATTATTATTGTTTAGTGCAAATTAGATATATTTGCACTATCTCACCGTAGGTTGAAAATTCTAACTTTTATTTTTTATTTTCAATTTTGATTAAATATATTCATGTTGATTTTAATTTCATTTTGGTATTTTGATATTATTAATGTTGTATTGATTTAATGTAATTTCGATAATATTTTTAATTAATTTTGACTTGTCTTGATTTGTTTTTAATGCATTTTTAATATTTGTTTTATGTTGTCATTATATTTTACTTTTTATTCTATCAATGTTATGGTAAGTGTTTGCATGCTGCTTTTGCCGATAAGTGAGCCGACATTTAGATTCATTTTTCGTTATGTATTCAACTGTACTGTGTATGTATTAGTGTTGAGTTCGTTGGCGCAACTTTATAATAAATAAATAAATAATTGTCTTAAATTCTGTTACTGCCTAAAGTTTGAAATATATCCATTATTGCGTTGTTTGCTGTCCTTAATAAAATAAATAAATAAATGAGGAGTATCTTTGATATCGATTAACCTGATGGATATGAATTTCTTTTCGAATCAAACTACTTTATTATACTATTATAAACTATTTTATTTTTTGATTAATGTGTGATTCCTTGACTGATTTAAATTACATATATGACTTTAATAAATGATTCCAAAGAAAATTATGAAAATAATTCATTATTCAACTACGAATCAGAAGGTTTACTCATTAAATTTATTTTAAATCGTATGTAACGTCAGTAAGTCTAAAGTCACTTGATTAGAAGTAGGAACTCCTGTTAATAACTTTGTCAACATTGGATTGAAATTTGGATCGTATATTTCGAGTGGTTTAGTTACGATCACAAACTAATTAGTGATGCTACGCATCAGTCGAACGTCTTCCAAACTACAAAACTAGGAACCCACTTTTTCAATTTGACTATTTTTTTTATTCGATTGTCCTTCGTTTCTTAATTTTAAAATGACGGCATTGGATTTTGGCGTAATGCCATTGTGGCAGCACGAAAAATTCTATTCTACAAGATATTTTAACAATCTAAAAGATAAAGAAGGTAAAATAAATAAACGACTTATATAGTTATGATTTTTTTTTATTTCTAAACTTTGTTTTATATTTTTATTTGGTTTGTTTGTTTTATTGCATGGGAGGCAAATTTTTATTTTCTAGACGCGCGACATCAGTGCCTTTTAATATTCTTTTGATTATGTTACACCAATTATACACCGTTATTCTTATTGAGTAACCCAGAAAACATTTCTTCAGAAAATGTTTGTGGCTTACAAACAATTTACGAAGTTCTGCCACACTGCCACTATTAGCACAAAGACACGGTAAGTAATGATCAAAGGAAATTGATCAATGCAAACACTTCCCTTGTAACCTCGTAACCTAAAACCGTACATCATTGATTGAACATACTGTTATCATTCATCATTCACATTAAAGTGACATATGACAATTGTTCGCTCGAAAAGTAGCAACGGAGCTGCCATAATCAAAAAGTTCTAACCATAGACATAATTCCTAGTTTTTTTTTGTAGGAAGAGTACCTGCTATGGTTACGATTCAGTGATCAAGAAACAATGCATAATCAATATTAGCACAACTGACAGTTGTCATAACCGACTCAAAGGTACCGATTTGACGCCATTGGGTAAGCCAATGCCAATTCAATCTTAATTAGTCCCACAAAAATAATCATAGAGTAATGAGACAATTGGCGCTGTTGTATACGACACACACATACCTCAAGGCAACCTCTGGTGCGGCAGACCTGGGATGGGTTAACGCTAGTGGCTTTAGTTACTTGAGGGTTTCCGTACTTTCGGGGGCATGTTAAGCCAAGTTTCTCCCTATTGGTGTCGGTAGTCGTGAAGCCACGTCGGAGGCCTACGCGGGTTGATCAAGTCTGACACTAGAAGTTGCCACACCTTCATACGATAAGTATCAGTACCTCAAGGCATGCAAATGCGTGTCCCTGTTGTCGTCGAGGGCCTTCAGCGCGGCACACAGCTCGCTGAACAGCGGGTCGGCGCGGGTGTGGATCAGCACGAGTTGCGCCAGCGCCGTGCCCGCGCGCAGCCGCACGCCGCGGTGCGGGTCATGCAGCGCCTTCAGGAAGGTTGTTTGTAGTTGCGGCAGGAATTGTTTGAGCATTACGCCGACCTGTTGGGCAATTCAGAGGTGCTAATAATTTAACTGAAAATATTGATGACTAGCCTCCGCCAGCGGTTTCGCTAGCGGTACCGTCGGGATAGCACTGAAATATACGAAGGCACCAATAAAAATCTCACTTTCTCTAAGTAATATTAAATTTTTTTACATTTATTAACATAAATAACATAGAAATTAGGGAAATCAATTAAAACCGAAAAAGGACAAAACAAAATTATTAAGCAAATTTTATCTGGAATAAAAGAAATTTAAAACATTTATAAGACCGTTTTAGAATAAAATAAATTTTTTTCGCTTACGAGCAGTTTTACCAGCATATCACTCATTTCATGAGAAAATTAGATAAGATGTAGCTCGAGTTACAACTGGATAAAGCAGTTATGAAGCCAAATTACTAAAATCAGTTCTGTACTTTCAGACATTGACAACTTTAATCCCCAGACAAAACAACTATACAGCCCCTAAATGAATACCCAAATACAGACATAAATGAATACCCCGACTATGACTCGAAGAACCTGGGACATCCCACGTCCATGGTAGTAGAGCTACTACCCACTACGCCACCCTATGAAAAAGAAGCAATTCTGTTAGGGGTTCTTTCTGCGGACCGGCGTTGCGCACTGTGTCTGTGCGTAGACGCGGAGCTAGAAAGTGATGCGGAGGAGTTGAGAAGAGTATTTTTCCTTACGCGGAGCTTTTATGAAATTCGATTAGTTAATTTTGGCACAGTTCCACTCCTATCCTCTTGTCTCTGCTCAGGCAGCCTTACTCAGTAATATCAAAACCTGTGTGAATTCTACCCAACTGACCTTAGCCAATAAAGCTGCCAGCGTATCCAAGACGGCTGCCTTCACACTGCAGCTGAACCTGTCCCCCAGGATCCTGATGAGGGGTCCCGTGACGTGCACCACGCTTGGCTGCAGCGCCGCAGCCGACGTTAGCCGGATCACTTCCCCCAGCAGTAGGGCCGCCGCTTCCTTGTCTTCGGCTAAACCGTTTAGGATCGCTTCCCGGAACAGTGGTAGGATTGGTGCTATGCCCTGTGGAGTTTAAAGGATAAATTAGTTGATTTTAAAGAACATAAAAAGGCTTTTCGTAGATATTTACGGAGTTGATCCTTTTTGAGTGTTGAGGCTTACCTTCAAGCCTATGAATAAGATTAATTTTATTAATTTACCATAGACGAACTTGGATCCCCCGCGCTAGGCTACGCCTGTGTCTCAGGAGATTAGCAAAAAAGATTTAACATTTAAAGCGTTTACATAAAAACATTTACTAAGAAGATCGAAAATATAGTCACATCAACAGAATCTAGGGATATTTTATCAAATAACTAAAATACAATGAAGAATTTGCTGATATTGTAAATTGAAGAATTATAGACTATTTTAAGGGGTTTAATAATAAATGAAAACATTTCGCAATTTTTGTTGTGTTTTAAATAATAAGTCCCGTAAAAAATTTGTCTAACAAAAAAACGTATTTTTTTTTAACTATCAGTTGTAATTAAAAATGCAAAGATCTTGAAAAATAGAATGATTAATGATCAGTGTTGCCGCCTCTTACATTAATTACACATCGGCATCGATTGTTCATACTTAAAATCAAATTGTCAATGTCTTCCTGTGGTATGAGATCCCAAGTAAAGAACATGGGACCGTAAAGTGTTCGTAAAGTTGTTGTTTCGTCGTCAAATTTGGTGGGAAATCTCTAGAAGCTCTTCGTTGTAACATGTCCCAGGCATGCTCGATAGGATTTAAGTCGAGCGACTGTGCAGGCCAATCCAAAACTTGAATATCGTGGTCTCGGAGAGCGGCCGACACCAGCCGCGCCGTATGGGAAGGAGCATTATCGTGCATGAGAAGA
This sequence comes from Marasmarcha lunaedactyla, assembly GCA_923062675.1. Classification (NCBI taxonomy): domain Eukaryota; kingdom Metazoa; phylum Arthropoda; class Insecta; order Lepidoptera; family Pterophoridae; genus Marasmarcha; species Marasmarcha lunaedactyla. Next base: position 5,176,599 of record OV281349.1, read on the forward strand.
AATTCCTGGTCCATTTGGATTCTTTGTGGGTCAATAACAGAATCTATTACCTCCTCGAGGTATTTTTGTGCACTATGCTGCCTTGGATCCAAACGAGCTGGGTTCGTCCACCAAGCCGAATTCTTGCCCACACCATGATTGTCCCGCCTTGGTATGAGTGGACCTCCTGAGGGTGACGTAGAAGGCTAACTCTGCCTGGAGTTCTCCAAAAGCGTGTTCTTTGTGAATCCGGATGAAACAAAAACCGAGACTCATCGGTGAACAGCACCAAATACCATCGTTCGTCACTCCATGGTAAATGCTCCCGAGTCCACGAAAGCTGCTGACCACGATTGCTCCGTCGCAATGCTGGAACACGTAACGGTCTTCGAGCATGAAGATCCCCTTCATCCTCCTTCGCACAGTTTGGTCGCTCACCAGCAGCTTGTGGTCCTCCTGGAGCCTTTGTACTAGTTGAATCGCTGTAGTATTGGGTTGTCTTCTAGCGGTCCTTTGGAGAAATCGATCCTGTCTCTGCCTAGTAATACGATTTCTACCTGTGTGCCGTTGAGCCACATCTTCAGTACTGCGATAACGTGACCACAACCTTGATATCACATTTTGGTTGGTGTATAGGGTCTCGGCGGCGACGCGTTACATAGAACCATTTTGTAACACATAAACAATTTAATAGTTTTAAAGACGTCCCTTAAAATTCAATGTCAAATCCAACCAAAACATTTATTTCGTCCTAGGTAAAAAAAAATACACGTGATGAATGTCTTCTTTTTCTTCATCTTCACGTGATTGCGGAAAGTACAACTTAACTTCGGCTTTGAAATGGTATTACAGGTAGACGAGACGAAAAAAAGCCGGCCGAAAAATACCTCTGGGCTCTCTTTTGTCAACATTGTAAAAACATTTCGTCGATCAACACAATCAACTTCAGAACCTCATTCATTTCAATAAATTCACAGGTACAGTTTGAGCGAGTATACTCCACCTGGAGCATATTGTGAATGGAGCAAAGGCAGGATGGAACAGTTATCCATTTAAACCTAGTAAGTGAAGCTGACGCAGCTGTTTTATTGAAGCAGAGAATATAAGTCTTTGTCGTATTAAGACTTAAAAGATTATAATTTAGCCAAACTAAGACCCTCTTCACCCGCCAATCGAGTCTCATTTCAAGGATTGTGGAAAATCACCGCGATGTAATTAGCATAACTCAATACTTCAGCATTTCAGAGGGATAATGACAGGGTGTCATTCATGTAGATTGTGAAAAGGGTTGGTCCCAAAATGCTTCCTTAGGAGACTCCGAAAAATACTGATTGTATTTTGCTAGTACGACCGTCAATTCTTACACATTGGCTACAATCAGAAACTGTTATTATCTTGCAGCACCATTATCTTGATATTTTGTGCCAATTTTGTGATTATTTATGTATTTTTTTTTATTGGAAAATCAACAGTAGTATATGACACTAGAACTTTATAAATATAAACAGTAAATAATATCAATCAATGATTTTCACAAATAGAACAATGTTATACTAAAACAACAAATAATAGCAAAATTATGTAAATTTCTAAGTTTTTTACTTAATTGCGTCCATTTTTAAATTCCGTGTTTTTGAATAGTGCTTTAATTAAGTTTGAATGAAACCAGTCTATATCGAATGTATTGCTGAGGCCCTTAAAGGTTGAGCAGATTCTTACTATGACTGATTTTTGTCTGTAATTTGTGCGGTATAAAGGTAATTTAAAAATTAATCGTATTCGTTATCTTTTGTACGGTATATAGAAACTTACTTTTTCTAATAGATGAGGACAATCCAGTGCGCTTCTAGCTATTTCGGTAAAAAAATTACATTGGGTGAAATTTTACTTTTACCAACTTAAATTTAAGGTTGAGGTACCTTGTGAACTTCTGCCTAATACGATTAAAGACGATAAATGTGTACCGCATAACAGGTCCAAATAACTGCGCGAGAAATATAATAATTTTGTAGTTTTTATCCTGTGAAAGTTTGATGATTTCATCACAAAACCAAAGAGCTCGTGACGCTTTAGATACTAAGTCATAACATACCAATGTATGTTTAACGGATGAAAGATGGATGATTCTCGCGCCAAATGCCCAAGTGAATGCAAATTTTGCTTTGGTTTTTACAGTGGTATGTTTTTTTAAAAATATTGCGATTCCAGAGGTACATTCTTATGATTAATGGGTAAAAACAAGCACTTATCTGTGTTTCGATATTTCCGACCTTCGCAGTACGTTACAAGCCTTTTAAATCATCTTGTAAAGTCATCCACCATGATTTAAATAACTTTCAAAATCTTCATATCCTCTGCACATAGAAGATAATGTGAATGGAGAAAGCAGTTACATTTGTCATTAATGAACATTGCAACGAACAACGAACTTCACCTTACCGTACGTCAAACATTCATACATCTTTTCACATCACCCATTTTCTACGATCTACGACCGAACCCACCTTCGGCAGACAGAACCCTGGCAGCAGCTCTCCCGGTGGCAGCTCGGCCGCTACCAGCTTGACGGCGTGCCTCATGTCAGACACGTGCTGGAGAAGTTGTTCAGCTGATAGAGACTTGGTGAGCGCTGATAAAGCTTCCCAGGCTGCGGAGAGGATAGAACACATATATGAGAAATAAAATGAAGAGTTTAACAGTAACAGTTTGAAGACAATCCGAGATCCTTAGTTATAGCACATGAGTAGCTAAACGGAACAGAGACAAAGCTTCTTAAGAACGTGAAAAATTGTTACCTATTTTGGTAGGGTTGTCACAATAGGTTAAGACAAATTGAATGAATAGTTTCATTATTCAGTATGATAGAATACTTCACAAATTACTAACTCTAATAATTTTCTTTTAATAATTTTTGTTTTTTAATAATTTATTTTTGATGGTGTGGTAAATTCTGCTTCGAACGTATAGTATTTTCAAGTAATCTAAAGGGAAACACTCACATGGCATATCAAATTTACAATCTTTAACACGTTTAAGTATTTGATTGCAAATATTGACAATATTAACTTTTTTAAACTATCGCGGTTATTTTCACTATAATTTTTGCAAGCACCATCGCACGAATTGCAAGCACCATGATCATTATTAGTTTATTATTTTTATTAGTATTATTATTTATTTATTTAAAATACCACGTTTTTACATTAAAATAATCAAACTTGCAACTTACAAAACATACAACGTGCGTCGCAATGACCCTGAGATTGTCAACTGGCTGTGCGTTTTGACAATGTGTCGCCGCGTACGTGACAAGCGGCCAGTGGTCAAGCACACATGCCCCGCCAGCTTGTAGTAGTGCAACCGATTCGTGCGGTTGTATGGAGCTTTGTCTCTGTTCTGTTTATCTACCCATGTGGTTATTATAGTCTTGTTACAATGAAACAAATGGTAGGTGACAGCTGTCAGAATTATATAGTTTATGGTTTGTTACAAACGTATGGAGTTACGTTACACACAGAGGGTGCATTTTCTTTCAATTTTATTTTATTTGAAGATTTTGGCGTTACGGTGGGAGATTTTGTCATTGTTTTGTATTCTTTAGATATTAATTCTTATGTACTAACAACTGTGATATGTTAGGCGTAGCTAAAATACATATGACGACGCGATTGTAAATCGCTGCATCTTCTAGAGTGAAAAAGAACGAATCATCTAACGTCACATGCATCTTGCTACAGCGCAAATAGTAGAGTTACCGTGACGGCTTAGCTTGACGAACGCACCGGAATGTCGCAGACGTTCTATTAAAAAAAGGTGTGCTGGGATATAAAATAAATAGGAATATTATATTTTTGAACTTTAAAATATAGAATATGTCAATAAAACTAATTTGTACTACGGTTGACACATTCCGATGAGCTCCGCCCTCGGGCCTATGTTATATTGATTCTGTTAGAAGGAAAAATAAAAGAAATTACAAGAAATCAAAATGTTTGATTACAATTGTACGATTGAGAGAAATTTAGAGTAAGACAATTTCCAATAGGTATTTATCAGGACTCTGAACAGATCAATATTATTTTATTACTTCAGAATTTACAAATATTGGTTTTGTCGTATCGACAAGTCGTTCTTTGCACCCTTGTGGCTCACGACTGTAACAAGGGTTCATTACGATTTTAAAGTCAAAATGTTACTGACCGGGCTGCAGCGAGTCCCCGGGAGCCGCTAGCAGGGCCATGAGGCCACGTAGGAGCTGCGGCACGTGCGGCGCCACGTCGCAACGCGCGTGCGACACGTACGCACACAGCAGCGACGCCGCAGCCTCGCGCCGTGCGCCCGTATCTGTGCGCCACGATTCAAGCAGCGTGTCGATTATGCTGGGAAGGGAAACTATTGGTTATAAATTATAAGTAATGGACTTTTTTGAAGGTATTCTTTATTTTATTAACTTTATCATAGTGCAACATGTAACAAAGTCTATCATTTCGGGGATTAAGTTTTGCAATGTAAAACATTAAAGTATTAGAACTACATAGCTTCTGCTGTAAATTTATTACGAGCGCCTGGGTCGCCATACATGACACCTGGCCCTTGGTGTGAGAGTAACTCGCTGGCAACCATATTTATTTCGGATGTATCTTCACCAAGGAACCGCCACGTCTAGCAGCTTCAAAAAAAATACTTGCTGACCAACGTGTGCAGGCGGAAACCTCGCCAGCTATGCGTGGCATTATAATTACTTCAGTTTATTCTCTCTCTAGCAACTATCGTTTTCACGGTAGCCGATAATGTTCGCATAAACTGGCCATCTTCTCTAACGGCGTACGGCGTTCTCCCTAGAGAAGACGCGTGTACAGTTTACACAAACCGCACAACGTGTGAGTGAAGAACTACAGACATTGCACACTCACCAACGGACGCCCGCGGGGTCGGTGACCGGCAGCAGCGCGTCTCGGCAGTGGTCGCGTCCGGCAGGTGTCTGCGCCAGCGCGTCCAGCAGCGCGGGCAGCACGCGCGGCAGATGGCGTGCGAGCGCGGGGCCCGCCGCCGCCGCCAGCGCCGACAGGGCTCGCGTGTCCCCGCCCGAGCACACCACGGGCACGAGGTAGGGAAGCACGGCGCGGGATTTTATAGCCATTATCTGTAAATTTAATTGGGTTTGTTGGTTTAAACTTAAAATGTCCAAGCTTGTAAAGACGCAGATGTATGTAGCCTAGCAACCATACTGTTATTGTCAACAAATTTTATTAAACAACTGTATCAGTAAAAATATTAAATGTTTGAGATAATTCTGATTCGTAAATTGGTACCTGTTTATTTATTAAACCTTACAAAAATAATAGTATTTAATAATAATAAATAAGAATTTTCATAAATGGCGGTCTTATCATAAGTGATTTCTTCCGTTGGAGAAAATTGTACGGAGCAATGACCGCACATGCAATACCTACCTCATATAACCTACATTTTTGTACACCAATATTGTCAATTTAACAGAATTAAATCAGTCACTAAACAGCACTCTCTGAGTTCAGTTATTTTATTAACATATAATTACTTACCGTGCCCAACATTTAAAACTGTTAGAATACAGTTTATGTGGCGCCCAACGTGGGGCATCTAAAGGACCCTGGTTTCGGCAAACTAGTATTTATGAATATAAGTATGTACTTATATTAATAAATACTAGTTTGCTTTTTCAACCATATTCAGGTTATATCTTTTTAGTTGATGTTTGAACTTTGGTACTTGTGTTGTAACTATGTTTTTGTAGCTTTAATAGAATAGGGCAGTTTATTCCATAATGAGATCGTTCGCACAATGAAGGATTTGCCACACAAATCCGAGCAATGAGATGGTGCAGAGATAATAAAATGATAATCTTTCTTATAAAGTGATATTACTACATAAACCTCTATCACACTCACCTGCTTAAGTCCATCAAGCGCATGATCAGCCTTCTCCGCGTCGGGGTCATGTAAAGCTTGCAACAACGGCGGAAGGATATCATCCAAGGCCTTATTTCCAACTGCATGATGTAACGCATCGAAGGTCCTTGCGGCTGCGGCTCTGACCCCCGGCAAGGGGTCGCAGAGAGCCGTCCGAACAGTGGGAACTAAGCCGTCGGCGAAGGAAAGGACGGCGTCGCGTGAGGTAGAAGCTAGGATCTCGCTCAGGCCGATACACACGCCTTGGCGTTGGTCAGCGCGGTCCGATTTTAAACCGCGTTCTAAGATTGGCACGATTTCTGGGAGGACGCGTTCGCCGAGCTGGAAACAATTTGCTTGAATTATTATTTATTAAAATTTAATCAAAATGAATATTTATTTATTTACTTTATTGGAGACAAAACAGAAATAAAAGTTAGAACAGATATAAACAAATTTCAAACTAAAAATAATTAATATGTACTCTGCTTTATTGTACAGTCGGCCGCATATGTCGCTTAACAGAATCAAAACTGAAAAACAACTGAACACCCAACAAACTACAAGTCTTTGTCGTTACAAGGGCGCAAAATAAACTTAACTTACAAACGTTCATAATAAGCATAACACAACTGATTCATAAGTTGCTAAAAGCTTTCATTCCAAAAGTCGCACTTTTGATTCTGTTAAGCGACTTACGCGGCCGACTGTATGTCCAGATGAGTTTACCTTTCTCACAAGATCTCCAAGAGTTCTGGCTGCGACTTGTCTTTTATCCAGACTAGTAGACGCTAGACAACCGAGCAGCAATCCAAACAGCGTTGGCAATATCTCCCGTAAAGTTTTCGGCGTATTTGTTACTACGACCTGAAGAACAAAATTGGGTTTACAGAAAATTATAACATTACCCACAGCTCAGAAAGAAATATCGAATAAATATAAAATGTTTAAACATGATAACGCACCTTCCAGACATGAAGCGCAGCTTGTCGCACCATCAACGCCACATCACTCCTTCCCATATACAACCCAGCAAGCACTCTATTCCTCCTTTCCACTCCCAAAGCCGTAATAATAGCCCGATGCGATTGCTCCGTACCGAAATTATCGTCATCAGACGCGGTTTCCGTACTCATCTTACCCGAAACTCCCGAAATACGATACAAGAGATCACCCAATAGCTGCACAGACGAGTAACGAATGCGCCAATTATCAGCGAACAATCCGCGTTCTAACTCGGGTAGCAACAACGCTATTGCCGATTCAGCGTAAAGGGTCACTATTCTTTGTCCTGCTCTTAAAGCTGTGTCTCTGACGAATTCGCTTTCATCAGCTAGAGCCTGGAGAATGGGGGGAATGATCTGGCCGATGTAGGGGGTGAATTCGTCCGTGAAAGCCCCCGGCATGTAGATGAACATCATTATGTAGCCGTCTTTCACGTGTGGCGCGATATCTGTACGTTCGGCTGTGGCGATGATGTCTGTGGACAAAGATTTTATAGGTGATTCAAATAATAAGTTTGTATACTTCTCATTTTTAAATTAATATTAATAATAAACGAAGTATTAGTCATGGTAGAGATTCTTTGTTAAGATCTCATATGTCCTTCCAATTTTGACCGCCATAACCACGTTGACGTAGTCGTGTTCGGGTCAAGGGAAGGATCAGCCAGTGCCATGACTGGAACAAAGGCAATTTCAACTGAAGCCTACGGCCGCCAACGCGTCATGAGTCGATATTATAATCACAATCACTATTAATAAATAAAACACGTACGACTAATGATGTCCATGGGCGCGGATGCTACCTACCACCAGGTACCCACCCACGTGCTCGTTTACCGGCTTTGATAATTAAAAAAAGACAGTCGTGTAGATGAACATTCGGTTGCATCTCTGAAGCCGGAAAGTATTAAAAAAACTAACTTTAAGTTTTACCAAAGATTTATTTTTACTTGATTTACTACAAAGATTTGGGGAAACAATTTACATATTTCAGATGCAAAAGTATTTAAAGAGGTTAGAGTTAGTTTTTTTTTTATATCACACTAAAACTAAATAAATGCAAAGTTTATAAGGCTTTTCATTCAATTTTAATTTATTGATTTAATTAATATTAATCTTGTATATTAAAGTCATAAACTTGTTTCCAATGGGTAATAAAACTTTAGAACAGGACGCCGCCTGCTGCATTTTCTATCTCTGTTTTTTAATATAGCAAAAAGTTATAACCTCCATAAGATCTGTTAGTACGTCAGGACTTCACACGATTCAACCACGTCACTCTCAATGTACCCACTCACCAGGCATAATCTTATGCAACTTCTGGACTCCCAATCCCGCCACCACCTCCGATAGGCCCTGGGCGGCTCCCGAGCGGTCCACGGAGCTGGTCTCCGAGGTGAGGGTGTGCATGAGCCAAGGCAGCAGCTCCTCGAAGCTGGCCTCACCCATGCCGCGGACCATGGCGCCAAGAGCGCGGGCTGAGACTGCTCGGACCTGGGGGTAAGATTCATTGAGGCTTTATAGTAACAAAGGCAAATCAGATTTGGGTATTTTCGTTTGCAGTATTGTGCACAAACAATGACACAATCCAGAATAGTATTAATTTTCTTAACAGAAAAACAGCGCTCACTGCTGATACTCATTCGCGTCTAAACAGTGAATGTTGGAAGAGAAAACATAAATATCATATTTCACTGCTATCACGCAGTAAGATACTGTGAACGCATGTGGTACGAACAAAGAAAGTGGAAATAAAAGATTCAGGTGTTCTCGCAGCAGTTAGACAACAAGGCACTGCGGAAATATGACACAATGTTCCACTTCGTTATAAATGAGAAGGTCAAAGGAAGGACAAATATTCGCTAAAAACTAATCATGTTAAACTTTACAAACAAAATTTCATTTCATTCAAACTACATACATTATTTGGCAAAAATAAAAGAGAAGAAATGGTTATATGACTCACCTCAGGCACAGGATCAAGCAGCGACGACTTAAGTCCAGGCATGATGCTGGGCAGATACGGAGCCAGGTCTTTTTGATCAGTCAACGAGTACATGTTCCCAATAATTTGCGCCGCCATCTTACGAGTCTCCGTACTTCTATCCAAGAAGGCTCGTTGGACTACGGGCATGATCAACGCGAGGGACGGAGCGTCGATGAAGTGGACGAACTTTGTGTCCAGTAACGTGTGAAGACACGTCGATGTATTCGCTGAAGGGTCTTGTAAAGCGGCGAGGAGAACGCCGACGATGGCTTGAATTTCAGGGTTTCTGATAACAGATCCAATCACTCTAAGAGCGTCGGCAGCGGCGGCTTGTACGCGTACATGCGAGTCACTAAGAACATCGATTAATCTTGGAACAATGGAAGGTAGACACGAGCTCAATTGTTTTGGAGCGCAGAAAGCCATCGCGCCTAGTAACTCAATAGATCCAGCCTTAGTTCTCCAGTTGTCATCGTCTAAGGCGTGCAACAGCGCTGGCAGGACTAACTTGACTCCGTGGGCAGACAGCCGCGACATGATCAACCTGGCGGCGTCGTCGGCCGCCGCGCGCACGTACTGCGACCCGTCGCCGAGGCACAGTAAGAGGTGAGGCAGTACGTGGACCACGTAAGGCTCGAATAGACGCCCTAGCTTGTGACAGAGCATTTCGAAACCGAATAGGGCACCTAAAAAGAAAAATAACTTTAATAAATGAAAAACATGTTTTACCGTTTTATGTTTTGATACTTGTACACTTAAGTAGTTTATTTTTACCTTCTCTGTATTTATAATTTTTCTTTTCCTGTATGGCTTCAGTCAATTTACCCATAATGTCAAGTTGTTTCAGAGACAAGATTCCCAATCCTTTCACAATACCGGCAATACCATATGCAGCTCCCTAAAAACGAATGAATTACTTTATGAAAAATTATTCAATATAATATATTGAATTTTACACAAATTATTGTCTTACCTTTCTGTCAGCGTATTTGTCCGCTGTAAGCAATTGTTTCAGTAATTTGTTGACAATAGTGGGGATGTCTTGTTCAAGAGCCGGAGAGCTTACAAGATGCGGCAAGCAGTTGCTGACGGCTTCTTGCACCTATTAACGAAGCATAAACTTGTAGAAAATATATAAAGTAAACGTAAAGAACGTCACAATGGTTCATGAAACATTTCGTAGATTTTTAACCATTTATTGAAAAAATGGTTAAACGTTGCGGTTCAGTATGTCGTACAATCATGACGTTGCAATCGGGGGACTTCCGATCATGTTTAGTTTTTTTGCATGGTTCACTAACCATTTATTAGACAATACAAAAGTTTATGTGATTGGAGCCATAACGAGGTGATTCTCACATTACCACGCACAACAAAACTCACATTACCACACGAAAAGTTTCAAATGGTATGTAACTTATTAGAGAGTATCTATTTATCAGGTCTTTATCTTACCTATACTAATACTATAAAGTATGTTAGTTTGCTTCTTTGTCTTTCTTTCATGTTGTGACAGAGAAAAAGTTTGTAGTGAATTTATGCGGGGAGAGTTGTTGGGCTGAAAAGTGACACAGGCTTTTAACCGCGGGAGAATATCTTGTTTCCGCGGTAAAATACACTATAACTCTTCTTTGACCACAAAATTATTCTAAAATGGTCACGGAACACTACCATTCCAGCTACAGTCACGAACCTGCTGACTAGGCGTGGATAAGGCCTGGACCAGGCGGAGCGCGATAGGGCGCACCCTGGCGTCGTGGGGCTCCAGATGGCGCGCCAGCGACCCCACCAGCAGCACTACGCTCTGCCTCACTGCGTCGTAGCCGCCTGACTTCGGAGCCTTGTCCAGGAAGTTCTCGAAAACGGGCAGCTGGCTGCCGAGGGTCTCCTGCAGAGGTTTTATCGATTTGTAATTTAAAAAAATATCTATAGATATAATGGAATAATATTGTGTCATTCCTATTCAGAGTTGTAAGAATTAGACAGTCTAGACACTTATTACCGTGGCCAGCACCAATCACACTCAAAATCAAAATATGACTAGGCAAAATACAAAATATGACAATGCAAAATCAACATACCTTCCCATGCAACTCCACTACCGCCATGGCCGCGACCAGCATCGCGTCCCTCACAGGCTCGCTCCTATCAGCCAGAGCTGTCTCCACGAAGAAGGCCATGGCGGGCGACACGTCGGGCGGGGACAGCTGCGCCGCCAGGGCCGCCAGCGCCAGCGCCACGCCACGCCGCGGCACCCACTCGTCCACGGCGTCGGTTACTACGTGACCGAAGCTGTCAAGCTTTGCGGGAATTAGCTGGGGGAGCGGTAAAAATATATGTATTATTTTTTCGATTGAGTGTATTAAAAATAATAAAAATTGGTAATTGAGTGTAATTAAAATAATAAATTGGTCAAGAGTAATCTATAATATGACATCAATCCGCCGCACCTGCGCCCGAAGGTACTCACCGGCAACTTTTCCATGTATGCAGCCTGCAGCGCGTGCAGCACATGCGTCGCCAGCGGGGGCACGGCGCGCTCCGCCAGGGCCGCCGCCGCCGCTCGCTGCAGCGCCTCGCTGGACTGCTCCACTTCCGCTAGCAACGCGTCTAGGGCTCCGGCGGCGTTCAACCGTGGTTCTAACTCGGGGAGTCGGGACCACAGCTCTTGAGCAAGCTCTCTGGAAAGAAGTATTATTGTTACAGATCGCGCCATACTCCCAGTGCAATCAGAATACCTTACGGTTTGGTGTCACAATAACCAAACAAAGATGTAAGCCGGAGCAAGGGGAAAATAGAAACAAAATCTGAGCGGACGTTTACAGCGATGTATTGCATATTATTCGTCGTCATCTAAACGATGGAGTAGTAGTAATTTTTAAAGGATAAATTATTTGTTAAAAGCTGTATTAAGTGCGACGATCGAGGTCGCGCACTGCGATTATTAGACTAGAAAAGAAGTGTGCGCATCTTTGTCGATAGCACTCACTATATAACGATAAATACATTTTCAAGTTTCATAATATTTACTTCAGTATTGTTTACAAAATTAAACTATCTACACGTTATACTATCTACAGGACTGACTAATGTAAGCTACAGTTATTGACGATGAACAGTGAAACGTAACCCTAAATTCATTGTTATTTTACAGTAACCTATAATTTAAAATTTTAAATACTATTTCGCTCATAATAAGCCTAAACAAAAACAGATTAATAAATCACAGTAAACATAATTGTACCAGCATTCCTCATGAAAAAGACACAAACATAGAAATGTTTAATTTGTGATAAAATTGAGGATGTACAACATTTGCTGATGGATTGTGTCAGAAATAAGGATGAGAGAGTATTGTTATTTGCAGAATACAATTTAAATGTAATGGACGTAGATCTGATTCAGACAATCCTTTCAGAACCAGGGTCAGAATTAATAATAATGTAATAATAATGTAAAAATAATGCTTTCTTAACTTTTTATACTTTAATATACTTAGTTGTAGTGTTATTATTATTATTTGTTTTCTTTGCTGTGTATTTTCTTTTTTTTTTGTTGTATTTAGTTATTTATATATACGATGGGGTCGACATATCTATTGTGGATAAAGACCCTTTTAAATAAATAAAGATTTTAAAAAAAATCATTGTACCAAAAGCGTACTTACTTATTCTCCGGGCAGACATCATGCGTGGCCACATATAACCTCGTAGTAAGTTGTGGTACCAGCTCCTCATCTTCCAGCAGCGTGGACAGCCGGGAAGACAGAAGCAGTAACGCGCGAAGAGCGGCATCACGGACCACCTGGGAGAAATAATTGGGGTTTAATCGAGAAAGATCCTCAAAATATTATTTATTAGTAATTCAGAAACACAAATCGTTTTGTTTGGGTAAAAAATATCAGAAAGTGTTTATTCCAGATTATGAATTTAATGATATTACTTCGCTAAATCCAATCAAGAAATCGTTTCTAGTGAGATCATTAATGCATCCCAAAATCAGGATTGAACAGTAGTTCCGTGGGAGAAAAAAAAGGGGCCAAGTTTCGCACAAAAGAAACCAAGAGTGGCATCGTTTACGACATGAGCTGAGATCTAGTGCGACATACTGAAAAGAACAAGTGTCATAAGGCTGCGCATGTATTAAATCATTGCGAAGACGCTATGCGATGTTTGAAGAAAAAATAAACCAATAGGCTAATAATTTTTTGATTGGGTATAACTTTCTTCTTTGGTAGATTTCACCACAAAAAATACGTGAATACAAAAAAAGTTAAAAACTATTTTACGCAAATGTCAACAGTATTGTAAAAGTTTAATGTAATAACTTGGAAAACCTTTATTGAAAATGTTGTATCAGAGCCATCGTCCATTTGTTTCTACGCTAATGATACATACTTGCTGGTCCGCCTGCAGCGCATGGAGTAGACAGCGCACGTCGCTGGCAGCGAGCGGCGCGCGCGCAGCCCCCCGCGCCACGTCCAGAAGCGCCGCCGCCGCCGCCGCCTGCACCCTACCTGTGCTGGCACCTACAGCAAAACGTACGTATTTATAATCTTCAAATAGATACACCAACTAGGATTGTTCAGCTACGAACATGATCGACACACAGAAACGCTGAGGCGCAACCTCAATACCCGCGACCTTCGATCGAACTAAATAAGAAGAACGCAAGAAGGAACGCTGCTAAATACACAGAAGTAATACAAATATTTACTTGTAAATATTGTTACTGCGTGAGTGTAGTTAATTTAGTATAAATAATGATGAAATTAGTAAATAAATTTGTCTTCCACTTGCAGTCGAGCCTTACTTATCTCCTGCTGTGGCGTCCTCTCACTGTGGCCAAGACACGTTTAGCCATCAGTTGATCGGTATTGTGAGTTTGCTTGACCGGCAGTGAGAAAACCCTATCCTGTGTACATTGCACGACGTACACAACCCTTACATCCTTCCCCCATTCGTCTGTTGCCTTAGGTCGCACGGCGCAGATATCCCGCACTTATATATATATATGTTTACATTTATATGGTAGGGCTAGGGCCGATAGGACTTTAGGGATTTAGGCTTCGTGGGGTTTAGGTCTTTCCCCTGTCACATAAATTATCCTGTGCAGTTTGCCCATCAGGCGGACTGTACAAGGATATTTCAGTTTCATTCTCGATAACTTTATGTAATGGTGCTATTGTAGGAGATACAGAATGCTGAATATTACATATAAGTAGTACACGCTCATTAATTAATGCAAATAGAATAAAAACCACTACAAAACAAACACATCTGAATGAACGTTAATGCAAATAACTTATTCGCTACAATAAATCAAGTAGAAGGTGGAGTGGGGGTAGTTCTACTCAAGTCATTAGATGTGAAACATTTACTTCAAATATTAGAATACTTATACCTTTTTGAATATAAAGCCCTGTGCGGCTCTATAATAACCGACGGACAAACAAAGTGGAAATTTGCATTTCGAAACCAAACTCATAGATATTTATGTGAGAATAAGTTAACAAAAATTAAGTCTCAATTCAAATAATACATCACATGCGCATTGAACATAACAGATTTTGAAATGGACAATTATGAAAACTTTTTCTTATCATAATATTTTTGAACATCCTACGATATTTAAGCATTTTCTTAACAAAAGAAGAACTTTATGTTGCTTGCTTTACTTTATATTTATTCTGTGTTGTATAATAATTAATGAATAATAATTTCTGTGAACGTGTTTTCAACGCCAAGCACAATACTTCTAAATGCAAGTGAAATAAGTCTTTAATATATACAATTAAAGTTCTTTAATACTTAATGTTTCTCAATTAAAACAAAAAAGAACACAACCGAACTCACTTATCCGATGATACAGCACAGTAAACATCCTATCAATAGGCAAGTAAGCGGGTTCTTCCACACCCGCGTGCGCCGCCAGCACCGCCAGCGCCTGCAGCGCCGCCGGTTCCGGCAGGCCAGCGCCCCCCGGGCCCTCCAGCGCGCGCTCGAACAGCCCCCACACGTAGCAGAACGCCGGCGCCGCCAGGGGGGCCCCGGGGCGGTCCTTGCTGCCAACTGTGATCGTGTGCAGGTACTCAATCTGACGCACTACAGCGCTCTGTAGGGGCTCGTCCGTCCAGGACGGGTCGAGGTCGCATTGCGGGTTGTATAATCTAAGGAAAATTTAAACAATATAGACAAAGGCTTTATTTCACATTCCTTACATGGTCTGGCTTAAGAGCGCCCAACATCTTTCACATATAATTTTATATTGTCTAGGTAAAACAAGGTATTGGAATTATGATATATAGCATTATTTAGTGGAATAATCAAGTTTGATTTTGTAAGCTCAAAATACGTTTGGAATTGAAGACTAAGAAAAAGTTAATAATATTTTATTAATTTGTTGCACTACGATTGTTGTAATGTTATTAATTTTAACAATAACATTATTTTATTCCTAACCTGGGCAGCTGAAAGCCAGGAATGAAATGAAGCATTTTGCGTTAGAACAATGTTTATTTGATTTGAAATTCGGATCATACGCCCAACGGTTTAGGATTTAGTTTTGACCAAAGGAAATTTTATTTTTAAAGTATCGCGAAAAGGTTAGTAGCTATAAAAAGTAGGTAGTAAAATATAAGATTCAAAATAATACCCGAAACGGAAAAAAAGAGTAAAGAAAGTTATAATATTTATTTTCATATTAACAAAAACAGCTCAAAATTCAGATTATTCTAACAATGTAAACGAATAGAATTAATATTAACACACAATACTTATTCCCACTTGTGCGGCTCTGATTTGGCTAGCACAGCCTAAATATTGTTTTATATCTCCATGAGTTCAATAGAAACAGAAAGTGACGGACTGACATTTTAACTAGTCCAACGTTAAGTGGGGCTGCGCAAGTGGCCCTTACTTCAAAACTGCTCACATAATAGGATTACTACAACTCGTTTCACTTATGAAATGAAATGAAATAAATTTATTTCAGAGGAAGTCGGTACATTGAAGGTTGTCAAATAACACAAGTTTCACAACATCCTACCAACAAGTGTCGGTGTGCAAACGTTTAGAGAAGTATCAAGTCAATAAATATTCAATAAATTCATGAAACAAAATATAGAAATACAATAGTAACAATAATAATAATTAAACGGCCTCAAAAGATTTTTCATTAAGATAATCATTCATAGAGTAATACAACTTCCTTATAAGTAAGTCACAAAGTCTTTTTTTAAATACATTCATGGGTAAGGTTTTTACATTGAGGGGAAGTTTATTGAAAATTTTAACTGCCATACAAACAATATTTTTTTGAAAAATACAGAGCCTTCGTTCAGGTGTATAAAGCTTTTCTGCATGTCTTCCATAACCAGAAATCATATCACGATTTTTCGAGAACAAGTTTGGATGCTTTTTTACAAATAAGCATACCTCATAAATATACCAGCAAGGCAATGGTAGAATTTTCAAGCTTCTTAAAATCGGTTTGCAACTATCTATATATCTCGCACTTGCTATTGCCCTTACGCATGTTTTTTGTGTTCCAGTTTAGATGTTTATCTATGGTAACACCTAGGAATACTGCCACATCAACATTGTTTATTTTATTATTGTCAAAAGGTATGTCAATTGGGTCATTGTGAGATTTATATGTCATGAATTGGATAATGTTAGTTTTATTAATATTAATTTTGAGATTCAAATAATTTAAATGCCAGTATTTCAGTCAGTGATCTATTAATTTCATTTGGTAATTCGGCCTTATTTTTAGATTTTATTACAAGTCTAGTATCATCTGCAAAAATTGTTTACAATATTTGGTAAATCATTAATGTAAACTAAAAATAATAGCGGACCTAATATGCTGCCCTGGGGTACTCCATATTTGATTTTAAGATATGATCAGCATATATTTACCCGATATATAATTTAGTTCAACACATTGGGTTCGATTTTCAAGGTAGCTTTGGATCCATTCGTTTGCTTTACCTCTGATGCCACATTTTTCTAGTTTTTCTAGTAAAATGCTATGTGATACAAAATCAAACGCTATGCTCATGTCTAGTAGCAGAGCCACTGGAAATGTCTTAATGTTCAAGCTCTCAGATATATCTTTTATAAGCGGAAAAGGGCTAGCATAGTTCTTCTTCTTTCACGGAATCCAAATTGTTCCTCGGCTAGAATGTTATATTTATTTAAGAATAAATAAACATAAGTAATAAAAAGAATTAAGAACAAACTTTTAATCCTCACTAACATAACTTTTGCAAAAATTTTTGATAATATAGATACAAACGTTATTGAACGATAGTTATCCATGTCAGTAGGGTCACTTTTTTATGTATAGGCTCTATTGATTTTTTAAACCATTCTGGGAATTTCCCTTGAGCTAGTGACAAATTAATAATATGAGCTAAGGGCGTCCTTCCTTTAGCTTATAAGATGTGGTTCTGTATGTAATTTGAGACGTTACGCTATTTTGTGTCATTAATACAGTTACTTAACTCTTTGTGATAATAAACTTAATATCCTCTCATTTCACAAATATCAAATACATAAGTAAACAGTTTCTAGTAACCTCAACAAAGCTCTGCCTGGATGTGGCGGCAGCTCAGGCGCTAGACACGTCCTGAGATCGACGGCTAGCTTCAACAGCGGCGCGGCGCACAGCGGAGATGCTAACGCCTCTAGCAGCGCGGGCAGCAGGCGGCGCGCGCGCACTTTTACGCAGGCCGCGCCACCCGCACCCCCCGCGGCCACGGCACGCAATAGACCGCAGCCGCAAATGACTGAGTTTTCCACCTGAATGGCAAACATGTTAAGGTTCAGTTCCTTTTAGAAATGTACCATAGAAGGTTTGATCTTTTGCCTGTAAGTATAATAGCTATGAAGAAATATTAACACATTGTACTGTTTGCCTAAAAATAATAAACGTTGGTAAATGTCAATGTGTACTTAAAAAAAGTCGGTCAAAACATATACAAAACAATATTTTAAAAAAGGGATACGGTACATAATAGTTTAAAAAGAGTACTTGTATTGAACAGTTCGAGAAAATACACTATTTACTCATAGCATGTTCCAAAAAGATAAACGTTTTGAAAACACAGTATAAAGCTATAAGAAACAAATTACCTCAGTGAGTCGCGCGCGGATGGCCTCTTCTTTGGCCAATTGCGCCTTCATTGCTTCCTTTTGCTTGGCCGTTAGCGGAACCTAAATGGTTAAAGACAGTCATATAAAAACTACAATAACATAAAACACTTACTTTTTATATGCACATAATATTTTGATCTATCTTCAAACAAAACATAAAGGTAAAATTCAATCGAACATAAACAGGCAATAACTCTTTATTATGTATATAATATACATCTTTTATTAAAAAATTTCTGTAAAAAAGAGACACATTAGTAACCTCTTTGACTTTGCCCTCCCGCTTTTGTTTTTCAAGAATTTCCCTTCGTAATTGTATTTCTTCTAGTTGGTCCTTGTAGCTGTATGCTTTGCTTTCTCTCTTCAAATTCATTTGTTGACTGTCTTCATTTCTGTAACACAAATAAAGATATTATCATTCTATTGTAACAGTCAGAGTTTATTTTTAAAAAACTTACTTCGGGAACTACTAACTTGATTTAATATACGCCTATTTTTCAACACGACACGATTATCGTCCATAAAACGGCTTCAATTAATAAGATGAAATAAGTACTCATATAAACTTTACCAAGAATAACACATAAACTTATGAAAAAAATATTATCTCACTCTCTCCGATGTCATCATTCAATGATCTAGTGGTACGCAATACCATAAGGCCGTTTAGGCCCGTTTTATTGTTATATCCTAATTTTTATAATTTATTTAGGAAATATAAGTTACTTTGACCCAAAAAAAACTATTTAAATATATAAAAAATGTCTTGTCAAATACCCTATTCAATAAATAAATATAGAGGATTCAATAGCTTTCGGATTTATCGTTCCAGTCCTGCCGTTGTCATTTAGACGTTGTCAGCGCTACGCTGACATTTGGCGCCCGAACAGGGACATTCTAGGCACAGGCAAAACAATTCTGTTTTTTATTCAGTTCTTCGGCCTATTATTGGCCTATTAAAATCTGCATAAAAGAGCTATACTTATTTTTCTTTATATTACATTGAACACTGTTGAAAGGAAATGAGTATTATGCAATAAAACACACAGTGATGTAAAAAAATTACTTACCCAGGTATAGAACTCTTGTCATACAACTCTCCGGGTGGCGTGAGAAAGGTAAAGTATTCGTCCCTCGTCACTCTAAGCAGAGCGGGCGCAGTCAGTGCGTCAATGCAGCGCTGCACAGCGCTACCTAGCGCTTCGCCACCGCAGCTAGCTAGTGTTGATACTATTGCTGACATTGTCTGTTGGATAGTACATTATTATTTTTTTGTTATAGAGAATTATAGCTGAATAATAATATGAATGTTTTAAGTTATGACGACGCCTGAGTCATTTGTAGAGAATATTTGAATTGTCATATTATACACTAGCGACCCGCCCGCCCCGGCTTCGCACGGGTCTATGTCCCTGCATTTTAAATCTGTAATATCTTCGAAAATATTCATTTAAATTACACGCTGTAAAGGGCCATATTGATCTATATTACATGCACAATGTATTTAAGGTAATTAATTGGATAAGGATTAATGTTGTATTGCTTAAAATCGATTCGTAAATAAGCCAATAATTCGCGTAAAAGGTAAAAGATAAAAATAGCTATTGTGAGTTACCCCGAAGAGGTAGACATTTACCACCGCAGACATTTTTGTATGCCTTTTTAAGGTGTACAATACTGTAGCACATTATTTTGATCTATCTAGTATAGTTAAGCCAGCGTTTGCAATGTAAGCGCAGAAAAATGTGTTTATTTACATCACATTAGAAACCTCTAAGATTATCAATGTTCTTCTACTATATTATGCATGTGTTATACATATAAAACTTCCTCTTTGATCACTCTATTTATTAAAAAAACCCGCATTAAAATCCGTTGCGTATTTTTAAAGATCTTAGCATACATAGGGACATACATACAGCGGGAAGCGACTTTGTTTTATACTATGTAGTGATTTAATTATTACGTAGAATATAGCACATCCATAAAAGCTGTTCGAGGAAAATATCGACCAATAGGATAACTTCATTTATTTTTGTCTTCTTCTTATATTTATCGATTATAAACAATTAAACAAATTATTCGTCTTTGTCATAATATTCTAGAATACTGAATGACGTTCGCCACATACGGAGTACAAAAAGAAACTAGAGTTATTACTTAAAACCAGGGACCGAAAAGGTAACCTTTATGACGGTTATAATCGGTTTATTTTCAAAAATTCGGTTTAAAAACCCTACATAAGGAATAACTCTTATTACGGCTGAATCATTTTCGGTTCATTTTTGTTTAAAAAGCTATGAAAGACAATGACAGAGCGATGCTCGATCGTCGGCATGGGTATTTTTGCAGCTCGCCGGATCACCTATATGCAATATTCAACATTATTTTCGTGGGAAAATGTTTGTTTTTGTACTTGCATGCAAAAACATAAAAGGCCCTGTATTCTTCACATAATTCTATTTTGATTTAATTTAGAAGAATTGAATTTTTGCGCAATACAATTGATTGATTGCAAATAAAATACTTGTATTACTTAAGTATTAAGTGATGATTTATGTAATAATTTATAGGTATTAATATTGTTAAGTAATAAATTTTATAATGGTTGTGTTAAAGTTAGTTCTTGTCTTTGCCGCTTGAGGAGCTCACATCTGTTATTATTATCTGTGTATTGCTGTCAACTGTCATCTGTATGTTCCTTTTCCAATTCATGTGTAAAAAAACTTGTTCGTATAATAAAGTGTTGAAATAAATCATAGAAATCTTATTCAATTTCGCCATTACCTGAATAAATATTTATACATTATTATTTATATTTTCTTTGTGTTTTGATTTACAAAAGTAAAATAACTTAAAATGTTTTATAAAATATTTAAACGTTAAGAATTTGTGTTTTGTAACTACAAATACTATCATTATCATTAAGATGTATGAGTTTTGTAATTTATTTGGTCAAAATATAAATCTAAATCGTCTTTAAAATGTGAAATTCATTTCTATAAACATTCCGAAGAAAAATTAAACTTTATCATAATGTTTGAAGTGCGTAATTACAAAGACTCCACTCACCTCATTAGGAACAAATCTGATCACATAGGTATTCTTCAAGTTATTAGCATAGAAAGTGACCAACTTCTCAGGGTCCAGCTTGAGGTACTTGACCAACTTGACCCATGCTCGCTTGTCGGTAGACACAACCAGTGGGTGGTGGCAGGCCGGTAGTGCTTCTATTACTAGGCTTTCTTTTTCTTCTACAGGGTAATCTAAAATAAAGCACATATTTTTTCAACTAAAAAAGCTAAGAAAAGCTGTACTTTCTCTCAATTCTGTCATTTAGTCCTAAAAATATTCAAGTTTATGTATATGTAAGTTTATGTTATATATATATATATTTATGTTATATATATATTTATCCTTTTTTTAATTTTAATTTTACACATTTCAATTGTAATTTTGCCCTTAAAGTTTAATTAGAGATTTTATTTTTAAAGCAACTTTATTGCTTCAAATGGTAACATGGAATATGTACTTACTAAATAATTTGGGAAGGAGCTGTCTTCCAAGAAACAGGTTTTCCTAGTTTGGAAGACAGAGGCCATAATTGTATTGTTAATCGATTTTTATGCAATAAAGTTATTATTATATTAGTATGAACCTTACGGACTTCTGGAATGACAACATTCCTATACTACGAATCACATCTGTCGTCGACCAGCTGACACCATTATTGCGTACGAGAGATAAGGACAGATACAATAATCGATCGCTATCGCAATGTAACTCAGTAACGGTCACTTTGTTTACGTATTTTATCTCGCCTCGTTGGTCTTTCACAAGAAAGTGAATTGAGTTAAGGCGAAGGAAGTTACAGTTTTTCCTTTTTCGTTATAATATGTCAATTAATATTGAGTAATATTTTTTCTAAAATTGAGAAACAGTTTTACTTTTATGATTTTGTACATCACAATAGACATGTCTTTTGAGAAGGCTTTGACAGCCCCATTTTTAAATTGAAAGAAAGAAATAACACTGAACTTACCTCTATATGAACACAGAGCATGAGCACAATCTATTATTATCTTTCCAGTAACATCACATCCCGTCCCTTTCTCGTCCGATGGAGTCTTCTCTTTCACACTTAAGAACTTATTGTTTTCTAGAATTTCATTCAATTTAGCTACTAAATTCTTGGCTATTTGGCTTTTCTTGGTACTACCTAAGAGTTTTTTTACATCTTCTATTGCACTGTCTCTTACAGCCTTAGTAGTAGATAATAAAGTGTATATTAAAGCTTTGTAAATAGGGGAGTCTTTGTCTTTTACTACAGTTTGATAATTTTCCAAAACGCTTGTGCAGAGCCACACCACCTGTATGAGCACTATAAAGGAGTAAATGTTATAATTTATTTGCCAACTCTACTATGTGTCATGAAGATAGAAAGAGAAACAAATAATTTTTAATTACAAAATGATATAAAGGTTTTTTGAATGAAGCAAGAAACATATTTCTTATATACCTTCAGGCTGCATGTTAGCTAGCTGCTTATAATGCAACAGGGCACCATGGTGGGCGGGGTCCCAACTCGGCCCCGCCCCATTTGCCACACCCCCCGCCGCCAGCGCTGACACCGCTTCGCTGACGCTGTTTATCTGAAGAAAATATGCCAATTTAATGCAAAGTTAACTGTGCTGTGCATAATGATGACATATAAAAACTTAGAAGAAGATTCCTAAATATTTGCACATTTTATATACACTACAAGATAAAAAAATTAATATAAAGTCAACAATATCCTTATACATTGATTTTATCTTGAGACTATCAACATACCAAATAAAAACCTAAGCTACTAAATCTAGAAATCAAATTTGGCTTCATTTCTGACGTAAGCATGGAAAAGCTTTCATGCGGTCAACATCAAGTCAGAAACCAAAACACAAATAAATGACTCTTCTGCACCTGTCCAGTATTCTGCACTCCTTTAGTGACAGCAGCCTTTAACGCCGGAAGCAACGAGTCCACGTTGGCTGTAGGATGCAACCGGAGCGTCTCACTGACCAGACCCACGTACGCCACGCGTACCGTGTCCGGGGTGTTTTTAGATGACAACTGTTTCTGGAATTAGAAGGAGTTGGTTAAAGTTGGGGAAATATTTGTAGATTTATATTCAGTCACAAATAACTTTACAGAATTGTGGAAGAGGGTCGTCAAAGCATTACAATGTTATTTTATTTCAAATATTATGTGGAAATCTGTAACAAGGACAAAAAGTAATTTTGAAATCAAGAAGTTGAAAGGCCTCCCAAGTAAAATAAGCAAGAGAAAACTACCAACTACGCTCAATAAATACAATCAATTCAAACATTTACCACAAATCTGACGAGGTCAAATCTATTTATTTCTTGCAATTCACGATGGCGAGCGGGCTAAACTTGTAAACTGTGCGTGTCTGACGGAGCGGTCAGTCGCGAGTAGGGGTGATCGTTTAAACGAAAAGCACTTAAAAAAGCATGCTTTTCAACATAAGCGCTCAAGCACGCTTTTTATATAAAGCCGATAACGTTAAATTGTACCAATAGTTTTATTGAGAGGGATTAAATTTGCCTTGCCTTCATACTTTAACGGGCATTAACATTAAACACGTCATAAAACACAAGCATGTAGAAAAAATTTTAAAGGAATATTGAGTTTGTGAATCAAGTGACAGTGATATGGAAGAGTTTGAAAGTGACTGTGACAGTTTATTCGAAGAAGATTAAATTATTGTGCATACATAATAATAGGGAATTTTAAATTAATTATTTACTTTGAAATTCCTTTGTTAGTAATAATTTGTCAAAATCTTAATGACTATATTATATTCCTATACTATAAATTTCATAAGCATTCCTCTTAATTTTTGTATGCCGACCATACTCGACTTGCTGTCTCGCACACTTTGACACGTCTACAAATACGTATTAACCACAAGTAAAGAACGCTCGCCTTCGTGAGTTGCAAGAACTATATCATGAACTTGACATGTCATGATTTACAAAATCATTAAAAATATCAACAAAGCCAATAAATTCAGGAATTAATATTCTAGTTAACAACTATTCAAGCAAAAAAAAATTTAGAATATACCTGCAAAACATCGATCATAATTGGCGTGCGACTGCGCAAGCTATACCTGCGCATAGCCTTAGTGGCATGCAACAGTGTTCTTTCATGGCACTCCGCTGCTAACACGCGCGCGAACTGTTCGCTCGCGAGAGTAAAAACTTTCTGTTGGGCCTCCGGGTCGTCGAGCTGGATTTCACTCAGTGCACTGATACCCTGTCAACAAATTGAATAATCAAACTTTATAAGTCCTACATAAGGTAATTGTAAGGTCAAGATACTTCAATCAGTGAAGCAGAAGGAGCGAATTTTTGATTTTAAAATGTAATTTGCACCCATGAGGATTTTAGAATTTCGGATACCTTAAGAGAAACAAACTTTGTTTTAAAAATAGTATACTTTTCTTAAAATACATATTTTCATCTATTAATTATACCTGCAAAATAAAGCTTTTCTTGATTGTATATTTTCTATATTTCTGTAGATTTGATAAGTAACAAACTTATTCAATAGTATTTCTTTTACAATAATCACCTGCAAAACAGATATTTTATCTTCAGCTGAAGTAAGTTTCCCAGAAGAGCCATTATAAAATGCGAATGCATGGTTCACTATCGCAGAAGCAACTTCTAAACTTCGTACATTAATGGCTATGCTTTCCAATGCATTTTGTGATTCTGAACGTACCCACTCATCTTTTGAATTTAAACCAGCTGGAAAATATAATGTAAAAATTTTTATGTATAAAGCATGTAGCTTATTACAATATAAATTACATGCAAGCCAGATTGACAATCTCGAAAATATCAATATCAATTTGACACTTTTTATTTTCTGCCCAAAACTATAAAAATCTTTGTTTTATTCATAAATTAAAACATCTTACCTATCAAATTTTTAGCAATGTCCACAGTAGAGTTCTCAAGATCAATTTCTAAATTAGCAACAACTTCTCCAACGGCCTGAGTTATAGTTTCTGGACTTCTGAGCATAGCTTTGTGAAGTGCTGGCAGTAGGGTGTCCTTTATTTCAGATTTATTTAGAGTGTGGAGTAATTCTGCACAGCTCTTGATATAGTTGGCATTAGGTCGGACTTTTACACTTATGAGGCTTTTGATAAAACTTTCTAGCATTTTCCCCTGTTCATAAATGTTAAAATTAAAAACCTATAGGATAGATCAAATTCAAGACACAAATATATTAATATTATTTTGAATTTAATATTTATGTAAATACAGAATTGATTGATAACTCATGTATGTTATGAAGGATATTGAAGTAGGATACTTTATTATAATTTGATTGGAGATACCTTATGTGGGGCAATGGCAGCCTCATTTCCAATATCCCTGAAGTGCTTGCAGAGCGCTGAGAATCCAATTGGTACATGAGGGCCAGCATCAGGAGCCTGTGCTACCAGCACTGATACCCAAAGTGATAATTTCTCTATGCCAATCTTCTTCCAAGCATTATGGACCTGCATAAAACAACAAACAAGCTTAAGATGCCCGATGGTAAGTATCATCCACACCCATCATATAGTAAATGATGGCACTCACTAAAAGCATAATTAAAGATTTGTAGAATCATAAATTATAGGTTTGTAGATTATTTACAATGCTATTGATTGAATTATGATAAATGTTGCTCTGGTAACCATATGTTTCCATTAAAATATATTTGTTCCTGTAATGGCATTGGCCGTGCCTTCCCTTTTAACATAATACAACTTTGTGAATGTGGTCATGGAGGTTAAAAAAAGGCAAGATATTAACAAAAGAAACTCTACTACATTTTTACACCTATTTCAAGACTTACAACTGTGACAAATCTTTTTAAGACCGAAATAATAGCTTAGTTTAGTAATATTACATATTTACATTTTAGATGTATAAATCTAACTATAATAATAATAATAATACTATGTAATAAGTATTACAAGAAAATGTCTAGCATAAAATTAAATAACTTTTTGGCTTCTAAATCTGGGATTATAAGTTTTCAAAAAGTCTGATAACCATAGACAAAATTTTGGCCAATTAGAAAATATTTCTACTTTTTAAAAATTGTACTTACTAAAGCATAGCTTTTTTCAACACTTTTATAGTTCCCACATGCAGCAATGACGGTAAGTAAGTTAGCCTGAGACAAGACTAATGCATTATAATCTATGTCTTCCTTTAGTAATTTAAAGGAATTTTCTGTCAAAATTGTTGTCCACCGAAGTACATACAACCCACTCTCACATGTACTTCTCCTGGAAATCAGAAAAATGTTGAATTAATTTCATATTTAGAATTTTATGGTAAGCTTATTTATTTCATTTGTTAGTTTTTTGATTGATTCTTGTAAGTGTAGACACAAATTAAAGTAGTCTTTTAAAATTATTGATTTTGTAGCACAAAATATCATAATTCTTACGTTGCTGCAGTATTCCTCAGTGTTTCTGAGATGTCTAGCAACAATGGTAAAAGACTGCGTAAAGTCCACTCATAGTGATTGGTAATGAGATGGAGTATTAAACTTCGAACATATGATTGTGACTTAGAATCTCGGTAGCGGTGTACGGTCATAGTAAGGACACGGCACACAAATCGTACCACTGGCTCCGTAATTTCTGTAAAATAAATAGGAAAACTGGAAATCAATAAATACCTTCCACAACCTACAAAAATTAAACCAATAACTTACTTTACACAACAAGTACCTACTAAAGATAATTAACAAGGGTATGAAGAAATAAACTCTACATTACCTGGTGTTGATAAGACATCCTGAATTTCTTCAACAACATCACGTCTCTCTTTCAAACCTGCAGTTTGAATTCGGTATGGGATATCCTTTAATTTCTTTAAAACCTAAGAAGAAATAATAATTGTATAAAAGCCATTATGAAACTTTTAAGTAATACTATCCAATAATTCCAAAAATACCTCTGTATCAGCCATAGTTATCAAACATTCAATAAATTTATGAAAAAGCACACGTCTGAGCACTCCACCATACGGCTAAATGACATTTGTGACAACTTCAAAGTTTTGACATTGCAATGATGAATTGACGTCTCGAATATAGTTGTACAACACAAAATAATAATAATAATAATGTTCGTTGTTGAACGAAAAATAAGCAAATGTACATAATCACTGGATACAAATCGGTATGTAAAGAAAAAATTTCTGATTCTAATTCAAAAACCATTTCGATATATCACTTTGTAATAAGTTATTTTGTTAATACAAGCTAGCAGGTAAAAGGTTAAGCTTCGCGGTTAAAATGCGCGGTGCGCTAACATTCTGATTGTTCGTCGCTGAAATCTAAAGTCATAATGTAATCTATTTCATAATTTAATCTATTCATAGCTACATAGATCTTTGACCCTGGTTGAAATAGGAGCAAATTTTTTACATTTTTACTAAGGAAAATTAATAAGAAAGCTTTTAAATTCTTTAGTCGCCTAATAAAAACATTAAAAAAGAAAAGTCATGTGTCAGTTTTGACAGCCCATTCTGAGAGACCATAGCAGCATAGCAGGAGTCTTCATACAAAAAAAAAAACTAGGAATTATGTCTATCGTTAATGCTCTTCGATTATGACAGCTCCGTTGCTACTTTTCGGGCGTAAGTACAAATTGTCACGTCACCTCAATGTGAATGATAACACTATGTTCAATTAATGATGTACGGTGTTAGGTTATCTCTCAATGTTAGGAAGTCGCTCGTCTAATGCGTACCATCACTAATTAGGTTGTGAGAGAGACCATGCTCCGTAGCTTGGGCACTGTGAGCAATACGATGGCGGCGTTTATGAAGTCATTGATGACGTATCGATATCGCTGTGCGCGCTCAGGCATTCGGAACGGGTATGTTAGCGCTACGAACGATATAATCGGCAATCGGAACGCAGCGATAGTCGACCTCTATAAGACGTCAAAAATGTCATGGCTAGGTTTTCAATAAATTTTAATGTCTCATCAAGAATCCATAGCAAATATATAGTTGTTCATTGCAGGTCATATAAGCCAGTAGCTCAGAGGTTAAGGCATACAGAGTGGTTTTTTTGAGAAGGGCTGTAATGGCCAATTCCGAAACCACGAGAGTTAGGGAAAAGTCGTGAAAGGAGTCATGAGAGCCCTCTATTTATAAGAAAACAATAACTGCATATTTATCTTTTTCAAAAATCTTTTAGTTTTGACGGAAATGGATCCGAATGATTAAAAAAAAATTAAATGTTGGACTTGGCCATCACCGCCCTTCTCAAAAAACCACTCTGTATAATGACTTTACTATCAACAAGCGAACTTTTTGGAACGAAACGAAAAGCACTGTCTACACTCCTCATTTCGTTTTCTATTTTATGCACACGTTTATAAGTATTCACTGACAGTATGGCTTAGTAGTGAAATGCAAAACAAAAATGTTAGGCTGCATGGACTAGATTCCTTGTCTTCCCCTCAGGATAAAGAATTAAAAAAAAAAGCAAAACAAATGAACAACTTGATTGATTGGAATGGAAATTCTCACTTGATTAGCTGATGCTAAGAATGAAAGTAAATAGTTGATTATTAACTAGAGAAGCTTTGCCAACCGTCTTGGAGTACATTAACATGGACAAAAGACAGCAACAACTCAAAGAATTACGAAACTTTACCGAATCTGCAGATGCTGAAATAACGATGATTTTACAAAATTTGCAGTGGGACCGGCAAACCCTTTTGCAGGTTCTTATGATAAAAAGAAACTTCTGTTTGTATCCGTTTGGTAAAAACATATTACTGATTTATTTATAATTATTTCAGAAACCAAAAACAGTTTGCAAATTTAACAAACATCATTCTATACCCGCTGAAGTTGCTGAAATACATGAAAAAGAATGCTTTTATAAATACTTAGGTTACTCTAAAGACGATGAATTCCTACCTGATGCTGACGAAAATGCATTCAATGCAATCAAACTAAGTGGGTTTTTATTCTTTTGTATCTAATGAAAAAAATTTACAAATTAGTTAGATTTGTTCAAAAGAATACAAGATCAACCATCTATAAACATGTTTCAGGTCATAATGACATAAACAAAATTATTCATGAAGCTTCCATGCAGGATCCATCCTTCAGAAAAGGTATAAAATTTAATTTTAAACTGGTTACAAGTTCTTAAATTTCCTATAGGATTACATTTAACATTTTCTATTGATTTTTCCAGTGATGACATATCTAAATCCAGAGTTTGATCAGTGCCTGTATCCTTTTTCACCTGTGCATATAATATTATTTATCTAATATAAGATACAGTGAGTGTCATCTACAAACTCATGCCCATAACTTTCTACACATCACAGTGTGTGACCGTATAACAAAAGTGGGACTTAGTAGATGACACTCACTATACTCAACATTCTCAAAGTTTAAAACATTAGCAAAAATCTTTATTACAATTTTTAGTTTTAATTGTATAAGTCTTAGTGAATTTTCATCTTGAGATTTTTCCTAAACATTACAAAGGTGTACCAAATACGGAGTCAGAGCCAATGACACTGGCACGGTTACAGTGTACATACACAGCTGACGAAAGAAGAGCCATTCACAATGCGGTTATAAAAGCCTGCCCAGCTACTGTTGACCCTTTCAATCTTGAAATTATTAAGTAAGTATTCCAAACATATTTTTGCTTAGGCCTTGTATGTTTTACATGTTAAGCTCTGTATTAATAGTAATAGAAAGTTGACTGATAGTGTAGAAGTTAAATAGATCAAAATTAAAAGTCGCACTCTTTGTGTTACAGCAAGGATGGTTCTCAATTATCGAATAGTGAGAGCCAAAAGAAGAGCCGCCTGGAGTTGGAGGCGGAACTGCGCGACATAAAGCGGCGGCGTGCGCGGTATCGTGGCGCCTGTCCTGAGAAAAACTATTCACATGTGCTCAGAGGACTCATTGAAACTCAGGTTTGATGTGACATTGTTTGTTAATTACTGGGATTAGTAAATTTTTTGTGAACCAGTAAAACATGTTGAAAATTTCTGAGCATTGGGGTAAAAACAAATGGATGGTGAGTCGAATACAAAATCGATGTAAAAGTTTTACAGAATTATGAATAATTAACCCACTTGAAATTAAAATCTTGTATAGTTGCAACTGATTATTGCTTTATTGCTTGCCACAATTTTTCACCTTATGTAGTTGTAACCAGGAAGTTGACAAAAAAATTACCATATGCAGCTTCAACGAAGATCATTCAAATATTCACAGTTCTCACCGAGCAATGGGTCATTTTGAATATGTTGTCGGTCAGCCGATTAAATCAAGACTGGCCCGTTTTTGCATTTTTATTACATTTTTGTCCGGATGCTTTTGAACGCATACCTGAAGTTCATTTGTTTGTATGTCAATGTTGGAGAGTGAACAAACATTAATTACCATATTGATAAAATATTTGACTTCCATACAAAAGTGGTCATTCATCTATACTTCAGGTGTTTATATTATATTTCTTTTAAAAGCAATGAGCATAATAGATATTACAGTACTAAAAAGAAAGTACACAGTGAAAATAAACAAAATACTGTTTTATCATATCAGATGAACAACAACGTTATGTCTTAACATTATTTAAATTGTTTAACAAAACTTGTAAATATACATAGTTGTAGACCTAAGATTTTTTACTTTTCAGATGGAAACCTTATCAAGTCAAATACAGAGACAAAAAAGGGGAGATAGTGAAAGAAAAATTAGTAAAGATGAAAACTCTTACCTAGAATGTAAATCAACAAGAAGTGAAAAGAAGTCAAAAAGATATGAAATAAAACATGCAAGTTGCAATGGTGATTCTATATCTTATGATAAAGAAAGAAAAAGGAAACATGAAAGTGTGTATCACCGAAGAGAACAAGAACATAGACATAAAGATTCTATTACAAATGATAGCAAACACAGACATGCAAAAAGAGCAGAGAAATATGAGATTGATAATTCAAGATCTAGAAATCTTCATTCATCAAGTTCCCGATATGAAGTTGAATCCAAATATAGCTCCTATGATAGACATAGAGATCGAAAACCTAGGCAAAGAGATAGAGATGATAGAAGACATAAAGACAGAGATAGTAAATATTATTAAAAAAAAAAAGACAATCACTATAACAATACTTTGAGGGAAAGAAGTAAAGAACACAAAACATTTGAAATTGAGTAACATTTGTTAATTGTTGTATAATTGAGTATTTTATTTATAATTGTGGTAAGTTAACCTGCTTCTCATTAAATAAAAATACATGACTTGTATCTACTTCCTGCCTATCATTTTAATTTACTTTCAACAACAGGAAAACATTTTAAAGCTATACATATATGTATTCCGGTGAGCCACCAGTTGAGTCCAGGGCATTGATTTAGATGACTTATTGACCAGCGGGTTGGGATGGTGGGGAGCATTATCGAAGTGGCGTCTAGACGCCAACTTCATGAATGCGACAATGGTGGGCAGCTCGAGATCGTTGTGCAGATCTAAGTTGCGGACAAAGGGCCTCGACGCATTTGCGTATGAACCTATTTTGAATAACCTGCAAGTGATTGAGGTTCGACTTGCTGGCGTGAGCGAAAGCCACACTGGCATATGTCATGATGGGGCGGATGCAAGTTTTGTAAAGTGTAAGCTTATTTCTAAGCGACATTCTATTCTTCTTGCAAATTTGAGGGCCTACCCATGACGAAGGCGGCTCGGTCCCCACGAGTTTTATGTGATCCGCGAATGTTAGTCCACTATCTAAACTTTAGATTCTAAAGTGACTCCTAAATATTTGACTTTTTTAGCCCATGGGATCGGAGTACCAAACAGGGTGATCTGACCTAATCTTTTGGAGGGTTTCCTAGAGGTTGTCCTGTAGCAGGTTGAGATAGAGAAGTACACTGCTGCACTTTTTTCTGGGTTGACTTCTATTCTCCATTTCCTAAGCCAAGCGCCTAATGCGTTGGCTGCGAATTGAAGTATTCTAGTTAACCTACGTAGATTCCTGTCAGATGTGTATAGCGCGGTGTCGTTTGCAAAGAGCGCTAGGTAGCGCTCTACTTTCTCCGTCCTTGGTATGTCACTAGTGTATAGTGAAAACAAAGTTGGAGAAAGCACCGAGCCTTGTGGGACACCGGCTAATACAGGACGGGGATTGGAGAGTGCACCTTCCAATCTGTAGCAAAAGATTCGACAGTGGAGAAAGTCTAGTATGATGTGCACGAGGCTGTCTGGCACGCCTAGTTCAAAGAGCTAATATAATAAGCCGTTGTGCCAGACCTTGTCGAAGGCTTTAGCCAAGTCAAAGAAAAGCGCACCTGTGCCTGTCGGTTTTCGACCTACGTTCGTTTGCTCCAAGATGTGCTCCGTGATGCGGTGCACCTGTTGGACGCAGGAGTGATGGGACCTAAAGCCGAACTGTTCATCCGGTAACAGGTGCTTCGAATGGATGACCTCTCGGAGCCTGTTCAAAATTATCCTTTCGTATAATTTGCCTATCGCGCTAAGCAAGCTAATAGGACGGTAGCTTGTAGGTAGATTAGCCGGTTTCCGGGTTTCCTAATGCCTATGACAATCGCTTCCTTGCACGTTTGCGGAAAGGAGCAGTTTGTTAGTAAGTTATTGAAAATAACTACTAACAGTTGTATGAGTGCGAGTGGGAGAGCTTTCAGAACCCTGTTTGGTATTTCGTCTAAACCTGGGGCTTTCCACGGTTTTAGGTTTTTAATTATTGTACCTCTTCCACCGTTACCGGTTGGAGGGTGTCAGTCGGTGGGTTGCCGTATTTAGTTTCGACTGAGGTTTCTGAACTCGGTGTACATTGTTGGGCTAAGCTATCGGCTAGGGTTTCAACTTTTTCGGAGTCATCGAAGGCGGGAGTCATGGGTGGAGGCCTAAGGCGCGGAGGCATCGATGACGCGGTAGAGTCCATCTTAAGAGACTTCGCCAAGCTCCAGTACGCCAGATGCGAAGGCGAAATCTTTTCAAGAAGCGCGTCCCACTTGTTAGACCGCAGTTCGCGTATGCGAGATTTAACATCTCGCTGTAGGGCCCTCATGCGGATGCGGTTTGCTTCGGTCGGAGCGTAATCGTACACCCGGATAGCCGCGTTCTTTGCTTTCAACAACTCCCACACATCCTCAGGCAGGATCCAGCGGCGATCATTCGCCACCGGAACCCGCCTGGAAGATGCACTGATAGCAGTTCGAAGTGGTTGGTGAAAGCACCGATCGCTGCATTGGTCTCCTCGAGGGATGACAATGAATCGGGAATGGTGTTCAGGTCGGGGCTGTCGGTTGCCTTAAGGGCTTCCGTTAGTTTGGCCCAATCAATGTGTGCCCTCGTTTGAGGAACGGGGTCACTTGGGATACCTAGCTGCATGACTACCGGTCCGTGATCCGAAGTAAGCTGGTGGATGACTTCTACTGAGTGTACCATTAACACTTTGTAGGATTGCTATATCGAGAATATCGGGACGATGATTTGTGTCGTAGGGATAGTGAGTCGGTTCCCGAGGACCCACTACATCACAGCTTAGCGAATCTAACATGTGATGAAGACGACGGCCGTTTGGGTTGGTAACTACGGAGTACCAACCTGAATGTTTCGAGTTAAAGTCACCAGCTAGTATTACGGAGGGACTCATATCGAGTAGCGACTGGAGGTCGCTTTGAAGTATAGCTTTATCTGGTGGTTGGTAGATGGATGCCTGCGTTGGCTGATGGCCGCTCATCGCTATTCTACAACAGAAAACTTCGATATTCTCGAGCTGTGGGGTATCGACAGGTATACAGTGTAGTGACCTTTTGTAATAGATGAGAGTACCGCCTTTATCGGCGGTAAGCCTATCGCTACGAACGATGTTGTAGTTCGCTATTTTCGAGTCCTTGTGACTAGGTGTCAAAAAGGTTTCCTGTACAAGTAAGATGTAGATTTGGAATTCTCGAAGGAGTTCATGAATTTCATTACGCTGATGTTTAAGACTATCGGCGTTGAAGTAGCCGATAGTGAGGGACCGAGGTTTTAATCTAGAGGACGCCATTGAAAAGTTTAATTTATTGAATTTTTGGACGTTCGCGATAAGCGCCTGGTGTTCGATCGCGTCGAAGCACGTCGCCTGGAAGTCACCCTTTCGGCTCGTAGTTTGCCGCATTTTTTTTTATTTTGTTGTGTCTGATCATTGGGGATTAATAAAAAACGCATCAGGAATTGATCAAACATGAAAACAGCTATTTTAAAACCAATTGAAACCAAATTGTTAGAAATTAACTAATTTGAATGTAATAAAATACGATGGTCGAGATATTACGTCCTAACCAGTATGCTCCATCTGTACGAAGGGCGTAATATTACGTCTACCCAAATCTATCACCAGACGCGGTTGGCGTATTATTACGTTTCCCAAATTATATAGACAACATCGGTGTTGCCCATTGTAATAAATACTACGCAACTATTATTTTTGTTAAGCTAAAAAAAATTGGTGTTTTATTATTGTATATAACTAAAGATACATATATTTTTTTATACTCTCATATTTTTTTTGGTAAATAAGAGCAATTAATTTTTTAGTTTTTTTTTAAATTTAATAGCAATAAAACACCTATATTTTTTGCTATTAAATTAAAAAAAAAACTAAAACATTAATCGCTCTTATTTATTAAAAATTTATGATTATAAAGAAAATTATCGATGATTATTTATAACAATAAAAAGCGGGAAGGAAAAAACTGTTATCAGGGTGGGTAAGATAAATAAAGTTAGAGTTAGACATTTTCGTGTAGTGAATAGGTGTTTCATGTTTATGCTTTTCGGCATGGATTTAATGGATTTACAGAGTGAAATAAATGTTGCTGGACCTAGTAAAAATAATAACAAAAGTAATAACAAAAATTAAGAACAAATATAAACAACTACTAACCGTTCATATTTTTTACACTTTATTATACTTGAATAATCCTGAAACTTGGAACACTTGTAGCATATCATATATATGTATAAGAAGTGAGTATTTTTCCACCGTTTCAGTAGCGCTGTTGCGTCCTATAACCTACGCACAGGAGTGCCGTCCTTGTTGATCTGCTCGTTTATGGCGGCAATTTTGTTTCAACGGAATAATACGCCCACCGTATGGTAAACGGATTTTGGTCGGACGTGATATCACGCCAGCTGCATGGAAAGGGTTAAACAGCAGATACCCAAATAGGTAGATCGGACGTCTAGGGCCAATTTTGTGGCCTCCACGTTCACCGGATCTAAATCCATTGGATTTTTTTACTGGGGCTGCCTCAAAGAGGAAAAGTATACCGTAAGCCTATACGGTCTTTGGACGAACTCCGCAGTCGTGTCAGAGCAGCCGCATCAAAAATAAGCGAGTGACGATACACTAAACAGCTCAGAAGAGCATTTATCCGAAGATGTAGGGCATACAATTTGACCATTTACTGTAATGTAAAATAAATTATTTTAAATATTAAATTTCGTTTTTTATTAACCCATTTAAAGCCAAATGAAAATCACTGAAGAAATTTCTTAAATTCTTTTATTATTAGACAATTTAGAGGTAAAGTAATACATGAAACTTAAAAAATCAACAATATGTTTTTTTTTCAGTAAGTTACAGGGGTGTTCCCAAATTGGCACAATGGCTTATGTGTGATATTTAGTAAAGCATGACTTTTCTATGTAAAGTGTTTTTTTTGCATTTTTTACAACCCCAGCGGCCCCTAATATGGCAAATACAACACCTCACTCGTGTCAGCTTTTCAGGAACGTGATCAACGCCATCTAATCGCAACCCTTCAATATTAGATGATGAAGGACGAGGTATATTTCTTGTAAGTGATTGTCTTAGGTAATATCTGGCAACGCTTCTTCTAAAAAGAAGTTGATCCATCGGTTCTTCTTTGGCGATCACTTGCAGTCTTCATGCATTTGCCATAGCCATGTCAATCATATATGTGAATAGTAGCCACCACCATTTCTCGCCATGAATGCTATTCCTGTGTAACGATATAGACTGATCCAACTCATCCACACCACCCATACTTTTATTGTAATTTTGAAAGGCATGTGGAATATTTACATCAACCTTTTCTTTTTTTCTAACTTTGAACATTTTGTCAATCGTATTAGGCGCATCATTGTTATCAACGAGATGCAAATTTCTCTTGATTTCTCGGTATCTGTTACGAGACATTGCTTTTGACACCACATCCACTCCGATATCCTCATCTCATGACCAATACATATGGTCACGTGGCAGCTTATGATAACCTGTAAGAATTAGTATACCGAAAAAAATTTTTAGTTCCGTAGCAGTAATGCAAAAATTATGACGGTTATTTTGGTTTGCATACAAGTTGCTGAAGTCGACAATCATCGAGTATACTTCATAATCAAATATTTGAATAGGTGTCAAATCCCTCAACTCTTGTTTGACAAGAGATTCATTCTCTAATAAGCTGTCAGTTTGTATACAGTTAGTAGTATACGTCGGTGAACATTTTCGCCATGATGGTGCATCGAATGTACGTTGTTGAGAAGGCAACCCTGCTTGTGTAAAACTAAGTCGTTGTCTTTTAGCAGCCAAAGGTTCATCATCACTGCTATCTTCAGAAGAAGAATGGATACCTATTCCACGCACAAATACCTCAATGTTGCCAGGGACGTCCTTAGGTAAACAGCTAGGCGCAATGTCATCGTCACCCTCTTCTTCATCGGTAACAACGCTTGGTTCAGGTGGAATAATTGCTAAATCGTATTCTAAATCATCCCCACTATCTTCAGCTAAGGCGGTTACAGCTTCTTATAAACCTTTAAAGTTATTGCTGCTACTAAAATATTGCTTGCCACTCATTCTGATTCTGTAAACAAGAAAATATATTTAGTACACTTGTAGCCGCTGTGCCAATATTGGCACACCTATGTTTAGGTAATTATAATTTCTTACATTGGTAAACTAGCTACATTCAAGTACTTGTTTGTGCTAAGTAATTTAGTTATCTGGTGCTATCATAAAGAATACTAAAGAAATCAACTACAAATGTTGTCAAATAATAAAGAAAATACACTTACTTCTGCTGTCGTAACAATAAAGAACATTAACACTTAAAAAAACTAATATTTTGAAATAAATACTCAGTCACTTGCTGTCACGCCACACAAACACAATCTTAACTGCACAAAGAAAAAATAAGTGAGTAGTTACAATTTTGTTTTTTTGAATACACCCGCTTTTTATAACTGTTCCCAAATTGGCACACCGGTCAAGAATGGGTCACCAATGATCAGACACAATTCGATTTAAAAAATTCCTATATTACAAATTTGGTTATTTAGTCAAATTTTCTCCTTTTCTACATTAATCGCAATAAGTCACTATTTATGAATTGTACCATTATAAAATCTACTTGAAACAGACATTATTTTAAAATTATTGGCCACCCATGTATTCATAAATTTTTTTCATACCCAAGAGGTTTGAACTTTACATAAAAAACATTTTTTGCATATTTTTCAAAAATAAATTATTTTGCGTATTTCTAAAAAAAAACTGCGTAAGCTTTTCGTACTATTTACTTTTAATCTATCAGCACAGTTAGTCTATGTATTAAACCAACAAAAAACTAATAGAAATCATTCATTTCTGGTCATAGTTTTTAAGACAGTAAAATAATATTGAAAAAAAAAAGGACTTTTACTACTATGATAAATTATTTTTCGTACTTTTTTCAGAACGGCCATAAGTTGTACTATTAGACGTTTCAAGGTTATCCATTCATTACCGGCCACCCTGTATAAAATAAAAAGGACTGGATCAGTACAAATTAGTTGTCACCGTTAGGTATCCTTTGTACAAAAACCAGAATACTTTACGCTGGGCACACACAGCACAAGCACAACACAGCACTTTGTGACGTCAGTAAACTGAGCGCCACTGAATATCGGGAAGGGACCCATCAATCGGAGTGGTCTTAGAACGTCCGTACCGGGCGGCGATCGGAGCGAGAGTGACGATTGTTTTTTAATATCAGAAGGTGCTCTTTATATAAAACATTTACAGTACATTTCAATAATTACAAGACAGAAGAGAAATGCTGTGCCTACAAATCAAGGACGTCGCGCGCTGGGAGCGGCGCCGGGTTTACGTCGCGCACCGGGACAGCTGCGTGCGTCAGTGACCGCTTCGCTTCGTGTTTGATAATAAAAGTTCTGTTCATTAATTTCATAGGCGTGACCGTTACATGCTTGATATGAAAAGTACTTTTCAGGGCTGCTTATTATTTCATAGGTACTTGGGTTTTATTTATCTCCTGTTCCTCCTTGTAGCCACATACTCATTT
This sequence comes from Marasmarcha lunaedactyla, assembly GCA_923062675.1. Classification (NCBI taxonomy): domain Eukaryota; kingdom Metazoa; phylum Arthropoda; class Insecta; order Lepidoptera; family Pterophoridae; genus Marasmarcha; species Marasmarcha lunaedactyla. The sequence goes on from OV281349.1 coordinate 5,215,113, forward strand.
TGGGCACTCTTTTGCTGATGACGTTTTTCTGACCCTGATTGTGTACCTACCTAGTTTTTATACTGATTGATGACTATGCACTACTTTGACTTGGCCCGCAACTTTATTTGTGTATCTCTGTCGTTGAAACTTCTTAGTTTAGTTATTTTTAAATTATAGTTTTCAATAATCTGTCTTATTCTGGGGGACTATTTAAAAAGACACAGGAACAACAATACTAGTAGGTATATTTTTTGTAGTCCTAGTATTTTAGTAGGACTTGATGGGGACTTCATTTGTGGGCCGTGAAAAAGAAACATAGGTATTTGAAAATGTATGCTTTATTGTATGAGAAATTTTTATAAAAATATGTATTGTTAGTCTTATTTTAAAATTTGACCAAACAGGTCTGAAAACAAAACAATATTTCATAACATTTTTGCAATATTACATGTATGTATATCCTATTTTTCGTATAAATAAGTACTAGTTTGGAGCATTGATGAACATATGGACATATGAAGTGTTATTTAGGATTACGAGTATGTACTATTACAACAGTTGCAGGTTTCATATGAACTTACTGATATCGGTTTGATAATATAATCTATTTAACAATATTTTGCTCCTGGCTTTGCACTTATCTGGAAAGTGTTTTGTTTCACAGTACAATACTACCGATTATCAATTAGTAATTCTTAATCAAACCTTTGTTACGAAATTTAGTATCATTATGATACTCAAATAAATAATAAGTAGAAAAGGGTCCCTGTTTGAATGCAGTCGTCGGGCGTTGGATGGAGAGCAATCGGGACGGCACTACCGATCGGACCAAGCGAGAGGCGGAGGCGGGGGCACGCGGCGCGGTTGGCAAGCGCCGCACCGGCGGCTGCCCTGCCCTCGCAGCCCCGTGCCGTTCCACTGCAGCGGCGTAGCGTTGTAACGCCTCTCAGTAAGAAGATCAGTTTCAATGGGAAGACGCATGTTTATATAGAGTCGCTCTGTGAGCGGCGTGTCGTATAGGGTAGTGTCGAGCTGGATGTCACCTGTTAGAGCAGCGTCGAGACGCGAGTTGGGTGGCAGAGCGGTGTCCAGCCGGGCGGCATGGGTGTTATTGTGCAAGAGGTCGGGTCGCGACGCAGTCGGTGCGCGTTGTAGCAGCTCAGCGGCGCTGGCAGCGGCTCCTAGCAGTGCAAGGTAAGCGAGCGCAGCGGCGGCGGCTGCACACACAGCGGCGCGCAGAACGCCGAACTGCGCGCGCGCCGCCTGCAGCTCGCTGTACGTGTAAAAGCCGCGGGCCCGAGCCTGTCGCATCGCCACTTCGCACTCCAGCCATGATAGTTGCCATTCGAAACTTTGTTCATCGACATATACATTCCAATCCTGAAATTAGACATCACATGTTCACTCTATTAGGTGGCAAAACAAATCAAAATACCTATTATTAAAAATGTTGTAAGCTGTATACTTACAATTGCATCTAGGAATTCTAATTCTAATTTTTTGAGCTCATTCAGTTCTATCCCGCCGGAGGCGGCCCATTCGGAGCAGAGCACGTCTTCATCCTCACCATCATCTTGTAAAAATTTTGTTCCAACCATCTGAAAATGTCACAATCAATTATAATAATTCTGCTACAACATTTGTCTCTGCATACCATTTGCTCAGACAATCTGACATACCAAAGATACCAAGAAGAGATGTTGCGGGGGGGTGTCTCGGACGTAGCGTGGGTTCTGCGCACGTAGCCGCTCCATGTAGACAAGTGCGAGTACGAGCGCGCAGGGCGAAACGCAGGCACCGCGTGCCAGGCGCGCTGCCGCCGCCGCCCGCAGTCGCCGCAGCGAGTGCCCGCGAGCCGCCGCCGACCATACCTCGCACGATAGTTCTAACATAAAGCACTCATTACATTACTCGATGCTGTATAACGAAAAAACTACAATTAATTGACTAATTTTTAGGATGAGCCTAATTATGCTGCAGGTTCAAAAGTATGAGAAAAGTTATTTTGCATAATGCAGTTTATATATGAATATATTTTGTACTGTTATTTCCGCCAAATCAATATTTCCTGTAGCTAGCAAAGAAAAGGTATTACAAAATGGGAAGAAAATATCAGCGATTGGTCACACAGTTATTTTTTTGGGAACTGGGAGTTATTATTAAATTAAATACACATTTTGTAACAGTGTGACATGAACGGTGTAACATACGCTATTACGCAACGGGATGCTATTATTTTTAAAAACCCAGTATGTAACAGTATAACAGCTGTGTGTGGTGTTGGGGAAAAAGTTCCCAAGTGTACCAGTGTGACATAAGTTGGTGTGTTATACCGGAAATAAAGGAAACTGCGCAGTTTGTCTTGGCGCTCTAGTTACCTAGTTGAAATACGGTTCATTGGTACTAAGTAGGTAGGAATAAAATAAAAATATCCACAATATAAATAAGAAGATCACATTTATAGTAATATTAGAAAAAGGGGAAGCAAAATATTTTGGCAACTTAGCCAAGAGACGTGTTTACGGCTATACAGGGTGACTGGTGACAAATTTTAGATATTGAAGGAGAGCACTCTGTACTCGATTCTGGTCATAATTATGTAATAAAAGTAGGTACTTTATTTCCTATAAATAAATAAAAATAAAGTGTTGTTTCCCCGTCACTAATAAGTGTGAGCGCAAGCGCCGACCAGCCAGAAGGTATCAGTTAAGTTAAATAGAGAAAGAAAGGGCCGAGAGACCCCGCAAACCATTTTGAAGCGAATGTGGTCGACCGTTCGTGAAGCCGACTATACCTCCCTACCTACCTATTCTGTGTTGATAGCGCAGTGCGTACGTCCGTGCTAAGTAGTACCTACGCTAGTGTAACCATGCGTTGCGTAATTAATTCTTTAACTTTCGGGTTAGTTTACTCAGTAGGTAAATAATTAATATTAATTTATAATTATATTTTTTCTCTTTATGTATGATCTCAAACTATCACGTCCTCGAATTCGGAAAGTGACGCGCTAGTCATCCTGTATAGTTTGAGCATTACGTATAATAGTAGTCTTATTAGTAGGCTTACTCTCACTTCTCGCACCACGTTGATTGCAGAAAACAATTTTCGCTATCATCTTCAGAATGTTTTTATATATTATGTAACTCTTCTTTGATCTTATAATTTTGAAAGTTTGTATGTTTATTAGGTTGCTTAATTATTTGTTCAATATTAATTATGTTTTGTTATTATTTATGATTCAAATCAATACACTATTTGGTATCAGGGTATAACATAAAGGAAGCATAACACTAAAGGGTATAAAGCCATATACGGCTAGTTCCCACTGGTAACTAGTACAGTTAGGTATGTTTTAAATGCATCAAAAAGAGAAGTGAATCACAAGAAAAATTATTTATTTTTTATGTGTTTAATAGAAACTGAATGCACATTTGTAACGGGTTACAAAATACCTACTTAGTAGTTGGAATTAAAATAAATCACTTTAAATTTAACACTCATAAATTAAAATAATTTATGAATATGTTCATTCAAAAACATAAACAAGTCAACATTGTAGTAATTTGCTTAAATAGGATTGTTTGCTGTTTTGCATTCGTTCGTTACACTTATTATAGTCCTATCATATTTCTGTGCTCAAGTGAAGCCGAAAATGAATTATCATTTAACAACGCTACAGAGAGCTGAAATCGTTGTTTTGTTTAATCAAAATGTTTCCGTTAGGAAAATTGCACGTCGATTGATGATATCTGTAAGTAAATTTACGCTAAGTATTATCCTGTGACTAGGATTGAACGAAACTTTTATTTCTAAGTTGATAATTTTACACCACCTAATTTCACTAATTACAATTACACATATAATTTGACACCGCGATATTGTGGCCATAGAATTTAGAGGAATTAGTTTTTTCAACTTGGGAGATGATGAGAGGATCTGACTCGTGCAGGAATCTAGTTGACAGTGTCAGATCTCGGTTGCATCAGGTCATAGATACCGAAGGCGCACAAATTAGTTTATAATCTACGCTCGTCTTCATAGGCTATGTTGAAATTAACGATCTATATTCCCGTATAGTAGTAGGTAATGACAACGTATGTTCCAGAATGATCACATGATTCTTCCCACGGTTCTACCCATCTTAACTCACATTTTTAATTGTTCCTTATTAAGTGCTTGGAAAGAGCTTGGAAATTTGCACAAATTATCCCTATTCCCAAAATCTCTAACCCTTCTTTATTTTCTGACTTCCGCCCTATATCTATTCTTCCATTCCTTGCTAAAGTCCTTGAACACATAGTACACAACAGTTAACCACGTTCTTATACTCATATGATGATGTTCTTAGTCAATATCATACCGGGTTTCGCCCTGGACACAGTACCGTATCAGCTTTGCTCAATGTTACAGACGATATTCGCTGGGCCCTGGAGAATGGGAAGCTTACTGTGCTGATAATGCTTGACTTCAGCAATGCTTTTAATTCTGTTGATTTCGACGTACTAATCGGAGTTCTGAAGTCAATTAACGTGTCTCCTTCTGCACTAGGCTGGTTTGACTCTGAGCTCCGTGGACGCTCGCAGCGTATTCGTGTTGATCAGACTTATTCGGAATGGTGTAATCTAACTGCAGGTGTTCCTCAAGGTGGGGTATTGTTACCTTTGCTACTTTCGATTTTTATTAACTGTGTAACAAAAGTAATTTCGTCTAATTATCACTTATACGCAGATGATCTGAAAATATACCAACATTTTTCAGTTCAAGATGCTAATTCTGCTGTAATTTCTATTAATGAAGATCTCTCACGTATCAGTGACTGGGCCAAATTTTTCGGTTTGCTTATCAATCCCACTAAATCACAGGCTACGATTATTGGTAGTCGCCATATTCGAAATTGCCTTGATTTCTTGACATGGCCGTTAGTTTGCCTTGATGGAATACCAGTGGATTGGTCCGATAAAGCAAAGAATTTGGGAGTGACCATTGATTGTAACCTAAACTGGAATGACTATGTAAATGAAATTAGCCGCAAAGTAAATTTTCACTTTTCACTCCATTAAAACCCTTAAAATTTTTTTTGCCACTTTAAATAATTTATGATGAGTTGAAGTAAGTTAAGAACTTAAGATGACCAATAGTTAATTTTAAGATTTTAAGTTAAGATAGGATTTTAATATTATTTATATTTTAATACGATTGAAAATTACTTGACGACCCCTTACGAAAATAACAAAATAGAGACACTGTGCTGGCTTGAATATCTATTAATTATATCTTAATTGAAATGATTCCGATGGTACCTACTAAAATTAACGTTATATTATTTCACTACGCTGAACCCCAAATCTTTTTTAAGAAAAAGACGGTGCTTTCGTTGACTTATTAGGTATTATCCCAATATTTTTTTTGAAGTAAAGTTAATATGTCTCGACGTGATAGTAATGAAGAAAATGCACGGCACGTTTATTCGAATAATGAGTACTATGACATGATGTTGTGTGTTGGCGCTGCTCGTAACTACAGCATTAATGAAGCTCGTAAAATTTACCGCCAGCAGTTCGTGGAGGGCAGACCGCCAGCTGAACGACGACACTTACCAAACTATAGCGTGTTTAGGAATATGTGTCTTTGGCTACAGCGTACCGGTTCTTTTCACGCGGAATGCACACATCCTCACGTACATCATGCGCACGCTGCGTGATGATAGCCAACATCCTTACCAGTTCCGTCGGACCCAAGAACTAATGCCGGCGGATTTCCAACCTCGAATGGACTTTTGTGGGTGATACAGGGATCGCGTAAATGCTGATCTTCACTTCTCGAAGAAAGTGATGTGGACGTACGAAGCGTCTTTTACGAGGAGTGGAGTGCTTAACTTGCACAACGATCATGTGTGGGCACAAAAGAATTCTCATGCTGCCAGCGAGAGCAATTTTCAACACCAGTGGAGGATAAAGGTGTGGACGGGCATCGTGGGCGACCGGGTTATTGGTCCCAAGTTTCTTCCTCCGGGCTTTAACGGAGAAGTCTATTTGCGGTTCCTAAATGATGAAGTGGAAGAAGAGTTAAGAGAGCTGCCAGTCACATAATATGTAAGTGTGATATACCAACACGACGGATCACCTGCACACTATGATCGTCGCCTCCGCGGATACTTGGATGCGATGTATCCCGAAGGATCGATAGGAAGAGGCGGCTTGATACCTTGGCCAGTACGCTCCCCAGATCTGACTCCATTAGACTTTTTCTTGTGGGGTTATGTGAAAAGTTACGTATATGCAAAGGAGTGACATACGCGGGAAGAAATGTTAGAAAGAACAAACGCAGCTTTCACATTCATAACCCCACAGATGTTGCAGAACACCAGATCGTCTTTGATTCGTAGGAAAGTTTTGTGCACGAAAAAGAAGGTGGACATTTTGAGCCTTCTTTGTGATGCTGGCCTAATGTGCATACACTAGTATGGAAGGAAAACCAGTACCGTCGCGCGCGTCCCATCCCATGTCGCAGCCTATACGTGTGAATTAGTGAAGTGATTTTACTGTGTAAGTATGACATACTTAAATACATTGAATTTTATGGGCCTATTATATCGTTTTTTCCCATCTTAGTATGAAAGACATGTGTTGCCCGAAAACATGTTGATTATTATTATTAAATAGTCATTTTAAATACGTAAATACAAGTGATTTTTTATTATTTTAAATCATTAAAGTAACTAAAATCGAGTCCAGTCGCATCGCATCACGTGTTACTCGATAGGTAGGTTGGTAAGTGACGACGGCTGCGCTCGGCACCGCGCCGAGCGCCACCTCCGGCGCCTCATGCGTAGGTAGGTATGACAACCACTTAGGGCTGTCAAAGATGTTGAAGTAAAAAATTGAAATAAAAAATTATCCAAGGTCTTAACCAGTCCCAATAACTCTAATTCTTTTACAGTATATTCTAACAATGGTATATTTACTGACCCTTAAGTATTATGCTTCCTTTATGTTATACCTTGTATATATACAGTTTGGATAGCATTTATGGGCAATAAATGAAACCACAAGTAATAATAGTCCACAGAAGTATAACACAATCGAATATTAAATGAAAAACCCCAAATTAAATAATTGTCATTTTCAAACAAAATAAATTTCGAAATAAATGCAGTAAACGTATAACACTCTGTTAAGACAACGTGCCTTAAGCTCAGCAGAAGAGCAGCAACGATGCACACGAATGGCGCGATTAGGCAGCACGCCGCGGCGCCACCATCTTTGATTGTTGTTTTACGGTTTGCGACGTAATGAAAAAAAAATCACTTTCTGTTCATTTTTAACCGCACTTTTTTATTTGGTCACGATTTAACTGAACTGAAAATAAACCCAATCATGGCGCACTATCCTATATTGCATGGCAGGTGCGAGTTGCGCCAAATCTCTCCCGATACGTATGTAAAGTTAACACTGCATTCTGGCGACATTCACCATACATTAAAATCATGTCTGTATACTCTGCAGCACTGTAAAAATGCTGTTGTCGCGGCATTTTGTTTAAAAAAACACACACACAAAAGTCAAGTAATGTCATCACCGAAAAAAAATAAATACCAACAAATAAAATAAAAAAGAACTATTTACAAACACACAAAATTCAGTACCTAGTCAATTTCACCATAAAAAATAAATACTGAATAAATTAAACTACGTAATAACCACAGTTTACAATAATTACTGCACAATGCGCGAGCGCGAGTATCAAAATCTCTCCAATAAGCACATACGCAGTGGCCCGGAAGTCTAGCGGTGAACTGACGAGTGACGAAACATAACTTCCCAGTTGGCAAAAAAACAAGTCATAAATAGTGCAAACGGTGCAATTGTCGGTATTCAATACTTATTTACAATTACGTACCTAAGAAAAGGATGAACTATGATAATCATCAATGCATTAAAATAAGAGTATGTTTGCGTTATTACAATTTTTTAATTTATTATTAACAGTTAACAAATTATTTTAAGGTATGGACTACCTATAATAATACATGTTTATTTTTTGTTTTCACGATTGAATTCATGAATTTTAACAGGAGCCATTCGACTCGTCCAGTCTAGGCGTAACACATAAAAACAATTCATAAGATTTTACTGTCTACTCCTTTATTTATTTTATCTCTAACTACACTTAGTAATTTATTATAAGAACGCTTTTAAGTACCTTTATGATAATTTTAAAAACACTATGTCCTAAGAGATTAAAGCTAAACATTATATACATAATCTCGAATCATTTTCTCTTTCAACTTATTTATTAACCGATTTTTCTTTCTTTCTTTCCGATTATTTCCAGTTTACAAAACAGTGGTAACTAACTGATTATAACTTTATCTTACATACAACTCTAGAAAACAAGTTTGGCGGGTTTTTGTCATTCTTCTCAAAAATATGATTTTGCACTTAGCGGCCTTTTACAGTAGGACGGCAGAACCCCGCACGCGCCCCGCTCAGGGGAATTCCCGCGCTCGCGCAACTCCATCCCCACCGCCTAGCCTTAGGCAAATAACGCACTACGTGGCAACGTCGCATTTCTCCAACCAAGTTCCTAAATAATGTTAATTCAAGTTCATTGACTCATTGACCTAGTGATGCAAATTTACAGATTGTGTCTCTACGAATTTGCTCAAAATAAAAACTCTAGTTTTTAACCTAATTACTGGACCGATTTCTTTCATTTTTTGTATACTGTTAGAAAACGCGATAACAAGTATGAGGTTTCATTTATTACCCATAAGTGGTGTCCATAGTGTATTTGGGTTCCAGTGTACTTCATAAAATACAATTCCTAAAATATTACTTATTTATTAGATTTTATTATAACTAACCTGTTCACTCATGATGAAACAACACTCAGAGGTCAATATTTCTGCATATAATCACACCTAAATAACGTTTATAAAATGTTCACTACATTCATCACAGTACACTGGAAACATTAAAATAAAAAAGTGATACCCACATTATTGTTAATAATTTTATTTTCTCATGGTTACAATGCTAGTAACAAGAGGGTTAAAATCGACCGCTAATGCGGTCTCGACAGTATATCTAGTGACATGTAACTCATGACATTGCCACAAACCCTAAATGTTAGTACTAGCATTATAAATAAATCTTTATTGTCTGGGCACTTCCCAGCAGCCTTTGCCAAAATTTTATTGCCTAAAAACATACATGAGATCTACCCTATTTGCCTGCGACCTACCTTTTTGAAGATAGGAGAATGAGCAGCCTACGTGATATTAGTCAAATATTTGGAACAAAATAATATTCTATACAAGCTTCAGTCAGGCTTTCAGAGTGGTGCAGCTGCCACTCTTTTGGATAATGTAGACAATATTTTAAAGGAACAAGATGTAGGGCAATGTATGCTGTTGGTTTTGCTCAAGTTTTCGTGTGCCTTACACTACATTAACAGAGATCTTTTAATATAAAAATATCAAAATCTTTTTCCGGTGCTGAAAGAAAATAGATACCAATTTGCTGAGACAGTTAACAATGAAGGTTCCGAATTTTCTCAATAGTTGTCCGACTTAAAATTGGTATCTAGAGATGTTCAGCAAGGATCAATACTTGGTCCTCTTTTGTACATATTGTATAGCACATTCTTAGCTGATGAAATTCGTAAGAATCAATATCACTTCTACCCAGATGAAGTTCAATCGTACAAAAGTTGTCTTCCAAGTGATGTTATTGAAGTAGTGAAACTGTTGAACAAAGATCTTTATAGAATAAATCAATGGTCTATGAAACATTACCTGGCATTGAATAACACAAAAGGTAAACTATTGTTTATAAAATCCAAAAAAGCCATTCGCGCAGTTTACACACATGATATCCCAAACATCATGATAGAGGGTATGAAATAAGTATGATAGAAGAAGTCAAAGAAACCCAAAACATAGTTTTTTGGGCGAAAAATTAAAAGTCGAGAAACATGTAGTTCATTTGATTAGTAGTACTTTATATACACTCAAAAAGTTATATAATATTGGGAATTTTATATCAAAAACACTTCGTGAAAGACTATGCAAATCATTCAGTTCACAGTTAAATTATGGCAATTTTGTAATTGCATCCTGCTTGCTAGCTAAGACACAAAAAGACTTGTCCAAAATGCCTGCGCCCGATTTTGTTACAACATACTGAGACAGTCTCACCCTTAAGTTGTGCAAATATATTAAAATGAAAAATTTGCAAAATATTTGTAAGATTAACTGTCATTGTTATGATACATGAGCAGCCAAAAGCATACTCTCAATGCAACATCACAGAACAATGGCACTTACAGGCAGTTTCACTACCATAGGGATAGTAGTAATGTACTAAATCGACGATGAAGTACCATACCTCCTATCTCATTTTTTGTAGATTTTTTATTTATTGCTTCAATCGTCGTATTTTTACATGCTGCATCTCCTGTACAAAACACCTATCTCAATATCAGCTTACTGAGCCATCCAAACTCGGATGGAAATAGCTCCTATACATATAACTGTACCCAAATCATGCTGGAAATATCTTCTATGTTTTATCTATATTTTCTATATTATCTTCTATATTTGCCAATCTAATACCTCCTAAGTCATTTTACATAACAACTAATTAACAAAATCTGCCAATATCTCAATAAAACTACTGATTTAAGATGTTTATTTTTTTGTTAATACCTCCTATCTAAGCAGCAGATTGAATCAAATCGAAAGAAAGTAAATCAATAACTCCTATCTCAAATGAATTCCTAAATTTACCTAACTTAGATCAAGTTCTGTTTGTGTTCTCAATAACAAAACCACCATACCCCTGTTATGCATTAGTAATAATCGATTAATAATTTCTGTAACAAAAAATAAATGAGAGTGTTTTTTTGTCTCCTGTAAAATTGCAAATATTTAGATAGAAGGTATTTTATTGTCAAAATGTTAAACACTATACAACCACCTTTAGAGCAGTGTGTCTTAAAACAAATATTCAAAAGAAAATATATAGAGTATTTTTTGTTTCAACAAAAATTTTTAGGTCAAAGGGCTCAAATGTTGATTCTTTCCAAATATCTCACTTCCTATGATTTCAATGATGTTAACATTGTTTATAACCTAAACAGAGATAAAAAAAATTTACAAATTAAAAAAAACATTTTTTTTAATACAAAGCTGCTATTGAAACAGAATGTGCAGTACACTGCCCTACAACCAACAACAATCACCAGGTGCATATATTTAGATAATAAGTTAGGTTATTAAACATGAAAATATGTTTAAATATTTCTTATTTGTTATTCATCATTCCCACCCCTTTGTCAGCTAAACTACAGCTCTCATAGGCCCACATCCAGCTTAGAATGGGGCCTATAGTATATAGAACTGATGCCTGAGATAAACTCCCCTTCATGTACAGTGGTTGCCACTTTTTACTCAGAAACAGATATATGTTAGTTAATTCAATAACGCTCGGCCTGTGATGCTCCACATCTATTTTTGATATAGTTTAACTGGTATGAAACAGCAAGAATATGTTTGGCAATTTCATAAATGTAAGGGCACATCGTGCTATAAAATTCACCTGTTACAGGAAGACTCAGGCATGGCAGTGAAGGCAGCTGTCCATAGTACAGAGTTTTGGTAATTCTCTTAAGAAACTCGTCATGGTTGCCTACACCCTGAAAAAGTAAAAGGTGTTCAGTAAGTTTTCTACAAAAACTTTCACGGATCTAAACACGAGTTGGCCACGCACTATGCCTCTCAACTTACTGTGACATTGGTCCTGATACCTTCTTTTCTTCTCGTCGATATATTTGACATTGTTATGTATTATGAATAGATGCTCATAATACGGAAATTACTATTTATTTACTCAATTAAAATACGTTTTTAATAAAAATAAATACGAGATGAGCAATTTCGACCACAGGTGAAGTGAGAATTGAGTGAATGAATGAATGAAAGGTTAAGTTAAAAAACCAATTTAGATGAGTTGTATAGAATTAAAGGTGGCAATCTTACTTTTTGGCACTTTTGAGCTGTTAATGCAGAAATTTTTAAAATATTGAATTCGAACTGTCAGTGAGACATTTCATAATCAAACATGGCAATATTAATTGTAAAAACGAATCAAGATCTTGATTTGGTGCCAAACACGGCAATTTTGCAGTAGGTCAGAGCATTGACCTCAACTTTTTTTTTTTTTTTTTTGCTGCCGAAGCACCCTCTCTCGGGAGGGAGGTGGAAGCTTCGTCATGAATACCTCCGCAGCCGTCTGCGGGGTTATGTGGGACTCACCAAAGTGGCACCTACCCACTAAAAACCACCCAAGTGGCTGTAGCATGGGAATGCTGTCAGCCTTCATCGGAGCGACACCCGGGTTAGGAGGTGGGCGCGCAAGCAGGGACCCGCTAGCGGGTCACCCGCTGGGAATACTTAATCACTTAAGGTGCAAATGACATTTATATATTGTTGATTAAACGGCCTGGGCAGCCTTAAGCTGGTCCAGATTGGCCGAAAGTTGGTCGGGGGGATCCGAGAGTGCATTTCTCGGTCTACGGACTTTGTACCTCGACGGCATGGACGGAGCAGTATAAGCTACTGTCTCGCGTATAAGGGGGTTAGGGTGCTCTTCGGATCGCTTAAAACAAGCGGTGGAGAGCGTCCTAAGGTGTTGTTGTATGGTAGGCAGTTCGAGATCTCTGTGCAAGTCTGCGTTTCGCACGTACCACGGAGCATCCGTGGCCCGGCGGCAGAAGAGATTCTGGACTACCTGTAGTTTATACATATCGGAGGGTTTAGCATGTGCAAATATTGGGGCGGCGTACGTCATGACTGGTCTCACGCAAACCTTAAAAAGCGTTCGCTTGTTCCTAAGAGACATTTTACTGTGCCGGCCTAACATACTGTTAAGTCGACCCATGTACAGACGGGCGAGTTTGGTAACTCGGAGGATGTGTGGACGGAATGAAAGCGTACGATCGAGCGTTACGCCTAGGTACTTGGTGGTGAGTGCCCACGGGATGGGCGTACCTAGCATTCGGATGTGGGGGTCGTAGGGACGACGGCGTTTATGATCGAAGCGCATCGCAGAGCTTTTCTCTGGATTTACATCGATACGCCATTTTTTAAACCAAGCTCCGAGGTCATTTACGGCCTTCTGGAGTTTGGTGATGAGTGTGTCGACGTGCACGCCCTTGACGTATAGGGCAGTGTCGTCAGCAAAGAGGGAGAGTTGAACACCTTTAGACGGGATGGGTATGTCATTGGTGTATATTGTGTATAGTAACGGGGCGAGTACCGAGCCCTGAGGGACGCCCGCCTTGAGGGGGCGGGGGGTGGAGAGCGTACCTTCGTGTTTGAAACGAAAGGTGCGATCTTTAAGGTAGGAGCCGACTAGTTTGACTAGACGGTCGGGCAAGCCTGTGTTGTGAAGCTTGTAAATGAGCCCTGCGTGCCAGACTTTGTCAAAAGCCTTGGCTTCGTCAAAGAAGACCGCGACTGTTTTCAGTCGTCTGGGGTAGAAGGCGTCGAGTATGTACTCGACGATTCGGTGGACTTGCTGAGGGCACGAGTGTTTGGCTCGAAAGCCGAATTGATGGGGGATAATAAGGGGGTCACCGTCCGCTGGGAACAGGTGGTCCTTCATTCGAGCGAGTATGACTCTCTCGAGAAGTTTGGCCATTGCCTTGAGTAGACTGATGGGTCTGTGATTAGCCGGGTTATTCAAGGGTTTACCCGGCTTGGGAATGCCTATGACTATAGCTTCTTTCCAAGCTTTTGGAAAGTAGCTTAGATCAAAGCAAGCATTGAAAATAATCGCAAGTAAGGTAAGCACCTGCCGAGGCAGCTGCTTAAGTGCTTGGTTGGAAATTCCATCCGCACCCGGGGCCTTCTTGGATTCCTGTTTCCTAATGATGAGTAGGATTTCATCGTTAGAAACTGTAATGGGGTCAGCGGTGATTGGACGGGAGTCTTTGCAATCGACTTCGTCTTCCACCGCCTGGATGTGAGCTGGGTCTGTGGGTTGGGTACTCGGGGAGCATTGTGAAGCAATGCTATCGGCGAAGCATTCAGCTTTTTCGTCGTCCTCGAAGGCGGTAGTGCCATCGGGACGAGATAACGGAGGGGTGTAGGTACGAGCGTCTAGTCGGAGGGCTCTCGCCATCCTATAGTACGCCGTGTGGGACGGGGAAATATTAATCATAAGATCGTTCCTTTGAACGTCTCTGTATTCCGCGACGGTACGTTTGACTTTACGTTGAAGTTGGTTAGCGATTTGCCTGTAGGCGGGTGTGGGGTATTTTCTGGCTCTGCGGAGAGCGGCGTTTTTAGCTTTAATTAGGTTGCTAATGTCCAAGGGAAGCTTGGGCTTGCCATGCTTAGCAACCTTTAGGTTCTCACTGATGGCCGAGTTGATGGCGGTAGTGAGAGAATCGACTATCGAGTCGATTTTATCCGTGCTATCGAGATAGTCGGATGAAATCGCGAGTGGGCAGTCTGGGGCTTCCAAGGCCGAAGACAGGGTGTGCTTGAAACCTTCCCAATTGGTATAGGTTTTCGGAGCAGGAGGGTCGTTTTGGGGTCCTAATATTAGGGACACCGGACGGTGGTCAGAGCCTAAGTCGTCTAGCGGCTGTATGGTCTTAAGGTCGAGATTGATATCCTTGACGATGGCAAAGTCAAGGATATCAGGTGAATGAAGTGGGTTGTCCGGGTAATGTGTCGGTGTAACCGGTGAAATGACGTCAAGATCGAGTGACTTCGTGATGTCTAGTAATTTAACACCACTGGTGTTAGTCGACAAGCACGTCCAGTCAGTATGTTTGCAATTAAAATCGCCGAACATAATGACGGATTGCCCCAGTTCGAGTAAGGCCTCGAAGTCACAACGAAGGGGCGCTGTACCACTAGGTATGTAGACCGAGGCCAAGACTATGGTCCTGTGACCTGTCATAGCCAGCCTACATACTGTGGCCTCCATGTTGGTGAGCGGAGGCGTGGGAATTGGAGAACAGTGGATACTTCTCTTGTAGTAGATGGCAGTGCCGCCTCGTTGGACCGAGGCGGGCCTGTCACCACGCACAAGGGAGTATTTAGGAATGTTAAGACCCCTGGTGTGCTGGGGTTTTAAAAATGTCTCTTGGACAAGGATTAACTCGGGCTCAATGTTCTTAATGAACAGTTTGAGCTCCGGAAGTTGGTTGATTAGACCTCGGGTGTTGAAGGAGATCAGGGATAAACCCCTAGGTTTGATGCGACCAGTCGTGGCGCTTGGTGTATTATTCATTATAGATGTACCTATAATGAATTAATTAGGGATTGGTACTCAGCGAGTACCATAAAGCGGTCTTGGGAGTTGCGGGCCGCGCGCAGTTTGCTGGCACACTGCGCGACTTGTGACATATCGACTCCTTTGATGGTGTCGTATATCAGTTTGAGATCCTCAGCCATCGAAGGCTGAGGAGAGGGTTTTGGGCCTGCTGGTGGAGCAGGGTGGGTCGGAGCAGCCGGACGCTGTCTCCAGGCAAGCACTGGAGTGGGCGTGGGCTGGGCGGGCTTTGCTGCCGGGGAATCCCGGTGGCGCAGCGGCGGGAAATTAGTGTTACTAATAAGGGGCGGGGCCTGTCTGGGCGCCGCCCTCCTTGCAACAGGTCGGGAAGTGCGGGGTGCGCGGGGGCAGCCCCTGTAGTTGGCGGTGTGGCCGGACTGGCCACACAGCACACAGGATGGGGGAGAGGTCCACTCCGGAGTGCGGTTGCACTCCTTCGTGAAGTGAGGCTCCAGGCACTTAACGCACCTGGGACTAGCGAGACAATTACGCGCCGCGTGCCCATATAGTTGACAGCGGTGGCACTGTCCTGGATAGCCACGGCGATGTGGCGTTTCTACGGAGATTCCGGAGAGGCCGCAGATAGTGCGGGCCTCGCGGAAGAACTCTCGGGATTTAGGTGAGTTGGTCAGTATGACCAAGGCTAAGGGAAAACGGCGGCCGTTCTTGCTGTGCATCTTGTGCACAGCCTCGGCGGGAAAGCCTTGAGCTTTGATATCCTCAAGGATGATCTCGTTCGAGAATTCGAACGGGACTCCCCGTAGGATGGCTTTTATTTTACGCTCTTCTGGGAGAGCGTACGTGTGATAGGCGATCTGCCTTTGGGTGAGGAGCTGAGTCAGACTTCTGAAGTCAGTTACTGTGGGAACAGTGATTTTGACGGCCACGTTCATGTTAGTGGCCTGTACATAATTGATTTTTTGCTCGCGGCAAAGGTTTGAAACTAGAGGCCAGTTGGCCTTATCCCGTAGGAACACGGGGGGAGGGGTCTTAGCCTTAGCTAAAACAGGCGCGCAGCGCGTTGCTGGCTTGGTGGGAGCGGCGGTTGAGCCGACTGGGGGAGTCACGTTGAGTGACATGAGGGGGACGGGGGAGGGGGGCGACTGTGTCGCCGGGCAGGCGGTTGGTGTCGGCGACACCGGCCTGGAGGTGGGTGTCGGAGACACCCGGGATTTCTTATTCCGCTTGGAGCGGCGCTCTACGAGCGTAAAGCTGACGGTCGGCTCGGGTGAGCCGGTGAGGGTGTCCGCTTGGGATGCGGACTCGGCGCTGCTGCTAGACGCAGTGCGCTTGGAGGGGCGGGCGGCGGATGAGGCCGAGGTTGAGGTCGCCGTCGAGGTGGCGTCCGAGAACTCGCACTCCATTTCACTGGAGGCGGAGGAGGGGGGAGCGCTGTGAGGCAGCGATGTCGTCGTGGCCTGAAAAGCCGGGGCCTGAAGGGCCAGTGGAGCCAACAGGGTGGCGAACATGGGCGAGAGATCGCTAAGCATTCGAAGAAATGCATGCGGGTCGAATGGGGCGCCTGAAGCGGCGACGCCGTCGACGAATTGCTTCGCAAGCTCAGCGTGAGCTTGCGCAGCCATTGCGTACGGCGGGGGAGGGAAGGGGAGCTATCGAGATATTAAATATGATAAATATATACTTTATGAGCAACCTAGCACAAAACCTAACTAAGCCTCCCTACCGGCGGTAGGGGGGGTCGGGACGACCGCAGCGGTGCCCCTAACTCGGACAGCGCTGGTTCCGTCACCCTGGGTAAGGCCCAGTGCAATGGGATCGGGACTTCCGGTTTGTTGTTTGCCTGAAGGGCGAAACAGTGCGCACCGGGGCAACGCCGACTGGTTTCGTTGGCACCGTTACGCGTATCCACCAGCCCACGAAGTCTTGAACTCGGCGAACTTACTCCACGAAGAACACCTGGAACGTCGAAGCCCGTCGACGTAGCTCACGTTCGACGAAACACGAAGACGGTTAGCAAGCCACTAATCGCCGTGAAAACGGCGTTTGAAATTTAAAACGGAAACGACTATGAAATAATAATACGGTAACGACCTTATGAAATTTGATTGCTCGATTAGCGCGGGGGCTAAGGGAGCGGGGAGGCGTCTGCGATTGACGTGCGCTCGAGAACGCACGCAAACCGAGACTCAATTGACCTCAACCAATGGACAAGCCCTAAGTACGAAAAAAACGTGCATACCAACTTAATTCCCTTTTTCTTCACGCCTTTTTGTTTCAAATATACTCGCACAACGGCAAGCAAAGCAAATACCGTTTCGATATGATTTACTGCGTAAGCCCCCTGTTATCACCTGCATCGAAAGAATGAAAAATAGAAGCATATTAATAATGATCATCGATATCTGGTTAAATAATCAAAGTTAATTTTGTTATTGAATAGGCAGGTAGTTGTTTTGTCTATTTATGAATCGTAATTATTGAAGACAAGCCAGACTTTAATTGATTGAACCGAAAACTTTGATGCATGACCTTGAATAACTTTTTAAGCAAACATGGGATCTTTCGGTGTTTTATTTATAAAAGTGTACCTCAGGTCTGTACCAAAATTCAGCATGTTGGGAATTAATGCAAACTGACCGCTATTTTTCTGGCTAATTTGACGGGACTACTGAAATAAGAAAATAAACTGTATAGTTCTTTATTTTTTATATTAAAAGAATTATAATGAAATAAATAAACCATAAACTATGATTATTTCATTTACGTCAATCTCTCACAAAAGTTCATTAAATTTCAATATTATATTGCAAGTTCTATATTTAGTTCTAAAATATCGATAGTAGATTCGATAGTCGTTGTGCGACACTAGAAATGGACGCCATTTTATGTTATGTTTCAAGTTTAGGTATGCACGTTTTTTTCGTACTTAGGGCTTGTCCATTAGTAGAGGTCAATGGTTAGCATCTGTAGTTTTTGTTGTTTTATAAATAATTTTATGGTTAAGAGAGTATATGAAAAGATTAAGTACAGTCAGCAATACAACATATTTTTTGCCAAATTATGTTAAAAGTTGTTAAATCTTAATACAACTTTCACATACTTTGTTAAAAAATTAAAACAAAAAGAGTATTCTTATATTAATAAATATTTTGCAATAAAAATTTTGTTATTTTATATTATATTTGGCACAACCCTGTTATTATTTTTTAAATGTTGGAATAAAAAACGGCCATCTTAAACACAGTTGGTGTCAAAGGCGGCTATCTTACTCGAGGTTGGAATCAAAAGCGGATATTTTCAATTGTTAGAATCAAACTTGGCTATATTCATATTTTATACTTAAAAAACCTGCTTTATACGAATACTAAGACAGTATTGATGTTTTAACGTTATTATGATGCTGTTTTTTATTCAGTTTTCAATCATAATGGAGAAATACACAGTCAAAATTTGATTAAATCGTTTTTTTCAGTTACCCGAAATTTGCTTGAAGAAAGATTGCCGACTTTGATTCTATACGACTCAAATAATTGATTTCCATATGATGATTTTTAACGGCAGAAAAAAAAGGATCAAACGACGTAATATCTTATATCAGATACGTTAAAGGGTTAGTAAAGTAGAGCCTAAGTAACGATTTTTTTATCAATACCTTAACTAGATCTAGATTCGCTAAGCAAAATCCATGATTAGAAGCGCCTTAAGTAACCATTTTAACGACTGAGGCTGAAATCTATGAAGAATGCTTAGACTTGTTTTAGCTAAATGGTCAAATAAAATTTTTGTTATAAAACTTTTTTATACTTTAAAATGTGAAAATGGCATTTGACAAAGACAAGGTGAGTGGGGTGTCACATAAGATGTTTGTTTTCGGGTCATGGTTGTTTTCGCACAGTCTCCAAAATGCACTATGCTGCGGTGTTCGTGACTTTGTAATATTTTACTTGTGAATGCTACTTCGTCGATTAATTCGGTCCTCTTCGATCAACTGAGTCTTCTGCTTCAAGTTGGCATTTAGACGAACCATCCCAAAGGTGACTACAGTACTTCATACTTGATCGAACCCGGGGAGGACTGTATAAAGGTTGCTCCATTTTCCACATTGTTCAGCTCTGGGTTAGTATTGCTGGACCCCTTGAGGCGATTCTACGTTGTTGGAAGCTGTTTGCGCTCCAAAGTCTCAATTTAAGTTTTTTATCAATGTCTCTAGATAGTCGTCATTGGCAGTCTTCAAACAAAAAAAAACAGGAATTATGTCTATGGTTAGAACTTTTTGTTAATGACAGATCCATTGTTACTTTTCGGGCGTACAATTGTCATATGTCTCTTCAATGTGAATGATGAATGATAACACTATGTTCAATCAATGATGTACGGTTTTAGGTCATCTTTCAATGTTTTAATTATGTTAAAACTACTTTTATTATATTAATACTTGAAATTGGCAAAAATAGTTATTGCGTAGTAACTACAGCTGATTGCCATAAAACGCAAAATTTAATTTAATTTTCAATCAATCAGCTCAATCTGCCATTACGGTTTCAATGCTTGACGAGTGAAGAGTTTGCGTTTGTCAATTTCCGTAACATAACCTCTCAATTCCCAAATATAGTAATTCATTTGCGTTTATGGAGCTTCCCAATATACTTGTTGTACAGTGCTGGCAGTGAAGAAAGTAGGCGAAAGGACGTCATTTTTCATCATTTCCCAATAACTGAGATCGGACTTAACGTTGGTCACCGTGTCTTTTTGCTAATAGTGTTTACTTACAAGATTTAAGTATGGTAGAACTACGTAGGTAAATTGTTTGTAAGCCACAAACATTTTGAGAAGGTATGTTTTCTGGGTTACTCAATAAGAATAACGGTGTTTAATTGGTGTAACATAATCAGCTGAATATTAAAAGTTACTAATGTCTCGCGTCTAGAAAATAAAAATTTGCCTCCCACTACAATACAAACAAAGCATATAAAAATATAAAATAAAGTGTAGAAATAATAAAAATCATAAATATACAAGTCTTTTATTTATTTTACCTTCTTTATCTTTTAGATTGTCAAAATATCTTGTAGAATAGAAGAGGGGCTTTCGCGCTGCCACAATGACATTACGCCAAAATCCAATGCCGCAATTTTGAAAGAAACGGAAGAAAATCTAAATTCAAAAAAAGATAGTTGTCAAATTGAAAAAGTTCGTTCCTAGTGTTGTAGTTAGGAAGACGTTCGTCTGATGCATAGCATCAATAGTTAGTTTGTGGACCAGGCTATACGGCGTATACATACCTTTTCAATACGATAAACAAAACTTTATAAAAAAAAGCTTATGTCTAACATCAACTGTCAAGACTTGGCTGCATGGCATTGCCTTACCTTCAACTTGAGGTGAAATAATAAAAAAAATCAACTGTCAAACAACTTGTCTGTCAATCAGTTCATTGTTTCGTTTTTTGCGGCTTGTTTTGAGTAAAAAGTTTACGAATAAATATTTATTTTTAAATGCTCACTCTTTTTCTGACATTATTTATGTAGTGACAAAATATTCCCCGTCGGTATTACCCATAACAGTCTAAAATTTGTGTTCCTATTATATTGAACTCGTTTACATGTAGTATAAGTTATTGATTTTGTTATGGCACATAAGGAAATATGTATTTTTAAAATACTTCTTGAATAAAATTTATCAATAAGTTATTAAAATGACCGGGCATCAACATGAGGGTTAAGAGTTTCTTGTTGTTTTCTATATCTGTATTTGCTATTAGTTTATTTTTAATTATATTTCATTCTCAGCCCCCTCAGTCAATTCAAAGTATAGTTTCACAAACACATCAGCACATAAAAGATTTTCAGGTAACAACTTAATTTTATGAGTATTACTTATATGAACTTCTCTAAAGTTGTATTTTCACCATGAGACATGCAATTGTCTAGAAATTTGTTCTGAAAAAATTCCTCAGTAAAGAAATTTAATTTAAACATGGCTATTCAATAATTGACATACATGTTTTTTCAGGAAAACTTAAGGGATGTTGAAGAAAATAATTTAGTACAAGATGACAAATATTTACGAACACTGGGTTTGGGGCAGGAGCCTGTTGAGGTAACATAATTCCTTAATGTGGTAAAAAGATCAGACTTGATAAATCATATGGATCCAGTTAATTTAACATTATTATTTCTCTAGTGAGAACATCTATTATTTGCTAACAATGTGTTATATTGTTACTCTATTATTTTTACGAGATTTGAATGAAACATAGCAGTACTTACTATACAGGGTGTTTCATCGAGATGGCTCAGTATTGAAAAGCTCAATGACCCATATCAATGAACTAAACTTCACTAGCAAGTTGTGATAGCCTATAAGTGTGTTGCATACAATGTTTGTTACATTAGATTGTAAAAAAATATGTATCTAAATGTAATTTTAGTCTGAGAAAAAAATGATAAAGTACCAAACGATTTACTTTGGGCCTATCAAATCTATTTCATGTATGGATTAAAAGACTATGAGACCATTTAAGATATGAGAACTAGAAATTACATAAATCACCAAAAACTCTTTGCTGTACTGTCTCAAAAATCCATGCTGTGTAAGTCTGGATCTATAGTATGGTATCAAGTTCAGGTGCAATTATTCACCATCTCATACAAAATCCACCTTAGTCATACCTTATTATTATTGTGATTGACATAGTGATACTTATAAGAGACAGGTGTACTCAAGATATGACTATTGTTTGCCAGGCATGGCACAACACGACGCTGCCGGTGCTGGTGTCGTACGCGCGCGGCGCGCAGCACGCGCAGGCTGTGCACTGGCTGCGGGCGGCGGCGCGACTGCCCTACTCCGTGTTGCTCTACAACTTGGGCCTCAAGCCTGCCTCGCTGCAAGTGGTAAGTATTACGTCTATCTGGAATATTCCATTGATGCTCAAACAGATGTGATTGTAGAACCTCTGGGCTGCGAAGAATTCCTTGCATTTGTTAGACTATGAATGCTGAGTTATAGCACTAAGTTATAAAACTAAGTAAATAGCCCTATGGTGCAATGCAAATAGTATAGGATTCGTATCCCAGACAGGCCTATTATTTTTATGTTGTGATTGTTCATATACATTTTCACGGACGAGTGGCTAAGTGGGTACCCTTGCATCATTCATTTGTGTGATGACCATTCAACTTTCAATGAATCATACTATGTATATTTCTTATCTAGTACTTTACCCACTTTAACAGGTACGAAATCTGTAACTCTTTTATCATGCTATACATTGTTTCAGGTTGCAAGTTACTGTAATTCATCCAAATGTTCTATCATTGAGTTCGACTTGAGCGCGTTCCCCTACCACGTTGGTGACGAGAGCATACACGCCTACAGACCACTTATAATACAGGTATATTAAATTTAAATAATATAGGCTATTCTTTTCAAATAAGTCAGATCCGCAGAAAAATATTCTTTCCATTACAAAACTAATTTTAAAACAAAAATAAAATATGATGTAAATTGTTTCTGTTATTTCTTGTTGTTATTATTTATGTTGAATGTAGTTGTCACATCTAGATTAGGAATAGATATTCCTCTTACAGCACGCGCTATCCCGCACGCGCGGTGTAGTGTGGGCGGAGCCGTGGCGTGAGTGGTCGGGCTCTGCGCGTGCGCTGGCGGCGCTGTGGGCACGTGCCCAGCGGCAGTCGCTGGTGGCGTGGGGGAGGCGCGCGGCAGTGACGTCACTCACGCACCCGCGCATGTTTCACTACCTGCGCGCGAGACCAGATGACTTCCTGTTTGTTCAGATGTTGGATGCGTCGCGTCTTCTTCTGGCTGATACTCCGGCGGCTAAGCCTTTGATGAAGCTGTGGGTGCAGTGCGCGCTCACGCTTGATTGTATCATGCCTATTGGTAAGTAATGCTTTTGTTTGAGATCTGATCAAAAGCTTGCTGCATGTTTAAGCTTATTGGAACATAACCTGTTTTTGGATAGTTATTTGCATTGATAGTTTAAGATTCCATGTTATCTTTTCTGTACAAGCGCAATTTTTTTCCTTAGTATGTTTCATTTTAATTAGTAATTAACAGTAGAACTTCAAAATTCTAACTTCAGAAATAGAATTACATCAGTTATGTATTGTTTAAAATGTTTTCTGACTAAACATCATCTTAAAACTCGCAGGTGCACAATCGGACGGGTGCCGATTCGACAAG
The DNA here is from genome assembly GCA_923062675.1 of Marasmarcha lunaedactyla. NCBI lineage: Eukaryota > Metazoa > Arthropoda > Insecta > Lepidoptera > Pterophoridae > Marasmarcha > Marasmarcha lunaedactyla. Next base: position 5,238,617 of record OV281349.1, read on the forward strand.
AAGCCCCAGTACCGGTACTCCGGCTGCCACGGGCAGGATGCGTCAGCGCTGAGCATCCTGGCGCAGCCGTTGGCGACGGCACTGGCTGCGCCGGGCCCGTGGCGCCGCGTGCCGCCCGCCGCCGCTGCTGCCGCCTACGACGCACCCACGACAACTCCTACGACGCGAGCCCCCGCGTAACCAAGTGATAGTGAACTATAACTCACAGATATATATATCTATATCTTTTACTTTAAACTTGTGATACAGACTGTGGTAATTATCTTGTGAGAAGGATGGCCACTATGTGTAATATTGTGTATTACTCATAGAAAAGTTGTAGTATTATGCTGCGATCTGCTCGGAGCTATAACTATTTTTTCTTAAACATAGAATAGAGGCTGATATTTTTTCTAAATCAGTGAAAATTTGAATTCCTCTACTCCATGTTGGCATATTTGTATTTCAATTATAGCAAACAGTTTGAATTCTTGTATGTATGAAAGTTATATGATAAGATTCTAAATGATTTGATAACTCTGCAGTACTATTTTAGGAATCCGTTTGTAATTCAAAACAAAATTGAAATATTGTAACTTGTTTTGATTTGAGTTTATCTGTTTAGTGTACAATGATTATTATTTCAGTTTGTTGATAAAGTGACTTTGAAATACCAACCTTTGTCTGCATATGTACAATAATTGATACATGGGTACCAACTACCTAGTTATTTTATTATTTGTCCAAAAAGTACACGCTTTTATTTTGTGATAGTAATTTTTTTTTAGTTACTCAACGCTTAGCGTTTATGTTTATTTATTTAGCTACCTGGCGTTTATTTACGCTAACAAGGACAATTCACGTGGTTGTGATCTAAACATATAAGTTACTCAATGAAAAGAACCATGGAAATATTGTTTTATATGATCCTACGTGATGTCTTAATGTGATTTTATATTAATTATTTATATTTTTAGTAAGTTTAAATGGTCAGTGAAACCCGCAATAACTGATTGCTAAATGATCTCACAGTGAAAGATAATGACCAAACAGCGGCAGAAGTACAATGTGCTGAAATATGCTATAATTTTGTACAATTTCTAACCCACTCTATAATGAACAACAAATGGATGTACTGATAAATGATTATCAATTAGAAAGATTTTAGGTTTTTATGGTTCATGGATAAAAACTTTAAACAGCTTATTCACATCTCATTATTATATAATATTTCACTTATTGATGCTGCAATCTCTTATTGGCTCAGTTTTTTGTTTAATTTAATGTATGTGGGTGAACCTAATACCGCCAAAACGATGTATGGATTCCATTTCAATGTATTAAAGCGCGTAAACCGAATCTCAATACTAGTGTTCAATGTGCAATGTTGATAAAAAATATATGTTAAAAGTTTTATCAATATTTAAAATTTCGTTTGGATACATACATCTATGGTTACAACATCCTATTGGGTTCATTTCTAGTGCTTGTACTTAATAATAAGGCCTTTGGTACTTAACTAGTCTTTAAATTATTTTATATTTTTAATTAGTATTGAAATGCAATACATTGTTTCTTCAAATAGATGCAGTGAATATGAGTGCCTGCACAGCAGACTGATTGGTGCACATCAAGTTATAAGTACTTTTGTAATCTTACATCGTAAACCTAGACTTTATCTTCTATGAAATAGAAAATATTGTTTATTTATCCAATTCCATAGACAATTAAAATAAATATGACTACTCCAATACTAGTACTACTACTACAATTGATTTAAATCTGTTTTATTTTATAAAGCAATATTAGCAATACAGTAGGTAGATAGGAAAGTTGTTACCATAATACTTAATAAGTACCTAAGATTAGATTATATTGTAAACAAACTATTATAGATAATGAAAATCGAATTCAATAGAATTCCAGTAATCATTAGTACCTAGATAATTCAGGCTGATTCTAACACAAATGTACGTAGGTAAATTTAGAATACTCAATAGAATCAGCTGTTACTTTACGGAAATGCTTTGAAACTATGAATTCATCATATTTCTTTGCTTCATTAACTTTGACAGCCCTTATGGCCGGTTTACACTTGTTAAGTAGTTAAGTTGGTAACTATAAGTTAAAAATTACGTGTAAACAGTCAGATAAGTGACAAGTGGTAACTTAAAATTTAGTACGCAAGTGATTAAGTAGATTAGGATTCGTTCTATTTTTCGTATAAGTAGGTGCGCGGGGCTTCTCACTTAACACGTTTGGACGTGATTTTTCAGTTACGTGCATAAGTTGACAATGCGGGTGGCGGCGAGAGCTCGTAGTTATTTCACATTTTCCCTTTTTTTTTATTAATGTCGGAGTGGAGTTTAGTTTCAACTTTAAAATTTGTTGAAGAATATTTAATATAGTAATGCTTGTATAATAAACGAGGTAAAAAATTTAACATATATATATGATATATTTTTATACATATAACATATTTTTGTAGATTTTAATTTCCGAATTCTTCTTCGAATAATTCTTCTCTGAATTTGTCCAAAATCACGTTTACCACATATCTAAGTACAGAATTGACGAATTGCTTGATATTCATCACTGCTCATCCTCATTGAACTTATGAACTTAACTACTTAATCCGTTTGGACGCACAAGCGACATGTAGTAACTTAAAATTTAGTTACCAACTTAACTACTTAATACATGTAAACCGCACATTAATGTAACTGCCGTCAAGTATATCATATTATTGTGTATAGTCTGCAATATGAATGTACTACTGATCACCTATTTTGGAGTTAAAATACTGCACAGGTAGAGAATAATTTTTTTTTTAAATATTACTTAATGTATGATGTAAAGTGAGATTTATGCAATAAACGAATATCTATAAGATAGTTTTTTATTACGTCACAGAAGCTACCCCATGTCTAGGGTGCGTATCCACTGGGGCACAGTTAAATGTAGCGTGTTATTACTCAAGCTGAGATGAGATGTGGAAGAATGGGTCAATTTGTGAGTTGTTTCTGCGCCTCACTCTGTTCCGCCTTTTTGATACGAACGTTTAGGATGCGTAAGAAGTTCAACTGCGTGCGAAAATAAAGCCGAAAAATAGGATTTACGTTTCTTTTGCAAGTAAGTCATCCTATTATTTATATATTTTTCGTAAGGAACTGCCTCGCACAGCTTTGGTAGATGCAAAGTTTTAGGGGCGCTACCCACATATGCGGGCAGGAGTTAATCGGCACAGCTGCAAAGTCGACAATGTGTGTATGAACGTTCGGGAAATATTTCTCTCCCAGCCAGACGTTTTAGTGAAACGAGCCGAATGTGCGACCTGCATTAGTCCCAAATTAGACTTACCGATGGCACAAGCCTAATATGTGTAGTAATTGCTTGGGCAGGTCTTGTCGATCATCCGTTTGAGGGTGTTCGTCGTTTGGATACTTGGGGGGAGGGAGACTTGCTGAATTTTTTTTTGTTCCCCTCCAAGGGGAGGGCAGGAGGACCTAAAAAATGCTCTGACGCATACTCAGAATTTGCGGCCAAAATGGCTTTGAGATCGTTTGACAGCTGGGTGGCTTCGTACGCTAGCGCATTCCTAGGCCTAGCGACTTTGAACTTCGAATCAAAGACAGGGATAGTATACGAGACTGAATCTCGAACTAAAGGATTGGGGTGGGTTTCGGAGCGTTTAAAGAACGCTTCCGAGAGTGTTTTGAGGTGCTGTTGCACTGTAGGTAGTTCAAGATTTTGAACCACCTGCAATTTGTGCAGGAGGGAAGATTTGGCGTGGGCAAAGATTGGCGAGGTATAAGACAGGACGGGTCTAACGCAGGTCTTAAAGAGCGTTCATTTGTTACGAAAGGACATTTTACTATGTCTACCTAACATACTATTTAGTCGGCCTAAGTAGAGACGGGCGAGCTTCGTTACTCTATCGACGTGTGGCTTGAAAGAATGCGTCTGGTCTAAGGTGACGCCTAAGTATTTGGTACTGCGCTTCCAGGGGATGGGAATACCTAACATTCGAACGAGGAGATTGTCGGCGATTTGAACTGCGTTTGAAGTCAAGTAAACCGCAGAACTCTTGTATGGGTTCACATTCCATACGCCATTTTTGAAATCATGCTCCGAGGGCGTTAACGGGCTTTTGGAGTCTGGTGATGAGGTGCGGGACGCAGCGGCCTTTGGTGTAAAGGGCGGTGTCGTCGACAAAGAGGGCGACTTCGACGCCTTTCGGCGGGATGGGAATGTCGTTACAGTACTGTGTACATCGTTGACGATGTACAACAGAGGGGGGAGGACTGAGCCTTGAGGGACTCCAGCCTTTATGGCACGAGGCGCGGAAAGCGTGCCTTCATGTTTAAAACGAAACGTACGATCTTTGAGAAACGATGCGATTATCCTGACTAGGCGATCCGGTAAGCCTACTTTATCATTTCATCATTAGACACTGTGACGGGGTCCGCGGTGATGGGGAGAGAGTCCCTGCGGAGGACTTCGTCCTCCACCGCCTGGATGTGGGAGGGATCCGCGGGTTGTGTACTGGGCGAGCATTGTGAGGCAATGCTGTTAGCGAAGCATTCGGCCTTCTCTTCGTCTTCGAAGGCGGTAGTGCCGTCGGTACGAGTGAGAGGAGGAACGTGAGAGGCGTCGTCTTTCTATTCTATTATATAATAAGCTTGGTGGGACGGGGGGATATTCTCCATGAGATCGTTCATCTGAGCGTCTCGGAGATCCGCAAGGCAAGACCTAACTTTACGTTGTAGCTGACTCGCAGCTAATCTATATGCGGGCGTGGCATAGAGCTTGGCTCTCCGGAGAGCCGCGTTCTTAGCTTTAATAAGATCGCTAACGGCTAACGGAAGCGTGGGTATACCTTGCTTAGCAATCTTTTCGTTATCACTGATGGCTGAGTTAATAGCAACAGTGAGGGAATCGACTAACGAGTCCATTTTGCCCTTGCTATCTAGTCGGGTGAGATCGGGGACGGAGAGTTCGGGGCCTCTAGGGCTGAAACTAACGTATTTTTAAAGCCTTTGCAGTTGGTAAAGGTCATAGGAGACGTAACACGTTGTGGTTTCGTGGTCCTAGTACGAGGGAGACGGGGCGATGATCGGAGCCTAGGTCATCGAGCGGTACGATAGACCTGAGATCGAGGTTGATATGCTTTACTATCGCAAAACCGAGGATGTCAGGAGAGTGGTTCGGGTTGTCGGGATAATGAGTGGGAGTGACGGGAGAAATGACGTCTGAGTCGAGTGACTCAGTGATGTTAAGGAGCACGACACCGCTGGTGTTAGTCGATAGGCACATCCAGTCAGTATGCTTGGAGTTGATATCCCCGAACATAATGACTGAACGGCCGAGGGCGAGAATGGCTTCAAAGTCGCTATGGATAGGTCTGGTGTCACTAGGTATGTAGATTGAAGCTATGATTACGGTCGGATGGCCTGTCATAGCCAACCTACACACAGTAGCCTCCACGTTGAGAAGAGGAGGGTAGGGAGAGAAGAGCAATGGAAACCTCTTTTATAGTAAAAAGCTGTGCCACTGTGACCGTCGGCGTTGGGCCTATCGTTACGAGTAAACGCGTATTTAGGAATAGCGAATCCCCTGGAGCGAGATGGAGTGAGCCACGTCTCTTGGAAGAGCAGTAAATCTGGCCCATTATTCTGAAGGAACAGTTTGAGCTCAGGCACGTTAGAACTAAGGCTGCGAGCGTTAAATGAAACTAGGGATAAGCCCTTGGGTTTGATACGACCGGACGCGGGATTTGCAGTTCTAGATACTATATACTATTTATAAAAATTTACAATGAACTAAGAAGCAAGTGATGTTTGGCTAACGCGAAGAGACGCTATTGAGGAGAGCGAGCGGCTCGCAGTTTGCGTGCGAGTACGGCGATTTCCCTAATGTCGACGTTTTGAATGACGTCGAACACGGTCTTCATTTCCTCAGCCAACGACGACTGAGGACGGGAAGGTGGAGCAGCCAGACGCTGTCTCCAGGAGAGAGCCGAAGTCAGCATCGGTTGCTCGGGCTTTGCTTCCGGGGGAGCCCGGTTGCGCAGCGGTGGGAAATTGCGGGAGCAAGCGGCGGCGCCGGTTAAGCGCGGCCTTCTTAGCGGAAGAGCGCGGAGCGCGCGTATAACTCATGCAGTTAGCTGTGTGGCCGCACAGCACACATGCAAGGGCGCAAGTGAAATCGGGAGTGCGAGTGCACTCCTTCGTAATGTGAGAGTCCAGGAACTTAACGCACTTGGGAAGGAGCTGAACAGTTAGCCGCTGCGTGGCCGTAAAGCTGGCAACGGTGGCATTGCCCTGGGTGACCACGACAGTTGGGAAGCTCGACGGGGATATTCGAGAGGCCGCAGATTGTGCGAGCCTCTCTGAAGATCTCCCTCGATCTGAGCGTGTTAGAGAGGATGACTAACGCGAGTGGGAAACGCCTACCACCATTTGAGTGCATCTTGTGCACGGCTTCAGCCGGGAAGCTCTGGGACTGAAGGTCCTCTAGGATTTCGTCGTTCGCGAGCTCGAACGGGACGCCCCGTAACACTGCGCGGATCTTACGCTCCTCGGGGAGGGCGTAAGTGTGGTACGCGATTTGCCTAACTGTCAGAAGCCTGGTGAACGCACGGAAGTCGTCGATGGTCGCGACTTGATTTTAATCGTTTCGCCTGCGTTAGACGAAGTAAATTTTGTGCTCTTTGCACAGAGTAGAAAATGCGGTCCCACTTGCCAAGCTAACAGATGCGGATAAGAATAACTTTCTATAGACATAAAGAGACTGTAAATTTATTGCCAGTTATTCTTCACGAAGGTTTTTCCGAACTGGTGATAGAGTCATGTTTTATTTGACGTCAATAAGAACAAGTAGATAATTGTTAATGTTGATAAATAAATATTTCATTTCATTTAATCAAATATTGCCGACCCGAACATGTGAACAATGTGAAGCGCACTTTAGTCTTATAAGACTGTTCCCTCACTAAACGAGCCTACAGTCGAACGTGTTTGCGTCTACATTCATTTCTTGATTAATTTTTATGTTACTAATATTATAATTTATAAAAATGGACAAAAACTACAAAGTTATTTTCATAATTCATAATTCACTTATCTATTATGTTGCATGCAAGTAAACAGTCTTTCCAGACTTTCACGTTTGCATCTTGCTATGAATGTCGCCAAGACTAATTGATCACAGACTAAACAGTTAATAAGTAAAAGTTCAATGACTCCATACAGCCATAAGCCAACACGAACATAAACGTTCGTATGCACTGTTTATTGCAGTCTAGCAACATTGCGCGGCCGCGTGGCCATAAGCATGCGTACCTCTTTCCATGTTTTTTTATAAAGAGGAAGTTAATATTGGTACAGACAAAACGTTTTTGTTAACAAACATTTTACCTTTTCAGCGTGTTGAGATGTTGAATAATTCTATTATTAAAATTATTATATATTTATGCATGTATATTCACATTTAGTCAACCTACTAAAGGTAAAGAAAATGTTTTAGTTTTCAGTTATTATTTAGTGTATATATTATCATCAGTTTTGTGGATTAAATAAATACATAAAATAAAAAAAAATATATTTAATATATTTTTTTGTTGCACATATGTGTAAAAATATATATATGTTAATATGTGCAAATAAAAATTATATGGTATGCAAATAAATAAAAGCATATGTTTTTTTTGAAATAAATTAATATCCAATAAATTCTGCTGCATATAGGTATTTTATTTTTAAATAACGATGAAAGCGCGCGAACGCGTAGTAGCTGGAAGGAATCTACTTATTGCCTCCGGCGGCGCAGTAGTCGGTAGGTGTTTACATCGAGTTACAGAGGCTTGCTATTTTGGGGTTTTACTTCACTTAATTTCAAATGTGTATAAGGACAATTTTATTATCAGACACCCAGAAAGGGGGACCAAAAGTAGTAATGCTTAGCCCACCAAAGCAGAATCATATGCCGAACAAATTGTTAAACAGCTCAAAACAAAATTAGCACTACACCAAAATTAGCGTTATTATAAACTGTGTATTGGAATTTTTTTTTTAAAGTTGCGCGAGTTTTATTATATTTCATCAAATTGTGCATTTGGTGACAAGTAATAGGTAATAAGTAAGAATAGACAAAAAAAAAATTCATGAATATAATTTACCATTGCTTTATTAAATAGTCAAAATACTTTAGAATTTGATTTAAAAACACTTGAAATAGGAAACAATACAAGTTTTATACACGCTACATTAATATTAACATTACATAAACTGTACCATAATAGTCAATATGTAAAATCAACATTCAATCATTCTCAGATTAGCAAGTCAACTTTGTACCTTATCACACAGATTGCACTCGAACATCCACAGTTATTGACTAGATCATGAAGTTAAGGCAGTTTTATGTATATTTTTGCTACATCTAGGTAGGTAACCATGAAGTAAAACATAAATATTTTATGGCTTTCTTCTATGTTTTTTAAAATACTATTATGTTTTTTATATATAATTATTACGTCACGTTCTATTTTGCTTAGTAAAAATAGAACTTGTTCTTTGAAAAATAAATTATTATGCCTGTTTATTTTTACGCTGTCTTCTCATATCAAAATCGGTAAAGAACGATATGATTGAATTAAAACCATAGAGAAAATACAAAGAAGAGATGTCCTGAGTCCTGTCCTTTTTCAATGTAGACGTGACACATTCTGTAGTTCAAAGCTCTCCTCGCTAGGGGCACTGGCGTCCGTGGAGCTTGTGCTTCGGTGCATGCACACGAAACTTGATTGTTGAAATTTCGACTTAATTTGTTAGCAGACAAACTACTTTGCCTTATATCACGTCAAGTTTCACGGAAAGGAACAGTAACAGAATTTGTAAAGCCGTCTTTATAAATAAGAAACAAATTCGGTACTATGTAGCAAGTGACGCCATCTAGTAAATTATATCAGAAACTTTTAAATAGATCATTAAAGTTTATCATTGTAGTAGGCAAGGAAATGATTGCTATTTACAAATAACAATCATATGATAAAATGATTTTTTTTGTCACAGTGAAATCACCTGCTACTTTTCACACCTGCTATTTTTCACTCCTGCTGTTTGGGTATGATTTATCATGACATATCATGTGGGAGTGATTTTTCATTAGCTGTGATTTCTCACCGTAATTAATTTGAATGATTTTTATAGCAATTATTGTTGCTTTTACGTGATTTTATTTAACTTGCAATGTATGTATTTAGCTACATAGTTCACTTTGTTCGGGTGTAATCTTGAATGAAACAAAATTTTTAAAGCTTGTTTTTTATAGAAATAACATGATAAAAAAATCTGAGACCTGTATTATTTATTTTTATTAAATAATGAAAAGTAAAAAAAATTGCAGTAGTTGATATCAACCCGCTCGCTAATTAGGTAATAAATCGCCATCTAGTTTACTTTACAAAAACTTTCTAGTGAAACTAATGCATCTTTAGCACCATAGCAGATCTTCAGATCAGAGTAAGCCTTTTTCTTATGGCCTTAAAGTTTAATTTAGAATGTAAACATTGACTGAAACGGCGAGCCATAGTGCGATCGAATGCGCTACTCGCACTCATAGCGCTGTAAGTAAGTGCGTCTCGCTCGATCCTGCCGCTCGCATTATCGCCGTGCTAATTCTCTCACCAAAATCACACCACCAACAGAAATCATTATCACTGTGATTCTAAAGCAGGATAGCAGATATGATATATGAAAAAAAAAATCATATGATTTTCACTGTTACTAATGATTTGTTCCATGTCTACATTGTAGCCACTTTCAAGTGGCGCTGGCAACACAAAACTCCCTACCGCTGCTGCGCGTCGGCTTTACCTGATTCTCAGAGAATGACACATACAGCACGTCCTCTTTGCATTTGCTCCAAGGTTCAGACAAACAATTATGTTATACATTTAACACAAAATTATTATTATTACATTTTCATAACGGATAACAAATTAGCCTAAAATGAAGAAACTATAGCATTTATTATCAGAAGCGTATATAAAAAATATACTACTTGATATTTGTGCACAATGTGATTTTATAGAATTTTTCCTTCAATAAGTGATTATACTACATTTATACACTTATATAAACTGGGTTTAAATGTAGACTCAAGATTTAGTAATTTCTTGACATATTTAAAAAATATAATAATAATAACATAATAATCCCCAGACAAACACACCAACTGTATGGCCCCAAAGTAAGCAGAGCTTGTGTTATGGATGACCATACAGAACTGGGGGGGGGGGGACCCAGAACAAACATACATTATAAATATCAACAACCACGACCCAAGAACAAACATCTGTGTTCATTATACAAATGAATGCCCCGGCCAGGACTCGAACCTGGGACCTCCGGCGTATGAGACAGGGCTACTGACCACTACGCTACTCGGCCGTCAATTTTAACAAACTTGAAGTATTTATAAAAACAATGAATGATAAATAATAAAAAAAAAATTATCATACTATTTAAGGGAAATGATAAAATACAATTAGTATTATGAATCATAATATTCTTAAGACTACATTTACACCATATATCGTGATATTAATTGAATTATATAAGAAAATCTAAAATGCACTATCTACAAGAAAATATCTCAAAATTTAAATATAACTTAGAAAGTTACTGTACAAATAGCACCTATATAGGTCGGCAGATATACTCTAATAAAATCGATACAAATTTTCTACACATTTAACTAATATACAGACAATAAATTGTTATTTATTAAATTTTGATACATTTCTGAGAAATTTATTGCTTCATATATTTCAAATATTGTTCCCATTAGTACTAATGATTTTTATATGCCTACATCTAAACTTACTCAAATTTAAATGCAGCTTATGAGGATCTCAACAATAATTTCATTAATAAATCTTGGTTACGATTTGGCAGTTCTTAATTTAAATTTCTTTAATACTGATGTCACCTTATTCCAATACACCTCTCATAAACCATATATTTACAATAACCATTTCTTTGTCTGTATAATTAGCACGAGTTACCCTAAAGCATGCGAGGAAAGGTCAGCAGCAAGCCACAGCAGCGTTAAGATTCCGTTTTTTTTTCATCCTTCTCATCCTTAAACAGCAGTGGTGTCATGCCCAGAAAGCAACCTAAGGTGATGCCGAGAACTCGACCCTGCAAACAGAGAAAAATGAACATTACCTATTCGTCAATTCCGAGTTTCACAGTAGGCACATACCGATCAGCCCTGAGATTTTTATAATTCATTAATGTGTGAAATAACCATAAAATGAAGCTGGTTTTTGAAGAGGTAAAGTGAAGGTATGTAGTCTAGGTGATGTTCGATGTAACACCAATTTTAAGGGCCGCTGCCACATATTCGGGCCAGCTTCAATCAGCAAAACTTTCGAAAAAATGCCACCCGGCCAATGCAGTCTGCGTGTTGACGTGACTAACCCACCGACCTGCCGAACGGACGACTCAATCGGCACTTGCTGCATATGGGTAGATGTTGGTTCGGGGCGGCAATGCTGAACATTAAATATAGCCGACCCTAATGCCGCTACCCCAAAATTACTATTGTTTTCTTCTTATTGACTTTTGAAATGTTTTAAAATACATCGTCATTACTCGATAGTATGTCAAGCATGAATTGGTTTATTACACTGTTTATAATATTGCTTTATAAATTTTTGAAGAAATACTAGGGTGGATTGAAAAGTTCGCGGCCTAACATAAATAGCGTTGTCATAATAGGTCTTTACCTATGAAACTGCCGTTTTGCCGTACTCGCCATTTCAATTGAAATATTTTTATTTTTGGCTGATAATTCTAATTTCAAATTAATTTTATTTGACAAACATGGAATTCTTTTTCTTAAATCGTCATTTGTTTAATAGTTAGTGTTTTGTTTTCAACGCATTCGAACATTTTTCGTCATCATGGATAAGTTAAAAATTCGAGTAATTATGGAGTATGAGTACCGTCGTGGCAGCAAAGCGGCACAAGCGGCACGCAACATCAACGACGTTTACGGAGCGAACACTACAAACGAACGCACCACCCGTTATTGGTTTACCCGCTTCCGTTCTGTAAATTTTGACTTGAAAAATGAACCCCGTGGTAGTCCGAAAACTTTGGTCAACAATGACGAATTAAAGGCAATTGTGGAAGCTGATGAAACTCAATCCACGGCTGAATTAGCAGCAGCTTTCGACGTTAGCATCAAAACAATATTGGTCCATTTGCGTCAAATTGGCAAGGTAAAAAAGCTTGACAAATGGGTACCCCACGAACTCAATGACCGCCAGCGCGAAGTACGCGTGGAGACGTGCCTTGCACTGCTCAGCAGGCATACAAATGAAGGAATTCTGAACCGCATTGTTACTTGTGACGAGAAATGGATCCTGTTTGACAATTGTAAGCGCTCAGCAAGTTGGTTGGACCCTGGTTCAGCACCCAAACAATGCCCTAAACGAAAACTTACCCCTAGAAAAGTGATGGTCACTGTTTGGTGGTCTAACGCGGGTGTAATTCATCACAGCTTCTTGCCAAACAGGACAAGCATTACTGCAGATGTGTACTGTAAAGAACTGAACACAATGATGGAGAAGCTCGCACGTCTCCAACCAGCTTTGGTCAATCGTTCGGCTCCACTGCTCCTGCACGACAACGCGCGACCTCATACTGCACAGCAGACGGTCTCCAAGCTACAAAAGTTGGGGTTGGAAGTTCTCCGTCATCCGCCGTACTCACCAGATCTTGCGCCTACAGACTTCTACTTTTTCCAGAATTTGGATAACTTCTTGGCGGGAAAAAAATTCAATACCCGAGAGGCAGTACAAAATGCCTTTGAAGAATTTGTTACCTCCCGTCCAGCTGATTTCTTCAAGAAAGGCATCAATAAGCTACCAATGCGTTGGCAAAGATGCATTGATTGCATGGGTGATTATTTTGATTAATAGAAATAAAAAATGTATAAAAAAATAACGCTTCATTTATTTCGTGAAAAACGGCAATTTCATAGGTAAAGACCTAATATTATTATAAAACTATCCTCATATGAAACCTAGACTCTTTGTCAGTCAGTGTGCAATTTTTCTCTGAGATACATACGTAGTTATTTATTTTATAAAGGATTAAGTGAGAGTAAGTTTCATTAATTTTGAAAATGGTTAGTTTAGAGCACCGTACCGTGATCAAATACCTCCACAAGAAACACTTAACTCCAAAGCAGATTCATGAAGATATGGTGGCTACTTTAGGAACATCTGCTCCGTCGTATACAATGATAAAAAAGTGGACAGCTGAATTTAAACGTAGACGAGAGAGCATCAAAGACGACCCCCGCTCTGGACGGCCTTCTACAGCTACGACTTCGGAAAACATCGAAAAAATATGTGATCTCATCATGGGAGACAGAAGATTGAAGGTATCTGAGATAGCTCTAGGAATTTCATATAAACGTACACAAAACATGATCGTTAACGAATTAGGGTTCCACAAGGTGTCTGCAAGATGGGTTCGGCGGCTCCTTTCAGTTAAATAGAAACGAACTCGGCTCACGATTTCTAGAGACCGTTTAGAGCTTTTTCAAGCTGATCTAAACGAATTTTTGGCAAGGTTTGTTATTATGGACGAAACATGGGTTCATCACTATACTCCTGAATCCAAACAACAATCCAAACAATGGAAGAGACCCGGATCTCCGACCCCCAAGAAAGCCAAGGTGTGTTTTTCAGTAAACAAGGTAATGGCATCGGTTTTCTGGGATTCTAAGGGTGTCATCTTGGTTGATTACTCAGAAAGAGGTCAAACTATAAATTCTGCATAGTACTGCACACTATTACGTCGTTTACGCGAAGATATAAAGTCTAAAAGACCAGGATTGTTGACCAAGAAAGTTTTGTTTTATCAGGATAATGCTCGTGCTCACACATCTGCAGAATCGATGGTTCAAATAGTGAATATTGGTTTCGAATTGCTTCCTCATCCCCTTAATTTACCTGATTAGGCACCTTCTGACTTCCATCTATTTCCAAAACTAAATAAACACTCAGGTGGAATAAAATTGTCTACCAATGAGGAGGTCAAAGTGGCCGTAGACTTTTTTGAAGACCTTGACGAGACCTTCTATTTAAACGGGATCAAGGCTTTGGAGCACCGCTGGACTAAGTGCTGTGACCTAGGAGGAGAGTATGTAGAACAATAAATATAAAAAATTGCATTATTCCTGTGTTTTCTTATTTAGACTGCGAACTTTTCAATCCACCCTCGTATGTAATATACGTAATATAATTTACTAATTATTAAAATTTTAATTAGCAATCATTTTGTTTGCTTGTGATGTTTTTAAGACGCAAAACGATTTCTATGATAAAAAAGTAAACTCACAAGATTAGAAAACCGTCTGGTAATGGGCATCTCAAGCTGCGCGGGCGCCAACGCCGGCGCGCCCAGCCCCACGAGCGCCGCCGCGCGTTCTACATACACCGAGGACCCGATGCCGATGACGTCACTGAACGTGTTGCCGAGTGCCGCCGCCGCCATCGTCGACAGCGTTATGTACGCGCTCATTACGCTCTCGATACTGTCTCCCTGGATGTTAAAAGTTAAAGTTATTTCGTTTGTAATTGAATGAAAGCAGTTTAGGAACTATTCAGACAGTTAAAACGGTATTACGACGCAAAATATAAGCGAATGGTAATTTCACATTGCGCTTCCTACTCGAGGATGCATAAGGAAATATTTTTACGTAAGACAAATAAAAACCTTAATTATTTATATAGGGATATTATTTTTATAATTATAGTAATAGAGCCGCCAGAGTATCTTCTTTTTCGTGAATTTTATTTTTGATTCCACAAGTGACATTTTCACAAGTTAATAATTTAAAAAAAAATCATATATCCAATGACATAGAATTGAGAATTGTTTTATTTTACTCCTATGTTTGTTTCCTACTTTTGTGGAAACAGCAACAGCTTATGTCATATTTATGTATGTTTTCAATGCCTTTTAATCAATGTATTACATCCACTTTGATGTTCTATAAGAAATATATTCTGTGCAACATCACATTAATTGAAATCAATAATTTTAATGAAGTTTGATACTTACCGCAATAATCATTATGAAGTTGTCTAAAAATCCAAATCCTATGAAAGGGATGGAATTTGCCAGTGACACTGAAACAATTTAACATATAAACTACCCAGACATAAATACCACCAGAATAACCCCAAAAGTAGAGATATGGATAAAAATGGTTTGGGCTGAATAATTACAATAAAATTTAAAGAGAATACATCCATAAAACTGACCCTACCAGGCTTTAAATCCAGAACCCCTAGGGAAAGGGCCACTATCAGTTGCCCCATAAGGTGGTCAATTATAAAGGTAAATGTTTTTTTCCGTCATATTCCATAATATAAACAAGCACCTCTTGGATAGGATTGTCATAGCTTTATACCATTTTCCCTCACATGAAATGGAAGATCAATGTTCATGAAATTTCCAATAAAAACTGCATGTTATAGAAATGAATACTTGTAGTTGTGTCTGCCAATTATAATGACTATTAAAGTAAAGGTAATTAAATAACAGTAGTCTTTTTTGACTTACTTAGCAAGCAGATTATTACTAAATTACATTATATTTAATTATCAATAAGTCAGTTATAAGAACTAGCTTGTGCCTATTGATTACTTTTAAGTTAATTTTAATAATAAAAATAATTAATCCCCAGACAAACATACCATCTGTATGGCCCCAAAGTACGCAGAGCTTGCGTTATAGATGACCATTCAGGGAACTGGGGGGGAACCCAGAATAAACATACATACATAAATATCAACAACCATGACCAGAGAACAAACATCTGTGTTCATCACACAATTTAATGGCCCGGCCAGGGACTCGAACCTGGGACCTCCAGCATATGAGACAGGGCTACTGACCACTCCGCTACTCGACCGTCAAATTTTATTTATTATATTATTAACATTTACTTATTATACGAATTATATTATATATTACATCATTAAAAGTTAAATTCAAATACTTACAATGTAATAATTCCCTAGTAGTAGGTTTTGGTACTGTTGCAGCTGAAATAAGAATACAACATTTTTGATTAAATAATTTTTTTTTTGTAAATATTCATTGTATTTGATTTTAGGTTTAACAAAAATTAAGTGTCCCCTTAGAAATAAGTACCACATCTTGAGATCGATTTACCTGAATAGATGGGACCGCAAAATTCATTGGTATGGTAGGTTATAGTAGAAATTGCTTTTACAAGATTCAAAGTCAATTTATGCTGCGTTCCGTTTTTCGATTACAGCACTCATATACCCATTCCGATTGCCCGTGAGCGCGCTCACAGCAATATCGATACGTCATCAATGACGTTATAAATGCTGCCATCTTCCCACTCACAGTGCCAAAGCTACGGAGCATGGTCGCTATGGATGGCCTGTCAAAACTGACACATCATGTTACCTTGTTGATGTTTTTATTAGTTGATTAAAGATTTTAAAAGCTTGCTTATTAATTTTCTTTCGTAATAATATAAAAAAATGGCTCCTGCATCATTCAGGGTCAATGATCTTAATGAAATTGTAACTTTAGACTTAACCGACCAACAATCAGAACGTTAGCGCGATATTTACCGTTCCAATTGCAATAGCACTAATAACACTTTTAGCGCACTCCCAACGAATCGGAACGGTTTTGAGCACTTATAGTCTGTAATCGGCAAACGGAACGCATACATACATGTATCTGAATGTAGAAAGTTTGTTCTGAACTTATTGATTAAATAAGTAAAATTAATTACATTTACATAATTATAGTTTTGTCTTAAAACTTTCTAAACAAATTGAACTTTCTTTCTAAAGCATCTTACCAACCATCATATAATTTTATAAAATATCAAAGAAACAAAAACTGAATCAAAAGCTGGTCATTAGCAAAGTAAAATATAAATAGACAAATGACTGAGGTGCATGACATCATGTCTTCCCATAACCAGTTCAAACCAGCTTTGTTATTTTGAAAATAAATCAAAAGTACAGTAAAATTACCATATTTTTTCTTCAACCAATCTTCTGGCATAGGGCAATAAGACCCTGTGGGATCTACATCACCAAGGGAAGGTACCTTACTAGGCCTGCCAAGTTTAGTTCTCCACCTTTGTCCAGCTAACGATTCTGAAATTAATATAGAAATTATTTTCTTATGGCATGTCTGTGAGAATTCCTACATTTTAATTTTTTGGCTATAAATCAGTTTTACCTTCAAACTGCTCTTTTACTTTATTGGATTCATATTCCTGTAGTGCATTGAGAAGCATTTTTCTTTCATCATCTTTTAAACGTAAGACCAGTTCTGTAGCATGTAACTTAGTCAAGGGTCCTGAAAACTGGGACGTTTCTTCAAAATCCTTTGAAGTGGGGCCCAAACCTAGTTGTCGGGTACTTGCACATTGGGGTGAAAATGTTTTCAGAATAGTCTTGTATCCGAAAGATGTGCTGCATCGAGTCTGCGTAGATATAGCCTTCATAGCACAAGTTGCACTAAGACTATGCAAATTAAACCCTAACCTAATTAATTGTACAGGCTTCATTTTCAAGATAATAAGAAATTTTAATTGAAAAAGTTTCAAAAATCGCAAATAAAAATTCCATTGATTGTAAAATGTAAATAAAAATTGACTTGACTGATGTGAATGACAGTCACACAGTCAGTGACAATGGCGGATATGAGTAAACTATTTTCTTCGTTCAGTTGGGCCACGATGGCTTTTTAGGATATATAAGATTTTTTACATAAAACTATAACAGTCATGTTCGAGCTTTTTAATGAATTATTGTGGTATAATTATGGTATAATCCACATATCAACCTTTTCTCACAAGGAGTGCAGAACCTTCTTCCTTTTACATTTATATCCTATTGGTAATAATAAACTTCTTGGACTTTTCTCCGGATAGAAACTTAGCAGAATGTACAAAAAAACTTTTGAACTAACTTATTTTATTAACTTACAAAATTATTTAATTTTGAACGTAATCCTAAACTGGAATTTTGAAAAGTTGTAGTTATATAAGAACAGGCTTTATGGCTCAGTTCCTTATTATCATAATAAAGGATGAATTATAAATACTACTACGACTACTCATTGTCATGTCATCCTAATAAGAGGAAATCAACGAAAGACTTGGCTGCATGGCACTGCCTCACCTCCTCAACTTGAGGAGAAATAATTAAAAAAAAGTCATTCTTATGTCATTCATTGTTTTGACTTTGTCAGTCAGCTGGTCAAATGTCTGTTCATGAATTATTGTGCAAGCAATAAATTCATGACATACATGCGACATTTATAATAATACTGAATAAACATTTGTGTTTCGGTGGACAAAAACACTTTAGATTTGGAATTTGAACATTTGAACTTCTAATTTTTTAACAAAAAGTGGAAGTTTCTAAATTAAACTAAGAGAAATCGCAATAAGGACCATGCACGATGTTGGAGGGTTTAGTCGCCTGGGTTTTAAACAATTATCTCGGGAAATATGTAGAAAATCTGAATACAGATCAATTGAGTGTTGCTCTGCTGTCAGGTAATCAATCAATTTTAATCACGTTTGAGAATAACTCTCTTTAATGTGTTTTTGTTATGTATGATGTCATTGGTTTTGTTCATGTATATTGCCTCTGTGCAGTTTTGTATACTTGATTGTACTGAGTTTAACATATACACGTTATTAACCACAAAACAATGAAATCAGTGAACATTTTGTAACTGGGAACATGGCCTGGTTTAAACACAAAGTCTGTAATGAGCAAAAACTTGTATTTACCTGCTGTAAAATTGTAGGAATAAACGGAATGTAACTCAGAAAAATGTTTAGTATTTGTTGAACTATTTGCTATTTGCGTTTTAGGCAAAGTTGAATTTGAAAATCTTCCTCTAAAAAAGGATGCCTTACGTCATTTGGGCTTACCAATTGAAGTGAGAGCTGGTTATGTGGGACGGGTCCAGTTGCAAGTACCAGTACGACAGCTGCGGTCTGCACCATGGATAATAGCCATAGAAAAGCTATATGTGGTTGCAGCACCAGTAAATCTCGATGAGGTATGTAATTACTGTGGTAGATATTCAACTTTTTATTTATTAATTTCAAGAAGAACAACTTGCAACTGAAATAAACCTTTTCAGGACATATACCTACCTAAATATTCCATTCGTATATGTGTAACTAGACTGTCTTAAATCTTTATAAAAACTTGCCTAGAGTATTAGTCATATATCCTTGTGAGTGAACTTTGTATAAGATAATATGAGTATTTTATGTATGATGATGTCATAGATAATAATTTAAAATTTTCACATCTTGAAAGCTAGGCTATAAAATATGTATATGGCTTATAATAAGAAGTAATGTTAATTTCTCAACTGAAGTTTCTTGTGTAGAGATTTTTACTATTAATTATTTTCAATTTTATACTGTTAATATATTTAATATAGTATTTATATTCACCCCAATCCCAAAAAGATTTGACAAAGGAAGCTCTAACATTGATTAAGATAGCTTAATTCTCTAATCATGACATGACCTTTCTGCCGCATGGTTTATTTCAGTATAAAGTGGAATTATAAAACGAAATACGGATTTAACTTCCCTCAGTAGGAAGTGTGTAGAATCTAACTATAAAAGTCATTTCAAAATTTAGAATACAAATATTTTTTCTGGGAGAAATCTACCCTTTATCCTTTTGTGGAGCACTGACAATGTGTATGCAAAACTTATTATTAACAAAACTTATCGTAAGTATTTGTTGAACGGCAAGGCTGGCCCGAAGTAATTACTACACCGAATCAATTTGATTGACCATTTGGGGTTTATGCAGGTCTGCACATTCGGCTTATCTAGCAAAAACCCGAACGGCATAAGTGGGGTGGGGATTTTTCCCATCTGCACATATACAACTACATGTCTTTCATCTATGCATATTCGACTTTGCCGCCCGATAGTGCCGATTAATGCTGGTCCTAGTCTGTGCGCAGCGCCCCTGTGTGTGGTTTCCTAATTGAAGTGTACTGTTTCGTATGCTATGGTATGTGGGCAGGGCCCTATATAAACAAACTTACTATAGTTAGGATTGAGAAAATAGACAAGTGAGTTTAGGTTATTAATGATAGAACAATACCATTAAGGATACGAGATCAATGACATATTACATATAGACAAGCATACCCAAATATTACCACACAAAAAACAAAGCGCCAACTTAACTATAGATACCTACCCAATATATACATTAATATAATTTGTGGGAGAAGGAAATAATAATACGGCTTACTTGTTGTAAGAAAGAGATATCTATGTACTGCGTGACGTTGCTTCGCACTAATTGGTCGCGAGCGTACGTGACGTTGCTTCGCACTAATTGGTCGCGAGTGTATGTGACGTAGTACGTAAATTGTCGCGTTGTCTCTTTTACTCCCACATTCAAAATCATATTACATCTCGCTCTTTGAGTTTGTTGACATGTATAGCCATGTCAATTTTAAAACGTCATTTTAGATAGCAAAATAAAATAATAAATAAGATACCTAGTTATAAAAAAAGTAGTACTTACGCATGAACAGAAACGTTTATTCCTTCTTTAACTGTAAGAGTGTAATTTGTACACTGTCTAAACACACAAAAAAGTATTGTACAGTAGGTATTAAAAACACAGAATTGGGAATCAGTTTTGTTTGACGTTTAGCCGTGACACTGGGTTGCACAGGATTAGGTGAAATGGTGGGCAATTGCCTTGCATTTGTGTTGCCATTATTGACAGCGGACAACTTGTCTATATGTAATATGTCAGTGTAGGAGATCTCCTTTATTATAAATTCTACATTATAAAACCATTGACATTTAAAGAAACGGACTTCGCGTCCGGACACAATGTGTCAGCATTAAAAAGGTTGGTAAAATATTCATATTATGTTAAAACGGCAACTATGGAAATGACGCTACATAAGGTGAACAATTGTTTTAATCAAAAATCAATACAAGTAGATTCAAATTCCAATGTTTGATTTTTTAAATTATAATCGGAATTCTTTTTTTTTAAATTTCGATTTAGACACGTCATCTATTTGTTTCCACGCCAACGAATAATACACAAAATGATTTGCTAAGGTATTTAAACAATACCTCACCATACAGTTTGTATGACAAGTTTAATAAACAAACAAATGTGGTTTAAACATTGTAATACTAAAGTGCATATTGTAATTTAGTATGTAGCTACTTAACAGCCTCGAGGTTTGGTTATCTAGTTATGGCACCTACTCCAGTAGTTGATGGGATGAAAACGCCAGGAATCTGCCTGGAGATTCCAGGGATATGGGAGAATTAAGCGATACCGGTGGAGTCAATCGTCGGTGGCGCAGCGGTTAAGGCGCTGGCTTTTCGAATATGGGATACCAGGTTCGACCCCAGTGACTGCCAAATGTAGACTAGAGAATAAAGCCGACTGCTCCAACGGTGAAGAAAAACCTCATGATAAACGCAGAGATAATAGACACAGAGAGCAAGTGCCTACCCAACAGTAGAGCAGTTGCTCTCTGTGGACTTTATTTCCAGAAATCCCAAGCTTAATTGGGTGTGGCTGATGCAGTTGGATTATCAGGCCTGTCTTGTAAGCATTCCCGATTTTCGCATTCATTCTGGAAGTAAAAGCGCATATATCTTCTTAGGTGTCGGAAGCTGATTTTGATTTCGTGAATTCCTATCCCTGTTAAAATTTTGCATAAAAGTGTGTGTACCTTCAGGTCATTCTGTTTTTACACTTCATCCAATTAATCATTTGAGTGTGTTTAATATTTGATATTAACAAATCATAAACACTTCAGTGGGATGGCGAGGTGGAAGCGCAGCGCGCGTACGAGCGCAAGGTGGCGCTACTGGACGCGTTGGAGGCGGCGTGGCGTGCCGAGCACGACGCTGCCGACGCCGGCTACTACGCCGCGTCCTACTCTGGCTGGCTCGCGTACGGCACCGGTTTGCTGGCCAGCATTGTTGAGAACTTACAGGTAACTTTGTAGGAGTCCAGTATAAGAGGTGATGCGCGGTAAAATTGGCTTAACTTTATTAGATTTTCCAGCGGCATGTTTCTATATAATAAATAACCCTCGTGATTCCTTTTTTACTAGGTTTTAATAATACCAGTATTGTTTATCTCTTTTAGTAGCTTTACGCTGTTTGCTTGCAGTTCAAAATTATTATTTTAAAATAAAAATGTCGTATCGTTTCTGTATAACTGCCTATCTTTTAAACAGGCGAAAGCTGTACATTGATATATGTTTGATTCAAACTCCCATGGTGGCAAATCTTAAATTATACATCTCTACATACAAAATGTGGACGGAGTCGCTTTTGTGTACTAAGCGAATAGGAAATCTGTTGTTCGAGGGAGTAACGCTGAAACATCCTCTACATAGTGAAATAAGATTTACAACACATCCAACTGTATACAATAAATACTTTTATGTCCTTTTCACCAATCCTGCATCCCGAATTCTCACGTTTCCAGTTAAAACTAAACGACGTACACATCCGCTTCGAAGACCTGGTCACAGGCCGGGGTACCTTCGCGTGCGGGCTGACAGTGGAGGCGCTGTCAGCGGAATCTTGCGACAGTGAGTGGCGTCGCGGCGTGCAGGCCGCGCCCGACGCCTGCTCCTTCAAGCTGTTGGAGCTCCAGCAGCTGGCGGTCTACTGGGATCCATTTGAGAGGCCCAAGACGGAGGATATCAATAAGGATAATATGGTGAGTGGTATGGGAAAATAGTGATAAAGAAACGATTTGTAGATGACGATGGATAAGTAAGCCTTTGTACTAAATGAATAAAATCTAGTGTATTCAATTGAGCGCTTTTAAAAAGGAATCGCACAAAGAATCTTATTAAAAGTAATACCATTTCATAATTTTTTTGTTCTTTGTTGTCATACTGACAATATAAACATTCTGCAATAATTGAATTCTATTTTACGGTTCATGTGAACGCGAACGGACGAATAGTGAAGATTTAAGTCTAAAAAAATATTATAATTATTATAATAAACACGTACACATCCGCTTCGATCATCGATGTTTAACGCATTGAACAATAAATTATATTTTTACTATAAGAGTCTAAGCCTTGCCTTAATCAACAATATATAATATCATAGAGTTAACGTCCAAATAATTATTTAAATTTCTCGTAAAAATTATAATTAATATATTGTACCGAACAAAATCTGGAGCCAAATTAATAGCTTAAATACTACGTGAGAAATGTATGTCACCACCTGCACTAAAATCTGTAGACTAAACTAGGGTAAGATCACGTTTAATCTAAAAATTGCATTTCTTCATCTTCTCATCTCATAATCACTTACACTTATCACCAATTGTATTCGACTTGTCGAAACAAATCTAATGAGCCCATACTCGAGGGGGTTACTACACTCACCTGCACGGAAACTTGGCCACTTATATATTTTGCTATTTTTGACGTATTTTGGATCGTTTCAAAATATTAAACATTAAGGGTGGTAAATTATTATTATGACGTGATGGAAGAGAGATTTAGTGATTTTTTTACACTTGAAGTCCTTATTATAAAGTTTTTTCTTTAACAACACATAACTCAGGAATCTACGCTGTAATGTCGCACTGGTAAATATTTCACGACCTAATTATCCTTTTTAGCGTGTCCCAGATGTGTTCTATTGTAGTTAAGTCTAGGCTGCGAGCTGGCCATCGCAATCTTTGAATGCCCACGGTAGAATACTCAAGATACTCTTCAAGACATCTGGCGACGTGGGGCCGTGCATTGTCATGCATTAACAAAAAATCCTCGGACCCTACAAACCCAGAATAGGGGACAATATGATCCTGAAGGATATCTTCGATAGCGATCTGCGTTTAGCGTTTCGATGATCATCAGCTCTGTACGTGCTTCCAAACTTATACCTGCCCATACCATTATTGAGCCAGCACGAAAACTAATAGTTTGAATAGCGGTAAATACCACTCCCGTCGCCTTGTCCACACTCTGTCACGCCCGTCTGGAGCTCGTCAGGCTATGCGGCTCTCATCTGTGAAGAGTACCTTTGCCCACTGCTCGTGTGTCCAGCTGACATGGTCTCGAACGAATTGAAGTCGAGGTACTCGATGCTGTCTGAAGAGTTCTGGTCCCCGTGCTGGTCTGCAAGATCCAAAAAAGAAAGCTTAAAAAAAATTGTATTCTCGCTCACATTTACACCACGCACCATTTGGAGACGCTGACGTATCTCAACAGCTGTCCGATGACGGTTCCTCAATACGGACAAAGTGGTCATCCCGGTATCGTTTCATTCCTGGTATCGTTTCAAGGCATACTGCATAAAAGAACGCGGTACATTAAGCACAACAGCCACCTCACGTTGGGTCAACCCCTGCCCGATAAGAACTACTGCTTGTGCAATTTGCTCTGATGTTAATGGCATTTTTAATACTTAAAAATTACGTTGAATGTCTAGTCAAAACCACGAATCTTCATAAACTGATAATTCGAAAGCTTAAATATTGAAAACATAAAAATCAAAAATTTCTTGTAAGTCGGTCAAGTGACACTTTTTGACTAAATAAAAAAAAAGGGTACAAATGACACTTAGAACGTAACGAACTGCTCTCTTTAACTAAGAGTTATAATTTATTAACCTACCCTCATAAAAACTTTTGTAAAAAATATTTAAAATCGTTCTAATCGCGATGTAAGTGCTTGGCCGAGATTCCGTGCCACTGAGTGTATAGCCATTGAAGGGTTAAACTACCCACACGATGGCCTGTTTGGTGTGGAGGTAAGTAGCCTTGCCTTCCATGCCAGAGGTCCCGGGTTCGAATCCTGGTAGGGGCAGATATAATATCATATTTACTTTCTAGTCATGGATGTGTATTTACGTTTGTTTAAGTTTATTTCTAATATTTATATATAAAACAAAATATCTATGTGTGTTTATATATTTCTTA
Organism: Marasmarcha lunaedactyla; assembly: GCA_923062675.1. Classification (NCBI taxonomy): domain Eukaryota; kingdom Metazoa; phylum Arthropoda; class Insecta; order Lepidoptera; family Pterophoridae; genus Marasmarcha; species Marasmarcha lunaedactyla. Next base: position 5,263,692 of record OV281349.1, read on the forward strand.
AGTTTATTTATCCGTTTTCCAGTATCCATAACACAAGTTCTTTAGTGATACTTAGTTTCGGCTAGATAATGTTGTGTGATTGTTTGAAATATTTATTTATTATTATTATTATTTACATCCTGGTACCATAATCAGATCAGGTCGAAAAAACCAAACAACTGTTTTGTCATGAGTGTCATTCATTTGCAAAGTTTCAAATTAATACTTTCTTTCTAATGCTTGTCGTGTAATGTCTTCTTATGTTCTATGTGTATTTTGATAGATTTTATCTTCCAATTCTTTCCACAGGAGCACATGTCGTGCACTTGGAAGCGCGCACACCGCTGGCTACTGCGGCCGGCAACGGCGCAGGCGCGTGTGCGGCGCGAGCGCACGGAGCAGCCCCTCCGCACACGCGCCCGGCCGCGACTGACGTGCCAGCTCACGCTCAATACTGTGCATGCGCATCTTACGCAGGTCAGAAGGCCTACCATCAACTTTTAGTTTGCCATTCGATTCCGATGCAATCCAGTTTAGGTACCTAAACTAAATCGCTAAGATTCGTACCATGAAGTGCCTTTAGGTAACTGGCGTTTGAATCGCTCACGGAGGAATGAAAGATCGAAATTTGTCTGTGGTCCGCGTGTGAGAAAGAGATGACGCTGTATACTCGTTGCATAAGTCTGTCTCTTTTACTCGAACCATATGCTTTGCGTTTCGAAATCTAGTTGATATGATTTTAGCGATGTTTTTTGTGTAAAAATAACAACAAATATATTTTAAAATTGCGCTTTTTAGTGTCAAATTACCCATATCAAAACCAAACCATAAGCCCGTTTTAGTACTCATTAAATATTAGAAAAGATATGTCCCAAAATGCAAGGAGTCTGGGCCAGGTCTTTGTACACTTTATCAAAAAATAGTTTAAGATGCTTAGAACACTTTTTGATTGTTAAATTGTTATTAAAACACTTTGTTTACTGGTAGGAAATGAAATTGTTCATTTTTAGTGTACAACACAAACAAAAAACACAATGGCGGAAAAAAAGTCATTTTGACAGCTAAGGTTTACTTACATCTTTTTGTTTTGTTTATCGAGTAGTATCGATTATGGCATTAAGTCCAAAGAATTGAATTGCATTGTTTTGTGTATTTTTAGCTTATTTAATAGTTGTAAAGTTATAAAGAAACCGAAAAACAAACTCAAGCGCAACGAACAATCAAATACACAGACAACTATCAATGTGATATGAATGAAGTGTGCTGTGAGTGAGGTGGCTGTCCCCTCTGCTTAGTGGACTAACTTTACTTTACAACTTCCGTCATAGAAAATACTCATTGTCAATGTTGCCCGCTAAAACGAACACATATAATGTTGACTTTTTTATTTTCTTACCATCTAACTACTAATTAAATCAAATTATTTGTATTTTTCCTATAATTACCATTTATTTGTCAATTTTTTTAGATGGTGTACAAAGACCTAGCCTAGGTTGTGACATTTCCTTTATATAATTCTTTAAATTACAAATAATTAAAGGTTTCCATACTGTTGTCGTAAAAATAAATTGATTATGACGAGTTTAGAACGCACCCAATTTGACTTCTACCTTTGTCTCTACTGATAAATCAGTTGATTTTGTTGGATTTTTCAACAATGGGCTCAGCTCATCACACATTTCTAATACCAATCGTTTAGACAACCGATATCCTTTTATATATTCTTCATCTTCCAAATAAAAGGGGTCCGATTGTTTCCGTGTTGTGTTTATTTCATTATCATTTTCCAAGAAAATAAAAAAGACTAATTCGTCAGACATGTACAATAAAAAATAGCTCTAGAAATCACTTTTTCACATTAACACATAAGAAACACTAAATATCCAATTGAAATACCTTAAATTACCTATATTTTCAATCATTTTTTAAAGATAAACCTAAACGATTCACTTCACGCCAAGAAAGTAGCAACTTTTTTTGAATCGCTTACTTTGACATTTAAGTCATCCAATACAGGTTGAAATATCACCTCATGGTACGAAAAATGAACGAACTAAAACAGTTTGCGATCCAATTGCCGACTTGATTTGGCGTCAACCTAAACTGGATCGCTTTAATGACGTCGTGGTATGAAATAGCAAAGCAGTTTATTTTAGGTAGTTAATTGAATCGCAATAATAGTTCATAGTAGGCGTTCAGTTGTTGTTGTAGGCTGTTTTCTAACGGTTTATTATAAGATACTTTTAAAGAGCCGATTAGATTTATTTCGCTTGTCGGTCTAGCGGTTTTAGATAGCAAGATGGTAGTAATTCGATGGAACCTTGAGAGTATGACGACGACTGACTGTAATTTTGGCCCTTAGAACTAATTTATCAATTTAAGTAATAACTTTCGCGATTGGACCGAGGGATAACCGCATATGAAATTTTATTTTTAGTGTTCAGGGTCTTCGAACCAGGAGAGGTACTTCATGGTGTCCTGGCCAAGTGACTGTAGGTTACAGCTTTGTGGTAAGACGGTGTGGAGACGAATGACTAATCTCCTCGATGTTATATTTTATTAATAATTGTTTTCTGTTGATTTTACGGTAAGTTAAATAATTTATTTGAGGGCCGCTATACCGCGTAAGTAAATAGCGTTGTAACTTCACATTTTATGGGCCTGGAACGTAAAGGAAATAGTAAGGAAAATCTTAGATAATAAAAAATCATAGTTAACCTTCTTTTGTTGTAGAACTCTTTTTTTATTAATAATCTAAATAAGGCATCGGACGCCTCATAGACGTTTCTACCGCACACACAAACTACCTATTTGAGGAGCTTTAACCAATGTACTTGAAGTACTTACTGCGTTCCCTAGACTGAAGAAGATACATAAATGTACAATAAGGATTTGCACAGGTGTGACATTTAGGTAAAAATCACTTAGTAATTGTTTTGGCTTTGTCTTGTGAACGTGTGTATGTTCATAAGCGTTTTCTTTATTTCTTAGATATTATTTTTAATGGTGATATTTTAATGACATGTAGTTAGTCGTTCGTAGGATCGGTTGCACGAAGAATTTATTAAAAAATGACAAATAGAAAACGTTCAAAAAGAAAAAGTTCCTAGCCAGAACGTCAATAACCAACAACTTCAACTATGCAAATACTTATCAAATGGTGGTGCCAAACATGAAAAAGAAAAATAACTTCAACTATTCCAGCGTCAATACAACGAAGCGGTACTGTGCTGCGTGGGGCTCGAACGCATCCAGCGCGTGCGTGAGTTCCGGCGGCTGCGGCCGTGGGGAGCGGTGAGTGACGCGCCGCGCGCCTGGTGGCGGTATGCTGCGGCTTGCGTCGTGGGAGCGTCGGAGCCCTGTGAGTGATAATATAAATATGTGTCAGTTGAGGGACCGACTGTCTTTTGCGATATCGCGTAGCCCGCCAAAGTAGCCAATTTACTTGGCTGTATTCCGAAACAATGAAATAATGAGCAACAAAAGCAATTGTAATAAAAGAAAATCTATACCTAATAAAGAATATCCAAGATCACTGGGTGTGTTCTTCGAATTTATATGCTAACTTTTTGGTAGTCGCCAACACTATCTGTAGGTGCAACGACTGTCTTGATACTTTCGGCTTTCGGATACATGAACATGAAAATCGTAATATAATTGCATTAAAGAGAAAATAAAAATGCAAATACTACTTTTGCGGCTTTAAGGCTGCCGGGAACTTTTAGTATCATGAATTTGGACGCATCATCAAACAATAGACGTTTCTTCGCACAGGTTTTCACATATAGTTCGACCGATTTATAGCTGACCCGCCACCGTATATATTTAATTTAATTTTGACTCCACCACAGGGCCATCCTGCATGGGCACCACCACGTGGTCGGAATGCCTTGCGGCAGCGGCCGCGGCGCAGCGCTACGCGGACACGTGTCTGCTGCTGCTGTCGCAGCCCGCGGCCGCGCTGCCCGCCGACCGCAAGCAGGACAAGGATGACTACGAGTGGAAGCAGCCGCTTGATGTCTTGAAGGCTTTGAGAGAGGTACATGCTGGTTGGCTTAGACTCTAGCAACATCAAGAGAAAAGAGTTCTTTGTTGTGATTGAATGTGAATAAATGGAATAAATTATGTTAGTGTCTTCGAATATTTAAGTGATATCACGCTCATATGAGCGTGGCAACGGCCTTAAAAGTGTTCTTTCAAAAACGACGTATTGATATTAGTGCTATCATTATTTTTATCCAGGTTCTTTAAAATATGTTTCTATCCAGGATGAAAATATATAAATAAATACAGGTTTTTATAACATAGTAACAACTTTATGTATACTAAAATAGTATGTTTTTCATAGATATATTTTAAATAATTTTATATAATTTGCAATTACTTATTCATTTCTATTCACCTCTTTATTAAAAAATCACACAGACTACTCATCAAACTTTTTCACAGGCAGCAATGCGCCGCGTACCACAGCGCTCGGTTCCAGCCCCAAGCACCGACAAGGCCAGTTCAGGGCGCAGCATGCTCGTGCGCTGGTTCCCGCAGTGGTGGGGCTGGTACACGCCCCCTGATCAAACCAATCAACCAGAAGGTGCCGAGGCGCCCGCTGACCGTGCGCCGCTTGAAGACGAACTGTTAGATGTGCTAGCTGACTCGCTCGAGAATAATACGCTGTTGAGACGAGACTCCGTGTTCGCCAAGTTCGAGTTTCTGCTTAATACGGGCAGTTTGAATCTGTGTACGGATACTGGGGATAGTCCGGAGTGAGTTTGGTCTTTTTTGAAGTTATTCAGTTCTTTTTTAACTAATGCAACTGTGTATCTTAGGTCCTTTTTGTGAAGTCTGGGCACTAATGTCTACATACTCAAAGACATATAATTACTGTTACAAATTTGAATTAATTAAATTTGTACAAGACTTTTCACCACAATAATCCACTATCATCTACAGCTGCTTATCAAGCACTTGCTCCGGTCTGGAACTCCAATTCACATCCCTCCGCCTAAGCGTGGAGTCACGACCGCGCGCCGGAGCCTTAGCGCTGCTCGCGGCACTGGGGGCGCTGACGCTGCGCGAGCGACTGCAGCCGCGTTCGCAGTACCCCGTGCTTGCGGCAGCGCACGGCGCGGGGCTGGCTTTGCCCGGAGCCCCGCCCCGGACCAGTGAGGACCCGCTTTTCCAGCTCGCGTATGAACGTAAACCAGTGGGACTAAATTGTGATTATAAGTGAGTGTTAAAATTGTGATATTTATATGACAGCCTTAATAATTCCACTGTACGGAATACAACTCACTCCAATCCAAACCACGCTTGCTGTGGGCTGACAAATATTTTACACAAACATTCGAAATAATTTCTTAGGTAAGGTGGTTAGGAAGTGGGTTTCCTAACCATGTTTTCCTTCAACTGCAGTCGGCTTACTAACTTACATTGCCAAAACTCATTGGTACATTTGACAAGGAGCGAACCCGGGACCTTGTGCCGTGAAGCCAACGACTGTACCATAGAACCGCTTACGCTCAATTTTAATTTTATCATTTGCACTTAAAATAATAAGGTATCGTTTGTATGATGCCTTATAGGACAATATGCGCAAAAAAGATTGCAATTTTTCTGTATATCGCATGTCACAAGTGTAATACTTTTATTAGAGTTTGCGTAAAAAAAATTGTATAGTAATTAAATTTGTTAGATATATTAACATTTATACAAACACTACATATATTACAAACATTAACAAATCGTTATGAACTATATTATTTACAATATTAAAGAGCATTAACCCAAAATTAAAAAAACAAGAAAACAAACCTTACCTAAAAATAAAATCAGGTCGTTGATATGATCCAGAATGTAAGTAAGATCATTTAATAGCTTTAATGCAGATATTAAAGCGAAAACAACCAAAGAAAAATATCGAAATAAAAAATGTAAGCAATTAGAACCCAGATATTAAAGTAAAGAAATCAAAGGAGAAATCCATCTCATTACACCAATGAATACAAAGCGGTGATCACAAACCAAACTTAAATTAAAACAATAACAAACTAAACTTTGATTCACTAGACTAATCGCATTTCTAGTAATTGTTATGACAGTACAAGACAAGATAAGACAAGACCAACTACAACTAATAACCAACAAATTTTCATAACTGCAGATTCAGAACTAAATCAAAATAAAAAATAAATAAAACAACATGACAAATGAAACAACAATAAAAAATAAATAAATACTAAAAACATAAGTAAACTTAGAAATTAAACTTACATTGCTCTTATAAACAATTTATATTCAAATAAATAATTAAATTAAACATGTATATTAATTTTAATTTTCTACATTTTAAGATCAGTATTTGGTCATCTCTTTCCATCTTACATTCTTTTATAAACGATTGTAGGATAAAACAAATTGTAACTACTGAGCAATGAGTAATGTATGCACACGTAAAATGTTTGTTCTCGGGTCATGGTTGTTGTTATATATATTATGTACGTTTATTCTGGGTTCCCCCCCAGTTCGTTATTTAACTAATCTAATTAAAAAATAATAAAAATGAATTGTTAATTGATGTAATCGCCATTAACTGTTTGTATGGACATATTTTAGGGTTGTAATCTAGACGAACACCGACGAAAAATTGTGCTTATTATGAAATTGTTTTATTATAACCTGTTTTGTTCATCATTAAATAAATAAATGAATAATAATCACAAACTTCTCGTTGTAAGTTCTATTGACCATGCATAAACTTGCGATCATGTTAAAATTTCGGGACGTACTCCGCCTAAACGTTAAACAAGGTTATGCGAGTATTCTATTTATGTACCAAATATCATTCTTTTTTTTACTGAAAAAAGATTGGACGTTTGTCTTCTATCTCACCTGATGGTAAGTGACGACGAAGACGAAGGTGTTACACGTCTATCCACGAGATACCTATTCACTCGACGCTTGAAAGAACTAGGACTATAGTTTTCTGGAAAAACAGACGCAGGCAGTTCATTCCACACCTTGGCGACCCGCAAATTAGTTCTGGCGTTCTTGCGTGATTACGTATCAAAGTTCCAAATGAAAGAAACATAAAAACTTTAACATCTAATATTAGTAAAATTGTTTATCCAAATCCACAGACATGATAATAAACAGCTCGTTTATTTTGCTATATCTCCCCTCAAATATTCAAATAATTATGTCAAATATTCTTTAATTACACTTCATTTCATTAATCAAAGCACTTTATCATTATTTCAATTCTAAATTTGAATAAATTCCACAGAGTATGGGTAAAAACCGCTCCTCTAGAAGTAGTGTGGAGCGGCGAGGCCGTGTCGTGGATGAGGAAGTTCGCCGTGGTGCCGTGGGGGGCAGCGCGGGGCGCGAGCAACGCGGAGGCCCAGCCCCGGACTACGCACACGCTGAGGACAAGACTTGAGCACATGCTGCAGCATACGCAGGTGCTTGAAATATTGAAAACTTTCCTAATCATATGTTCCACAGGAGAGAAAATACAGTAATCGTAAAGCCAACATTGTGGAACTTCTGCAGAAGCGTAGCGGATAACTGATATTAAAGTAACGTAAAATATTTTTCACACCAACTGCACTATTGTACCCTATTATAAGTCATGCAAACTCCGTTTAAAGCAATAAAGGTTTAAATTTGAAACGTCGAAAAAAATTTATTTATTCTAAAAGACACAATAATTTTGCGAACTACGACCGATTCAATATAAAAGTAATCTAAATTTGAATCACATAATTCAGATAACTAGTAAATGGAAAACAAGGCTGTATGGCTCCTGTTCTTTGCCTCAGTAGCCCTATTCTAATCGCAAAAAGGCGTAATATTAAAATGTTTGTGCGAATTGAGTAATCAAATCCTGTAAAATCGAGAAAAATTTCTGCTGCTGATGACAGTGATTGCACTCTGGAGTATATTAAACGGGAAGTTTTGTGCATTGCTTATAATATTATTTTACCTGAAAAGTCAAGGAAATTTGTACTTTAAACCCATGAAATTTTCAACAAATGGAAAAATAAGAAAGGTTTGTTATATGTGAGTCCATGCTGTAAGTGTTTGTCCAACATTTACCCAGAATGCAGGAGCCAAGTATGGTGCATTAAATACACTGCATTTAATTCTTAATTGATAATACATCGCTAGTTCTACTATTGCTGAGTTTGAGTACCTCAGTGGGTTTGAAAAGTAGAGTATACTCCTCGGGGCTGAATGGGTGTTATGGGTGTTATTACATAACTGCCGCTTGTTGCTTGAGGCATTTTAACTTCTTATGTTAGATTTAGAACGATAAATTCATTTTTCGCAGTTTCATATTGCTTTCATTTAATAAGTACGCATGATAAGATAATACGTATACGGCTTAAAACATATCTTACTATAAAATTATCAAATCTTCTCGACGGCCGAGTAGCGTAGTGGTTAGTAGCCCTGTCTCACACGCCGGAGGTCTCAGGTTCGAGTCCTGGCTGTTGGAATTGGTATATGTATGTTTATTCTGGGTTTCCCCCAGTTCACTGTATGGTCATCCATAACACAAGCTCTGCGGCGTATTTTGGGGCCAAACAGTTGGTGTGTTTGTCTGGGGATTTGTCTGGGGACACTTTATTTATTATTATTATTATCAACCCCTCTTTCCCTTCATTAGTCTGAGCGTCGCTCGTGGCACGTGGAGTTGGACATCTCAGCGCCGCAGCTGGTGTTCCCGCAGTCGCTGCTGCAGCGGGACTGCTCGCTCGTGCTCGTGGACTTCGGCAGGCTGCGGCTGTGCAACGCGCACCCTGAGGACAAGCGCTCCCAGTCCACCCACGATGACGAGGATGAAGGTAGGGCTGACGTGGACCCTCCTTTGTTAATTCTACTGGGGTGGCAAGGATCGACGATAGATCGACGCCATGGATCGATGGTAGAATGGAACAGTCGACGTCGATCGATCAATTGGTGTGGTAACACTCTAACACGGTCTTAACTTGATCGTCATTATTATGAATTTTTGCGATCCGGCCGGGAAGGATGGAAAGCACATGGTCCGAAATTTTAACTTTATTTTGAAAGGAAATGGCAAAATCATATGGCATAAATCATATGGCAAAATTAACAGTCACTAAAATGATTAAATCCTATTTATAAGCTTTCGCCGTTGATCATAATTACTCTTAAGTATACCTCGCCTAAAATACATTAGCAAATAAAAACCTTTACTTAGGTCAAATTAAGTTATACATAAAAAAAGATATGGTGTTATGTAAAGTTGAAATTACACACGTAGATAACCATTACTTACGGTCGCACTCAAAGTCGTCAAAATGGTTACTCAAGAATCTCTTAGTTATGGATATTTTTAAACAAAGCTAGACTTAGAATAAGTATAGATAAAGTTTAATTCGCTAAGCTATCTCTATACTTAGGGGGACCTTATAACCACTTAAAGTTGGTTAAAGTTAAAGGTTATTTTTTATATAGCTATATAGTTAAGCAGCTTTTTGTGTTTTACTGTTTTAAGTACATACAGTATCAGTAACAGCCTCCTCGAGTTGTTGCATTCGCCTACGATTGATGCTGTACATAGCAGCGGATGTCACTTACCGTGCGATTGCTCATCTACCAACTGTGGTAATGTACAAAATAGAATTAAGTATTAACTATATGGTTACAGTATGCTTTGTTTGATTTCAGAGTTATTCATGACGCCATGTTCGACCCCGCCCGGGAGCTTGGCGTCTCCCCCAGAACCGACCCCTCCTAGGTCCACCTTACACGCCGCTTCTTTAAGAACTAGTCTATACGATAGGTACACGTTTAAATTATTCATATTTCTTTTGTTTTTACACATTAAATGTATGGGATTTAGAATGTCAATGTTCTTTTTTCTAAATCGTAGCTGCCTGACTTTTGGTAATTATTATTTTTGAAGTAATTTTTTCAAATTGCGTAACAACTTCTTCTTTCCAGATACGACATCGAGCTAAGCGAGCTCCAAATCCTAGTCGGGCGCGGGCGGGACAACTGGCAATACGCTCACGGGAAGTCTTCTTCCTCCCTCCACTTAGTAGACCGCTTCAGCATCGGTCTAGCAGCGGAACGCCGGGTGGTCGCGACTCAGGACCCGCAGTACCCGGCAGCGACGCTTTGCGGGTCACTGCCAGCGCTGGGTGCGCATGTTAGCGAGCGCAAGTTAGCGGCGCTACGGGCGGTGTTGCAAGCGGTGCTGCCGCGCGCGCCGCACCCGCCGCCGCCGCCGCCTGCGCCCGCGCCCGAGCCCGAGGAGTTGCAGGTGCCGGACGCGGCGGCGCTAGCTACGATGTATGTTGTGCAGTTCGCGATTGATCAAGTGTCTTTGGAGGTCAGTCAGATATGCACAAGTTTACACAAATTAAAAAGTATTGTTTCACTATTGGTGAATAATCAGTGACTCTTATAGTCTAAGATCCGGCTGCAGGATTAGTGCGTTCATCGGTTTTTTGCTGAAAACCGAATTTTTATGTATATTTATAATTAGGAGAATATATATTTATCAAGTGGCCTATCAAAATTTGGCCGCTAGTATTTTTAATTAAATTATTTTTAATTGATTTTTGGGAAAAAATATCGTTCACTTGTTTTTTAAATAAAATAACGTCTACGTCACGGCAATTTATATGATGATTAAAAAAAATCACGGTTGCCGTTGCGCACTTGGCCACACCTCTTCGCAGCCAGGTGTAAACAGGTATGATTTCGATACATTTATACGTTCACAACGTTTGTTTATTAATTATATATCAAATTAAAGCTAATTTTTTTCTATTTATTATTATATATGGTTGCCTAATTAAATCTACCCCCAAATAAGGGTTGCTGGCTTTTAAAAATTATAAATATTTAAGGTAGAGTGAAAGAGAGTTAGCGCGTAACATCATTTGTCAGACGAGTATAGCGATTGCCGGCTGTGCGACGCTTTTAAGCCATTGCGCATGCGTCGAATGTTAGTGTTCTCAACTTAACAGCTGCGGTATTTTTATTATTACATAAAAAACACGCTGTTTTGGAGTTCGTAATGCACAACGTAAACAACAACAAATTAATTAACGTAAAATAAAATTGATAAAGATGAAGTTTACTACCCTACCGCGTGTAGGGTGGTTTCAGGAAGTTAGTCTTCGTTGGTAGGTTCATAGAATATATATTTATATATCGTTGTCCCTCCCCAACCCCTCCGCAATGGCTTCCCTAAGCTTTGACGAGCTTAGGAACAAGTTACTTGAAAGTAACTAGGCGTGACTATAAATGCTGATAAGTATCGTTTCATGGATTCTCTTATCCCGCATTTCATGGCTTTAATTCCCTTAATGGCCCCTCAGGCCACCCCAGTTCCCCAGACCCCTCTGGTCTTAGGCTCTCCAGCGTCCCCTTCCTCCAGTGACATGGAGTGCGAAGTAGACGCCCCTCCGCGCCGCAAGCGCGCACCCGCGACCGAGTCATCCTCGGACGCCACCCCAACTGGCCCTGAGTCTCCCTCTTGTACGCTTGTTAAGAAGCGCTCTAAGAAGCGCTCGAAACAAGCCGGCACCCTCGACGCCCGTCCCGGTGTGTCCTACACCCCCTGCGGCGTCTTCAACGCCAGCTGCCCCGGTGCCTTCAACACCCGCTCCGGCCCCAACTTCTGTCAAGGCCAAGGTCCCACCACCCGTTTTCCTTCAGGAAAAGGGTAAATGGACTGAGGTTTCGACATTGTGCAATGAGCACAAGATCCATTACACCCGAGCGGCCAACTCGGGTGAATCTATTAAAATCATAGTCTCGTCGACAGACGACTTTCGTGCTTTAACAAAGCTCCTCACCGATAAGCAATATGCTTATCACACTTATGCTCTGTTAGAAGAGCGTAAGATCAGAGCGGTACTCAGGGGAGTCCCGTTCGAATTATCGAACGAGGCTATCCTGGAGGATCTGCAGTCCCAAGGCTTCCCGGCACTCGCGGTGCATAAAATGCACAGCAAGTACGGGAGGCGTCACCCTCTCGGTTTGGTGGTTCTCGCCAACGTCCCCAAGTCCAGGGAGATCCTGAAAGGGTTTAGCACTATATGCGGCCTCTCTGGGATCTCGATCGAGGCGCCTCAATCCCACGGTCATCCCGGCCAGTGCCATCGGTGCCAGTTGTACGGGCACGCGGCGGCCAACTGCGCCGCCCCGCCCAGGTGCGTCAAGTGCCTGGTCCCTCACTTCACTAAGGAGTGCAATCGCACTCCTGAAACTCCCTCTCCTCCCGATTGCCTGCTTTGTGGCCAGTCCGGCCACACCGCAAATTATTCCGCGGCTTCACCGGAGGCTGCCCAGAACGGCCACCAACTCATGTCCCTTTGAGCACCTTCAGTGCAACTTTCACTACAGGCGGAAGACCCGCTAGCGGGTCTCCGCCAGCGCGCCCAACTTCCCGACGGGTGTCGCTTCCGATGAAGGCTAACGGTAAAATTTTACCACATCCAGCAGGTGGTTTTTAGTGGGTAGGTGCCATTCTGGTGAGTCCCACATAACCCCCCGCAGAGGACGGTATTTTCCTGCGGGCGGTATGCATGACGCATCTTCCACCTCCCTCCCGCGAGGGTGCCTCGGCAGCAAAAAAAAAAATCGGCCTTTGAATCTATTTATGAAGCACCCACTAATTCAACAAGTTTTTGCGTCACTGACGAATCCTACTGACATATTTGATGAAACCAAAATTGATGCAGTCCAAGAGTTTACGTGCCTTATGTATGGACTCTCAAAGTGTCAAAGTGTAAATGCCGCAAGATTTTTATTATTTAACAAAATGTACGCTTCAAAACAAAGTAATGAAACATTTATGAAAATAATTAAAGGTTTGGACTCAACGCACATTCCACCGTGCTGGAAATCTTTGAAACAAAAATTGTTGCGGACAATCTTTGTTAATTCGATGTGGTTAAATGCCACTGAACCGGACTGTATCAAGTTCAGCCCGGAAAATAATGGCTGGCTGCTATTCGATGGTTTTCTAAAACCAACATGGTTCCTGGGAGACTCAACTCCAACGCAAGTTAAGAGTGTGCTATGTGATGCCACTGACAAATCTTCCGACGACAATTCTGATATTTGTAGCGATGAAAGTGATAGCTCCGATGATAGTGTAACTGAAAGCTCCGATGATTCAGATTATTAAATAAGAGTTACGGAAATATAAGATACATTTAAAAAAAATTTAATTTGCTTAAATGTTTAATTAATTAATTAATGTAACAGACGATTTAATACTTGAATAAAATCATATATATTTTCTTAAATTTTCACGATTCATACTTTAAATAAAACACTTTTTACCGGATATTATCGCGTATATTTTAGTTAATTTTAAAATTATTTCGACGTTTCGGCATCTTTGCAGTTGCCGTGGTCACGATAGACTAAGGTGTTGTTCATCTATTGCCAGTAATAAAAACTACATGATTGTCAATACATATTAACGCCATCTGTTTCTCAGTCTTCTCGCATAACGTCCCGGATTGACACAAAAGGCACTGACTGTGTCCTGAGTTTGCAGTCTAACAGTTTGCTGGTTTTTCATTTTGATGTTTTTAAGTATTGGATCCCATGTTGATGAAAGTTTCCAACCATCTTCTCTATTGAAATTTGGATGTTTTTTAATTTCAATAGTTTCTCTGACCATCCTAGGTATAAAATGTTTCTCTTTTGCTAGGATCTTCACGGTATCAAATCTTAAATAATGGTTGGGCTTGTCTATGGAATGTTCACAAACTGCAGATTTTGAGGTTCGTTTATTTTTAACATCAGAGATGTGTTCTTTAATGCGAGTTGACACATTTCGTTCGTGACCACGGCAACTGCAAAGATGCCGAAACGTCGAAATAATTTTAAAATTAACTAAAATATACGCGATAATATCCGGTAAAAAGTGTTTTATTTGAATAAAATCTACTAAAATTTTCAAATAGTACTTTCACAATAAAATTTTCTTTTACTTAAGTCACCTTGGTTTTATTTTTGTATTTTTTAAATCAATTTTAATTATATGAAATCAATATTAATTCAATATTAAATATATTATCACTATATTAATTTTTTTTGTAATTTTTAAATTTGTCATTTTGAAAAGGAAGACATATTTTTTGGAGTATTTATTAAGTCGTCTCTATTACTCCTCGGTGGTTGAGAACACTAACATTCGACGCATGCGCAATGGCTTAAAAGCGTCGCACAGCCGGCAATCGCTATCCTCGTCTGAAAAATGATGTTACGCGCTAACTCTCTGTCACTCTACCTTAAATATTTATAATTTTTAAAAGCCAGCAACACTTATTTGCGGGTAGATTTAATTAGGCAACCATATATGATAATAAATAGAAAAAAATTAGCTTTAATTTGATATATAATTAATAAATAAACGTTGTGAACGTATAAATGTATCGAAATCATACCTGTTTACACCTGGCTGCGAAGAGGTGCGGCCAAGTGTGCAACGGCAACCGTGATTTTTTTGAATCATCATATAAATTGCCGTGATGTAGACGTTATTTTATTTAAAAAAACAAGTGAACGATATTTTTTCCCAAAAATCAATTAAAAATAATTTATTTAAAAATACTAGCGGCCAAATTTTGATAGGCAACTTAATAAATATATATTCTCCTAATTATAAATATACATAAAAATTCGGTTTTCAGCAAAAAACCGATGAACGCACTAATCCTGCAGCCGGATCTCGTACTATTAACAAACATGTTGGGCTTTAAAAACGTATTATCTGTAGACAGAGGGGGAAAGCTCTCGGTACTATTTTGTATAAAAAATGGCGGGCACTCCGAACAACAACATCGTTTAGCGTAGCTCCCTAATTATTTTTGTCTAAAAAGCAGCAAATTTAAATTCTTTGCACTGAAAACGTGCAATAGAAAACGAACAATAATCTAAACTATTTTACGTGTAAAAAAATTAACTGAACGCGCTTATTACTTACAATTCACCATGAAAGTACCGAGACATAGCAACATTGTCATAATGTCTATACATTATGATAGCACGTAAGTCCAGTGCATGCCGTTTAAGATTTCTGATTGTGAACTATATTGGGTGTTAATCGTTCGCCATTACTATTTTATTTATAGTAATATAATTTTATTCATTGAAATAATATCTCTAAAAGCGCGAATGACAACATACTAGCGACAAACTCGTCTACTCTCGACAACAGCTGAGGCAGACTTACCAAATATCATTGTATTGTGTTGATCTAATATGCCAAATCATAAAAAGCTTTACCACAGTGTCATCACAAAATGTATAAAAATTTGCGTGTCTTTTATAATGAGTTTTTAGTAATTTAAAGTTATATTTACGATTGACGGCCTGTTTGGTGTGGAGGTAAGTACACTTGCCTTCCATGCCAGAGGTCCCGGGTTCGAATCCTGGTAGAGGCAGATATTTTATTATATTTGCTGTCTAGTCATGGATGTGTATGTGTTTATTTCTAATATTTATATTTGAAAAAAAATATCTATGTGTGCTTATATATTTCTTAAGTTTATTTATCCGTTATCTAGTATCCATAACACAAGTTCTTAATGATACTTAAATTGGGCTAGATAAAGTGGTAAGATTGTTAGAATTATTTATTATTATTTATTATTATTTATACTAAACGAGAAAATGCTCGTTATATCCCCATTCGAGCTAATTATTGTTGTGTTAACAGAGACAGAGCATTACTTTTGTCCCTACTGAGAGGAATTATCGCATAACAATAATACTAAATAATATAGTATTGCAAAGAACTATTCATACTTAATTAAAACATTTTGATCTCATTAAATCAACATCAAAAATTGGGGAAATCAAATAAAAAGGATATTCTAAATAATATACTGCAAAGTAGTTGTATTTGTTCCGGCAATATTTCTTTCCTTACACAAATACAGCAACTTAAGGATTTATTACGCTGTTATTCATATATAAATCTATTGGAAAACATATGAATAACAGTTGGATGATATTCTCGTTTAGTCTACTTTAAGATCAGTATGTGAACTCTTAAGGTGGTAAGGTCTTAACCCAGCACATAATTTATCGGAACTCGACACTCGTGCTCTGCGCATACGGCAGCACTTTTCAAGAATACCTTCAGCTTTTCACCAGGTGAAAAAAAAAAATGAAAATTACATTTATTCGGTGTCACTACATATTAAAATAAAAGAAACAATGGTTACATAAAATAAAAATATTACTTAAGTAGCACCGAAAAGGCATTCACTCAGCACAAGTCGTGGAGTGCGGACACACCAAGACGCTGATCTTCCGCAAACGCCTTGACTGAGAGTAGCCTGCTGCGCACGTCCCATACACAATAATGTTTATTTGTAGAAAGTTACATACACACTATTACACGCATATATAGTAATAATACAAAAAATAAATGATTACTAAAATATCCTTGATATATATTTTACGTGTGTAATATAAATTAGACTAAGCTGTATATACCAAATAACATGATTTATATGTTGCAAATAGGTACCCTATGAAACTCCAACCAATAATCAAATGATAGGCATCGAAGAGTACAGTCACAGACAGTACAGAGGGAAATCCCCTCAAAATTATCTTGCCCTTCCACCCTACCTGCATCAAACACCAATTCAATTATATATATTTCAAATATTTAATTTTTGTACATATAACAGATGTTTTTTGTAATTCAATTTGAAAGTACAAACAGAGCGACAGTGTTTTAGAGGTGGTGGTATGTTATTCCAGCATTTCGTGGCAGAGTATTTGAAACTGCCACGAAATGCTGCAGTGCGGTGTTTAGGGCAAACAAGGCGAGAAGGTATTCTGGCTTGGCGATGTGAAAATACAAGCTTTTCAAATAAATAAGTGGGTGATCCGGTCTTGACAATACCAAATAACAGAGAAGCAAGATGAAGTGAGCGTCTAGATTGCATGTTTAAAAGATTTCCCTGATTTAGAAATGGAGTCACATGAGATCTGCGAGGTATCGGAAAACTGAATCGGGCACAGGCATTTTGCACACGCTGTATCAATTTCTTGGTGTAGCCAAAAAGGCACTCACCTATTACAGCATCTGCATAGTTAAGTTTGGATAGTATTAAAGCTTCACAGAGCTTTACCCTTACGTTAACATCCAAATAGTCTCGAACCCGATACAGCACCTTGAGCCTGTAAAAGCAATTTCTGACTATTTCTAGGACATGTTTATGAAATCTTAGCCCACTGTCCATAAGTATACCAAGATTCCATGCCTCAGAAACTTGCTCGAGAACTACGTTTCCAATTTTTATAGCAACATGGGATGCATTTATTTTAGAAACTTGAGCATCAGAACCTAGAATGAGAAATTTAGACTTAGATGGATTCAAAATGAGGCAGTTAAGATTAGCCCATTAATGCGGTAGAAGTGGCTCATTTCAACAATACAAATGAATCCAAACTGGATCCATCTTGCTTTGTAGGTGTTCTTGTGGCAGTCTTCAAAATTATCTTCAACTCTTCCACCATGTCTAGTAGTAGGGTCTCATTTTAACAAAGAAAATGAATCCAACCACGATAAAACTAGCTCGGATCGCCCAGGGGTTCTTATTAAAAGTAGCCTTCAAAGTATACCTTCAGCAAATTTTTCCAGGTCTAGTAGTAGAGTCTCGTTTCAATAAAGGCAATAAACCCAAATATGATAAAACTAGCTCTGCTAGTCTAGGGGTTCTTACCAGTAATTCAAAGTATACCTTCAGCAATTTTTTCCAGGTTCGGTAGTAACGTCTCATTTCTACAAAGAAAATGAATCCAAAGTCCTGTAAATTTTTCAAAAAAATTTGTCAATAGCACCTGTGGCGGTCTTCAACGTAAGCCTACAGCTCACACGACCAAATACGACTGTGTTATCCCAATAATCAAAACTAACTGAAACTTGACATACTAGGGTGGATTGAAAATTATTATAAAACTATAAAACGTTGTCATATTATTATAAAACTACCCTCATATGAAACTTAGACTTTTTGTCAGTCAGTGTGCAATTTTTCTCTGAGATACATGCGTAGTTATTTATTTTATTAAACATTAAGTGAGAGTAAGTTTCATTAATTTTGAAAATGGATAGTTTAGAGCACCGTGCCGTGATCAAATACCTCCACAAGAAACACTTAAGCAGATTCATGAAGATATGGTGGCTACTTTAGGAACATCTGCTCCGTCGTATACAATGATAAAAAATGGACAGCTGAATTTAAACGTCGACGAGAGAGCATCAAAGATGACCGCCGCTCTGCACGGCCTTCTACAGCTACGACTTCGGAAAACATCGAAAAAATATGTGATCTCATCATGGGATACAGAAGCTGAAGCTCTAGGGATTTCATATGAACGTACACAAAACATGATCGTTAACGAATTAGGGTTCCACAAGATATATGCAAGATGGGTTCCGCGGCTCCTTTCAGTTGAACTGAAAAGAACTCGGCTCACGATTTCTATAGAGTTTTTAGAGTTTTTTCAAGCTGATCCAAACGAATATTTGGCTATGGACGAAACATGGGTTCATCACTATACTCCTAAATCCAAACAATGGAAGAGACCCGGACCTCCGACCCCCAAGAAAGCCAAGGTGTGTTTTTCAGTAAACAAGGTATTGGCATCGGTTTTTCTGGGATTCCAAGGGTGTCATCTTAGTTGATTACTTAGATAGAGGTCAAACTATAAAATCTGCATACTACTGCATGTATCATACGTTTAGTATTCATAAACGTAAGCGTAAAGTATCAAGTCTTGTTTGACGTGGTATATTGTGTAGGTACAGCGATGTTTTTATCTATCATTCACTACCCACGAGCGATAAGGATCCTCCCTCGACGCAGACTGAGCATTATTGATTTCATTGCGAATAAGATCCACGTATAACCACAAAATGTGTAAAAATTTACTTTTATATTTTTAATTTTTTTTGTTGTTTTAGAATCTGTTTTGTAAATATCTGTACATAGCTTTGTAGTCAATTATGTTAGCTATCGATCAGTGTTTATATTATTGTAAACGAATGTGTATTTAACTCTAAAAATGTACATAAATCGGACCCAAAATCGCCATTTTTGCGTGACTAGGTATCGGAATATGGATTTTAATATTATTTAGCAAAGCATTCTAGAAGATGATCCTTTCTATCTTTTGGTAAATGCAAAGTTACTATATACAGCGTAGGCCATAAAATGTACCGAAAAACACTCTATTTTTGAGATTGGCGAGAAAACGAGACTATATTTTGACCTAAAATTTACACGGGACAAGAGTTACACGTGTGCAACGGGACCTCTTGTATTTTATACAAAGCCTCATACGAAAGAGTGTAAGTGTGATTTAAGCTTAGATATAAAAATGTCGGATCTGAGGTAACGGCTCTTCAGTACGAGTGGAGGTTGTGCTGCAATGATAAGACTTGTAACTTAGGGCCGCAAGACCGCAAGATTGCCTCTCTTGTGTACTCGTGAACTCATGTTTGGTTTACATGGATCTGCGGTAAGCAGCAACAGTTGTTTTTATGGGGAATTCCATTGTATGTCGATCTAAAGGATTTAGTAATATGAATTTTGTCATGTCCAGTGAGATACAGTGCAAAGCCCAAATGTGAAAGTGTGTTTGTTTGTTTGTCCTTCTTTCGTGTCGAAACAAAGCAATAAATTGAATATTTTTACGTGAAGATATTAGGTGGTTTTAGACCGACTAACACTACTGCAAAAGATCATCTTATTCTCACGAAAAAACGCGTTATAATTCATATTTGTCCATGCGCAGTAACCAGCGCGGGTACCAGATAGATTTATATATAATTTGAATTGTAGTTTTAACAAAATAGGTTGAATTACAATCTTTTTACGTGATGCGTAATCAACCCCTCCCAACCCACCAGGTGCAGTCTCGCGGACGCAGCGTGTGCGAGGTACAGGTAGCGGGGGTGCGGGCGCAAGCGGCGGGGCGCGCGGCCGCTGCTGCGTTGGCGCTCAGCGTGCACTCGCTGCTGTTAGTGGACGCGCTGCAGACGCACGGCCCGGACTACGAGCTGTTGCTATCTAGTCATAAGCATCTGGGGTTAGTGGAAAAAGGAAACTAATAATAAGATGCAATACTATCCCAAGGTATTTCTGATGATGATGGTAGTTTAGCTTCCACTCTACATTTAACATTAACTCTTCTTCCACATAGCTTTCCATTTACGAAAAAAATTATAATTTACAATAATGTACCAATATTGTGGTAGATTTTCCTTTTCATTGAGGAATTTTACTAGGCTGTAGTGTACTACAAAGTTTTTTTTGACCGCCGCAAGAACCTCCAATGAAAACAAATAAAAGCCGGTGAAATTACATAGGCTATTTCAACAGAAGCCGACGGTCCATAACGCTTGATAAAGCCAATTGTTTTGTTTATTTTGTTTTATTTATTTTGATTATTTTTTCTGTATTCTTTTAACTGTTTTTGTGTATAAGTATGTAAAATTTTATGTTAAATGAAATTGTAAATTGGTAGTAATTTAACAGTATCTACTACCTACATCAAATATGAATGCTGCGTTCACTATGTTAAGTCTGGCACATATGTTATGTAAACATCATATAATTTATATTTCTTTTGTACATCTTTCTGTGTCATGTCTAGTTTGTGAACTTAGAAACTAAAAAAAAAGAAAATGAAAAATAATTCCTATCTTGCACTGAAAATCTATTTATTTTTGCTGTAACTTTACGTTTCATAAAATATGGCCTGTCGGCAAATGACCATAGAAATTTTTTATCCGCAGCATGGACGCTGCTTCAGGCAGCATCCTGGGCTCGGGCCCCGCGTCGCCGGCGTCGCCCGCGTCTCCCGACCCGCGCCCGCCCGCGCCCTCCGCGCCGACGCACGCTTTGTGCAGAGCCCTCACTAAACACGCAGGTAATACATTAACTGCATGGACCAGCTTCGGGCAGCATCCTAGGCTCGATTCAGTTTTCTGAAGACAATAGCCAGCTTGAAATGACGTAAAACCGATCGCAGTACTAACCCCAAGTATGTTATTAACTCCGGCCATGAATACCATTGAATTTGTTTTGTAACGGATTGTTTTATGAGTAGTAGATAGTTGTAGATTTTATTTTGTGTCTGTTTTTTAAGTTTTGTTTATTTTATTGTGTATAATTTAGTGTCTCATTCCCGCTATTACTTGACGTCGATTCATCTATCAATAGGATTTCAAGGAAGTTTCCATCAACATTCTCAAAATAAACTTTAATTTGACTAGCTTTACTTGAATTTTTAATTTTCTTTGAACTTTCATGATGAAACCGGCGGAAATCTTTAAACTGCGGTTAATACTTCAGTGAATACCCTTGAATATAAATCACAAACTTTTCGTTAACAAAAGTTCATAATTAATATCTCAAACTATATATAAGTATATTTAAATATTCTTAACTTATACAATTTCAGATGAATCAGAATACAACAGTCTATTCACGAACTTCGCAAACACTGGTCCTACTTGGCCGAGTGGAGGTGGGGGTGGGGCGCAGTGGGGTGGGGGCCAATATGGCAATGGCCTTGGCGGAGCCAGCGCCGGCTGGAGCTGGCCGGCGGCCGGCGGCGCTCCGCCCTGGACAACCCCCGGTCTGATGGACTCGGAAGCTCTGATCGCTATAGAACTGTGTTGGGTTAAAGGTGAAGACGATTCGGAAGATATAAGAATAGCGAATATTATGTTTAATAATTTGGATATTATTGGTGAGTACATATCAATCTTTACGAAATTATGATCAACAACAATTTTTTTTATATAAATATAAAATTAAGTACTTAGTTATTTATTATATTTCCTTTGTACATAAAAAAAGCTTAAGCTGTCAATGACTATGCAACACTCTGCAACACGGACATAAATACCTTGAATTCAATTTCCATCGGCAACTAAAGCTATATTTCGAACCGGCAGCCAATCAAGAAACAATAGTAGAACTAATAGGGTTCTGTCAGCGCGTGATGAGCGACGGTACCGCTCCCGCGCCCCCCGAACAGCCGCCGCCCGCGCCGGGTGACGTCACGGATGCCCCCGTTCATACCGCCAGCGAAGATGAGAAGGTATGTTTTTGATTCTAGCTGCGATAGTACGGGATATTAAGGGAGAGTGGTAGTAAAATTACAAAATTGAGTGGCGTGGAGATCATTGGTAGAGAGTCTGTTTCATTATATGTTATGTTAATGTTATGATAGGCAAATGACCACGCGATCCATCTGATGGTGATCGGCGTCCGTGCCCATACATATTATTAATCGTGTATGTTATTGATTATTTATATTGTTATGTATTTATTGTTTATCTAATGATGCGTGGTTGACCGTAGGATTGAGACAATGACAGTTCCTTCTCTTTGTCCGGAAAACAAGTACATAAATTGTAGATATTAATAGATTAACATAGGAAAGACTTGTAGTTGAGACATAACCACGTAAACAAAGTTATTATGACGATTAACATAGCAACACCCTTACTTTTTATCATCGTTAATAGTTGCACATTTATTTCAGTCAAAAGAAGTCCGCACGGAGATAACGTTCGACTTCCACCGACTTGGCGTGCTGCTGGTGCGCACGCGACGCGACGCTGCCGGACTGCCCGTCGCGCAGAAGGTAGCCGCGGCCACCGCGTCCGAAGCCAGGATACAGGCTAGTATAGGTACGTCAGCTGTTATCAAATAGCGCTGAAAAAAGAAGTGATCTCGTTGAACGCCAGCTTTAGTTTGATTCGAGGGTCTGATTATAGGTATGTTCTGTGCGTTAAAAGCGTGTTCGAAAACGAATAATTGACTATACAACATTATCACTCCTGACTATGTCTTCCCGCCCGGCGTCATTGGAGTCGCGAAATCCTTGTTTGCGACCACCATGGATTTCTAAATAACTGATTGATGATAACAGGACACTTAAATTATATCAAAGGTGCCGTGAGTTGCTAAGTTTGTTTTTTAAGCAAATTAATTCAAATTCAAAATAAATAACCTACTTTACTTAGGTACCAACTGATTACATTCTGCATGTTATACAAATCAATATGATTTACAAACATAAATCGAATCGATGCGGCCTATCGTTTTCGCAGATAGTTCTGCAACACGTCGTCACAAAAACGATCTAGATCTTTTGTTTTGCTAGATCGTATTAATGAATAAGAGTTATTCTGCAACTGCAATAAAAGTCAAATCAGTGAGGCTGTTTTGGCCCTGTGTGTGTCGTAAATATGTATAAATTCTTTTTAGACCGAAACATCATCGCGGGGTCAGAATAGTAACTATTGTTTGTAATTTGTAAACTTTTAATGGTTTTAATGAGATCAAATATTCCTAAGGTTTCTAGTTCATCTGAAATTCGATGTTCTTTTTAAAAAGAATATACATGCGTATTGACTAGCTCAACAGCACTTTTGTACAATTATATTAAAAAAGTTCAAGTCTTTTAAATGTTTGTACCGTCTACTGCACTCGCAAAAATCTGTCGGTAATACTGTTGAACATTATCAATACCTGACGACCGAGTGGTGTAGTGGTAAGTAGCCTTGCCTCATACGCCAAAGGTCCCAGGTTCGAGTTCTGGCCGGGGCATACATTTGTGTGATGAACACAGATGGTTGTTCTCGGGTCATGGTTGTTTGTATTTATTTATATCAGTATGTTTATTCTGGGTCCCGGCCCAGTTCGCTGTATGATCATCCATAACAGAAGCTCTGCTTAGTTTGGGGTCATACAGTTGGTGTGTTTTTACTGGGGATTTATTTATATGTTTATTATTTATTTATTTATACCTCGTTTACTTTTAGGTTGGTTGCAATTGGATTCCAAAACAGAGTTAGATTGGGTATCGAATTTAGCTCTGTACTGTTCCATGAAAGTTTCACTCTCTTGAATTTTTCGTATACAGTAAACAATGTCACTGGTCTTTTTTTGTAATATTTTATGTAAAATATTTCAGAAAAGTATTAAGAAAAAATTTAATTCGAATTGTTTTAACTATTTAAAAAGGCAGAAACTTGTGTCAATGTTTCCCCGTCCTGTTAATGAACATTTTCCTGTATGCCGTCAAACACATCTATTATGTTATGAGTTGTGCAGCAATCACATTAACAGAACGAGAGTGATAAGTGCATCGCGTCTCGGCAACGCGAGGTAATTTCCGCAATTGAGCATATTCGTTCGTAGTGTGCGATTTTTTTTGTACTTCATGACAGAAATTTGCTACTGACCTTTATACCATCTTACATTACAAACGGAACACTAGAAATTAGATCATTTTGGGTCCTATTCGATAAACCCGTGAAGGAGCTTCCAATTTTCCGTCATACTTAGCTAGGAAATCTAACAGTTCTAGAAAATGATTTGTATTAAACGACTGACTAAATTCGTTATGACCAAGGGATGCTAATTCTTGCTTACCCAAAAAATAAACATACTATCGAACGCTTGAAAATATTCCAATTTCTGTAAACTTTCGCGTTGTGTCTTTTAATTTCTAACTAAACTGACTACTCAAACTTGTCTCTATCCTTCCTTCACCAAAACTTTGGAACTTCAAACCGGAGTCCAGAAGTTTTTCTGAAGCATCATGCTTTGCAGCAGCTTTATGAAAATTATTCAACTCTGAATTTTCGTTAAGGAACTAAGCATTATTTTTTTAAATACACAGAAGGCATTACAATTTTTCTTAGTGTACATAACCTGATAACCAGTTATAATTATCATAAAACTTTTTATTAAAGAACGATGAATTTGACTCATAAAAAGGTAACGCTAACTGTATGAGTCAAATTTAACTCTGGTACTCGCAGCTAGAGCGTTCAGTACAGTTTATAGATATATTCGTACAGTATACAGTTCATAGAGATTTAGTAGCAAAAATAGAAATCCGAAGAAATCTTCTACTTCTTTTTTAGAAATTTTTGAAATGGATGCGTTCGCAATTGCGAAAATTCATAATAAAAATCGTAACTCGAAAACTATGAAAAATCGTATAACATACATAGGGGTGATTCAGATACCTCTCAACACGAGGCACCTAAAAAATTTTTGAAAATTTTCTGGCCACCCTGTATAATGAAGTCAATAAATCGCGTCAAGAAAAATCAAACCGAAACAAAATAGTTAAAAAACGCCTTGTTATTACGAACGAAACAGTCACAAGTAGTTTCATACATTGAACCTGCCTAAAACAAATTGAACATTCAATCACCTACTTAGCGATGCTTAGACTACTTTTAAATCCGGGCGATTTGCAATAAAAGCAGAGCTTCAAAAAACGCATTTTCTTACTTAAACACGCGCATAGATTTTTAAACACTTTTACTGCCTATTGAGTACTCCAGGTCCATAGTGTGAAAAGGTGGCAGTAAGTAGAACCACTTATATCCATTTGGAGTGATGCAGTGCACTGCATCGTTAGCCACTCAGTACCAGTACCAATAGTTACTAAGAGATGGCGTGATATCACAAAATAAACATGAGAAAGCGCTATACGTATACGTAGCGCCCTGATCGAGCTGGCTAAATTCCCTGTATTTTTATGGCATCAATCATTAGGATCAAAACTCTCTAACAAACATAGTGATTTAAATTAAAGAAAACCAATTATTTGAATTGATAACAAAAACTAATAGGAAACAAATAAACGAAAGACTTATTGATTGCTCGAAATGCGCTACACAATTTTATTTTTTCACATAATTTATTTTGAAATTTTTTGTGGTGAATATATTTCTACAGTCCGTTCACTATAAGATGTCCCCTGCCTGCTGATGTTCGCAGCATTGTGGCAGCAGTGTTACCAATCATATGTGTCCATTTTAACCTCGTAATCTAACTTTGTATAGTATAAATATATGTTTCATTTGCTTATTTGTAAATAATAAACTATAAGACTAGAAAGGTTGTGAATTACGACACAATTTAAATTATAATTTATTTATTGCTTTTATTGTTTCTTACAGTAATTATGGTCGAAAGGAACGATTCCAGACATATCCCTGTCACTTCGATATACGTCATCATCTGTGGTATCCGAATCCGTACTGCTGTTATTACCTAGTTCAGTTATAAATTGTAGCCATCACGCTCATAAAATTTGTCTTCTAAATTTTTTACGTGTTTACTATATTTTTGCCAATCCTGAGCGGTTATAGATGAAAAAGCTTCTTTAGTTAATTTCACAATATTTCATTATTGCTAGCAACTTTTTAAAAGACTCCACATAAACTAAATGGCATTTAGCTCACAGTGGTAGGGCGGCAACCTAACCACTTTGTGGCCATGATTTTTTAATAATTGATCAGCCTCATGAATCGGCTCTTCTTTGTGTTCTTTTATGATTTCATATAGTTCTGCTTTCAACATTGTAGGTAAATAAGACAATCCTTTATTTGTAATCCAATTTTGCATTTGCAGTTTTGAGAAACCCATAGTGGGTGCTTTATTTATTTGTACGGTATGATAGGGAGCGTTATCCATAACGACTAAGGAGTTCGGAGGCAAATTGGGTATAAGTTTCTCGGAAAGCCATTTCATAAAATTTGTTCTATTCATATAGTCATGGTAGTCCCCTGATTTGCTCTGAGATTTAAAGATCAATTGAGCATTAGATATAAACCCCATTTCTCCACCTGCATTAACAATAATCCATCGCGTCCCAGGAGAATCGAAAATGCGTGTATATATGTTTCATCTAAGAAAACTATTGGCCGTCCTTCTTCACGATTTTGCCTCATAGTCCAGATATACTTGCGTCTCCATGCAACTTAACGTATCTTTCCATTAAAATTTTCCGCTTTGAACCACACTTTTTGTACTGAAATCCAATACGTTTTAAAATTTTCCACAAAGTTGTTCGACCTCCACCAAAGTTTATGTCATTCTTTAATTCCACAAGTAATTTATTTAAGGTAGGAACAACTTTTCTGACAGTATATATCTCATGGATTTTATTTCTTAATGCGCATAAATCGAAATCATCAAGATCCACCGTTTTACGTTTTTGACGATGTTTTCCAGGAGACTTGAGTTTTTGAGATGTAGAGGCAGCTACTTCACCGTCTTTTGATATTCTACTCACGGTTTTTTCAGACAAGTCTGAAATAGAGACATACAATTTGTTTCCTTAAAAAAAAATATATTTATATTAACACAAATATGGATAATATCATAACGAATTAAATTAATTCACTGAGATGTGCATTTTTTATTTTAATTCTTCATGTCCGTAAATTTATATTAACCATACTAAAGGCGTTTTGTCTGAAATTGGTATCCCTATTTTACTAACCTGTCATAGCGGCAACCCGAGCTCGTACTTGATTTAGTGGAATTAAAGGGGCTTGGTGGCCTTTTCTCGCTCACAAAAGGCACGTACCTTCAACACCATCTCTCTTGCACTGCTTTTAAATGACTTTGGCATAATTAACTCATAAATATTAAATAATAACACAAAAACGAGAGGAACACTTGACACTATGACAACCACACAACAACAGTTTGACAAGCAATAGTGCCAACATAACGGCAGGGGACATCTTACGATGAACGGACTGTAAGTGTGCTATGAACCTTAGTGCTTAGATCATTTATGGTTGCGGTAATTTTTTTTCATGTACATTATTTTTTTCATCACTATTTCATGTACATATTTAACAATTTTGACGATTAAGTAATAAGTCCAATTATTTTTGGGAATAACACGGCTTTAAACGACCTTTTTTAATGTATTCAAAATAAGATAATTCCTTCCTCGACTAATGCAATAATAATTATACGTATTTCTAACATCTCCAGAGCGCGGCTGTGTGTCTGCCACCGGCTCGCTAGGCGGGGTGCAAGTGGTGTCTCTGCTGGGAGCGCTACACGCGCGGGTGCTGAACGCGGGACGCGCCGTCGACAGCGCCGCTGATGCAAGAGCGTTCAACTTCACGGTTACTAGAAGAGCGCACGAACAGGTTAGTGATTGGGAGATAAACGAGCTTGCGCTACGAATAGTGGGAAGTAACATCCGTGTCCAAAGATTTCACTTCTCGGTGATGTTCAATAGATAAATAGTAGCTAATGTATTTGTGCACTGACTGTTGTCATTGGTTGTTTCTTTCATGTTCTAGTCAAATTGTATACCTGCTTCTTTATGTTATGAACACTTTTGATAAAACATTGTCGAGAACTCTTTTTCGGTCAGCTTTTGTTTCTTTTGGTATAACAGAATACCATTTAAAAGCCGAAGTGTAAACGTGGCACTCGTCTGGTGGTTAAAATATACCAATAATGTAATATATAAAACATGTGTGGGTGTCATATATACACACACACACACACTTCTTTTTGCAAAGGCTTTAGTTCGAATTACCATTGTTCCTGTAATTTCAGCGTCTATGCCTTCCCCCTAGATAAAACAAAACCACGTAATTGTGACTATTGTGGAGTTTTAATTGGACAAGATTCAGATTGAACTAACTTCTGGTGATTTCTTGTTATGGTACTAACATTTCTAGCAAGTTTCTCTCTTCCAGGTGTCACTAGAGATCACGGCGCAAGTGTCCCGCGTGGTGTACACGCACGCGCCGGCGCTGCTGGCGGCGCTCGCGGCTCTGGCGGCGCAGTTCTCGCGGTACTTGGCTTCGCTGGCCTCGCTGGCGCGCCACGTGGCCAGCTCGCTGACTCAGGCCAGCCAGCCACTGCTTACGTGAGTTTGCCTCATCTTCGTGAAAATCAACCGATAATAGTTGAAACAGCAAAAAACAAAGTAATTTATTAATTTACTTTTCTTTGCCTATTTTCCGGAAATATTCATTGACGTAAAAAAAGGACTTTGCACCCGCGATTTAAAACCTTTCCGAACCAAATGGGTATGAATATGCAATTAGGGAAGGTAATAAAGCTAAGTGAGGTGGTTTAAGTGCTACGGCTTGTCGAAGCTAAATAAGTTGAATAAAAAAGATGGTTTAAGCGAAAATCATCAATAGGTATTGTACACATGATGCAAATTACATTATTTAAGTTTTTGAATTAAATTGTAACATTTGAAAAACAATTACATTACACCCGTAGTCGATTGTTTTCTGTTTTTTAGATGAAATGATTCACAATTACAGACAGTTACGTGTTAATACAAATAATTAGCTTTGAATCTCGTGTTTTTGTTTTTTTTAACATATAACGTAAAACGTGTAGCTTATATTTTCTGTGTGGTTACAAAACCTCACGTAACGTTCACGAGAAATCTAATTTTTAGCAAACACAGTAGTAAAAGATAAATATATTGACTTGAAGACTTTCCAATGAAGTTTCTTCCTGCAGTGTGACGGTAGAACTGGAGTCCCCGGTGGTGGTGGTGCCGTGTGCGGCGCAAAGCACGCAAGTGCTGGTGGCGCACCTTGGGCGCAGCAGCGTGGCCAGTGGGCCCGCGCCGGCAGGACGAGCGCGCACGCTGGTGCGCGTGCGCCATATAGCCCTGCATGCGGTTAGTTGCGTATTGTTGCTTAACTTACGTTTTTAGTACTGGGATTTGTTTGTGTGGAGTTGGAATGGATGTTCCTTGTTGATGATACTTACTTTGCGAAAAAACAGTTCAACTTACCTATGTATAGTATACAATTTGAGAGTAAATTACTAGGTGCATTTAAAATTAACCTGGTCTTTTTCACTGTCGTAATATCAATAAATTGAACTGTAACCTGTTTGATTCGGAAGGAATAAAAGAATAATAATAATAAATAAATCCCTAGACAAACACACCAAGTGTGTAAGCAGGGCTTGTGTTAATATACCAACAATCCTGACCTTAGAACAAAAATCTGTGTTCATCACAATAATGAATGCCCCGGCCAGGACTCGAACCTGGGACCTCCGGCGTATGAGGCAGGGTTACTAACCACTACGCTATTTTACTAGTGGCTCATGTGTGTTTTTGTAAAATTATTCAAAACATGAAGTCCCTCTGTAATATACGTATAATTTTGATTTTACTTTATCTCATTCGATTATTTATCTCAACCGTTTAACTCTTTAATTTATACATTCCAGCTGGACGTCGGCGAGAAGCTCCGTCAGTTTGGTTTATCAGCAGAAACTTTACCCCTAATCTACGACGCGTCCGACGGCGAGCCGATCTTACACGACACCGCCTTGGACTTGCATCTCGCGCAGGAACCTGACAAACTAGACTTTAGCGGGGAAATCGTCGGCGACTTGCATATCACCGCAAGAAGAGAGACATATGAGCAAGTTTTACAGACTGTCCAGTACGTTAGTTCGTCGAGTGCGGCGACTGAACGGGATGAGGTGGGGGGAGAGGAGCCGAAGTCACTAGTGGAGGTAGCGGAGCTGGTGGAACCCGCTGTGCCCACTTTAAGGCTGGAACCGAAATTGAGAGCTGCGGAACTAGCGCCCCCACCGCCGCCGCAACCTGCGGCTTTTACTGAGACTACTGGTAAGTTAGCACAAGTTTACTTATAATAGTGTCATTCGCGGTCACTTGATGTGTTGTATCTATTAGACTATTGATTTCTACGCCTTTTTGATATTAGTTGCTTATGTATTTTAGTTTGTAATTTATTCATAGATCCCCCCATTTTTTTGTATCTCAGTTTCTAACTGTGGGTACCTATAATTGCTCACTTATGTCCATTCCATCCATTATATAACAATCCAAGTTGTTATATAATGCCATAGTAGTTGTTTGTCTTCGTAATCCTAATACAGAAATAAATAAGTATTAGAGACATTTTTGAGATGAGTGTCATAAATGAATAGCACTTTAGCATTACAATTATTGTTTATGCTTATAATATCATTATTTGAAACATCTCCGATCCCCATTATCTTCCCCTCCAGTGCGCTTCGAGATACCAACCCTCTGCGTGCAACTCCGCGCTGACCTCGGCGCAGGCGAGCGCTCGCTGGTGTCGCTCACGTGTCGCGAGCTATGCGTGACGGCTGCGCGCACGCACCCGCACGTGGCAAATACGAGGGTTACACTGCATTCTGTTATTATGGAGGTGGGTGAAATTAGGTTCTTTGGAAGATTTATGAATGTTATAATATATGATTTGGTAGGGGAAGAAGTAAGAAGCTTTATTGTCTTAACTAATATTTTCGCTGCACTTTTCAAGTGTTTGAATTGTACTAAGTTTTTATACTCTTTTATTTTTGAGGTTTGTAGTCTAGAGCCATTATAATAATGAATGGATATCAGGATGTCACGATGAAATTATCTTAAAAGTGACTTAGCTTTGCTTAAGGGCCGATATATAAAGGATTTGATTGATGTAATTAAAAGATGGCCACTAACATCATTTTACTGGATAATGTCATCACATAAATCATCTACACAAACAAACTCTCTCCTCCCCAGGACCTGACCCAGCCGGCCGACTCCCGGCACCGCATGCTGATGGTGTCACACACTTCGTGCCGGCCCGCCAAGGCGGTGTTCGTGTCCGCGTCGTGCCCCGAGCTGCGTGCGCTGCGCCGGCGCCCGCTCGCCCGCGCGCTGTCGCTGCCGCAACACCTCAACGCGACTGTGAGGACGGTCAGTCCACGGGTAGAAACCACTAAGCGGAACTGGATGCTCTTGGTGGTGGTTTCGTTAGATGTTTTAGCGTTATGGAGTCTTAAACGTGCAAGGGATAAATGTTTTTAAAGAAAGTGATTAATTATACTTTTTTTTTATCATGAATCCTTTCTTAATATATAATTAAAGCATTTGTTCACTTCCCTCTAATATGGTTGACGTTAACTCGTGAACGGGTGCCGTTTGAGGGCGTTCGTCGTTTGGAGCTAACAGATGCAGATAAGAATAATTTTGTATAGACATAAAGAGACACCGTAAATTGCTTTTGAAAAAATGATACCCGTGAAGTTTCTTGCCAGTTCTTCTTCACGAAGGTTTTTCCGAACTGGTGGTAGAGTCATGTTTTATTTGACGTCAATAAGAACAAGTATTTGTCAGTGTTGAGAAATAAATATTTTAATATGAATTTGAATTTGATTTGTGTAAGGGGTGCTACCCCAATATTCGGGCCGATATATTCGGTTGAATGATGATATATGAGATATGTCGGTTTGTTAGTCCATTCGGCCTTTATGTAGGTCGGCACATTCAGCTTGTCTGGCCCGAAAGGACTTCCCAATAAATCATCTATGCATACTCAATTTTGCCACCCAGCTGTACCGATTCATGCCAGCCTGAGTATGTGGGTAGCATCACGCCCCTGACACTCCATACTTTGCACTCAAATCATTAGCGACTACCAGTACTAAAGCATGTCACCGTGTGCGCACGAGAGCAAATGTGTGCGTGAGTCAGGCAATTTAGAATAAAAATGAAATGAAATGAAAATACACTTAATTGCCAAACTAGTTACAAAAATTAAAATGCACAAAAAAAATTGAAATTAACCAACAAAAAAAGATTGACAATATAGGCGGCCTTATCACTAAGAGTGATCTCTTCCAGGCAACCTCTGGAAAGTTTTCTACTAAAACAGGAGCCACACATTGATTGTTTAGGCACTCTAACATTCACTGCTATGGCGGATGCATTTTTTATGTGCTAAATTAATCAGTCTTTGCAAACTAGAACAAATATTTTATAATTTAGGAAACAGTAATTATATTATATACATAAAATATACAGTGTTCAACATCGCCGGTACATACAAGTCTAGCAAAAATGTAACATTTCCAAAACATTAGGTTTTTAGATTTTTAAGAATATAAAGGCAAACATTGTTTTGTATTAAGTATTAGTACCAAGTTGTCATTACTTGAATATTATATTTTACAAAAAAAAATGTTTGCAGACCAGCAAACAATCTCGTCAAGAGAGTACCTGCGAGCCTTCAGATGCCGACGGAGATGACGAGGAACAGAGCCCAGATTCCGACGCCGACGAGGACCTAGTCTGCGTGTCCGTCACCACCTGCGCTCCTGAACACCCCAACTTTGAGACTACTTATAGTGGCGTAAGTTTTTTAGTTGCGGTGTTTTGTCTCAGGAAAATGAACAGTATTGTAATGTAAGGTTCACAATAATGAGAATTTTGAAAATTAATTTACCTCAGAGTTTTCCAACCTTTCTTACTGATACCCCCCCTCGCCACTTAAAAAAAGGAAAGGTTGCACTGTTAGGTATTTGGTTGTCAATGAACATACACACTAACAATTTAATGTTTATATTGTAAATCCAAAAACATACACAGAACACAAAATATAATTAGTCGGAACGGAAGGAAGATTTATTTATTTATTTATTTATTTATTTTATTATTAGGGAAGCTTACAGCTGAAAAAAACACTAAAGTATAAAGGCAATTGATACTGATGGCCATTTAAAAGCTTCCACCGGTATACAGTAGGTACAATTGATTGACAGCAGTATCTACAGTAAATACAACTGATATAATAAAACTAAAAAATAAAAACAGAGTACATTACATACATGAATCAAGTAAATGAAATAAAGTGTGACATTACATCGGTAAGATTAAATTAATTAGTTTGTAACGAAGAACTTACAACTTAATTTATTTCTAATTGTCGCTATCGATGTGTTAAACAAGTCAATATCGTTGTCATCACCACTAATGTCATTAAAGCATCTGCTTGCTCTAATAATATACGAGTTTTTTTTATACCTCGTCCTGCTGAATGGTACGTGTAGTAATGCGGGCTTTCTAAAGGATCTAGAGTTGGTACGTAATCCTAGTTCACTGAGTAGCTCCGGACAGTCAACCGAACCATTAGCGATACGAAGGAGGAATGTGACGTCCGCTACTCTCCTTCTGTCACTCAGGGGGAGGTAGTGGAATTTACGGCATCTTGCCTCATAGTCCGGCAAAAATACTTTGGTGCGAAATTGTAGGTACCGCATAAACTTCTTTTGAATACGCTCAAGCCTTGAAGTGTAAACATTATATTGGGGATTCCACACCTGAGTGGAGTATTCCAAGTGACTACGAACATAAGTATTAAATAGGATTTTTATTGTTCTCAAGCTATGGAACTCGGACGACATTCGAAATACAAACCCTAACGCCTTGGACGCTCTTTTAACAACTGCGTCAATTTGAGCATCAAACAGGAGTTTGCTGTCGAATACTACTCCCAAATCATTGACTGAGTTCACTCTAGAGATGGGGCCATTTATCAGATGGTAGTCAAAGGTAACCACAACTTTTTTGCGTGTGTATGAACAGATAAAGCATTTCGATACATTGAGATCTAATTTATTACGAGAACAGTATGCCTGAAATCTGTTAAGATCTTCTTGTAATAGCATTGCATCGTTGTGATTTTTGATTGGACAGAGAATCTTCATATCATCCGCATAAAGTAGTATTTTGGAAGTGAGAAAACATGAAGAGATATATATCGTTGACAAAACATATAAATAATAGCGGACCCAATAATGAGCCTTGGGGAACTCCAGAAGGTATGTAACGTGTGTTAGATGAATAACCATTCAAAACCACAGTCTGGCATCTGTTCCGGACATACGATGAGAACCAGCGGTATAAGTCTCCTCGTATTCCGATGGCTTTGAGTTTGTTCAGTAAGATGTCATGGTCAATACGGTCGAAACATTTACTGAAATCTGTGTAGATTATATCTACCTGTGATTGCTTTGACATATGATGCAAAATAAAGTCAGTACAGATTAACAGGTTCGAGGTAGTGGATCTTCCTTTTAAAAAGCCATGCTGACATTCACTAAAGGTGTTTTTGAGGGTAGAGTACACCTGTGCGTAAATGATTTTTTCTAGTAGCTTGGCAAATAAGCATAATTTAGAAATTGGTCTGTAATTTTTGATATCATTTTTGAGACCTTTTTTGTGTATAGGGGTTATGTGGGCGGATTTCCATATGCGAGGAACAATACCTTCGGATACTGATCGTTGAAACAGTATGGTGATGGGATTAGTTAGACTGCTAGCACAGTTGTAAACAAATATAGCCGGTATACCATCTGGGCCCGCTGACTTATTAAGGTCCATTGTTTTAAGTAGTTTTACTACCTCAGCTCGCGTGATATTAATGGTGGAAATATCAGAGGTCGATACTATGTCGTCCAGATCATTTAAACGATCTTGGGGGATAAGAGGAGGAGCTGAAAACATGGAGTCAAAGTAATCTGCAAACATATTGCAGATTTCATTGCCGTCCTCGGACGTACGAGAGTATAATTACAGATATATTAACAAGAAGAGGGTTTAGGAACAACTCAAACAATAAGCAATTAAACGCGGTAGTATTACCCGGTATGTGACCGTACCGGCGAGTGAACAGAAGAATCAGGCGAATCGCATGGAGTTATATTTTACTAATGGTACTATGGATAGGTATATAATTATTTGTTTTCATGTTAACATAGATATAATGTGTGTGTTTTTTGGCGTAGTGTAGGTGTTACTTAATGTGGCGTCGTGCTACAGATATAAAATTATATTCTGAAATTACAGCCATGTCAGCTCAGTACCGGATCTGTTAGTGTATTCTAGGTACAGTTTTTGTCTGAGTTATTGTGATAATTAATTCGTCATTACTTTATTTTTTTGATGGTAGATAATAAAAAAAAAATAGGCCTACGAAAGAAACCTGTTTTGGCTTCCTTATACTTAGAACAACAATTTGACTATGCAGCAGTACTTCAAATCAAAAATCATTTATAATGTATACTTGTTTACAACTTATGTCTTGACTATACCCCCAGATAACTAAACTAACAAAGGTGGAGTTCAACTGCCTGAAACTGGTGGTTAACGTGGACTGCTGGGTGGCTGTGTTGGACTTCTTCGGCGTGGCCGCTGATGATAACGAGGACACCGTGGATGGACCTCCCACTGAGGAGCTCGGAGGTATGTTTGTGGATGAAGTGGATTGTAGTACAAGTTAGTAGAAAGTTTGTAGATTGCAGAAGAGTTTACTGGTTTCTTATTTTTGTTTCATAATTATGATTGAGGAATAGTGGTAAAGCTACTAGTTTTCATATAGTCCAGTCAAAATAGACGAAAAAATAGGGGCAAGTTTGCATTAATTCGCAACGTTCGGGACCTTCAATCAGGATTGACTCGACATGTGCTACGTAAGTTATTCAAGTTCAAATGTCAAAATGTTTCCCGATAAACTAAAGTTTTTACCGTAAACTATGTATTTTTTTTTTTTAGGTAAAACAAAGTCGTAGAACATAAAATTGTCTACTTAAAACTAGGTTGACTTTTTTTTGCTAAAAACAATCTTCCTGTGAGATTGCGATTTTAAAAATTGGAGAAGATGTCCTAAACATATTCATTACTATAAATTGAAAATCTGACGGAACTTAAAACAGAAACGCAGCACCATTAAAATTTGAGGGTCGATTTGGGACATTTTGTGGTTTAACAATTAACAAAGATAACCTTCATACGTCCATTATATGCAAAGTAATGCCAAGATATCTATAACTGAATTTTAATCTCTTTTTTAGTGAATGATGTCGCATCAAAAACACATTTCTGATGCACAGCTACTACGTGTTTCTTAAACAGAATGTTTTGCAATTTACAAAACCGAAGTTTATTTTCCTGTGCAACCATTTTTAACTGAGTTACTAGTTGTTGAAGTAAAAAGGAGTTTTTGGCTTAACAGGCCTTCCAATTATGAAAAAGTACAGACATAAATTTCCCAGAAGAGCCTTATCATGAAATAACCTAAAAAAACGAAAATCGTGAACCGATTTGAAAACCAGCAAAGCTTATTAATTGTATTTTAAGTACATGTGGGATTGATAGGATCTTTTAGTATTTTATATGCAATAATGTCCCAAAGATCTGTACCAAAATTCAGCTCTATGCGAATTTACGCAAACTGCATTGTCTATTTTGACTGGACTAATAGTTCGTTTTCTAATTAGAACTTAGCTGTTACTGTACAGAACAGCGCTGCGAATTGCTTTTTGGTTGTAATTATTCTAAATTACATTTTGCTCTCTTAATTCCTGAATATGGTCTATTCCCTTTTTTACTTCCATTAACATACTAATCTAGCAATATAATCTTATTTATATGTGTTATAGAACGTAAAGTAACATATATCCAACCTTACCCAAACAGCGGAAGGCGCCGCCGGTCTCTCCGTAACCGAAGTCCTCGTGCGCTCGCTCTCCGGCGTAGTGGTGGGACGCGGTGGCGAGACGTGTCGAGCGCGGGTGTCGCGCGTGCGCGTGGCGGCCCGGGCTCAAGCCGGGGGCCGACGAGTGCGCGCGTCTTTAGCAGCGCTGGCACTGACAGACCTCACCCCGCATGCGCCGCTGTGGCGGACTAGGTTCCGGACGCACTCGTTGGCGTTCAGATATGATCGGCTTACGCGTGAGTTTTCTTTAATTATTGGTTTTTAAATCTCATTTTAAGGTATTCCTTGAATAATTGTTATTTTCAGTGATGTTTACTTTTGTATTTACTATCAATCTTACAATATACTTAGGAGTATAACTAATACCATAACCCTACAAAAAATATCAACGGTTTGTGCGTAGGATCAATGATTCTCTTCACAAAACTATTTATTATATTGCTTATAATTATGTATAGGTATCTATTAAAAATTAGATCTACGTTATACCTAATTGCTATTTATAAGTAAATTTGAAATTGACTCTTTCATATAAAAGATTGTAATATTAATTAATATGAATGTTTCTTAAGCAATAAACGCTATTTAGTGTAAAGCGCTGAACACGCTTTGGTTGGTGTGAATAGAAAGTGAACTTTTTTATTCATTTTAAACAATTCATATAACCAACGCGTTCTTATTATAGCTGCCGAAGCCCTCGCGAGCGGTCACGACGTCCGCCTAACTGCCACCATTGGACCCGCGACGTACGTGCACACGGCGCGCTTCGTGCACGAACTCGCGACGTTCGCGCGAGAGTTCACGATCCTCCGCCGCGTCATCGCGCAGGCCCGGCGTCAAGTGACTGTCGGCACGCGCCGTGCGAGCAGGACGGCGATAGACGTGACGTGTGCGACGGCACGAGTGATCCTGCCGGTCTCGGGAAGGAGCAGTGCAGCATTGAGCGCCGATTTGAGGAAGTTGAGGCTGTGTACTTTACATAATGGTGAGTTCTTGGGAATTTTTTTATTTCTATCATTTTTTCAGTAGTTTAAGTTTCATATAAATAATATTTTACAGTTTAAAATTATTTATAAACCCGGCAAAAAAAACTTGAATCGAAAATATTTGCAGTTTTAAACGTGCGAAGCGACTATTGATTCACTGTTAAACCGCTACTGTCTGTTTATCCCCAGAATGCACGCAGCAACTAGACGTGCGTGAGATGTCGGTAGAGGGCGTGATGCTGTCGCTGGCGGGGAGCCGCGTGCTGCCCGTGCCAGCGGCGCTGCGCCTGCGCGTCGAACTAAGGCGGGATGCTAACTTGGATGGTAACTTACTAATCTAATTGATTTATTATCTTTAGTTTCCATTGATATGGAAACCAACAGACAAAGAGAGTCTTGAATTATTCGTAGAAATGTACACTTTGGAATTTGAATCATATTTCACTTACGTTACTGGTGATTTATTCTTAAAAAGTTTGTCATCTTGTTCAGCTTCAGACGCCTTAGATGCACGTTAAAATTTTCTTACGCAGCTTTGTTGTCCTTATTCCATATTCATGCCTTTTGGTTGGAGCACTTTAAAACTCGGCCGCTAAGTCCCTTTCAATTATATTATCTATTCTAACATGCAGTATTGTGATCCTAGTGGCAGACATGACCCTGGTGGGAACGCTGGAGTCGCTGCAGCTGGAGCTAGACGTGGCGCAGTACCGCGTGCTGCGCGGCGTGCTGGCCCACAACCTGGCGGCGCCCGCGCCTCCCGCGCCCCCGCCTTCCCCGCATGCGCAGGTAGCAATATCAAAGCCTAGTGTGGTTTCAGCTGCGTAGCACCCGATCCTGTGAGAATTTCTGGACCCGCCAACTATCTCCTCACATAAAATCACGTCAGTCTGTTTTGACGTTGATAAGAGATTGTAAGGGGCGAGGTTTGTGGAGATCCGGTCAGGTGAAATTATTTCGTTTGGATGCTTCAGTTTTGCTTTGTGATCGAAGAAGTTAAAGTAGTACTTGTATTGAATTTGTGTAAGAGCGTTGTCAAGATTCAACCCGTTATTTCTCCAGTGCCGGATGAGTGATCGCATTGTAATTACTCAAATTTTGTTAAAAGAAAAGAAAACTTATAATAAGATATTATTGTAACAATTCTTACATCATATACATTTAAATTCCCCAGGTACATCGCACGCTGTCCCTACAACTGGAGCTACAGGACGTGACGCTGCGCCTGCGCACGCAGCGTGGCACGGCGCTCGCCTGCGTCAACCTCATCCGCTCCAAGCTGCACATTGACAACCACTCCGATATGGGACAGGACATCGATCTTGTTTCGCAGGTTTGTGATTAATGGTGTTTGTTTTATAATTAAATAGTTATAATTTACGGACTATCTATGAATAATGTCGCAGGATTTGCTCGATTTTTGACAGTTCTTGGATAAAATAGCAACTACTTTGATGAACCCAGAGTCAATTATATTTTTGATATTTCAATACGGTTTTTCTACTGCATCGCGCCATCTTTAAATCTTCTTCTTTCTTTCTTTAATTTCAGTAAAACCTAACTTTTACTCCACAATTTAAAGGTTTGGTACCCACTATCTGTACGGTATTGCAAAGCAAGCTCTTTTCTTAAGAAAGTAAATAATTTTTGTATGTGATATGTGGTTTGTTCTATTAATAATGTCATTCGAATTGCAAGGAATTTGAACTCATCGTAAATAATGGTAACCTCTTTCCTTTCTCTTATTATGAAACACGTTTATTTTTGATTTTTATTTTGCCATAAACAATCATTACACATGAACAACGCTTAATTTACATTCAAATTTTTTACAGAGACAAAGTATTGCCCAGGCTAATATAATAATATTTTGAAATATTTAAAACCAATAAATGAACGACTCGCTGTCAGTACTTAGATAGTTTGTAGGATCTTTTATTGGTATCGTTTTGAGGATTATACGTATAGTTTTACAGGCTCAATTACTTAAGAACTAAGAATTTTTTTTACAATTTGAGACTTTATTGAGTTCAAATTAAGAAATCTAATTCAATAAAAAGAGTTATGCATTTTTAAACACACTAGCGATGAAATTATTTCGGGTGTTATTGCTTAGTTGACGAGGTTGTACAAACATATTTTATTTTATAGAGAGGTGGACCGGCGGAAGTCGTGTATTACATATGTTTTTGATCTTAAATAGTAATATGGATAGTTAATTTTTATTATTGAGTAATTTAAATAAGGTAATAACATCAAATTGCTAACGCCGGTTTTCAAAAGATAGTATTTTTTTTAGTGAGCTACGGTTTCTTTATGTGATGAATATTTACAATGAATACGAGCATTTAATATTTTAATGAATTCACTTTGGACCTTTTCAATATGAAATCTGATGTTTGTAGTATGGACTACCCTAAAGATTTATGGATGACTCCTTACGGAATGTCTAAATTATATTTATTACGCTGACTTAATTATACATCCTATGCTGCAGGAGATCCTAATAAGCGACAGTCGCTACGCGTCGCTGGCGGCCAACCGGCGCGGCAACGTGTTCCATCGCATCGTGCAACCCATGCCGGCGCACGCGCACTCCGTGCAGGCCGAGCTGCATGCCAGGTCTGTAGCAGTGTATAGACAGAAATAATTCATTATGCACGATTAAACTACAATTTAAATTCACGCAATTTTAAAAAATTGGCTCTCTGATTTTCCTGTCCACATAAAATTTAAAAAAAGAACGTCTGATCTTTTACCAGCAACCTAATGAAACCAATGTAACTTTCTTCGATTTTCATAGAGAGAGTATGAAAGTTGTTTATTCTAATAAACATAAATGTTAAAATATCTGATGAACACTAAGGCCTAATCACTTCACACAAAACTCTCAGCGCGTGTCTAACCGGATAACTTGGATCTCTTCAGAAAGCGTCCAGACTCATCAGCGTACACGATCCTGGTGAACAACATGCGGTTGATGGCCATCCTGGACTGGTGGGAGGCCTTCTTCCAGTTCCTGTCGCAGCCGCCCTTGCCGCCCGCCGACGCCACGCACACGCTTACGTATGTTGGCTTTTACTGTTGCCTTTATATTTGTAGAGTTGTAGTTTAATATTGACCATCTATACTATTTTTATTTTAAGTAATAGATTGAAGGGGAAAGCTGCTATCGGCCCGTCCGCCTGGTTTTCTCGGTCGATTATTATGTACATGTGTTTTACTCTTTTTTTAGGTTAACATAAGGTCATATTATTATAACCTTAATCGATTGCTATCTGTGAAGATACACGAATGGTTCTCTTTTGTTTATGTTCTTCTTTACTGCTTATGTTTGTTGACTGAGGAAGCTTCTGAAATAAATAAACAGGAATTTTGACAATCTCGACCCTCATAACTTTTACGCTGTGTGCTCTTTGCGTCTTTCGTTTGTCACAGAGTTCTCACTCTAGTTTTCTGCCCTGTTGCATTTTTGCTGATGATATTTATTTTGCTGCCGCTTACACAATATCCAAAATTTTATTTTTCAATATTACTTTTATGTTTATTTCTTCAATATCTAAAGAATTTACTAACGTAAATTTAACGATAAAAAATAAACTACCCTATCAACTTCAAATACTATGATTATATTCATGTGATGTAATTTTTTATTGTGTTGCCCATGTATACACATTCTTAATTCAAACGTTAACGTTTCAACCTCCAGATTAGATTTGGTAGACTCCACCTCCACCCCAGAAGCAGTACATCATACGGAGCTGAAACTCAACGTGACTGATTCACAACTAGTTCTTGTAGAAAGCGCAGCGCACTGGGATACTAATGCTGTTATATTGAAAGTAAGGATAATAACAAATAATAAAAACACTTTATTGCTCACAAAAACAGAGTACAATTTTACAATAGAAAACTTCACTTTTCTTCTTCCAGACAACCTTTGCGTGTACCTTATAAATAAATATATAAGTAGTAAATTGCAAAATACACAAATATGGTTACATAACAGTAATATATAATTAATACTGAACTTATAATAAATACCTAATTGTAATTGTAGATAAGTACTTGTAGATCACAACTTTCCCAAAAGATGTTTATGGAGTTTGGATTTAAAAGTGGTTATGGACTTCGAGTGCCGTACAACAGCCGGTAGCTTGTTCCACAGATGAGCGGACCTGACTGTCAAGGATTCGCGAAAATATCCTAATCGAGTAAGTGGTGTCTCAATGAGGTTATCAGAAATCAGATCGTAGGTTGCGGTTGTATCGTACACCAAGAAACCTGAAGCGCTCTTTAAGGTAACAGGGCGTGCGGGGGTCATAAAATATTTTGTATAACAACGTTAAAACGTGCTCCTCCTGCCGCAGCCTGACTGGCAGCCATCCAAGCTTGCGTTCGTGTTCTGAGACATGATCGAACTTGCGCAATCTATAAATTAATCTAATGCACAGATTCTGTAGACGCTGATGTCTGTCAAGCAAGTCCTCGTTGAGATCCATGAGGCAGACATCAGCATAGTTCAGAATCGGCAGAAGCAACGATTGCGCAAGCTCAATCTTTGTCCTGATGGGTAAAGGATTCCTCCATCTTCTCAGCGAACTATATGCAGTATATACTTCCTGCTCACCTCGGTAAAGTGAGGCGTCCAGGAGCGAGTAGAATCAAGATTAATGCCCAAGTTTCTTACTGCACTGCTAACATTTAAAGAAACATCACCTAAGTAAATGTGGGGCATAGTACGTAATTTAAGCAAAGCAATGATGATGGCTTGCGATTTCTGAGGGTTTATTGCTAAGCCATGTGATTTACTCCATTCAGATATTGTGGTGAGGTCATCATTAATTTTGTCAATCATACTATTGATTTCCTCGACAGTACCCTGGGTGTAAATTTGCAGGTCGTCAGCATATAAGTGGTAATGACATGAGATAAGGGGTGTCACAAAGTTTGTAAAGATTGAGATAAGGAGAGGTGAGAGGACACCCCCTTGAGGTACTCCCGCGATGACATCAGAAAAATCAGAAAACACATCATCTACACGTACACATTGCTGACGACCTGCAAGATAATTCCTAAACCAAGCCGTTTCCTTGTCTGAGCCAAAAACCCTACGCAGCATAGCCAACATGATATCGCATATAACCGTGTTAAATGCATTGCTTTAATCTAATAGAACCATGGCAGTCAGTTGTTGTCGAGAATACAATCTAGAGAGTTGACAAATTGACAACACTTTACCACTTTTTTGTTCCCCGAATCACACAAAGAAAGCAGAGAGATAAAGATACGTGAATCTCTCGCCTACGTTATGTCAGTTTCACATGTAAGAGACCTGCTAGTTAGCTGTGCTTTATACGTAGATTACCTTCGATTACTAATTTCCTGCCTTCAGGTCTGTATTAGACAATGAAAAAATTGTGTATGCGAAAATGTTTCTCATCGCAATTTGTAGCAAAGACTCATCCCACTATTATTTTCCCCCAGAGCACGACAG
Organism: Marasmarcha lunaedactyla; assembly: GCA_923062675.1. Lineage (NCBI taxonomy): Eukaryota > Metazoa > Arthropoda > Insecta > Lepidoptera > Pterophoridae > Marasmarcha > Marasmarcha lunaedactyla. The sequence goes on from OV281349.1 coordinate 5,307,346, forward strand.
TCCTCCGCCTGGGTTCGGAAGCTTCGGGTGCTCGGCAAGCTGTGTGCGAGCTGAGTGAGCTGGAAGTGTTCTCGTGCGTGCTGGGGCTCGAAGACGAGACCGCGCTGCCCATCGTGCCGCGTGCTGCGTTGACTATTGCACTGAGGCAACGCCAGTTGCAGGTTAGGTGTGCTTTCTGTTCAGTAATTTGAATTATTTTTTTTTTATTTAGTGATTAGTAATCTTGATGGCTAGTTTTCATTAGTCGGTCCAGTGTACTTTCATGTGCAAGAAATGTTTAAAACGTGGGTAGGACATAGAGCATACAAAATGCGCATTGAGATAGAATAGGAAGATATTGATAGGTTTCGGTAACCCATACTGTTGCACTATTCCTTGATAATCAATAGTACTGAACCCTTAGTGACAGTAAGTTTTATATTAAAAAAATTTACTTATTAAAAAAAATACAAAATTCATTAAATTAACTTATATATTTAGGTATCCATGGGCAAGTTAGAGTTTCAGCTGTCGTACCACGACATGAAGATGTTCGCGGCCATCCTCAAGTCGCTACCCGTGCAGTTCCGAGCGGCCTTGTCAGGTGGGTGTTAAAGTAAACTGACTTTCATAGTATATGTGGTGTTAGTATTGGTCCACGTAAAGACTATTAGATACGCGGTACATAACTCGGCGGCTCTGAACTTAGCTGCAGCTCAGGGCTACGCAGATAAAATCACGTGCAAAAGTAGTAGAAACCTTCGCACTCACCTGTATTCGTGGTTTTGGCAACGACTTCAAAGCCGCCGAGTTATGTGACGTGCACTTTATTTTGTTTTATTTTTACCAACAGTAACATCTTTGTATGTATCGTATAAGCGTGTTTTAGGCTTAAGTGTATTACTTATACATGGAAAATTTACAGGTCTCTGAATAACTCATTCGTTTTAATTTTAAAGTACATATACCTAAAGACTGCTTGTTTTTTTTAATAAAACAAAGTGGAATAAACTGTTTACAATCTAAATATGATAAATGGCCTTAATTATCCCTAACATGTTTATAATGTTGCTTCAAATGTTAAGTGAGAATGACCTTAAAAAAGTACTTCAATACAACACCTCACTACAGCAAAAATCCTCCAACAAATCCCACAAACCGTTACAGGTTCAAAAATAGAATCGGAGCGTGTGGAACAAGACGTGCCGGCCAACATGCGCCAGCGCGCCCCCCGCGCCGTGGTCGCCCCGCGCCCCGCCCCGCCGCCGCCCGCGGAACCAGAGTCCGACTGGGCTATCCATGCTGTTAAAGTGAGTACGATGACGTTGTGATTGTGAAATTTGTAAATTCTGAGAGATTACATGAGATCCAACTAATGTGATGGAATGAATAATCCTACTGCTGAGATATCAGCCTCATCCGACTAAGGGGTGGTTCTGGCAATTTATAGAGCGCGTGCCTACTGCGGGTTGGTAGACTTTACACATACCTTCGAAATCATTTCTAAAGTATGTGGGATTCCTCACGACATATTTCCTTCACCGTAAGAGCTGTTGGCTCGATGTACTTAAGTTCTTAAAAGTTATGATACGCATACTTAATTATTTAAGCATAGTTATACTACCATTCAGCATTCATTGCCTACGTTTGAGATAGAATTTGAAACGGACACAAAAGCAGGGCGGAATAGCAATTAGTAATATTAATTGATAGAAACAGGCGTCACTTTGCGGAAATCCATTGCAAATGTTATGAAATTACTTTGCTACCTCCGCGACGGTTCTGTGAAGACTTTCAAGAGTTTAGTAATTGCCCCGCATAATATTATGAATAATATTATTTAATTTTGAAACATAAACTAATTTATCTAAACATATTAAATTCACTCAAACAAATTAGAATAAGCAGTACAGACTAAGCGGAACTAAGCGAATAAAATTTACAAAGCTACGTACGAGAACGCGCGCGCAGCTAGAATCGAATGAATGTGGAATGTGGCCGGCTCTCGTCGAACATAAACCGGTCTAGTACAGTGGTGTGAGTAGCATTAGCGAAGCGATTTTATGTAAATTGTAGGGTTGAGAGCAATGTGCGAGTGAAAGCAATTTACATTTGATATGTAAAGTACTATTTACGCCACGAAATCATTGGTTCATTTGAAAGACACCTGGGTACAGTTCCGGAATCTTAACATTGTGAAGCCAGCACCATACCATTGCGCCACGGACGGTCTATTGATCATTGACGTAGTCGTTCTGTTGGTTACTTTGTACAAGGTCGACAAAGGATGCGTGGCCAAATGTCGGCTTCCGTCGCAATTACCTTTATTCCTTTAGTTTCACTGTCTGTTCGTCGCTTTTAACCGAAACACAACCACGCGAACCGTTATTGTGATGGTCAAATCTCGACGAAGAATTACACTAACAGCTAAATAAGTAAATAACTCTTGTGTTCATTCGCGACCACACAAGGCGAAAACAACAGCTTTTCATCAATATTCCACATTTATCTCTTAGTGGTTTTCACTATAAAATAATACCGTATAGAAACTTTCATTAGATAAGTAATGTCTCTAAGTTGCTTTGTACATTATGTTAAGTGGATTTTATGTGAACCTATTTCTTCTGCTTTCTAGTAATTAATCGCAAAAATAAATTGATCGCAAATAATATGCCTTTCAAAGCCATCTTTAGAGTCACTTCTAATAGGTATGTAATATCATATTTGTATTTGTTATCCAGGTGGAAGCAGAATGCATCACTTTGTGTGTGATCGACGACTGCATGGAGTCGGACGTGCCGTTACTAGAGATCGCTTTCTCGGAGATGAAGTTAGAACAGGTACATATTTCTTAATATTTCTTATATTAGGTCTTTACCTATGAAATTGCCGTTTTTCACGAAATAAAGGAAGCGTAATTTTTTTTTTAGCGTAAATTAATCAAAATAATCACCCATGCAATCAATGCATCTTTGCCAACGCATTGGTAGCTTATTGATGCCTTTCTTGAAGAAATCAGCTGCACGGGAGGCAACAAATTCTTCAAAGGCATTTTGTACTGCCTCTCGGGTATTGAATTTTTTTCCCGCCAAGAAGTTATCCAAATTCTGGAAAAAGTAGAAGTCTGTAGGCGCAAGGTCTGGTGAGTACGGCGGATGACGGAGAACTTCCAACCCCAACTCTTGTAGCTTGGAGACCGTCTGCTGTGCAGTATGAGGTCGCGCGTTGTCGTGCAGGAGCAGTGGAGCCGAACGATTCACCAAAGCTGGTTGGAGACGTGCTAGCTTCTCCATCATTGTGTTCAGTTCTTCACAGTACACATCTGCAGTAATGCTTGTCCCGTTTGGCAAGAAGCTGTGATGAATTACACCCGCGTTAGACCACCAAACAGTGACCATCACTTTTCTAGGGGTAAGTTTTCGTTTAGGGCATTGTTTGGGTGCTGAACCAGGGTCCAACCAACTTGCTGAGCACTTACGATTGTCAAACAGGATCCATTTCTCGTCACAAGTAACAATGCGGTTCAGAATTCCTTCATTTGTATGCCTGCTGAGCAGTGCAAGGCACGTCTCCACGCGTACTTCGCGCTGGCGGTCATTGAGTTCGTGGGGTACCCATTTGTCAAGCTTTTTTACCTTGCCAATTTGACGCAAATGGACCAATATTGTTTTGATGCTAACGTCGAAAGCTGCTGCTAATTTAGCCGTGGATTGAGTTTCATCAGCTTCCACAATTGCCTTTAATTCGTCATTGTCGACAAAAGTTTTCGGACGACCACGGGGTTCATTTTTCAGGTCAAAATTTCCAGAACGGAAGCGGGTAAACCAATAACGGGTGGTGCGTTCGTTTGTAGTGTTCGCTCCGTAAACGTCGTTGATGACGGTACTCATACTGCATAATTACTCGAATTTTTAACTTATCCATGATGACGAAAAATGTTCGAATGCGTTGAAAACAAAACACTAACTATTAAACAACTGACGATTTTAGAAAAAGAATTCCATGTTTGTCAAATAAAATTAATTTGAAATTAGAATTATCAGTAAAAAAAAATTTTTTTTCATTTGAAATGGCCAGTACGGCAAAATGGCAGTTTCATAGGTAAAGACCTATTACATATTTCTTAATATCCAGAGGTACGAGTTTTAAAAATTTGACAGGGAGTTTATTGTTAGGTGCAAGTACAGACTGTTTGGGATAGGTAAGGTATTTTATTGAGAAAAACTAAAGGCTTAAGTCCATAGTGTTTGAGCCTTCGGCCTATGATGTTTCAGCATATAATACCATCATGATTATTTTTAATAGATTGACTATATAGTCATGAACCATATTTAAAAGGTTATTGAACTAACTTTTTTGTTTTTGCATTTAAATTAAATAATGAAGTCACGTGACCAGAATCTTAATTAGAATATAGAAAGAAACACATTTATACATTAGACTAACCTAAAGGCTTTTATAGGAAGAGGTCTGTACCCGCGACAAGTCGAGGAGGTCTCAAAATGCGAGAAACTGGCGCTACTGAGCCATATTATCTCTCGACCCGAAGCGAGTGTTAGTCACGTTTAGATACCTTCTCGGCTAGTTATGCTAGCCCCGTGCAACTTTAATAGATAAACAAGCTTAACCTTCCGCGCTTATGAAGCTTGTTTTCAGCTTGAGTTCTTATTGTCTAACACAGGAGAGCTTTTTTGGATAATTTAGTTTATTTTATGATAAAATACGTTCTAATATAAAGGAAAATCAAAAAGGAAATAACATAGGAAGAAAAAGAAGTCAAAAAAAAAGGAAAGCCGAAAGAGCACATCCACTTGTTGCAAAATAACAGAGTGAATATTGGATTGACGTATTTGAATTTTGAAGTTTGGTGATAGGGATCCCGAACTAAAAGAAAACAAATCTCACAAAAAGTTATAGTTGCAATCGAAATAATGCTTTGCAAGATTATACAATCAACATAATTAAGTTTGTAATATGTTTTATTTTATTATTTATTTAGTTTTAAATGTATACTTTACATGTTTACTTTACTGTTTATAAAAAGCTTTATGCCTTTATCTTTGAATAAGCTACCAGCAAAACTTATTTTGCATTGAATCGGTAACCCCAACGTTGCGCAGCTATTGTATGGAGACTCCTCACGTTTCGTTTCTTGTTAATTGAGATAATTTTATTGGAAAATATTTTAGTTCTGATACTTTTTTTAATAATCATTTACATAAATGATACGAATTATCGTGCATTCCATTCGTCCATTAAGTGCTGAAACATAAAGCTTACTGACGGCCTAAAATGGACTTAACCCTTTGCCAAATAATTTTATTTTGAAACATAATTAAATTATTTCTAACTTTAACATTAATTTAGAATTAAATAGTTTAAACATTAGATTAGAATCAAAGAAGTAGTAACAAAACTATTCATTGTTCGTGAAAAAGCCAACATTAAGAAAATAACTAACTTCTTTACTTTTGCTCGAGCATAGACAAACAAACCATACGTTCAAAAACTTAAAAACCTATTGGTGTGAATATTCCTATCCACACTGCGGGGTAGTGGACTGTATTTAATAGATAGCTGGTAAATCTTAATTCATTCCCTTATTGAAAAACACTCTCGGCACGACTAAGCACTGACCTCATATGCTCTTCTTGCGGCGAATCCAGGCAGAGGGTCCCTTCATTCGATCACCAGCACTGACACCTCACAAGATCTTTGATTCACGATTGTTCCGGGTTATTTCTTTGTAACAAATTATATTTTAGTGGAGCGGCCGGCGCGCGCGCGGTAAGGGATCCGAAGCAAATTATAAATGTTCACTAGGCGGCGCTGATGCTCGTGACAGTGACATTTGTCACAAGCGCGGTAAGTTCATGCTGGTCGGTTTGTAGGTCCCAATCCACCATCATTCAACCAGCAAGGAAACAAAATATGGTTCAGCGTGCCCAGTAGTGCGATGAGAGTGTAATCAAATTACGAATTAAAAGTAATGCAAAATTAAGAAACGGCCAAACCATATGCCCCCGGCCTTGAAAGATCCTCTTTCAAAATTAGCGCGGAAATTAAAAAGAAAACCATATTGGTGTAAATGCGGGTCATTGAACCATATTGCAGTGCGTAAAAATATTCGAATCAAACAATGCGTAACCAAATAACACAAGTTAAAGCGAACGGTTGAGTTTAAATTGACGGGGTTCAACTAATTGCTATGCGGTAATATGAAATAAAATACTATATTGTAACGTAAAGAAATGCGGTTCGTCATAATGCGATATACCCTAAGCCCTAACTGTATATATAAATGCGAGGATATGTGATATTACGTAAATATATGTGCGTATATATAAATACCTTACAAGATATGCGATTAATATACAAAAAAAATGCGTAATACATATATAGATTATTATAAAATATTAAATTATATTAAAATGCGTTTTACTATTGCGTAGGAAGCGGACACAGTTTAACAACTGGGCGTTGGTAGGTACCATACTTGGTCCTGACCTCTGCAATGCGGATAATTCCATCCTTGCCTCGTATGACTTTGGTAATAATACCCAGAGGCCAAGTTAGTGGTGCAGCATTGTCCTGCATAACAACAACGACCATTCCTTCCACGATGGGAAGACATGGCGTGTTCCACTTCTGCCTAGCTTGTAATGTATGAAGATACTCCGAATGCCATCTTTTCCAGAACGATTGTACAAATTTGTCTAAAAGTTCATACCGTTTAAGTAAATGCGTTGAAGTTGTCTCGACTGGAAAAGCGGGGAGGATCTTCAGCGGTGCGGTATGCAGGAAGTGAGCAGGGGTAAGGGCCTCAGGTTCCGAGGGATCGGAACTGGGGACAGTAAGTGGACGAGAATTGAGAAGAGATTCCACTTGCACGAGTACTGTCGAAAGCTCTTCGAAGGTGAGAATTTGTGCGCCAACAACCTTGTGCAAATGAGTCTTTACGCATTTGATTATGCTCTCCCAGCAGCCACCGAAATGCGGTGCGTGGGGTGGAATGAATTTCCAATCAATGCGGTGGGATAAGAGCTCATTTTGCCAAACCTGCTTGCCTTCTTTACAAAAATACAGGTAAAGTTCGCGCAAATAGGATCTCGTCCCAACAAAATTAGTCCCGTGGTCCGAGTACATGCATTGTACTTGGCCGCGCCGCGAAAGAAAACGTTTCAGTGCAGCGAGGAAACAAGGCGCGCTCAACTCACTCACTAGTTCGATGTGAACTGCCCTAGTGGTGAGGCAAGTAAACAGACAGATGTAAGCCTTGTGCGATTTAGTGCCCCTACCCCGATAAGGAGTTACGAAAAATGGTCCTGCAAAATCACAACCAGTGTGAAGAAAGGCTTTGCTAACTTCATTCACTCTGGCCGGTGGTAAATCAGACATCAAAGGCAGATTAGATCTCGGTCTGTGACGAAAGCATGTATTGCATTGCGAGATAGTAGAGCGGATTACTACTCTGGCCTTAAGTATCCAGAATTTGGTACGTAAAAGCGATAAAAGATGACCGGGACCTGCGTGTAGGTTGCGTTCATGATAATGATTAATAATAAGCGTGACTACATGATCATTCTTTGGAAGCAGAAGAGGATGCCTGTAATCGTAAGACTCCGAAGAGTGCGAAAGTCTACCACCCACTCGTAGCAGACCGCAACTATCCAGGAAAGGATATAACTTAAGAAGTGAGGCGGAACACCGTTTGTGCATGCGTAAATTTCTAATATCTGATGCAAAATGAACAGATTGAACACAGCGGACTATTTCTATTTCAGCGTTGTCAACATCAAGGTGCGTTAAAGGGCCTTTTTTATTCTCGATGAACTTCAACACATAGGCTAGCACACGAAGAAACTTACCCCAAGACGAGTAGTCGAACGATAACCGGTAAGGTACAGGTGCGTCGGGAACTGCGGCAATATACAATCCCGTCTCGACTTTCAGCTCTGGCATGTCATTGGTAACACCCCGAGAGCTGAATGATCCAACTGGCCAATCCGATTCATCCAACATAGCCCACGATGGACCGTGGAACCAGAGTGGATGGTTCAGCAACTGTGCAGCAGTTAAACCCCGGGAAAGACAATCACAAGGATTATCTGTTCCTCTCACATGATAGAAGTTGCTGGGTGGTATGTTTGCGTGAATTTTCGCAACTCGGTTTGCGACGAAAGTATGCCACCTGTGCGGAGAAGAGTGTATCCAATTTAGCGTTACGGTAGAATCCGAAAATGCGAATATCGAATCAATGTTATAGCGAGCGGAATATGTATTAAGAACCCTTTTGACGAGTTTGGATAGGAGAAGCGCTGCGCATAGCTCCAGTCGTGCGAGCGAAATAACCTTAATAGGCGCGACTTTAGATTTAGCGGTCACTAACGTAACCGTGCGCGAACTTGGAGAGGAGACACGTAGATACACCACTGCACCATATGCCTTTTCACTAGCATCTGCAAATCCAAGTATGACTGCTGAGCATTGGTCAACGACACCAATGTGGCGTGAGAATCTCAAACGAGATAATAATGGTAATTCGATGACATATTTATTCCATAATTTAGTAATATGCGGTGGAGGAACAGAATCCCAATCGATTTTTAAAATAAATAATTCTTCGATTAAAAATTTTGCGAATAAAACAACACGAGCTACAAGTCCCAACACAACATACAAACGAGCGACAGAAGATAACATATTCGTTTTAGAATAAGGGCGGTCGTCAGTATTGACAAAGAAAGCAAAAGCGTCTTCAGAAGGAAGCCAACGAAGTCCTAAAATGTTTATAGTTTCACATTTGTCCAAATCAACACTCTGCGCGAGTCGGAGAGCCTCAGGAATATGCTCCAGAACTTCCAACGAATTTCTGAACCACCTGCCAAGATGAAAGCCCCCGGCCTTAAACAGCTTTATCAATTGACGGGCGACCTCGCGTAGTGCAAGAAACGGTGAAGATTTTAAAACAAAAATAACGCGATCACGTTGATATGTTTGTATTGGGTCGTTGCAGTCAAATCTATATAAAATGCGTTGAAAAGGACGATCCTGTTCGCGGGTTTCAATTTGCAGATACATTTGTTGAATATGACAACAGATAGCGATTTTAAATAAGCGTAAATTCAATAAAATGTCAAAAATTTCCTTCTGCAGATTAGGGCCACAATGTAAAAGGTCATTTAGTGAAGTTCCGTTGTCGGACTTAGCACTAGCGTCAAACACAGGTCGAACTTTCGTAGCGACCTTGTCCTCTAGTAAAACAGGATGTTGCGGTATGTAATAAGCGAAATTATGGGAGTCATCTATCACAAGGGTTAAATATGATTTGTCAAGGTAATCTTTTATGACATCATTACATAGCGTTTTGAAAAGCGGTTGCGTTGCAAAACGACGTTCTAGGTACAGAAACCGGCGTCGTGCGATATCAAACGTATCTTCGAGACAGCTCGGATCACGTTGAAAAGGAAGTGCAACTTTATACCTCCCGAATGCGTCTCTAGTCGTAGTTGCGGCGTAAAAGTCCTCACAATAATTGTCATCAATACTAATTGGCGGTTTCGCATCAACCTCTTCTATTTCCCAGAACTTGTGAACTAAAGATTTCACATCACAAGTAGCGATGGAACAGAACGAAAATGACGAATGCGGTGGCGAAATAGAAGTAGGTGCGTCACCGAGGACGACATAACCTAAGACGGTTTCTAAAGCGGTTGGATATCCAGGCTTGTTTACGAGTTTGCCAGGTAGAAGAAGTTGCGCAAAGAGGTTGACACCCAGCAGAATGTCAACATCTCCGGGTGTGTTCCATAGATCGTCAGCGAGCGGAATATGGCCAAAGGCTGCAAGAGAAGATCGATCGACTGGACATACGGGCAGTTGTCCGGTAATTTGATTGAGCACCAAAGCGTCAATAGCAAATGAAGCAAGAGAGTTGAACTTCGACCTGAGGGATAACTGGACTGAACCTCGAACTACCTGTGCAGTACCTCCTATACCTTGTACAGTGACAGAAGGCGCATTGCGATTAGGACGTAAGCCTAATTTTCTGCAGCATTTCGCAGTAACGTAATGTTTTTGCGAACCTGGATCTAATAAACAGCGAATTATATGTTCACGGCCATCATGAGCAACGGCGTAAACTTGAACAGTGGCTAAGACCTCAGTCTTAGCGAGCGAAAGATGAGAAGACGTTGACGACAATGTGCACAAAACGACTTTGTCCGATTGCGGTTGATGTTGTGAGGATTGCGGTTTATCCGCGGGAGGATTTGAGCGAACGCGGTTATAAGCGTTATGGTCCTGAGAAGGAACCGAATGGCGCGGTTGCGCATCTCCAAAGTGCAGCAAGGTATGATGTCTAGCATTACACTTGCGGCAAGAAGAAGCAGATTTACAAGTACCAACTGAATGGTGCGGACTCAAACAATTGTTACACAATTTGTTGAGTTTTGCGAATTTATATCGATCATGCGGTGCGAGTTGACGAAATTGCTGACAACTATAAATATGATGCGGTTCGCCGTGGCAGCATAAGCATTTGCCACGGGGCGGTTGCGTAGAAACGAAAGCAGCATGCGTACGAGCGGAAGCAGGCGGTGAGGAGCGCGCGCCGGGGTTGCCAACACCACCGCCGCCGCGTGTTGTAGCCGTGCGCTGCAGGATCTTCACCTGCTCGTTCACAAACGTAACGAAGCTATCGTAAGATGGCATTGCGTCTTTCGATCCCCGAAGTGAGGACTCATAAGCCCTAGCGGTTTCTGTGTCTAATAATTTTAATCCCATATAAACGAACAAAAAGTCCAGTAGGTCATCGACCTTTAGTTGTTTGAGCGCGGAGATCAACGTGGTATATTTATCTATAAATTTTTCCAAGTTAATAGCGGACGAACTAATCAACGGTTTTAATGAAAATAATGAATTTAGGTAAGAAGTAGCCAAGACGCGGTTGTCCTGGTACTTGTCTATCAAAGCGTTCCAAATAATTTGGTAATTGTCCGCGGAGGGAATAAGACCGGCACAAATATTTGAAGCCTTCCCAGTGAGATGACTAACTAAGTAATGAATGCGTTCCGAGTCCGATAAACTGTTGTTGTCATGGATGACGCGCTTAAATGTTTCATGAAAATATGGAAAGTTCTGAATTTCACCGTCGAACACGGGAAGCGTAATCCGCGGGATTTTCACTAAGTTCGGAACGGATTGATTACTGTCGGAATGAAGCAGAGCGGAAGCAGAAGCGGGAGTGCACGCTGCGGCACTCTTTCGATCTACGCGTTCAAGCGTCGACTTAATGAAATAAAACATTTCATCAAACGTAGTGAGCGATTGGTAGTTAACTTCGTAAGACGAATCCTGTTCTAAGCGATACAAGTTAAGTTGATCAACTATCTGTATGTATTCACTTCTAAGTTGATCTATCAAGCGAGCTTGAGCGACAAATGTACTGCGTGACTTTTCACTGCGTAAATCCGAAATAAGATCGAATGTGCGTTGTAAAGAATTAAAGTATTGAGCGCGCTTAGCTTCATACAATTTAATTTTGTTCGATATTTCTGCCATCTTAACGATAAATATTTTTAGAAATAAAATATAAATTAAAAGTTCAAAATAAAGTAGACAATGTTTTATTAACAGTAAATGCAATAAAATATAATGTAAAACACATTGAAGTAAACAGTATTAACTATACAACCGTGCGTTTAAAGTTACGTTAAATCAAAACACAAAAGTTGTGCATAAGTAAAAAGTGCATAAACTAAATTAAATGCGTAAATCCGCGAGTAAAACCGTGAGCGAGTAGCAAGCGAGCGACGGAATATTGTATAGTCAGCACGACATTTATTCAAAACAAAAATACCTAAACAGGTGCGTTACGAAATTTATTAAAGGAACAAATAAATTCGAAAATCAAACAAGCGAAACCGTGAGCGAATATAGTAAAGCGAACGAGCAGAGGAGTGTACCTACAACGCGATGCCAAACACAAAAAAATACCTAAAAAGGTGCGTTATAAAGTTTATAAAATAAACAAACAAATTTGTAAATCAGCGGGCGAAACCGTGAGCGAATATTGTATAGCGAGTATATAGCGAACGAGCACAAGAATGTACCTACAACGCGAAATTGGGTGCAAGAAATACCTAAATAGGTGCGTTATAAAGTTTATAAAACAAACAAATTTGTAAATCAGCGGGCGAAACCGTGAGCGTATATTGTATTAGCTAGTATATAGCGAGCGATGGAATGTTCCTACAGTGCGAGGTTTAGAACAAAAAGAATTACATAAATAGGTGCGTAGCGATATATAACTAAAAATAGTATTTAGTGCGGATAATAAAATATAAAAACTGTGGTCCACTCCATAAACGAACATATATATATTTTTATATAAAAAATATGTAATATAACCTATTAAAATAAGAATATCCCAGTAAATATATAACTTTGATTAAATGTAGTATTAATACGAAGTTTATATATGTATTAAAATAGTAGAATGTATGTATTAAGGTTCGGCGGGTCAGCGCTGTGCGTTAAGAATTAATATTTTATTGTAAGATTTCGAATCACCGTCACTTGTACGGGGCGTTGTTCAGTTTGGAACAAAATCGAATAAAACAATATAAATGCGATATATTTCTACGAAATATGAATAGATTAAGCGTTACTGAGTAATAATAAAGCAGCAGTTTTAGGTATTGTAATGAAATAACTATTTTTAAAAGATTTCCTTTTACGTTGCGTGAATACGATTGAAGCAATAAACACTTTTACAGTCTAAGCAATAAGGTTCAATGTCCCATGCGCGAAATTGTAATGAATTATATTTTAATAGTCGAAGAGACTGAAAAGATTTAAATATCCAGGGTCGTAAGGACCAAAAATTATGGTGTGAATATTCCTATCCACACTGCGGGGTAGTGGACTGTATTTAATAGATAGCTGGTAAATCTTAATTCATTCCCTTATTGAAAAACACTCTCGGCACGACTAAGCACTGACCTCATATGCTCTTCTTGCGGCGAATCCAGGCAGAGGGTCCCTTCATTCGATCACCAGCACTGACACCTCACAAGATCTTTGATTCACGATTGTTTTATTTCTTTGTAACAAATTATATTTTAGTGGAGCGGCCGGCGCGCGCGCGGTAAGGGATGCGAAGCAATTATGAATGTTCACTAGGCGGCGCTGATGCTCGTGACAGTGACATTTGTCACAAGCGCGGTAAGTTCATGCTGGTCGGTTTGTAGGTCCCAATCCACCATCATTCAACCAGCGAGGAAACAAAATGTGGTTCAGCGTGCCCAGTAGTACGATGAGAGTGTAATCAAATTACGAATTAAAAGTAATGCAAAATTAAGAAACGGCCAAACCACCTATTTAATTTTACATCGATCATACTCAAACCCATATAATCAATAGACAATGAACATAGTCATCCCTCTAATATGGTTGAGGAGGGCGATGGCTGGATACCGCGTTAACTCGTGAACGGGTGCCGTTTGAGGGTGTTCGTCGTTTGGATACTTGGGGGGAGGGAAGACTTGCCGAGCTAACAGATGCAGAAAAGAATAATTTTGTATAGACATAAAGAGACTCTGTAAATTTATTTTGAAAAAAAATATACCTGTGAAGTTTCTTGCCAGTTCTTCTTCACGAAGGTTTTTTTCGAACTGGTGGTAGAATCATGTTTTATTTGACGTCAATAAGAACAAGTAATTGTCAATGTTGAGAAATAAATATTTGAATTTGAATTTGAATTTAGTTTTACATTGCAGTTATTTTTTGGTATGGCGACATTGCTGTTGCGCCGATAGATATATATACAACGTTGAAAAAAGCGAGAGGCATTTAATAAAACCACATATACTATAAATGCCTGCTGTTAATCCGAAACTATTTAAAAAAAGTTAACGAGAAGTATACGAAAAAACGTTTTTCAAAGAACTTAAATAGCTTATAATTAAGTTAAAATGTAAACATCCTTTGTTGAGTAGCCTGCCGCCACCTGCGTAAGAAATTGGCAACGTAGCATTTGAATAGCATAGCGCGTGCGGCGGCGGGCTCACCGGCTCGCACACCTACCTACACAGCGGAGCGCCCGGGTTTGATGTGGATGATAATGTAAACATGTGTTGTAGGTAACGTTGGAAGGTATGATCAATGAAAATAATAAACAAAAATAATTAGTTGTAACACTTACACATTAAATCTTAAATTGTTGGAAATGTCCGCCGTTTGCAATGGTACACAAATTATAACGACGTATAATATTGTTATTTAATCGTGCAATAAGGTCACTGTTTGTTGTTAAACTTTTTAATTTATTAAACGCTAAAATAGTCCGGTTTTTAAGTTCCTCTACGGTATTCACGTCTGTCGCGTACACTTCACTTTTCACAAACCCCCAGATAAAAAAATCCATTGGAGCGAGATCCGGGGACCGTGGTGGCCATCGTACTGGTCCAAATCGACCAATCCACTGCTGTCCAAACATTTCGGTGAGAGCTCTCTGGAAGACTTCACTGAATGTGGAGGAGCTCCGTCTAATTGGTTCCATAAATGCCGATAATTGGCTAAGGGTAGTTCTTCGGTATATTTAGCAACGGGACCGGATAATATCTCCAAAAATGTTACCGCGTTAAGGGTGCCGTCAATAAAAACAGGGCCAATAATCTGGTCCCTGTGTATACCAGCCCACACATTAGCAGAGAAGCGGTACTGATGCCCTGACTCCCGAATCATGCGTGGATTTTCAATACTCCAGTATCTGAGATTTTGTTGGTTCCATATGTCATTGCATGTAAATGTGCTCTCGTCGGTTCACATGACATTTAATAAAAAATTCGGGTCGTCAGTAACTTTGTCAAGTATCCACTGGCAGTGAGTACGCCTGACTGGCAAATCCCTTCCTAAAAGGGCTTGGGCTTTTTTAAATTTTTACGTTAATTCCTTTTTAAAATGTTATGCACGGTTCTATGGCAAACTCTAAACTGGCGTGCGGCTCTATGCAGACTCGATGTGGGGTTGCGGCCAAATAGTCAAGAATCTGTTGCTCGCGCGCAGTAGGTATTTGCTACGGTGGGACTCCCTCCTGATGCGCTGCTAATGGTTTGTTTTCCCGTGCCCGTTGTACTGCCAGTACTATGGTGCGAGCGTTCCTAGGGCACGCGCGGCTGTCTCCATACCTTTCTCGGTAAGTTCGCAGAGCTAAAGCTGCGTTTCCGTGGGATTCCCCGTAGATTAAAATCATGTCAGTGTATTCTGACGCCGTGTATGTAGCACGAGGCATTGTGGATGTCTTACGGTCTTACAAAATAATTAAAAAGTACTCACAAAACTAAACCGAAAATACACTGTTACGCGTCCTATAACAATAAAAACTTAACATTAGTAAATGGGACGCGTGAGCGACAATAATCCGTGCTGAATTGCGCAACGTGCACCCCGGATGCAACGAGTCTTCGCACTAAACAAAGTATAAATTGTGCCATTGACCTAATTAGCCGAGCCGCCGCCGGCGCCATAGCAACATACTGATCTATTTATGTTACGCTTATTACATTAGAGTGAGATAACCGTGATCTGTACTTTTGTTTGTACTGCAAACTTACGATGCGAACTGGCAACGTCGCATCGCTCGCGTGATTTTTGTCGTTTAGATAACTACGTATGCCTATAGTACAAACTTACGATCAGGTGATCGGCAAGATACAGAGTGTTTAAATGAAACTAAGTAAAAACTAAAAAACATTGTTGTGTAGCCTGATAATGATACACAAAATATGTGGTTTCATTTAATGCCTCTCGCTTTTATCAACGTTGTATAATATAATATAATAATAAAAAACCACTCTAAAACAACAGTCGGACTTCGTCAAAAAACCTGAAGCTCAGATATTTATAAAAAGTCTGTACTAGTTTCGCCTTTAGGCTTTGCATCTAACTACCAAACAAACAATATATTTTTTCATTCATTACCGTTTGCATATCTTCTCTCCCCAGGACCTACGTAAATTCGACGAAAGCCTCGAAGACCCGAAGCTGGTAACCACTCCTATGGCTCCGCCCACGCCGCCATGTTCCCCTGTATCTTTGGAGGCGGAAAGCGGGGCGGTGGTCGTGGCCTCTGGTGGAGGAAGAATCGATGCGTCTCTGGCGGTACATTATTATAACAGGACTTTGGGTGGATGGGAGCCTTTTGTGGAGCCTTGGAAGTAAGTGAAATTATTGCCTTTGAATAATTAAAAAAAAATTCTGTTGCGTTTTCTTTATAATTTATTGTTTATAAATAACAAATTCTCAAAAAGAAATAAACGCATACGTAGACTTGACCAAATGTACTAAAGCAAACTAATCTCTGTAAGTTAAAAGTTTGTCAATTAAACATATACAAATTTCAGATAAAGTTAATTGTTTACGTAACTACCATACCGACCATTATGAAACGTCACTTATATGTTGTAAGAAGTTCAGAAAAAGCATTGTACCGTACTGTACCGATACATACTGTGTGGGGTTGCGGTGCCTGTGCGGCTGTAGTGCCAGTTATCTTTTATGTTACATTGTTTTAAGCATAGTAATAAGTATTTGTTGTTCTAATGAATTTATTAAAAATTAAGAATAAAGATATATTATTTTACTGGCTCCGATGCTATGTACGAAAAGTTAAATTATATGAATAATTGTAAATAGATTTTTTAGAGCTCTCCTACAAAACAAACATAAACAAACTTAAAAGTACCTCGTGTGCAGGTTCAACGCGAACTGGGAACCGGCGCTGACAGGGTCGTTGGCGGCGCGGCGTGTGCAGGCAGCGGTGACGTCGCGCCACGTGCTGCTGCTGGACGTGACGCCCGCGCTGATGCGCCTGCTGCGTCAGCTGGCGCACACCTGGCCCGACGACTGCTTTACGCCGCAGGTACTACTGCCGTAGCAAGCTGTGCCAGACGGTGACGTCATGACGCATCCTTTGTGAGGACTCCCGCATTGTTGTATCGCTGCTATGGCGACTGGTTTCCGCCTGATAAACGCTTTATCGATTTCCAGGAGATTACAGTCAGCGCTAAAGCATAAAAAATTATGTTATTTTGACCGTATTCTGCTCCGAGTAATTGTGGTGATTTGTAAAAGTCTGCAGAAATAGATCACGACAACAACAAGAGCTTCTGCGTGTAATGTTGTTTGTGGTAAGTGTATCTCAGAATGGGTGCTGTCTCTCTCAGAACCGACAGAACTCAGCACCGACAACGCTGTCAGTTACAATCTACCATAAGTGAATAGCAAACCTACAAAACTTGTACTGTAAATACGTGCTGTGCCTCAATGTGACCCACACAAATTTTCCGATTGCAGAGCGGTTCCGAGCAGTCGCCGAAGGGCAGCCCGGCCGGCTACCGGCGCCGGTCGCCGTTCGTGCCGTACGCGCTCAAGAACCTCACCGGCCATCAGCTGTGGTTCACTACGCTGCTCACTGCCTCGGACGAGTAAGTGGAAGAAGAATCCTATGGTATTCGATTTTAAGAGTATATCAGGTTGTGGTAGTTGCATAGTCTGTGATTTCTTAAATAGCGCCCTCGATGTTAAAAGCTTAAATACACTAGTATGCTTGTTATTTCAATCAATCTTTCTCTGAATTCCTTCCTTTTTGCATTTTAAATTACATTTTCAAGTGTCATAAGAATTAACAACACTTATTGTTAGAGTTGATTGCATCACTTTACAAAACTTGCATCCGCTCCATCATGACATATTCCTGTGTGATTTTCGCTCACACCAGCAAGCCGAACCTCAATCACTTGCAAATCATCCAAAATAGGTTCCTACAAAAATGCGTCGGGGCTCTGCCCTCTGTCAGCAATTTAGATCTGCATAAGGATTTCCAACTGCCCTCCATTGCCTCGTTCATGAAGTTGGCCTCTAGACGTCACTTCCACAACACCTGACTACACAGCCCACTCCGACGCAGCGGTTCGTTCCAAGCGTCCGCGTAACGTCTTAATAGATCCCGACGACGCTATTACAACAAGGCACGCCGGCGTTCCAGTTAGAAATAGGGCAACACGGCATTTGAATCGCCTAACCCATCGGTGGGCCAGGCAAACGCGGCGTACGCATTCCTACTGAGTTGCTTGCTGGTTCTTTGGCAGTAGATGACCCTTCCGAACCAGTGGTAGTTTCAATATACGACGTTCTAAGCCGAGGTCCGCGCCCTCTAGGCGTATTGTGTTTAAGTTTTTTAAGTTCACAAATTCCAGTGAATGAATCATAACAGATCGTTTCGAAACAAAAAGTTGATATCATCGACAGGTAATATCTGGCTCGAAAATGTGCGGCGACCGCATACTTCATTAATCGCTGCTACTTCTAGGAGTCAAACTAGGATGATAATTTTATTCGTTTATTGCTGCTATAATTTTAATGATAATAAGTAAATTAAGTTGTAAGTGAGTGAATATTGCTAAATTATGGAGGATTGCGAGTACCTACATGCAGACCCTGCTTCTTATGCTGTTATTAATTGGCCGTTTATTATCGATTTAAACTGAATAATTATGGTGTATCAAATAACATAATTTTCCGATTGCTTCGCGTAGTAATTAACATTAGAATTCTTAAAATGCTCTAAGAACATATACTACGAACAGTTTTATCTCTATTTTCATTACAATCTTTTACATTACGAAAACGCATATTTAATGCGTATTCTATCGCTTATAAAAAAAATCGAAATGTACACTACTTGTTCTACACCAGATCGTCCGCAGCCTGGTCTAGCCCCGACGACTCCTGGACGCTGGTCTCCGCGGGCGGCACTGAAGCGTTCTCGTTCGGGCGAGCGCGCGCGCACCCCGCGCCGCTGCCCCAGCTCGCGCTGCGGCTGGACGGCTGGCCGCCGACAGACCCCGTCTGTGCCCATAGACAGGGTGTTTACTTTAGGACGTTGACGCATCCGGTGAGTTTGGGGGGTGTTAGGACATTGGGGGTGGGAAGTCTTTTTTTTTTTATCCTGTTAGGTGTTTTCTCAGCGACGGTTGTATGAAATGGACGCTTTATCTATAAAAAGTTTAATTTCTTATTCGTTACAAAAGTAAGCGATGTGATGTAGTTCATTAATTGTATTAAAATCTTTGAATCCTTTTATTTATTTATTTATTTATTTTTGCATCAAATAGTCATACAATGAAAACAAATTAACAAAAAGTATTACATAAAATAAATACAAGCGCCGAAATGTACTTTACAAAAAGTTTTGTCGTTTGTTACACTTATCATGCATAATATTTTGATCTTTAACTAATACAAAATTTTAAATAGTGTATAATTTTTAAATATTTTTATCAAAAAGTTATCATAATGTTTTTTCTTAAACTCATCAAGAGAATAACATAAAAGGCCGGTATCGAAGAATTCCTTATCAGTTAGTGAAGCCAAGACGACGATGAAAAAAGGTATTACGAGTGAAATTTTTACGAAGCTTTCGGGTTTTCAATATGTTAAAGGAACGTGAGGAGCGAACTGGAATGCGACAACATTTTTAGGTAGTCATGTAATTGGCTGAAATATGACTTGACTGAGTTATATAATTAACTTACAATATATTTTCCAACTCATTATGTAAAAGACCACATCATAAAGATCGAATCATGATCACCCCACAGCAATCAGGCGCCACAGCCTACGTCGTAGTAGAAGTGACGCTAGAAGGCGCCGCGCGCAAGCTGGTGACGGTGCGCGGCGCGCTCACGCTGTCCAACCGACTCCCGCACCCTGTGGAGATCCGACTCGCGCCTCAACACGGTAACTAATGTGTTTTGTTTCTTTCTTTTTTTATAAATTATTGTGAGTCTCTCTTGTAACCTATTGGCTTTCATTTGTCTTGGCTTGCGGTTTCTCTGCATGATTTTCAGCCGCAGTTGACAAACTAGGTTATGTTAGCTGCTCTGTAAGTTTGAGTCTTTGCTTGGGAGGTTATTCATTTGTTAACTACGATAAAAAATGAAGTGATCAAGTATTTATCAGCTAGCTTTATGCGTTCACCATAAGAACTATCAAGTATGTGCGGTGTAAATTAACTTGCAAAATTGATAGTAATTGAAAGTTAGCTATCACTACGTCCCGATTACATCCTTAACATTATTAAATGAAATAGTTAAAGTCTCGCTGTACAGACAACTTTGTGTTAATGAAAGTATTCGGACAAACATACATACGGCACGCCTATCGTTATAAATATGAAGATACATTTTGAAAATAATAAAGAAGTTAGTTACTGTTGGCTATTCTTGGAGTTCCCAAACTGTTTCTGCGGGCGAGGCACCTTTGCTATTTTATCACGATGACATCACCAAAAGTATGTCCATTGTTTAGCAAAAACGCGATATTTCACCAAATCCCACAGTTAACTGACTTACTGACCAACCATAAAATGAACGCAGTTGAGGCTTATGCAGTACTGACGGCTGCCGTATTAACTCTACATGGCAACTCAAAGAGCCGCTGCACACCATTTAGTAACCCCGGGATAAGCCAAACCATTTTAGCGTAACGTAACATTATCAGCGGAGGAGTGCAGCGCGGAGCTGGCGGCGAGCGCGCGCGCGGCGGCGGCTGCGCTGCGCCTGTCGGGGGCGCGCCGCGTGCCGCTGCTGCCGCCGCCGCCGCCGGCGCTGCATCTGCTTGTCAACTGCGGCGCCAGATATAGTCAGTCTGCTACGGTCTATGTAGTTGTGTAGTTCGGTGTAGGTGGAGGGAGACATCTTGAAAACGGGATTATTTGACAAGATACACAAGAACACGACAACGAAACTAGCACTTGGATGTTACCTCAAATGTAAACTGTAATCAATGTTGCTGAATTAAAGTTTTAATTGTTTGAAATATAACAAAACAAAAGATAGTGAATCAAAAATTTCTCCATAGTATTAATTAATTTTACTTAATATTATGCCATACCATACTTAATTTGCACGTCGACGGCAATATGTAGAAATAAAGTTTTAGACTCTCATTTTCAACAAAAAACATGGTTCCCATTAAAAAGCTTTAACGACGTTGTAGTGCTGCAAGGAAGCTTGCTAGGTCTTCTTCTATTTTTATTATACATTAATGACCTGCCACAAGTCACAAAATTAAATATGGCTATAACCTGACGACATTTCAATTCTTGCTCCTGACATCCCAATAGTCATTTTATTACAATAAAAATATGTTTTTTAACAAACTTGCCCATGAAGTCGACATATTCTGCTAGAGCACAAAATCAGTCAAAGCAATGTTAGCAAAGGAATTTTTTGAGAGCAGTAGCAGAGAGCTTGAAATAATATTTAAATGTACTTTTATGAATGAATAAATTTTATGAATTTTACAAATAAAAAATATAATAATGATCACAATGATCAACACTGTTATGGACCATCCCATGTAGGATCTAAAAATGGTCTCCTTAATTTCAGCTTCTGATTGGGCGATAATTACTTCGTCCTTGTTAACTGTATTACCCATGATTTAGAAATATGTTGAAAAATGTAACAATTTAAATAGCACCAAACTGTTTACTTGAAATTCAGAATAAAATGAGTAAAATAATTTGTAGAATAATTAATTTACGCTAAATAATTAAAAATTGAAACGTACGGGCTTTTTTATTATTCGGCCGCGACTTGTTGTGAAGCTGAGTGGGTGATCGCCGCTATCCGCTTCGCTTGTGCCGACCGATATTTTCTCTGAATTTTTATTCGAATAGTTGTCCGTCCTATTAACCAAAATTTGGCTATCGCTAGGATCATCGTTCAAAAAGGCGGGTTTTAACCTGTCTATGGCAATAAAAACATTTTTGCTTGGCATTTTAATCAAAAAAACTTTATCTTTACGCTCTAAAACTCTAAATGGTCCTTCGTAAGGAGGTTGTAAAGACTTCTTTACGAGGTCATTTCGTACAAAAACATGACTACAAATACTTAAATCAGGATACATAAAAATATTACGCTTATCTTTGTGCACTGTAGGCTTAGGTTTAAGCTTTCTTATCAAACTGCGGAGTTGTTCAACGTACTGCGTATGATCACTTATAATAAAATCATTACCGTCAAAAAAATCTCCGGGCAATCTTAGGGTTTGCCCAAACGTCATTTCAGCTGCTCTAACACTAGTATCCGACCGTGCTGCTACTCGCAGTCCTAACAAAACTATAAGTAACTCTTCAACCCACGTTTTTGTCTTAAGCCTAGCCATGAGCGCCGCCTTAAGAGATCTATGCCACCTTTCGACCATCCCGTTGCTTTGCGGGTGGTGTGGTGTCGTACGTGTTTTGTATATACCTAAATATCGCATCAGCTGTTGGAATACATTCCCTTCAAATTGTCACTCGTAAGTTGTACAGGGCATCCGAATCGATAAACCCAGCCTTCGAAAATTACTTTCGAGACTGTTTCAGCTGTAATATCCTTCACAGGGAACGCCTCTGGCCATCCAGACTGACGGTCTATAATCGTTACTAGGTACCTATAATCCTGCAAAGAAATTGGCAAGGGCCCAACTATATCAACATGTATGTGAGTAAACCGCTCGGCTAACGGAAAATTACCTAATTCCGACCTAACGTGGCGATGTACTTTTGCTCTTTGACACGGTATACACGATTTGGCCCATTTGCCTACGTCACTATTCATATTGACCCAAAAATATTTATCTCTCATAAGTTTACGTGAAGTTCGAATCCCGGGATGACTTAGGTTATGTATACAATCGAAAGCTATTCTTCTATATAAGTCTGGTAAGTACGGTCTCGCTCGCTGAGTTGACATTTCACACCATATAGGAATATCACTACCAGGCACATATATCTGTTTAAAGTTATATTTACTACTCTCGTTACATAACTTTAAAAAAATCCGCATCCTTATTTTGAGCCTGACTTATAGCTGTATAATCTAATCCGCTCGAGCAAGTCACACTTTCAATACGAGATAACGCGTCCGCTACTACATTTTTGTCACCTACTATGTGCTCAATGTTCGTAGTGAATTCGCTAATAAAAAGTAATTGGCGTACACGTCTTGGTAACTCATTATCACTACCGATTTTCGAAAACGCGAAAATTAAAGGTTTGTGGTCCGTGAATATTACCAAATGTCGACCTTCTACCATATTTCTAAAATATTTTACAGCAAGGTATACGGCTAATAATTCCCTATCATAAGTACTATATTTTTGCTGTGTCGGGCTTAACTTTTTCGAGAAGTAACCTAAAGGCATCCAAGTATTATCTACCTGTTGTTGTAACACTGCGCCCACGCTCGTATTCGATGCATCCGTCATAAGTGCGAGCGAGGTATCGGGTTTCGGGTACGATAAGTTAACTGCGCTTTGTAACTTATTTTTACATTGAATAAATGCTTCGTTGGATTTTTCAGTCCAGTTTATTTTAGATTTATCTTTTTTCTTAGACTGCTGTAAATATGTGTTTAATTCTAATTGATATTCGGCAGCATTAGGTAAATGGAACCGGTAAAAATTTAACATCCCTAAAAATCTTCTAAGTTGTTCGACCGTCTCGGGTCTAGGAAAGGAACAAATCGCTTCGACTTTCTCTTTTAAAGGTCGCATTCCATCAACTGAGATTTCAAAACCTAAAAATTCGATTTTTGACTGTCCGAACGAGTATTTTTTTAAATTAATAGTAAGTCCAAAGTTATTCAATCTTGCAAAAACTAACTTTAAATGTTCTCTATGTGAGTTCATATCACTACTCGCAATTATGACGTCATCAATGTAGGCATATAAGAAATCTAAGCCTTCTAGCACCGTGTGGTTCATAAAACGCTGAAAAGTCTGCGCAGCGTTTCTCAAACCGAATGTCATACGAGGAAACTCGAATAATCCGAACGGTGTGGTAATAGCAGGCTTTTCTACGTCATCCGGATTAACCATAATAAAATGATACGCACGATTTATGTCAATTCGAGAATAAACGGTTTTCCCTTCTAATAAATAAGTAAAGTCGTGTAACCTCGGAATCGGGTACCTATCGGGCTTTGTTATAGCGTTAAGCGCTCTGTAATCACCGCAAGGTCGCAACTGACCGTCTTTTTTCGGGACTACGTGTAACGCACTTGACCACGCACTTTTCGACGGCCTACAAATTCCCAACTGCTGCATAACCCTAAATTCCTCCTTGACCTTCGCATAACGATGAGGCGGGAGCGGTCTTGCTTTCGCGTGAACAGGTGGGCCGTTGGTTTCTATAAAATGGTAAACCGAATGCTTAGCGGGTTCCTTGAACGAAACAGGCTTGGTGATATCAGGGTATTCTGCTAAAATATCGTAAAAAGGATGACATCTATCTACCGTTTTCACTGATTGTTCATTGCTGTAACAAATAGTAGCTAAAACGCCTAGTTGTGTCACTTCATCTATTAGCCTGCGTGAGCCTATATCCACTAAAAGTTTATAATGCGCTAAAAAATCTGCGCCCAAAATTGGTTGGCGTACGTCAGCTATAATAAAAGTCCACTGTAACGCTCTACGTAAACCTAAATTTAAAATTAACGTCTTTGTTCCAAAAGTATTTATGATAGTTCCGTTTGCGGCAAACAGTTTAAAGTCAGAACACTTTTCAGTTAAGTTGTTAAACTGCACTTTGTCCTTCGGCAAAACGGAAACGTTCGCACCTGTGTCAATCAAAAATCGTAAACCACTACACTTATCTACTACACTTAGACGATGATTGGAAATTCCTGTACAGCTGCCCACCGCAGCTGGCTGCACGGCGTTCAGTTTTCCGACCCTCCTTTTTTCCAGGCACACGGCTGAATGCACTTGCGTGCCTTATCTTGGTACCGGAAATGGTAAAAACATAACCAATCTTCACGGGTACGACGAGGTGTAGGATTTCGACGGGCTTGAAATCTGGAACTTGTCCGGCTTTTGTTACGCCCCTGAGACCTGGATCTGTGATGAGATTTCGTTATCATGTCCAAACGCCTGGTTATCTTAGCAATCTCGGCTAACATGGCGTCGTTAGATGCTGAGGACGTTCCAACTTCAGCAACGCTAATTGGTCTCACCGTCTCCATAACCTTGTCTGCGACGGTGGCCAAGGTATTCAGGTCCTTTGTATCTGTGACGACGAGGACGGCACGAACTGATGCTGGCAAGTGATTCTGCCATAGAATATTGAGGGTATCATTATTAATCTTATCCCTCGCTAATTCACGCATGCGGCGCAAGAGCTGGGACGGCTTCTGGTCGCTAAGGTCCATCTCGCCTATGAGCTTCTGGGTTTGGCGTGCCTCCGACTCTTCATAAATTGTCAGCAAGGTTGACTTGAGCAGCTCATACTTGCCTTCTGCTGGTGGTTTTATCAATATATCGGTAACCTGTTGCACGACATGTTTACCTAATTTGGCGATTACTAGATGGTACTTCGCCGCGTCCGATAACTTTTGGTTGTACAGCACCGACTCAGCCTGAATGAACCAGGTACGAGGCTGATCTTCCCAAAAATCAGGTATACGCGAGGGTAATCTGCGCCACCTCCGAGTCACGTACATCCGGTTCCGCCATTTTGATTTCACTTTATATTTCAAAATGCATGAAGAACGGTACTAATTAATTGTCGGGGTCACCACTGTTAAGTATATATTGGTAGGTATATACTTTTGGTTGCTTGAATTAAAAGATCCGACAAACACTGTAGTTAATTTATTTCTGACTCCAAGTATTACATGTTAGGTGTTAACTGTACCGGCCGAATGTACGCACTGGCGCTGCAACTAAATGCACATCGCCTCGGCCACATAATACTTATTCTACTGCGTAAGCATATTTGTGTAGTTACAGTAGGAATCATTGTTTGTTTATTTTATTAACATGAATCCCTTTGTAACTCCCATAAAATATTGCCTATTGTGTTATGTACAATCTTATAATGTTATATTTTCATGGATGTCTCTTACACGCCCGTAGACTTTGTTTTTTTTTCTTTTTCACATTCTATATTTAACTTAAGAGATAAGTCCCTTTGAATGAAATGTTAATTAATTTTGCATATCAGCGGAGATTTATAATTGGCACATGATTATTCATAGGCTTATAATATTAATGTTATCGAGCTGTAAATCTTCCTACAAAGGTAAAATAAATAAATAATTTGTAATAAAAAAAACGGATTGCCAACCCAATGTGTGAGTACAAATTGGGATTGTTATTGACGAGAACTGTCACATTGGTAAAGTTTGATCCCAAATTAATAAATTTGTATACACACCCTGGCGGTTGGCTAAGATGTCCAACAGAGACACCGCATTGAAGGCATACCATTGTGACTTTAAATTAATAAATTTAAATGCAGGTGCAGGTTTAGAAAAGTGTTTTCCTAGTGTTGACCATTTTCTACAGAGAACACTTTGACATTTATAAATATGTGTTGTAGATGACTGAGCTTCTATTTGACAGGGATATTCGAATATTGTAATTTGTTTTTTTATACTACACATGCTACATGCTTTTTTCACAGTAAAGTTTGCGTTCAAAACTTATAATAATAACTGAAATGTATCGTACTTATGCAATAAATAATTTTGATTTTGACGATACATAAATTAAAAATGTATAACTTGCAGTTTTTTTACATTGCTCAAGATGTTTGCCGACACCTACCTTGGCAGTAATTTGGTTGTACCTTATAGCCGTTATGTAAGAGTGTCAGTAAATAAGGCTAATTCTATATTTAAAAAAAATTAAGTACTATAAAGGTAGAGCGTAGATCCATTAATCGTTGTTGTAAACTGTATTGAGAGTGCATTGTCCGTGCAATTAACATGTAGATTTTTTTACTGAATAACAAAGATAGAGATTGAATAGATGACAAATTCAAGGTAACACTAGTTGTCTACTTGAATAAATTTTGGTAATAATAGTAAAGAACACTGCCATCCGAGACACAGACTGGCCTGGAAGACGTTGGCTTAGTTGCCAGTGAAGACAGATTGTGCTCAACGTTTGAAGCTTTCAAAGTTATTGTAATATATTATTTCAATTATAAATTCTGTATTGTCTATGATTCCATACAACATTATAATAATATAAAAGAATAATTATAAATCTTAATAGTCCTAACGTAAAAAAGATAGATTGTTATTTCATTAACTAAAACACTCGTAAAACTTCTCGAATGATTACTATAAAGAAAAAGTAAATCATTACATTTAACACAGGCGAATGGAAAACTACAGTAGCCCGTGGCGGCAGTTCAGTGGGCGCGGGGGCAGCCACCGTGGCGCCCGGCGAGCGCTGGGCAGCGCCCGTGTTGGCCGCGCCGGGCGCGCTGTGGGTGCGGCCGCTGCTGCGGGAGGCACCTGCGCCTGGCCCCGCGCTGCTTGCTTGGCGGACTGCCACGGACGCGCCGGCCACATTGCTGCATGCGGCGTGCCCGCCTAATGCTGTTTATAGGTAGGTTAGGTTGTATCGTAGAAACATTTCTACTGTTTATTTGTTATTCAGTTACACGCTATGTCTATTGAATGGTATCACGCCGTATCAAACATATATCCAAAACTTTCATATTTTTGAGATTAGCATTAGTGATGGGTATGACATTTGGGCGCGTTGGATAAATGTCCGTATACGCCGGTCACCTCACCTGGGCAGACATTTTAACAGACTTTTTTTTAATTATTTTTTAGTTCAAATGTAGCTATTTCAAAAAAAGATTAATAAAATAACTGCAAAAGTTTGAACAAAACAACAATCGAGAACTGACAGCAAAATACAGGCGTCGAATATACACATTGAAATTCGCATATTTAAGATTTTTTAAAGTAATAATAGCCACGATAAATCTGATGCGATTGAATCAATTACACCGAACCGACAACATCCATCGAATCGAGAACTACACTTTGTTGATGTTGGAACTAATGACTTAAGCGATGATGATGACTGACCAACAACAGTTATCATCGTCATTAGAGTTCCAATCATGTCGATTTTATCATACCTCGCTTTTCTATGTTTATTCTACCATGTAATATTGCTCAGACTGATTTCAAGTTCAAAGTAATAACAATTAAGACCAAAAAAAACTAATATACTCGTAATTTTTTCGTAATAACTTACCTAATTTAAATAATTAGAATTTATAACTGTGATTTCAATTAACAAGACTCATTTTATATAAAATTTGTGGTTCTTTTATTGAATTCAAGATCGGCCTGACAAATAACAAAATTTTATTTTAATATTAGTGATAATTCCTGATTCTAATTGAAAATCAAGTTACAAATTAGTGTTTCTGCCCAATGATCGTTCATTTATTTAAGTGTTAACTTATTTTTATGTCCTCCACTCATCACCAATGATATGTTATTTATATTAACGATGAATGATGTTCACAATTCGAACGATTTCGTATGTACATTAAAAAACATACATCGCCGGGAATTGAATCATAAATTATTTCATAAATTAATAATTTCAGTGACTTTTATATAAAGAAACCAAATAAATTAAATAAGAAGTATATTTTTTCTTTTCAATAATACTGCAGATATTAATAAATACACCACAGAACATTAATGTGCACATTTAGGTTTTTTTTGTCGTTGATTAAAAGTTTGTTAAAAAATACTTTAAATGATGTTTTTAGTGAGAACAAACCGAATCTCTAATCCTTCTGTACATCCGTAACCGCTAATAAATATCCTCTTTCCACGCTCTAGATTCTGCTGCGTAGTAACCCGCTGCGCGCTGCCAGCAGCTGCGGGTGCGGGCGCAGGTGGTGCAGCGCACGAGCTGACGCTGCAGCCGGCGCTGCGCGTGGAGAACCTGCTGCCCGTAGAACTAAGCCTGCGCGCGCCACCCGCGCCGCCCGCACATCTCCAACCCGCTTCCACGCAGGCGCTGCATCAGGTAGGAGTACTGATGTTTGTGGTGTCTCAGCTGGCTCTCCACGTGGAAACGCTTTCATGATTTAACTTATTTTGTACTCAAGTTCAGAACACGCAAACCGGCTTATCGTCAATTGAACATTTTATCGAGATTCAATGCCTTCCCGAGCATCGCACTGAAAACTAATTTAATATGTTTATTTATTATCCTCAAAATCAAAGGTCATCCGGTAAGGTAAATTAGATAAAGATATAATGTAATACTCAAGAGTTCCAAAATTTGACTCACTATCGCCGAGCACTATGGACCCACCACAATCAGCACTGCCGAGCGGCAAAATCATCGTCTAGATGAACGTTCGGGTTTTGAGAAGCCTCGGGTTTTTCTATTCTTTACCACGTCCTGAATATGGTCATCCTCATATTACA
Organism: Marasmarcha lunaedactyla; assembly: GCA_923062675.1. Lineage (NCBI taxonomy): Eukaryota > Metazoa > Arthropoda > Insecta > Lepidoptera > Pterophoridae > Marasmarcha > Marasmarcha lunaedactyla. The sequence continues at coordinate 5,336,646 of OV281349.1, forward strand.
TTTTTTTCAATCAGACTTAACTTTCATACATAACAGAAATGGGGTCAAACTGAAAGTTCTTAGAAAATCAGAAACTGATTAAACTAGCTAGTTATTAGTTTTATTATATATTTTCAAAATAGTGTCCATTCACGTCAATACATCGCTGCATCCGATGGAACCACTGAGAAAAGCATTTTGCCGACTCGTCCTCAGGGGTCTCTTGGACAGTCTTTTGAAACGCACCCACAGCTTTCGCGGCGTCCATAAAACGTTTTTTTGTTTTATTTTTGGGAATAAAGAAAAATCGAAAAAAAATTAGGATCTTAATGTGCATAATTTACTATTCTAACTCTGTCTTTCTGCCAACAGGTGGACGTCCAACGCGGGGTGGAGCTGTCCGTGAAGCTGGAAGGCTTCGGCTGGTCATCACCGCTGCTGGTATCGGCTGCGACGGCATCTTTCACAGCTCACATCAAGCTACGGGACTCGCGCCGGAGGAGGCTGGCGCTGCTGGCGAGGGTACATGCCGCTGATACGCATGCTTTGAAGGTAAGGGTTATATATAATAAAGAAACGTTTCTCATATTGCCAATTTTACATAGAGTTTCTAAAATAAATAGGCATTTAAGTAGTGGTTTCAGCATTCTAGAATAAGGGAATAATCCGTAAGTTTTGGGTCAAAACAAATTAGAGATCTTTTCTCCGGTGGTTAACCTGAACTGCCGTAATAAGCACGTTTATATAGAACTGCATTCTGGTTTTAACCCCAAACCCAGTTACACGGTGTATTAAAGTTAAAGTTCTTACCACGCTAACAATAAGTGCAAATTAATTTTTTTTTCGTCTCGCGTTCAAGCAAATTTTTAAACTCTTTAATGCATAGATACCAGTGAAATTACATTCCCGACTAGAACTTACAGTCGGCAACACAACATTAATCAATATTTCAAAATATTAATCGATATTAATCTTAAAATATAGTCTGAGTGAGTGCAGTCCGACGATTCAACAAAGTGCATAGTTGGCGAATTGTATTTTATAATTTAAATATGACTCACAAATCCTTAATAGAACTAATATTAATGAATAATCGCCTCGCCCCCAAACAGATATCAATAAGCGCCCCGTACTGGATAGTAAACCGGTCGGGGCTCCCCTTGGTGTACCGTGCGGAGGGCACGGCGGACGAGGCGGCGGGGCAGTTCGCGGAGCACGAGCTGGCGCGCGTGGTACAGCCGCTGCTGCTGGCGCCGCCGCCCGACCAGCCCGCGGCGCTGCTGGTGCGGCTTGGGCGCCATTATCCACAGCCGCAGTGGTTAGTATAGATTTGTAGTAATGTAAATCAATAATAGTACAGACTATTATTACAAAAGGGTAAGATTTGTTCGATTTATTGTATAATAATAATTATCCCCAGACAAACACAGAAACGGTAGATCCCAAAGTAAGCAGAGCTTGTGTTGTGGATGACCATACAGCGAACTGGGGGGCACCCAGAATAAACATACATATATAAATACAAACAACCATTAAGTATCTGAAAATAAACGGATGTGGTCATCACACAAATGAATGCCCAGGTCGACCAGGTCGAACTTGGGAACTCCGGCGTCGTAGGTAAGGCTACTACCCACATCGCAACTCGTTTGTCATCAATTATATACAATCAATTAACTCTGAAAGTAAGAACTGGACCATTATTTAATGTTATTATCACACATCGACAGGTGCGCCGCCATTCCCCTAGCAACAGGCTGCTGCGCGCGACGGTTAGTTACCGGCGGGGGCGGGGCGGAGGCGGCGCGGCAGTACAGCGTGGGCGTGAGCGTGCGCGGCGCGCGCGGCCGCTACCGCCACACCACCGTGGTCACGCTGCAGCCGCGCTACCAGCTGCACAACAACACGCCGCGCGCTCTGCAGTTCGCGCAGGCGCCGCCGGTACTTGCTAAACACTCTCGCTAATATAAGTGCACAAGTTTGCAAGTTTATTATTCAACCATTAAAAAAGTAGCAAGAATCGATGGCACGTGCGTGTAATCACTTTTATTCATATTTTATTATGGGAGTACGTATTTTATGTGTAGAAGAACTGTATATTCTTGTGGCCCAAAACGTTTACCGATTGACAAAGGTTTTATTATTTGTCGTGCGTACGTAGTATGAACGCAAAACGATCATGAAACTATACAAATGAGAAAATACAGTTTGCATCGCTAAATTAGATATAAACAAAAATATCCTTTTTTAATAATACTATAATCTTAAAAACTTACCAACGTTCTGTGTCTACGCAGGAGTCGACTCCTGAAGGCGGGCTGGTGTCGGCCGTGGCGGGGTGCTGGCTGGCGTGGCACTGGGCGCGCGCCGACCGCGAGCCGCTGCTGTGCGTGCGCGTGCTCGACGCCAACAACGTGCCCGTGTCCGCATGGTCCGGTGGCTTCCGGTCAGTACTCGTGTTCGGTCCACGAACATTATGTATTTCTAAGCATCAGCACTTTACGTACCGCGGCGGTCGTACTTATCGATTTATTAACTATCAATCTAGCTTATTCATCAACATTATATATCTTAAATACTCTAAGGAATAAACCTATTTACCTAACTTTAATCTTTAACTTAACTATTAAATCCTACATGATCCTTCGAGCCTCCGTATAGGTGGGATAAATTCGCGTATTCGGAGAAACCAGTGTATTGGAAGCCAGTGTCCTGTCTCTGGATCTGGTTTAGCAAGCAGCGGCTGAAAACAAGTAAGATATTTCCAATTTTTTTTATCAATACTATATAACAGCTAGCAATGGAAGGCCTGTTTGGTATGTTGGTAAGTAGCCTTGCCTTCCATGCCAGAGGTCCCGGGTTCGAATCCTGGTAGTGGCAGATATATTTGCTTTCTAGTCATGGATGTGTATTTACGTTTATTTAAGTTTATTTCTAATGTTTATATATAAAAAAAAAATATTTACGTGTGTTTATATATTTCTTAAGTTTATTTATCCGTTATCTAGTATCCATAACACAAGTTCTTTAATGATACTTAATTTGGGCTAGATAATGTGGTGTGGTTGTTAGAAATATTTATTATTATTATTATTATTATTATTAATTACTGTTCAGCCAGAACCAGCTTATTGAATCTATCAATAATCTAAACATTAATTTCAACAAAGATGGAGCGGAAGGAGTTTTAATAGGAAACTCCAAAGTCTGGAATCCTATTGGCAGGATTTTGAAAATAATCACATAGCACTATCGAGGTATGATATCCGTGGCGAATCGTTCTTAATAAATCGGGAGTAGAGCATTATATATATATACATTTTCGGTCTATAAAAAGCTGAAAATTATTATTATTAAACAGCAGGAGGAGTTCTTAACTAAAGTTCATAGCCCGGCCGTGCAGCTTAAGAGTCTGGTAACTCCAAAGCACGAAGCAGCGCGGCAGCAAGCGGCTGATGATGGGCCGCAGCCACCTACAGTTAGGCAGCAGCTAGCAACACCTCAGCCAGCAAGAGAATCATCGCAGTGCCAGGTCTCAAGGGGAGTATTGAGTAGGTTAGACGATATGTTGCGAAAGCAATACGTAAACTTTAAAGCTTTCTCTAGGTCGGTAGCTAACATGGATTTTGAGGATATCAATTATAAGTGGGAATTTGAAGATACTTTAAAGGTTCTGGAGTCTCGCTGGTCCACGATTCCCTAGACTGGGAAATCGAAGCAGAACTAAACGGTGATATGCCAGATGATTATCAGGGAGTATTTTTAACGCATGAGAGTACTTACCACCAGCAAAAGAGATCTCTTAATAAGAAAATGTGGATTGTATCGCACAGGGAGAAGTCTACGCCTGTAATGGACATACCGGTCTTCGCAGGTAGCTATAACCAATGGACCTCATCCAAGGATCTATTTAACGAGGCGGTACATAAAAATCCTTCACTATCTAGCGCGCATGAAAATGCAATTTTTAAAGAGCAAGCTGAGGGGAGCAGCCGAGAGTCTTATTCGTTATATGCCAGTAAGTTCAGAAAATTTTAAATAATCGCTATAACAATGAAAAGCTCATATTTTCGTCCCATAAGAATGTCCCTATTTTGAATGTAATATGCAGCAGCAATCCATGAGCCACATAAAGAGATTACCTACACGACGTTGTGTTAGAAAATTTCTATGCAATCAAAAACTTAGGGATTGAACGTCCCCGTCTACAGGTGTCGGCCGGGCGGGTGCTGGCTGGCGTGGCTCTAAGCAATACACATTGGTCGTAAACCTTATTTTCGACACTGCGGTATTTAAGACCAGAATATTTTTTATATTTTATTTCATAGATTCCTGATCTGGCGAATCATGATCAACTGGCATTATCGGCTATGCACTGTTGTTGAAAGCTATATTTTCAATGCGCGGACCAGTCAGTAAGAAACCCACGGTCTGTGGAACTCCATGATTGCTGCTGTTAATTCCGCCAAGGGTAACCGACTGGGGCGATGCCAAACTGGTCAAATTCAAACCATCTAAAATGCAGGCGTGTATAATCTCTGCTAAAAGAGCATGTTCGACCTTACACCCACTTTCAAAGAGTTATTTTACAGATAATGGAAAAACTAGGGCTTCTGGGTACTACTATAATTATTTTTTAATTGAAAAAGGATTAGACGTTTGTCTTCTATCTCACCTGATAGAAAGTGACGATGAAGACGAAGGTGTTACACGTCTATCCACGAGATACCTATTCACTCGACGCTTGAAAGAACTAGGACTATAGTTTTCTGGAAAAACAGACGCAGGCAGTTAATTCCACACCACATTCATTAATAGGTAGTTCAATCTTCTATCATGTATGGAGTACTTTAGCCACCTTTGGGATGGTTCTGCTTAGTCCCGACTTGAAGCATTAGACTAAGTTGACCGAGGAGCCTGTAAGCCGTACTACATATCACCCATACATTTTCACGTACCTGTCGAGAACAATACTCACACATATACCAATTCTTACACACATCCTTGGCCGCTCTGTGAAATGTCCTTTGCGGTGTCTTAATATCTAATAATGCTTGCTTTGTTTTAAAGTTTAACAAGCAATAAAAATGCATGATTCAAACAAATCGTGATCAAATCGATTATATGGCCATATACATACTTGGCACATGCTACCGGCTCGTATATCATTTTTATATCTTTATATTATATGGTCATTGTATAAAAACATTGAAATTAATTAGGTAATTTAAGATATAACTAGGAAGTAAGCTTAAAAATGTGCCTGCAAAACTCGTGCAACTCAACAATACTATAAAACAGAAAATCTTAAACATTTAAATATTTTATGCGAGCTCCAATGCAAAAGAGTTCGTCCAGTCATATATGCAAAGGTTGCCTGTTTTCAAGTTAACTGCGTAAAACAGGCCTGTTTAAAAAAATCGTATAGGGTAAAATTCTCCATCTTATTGCTGTTAATCAGGGATTTTTAAAGAAAAACTTCTTTTACTAAAATATGTATTTATGGGCACTTAAATTTGCTATGAATAACTTAAATAGTTCGTCTAGTTCTTACTCGATGCAAAAGAGTTCGTCCATGTCTCAATTCCACCTGTTTTAATTGAAAAATGAGTAAAATTCGATTATAAAATAGCGATATCTGATCTGTCACATGATGCGTCATTGTCATTTCCAAACATATAAAAACCATACTTTCATGCAATTTTTCATTATTTTCAAACAAAATGACTCAAGGGAATCCTATCGCCGACGAAGAACGAAAAATAGTAGGCACAGTAATGGAAAATCTGCTTACCAAATAGCCAAGGACTTATCTTATCTTATCCCAACCAAAGTCGACAGTTCAGATCATCATCGAATCTCACAGGAAAAATGGCACGGTTTGTTTGAAGAAACCTGGTCGGCCGCAAAGCACAAGCGAAGCTGAAAATCGAGTTTTAAGGAAAACCATTAAAAAGAAATCGTCGTGCCCGTCAGGAGAACTTACCTGTCGATACCTGCAAGAGGGTCGTAAAACGATTGGGCTATGGATTTTATACTGCTAAAGAGAAACCTTTACTCACGCCTCTCCAAAAAAAAGAAAAGTCTGAAATTCGCTAAAGGTCATGAAAATTACATTGCAGACCAGTAGTGAAATGTAGTGAAATGACGAGACTCAATACTCTACATAACAATGTGAAGAATTGGTAGCAACGATGCCACGAAGAATAAAGCCGTGATCGATGCTAAAGGTGTGCGCTCTGGAATGCGATGGACGAAGTTGGTTGCGTAGTGAAGAATGTGTTATATTAGGTCTTTACCTATGAAATTGCCGTTTTTCACGAAATAAATTAAGCGTAATTTTTTTATATATTTTTTATTTCTATTAATCAAAATAATCACCCATGCAATCAATGCATCTTTGCCAACGTATTGGTAGCTTATTGATGCCTTTCTTGAAGAAATCAGCTGGACGGGAGGCAACAAATTCTTCAAAGGCATTTTGTACTGCCTCTCGGGTATTGAATTTTTTTCCCGCCAAGAAGTTATCCAAATTCTGGAAAAAGTGGAAGTCTGTAGGCGCAAGGTCTGGTGAGTACGGCGGATGGCGGAGAACTTCCAACCCCAACTCTTGTAGCTTGGAGACCGTCTGCTGTGCAGTATGAGGTCGCGCGTTGTCGTGCAGGAGCAGTAGAGCCGAACGATTGACCAAAGCTGGTTGGAGACGTGCGAGCTTCTCCATCATTGTGTTCAGTTCTTCACAGTACACATCTGCAGTAATGCTTGTCCCGTTTGGCAAGAAGCTGTGATGAATTACACCCGCGTTAGACCACCAAATAGTGACCATCACTTTTCTAGGGGTAAGTTTTCGTTTAGGGCATTGTTTGGGTGCTGAACCAGGGTCCAACCAACTTGCTGAGCGCTTACGATTGTCAAACAGGATCCATTTCTCGTCACAAGTAACAATGCGGTTCAGAATTCCTTCATTTGTATGCCTGCTGAGCAGTGCAAGGCACGTCTCCACGCGTACTTCGCGCTGGCGGTCATTGAGTTCGTGGGGTACCCATTTGTCAAGCTTTTTTACCTTGCCAATTTGACGCAAATGGATCAATATTGTTTTGATGCTAACGTCGAAAGCTGCTGCTAATTCAGCCGTGGATTGAGTTTCATCAGCTTCCACAATTGCCTTTAATTCGTCATTGTCGACCAAAGTTTTCGGACGTGCACGGGGTTCATTTTTCAGGTCAAAATATCCAGAACGGAAGCGAGTAAACCAATAACGGGTGGTGCGTTCGTTTGTAGTGTTCGCTCCGTAAACGTCGTTGATGTTGCGTGCCGCTTGTGCCTGCCTGCTTTTTTAAATTGAAAATAAACTTCATTAAGTGCTCAAAATCAGTGTGTATATATTGAACTAATAAAGTTAAATTAATGTACCTAAAATTTACTTCGAAGATTAGACACTTGTAATATTTAGCACTAGACGAACTCTTTTGCATTGGGGCTCGTACAACATAGGTAATGAGTTATTTTACTTTTGTAAATCAAAACACAAAGAAAATATAAATTAATATTTATAAATATAAATGATTACATAAATCATCACTTAATTCTTAAGTATTACCTACATAAATTTAATTTTCAAACAAATGTCACTTCAATTGTATTGCGCAAAAACTCATTACTTTTAAATTGAATCAAAATAAAATTGTGTGAATAATACAGGGAGGCCCTGTATTGTATGCAAGTACATACAAAAACAAACCATTTTTCAACGAAAATAATATTGAAAATTTTTTATAGGCGTTTCGGATCACACACGATCAAAGGGAGAAAACGCTGGCGACAGAGCGCTAGCATCTTAACCTTATAAAGGTTACCTTTTCGGTACCTGATTCTCCCTATTATTCAAATTGCGAAGAAAAAAGTAAATATCTATTCAAGACAATCCATAACATTTGTGTGTAACTTCAATAATAATTATACCAACGGTTAATGATGGCCGTTTCTCATCTAGACAGATAGCGCGTACTGATGTACATTAATGTTATTTGACAGCCTAGAAGCCCCCCGAGCGCTGACGCTGTCGTGCCGCGGCTCCGCTGGCGCCATGCTGCGCGTGGAGCTGGTGGCGCAAGCCGCGTCGGTGTTGGCGGTGTTCAGCGACGGGGCGCAGGCGCCGCCTCCGCTGCGCATCGACAACTACTGCCCCGTGTCGCTCATGTTCCACCAGGTCGGTACACTACATTCGTTGTGCAGCGCAAATTGTATAGCTTGTGACTCAACAAATATTTTAAGTTTCTAAAAAAAATTTTTGTAAGCCATATTTTAGATTAAACTAGATGCGTTCGAAAAGAGTTTGGCATGAATAACGAGTTACTCTAATGTTTATTTCTCCTAACTATCCTACAGGTGGGAAGTAGCGAAGAGAGTGCAGTAGGTGCGCACGCGTCACTCGGCTGGGCGGCGCCGGAGCCCGAGGGCGCGGCAGCGCTGGCACTTCGAGCGCCTGGCGGCCCGCGCCTTACTGTGCCCCTGCAGCCCGTCCCGGCGAACTATACGCTGCTCTATCAGAATTTTATACTTATCGCTTTTGTGGCCAGGTGTATGAGTGTTTATATTTGTTTATTTATTTTATTTCATTTAGGTAATAGAGAGCCTTATTCTAACAATTTACAACATTGGGAATCAAAATGACCTAAAGAACCATAGTGAGAGGGTAGATTCTTCACATTACATCGTAATGAAGACTTTGAAATAAACATAGCTTTGTTAAAAATTTGCTGCCCTATTTTAAAGTTTGTTTAGTCAAAGGATTTGTTTTTCAAAATAAAGTACCAAACTTAATTTTTTCAAAAAATTTAGTTTTTTTTCCTGCTGAAATCTTATTCGAGAAGATTAATTTCCTTTTTTTTCTCTGTTGCAGTGGAAACAATATGTCAGCGACGGACCAAGATGACATATTGGTTTTGGAAGTTCCGATGGGATCTAATATTGTCGTTCTGGGGAAGAAACGCTACGGAGATAGGTAACTCGTTCATTACCTAATTATCTCAATCATTACAAACGTTTACTATGTAAATCGACAAGTCCAAAAACCTCTTAAAACTTACGTTACATCTAATAATTTTATTGTCATTTCAAATAATTTTGAGAACTGAGGTGTTGGAGTTTACTTAGAGCTCGCAAAATATTTTATATACGTATAATGGCGTTGATTGGATTTAACGTTTAGATCCCAGCTCTGGCGGCGTGGGCCGGGCGGGGCACTGCTGCACGAGGGCAGCTCGCCGCCGCAGCCCACCGATGCGCTGCCGCCCGCCGAGCTGCACCCACATGCTGCCGTGCTGGACATAGAAGGCCCCGGCCCGCAGCCCGGCCGCGCCGCCGGCCTCGTGCTGCGCCGGGCTGACCCACGTCGTGCCTCCACGCAGGCCTGGCGCCTGCTGGATGCGGGCATGGGTGGCGCAGCGCGCATGGCGTGCGCGCACAACAACTTATGCGTCCAAGCGGCGGCGCTGGTGCCCGGCGCACGTGCACTGCTGGCTCTGCCCCGCGGTTCCGACGATGCGCTGGCTGCTGTAGCCTGGCACACGCTGCGGCCCGGCTCCGGTGAGCTCAGCGTACGCCTGTCGGCCGACGGGCCAACGCGCGTGTTGACGGTGCGCGATGCACGTCAACCCGACGCTGGCTGGCTGGAGGGTGCGGCGGAGGACGAGGACGTGGGCGGTGGTGGCGCCGAGTGGGCGCTGCGCCTGGCGCTGGGTGGTCTGGCGTTGTCGCTGGTAGGCGAGGGCGTGGGTGAGCTGCTGCACGCGCGACTTACGGGCGTGGCAGCGCAGGGCAGCACGGGAGGTAGGCGCGCGGCCCTGGCGTTTGCGGTGCAGCGCTTGCAAGTGGATAATGCGCTGCGGGACGCTGCTGCGCCAGTGCTGCTGCACGTGTTGGAGCGCGCGGGGGGGCCGGCGCTGACGGCGTCGCTCCAGCTGCTGCGCGCGCGGCCCGCCTATAACGCGCTATACTTCGAGCACCTGGTGGTGGCGCTGCGGCCGCTTGCGGTTCGGCTGGAGGAGCGCCTGCTACTGGCACTGTGGGCGTGGGCGGGTGGAGCAGGTGCGGCGCCGGCGCCTGAGCCTGACGAGGCGGAGTACGAGACGCGCCGCGTGCTCGACGAACTCACGCACCTGCACGCCACCAGATACTACTTCGCTCTCATTCAAATCATTCCTAGTCAGGTAAGTTAACTCGATGTGTTTTAGTTTTCTTATGGAAGAGTTAAGAGAAACATAAAAGTCATCAAATACGCTACATAGCTGAATTTATTATGTCAATTATAAGGCATCTCAAATGCAGATTCTCAATTGCTTCTTGATTTTGAAAAATAAAATAATTACTTTGCACAAGTGACCATACAAACAAAATTAACTTACTTCAAACCTCACCGCAGATCCGCCTGTCCATGATAACATCCAGCAAACTGGACCGCAATCTCGCGTCTCTGCGGCGACGGCTCGGCCTTACGCTCGTGCGCTTCGAGGACGCCTGCGTCGAGCTCGAGCCGTTCGTGCGCGCGCACGCCTTCGACACTGCGCCGCTGCTGGCGCACCAGATGCTACAACACTTCAGAGACGAGCTCAAGTGGCAGGCTGCCAAGATATTGGGTTCGGTGGACTTCTTGGGGAACCCATTAGGTAAGTCTTTTAGTTGTTTCCATTTCACTTGTTTTATAACTACTATTAGTCATATTATTATATTACAAGTTAAGAACACTAGAATTGTTCTTAATTTTTTCAAGTATTTCAATTATTTTACTTTAGGTCCACACCTTACATAAGCCCTAACATTCTTTGACATATTACATAGTTACTGTCAGAGCCATCTTTTGGGTTACTTGGGCAAATAATTGACATTCTGAAAACCTCTCATTCAAACAAGTCATAGACCTCGCCTGATGGGGCCTGCTAAAGGGCACCCAGCTTCAGTAGCCGTAATAATTTAAATAATTTAAATTGTTTCAAAAAATCAGCCCTAATTACCTAGCATTGAGCGGCACTCCCTTTGCAGCGCTTTTTTTTGTTGTAATAATTAAAGAGGAAACTTGTGTCGTCCCTACCGTCTCTCTGGCTTGCTTTTTTAATACTTAAAGGTTTCTTGTAAAGTTAATTTAAGAGCATTTTATAAACAATCAACAGCCTATAAACCTTATATTAACGAACCGCAATACTTAATGAAATGCTACTGTATCGCCGTAGTGATCACATCTCTTAACTCTTCACTGGAGTACCCTTTAAGCCCTTAGACTTATCCGATCTTATTTACTCCCCCCAGGCTTCGTGGCCGACGTTTCCGAAGGTGTCTCAGGGTTACTCCTGGAAGGCAACGTGGGTGCCCTGGTGAGCGGGGTCACCCACGGGCTCTCGAACTCCGCGGCTAAGGTGTCAGCGGCGCTGGGTGACGGCCTGGAGCGCGTGGTGGCCGATGATGCCCATGAGGAGACGAGGCGGAGAATCAGGAGTTCTGCTGCGGGAGCTCATTTAGCGGCTGGGTTGAGGGGATTGGGTTTGGGGTTGTTGGGTTAGTGATTAGTTGGTTTATTTTGCGATTTTGCGTATTTTATTTTTGAAGTTATTTATCTATTATTAACAAGACATCATTTAGTCAAAATCTTTACCCTACACTTCCCTCTTATTCCTTAGGTGGAATGACCTCCCTCGTAAAGCACAGCTACGAAGGAGCAACCTCGGAAGGCCTCCCCGGGTTCCTCGCCGGCGTGGGCAAGGGGCTGGTGGGGACGGTTACAAAGCCTGTCATCGGGGTGCTGGACCTGGCGGCTGAGACCGCTGCGGCGCTGCGGGACTCTAGTGCCCGGGGACCGAGAGACGAGCCGCAGAGGATGCGGCCTCCGAGAGCTGTGCTGGCAGGTGGGTGGATGTTTATTAATGGTGTTGTTGTTTGAAGTTCATAGATGGTATAGTGTATTATAGTTAGGAATGAAATATACTGTGTAGTTCAGAATTAAATATACAATTAGCGATGAGTACTGTATTTATATATTTATTTGTAAATGATTTATTGCATTCATTCATAAAATATACAACGTTGATAAAAGCGAGAGGCATTAAATGAAACCACATATTCTGTGTATCATTATCAGGCTACACAACAAAAATCAGATCAATGTAAGCGACAGTTTAGTCACAGGAATGTTTATTAGTTTTTACTTAGCTTCATTTAAACACTCTGTATCTTCCCGATCACCTGATCGTAAGTTTGTACTATAGGCATACATAGTTATCTAAACGACAAAATTCACGCGAGCGATGCGACGTTGCCAGTTCGCATCGTAAGTTTGCAGTACAAACAAGGAAGTACTTGTACTAAATGTTTCCTTAAAAGAAAGTACAAATCACGGTTTTCTCACTCTAATGTAATAAGCGTAACAGAAATAGAAATAGATCACGTTGCGCAATTCAGCACGGATTATTGTCGCTCACGCGTACCATTTACTAATGTTAAGTTTTTATTGTGATAGGACACGTAACTGAGTATTTTCGGTTTAGTTTTGTGAGTAGTTTTTAATTATTTTGTAAGTACGTAAGACATCCACAATGCCTCGTGCTACATACACGGCGTCAGAATACACTGACATGATTTTAATCTACGGGGAATCCCACGGAACCGCAGCTCTAGCTCTGCGAACTTACCGAGAAAGGTATGGAGACAGCCGCGCAAGTGAAAAGTGAAGTGTACGCGACAGACGTGAATACCGTAGAGGAACTAAAAACCGGATTATTTTAGCGTTTAATAAATTAAAAAGTTTACCAACAAACAGTGACCTTATTGCTCGATTAAATAACAATATTATACGTCGTTATAATTTGTGTACCATTGCAAACGGCGGACATTTCGAACAATTGAAGATTTAATGTGTAAGTGTTACAATTAATTATTTTTGTTTATTATTTTCATTGATCATACCTTCCAACGTTACCTACAACACATGTTTACATTATCATCCACATCAAACCCGGGCGCTCCGCCGTGTAGGTAGGTGTGCGAGCCGGTGAGCCCGCAAACTTTTCTTTAATAGTTTCGGATTAACAGTAGGCACTTATAGTATATGTCGTTTCATTAAATGCCTCTCGCTTTTATCAACGTTTTATATAATGCGAAATCATTAAGTAAGCATCAGTCGTCACTTACATAACGTGTTGGTATTGTATGTTCTTTAGTTAGAACAAAACATAAAGCTATTTTTCAAGTTTCTTATAAAACTTTAAGATCTTTTTTAATGCCGATGCTCAAGAATAAATCGTTGCTATATTTTACGCGCCTTAAGTTTTAAATCTCATCACACAAATACAACAATTCGTACAGGTGGTCTCTTAACCTGCTACGACCCTCAACTCGCGGAAGGCGCAGAGCTGCTCCACGTGCTGACGGGTGGCGGCGGCAACGGCGTGGGCGCCGAGGCTTTGCTCGCGTACCGCAGCGTGCGCGGTGCGCCGCACGACATCCGCGCGCTCGTGTCAGACGCCTGTCTGCGCATCGTGACCTGCCGCCACGCCGCGCCGCAGGTCGTGATGGAGACGCCGCTCAGGTGAGTCTGATTGCTGCGGCCTCGATTTGTTATCATCTCCTTCGCTGTCAAGACATATTGGAACACAATGTACATTTGTATGATATACAGCTATTGCCAGTCAGTTAAACTATAAATCTTTCAGCCAACTCGTCTCAGCCACGGCTGTAACCGCAAACGGGGCTCACCTTGTGGAGCTAGCGGTCCGCGGAGCCGACGGCGTGCGGCGGCCGCGCGTGCAGTGCGACAGCGCCGCACTGGCCAGCTGGTTGGCGCACGCGGCGGCGCTGGCGCGGCGTCTGCACCATGCAAGGGCGCATACCCTGCCTCAGACCGCACCGCTCACGCCAGACCTGTAACTGAGGATATTAGTGATTTTGTATTCAAAAACTACGATTTAAAGAAGATATGTTGTTCGCGCTGATAAAACCGAATAAAACGCCTGAAATGAAGTGTCGATTTGATGATCAATGTTGTTGATGGTAGAAAGGTATTATGCTCTGAAAAACACGATTAAAAGTGTCTCCAAAACTGTCTAATGTGATCGATTATTTATACGAAAACAGTTTGAAGTTGGCCTGTAACGGTTCGATACTGTTTATTGCCAAAATGACAACGTTTTGAACTATCTACTCTCACTCTCCTCGAGTCTTGGTCAAACCATACTTGAACGAGTTAAAACAAAGACGCAGTGTTCTCAAGCACAAGTGGCGATGTAACGTTCAGCAGTAACACTTTCCTTATTAATGACTGAAAACATAGACGTTCCTTTAAATTATGTAGTTTGGTATCGGTAAAAGTAATTAACTAAGTAAAATAAAAAAATTTTATCATGTTGCTCTGTGAATTAATCTTATCTCATAATGGCAACTTCGCAAAATGCCATCTGCTCGCAAAATGAAAACTTCTCAGAATGCCAATTTCTCGAAATGCCAACTTCTCAGAAAGCCAATTTCTCACAATGCCAACTTCGCATAATGCACATTTCTCAAAATGACAACTTCTGATGGCTACGAAATGAGACGCACCCTTTCAATTGGGTTAGGTTAGGTTTGTATGTAGTTAATACAAGCGCGAGCCGAGCGAGCGTAGCGAGCGTGGTGCGGCAGCACCCGGCGAAGCGCCAGGACCAAATTAAGTACCATTTCCAGGTTTTCACGAGAAGCGACTTTGGTTCAATTTTGTTTAAACAAGAATCACGTCCGTTCCTTCAGAAGTTGGCACTGTGAGAAGTTCGCATTATGCGAAGTTGGCATTGTGAAAAGTTGGCATTATGTGAAGTTGGCATTCTGAGAAGTTGTAATTTTGGGAGCGGTTGGCATTTTGCGAGGTTGGCATTATGAGATGAGAAGTGTGAATTATCATAATTACTTTTTGATGGTTCAATAACGCCTAGCCACCCAGTGTAAAAAAGTTTGTGCCTGTATTTAAAGATAATATGTAATTCAGTAAACGGTCAGGAATAGCCAAAATTACCAGAAACTCAATTAATACCATTCCTTTGGTGCTATAGTGAATTGTGAAAAAGTGAGATTTAGATGTGGAAAGATTATTATATTTTTTTATTGTATGTGGTTAAGGTTATAGTTGTAAAATTGATGTACATTATTAATGTAGTTCCCGAGAGTTCCCTTTAGTTTTATGAGACCCAGTATTCAATGATTTTAATCATTATAATTATCTTCTTTAAGAGACAAACATTGCCCTGGTGGTGTTATCTTAAAATATATACTACAGGTCTGACTTCTTTTGTGATAATTTACGGCCAAATGTTTCATTTTATGACGATGCATGTTTTATTGTATAAGTATCTAATATGGGAAAGAAATATATCACTGTAACTCTAAGTGTGGGCACAATACGTTGATAAAATATTGTATGATGACGGGAAGTGTACGGTAAGCTTTAGCCACGTAGTGATTTCTCGAAGATGAGCCTAATGTGGTGTACAAAATAATATAACCTCAATCTCAATAATATGTTGACAGCTGGAATGTAAGTACTGCTGCACTATAATTCAACGTAAAAGCGGAAGTAATAGCCCTCAGAATAATATCATAGGTAGTTTTATTATCATTTTATAATTGATATACGACTCTACTGACTCTTGTTATTTATACGGCGAGCATTACGTAGTTCGAAAAAGCTCGAATTACATCTACACATAGAAGAAGTTTTTCAATTCTAAGTTCATAGTTTGCTTAGCAATGGCTGGCGTAAGATGAAATGAAATGAAATGAAAATGAAATGAAAATGAAGCTTATTATCTCAAAAATAGTAACACAAAAATAAAAAAAAGATAAGAAGTACGCTTATTTATCTATCACAGTTACGTTAAGCTCGACACATAAATAGTACGCATAATTGTATATTAAGATAAACAATGTGTTCATCAGTGTTCTAGAGAAATATTAAGGATTTTAATTGTTCCGTGCCGTTCCAGTTTCATGAGAAGTTAATTTAAAAAGTTGTTTTAATTTATTTATAGGCGAGGTTTTATTATGTTATAGTAATAATAAGGTAGTTAATTTATTGTTACACATTTCTTACCAAAGTCTGACCGTCTTGCTGCTTGTTTTAAGTTAAATGTTGTATTATTTATTCCCAGTTCACATGTTGACATTTTAAAGACATATAATTATTAAGTGAGTTAAAGGTAACGTTAAGGAGTGGTTACTAAATACATTTCTATTAAAATATTCAGTATGTTTTTTTATTATTCCTAACACGTACACTGGTTAATATTTTGTCATCTTATATTTATTTATATTCATATTAAATAAAAGTGATAAAATTAAAACGAAAAAGATATTTAAAATTTAAAAAAAATTAAATATTTGCTTTAGATGATTTTTGCATTACGCAACTTAAATAAAATATGTGCCTTATGTTACTTTTAATTGACATGTTAATCCCTTTCAAGTTATTTCTTTTTATAAGTACATTAATAGCCCGACGTACGCTACCCCGTTTTACGTGAATTCGGAGATACGCGGTTTTTCACACGTTGCTGGATTCATATAATCCAGAGCTAACAAATGACGATATTATAGAAATGAGTGAGCATGATCAAAACATTTTAACACACTGATTCGTTAGACCCAGTTGAACCGTAAAATCGAATAACGATTTGAAACTTAACAGAGGGCCTCAGTACAATTGACAAGGGGTTACACATTTTAGAATAGATTGCAATGAGGAGCGCGTGTTTACTGTGAAACGACATTATGCAATGAGGAGTTTCAATGTCTCCGAGATATTTTTTATAAAATTGCCGCCTCTCACTTCACCATAAGATGAAAGTGGCGGGAATCGCTGTGACAAGCGTCACTGATTCAATCAACTCTCGCACATTCCGTCGCCAGACGCCACTCGAGCGACTACCGTGCCCGCTATCAAATAAATCGACCTAAAACGTAAGTGTCACTGACCACTGCCCAAAAAATCAGGTTATTAACATCGTGTTTTATAGTGCTCTGTAAGTCGAAACATGTGGTTGTGTCTGTGTGTGTTACCGGCGTTAAGCTTGGTGCAAGTAAACGCCTTGACCTTGATAGAATCTCGCGCAAGGTGAGACCTCCAATGTCAACGTTCGATTTACCAGTTTGCTAATGTTTTGTTTACCTTGTTGACAGTCGGTGTCAAATTACAATGTTATTGAATGTTTGTTAACGTTACAGCATGGCGTCGGTGGATTATAATAAAGTTAGCATAGTGGAGAAACCTCTGTATGTGCCGCCTTTAGATGATATTGTTGGAGGTGAGTTCTGTGATCGATTTTTGGATATTTTGAGTGATAAAATACTAAGCAGAATGTGTTTTAACTGATAAATTAAAAAGTCGTATTAGGTTAACTAATTAGGTTATTTCATTTGAAGAATTAATTAATTTTTTTTTTTACTTTAAACGTCAAACTGTTAGCTTCAAAAGGAGGTGCTTAAATAATTTGTTTAAATGTTGTCAGTACTGGCGCGCGGGCTCCAGAACCACTTCGCTGATGTTTCGGTGTCGACGGTGCCCTGTCCAGACCTTACGAAGGCTCCCTTCGAGTCCACATCTCCAGGTAAGTACCTACATTATGAATACACCAGAGTCGCTTAAATATACTAGCTTGAATCCACGATGAATAGGTAGCCATTCTAATAACTCCAACTACATATTTTTCCACATCTGTGCAGTCGTTTCAACGTGATTTAGTAATAATCATCACAAACGAACATACAAACATTTACATTAATAATAAGTATTTGAAAGAAAAGCTGTAAAATATTTAAAAAAAAATATATATATATCCTTTTACGAAATTTCCAACAAGTAATAGTATTGTAGTTTAATTAATGTTCTTTGTTTGTTAAAGAAATCACGGCTTTTCGTTTTATTAAGAACTGATAAGATAATATTTGACATAGCTCATCACTGTACAGTAAATAACAATATCTGAAATATTGAACTTGTGTGATAACCGAGATTGTTGTTAAAATACCTATTTCTAGATAAATATTTATTATATTTCGAGTGTTTTATCTGCCAAGTGTAAATTCAAATAAGAGGGCTCGTATTAGTTTAGATAAGGAATAAAAACTTGAGTGTAAAAAATAAAATAGGTTCAATTAAAACGATTATTTTTATTATATACGGCTCGGTTCCACCCTCGTCTTTCTGATCCGTCGTAATTTTTGCATACAATACAGCCCATGTTACTTTCGATACTCTATAACTTATCTTTCTTATGGTAAAACAATTCTTTAAATGGGTAGCTTCATAAGTTTTATCGATTATCTTAAGTCTTCAGGTAAAAATGTTCTTTCCGCTTGTTCCTCCTATAGCTCTTACAGTAGGTAGGTTTGTGTAATTAGGTACAGGAGAAATTTAATAAATACGAAATTAAAACAATACATGCATGGGATTTGAAAAGACAAATAAAATGCATTTGCACTGATGATACAAGGTGTACAAAAAGGCCATACGTATTTATTTTCAATTTACTGTTTCATCACATATGACACAAATTATAGTACAGAATAGAAACTGAATTGGGCTTTTCACTGATGGCGATCTTATAACTAAAAATAGTGATTTCTTCCTGACAACCGTTGGAGTACAAATTTGAAAGCATAGGATTATAAGGCCTAAATAAAAGATAGATAGGTGCATAGGTGCTAATAGATAGGTGCATGCTACATTAATAACTTACAATGGTAGATAGTTTAAATATACCCAAATGTATATTTCAAATCAATATGTGCATAAATTCTATATTGTATATATAAATGTATACTTATATTAATAATAAATACTTTGTTTTTCAAAAATACTCAGGTAATATCTTTGTAATTGATCTTTGAAAGTACTTCGTGTTTTAGTAGCTTTTCTGAAATTAAATGATAAAATGAGAAATTAAATAAAAATTTAAGGATAAATCACAAATTGTGATCATGTTAAGCATTTACAGTAATAGGATTCAATAAAATCATACACAAAAGAGACATCACATCATACTTCTTCCTCCAGGCTTATCTGGCGACGAGAAGCTGGTAGAGCTAGGAGGTCCGCCGTACCTGCTGCCGCTGGTGCAGCGCGACAAGGTGTACGACCTTGCGGAGCTGCTGCGCCACCTGCGCCGGGACCCTGCCTTCCTGGCTGGAGCGGGCGCCGGGCCGTGGCCGCATTTTGGTGTTAACTGTGAGGTAACCCGGAATGTTAAACAATATTAGCTAATGCGTCAGATTAATCTAGCTTGTAAATATTTAGTGTGAAGTTCGTCGCATGTGACAGTTTCTAAAGGTTGGGTGCCTTATCATGGTATTAATAATATGAGTAAAACGTCAATAATTACGATAAACCTTGACCTTTTGGAGGTTCGGTTGCAAAAAACTATAACATTGATAACAGTCAGCCTTCAACAATAAATAAAAACTAGATACCTGCACTGTTTCATGCAAATGTGACACATAAACTATTCATAACGGTTAAGATGTTTTTAAAGAAATGACAATTAGTACGCAACCCATCCCCGCCATCTCAGGGGGCCATACCTATCCCGTTAAAAGTTGTCCAACCCTCCCTCTTTGCCGATAATACCGCCCTGTACGTCAACGGCGTGAACGTCGACACACTCATCACCAAACTCCAGAAGGCCGTAAACGACCTTGGAGCATGGTTTAAAAAATGGCGAATCGATGTAAATCCAGAGAAAAGCTCTGCGATACGCTTCGATCACAAACGCAGTCGCCCCTGCGGCACCCATATCCGAATGCTAGGTACGCCCATCCCGTGGGCACGAACCACCAAGTACCTAGGCGTAACGCTAGATCGTAAGCTTTCATTCCGACCTCACATACTCAGAGTTACCAAACTCGCCCGCCTATACATGGCCCGCCTAAACAGTATGCTAGGCAGGCACAGCAAAATGTCTCTTAGGAACAAGCGAACGCTTTTCAAGGTTTGCGTCAGACCAGACCACGTATGCCTCCCCAATCTTTGCCCATGCCAAACCCTCCGATTTGTATAATCTGCAGGTAGTCCAGAATCTCTTCTGCCGCAGGGCCACGGATGTTACGAGGTACGTGCGTAACGCATACCTGCACAGGGATATCTCGACTTACCTACAGTACAACAACACCTAAGGACGCTCTCGACCGCTTTCTTCAAGCGATCCGAAGGGCATCCAAATCCCCTCAATCGCGAGACAATAACTAGTCCAAAGTCCGTAGATCGACAAATGCTCTCTCGGATCCCCCCGATCAGTTCTCGGCGAATTTGGACCAGCTTAAGGCTGCCCCGGCCGAATAATCATCATACAACCTGTCACTTGCACCTTATGTGAATATTGCTCTTAGCGGATGACCCGCTAGCGGGTCCCCGCTTGCGCACACCCCTCCCTAACTGGGTGTCGCTCCGATGAAGGCTGCCTAGCATTTCCATGCCACAGCCAGCTAGGTGGTTTTTAGTGGGTAGGTGCCACTCTGGTGAGTCCCACATCACCCCGCAGAAGACGGTTGCCTGCGGGGGTATGCATGACGCATCTTCCACCTCCCTCCCGTGAGGGTGCTGCTCAGGCGTATAAAAAAAAAGAAGTACAGAACTAAAATACAACCTTACGTACATTATTTGAAACATAATTTAGATAGCGGGCGACAAAGAAAATATTATGAATGAAACAAATGTTGATTTGTTTTTGTTGTTGTCAAAACGTGATTTTATACCGATCGATATCTTGTCACAATGAATAAGTATATAAATAAATTGATAATAATTTCAAACATAATTCCCAAATATATTATAATTTCGAAAAAAAGTCGAAGTGACCGAATGCAACTCCAATTTGCAAAGAAAAAATTGCAAGAGACACACGTACTCAATGCCCAAATGGCACTCTCTTGGTGATGACATGGTTCTGACCCGGTTGCGTCTCTGGATGTGATCGATGCAATAAGCTTATAATTTTTATGTTTCGAATACTTGTAGTGCATGGAACTTGTAGTTTGTCAACACTTTTGATACATTATTACGTAAGGGCACATAAAATACAAAAAAAATTTAAATGAATTTAATTTATTGTGTAAAAAAAGTATATAAAACGTATGACGGGTACGGGGTCACAAGAATATAATGCTTTTATGTGTCTGTAACCTCCACGGAAGGTATGGCTGTCATCACGTCTTCCATAAGGATGGATCAATTTTTATTTGGATTTTTATCTGTTTAAAGTTGTGTTAATCAACAATGCTCGTTACTAATAAATATCTGATTATCCGTATTATGCTGCGCATGCTTTTTACTCTGTCAGATCCTTCAGATGGACCTGCAAAACATTCTTAACATAATAAGAACTCTTATCCCCACAGGGCATCATCAACCTGTCCCTATCTTCGGGCACAGTCCGGCAAGGCTCGCGGGCGGTGGAGGTGCAGCCGCGCGGCGCCGCCAAGGGCGCCTCGGGCTACCGGCAGACAGTGCTGCCGCAGAACGAGACGCGCTCGGCGCTTCTGGGCAACTACCTGCTGAGTCGCGGGGAGCCTGGCACGGTACACGAGAAAACAAAGAATTGAGCTTTACGGCTAATACCCCGGAGGTCCCAGGATCGAATCCTGGTTGGGGCTTCTATTTGTGTTAAGAACACATGTGATTGTCCTGGGGTCATGATTGTTTATATTTAGGTATACATGTACATTTATTTTAGGTGCCCCACCAGTTCATTGTATGGTCAACAATAAGTCATGCTCTGGTTACTTTGGGGCCATACAGTTGGTCGTTTTACCTAAACCTGTGCACATTTTACGTAAATACGGAATTATGAAGAGTTTACCTCAACAGCCCATACTTTAGTGCAGTGTTTCTTTAACCTGAGTGCAGTGTTTTTTGGACCGAAGTATTTCGGGCGTGTAGTTCGCCTGACAGTCGCTGTGCTTGAAGTAAATAAGTGACAGTCGTATTCTGTCATGTGAGGTCTATTGTAGGAGTTACAGCCGCGCGCCAGGAATGCGTCTCGTAAAACTGCAGTTTTTTACTCTTGAATAGAAATAAATCGGTTCGTTTTAATAATTGTAGGTAATTGAAGTGATCGCAAAAAATAGGACGGGTGCCAGCAACTTCATCACCGCCATCAGAGAGACCCTCGCCCAACACTACGGAGACCAAGTCGTTGGTATGTGTGTTCCTTAACGTTATTATTATTATTATGCAGCTCTCATGTTTGCATTATTACTTGAAGGTTCATAAAGTAAGTGAAATAAATAATGCGTACTAGTTTTTTGCTGTTCATTACATGCACTTTTATTTCTGAGCTTTCTTTTCCAGATTCGAGACGCGTAGAATAGTTCATTTCTACATGTCACTATTTAATAAATAGCTCTTAATCACAAGACATTCAAAGAGAATCATTTTAACACGAAGTACTCATAAACTAATAAAATTCCTAAAAGTATCTACTTCCGTTTTACTATTTACATTGAAAACAACCGAAGATATGTTTTGGTGTTTCTTTTATGCTAACCATAATAAAATTCGGTACCATATTTTGGTAGAGTCGAGTTAACTATATGACTGTGGATAAAATAAGATTTTCTAACTTCATGGCTTTTCATCTATGTAGCTCTAGAAATTAATATTATGTACGCAAAAAAAAATTATATAAAACACTTTTCTAACCGGATTCATCACGAGTGACCACGCCGAGTTAAAGTGTAATAACAATAACATAACAAACGCGATAAAATCCGGTTCCAAATTTGTTTTATTTTATGTAATGAACCGTGAAAACTTGAATGGAATTCAAAAACAAAAAACTTATACCCAAAAACATGTCAAACCCAGGTCTAGGCGGCGTGTTCGTCCTAGAGCAGGGGTCAGCGAAGCACCACGTGATGCCGGGCTTCAGCGACACGCCGCTGTGTTCGGATGAGGACGTGGACTCCTGGTTGCACTACTTCACGCTCCCGGCGCCGCTCGTGCACTACGGCACGCTCGTTACCGGGGATATGGTAGGATTGGTGACGTTTTCGATAATTTGTGCAAGATTTTGGAGTTTCCTCCTTCTACACTACTTTTTTAACGTGGAAATATTTACATTTGGTGTGTTTGTTTGTAGCGAATAAACACAAAAACGAATTAACGGATTTTTTTTTAAACTTATTGTATATGGTAATTTTTTAAATATTACTAGCTTACTGACACTAAATATAACAGTAGATATCCATGTAAACGCATTATTTTACGTGGCTATTATATATTTTATCCAAGCACCCATACAATTCTTGGTATGATTTACACGCTGTAACGTCACGACTCGGTACCATTTTGTATAGATAGAGCGTTTTTCGGCGACTCGCAGCAGCTGCTCAAACATATCGCTGTGAAGGAACTATTGATTATAAACATACTGTTATTTCTGCAATATTGCTTTACTGTTGATAAACTATTTTAACATGTTATAAAAAAAATTGTCAAATACCCGATTGTCGTTTTCTTTTATTTTTCTAAATAGAGTTCTAATTTAGAATACTAATTTACCTTTCTATATACCCGCGCTAAGCCGGGGCGGTTCACTAGTGTAATAATAAAGCTGAAACTATTAAAAAAATCCTTTCATAATTAACCTATTCATTATCCCGAAGTAAGACTATATTTTAGCCCAACATACCCACGGGGTCTGGGGGGATACATGTGAACCTCAGTAGGGCTTCTAGACTCAGGATATCCTAGCTTTGTTGGTAAAAAAATCCTTAGAGAAATCGCTTCGATTTAATAAGTTTTTAAATATTGCCCCTTAAATATTGTATTTAAGGTAAAACACCTTCCTTCCTTAAGCCGAAAGACGTCCACTGCAAGACATAGGCCCCCAAGGATCCATGCCGCTCGAAAAGTAAATACAATTATGATTAAATTAGGCCGAAGTGAATTCGCTTGATTCTTAGTTTGGAGCGTCAACTTTGATACTCGTGTTCTCTATTACCTACATTGTATTTTTTCAGTTGACTCAACGTTATCTATTCTCGAAATACTTAAAAGCAAATCCTCCACAGGGCCTAGACCTCAGACCGCAGCACTTCCACGGTTTTGGCGCGGGGTGCGGGGGCCACTACCACGGTGACGTCACGCCGGCGCAGGCGCAGTACCGCGCCTACTTCGTGCCGGCGCGTACGCTGCTACGCGTCGACCAGCCGCCACAAGCGCAGGGCTTTGGGAAAGATTAGTGTTGATGTTTCGTGTTGTTGTACAGTGTAAATAAAGATTTATGTTGTTTTTATTTTGGTCGTTTTCTTTCTGTTTAACGTGATCTAGAATTACTGTTATGAATGTCGAAGATATACCTCGACTGTATGAACCCCTCTTTATTTACATTTTATATGTAAAATGTCCTATATATACGTATGCTTAAGCATATAATGTACTGTGTATATGTCATCTAAATTATTATTCTGTAATAATAATAATAATAAATCCCC
The DNA here is from genome assembly GCA_923062675.1 of Marasmarcha lunaedactyla. Lineage (NCBI taxonomy): Eukaryota > Metazoa > Arthropoda > Insecta > Lepidoptera > Pterophoridae > Marasmarcha > Marasmarcha lunaedactyla. Next base: position 5,361,126 of record OV281349.1, read on the forward strand.
AGACAAACACACCAACTGTTTGGCCCCAAAGTAAACAGAGCTTGTGTTATGGATGACCATACAGCGAACTGGGGGGGAACCCAGAATAAACATACATATAAGAGTTTTCCAATAGGGACTTGACAACCTTGAATTCAATTTGTCAACGCACCCTTTCACTAATCATCGAACTGTCACTGTCAATTTATTCAGTTAACTTAACATTTTCATCATGGTAAAGTACACGAACGAACAACGTCTGCAAATTATAAAAATATACTACAGAATTTCGGAGTCGGTAACCGCTGCTTTAAAAGCGTTAACTCCGATTTTCGGTCGTAATTCTCGCCCTAGTAGACAGGCAGGAACAAGTTTAGTGCAAAAATTCGAGTCTACATATTCGTTGTGTGATGTTGCCGTGCCAGTGAGACAACGGGTTGTTGAACGGGTTGAAACGTCCAGATGATCAGAGCAGATGATCCAAATCAGTCAATTCCACGGCGTTCTCATGAGTTGGGCATCGCCCAGACCACTTTATGGTGGATTTTGATTACACATCAAGATCAAGCTGTCTCAAGAATTGGAGCCCATGGACCATTTGAAGCGACGTACGTTCTCCGATTGGGCTCTGGAAAAGATGCGCCAAGATGATCAATTTCATCGCAAAATCATCTTCAATGACGAAGCTTATTTTTGGCCCAACGAGTTCGTCTATAATCAAAATATGCCTTTTTGGCTGAGTGAAAATCCACACGTGCTTCATGAAACACCACTTCATCCACAAAAAATGACTGTTTGGTGCGGTTTGCACGCCGGCGGCGTCATAGGGCCATAGTTTTTCGTCGACGATAATGATCGTCTCGTTACTGTGAATGGTAATCGTTATGGCGCCATGATTACCGATTATTTTTGGCCCGAATTGGAAGATATGGACTTGGACATCATGTGGTTTCAACAGGACGGTGCCACAAGCCACACAGCACACGTTACAGTCGATTTATTGAAGAGTAAGTTTGATGAGCGTGTTATCTCCTTTTCTGGACCAGTCGATTGGCCGCCTCGTTCGTGCGATTTAACGCCTCTAGACTTTTTTCTTTGGGGCTACGTCAAGTCATTGGTCTAAGCCAACAAGCCGACGACGTTGGAAGAGCTCAGAGCCAACATTGAACGCAAAAAGGCAGCCGTTTCGGCCGAAATGTGTGGCCGAGTCATCGAAAATTGGGTCCAACGCATCGACCGCTACAAACGTGCCCGCGGTGGCCATATGAGCGAAGCCGAGTTCCATTCATAAATGTTTTGATTGTACTTCAACCCGATGATAAAGTTTTTGAAGAAAACCCCTTATAAATACAAACAACCTTGACCCGAGAACAAACATCTGTGTTCATCACACAAATGAATGCCCCGGCCAGGACTCGAACCTGGGACCTCCGGCGTATGAGGCAAGGCTACTTGACAGTTCAGACTGAACATTTAAATAATTTATTTAAAATATAAAAATACTGTTTTACGCCTTGGGAGAATTCGTAAATTTACTTTTTGTTAAATATTGAATAAATATTTATTTTGATAAAAATCACTATCTTTCGACAAAAAATTTTTTTTAGCATTTTGTGAGTAAAGGCTTATCAAATGAAAAGACCAGTAGGATCCAGTGTACCAGCGGGACTATACAGAGAACAAACCCAAAACCGCATGAACGCGTAAACGCATCAGCCTAGGTCCACACGTTAGTGTGTTCCAAGTCGAGCTCATGTCACAATCGTGTGCACCCACGATAATCTACGAATACTTACTTTAGTTTCATGGGCGTTTGCCCTACTTATATGAAGTACTTAAAATAAAATGTAAGCTACAATAATACCTCGGCTCAGCAAACATATTTTTATCGGGAAAATATTTTATTTCTTTTAACAATTATATATAATCTAAAACAGTTATGAAATTCATGTGCGTATATACAGTACCTACCTACTCGAATAAATTTTTAGTGCACTTCGATTGATTAAAATTTTTTTTTCTTAGATAACGGTTTTCACTGGGAAGTGCTTTCGGCAAACCTAGTCGTGATATCAACCAAAAGTTTACTCTCTCCGTTGTTTCGTCGAACCGTGCTGTCGGCGAGTAATTTTATCGATGAACAAATGTTTAGTTCCATCGAACTACTGTGACAGTACCTTTATGTAGAATTGTACTTAATACTCAAAAGTTTTCTATGAAAGATTCATAGCTCAGTAGAACCACCTTTTGGACTTGGTCCAATTGTAGGAATATACATCATTCTATCTACAATTGGACATATTGTGAGTATTTAAATACTCATATCTTTAATAAGTATTGTAAACACAAGGTCTTAGTAAAGACCCCTGAGGAACACCAGATTGAAACCTTTAAAGAAGTGAATCCATTAAGAACAACTGTCTGACATCTACAGGTTGACCTAAGAGGAGAGCCATCGAAGTAAATTACCTCGAATACATCTCAGGTAAAATTTTTGTAGTATATAATACAACGGTGAATGCTGTCGACGCATTCGCTACAGCCAGTGTAGACTACATCTATGGGGTGATTTAGACATACCTACACTCTGACAAAAATCGGTGCATGTTATTACGATCGTATCAGTGAGTCTTCTCCTAAGAAAACCATGCTGTAAGTATGAAGATTTCATTATAATAATAATAATAAATAATAAATTCTTTATTTGCTAGTATAAGCGTTACAATAGGTCTTAATTTTTAATATTAATGTCCGTACATATACTGCTACAATGTTAGCGTGCAAATTTACATAATGTCAATAATTAAAATTATTAAGTTAAGAGATTTGAAATATTTACACTCATGAAATTTATACAAGAAAGCTATTCAATAAAAACACATGTCACATAATAAAAATTGTGTCATAAATCAACATTCAAATAAAATAGTAAATGACGAAATGTAAATAAAAAATAAAAATAAATTAAAACAGTGTAAATGATATGTCAAATAGTTAATTTAGTGATTAAATGTAATATTAAAATTAAATTAAATGTAAAGTCATTATAATGTTTTGTCGTTTAGATATTCCTTCACACTATAAAACATTTTATCTAGTAATAAGTTAAATAGTCCAGTTTTGAATTTGTTAGTTGGCAGGTTTTTATATTTAGATGGCAACTTGTTATAAAGTCTTATTGCCATACAGTAGACATTGTTACTAAATACGGCTAGTTTTTGTGAAGGAATATACAATTTTTCTTTGTCCCTTCCGCGCCGTCCGGTCACATCACCACTACATTGGAACAGGTGTTTGTTTTGTTTTACAAAACAGCATATTTCATATATATATATAGTGATGGAAGTGGCAAAATTTTCAACTGTTTGAAAAGTGGTTTACAGCTGTGTTGCATATCTTTATTACAGATTGATCTTAGACATTTCTTTTGGATTATAAACACTCTGTCAGCCTCTACTGAATTACCCCATAAAACTAAAGCATATCTTATATTGGCTGATACATAGCTATGAAAAGCCAGTTTTGCTGCTTCTATCGTCACAACCTGAGCGATTCGTTTTAAGGCGTAAATAAATCTGTCTATTTTTTGGCATAACTTGTTCACATGGGCTTTCCAGTTACAGTACTCATCCACTATAACCCCAAGAAATTTCGTTGATTCTGATATTTCTAATTTTGTATCATTATATTTTATGTCAAGCTTTAATAAATTACTATTGTATGTCTTAAATTGAATAATTTTCGTCTTATCTATATTGATCAATAATTCATGAGCATCTAACCAATCTATAACGTCATTTAAAGCTTTGTTTGATTCTTTTTCAGCGTCAATATTTTTTTCACAACTGATTGTAATGGTTGTGTCGTCAGCAAATAATATGCATTTATGGTCAATTTGATTTGGGAGATCATTTATATAAGTCAAGAATAACAACGGACCGAGCACGCTACCCTGAGGAACTCCACAATCATTGGGTAAAAAGGGGGACTGAACATGTTTTAGATATTTTCCATCTAATCGGTTGATTTCAACACATTGAATTCTATCACATAAGTAACTTTTTATCCACTCTAAAGCTGTTCCTCGTAGACCATAGTATTCTAATTTTTTTAACAGTATGTTATGTGAAACCCGGTCGAATGCTTTCGACATGTCTAAAAATATTGAAATGGGATAAATACCGCGGTTTAAGGCTTCTGTCACATCCTTCATTAGACTATAGCAAGCTAAGGTAGTAGAACAATTTTTTCTAAAGCCAAACTGATTCAAGTTTAGTATATTTTGGTTTCTAAAAAAGCCATATATTTTATCATATACCACTCTTTCGTATGTTTTAGATAGCACTGATATCATAGTAATAGGTCGGAAGTTATTTATGTCTTCTGGGTCACCTTTTTTGAAAAGGGTTTCACTATAGACTTCTTTAGTCTGCTTGGAAACACGCCCTCAGTCAAAGACAGGTTGATGACATGCGTCAGAGGTCCAGTTAAATATTTAGCACATTCTTTTAAAATTCGTGTGGAAATAGAGTCATATCCAGTCGTTCTGGTGTTCTTTAAAGCCTTGATTATTTTTAAAATTTCAATTTCATTTACAGGTGTCAAGAAAATCGTGCTGTTGTTAGTTTTAATTTTTGTTGTTTAAAATTTTTGTTGTTAGTTTTAAACGTCGTTAAAAGATAAAACATTCATACACTCAATAAATTTTTTAACATTCTCTTGACATAAATCTCTTTTAAAAACAAAGTAAAAATTTGGTTTATTGGATATTTTATGTTTATTACTATTTATTCTAAATGACATAGATTGTGCTGTTTCATGATCTGACAAGCATAAGAAATGAACGTTACTTTGAACACAATTCAGATCACTGGCTATTAAGTCAATACATGCACGTTTTCTCGTTGGTTTTTTTATATGTAATGTTATATTGTAATTATCTAGTAAGCTAAGCAAGTTTTTGAGTTTTTGTTATCCTTTAGCATATCTATGTTCCAGTCTCCACATAGCAATATAGACTTGTTTCGTCTTTTATTTAAAGTATTTCCAGTTCATAAAAAATTACTTTATGTCTGAAGACGGTGTTCTATAGATGCAAATAATTAATAAGTTGAAATCGGTTATCTCAACTGCACAAAATTCGAAGCTGTGTAGGACAGGCTTTTGTAGATTTACTTTTTTATAATTAAAACCAGTCTTTAACAATATACAAGCACCGCCTCTACGTTCGTGAGGGCGCGAGTAGTATGAAGCTAAAACATAATTATTTAAATTAAAGTTCGCTTCAGATCCACCTTTAATAAAAGTCTCCGTTAGACAAATTATGTCAATCGAACCTACTTCCCGCACGAGAGTTGCAACTGAAACCTCAATCAAATCGCGTTTATTAAGTGCTCCCGCTATGTTTTGGTGAACAAGTGTGATTTTATAGTCGAAAAAAATTATTCAATGATTTACTAAGTTTGCCACCTCCCTCACTATTCATGTTCAAGATGCTGCTCTCTCCTATTAACTTTGTTGAGTTTGTAGAGCTGCTGACCAGACGCCGTTCTAAAGTTTTATTTTTTGGAGCAAGAAATTTATTTTTGTAATTAATAAAATCTATATCAATGTTTAGCTTAAAACATAAATAATTTATAAAGTTAGTCGAGTTAGGTGAGTTACTATTTCTATAATTTATAAATTCACAGTTTTTGTAATTTCTCATCAGTAACTTAATTTGACTATTTAATAAGTTAATGTTCAAAAATGAATTATATTTTACATTTACAATGAATACTTTGTAGCAATTTTTAAGTAAAAATAAGGCGTTACACAGTTCTGAAAACAAAAGGAAAGGGTTTTTTGTCATTAGCACCTACTGATATTATGACTATGTCACGTTCTGTCACAGTCTTCGAAGCCTCGACGCTCGCACGTTGCATATGGTTTGACTACTGACGTTAAGTCATATTGAGTGCTCCATCAGTTATCTCTACATTGCAGTAGTCCTCGATAGTCCTCTGCATTGTTGATCGCCGATAATTAAGATTTTAGGTTTATCCATCGCGGTGAAGTCACTTGGGGGGATACTTGCGGCGCCAGTAACCACACAGGCCATGGGTATTAAACGCTGAGGTGGCAGTGTTTTATATTGTATTGATTGCGATGTCTTCCTGGGAGTAGAGGCAGCGGTTGCTATTTTCTGAGTGTTGGTAGAGTTGATGTAACCTAGAGGAGTTCTTGGTGTTCTAATGTGACAGTTGGTTAGTCGTCTTTTTAATGGAGTTGCACCTAAATATTGACCAGCCAGTTGACTTTTATTCATTTTGATTGGCTGACTAAGCTTAGTCAGAAGATGGATTTCTTTTTTCTTGGCTTAGAACTTTTTTTTTAAGATTTACAGTTCAGTTGTTAAGTTTTCTATTTCAGTATCTGCTATATTTAGCTTTCTTGTTAATTCCTCAATTTGTTCTTTTGTCCTCAATTAAAGATTCGTTCAGACTGCTGTTTAGGGGTAAGCTTTTATTTCTTATCTCTACAATTGAATCACATGAAGATTTTTCTTCCTCACTAAAGCTCGCGTCATTTTCCGAATCGCTTGTTGAAGTTGCACTCGGATATTCTTTTTTCTTGAATCGAAGTGTTACATTTTCCATTTTTTTGAAAGAAATTAATTATTTTTTGCAGCGCCCCTATCTGACAACTTGCATAGTAGGTGCCTAGCGTTCCGTTTATATTTGTAGCTAATAAAAATTTTTGTTTTAGAAAAAACAGATGGCGTTACGTGTAAAAGTTGTAATGCGCTGCGCACAGATGTCGCTAGTGAAATTTTATTACGGCAATCTACACTTTTTTAAATAAGATCAGCTGACAAACAGCCGACTGAGCTTCTTTGTTCTAATTAACGGTTATTACGTATAGTTACTTTTTCACTTTTTTCACTAATTTACTAGGATAGTTTAGATTTGCTTGTTCCACTTTACACATATGTTAGTTTAATTTACGGGCTGAGATTGTTTTTTATGATTAACTGTTTTGTTTATCAATAAATCACTTTCAACACTGTCGCTTTATATTTATTGTTTTTGTCACTAAATTCACATTGTTTTTTTTCTGCAAACGTTTTCAGTCGTAAATCAGGTCATAACACATATATTAGGCCTTTACCTATGAAATTGCCGTTTTTCACGAAATAAATGAAGCGTAATTTTTTTATATATTTTTTATTTCTATTAATCAAAATAATCACCCATGCAATCAATGCATCTTTGCCAACGCATTGGTAGCTTATTGATGCCTTTCTTGAAGAAATCAGCTGGACGGGAGGCAACAAATTCTTCAAAGGCATTTTGTACTGCCTCTCTGGTATTGAATTTTTTTCCCGCCAAGAAGTTATCCGAATTCTGGAAAAAGTAGAAGTCTGTAGGCGCAAGGTCTGGTGAGTACGGCGGATGACGGAGAACTTCCAACCCCAACTCTTGTAGCTTGGAGACCGTCTGCTGTGCAGTATGAGGTCGCGCGTTGTCGTGCAGGAGCAGTGGAGCCGAACGATTGAACAAAGCTGGTTGGAGACGTGCGAGCTTCTCCATCATTGTGTTCAGTTCTTCACAGTACACATCTGCAGTAATGCTTGTCCCGTTTGGCAAGAAGCTGTGATGAATTACACCCGCGTTAGACCACCAAACAGTGACCATCACTTTTCTAGGGGTAAGTTTTCGTTTAGGGCATTGTTTGGGTGCTGAACCAGGGTCCAACCAACTTGCTGAGCGCTTACGATTGTCAAACAGGATCCATTTCTCGTCACAAGTAACAATGCGGTTCAGAATTCCTTCATTTGTATGCCTGCTGAGCAGTGCAAGGCACGTCTCCACGCGTACTTCGCGCTGGCGGTCATTGAGTTCGTGGGGTACCCATTTGTCAAGCTTTTTTACCTTGCCAATTTGACGCAAATGGACCAATATTGTTTTGATGCTAACGTCGAAAGCTGCTGCTAATTCAGCCGTGGATTGAGTTTCATCAGCTTCCACAACTGCCTTTAATTCGTCATTGTCGACCAAAGTTTTCGGACGACCACGGGGTTCATTTTTCAGGTCAAAATTTCCAGAACGGAAGCGGGTAAACCAATAACGGGTGGTGCGTTCGTTTGTAGTGTTCGCTCCGTAAACGTCGTTGATGTTGCGTGCCGCTTGTGCCGCTTTGCTGCCACGACGGTACTCATACTCCATAATTACTCGAATTTTTAACTTATCCATGATGACGAAAAATTTTCGAATGCGTTGAAAACAAAACACTAACTATTCAACAAATGACGATTTTAGAAAAAGAATTCCATGTTTGTCATATGAAATTAATTTGAAATTAGAATTATCAGTCAAAAAAAAATATTTTCATTTGAAATGGCCAGTACGGCAAAACGGCAGTTTCATAGGTAAAGACCTATTATTTACGTCACATATAAGTCAAATAATAAACAAAGTTAATTTTGAGATTTAAATTATTACGGAGTAGATGTTAAAGGTTGGCACAGCGCCATCTATCCATCTATCATTGCATCATATATCTTATCCTAAACTATTTCTCGAAGATTTTAGAGGAGTGTCAGTGCTTTGAAATTGGCCAATAGTTTTCAATGTTATCCTTGCGCCCTTTCTTATGAATCGGTTTCATAAAGGCATTTTTCCATATAACGGGTAATATATATACTGTATAACTGTCCGAAATAAGTTGCTGGTTGGATAGCGGATCCTTAACTAAGCGAACGGTATAAAGTTTATAATGTATGTTTACACAATAGTAGGTATATGTGATTGTATCTATGTACCTAGAATGACAAATTGGGTATGGTATGAACATTACTAAATAAGAACCGTAGTTACTTTACTTTAACGTTCTCTATTATGTATATTTTGTGATTTTATTTCTTTTGTGTTGGGCTGGGTTTAGGTTCAAGTTAGTCCCACATGACTATGGATTCTGGACTGCTTAGGTGTATCACGAACCTCCTCAATATTAAAAAAAATTGAAGTCTTGATATGTCTCAAACGCACGAAATAATGACTAAACTGTCCGAACAGGACTTTGATGCGATGCTTTAAAAAATAACATATTCAAATTAAACACGTTACAGAATCGAAACAAAATTAAAGGCTCGCGAGGGCGCTTTTATCGATCCCGTCGCGGTTCTCTCAATAAACTATACTAACTAAATAAAATAATATTAGCATTATAACAGAGTATTTAATTGAATGAGCCTCTCCCTTCACCTGGGTCACAACCCCGGGACACGAATGCTCATGGATGTATAGGACTACACCTGGACGCAGACAACGGGACTAATCAATGTCGAACAGCACGTTTATATAAATTGAGACATTTATGAGCATAATTTAAGTCGATTTTGATCAACGCAAAATTTGGTTCGGAAGATCTGAAGATGAGGTCAGGGGTGGATACAAAACACTTCAATCTTCTTCATGTTTGGGTTAATTTGGTTTCCTTGTCAAGTTTGTTTGCCTAGCTAACTAAAAGACAATCTCAAATTCCCATTTCATGAGCGCTTTTAGTAGGTGTACCGCTCACAAACAAGTATGTACAAGTACAAGTAACAAGTAACCATTTCACACTTTTCTTTCAAAAGGGCTTTCTAAGTAGGCCCATATAGTAAAAGCCATCGACGAACAAAAACGCGATTAATAAGGAAGAGAAGTGGGTCCCAACATCCTGGATGGCTTTAACTAAACGCCATCTTGTTTTTGGCACTCATAATGAATGTGCATTCCTAAATTTTTTTTAATCCCCAGACAAACACACCAACTGTATGACCCTAGAGTAAGCAGAGCTTGTGTTATGGATGACCATACAGCGAACTGGGACCCCCATATGGAACTGGGAACCCAAAATAAACACACATATATAAATACAAACGACCATGACCCGAGAACAAACGTGTTCATCGCACAAATGTATGCTCCGGCCAGGACTCGAACCTGGGCCCTTCGGCGTATGAGGCAAGGCTACTTACCACTACACCACTCGGTCGTCATTGTGCGTCATGTTTAAACACTAGCCGTCTTACAAACAAACGTGGTATAAAGCTATTCCGCGTTTTGTAATTTTTTTTACTAGTGAGTTTTAATTGTTTAACAGAGATGAAACAACAAAGAACATTACAATCCACGTTTATTTAAAAGAGGGTAGGTGTCCGTTCGAATCTTGGAAGGAAGGATTTATTGGAGTTCACAGAATCATGGACGTTTTCTATATTTAAACATCGTAAGTCAGTCAACCCAGAATCAGCTTTCGGATGCGATTTACTAGCGATTTCTACCCTAAATACACAAACAAAAAACTTATTTTTATCAGTGGGTGGTCTTGACGAAAATAATAGACGAGTCCATAATCACAACAATTTAATTTCATCAAATGATTTACATTGGATTTGTAATAAAAAGAGTCCCTTTCATCTGCATATTGTTTACAATTTTTTGAAGTAATTTATTAATATTTTTAATGTTGTGATTCGCGCCAAGCAAATATTTTGCTTTGGCGAAATATCGTTTAAAGACTGTACTTGATTAACTTTACAACGATTGGAAAATCATTATGTTTTGAACAATAAATTTGATTTCATACCACTGATTAAGTTACATATTTCATATGACATACAAAAATACTAATCTCTATTTCTATATTTACAATAAATTCAATTCATTACATTTTAAATATTTTACGATCTTTTACACATCCTTATAAATATCGATTTTTAAAGAGTTTTCTCGAGGTTTTTCTGAATTTCGTAGTAACTTTTTACGTTTAGCATAAAATTAAATATACATTTACCATATTAAAATGTGGCAGAAAAAACCAAGACGGCGTCATTAGCACTCAATTCTACTATAACACGCTACGTGCACAGCCCGGTTCCCATCAGTTCGATATAATAAATAAACAAATGATATGTACGAATTTACAACAAAGCGTCTGTATATAAGCACAGCGAAGCACTAACAACTTAAATAAAACATTCATATAAAGCCCAATGAGTTAAAGAGTCGACTTTTAATCATTAAATCTACCCTAACAAATTTAACATTACATGTAACATTTAAGAAATATGGTAATTTCGAACTAGAATATAAATCTGGCAAAATATCAAAATCAAAAATAATACAGCAGCTGTGTGAAGTACACACTTAGTATTAAATTTTCTAAAGTACATACAAAATGAACCCTGTACAACGCATGATTGGAAGGTCGGTACAACTTGAAATTAAGTCGCTTAAGCATATATTGAATTAGAGGATCGTTAAGATTTAAAGTGAAAGAAATACTTTTACTTCTTGTGATTTGAAAGCACTTTACTCGCGAAATTTGTCTAAAGTAAAATAATTTGGAATATAGTCAGATATCTCATTTCATTACATTAAAGTCATTGGATTATCATCTGAGAAGGCTATTGAATGCAGATGTTAATATAGATTTCGCAACGTAAAATGTACTTCTATGTAACTCTACTCCAAAATAAAATACTTCATTTCAGATATAGCTTTAGCATAAGGCATTCCCAAATTTGTAGAATAATTGAACGTGTGAATCAAGGAGAGACAAGAAGGGCCGCGACCATCCTGATTGTTGTACTTTATTTAAAGTTAGAACACAAGTTTTCAAAGTAACCTAATCATCAACTATTAATGTTTTAGTTCAAGGCCCCTTTAGTCAAACAGTCAAACTATTTACAACAATATAACATTCAAGTCGGCGAAGTCACATAGATCTAAAAATCCAAGCATATCTTCCGCTCTGAACCTTCTGCACTGGTCTCCAGGTGTCTCTAGGAGCGGAAGCAGCGCACAGCCCGCACGACGTACTGCCGACAGATGGGGCAGTCGGCGAGCAGGCGCGCGCACGCCACGCACGCGGCGATGTGCCCGCACTCCAGCAGCACGCACTCCAGCGGCGCCGCCATGCAGATCTTACAGCACTCTTCCAGCGGCAGCGAGTCGAGTTCTGCGAATTAACGACGTGTCAGTCTGTGTGGATTACTCAGTTTACGGTTTTATTCATTGGGTAATTTCAAATATTTCTATGCAATATGATATTGTTAAATAAGCAAATTCTTGGTCAAGCCCGTTTGATGTATGACTTGTAGCCATGATAACTATTAAGTGAAATGAGGGAGAGGAACTCAAAACAAACTTAATTATATGCTGATAGACAAACAGTCTATGATCAATACGTCTGTTTATTTATAGTAGGATTTATAATCAGTATTATTGCATATATAAAGCTTTTAATTGTATAGATATATACAACTTTGCAGTAGATAACGAAATAAGATTTTGACTTACAGGCGGATAATTAATAATAATAATAATAATATAATAATAATATTCTTTTATAGCTACACGTCAACTCAAGACAAATTAAAACGAATCACAAATACAGTTAGGTGCAGACAAACAGTACGGTCTCCTCACCCGCAGCATTCCTCTCGTGATCAGTCCACAAGGTCCTCGCCCGCTGCAGGAGGTCCACCCTCTCCACGCAGCCTCGGTACTCCACTCGGTTCCTGGCGAGCAGGAGCTTGAGCTGTCTCGCGTTGAGCGACGCGATCTGCGACCAGGAGCGCACGCGCGACAGAGTGAGCGGCCCGGACGCGGCGCCCGCCATGTCTGTACCTGGTGATGTCAGTGTTGTGGACAGAAGATTTTGTTTATCATTTTTACCCGACTGCCAAAAAGAGGGATATGATTTTGGAGTGTATGTAGCTTTATTTCTTTGGCACGCTCTACAGCCTAAACGTCGGATGGATTTCAAAATTTGAGGTGACATTAGAACCGCAGTTGGATGTGAACAAGGGGTATATTATTAAATCCCAGAATTCCACGGTTCCACGGTTAAAAAAAATTTGCAGACGGGTTTTTAATTTTCCAAATTCAGCAGCTGGTTTAGCACTATATCACCTAGTAGAAGTTTATCATTCATATCATCATTAGTTATCGCTCACAAGTACATAAACAAACGAATAGTATAGATGTAATTGATATCACTACTTTGCTATTATCGTGAACAAGTATTGTTAATTCTTTACAAAACTCTTGATCAAGCATATCAGACATACCACACTTCTCATCCGTAAGCGGCTCGTCCTGGAGGCTCGTCGAATCCGCCGTGTCATCGTCGTCGGCGTCGGCGGGCGACTGCGGCAACTGCAGCGCCGACGCAGCGCGGGTCGGCGGCCGCGGGGATGGTGGCGATCGCGGGGAGGGAGGCGATCGTGGCAAGGAGGGCGAGCGCGGGGACTGCGGGGCAAGCGAGGAGGACGGAGTGTGTGGGACGGACGCGTCGCCTGCTGCCGGCTCGATTAGTAGCTCGGAATCTAGAAATCGAGATGTTGATTTTACGTAGAGGAAGGACAAAGTTTAAATAAAAGGGAAATCAAAGATGTAAGTTAGAAGTTTCATATCTATAACTATTGCTGCGTTCCGTTTGCCGATTATAGCGCTCACAGCGATATCGATACGTCATCAATGACGTCATAAAGCAAGCAAGGAGCAAGGTCGCTCTGAGCGGCCTGTCAAAACTGACACATGACGTTACTTTGTTGATGTTTTTATTAGTCGATTAAAGATTTTAAAAGCTTGCTTATTAATTTTCTATTGTAATAATGTTAAAAAATGGCTCCTGCTTCATTCAGGGTCAAAGATTATAATGAAATTGTAACTTTAGACTTAAGCGACGAACAATCAGAATGTTAGCCCGATATTTACCATTCCGATTGCAATAGCACTAATAACACTTTTAGTGCGCTAAAACGAATCGGAACGGTTTTGAGCACTTTTAGCGCTGATAGTGCTGTGAGCGGCAAACGTAATATTGAAACGATATTTCCTCTATAATTACAGGTGATCGTTTAAACGAAAAGCACTTAAAAAGCCATGCTTTTCAACATAAGCGCTCAAGCACGCTTTTTATTTTAAGCCGATCACGTTTATTTGTACCAATAGTTTTATTGACAACTCATGCCATCTTTTTGAAATGTATAGTACTATCGCAACATTTCGCGGCAATATGCAGTTGGCACGTGCTCCAACTCGTTACGTTACATAGGTCTCGTAGGCTCATTCGATATTTAGACCTTATTACGCGTGTGCGACTAGTTTGCGCTTACGCTTATTTGTTGATATCGAATGCAATTTAGTCCAATTATTTCCATAATTTCAGATAGTCCTAAGCCTAAAGTCAAGTACAAAAGGGAATTTCATTGATTATCAAAAAACTTCTTGGAAACACAAGCAGAAAACATCTATAAGTACCTACAATCTATTTACTCTTTCTTTCGTTACGTTTATATGTTTAAACGAGTTTCTAAACGATCGTGGAAACGTTATCTTGTGTTATGACAAAAAAGCGTTTTAAGTCAAAAGCACTTTTTTAAGCACGCTTTTTTTTTAAATCACAACGTTGAAACGTTTATCCTATCGCTATCTATAATGAAAGATAGGATAAATTAGGACAATACTACTGCCTTGAATAACTGTACTTACATGCACAAACAGAGTGGTAGCTCAACGAAGCCACATTGAAGCGGAAAGACACACTTAAATTCAAATATTTATTTCTCAACATTGACAATTACTTGTTCCTATTGACGTCAAATAAAGCATGTTCTCTACCACCAGTTCGAAGAAACCTTTGTGCAGAAGAACTGGCAAGAAACTTCACGGGTATTATTTGTTTAAATAAATTTACAATGTCTCTTTATGTCTATACAAAGTTATTCTTATCTGCATCTGTTAGCTCCAAACGACGAACACCCTCAAACGGTACCCGTTCACGAGTTAACGCGGGATCCAGCCAACTGTCTGATTCGCTTGCTTGATAAGTATGTAATCGTATTTTTGCTTCTTTTTTTTGGAAGATTTACTTAGGTTAACTTACAAACTTAATCTATTGCTATCTTTGAAGATCCATGAATTGTTTATCTGCTTGTATCTACTGTTTATGTTTGGAAATCGAGGGACTTCCTTAAAATATAAATTGCGATTTTGAGTTTACAGACATTAAAAACTGTTCTGACTTTAGCAGGAACTAAAATTTTTATTTTATTTATTCAAGTTGTATTTTTTAAATGCTTACTGCAATTTAAATGAATCAAGGGACGTTATGCGATTATACGACAGATATACTAAACTAAAATCTTTCAACAGCAATAAATCCCAGACATATATACTTCTAACTGAAACTACTGAACAACACGGCACCTGTAGGCAGTGGATCAGCAGGCCTCGCCACGAACTCCCACCCAGCGTCGTCCACGTCCTCCACCTCGAAGCAGTCGGCGGTATCCACCCGCGGCGCCGACGGCACGGCCGCGGCCCGCGCCGGCTCCGGCTCCGGCACCGGCACGTCCAGCCCGCGCTCGCCGCCTGAAGTCAAAGTGTAATCGTTATTTATACAACTCTGTGTTATTTTATAGACCTACTCTTGTCTTTACAAATTTTTTCCATTATTACATAAAGGAACTGGCAGTCAAACTGCTTTGGTAAATTGTGAAGCATTGAAGATAGCCTGCCGGCAACACTTCTACTAAACTTTGTCAAGTGATAGTGTTGCAGTAACAACTTACGGAAGAAAATTATTTTGTAACCACATTTTAGTATCAAAAATCAAAACATGCAGAGAGACCATGATTTTTTAATACGAAATTTGAATCACCGTTCAAGCAATTGAACAGAAAAACATTTTGACATAAAAACCGCTCATAAAAACTTAATATTGCTGCAGAAATTGACATACAGTAAAACCCGCTAAATGCGATTTCATGAGTCCGTGCAAAAACGCATCTTAAGCGGGAATCAACGAGATCGAGATTTTGATGCATTAGTAATTACAAGACTCTCAATATAATTTAACTTTTGCAGTGCGTCTTCGTTGTCACCCAATGTATGTATTTGTATGTATATGTATGTATATGCTTGGGCGTTTGACAAAGGCGGAGTTGACTCCTCTTCATCTTCATCGTTATTGTATATAAATGCGTGTGGAAACACGCGCGTACAGACAGCGCATCCAACGGGATGAGAAGCGTACTAAGCGGGTTTTGCTGTATGTTCATTTTAAATATTTATTGATCTGCAATTGTTCTCGGTACAAACAAGTCATTCTAATTAAGAATCGCGCAAACTTAATAAACTGGCTAAACTAAATAGATAAAACATGGTACCAACTTCAATATTATTTTCTTTCAATAGAACAACTCAGTAGCTACAAGTCGCTAAAACTGGTAGGATGAAATAAGTCGTTGGTACTGACCGGGCGTGGGCGTGAACCGCTCGGGGCGCGCGGGCGTCGGCGCGCTGACGCCGGAACCTGCGTGCGCATGTGCGGAATTATAACAACTACCTGCAAAGGCCAATAACATCCCCCACACCTTAAGTATAGATTCACAAATTTCTAATAACACTATTATTTGGGTTTTGGATGAGTTTTTTTTAACAGGATTAGGCTATGACCTGGACTACATATGCTACAGTAATGAGAGGTTTTTTACAGTAATAGGGGGAAATTATGAAACCTTTTTAAATTTAAGAATATATTGTATAGAAGGTTAAATAAAAAAAGTTGCATATAACCTGTATAATTACTGGACGGGTAGACAGGAGGCTGCGGAGCGTAGGGGGGCGGGGCGCGCGGCGACGGCGCGGGTGCAGGGTGCGCCGTCCGTAGCTCGAACGCCGACGCCAGCAGGTCGTTGAGGTTAGTGGTCAGGCCTTTCAGTGAAGAGAAGGCCCCAGGGGTGCGCCCGTGCCGTCGGTAAGAGGCACTGTTCACGTGCGACACGCATAGACTTATTAGCTCTTCTTTTTCTGCAAATAAAAGCAAATTTTTACTGTGAGATGCTGTGGGATAATTTTCTTTGAAAGTTACTTTGTGTAGGTACAAAAATATTCTATGGATGTATAATTTTTGTTATCTTTGCTTACTTTGTAGGTTTCATACAGTAGGTATGTATGTCTGGGAATTTTACTTATCTTTTTGAGTCAGAAGAATTATGGTATCACTAAGGTATATTTATCCAATAATATCCTGATATTGAGATAATTTTCTTGCAACATCAAGGTCATACATTATTTGCAGTAAATGAGTTGTCTTACATAAGAAAGTAAAGAAGGTTTATTGGTATGCTGCACATTAATGAACTTATATGAGTAAAATTTTATCACATGACACCCAGCTTTGAAGCTATTCTATTCTAATTCTGCAGTTTCTTCTTAATATTTTGTAAATGTATAATATAAGGGGTGTAATAAAGAGTTTCATTACTGATTTTATTACCTGAACTTATTAACAAAATGTTGGCTACTTGAGAAATGAAAAAGATAAAACTAATAAAAGATAAACATAATAAAAGATATTATGATGAACAGATTTATTTTCTCACTGTCACTGATGTTTATGATATCATAACAACAAATTATTTTACACTTGTCATAGCATAATGTATTTTAGGGGTTTTTATACATTGTCCTATGTATATTTTTCATGACTTCTATTCGAGTTAGAATTTTTTGTTCCTTTCTAGAATCACAACAAAAAAAAAATATATATTCATACTTAGGCCTTATCTGGTTTGATTTTTGTTGTTGTTATGCATTATAAAAACACACTCCTCACTCAAAAATGTATGGATCAAAAAGGTATTGAAACAAAAAGAGTATGACAAACTGAGTGGATTTTATCATTTTACTGCTAGTTGAAGCTGTATAAGGTCATAATTTATCACAAACAGAATTAACAGTACAGTAATAAAAACATAATTGAAACTTGTGTTTGTTTTATAGAAGGGCATGTTTTCCAACTTTCTTATACATTTGCTTCTACAAATTAACTTTATATGGTTTACAGTATTTAAGTGACACAAAACTGTTTCATAAAATAATGCACAAAACATTTCAAAGACGGTAATTCAAATATTTAAATATAAATTTGTGTTTACAATATAATAAAATTCATAAAAGATAAGTTGAGATGAAAATGTCTTGGCATAAGTAAAACAACAAAAATTTATTTACTTCTGATTAGATGCTACCTATCCTTGCATATTTGGGATATCTACAATGTTTTCAGAAACAGAAAATTTTGTTTATTTAGATTAAATAAGCACTGAACTCAAATCATTTTAAAAATTAATCCAGCATTAGATAGATAATTATGTTACCCAGAAGTACCAAAGGGACTTCCCACAAGATGAGGAGTTACACATTTGACAGGGACCTTTGGTATTGAATAAGAGAATTGGGTACATGACAAATTTTTTTTTATTTCATATTTAAATAGTTTATCAACAGTAAATAAATATTGCAAAAGTAACAGTATGTTTACAATCAATAGTTTTCTAGATACAGCAATGTGTTCGAGGAGCCGCTGCGAGTCGCCAAAAAACGCTCCATGCAAAACGGTACTGAGCTGTGACGTCACGACTTGTGAATCATACTAAAATTATATGGGCGTTTGGATAAAATATATAATAGCTATGTAGATAATGCATTTACATGCATACTGTCATAGTAAAAATTGTTATATTTAATGTCAGTAAGCTAATGATATTTAAAAATTTAACATATACTATAATAAGTTTTTGCTTCTTTTTTTTAAGTTTTCAAATCTATATAATTTCGATATTAAATTCAAAACTATATTTTTCAAAACATTGTACCTGTCAAAATAACTAATATTTTATAAATAAATTATAAAAACTT
The DNA here is from genome assembly GCA_923062675.1 of Marasmarcha lunaedactyla. Classification (NCBI taxonomy): domain Eukaryota; kingdom Metazoa; phylum Arthropoda; class Insecta; order Lepidoptera; family Pterophoridae; genus Marasmarcha; species Marasmarcha lunaedactyla. The sequence continues at coordinate 5,379,848 of OV281349.1, forward strand.
GCATTTTTAAATTGTGTCATCTACCCAATGAGCTATAGTATAATTTATATAATACCCTACATAAATAAAAATTTAAGCTGAGAACATCAGCTAAATGCTTTATAAAACATAGGGAACTGTCTGTAAAAAAAGCTGTATCTTGCAGATTTAAATTGTCAGTCTCAAATAAATAAGATATATATTGTATAAAATAAATTATTAAACTACTTAATTCATCCTTCACATAACACAATAACCATGTGGTAGTACTTGTTCGTTTTTACTGAAAAGGGACAAGTAAAAAACAAAGTGCTGATTTAAACACTAATAATATTATGTAAATGTTTGCACTGTAACTTCATTCATCGTTTATGAAAATAAATTATCAAAATATTTATTTATAGTAGGTACAAAATAATATTCTTTTAAATTATTACATCTTAAAAATATTCATAACATAAAATCAATATCTGTAAAAATCTTGCTGCATCTATCTTCCACCCAAACCTGTATTATTACATGTTTTCTTTTCTTACACCACAGTAACTATCAAGTATTTATTTCTTCAAAAACTAACATGTGCATAGATAATAAGAAATAAAATGTACAATATTGTATTGAAGCTTATTAACAAATAAAGAAACTAAAGTAATACAAAGTATATGAAGTACTTAATTTTAAGCAATTCTAGTCACATAAGGAGTAATAATAGGTACCAAGTCTATTTCCAACAGCTCATTAATATATTAAATGCTTACCCACACAGCCTCGAGTAGATACATTTTGACGCTGAAGAAAACATTGCAAGTCACGCACTTTTAGGTGGGCTATGGTCTGTCGCATGAGAGGGCGAGTGGATAGCGCCCTGCAAGGAGCACACATCCCACCACCTCGCCGGAGGCAGGCTCCGCAGTACAGGCGCTCGCATTCCGGGCACGCACGCTTTCGCCGGAAAACGCTGAATTGCACAGCACAGCTCTCACACGGCATTTTATTGCACCTGGGTCCCGAATCTCGCATTGAGCATTACTACGTTTTTTATTTTTTGCACACACTTGCTGATAAGATGTTTTAACAGCATAACAGTATTCTAGTATTACTAAAACTTGAGCACTAACACGAATACATTAGATATTCAAGTTGAAAATTATTTTGATGTAAATAAATAAGGCAAAGCACCACAAATATATTCACTTTGCCATTATAGGAGGAAAACAACGAACGTTTCATTCCAGTGATATTGATTGATATTTGTTGTTTGTTTGACGTCTGATGTCGAACTGAAACGTCATAATAGTTGTCATTGTCGTAACGTTTAGAAAGGACGTACGATATTCAATCACCATTAAAATGACCACATAAAATTATTAATAAGCTTTTATTGCAATTTGGGCATATAATTTAGACACATAACAAGAAATTTGCAAATACAGTAATTAAAAAAAGGAAAGAATACTACCGACAAAATTTTTAATTATTACCCATATCCCCATTCCCATAAAACCGGGTTATATGGGTTACACCCGATTAATTACCTATTTTAGTGGGTGATAATGAGTTGTATGAAGAAATTATATCTCATAACATTATATGATTTATAATTAAATTATATCCATCTATATAGGCACACCACGCGCAGAAAAATCAGAGTAGATGTTTGAGTATTACATACCAAGTAGCTATTCAAAGGGATGAAAACATTCCATAATTATCGTATGATTCTTGTATATTCTGATTGAATGAAATATCTCAAATAATAGCTAGGGAACCTCAAGTAAAATTTTTTTTTTGAAATCATTGAAATATTTTTTACGAGTATTGACGTTTTTATTTTAGGTAAAACATGTGCTTATTAATTAAACATTATCATAGTGTTTTTGTATAAATGATTACTACAAAAAATGTTAACTCTAGAGATGACAGTACTATGCATACATATAATATTTATAACATTTGATTTTATGTATAAGAATAGGCCTATTCTTACATACATTCCTGGAATGTTACTTAGTACAAAGCAAGTACTCGCAAAGAAAAGTCATCCGGTATAACGATAATGAAAACCCTTTGTGAAAACCTATTCTTGTGACACAGATTTTGCAATCAAGCATATCTTATAACTCTAAATCCATTTGTAGGGATTTAATGCTACTTGACTTTTTCTGCAATGACATGTACAAATTTTAATGAAGAGTCCTTCGGTCTTTCCGCCTGTTTGCTCCTGGTCTTCGATCGTTACACAACGAAAATACTTACAGATTTATCTTGCGTTTATTATAATGTTGTGTCCATCTTATCTAAGATTTGAAATTACTGTAAAGATTTTGAAATCTAGACTGTTTGATATCTGAGTCTTGTGTATTTGGACCATTACTGCTATATTCGACAAGTTGTCAAAATTAGGCAGCAATTATTAGAATGTCCATGGGTGGCTATCCCACTTAGCCTCAGGTGCGTGCTCGCATGCTGGCTATGAAAATAGTAAAAAAAACGTAAACGTGATTATTACGGCAGTCAGAATAGGAAGGACTGCAGTACCGCTCCGGACGGGATCTCAGCAAAAATCTACTATTAGTATCGTTATTTTCTCGTTGTAGACCCGGTCATAAATCATCCGCGAGGGCCCGGTCCGCTAGGGCTGTGCGCTAGCGGCGTGTGAGCAACGCCGTTATCGATAAAACCTTATTTTGAAAATCAAAGACAGGACTAGTTCTAATCATACACTACATTTCGATATGTACTTATTGAAATTAGTATATGTACTTATATGTTACTTAAGAAACATATTAAATTATCATAATAATAATAATAATTTATCATCGACAGTGTTATCGATTAAGCATAAAATTATAATCACTATTTAAATTTTTAAGACGTTTACTTACTACCCTACTTAGGTACGTATATAACTTTTATTTTTTGAAAAATATAACATTTGCATTTCATGGGTTTATCTAAGATGAATATGAAAAAGTCGGATTGAAACTGACTTTGTGTCAGATTACACGTTTTTAATTTTCATTGAAGTCTGTTTCTTTTAATTAGGCAAAGCCTTTTGTACTAATTTATTCATTTCTTTATACGAGTCTATGTGGCGTAGTCCAGCATTTAACCTCGAAATACTATTAGGCCAAAATTTTATTTCACCACCCTAAAATCAAGGTGGCGGCTAACGCACAAGTTGAATTTGGTCGCGATTTTGAATTTGCACTCCCAGTCACTCAACCTAAAGTCTAGTGAAATAAAATTTTGCCCTAGAATGAATTCGAGGTTAGGCCCTTTTTTTCCAACCCAACCGGACTGGGCTAGCTGTTCATAAGTGATAACTTTTATTATCTTCAGTACGCGCTCATGCGCATACGTCACAAAAATTTATCATGATAATATTGTACGTAATTTCAACAATACGGTCGAAGCTGAGGTGTCCGAGTGGTTAAGGAGTTGGACTTGAAATCCAATGGGTTTTACCCGCGCAGGTTCGAATCCTGTCCTCAGCGACTATTGACTTTTTTATGAACTACCTTTTGATTATTTCATGGCGATGAAAAGTTTATTTTACATTAAATTATTTTTGAATATTGTTCGTTGTTTCATTACAATTGTAGTTTAAGGGATTGCATAGTTTAAATGGTTGTTATTCTATATGCTATTTTAAAAATATTTTTAGTAACCAAATTCTTACATTCTTAGCCATGACAGTTGAACTGCTTAAGGAATAAAACGTTACTTATTGATTTCATTGATAAGTAGGTAGGTAGGTAAATCTTTCATGTTTTGAAGTATATCTACCTAACTCACGTACAATTGTTGATTAATAATGAACATTTTACAAAGTATAATTATTGATCAGTTGACGCGATTTATTAGCAAACTAAATAATAGTTGTATTATTTTTATTACAATAAGTACTTGGTACGGATATTGTCTGTATTTGTTACCCGAAACGTGGCTAGATGGCGTCGCATGTTAGATCATTGATTTTTTGATGACATTATGCACTTTTATAGAAGACTTACGATTAAATAATAAAATGGAGTCTAGCGCATTGTTAAGTTTGATTACGAAGATTACCGCTAGATGGTTTTGTAGGTGTAATTGATTCAGCGAATAGAATTTTTATCATTCACTGACTACGATGTTTTAAAAAAATATACATACCTCTAATCTCTAAATCTAATCTTATGATAGGTACCTAGGGTATGGAATTTTATTTCTTTCTAATAAATAATGCAATACCTATAACTAAATACTGTTCATTAAATAAGATTGTTCAAACAACAGACAGAAGAAGAAACAATGTTTTTATGGTAATGGTTGGAAAGTTTTCTTTATGTTTAAACATTCAAACGTAACCCAAACTCTCCAATCTCGTAGATGGCATACAAGACCCAGGTTTAAAAAGTTATTCCTCTGCAGGACAATTTAAACCACCACAACCTGCACCAGCCCCTTTGCCTGCACATTGACAACCTTGGCCATTGATGTTGTTTGCAGTTCTCTGTTTATAACGTTCTTAAATTTGTGCGTAGAATGAAACACAGGAAATCACCAGGTCATGATGAACTCAGTTTAAAACACCTTACTTAAATGTGCTTGGCGTATTGTATGTGATATCTCTACAACCTGTGACAACGTCGGATTACCTTCTAATTATATGAAGATAATCGTTGGTTTTGCAAATAGTAGAACTTGTGATCTTGGGTGGTCCGTGATTCAACCATCGAATATCTAGGGTTGGGTATCATATTGCAAATTCGTCAAAGATTGATTCGACGGCCGAGTCGCCTCAGTGGGAGAAGTCCTGCCTCATACGCTGGAAGTCTGAGGTTCGAGTCGTGGACATTCATTTGTGTAATGAACACAGATGTTAGTTCTAAGGTCATGTTTGTTTATATTTATATATATATTTCTATTCTGGGTTCCCTTAGTTCGCTGCTTGATTCTGCACTCTGCGTACTTAGCGGCCATAAAGTTGGTGTCTATGTCTGGGAAAAAAAATTATGGATTCGTAGTGTTGTTAAAACGAAACTGACGGTTACCGGTGCAGAGAAAGGCCCAAAACTTATTTCGGAGGTGGTATGGTTTAAACGCATGGCTGTAAGCTCGACGTAACGTTCAAACACCTGGAACACATACTGACTCCTAAACGATGATGATATCGAGAGGGAGAAGCAAGCACTTTGTTCGGTGCTTGTCCATATATTTGGCAGGTGAAGTGATTTAGTGATGTGGACGTTATTTAACGCGTACTGTCAGTGTCTAATTACCCGCAATTCTCTGGACTAACTTACAGTACCGTAAGTGAAATAAGATGGCGCTTGTTGTATTCTTATGCGTTTGCCTCGATTGTGCGGTAGTGCATCAAGTATGTTCGTAGTACCTCGGGTATAAATATTATTGCCATTGTGAGATCGCGAATTCCTTCTTTCTGGTTGAGTCTTTTAAGGACCAATATTTAAGTTTTACGGGCAGTGGAATATGTATAAATATTGGCAGACGTGTCCATATATTTGAATTTTCATAAGTTGGTTGTGTAGTTATTCTTTTTTAATTGTTTCATTATTGTTATAGTTTTAATTACCTATATAAGGGAAAATATGAGGCCCTTAACAATAAAAGAAAAACGTTAGATATCATTAATGAACTACCATTTGTGTTAGATATAGGTATCAATTTGATATTTTCTTAGTTTGATTGATTTAGTCAAAAATTCATTAAGTATGTTCTATTAGGGATCTCTCAATATTATCTGTTGTTAATAGGTCTTTACCTATGAAACTGCCGTTTTGCCGTACTGGCCATTTCAAATGAAAATATATTTTTTTTTGACTGATAATTCTAATTTCAAATTAATTTTATTTGACAAACATGGAATTCTTTTTCTAAAATCGTCATTTGTTTAATAGTTAGTGTTTTGTTTTCAACGCATTCGAACATTTTTCGTCATCATGGATAAGTTAAAAATTCGAGTAATTATGGAGTATGAGTACCGTCGTGGCAGCAAAGCGGCACAAGCGGCACGCAACATCAACGACGTTTACGGAGCGAACACTACAAACGAACGCACCACCCGTTACTGGTTTACCCGCTTCCTTTCTGGAAATTTTGACCTGAAAAATGAACCCCGTGGTCGTCCGAAAACTTTGGTCGACAATGACGAATTAAAGGCAATTGTGGAAGCTGATGAAACTCAATCCACGGCTGAATTAGCAGCAGCTTTCGACGTTAGCATCAAAACAATATTGGTCCATTTGCGTCAAATTGGCAAGGTAAAAAAGCTTGACAAATGGGTACCCCACGAACTCAATGACCGCCAGCGCGAAGTACGCGTGGAGACGTGCCTTGCACTGCTCAGCAGGCATACAAATGAAGGAATTCTGAACCGCATTGTTACTTGTGACGAGAAATGGATCCTGTTTGACAATCGTAAGCGCTCAGCAAGTTGGTTGGACCCTGGTTCAGCACCCAAACAATGCCCTAAACGAAAACTTACCCCTAGAAAAGTGATGGTCACTGTTTGGTGGTCTAACGCGGGTGTAATTCATCACACCTTCTTGCCAAACGGGACAAGCATTACTGCAGATGTGTACTGTGAAGAACTGAACACAATGATGAAGAAGCTCGCACGTCTCCAACCAGCTTTGGTCAATCGTTCGGCTCCACTGCTCCTGCACGACAACGCGCGACCTCATACTGCACAGCAGACGGTCTCCAAGCAACAAGAGTAGGGGTTGGAAGTTCTCCGTCATCCGCCGTACTCACCAGACCTTGCGCTTACAGACTTCTACTTTTTCCAGAATTTGGATAACTTCTTGGCGGAAAAAAAATTCAATACCCGAGAGGCAGTACAAAATGCCTTTGAAGAATTTGTTGCCTCCCGTCCAGCTGATTTCTTCAAGAAAGGCATCAATAAGCTACCAATGCGTTGGCAAAGATGCATTGATTGCATGGGTGATTATTTTGATTAATAGAAATAAAAAATATATAAAAAAATTACGCTTCATTTATTTCGTGAAAAACGGCAATTTCATAGGTAAAGACCTAATATTATAACATGTATCTCCAACAAATTGTCATTACAACGGTTACGGGATACGGAAAAAGTTACGAACCTAAAAGAGATTAATTTGCCTATGATGAAAATCTGCCAAGAATGGTGTAAAAAAATAACCAATTTTTTTTTACTGAGCGCCCGTTGCGGCGCGCTGGACGCTGTTACTGACGGCGGCGCCTGCAGCACCCGCGTGCGACCTCTAGAACGACGTGGCTTACGATCATCTCCCACCAGTAACCTCGGAGGGAGATGAGGCACTGTACCTACCTAAATATTTAAGGCGGTTAGTTACCTTCTCAAGGCTCAAAAAGTAGTTACTGTGCTGTCTTAAACTATTTTCATACTAGTCATTCAACTTAATCAGGTGTATCGGTTTAGGTGAGATATTAATTAGGTGGATTCTTTTTCTCAAAATATGGTAACGAAACTTAAGTTTCGATGCTAAATAGATGAGGTGGAAGACAAGGTATGCTCTCTTCATCTACATTGAGAAGTATCTTCAATTTCTTTTATACCAGCACTAGATATTGATTCGTGTATGTAAAGTAATATCGTTATGTTTCAAATTTTGTTAAAGTATATCTTCAATATATCATTTTATATTTATACTTTTAATCTTATTATAAATTATAAATAAATTTGTAATTAAAGGTTTAATATCTAATTTTATCTGAGTGTTGTATGTAAATATGATAAAAAAAACTTTAATACTACTTCTTTTTTACGAGGATTTATTAATTAGGTAGGTACACATAATTTTCAAATTAAGTAATATCAGCATAGGTTTAATAATAATTGTGTTGACAGGTAATAATAACCTTTTGCGGAATCCCCATATTTGAAATATATGCATAATTTACAAAAACAGTAGGTATGTGGGGTCATTGAACTTTCAACTTTAATTTTTTACTAATTACACAATGTAACTAGAAGAAATGCAACCTGGTCAATTATACGTATCTATAATATATTTAGTTAAGGTAAGTAGGTAGGTATATCATACTACATAGCTGGTACATACAAGTACTGCATATGCAGTATATATCTATATAAAATAGATTATATGTATTCAATAAATTTCAATACGCTGGACCGATTTAAAATATTTAGTCATTAGAAAACCACATCATCAAATAATCCTGAAAGCTGGACGGGTTTTTGCAATTATAATTTTAATCTATTCAATTGTGCACTAATCTTAATAATTAAAAACGCGCTAGGGGCGTAAGTTGCATACGCGGCAAAAATTTACTTGCCAGGTTTATTGCAACCCACCAAGTAAACTTGACTTAATGAATTTTCTAAATCTCCTGAATATTTAATGGCCAAGGAAATTGAAGCATCTGCGTTGTTTTAAATAAACTGGAATGGAAGATAGATTATTAAATAGGAAATAATTCTTCGGAGCTAAGCGGAAGTGGCGGGGCGAGTTCCGCCTGGTGGTGGCGGAAGTCGAAGGGTGGTTTAGATTATAAATACACATAGAGCAGCCCGCGGTTTCGCTTGATTAAATAAAAACTTCATTATACCAGGTGACTTTTGTACCGCGCGGAAAATCGGTACATAGACAAAATAAACAATAAAGCATAACTCTCCATACATAACTGTCCATACATAACTCTCCATACATAACTCTCCATACATAACTCTCCATACATAACTCTCCATACATAACTCTCCATACATAACTCTCCATACATAACTCTCCATACATAACTCTCCATACATAATTCGCAATTGACCGGCAAGGATTTGTTTGAAAAGTCGATTCACCCGATATGTTAGGGTATTTTTGGTATTACAAGCGCAGGATATTATTACTAATGCTGCGTTCCGTTTGCCGATTACAGCGCTCACAGCGCTCATATACCCGTTCCGATTGCCCGTGAGCGCGCTCACAGCGATATCGATACGTCATCAATGACGTCATAAACGCCGCCATCTTCCCGCTCACAGTTACTTTTGTAACTAAGAGTTGTAACTTTAGACTTAAGCGACGAATAATCAGAATGTTAGCGCGATATTTACCGTCCCGATTCCAATAGCACTAAAATGCTGCGTTCCGTTTGCCGATTACAGCGCTCACAGCGCTAAAAGTGCTCAAAACCGTTCCGATTCGTTTGAGCGCGCTAAAAGTGTTATTAGTGCTATTGCAATCGGAACGGTAAATATCGCGCTAACATTCTGATTGTTCGTCGCTTAAGTCAAAGTTACAATATCATTAAGATCTTTGACCCTGAATGAAGCAGGAGCCATTTTTTCATATTATTACAAAAGAAAATTAATAAGCAAGCTTTTAAAATCTTTAATCGACTAATAAAAACATCAACAAAGTAACGTCATGTGTCAGTATTGACAGGCTGCTCACAGCGACCATGCTCCGTAGCTTGGGCACTGCAGTTACTGCAGCCGTGACCGTAACGAGCTGCATAGTTTGTGAGTGAAATTGTTGGTCAAATCAGTTGGGAGACTTTTTATTGACTTTCAAAATTACTAGCTTTTAGCTGTTGCTTTTTTGGATTAAAAGTTAAGTGACTTAGTTATTCTTCCCCCTTGTCCGTTCTTATGCAAAAGTTTAAGTTGATCGATCGAGTGATCACTTTCTTACATCTAAAAAGCTTCTCTAAAACATTTAGATTTTTGGCCTTTTGCTAAAGTTATAAGTATTCCATGAGTTCTTGGTGTAAAAGGTAGAAACCCTGCACCGATATCATGTAGTAATTATTGTCATCAACGAAGTCGTGCCCCTCTACTTTCTTGGTCGAGGTCGCGCACTGGATGGCAATAACGAACACCTGGGTTCCAACCCAGTTAGAGCAGCTATTGCGATCATCGACTCAGAATTCTATTTATGAATTTTCTATGAATTTTATTTATTTAAGTTTCCCTTTCAGTTCGTTTTCGTATAAGGTTTTCTTGGTATCTGGCATTTACCGTCGCTTCATAGCGATGCAAGTTTTATTTATATCATGTTTATTTCAATTTTTCTTAAAACAAAGCACGTAATTTGGGACAAACATTGTGATAATTTGGATGGCCTTGAAATGGAGATGCACTGTTTACACCTTCCCCCTGGGCTCCAATTTCGGCGGAAACACATAGGGTTGGTACCTATTGTATGCCGAAGTATTCGAAACTCATTCTCCACAAAACTTCATTACATTTCACAAACATACTTTACCAATTCAACATAGGGTAAAAAAAACAATAGTAATGGAATGAATGAAATAGTATGCAAATAACGAACATAATTAGATGAAAACATTCGTCTGGTACGTATTGACATTAGAGGTTAAACGTACCAAAAACACATATCGTGTACCTATTTTACATAATTGCTCAACTAAGTATTGGTCTACAGACGCAAGCAAAACATAAAATGCATTTAAAACTTACAATAACATTGTTGTAAGATAATTTTTAATTATTTTTATGACCTATTTTTGACCGGACTTGTTTACGTACAAGTCTGGTACTATGTCGCGTTTTTAAAATGTATACTCCAATGTTTAATTTATTCGTAATTCTTACAAATTCTCTTGTAATTTTAATGCCAGTAAATACGACAATCGGCGTAATAGTGGCTTAAAGTTGTCTATATTTCGTACTCCGTAGTTACAAGATGGATTGGACAACGTCATAAAAGTTACTGAAAGGCAATGGATGCGGTTCGCTTAAGATTAAAGGGCGCTTAGAGAACCTTCGGGGACGCCTTTGTGATGCAGATGATGCTGAAAGAGGGAAGTATTTAGAGTTAGTAGGTACTGCAATATGATAGTCCAGTTCTTCATTTGGTAAGAAATGCCTTTTGTAATAGAAATGCCGTAATTGATTAACGGTACAAAATAAAACAAATCCATTGTCGTAACAATCCTCAAAATCGACTGATGCTTTTGATCTTTAGTGTGCCACAAAGAATCAAACATAGATACGTTTAACACATTACCTCTTCTTTTTGTCGCGCAGTCGGGTAATTAAACAATAAATGTATTATAGTAAAAAAGTCTGAAATTAATAAAATGAGTGCGTAAAAGACATAACCAAACACATAGGTACATTATTCATAAGTAAATATACACAGCTGAATTACTAAAAGAAACGGATAATTATTACGCAGTACAGTCAACAGCTCGTCAACCTAAAACAAAATATCAAATTTCCTCAATCGATTTTGAACCCTTTAAAGATGACGTTAAGAAAATTTGACATTTCGTGGTAGGTGGATGAGCTGTCGATTGTACATTGAAGTCTAAGCAAATATAAGCATGTTTTGAAGTCGTCGTTAGAGTTAATATGTTCCTAAGTAGGTGTTCCTAGCCATGTCTGTGACAGGTTGAAATTCGCAAATATTTGTATTGGACGCTACGTTCTTTTACCTTCATCCAGTTACCGTTCATGCAGTCAGATAGTGGAATTCACTCTCTTATAAAATCCACGAGTGAAACACTACTTATCTTTAAAAAAAGAGTTAGAGACCACTACTTTTCACTTATTAAGTAAGTTATTTATTGTTTTGGCATTTATACATTTTCCTTTACACAATTTTAGATTGTTTATATTTTATTGTATTTTTTTTACATATGTATGTATATGAGTATGTGTAAGTTTACTTACGGTATTAAGTATATAATTTATGTATGTTTAAATTAGGTACATACTACTTTGTTATATACTAATCTCTCCTCTCACAGGTCGGCTTGAAGAGATTTCTTTTAGAAATAAGCCGTACCTTTGTACATATTTAGTCTTTAAGGTATTTTATGTTGTTTTTATATGTGTGTACAACACTATTAAATAAGCTTTATTTAAACAATAAAGTAAATGACAAACACACCCACTGTTGTGACCCCAAATTAAGCAGAGCTTGTGTTATGGATGACCGTACAGCGAACCAGGGGTACCCAGAATACACACACATATATAAATATCAACAACTGTGACCCGAGAACAAACATCTATGTTCATCACATAAATGAATGGGACATCCGGGACTGGAACCTGGGACCTCCGGCGTATGAGGCAGGGCTACTACCACGCTACTCGGTCGTCAATACGAGAACATCATTGCAGAGAACCTCTATATCGAACTAGATCTTTGTTACTTGGAACAGGGAGATTCTTTATATAGTATAGATAAGCTATAGAAAGAAGGAATTTTTGAAAATTCTTTCACTCCGGAGTGTAATTGCCAAGTTGTCAAATTTTACGAAAAAGTCACTTGGATTAGCGTTTAAGAATTAGTGACACGTCATAGCTTGCTACGGCTAATTTAAAAATTATTCTTGAACCATACAAAAACACATTTTTGAAACTGTAAGCAGACTGTAGACGCAAAGCTTGTGTTTTGAACGATCAGCCACATCCATCTTCATCATCAAGTCCTTGTTTCTCAAACTACCAAAATTGGGTACTACTGCTAAAAATTATAGAGACGTACAATAAAATCGAATAGCGTACATGCCTGCAACGCGGCAGGGCAATGTTACTGCCAGTTCTTTTACCACTGTACTCGGTGAATTCAAATAATCCAGTGCCATTTGAATTTTGAGATTTCATTATTTTTTAGGTTATGCATTATAAGCAATAGCTGAGAATAAACCTTATGGATAAACGTGTAATCACCGCGTTCCTTCAAATGAGATGAAGAAAAAAAAGCGGTTCCGGTTTGCGTTAAAAAAAATAGTTGATATTGTTCCTTTCATTAATTGAATGTAGTTACTAATAGTTCGAAGGCATGCTGAGTAGGTGTTTGTTCTTACACACGCGGTCCGTTAGTCAGTGAGCGTCAACAAGCAGAATGCTGAGTCAGCGCGGAGACTGCATGACGCAATGTGTAACTTGTTATTTCCAAGATGAAATAAAGCCGTGTTTACAAAGACTGTATTTTATAAACTGTACCCAGATGCACCTGATGAATTTGCACACGTGTCTTACTTATGTTTCTTTCCTTAGTTTCGAAGGGTTCGCCCTAGTGTAACATTGCAGTTGTTGCTGTAAAGTATGAAAATTAACTTGTTTGTATTTGTATGCTATAAATTACTGTTATTGTAATGTGGTAAGATTTGTTTATATTTTTTTTTACTATATTCATAGCCAGTTTACACGCGTTAAGTGGTTAAGTTGGTAACTAAATTTTAAGTTAAAAATTACTTGTAAACAGTCAGTTAAGTGACAAGTGGTAATTTAAAATGTAGTACGCAAGTGATTAAAGTAGATTGTAGGATTTGTTCTATTTTTCCGATAAGTAGGTGGGTGGGGCTTCTCACTCAACACGTTTGAACGTGATTTTTTAGTTAAGTGCATAAGTTGCGGGTGTAAAGCGGATGGCGGCCAGAGCTCGTATTTATTTCGCATTAACTCTTTTTTTTCAAAATATCGGAGTGGAGTTTAGTTTCAACTTTAAAATTTGTTCAAGAATATTTAAAATAGGAATGCTTGTGGAACAAGCAGAGTAAAAAATTTAGAAAAAAAATTGTCTTGTAGAAATTTTAATTTCCGAAACAAATTCTTCTTTGTATTTGTCCAAAATCGCGTTTACCACATATTTAAGTACAGATTTCACGAATTCCTTGACATTCATCGCTGTTCATCTTCATTGAACTAATGAGCTTAATTACTTAACACGTTTGGACACACAAGTGACATGTAGTAACTTAAAATTTAGTTACCAACTTAACTACTGAATACGTGTAAACCGCGCATTAGTGCCATCAGCATCCATGGACCTCAATATTCGCAGGGGTTTTATTTTTTGGTTTATTGAAAAAGGATTAGCCGTTTGTCTTCTATCTCACCTGATGGAAAGTGACGATGAAGACGAAGGTGTTACACGTCTATCCACGAGATGCCTATTCACTCGACGCTTGAAAGAACTAGGACTATAGTTTTCTTGAAAAACAGACGCAGGCAGTTCATTCCACACCTTGGCGACCCGCACCAAAAAACTATCGAAGCGTTTGGTTCGACTTCTGGGGATATCTACTATGAAGGGATGGAAGGCCTGTCTGCGTTTAGTAGTGATTGTGATAATTATCCCGACTAATGATGCGATGCCGGTCGTAGACTTCAATTGAAATTCCCTTCCCTTTAATCGGAACGTAACCACGTAACCGAAATTATTAAGGCAGTCAAAATAGGAAGGACTTTAGAACCACTCCAGACGAGATCTTAAGAAAGCAAATCTACTACCACGGTAGCAAGGTTGTTATCAATTGGGAAGTCTATGAGTTTTTGTTCACCTTTTAATTGAGTAGATTTGGTTGAAATGTGGTACGGTTATAATAACTCGGTATGAATCAATAATAATTTGTCAGATCAATCACAATTACAGTTTTGTACATAAAGTGGTATATTACAACTTAAATATTGTATTTAAAACAAGCCTTAGTTAAGATTATAACTCAATTAAGCAAGCCAGTTACATAAATGTTTGAATCTAATGGGCCCTACAATTGACCCTCAGAATCGAGGTTTACATAAAATTATATATTCACCTAAAATATGCCCTGCGGCCTTTGAGGACTGTAAACATTTTTACGTGGAGTAAACTAAAATTGTCTTTTCAAACAAAAAAAAAGGAAGATAACACCAGTAGAGGGACATCCCCTAATGATTTATGAAACTTTACTAAAACTACCTCTAATCTTAGTTTTTCAGACAGTTCTGTCTATAGTATAAAGCAAGATTTTTTAATTGCGGGCCTTCATAGGTCGATCATTGGGCGCTGGTTTAATTTATTTTGTAATTCTAGTACCGTACCTACACACGGGCTCTAATGCAGAAATAGTAAAAGTTACAAGTACTTAAATACTGTACAAACAATTTTCTTATTTTAAAAACTATGTTAGCACTAGACCAATGTAAAACTATCTTTACAATTTTCTTCAAAGTTTACTAAACAGCAAAGCCTTGCACTCGCGAACATCAGGCGATGCTGTGTCTAGCTGCGTCAGCGCCGCGGTCGCCGACACCTGACCCGGCGCTGCCGGTGCTGACTGCGCTCCCTAGACACATGCCAATAGATCGAACCATCGTCAATATTTGCTTATTTTGCTAGAATACGATGAAATATTCGATTTGAAATATCATTTAATATTGTTAATAAAAATACTAGATATTTTCTGCGATTTTGTTCATATTAGTTAGTTTTAAAAACTATACAATCAAAGTTAACCTTTATGTGTATTTTCTAGGTTATATTTTATACATGTTGAACTCCTCTCATTTGTTTTAGCGTGACTAAGGACCAAACATTCCAAAAGACAAACTTACACAATTGTAATATTAATACAACTAAAATTGTTGCTTAATAACTTCATTGACGTATTTCCAAGTAAGTAGGTTGAATCATAGGACAATTCCGCGATATCCCGCACGATGTTTATTCGGTCATGAAGGCTGGGGTTGGCCACCTGTGAAATGGTCTGTTGCCCGTAAACCTGCCTGGTGAACCGAGGGTGGGACCTTACGTGTGTTGTGATATTAATAGGTATACCTTGTATGGATAAAGATGCTCCAGTGATGCGATATTTTGAAATTTTTGGACGTGCTGGTGTTAATTATATAGTTAGATTCGCTTGTTATATGAAATCATAATGTAGGTATCTATTCGTAGAACTGAGATATTGTAACTATTCTCCGTAACCTACACATATACAAATGTATTACTAATGTAATATCGCCGATAAGTTCATTTGCTTTCATGCTGTAATCACTGGAACTATCGGTCCAATAAATACATCTTTATGTGTTGAATTAAACACAAATTGGTTTGAGGTTATGATTTT
Organism: Marasmarcha lunaedactyla; assembly: GCA_923062675.1. Lineage (NCBI taxonomy): Eukaryota > Metazoa > Arthropoda > Insecta > Lepidoptera > Pterophoridae > Marasmarcha > Marasmarcha lunaedactyla. Next base: position 5,395,667 of record OV281349.1, read on the forward strand.
TGTCATAAAATTCCCATGGCATCAGGAAAGACGCAGGTGAAATACAAAAAAGTTTTGGACCACAATCGTTTCATAAAAAAAGTATTAACTTTATAAACACACCAACTGTCTGGCCCGAAAGTAAGGCAGAGCTTATGCTATGGATGACCATACAGCGGACTGGGAAGCCGGGAATCGACAATAAACATACATTTAAAAATATTAACAACCATGACCCGAGAGCCAAAATGTGCGTTCATCACACAAATGGTTGTCCCGACCAGGATTAGAACCTGGTGCCTCCGGAGAATGAATGAAAATAGAATGGACTCAATAATTATATTATCTTATCACTCTAATATTTCCTGTCCTCGTGTCTCAAAGGCCAGTTATCAATTGGGGCCTTATTATTTTCCTGCCTCGCTTCTCAGTACCGCTTCGAATTCAACAACCCTGTCCGTGGCGTGACCAATTTGTGACTCATTGCTTTGCACACAAAACAAACAGATATTCAAGCAAATGTCCTCCATATTGGCTTAACAAGGATAATTGATTTATGTCTTCTCGGATGATCTACATACGGAACGTTACACAAGTGTACCTGGCGGATGAAATCCATTTTAAAGTAGGTACTGAAGTTATTGTATAACGGTACTTTTTATCATTTAGAGTTGGGTGAGAAAATTCGCTTGAAGACACAGTCAAGCAACTGCCTAAGGAGGGTATTTTACGACATATACCTAAGATCATTATATCAATATAGTATATCTTAATAATGTAATAAATAAATATGAGTCATTTCGTCTTTGATCAAAATTTTTTTACTTTTGCTAGTGGATAGGATCGTAGAAACAGGTCTTGCCATATTGAATTCATTTATTTTCATCATTACCTGATACAAAATCCGCCATATTCTTGTAAGGTACATAATTATTGTAACGGTTTTATTGATGGATAAAAAATAAACACAACAACATTTTTGGCTTAAGTTCACAATATGCTTAATGGTTTTCTAAAATTATACTTGGCAACACAGTTAATATAAAATAAAAAAAGATTCTGCTGCGACCTGCCTGGCAGTTCTAATCTTAGCCATTTTCGACTTTTTCTTATTTTCCTCTTATTATTAATAAAGGTCGCAGGAAGTCGTTGGATGCAGAGCGCGTGCGACCGGTCGCTCTGGAAGTGTTTAGAGGCGGCCTATGTTCAGCAGTGGACGTCCTGTGGCTGATATGATGATGATGATGATTCTCTATTCTGTATAATAAAACAACACACACTGCTGAAGCAATAGCATAACCAATTTTTGCTCCATTGCAACCATAGATGACAATAATAGGATCAATGATAACGTAATATGACATATAGAGGTCATATATTTAGGATCACAAATAGGATCCTATATACGATCATAGATATATGACAGTGTAATACCCCCCAAAGGTCCTCTTACGCAGGCCTGAGTAAAGACTTTAGGTCAGAGTTAGGTAACTCAGGTTAAAATATTGATATGTTTCTGTCTAAGTCCAATAGAAATTGATATTGACAGAGGGACATTAAACATTGAATTTAAGTTTTTGAATCAGTGTGATGTTGTTCTGTAATGAGTGTTAAGGAATGTATGAGGAATCCAAAATTATTCTATTTCTAAAGTAAAGAAATAATAATCTTGAAAATGAGGTTTTTGTTTTTTTCCGTTTGGGCTGTATTTGTTATTCTAATGTTTTCAAAATATCTATCTACAAATAATGATTTCTATGTATACAGATACTATTTTTTACGATTTATAAGCATCTCAATACAATCAAAGCTTTTTTACGTAACATTTGTCAATAGTTTCATTAACTTTATAATTTTAACTGATATAGATAGAACCTACGTTAAATAAAAAAGTTAAACAGTTTGCCAACTTTAACTTGAAAACTATGCCGCTAGTGGCGTGAGTGCGGCTGATGTCCCTGGATGATTAGATAGACAAGGACGCTTTCTAGTAAGTTGTGTACGAAAAAATAAAACGTCAATCAAAATATGTAAACTAAACATTAATGATGTCCATAAGTTGAAATGAAATGAAATATTTATTAATTTATCAACAATGACAATTACTTGTTCTTATTGACGTCAAATAAAACATGATTCTACCACCAGTTCAGAAAAACCTTCGTGAAGAAGAACTGGCAAGAAACTTCACGGCTATATTTTTTTCAAAATAAATTTACAGTCTCTTTATGTCTATACAAAATTATTCTTTTCTGCATCTGTTAGCCCGGCGAGTAAATCCCCCCAAGTATCCAAACAACGAACACCCTCAAACGGCACCCGTTCACGAGTTAACGCGGGATCCAGCCATCGCCCTCCTCAACCATATTAGAGGGAAGTTAGGTACTTATGTATCATAGTCGTTAATTAATTAATGACAATATAATCCCCAAAAACACCTGTCATTAATGATGTCCATGAGCAAGCCATCAGGTGGATGGGGTCGTTCGCTGGCTATGCCAAAATCTAGGTTTTCAAAAATTTCGGACACCCAAAAGTATATTGTAACTTATAATAATAATAAATCCCCAGACAAATACACCAATTACATTCTGTGTTCATCATACAAATAAATGCCCCGGCCAGGCTCGAACCTGGTACCTTCGGCTACCGACCACTGCGCTACTCGGCCGACAAAAAAGCTTGTTCTCAAATATTTAACTTCAAATTGTTAAGTAACTTATATTCTAATTAAAGTTTTATTCCACATCTATATAATTTTTTGATGTACGTACCTTGTAAATCTCTGCTCCGTTTTTAATAAAGTTAAAGGAATAAAAGTAAGCTTAATAAACAACACAAATAATATTTATACTATTATAGTTGCTTTAAGGACCTTAATATCACTAGACCAGCATAATATTGTAAAAATTTTATTAAGTAGGTGTTAACTCTGTAAATAAGGGAATTAACTGTCATATAAAGTTTTTTAATTTCATAAAGATGCGATCTTTTTTGTCATAAATGTTTTCGCGAAAGGCCGTTGCAGAGTAATGTGCCGGATTCGATGTTTGTCACAAATCCAACCATGACGACCCTGGCCACTCCGCCATGAGTGTGCCAAGACCAGGCTCGTGCGTTTAGATAACCTCTATGTGTTTTTTTTAGGTAAAGGTATTTGTCATACATGAAATAAAAAATGTATAGCCCATTCGGTGGATAATTTTGATTCAATTAATTTTTTCCTAGCATATTATGATAATTTTTGAAGGATTCAAGGTTGATATATATAAATATATTAATATCGTAGTATGCCGATTGTTTTCAACACAAGATTTAGCAACATTATTGGCTTCAGTAACCAAGAACATAATCACAACATTAATAAGATTCAAAGTTACTCAAAATACCTGTAAACTTTTAAATTTGCTCGATTTTTTAATTAATAGGTAGGTATCAAAATTTACACAATGATTTAAAATTTCAGTTAACAAGCTAAGCCATTATAAACTACCCTACTTATAACATTTGTTAAGATAAATAAGTAGGAAACCACCCAAATAATAATCAATAAATATAAACCAAATGCTGGTAATCTGATTACAATAAATAATGTTGATTTTAGTTTTTTTACCTTTTTTTATCTATACAAATATTATAAAGAGGAAAGGTTTGATTTTTTGTTTGTTTGTTTGTTTGTATGAATTGAATAGGCTCCGAAACTACTTGGCAGATTTGAAAAATTCTTTCACTGTTGGAAAGCTACATCATTTCTGAGTGACATAGGCTATATTTCATTTTCAAAAAAAATAGGCATCCTTACTAAAATTACGATAACGTAATCCAAGGTGTGAAAAAAATATCAAAAAACTACCTTACATCGCGTGCGCTGCGAAAACTATTGATGATAGAACAAAATGATATACTACATTTTTTTAGAACACACCATTATCTACAAAAAATCAGCGGCAGCATATCTCTAACTATTACAGTCATGTCACAATAAGCGTTTTTTTATTGAAAAAAAGAAATTAAAATACCACCGCTACAAAAAGCTCTTTATTTGTACCTTGGTATTAACCCTTATCAAAATAAATGATGTATTATTTAAGACTGCTTCAATATCTTTATATTAATTTTTGAATTATTCGATTCTGACAATCCATTCAAAAGATATCACGAGTTAAAAAAAAATTAAAAAATACACTGTATTCGGCTAGCTATGCGTTGTAGGCGTCACTCGGGCAGGGGTACGGGAGGGGGGTTAAGATCACGAAATAAACTTGCCGCGCGGCTTACTCGCGCGGTCGGCTCCCTACGTGATGGACGTGTGCGGAATTTACGCTTGATAATAATTCGTTTAGTAAGTAACTAAACCGATTTAAAAAGTTCTTTTCAGAACTAAACCCATTTATATAAAATATTGTTCACTTAGTTATTAACCTAATAAATTACTTGAATATTTTTCATGATTTTCAATTTAATTTTAATAAATAGTAGGTAGTTGTGTACGTTGTAATATAGTAGCATATATAGCTTACAGTTATGCTAATTTAGTTCAAAGGCATTTTTTCTTTTGTCATTTTGAAATGCCTAAAAGATCAAGATCTCAACTTTCTAGAAATAGTTCCCAGGCCAGGGCATCAAAAATACGTCGAAATGAAGAATCTTCATCAGAAACTGAAAATCGTCTTTCAATTCATAGACAATATGTGGCACAATCGCGTGCTAGAGAGTCGAGTACCGAGCGTTCGCAACGGCTCGCATATTATAAAGAGGAAAGGTTTGATTTTTTGTTTGTTTGTTTGTTTGTATGAATTGAATAGGCTCCGAAACTACTTGGCAGATTTGAAAAATTCTTTCACTGTTGGAAAGCTACATCATTTCTGAGTGACATAGGCTATATTTCATTTTCAAAAAAAATAGGCATCCTTACTAAAATTACGATAACGTAATCCAAGGTGTGAAAAAAATATCAAAAAACTACCTTACATCGCGTGCGCTGCGAAAACTATTGATGATAGAACAAAATGATATACTACATTTTTTTAGAACACACCATTATCTACAAAAAATCAGCGGCAGCATATCTCTAACTATTACAGTCATGTCACAATAAGCGTTTTTTTATTGAAAAAAAGAAATTAAAATACCACCGCTACAAAAAGCTCTTTATTTGTACCTTGGTATTAACCCTTATCAAAATAAATGATGTATTATTTAAGACTGCTTCAATATCTTTATATTAATTTTTGAATTATTCGATTCTGACAATCCATTCAAAAGATATCACGAGTTAAAAAAAAATTAAAAAATACACTGTATTCGGCTAGCTATGCGTTGTAGGCGTCACTCGGGCAGGGGTACTGGAGTGGGGTTAAGATCACGAAATAAACTTGCCGCGCGGCTTACTCGCGCGGTCGGCTCCCTACGTGATGGACGTGTGCGGAATTTACGCTTGATAATAATTCGTTTAGTAAGTAACTAAACCGATTTAAAAAGTTCTTTTCAGAACTAAACCCATTTATATAAAATATTGTTCACTTAGTTATTAACCTAATAAATTACTTGAATATTTTTCATGATTTTCAATTTAATTTTAATAAATAGTAGGTAGTTGTGTACGTTGTAATATAGTAGCATATATAGCTTACAGTTATGCTAATTTAGTTCAAAGGCATTTTTTCTTTTGTCATTTTGAAATGCCTAAAAGATCAAGATCTCAACTTTCTAGAAATAGTTCCCAGGCCAGGGCATCAAAAATACGTCGAAATGAAGAATCTTCATCAGAAACTGAAAATCGTCTTTCAATTCATAGACAATATGTGGCACAATCGCGTGCTAGAGAGTCGAGTACCGAGCGTTCGCAACGGCTCGCTGAACAAAATATGAGAACCGCTCAAATACGCGCGCGAGAATCCAGTTTGCAGCGTTCTCAACGGCTCGCTGAACAAAATGTGAGGACTTCTCGAGTCCGCGCGCGAGAGTCCAGTCTTGAGCGTTCAGAGCGACTAGCTGATCAAAATTTGAGAACCTCTCAAGCACGCGCGCGAGAATCGAGTCTTGAGCGTTTACAGCGTGTAGCTCAACAAAATTTGAGAACCTCTCAGGTACGCGCGCGAGAGTCCAGTCTTGAGCGTTCGCAGCGCCTTACTGAACAAAATCTAAGAACCTCTCATGTGCATGCGCGAGAGTCAAGTACTCAGCGTTTGCAGCGGCTTGAAGAGCAAAATATCAGAAATATTCAATCTCGCACTAGGGAATCAAGCTCTGAGCGTTTCCAACGCCTTCAAGATCAGAGAGAACGACAACAGACGTCAAGAGCGAGAAGTCGCAATCAAGTTTTAGCCCACAGTAAAAGATCGGCTTTTAGATACGATCCACAGATTGATTATGCTCAACAGTCTTCCGTCCAAATCGGCGACATGAATAAGATCTGCCCTAAGTGTTCAGCCAAAAAATGGGTCGATGAAACTAATGGCATGTGCTGTGCTTCTGGAAAAGTTAGTCTCCCCAGTATTCAGGAACCACCACAGCCAATAAAAAATCTTTTGACAAATAATCATTCGCTATCTAGACATTTCATAACCAACATCCGTAAGTACAATAGCCTATTTCAAATGACTTCGTTTGGCGCCAAAGAAATGAGAGAGGGTAATTTTATGCCAACTTTTAAAATAGAGGGACAGGTATATCATCTTATTGGTAGCCTTTTACCACCACCAGGCCAAAATCCACAATACTTATACTGCAGGTATATTTCATTTCAGACGCAGATCAGCTATCATTGAGGTCAAACATAGCTCCAACGCTGAAAATAGATTTAATTAACGAACTACAGACCGCACTGAATAGCCACAATGTATATATACGAAGCTTTAAACAAAACATAGAACGCAATTCTTCGGATAATTTAAAATTAATTATTCATTCCGACCGCCCACCACAGACAGCACACCCGGGTAGATACAATGCTCCAGCTGTAAACGAGGTAGCCGTTCTCTTGGTTGACGAAGAAAAAGGCCCCAGAGATATAGTGCTCCACGGAAGAGACGGCCAACTTAAAAGGGTCTCTGAGTTACACCGATCGTATGATCCACTACAGTATCCCTTAATGTTCGTGAAAGGAGAAGACGGTTATTATTTAACCATTCCGCAGGAAGGTACAGCGCGTAACAAAACTGTGACGTGCATGCAATTTTATGCATTTAGGTTGATGGTTAGAGCTAACTGTTTTAATGCATTACATTATTACAGGGACTTATTTAGTCAATATATTGTCGATATGATGGCAAAAATGATATCGGAACGATTGAATTACATATGTCGTAACCAACAGAGACTAAGGGCTGAAGAATACATTCATCTCAGAGATGCTTTAAATCAAGACGGAAATGTTGACCCATCAAATATCGGTCAACGCGTAATCTTGCCATCTTCATTTACAGGTTCTCCGCGTTACCTGCATGAAAAAACCCAAGACGCGATGACTTATGTCCGAAATTACGGGAGACCAGACTTATTTGTCACATTTACGTGCAACCACGAATGGCCTGAAATTAAAGCGGAACTACTACCTGATCAGCGATCTTTCGATCGTCATGACATCATTTCAAGGGTGTTTCATTTGAAAATGAAGAAATTCTTAAATTTATTCGTTAAAAATGAAATATTCGGCAAAGTGAAATGTTACATGGCAAGTGTAGAATGGCAGAAGCGAGGTTTACCACACTGTCATTTGCTGTTTTGGCTAGAAACAAAAATCCAACCAGACGAAATTGATAGCGTCATAGTTGCGGAACTGCCCAACCAACAAAACGATCCGATATTGTACGATATCGTAACAAAAAATATGGTGCACGGACCATGCGGAGAACATAACTTATCAGCACCATGTATGAAAAACGGTATTTGCACAAAAAAATACCCACGACGTTTAGTCAACGAAACTCAGACTGGAGAGGACGGATATCCAGTTTATCGTCGTCGTGATGCCGCAAATGGAGGACTGAGCGCTTCGCTAAATATCAGAGGCAGAAATTTCACTATAGATAATAGTTGGATTGTCCCATATTCTCCACTTTAAATGTAATGTTTAATGCCCGTGCGAAGCCGGGACGGGCCGCTAGTCTAATAATAATTGGAACATAGTTATGCCTGTCTTACCGCCACTCCTTCTTTATTTTTAAAAAGGGTATTTGGGAGCAGTTACATTTGTACATATTGATCAAAAATAAGAATAATCCTAAACAAAAAAATACATTTATTTTCATCGTTTCTAGAAAACAACACTGTCTCCCGGTGGACTCAGGCGGCGGCGGGCGGCTCGTGTGACCCGGCCGGCGCACGAAGGTGCTTATTTTCCGATCGGAAGTCGGGGAGGCTGCGTCGCGAAAATGCGAAGCGGAGCGGGGCGCGGGCCGCGGCGGCACTCGCGTCCCAACCCGCGCCGCGACCACACGCTAGCGCCATGCGCCCGCAGACCCCGCGCCACTAGTGCCGCCGCCGCCGCACCCGCCGCCGCCGGACGCCAACAAGGATAAGGAAATCAATTTCCAAACCGGACTGCCGATTTTACCCCGGTACGTAAATATTGTTTACTTTAAACCTTGTTTTATTTTACTTGTCTTTTTACGAATTTTACTACTCCATTCATTTTACTTTATCTATTCTTTTGACTCCTTAAAATTAAGTTTGTTTTGCCTAATTGTGACGTGGAAATCATAAAAATTTGCGTCAAACCTTATTTGCACAAGTGTTTTATAGTGAACACATTGAAGCAATTACATCTGTGAAATGCAGGAGTTGCTTCAGACATTTTGGATGTATGTTAAAGGAATTATTGGGTTAACTAAACAAAAGTAACTGAGTAAGAGTTTAGACAAGTTTCGCGGCTGCGAGAGAAAGGAACTGCATACATATTGGGTTTATCTTATCAGCGATATGTCTGAGTTGGGTTCGCATGCTCTCTTTGCCGGCGTCGGCGACGCGGATGTGTCGTTAGCCGCGGTGGCTCCGTTTACAAACATCGCTCCCACTGTGTCTAAATGCGAGCAGTTTCAAATCAAGAGTGTAATTGTTGATTTAGCATCGAGAACCTCGTCACTTGGTTCGTGTTGAAGTGAGGGCTTCTTTATTAAACCGTTAAAAGAATTTTAATTACTGACGTATTGACCTCTGTTTCGTTTTTTTGCGTAATTGCCAAAAACAATGCAATAACCAGTTGTATCACGGACGCTAACAGTTGCAGTGGAGCGTGTGCGTGAGTCACCGGCCGCACCGCCGCCACCTCAGCCGGCCCGGTGACCCAGCCCGGCTCCGGGCTCACCCCTGGCTGCAACCATTGTCCCCACATTCTTTACTCTTTCTGGTAACTTCGCAACCATAACGTACAAAGTATTAACATTCCGAGCACCGCGTCTTAACTATTCGCAATGGATGTCTTGCCAATACTGAACAATGGTAAAAGCAAAATTCACGCCCTTGTTCAATTTTGTTTTATACAATATTCACATTATTACAGTGAACTTGGAGAGGAACAATGATACTTATTGCTGTCTTATATCTGACACAGATTGATTTTTGAATCTTAGAATTTAAGAGATATATTCGTACCTATTCGAACAAAATTTTGGACTAAAACCTCATGATTGAAACTCAAATTTGTGCACTAAGATTTTTTTAAATGTTGGATTTGATACGATTAGTTAATAGCACAACAAGTAAAGTATGACAAGGTAAAGCAATAACGTTCAACAAGATATGTAGATGTAGACATTGCATGACATAGGTTTGACGCGGTGCAGACGTGATCTCCCATTGTATGTAAATGTGAACTTGTCATTTGTAACGAAACCTGCTCGGCTAGCGCAGGGTCCTGGGCAAGGTGCTGTACACTTATGCAATTAAAAATAGTTAAATAGTGCGTGTGCGGGGGGATGTGGGAGCATGCGGGAGTATGCGGACTGAGTGCGCCGGCGCCGCTTGCGCAACCACTCGTGCGCAGGATAAATGGCGAAGTGCTAGCTCTCACCGCCTGCCAACTCTGTAACCAACACATTATTCGCGTGTATCACGTATACAACATACATAACACGATTATCGAACTGTAAACCGCCAATTTAGAAACTCTCTAAGCGAAGGTTGTTCCTTTGTCTAGTATATCCGTCTTTAAATCACAAAATTTTGTAAATATTGACAATGTATTTTACTTATATAATTATATATTAAATACCTTATTAATTAAAAATAAGATAAACATATAAAAGCCGCGAAAAGTAATCAAATTTGAAAGCTTGTTTGTAAATTGAGTACAAATGTAACGTCGTACGTCGTCGGTACCCTAATCACTAGACTGGTGGCAAAATCTGCGGAAGTAAATATATTTGCCGCAGCCGCCACCGGCGATCGCGCGCAGATATCGCAGCCAACTCGTCTCGTTACATGTGTGTTAATTACACCTGAAGTATCGCCTGAGACTCATCTTAATGTAGTATTGTACCCTCCACGTGCTTCCTCCATAAACTAAACATGTGATGGCATACAGCAACTTAAGAATCTAGCCTATGTTTTGACCGGTTGAAGAAAACCAACGGTAAAAACGAAGTGTTTAGAACCTGAGTTGGAAACATAATTCATTCTCGAGTCGAACAATGCGAATAATCTAACAGCTGCTTTGTAATAAAATCTGAAACATAATAAGATACATCTTTACTCGCCCATATTTAATCGTAGTCAACAAATGATAATATCAAATCTGTAATAATTTTTCAAAGTTTCCCATCTATAGTTGAAGTCGCATTATATTTTCACTGTAAAACAACGTTACAGAACAAACCGCAATTGAACAAAGACAAATAATAACATATTAAAGAATTGATTAATCCGTTGTTATTCTATGACAACGTGATCTTTCTAAACATTAGAGGTACTGATGTCTTAGTATCTCAACATTTTCCTTATTAACTCGTGTCGTAGGTACTTTTGCTTTCTTTTTTGTACATTTTACTTCAATGGGCAGGGTGGCAGAATATGGAATCTCGTAATAAAGCTCCAATTTATTAAAAAAAAGGCGCTTTTATCATTATTTTTCAAAACTATTACCTTAACCCCGCTATTACTTTTAAAAAAATGCGTGTCCGTTTTGTTAACTACTTCGAATTGTTTTTCTTTATTATTTATAATATTTGTTATCGATCGAATCGTTATTAATTTAACGGTTAAATATCAGATTACTTTGGTCCCGAAGCGCGTTACAGCGTCCCGTTAACAACCGCCGGCTTCACGGCGACACGGCGGCGGCGTCACGGCGTGCGCGCAGCCTCGAGTGAATCACGCCGACATTCGACACACTTTTACTTGTCTGTCAAACTAACCGTACTGCCTCAAATCATGTTCATATTCAGCTGTGTCTGTTTTACTATCTAGAATACAACCCACTTTTGCTCTGAACTAGACATTCAACTGTTTCGTTATTTTTGTGTGTCATAATTTCGTGTTATTAATTTATCAAGCTGAAAAACTTCATGCTTATTAGAGCAAGACGAATAGTGTTTTGCATAAAGATGCGTAGTGAGGTGACCTGCCTTCGGTTGTGATGTCAGTTTTGTTTGAGTTTGATAATTGCTTTGTGTTGGTGATATCAAGTGCGGTACTGCACACAGCAACACATTGTACCAGCGCCGGGGCTGTCACCGCGCGCGTCTCGCTGCAATCGCTTGTTTATTCACATCAAGTCCATGTCAATGACAATGCCTTTATTATTTGTGCCAACGTCCAGGAAAATCTTTTGTGTGCGTCAATATGATTGATTTAGACTAGAACATACGATTAAGGAAGTCGATCGTGGGACTAGGTTATGAAGCGAACAGCCCCACTGACATGAATGACGTAATCGTTTTACCTAAACGTCGTGTAAAGTTGTGACTAAGCTGGGTTTTATCAAACATGCAGATTTGTAAAGGTATATTTGTTGATGGAAACAAGATAAGCCACGTGGTTTCGAATTAAATGAGATCGCAGTGTTAGTTGATCCTAGCGCATTTCCGCGAATTTGGCTGTAGCATCAAAAGCATAGTCACGTTTCTATCTTAAAAAAGGCTTTCATACATTTTCAACGCAATATTTCGCCATTTTTGTAAAGTCGTTGAGTATATAGTGGAACGCTATAGCCTCTAAATATTTAAGATTCAAATATAATAGTCCCCAAGTGCAGGTGTTAAGACGTGCTAAATCTTCAGCCTGTTAGATAGTTTATTCTTTCATAATTTCACAAATGGCTTCTAGACGGGTGTTAGGAATTGATTTCCGTGAGTGCCCCAGTGAGTGGCAGCGCCGGCTCACGAAGCAGGTGAAAGTTCGGGACTTTGGTGCACCGCGGGTGCGGTGAATGTAACATCAATATTTTTTACTTCTCATCGATCGAGCATTAGTGATGACCTCTAAATTATTACAAGTAAAGGTGTAGCAAGCTCAGTGTCCTCAAAGGTGATGTGGTCTTCCGCTAAATTGTTAAGGCCGTCGTAGGTGAGCTAGTGGACAGTATGTAGATCACGTCTGAGGAAGCTGCGTGCACGCCGCACAGCCGCAGTCTTAGTCGGAGCCTTGGTTGGAGCTGCTGCTTACTTCTTGAGATCCTTTATCAGTGTACATAAACTTAAAGGTATTGTTGTTTGTTTTTTTTTTTTTTTCAGAAATATGTTTGTTTCATCAGAATCGTATTTGAGTGACCATAAAATATAATGAGTTGATAAGCTCGTGAGTACTGAACGAGGATCGCGGCGAGCGCGCGGGCGCATTCCTCGGCTTGTTTACATAGTTGTGCGATGACAGCTCCCCCTGCTGGCCATTCAGCCGCGCTAATTGTGCCGCTGGCTCGCCGATTCCTTCCAGTCGATACTGTTGTCAGTAGCGGAGGATGCACGTGGTTAAAGCCACTTATAACCGACGTTTATCTACAAACAATACTCGTCGAGGACGATGAATCACGGATAGAATAAACTACGTTGTTTTTACGGACATTTTTTACAAAAGCTTTTTTAGGTATCTTTGTTGTTTTGCCGGTTTTGAGATAGGTCTTCAGTGAAGTAATGACTTTGATGGCGCCACAGTCAGATGCTCCTCATGACTAAAACAAATTCTGTTAGAAATCAGTTAATTATAGAGCATAGAAGAAAGGCATGCGAGAAGAGCCCGACGGCAAAAGTTCTATAAAAACCCGGCTCTGGTATGCGAGCGCGGGGTGAGTCAAGCGGGAGGTCGCCGGTCCGGGGCCGTGCCGCCGCCGCCACGTGGTCGCTACATTCCTCGCCTTAGTTTATGGTAACACTGCTGCCACCGGCCAACGTTACATAACACCTAGTTTCTCATCGGCCACTTCATAAGCAATATTTGCCTTGACCCCTGCACTGGATGTGTCGGCGCCCTTCCTTTGTTGTTTCGTTTGCTGCTAGTCAATAAGTCTGCCTGATGTCTAAAACAAGCTTAAAGTATCAGTGTGTTAGCTTAAAGTATATGTTGGCTGTAGCGATACGATCCTCCGGCAAAAAATCTCATTTTTGTAGCATGAGTCATATGTGAGTAAATGAAGGCAATTTGTTTCCTCGATTGGGTTTTTGTAAGTTTTTAGGTCGTACTATAATATGAATTGAACATAGTAGGCTGTGTGAACCATGATGGATTTTGTGAGCGTGGGACAGGCGGCCGTTGTCATCGCTCTATTGTTGCTTTCAATAAATTTGTCAGTCGCCAACCATGATCGATTGTCGCCCGACGCTCAACCACCCCTCGATATTAGTTTTAAGTCGAACCTAGTTTGCCCTAATGCATTGATTTTTTGACATCAATATTGCTACTTTCTCTTGTTTGTGACTGAATAATAATAAAATGCAATGAACGTCGCATGAAGCGAATTGTATAATTTCTATGTAAACCACTGCCTTATAAGAAATCAAATCGTGCAAAATCTGAGATTTCAAAATGTATGTCTTGCGGAGACCTGCATTCATTTCATAATTCGACGAGCCCATTTATCTGAGTGGTTACAGTGGCATAACAATAAAATTGTAATGCAAGCTGCATAATATCCGCTTATCAACAAGACTGCAATCGACAAATCAGCCAGCAATGCGCACGGCGCGCATTATCTCATTGCTCGGAGAATTATGTTAAATTGTTATTTATACTATTTCTACTTCTTTATTTTCTCGATGACAGTTCTAATTTGATATAATGCTATCTAGCTCCATCCCTATCAGTTTCTCCGACTCTGGTATTATATAACCTTGTACGTGTGTAAACGTCACATTTTTATAAAATAATGCATAAAACGCATAATGCATGCAAAAAAAACGCTGTTTGATCAACATGTTTAACTTAACAAAATGACAACAAGCAATTATTTCCTCTCTCTGTATAACAATAGTAAAGATAAAGACTAGGTCAGTTAAGTTCAAATGGGAAGAACTGGCACAAAGGCACATTGTGAAGGATCGGTGGCCGTCAGCTTTGTTACTCTGGCACTGAACGAGGACTCGGCAACAGCGGACTTTCACACGGAACAGTCGACGCTCGCGCCATTATCCTATTGAGGCCGCAGCACTTCGCCAGACACCGCTCCAATTGCTGTCCATCTTCATCGCTGCGCCCTCATTAGAAAGTAACATTTCACGTCATAACGCTGGGAGCGTTAGTGCTGGTCGAATCCTTTGCTCGCTGGCTAGCAGAAGAAACGTAATTGTACAATTGAAGGAACCCTTACATCTACGAATGAAACTGGGTGAGTTGACCAATTTGTAGCTGCATGCGAATCAAGCGCTGAATATAGATAAGGTTACGTTGGTTTCATTGTCAGTTACATAAGTGAAGGCTTGCTTTTTTTTTTTTGCTGCCGAGGCACCCTCACGGGAGGGAGGTGGAAGATGCGTCATGCATACCCGCCCGCAGGTAAATTCCTCTGCGGGGGGGTTATGTGGGACTCACCAGAATGGCACCTACCCACTAAAAACCACCTGTTGGCTGTGGTAAGCGTATACCTTTAGCCTTCATCGGAAGCGACCACCCGTCGGGAAGTTGGGGGCGCTGGCGGAGACCCGCTAGCGGGTCTTCCGCCTGTAGTGAAAGTTGCACTGAAGGTGCTCAAAGGGACATGAGTTGGTGGCCGTTCGGGGCAGCCTCCGGTGAAGCCGGGGCTGCGCGGAGGTCGGCCGAAGCATGATTTAGGGATCAATTCATTTAAATGAACCTATAATGAATTGAGAAGGGAACTATGTTCCGCCAGAGCAAGCAAACGCTCTGTCGGAGTACGTGAAGCCCTAAGTTTACGGGCTAAGACTGCAATCTCCCTAACATCGACACTTTTGATAGCGTCGCAGACGATACGCATATCGTCTGCTACGGAGGGTTGAGGAGTGATATTGGATGGGCGAGGAGCCAGGATGGGATTCGCTAGTGCAGCGGGGCGGTGCCTCCAGTTCTCTGGAGCAGGCTTGGGCTGGGTAGGCTTTGCAGCCGGAGGAACCCGGCTACGCAGCGGCGGAAAGTTTTCCTGAGAAAGGGGCGGGGCCTGTTTGGGTGCCGCCCTCTTAGAATTAGTACGCATACAACGGGGTGCACGGGGGCAGCCCCTGTAGTTTGCGGTGTGGCCGGACTGGCCACAAAGCACGCAATCGGGAGGAGAGGGAGATTCAGGAGTGCGATTGCACTCTTTAGTGTAATGAGGGACCAGGCACTTGACGCACCTGGGCGGTGCGCGGCAGTTGGCCGCCGCGTGCCCGTACAACTGGCACCGGTGGCACTGGCCGGGGTGACCGCGTCTGTGGGGCATCTCAACTTTGATGCCAGAGAGGCCGCATATGATGCTGACCTCTTTGAAGATCGTCCTGGATTTGGGGACGTTGGCGAGGACCGCCAGAGCGAGAGGGTGTTGCCTCCCGTACTTGCTGTGCATTTTATGCACCGCGAGTGCCGGGAAGCCTTGGGATTGCAGGTCCTCCAGGATAGCCTCGTTCGATAATTCGAACGGGACTCCCCTGAGTACCGCTCTGATCTTACGCTCTTCTGACAGAGCGTAAGTGTGATAAGCATATTGCTTATCTGTGAGAAGCTTAGTCAAAGCTCGGAAATCGTCTATCGACGAGACAGTGATTTTGACAGATTCACCCGAGTTGGTCGCTCGGGTGTAGAGGATCTTGTGCTCTTTGCACAAAGTCGAGACCTCGGACCATTTACCCTTTTCCCGAAGGAACACGGGTGGTGGGACCTTGGCCTTGACAGAAGAGGCCGGGGCGGGTGTTGTATGCACCGGGGTAGCTGGCGTTGAAGTCGCCGCGGTGGGTGTTGAAGACACCGGGACGGGCGTTGAGGACGCCGGGGCTTGTTTTGAGCGCTTCTTAGAGCGCTTCTTAACTAGGGTGAAAGAGGGTGGCTCAGGGCCAGATGGGGTGGCGTCCGAGGATGACTCGGTCGCGGGTGCGCGCTTGCGGCACGTAGGGGCGTTCGTTTCACACTCCATGTCGCTGGAGGTGGGGGACGCGGGAGGGCCTAGGACCAGAGGGGTCTGAGGGACTGGGGCAGCCTGAGGGGCTTGCGTGGCCTGAGGGGCCTGAGTGGGGAC
The DNA here is from genome assembly GCA_923062675.1 of Marasmarcha lunaedactyla. Classification (NCBI taxonomy): domain Eukaryota; kingdom Metazoa; phylum Arthropoda; class Insecta; order Lepidoptera; family Pterophoridae; genus Marasmarcha; species Marasmarcha lunaedactyla. Next base: position 5,412,237 of record OV281349.1, read on the forward strand.
CGCGGTAAATCCGCTTGTAATGCATATTTTATGCATTGTTTCTGGGTCCATTTCAAACCCGAGAAAGGTAAGACTTTCTGCTAGCATCGTCGCAAAGTCTAAAAGACTTCGCGAGGCCATTGCGGAGGGGTTGGGGAGGGACAACAATATATAAATATATATACTATGAACCTAACAACGATGACTAACTTCCTAAAACCACCCTACACGCAGTAGGGCGGTTGGAAACGACGCGGATAACTTACTCGAACACGAAGACTCGAAGTTCTGGAACGCAGATCTTGCCGGAGCGGCGACGGCGACGCAGTCGGCGACGTCGGGCAGCAGGCGGAACGAAGATTAGTCGTGAAAACGACTTTTCTATGAAATTTAGGAAATACGGTACGAAGCCTGGGTCGTGAAAACGACCCCTGAAATTTGGGGTGCTCAACTAGTGCGGGGACTAGAGAGCGGAAAAGCGTCTACGATTGACGTGCGCTCGAGAACGCACGCAAACCGAGACTTTCGAAGGCTTGCGATAAGTTTTGTTATTTAATAATGCTGCAGCGCTGTCTAGGAGGCTGCGGGGTCGGCGACCGGCGCCGGCGCATCGCGAGGGTTTTTTTAGCGTCATCTGCCCCCGCTCGCCAGAGTTACATAAACTAGTTCTAGGCGGGATGATGGCATCTGTGTAATGAGGAATGTAATATTGTTGCAGAACGAGGCGCCATGGCGTCGCCTGGATACGTGATTGTTCTGCTGGCCAGCATACATTTGGCTACAGTCGGTTACGCTGGTAAGAAAGAATATTTTTTTAAATAAGCATGCTAATATAAACCTTAATTTTCGGTATCGCTAGAATTATAATAAAGGTACTTGCTTGCATTTATTATTTTATTGGACAGTTTTCCGACCTATACTGAATTAAGTATTAGTTAATTTCGTAAGAAAACCTTCATAATGTGAATCCGCAGAAAAGAACAAAATTTTTAGTTTGCGAATAAAAGTGACGACAATATATCCAATACTGCTGATACAATCTTGGTTTGAATAGGTATAAATTGTGCATAATGTACATTATTTTATTAATAATCATTACTATCATATTTACGTCGTTGATGTCTTTTGTTCGCGTTTATTTATTATAAATATATAAACTTATAATTAACCTACTAAAGGAAACTAATTTCTGAGTGAATATTTGACTCAAGTAGGTAAGTGCCACTTAAACCGAAGGTTGTGGCACGCAGGGCACGTGGCGTTATGTGTCAAGTTCACTTAACTTGGAGGAAGGTTAATTACGGTCTGAGTAGACTCCAGCACCGGCACGTACTTGGCTATACTGCCAGGTATGCAGGCAGTCACGCCCTGCAGTACCGCACCCTGCAGTCCTCCCCCTTGTTGCGTCCTCGTCTGTGGTTTTTGTTATTATTAAGTACATACTACTTTTGCTGTTTTTTTTAAATAAACCTCTAGTTATGTCTAATATCTCTTTTATATGCAAATACAAATTTGAGTTCTATTCATTATGAGGATTTACAATTATTATAATAGAATTTATAATTAAATTGTACTAACTATCGAATCATCAGTAAAGAAATCACGAAATCTATTAACACAAGTTATCTAAGGCTGATTTTTCAATGCTCAGATAAATTGTATCAGTAAAACAATTTTGAGAATTTGACATAATTTCAATGGAAGCTGTCAAGTGTCAAAGTTATTCTCCAGATAGAATCTATTTGGGCTTTGAAAAAGCACCCCTATGATAAATAAATCTGGAGGCGGAGAGTAAATGGACACGTAAGACTTTATGCTCCGGGTGCACCTACGAATTTTATTCATAGCCACAAATTACAATTGTTTTTTAAATTTATTTCCCTTTGAAAAATTTCTGTATTCGACGCAAAATATAACATAAACCTTTAGTCACCAATCCTAAGAGTCGATTTGTATGTTGTTTCTTTCGGTAATTAATTATTGCAGTTTAGTATGTCTCGTAATTTCTAAGTTTGTGTACTAGTTTCATGGTTAGTAAGCAAACATATCGGCTAGTGTTATTGTATTTATATTTAGGATATAATTAAAAGTTAAGCTTAAGTTAGGTTTCTAAAGACATTGCAATATAACTTAGTACTAAGTTTACCGATCAAAAACTGTAGGTATATAAAATTTTGCGAATAAAGTTTGCTTTTTGTAAATACATAAGGCTCAAGCAAAAGGAATATCGTAAGCCATGGGCTCTCAGGGTGATTAGGTAACACATGAAAGGAATAATAAGGTTTAGGGCGAATAGAAAGAGAGAAAGAAAATGTCGGTCCAGAAATTAGCAAGTAACTAACCCGAACCTCGGAAATACTGAATAAGGTATGATCCTAGGGTTAGTAGCAGAAATATGTACCTAGCTTAAATATTTACTATAGCGGTAAGTAGCGTTGTCTCATACGCCGAAGGTCCCAGTTTTAAGTCCTGGCCGGGGCATTTATTTGTGTGATGAACACATATGTTTGTTCTCGAGTCATGGGTGTTTGTATTTATATTATGTGTGTTTATTCTGGGTTCCCCCCAGTTCGCTATATGGGCATCCATAACACAAGCTCTGCTTACTTTGGGCCCGCACAGTTAGTGTGTTTTTCTGGGGATTTATTATTATTATTATTTTTTATCCTATTATAATCCATTGGCAAGAATGGCTCGCCTGTACAATGAACTTGCAAAGGACACCGACTTGGACATATTTTCATCAAATATAGTAGCATATTCAGAACTTGCAAAAGATATTCTCCAACAGTACCCAAAAAGCTGATTGTATCTTTTATATTATTTCATTTTATTTTTGTGACATGATTATTATATTACACATTATTTTTGACATTTATATTTCTGCTCTGACATAATTTTACATTGTTATTTATTGATTTTATCACACATGTTTGACATTATATAGAATAATTTATCTTTTGAAATTTCATTTTGACATTATCACCATTATTTTGTCATTATGTAGATTATTTTTTTAGTTAAAATTTCTTTGATAATTATATAATTTTATGAAATAGTAACTGTTATTGTTAATGTATTTATTATAATTTCTCTTGCTTGGCATGTTTCATTCTGTAACGAGTTCAACTAGAAATATTATTTTTAATTTGCACATATTGTTGAGTTGCATCCCAGTTCCTACTATGTGTATTTCATTAATTTATGTTATGTATTGGTTGTAACTTGTTTTGTGCATTACAAAATAAATAAATTTCAGACCATGTCCATATGTGTTAGTAATACAAAATCTTACTACCTATGTTAGTATAATGTTAAATAAAACGACGAAAGTTGTATAAAGACGCATAGGAAATAGGAAATTTGAGATGTATATTTACATTAGCCATGACTATCGTGGTATTCAGTTGGTGTTAAATTTTATCAAGTAATTAATAACTTTTTTCATGTATGTAGGAAAAAAGACAAGATAATTAATGAGTTTTGTTAATTGAGATTGAATTGATAAGATAATTGAGCGTTCCTGCACAGGTTGTGAACCTTCCTGTACAATTAGGTACATGCGTGCGAATCTATCTACGATTATTTTATAACAGAAAAAGTTTGTTTGTTTGTCTGTGTGTACTCGATAAGCTCTGAAACTACTTAACTGATTTAAAAATGTTGTTTCACCTTTAGCAAGCTACATTATCTAAGAGTAACATTGGTTATATTTTATCCCGATATTCCTGTGGGTTTGGAAGCTGCGCAGCTGAAACGGGCCTTCTAGTATACCACATAAATCAAATCAGAATATTTTGTTTCATCTCCTACTTCTTTCTCTTCATCTTCGTCGTTATTGCGTTAATACACCTTAACTCAGGCTTTTAAAAGCCGGCGGAAAAACATCTTATTGGCACACTCTTTTGTCAACTTTTTGTCATTGCTTAACTACGACATGGAAGAAAGAAACACAAGACAGCTAATTATATAAAAATGTTTCACCAATAGCCAGCTATATTATAAAAAAATATATATTAAAATAAGCCATACTTAATTAAAAGTGGGAGTAACTTGCAGTCTGCTATTACAATACAGAGAGAAAAATTATTTAATTTAATTTATATATATAAACTTACAAACTACTATACCCATTCTGAAAATTGTTTCACCGTTTAATGTGTTTTTTGTGGGCACCACTTACTTTGGCCATAAATAATGGCTTCCTCGATAGATCCATTTGTGCAACCTTCTAAATTAGCAGATAATCCAGATTTTCATTTAAAATTACTTAATTATGAGTAAAAAGAATATGTGATGAGGTCATAAAAGTCTTTAATTGCATGACAACAAGAGATATACATTAGTCAGGTTTCCAACATTTTTAAGAAAGTAAAAATGTTTTGAAAAAGTATCATCTAAAATTATTTCGTAATAGGTGCCTTTACATATGAGCCTATGATATTTCTTGATAAAGTACCTGTTCATTCTTTCTTTTTTAATAATATAATGCATCTATTTCTCGTCACACAATGATTCATACAAATAATAGGTCTTTACCTATGAAACTGCCGTTTTGCCGTACTGGCCATTTCAAATGAAAATATTTTTTTTTTGACTGATAATTCTAATTTCAAATTAATTTTATTTGACAAACATGGAATTCTTTTTCTAAAATCGTCATTTGTTTAATAGTTAGTGTTTTGTTCTCAACGCATTCGAACATTTTTCGTCATCATGGATAAGTTAAAAATTCGAGTAATTATGGAGTATGAGTACCGTCGTGGCAGCAAAGCGGCACAAGCGGCACGCAACATCAACGACGTTTACGGAGCGAACACTACAAACGAACGCACCACCCGTTATTGGTTTACCCGCTTCCGTTCTGGAAATTTTGACCTGAAAAATGAACCCCGTGGTCGTCCGAAAACTTTGGTCGATAATGACGAATTAAAGGCAATTGTGGAAGCTGATGAAACTCAATCCACGGCTGAATTAGCAGCAGCTTTCGACGTTAGCATCAAAACAATATTGGTCCATTTGCGTCAAATTGGCAAGGTAAAAAAGCTTGACAAATGGGTACCCCACGAACTCAATCACCGCCAGCGCGAAGTACGCGTGGAGACGTGCCTTGCACTGCTCAGCAGGCATACAAATGAAGGAATTCTGAACCGCATTGTTACTTGTGACGAGAAATGGATCCTGTTTGACAATCGTAAGCGCTCAGCAAGTTGGTTGGACCCTGGTTCAGCACCCAAACAATGCCCTAAACGAAAACTTACTCCTAGAAAAGTGATGGTCACTGTTTGGTGGTCTAACGCGGGTGTAATTCATCACAGCTTCTTGCCAAACGGGACAAGATTACTGCAGATGTGTACTGTGAAGAACTGAACACAATGATGGGGAAGCTCGCACGTCTCCAACCAGCTTTGGTCAATCGTTCGGCTCCACTGCTCCTGCACAACAACGCGCGACCTCATACTGCACAGCAGACGGTCTCTAAGCTACAAGAGTTGGGGTTGGAAGTTCTCCGTCATCCGCCGTACTCACCAGACCTTGCGCCTACAGACTTCAACTTTTTCCAGAATTTGGATAACTTCTTGGCGGGAAAAAAATTCAATACCCGAGAGGCAGTACAAAATGCCTTTGAAGAATTTGTTGCCTCCTGTCCAGCTGATTTCTTCAAGAAAGGCATCAATAAGCTACCAATGCGTTGGCAAAGATGCATTGATTGCATGGGTGATTATTTTGATTAATAGAAATAAAAAATATATAAAAAAATTACCCTTCATTTATTTCGTGAAAAACGGCAATTTCATAGGTAAAGACCTAATATTTAACATAATCGTAAGTATATTTAAAATTAAGTAACATAATTCTGAAAAAAATTCCACAACACAATTGTTATTATAGTTGTGTACTTATTTTCCGCCATCCCCGTATTGTATGTTTCATTTTGTACAAAATGTATTTACATAAAATGTATCATTTTCTTCATGTCTCTGTAATTTTCTTTTGAACTGCGATTACTCATTAGTATCTACGGGAACTTTCACTTAAAATTTACGTAATATTTAAGGGATCATGAATTTCCAAATCATAGTTTTCCTTAAATCTTAAAATTCATCTAATTTCGTATTCTTATTGAGCTAACTTCAGAAAAAACTTCCTAATGCAAGTTATTCAATTCTACAGTCCACAAAGTATATCCATTTGATTGTTCTACCTATAAAATATTAAAATTGAAAGCAAAATATAAAAATTGTCGGGTAGTTATAACTTTAGAAGGATTTCCGTTATTGCATTAAGGATTTATTTTACTACTTAGAATCATTTGAAGCTTGTTTAGCTTTCACTACTAGATAATAAAACTTTATAATCGGTACGTACCACAGAATAAACAGATATTATTTCATACATTTTAGAATGCGATGGGATCCGTAACATCGTGTTTTACGTTTTCTATCGGGATCGAGTGGAGCGAGGAAAGAATGCAGAGTGGATTGCTTTTCAAGTAAGATGCCAAGTGTCTCCACATCTCGGTATCGGGGTCACATTGAAGATGAATTGTCCGGACGTGTTTTACGCTCTAAGTTGCTATCGAGTTTCTAGAACTTTGAAACGTTCATGCTATCTTGAATATTGCCATTTCAAAAATAAAGCTGTAAAGCACTTTGTTTGGTTCAAAGAAAATTGTAAAATTGCAGAATGTTGGTATGCGGTAAAGTGACTAAATAGGTATGTGAATGGCAGATAGGCACGCGGGGCTGCCGAAACACGTCGCGGGCTTATCGATCCCCGGTGACAGCCGGCGGTATCCCTGGCCGCGCCGTCACCGCGCCGCCGCCGGCACCATCCATCGCCCGCTCCGCTGGCGGCCTCACGCCGCACCGTCACACGCACGGCTCAATGCACCGCGCGCAACATAACCGACCGACCGCTAACGGTACCTGCTAAATATTTCGGCTGCCGAACCCGAGCCGGATAATGCAGGGGCGGCGGGGTAATAAACATTGGAATTCGGTTAAACTCGAAACTTGCGAACTTTTGCTCGTTTTGGGCTTGATTTACGCTATGTATGTCGTGGGATAAGAGTTGATTTTATTTCAATATGCGTTGTTAATCGTTAATTTTACGGTTAATATTAGGTCATTAATGGAACACGGCTCACAGCGCGCGGCGTCATGAATAGTTGACAGTTGGAGATAAGCGCAGGCGCACGTGAGAGCGCACGGGCGATACAGGCTGCGCTTGAGTCGACGTCACTCACTTCATTACTTTATGATTTATAGGTGACCAGCGTCATTACTTGCATAAATTTACATTTGGGATACTAATGAAATTAAAAACCAAAAGTAGTACACATTTGAATTATTTATAATGCATCATAATACAGGATTATCAGCGTTTACTTGTTAACGATTTAGTATGAGAATATCCTTGGCCAATAAAGAATAAATAAAAATGGAAATGTTAAGTATTAAAATGTACTTAGATCTAACATTGATAACTGTTGATAAAATATATGAGTTATACATAAATAAGCTATTTAAAGTCAATAAATGAGCTGGACAGTTTTTGTGAAACATCCAACTAGTCAACTCAAATGCCTAAGAAATTTGATTTAAAAATTTCCAACTTTGACAACATTTTCTTAGAAGTTATGACGCGTTATTGAGAATGACGCGCGAGGGGTACCTGCGTCCGTAAGTTCGCGACCTAGAATTGCTTCAACGAGTTGACATCGATCAAATAGGAGGGAGGTGAACGATCGAGGATTGGGAGCACTTCCTCGTGAGGGCGGAGGTCGACGCCCGCCCTTCACCAGTGCCTGGTGACCTCGTTGTCAGCCGACCCGCCGGTCCTGGAGGTTAATGCTTGTTTCCTAGGGTCGTTGGGTTAAGTGCCATTTGATGGTCACAAGTGTCGTCCCGAGCTTCATCGAAAATGCTTTCGTGAAAATACGCTTTGTTTAATTTTAACTATTAAGAAACTACCCAGATCATTTTAAAGATACCACAGAGTATGGCTAAATAAACATAAACTTATGGCTATGGCTTATGGCTAAATAAACATAAACTTATGGCTATGGCTTATGGCTAAATAAACATATGGCTAAATAAACAGCTTCGCATTCTTCTTTTCCATTTCAAAGAAATAACTTGTTTAGTGATGGTAACAGTATTTGATAATCCTCGAAATTGTAAGCCATACTTACCTGCAAATCATTAAGTTGTAGGTAAGCTATAAATAACGGTAGGTACAATCAATATCTCATTAACCTACCACAAACTGTCAAATTATTAGATGTTTCTCAACATAAAACGTTATTCTCATCATTGAAATCTGGACTAAACCTAAAAATTGCAAATTATTTAAACAAATGAAAAAAAAATCTGCTTCGTAAAAAGAATAGGGGAAACTCGGACAATACGGACAAATTTGCAAAAAGGGTGTATAAGAACTTGTGATAATAAATCAAGCAGGGTGGGATCTCAAGGGTGAGGCAGTACGGGAAATACGACACTAAGGACCGGGTTTCAAATAATAAAGCGGACTCTCAAATAATAAAGCAGACTCTCAAATAATAAAGCAGACTTTCTTTTTTGACAAACGTGCCCCGGGTGTTCCGCCCCGCCCCGCCCCGCTTCGCTGCGACGATACTTTGATCATCGCTGAATAGGCTGTCGTCGACAATGTGAACAATTCATCTGACATGTCGTTCAGTGAAAAGGAAAATCGTTGTTTGGAATTTAAGCCTAATATTTTTGTTGGATTTTCAATATAAATGCTCGTAAATACACATTGGATTTTTGTGTTATTTGGTGGTATTTGTGGTATTAAACTGTGTTTACCCGATGACTTAAAGTTCTTTGAGCCTTTTTGAATGAGGATTGGGGGAAAATATAAAAATAGTTGCTTGGAGAATTGGATTAAATTGGACCTCGGGAACCACAAAAAATCAAAACAGATATACTTCGAGAATCATTACCAAATTTTGTCCAGGAAAGTTTTACAGTCCGGGGATTTACGAGAAGTAAACAAAGTATAACGAGGAAAATCAAGTAAGGAATAAAGCAAGCATAGTTCATTAATATTGATACAATAATAATAAATCCCTAGACAAACGCACCAACTGTATGGCCCCAAAGTAAGCAGAGCTTGTGTTATGGATACAGCGAACTGGGGGAAACCCAGAACTACCTACTACGCCACTCGTCTATTACAAAAATACTTATCTCAATAAACTGTAGTCATACATTACGTTTTGTCCGTGTCAGAATTTAAGAGTTAGTTATCAAAAAAAGAGTTACCCGTTCACTTACTGTACTCGTTTGTTTCGAACATTATGCTGAGTTACTAGTGCCTCAAGGACTCTTTATTTTGTGGCGCTTATTATCTTCGGTCAAAGTCATTTAGTTGTATTAATTAAAATTAATAATCATAACTAATTTGAACCAGTGTTCATTGCGGAGTAAAGCAAACCAAGTCAAGTCAAGTTTAATTGGCTTGGTTTAAGCGTGATCTGTTGTTTTTTTAATTATTTAACTATAATTATACATATACATATAATTTACTTCTAGCAGTTATAGTTATCACTGATCGTGTATAATATTACTGACTCCGTAGTATTTTAGTCATGAATATCTAAGCAGATTTAAAGTACTATGTTGGGTATTTACAAGTATTTTATCGAAGTAATATTGTGGTTTAATCTAGATATAAATTTTACCCCTGATGCAAAAACGAGGAGTTTTACAAGTCAAACGTGTGTTTGACAGTGACACCGCATGCCTAAAACAAATAAACAGTTTTTGGTTTAATACCCGAACAGAGCCAGAGAGTTGGTCGGCGGCTTGAAATCGTTTCAGCGGGCCAAAAGTCGTGTATGTTTTTCTCCTGCTAGTCGGAAGTATTTGATTTGTGTCCATAAGTATAATTATTTTTTATATATTTGTTAAATTTCGTTGTGAAAAACACGCAGTGTTTACAAATAATTGCAGTACGAGTACCATGAGGTCAATATTAGTGATCTGCTGCGAAGAATACCTCTATAGGCTAAGGCCATACGTCAAATTTGATATGATTGTCAAGGCAATGCGCAAATTTAATGAACCTGAACTGTAAAGTTAAGATTTGTCGGCGCACCTTCATTGAAGATTGTAAATAAACTGTTGACTTTGATCAAAGATATAGTTTAGACATTTTTAATCCGGTTTTTTAAGAAATAACGTTTGTTAGAGTACACACTAAAAAAATTTGAAAATACGAAGTCTTTTTTGTTACAGTAGAATTAACGTTTTTCTTTTTATTCTAAGATTCTTCATTAAAAAACCAAATCTTTTAATAACAATAGATTTTAAAATATCAATTGTTTTTCTGTATAAATAGAGATTTAACCCTTGTTGAAATTCAGAAATCTGACCAACTTGATTCAAGCGTTTTTTCTGATTTTTCGAAGAAGGAGTTCATTCAAAAAGATGCCAAGGGGATTATCAGAAGTTTTACGAGCAAGAATTGTTACTTTGGGGGAAGAAAGACATTTTACGAGAGAAATAGCATGCAAAGTGGCTGTATCCTAATCCTGTGTCGTGAACACATTACAGAGGTATCGCGGCGTGGAAAACCTTGCTGATCGACCTCGCAGTGGTCGGCCACCTGTTCTTCCTGCTGCTCAGAAGTGTTAAAAGAGAAGCAGAAGCACTAAAATAAAAGCCGAGTTGCGCGCTGCTACTCGACTAGAAATCAGCACTCAGACCATTAGGAATTGCTTACACCAGGTTGGATTACGAGCGAGAAGATCCTGGCGAGCACCCCTGAACTCACAGCAACGACAGTAACGCAGATTGCAGTGGGCTAGACTGCGCCAAAATGAAGAAGATAACGAGGAAAACATTTGGCGGAACTGTCTCTTCGTTGAGGATTCCAGAATTAGCACTCATCTGGACAACCGACGTCTCCGTGTCGAAGTGGAGAAGACGTGGGCACGCTGAAAGACAAAGAACAGCCACCGGAACCGTTCAACAAGGCGGGAAATCGGTATCCTTTTGGGGCGGTATAATGATTGGTGTTAGAACGCCGTTGATCCCGTATCGTTGCTGGATGACTGCAGCTTTGTACCAAACCATTGCTATTGATGGAATTGTCAGTCATTAAGAATAAACCATGGCCTTCGATTCGTATTGGTTGATGATAATGTACTGATGTAATGATGTAAATGCACAACAAACTCAAGGAATCAACGCTGCTCTGTGTGAATACGACATTACCAGGTTAGACTGGCCTGCTAGTTCGCCTGACTTAAACCCGATAGAGCACGCGTGGGATGCTGTCAAGCGAGCTGTCTGGAACCGTCAGCCACCTCCCCAGCCAGTGCCAGAGATCAGGAAAGCCGTTATTCAAGAATGGATCAGGTTACCGCACGAAATGCTGGATAACTTAATTCTTAGCATGCCCAGAAGGATTGCCGCATGTGTTGGAGCCAGGGGACAGCCAGACTTGATATAAAAAAATTTACCTCTCAAGTTAAATTGGACGTGATTTAACTTATTGTATATGTGTGTTGATAAATTTCAATTCAAAAAAGGCGAAAATAATGTATTACTTTAGTTATGGCATGATTAGTTTTTCTTAGTTTATATTTTTCTGATTTTGTACAGCCGACTAATCCAGTTTGGTGTATGGCTTAGTAAAGATGAAAAAAAAAAAATTAATAAAAATTGTTTCATTTGTTTGTTTGTTTCTTTATATGTAATCAATAATCAGTGAAACTACTGTTCACATTTTAGAAATACCGACGTGTAAATTATTCAGAAGCAAAAGTTAAGCTCTATTTTATTCCGAAATCCTCGCAAGGAGATCAGCTGGTGATACTGTGCAGGACCGCTAATGTCCTAAAATATCTTATATTCACTTTAATATATCTCCCATACTAAATTTATGTTATATTTATTGTTATTTCTATATAATCTTATAAAAATTACATTATTCATTCAAGAATATCTTTGCTTCCAGCCCCACTGTCGAACGAGACGCTCGCCGCCACCGCCGCCACTGACACCGGGCTCAGAGAAGGTGGGATTTCATTTAATTAGCTACTCTAATGTTATATACTAAGTGTCGAATATAATATATTGAACAATATTATTGGGATAAGGAACTAATGGTGGCCCTCAAAAAGAAGCCATATTATTGCCATTGAATCGATTTTGGCTAATTAATCAGACTTGGAATTTTTATTTCTCTAAGTACCCTGATCAATAATAATTTGAAGACCTGTTTTGAAAAATTACTTAACAGATTTTTTATTCGACTATAATATATAATTTCAAATACTCTCCGTTCTTTATAAATTTCAGCCATAGTTATTTGGAAATAGAGGGCTGTATTTTTTGTGACACATATGTTCGTCATCAATACATCATTTTACAGGATGGATCGTCATGTCAGGCTATACAGGGTCGAACCTCGCAATGCCACCTGGAGGGAAAGTGCTCTTAATAACGTCTTTAACGTCTCTTAATGACGCCATCGATCGAAGGTAGAATGGAACAGTCGACGTCGATCGACAGTTTCTACCAGACTCGATGTCGATCGATGTCGATTGTTGTGGCAACACCCTAATATGGTTGAGGCAGGCGATGGCTGGATCCCGCGTTAACTCGTGAGCGGTCTCCGTCGTTTGGATACTTGGGGGGAGGTTGCCAAGCTAAAAAAATGTACCCGTGAAGTTTATTACCAGTTCTTCTTCACAAAGGTTCTTCCGAACTTGTGGTAATGTTTTATTTGACGTCAATAAGAACAAGTAACTGTCAATGTTGAGAAATAAATATTTGAATTTGAACACTAAAGATAGCAAGTTTTACTTTAAAAAAATATTTTTCGTTAATTTTAAAAGAAGACATACTGCGTAAAAAATTATTTGAAAATTAGCTTGCTACGCTCAGGAATCGAATCGACTAAAATCCAAAAAAACACCCTGTTATTAATTTGGTTTTAGAAAAAAAAATCTATGAAACCTTATTTTATACATTCAATAACAAGAAAAAGCTAAAGCACTTTTTCTTGAAGGTGCATCCAATTTCTTATCTAAGTTTTTAAATTGACGTTAATTTTTTGTTAAAAATATCTACAGATATTATTATAATAAATATTAAGGGAACAAAATTATTTTAAAGAATGAAACTCGATAACTTTTAATCGCAACTTGTGCTGTATATTAAAAAAATGTGCTATAAACCTTAGTTTAGAACTCATTAACGCATTGCTTGTTTCCTGTCGTGGTCAAATCGCACACCTATTTCATGTATTTTACAATCACATTTTGACTAGAAACTGTCTAGGTCCAGAATGTGTTACGGTCTTTTTTCGTCAAGGTACATTTACGCTAAGATGATACAGATGAAGTAAAACGTTTTGCATCTTACTATCTCCAGTGGTTAGAGTATTCTATAAGGTGACATTGCAAAATTCCACCCTGTACTTATGTTATATATTTGTGTAACTTTTTCTAGTAAAGGAAATAATAATGACAGGAGATTACTTGCTTATCGGAATATGACTAATTATACCTCTGTATTTAAAAACCAGTACTTATTACGTTTAAAAAAATAGATGCAACTGGTTAATTTCAAGCCTATGAGAAATCATTACACAATGAAAGCATGGATGCCACTTCAAAATAAGTTATTATGAAAACTATTCCGGAAACTGTGCTTACTATTCAAAATATACTAACATACCGACCTCCGCATTTCCAGGCAGCTGCACCCTAGGGGATGTAGTGTACATGGGTGGCGACGAGTGGGGCGGGTCGAGCCCCTGCGAGCGCTGCCGGTGCTCGGGCGGCGCTGTGAGCTGTGCCCGCGAGCACTGCGAGCCCAGACCTGGCTGCAAGGCGCTCCATCGGCCGGATCAGTGCTGTCCTATCTATCAGTGTGGTTAGTGTTTGACTATATTAATACTGTCTGTTTAATGTTGCAAAATAAACTTGTTAATATAATTCATTCAGTTACCTGACATTAATATTTGTGTTCAAATCCAATAAACAACAAATTAATTTGATAAAAAAAGTCGGTAACTTTGGTAATTTTATTAGGTTTTGAAATTCCAGTTTCCGATACAACTTCAGGGTGAAAAGTTTACTTATTAAAATTGTAATTCTTAAAAAATTTTGAAATTTACAAAATTATTGATTCTATCTGTATCAAAATTCATACAAATGCGTAGGTGTTTTTTTTCGGTAGTCACTCATACACACAAAGTTTCAGAGTTTTAGGTAATATTAGTACAATCTCATATTCAATGTGAAATAGTTTTAAAATGTTCTAATGATTTCAAACAATTATGATTTAAAGTAGTTCATATTTAACTTCATTAAGTTGTTTCTTTAAAATATGTAATGAATAAACGCGTCTTTACTTTTTACTTGCTAAAGGTTTTAAAACATGTTATAATTGTTGTATATTTTATTTTTTTTACTCTGAGCAGTGGCATAACAAAAGATCAAATGTCGAGAACAGTTCGAAACATGATACGAATTACGAACGTTTACTAACAACGTTCAGAGAATCAGTACTTTGAACACAATACTTTCATTATTATATTTTACTATCCTTTATCCGCTTAGCTCACGTAGAAACAGGATAAAGAGGAATTTTGTAGGGCCCGCTTTAGTTTCTAATAACGGTATTATCCTATAATACTTGCTCCGCCATTTTGAAATGGCGAGGCACAAAGAAAGGAAGGTAAACAAAGAAGGGAAGCGAGCATAGTATAATGGTGACGAGCGGGAACTGTAATCCAAAATATTATGATAACGCTTCACAATCCTTTGCGTACAACCATAATAATATCTATGTTTGTGATACTGCTTAAATGTGGCCGGTTAATGAAATATGGACCGCTAGTGCAAGATTATAATTTGTATGAATTAACTTTGCATTAAAGCTACATTAAAATATTAAATTAAAATTCAAATATTAATTTTTCAACATTCGCAATTTCTTGTTCTTATTGACGTCAAATAAAACATGACTGTACCACCAGTTCGGAAAAACCTTCGTGCAGAAGAACTGGCTAAGTAAGGAAGCTAGGTTTGTAGGATCCCAGCATGTCATATAATAGGTCTTTACCTATGAAACTGCCATTTTGCCGTACTGGCCATTTCAAATGAAAATATTCTTTTTTTGACTGATAATTCTAATTTCAAATTAATTTTATTTGACAAACATGGAATTCTTTTTCTAAAATCGTCATTTGTTTAATAGTTAGTGTTTTGTTTTCAACGCATTCAAACATTTTTCGTCATCATGGATAAGTTAAAAATTCGAGTAATTATGGAGTATGAGTACCGTCGTGGCAGCAAAGCGGCACAAGCGGCACGCAACATCAACGACGTTTACGGAGCGAACACTACAAACGAACGCACCACCCGTTATTGGTTTACCCGCTTCCGTTCTGGAAATTTTGACCTGAAAAATGAACCCCGTGGTCGTCCGAAAACTTTGGTCGATAATGACGAATTAAAGGCAATTGTGGAAGCTGATGAAACTCAATCCACGGCTGAATTAGCAGCAGCTTTCGACGTTAGCATCAAAACAATATTAGTCCATTTGCGTCAAATTGGCAAGGTAAAAAAGCTTGACAAATGGGTACCCCACGAACTCAATGACCGCCAGCGCGAAGTACGCGTGGAGACGTGCCTTGCACTGCTCAGCAGGCATACAAATGAAGGAATTCTGAACCGCATTGTTACTTGTGACGAGAAATGGATCCTGTTTGACAATCGTAAGCGCTCAGCAAGTTGGTTGGACCCTGGTTCAGCACCCAAACAATGCCCTAAACGAAAAGTTACCCCTAGAAAAGTGATGGTCACTGTTTGGTGGTCTAACGCGGGTGTAATTCATCACAGCTTCTTGCCAAACGGGACAAGCATTACTGCAGATGTGTACTGTGAAGAACTGAACACAATGATGGAGAAGCTCACACGTCTCCAACCAGCTTTGGTCAATCGTTCGGCTACACTGCTCCTGCACGACAACGCGCGACCTCATACTGCACAGCAGACGGTCTCCAAGCTACAAGAGTTGGGGTTGGAAGTTCTCCGTCATCCGCCGTACTCACCAGACCTTGCGCCTACAGACTTCTACTTTTTCCAAAATTTGGATAACTTCTTGGCGGGAAAAAAATTCAATACCCGAGAGGCAGTACAAAATGCCTTTGAAGAATTTGTTGCCTCCCGTCCAGCTGATTTCATCAAGAAAGGCATCAATAAGCTACCAATGCGTTGGCAAAGATGCATTGATTGCATGGGTGATTATTTTGATTAATAGAAATAAAAAATATATAAAAAAGTTACGCTTCATTTATTTCGTGAAAAACGGCAATTTCATAGGTAAAGACCTAATATAAGAGATCTTGAGCTCAAGTCCTCGCACGTACTTATGCATTCTTGTGATGATAGCAGATAATTAGAAAACAGTTTCTGAAAATGTATCTATTTGAAGATAAATTATTGTTGACAGTCTTATGAAATTGTTGCGGTTTCTTTGCTTTTATTTCGGTATCCCAACATTATAAGTTCTAATAACTCAACGATAACTTCAAAATAAAATAAGTATAACTCGCCAGCGTTCTACACATAAAAACTTTTTTTCAAAGCTTTTTGATTGGTCTGGTATTTATAATAAAACCCACAAACACAAAAATTGTAAAAATACCAAAACGTAGGAATTTGGCTATGACTTAATTAAAAAGGTTAACAGAGTATATCACCAATATTGTTGATGCATAGTTGCATAACAGCAGCGGGTGCGATGCGGGCGGCAATTTCCTAATGGTCGCAGTCGCTATACAGGGTGTCCGTTATAATGCCGCATGATGGGGAAGTAAAAGTTGAAAGAAAAGAAAAAGAGAGAAAAAAAGTAAGTGTAGCGAATGTAAACTGTTAGTATTTTTTGGCGACAATCATTAGGAACGAAAATTTCAGCATGTTTTCAAAGGGTGAGCTTAAAAGAAAGGAAGCTAACAAAATATTGGATTAAGAAAGTAATTATTATAAAGAAGATAAGTTATCTTAGAGAAAAAAAAGGAAACTATGATTTGTTATAATTATTTTTGATAGTTTTTTAATAAAAACTACTATTAGGAAATACATCCTATATTTTATGAGATAATGCTATAAAAAAAGTCTCAAACTTCTCGTCTAAAAATCCAAAGATTTATAACAATATTGGGGCTTATTGTTCTAATTCTAAATATTTCTTTCTTTCTTTTATATTTAAATACCATTATTCTTGAGAAATATTACACTTATTTGCATATTTATGTACACATATTTTTTATGGACCCACATTTATGTTGTTAGGCGCCTTATGAAGCATTTTTTTGGAACATCCTGTATATGTATTTCCTAGACGTTAGTACATGTGGTCGACGAACTCGTGGACTTTGTACACACTAATCGTTATCTGTATTTAAATAGACTTCGAGAAAACACTGTTGGTAATATTTAGGGCACCAAAGTCTTTTCTGACGTACCTACATACATACATAGATACATTAATATGTTTCACTATTAGACGTAATCTTTAACAATATTTAGCTAACTTTATGGTTATTCCGTTATTATTTTTGTTTGCCCGGTGGAAAACAAAATACACCAAAGCACAAAACTTACAGTTTAGAAGACTACATGGTCTCGTGGGGTGTCCGAGATAAAGGTATACAACGTTTGTCTTTATCAGATCTTGGTCAAAGCCGAGCATACTTGCGGACATAACCACAATTTTTTTGTTTTAAGGGTCTTCGGGTTACCATTAATCAAAAATATAATTCAATCGTCAATGTATGGGGATTGATTGATTGGTTGAAAAAGATAATTTCTGCATGATAATAATCCCCATAATATTATTAACCTATTTACCCGTTTCTTAGGGACTTAACTTATACCGAAACCTAAATATGAACCTTAATAAATTTCAGAATGCGAGCAAGAAGGTCGTATTTACGGTAACGGGGAGAAGCTGGTCGACCCCAAGGACCCGTGCCGCGTGTGTTACTGCCAGGGTGGCGAGGTCGTGTGCCGCCGCATCGCGTGTTTCGTGCGAGATGACTGCCGCCCGCGCTCCGTGCCTGGGCGATGCTGTCCTGAGTACGATAATTGTCCTTTAAGAGGTACGTTGATGGGATGATTATGTACGAGGGATTCAAAACATTCAAAGTAATTAGTAGGAATAGATAAAGGAAAATATCTATACAAACAAACCAAGAACTGAAACATTGCTGAACGGATTTATTAAAACATGGCCAAACACTTGCGGGTTCGGCTGCTGCCGGGCTCATTTTTTTTGTCTTCTGTAAATCTTCTTAAAAGAAATATATACCTACAGAATATGTTTTAGTCTAGAAATTTAATTTAGATGCAATAATTATACGCAATATGACAAGCGGGAAATCGCCGGGTCACGATGGTCTTAGTTTCGAGCACCTATAATATGCCAGAATTCACGTACCGAGGGTACTTGCGCTATTTTTCAACCTGTCACTTTCACATGGCTACCTACCTGAAGATCTCATGCGTACACTAGTCGTACCTATTGTTAAAAATAAGACCAGTGACGCACCAGACTTGTCATATTACAGGCCCATCTCTCTAACCACTATTATCGCAAAAGTATTGGACAGTCTGCTTGATAAACAGTTGGAAAAACATATTAAGCTACGTGACGCACAGCTTAGGTATAGGCCGGAGCTATCCACTGAGAGTGCTGTCATCTGTCTCAAGCAATCTGTCCACTACTACACGGGTAGAAATACGTCAGTGCATGCATGTTATCTTGATCTCTCAAAGGCATTCGCTCTAGCCAACGTGTCCGCTCCTCCGCCATGTTCGCGGAGGTGCGGACACGGGTTTTCTTTGCGGTAATGCGCGCGCGCTGCGCTTCTTTGCTACACCGACTTTGCCGCAACACCAACGCCATCCTGAGCACATTGGCTGAACAATGGGACTCGCCCTTCCTACAAGCTTGGATGAGGTATCATACTTTTAAAAATAAAAAGTTAATGATGCCTTACCCCGGCCTCTTAAAATTTTCTTGCTATGTTTATTTTATGTTGTGCCTACCAACATTAGTTTGTAAGAAATACTGTACTACTAACAAATGGAACCTGATTTCCGAAATGAAATTCTATTATTACTATTTCTAATAATGAAATAGTCTATTAAATACCTAGCAACAGTCCGTATAGCTTTAGTAAAATACTAATAAATAAACATTTAATGTTTCAGGTGTTACGGCTATTTCAGGCTTAGCCCCTACACTCTCCAACGTCACCGGCACCAGCCTGCTCGACGCCAGCACCACCACGCTGCTGCCGAAAGAAAACATCAAGCAAGAAATCACCATCAAGGAAATAACGCCTGTCTCTGAAATCCCTGTCATGACTGACGTTAAAATCAAGGAGATTTTACCATCCACAAGTGTGGAAGTGACAGAATTTACGTCTTCTAAATCACCAGTCATTGTTCGTGAAGCCACTTCGGAGAAGAGCCTGCAAACTACTGCAAATATTGTAACTGAAACTCCAGCCATAATTGAAATACAGCCATCTTCGCCTTTGTTATCGACGGCTTTCCCTACAAAGTCGAACGAGAATACTGTAGGAACAAAAACAACCAATGATATGTCACCCTCTAAAGTAACTTTGTCTCCACAAGGTTACACAAGGTCCCCGACGCCAAACATAGCAACCAACGCGACACCTGCGCCAGTTGCGTCTACAATTTCTGCTGCTACTAGTAGGCCTGCAGTCGTTGAAGAGGAAGACATTGCAATTGTGGAACATAATCCAGCATTCCCACCTATTCCAGATGATCTCTCTGTTGTGGGAAATCACGAAGAAGATGCTATGACAGAACAGAATTTAGACAGTGAACATGTGTCTGAAGTCCAAGATACCAGTAATACTCATACACCATTGGCAACCACTGATGTGACTACTACAAAAGTGACTGGAACGTCAAAAAATGAAATTTCAGAAAAATCTAAATCTAGTAATGGTATAACAGCACAAACATTTGCTGTCGGATCTTCAAAGATGAAGGAAAGTCCTATGTTGGATTTGAGATCTGCGATTCCCACTGAAATCCTAAGTGTACCGTCAGCCCTGCCAGAAGATATTACGGGGGAACTTGACGATGTTACTGAAAGCATTACTTCTGAAATCTCAACTTCAACACTTTTCATAAGCACCTCTACTAAAGGTGTAGAAAATAGCGCTGGAACCTCAACTAAAGAAGCCACACAAAATACAGTATTCACTACGAGCCAAAATTTGTTAATGGATTATTCATCTCCAACAATTAGCACTTACAAAGAAACGGATTCTCCGTTACTAAGTGGACGAACCATTACATCCAATAATGACAAAACTGAGTCTACTACGGACTACGTTTCACCGCAACGACGCAATGAACAAGGAAGTACTGGAGAAATAACTTATACTGATATGACACATTCTACCTTAACTTATTCAACTCCCAAAAATATTGAGACCACCTTTGCTGATGTGTCCACTGTCTCTAATGAAGAAATTCAAGACCAAAAAGTAAGCACAACTCTTAAGGATCTTCCTGAGATTACTTCTCAAACTGAATTTAGCTCGCTACCTATTGAAACAAGTGATCAGAATCCACGGGATAGCACATTGAAAGAAATCAATGAGTTTTCTACAATGGACGCTTTTATGACAGATGTTCCTAAAATTTTAGAGTTTAGTCCAGTGAGTACGGAAAAAAGATTCGATAATGTGGAAACAACTGAGTTTATTTCAAACAATTTTGGCTCATCCGAATCAGTCACAGAAGACGTTGAAATAATTAAAGTTTCTTCCGATAGCGATAAAAGTGCCGCATTAATTACACCGTCTACCCGAAGGCCCAATTCATTAAACGATTTCCTTAATGATTTGGTAGGAGATATAGCATCGATTGGAGACAACAACGAAACTCCAGTGAAGGATACTGCTGCACCACCATTGCCTAACTCTGAAGAATTAATTCCTATCCATACAGGTTATAAGAGCAAAAATAACAACTGGAATGTGAACTCTATATCAGAAGTACCTCCAAAAGATAAATCTCAAAATACTGGTGTGAAGCAGAAAATTGAAATCGAAGATGATGAATCTCACATTACTGACTCCTCCCTTCCACATGACAAGGTAGAACCCACAACTCGACGACCAATCATAGACAATGTTTCCAACGGTTCTCTGGAAAATGAAACAACAAGAACAGATATAGAAATTTTGACTCAATCTTACGTGCCCACTCTAAATCGAAAACCTACGAAGGTAGTTATGAAGAAAAATAATGAAAAAAGTACTTCTGAGAATGAATCTTCTTCATTGCGTACTGAAGCGCCGTCGAGAGCAACTGAAATAACTTCTGATGAAATTATAACCAGTACAAGTAAGGCATATCCTACTGCAAGTGCAAGCACAACGGCAAGAATAATCGATTCAAGAATGGGCGATACTACTGTAACCAGAACACTGGATATGAGTACTGCAGTGCCAACTACATTAGTAACTCGAGGGTCCACCACGATCCCGCCCACCACGGCGCAGACCAGCACAACCACGCTGACGGCGCGTTGATCGGGCTCCTCGTGTTTACATACCATTCTACAGGCATTGTGTCGATTTAGAAACTGTGTATCCTCAAAGGAGACGTTTAGATATGAATAGGCCATAAAAAAAAACCTTCTTATATTACCTAAATGTCAATTTCATGATGTCAAAAATGATCCTGCGAAAACAATTTTCGCATAGAAAATTAGAGTAATTAGATAAGCTTTTAAGTGTATTAGATGGACAAATTATTTATAATACTTTGTAGTTGTCGTAAAATTATGTTTAGTCAGAAGGAGAGTGGTCGTTTCATTGGGAAATGGCGAGATTGTGTCAAACTACGTAGGCCAACGTGTAGTGGGCAGTGTCCATGCTAGACGATAAGTTATTTATTTATTATTTGAGGAGGAGGACATGGCGGCGGCGAGTTGCTGCAGCGGCGAGGTAGTCACGCCGCGCCGCCGCCGCACGCGGTACAAATCTATTGCAAAACATTTTATCAACCTTATAACATTACTCTAGTATTAGCTCAAAGTGATTGCACATAGATTTATGTTCATTGCACTTATTTGGATATTTTAAGGAAGCTCTGGATCTGCAGAAAGGCTCAAGTGTAGAATAAGTAATTTATTGTAACGGCTGTATTAGAAACTCGTATACCATAAATAAATTAGTTTTGTTAAGTTCGTCGTACTCGTGAGGTTCCTTAGTTTGGTCGGCAGTACTCTAGGTTCTAGACGAGTCACTCACCCGTCTGCGGCTTTTTGCTCCGGAAGACAAACACTTTTCCCGGGCAATAAGCGCATGTGCTCATTTTATTTTATATATTGTTTTTTTTGTACAAATAAAAATCCTAGACTGATTTTGGTATTTTAATTGGCATCCTCTTAGTTGCTATTAACCACACCTCCTTAAGCTTTATGCCGTCGGGTGTCATCATCCCAGTTATAGGGTTTATAAAAAAAAATTAATGATGGGTAATTAATAAATTCTTCTTTCATTTCGTTCAAAATGTTATGCACCTATGTGGTACATGTGTCACTTTATGATGAAATAAAGAGTCAACAACATAAAATCTTGTGGTCTTTTTAAAACTAGAATGCAGCCTTTGAGTTAGTACTTTTTGAAAGCAAAAATTAATCTTTAAAAAATATGTATTAATAATTTTATAATTTAAATAATAATATATTAGTTTATAATGGGCTTATGGTTAAATTTCGGAAGTGGTTTTAAAAGTATCGATTTAATATGTCAATATCGTGAAAAAATCTGTGATTTTCATCTAGTCCAAATCTGCGTTCATAGGCCTTATGTCTTGTGCGTATCAGATCCTTTCTGGTCTTCCTCGTCAATCAATTATCTCTGCATGGTCTCCTGCTCTATATATACACATAGAAACTCATAAGCTGGCAAAGTAATATTGTAGTGACGGATCAAAGAAAAGAAAATAAAGAGTTATTTGATTTTTTGATGAGTATCTGGAAGGTAAGCGCAGTAATGAAACAAAACACAGGCCAAAGAAAATGTTTGCTTAGTGCTAGATGTCTGTGATGATTATAATGTTAATAACAATAATATTAACTTTCAGAAAAAGTTACTTTTTGATTTTAAAATGACTTAGATGGTAACGGTCTGACTGATTACTTGTTATAATAATAATAATTTATTTGGGACACTTGATCCATATAAAGAGTTAGTAACAATTTTAAAACTATAATTTATTTAAAAAAAAATTTTTTTTACATTACATTGTAGGTGGCAACGATTCCAAAGTTTTAATATAGAGCTATCTACCTTTTCCTTTAATACAAGTAGAATACTAGAATAGAATTATGTTATTTTGTAACATGTCTGACACTTGTTCGCGTATGATTCTATGTTGTTCAGCAGAAACCCTATAAGGCGCTTTATGAACAGGAGCTTCGTCCGTAGTCTCTATCGTTACTTCAACAATATTGCACCGACCTAAGCTATTTTTATCGAAAGCAAACGTGGACCTATATTTATTTAACAATAATGTCAAAGAATTACGTTCACTATCAGATAATTCCGGCGATAAAACGAAATCATTGTTTTGTCTTGCCACCACCTCACTCCATAAGTTATCTTTAAAATTATCTACAAGATTACTAAAATAAACATATTCACTTTCACACATCTTAGGTAATTGCTGAATCAGCTGTAAAGAATTATAATTATTACATATACTTTTACACTATCTTTACATAGAAAATTACAAAGACATTTGCCGAATCTTACGTTATCATTCTTAAAGTCTACTATGGCTTCTGCCTTTCGTAGGAAATCCTGTCCGAGGGTTACATCTTGCTCAACATACTTCAGGACGACGCATTCCTGAATATGTAATTTATTATCTATCGTTATAAATGTCTTCGTGCTTCCCAAGCAATTTAATTTATTGCCATTTACGGCTTTGATGAACAGATCGTCCGCTTTTTGCATTGATAAATTATTTAACAATGCAAAAAGCATTTTAGTTTTTGCAAAGTCGGTCAGACACCACCGACACGGATGCCCTGTATCTAATAAAGCAATAGTGTCACAGTCGCGTTTCTGAACACAAATAAATGGAACTTACTTGAGATAGGGTTTCTTCTTTCGTCGGCGTCTGTACAAACCCTATTACTGACGCCGATAGGTGTTTGGGTAATGCTTTTGTAGTGGCATTCCCTGGCTTTGATTGGTTGCACGGTCTCTATAATTGTATTAGGTTTTGTAGATGTGTTTTGTTTGGGTATGAATTTTATATGTTGCCTGTTTATGTGACTCGGATCCATATCACCCGCGTCCCTCGGAGCTGTATGTGTAGACGCCGCCGTCGACGTGACGTGCGTTGGTAAGTCCCACTTTATTTCGGGTGCGTCATGAAATATTTCATGCATTTGCATGATTGTTCGTTTCAGCGCCTCCTTGCTATCGAACACTTGTGAAGCTAATCGGCATTTATTAGTATATGAACAGGTGCGTAAGAATTGGCCGTATAAATGTGCTCTCTGAGATTGCCGGGCCAGACTTGGCTGCAAGTGCGTCTAATGCATAATAGAAGATTAGAATATCTTCTTCATTCTTTTGCTTCCTTTCGTAAAACTTCGCTAAGTGATCGACGTCTGTGTGAAATTCTTTGATCAATTCGTTTCTTAACTCTTCAAATGTATTGCAGTTATTGGAGACTTGCGAGAAAAAACTTAGTGCTGGCCCTTCAAGATAAGCGGCGATAACTACTTTTTTTTCTTCCTCGCTGTAGCGATTCAACGTTGCGACGAAGTTAAAACTATTCTTCTACGTTCCCCTGCAATCCAGTAAACTTCTGCATTGCCATTTCGTATTTCTTTTTCTAAAAAAAAATTTGTTTATAACGTGTCTCAGGTAGCCTTGGTCCTATTTGACCGAACGCGGCGACTCCACCAACTCGCGTTTTTTTTCCAGTTCGCGATTGAACACCGACTTGTGGTTTAAGTCAATACGGATGAAATCAAATTATGTGATAAATTTCATATGCTTTTATTTTAAATAACTTTTTCTAGGACATCTTGCTCCGATGACGGAGCAAGTCAGAATGTATTGCTTCATTTATTTCTGTTCTGTCAACCTTATATTTAAATATCTTTTCTTCTAATTTATAATCATTCATATTAACCTCTTTACTCAAATGTCGCGGCATTCTGACGTGCTTCCTAAGGCTTAGCCGTGACGATATTAAATAACGAAAATAATTAAAATACACCTTTACTTGTTTTAAACTACGCGGTTATTAAAACTATTATCTACACTCTGCGTGGTACATATATATCTCTTAATTTCTTAAATCAGAGTGGGAATTCCCCTAACGACGAACGCTGCAGATCAAATGCTTTTCGCCAAATTGTGAGATGTGGAATTTGAATTTTGGAATCTATAGTGTTGCCAAGACAAACAGTATTATATTACCTGCTAGGTTCAACCTGACACCATACAGATGCAAGTTTGATTCGACTTGTTTTACTTTTGCTGCAGAAAATTTTATTCATTTTGTCTTTTTATTATTAAGACGCTAGATTATTTACATTAAACTACTGCACACTTTGATTAAAGTACAATTGTGGACGCTAGGTGACGTTCTTTCATAATGTACGTGAAAAATGGCTCTAGTACTACCAAAGACACATTCACTCACAGTAACTCAATCGTATTTGCTTCCCGACATAAAAGAGAAAGAATAAT
Source organism: Marasmarcha lunaedactyla (assembly GCA_923062675.1). Classification (NCBI taxonomy): domain Eukaryota; kingdom Metazoa; phylum Arthropoda; class Insecta; order Lepidoptera; family Pterophoridae; genus Marasmarcha; species Marasmarcha lunaedactyla. The sequence continues at coordinate 5,438,052 of OV281349.1, forward strand.
GCAAAACGTGGGCTTGCGAGCAAGACAAAATATTCCGATTCCGTATAGTTTAGTTTGTATTCGTGTCGCTTCGTATATTGTCGGCTCGGTTCGCGTAGTGACTAAACCATTTGACAAGCAAAATCAGGCGACCGGGAAAGACAAAGAATCTCAGAAGCTTGTGATCTATCTTCTGAATTTTTATTTTAATCAAATACTGCACAGCATTAGAGAGAATTATTTATGTCGTGAATATTGATTACTTTTTCTATTAATTTTATTTAATCAAAATTAATGACGTACGATCACCAAACTTATCCCAGACGACCTATTATGGTTAGTTTTAACCTTATGAGTCCTACTACTCCCTACCATGTTTTCAGTTATAAGTAATTTAATTGGTAAAGTGTATTATCTGTTGGCAATTCATTAAATAAATAAATAAGAGGACAAAAGGTTGAGATCAGTGCCCCTGATTAAAGTATCACACTGAACGCAATTCAACGCCTTAAATAATTCACAAAAATACCCAAAGCATCTTGTGACCTTTCCCAGACATTAACAATTACTCCTAACTCTTGCATCTGTTATAGAACGATTCTTCGTAAATTAGAATTTTTTTTGGTGAAATGAGCCAATAATTGATTTAAAACAATTATTCCAAATGTTTACTGCACTTAGGTAAGTTTAGGCCTAAATGTTTCGCTATCAATTATGTTTCCACTTTGGTTGCATATCTCGGTGCAACCAAAGTGGCAACAATAGTAACAACATTATATGATTTTCGGCATAATCCAAATCTTCTAGGTCGTAGGTAGAGTCGGGAATACAAAATGTGTATTCCCGACTCTATCTCAGGTCGCTTGTTTCACTCAGCATGTATGATGCCGACGAGCACTACCAGGAAGAAGAGAGGCAAGAGAGGACACCCTTGACGAATCCTTTGATTGTGTTTGTGTTTATTTACCAAAAGTAACAAGTTTATTAAGTCAATAGAGGCAATCTTAAACTGAAAGATAAGCCACGATTTTATACGTAATTTTAATTGAATAAATATACTAATTAGGTTTTCGAAATGAGCTCAATTTTGTTGCACAGTAGAATTAATTACGAGCAACTTATAAAAGCGAGTTGTGGTGAATACTCAAAATTGTGTTATGAACCTCAGTTCTTCATTTTCAAATTCAATATCTTAGTATCAGTACCAGTAGTTCTATTGTTCTATATCCAGGGTCGAAAATAAGTACTATTAAGCAAAAGAGTTGCTTTAACTAAACAACCTATCCCGGGGAACATAGGTCGGATCCTTGAACCTTCTTGAAGAAACTATGCGCCCAAAATACATCGCTCCATAAATGTACTGAACCCGCGTATGAAGGAACATCGATTCTATACTACACATTCGTGCACAAAAATAATGTAAGAAATACATGGAGGAATCCTTTCGACTTAGTTTTACTTTGCATTTCTTTTGAATTCGGATTTGAAAGATTCAGGTCAGCGACCTTAGGAATCCTATAGGCAGGAAATAAGTTCAAATAAATTCCACCCATATAAATATTTCCACCACAGGAGTAGAAAATGTACTCTAATTAAAAGTCTTATTTGCTTCGTCTTCATCGAGATTGCGTGAATACAACTTAACTTCGACTTTTAAAAGTTATTATTGGTATTAGGGAGAGGGAAAAAGCTGACGGAAAAAAAATACGTCTTGGCACTACAAGGAACTCAAAGGAAGCTGATCAAAGATTAACATCTCTTATTCTACCCGATCGAAACCTAGTTTAAAGAACGTTAATATTCATACTGCAGTTCATGAAACCCATCTCCTTTAATTAAAGTATAATTGCGGAAGACGGACTTTCTTACCTCAAGCTCCTTAAATACCTATGGCTCTGATACTACCGCAGATAAGTTTTGGTGCTCACAAAAACATAAATATATTACTTCCGGACATACAAGATATAACGTTGACGCCGATTGGTGTAGTAGTAAGTAGCCTTGCCTCATACGGCGAAGGTCCCAGTTTTGAGTCCTGGCCGAGGCATTCATTTGTGTGATGAACACAGATGTTTGTTCTCGGGTCATGGTAGTTTGTATTTATACGCGTATGTTTATTCCGGATTCCTCCCCAGTTCGCTGTATGGTCATCCATAACACAAGCTCTGCTTACTTTGGGGCCATACAGTTGATGTTTGGTCTGGGGATTTATTTATTTAACATGATGCAAAACATGGCGACAAAACACCAAATAAGTCGCTTGTAAGTATTCCCGTCGCGTCGCGTCGTATATTGTCGGTTCGGTTTGCGTAGTGACTAAACCATTTGATAAGTAGAATCAGGCGACCGGGAACATGATTTTTGAGGTACATGCTTTAGGAGCTTGTCACCTATGTTCTGCTATTATACTTTAATCAAGGTTCATCCAAGTTAATGAGAAAACTCACCAATAACGCGCAATTTATTCCAAACGGTTCACCTGGCTGTTATTGGTTTCTCAGAAAATCTAATAAAAGTTTGTTTTTTTTTACATCCCGACACGGACGTTATCATTCATGGTAAATCGTTTAAAACTCAAACTGAATGTTTTAACAGCTACAATTTGATTCGAACCGTCAAAATGTGTTACAAGCTACCGGCGTCTACTTTCCTAAAACGAACCATTTTCTCTTAATGATCGAATAAACTTCTCATCTACAACAACACTTTCTCTCAGGTTAGATAAAAGACAAACGCAAATAAAAGTAAAACTCCTTTTTTTTTCGAAATGGACAGTTTATTTTAGCCTTATAAATTTTACCAAACTATGTGGCCTAGCGCTGAGGGCGTTTAGCCGGATCTTAAATTACTCCTAAATACGATACGCCTAAGGCTACCCGAGATGGCACGGCCCTCGGTTTAGGACGTCGTATATTGAAACTACCACTCTGGTTCGGAAGGGTCATCTACAAGTAAAACACCTTTAAACTGGTGTCTACCTTGAGACTGTTATTACGTATATTAAAGACATTATTGAGTATAACAGAAAAAAGAATTACATAAGGTGTATTTTAAATCGGCAGCAAATTTTCTAATATTATCTCTTGCTTCGCATGTGATTTAATACGAATGAAGTCACAGCTCCCTGCGCTCGCAGTGCAATGCCTTCTTACACAACAGTTATCATTTAAATCATATCCTGACTGAGTAAAAAATGTAATCCTTGCTCTTAATAAAATGTATCCTTACCTACAAAATGTTATGACTATATGTTTATATTTATATCCATACGTCATTAAAACGCTACTTTCCAAACCTGTTCTGCAAGATTTTGGCAATAGAAATGGTATCTCTATGTGTGAAGCTGAATGTCAATGTTGAAAGACACGACTTTCACATTTCCACTTGCTAAACCGTGATATGTTGGTTATTATAAGCAAATATACGGATAGGCTAAATACATTCTAGGTAATTCAAGATAAAATATGAAGCTAACTCGCAGCTTAATATCAGTGAGTAAATCTTTTATTACTAGGAGAAAAAAGAGTATGACTTGAATTATTCGATTGAATATCGAGGTGGTCGATTCAAATTCAAATATTTATTTTTCAACATTGACAATGGCTTATTCTCATTGACTCTACCACCAGTTCGGAAAAACCTTTGTGAAGAAGAACTGGCAAGAAACTTCACGGGTGTATTTTTTTAAAATCAATTTACAGTGTCTCTTTATGTCATTGCAAAATTATTCATATCTGCATCTGTTAGCTCGGCAAGTCTCCCTCCCCCCAAGTATTCAAACGTCGAACACCCTCAAATGGCACCCGTTCACGAGTCAACGCGGGATCCAGCCATCCAGAGCCAGATGCAATAGTTCTTCTCGATCTGACGTTACTGCTAAATGTGCCAATGAAGCATTATTACGACTGCTCTGATGGTAAAGAATAACGTCCCTGTAACCGATGACGACCGAGTAGCGCGGTGGTTTCCCAGGTACGAGTCCTGTCCGGGGCATTCGATTGTGTAATGCACATAAATGTTTGTTGTCGGGTCATTGTTGTTGATATTTATATATTATTATGTATGTTTATTCTGGGTTCCCCCCAGTTCGCTGTGTAGTCATCCATAACACCTGGTATGCTTAATTTAGGGAAATATAGTTGGTGTGTTTGTCTGGTGATTTATAATTATTATTATAACATATCTATTAAGGCATTAGGGGTCCCGCGCGGTATTGAACCCATGGGAATATTGGAGAATATGAAGCTACAGGATTATACCGTCTCATAATGGTACATTTAACGGAAAAATAACTATATAAACTTAATAAGTAAAGAAACAAACAGTACAGCGTTTATTTGTACAACCGCAAGCGTAGACTACGAATTGTCTAAAATCAAAACTAGGGTTGGAATATTAAGTTTTGTGTGACGCTTTTGACATTGAGATGCTTTTTGCAAATAATTTAGTTGAAATAGTAGTTTTATTTAACTATTTTTATAGCCGGTAAACGATCAGGTGAACCAACTGATGTAGAGTCCCATGGATATCATCTGCTCCCATTCATATCATTAAACGTAGGACTATTATTTATTAATAGTAACAATGTTTATTATATGGATGGACTTATGATATGTATCTAATGATGCGTTATCGACTGTCCGCTTTAGTTAGATTGCCTTGGTTCCAGAAAGGTTTTTACCCGCAATAAAATGTTATTCGAAAGTATTTATTTTTGCATCTTCTTAGTAACGTTACAACACGCTTAAAATGCAACATCTGTGCAGCTCGTGTCATTGGTTACCTAAGCGAATGGTTTGATGCGAAACACTTTACATTCAAAACAAGCAGTTTCGGTTATTGATACACATAATTTCTAACACAGCGGCGAGGTTACATCATATCGACTATCATAAATTTGGAGTTGACGAAAATGCGTCCGACCAAGATGCTGCTCAGTAATTTTGTATCACTTCATTGAAATCGAATTTTTATAAGTGAATAAAATAAATTAAAATATTAGTGTAATACCCATACGATATCAAAATCACAATGATACGAATTTCCACTATGGTAAACTTTGTCAAATTAACATTACAAGTAGGTATTGTTTTTAAAAGATTTAACTAGCTATTTGCAAAATTAACATTGATTATATTTGTATTTATACTAGACGCAAATTATAACTCCTTTAACAAAATAAAGGATTTTGAATTTCATTAATGTATGTATTTATGAATAGTAAATCACTTCCCATAATAAGAAGCATCGTAGAAATAAGTTTGTAATTCGCAATGGAAAGTTCAGATTGGGCAGTTCGGTCGACGCCATACGCGAGCGTTGCGCAAAGCGGCCGTGACGCTGCGCTTGCGCACACCGCCGTGACCCGCTAGCCACGGCTTTGTTCCACCGCATCAGCATCACGTCTCTCAATCAAACCCATTGTTCAGCCAGGAGATCGTGCCTCTCGTCAAAAGAACTATAACTTCGAGGATTACAATACACAATTCTATACTGAATGAGTAATTAGAAGATCTTTATACATGTGGTATTTAAAAAACAACTTTATGTAACGTTTTAATTAATGCCATTACCGAAAATATTTGAACCGTAACTCAAAATGAAGAGGCTTGTTTCAACATTTATGTTTTCATCAACAAAACAAAGTGTTGTATCATCAGTCAACTTAACTATGGCCATTCTAATAGTTTGTGACATATCTACCTATTGAAGTGTTGGAATATTACTTAGTAAACGGATAAATGCATTTGGATATTGAAGCGTATTTGATGCTGGTGATGCCAAGAATACAATATCCTTTATTTGTTAAAATTATGTACTGATAAAATAATCTTTAAATGGTTTTAATAAAACATTGGCCAGATTTACATAGGTTTAATCCTCTATCTTCTATCTGTATCTATCGTAGATATGTATCTATATCGATATCGGGTTTGTGAGAAATCACTTTCTCGGAGGTTCTAAATTCGGTTGAATTATTTTATATGTTTGTTCTCCTCTTTCAGAACTCTGTCATTTATGAAAATAGTGAATTCTAGATTAAGGTATTATATATTATATTGTATTATTGTAAAGATGTAATATTTGTTTGTTTTTCTTTATTGAATAGATAATTTTGAATGCTACATTATCCAGGAGTCACATGGGTTGTGTTTTATCCATATATTCACAAAGGTTCCATATTTACGCAGGTAGACCCCTAAATAAATATATAGGGGTCCCGGCTCCTTAAGGAATTAAAAACTACGTGAAGTAGTGATAGTAGGGCTTCTGATGTTGAGATCTGGCCTTCAGTAATTTTGACCGTCATAATCACTTTTCCCTTAAATTTGTAACACAACCATTACACGGGAAGGGACAACCAGTGCAATCACTGGAACATAGGCAGTTCTTATTGAAGCCTACAGTCAGCGACGCATCATTATAGTTCGTTCGCGTTAAGAATGCAGTGAGTCATCGATGCCACTATAGTTACAAGCCAATGAGATTACAGTATTAGAAAAAGTTTTCTTACTGTCGGTGATGCTATTGACTATAACCTAACCCTGAGACGATACGTCACTGCATTCATAACGCGAACGAACTATAGTCGATATTGATTAATAAAACACTTTCGATAATGAGGTCCATGGTGCGGATGCCACTTACCACCAGGCACATCGCGGTACTCGTCTGTTGGATATGAAAATGTAAACAAAACTACCAAGATTTCTATCGAATGATATATTCAATTTGACATAACAACCAGATGATGACATTTATATGAATATCCTGTTTCGTTATTTTTTATGTAATACTTGCTTGTGTCCTGTATCAAGAAAAACTGGTCTTAGCTTCGTTGGTTATAACTCGGCAAACATATCACCTTATTTTTAAAATATTTGCCAATCAGTTCCAATAAAGTTGATGACCAAACGCGTTTCGACAACTGGACATGGCGGCGGAGGCCGCTGGGGTCAAGGACTCATTTTCTTTTTAAACCATTTCTGGTTGTTGAAGGTTCTTGCCATAAACTACTTGGGTATGTTACTTAATATATTACTTAATATTGGGTAAACTTAATTATTTAATGGTAGCAAATTGCGTCGATCATTTTGAATGCATTTGTTCATCTAATTGGCTACCTGTCATGTTTAAAGTAAATTTTTGTCATCTATAATACAAGCTCTGCTTACGTTGGGGCCATACAATTGGTGTGTTTGTGCGAGGTTTATTATTATTAATTATAAAGCAACGAATATATATACAGTCTGTTAGTTATTTAATCTGTAAGCCGAGCGAACGAAGTTGGCGTGCTGCGGCAGCACCCGGCGATGTGCCATTATGAAAATTAAAGACTATAAATAAAGCTTAAAACGTGGAACCAAAAGCTAGCTGTTTAATTGAATGTCCAATGAAATTCAACCGTCTGCCTGCGACATTTCTGCCTATAAAGGACAAATATTAAATACAGTGTGTCACAAAAAACAGATTCACCCCATATAAATTCATTCAAACAGTTTTTGTTCTAGAAAACTAAACCAACACGAAAAAAGCGTACAGAAAAGACAATAAATTGAGAGTATTGACGGCATATCTAATGGACGGCTAGTTATTTTTTGTGGACTACCATATTGTGTAGCTATACTTAAGCTGTATGCAAAGCTGTAAAGCTGTAAAGGGCTGTAAGCGTAAATCCTATATGGCTCGTTACGGTAAATGGCTCAAAATTCTATAAAATGGGCAAAAAAACGCGCTAAGGGCTTTATGCGTTGAAGTAACATTTTAAAATTTATAACAAATTATATGTTGTTTTGTTCATACACATCCCCTTTTAAGCTATTACTTTCCTTTGAACTTTCAATGGCTCTTTACACCATTTAGTGCTGATGAACCGTATTATTTGGTAAATTTACCTAGTGTATAGGTTACCTAGGTACCTAAGTAAGGTTTTACAATAACTCTGTGAAGTTGCATTTTCGCACATACATTCCATTATTGAACTGCGATTATTTAACCTTTTGGACTTGAGCCATCCATAGATTGTAACTTTTTGAAATAAAATGGCAGGTCTTGCAGTTGCAACATTGGCAGTACAGACCTTCGCATTTACCTGAATAAATATACTTTTCTTTAAAAATAATGACGTAGGAATGCGTTGATCGAGATGCTAATTTCTTTTCGCAAATTTTCCTATTTGTATGCATTTATCTGATTACTTTAATTCTCATTAGAATTGGTGTATATTTTGCTTGTTCTGTATAATAAATGCAAATAAGTAGGTATTATATAAATGATTACTTAGAACAATCGTAAGAGCCGTGTGAGATAACGAGAGTCCTGCATTAACAAGCGGCACACAATGCTGGTATCGCTACAGAGCCGTGATTGCTGTTACGTGCCGATTGTAAGATATGGGCTCGGGTTTTGCAGCGCAGGTCGCAGGACAGTTGCGCAGGCGGTGATCATCAGTGAAAGTGGCGGCGAGGGGAGCGGGGGCCGCGGGCGGCGGTGGTGGCGCAGAGCTATATGAGGCGTGCAGGCGCCGCGCGCGCCACTCCTGCTCTGCCATACAGGTGAGCCTATAGCGTGACATATTACCTTATCAATATCGATCACGGTAATTTGACAAGTGGAAAAAGTGTAAGAGGTGTTTACGTCGTCAATTTGCGGCAGCTTTCTTGGCGTATCGACTATTCCAATCGAGCTCAATTGCTTTATGTAACCGCACGCCGGAAAACTCTGTGGCAATGATGTCATCTTAATAACAGTGTTTACAAGTTGTTTTTTCCGTGAGTATAGGATGTATTTATAATAAGAATTTTTGTGTTGTCAGATCTGTGGGTGATCCTTGTCGAGAAACATGAAGTGTGTCGTACTGTGTGTCCTTGCGGCGGTGGCGCTGGCGGCCGCGGCGCCGCAGCGCGAGGGAGCTGCCTTCTCCAATGAAGCCATTAAGCAGGCGCAGAACACATTTTTGATCCCAAAAGACGCCCAAATCCAAAAGGTAAAACATGTCACTTTGCGTATACAATGAAAACTTTTAAATTTTACATTTATCGCATAAAAACTTTGACAGAGCAACTATAAAATTGTATTGATACCTTCACAGGTACAGGAAGGCATTGAGCTGGCAGCGTACGAGTCTATCCCCGGCAACCAGAGGATCAACTTGTACGAGATTTTGGGAGACCAGGTACCTTCCGAGGTGATTAACAACCTGCAGAGCCAGATTGACCGGGTCGGCCGCAACTAAAGCAACTCGGCATCAGCCCCTGCGGTGAGCAGCGCCGGGGCTCTTAACTAGTATTACCCTGCGTTAAAGCCGTGAGACGCCTCATCTTCCCCGGACGGTGATGCCTCAAATAATATTAATTTATTGGTGATGCAAGTACAAGATGAATGTGATAGTGTGAAACATCTTTTTTATACATTTGTACATATGTTTTAATTATAATAAAGCGATAGAAATAACTCCAAGTTGTGTTTGCTTACGTAACCCTGTATACAACCATCGCGAGGTTGAGCTTAGCTGTTTGGCTTGGAGTTAGGGGCTAAGTTGCACTGGCAAATGGTGATGCTTAATATTTTGATCGCCGGCGAATGGCATAATCGTAGCGGATATGAGGTCGAGAGCATTAACAATCACCCCACTCGCTCGTTATGTTAATCGCAATTCAGTTAGTATCTCGTGATTACATAATTTTAAATCTTATCAAACTTGATATTTTGGTCTTTGCGGTTAAAGTAACTGGATCGGTTGGTATTCTAGAATAGTCCTTAAGTATTCGTAGACATTAAAAACAATGTGCGCAGTCACTTACGGAAGTTCATATGTTACTGTTACAGCTTGATGGTAAAATTCGCGAAGGCATAAAATCGCATTTTAACATAGAACTTTGTAAAGTTTAACGCAATTCTGTAACGTATAAAAAATAATGATCAGTAGCCATAGCCAAACTACGGAAGATCCTGTTTTGATTAACTGTATATCGCAGTGTAAGTGCCAAAATAAATAAGATGATAAAGATAGATATATAAACTATTTAACCACAAAATCTCTGCACATAGTTACAAATAATTTTTAAATTAAAATTTAAACTATTTTCAAGTTATAATCAAAATAAAAGAGTTTTATGTGCACAGAAATTGTGAAAGGGCTCTGAGTCAGCCTACCTACGTGTTGCGGATCGCAACGCTGATCTTCCGTCGGCGCACCAGGCGCCCGTCGATATGTATATATATATATATATATAGGCTTAAGGTTTAAATAAGGAAATAATTAAAAATATATTTATTTTTACCCGACTGTCAGAAAGAAGGTAATGTTTTTAGAGTGTTTGTATGTTTCTTTGGCATGCTCTACAGCCTAAACGGTTTGAAGGATTTCAACAAATGCTGTCATTAGATTCGCCTCAGTTGTGGGACTGGCATCGGGTATATTATTTCTCGGGATTCCCATGGGAATAGGAATAACACGACAATGTACGTTTAGTAGTTGGGTTTTTTAATTTGTCAAATTCTGCAGCTTGATTTCAAAATGTCCTCCCTAACCTGCTAAGCCTAACCTACCATATTGCCCTTCTTCATCTTCCTATCGTTTGTGGGGAGTGGCCACCTCTGATGTCAGAGCTGATCAAGCCGCATCTGGACTCCTCTGACGTTACCTCTCGGCTGAGCTGAGCGGCTCGGCTGATACGACCTCTTGTTGTCTTGTGACAACCACTGGGACCGACGGCTTAACGCAGAAGCACGGAAACGCTAAGTTCTTAAGCCACTTTCGCGGTCACCAGTTAGTCCTAGTTTACTTCCATCCGTAACAGTTAACTTGGGGTCATACGCAGTGGTGTGTTCGCGTAAGAATAATAAAACAATACATAATAAATACACAAAACCTTGTTTCTGGTTGATTTAAAGCTCACTTTAAGTAAAAGGCTTATTGCAAATTTTATATACTTGTTTATTGGTTAAACAACTCAATCGGAGTGAATGGTACGGAAATGTTTTAAGATGGACTGTTTATTTAAATACAATGTACATGACGAACTTTTTCCAGTTTTAATGGACTGGAAGCATCCATAGGATTGCCTATTGTTTAAATATATATATATAAAAATATAGTAACTCTGTTCAGTCCTCTTTTTTTTACCCACTTATGATTAAACTTTTCATCCGAGTTAGAACCCTGGACATGGAGACAAAAGAGGCTCACGGATAAAAATTTTCAATTAAAACTATTAACTTGAATCTTCGTTTAAGATGAATTATAAATTAGGCACAAAGTTGCCAAGCTGTTAGGAAAAATAAATGAAAACAAATACAATTTTTTAGGTATCAACCATTGATATTATTAATAAGTCCATGCAGTATTTAGATACTGTAGGTATAGTTTAATTGATCAAAATAAAGTGAGAAAGAGATACAGGTATCCTTTTTATGCAAGACAAGTTGGACTTTGCCACCACTGGTATAAAATAATGCACTTTAGAAGTTTGGGGTTATTTTGTCTTACTAATATATTGAATTATAATAAATTGAATCCCGATAGCTACTAACTTAGTCGATTAAAACAATATTAGACAGCACATGACCGATAATCGACATGAAAACAATTCGGAACTATATATATATATAATATGTAGCTCGTGTACTTTCTAGAACAATAGCGTAGTTGTCTACTTACAGTGGGTCGTTGCAACATACGGCAGAGGTAGAAGTGAAGGCACGTGCGCAGCTGCGGGCGCAGCGCCAGCCAGCACTTAGTAGCCACTTAGTGTCATGTTGTACAGGAAATTACGACAATGTTATCTAAGTTAGATTGGTATTATCCGTGTATTAGAAAGTATTTTGTAGCATTTCGTATGAGACGATACATTTTGGTCACCTTTTTACTTCCGATCATTTGTAAAACTACCTTCCCATATCCTCAGATGTGTTGTTAGAGTTAAAATCTCGTATTGTACCAAAAACATTGGAGTATTTCCGAGTATTTACAATATACTGACCCACTATCAAAATTAAGATGCCTAAAGTTATTTCATACCTATCCGTATAAAGGTAAAGAAAAATCCCAAATAAATGTGAAAATATTACTTACAACGAACTCATTTCCTGTTCTCGGAAAATTTTATAAAAATATATTACAAACTTTCAAAGTTTAATAATTTATTTTCATATTTTCATCCTAGAGCTGGGAAATCGACGTTACAAGTGTAGGAGAGCGTCTGACCACTGTCCTTTGCTTGGTTATAAACGTTTAAGACAAGGTTTTATCAAGATAAAAATGTTTATGACAATATTAATATTGTCATAGATGCCCACCATTTGTATAGCCTTATAAATAATATGTAAATCTGGTGTTATGTATACCGCAAACTATGGTCAATGAAATTTAAACATCTGGATTATTAGGTGCATAAATATCCTTCCCTGTAAAGATTTAAATCCACCACCACTGGTGTAGGAGATAAGTTCAACTAAATACACCTTGATTTTTTTTAAGTATACGCCACGCCATCTAACCTTGCACTTAAGAAACTAAACAATTCAAATGCTATAGACACGTGAACAGACGATTATTGCAAAGAAAGTTCATGTGAAGAATAACTTACTTAGTCTGATAGATGTCACTACTTGTATTTTAAACATTGCTAGATAGGTAGGTAGTAAAACACTACAACAATCCTCGCTCATAATATGGTACCCTTGGTACTGCTGCACCAATACGCCCGGGTTCTGTCCGCATGGAAGCCATTCCAGGTGTCAAAGTGTCTAAAGGCTATACCTTCAAAAAATAGAAGTAACTGCCCTCTCGGGTGCCCTTAGGCGTATCGTATGTAGGAGTAGTCTAAGTTCCGGCTAGGCCACAAAGTCCGGTGAAATTGAAAAGGCTAATAGGGCCATAAATAAAATGTACGTTTCGAAAAAAAAATGCTAGTAGAAAATGCAATTCTATACTAAGACTTGAATATTGCTATTCAGAAATGAAATTCACTTATAATATTTAATATGCTACTAATATTTTATACTTAAAAAATGTAATGCCTGCTTATCCAATTAAAATAAAAGCTACTATTCAATAGGCAAAAAATATAGCCTAAACTACTGTAATTTGCTTTGTTAATAAAGAAATCAAATACTTACCAGTGTAAAATAAAACGAAGTAACTTGTTATAAGTAACTAAGAAAATCACAAAAAGAAATTAATTCCAATAGCTACCTAATACATTACTTATACAGTGTGTTTTCATCGAATCGCTATAATGTCTTGTAAATCCGCAATACCTCATGTTCCTGCTTGGCTGCCCTGCAGACCGGCTGCGGGGTATGCATGATGCATTTACCACCTCCCTCCCCATCGAGGGTGCCTGCTTAGGCGCAAAACAAAAACAAAACTCTGACAAAATATCAGACAAAATTTACAATAATATAGCAAAATATCTATAAATATGTGTTGTTCCGATGTATGAGCTATGTTACTGTAAAATTTCATTAAAATCATTGCAGTAGTTTCGCGCGAAAGAGTGACAAATAACCGCTCATCTATACATTCATCACAACTTTCGCATTCATTATATTTGTAGAATTAGTTGTTATATTTTCTGTGAGCTAGATGGGACTTCGAAATGCAAGAAAGCATTTTTTTTTAATTTATTTCCGAGTATTATCTTGGATTCGCATTTCACAGAAATTGTGTGTATTAAAGAATCTTTGAAACATTATTTTACACATTTCCAAAATATGCTCGGTATTGTTTTAGATTCCTGGGTAACTTGCTGGGTTTCTTTCTCAAATATGCCGTAATTTGACTCTAGATTAATAAAATAAAATTCTGTGCGTGACATCCTTTTTAGTTTCAATACATTTTTTGGTTTTATTAAGTGGAAGTTATTTTATTGAATCTCCTTCTCAATTGTTAAACTTTTTTATAAATTTGAAATAACTCGGCAAACTGAAGCTTTCTGTTACAATTTTGAAATCAGAAGAACAGGGAAGCTTCAAACTGCAGTGAAGACTTGATCACAGCCAGTTTCCACCGTCCTGAACACCTAAAAATTGGGAAGGGTGCTTGGCGGTGGATACCTCATTTTCTCACCGATGAGCAAAAAACTTGTCGTGTTCATTGGTGCATATTTACGCCGAAAATGTTCAGATACATATAACTTACCAAAATGTACCCTACATCCTTACAACTGACGAATCTTGGATCGACTTTTTATTATTTCGCACAATATTTTCTATTGTTGGTGTATTATTATCTATTATCCACAATTCACTATTTTTGAACCAGCCCACGTAATGCGCACTCGGTCAAGTAAACATGCCTTTACAGACTTTGTGGATTATTGCACATTATGTGGATTTATATTTCCCACTTACAATACATTTATACAGTTACAGAACGACAATACGATATAATGAATAAGATTTAACCAGCCACTTTAAAAAACCAGCACCAATGGACATAATTAGTCTGAGGTGTTTCATCAATATTATATCAATGTAATCATCAATATTTAATAGGATTATTATATTGACATTTGATGTGTTTGCTACTGCAGGTTTTAGTTGGGATTGCCTTGTTCCAGTTACTGCACTTTCTGTTCATTCCATCTAAGCGGAACACAACCCTGTAAATGTGATTGTTATGGCGGTCAAAATAGGACAGAACGTCCACCGAAGTATCAACCCACACAACGTCTTTACATAAAAAACTCTACAACCCCTAAACGTACTTAGCGTGAGGTTAATCTAAAAAAATAGAAATAACAATTTAACAATAAAATACCTAATTACACAGAAAATTGGTAGTAATATGCAAGAAATTTAGATTCATTCAAGTGAGTTTAGTATAATTACTTTTAATCGATCGTTTCGAAGTCGTTTGATATAGTTTTTTAGTCGTTTCAGAACATTACGTTAATTTAATCTTTCAAGTGCATTTGAACAGCTGATATATAAGTGCTAAATGAGGATTCACTTTCCGATGAACTTCAGGAGAGGGAGTTCATAGAGGACTCGCTTCAAACTGCAATGGCTACTGCTCAACAAATATGGGAACTTTCTAAACCTGTTGTTTCTGATGATTTAGATAAACAATCTAACTATTGCAGTGGAAGCGATCATAATGGCATGGGCGAATCCCAGTAACCACAAATTAAAATAAATTTATGGCTTTTACTTTCAGTGGATGGATTTCGTGATACCTTTTTTTCTTTAATTCATGATAACATTAGACCAGTGCATAATTTTTTAAATTTAAATTCATATACAAAGAGTGAACCTGCTCGCTTAAGGCTTGGTAACCTCGATTTTCAACTTCTAAATCATTTTTACAGACTAAAATGATATTTTCTGGGTCCAAAAAACTGATATAACAAAACCAAGGTATCAATACTATCTAAACGAAACTGGTGGAAAACATGATGGATTAAATTTCCCTCGATAGAAAATTTATCTGAACTAAGGTCTTTTCACATCCTTTTTTTAGTTTCATTTTTACCATAACGCATAGATTATAATAAAAATTACTGATTCAAGTATCTTTTTTTAAATTGTTCAAGGCTTTTGTATTTGTATTTGTAATATTTTTAGCAATCGAAATAAATCCGGTTTATATCGAACCGCTCGGTGACCTAGTATGCTCCGATCACCGCCCAGTCTCCTGTGTACTAGGCCATCCTAACAACGCCCCACTCCTTAAACCTATATCAACCGGGAAGGCTTTAAGCTTACCCTAGCTTCGCTATGGGAGCCCCAATACTGGCCACTCGTGGTCTCATCTGACTATCTCCATACCATGGACAAAAAAGACTCGATTGTCGGCTCCCAAATTGATGCCATCAACTCTGCCATCAGTGTCAACAAAAAGGTTGCTAAGTTAAGCAAACCCACGCTACCCTTAGTGATTAGCAATCTTATCAAAGCAAAGAACATGGCTCTCCGTAGAGCCAGGCTCTACCCCACACCCGCCAACGCCACTGGATTAGCTGCAAATCAGCTACAACGCAAAGTTAGGTCCTGCCTTTCAGATCTCAAAGATGCTCAGATGAGCGATCCCATACAGAATATTTCCCCGTCCCACGTAGCGTACTATAGGAATGGTGCGAGTTTTACCTATAGACGCCCTCAGTTACTTCCCTCCTTTAACTTTTGCCAGTGGCTCTACCGCCTTTGAAGACCAAGAGAAAGCTGAATATTTCGCGCTCATATTACAGTGCTCACCCAGCACCCAGCCCACAGACCCAGGCGGTGGAGCACGAAGTCTTCTGTGGAGAGACCAGCAATTTAATGATGAAGTCTCTTTACCCGCCCCGACTTACCTTACCTAACTAGCTTACCTTACTAGCTATCATCAATGTCTGCTTTGACCTTAGCTACTTTTCAAAAGCATAGAAAGAAGCAACAGTCATAGGCATTTCCAAGCCGGCTAACAACAGACCCATCAGCCTCTCAAGAGCATGGCTAAACTTCTTGATTCTCTCGAATTAGAATCATCTATTTCCAACGGTGACCCCTCAACATTCCCCATCAATTCGGCTTTCATGCAAAGTACTCTTGTCCTCAGCAATGTATTCCTTCTTCCAAACCAGCAGGAAAAGCAGAAACCATACCTTCTTAAAGTTAAAATTCTTTCCTATTTCGATCCGGAGAAAATAAATATCTATCGCGGAACACCGAATAAAGTATGGCTCTCTTGTATTAATGTTTATGTAGACAGCTTTGTCTCCTAGAAATCATTTTCAAACTACACGGGGACCACCAAAAATCAAACTAAAAAATATGTTTGCAAACAATAAAATTGTTGAACTTACCACGTCCTCCTTTTTTGAAGTCAGTTAAAAAGAAGAAATCAGTACTCTTCTGTAAATGGAGCTGCGGTTGGTACGTGGGGCAATTGTTCAACTCCTTTCGGTTGTTCAACGAACTTGTCGATCAATTAAGAAGAGCGTTGTCAGGCCATAATCATACAACCTTTTTCCGACCAATGGAAATGATTGCCTCCATAAGTTTTTCAGGAACATGCGGTTGTGCAAAATATGGACTTTTCGGGGTGTTTGTGGAGTTTGGTCGCGTAGCGAAAGAAGTGATTACTTTAAAGGATTGTGAAACATTAAATTGTAATGTTTTAAGTTGATTTAAGATTGAAACAATACATTGAATACGTATTACCTTAAAAATTGATTATTAATTCTGATATTAGCGAATTGGAATTATTGTTTTTTGATTAAAGTGTAAAGTTGTAATACATATTACATTGCTTTTGTTGCTATACATACATTATTTTGACGTGTGACTGCAAAAGTCGGCTTAGTTTTCACATTTTACGACATGCTCACTTCATACCAATAAATGTACTAATTTACTAACTCCTATTGCAGTCGACTTTTAAAAAAAACTATAATGTGGTTTGGCAAAGGTGTCATGCGAGTTTACTTTTTTGGGGCTTTTACGATGATTATTAGTCGTACTGGGAATGAACTAAATGTCTACTGCATGAGGATAAGAGGACATTAAACCGAAACTTAGAAGTTTCTTCAGTCAACTACGCAAGGCAGCTTCTCTGTGAACAATGTAATAACAAACGTCAATTAACCTTTTAATGGTCAAATATGAGCATTCTCTTATTTTCATCTAAAAACCGCCGTTCCTACGTCACTGCCAGTGCCAGCATCAAATGTTCAGTTGTACAGCATTCAGAGCGCAGACCATGGAGGAGAGATGAGCTCAAGTTAAAAAGCACAGGCAGTATAATAATAGGCAATTATAGAAGCCATAATATTTAATCTCATTCCAGAGTGATGCGATCATCAAATCTGAGTCTAATAATTACCATTCAATCTGCTAGCTTAAACGATCTATTTTTTTCTCATCATGCTGCGTTTAAGTAAAATAGCGCGCCCACTGGTTACGGATGCCTCAGCGCGTACATAAGGTTTTTGCAATGAATAGGACCTTATATACATGTTTCCTTGTTTTATATTTCAATTAAATTCCGTCACTGTAACTATGTACTTTCTGGTGTGAAGAGAAACAATATAGTCAGATAATTCGACGGCCTGTTTGGTATTTAGGTAAGTAGCCTTGCCTTCCATGCCAGAGGTCCCGGGTTCGAACCTGGTAGGAGCAGATATTATATTATATTTGCTCCCTAGTCATGGATGTGTATGTATGTTTATTTAAGTTTATATCTAATATTAATATATTTAGAAAAATCTATGTGTATATTTCTTAAGTTTATTTATCCGTTATCTAGTATCCATAACACAAGTTCTTAATGATACTTAATTTGGGCTAGATAATGTGGTGTTATTGTTACAAATATTTATATATTTATTATTTAATTCATAATTATTAGTAAGGGATCTACAAATAATACTATGGATGGATGTACAGATAGAGATAAACAACTTTATTGATACTGTGATACTCACACATTTAGCATATAACAAATAAACTTAATCTCAACTAAAACTTAACTTATTTACAACACTTATTTACAGTTTATTTATAAACAGCTTTATGTGTTAAGTTTGTTTTTGAAGCAGAGCAAAAGGCCACGCCTCACACGCCTTCCGAGCAAAACGCTGATTTTCAGCCACAGTCTAGAGAAGCAGTGGATAACATCTCCAAATGTAATTGTGCCTTTTATTACAACTGTAAAATAATAAATTCACAGAATAAGTATTATAAAATAAATGAAGAAATTCAAGGAAATAAAATTAATACTTATTAATATATTAAGGAGTATTAAATTTAAAATGTCATTAAAATCAATTCATTGATAAAAAAAATAACACTCGTCAATTTGTACGTCTAAAAAACGGGAGACCATCTGGTGCGCCCATCGTTCCTTTCGGCCTTTCTTTCCATCGGGCCTTTGGGCTTTCGCGATGGAGCCGCTTGGGGGCGGCTGCCGCCGGCGGGGTCGCGTATGTGTGCGAAAGCGTTCCCGTAACCCCGTCACAAGGCGGCGAGGAGGAAGATGGGGGGATTTTTAGTGGGTATACCGTGGGTCTCATTAGCCTATACGGGAGTCCCACATAACCACTCGGGTGCCGCCTGTGCCCGGGTGGTATGCGTACTGCATTTTACCCCCCGAAACAAAACAAAAAAAAGGATACTGAAGTAACCCCAATACGTAACTAAAATGACGTAACTTCCTGGTTCACATTTGGTAGATACGAACCTAGGGCTTAAGTTGGTATTATTATTTTTCTTCACTTGTTATTACTTTTTTTCGTAACTTAGTAAATGCTTAGGTACTCTTGTTTATAAATAAATGTTATTGACTTTATGTTCACTACACATGCGTTATGACGTAACAGAATACTTAGCAAGCCCGTTAAACGTATTTTTAAATTTACCTCACAATTCCGTCAGCGTTCCATATTTAAATTAATAACTTAAGAGCAAAACTGTTTTGTTTTTGTTTCGTCAGAGGCACAATTTTTTTAGATGCTTTTAAAAATAAGATCACTAACAAAAATATAACACATTTTGAACCTAAATTCGCTGTGTGCCTTTATGTTAAGTAATCTATTATGCTACAAATTGTAAGCGTAAAGCATCCACTAAACCTAAGGCCTGGCTAAGATGCGCTCTTGTTCTGAGAGATTTCAAACGAGCTTTACACATACACAGTACTTTTCCACTAGCCCGTACTACTTTCCCTTTAAACGTGATTCAATTTTACGTTTTTATTCGGGACTTTGGGAGCTATTGCCCTATCATATATCTAGGATCATAAATCTATGAAACATATATATATGATAGTGTAATATAAACACATGAGTTATATCGTCTTTGATAAAAGATTTTACATTTGCTGTTAGATAGGATCATAGAAACAAGTCTAGCCATATTAAACATGATGCTGAATATTCACATTTATTATAATTTTTTCCTGGTTACAAAATGTGTCATATTCTAAATTGTAAGGCAATTATTTATTGTGTCGGTTTTATTGACAGATAAAAAATAAGTACAACGAAATTTTTACGATCACAATATTCTTTGTGTTAATCTAAATATATTGCTGGCAACTTTGCTGTATTAAAAAAAGGAATCTCCTGTGCTTGCCGGGTCTTAGCCACATTCGACTTTTTCTTATTTCCTCTCATTTAATTATAAAACAATACATGCTACTGAAGCAATAGTAATGTACAAAACTGACTCTACCTCCATTGTAACATTATGATAAAAACAGGATCATGGAACTATGATAATGTAACACACTGATATGATTCTAGAGATCATGTATGTCGGATCAGAGATCTTTTAAATGATCTATGATATATATGATAGTATACTAGCCCCTTAGCCCAAACATTCGGCAACCACAAAAATTCAAAAGTTAAGTTAATATTTAAAAATCCGAGACATCCTTTTATAGATTTCCCAAGGCGCCTCTCCCGTACGCAGCAAGCTTCCCAGAGGCGTACTTTTTAACTGCGACTAACTCGTAAGTACCAAATGAGGAATATTTACGTCTTCCCTAAATTCAGATTCAAATATTTATTTCTCAACACTGACAATTACTTGTTTAAAATGAAGTCAATTAAAGCATGACTCTACCACCAGTTCGGAAAACCTTCGTGAAAAAGGACTGGCAAGAAACTTCACGGGTATATTTTTTTCGAAATTAAATTTAGAGTGTCTCTTTATGTCTACATAAAATTATTCTTGTCTGCATCTGTTAGCTCGGCAAGTATCCTGAGTATCCCAACGTCGAACACCCTCAAACGGCACCCTTTCACGAGTTAAAGCGGGATCCAGCCATCGCCCTCCTCAACCATATCCCCAACTAATCAGACTAATCGTATTGCGAATTTATACCATATGTGTGAATTGTAATTTTTGTAATACACACGTATTAAAACTAATTCAGTTTATTACTAAATAGAGTACTATTTGATCAAAGATAAAAAAAATTTAATGATCGTAATGTTTGAGTGTTTCACATGTTTACACTCAAACATTGAAACATTATAGTTTTTGACATTATCCATAATTACTATGATAGAAATTTTTTCTTTGTTGTACCAAAATTAAATAATTTTTTGCACTCACTAAGCCTTTATACTATATTTATATCTAAAACATAAAAATACAAGGATGTTCGGAACACCATGATTTGTTTTCATAGATAGCAGATTAATTAATGTTAACGATTAGTTAACATTAATTATTCGCACATACATCTTAAGTTGACAATTCAAAGCGACAATTATTAAGAAACCGTCATTTAGAAAGGCGCAACATATCCAGTCCTTCTTTGGATGACAAACCTGCGCGTTGTTTGATGTTACATCCGATAGTTAATTACTTATCACTGATAATTATAGGGAAAGGTTTTTCTCACGTGTAGCAGCGAAGTGGACATAATAGCAGGGTTCCGGTGCGCGGCGCGGGCGCAGTGAAGAAAGGTTCACTGATTCTTCAACTACGGCAGTGGCTCGGCCATAGCGCCCATCCGCCACCCTCCTTACAAACTACTTTTCTACACAACAACTTAGATTTCCAAATGATCGGCGCTTTCCAATAAAATAACTGTGAAACGTTCCTCGTATTCGTGAAAAAACGCAAGTCGTAAACGTTGAAAGGTCCGCCGCCGCTTGCGCGCAAAATTCACACAGAAATAATGTTTATTTATTATTTGTCATATGCTGTTATTTAGTAATGGATGTCGCCTTGTAAATGGGGTGGCAAAAAGCTGTACTCGAATAGTAATTGTGAGTGTAATGATACATAGGAATCTGTGGAGATAAAAAGTTAGAAGCAAGTTGCTTTGGTAGGTCGGAGCGCGAGTGATGCCGTCGCCACACCGTTGCCGCGTCGACACGCAGGCCGGCGCGAGCCCGGCGATTTATTCAACCAACGGACCTGAGCTAATCTGAATGCATGATGTTTTGCAGGGTAATTGTGCCGCAATCTGAACTTCAATAAAAAATTATGCGTCGTTGCAACAAATATTTTATAAGCACCTAGTTAATGTTTATTTCCCGTTGAAGAAAGAGCTCTAACAGTATTCATTTAAGGGAACATCGGTAATTCAAGCTATAAACGACCGAGCAGAATGGGGGCAAAAACCTAGCTTATTAGCAATAAAGTGCGCGAACGGCACTCGGTATGAGTAGCGCGGGGAAGTATGCGTGAATGGCGTAAGTGGCGGCGGCGCGGGTGCGTGCGGTAATTGCCGCCGCCGCAGCCGCCGCTCTCCTGCGGGTGCACTAAATATCATATTAACTTTTTGTTTCTGTTTCAAAGACACAATGGCTTATTTATTGTGAAACTCTGACTACTGATTCACCTTATGGCAAGTGGTGGATAGAACCTAAACAAAATTCAGAAAGTATTTTTGATAAGAAGGTATCACAGGTTCTAAATATTTTATATTCATATTTTTTTTCTCCTCAAGTTCTAATTATAAAAGCAAGTAAAAGTAAACACGATCTGACACATTAACTCATGTTTAAGTGGTTCTGAGTACCTTACTTTTTTCATTTTCTGTATATAAATACCAAATAAATTCATAGCTTTGTTCTTAAAATTACCTGTGGTTTTTATAAAATTAATAACTTACATAATTAACAAAACAAAAGAAATGTTTTTTTTTTCATATCAAAAGCTAGATTCGCAATAGCTTTTTATTGTTCAGGCTAGGAAAGTAGTTGAAGTTCTTACATACAACTTATACGGATTATAAAAGTCAGCAATATCTATTCAAATTTGCAAACTTACTCTTGAAACAATTTGAATTCTAATTCTACACCAATCCAGGTCCAAAGACAAATGGTTAAGGCGGGCGATGGCTGGATCCCACGTTAACTGTAAACGGGTGCCATTTGAGCGTGTTTGTCGTTTGGATACTTGCCGAGCTAACAGATGCAAGATAAGAATAATTTTGTTTAGACATAAAGAGACACTGTAAATTTATTTTGAAAAAAAATATACTCGTGAAGTTTCTTGCCAGTTCTTCACGAAGGTTTTTCCGAACTGGTGGTAGAGTCATATTTTATTTGTCGTCAAAAAGAACAAGTAATTGTCAATGTTGAAAAATAAATATTTGAATTTGAATTCAAACCCCACGTGACTTCCTACTCTTAAAAACAACAATTTTGTCAACATTTCATTGAAATTGGCAGTTGTTACCGATTGCATTGAAGTTGGTTACGATTCAACAAGCAGCAAACGATGCACAGTCGATACTACCACAATTGACAACTGTCAAAGCAAACTCGAGAATTGCGATTGGCGTCTTTGGTTCAGCCAATGCCAATTTCAACCTTATTTAGTATCATAAAATGGCCTTAACATTTGGCGCTATCCAAAAGTAATACGTATCTAAATTGGATTGCCGATCCGTCGGAATCGTTTTCGAGAGTAGGCCTGCTGATGTGTTAATTGTAAATTTATGAGAATTTAATGCACAACTGGGTAGGCTTCATACAGGCCTCGTGCTTGGAGTAGGTATTGCTTTTTGGAACGATTCAGCTCCTTAATATACCTGGTAAAATTTACTTCTGTCATAATTGACGACCGAGTGATGTAGTGGTTAGTAGCTCTGCATGATAAGCCGAAGATCCCAGTTTCGAGTCCTGGTCAGGGCATTTATTTGTGTGTTGAACACAGATGTTGGTTCTCGAGTCATGGTTGTTTGTATTTGTCTGTTTATTTTGGGTTGTTTTTCCTGATTTAATGAAATTGAGTAAGGTCATTCCAATATTCAATCAGGTAGTATGTCTGACCCTAATAATTGTAGACCTATATCAATACTACCAACGCTCAGTAAGATTTTTGAAAAATTTATTTTAAATCAATTACTTTCTCATTTTTACGGTAATAGTTTAATGAATTTTAAGCAATTTGGTTTCACGCGGGGTCGCTCATCAACCGATGCCGGTGTTGAGCTCATAAAACACGTATTCAGCGCCTGGGAGGAGTCGTGTGATGCTATTATGTCTTTTGTGACTTGTCCAAGGCGTTCGACTGTGTGGATCATACTACTCTACTCATGAAACTGCACCATTACGGCATAAGAAACCGAACGCTTGCCTTGATTAAATCATATATTTCTAATAGAAAACAGAAACTTGCAATAAATGGAGAAAAATCATAAGGATCGGCAGTGACAATGGGTGTGCCCCAGGGCTCAGTTCTTGGTCCTTTCCTATTTTTAGTATATATCAATGATCTGCATTCGGTCGTTAAGGATCAATGCGAGCCCTCCAACACAGAGCAGTGGTTCTCAGCTAATAATTTGCTCCTCAATGAAAAAAAAACGAAATGTGTTAAGTTTACATTGCCAAATGTCATACAGGTAAACACCTGTAAACCACCTGTAAACTCAACTGTATTTCTGGGCATAACCTAAGACGCCAAACTCCAGTGGGGACCGCATGTTGATGGTTTAGCGAAAAGGCTTGGCTCTGCCGCATATGCTGTTTAAAAAATGAGACAAATTTCAAATGAAACAACTGCTCGATTAGTCTATTTTGGTTACTTCCTCAGCCTCATGACATATGGTATTCTGTTGTGGGGGAGTGCTGCCGACATCGATAATATATTTATTCTGCAGAAAAGGGCTGTTCGCGCAGTCTATCAGCTCGTTCCAAGGGTGTCACTTAGAAGTAAATTTAAGGAAATAAATATTCTTACATTCCATTCACAATATATTTTAGAAAATTTAATGTATGTAAAAAAGAACATAACCTTGTTCAAAAGAAAAAAAGATCTGCACAATGTTAACACAAGAGGAAGAAATATGCTGGTAGCTCATAATAGTAGGCTTCATAAAGTAACTAACTCATTCATGGGTAATGTTATAATAAGGTTCCTGAGGATATCCAATGTCTTCCTATTGACAAATTCAAAGAAACTATAAAGGAGAAGTTGTGTGCTAGAGCATATTATAAACTATCCGATTATTTGGATGATAAAAGCCCTCGGGAATAATCCCCTCATTAACAGGATTGTACTAGTATTTGTAACAAAGCGTGTGTAATGTGTCTGTTTGTTCGATGAGTTCTTCGTCCCGATGAATATCTAAAGCGTCATTGTCACTAAAGTACGTCTTCTCATGGTAGCGTCGGGTGACGGGTCGCTCACTTCCCTCTAATATGGTTGAGGAGGT
The DNA here is from genome assembly GCA_923062675.1 of Marasmarcha lunaedactyla. Taxonomy (NCBI): domain Eukaryota; kingdom Metazoa; phylum Arthropoda; class Insecta; order Lepidoptera; family Pterophoridae; genus Marasmarcha; species Marasmarcha lunaedactyla. Next base: position 5,463,145 of record OV281349.1, read on the forward strand.
CGATGGCTGGATCCCGCGTTAACTCGTGAACGGGTGCCGTTTGAGGGTGTTCGTCGTTTGGATACTTGAGGGGAGGGAGACTTGCCGAGCTTACAGATGCAGAAAATAATAATTTTGTATAGACATAAAGAGACTCTGTAAATTTATTTTGAAAAAAATATACCCGTGAAGTTTCTTGCCAGTTCTTCTTCACAAAGGTTTTTTCGAACTGGTGGTATAATCATGTTTTATTTGAAATAAATTTCATCTACCCTAGATGATGTTGGATAATGATGAATTATTTCTGAAAATCATAATTTAATTTAAATGCAATATTAAAAAACAAAACTATTGCTCGCTTTGTAGGTATTTTAAATATTTATCGGATTTTAAACGTGTGTTAGTATTAATATCCTAGTCCTTCAGTCTGCTAGGTGGTAAGCCGGGTTTTTCCTTCATAATACAACGACGGATATTTCAGTTTAATGTCAAAATTTCCTGAGGTTAGGTACTCAATAGAGGCTCTTCAAATTAGAACAAAAAAATTGCTTACATTTTTGATGAGGGTTGCCAGCCCATTCACCATCTTGTATCAATGCAATGGATGACTCTGTAATACCACCAATTTTTTTTTAAATCTGAGGATAATACTCCTCAGGATTTTGTTTTATACTAGTTTGATGAAATCCAGCCTTATACGAAAAGTCGTACTAAGTGATTGGACGTACATTGATTTGATCGATAGCAAGAGTTTTTTTTTACAAAACGTACCAATGGCAAATAATTTTTTTGTATACTTAATAATAAAAATAATTTAAAAATATATATAATCAAAGATATTTAAAACGCGTAGACTCAGTAGGTTCCTTTTGCATATCCCATATTCGGGCTGGCATCAAATCGACGGGCTTATACTTAGAGTTTAAGTTTAGACTTATCTCGCCAAAACCCGAACCGCAAGCCGTCCTGTGTACATCCCGAATCCCCGGAAAAACCCGGTCGGCACTTGCCGAATACATGTGGTACTTGGTTCGCCTGGCATTGTTGGTCATCAAACATTGCCGACCAGAACATGCCCGATTGATCAAGCAGCTGGCGTCCTTTGCATCTTAAATTTTCATGTCACATTGCATCAGATGAGATGGAATATCCTATAGCCTTATAAAAACTTATAAAATAGAATATTCCCGAGATAACTTTAGTTAGTAACAATCATGACAGATTTGACATTCGCAGGTGAGGCGCGCAGTCTGGCGGGTCGCCGCCGCGACCGAGGTAACCGGTTCAAATCTCGTCCTTAAATACTTTATTGTCCCCTGTATTCCTGATTTGGGCCCGGCTTGATAAATATCGTTTAAGCTTCACTTAAACCTAGAGAAGTGTGTCGTGATGGCTTTTTGAAAGTGAAACTAGGAGGAAATTTAAGGTTTGAATTGTGTTTTAATACACACCTTTACAACTTTCGCGGTGAGACAAGATGAAGTAGATCCGCCGTTATGTTCAAACAGTTAGTATTTTGGAATCACAGAATAACACCTTTTTATATGCAGGACTAATATCTGAATATTCAATTGCCGTCAACATTTAGCAATCTGTTACCTTTCGAGCGAAGTGTGACCGAGCTAGTGACAAAACCCAGTGATGGAGGTAAACGAGGTCCAGTAAGGCGAGTCCGTTGTCGTCTACAAGTTAATCGCCGATACAGTTATGAAGACGGAAAAGTATTATCATAAGTTATCAGAAACAAAGCGCGCACGCATGTGGGAGGCGAGCGGCGCGCAGTGTCGTGCCCAGCGTGAGCGCGGCCGAACGTGCGATGTCGCCCGCAGCCCGCGCCACCGCCGCTCTTACCGCTGTCACCGCCGCAGCTGTTATCAGCGTCGCCGCCCTGGCCTCGTTCGCCGACTGCACGTCGCCGCCAGCCGCTGCAGCCGCCGCCGCCGGTTTGTACCCGGTCACCGACACCACATATTATTATTATTACAAAGACCACCCGCTCGCGCCCATCTTCACGGCCGATTTATGGCATTTGCGGTTTTTGATTAATCTCTTTTTTTGTTTTTTAAAACCCTTTAGTATGTAATCCTTTGTCAGGCGCAACGGTTTGTGCGGTTTAAAAGGAGGAGTGATTTAACGATGCGCGCTGCTTGAACGCAAGTAAGATTCGATTTCTTTTTATTTCAACAGGATATTGTGATAAACAAATCGTATGTCTATTTAGTTTGGTATTGAAATTAGATACCCAATAAATCAAAATTTTCTTATTCGTAATAATTTTGACATCGTCCATATTCTGTCTCTAGAAAGAGTTCAACGAGCGAACATACGTTTCATTCGTGTTTACATTGTTTCCAGTTTATATTTGCCTTTATATTTTTAATCACCGTTCATATTTAAGAAAACCGATGATTATCTTTCTTGAAAACATATTTGAAGTGAAAATACCTAAGGCCTTGCCCAATTTATGCAATTAAAACAATGCTAGTAATTGCTTAGCTCGAGTAATAATAAAAATAATAAAAGTACCTTCTGTTCATTTGTTTGTTGTACTGTAGTGTTCGAATGAGTAACAATTTACAACGATGCATACCAAGTTGTAACATTTCATTCATTTTAATTAAATGTTTCAAGCCTTTACCAATTATTTATTACGTGGTATTTCTATCAATGTCATATTTTTTTCCCACCCCCATATCATGTTACGGCTTGCTTAGAGATTAGTCTTAAATACGTATTGACAATAAATGTATGATTTATAAATTTCCAAATTTAAGCGCAGAGTCAAGATATTTTGACGGGTACAGTGTCTTGTATACTTGTCTTCTATCCTTTCCACCACATAAGATTAAAGAGAATCGCCAATTTCTAATGAAATTTGTAATACGTAATTATTCAACCATTTGTTCTAACATTCGCTTTTTAATTATTTGAGTTTTTGTAGCATCAGATCTATACAGTCATTCAAAAATGAAATCATATTTTATTAGTGAAAAACTAACCAGGGACCCGCATGACTGCGATTTGTCATTCATTCATCGTACCATACAATTGTTAAGAACTTAGACTAACGTTACAAATATACTTGTAAAGGAAATTCTAGGACACCACAGTACCAACAATGCTAGAAGCATGGGTGACACAATAGAGTGTTGCTCTACTTACACGAATGAAGACCGGTGACCGGTGACCGGTGATGGGCGACCGGTAACCGGCTGCCAGGCAAGAAACTTTCGAGAAAAGTGCTCACATTACCTGCTTAATTGTAACAGACTCTGGGTAATAGCCCGACCACTTAAAAACATATGTTTGAAATTGTAAAGTACGTGCTAATGGCTAAATTTAAACTTATTAATATTTCATAAGTAAACATTTTCTTCTCTCGAATAAGCATTAAGAATAGGAATAACTTTCGTCGTTATTTTTAAGGTTGATTTTGATTATTATTTGTACAGTTGTTTAAAATATGATTAGGTTTGATTGCATAGTAGTCACGCAATACGCATAACGCGATTTCGCGGTTTTTAGCCGCAAGGATGCGTAAACGCATTGAGGAAGTACCTTTTTCATATCGATGAACCTAAGATATTTACTGGCTTGGATCATTTTTACATTAAATATCACCGATCAATATCCAAAGGATTAAAACCGACGAGTTGCCACAAAAAACTAACGTCATAAACTGTGTATTTTAAGTAAGAATGCGCTCGCGCACCGGAGTATGCTAATATTAGCCGCTATGTTTTCCCTTTGAACGGCGATAGAGCAAGCTACTTTCGCCTTTAAATCGGATGTAATAAGTACAAAGCCGCCCACGCATGGTGCTTTACCGCGCCGGCTACTCAATGAATGCCAATAGTATTGTGAATGTTCGACTCTGAGTACCTTAAAACTGGCTGCCGGCGACAAGTTCACTGTCACTGCCATTCGAACTCCGGTTATAATACAAAGTTTTGCAAATACATGAGCAGTAATTTAGACAAATCTCGTCTAAAGTAACAGAAGCAGTAAAGGTCTAAACGGCTAAACAAAGAAGCAATGTTTGCGCCAGAACACTCCATAGTGAGTGCAAGTGTGAGGAGGCAGTGACCGCCGGAGCTTCGCGTTTGTTTTGCTTATGACATCATACTCCCGCGCATTCACGCAACTAATGCCTTTTACTATACTCGTTTATAAGAAATAAGGTGATTTCAGCTTTAATGTTTCCTCTAGCAATATAAATAGTAAGGCAATGGGCGTCTAATCGTAGAAGAGTGTTAGTACCTACAGCTGTTATTCGTAGTCGATGAGTTACCAAGAATATCTCAAGATCAAACGTTCCGCAAATTGATGTGATTATCTGCAGGTGGCATCTTATAGTTGGAGTACGATGCGCGGTACAATGGGGTTCCCACGACTGGGTGAGAAGGGGGGACGGTAGCGACCAGCGGCAACTGTAGCGGCGCGGCGGTTCCCAGGCCCTGGCCGCCATTGTCCACGGTACAGTTAGCCTGGACCAGCGAGCTTTTGTATGGTAATACAAGTAGCGGAAAAAAGCTGGGACAGGAAACGCCGGCCAACGTAATAATGACCCAGAAAATTATACAGTGCAAAAGTTTATCTTAACATCTCATTGTTCTTTAATTAGACATAGAAAAATAAATTTATTATTTTCAATCTTGATTTACACAATAATAAAAAATATTCAGTGTGTCTAGAAAATGCGAGCTAACGTGCCGTATGTAAGCTAGTAGTCGTCGCGCAGATAACCCCTGTGTAATTAATATAATTTCTCATCGTTAAGCTTATCGGTACTTCAGACGTAACAATGACAGAATACTGTTCAGAAAATTAAATTGCTTTTTACAAACGTTAATACCTCAAAATTTGTTATTAATGACATTTTCAATTAAAATTATGCTCATACTTTAAAATAGGAAATACAGTTTGCATTTCGGGGAGACTGAAGCTCTCTGGCATGCGCACGCGTCGCCGTATGATTAGCATGCTCAAGCAAGATAAGCTTTTCTCATTTAAATGTACAAATAAGACTGCCGTACAAATAGGCGTTCAAAATTTTATATTACTTACTTTAGTTGATTCATCCAAATATCTAGCCACGTCGCCTTTAGTAAAAAGCAATTTAAGCTGCATGAATCTAACTAAATACAAAATGTCGTCGCCGAGCCCGGGCAGACATCTGTTGCAGGAGCACATGTGCGATTTGCGTACGATATTAATTTTAATAAACAATAGGTATATGATACATTAGAAGCTTCTATCTGTCTCTATTATACAAGCTGTTTTAATACCCTTTCTTCTGTTTTTGAATTTAGAAGTAAGTTTGTCGATGGTCCTTTGGCCACTTTGCCCTGTTAGCAAAAAGTAATCTAGGTGATCTTTTCTATTAGTACTTATTTATCTTCCTTGTTTTTGTATTTCCCTTTGCTTAATTTGTTAGTATTCCTGTTTGTTAATAAATTCTTCAATTGTAACTTAAAACGTTTTGCTTATGTTACTTTTTTACACATGAAAAGCATGTATGCTTACAGAATGTATAAAATAATAGTATTAGTTTGATGATTGTTTGAATCTTAATTATTGAATTAGTTGAGCCGTTTTAATTAACCCTGAAAGTATCAAGAGTAAAGTGAATAGGTTGTACCTCTTGGCGTGCATCGCCTTCGTCTTCATCGTCACATCGTGAGGCGGAAGACAAACGCCAGTATATAGTCAGTATATACAAATGTATGTGGGCCTTAAAATTCTGCAAGCTTTGATCTCTACCTTCCGTTTTAGATTTATCATTTTACTTTACTATTGACATCTTGTTTTACAATTCGCAACTCTTCCGCAAATAATTACTAATATTATTATAGATTATTAATTCCGCAAATAATTACTCATACATACGTTTATACAATTTAGGGGGAATATCACGGTAGCATCACTATTCATACTCTTGTAGTATTTTCGAGCAACAATTTTTCGAAGAGTAAATGTTTCCTTGCCTAGTCAGTCCTGTTTGCTTACAAATATTATCAAATACTCATTTACTTTATTTTTTTGACCTATTTTTAGTTCTTAACTCTTTATATAGAGAGGGAGAGGAGAGTGATGGCAGTCCGCTGCAACATGTTGGCTCGCAGATTTGCCCGGTGTAGCGCAGAGGTAAAACTAACACTTTTTTAAAGCGTATTGCCGAACGCTTTATACTTGCAATCTGTGGGTCAGCTACACACAGAGGTCTGTCAACGCTCTCCGAGTACAATATAATAATGGTCTGAGAATACTGTTGAGGCTCCCTCGCTACTGCAGTGCGTCGGGGATGTTTGCGGATGCGCGCACTGACGGCTTGTATACTGTTATCCGCAAGCGCGTTGCGTCGTTGCTAAGCAGAGTGCGTGCGAGTGCCAATAGCATCCGCAGAATCATTGGCGAGAAGCCCGACTGCCCTATAATGCGTCACTGGGTGCACATTCATGTACACTTACCCGGTACAAGCATTCAGGGTAAATACCATAATTAAGCTTTTGTTTATAACTGTTTTATTTTATTTTGTTTTACTAACATAGGCACTAAGATTCTGTACTTAACACAATATGGACTTTGTCTGAAATAAACATATTTTATTTTATTTTTTTTATTGATTTCATATATATTCTATTTTGCTTCATACAAAATAACACGCCTAAACACGACAAATAGTCATAATAACTAATCAGCAAAACCGATAACAGTTATCTTAGAAACCTTAAAAAAGTTATCCTGTCTTGTAATTCTTAACGTTGATATATTTCCAACCATTGTTTATGTAGTAATATGTATTGTCTTGTCTTGTTTTCAGCATCATCTCATAGTCCAGTCCCCGCCGTGTTCTTGCGAAGTGCCCGAGAATTGGGTATGTTTTAATTTTATCTGAATATACATGAATTAAGAGAAAAATTTATTGTTATAATAAAGCTGGGGGGTTTAGTTGAATACCTGTTTCTGTAAGTTAGAGCACAAAATAATTTTTGTTTTCGTTATAACATTCTTATAGAAGTTCTGTGCATTAAAACCACGCAAGATAAATAGTTAAGTTTATTATACATGACAGAGATATTTGTCAATGAAACAATAATGCGCAGCCACATTATTGACGATTCAATTTCTGTACTGCAGTTACTCGATTTTCCCTTGTAATAATAGTGTTCTGAAAGTTCATGATTGTGACAAACAATATGTCAAAATTGTGCATCTCTTTCATTGTTAGAAAGATTTTACCCTGCAGCTGTGTTGGCTACACAGGAAGTTTTGTCAAGAGTGATTGACCACTTTCTTGACTGTACGTAAAGGTTGGCTAAAATCACAAAACTAATGCGAAAAATATGAAATCGACACACGATATTTATATAAAATATAGAAATCATGTGGAATATAATTTCATATACAATCTTTATTTCATATCTAATATGAATAGCAAACGAAACCAATAACGACACCTACCTTCAAATGGCCATCTTAACACAGAAGATTTCTAAAAGAAGAAGTTTAGGAATACAAAATACTAATTGTGGGCGCTCTGAATCGTACTCAAATAAGAGCTTTATGTTTTGATGTGTTTTGTTTAATCAACAAAGCTATGCCCGCTCTCATTAAAGACAGGGATACATTGAGACTATGTTTTGTTGTATTAGTAACCTTATCTTTTTATTATTTTTATATTGGTTATAATTATTTGAGTTCATAATATTAGGTCCTTATATATGAAATTGGCGTTTTGTCGTACTGGCCACTTTGATCTATATTATCTCCTCTTTGGTTAAGAATTACATTTTCAAATTTATTCAGCTATTTACTCAAGCATTCGTGTTTCGAAAACCGTAAGTCATTTTTTTTTCCTCTTTTGGTTTTTTTGCGTCACTAGTTTCAAAATGGAAAACTTTAAATATCGCGTTATTTACGAGTACGAGTTCTACCGTGGCACCAGTGCTGCAGAAACGGCTCGAAGTATTAATGCTGTGTATGGTGGCGGTGTCGCAAAAGAAAACAGTGCCTTTTTGTTTCCAACGTTTTCGATCTGGAAATTTCGACCTGCAGAACAAGCCTCGTGGATGGCCGGAGAACAAAATTGATAATAAAAAATTGAAGGTTATTGTGGAAGCGGATCCATCGCAAACCACGTCCGGGTAATTGTAGGCTGCGGTGATAGTGACAAAACTGTTTTAATCCATTTGAAGCAAATTGGGTAGATGAAAAAGCTTGAGCGGTCGGTACCTTATGAATTGAGTGCAGCAAACCGACAAACGCGCGTCGTCTGCTGCGTTACAGTATTCAACCGGCACAATAATGAAAGGATTTTAAATCGAATTATTAACTGTGGTCAAAAGTGGATCCTGTACGACAATCGGAAACGCTCATCACAATGGTTGAACCCTGGCGAACCAGCCAAATCCTGCCCCAAGCGAAAATTTACTCAAAAAAAGGTACTTGTGAGCTTTTGGTAGACTAGTGGCGGTGTCGTTCACTACAGCTTTCCTAATTTGGCTAGACGATTACGGTTGATGTCTATTGTCAGAAACTGCAAACCATGATAGAAAAGCTAGCTGCTATACAAGCGGCGAGGCTGTTCAATCGCTCTAGGCCACTGCTGCTTCAGGACAACGCTAGACCACACACTGCACAACAGACGGCCAACAAATTAGAGGAGCTTCAATTGGAATGTCTAAGATATCCACCGTACTTCCCGGACCTTGCTCCAACAGACTACAATTTTTTTCGAAACTTGGCTATATTCTTGCAAGGGAAAAAATTCAACTCCGATGGAGCAGACCAAAGCCCGTTCATAAATTTTGATTGATTCCCTTCCGAATCGTAGTTTTAGTAAAGGGAAAAAGGAACTACCTATGAGATGGCAAAAGTGCATAAAAAGCAATGGTTAAAAAAGCAGTAAAAAGCAGTACATACTTTGATTAAATAAATACTTTATATTATTTAAAAAAAAATTACTTTATTTTCCTCCCTTGCAAAACGCCAATTTCAAAATTGAAAAGTTCGCGGCCTAAATAAGAAAACACACAAACATAATGTAATTTTTTATATTTATTTTTCTACATACTCTCCTCTTAGGTCACAGCGCTTAGTCCAGCGGTCCTCCAAAGCCTTGATCCCATTTAAATAGAAGGTCTCGTCAAGGTCTTCAAAAAAGGCATCTACGGCCACTTTGACCTCCTCATTGGTAGAAAATTTCATTCCACCTAAGTTTTTTTAGTTTTGGAAATAGGTGGAAGTCAGGTGAATAAGGGGGATGAGGAAGTAATTCGAAACCACAATTCACAATTTGAGCCATCGATTCTGCAGATGTGTGAACACGAGCGTTGTCCTGATGAAACAAAACTTTCTTGGTCAACAATCCTGGTCTTTTAGACTTTATTCCTTCGCATAAACGACGTAATAGTGTGCAGTACTATGCAGAATTTATAGTTTGACCTCTTTCTAAGTAATTAACCAAGATGACACCCTTAGAATCACAGAATACCGATGCCATTACCTTGTTTACTGAAAAACAAACCTTGGCTTTCTTGGGGGTCGGAGATCAGGGTCTCTTTTATTGGATTGTTGTTTGGATTCAGGAGTATACTGATGAACTCCAAAAATCCCAAAAAATCCTTTTGGATCAGCTTGAAAAAGCTCTAAACAGTCTCTAGAAATCGTGAGCCGAATTCGTTTCTGTTCAACTGAAACGAGCCGTGGAACCCATCTTGCGGACACCTTGTGGAACCCTAATTCGTTAACGAATTTTTGTGTACGTTCATATGAAATTTTTAGAGCTTCAGCTATCTCAGATACCTTCAATCTTCTGTCTCCCATGATGAAATCACATATTTTTTCGATGTTTTCCGAAGTCGTAGCTGTAGAAAGCCGTCCAGAGTGGGGGTCATCTTTGATGCTCTCTCATCCACGTTTAAATTCAGCCATCCACTTTTTTATCATTGTATACGACGGAGCAGATGTTCCTAAAGTAGCCACCATATCTTCATGAATCTTCTTTGGAGTTAAGTGTTTCTTGTGGAGGTATTTGATCACGGCACGGTGCTCTAAACTATCTATTTTCAAAATTAATGAAACTTACTCTCACTTAATGTTCAATAAAATAAATAATTACACATGTATCTCAGAGAAAAATTGCACAGAGACTGACAAAGAGTCTAGGTTTCATATGAGGATAGTTTTATAATAATATGACAACGCTATCTATGTTAGGCCGCCAACTTTTCAATCCACCCTAGTAATATGACCTAATATTATATTTGTCGAAGAGGTCATTAGTACAGGACGTCAATTGTCTCCGAAACGCAAGCGCTGTAGATGGCGCTTCAGTGGAGTCCGGTCTAGTGCTCGTGCAAGCCAACGCGATGTAAAGAATCGTAATGTAGAAACAGACACTTCCGGGCGTGCCACCGAGCGAACAACTAGTCCAGGAACTACTTTACGTTTCGAAGCTCTTTTTCAAATAAAGTAGTTGTGTATTCTACACCTGCTTGCTTTCTGCTCGTTCCCGTCTGCGCCCACTATTATGTCGAGTTGTGACCATCAGAGCCCCGTTCTACCACATCTTCCAACATATTTATTATTTGTTTTGTTTACTTTTAGGTGAATTTAAATATAATTCGTATTTTGTAATACTGTAAAGTTAATGATTTACTAGGTACTGAAATCTTAAAATTTTGAAAAATGTGAGCTTCGTTTGAAACATAAATAACCAAAAAATGTTAGTCACTGGCACCTAAAAAAAGTTAATTATGTCAGTAAGTTCACTTAGAAAATTAAGGGTGCAAGCCTTAAGTTATTTTACATTACTTTTACTTAATTCTGTACTTCTAAGTATTGGGTCGTGTTAAGTTTTTTTTTACGATCTATATTTACGGTTATATTGTTATTTTAACATTAAAAATACAGACATCGAAAAAATGTCTAGGGAACAAGCGATTTTTTTGAAATAACAAGTTATCCAATAAAAATTTACCAAATTTAGTCCACCAGAATAACTTTTTACTTTCATTCTTATGTTAAAATTAAAAATATACCCTTAATTCTGTAAAAATCAAGAAACATGGTTGTTTTTGCAAATTGTGGGAAATTATCTCAAATTAACAGCGTCAATCAAATGGCGAAAAAATAAGCAAAAAAATTGATTTTATATATTTTTATTGTTTAGATTAAAAATTAATTGTCGTGTTTTCATTAAAACGGACATCAATATCGCAGCGCTTTGTTCATTAAAATCGCTTTGAAGATTGACACCCCACGCGTTTCAGCATAAAAATTTTTCGCATACATTGAGATAAGCAGAATATTATACACGCAGAATGGTTTCATTGCCATGAGTTTCACTTACTCTAATTTTCTTTATCATAATTTTATACGTCTAAAGATAAATAATGGAAGTATCCATAACCTCTAAAGTCCTAAATGTAAAGTAATAAAAAACTTTTGGTGCCTAATTTATCAAGTACAGATCATATGTACCTACTTTATATTGAGTCTTGAAAGTAACAATAAATTATATTATGTGCGACGTCGAGTGCAGCGAGTATGTAGATCATGCCAAAAAGCGACTTGCACGTGAATAATAAATAATAATATTTGACCAAGACTATTTAAGAAATGGTGATGACGAATTGTACAGAACCGAATTGAGCTACCCCGAAACCACGCGGTACTTTTCTGTCCCGCCCTAGAGCGCCGGAGACGTCACATGTCTATCGGTCCCCAGAAATACTTGCATGGATGCATGCTGCTTTGCTTACATGCATGCTGTCTGCTCGTATGCATGCATGCTTGCTTGCTTGAACCGAATGAAGAAATGATAAGACATACAACTGTAAATAATTATCTCACTATAATCAAAATACAACACAATAATTATTATTGTTATTAAAATAATTATAATTATAAAAAAGTAATATAATCAGCATAATTTCAAATGAACGGCATGATTTTCAATTTATGGTATATATTATGTCAAATTATGGTATTCTAGATGTATGACTTGTAAACTTTATGCCATAGTGTGAGATGCCAATAAATGTTATTATTAGTAATCGTCATTGTAAAACCATTTATGCATGAACATTTTATGCTAATATATTATTATTATAAATGAAGTTATGTGAAAATAAAATATGCCTTATGATTTATTCTGTATAAACGTTATGCCAATTAAATTTATGCATCCCAATACGGACCCGTTGTGGGCACAGCATGCATATTCAGCAGGGCTCTTCTTTGGAGCATATTCCATGCTGGCTTAATTGGTTTGAGGTCTGGTGAGTGAGCAGGCTACGGCAGAACGTTAATACCAGCTTCATCAAGAGGGCGTTTTACGACTCTAGCCGTGTGTGCACGTGCGTTGTCGGCATTAATTGAAACTAATTACCCAACCAGCCTCGCAAAGGCATAACTACGTAAATCTGAGCATTGAGGTTGCCCCTGACTCAAACGAGATCGTTCTTCCACCGATCCAAGTACCGGCCCATATCATTATTGTTCCTCCACAATACGGATAAACTTCGAGACAAAACCTTGTGTTGTTTGACCCTTTTATGTTACTTTATAAATTAAGGACCAACGCTTGAAAAAAACAGCTGATTATTTCCTTCGTAATGTTTTACAGAAAAACAGAGTGAGACAGTTCGGTTGACCGTAATGAATTAATCGCCATTATAAAAAGTGGCATGCATGCACAAAGAGATGACGTAAGTTTCATCAAACTACTTATTAATTTTATAGGTGCTAGTGGAGGCTGCGTGTACGAGAACCAATGGCACCGCATGGGTGCGGTGGTGCCAACGCGCGACGCGTGCTTGAAGTGCGCATGCGGCGCCGGCGCGTTGCAGTGCCGTCGCCGCGCCTGCACTGCGACGCCCGTTCCACCTCCACGCTGCCATCTGCGGTATCGCCGCGGAGCTTGCTGCCCTGAACTACACTGTCCAGGTCAGTTCTTCGTAGGTAACGAAGCTGCAAAGCATTCACCATCTAACTGCACTGAATATATAGCCTTACTTAGATCGTCTTATCATAAATTTCCAGATGGAATAACCGTGCTTGAAAACGAAGCCTCAGCTCGCTTGGAAGACGAAGAGGACATTTTCACAGCGATATCTCCGGCTCACGGTAAGTTAGTTCCTTTTAAACTAGTACTATGTAAAGCTCCAGGTTCACATGCAGTAACTGAAGGCGTGTTTCCAGTGTGCTTGGAAGATGGCGCGGTTTGGGCAGCAGGGTCGGCGCTGTCGGCGCACGCAGCTTGCGAGTCGTGCTTCTGCCTGCGCGGGCGACGCCAGTGCGTGCGACCGCGCTGCCTGCCACCGCCGCCGCACTGCCACGCGCCGCCTTCGCCAGGCGCTTGCTGTCCGCACCGTTACTACTGCAATCACAACGCTACTATTGTCTCTGGAGTTCATAAGAAGCATGGTATAGTACATTAATTGCGAAAAGTTCAAAGCTGTCACGGATACTGACATAGTGGTACCTATAATGGATTCTTACATTGCAGACTGCGAGGTAGATGGGGTGTGGGCTAGCGAAGGCGAGCGCGTGGTAACGGCTGAGCGAGACGCGTGTACGCGCTGCTTCTGTCTGCACGGTGCGGTGCACTGTCAGCCGCCAGCGTGTGCGCCGCCCGTGCCCGGCTGCCACCCGCTGCTGCGCCCTGGCGACTGTTGCCCGCACCAGTACATCTGCAATCATCACAGTGGTAATGACAAAACTATAACCTATCCCTCACCACAGTTGTAATAAACTATAATTTGTTAAATGGTTCTAATTAAATTTCCAGACTTACAGTCGATAGCGATAACTCAGAACGCTCTAGAGCCAGAAATTAATGAGGATAGGTCACTGCATTCACCAAGAACGAGTAAAACAGAATCAACAACTAGAAACATACATTCCACAAACTCGATTAATATTAATAAGACATCGAAGTCTACGCTTGCTTCAGAAAACTTGATCACTACCACGAAAGTAAAAAGAAAAACGATTGATCCTCCATTGAGGACTACAGAAAAACAAGTAACAACTACAAAACAATCAGTCACAACCAATCAAGCGACGGCCGCCAGAGAAACAACCACTGCCAAACCAGTAACAACGTCAGCACGATCTGCGTCTACAAGTGAAGCGGTTGCAAACACAGTTACCAATACACCAGCCTCGTCATCAACGATGCAACTGTCAACTATTGACCCAGGTTTAGAAACTACGGCCGCTGATCAACCGGAAGGATCGGTGAAGATCGTGATCAACGGCACAATCAACTGCACGGCAGAGTTGTCATCCACAGCTGTACCTGCCAACGAAACCGTTGACCAAACAGTGAAGATTATTAAAGAATCTATCAGTCGAGTTTCAGCGGTAGCCATAAATGGTGTTCCTGACACTCATACAGAGTCACCTGTAGACATCATCACCAACGGCTACATGGGAGACGGACTTGGCGACGGGGATAGTTTTACAATAAATGTGACTAGCTCGCTTAGCGCTAACAATAATCGCTCGACAACAAGAACTACCGATCACCCAAAGTTAACAACAAGTTTGACTGAAATTGTAAATATTACTAATAAAAAGACTAAAGGTGATTACGACTATGACTACGCAGAACCTACTTTACCGCCATCATTACCTAATCTGAAGTAAGATATTTTTTTATACATAGCCACATTAAATTAAATTAATTTATTTAATGTTTGCTTTGCCAGAACAAATTGTATTTTTTCAGAATCATACCATTTGTAGCCGCCGACGCTGTGGTAGATGATGAGCCGCCCAAAGAAAATCCATACGTTGCTTCTGAGAGAGAAGATAAATTCCCAGTTTACTTTCCAAGTATAGACACAAAAGATTCTTATACGGCAAAACGTGAGGACATTTCTTCACCGACACAATATCCAGTATTCAATGCAGAAAAGACGCTTTCTGCAATATATCCGCCAGTGCCCCATAACACTGATTTTTCCAGTAATGCATACCCAAGTGCGGAAAATGATGTTGGAGATATCTACCATGAGTATACGATCACTGCCTCACTAGGCAATCGAATTCCAGCACACAAGGCTGCGACTAAAGCGCCAATCACTACTACGACTCATAAAGTCAACGTAGAAACTCCAGCAGTTAACTTATTTTCACCTCCAGTTGAAACAGAAGGTACCTAATACAGAAATAACCTGCTTTGTAGGATAAAATATTTACTTTTAATTAATACTCAATTATTTTTGTATTGATGAATTTCAGGAGGTTTCATACCAAAAGGACCCGGTGGAATAATTGACGAATATTTTGCCGTTTATCCTAGTACCCCTCCACCCTTGCCACATTTGACTACATCAATGCAGCTGGATAATACTCAAGGTCTGAAAAATTTTATTGTTCCTATTGTCTTTAACCCCATATCAATATTAAAATAGGTACCTATTCTTTCGACCTGTATTAGGTTTATTATATTGTGTACGTAAACATTTAAATAATCGCACGACATAGTATAGCCAATATAGTAAACATTTTAGCCTAAGTTGGATAAAAAATTGCGATGATATACAAAACGTACTCCTACAAAAATAGAAAACTCACTCTGTTAAAGAAAATACAATTTTATCTTAAAAGATTAGAGTTTGTTCCCACCAGATCTCAACAGTTTATTCTGATAAAATGTTACAAATTAATTTCTTAATCGGTAATCTAGGTCAATCGAGTATTGTTTTTTAATTTCAGGCGAGTGTTTAGCCAGCAATGGTCAAAGGGTTATGGAAGGCGACTCTATCTCGTTCGCTTGTTCAGTATGTTCGTGCGCATGGGGCGAGCTGCGTTGCTCGCCGCGGACCTGCCACACGCCCGCCGGCTGCACCCGTCGACCCGCTGCCGTCAACTCTGCTGACTTGTGTTGTGGACAGCTTGTCTGCGGTCATGGTACCTAATTTCTGATCTACATCTCTAAATCATTCCAAATATTTAAAAATATTTAACTAAACAATAAATAAGTTCATTCAAATTTTGCAGATAACAAAACTGCAGAAAGAGAAGTTGCCTCCCTACTGCCCTCGAGAAACACTGAAGTAATGTTGAATGTGTCAAAAATTCCCGAAATTAATACTAATCATACAATACAAGAAAGCATTTCAAATTCAACAAGTAATAACGTCACTATAAACAAGCCTACGAGCCTGAACGTTTCAAAAGTGACTGAAATTGCACAACATCAGAACTCCACTGTTACGGATATTCTCACAACTGCACTTCCCCATACAACCATCAAGGATCCATCGACTGATGGATCGATTTCGGACGCAACGGTTACTATAACGACGACTCCAGAGTCCAAAGTTAGACCCCCTTCGACCCCGCTCACCACAACCACCACAGCCAGCAGTTCCACTGACTATGAAGAGGAAGAAGAGGAAGATGACGGCTTGTCCTTCGGTAGTGTTTTGAAGCTTCTTCTCAGTGAAACTTATGAGACTACAACTGTGAGTTCTAAAAATATTTACGCTTCAAGCACTACTGCCAGGCCAAGTCCCACAAAACGGACACCATATCCACCCACTGCAACTCACTATACGACCACGACTACAAGAAAACCGACACCAATATCTGCGGAACCTTTTAAACCAATTGCTCATCGTTATCCCTATACTCCTCCAAAAATATCTCCACCCCACACTTCAGTAAACAAGATAGATCATTTAGTTCTCGGAGAGGCCACTGCCATCAAAAAGTCCACGCCTCGTCCGCCACCTGTAATGTTGTCTACGGTGCCGTTTAAGCCTATACAACCTACAACTACTTCAACGCATAAACCTATCATACACTTTAGACCCAACGACATCAAAGATGAGCAGAGTAATAGTTTAAAGAAGCAGAGCAAGCCGACAACTGTGGAAGTTTCGGTTCCGAGCAGTGCAGCGCCGCCGCTGGCAGCGCCGGAGATTTCGGCAGGTGGTGGCGCCGGGCTGCTCAAGCTGGCGGGCTGCAACATCTACGGGCGCATGTACCGCGTGGGCCGCATAATCACGGAGTTGTCGTCGCCGTGCCAGGAATGCCGCTGCACGGACCAGGGCGTGCAGTGCCGGCCACTCGCCTGCTGACCCTACCGCGCCATCTTTGCCACACCCATATACTTTATAATAGCTCAATAGTGAAGTCGTAGAAATGATCTCATACTTGAATAGAAATAATTACCGGCTAAATCGCACTGTTACATTTTTACTGTTACATATTTTAGGGTTTACCGTATGTTTTTTTGACATAAAAACGGTGTTTGCATGCAAACGAGGATACACACAGTACTTACCGCCTGAAGGAGAAGACGTTTCGTCTGGTTACATATAACAATAAATCCAGTCTGCATATGAACTATATGTGTACTCAGGATTTGTATAGTTTCCGATCATACACGATCAAACGAACGAAAATTGAAACTTTACACCATACGCTAACACATTATTTTTTTGAATTATATTCACTACAATGAAGAATAAGTTATTTTTTAATTGTATTTAATTATGTAAGATAGTAATTAGTAAAATATTTCAAATATTGCATGTTTTATTTTAACTACCATATCATAAATTTTATATAGATGGTTGAAGTAATTTGTGTGCCTGGCCCCATGAGTGCTTGTATATACAACGTTGATAAAAGCGAGAGGCATTAAATGAAACCACATATTCTGTGTATCATTATCAGGCTACACAACAAAAATCAGATCAATGTAAGCCATAGTTTAGTCACAGGAATGTTTTTTAGTTTTTAACTTAGTTTCATTTAAACACTCTGTATCTTCCCGATCACCTGATCGTAAGTTTGTACTATAGGCATACGTAGTTATCTAAACGACAAAATTTACGCGAGTGATGCGACGTTGTCAGTTTGCATCGTAAGTTTGCAGTACAAACAAGGAAGTACTTGTACTAAATCTTTCCTTAATAGAAAGTACAGATCACGGTTATCTCACTCTAATGTAATAAGCGTAACAGAAATAGATCAGTATGTTGCTATTGCGCCGGCGGCGGCTCGGCTAATTAGGTCAAGGGCACAATTTATACTTTGTTTAGTGCGAAGACGCGTTGCATCCGGGGTGCACGTTGCGCAATTCAGCACGGATTATTGTCGCTCACGCGTCCCATTTACTAATATTAAGTTTTTATTGTGATAGGACACGTAACTGAGTATTTTCGGTTTAGTTTTGTGAGTAGTTTTTAATTATTTTGTAAGTTCGTAAGACATCCACAATGCCTCGTGCTACATACACGGCGTCAGAATACACTGACATGATTTTAATCTACGGGGAATCCCACGGAAACGCAGCTTCAGCTCTGCGAACTTACCGAGAAAGGTGTGGAGACAGCCGCGCGTGCCCTAGGAACGCTCGCACCATAGTACTGGCAGTACAACGGGCACGGGAAAACAAACCATTAGCAGCGCATCAGGAGGGAGTCCCACCGCAGCAGATACCTGCTGCGCGCGAGCAACAGATTCCTGACTATTTTGACCGCAACCCCACATCGAGTCTGCATAGAGCCGCACGCCAGTTTAGAGTTTGCCATAGAACCGTGCATAACATTTAAAAAAGGAATAAACGTACAAATTTAAAAAAGTTCAAGCCCTTTTAAGAAGGGATTTGCCAGCACAGGCGTACTCACTGCCAGTGGATACTTGACAAAGTTACTGACGACCCGAATTTTTTATTAAATGTCATGTGGACCGAAGCGAGCACATTTACACGCAATGGAAACAAAATCTCAAATACTGGAGTATTAAAAATCCACGCATGATTCGGGAGTCAGAGCATCAGTACCGCTTCTCTGTTAATGTGTGGGCTGGTATACACAGGGACCAGATTATTGGCCCCGTTTTTATTGACGGCACCCTTAACGCGGTAAAATTTTTGGAGATATTATCCGGTCCCGTTGCTGAATATACCGAAGAACTACCCTTAGCCAATTATCGGTATTTATGGTACCAATTGGACGGAGCTCCTCCACATTCGGTGATGTCTTCCAGAGAGCTCTCACCGAAATGTTTGGACAGCAGTGAATTGGTCAATTTGGACCAGTACGATAGCCACCACGGTCCCCGGATCTCGCTCCAATGGACTTTTTTATCTAGGGGTTTGTGAAAGGTGAAGTGTACGCGACAGACGTGAATACCGTAGAGGAACTTAAAAACCGGACTATTTCAGCGTTTAACAAATTAAAAAGTTTAACAACAAACAGTGACCTTATTGCACGATTAAATAACAATATTATACGTCGTTATAATTTGTGTACCATTGCAAACGGCGGACATTTCGAACAATTGAAGATTAAATGTGTAAGTGTTACAATTAATTATTTTTGTTTATTATTTTCATTGATCAATCCTTCCATCGTTACCTACAACACATGTTTACATTATCATCCACATCAAACCCGGGCGCTCCGTTGTGTAGGTAGGTGTGCGAGCCGGTGAGCCCGCCGCAACACGCGCTATGCTATTCAAATGCTACGTTGCCAATTTGTTACGCAGGTGGCGGCAGGCTACTCAACAAAGGATGTTTACATTTTAACTTAATTATTAAGCTATTTAAGTTCTCGTAAACTTTTTTTTAATAGTTTCGGATTAACAGTAGGCACTTATAGTTTATGTGGTTTCATTAAATGCCTCTCGCTTTTATCAACGTTGTATATGCGACCTATTTTGGTGTGGCAGCCGCCATCTTGTTAAAGCGTGTTCTCGTCGCTTTGGTGTGCGTATCAGTAAACCAGTAAACCATAGATGGAAATAAGTACTAAAGTACAGTAAACTTTGTCTTGCACCAGAAACTATTAAATAACTATAGACTGACCATCTCCATACAAAAATTCGTGACTCGGAAAAAGCTCAAAATCCAAGCTATTACTAGATGTCGCTCTCAAATAGCTTGGACCAACCTTGTCGTCTTAATTTTTATATGAATTATTGACAAGAAACGTAATGCAAAATATTTGTATTAATACGGACTAAAACTGCTAGATGGCGTTGTCAAATAACCTGAAACCTTAGCAAGTAGGATTTATTCCTTTCCTGAACTTGGAAAATGTCATCATTTTATATCATTGATTTTGATAATTTTACTCATTAAGAATAGGTAGATAGTAATTTATTCTTACTTTATAGATAATAAAATAACAACTACAAAAGACCATAAACATACTGGTATAAGTTTATTTTGTTCAGAGACGAGCAGAAATATTGTGAATTCAAAGAAATGCAGGGAAAAGTTCCAAAACAAACACACACCCATAGCAACAACAATAAACGACAAAGAATTCAAATTGTCAAACAAATAAAATATTGTCATAAAAAGAACAAAAAAGTTGATGGAAAAAGAACATTTTTTTTAAATAATAATCCAGCAAGAAAAAAATTTTTTAACTACTGCAAAATAGTTATGAGTTATATGCATTATAAATAAATATTATGCACTTATTAAGACATAATTTTTGTCGATATCAAGAAATAAAGTAAAATATTATATACCTATTAATTAAATGCACTGAAATTCGTTTTATTATGTTAAGGCAGATAAGAACAAACTGTGTAAATGAATGCTATATTTTTGTGGGAAAAATTATATACTGGCAATACAGTAACCCAGTAACACTACAAATAATATCCGGGGTGGTGTAAAGTTTTCTGTTACTGAATTATAAGAGCGGCAACATAGCATCAAACAATATAATGCACTAGCTGGCAACACCTGTTGTCGCCTGATACCTACGGATAGTACTTGCAATGAAATATCAAATGATTTTGTAAACAGCGCCATCTTAAGTTTTTAAGTATTATTTTGACTAAAGCAGATAGACGTCTTCTTATGGTAGCGTCGGGTGACGGGACGCTCACTTCCCTCTAATATGGTTGAGGAGGGCGATGGCTGGATCCCGCGTTAACTCGTGAACGGGTGCCGTTTGAGGGTGTTCGTCGTTTGGATACTTGGGGGGTGGGAAGACTTGCCGAGCTAACAGATGCAGAAAAGAATAATTTTGTATAGACATAAAGAGACTCTGTAAATTTATTTTGAAAAAAAATATACCCGTGAAGTTTCTTGCCAGTTCTTCTTCACGAAGGTTTTTTTCGAACTGGTGGTAGAATCATGTTTTATTTGACGTCAATAAGAACAAGTAATTGTCAATTTTGAGAAATAAATATTTGAATTTGAATTTGAGTACAAAAAATGACCTACTAATAGTCAGTATATCAAATTAAAGGCTAATAAATATGGATTATCATAAAACCATTAGTTTAAATATATAGACCTTCCTACCATTGTATGATATTTTTCTAAAATATATCTTTTCCCCGATTTTTTTAGGATTCACTCTAGTTAATTCATTCAGAATTGAACTGACAGATTGTTGATTGACTGTCAAAACTAATCCGCCAATAACGTCCATTACTTGAAGGTTCATTCGACATCGTTTTGTTACTTTTTTTGACATTGACATTGATACATTCAATAGAAAACAACATGGTAACTTATGATTGATTTTTCGCAAATTATTTATTATTTTTTTACAAGATTTTTAGATTTAAAATTAGGGCAGTTTAAGGGGGAAAAGGTTACTCATGAGTTAATCTTTCATGCGTACTACTGACCATTAGCAGCTCAAAATCCCATATTGAGTTTGACCATCATCTTTAAATAACTTGTAAATCTAATACAACTAACGCCATCTCTCTATCTTAAAAACAAAAATTTGTCAAGTTTCACAAAATTTTGTTAGACATGCGTTAGCCTATAGTTATTTACTAGTCTCTGTCTTGCACACAGAGGGCCGCGCATTGGCAATATAAGTAGTAGGGATTGGCGGATTCCCGCTCACTTATTAGGTATGGTATCAAACGCGAATTTATTTAATAAGGTCGCGGGTGGTCGAATCAAACCGCGATGCTCGCTAAGTTAGGGAACGTTCATCAAACTAATCTGCGATATTATTTTGATTTCACCGCGGATCAAAGTAATTCGCGATATTATTTTGATTAATCCGCGTATCAAATTAATTCGCGCCTAGTAGAACGCGAAGTCCAACTTTACCAAAAAACCAAAAATGCCCTGGTTTCTTATTAGGTATGGTATCTAACGCGAATTAATTTCATAAGGTCGCGGGTGATTCATTTCATCAAGGCTATCTCATTTTCCCGTGGTTTTGTTATAACATTAGAAGATTTATCAAGTCACCAACAGACAAATTAAATAATATTTTATCTTAGTATACCTGTTGTGAATTATAATCATTTCACCCGCAAGGTATTGCAAATATCTTACGAAAGGGTGGTTAAGTAGCGTTTTATTGTTCATATTATTTAAACGATATGCAGCATGTTTGAACTTCTTAGATAAGGCAAAACAAATTCTTGACATAACAAAATGTAGGCTTGTCATAACAATGTGACGACGGTTACTTTTTGTGTTTCTTGGAAAGTTACAATGGGTTTTATATCAAAAACAAATTCTCGTGATAACAATAAAGGGGCATAATTTGCTTCGAATCAATTGCGTATCAAAATGATTAGGTCACGGCTGCCAATAGTACGCTGTGAAGTCCAAATTTCTTCAAAAATCTAAAATGTCCTGTTTCTGGGTAGTAGTAAGCACCTGCAATTATATTTAATAAGTGAGCGGGAATCCGCCAATCCCTACTACTACCTAACCAGGGCATTTTTGGTTTTTTGGTAAAGTTGGACTTCGCGTTCTACTAGGCGCGAATTAATTTGATACGCGGATTAATCAAAATAATATCGCGAATTACTTTGATCCGCGGTGAAATCAAAATAATATCGCGGATTAGTTTGATGAACGTTCCCTAACTTAGCGAGCATCGCGGTTTGATTCGACCACCCGCGACCTTATTAAATAAATTCGCGTTTGATACCATACCTAATAAGTGAGCGGGAATCCGCCAATCCCTGCTACTAATATATTTTTATCCCTAATGGCATTGCCACAATCTCTATCTAATCTCAACCATAATAGCAAATAAAACTGTAGGTAATGAATTATTAAACTTTTTTGGTGATTTTATTTACTGGGAAATGAATACTGAGAGAGTGCGGCATTTTAGTTAAGGAACTTATTTTATATTAAAATATCGATTATTTATTTCAAATATAGCATTGCTTTTGTTCTTGAATCGCACTGGCTACACTGTCCGTTTAACCGATTATTGTGGCAGTTAATAGAGGAAGATCTTTAGTACAGCCCTAGCTGAAATTAAACCACATAATTCTTGTTTTAATGGTACACACGACCTTAAGGGGTTTAACTACATTTAGGGCTGTAGCATTCGGGACGGCAGTTTTTCTCGAAAGATACATCCGGCTGAAAGCGATTAATACATGTTATATTCGGCTTGTGACGATCGAGACATGCATTCGGTGTTGGCTCGCCTAGTTTTGGCGGGCTGTTTCTTCCCTTGAACACAACCACGTAGATGTGGTTATTGTATCGATGAAAATCGGAAGGACTATAATACCGCCCCGGACGAGATCTTAACGTAAGAAACTCTATTACCAATAAGTACTAAATATTAAGTTATTTTATATCAATAACTATTACATAAAAATAAATCCCCAGACAAACACACCAACTGTGTGGCCCCAAAGTAAGCAGAGCTTGTGATATGGATGACCATACAGTTATAAAAACAAACGTGTAAATGAATTAACCCAAAACCTGATACAACCCAATAAAAAAAAATATATTTTAAAAATTATTCCACATGAGATCGGAGGTGCCCTTTCTATTAAGTTTCGAGCTCTATGCCCGGTAGTAGGTAGGTTCTTGTTCTTTGACTTTGACAGTAAGGTTTGTTTTTAGCATGGCGGTCGGTCATCGCTCGGTTCGATGCTAGCTAGCTATGCACGGCCAGGCGCTCGCGTGAAATGTTGTACATATTATAGTTTAGGCATGGGCCAATCAATATGGAAAAATATAACCTCTATGAAAACATGGTGCGATCGATTCGCAATACGATTCTGAGCAAACTACTTTCTAGTTTTGGGTTAATCATTTTCGCAATATAAAAACATATGTAAATACAAACAACCATGACCCGAGAACAAACATTTGTGTTCATCACACAAATGAATGCCCCGACCAGGACTCGAACCTGGGACCTCCAGCTTATGAGGCAGGATACTCCCACTACACCACTCGGCCGACAAACGAAACAGCATCATTAAACGGCGGCATCTAACTCAAATCGTTATTAGAGAAAAATATTAATTATTTCAGTTTACAGGGTTTTTTAAACCTTGGTTATTCAATTATAACAGCAAGGTCTTGTACCAGAACCACGGTAACATACAAATCCAAAGAGCAAAAGCTAATTTTACTTCGGATTTATTTTTACTACTTGCTACGCTTGTTAATGTAGTGCTGGTGAAAGCTGGCACCAGAACAGTAGCGAAGACCAGGATATTAAGGTGTATAATTAAAAAAAAATCATAAGTAGAAAATTCGTTATATTCAAGGCATCTTGTACAAATTATCTTTATAAATATCTTATCTTACAGCTATTTTAATGTACAATTGTTTTGCAACAAAACAAAAAATAAATCGATTTCACAGAAATCATTCACATAATAAAAACACTAATTACAAGTTCTTAAAACGATTTAACAATGTGTATCAAAAATAAATAGGCATAAAATCATATACAGTCTTCGCCAATGCGTATGCAATATTGATTCAGTTGAACTAGATAAGTAATTAATATATATATTTATAATTCAATCAACTTATAAACTCATATCCAACTTCAACATTTTTATTTGCATTTAAAACTCCCTTCATTTTGTATTTAACCAAAACTCCTCCTTGAATAGATTCTTTTTTTAAGATTTTGGTACATATCTAGGTACATAAATACTTTTTAATTCTTTCACAATAGTTATGATTGGTCACTCGTGTCATTCTTATAACAAGCGGCATAAGTCACCCCTACTACAAACACCCCGCATACAGCAGTTATCGCCGACACCACCCTGCATATTAGGATGCAGCGTTCTGACTTGTTTTCACCTGGGGAAAGAAATTATTAGTAGGGTTTCAATGGGTTTCAATAAAAATAATAATTTAACTACTAATAATAAGATCTCCTTGTTTTTTGAAAATAAACATATATTCCCTTTGATGTCAGTAAAATGGCGAAAGATAGATGACGTTATTACATAACATGACTCTGGTACTAGAAACGTTTACTAACACAAATTCAATTATATTCCTCCTTGAAAGACATCAAGAGATGGAATGATGCAAGACACTGGCTTGAGGTGGCAAGATCCAATATTTCAATTCCGTATTATTTCGTTTCAATTCGTGTCGTTTCAATTCGTGTCGCGTCGTATAATGTCGGGATTTGACAAGGCGGCCGGGAAAAAAAATGTTGAGGTCCGTTTTGAGGAGGTTCTCACCTACGTATCATTATTTAACTTTAATCAAAGCAAATATCAAACCATATAATATTCTTAATTCACACTCCTAGGTGTATAGCAGGGGAAAGGAGCTTGGGGTTCATCTCCGGATGATAAAATAGTTTAATATTTCAATGCTGTCGAAATACCCGAATGTTTTTTTTTGTTTAAGGATTTTAGGTGTTGGGATTTTATTCAGAGTCGGAGAGTTCTACTTTTCAAAATGTTTCACTTACCAATGAACACAAGAAAAGCAAGTGGTAACCCAACTGCAGCACCAAATGCGTGCGCTGACCAGGCAACCCTCGAGTCTGCGGTGTATGAGCCATGCAGCACCGACAAGCTGACCTCCACCGCAGCCAGCACGAACACGCTGAGTGGGCGGAACCACCACAGTGGTATGTGGCCAAAGCGCAGGCACACGTTAGCGAGGTGCGCCGTCAGCATCGCGTAGACCGCTGCTGACGCGCCCACCACATGCATTGAGGGCTGGAGCAACCCTGCAGCAAATGATCCGCCCAGAGCGCCTCCGCACCACACAGTGGCTGTACGCCAACGACCCTGCTCCACTTCTAGACGCCATCCTATCTGTTAAAAAAAAACCCTCATCAGATCGTTACTTTTGAACTTGAAAATTCATTAAATGGAAGAAAACCTTCACAATGCCCTTTAAGAATTAAAGACGCTTACCACTAAGGCACTGATGGCATTAAGTGCGAGATGTGTGTTCCCGCTGTGTACGACGCTGTAAGACAGCACACGCCACGGTTGGTGCCATACTTCCAGGCGCCCGAACTGCAGCGCCATCCTGGTGTTGGTGCCTCCAGCCCAGTGCATACACATCTGCCAACACAAAATGTAATTCTAGTTCATATTTGAAAGATCTGAATGGAAGAAAACGTTGTTTGTATTTATAGCACGCTCTTCATTCGGGTGCACTTCTCTTATTCTGGAAAAAAGATACGAAGGTATCTTTTTATATATAAGAAGCTTTTCTACAAGATCTTTGTTTAATTGTGTAATTCTCGTCTGGCGGAGATCCTTCTCATTTTGACGGTCATAATAATCACGTGGTTGGTTTCCGTTAAAAGGCAAAGGGCAATTCCCACTGAAGCCTAGAGTCGGCAACGCACCTTTACGAGATATAATAATCACATTCAATTTTAATATTATATAAAACACTTACGACCAATTATGTTCATGGGCGCGGGTGCCACTTACCATCAGTACCATCATAGTAAAAAAACTTGAGCGTAACCAATTTAACAAACTCACTTTCACATGACTTTTTGTTGGGAGACTTACCATTAACACGATCATGAATAGCGTGAAGTATGGCGGGTTTAGGACTCTTATTAACTTTTCCTTCTTCTTCTGTTGCACAATTTTGTAAACATCTCGTTGCTGAAGTGGCAATGTTAGGAAGTTAGATGAATTCGGAACCTTCACGTAGGAATGCACAACGGGCCATAAGGCCTGCAAGGGAGCAGGTCTCGCTAGCGGGTGGCGCTGCTCCTCACGCTCCAGCCAGGCGTGCGCCGGCGCAGCCTGCGCGGACACCATCACGCAGCACCCACCAACCACACATGCACGCCACTCGACTACGTCCTGCACTCTCCAACATCGGTGAATGAGCTTTATCTGTCTACGAATACGTATTTATACTTTACAAATTATCGTCAAGGAAAACACATTTAGTATTTTGGGTAGCGTTAAACAACTAAGAGGAATTCCCATTGTTATGCGAGTTCTGTGCTAATTTTAGTTTTGCGGTCACACACTATAATAATTTATATTTATATTATGGGGATTCTAGTACGGTACCTAATAGTTGTCTTCGCAGTTTCGTTACATACCTATTTATATTTATACTTGAACATCAGGAATTTGTAAAAAAAATCGATGTTATATTCTTTATTGCTACAACAAAGGAAGAAAAAAAAATTGAATTATCTCTATCAAAAATCTCTTCCGGCTAACTATGATTCAATAATATTTATCAATGGGATATTAAACAGGAAACTGTGAATCTCAAAAAGATAAGCCGATGGTCAATTGGCAACCTATGAGTTAGCTAGAACAATGGACGAGAGAGTGGCGCCGCCGCCGCGTTGTCTGTTGCCGCGGTGATAACGCCACGAAGGAAACGGTAGAAGCTTTTAATATAATGTTCATGCTGTTTAAAGCGGAAAACTAATAATTGAAGTCAGTACCATAAGTGTCCGTGGGACAAAAACTGTAAAAAGGAATGCTTATTATAGCGTTGCGTCTAGAGGATTGATAATAAGTGAAATCCGATTCTCTAATTATTTTTACTGACTGTTGGCCGACTGCCGTCTTTCTATCCTGATGGTAAATGAAGATGAAGAGGTGGCTGTTGCATGCCTTATGGGATTGTATTTTACTGAAAAATCTGACGGAGGCAGGACCATACCTTAATTGGAGATTCGAACTAAAAATGAACTATCAAGCCATAATTGGAATTCAAGATCAAATTTATGATTTTCAGTATAGTTATTCAAACAACATTTAATAAGTTATGAGTCAACTCATATACGGACTATTTAAGTACCTAATAAAGTAAGCATGATAGATTGAATCAAGGGTATATATAAAGACGAACATATCTATCATTTCGGCTAAGATGTATGACGCTTTTTGTTATTGTAGAAGCCTTTCGGCCGCAATAAATGGTCTAACCAATATATAGGACTACACAATACAATAAATTGCAATATATAGGACTTTTATCTAACTTCTGAAAATCCAAAATTATTTACACTAAAAGGTACTTACGTTTATTAAATACTCGATAACTCTTTCATACCGTATTTACTTAACAGGTAAACACGAACTGTCCTGACATACAAAACGATCGCTATTCGTAAGTACACGTCATCAACACTAACACCGCCCACTTCACTGCGAATCACAACAGCATTCAACCAACACCAGACATTAATACCACGTGCAAACGACCTCCTAATGCACAACCACTGCCTCTAAGCTTTTTACCAAATGAACGCTGACCAAATAAGGTAAAACTGCTTTTATTTAAATGTTTCGAGATCGATAGAAACAAATTATTAATTTATACTGTTATTTTTACAACATAGCCAAGTACGACTACCTGACCATTCATTGCAAATATTATTATCCCGCCAAATATAATAAGAAGTAATTAAATGGTTAGCCAAAAGTAATATCGGATCTCGGTCACCTTTGAATGGGTTTATAGGTAAGTAAAAAGCTTTTAGTAGTTATACTTAATCAGGTAGGTTCACATATTAAATTTGCACTTATCTGCAATGTATGTTTAATAAGTGGTCGTATTCCCTAAGCTGTAAGTCTGATTTGTAATACATTAATGCTCTTTTTGATCAGGTTGAACCCACAACCTTCTTACATCGGACTACTAAACGCAGACAGGCCTTCCATCCCTTTATAGTAGATATCCCAAGAAGTCGAACCAAACCTTTTTGGTGCGGGTATCAAAGGTATGGAATGAACTGCCTGTGTCTGTTTTTCCAGAAAACTATAGTCCTAGATCTTTCAAGCGTCGATTGAATAGGTATCTCGTGGATAGATGTGTAACACCTTCGTCTTCATCGTCACATTCCATCGGGTGAGATAGAAGACAAAAGTCTAATCCTTTTTCAATAAAAAAAAACATTAGTAGATAATTCAGGTACTTCCAATGAAGTTCTGAATTTAAAATTTCACAGATTCATTAAATTCCGAGAAATGCGCACTGGTTGCAAATGGTATCTAAGGTAAAGAGTCTAATAAAAAGCGATTTTGTTTCAAACTACATGAAAAGCTCTAATGTATTTTTGACAAGATCGGTGTTTTCAGAACAAGTATGCCGTAAATTTTCACCATTTAAGTAAGATAATCCGAAGCAAAATTTATACATTTCGGTCCCACATGTGATAGTACATGTTATTGCAAAATCTTGAGAAGTATCAGTCGGGTGGGCGACACAAGACCACGTCATAGGCGGAAACCTAGTATTTGCTCACCAAAGCTCTGCGGTGGAAAAAGTCAACCAATAAGACTCCTCTACATATTTTTTGTCAGGTCTCTTTTTGAATCATGCCACATATTATTAAGTAATCATAAAAGCTTCCGATTTATGCATTCATGTACAGTCAGCGTCGAGATCATCAACGTGAATAAAAAGATCTCACGAACAGAAAATCAATTTCATCGTAGCGACCAAAGTTACCATAATGATCGAAGCACACTAAACGTTCAAAATATCTGAACACGCCTTCTTTCAATTTTAGCCGAGCTGTCAAGGTGTGCAAAATTGTGTTATATTGGTCAAAACATCTACGCATCTCTGAAAACTTAAACCTTACAGCCTTAAATGTGAGGTACGATTTTGATTGCCTACTTTTGGTATTTAATAATATGCTTTATTAAATACCAAATATTTAATGAAGCTATGGTCCTAATTTATTCTTTGATATTTCGAAATTATATCTATCTCTTATTTTGTGCATGACGTCACTTTTATGCCTTGGAATAATTTCAAATAATTTAAATCCAACACATATCACGAAATTTTATGTAGAAATAGTCTTCTTTATAACTATAATAATTGATCCTGTGGTTTAACGTTAAAAATAGGTAAAGAGCTCTGGGAAAGGGAACGAGGGATAATTTACTCTCAATATTTTGGAAATCGTCAATAATTTTAAATAATTATATTTTCTAAAAAAAATGAATTTTATATTACAAACCATTTAGTTTGAAAGAGGAAATGTTTATAATTGTTGTTGAAATTCAGAGAACTTTGTTTTTAATGGCAATTCCCAATTAGCAGAATTATATTATTATTATTATTATTATTTTGTTTTATGGCAATCAGCTGTTGTTACGACACAATAACTATTTCTGCCAATTTCAAGTATTAGTATACACACGTACTACACGAGGTTAATAATTTTGTAGCGATCAGTTGAGTAGAACTTGCAGTATCTCGAGCATTGAGTTACCTTGAACAATACAAAAACAGGGGGATGAAATAAGTTTTTACAGATATTTTTAACATAGAAGAGTATAATTTATAAAGGCGAAGATTAGCAATAGGGGATAACTTTTTAGCAACGGAGGACGGTAGTGGGATGTCTTCAAATTTTGAAAGAATGTTCAAAACTAGGGAAATCAGGAGTTCTAAAAAATTGTCATTAGGGGAGCAGGAAGAAGTAGGGGGGAAGGCATTATCAGATTTAGTAGATGGAGGGTTAGCAATAATAGCGTTATGGGCAATTTTGTCATAGCCTGGAGATAAAGACGGACTGGGTTTTGATGGTTTGTATATTGTTTTTTTGTAAGAAAGATTCAGTGAAGGAGAACTTTTAGAAGCATCTGCGTACGATTTTTTAACTGAAGGGAAGAGGGATGATGCTTCCTTGAATGATATGTTCTTTTGGGACATGGTGATTTTAATATTCTTTTGCCGGGAATGTTCCGGGCAAGATTTGTCAGTTGCTAAATGAGGGCCTGAGCATTGCAGGCAGGAAACTTCAGAGGATGAAGGACAAGAGTCACCTGAGTGAGTTTGTGCACATCTGAAGCAACGAGCACTGGATCGGCATTGGGCTTTCACATGGCCAAATCTACAACAGTTTAAGCATTGTATGGAAGGCAAAATGTATGGATCAACGGTTAATGATGAGTTAAAAATAAACACTTTATCAGGTAAGCATTGTCCAGAGAAAGTGATCACTACAGATCCTGTGGGGGTCCAAGTGGAACCAGACTCCATGGACACTTTTCTATTTAAGCGACGCGCCTTCGAAATTGTTATATCACCTTGGCTTGTGGAGATTGTTGATACAACTTCCTCCATAGACCATGAAGTTGGGATCCCGCGGATCAGCCCCATTCTTGTTATATTATATGTAGGAATTAAAGCTATATAGTTATGAGATTTAAGACTCGGGTTTCTGAGAAACTCGTTTGCTGCACATGCAGATGAGAATTCCACAGAGACCCGATTTCTGCCAACACTCTTTATACCATCATTTTTAATATTTTTAATGTTTGATGTAAATAAAAATTTTCCAAAATTTAAATGATTAAATGTACTGCCTGACTTAGGGTGAGTTTCTGACCTGGACACATGAACAATGAAAGGACCTTTGTCAGAAGGATGGTAAGATTTTTCTTCTAAAAGACTTGGATGAGTGTAAATAAGGTTATTGGTTTGAGATGGAAGAGCATTCGAAACAGATTTTTTAGGAGTAGGGGACGAATCCCGATTTATACTTGGACGTTTTCTTGTTTGCACATGTTGAGAGAAAGGGTCAGGGGAGTTGTTGACATCAGAAAACGGGATTGGGTCTGGGGGCTTAGGAGGGATTGGAACACAATCCATGCTCATTAAGAGCTAGATAATTCGTACAACCACTTACCAGGCGAGGAAGAGAAAAACAGAAACACTTAAAATAACTCAATGATGATAACAAAATCACCAAAATAACCGACAAATAACGAAAACCGTGTGTACACCGCAAACGAAAAATTGACAGTCAGCAGAATTATAAAGATAGGTGCAATTCAATGGCGTTAACGCAATGATGACATTGATGACAAAACAGCTGTCATAATTATTTCTCTACTCGTTTCAAATTTTACTTCAGAGTTTACAACCAAAACATCTTAAACAATATTACATTTAAATAAAAGTATGTCAGTCAAAGTAATACCCTATTACTAAGGATTAAGGATCATTTCTGTTATTAGTATTTATGACCACTATGCCTGCTTAGATACTAGTGAACTATTTATTTGCATACACATTAATGAACAACTGACAACTTATATATGAAATATGAAATGAAATATGAAATATTTCTCAACATTGACAATTACTTTTTCTTATTGACGTCAAATAAAACATGATTCTACCACCAGTTCGAAAAAACCTTCGTGAAGAAGAACTGGCAAGAAACTTCACAGGTATATTTTTTTCAAAATAAATTTACAGAGTCTCTTTATGTCTATACAAAATTATTCTTATCTGCATCTGTTAGCTCGTCAAGTCTCCCTCACCCCAAGTATCCAAACGACGAACACCCTCAAACGGCACCCGTTCACGAGTTAACGCGGTACACAGCCATCACCCTCCTCAACCATATTAGAGGGAAGTGAGCGACCCGTCACCCGACGCTACCATAAGAAGACGTACTTTAGTGACAATGACGCTTTAGATATTCATCGGGACGAAGAACTCAACGAACATACAGACACATCACACATGTTTTGTTACATATACTGGTAAAATCCTGTTATTTAAGGGATTATACCCAAGGGCTTTTATCATCCCAATAATTGGATAGTTTATAATATGCTTTCGCACACAACTTCTGCTCTATAGTTTCTTTGAATTTGTCGATAGGAAGACCTTAGATATCCTCAGGAACCTTATTATAAAAGCGTATACATTGACCCATGAATGAGTTAGTGACTTTATGAAGCCTACTATTATGAGCTGCCAGCTTATTTCTTCCTCTTGTGTTAACATTGTGCAGATCTTTTTTTTCTTTTGAACAAGGTTATGTTCTTTTTTCATTAAATTTTCTATATATATTGTGAATGGAAAGTAAGAATATTTATTTCCTTAAATTTACTTCTAAGTAAATTTTTAAGACACCCTTGGACCGAGCTGATAGATTGCACGAACAGCCCTTTTCTGCAGAATAAATATATTATCGATGTCGGCAGCACTCCCCCACAAGAGAATACCATATGTCATGAGGCTGTGGAAGTAAACAAAATAGACTTATAAAATTGAAAGCTCCGTTGTTTACATAAATTAGCTACTTTGTATGTTTCAAACAACACGCTTACTTTGACTGCGTACATATAAATGAAATAATGCTCATCTGATGATTTTGGCTACTTCGATTTTTATCCCATAATTCTAAACACAGAAAAGGTTTTATTTGAGGTTTCGTGTCATATGGTTTGTCCTATTTTTGATGATTTTCTGTATAGACTAAAAATGTAGAGTTTTATTTAATTATCATCTTTGGTAAATTTCCTCGAAAAGTTGAAAATGGGTGAGATATTAAAGCAAAACAAGTTCCCACATTAAAATCAAGATGGTGGTGAACGCGCCGGTTTTGGTCGCGATTTCGACCGTACACTAGCAGTGAGGGACCTTCCCCAGAGGCTGGTGAAATCAAATCTTGGCCTAGAATTATTCCGAAGTCAGGCCCTTTTTGTCACCAAACTGGCTGGACTAATAATTGTTTTTTAATACTACTTTCGTGTCCTCAATCAAAGTATCTAATGCGGTTGAAAAAAACTACAAGCACAATACTGAAATATTATAAAAGTTTATTTATCATACAAAGCAACACTGAACCATGCATATAAATACAAAGCCAGACATTATTCTAACTGAGCCGCTGCCGATGTCAAATAGTTTGATATGTAGAAGAGTAAACATATATGTGCAATTTTAATTTATCATGTTATATGTTAATTTATATTAACGTTAAATTTACTTACATTTCAAAAAAAGTATAAATAAAAATAAATACTTTGTAATAGGTAATAGAGTACAAATGTTCCTGCGTATACCACCAATATGTAACCATTACGTAACCATTACGTAATGTGGTTGACAGAAATAGCAATTTATTTTTGAAACTACAACACATATAATGACTCGTTATCGATGGGTTTTTTGCAGGATCCTTCTGGAATTTTCTACGCAAATTTTACGAAAATATCACAGTAGTGTTTTTTTACTTTATAATAAAACAGGGCGTAATATTCATGCTTAATTCAAAATTCAATATACATATTTATTTCATCATAGATCAAGTTTACAGTTTACAAATGTCTTATTTTAAGGGAATAGGATACAAATCCAAAGTCTTAACATTTATCTTTGTTACGTAGTTTATATAGTTTATCATAATTTAAATACTTAGTGTATTCTGAACTTTAACAGCAGTAAAAAATATAATTATGCAAAATCAATGATTGAATGAGCCGCCATTATTTTTGAAGATGACAAATGTTAACCAAATATACTAATTACCATCAATTTGTTTTGTTTCAGTGACCATATTTTGTGGATTAAATGAATTTTTCAAATGTTTAAGTGGTGTTTTAATTACTGTAAGTCCATAGCGCAATGCGTGCCATTGTCAAACTAGGACCGCAGGATTACATATAACTGTTAATTAAACTCCTTTCACTGCTTTTAATTAATCGAAACAATTAGCGGCCCTTCGAACCGTCAAATGCTAACCAAAGACGCTCTTCATTATAGATCTTACTTAGCAAATATAGACCAAGAAGAAGTATCAATAATGTATGAATTCGCTTAGCAAAATCTATACTTAGAAACCTCCTGGTAACCATTTGAGTGCGGCCGTATTAGACGTTTTCGGTGACTATCCAAGGCAGGTTACCTCAGATAACCCTGGAAATATTCTCGGCAGTCCAACCTCTTGACACCTCCAAACCAAGAGCACCTAATTTTGGCAGTGCCAAAGAAAGATTAAGCCAGAAGTCTTAACCTTTCACTATTCAAGACGAATTGCACTTTTCAAACTTTTTTTATCATAAAGATTAAGTACAACATCTTTGCATAAGTATTTGCGCAAACAAGATAAATAAGACGTTTTTTTTAAATCTAAAACAATGTTTTGATACAAAACAGGCAGATAAATTCCACAGAAATCGTTAAAAATCACATTCATTGTCTGTTAACATACTTATGTAAACAATTACATTAATAATAGAACAATAATTTAGATTAGCACGCCAAGAGGATTCGTTCGCATTGGAGATAAACCAGACGTTCAACGGAAAACAAACATAAAACAACATTATTTCCTCTTAAAACGAATTAATGCACTTTCTTTGGCATTGATATGACTTGAACTTAAATTAAATCTTTCTCATAATGAGATATTCCATAGGCACGTATTTCACTAGATATATATAGGCAAGGAAAATATATACGCAAAAATTCACTCAACATATAGTGACCACTTTACTCGTATCTTCACATAACAAAAGCTTCATCTTTAAATTGTAGGAAGACAGCTATAACAATCAATACTGAATTATGACTAAAAACTTATTAAAGTTAAATATTAAAATTATATTACAGTAAAGTAGGTTTTACTGTAAAATTATATTAAATTCATGGACAATTTTGTATAACTTTTGAGACTTTTCAATATCGTAGTGCTGCAGGACCCAGCGGCCTGGACACGCGTCACCGCGGCATGCTTCAGAAGTCGGCATCGAAGTGCGCAGCGTAGTGCGCCACGCACAGAGCGGTCCCGC
Organism: Marasmarcha lunaedactyla; assembly: GCA_923062675.1. NCBI lineage: Eukaryota > Metazoa > Arthropoda > Insecta > Lepidoptera > Pterophoridae > Marasmarcha > Marasmarcha lunaedactyla. Next base: position 5,498,911 of record OV281349.1, read on the forward strand.
AGGCTATAGCCAGCGCAGACGCCACCCGGCACACCAGAATGTACCGCTTCGAGCTGTTCTCACCTGCCCAAACAAATTGTTAATCTAAAATATTTTTGGTTTTAACAAGGAGATCCTGAGTTCTTCTTCGAAAATATTGAATAGCTCAGAGGAAAGTAAGATGTATTTACCTGTGAAGAGTAGAAAAGCCAGTGGCAAACCCAGCGCGGCGCCGAGCGCATGCGCTGACCAGGCGACGCGGGAGTCGGCGCCTACCGCTCGCCGCAGCACGGCCCAGCATGCCTCCGACACACCAAGCACGCCCACGCTGAGAGGACGGAACCACCACAGTGGGATGTGGCCGAAACGCAGGCACACGTTGGCGAGGTGTGCAGTAAGCAGCGCGTAGACCGCCGCCGACGCGCCCACTACATGCACAGCCGGCTGTAGAGCGCCCGCGGCCAGCGCACCTGCCATCGCGCCGCCCCACCATAACGCTGCGGCGCGCCACCGGCCCTGCTCCGCTTCTAGCCGCCAACCCACCTGAAAAACGCATCCACTTATCTATACTCGTCACTCGTAAATTAGCTTTTGAGAAATATGAATAGTAATACGCACTGCCAGCGCGACGAGAGCGTTGAGCGCAAGGTGCGTGGCGCCGGCGTGCACGCAGCTGTAGGAGAGCGCGCGCCAGGGCTGGCGCCACCACGCGTGCCGCCGCCACTGCAGTGCCGAGCGCACAGCGCCCCCGCCACCCCACTGCACGCACACCTGCAACAGCATACCCAGCAGTTATAGAACTCTTAATTTTATAAAGGATAAATGTGAAAGTGGTTGCTTACCATTATGATTATCATGAATAGTGTGAAGTAAGGCGGTTTCAGAACCGATATACATTTTTCTATCCTCCTGTGGATTGAAATCTTCTTTGCTGGCTTCTTGTGTAGGGGCGGCGGTGGCGGCGGTGGGGGCGCTGGGCACTTGACGTAGGCGTGCGTAGTGGGCCACACGGGGCGGGCGCGGCCGGGAGCGGGCGTCCGGCGGCCGGCACACAGGGGACGGCGCTGCTCGGCCTCGCTCTCGCGCCAGGCATGCGCGGGCGCAGGCGGCGCGGGCGCCATCGCTGTCGGCGCCGGTAGCCAGCCACATATTCCGCGGCGCACCACTGGCTGTCTTGCGCTTCTGGCTAATGAAGCCTATGCTTACCTGCCAACAAATTTAGGAATGTTTAATAAAAATTACAAATAAATCTCAAGGAATTGCCAAGGTTATTTTACAAATCGTAATTTGACGTGGGCAGTATGTATCTGAAAAATAAATAGTTGACGAGAACAGCCACTTCATCCTTATTTGCATTAGAATTTCATTTTAAATTTTAGCTACCAAATTTTGAACAACACTAAACATATTTACTGTACCGACGCAATGACAAACAGACATCTTCTTCGCTGGCTGAGCAGGCCGTGTTAAGAGAGATATCGTTGCAGCAGATGGCACTGGGACATCGAAATGCTGTCTAGTCAGTAAGTAAAGAGAATTTGAATTAAATCAATCCTAATATAATTTTTATATATAACTGTACATTTCTGATAAAATAAATGAAATAGCATAGTTGCAGTGTATACTCCGTTTGGTTATTCAGGGATTCCCAATATTACGTTACGTAAAATCGAGCCAAGTTATTATTAGCATTGTGGTTTCATATTTTGTGATATCATGTCACGTTATGTAATTCTTTTATTCATTATTTTCCTTAATGATACCTAATTAAATGGCATTAACATTCAATTAGGTATCTTTATTATCTGGACATTAATTAATTTAATAAAATTAATAATGCTTCTAATTTCAAATGATTGATAACGTTCATATGCCTTATTATTTACAACTTTTAATTACCAAAAGGCAGTTAAATTTATTATGACTGACTGATCAATCCTCCAATAACTAGAATATGATCAGTAGAATAATTTTGAGATTTTGTCAAAATTTGTTTGAAAAGTCTTGTCAAGTATTAAAGTTATTCTCAAGATAAAAGTTATGTGAGCTTTGAACAATCGGAACGTAGGTTGATATAGTTATCCCAGTCTTAGGTCGAAACGACACCTTCAACTATAGCATTATATACATTTAAGAGCCTTGAACCAGAAAGTAAGGAAACGAATATGTATTCGTATTGCTGTGATGGTACAGGGTGTTTGTGTAATTAGATATTATTTGGTGTAACTGTATTCAGCCTTTGCTTATCAATTACAAGACTGGCACAGTCACATAGGCTTGAACTCCCGCGGATCTTTTTAAACAAATTAACCCCCCTTGTTGCTAGCTATTACAGCTGTCCCTGTTTGATTGATCGATTACAAATAAATAAAATTACAATGTACAAACTATTCAACTGCAGTGACATCAGCAGTTAAGTTGTAGAGAAGGCTCTTTATAGTATTAGTAAAGAAAATTGAAATTATACACCTACACATTGCTAGAAACTTTAAATATAAAGGAGATTTGGATATCTATGATAGCGTCAATGTTGTGTAATCAGTAGACACCCCTATACCTAGGAACACTCGCGTTTTTTCAACCAATTCGCGACTGACCACCGACTTGTGGTTTAAACCACTAGGGATGAAATCAAATTATGTAATAAATTTCATATGCTTTTATTTTAAATAAATTTCTAGTACATCTTGCTCCGATGACGGAGCAAGTCAAATGTATTGCTTCATTTATTTCTGTTCCGTCAACCGTATATTTAAATATCTTTTCTTCATAATTCATAATAATTCATATTAACCTCTTTACTCAAAAGTCGCGGCATTCTGACGTGCTTCCTAAGGCTTAGCCGTGACGGTACCTAGGTAAGGTATGACGAAGCGCTTCAACGCAAATTACGGCAGCATGACGTCCGCATAGCCGCAAAGCAGTCTAGCGATAACCAACCTCGCCACAATATACGAAGAAGTGATGAGATTTTGCAGGTTACTGGTTACTTGGTATTAAATGTATATTTCTGGGAAGTCCAACTGTTTATAAGTAATTTATAAAAGAAATTTCAACTTCCCTTTTAAAATATACTTGCCACCAACTGTGTTATATATTTTTTCTAGATCAAGTGTGTAAACTTTACCTATTACGTAGATCTGTATCAGAATATGATTGGCTAAACTATGTATTGGCAAAAAAGTTACTTACGAAAAGGCGAATTGTCGAAGCGTTCTAAGGTAAATTTTTATTTAAGTAAAAATCAGTGGTAATTTGAATGTTTTTAATTTAGTTTTATTTAATCTGAATCATATCCAGTCGCAAGCGATCGTGTGAGCTCACACGCACGCACATCAGAGAATGATTCAGGATAACTAAATCTGTACAGGAAAACCTTTAATAAATCAATTCTGGTAAACTAAGTAGGTCTAAAATACGATATCGTAAAGCGTAGTAATAATGATCTTGAGGAAAGAAAATAAGTATTATACAATGTTGATTATGTTGAATAAAGAGAGATATTTCTTATGGCTTACGTAATTTTTTTGGTTGTTTCTTTAGAGATGGAAGAAATCATCAAAATCAAGGCTGTATAAATAAAACATGTATTGTTGGTAACCAATGGCAACAAATTAGGGTGATACCACACCAATCAATCGACCGTCGATCGACATCGACCGGTCGACGTCGATCGGTGGCGGAATAGAACAGTCGACGTCGATCGACAGTTTCTACCATACCAATCGATCCATGGCAGAATGGAACACTCGACGTCGCAGTAGGCGTAATGGCCAATAATTTTCGGACGCCACCCCTGAGTTGGTAATAGTAGTAAAATAATCCCAAGCACCTATACATTTATATGAAGGTATGTGTAGTCTGACAACCCGCAGTAGGCGTGATGGCCTACAATTTTCTGACACCAACCCTGAGTTGGTAATAGTAGTAAAATAATCCCAAGCACCTATACATTTATATGAAGGTATGTGTAGTCTGCCAACCCGCAGTAGGCGTGATGGCCTACAATTGTCTTACGCCACTCCTGAGTTGGGAGAGGCTGATATCCCTCCAGTGATTATTAAAAGTACTACCGTCGACCCATCGACGTCGATCGATGGCAGAATAGAACAGTCGACGTCGATCGCCGGTTTCTACCACACCAATCGATCGACGTCGATCGACGGACGATCGATTGATGTGGTAAGACCCTTAGAGAATTAGGTACCAATTGAATATTTTTTTGTTTCTTATACATATAAAATCTAGCAGTTTTATGCTTGTTTCATCTCTTGATCCACAAGGAACTTCCGGGTTCCACGACAGTTTCCCCCTGCAAAGACTCACTGCAGCTTCACTCAAATCAAGGGTTGTGTCTGCTAATTCATGGATGAAATAACTAAACTTGTAAATAACGAATCTTTTTTATCGTAAAATAACTTTTCATTTAGTTCCATTCTTAGTTTCACACTTTAACCATAACAAATACAGATGCAAGCCTTTCAAATTTATAACATATATTTTAACCATGTCAAAAAATTATGACACATTTATCTTTCTCTAGACTGCATTTGTATTCACTTTGAATGCGAGGTTTTAACGTCCTTTCTAGGTTATTTTTAACAAGGATTTTATTAATATGTGGTTAAAAGTTAAGTTCATCTTCATTTTCATCTTCACAATCCATCAGGTTACGTGGAAGAAAAGCCTGCCAATAGTTAATAAACGAACGATATCCAAGACTACATGTAAACTCATACAACGCGTCGTTTTACGATGATGGCATTTTTACTGCACGGTTTACGACGTGGTGTCCGCTCTAAAGGTTTGTTATTAGGTAACATGAGAGTTAGTTCTAATTTTATGATGATACGCGATGTGACGGCGGCTTAACACAACAAAATAGGCAATTTATGTCCAGGATGAACAGTAGAGACCCCCGGAGGTGTTTGGTCTCGGGTCGGGATTCTGAAATTTTAAAAGTTTTTTTTATTGTGTTAAAAAAAATATTTCATACTAACTACTAACTATATCATTTATTCACATATATGTTATGCATTATATATTCGTTATTAAAATTCATACTTGTAGTACAGTTGCTTACGTAGTTCTAGTGGAGATAATAGTATTTTATTAAATCTTAAATTAAAAGGTAATGCAGCTATTCCAGATACAATATATCATATAAAAAACTCGTACTTTGTAGATAAACATTTATCGACGATGCTGCATTACGTTATTTGCTTCGCTGATTTATAAGACGTAAACGCCTTCTAATTTGTGTTTCTTTAATACTTTACAACCTCATTTAGTGTACGTACATATTCAAATTCAAATTCAAATTCAAATTCAAATATTTATTTCTCAAAATTGACAATTACTTGTTCTTATTGACGTCAAATAAAACATGATTCTACCACCAGTTCGAAAAAAACCTTCGTGAAGAAGAACTGGCAAGAAACTTCACGGGTATATTTTTTTTCAAAATAAATTTACAGAGTCTCTTTATGTCTATACAAAATTATTCTTTTCTGCATCTGTTAGCTCGGCAAGTCTCCCTCCCCCCAAGTATCCAAACGACGAACACCCTCAAACTATATATGGACATAATATGGACCTACTAAATGTAATTAACTAAAAAATAATTTTAAATTAAGTTGCACACAAGCTGAGAATGTATTTATCACGATATATAGATAAATAACTTCGATTTATTCCGTAACAGTGTCAGAAGCGTTATGGCAGCTATGTCCAAAGATTTCTTAAATAATAGTTATTTGAAAAATATGTGCACCTACATATTTATTCATCCGAATTGTGCAGCGTGCGTATTAAGTCGTGTAATGCTTGTGTCTTTCTGTTTTTATTATAAAACTGTACAAATTAAAAGCAAAAACTTGTTGGGTGCTCATTTACCAAACGAACATAGCTGCAGTTTTCAAAAAAGATGTAAATAAATAAAATAAATATCTTAGTGGACAGTCACCAAATGTAGGTATGTATTAAAAACCTCGTAACCGATTAACTGTTTGTCATTTATGTACATTTAACCTCGTTCAGTGACATTATCACTATAAATAGCACGTGTCAAAAAACTCTGAATTAATCCAATCACGTATATTAGATAACGGCCAGCGTAGTTCGTATAAAGTTGAATAACTAGATCAATTCTGTCCTTGCTGGGCTTATGTGGTAACGTGCAGGTTTGTCATGTCATCGATAGTTATATTAGCCGCCTAATTTAAGGGCGACATTTCAATTTGCCCTGAGCTATGTAGTCTACGGGATCTATTCAACGACAATACTCATCAAACATTACTTTTAAGGTAAGTGCAACTCAGAACTTAGGCGCCTAATTGTTTACATTTAAAGCCTAGCCACTCTAGTAAATGGCTTGATCAAGCTTCATTATACAATATATAATCCACTGGCGCACTGACCTCTACGCTACTTGACGGCCGAGTAGCGTAGAGGTCAGCAACCCTGTCTCATACGCCGGAGGTCCCAGGTTCGAGTCCTGGCTGGGGCATTCATTTGTGTGATGAACACAGATGTTTGTTCTCGGGTCGTGGTTGTTTATATTTATATACGTATATTTATTCCGGGTTCCCCCCAAGATCGGTGTATGGTCATCCATAACACAGGCTCTGCTCACTTTGGGGCCATACAGTTTGTGTGTTTGTCTGGGGATTTATTATTATATTATTAATATTACTACTGGCAAATTTCCATTCTAATGTAACTAGAAATCAAACAAAAACTGACAATCCTAATTTATAAAATGTTTGATTGTGAGCTGTCACTTAACGCAATTGAGTGGGGTTATCAAAGCAGCCGAACAAATGTAAATTATTGCAAAACCTAAATATCGCTTTTTCCTTTAGCCACAAAAAAAGGTCAATTAAATCTCCTAAATAACTGCATTTTGTTATAAACAAGCACATATAAGGGATTAACTAAACGAGGGACATAAACACGGCTAGAACCCTTTATAGTTTCCGCACCATATTGTTGAGGATATTTTGAAATCGGCTTGTTATTTTGTAATTAAATAAGACACTGAACTTTATTGAATCATATACATTTACCATACAACACAAGCTAATGGAAGGGTAGGCAAAATAGATCATTTTTAGATGAAAACCTTTAACCCGTCCGGTGTCACATGTGCGGGGGGGTTTAGTACCGAAAGTGTCCACCTCGAAACGACGATTACGCTTTCGAGGTTAGGTTTCTCAGAAAAACGTTTATACTTGTAAATGCTAATAACTTATACTATAAATTATATATCACTACAATCCTTATTAAAAATCCTAGCTGATTATTTAGTATTTGTACAGAACTAACACTTACCGAATCAAATAAAACAGTTACAATTTCTTGTTTACACTTTTTACCGCCAATTACTTGTATTTTTCGATTAATTTCACATATTAACTATTCACATTTACACTCGCACTCTAATCATTACAAAGTTAACATAATTATGCTTCAAATTCATATAAATCATCACAACTTTACTCTCGAAAAAACTCACAAATGATTTTCTAAATTACAGACAATAAAAAACAACGCACCGCCATTACGGCCCGCGGAATGACACTGCACAAGTACTGTTGACAGAAAAAGCGTAACTTGAAAAAAGTTGCAAATAATAAAATGATTATATTTTGATAACAAAAACTATTTCATTAGGTTGTTACAAGTTGTCCGTGCATTTTATTTTGTTTTGATTATAGTATTTTGTTATTCGATGTTTTAAAATATTACTATGTAATTCAACTCCTAACAATAATAGCCCGGTTAAAATAGTGCTAGGTGTATAAAACTAAGCATTGAGATGAAAGTTGGACAGAGCTTTGAGACATTATAGAATTATGAAACTCCCCACCGATTTTACATAGTTAAAAATACTAAAAGGTCGAAAACATCGATTTTTGTAATATTTCTATCATAAAAAGAGGTGACACAAAAGATAAACATTATCAACAAGAAATATTCTCCTACTTTTATTACTTAGAATTACTATTTATAAGTTATAAAAGTTATGAATCTGTGAAGTTCAAGATATATTCAAAAATGTTGGATGGTTATTTATTGTGCGAGTTTGTTTGTCAAGCAGAAACGGCTTGACAGATTTGGATGAAAACTGGTAGAAGCAGAATTTTGAACCTGGAGCAGCACATTTGTTTTCATGGTAAATGATCAATTAGGCAGTACCTACTAAGTAGCTTAGAATAGGGACTGTTTCATACCACTATTCAACACATTTTTTTCTATAATTTTAAAAGCAAACGTTATTATGCAGTACGTATTGCCATATGAAGATATAAAAACCTTCCGTAGTCGTCGTAGAAACAATAACACCCTGTTATTTTATTCACCTGTAATAATATACATAAACGCACCAAACAAGTAAAGCAAAGTAAGATGAGCAGATGTTTCGAAGTAAATGGAAGTAAAAATGTTTTCTTTTTTTGTTAATGTTAACTAAATAAATAAATGGTTTACTTTGAGAAATTACTTCGTAGGTGTGATTTTCATAGGTAATAAAAAAATTGTATACTTTGAAATGGTTGTATATTTAAAAAAAATATATTTCTATAAATAAAATAAATATATTTTTAAAAATACTACATAACATTATTCAACAAAAATACAGTAAAGCTTAAACGTTTTTCACATAATATTTTCAGGTGTTTTTTATAAACATATGCCATTGCAAGGATTAGTATAATACAGTCAAGAAAAAAAAACTGAAACAATATATTAGTAACAGTAACCCATAGGTATACAGTTGGAATGGGTAACTACTACAATACATACTTTTTATTCAAATTTAAAATATTACATGTCTTTATTGGTACATGAAAAAATCCGAATGAAGGGTTTATAGGCACTCCTGCAGGTGATCTGAAGGTATAATATGTATTACCGTAAAACACAAATACTACATTGTACAATAATATGAAATATTTGGACAACTTAGAGGCTGTCTTATTATATAAAATCACATTATTATTTTATTTTCTAAGATAACAGTTTTTTTGAGTGGAATCATAATAAGTCAATATTATTAATTTATAATTACAGACCAGAATATTTTACAATTAAAAATAGGACAAACAAAAACAAGGGAAGTAAAAAGCCAATACAGATAGAATGCACTGACTACATTACTTTGTACGCAAGACAAACTGGCCAAAAGCTTGGCAGAATTACTGCGTTGGATCACTATCGACAAACTTTGCGCAAAATGAGTAATTACAAACAAGAATATTAACAAATTAACAATAGGACTTTAGGAAACTTAACCACGCGTTCCCACCGATGGAAAAGGGTGAGCAGGCCGCGGCCCAAGGCCTGACAATTATCGCTATTCTTATCGCTTTAGAAAAGTTGATATTGCGATGTAGATCACACGTTGTGATTCCCTCCGAGACCGAAGGTCGTAAGTATCATTCATCTTCGATTTTTGCGTAAGGTGAAGTTTGCCAGTGTCTCAGCTGATGGTTCCAGTGAGTCGGAACCAGGTGCCACGTAGTAGTCCACGGTGAGTCGGGACTAAGGCGGTGAATGTCCGACGTTCCTCGGTGTGGGTTCGGGTCCCGTGGAATACGGTACAATTTGCTCCAGTGAGTCGGAGGCTGTCCCAGGATGCCGAGGTGTAGACTTCCCTAGTGCGTCGGGGTAACAATGCTTATATGGGTAGAGTGAATAGGCACCTCTTGGAAAGAGTAGAGTAAATAGGCATCTCTTGGCATCCACAAACATCCTCGTCTTCATCATCACTTTCCATCAGTAAATGTCTTAGTCATCCATCATTATACAATAAGAGCTGAAAATATAGCAATGCTCGTACGTAGAGTGATTAGGCACCTCTTAGAAAGAGTCGAGTGAATAGGCATATTTTGGCATCCTCGTCTTCATTATCACTTTCCATCGGTAAGTATCTGCAGGTGATGGCTCCTACTTATTGAAAGATTGTTTAGGTAATTGAATAACAACCGTAAAACATCAATCATTCTCATGTATTCATCGTTTTCATACAGGCCTTTCATTCATGTTTCACTCACAAAGTAATATTACTTGGGACGAGACTTTCGCCGTTCATTTATTTCTTGTCCTTTGAGCTTCGTTAGAGAGTGCCACTCTAACCAACAATTCCCAAAGCGCAAGAAAGCATCACAAGTCTCGCATAAAGTACATACTACTTTGGATTCACCCTGACGATAACAAACTACACAACGCTTCCTCGTTCTATTTTTACCATGTAACATCTGCGGCACGTGGACAATATCTCTCCTCAGCCTCGTGACTTCCGCTACTGGCTCACGAATTTCCGGAAGACTGCTAGAACGGTGGCGGTCAACCAGAGATTTTGCAAGTTCGTTTCGGAATTCACGATGCGTCATATAAGAAATATCGCTACGCTTGGCAGACGTTACATATAAAACGTAAGCGTTAAGTATGCTTATATTCATCAGCCTTTTAAACATTTTGACATACCATTTCACAGATCTCTTTCTTTCCAACAGATACATTGAGAGTTTTTGATCTTTCAGATCAACCCCTCCCATTGTATTGTTGTAGTCCCTTACACACACAGGTTTCACTAGCATCCTACCTGCCTTTGAGCCTACATAAGTATCGGTGTTGTGAAAGGTTGATATCACAGGCACCACTTTGGAGTCCTTCCATGCTATGATGGAAACATTTCCACAATGACGCGCTGTGATAGTACCTTTAGCCACATTTTTCGGTATCTTAGATAGGTATTCGGCACGTGTTTACGGTTCAAACGCAATGTCCCTAAACAATCAAACCCTTTACTCTTGAGGTACCGCGCCAGCGCTGGACTATTATAAAAATTGTCCATCGTTACGCAGTGCCCCCGATGTTCCAGGCCTTTCAATAAGTCGAGCACTACTCTGGCACTCTTGCCTCCAAGGTCCTCACTTGGTGCAATCTCACCAGAGCTCACCTCAGAATCCTTCCCACAATAAATTTGAAATTTATATAAATAACCAGTTTGAGCTTCACAGAGCTCATAGGATTTTATGCCAAAACGAGCAGCTTTAGACCTAATTGTCTGAACCCAGGACAAGCGACCTTTAAATAAAGTCAACGACTCGTCAACTGAAATATTTTTCTGCAAATTGTATAACGAGGAGAATTTTTTGTTAAGATGTAATATCACTGGCGATAATTTCGCTAGTCTCTTCGATAGCCTAGTCCCTTCACTTTGTAGCGAATTCTGACTTTCATCAGAATTATCTACAAAATGAAGACACCTGCTCAAAAGCACAAAGCGATTAAAGGGCATAATTTGCCGGAATTTGGGCATTTCTAAAATATAATTTGTCCTCCAATAATCTTTTTGGGATGTCCGTGGATCGATACCCATGAGCATAAATACACCGAATAGGACTAAAATCTCGTCGGCGTCAGTGGGTTTCCACCTTTGCAAACGAGACCTTTCATTCAGTGTACTGTTATCTATTTTCTTTTCGATTGTCTGGGAGGCGAATCTATTAGTTTCTCTGGCTATTAACCCTATGATGTCTTCAGACCATAGACCATATGTCCCTGAAGGCATCATAGGGTGAAGCATAGTCTTTGAGCGGTCCAGGTGTAGGACCTGAAAATGATTCAGGTGTACCCCTGAACAACTCAAAGTCTTCCAACCAGTCGAAACTATTAGACAGCCCAGCCCAACGATCAATTTCATTATCCATCGATCTCTGCACAGCATCTACAAATTCCAACACAGGTTCCTCTAACTCTTCATCATCCGGAATATTCCGTCCATACTCTATGCCGGTAGTGCCTTCCATAGTAAAGTCGAACTCGTCGTCAAATTCACTATCGAAGTCACTACCGTCACTTACTTTGCCCTTACCAACGAGCTTAGTTGCAGTGGTCAACCCTGACGTTGACGGACGTACATCATCAGCCCCAGAGGTCACCTTAATGCAGCTCACAGCATTGCTAGTTTCCGGTAAAGGAAAACTAGCACTGCCTGAAGCATTGCCAAGGTTAACCTCTGGCGTTGGCGAAAGCGTAAGTGGAGCAGGAACGGGATTTTCCGGGAAATCTGCTATCCATCTCTTAACGTGCCATGGAGCATCCCGGACCAGCTCCTGCGCCTCCTCGTCGGAGAGATCCATCGCCTCAACTTTTTCCAGAACATTTGCACTGCATACAAGAAAAATAAAGTTGCAAACAAAGTATGAAGATGGAGGGGAATTACGAATGTTTGAAAGGCAATATCGAATGTTTGTAACTTACCAAAGTGGGGATGGTAAATTATTTAGTGAAGGCCGAATATGACCTCCAGGGGTATTTTCCACTTCCACCTGGCCGACCACATTCAAACTCCCACGAGGAGTTCTTTCAATTGAGTACGATTTCATTTTCAATCTAAAACAAACGACAATGTGATACACACGAAGAGAGATATAGATAGTTCTTGTATGAAGATAAATAAAGCTTCTGCCTTACCGCTTTGCTGGAGGCGCCACCATGTCTAGATCCACCTCAGGCTCGGGTTTAGAGAGGGATAGCCCCATCAACAAAGCACGCCGAGCGATCGATGGTCGCTGCGTTAAGTGCAGACTGCTCTCCGGAGTTACCGACCGAGATCGGGAACGCGATTGGGAGCGCAATTTTGCCAATCTACAAAAATTTTTTGAATAAAAAATTACATAATTAAAAATGCAATTATTAAGAATTGTAATCATTTGAAAAAAGTTTCTTTCATACTTTCATACATATGTGTGTACTAGATAGTACTAGATACACACAACACATATGTATATAATTATTAAAAAATTGTTATGTCAAGTTAAACAAGTTCACAAAGTAAAAATGTAAAAAGAAAAAAGAACTTTAGTCAAAAATTTCCATAAGCAAATCAAATTCACAATTCTTAACGTGAATGGTGCATCAGACAACAAAAAAGTACATTTAACCTTAGTGTATACCAGGAAATAGACAAATAGAAAATCAAGCCGTATCTAAAATAAATTGGAATAAAAAAATTATTGCGAACCGCCTTTTTCAAAGTCGGTTTAAAACGACTAAGTCATAGGACCTTAGTACTGTAAAGTCCATTTATGAAAAATTTTAATAAAGAAATTTAAACTCAAACAAACCTAAACCTAAAAAATTGTCTGTGCTGTCGGTACTTTCCAATATCGCAATCCAGACTTTAGGTTACATCACATTGTAAATGAAATCATTACAAAATTACTAATGAAAATCTAAAACAAATTATTGAAATATATTCATAGATAAATAACCTTCAAACTTATATATAATAACTCAATTTTTAAGTTAAATAAATATTGAATATCTAGCAAAAACTGCGCGCGGTATGACTGTTGCATCATGCATTTCAAAAGTTTATGGATTTTTACATGAAGATTTACTATTTTTGTACAAATTCTAATACTTGAATTGTAAAATATGTTCATTTTCTAGTAAGTTTATAAAAAAATATTATAAGAAACTTACCTTTGCGAGTTAGAAAACATGTTTTGTTTTCAATAATAAAACGCACTTGCTTCAATATGGCCGCTTGTAACGCTTCGGAACTCTCACTTGCAATATATTTTTTTTTTACAATCACTCCCGAAATCCAATATTCGCAAAGTTATAATTTTTTTAAAGCCAAAGAGTTATAGAATAATAAAAAAAATAAATTAAGGGCATCCGCACGATGGATAATTAACAAATCCTTCAATCATTACGTTCAATCTGTTATGTACCGATGTGGTACATGTGACACTTCCGAACATTTTTCTTATGTACCTACGTTTGTATTCTTGATATGATATGTGTACTGATGAAATATGGAACCTAGCTACTTATGAAGCTACAGCGTGTTCTTTTTAGGTGTTAGCGTAAACGAATGTGGATACAAATAAAAACTTTACTTACATCTTATCATCTCATCACAAACAAAAATCATTCACGCACTTTAAACAGTTTGTCCAGATTTCACATAAATAATGCAGACAAATAGCTTCTAAAAGCATAATCCGTTTCACTGTTATCTCTGTGTAATATTCACGTCACTGCAGTTCATTGCTTACATATTGAAAAACACGATAAGTGTGTAACGTCCACAGTGTGGGAGCGATAATCAAGAATAAGCTGATAGCAGCGCAGCGCGGCGGCGGTGGCGCGTCGGCGCCGGGGCGGCGGCGTCGCCACAGCTATCCAGCCGATATTAACTGATAACTAATATCGGCGGTAATGTCACCGGCAGCGTCGGGATCACCTGCCAAGAGGCTGCTGACACTCGACGATGGATCCCAAAAGAAAAATATAATAAAGGCGAGCTTCAAAGACGACCACTTGTCAAAAAATGTTAATCGCACTGCACTCATACCTACTTGTACACACGAATGTACTAATTAGTTAAGCGATTAGGCGTCACTGGTATATGGAATGATTAATACCTAGACAGCTGACAAATAATTTTAAACAATGAAGTATTAAAGACAAAGCACTGGCCATTTAATTTATTTTTCAATTATTTTGAGATGCCAAGTTCTTGTTCCCAACTTAATCAAGTGACAAATGTTGATAATCATAAGTAGGTACCTAAATCCACCTCATTAAAAAAAATTGCTTCACGATAAATACAAAGCATGTATTAATATTAAATTATATAACCAACAGCTGATAATGTATATGTCACTCATATGTAATAATAAACTCACAAGCATTACAATTATATAGTATTCGTTTTAAAATGATTCAGAATATATTTTCACCAAATTCCCGCGAGCCGTTTAAATTAAGAATCTCCAGTAATTTGTACTTCTGTCCTATTATTACAAAGAGGAAAGATTTTTTTGATTATCGATAATATCGAAAACGATTTCAAAGATTCTTTATTCGATATCAAGGTACAGTCGGGTAAAACCGTGGAGTCTAGTCTAGACACTAAGGCGAGAATCGCTTGTGCATTGTTAGTTATGTTGTAGGCAAGCCGAATACTAATAGGCGACAACGCTGCGAGGGATTCGAATGCGAATCTAAACCCGCACCAAGATCCCCGACTGGACAATACCATCCAGGAGTGACCTTGGGTGGACCAGATCCCGAAGTGCCGGGACCTCTAATATGAAAACATATTACCTACACCTATTTGCACATTTACTGCAATTGCACTTCCTCGTTATCCTTGAGCTTTGTATTATTGAGAAGCAGATAAGATTCTATACTAATGTTATAAAGAGGAAACACGTACGTTTGTTTGTATGTTTATTTGTAATGGGTAGACCCATGAAGACAACTCAAAATTTGTCTAGTGAAAAATTTATTTACGGCTGTCCAAGATAAGCCTTTTGACTCTTCTTTAGAAAACCCTGGGCTGTGCCGATTTTCTTATTCTTTCACTATTATTAAGCTACGGTATCCAGAAGCTATCAAAAAAAATCAGAAGGTATAGGTGGCTCAAAACATTCGTGCGCGCAGTTCGATGTGTGCTTGTAAATTTGCAACTTAAATTTGTGTGGCAGCCGCCATCTTGTCAAACCGTGTTCTCGTCGCTTTAGTGTGCGTGTATAATAAGTACCTACGTCAAACACGTAAGCTGTATGCACAAATGACTTACACGGGTGAAACCATGCGAAAATGCTAGTTTATCTTATACAAAAACGTGCGCTCAATGCAAACGGACATCTCCCTATACGATTTGTACCTATTAACATTGACGTGCGATGCGCATCAAACGTCTATAGTAAAGGAATTTACGCAATCTGTATTCTTGAAATGTTTATTACCAAGGCCAGGAACGCAGGTAGCACATGCTGTGCCCTGCGGCTATAAATCCCGATATCTCAGGAGAAAAGATAAATCGATCAAAACAGATCAGTTTCCTGCGTGTTTAGTTTGTACATCTGTGGGTTCGTTTGCCAAATTATCAAGAACATTACCGACAAGGTTATAGGTATAAATATCACTTCAAAGTAACGCTTTTATCAGAGATATTTTAAGACTCGGTTCTATTTGTATGCGGTTTCAAGCATACTTGAATAAATAACAATAAATTACAAAAAAATCTCTACGTTTAAGCGGCCAGCATCTGACATTTACAAATTACTTTATAACCCCAAAACATAACCCCAAAATTGATCCCTTAATAAATAAACAAATAATCACAAACTTCCCTTACTTGAGCCTCGCCCACACGCCGTCTGGGGTTCACCCCACAGCCGGGGCACAATTTGATTGCACTTGAATTCTACGTATTGAATTTTGACTTACCCTGGGTGTCCAGTGTCTCCCCTACAGATCACCATTGTCACATCAGCACTTGACACTTGGATATCAAATTACAAGCGATACCAGCAAGGGAACTGAGCTAGGGCGGGTAACTGCAGGCGCAAAGGGCGGGCGGCCGCAGGGCGGGAGCATTGACCCGACTGTTACAACGCGTTGTCATGGCAACGGTGAAACACCTTAGCCAAAGATAACGTAAATGTAGATGCATCAGTTGAGAATTACCCGCCAATTATTCGTGCGTTTGAATTTTATTAATAGAGATCATAATATTTTTTCTTTTGGTCTTTAAATTTTTTGTTTGTAGTAAGTAATTTATTTGGAATAAAATCACAAATAAAATATGAACTATTAATATGTTATTTTTATTTCAACAAAGTTATTAAGATGTACGTACGTAAATTACAAAATTAATAATTATCTAATGTGATGTATACATAATTTATAATCCTGAATTTAAAAAAATAACAGGTACTATTATTTGTAATGTTCAACAAAAAAATACTAAAAACTAAGCAACTAAAGCTACTGAAATGTTGAGGAATATATTATTTTTTGATTGGCGAAATATATAGTATATACGGTTCGTGACTGTTTATGCATTTACTGCAATGTGTTGAAAAATGAGATTTTAAATCGGAGGGATATATCGAGAATGCCAGCAGAGACTTATTACATAACACCTCCGTTAAATATACAAATTTTATGATTTTTTCAAAATGTTGAAATTTGGTGTGAAGTCCACAATTTTTGGCTCCGCAATTTATTACACAGTAGAGAAAGGAGTTTGGAAAGATAGCTCTACTACCTCTACTCTCTATGAAGAACTTGAAAAGGGAATGTGTCCATATGTAGGAGATCTAAAAAAACAAATTCCTTATGAGCTGCCACCCCTTCCTTCTAATGATAGAGTTTCATACCTGTTTAAATATTATTGGAACAGTGCAGTGAAAGCAACTTTTAAATTCTTAGTTGATTTACCTACTCACACAAGCAAAGCTGCAGTGAAGTCATATGAATTAATTTCGTCAACACTAGAAAATACTACCAATACAAATTAAACTTTAGTTGAAGAAAAAGGTAAATGAATGGTATTAACATGTAAATGTATTGTAAAGTTTATGTTTGCAGGTGAATAAAGTAGTACGAAAATAAATAAAAAATCATGTTTATTTTGTGTGTACCATATTTAAAACATAGATCTTTCTCGTGTAAAGTAAAGTTACTTTGAACAATGAATGTTCTTTTTACAATTTATTGCTTTTTGATAGCAAGATTTTAAAATCGATATGGTTCGAGAATAGTTTATGTACTCATTACTTTCCTATACCCTGGGAATTCTCTACATATTTATTCTGTGACAAAAAAGCGCATCTAACTGCATTCGTTGAAAGTTGTAGCACAGAGCCATCTATTACTGTAAACTCGAACTTAATACTAAACCTAAGTTTGATACAAATTTCATAGCTATTCTTGCTCTCTTTTAAGTTTTTTTTTTTTTTTATTAATAATTAGCAGGCGTTTGTCTTCCATCTCACCTGATAGAAAGTGACGATGAAGATAAGTTTAGATACCACCTTGTAATCACAGATGGCGCTACAAAGCTAGATTTGCTTTGTAGCGCCATCTCTAATTGCTTTTGAAGTTCGAAATTCGAATAGTGTTTCGAATAGGACTGAACACCAAACACGGGAGTTTGGTGTTCTTACTTATGATTATTAGGTATTAGTATTAGGTGTACAGTAAGTACACCAAATAAATACATTAAATTTATTATCAATCAGAATCAATCAATCAAAGCAGCAGAAATCGGTTTTGTCATTAGAATAAGTGAAAATCCCCAGTTTAGGACACTTGTTCCGGCGCAATTACTTATTTATATCTCTACCATATTCAGATATTCATATATTAATAATTAGACCATAGAACTCTAAAAGGAATCCAAAAAAATACGTTCGTTTACTAACTTCACGAGCTTCACCATATTTACAAAGCAATTAACTAAACAATTTGATGACAGATTCACGTTCTCCTTGTTTGTCAGTGCAATCATCATCAAGCAAATTGTTTCACGGTAGGTATCACCGACACAAGCAAATAAAGGCTGAACTCTATATAAGTATTGCCTTGTACTAGGTTCGCAGAAACGTATTGCAGTTCATTCAAGTTGATTCATCCGAGTTGCCGTAATCAGGCGGCGGAGAATACGCGATATGTAGGGGGCGCTTCCTCTAATTGCGAAGTGGGTCAAGAAACAAAGCGGTACCGGCTTTCCCGATAGCACTCTTACCGAGACGTGGCTAATGGATGGATAAGAGGCTGAGTGCGTAGATGCGTTAACTAAGTACTCCTAATTGGAGGAATGCACGGTGCGGCCGAGCTCCCGTCGTGAACTAAGTGGAACACTATCGCTTTAAGCGCTTCGTTGTTCCTCCGACTTAGGAATCTACTTAAGCCACTTGTAGTGCGATAAATGGTACCTTCTGTCGGTTGCGGATTTTAATATCTCGTTAACACAACAAAACCTAGAACACTAACTTAATGAAAATTGTTTGACCATTTTCGTTTGGTATTCAGAATTTCAAGTAGTTTATACATAATCAATTAAGGTACATTAACTATTGATGAATAAAATTGTTTCCGTCAGATCGCTTGGAGTCTAATTGGAGTTAATGAATGTAACATCGTCTGTTTACGTACATCTGAGCAATTTTGAATTAACTATAGAAGGATATATTTATATTCGGCAATAGCAACGCCAATTTATTCGCAAAAATGAGGTCACAATTAACATAATGACTTCGTGGTTTCATACCGCCACTCTACTTCACTTCTAATTCACCGACGAATTAAAACAGTTTTTAAACATTGAGTGCACTGTGCATGAGCCTTACAACAGAATTTTTAAATAATTCGATGCTCCACGTATATCCGCTTTAACGATATTTAAAGATAGAATACGATTCCGAGGACTGCGATCTGTGATGCGTCGGCACAAAGCGAATTGCTAAAAAATGTCAGCACGGGCCATTTCACCAACATCGTTGAACTTGCTAGACAGGCCACATTAGCATAACGGCCTTAGCACATGCTCCACTGCACACAGTTCGTGACATGCTCCCGTTATAACACACACATAGTCTTATGTATTTACATAAAACGCACAATCAATCTTCAATTACATATTCATAGAAACGCAAACGCTAATCAGGAAGTCTTAATAATACGGTATCAAATATCATCCGGGCTCTAAGCCGCGCATAAACATGCAGCTTGAATGAGCGCTTCCCGCTACTCAAAATATAAGCTGTTTTATGCCCCATTGTGTCACCGGACACCACAACCGCTGACCAAGGCTTTCACACTTCGTGACGTCATCGGAAATTTCTCGAAACGACCAGACGGCCATTTACTACAGAATTAATGGCACGTTTAACTTTTATGAACACTTCCACCTAATTCGAGGAGTAAATACAGTCCGCCTGTACCATTTGTAAAGTCCTTTACAAATTGTTATCAATAGGCATTCATTCGGGCCAACATGCTAAGTGATCGAGAAATAAGACGCGATGACGGTTCCTCGCCTGATGTGCTCAGATAATACAAACAAAGGATGACTTAAAATATTACAAATGACAAAGTATACAGTTATACTATTACTTAATTAAAGAGTTAACTGTATTCAATTGAATCCAAATTCACTAGAATATATTAAACGCTTGGTATTTAAAGTTAAACTGCAGTCATTTGGTTGGACATTTGGCATATTAGGTATAAGGTAAACATCACATGTCGCAGAACGCACACTTAAAACTGTACCTCGGACAGTATTTCTTGAAAACTTAAAAGCCAGTTTTCTTTACGCTTGTGTTCTGTAGGTCCAGTTGAGGAACTTGGCGCCGGCTTAGTTTCGCATGCGAATCCCCTACAGTTTTGTCGCCCCTACAAAAGACCGAACAACGCGCAAGCGTTATAGTACCTACATCTAAGTAAAACAAAACTTTTATTATTATATTTTAACACCTATCTAGATTTATAGTGCTAATATATAATATAATTCTATAATTATATTTAGCGAACAGTAGAACAGTTTATTTTGTTAAGATCTCGTCTGGGCTGCCAGTACTACAGTCCGCCATAATGTACATTGTGTTCCGGACAAAGGCAAGGAACAGCCAGAGCAACTACTGGAACAAAGGCAACTCCAACTAAAACCTACGCACCATTACCTAATCAATTTAATAATCACATTCAATATTGATAAATAAAACGCCTTCGACTAATGATCTCCGCGGGCGCGGATTTTACCACGCGGCGTCGCTGCTTGTTGGCCGGCTATGAAAATTATTCAAAAAGCTATACTAAACGTATATTCCTCATAAATTTAACTTTATTTTTTTACATTAGAAAGTGTTGATTACCGTTCGCCCAAATTGATTTTCAATAGCACCATATACCCGAAGCAGTCATCACAGCTGTAGTCAACAGTCAGCGGACCACTCTGTCGAGACCTCCGCGATGAGCAGGTGACCCGGCCACATAACTGTCGCTCTGCCAATCAGGCTGGATGGCAGACCTGCGTATCAGACTGGAACACTTGTTGCCATTGTAGTCATGACATCAAACATCGATGACTTATGAATTCTTTTCCTTTAGCCTTTGAATTAGGTTATAAAAGTATACACAATTGAGTAGGTATACCTTATAGTTAATGTTAGAAATGTAATTTTTCACATCGAACTTCTTGTTTTGATGTTGTTTGTCAATATTTTTTGTTTTTTATGATGCCCGCAGTTTTACTCGTCG
Source organism: Marasmarcha lunaedactyla (assembly GCA_923062675.1). Classification (NCBI taxonomy): domain Eukaryota; kingdom Metazoa; phylum Arthropoda; class Insecta; order Lepidoptera; family Pterophoridae; genus Marasmarcha; species Marasmarcha lunaedactyla. The sequence continues at coordinate 5,519,974 of OV281349.1, forward strand.
CTGATTTTTAGTATAAAAATTGTTTAATTCGTTTGGTAGTTCCAGAAATGATGCTGTTAATACAAACAAACCCTTCAGCTTTATTAAAGTACCTATTTGTATGGATTTTATATAGTATTCGTTTGCCATTTCGAGTCTCCTCGAGATCAAGACTCCTCAACACGACCGAAGGTGAAACAAAGGTGTATTATAAGTATATCCATCTTTAGAAGAACTAAACCTCTACACTTGTAATTTAAAATTGTATTGGGCAATCTAGACGCTTATGTCATCTTCCTTCTTCCATATAGTTATATGTATTATCTTCCTTCTTTTATCCTCAGTCATCTACACAGCCGTTTGCCGTTTTCTCTGTCTTTTAGTCCAAATCATGTGAGATAGAAGATGAGGCAGTGATCTAACGAATAAGCGTGTTGACAACTTGATGGATGACCAAAAACAAAACATTACTAATTTGTTGTCCAGCTACAACGTCGCTGGGACTAACCACAATGTAATCTAAAACATTTGTGTTTTATTAATTTTTATTAGTTTTAATTGAAATACGTAATTTATATTTGCTTTGTTCTCGAATGAGCCTTATCATATTTGGGGTACAATTTTTTTTGTTAAGAGGTCATCTAGGACAGTACTGCCGTAATTTCTGTTTCAATCGACATGACAATCAAGAAGTTAGTGAAATCACATAAAGAACGGAAATCCTAACTGAAAACTAAACTTGGTACTGCATCAATATTTTCACATATACACTTAAAATTAATGATGTCGCTTATCAAGGTGATTAAGAAAGAAAAAAAAAAGATTTTGAAAAACAATCTTACTATCTATGAGATATAGGTAATTTTAGTAAATTAGTTAGTTATAATGCAGAATATAAGCCTGTGCCTTAACAGTACTTCTTCGAATTTATTACTAGGTGAAACGTCGCTTTCTACGAACATTGTAATGAGCATGTGGCGCATTGATTGTATCCTACGCGCTATTAACACACCTACTGACAATATTTTACGTTGGCATCACCATAAGACCTCATTAAATGTACAACACTTTCACATAAAAATATGAATTGATTATACAATTCTCAGGACATATTTATAATATGTCATTTCAATAGAAAATGGTTAATGTCGCGCTAAGGTTCCGAGAATACCTCCTAACACGTGGATACGCGTCCAAATACTTTTACGTTACAATTTCTTAGTACTCGACCAATGTTAGAAGTCTTGTTCAACGAATTGGCTACAATTTCTAATTCTGAAAATAATTAAATCGAGTATTACTTCGTTGTCGTTACTTCTACATTGTAAGTCGATTTGATAAACATTGCCAACGTTTTCAAATCTAAGCGTGGAACTGTTTGAAGCGAAATATAATCAAAAATAGGAATTGAGGGTATTTAAGGGACGCTACCCATTTATTAAGGCCAACATTTATGGGTACTTCGAGTTTTGGAGATCAAAGTTAGTCCAAATAACCTAACCAATCGGTAAAATACCAAATGGTATAAAATAACCAATAGTATATGCAGTAAGAAAATATTAAAAAGAAACTGAAACAGTATTAACAAGCTAATTGTTGACGCAAGTAGGACTTAGGACTATGAACATATTAATTATAAAGTATAAGTATATTAAGTAATTAAGTTCAGTAAGTAAGTATTTTGGAGACCATATCACAAGTTCTGCTCTGTATGTCTTATACAAATACTCGTAAATTTATACATACCCTATCCATAGCTACCTAGGTCCTCCGGGAACTCTTAAATGTTAATATGTTTGTTTTTAATTTGTACCTAGTACCTAGCCGATAGCTGACTATGCCTATAATATAAGATATAAGTATCGATGTATTTACCTAACTCTTGTTAGCGCTAGAATAAACCTTAGTGGTTGTTGTTGCTAACTAATTTTAGTATTTATATAAATGTTAAAATGATAAATAAATAAAACAAAAAAATTGCTTCTGGTCGGCCTTGTCAATTAGTGCCGAACTGAATGTGCCGGCCCGAAAAAGGGTAGCGGGAACCTAACTACAATTATAAATGTACTAAAATGTTAATAGGAAACTCAGTCAGGAAATATGTCGATCCATTTCAATTGATTTACAATTACAATGAAGGCTACAAGGCAGAAACTAACCACAGAACTATCTAAAATAATAAAATTAAAAGAGTTTAAATTAATAGTGTCATTACTGTAACTTAATGTTTAAGTAAGTATATGTTAAGAAAACAACAGAATTATTATGTCCTAGCAACGTCGAAAATGTCGTTAAAACCAAAACATAAAACATTTAATTACAAAATAAACATTAGCTGCTCTCTGTTGGGCATCGTCGCTTCGCGCGATATATTATTATTAACTTTGGAAGTCACCTTCCTGAGAGACATTACAAGACCTTCCTGAGTTGTCACTCTTAGTTGTAAGTCTTAACACTAATGCAGTAATTGACTTAATGTTTCTTCCGCATTCTGGCACCCCCCCCCCCCCCCGCTCTGATAGAAATTAATTGATCTAATTAAACGCCGAACAAATTCTTCAATTATTGTTGATGCTCCTCGCCCCATACCCAAAATTAAGAGGACTTCTGGCCCCTAGATTAGTGGAATATGCCTTTAACTAAGCGTTTCGTACGCCTATGTAAACTTCGTACATTCAGCATTCTATTCACTTTTCTATTCCTTCGTCGACTGCCACATGTCTAGATGTCTGGGTATGCTTAGAACCATATCTTTGCAGATAAATTTATAAACTGCCAGCGTAAATTTGGAGTAGATATAATTCATTTAAATATCAAATATATCTCGTATTCCGCTCTGCAACGTGTTTTTACGAGCTGATAATGTTAATAGATCGAAGCTTTGTTCAGAACGAGTTATGTAAAAAGTAGGCTCAATTCTTTGGTGCAAGTTATGAGAGTGCATCATCAGGTAAGGCAGCGACGCAACGGTGCGGTGCGTCGTGCGCCGGAGCGTGTAGTGCGCGTGACGTCACGCGGCGCGCGCGCTCTCGACCCACTGACCGCAGCATTGTTGTTCAGACAGTTTGACGACCTCTGAAAACGGATCTCAAATGATATAATCTAGGATTCCCTCTCCGCTAACACTCCGGCCCAACCTCGTTTCACAACGATATTATATAAAACTTCGCAAAGGAATAATAAATTAAACCTTTGCGAACTTCAGTTTAAGAAAGCAAAGAAGTTTTACATTTATTCATACAATGATAAGTAGCTTTCACGTAAGAATTTCTGATATTTGAAAGTATATTTAGAGCTGAGTTGACGTCACACGTTCGAATCTAGTTCGTTCGCAGTAAAAGTAACTCGGGAACTTTTGATTAACGATAATTGCATTTTTCGTTTAGTACACGAGTAAGCGGGATGCTTGTGTCACTTCGCAGAGAGCCGGCGAGATTTAGCGCTGGCGGGATGCGGTCGGCCGGCAGACGCGAGTGGCCTGGATACCAGGACACCGCAATCTTTCAGAACGCATCCTATTTACTTATCAACCTATTTCAAAGTTGTTTATAAAAAAGACCACGACGGGGCGAGGTCAACCACCGGATGTTTTTAAGAGAGATATTAAGGAAACCTTTGGCGAGCATATTTCTTTTAGTATTTATGGATAGTAGTTAAGAATCCACTAGGTAATAATTTTCGGAAAGGACCTCGATTTAACAGTATTACTTCTTCTAGGCAAGTATAAAAAATATTGCCATTTAAATATAAATATATATTTAAATTTACTTCTCGAAATCCATTAAATACACATGTAAAGGTTAGAATAGTAGAGGTGTCGGACCAAGACTGTTTCTGCATCATGACAGAAACCTTATTATAAATATTATTTTTGTCAACCTTTGCGCACCGACGACCGTACGTAGCTCACGTCACACACAACACATGGAAGTTGCAGCGGAGTGGACACAAGTGGCGAGGTCGCCACTGACTCATCGCCACAAGGGCAGTCCGTCTACTTACTTTGTATTCCAGATACATCAACAAAACGAAGTAATTGATTCTCAAAAATGTATATACAATAGGTACAATAAATCTTCACATTATCATGCCACAGGTACTCCGCCGGTAAAGCATTTTGTTCGTGTAACAAAAGAATTAAGACGATTATCGATACCACCACAGACGATATCACGGTATTCATTATTGACCGGATGTATTTCGGCCTGAATGTTGGCCCGCGAAACCCGCGAGTTCATTGTACTCTAACTGTTTTCTGCTTTTTCCTTCCCGCAATTATACTAACGGCTGTATTTACACAAAAAAATATAAAACACATAATATCAACACAGTAGCTCGTTTGTTTTGACTCTCAGTAAGTCAAAACGTGTTTCAAAAGCAGCGCCGGCGCCGACGGGTGTCCCATTTCGTGGATTTTATTGCATATATTAGTGTTTGGAATATAAACGGAGATCGTTGTGAGCGGTGCAGTTGCCCGCACCGGGACGGGTTGCCCAACATGATCCGTGCCGCGACACATCTGCAAGTATAAACACGACGCATTAGCGCGCCGATGCTGCATTGTTCTCGATCAGTTCCCTTTTGTATAAATGTGTAGCTTCAATATATTATAGTTTTTGTTGTCAGGTTCTTTTAAATACAATCTTTATTTAAAAACAGGAATATTTACAAACCAACGTTATGAAACAGAAAAACAAGGGAAAACAAAGCATTACAGATAGAAAACAACGCCTAAATAACTATGTACATTTTTCAACAATTACAAATTTTCTTAATTAATATTCAACCTACAGTTTACCATTAAAGAGTTCAAAGTGCTACCAAACGAAAACTTTATTATATTGTAGGTATACTAAGACGTTCTTATAAATTGAATTAATTGTCAGTTACATTCTGCCATAAATTGTAAATTTAATAAAATACTGTCATTTTGACCTTTAAATTTAAAAATAACTGCTAGGTACTAACATACATCAGAATTTGAAAAATTATGGCGCCAGAACTTCAGTGACACGCTCCCACGCATCGCACAACGGCGACACTGCGCTAGGGACACAAACAACTGAATTACCTCGTGTTAGTTTCGGTCGATTAACTTGCTCATTTAGACTCTGTTTGTGATAGGAAACTTTATCAGCTTTCATGTCAGTAATAGTCATTAGAAACTTTGGTAAGTTCAGAGCTGAGAAGTAACAACACTCCATATATCCACTTTCTCTATTAGCATACCCTGAGGCACAATTTAGCTTCATTAAAATTGATGAACAATGCTCTCTTGAAGCTCTCAACGTGTTAAATCGCTGAGCATTAGATAGTTTATATATTATAAGACCGTTAAAGTATTATTGAACATTATTACAGATCTGTTGCGAACGAGTGTGTATAGATAGTGACCGGTCGAGGCTTGCGGCACATTTGAATACAAGATTATTGTCCTACTAATGTTATAAATTAGAAAGTTTGCGTATAAATAACTAACTGACCCGAACACAATGACCAGAAATATCATTTTGCTGTGTTTCGTCCTGAAATTTTCACGACCAGAAGCTAGCAGTTTCAAAGCAGTTCTCGATTTAAGTTAAGAAGCAAGAGTTCCGCGTAACTTGTACGGTTGCGGTCACGTAACGTCGCGCATGATGTTGGGATAAATACTTAATTTACTTGTTCAAGTTGTCTAAGCCTCACGCTCTCACGCAGCCCCAGAGGAGCCATTCATCTGCTGAGGTTAGCGAGCAGGAAGCTCGCGAAGGCACTCCGAAGACTTAGAACTTTGCAAGATTTAGAACTTTTTTGATTAAGTAGGTATGAGAACATTTTTTACGCCACTTGCATGATTTGACATCTCAGTAATCGTGACTTATCTTTATACAAAAAAGCATTTCTTTACAAGTTTTCGTCAAAAGGGTTAAAAATAAATGGCATTCACGTAATTCTTTCGTCCACCCGGTTCCAGGATAGGTTCCAAGTAGCACACGAAGGAAAACAAGAAGGTACTTCGGAATGCGCAGTCGCAGCAAGAGCAGCGGCCTTCGACCAATTAACGACAATCAGGTTCAAGTTCGTCGGCCTCTGCGACAAGAGGCGCCGTAAATTTTCTTAAATTACTTTTGGCTCATTGATAGATCTTTATATAGTAGTTACGGCGCGTCTATTTGTATAGCCATTTGAACCTATGTTGATGGATTTGTTAAAAATAGGACCTAATAACATTAACGAAGTAACAGTTTAAAGAGTATCTATAAATAAAATAGTCATTTCCTGTATGATACTTGGTTCAGTCAACCTGGAGTGCGGTGTAGTGCGGGGCGGGGTTCTGCGCACGCGCACGCTTGCAACGCTGCATGCAATTACCGCAGTAGCAGCCACACGGCGCACTACGTCTCGACTTTTACTTTTTGTGGTACACGGACATACAAATACGCTGCGAACTGGTCCACGGTTATTAAATTAATTTGAATCCAAACTTACTGGAAAGTGCCAGGAAATGTCCATTCTTAGTAATACGAGCCTAACTTAAATTTAACTGTACTGCACTCTAAAAATAATTAATTTTGTATTTATGGTAATAAACTTCAGGCCACTTATAAACGGATTAAAGTTCCCCGCGGACATCAACCAGACACACTGTTCCCATGAAAGAACATGTGTAAGCGTGCTCGTTGATAGACACGCTCATTTTGGAGACGATTCATCGGTCCATAAAACACCACACACGGATATAAAAAAGTATCTTTAATATTTAATGGGTCATAGGTCAATTTAGCGGCAAGATGGCCGGCACATCGCGTGCGCGCCGCGCATACCTGCCGCAACCCTCGTCTACCTGCCGATATCGGGCGTCAGTAATTGAAATTCTTTCTCAATATTATTACTAAGTCCCAGGAACCTTGACTTGATGATACTGACTGTAATTAATGACCAAAAGAGGCTTTTGGAGAAAATCTCACAGGTACTTATTAAAAGTTACCGTGGTCCATAATAATTATACAGCTCCTAGCAATTTACTTGTCACCGCAGTGTGGCGCCATCTGGTGGCAATACGACGATGGATGGCGGATGACGATGGACATCGGCATACTAATGAACTTTACCAAAATGGGAACTCTATAGCAATTTGTGCGCAATTGTGATCCAAGCATGCGTCACTGCATATTGGCAAGACTGGTCTTACACAATACTCTTACTATAAAAATAATTTTGCGATACTCAAAATAAGAATTAACAGATTTTTATGACGAATATATTAAAGAAACAAATCATGAAAAATGGAGTGGCAGCTTCCTATCCCAGCGCAATAATTTAATAAGACTTCATCACCACAACTCAGGCATGGTCCCGCGTGGGCGAGCTAAAATATGTATTTCCTTTGTGTATTAGAAGTATTTTCCCCGAATTTTTCTTCAGAGGAAGCTCTCAATATTTCATTGGTCATGTTTACTCAACAACGGCCTTCAGTCCGCAGAATTGCTTATATCAATCCCGAAAATAAAACTGAACTTTGTAGTGGCTACTAAATAAATAATCGCACTGGAATTGGGAAGCGAAGGAGTAAACATGCGTTCTTGGAATAACAGAATAACAAGCGGTGTGTGTGAATTGTAAATCACATATGATCGGGTAGATGCTAATTAAGAGTGAATCCGGGCAGTGAGTTAGGTTCCCCCCGCAACCCCGGTGTGTGTGAATTGTGAATCACATATGATCGGGTAGATGCTAATTAAGAGTGAATCCCGGCAGTGAGTTGGGTCTCACTCCCCTCCCCCCGCACCCCCCTAGTCGTGCTATGTGATGGGGCAAGAGATAATTCTGTCAGAACTCAGAACGTCTAGAGAGTTTGAACTGTCTGCGGTCAGTCGAACCTCAATCAATATCCAACCAGCTCTTGCACTAGCGAAATGTTCTGTAACTGCCGCCACCGTGATGAATTTATCGACTTTCAGGTATATATTCATGAGCTATTTTTGAATTGCAGCGCAGCATGTTTTAAACCTTATACTATAAAATGGTCAATTGGTTATTGGTCGTATACAGGTAAATAGTTTCTCGCAAACCCTCCTGAGGATTTCGATGAAAGCTGTAATTTTGCTTTGGGTCCAGGAATGTATTTATATCGATAAAATGGGAGGTTTGGTCCACTCATGACTTTCGAATCTTATCAGGCGGGTAATATCTTTTCCTTTCGTTTTTTTTTATGTGAGATAAAATAGTAACGTTGCGTTAATACAACATAATAAATATAATATAATATGATAAATAAATACTAGTATAAGGGTTGGGTTGTCAGGGTGATTATGGGTTTGTAAATCTAATAAATTTGCTCTCGAACTAAAGAAACAATAGACAAATGAGATAGCAGCACCGCAAACTAATTACTAACGAATATTATTATGAAATAATACCTAAATATCATATAATAAATAAATCTCCAGACAAACACACCAACTGTATGGCCCCAAAGTAAGCAGAGCTTGTGTTATGGATGACCATACAGTGAACTGGGGGGGAACCCAGAATAAACATACATATATAAATACAAACAACCATGACCCGAGAACAAACATCTGTGTTCATCACACAAATGAATGCCCCGGCCAGGACTCGAACCTGGGACCTTCGGCGTATGAGGCAAGGCTACTTACCACTACACCACTCGGATATTTACACTATGGAATAAGGTAGGTTTTGATATGAAGGAATTTTGTGTGAGGTCTCAGACAAGCTGTGTGACTAGCTTCTTGTTAAAGAAATCAGAAGTGTGACCTGTCAAAGAGAAAAAGCCATGTAACTAGAACTTTTTATTCAATCATATTCCTTATCGCCAAAATTTTGGTACAAATAAAATGTATTAATTATTTTACTATTAATAGTTTTTATCTACCTCATCTATGATTTAAGCTAATTATCAGTTTGAAAAACTCAAAATCGTATACACACAATCCACAGAAGGTCAGCGTTATGAATCTTACTACTCAATGTTGCCCTTAGAAGGGTATTATATTCAAACTCAAATATTTATTTCTCAACATTGACAATTACTTTTTATTGAAGTCAAATAAAACATGACTCTACCACCAGTTCGGAGAAACCTCCGTGAAGAAGAACTGGAAAAAAACTTCACAGGTATATTTTTTTTAAATCAATTTACAGTGTCTCTATATGTCTATACAAAATTATTCTTATCTGCATCTGTTAGCGCGGCAAGTTTTCCTCTCCCCCAAGTGTCCAAACGACGAACACCCTCAAACGGCACCCGTTCACGAGTTAACGCGGGCTCCAGCCATCGTCCTCCTCAACCATATATTATATTTACCATTTTACGAGTAGCTATGATCATATATAGGGTGTGGTATTGTGTTATTATTAAAAAGAGGAATAATTAGAGAAAGATAAGAAAAAATTTAAGAAAGGCTAAGATAATGGAACTGCCTGGCAGGTGCAGCAGATTGCTTTTTTTTAATACAGTAGTGTTGCCAGCAATGATTTTTGAATAGCATAAAGTATATTGTGAACTTACGCAAAAAATTTGCTTTACTTACTTTTTATCCGTCAATAAAACCAGCACAATAAATCATTGGCTTACAATTTAAAAAATAAATTTTTTATCAGGGTAAATGAAAATAAATTATCACTGTCTATTTTTGTCTAGTGTTGTACACTGTCTATTTTTGTCTAGTGTTGTACACTGTCTATTTTTAAGACAAGAGTTTATCACTGTGCTAAAGAGTTCATCGTTGTAATCTACACAATACGTATGTACTGTTTTATGTACTTATATGTATGTATGTTTGTATGTATTTTATATGAGTAATTATCTATAAATTGTACTTATGTAATGTTTTGTGTTTATAATGTATGTTTTAGTATAATGGCACACTTATTTGCTTTATTCGAAAGTCTCCAGTCACAGGTCTGCTGGAAGAACTTTCCTTGGAAATAAGCAGCACCTTTAACCTTTGTACATGTAATTCTGTTTTTTTCTTCTTTCTTTTGTTATAATTCCATAAAATTTTAAATAAATGTGTAAATTCAATTTATAATATTAAATACGGATCAGTCAAGACCTGTTTCTTTAAAGAGGGTAATATTATGACTCATATCATGTAAATAAGACTGATCGATCTATGATACTAGATATATGACAGTGTAATACCCCCCTTAGGCAATTTATTTACGCTTGGCTACCGCGGGTTGGTAGACTTCAAGTTAATTCTTAGCGATTGGTGTTTCCACCTTTTTAACTAAACCACGCACGGTGACTACTGCATGCAAAATTGAACTTAAACTCCAACGTTATACGGCAGCCGGCGCGGCGGCCGGTAGATATTTAGCGCGCGTAAGAACTTCGAATGACATAGGCCTTACCACTGGCTTTTACCGACGTATCATAGATGCATAACAAGTTTAGATTAATTTATTTATTCATTTTTAATTAATTGGCGTAAGACAATTCATACTCTTAACATTTAATACACAGTTTAAATTCAAGCTTAAACAAGGGAGTTTAATGTCAAATATGAATTTTATTATACTTGTATTTGTATACTAGTGTATCAACACTACAAATATATTATAAAATAAAAAGTTGCATGATGCGCAACCAATACGAAAGGGGTGATTTAATTGAAGACTGGGTTTAGAGGGACAGGCGACTCAAAGGCCGCAATATTGTGCGGAAGCAAAGGCTCAATGGAAACGCGCCTTCAGAACTGGTCAAAGGTCGACTCGCCAAAGGCACTGTGACTTCACTGGACTGCACTGCTACTAATGCACTTGTACCGGCGAAACGGGCAGACACGGCAGTGCTTTGCTTCCAAAATAAAAGTAAATTTATCTAGTATAAAATAACAAATTAAATTTGGTACATCATCTGTTGCTGCATTAGCTTTGAAATTAATTAATAACGCTCGTGTACGTATTTTTAATCCGCACCATCTTTGCCATTACCTATATAGAAATGTGTGCATTGTGTTTTAGAATAGATATCCGAAGAACTGAAGAACAAGTATACCTACTGATATATTTTATTTCTTTCCGAGCTCTGCTTCTGGGTAGAAAGATTCTTATTCCCTTCAGCTCATTGCGTCCGCATTCAAAGAAAAGCTTAGGGGGGGTAGATAGTATGTAGACACACTAAAGTTAACTCCATGAAAATTAAAAAAACAAACAGTGAAAAAGAACATATTGCAAAATTAATTGTGGTAATTGTCACGTACCGAGCCCGAAGTTTTAATTATACCAGATGCCTAACTCTAATGATAAAAATACAAGTAAAATTCTTACGTTAAGTAAATGTTTATTGATTGGAGAATGTTATATTCATCTCGTAGGGATACAATCTAAGAGTGATCATCGATATTCTACACTATACAATAACACGAGTAAAGTCGTGCGCTAAAGCAAGTTTCTTCAAGAGATCACTTCTCATCTGGTGGATCAGGCAATAAAAACATGTGAACCTGTATCGAGATTTAAAACATCCAAATCTCTGGCCTCAAACACAAAGACACTTTCGTATAAATAGTTTATATCTCGTTAATAAACATATAATTTATATAAATATGAGTAATGCGTCGTAATATCCGACAGTTTATTGAGTCAGTAGATCGAGGGTTTTGTTGGACACTTATTTTTTTCGAATTGCTTTACGTTTGATTCTAGCGCACGTTTGGCGATGCGCCAGCGCACCGTCGCCGCCGCTGCTCGTTACATATCGAATTACACGATGTAAAATTCACTGATCAGCGAATTGAATTATAAATATTCGTTGCAAGGATTGCTTATCTGTCTTGCGTTTTAATTGCATTTCGATTTGATAACATCTATGAATTATATTTTAGATCGAACTGAAAATATAGAATCCTCATATTTACTAACATATTTTTATCGCATAAGTAAGTTCTCTTTATTAAAATGTTCTGTGCTTTAAAAAGAACATTAATTTCCTGTGTACTTCAAGAAACTTTTTCAACTAAAGCCCCGAGTGATCAATTCAGCACAACTTGAAAGCGAACACGCGATTTGTCTTCGAAAGAAAGCGGACTTAATCTGGAGATAACTTTGTTGTTGGCGGAGATTCGTCGAGTGTCCTCCATGGTTCCCTAACAAGATTACTTGCTCACTCACTCATAACTTTCGCAATAAAGCTGTGTCATGAATTCGTCATTTGAATATAGAATACCAAATCACAGATTCGGTTGACGGCAAATGAGACATTCAATATTTAAACATGCTAATGTAGATAGCTTGCGTAGCTTCGCAAGTTACACGAGCTGAAGTGTGCGTACATTCGTAGCTATTTTATCAAGCTGCAGTGTCGTCGAGACAAGGACTTGCTAGAGAAGTAATTATTCAATCATTGATAGAGAACATAAGACCTCTTCACAGTCTGCGATCGACTGCTGAGATGTCTTAAACAAACCTACTTGAAACTTATTTAAATTTAATTGATTTCTAAGAAGCCTTCATTTATTTATTGGAATAAAAAAGACTCCTTTTACTCAAAGTTTTTAAAAACAGAGCTCAATAAAAAGTTACTAGAGCGTAGATAAACCTTCATTAACTTAATCGACGACTAACCAAAAATACATATAAGATTGATATAGGTGTAAGTAAACTCAAAAGGTCCACACGGCCCACTCATGGCGATTCTCAGCGAATACGGGTGTCAATTTCGGTTATTTGCTATAAAAGGCAGTTGAACGAAGAAACTGCCGGCACGGCGAGCAAACAAATGAAAAAGTCATTTATTTGGTGAACACAAACACGCGCAAAACTTGCGACATCACATCACATTTTCCAAAAACTACTTTCTAAAGTATTCTAAAGTAATTGGTAGGTTGCTACAAGTTAGTATGTAGTAATGTTGCTACAACCTAACAAGTACGCTCAAAGTACAGTTTGTTAAACAAATATGACGAAGCTAAAACTTGCTTTGAATTAGCTAGGCTACATATTGGTTTATGTCTTTATCAGTTCAATAAAAATAGAAAGTGACGCAACGACATTTTAGTAAGTAATCGGCTAGCCCAGGGCTAAGTGGAGAGATGCGCAATTGACCTTTAGATGTCTTTCTCGTACTCGATTATTTTCTCAATACATTCAATACATCTCAATATACCGTTTTTTTAAAATAAACATTGTAGGAACATCTTAAATTTATGAAGCTTTTAGTATAAGTTATTACGAGTTGACATTAATATTAAAAGCGAGGTGGTAAGGTCAACGATCCCAAGAGGAAAGAAATATGACCTTTTTATTTCACGACTCATAAAAACAAAGCTAGTTGTTTTTGCGCCGGTATTTGAGGGCGTCGGGTTAACATCATGTGATACGCAGAGAGATTCGGTTAATAGTAACTATATACATGCCATATTTCACAATTTTCATAATTAATTAATAATTTTCACAATTCATTATATTTCATCGTGGTCATCGTGTCAGTAAAGGTACCAAAACGTCGAGTTAAAATAGAATCCAGTTAAATGTGTTTTATTTAATATAATGAAATATTTTATGACTGTTGTAATTAATGTGTAGATCCTGTAGAATCTAGGTCAGCTCCGGGAAGGCCGATGGCTAAGTGGCCCGGAAATGCCGCACTGTCACACTTTCCCACACTGCGTCCAACGTTTGTCCGCAAGTCGTGGAACCGCGTCGCCCGAGCACGTCTCGCACGACCAGCCGCAACACGCACACACACAATGGACAGCACATTGTGGTTACATAACTTCAAGGTTCTAAGAATGTGGAACATCCTTGTCGGATGATGAAACTTTAGGTCTACATTTAGTTTGTTATGTTTATTGATTTCGAATCTTGTATAGTTCACGTCATAACATGTGTTATATTGGAAAATAACTGAACGATGGTCTTAAATAGAACTTCAAAACATAAAATATGAATAAAAAGCACCGATAGTCATCTTGAAATCTCGTTTGAACGGGAAGTGTAAATATTGGAAGTGGAGTAATTATTCTAAAATAGAATGTTTGGATGCGATCTCATGTCGTCATCAATAATGTAAGTTTAGAGCTATTTCAGCGACGCCGGCGCTGTGGCAGCTCGACCGAGCAACCCACTCGGGGATCGTCATTTGTTATTTATTGCAGCCATGTTGCAGCTCGATCTAGCAAACCTCAAGCGTGCTACATTGAACTTTTAAAGCACCGTGGCTTGCATACACATTGCAGAAAGCGTAATAACAACTAATATTTGTTTTTCAGTCATAACTTAAAGAAAGTTGCTTGAAAATATAATAAAATGTTTTAACCTGTTTTCGCTGACTTTGAAGCGCTGTAAATAGAGTCTACAATAGTGAAATATAAAGGATTTGAAAGTTAATTTCCTCTTTTTAATTTTACAAACGTGGCAGAATTGTAATTACCATGCAGTAGGTTAAAAAACGTAGGTCGTATACTGGGATGGCATACTCGTATATAGAATAGATATTACCCTGACATAGGTATATTATATTATTTATATTATTTTCTTATTCGAGGTTGTTATACAAAACAGTTCGTTAAGAGGAACTGTCTAGAAAGTTCAAGGGAAAATCTTTTTATTCAATAAAAATATACAATTTAATTAAGATAGATATTTTAAAAGCAGGATTTCTTCACTATCTCCTGTACAGAGCTAGCGTAAACTCTGATTTAGTCTGAGAAGAATATTTTTTGATCCCCGCACCGCATGGTCCTGGGATAAATTAATATAAAGCGAGCATAAACATCTCATCAATGAGAGTAAATAGGCCTCTCCGAGACTTTTGTCTTCATTCCCTGAGGGAGATATTTTCACTTTGTTCAGATTTCTTGTAGGTAAGTAGTAATAAACATCTTTACTTTATAATTTTAGATTAGCAAAATTGATTGAACTTCAAAAAAAAAATTACCAATGGTAAAAACTGCACTTTTGACTGTGAAGTTACTTTTAATTTTATCTTAGAGGAATAGATTTGCACATTATTCATAGATATTAAAGCCACGCCGAAAAAAATTAACATGTTGTACAGAAAAAGGTTGGCACAGTTACCTCACTGGATCGCAATGGATAAGAGTTGAGATTAGTTATACTAAACTATTATACTAAATAAAACACTTAGCCTGGTTTTACTTTAAACTATTTCTTTTTTTTTTTTTTTTTTTTGGTTTTTCCACGGGAAGGGCAGGAGGACATAAAAAATGCTCTGACGCATACTCCGCGCGCGCGATCGAAGTTATGTGGGACTCGTCCCGACGCCTACCAGAACCATACCCACTAAAAACCCCCTGTCGGCTCGTGCATTTTTGCCACTCAGCCTTCATCTGAACGACGGCCAATTGGAGAAAGAGGCCGCGCCAGCGGGGCCCTTAAGGGGTCACCCGCTGAGATTCACATAGCACTGAAGGTGCTCAAAAATGAAAAGTAAAAATAAAAACATTAAAAATGAAAAATAAAAATGGCATTAATTCGGATTTACGTTAGAATTAGAATTTACGTTAGAATTAGGATTTGCGGCCTGAAGGGCCTCGAGAGCTAAAGTTAACTGCGAAGGTTCGCCCGTGTGCGCGTTTCTCGGCCTAGCGACTTTGAATTTCGAATCTAACACAGGAGCAGTATATGAGACTGAATCTCGAACAAGATGATTGGGATGGGATTCGGCGCGTTTGAAGAACGATTCTGAGAGTGTTTTGAAGTGCTGTTGCACTGTAGGTAGTTCAAGATCTCTGTGCAGGTCCGCGTTGCGCACATACCAAGGTGCGTCTGTGGCCCTGCGGCAGAAGAGATTTTGAACTACCTGCAGCTTATACAGGACGGAGGGATTGGCGTGGGCAAAGACTGGCGAAGCATATGACATGACGGGTCTAACGCAGACCTTATAAAGCGTACGTTTATTTCTAAAAGACATTTTACTTTTTCTACCTATCATACTATTTAAGCGGCTTAAGTAGAAACGCGCGAGTTTCGTTACTCTATCGACGTGTGGCTTAAAAGAAAGCGTCTGATCTAAGGTGACGCCTAAGTATTTGATACTGCGCTTCCAGGGGATGGGAATACCTAACATTCGAATGTGGGGATCGTTGCGGCGATTACGACGTTTGTGGTCGAATAGAATGGCAGAACTCTTTTCTGGGTTGACATCGATACGCCATTTTTGAAACCAAACACCGAGGGCGTTTACGGCCTTTTGGAGTCTGGTGATGTTATACGGGATCCTTTTACCTTTAGTGTAAAGGGCGGTATCGTCTGCAAAGAGGGCGAGTTCGACGCCTTTCGGCGGGATGGGCATGTCATTAGTGTACACGGTGTACAGCAGAGGGGCGAGGACTGAGCCTTGCGGGACTCCAGCCTTTATGGGACGAGGCGCGGAGAGCGTGCCTTCATGTTTGAATCGAAACGTACGGTCTTTAAGAAACGACGCGATTAATCTGACTAGGCGAACCGGTAAGCCTATTTTATAGAGTTTAAAAACGAGACCGCTGTGCCAGACTTTGTCGAAAGCCTTGGCTACGTCAAAGAGAACCGCGATTGATTTTTTACGATGCGGATAGAATCCTTCGAGAATGTACTCGACGATTCGATGGACTTGCTGAGGGCAGGAGTGCTTAGCGCGAAAGCCGAACTGGTGGGGAATAATGAGAGGGTCGCCATCCGTTGGAAACAGATGGTTCCGCATTCTAGAGAGTATGACTCTTTCGAGAAGTTTAGACATTGCCTTGAGGAGGCTGATGGGTCTGTGATTAGCCGGGATGTTCAGAGGTTTACCCGGCTTGGGAATGCCTATGACTGTCGCTTCTTTCCAGGCTTTTGGAAAGTAGCTATGGTCGAAGCAGGCATTGAAGATGATAGCTAACAAGGTAAGCACCTGCTGAGGCAGGTGCTTAAGTGCGTGGTTGGAAATTCCATCCGCACCCGGAGCCTTTTTGGACTTTTGTTTTCTAATGAGAAGCAAGATTTCATCATTAGAGACTGTGACGGGGTCGTCGGTGATAGGGAGAGATTCTCTGCGGAGAACTTCGTCCTCCACCGCCTGGATGTGGGAGGGATCCGCGGGTTGCGTGCTGGGCGAACATTGTACCGCTATGCTGTCGGCGAAGCATTCGGCTTTCTCTTCGACTTCGAAGGCAATGGTGCCGTCGGGACGAGTGAGAGGAGGAACGTGAGAGGCGGTGTCTACGCGTAAAGCTCGGGCCATTCGATAATACGCTTGGTGGGACGGGGAGATATTCTCCATGAGATCGTTAAACTGAGTGTCACGGAGTTCCGCGAGGCAAGACCTAACTTTACGTTGAAGCTGATTCGCAGCTGTTCTATATGCGGGCGTGGGATATTTCTTGGCTCTCCGGAGAGCCGCGTTCTTAGCTTTAATGAGATTGCTAACGGCTAAGGGAAGCGCGGGTTTGCCTTGCTTAGCAATGATTACGTTGTCGCTGATGGCTGAGTTGATAGCATCAGTGAGAGTATCGACTACTGAATCTATTTTAATCGGGCTGTCTAATTGGTCGGGCGAAATCGCGAGCGGAGAGTTCGGTGCCTCTAAGGCTGAAACTAACGTATTTTTAAAGCCTTTCCAGTTGGTAAAGGTCTTTGGCGGTGTGACGTTAACGTTAGGCGCGCCTAGCACGAGGGAGACGGGGCGATGGTCGGAGCCTAGGTCATCGAGCGGTTCGATGGACCTGAGATCAAGATTGATTCGCTTGATAATTGCAAAGTCGAGGATGTCAGGAGAATAGGTCGGGTTGTTGGGATAGTGAGTGGGAGTGATGGGGGATATGACGTCTAAGTCAAGGGAGTTAGTGATGTCGAGGAGAGCGATACCGCTGGTGTTGGTCGATAGGCACGTCCAGTCAGTATGTTTGGAGTTAAAGTCTCCGAACATAATGACTGAATGGCCGAGGGCGAGAATGGCCTCAAAGTCGCTGCGGATTGGTCTGGTACCACTAGGTATGTAGACTGAAGCTATGATGATGGTCGGATGACCAGTCATAGCCAATCTACACACAGTGGCCTCCATGTTGAGGAGAGGAGGGGTAGGGAGAGGACAGCAATGGAAGCCTCTTTTGTAATATATAGCGGTGCCGCCGTAACCGTCGGAGTTGGGCCTATCGTTGCGAGTAAACGCGTACTTAGGTATAGCGAATCCCCTGGAGCGGTTTGGAGTAAGCCATGTCTCCTGGAGAAGGAAAAAGTCAGGTTCTTTGTTCTGAAGGAACAGTTTAATCTCGGGAAGGTTGGTATTAAGGCTACGAGCGTTAAAAGATACTAGGGATAAGCCCTTAGGTTTAATACGACTGGACGCGGGATTCGCGGGTCTAGACATTAAATTTATTTATTTACGAATTTATACAAAAATAAAAGAATTTACAACGAACTTAGGAGCGAGTGATGCTCGGCTAACGCGAATAAACGCTCTTGAGGAGAGCGGGCGGCTCGCAGTTTGCGTGCGAGTACGGAAATTTCGTTAATGTCGACGTTTTGGATGACGTCGAACACGGTCTTCATGTCCTCAGCCAACGACGACTGAGGGGAAGATGACAACGCGGGACGCGGCCCTACGGGAGCTACGGGAGCTGGGATGGGTCGAGAAGGTGCAGGCGGGACGGCCGGACGCTGCCTCCAAGACAGAGCCGGAGTAGGCGTCGGCTGAACGGGCTTTGCTTCCGGGGGACCCCGGTTGCGCAGCGGCGGGAAGTTAGCGGGTGTGAGCGGCGGTGCTGGTTTAGGCGCGACCCTCTTGACGGTGGAGCGCGGAGCGCGCGGGCAACCCCTGTAGTTTGCTGTGTGGCCGGACTGGCCGCACAGCACACAGGCAGGGGGGGAGGTGGATTCGGGAGTGCGAGTGCACTCCTTAGTGAAGTGAGGATCCAGGCACTTTACGCACCTGGGGGGAGCTGAACAGTTAGCCGCTGCGTGGCCATATAGCTGGCAGCGGTGGCACTGCCCAGGATGACCGCGGGGGTTGGGACGCTCGACGGAGATGTTCGAGAGTCCGCAGATTGTGCGAGCCTCTTTGAATATCTCCTTCGAGTTGGGAGTATTGGACAGGATTACTAGCGCTAACGGAAAACGCCTACCGCGGTTGGAGTGCATCTTGTGCACTGCTGTGACCGGGAAACCCTGGGACTTAAGGTCCTCGAGAATATCTTCGTTGCTGAGTTCGAACGGGACGCCCCGTAGAACTGCGCGGATCTTACGCTCCTCCGGTCGCGATTTAATATAATTAAATTTATAAAAAATTTATAAAATTAAATTTATAAGCGATTTGGTTTAATCCGAGTATCCTTGTAAACGCGCGGAAGTCGACGACGGTCGCTAATTGGATTTTGATTGTATCGCCAGCGTTGGCGGCTTTTAAGTAATTAATTTTGTGCACTTTGCACAAGTTTGAAACCGCGGTCCAGCGCGCTTTTTCACGCAGGAAGACGGGCGGAGGGCGCTGAGGCTTCGGCGGGACGGGAGCGCAGCGCGTCGCTGGCTTCGATGTGACCGACGGAGACGCGGTTACTACGAGCGATTTTAACGGCGCGGGGGCTGGTGTTGAAGACACCGGGGAGGGCTCGGGTATTGAAGATACCGAAGCTTTCTTAGAGCGCTTCTTGGAGCGCTTGGCGACGAGTTGAAACGCGGGCTCAGGAGAGCCGGTTAAGGTGACGGCATCTGACGACGTATCAGACGCGGGTTCGGAGTCGCTCCCGGGAGCGGTACGCTTACGACGCGACGCGTGAGAGGATGCGACCGATTCGCAGTCCATCTCGGACGAGGCGGGAGACGCGGGAGAGCTTAAGACCTGAGGGGTCTCGACGTCGGAGGCCTGAGGGGCCGGGTTTGAGGCCTGAGGGGCCGGGGTTGAGGCCTGAGGGGCCGGGGACGCGATTGATGCCTGCAAGGCCTGCGTTATGATGTCATTCGGGATGTAGACGCCTACCGCAGCAAGTGCCTGGGTGAACGCGTTAATAACGCTTAGCGGATCCATAAGGGAAAGTTGGGACAGTAATATTAATAAAAATAAATATAATAAAAGATGCCTAGTTCCTAAAAACCTAGCAAATCCTAGCGGCTAACCTCCCTACCAGCGGTAGGGGGGCTGGGGAGGAAAACTTAAAATTAACAGTAGTACGCCGAAGGCCGCTACCTAGAAACCTAAAATGGGTACGCAGGTAAAGAGTTGACCACGTTAGGGTCAACCTTTACCGACAGAAAGGACAAATACACACGAAAACACACAGATATGATAAAAATAAATATGAGAAATTGAAGAAAAATAAATAAAATAGAGAAGAGAAATAAAATAAAAATAAAAAGGACTGGTTCAGTACAAACTATTTCTACATTGGTTTGTGATGAAAGCGGGGTATCGTACAATCTCAACTCGAGTACAGGCAGGATCAGTAAAAAGCTGGTTCTAGTGTATAAGGCGTTCAGTCGGGATTGCAACGGGCATTCCCTATGTTTCCTGGTTCTCTAACGGTCCGCGTCGGGACCGGCTTTGCTTCCGCGAACTGTCTATGGGGTACTTGTGTACTATAGATAATAATATGGGATGTTTTTTGTATCTTCTTGTGTTGGTTTAAAAGCTTAGTAGTAAATTGACGCTTATCACGGACCTGTTTAACAAAATAAATATTTAAACATTTTCGTAGCTTCACGGATAATACATACAATACAATTTAAATTACGTTACAGAATGTGTGTTACTGTTGTAATTATTTGTTTGTCATAACATATAAATAAACAACAGTTTCTAATTTCTATTTCATATTTTTGCTTTCAGCGGTCACTCCGAAAACTTGCACTAATTAGGTATACATATTATATCTTGCATAAAAAATCGTAAAAATGTAATACGTTTGAAACCAGCAAAACCTGAAGTTAAATTACCTGAAGTTAGGTACCTTTGGATTTTGTATTTTCCTTATTTGTATCTTAACTTTGAAAATCATTTTGGGCTCACCTCAGCAGATGCAAAGATTCGATGTATTTTATTTAACACGCGTAACAGCTGTCAGCATATTTCACAAACCTCACAAACCTAATATTTATTCATGCGAAAACCAGGCCAGACATATTTATAACCCACGGAGATAAGGCTAATTCTAACTAAATAGAACACATGTATTATTTTATTACTCACTTGGATTAATATTAAAATATTCTCTATTTAATATGGTCATGCGCCATGGTTAGTTGAGTTTCCTTAAATAGGGTCTATTATCGCAGGTTGTTGTATGCAATTATTTGCGGCTAAGGTTACATAGCCATATCGGCAGAGCGCTAGGCCGATGCCCTGGGGAGGTACGACCTGCTAGTTCAATATCTGCCTCTAGTTACAGGTAATTAATTCTTACATATAAGCCCTTCGCGCGTTCCGTGCATAACTATAGATCTAAACAGTCATAGCTATGTGGCGCATCCACTAATCAGTCTCGTTAACATTGTGCTTGCCATGTATATCCGGATAACACAGATATCAATTATCTTTGAGTAAACAAGGCAGAACCTTCTGCTTGTAAATTCAACAAACTCGACATTTCTTCGAGATTAGGTAAGCCTGACAGTTGACCCAGAAGCAATGAGAATAAATAATTAGATAACTTTTGAATTTAAGTCTTATCCTGGATATAGAATGTTTATTTAATTTTCAGGAACCAGACCCAAATTGTGTTAGGTTTAATTTGAAAAGTTTTTATTTATGTACTTTGCGGGGTTCAGGGGGTGTAAGTCAGCGGCACTCAATGATTTGTTTGCTAGTTTATTTGTTACGACGCGGGGGGGGAGGTCACGGTACTCCCATCACACCGGTAAAAAAACACCATTAAAAGTGCCAAAACACCGCAAAAAACCACTACGTGATGAATTAGATAATAAAGTGTGAAATCAAACTCAAAAACATTCTCACATTCAAACCACGTACAACAATGGGTGTTACTTGAAAGTGAATATGTTGCGTCACATTGCAATGATTCTCTTCGCTTCCATCAAATATAAATTGCTTTTTGACAGAAGTTCACAAGTACAGAAGTAAACTTGAACCACTCTCCTTATTACCTCAGTAAAAGTCGATCCTGTTTATTCGCTGGCTGACCCTTGAAACGACATGGCGACAATCCGCAATTGTGGAATCCGAGGCATTCCTTTAACATAAGCATCCTTATTTGATCAGGAAGTCCATTTCGTAGAAACATTTACATAAAATTCTTACTTATTTTGTTTACAAAACGTTTTTATGAAAATCAGTTTTCACGCGTAGGTATTTAAATATAAGTATTCGTTCACACTGATTAGCATTCGGCAGCAAATTAGGCGTGTAGAATATCGTCCGCTTTGACGCGCGAGAGGCAAATAAACTCACTGGCAGGTGATAAATTATCGCGTCCAATTTGCCGGCGACGACACCTTAGACACGCGGCCGGCGAGGCGGCTCTCTTGCTCGATTAGCTCCCCAAACATCTTCCTACCACTCATTAAAAAAATTTGCTAACACAAATTCATGCGACGAATAAATAAGTCACTTCATTTTGGAGCAAAATATTTGCTTCTTCAAATAAAACGTTTATAAAGAGATGAATAACAGTTACTGCGAATTGCCAAGTGAAAGTGAGGCCTCTATAACTCTGTATGGAAAATAAAAGAAATGCTTTATTTACTGACGCCAAAACCCTCTTGGCCGAATTACGCGGCACAGCGGCGCTGTGTCAAGGGTACGCTGTGAGAGTTCACGAGTGCCGCGCTAGTTATGTCCCACAGAAGTACCCCGAGATGTTTGCTAATAAAAAATATATTACTTCCTAGTTGCTCGCCGTAATGCAGGCGTAACGATCGCCCATACCTACATAAACAGCTTTGCACATATACGGCTCAAAAGGAATATGATTCAAATAGAGTGGAGTGGTTTACAGTCGTGCTGGAGCGCATGCGTTGATGTGTTTACGAGGATGCGCGAGGTTGCCGACCGACCGTCGCGCGCGCATCTTCCGCTTCTTTGTCCACTATTCAAAGACACACACCGATCGACAGCGGAACGGAAACATGTTTTCTATTCAAATAATTTATTCAATAGCCATCAAGCAAAACTGTCTTTTGATACTTAAATGAATCGAGGTTTTACATCATATTAAAGACATAAAATAATTATAAAGACGCTGATAAAACATCTGTGGATCATTTTAGTACATAGCGCACTTTACATTATTGAATTAAAGCACTATGCTTTTACTTCTTTATTAAATAATGTTCTTTATTAACAAGTGTGGTAGAGTTCATTTCATTAAACGGCCGAGGAGCGCAGTGGTCCGTAGCCCTGTCTCATACGCCGGAGGTCCCAGGTGGCATTAATTTGTGTTTTTTTATTTTATTTTACAATTTTTGGGAAAGTTACAACTATTTAAAAAGACGTTAAGAAATAATAATATTAAAAAAAGGCCAGTTACAGGTTTCCGCGCATAGTCATATTTCATTACGTACAAGCTACGTTACATGGGCGCTTACGTAAATATGTACCTTTCCTTCATCAGTTAAAGAAAATATTGTTATACATTTTTTAAAGATTTTATGCTAGTGCAAAAGATATCAATATTAGAGAAAGCGCATAGATCCAGCCGTTACTGAAACATTTACGAGTGCAATTATCTAATGAACTGAGTGTTATTATCATGTCTAAGCGTTATTGAATAATAGAAGCATGAAAGATATAATCATAACAGCTATCAATGTCGCATTGTATCTACGAGCTGGCGATAATGGTTTTAGTTCACATCAGATACTATTGTAGATTGTCCGAGTCACTATGGCGCCGCCCTATGTGCGCGTTAAGCTAAACTGGTAGCCATTAATTTTCATAATGGTGCTTCCACTGGTGCACACTGCGTTCGCTCGGTTCGCGCAAATTGCAATATTTCAACAAGTTAGTTATCTTAATTTAATATAATGTTTGAATATGACAGCTGCCGTACGACTTAACGAATTCATTCAATCGTTCAATTCATTCAATGGTAGATGTTTAGTTGAATGGCTAATTCAACCATCCGCTTGCGAGCGACATATATGTATATACAACAACTATGTGTGCGTGACAAAAATGTACTGATTGTACACGCACGCCAAACCGAATAGAACACGGTTTGACAAGATGGCGGCAGCCACACAAAGATTAGTTGCATATTTACAAGCACACGCACACAAGGGCTGCGCGAACTAATGAGTTGAACCATCTACATACACCATACTAGCAATTAAAATCCAGCACCAACTTTTGATCACCAGATACTAAAAATGTGTTTTGTACTTGAAAGGCCCTAGTACGAGTAAAGTAGCATTCAAACTGTAATCAAGAGTCAAATAGGTATTCTGAGTGCTACATGTTCGGGCTGTTGTTCGGGCGGATGTTTGGGTCAGTGGCAGTATCTGTTGAACGACAAGGCCGGCCCGAACTAACTATTCAGCTCATCCCGATCGGGTAGTCCGTTTGGGCTGTATATATGTCATAATGACTAAATTGTCACTAAAGTAGTAGCTTCGGGTGACGGGTCGCTCACTTCCGTCTTATATGGTTCAGTAGGGCGATGGCTGGATCCCGGGTTAACTCGTGAACGGCTGTTTGAGGATGTTCGACGTTTGGATAGTTTATGGGGAGCAAGACTTGCAGAGCTAACAGATGCAGATACGATTTGTTTTTATAGACGCGAAATTTCTTGCCAGTTCTTCTTCACGAAGCTTTTCCTGACTGCTGGTAGAGTCCTGCTCTGTATTACTTCAACAAGAACAAGTGGTCAAAGTTGAGGATTGAATTTGGATTCCGTCTCGCTAAATCCCGGACGTCATAAACCGGGCGGCATTTTGCCCGAACGTTTATCCACATTCGAATTACCGCCGGCGGCTGTTCCGATTAATGACGGCCTGAATATGTGAATGAGGCGCCGTAACAAATTATTTTTGCCATTAGTCGGTATGTTTGGGAGTTAAGTTTCTTAGTATATCTAATTTAATTAGATATCAAAGTAGCTGACACTCTGTTCGGCATTTAAAAGTTTCAGCTTTTATAAACGCACATACCTACCTAGAGAACAAAGATTTCAAGTTATTCTACGAGCCATTCTGCTTACAGTAAACTTGCTATCTCTGGCGATAATGCGTTACAATGAGTCCTCAGTATGGAGTACAAAGGGAATTTATGGCGGCGAAACATAAAACCACTCAGATGCTTATTGAGTGCTATATGCTAAAGCAGGCTATTGTTCTTATGTATGGAAGAGTTGCTTATCTAGTTATTTTTTCGTACAACGCACGTTGATTGTACAACTACAAACAATAATCCTAATACATTTACTGGAGTCCTCGTTTATACGTCCAGCGTTCTCAGGCTGAGATCTATAAGCCGTACTAATCTTAATATCAGACTTATCTCAGCTAACTGGTCAAATAAAAAGCGACTCTGTTTTATACTGTATAGAATACATATTCTGAAAACATGTGAAACTAATCTTGTCAAAATTGGTCAAAGGTAATTTTCATCACTATCAATACGGAACAAGGTCGCTTTTTATTTGACCAGTTAGCTGAGATAATTCTGAGATTCGTTTAAGCTCTCTATAAATTTCAACCTCAGCGTCTAAGATAATTGATTAGTACATCATTTTATTTTATTACGTGTATGACATTATACTATACGTTGGAATATATGGTTGAGGAGGGCGATGGCTGGATCCCGCGTTAACTTCGTGAACGAGTGCCGTCTGAGGGTGTTCGTCGTTTGGATACTTGGGGGGAGCTAACAGATGCAGATAAGAATAATTTTGTATAGACATAAAGAGACACTGTAAATTTATTTAGAAAAAAATAACCCGTGAAGTTTCTTGCCAGTTCTTCTTCACGAAGGTTTCTCCGAACTGGTGGAAGAGTCATGCTTTATTTGACGTCAATAAGAACAAGTAATTGTCAATGTTGAGAAATAAATATTTGAAATTGAATGGTAAAAAGTGGATATACCTACACTAAACAGAGTGTGTTTTTATAATATATTAACTACCAACTGCAATAATTTTTGCAATTAATTTTCTTTAATAATACAATTTGTTTACTTTGTCGAGCCGGCAAATGAGCACGTGGTCCACCCAATGCTTAGTGGCATCCATTATCGGTGTATATCATCAATCGGTAATTTAATGAATAATTAATTAACTGGGCACCACATCATGTGATGCCAGCCACGCCGCCGGAGACAGCGCTAACTTCTGGAAGCGCGAGACAGCCAAAACCATTCGGCGTGGTTGTAATTATTATACATCGACTATTTATGCGTTGCCGACCGTAGATTTAAATTAAATCAAATCAAATCAAATCTATCGTATTATAGGTGGTAACAAAGGGAAAGTGTAAAAGTCAATATCATTTGACAAAGAGAAACTCATGAAAGTGTCACGTTAAGGAGTGTTTGTTCAATGCTCTGATAATTTTTATTTTGAGAATAACTTCGACTCTTGACTAGAATTTTCATAGAAATTATGTCAAATTCTCAAAATTATTCTACTGATTAAAGTTATCTAAGCATTGAACAATCAGACCTTCGGTAAGAGTCGTTACTAGACGACAAAAAATACATTTTAAAATAAATTTTGTGTTTCATCGAAAAAAAATTTGTTAATGGTCAATTTATTATAATAATAAAACCCCAGAGATACACACCAACTGTATGGCCCTAAAGTAAGCAGAATTATAGTTGACCACAGCGAACTAGGAGGGAGCCAGATATATATTATGCTCGTTTTTTTTTTGTTCCCCTCCGCGGGAAGGGCAGGAGGATAAAAATGCCCTGACGCATACTCTGGCGCGATTCCAGAGTTATGTGGGACTCGTCCCGATGCCTACCAGAACCATACCCACTAAAAACCCCCTGTCGGCTCGTGCATTTTTGCCACTCAGCCTTCATCTGAGCGACGGCCAATTGGAGAAAGAGGCCGCGCTAGCGGGGCCCAGCAGGGGTCACCCGCTGGGATTACATAGCACTGAAGGTGCTCAAAGCACTGAAGGTGAATACATAGCACTGAAGGTGCTCAAAATGAAAATCAAATAATTAAAAAAAAAAATTAAAAATTGCAAAATAAAATTGAATTAATTCGCATTTACGTTAGAATTAGGATTTACGTTAGAATTAGAATTTACGTTAGAATTAGAATTTGCGGCCAGAAGGGCTTCGAGATCGGCTGACAGTCTGGTGGGAGAGTACGCTTGCGCATTCCTAGGCCTAGCGACTTTGAACTTCGAGTCCAAGACGGGAGTAGTATATGAGACTGAATCACGAACTAGAGGATTGGGATGGGTTTCGGAGCGTTTGAAGAACGCTTCAGAGAGTGTTTTGAGGTGTTGTTGTACTGTAGGCAGTTCAAGATCTCTATGCAAGTCCGCGTTACGCACGTACCACGGTGCGTTTGTGGCCCTGCGGCAAAAGAGGTTTTGAACTACCTGCAGTTTGTGCAGGAGGGAGGGTTTGGCGTGGGCAAAGATTGGCGAGGCATACGTCATGACGGGTCTAACGCATACCTTGTAAAGTGTACGTTTGTTTCTGAAAGACATTTTACTTTTTCTACCTAACATGCTATTTAAGCGGCCTAAGTAGTGACGAGCGAGTTTCGAAACTCTTTCGACGTGTGGCTTGAAAGAAAGCGTCGGATCTAATGTGACGCCTAAGAATTTAGTACTGCGCTTCCAGGGGATGGGAATGCCTAACATTCGAACGTGGGGATCGCCAGCGGGATGACGGCGTTTGTGGTCGAAGCGCATCGCAGAACTCTTTTCAGGGTTCACATCGATGCGCCATTTTTGAAACCATACACCAAGGGCGTTTACGGCCTTTTGGAGTCTGGTTACAAGGTGCGGAACACTGTGGCCTTTGGTATAGAGTGCGGTGTCGTCGGCAAAGAGGGCGAGTTCGACGCCTTTCGGCGGGATGGGAATGTCGTTGGTGTACACGGTGTACAGCAGAGGGGCGAGGACTGAGCCTTGAGGGACTCCAGCCTTTATGGGACGAGGCGCAGAAAGCGTGCCTTCGTGTTTAAATCGAAACGCACGGTCTTTGAGAAACGACGCTATTAACCTGACTAGGCGATCCGGTAAGCCTATCTTGTAGAGTTTATAAACGAGACCGCTGTGCCAGACTTTATCGAAAGCCTTGGCTACGTCAAAGAAAACCGCGACTGTTTTATAAAGACGCGGATAGAAACCGTCAAGTATATACTCGACGATTCGGTGGACTTGCTGAGGGCAGGAGTGTTTAGCGCGAAAGCCGAACTGATGGGGAATAATGAGAGGATCGCCATCCGTTGGAAACAGATGGTTCCGCATTCGAGAGAGTATGACTCTCTCGAGAAGTTTAGACATTGTCTTGAGGAGGCTGATGGGTCTGTGATTAGCCGGGACGTTCAGAGGTTTGCCCGGCTTGGGAATGCCTATGACTTACGCTTCTTTCCAAGCTTTTGGAAAGTAGCTATGGTCGAAGCAGGCATTGAAAATGATAGTTAACAAGGTAAGCATCTGTTGAGGTAGGTGCTTAAGTGCGTGGTTGGAAATTCCATCCGCACCCGGAGCCTTTTTGGACTTTTGATTTCTAATGAGAAGCAAGATTTCGTCATTAGAGACTGTGACAGGGTCGGCGGTGATGGGGAGAGAGTCTCTGCGAAGGACTTCGTCCTCCACCGCCTGGATGTGTGAGGGATCAGCAGGTTGCGTGCTGGGCGAGCATTGTGCGGCAATGCTGTCAGCGAAGCATTCGGCTTTCTCTTCGACTTCAAAGGCAGTAGTGCCATCGGGACGAGTGAGAGGAGGAACGTGAGAGGCAGTGTCTACGCGTAAGGCTCGGGCCATGCTATAGTACGCTTGGTGGGACTGAGAGATATTCGCCATGAGATCGTTCATCTGAGCGTCTCGGAGTTCCGCGAGGCAAGACCTAACTTTACGTTGAAGCTGATTTGCAGCTGTTCTATAGGCGGGCGTGGGATATTTCTTGGCTCTCCGGAGAGCCGCGTTCTTAGCTTTAATAAGATTGCTAACGGCTAAGGGAAGCGTGGGTTTGCCTTGCTTAGCAACCTTTTCGTTGTCACTGATGGCTGAATTGATAGCATCAGTGAGAGAATTTACTAATGAATCAATTTTATCCGGGATATCTAATTGTTCGGGAGAGATCGCGAGTGGAGAGTTCGGGACCTCTAAGGCTGAAACTAACGTATTTTTAAAGTCTTTCCAGTTGGTAAAGGTCTTAGGAGAGGTAACGTTATCGTTAGGCGGTCCTAGCACGAGGGAGACGGGGTGGTGGTCAGAACCTAGGTCATCGAGAGGTTCGATAGACCTGAGGTCGAGGTTGATTCGCTTGACTATTGCAAAATCGAGGATATCAGGAGAGTGGTTCGGGTTGTCGGGATAGTGAGAGGGAGTGATGGGGGAGATGACATCTAAGTCAAGTGAATTTGTGATGTCGAGGAGAGCGATACCGCTGGTGTTGGTTGATAGGCACGTCCAGGCAGTATGTTTGGAGTTAAAGTCTCCGAACATAATGACTGAATGGCCAAGGGCGAGAATGGCCTCAAAGTCGCTGCGGATTGGTCTGGTACCACTAGGTATGTAGACTGAAGCTATGATGATGGTCGGATGACCAGTCATAGCCAATCTACACACAGTGGCTATTATGTTCGTATTATGTATGTATTTTTATATATGTATGTTTATTCTGGGTTTCCCCCAGTTCGCTGTATCCATAACACAAGCTCTGCTTACTTTGGGGCCATACAGTGGGTTTGTTTGTCTGAGGATTTATTATTTTTATTTACTTTATTAAAACAACCATGACCCGAGAACAAACATCTGTGTTCATCACTCAAATGAATTAATGAATGATTTAGACATTCTATATACCTAACCACACAGTTCTAATGCCGCTAATGTTTTGTTTGACCCTGTTGCACAATGAGTATTTGTAAAAATTTTGTAAGTCTCTATATTCTTCACTACGTTTTCACAAAGTTTTCATACATAAGACATACGCAGGTACGTGAAGCCTCATTTAAATTTACGCAAGGTACAAACCCGTATTTAATCTTGGGGCAGACATATTTCATGTTTATTCACAGGCAACATACAGACGGCCCTTTGATGAGTTAGCTGATTTAAATATAAACTTACGCGAGGTTATTTTTCACCTTTGACGCTACTTAGCTGCCTTCTAAGGCGCGAGAAATGAGATTTTTGTTTATTTTATAAACATCATTTTATGCATAAAAATATATGTTCTTTGGGCAATTATTTTACAGGCCAAACTTCTTCAAATTGTAGTATTTGACAGTCAAGCAAACAAACCAATAAATCACGATTATACCAAACATTCCATGATATTCTCATTTGCATTTCAATTCAAATATGTATTATGTAATCAATGAACCAACTTGTTTTTTTTAATAACTTCTACACTGTTAGAGGTTTTATTAGACAAAAAAATGTTTGTTATTTCAGGCAATTTTCTAAGGTGTATCAGCGAAATCAACAATATTGCAAATTTGCACCTTTTCGTACAAGTGTTTTGTTTCTATTGATGCCAAACAAGACTTTGACTTTCAAACTCAGCTGCAATGGTGCCGAAACATCATAAAATACTTATACATTGAAATCACATCTTTTTCACTTGATATTATTTCTTGAGTTTATTAATTTGGCACTTTATCAAATCAATAAAAGCGAGCTTGCAGTGGTACCTGGGAGGATATATTTCAAATAATGGTTACTCTTTTATTTTATCTTTCTAGCATTGAAATCTAGATTTTCAGCTAGCCAGATCTTAACTGAACTATAAGCTGTGGAGTAGGCATTAATACAACATGCAGGAGATTACATTAAATCTACAACTTTTTACCCCAAAGGTCAGCTCACTGAGCCTAAAAGTGTAGGCGAAGTCTATTTCTTGTTCATCTTATTTCAAAGATTTCCTAAAGGAATAGCCCCTAATCACCTGGAACGGACACGCTTTATTATTCGATTACACCTATTTATAAAGCTTAGGCCTTTATAACTTCATGCACGCATAGGATAGTGTCACATCACACACTGCTCACGGCGAGAATAAATTAACATAATGAAGATATTTCCATATCACCCTTAGTTTGTATTGATACTAAATAAAAATGCGTGGAACGATGCCGTTGTATGTATAATGTGTTATTTGAATAATGTTCTCAAGTTGTAAGCACGACTAGTTGGTGGAAGTCCGAAGCTGCGTGCGCGAGCGCACGGTTTTGGTGATAAGGTCCGATGTACCAAGTGTTCGAATTATATTTTCGAACTGATTGTAAGAAAAAAGGTGAGGGACTTTACCAACAAAGCACTCCTTATGCTTTTTCTTTTCTATTCCAAACATGTTTGGAATGCTAAAACATGTCTAATGTTTGGAATGTTTAAACAATTACGCTGGTTTTTCTTATCAAAGGAGCTTGTTAGAAAGACCTCTAACGTGCCAAAGTGTAATGCAACGTCATGCCTATTTCCTCGAGGACACAACGTTGTTTTTAGTTTGTGTACAAAATTTGAGATGATAAGGTCCCGTTTCAATGACTGAAGCGGGGTGGAGTCATGGCGCTAAAATAATATATATCTACTAAATGCTTGCGAGCGAGGACGGTACAAAAGGTATTTTGAACATCTGAAACTACGGAAAACGGGCGGACGATATACAGTTAAAGCTTTCTTTTAAATCAAATAGATAAAGCTCAAAATAGACATCGCTTATAACAAATTGCGATTCTCGCTTTAATATATTTATTTATCACTAGGTTTGCCAACAAGGCGTACATTAATACATTCACACAAAGATTTATTAAACATTATTATTCTACATTATATACTACACGTAGCGTACACAAGGCGAGGTAAAAATCAAAATTCAATGCAGCCCCAGTTATAATAGGCAAACACAACATGCTTATTAAAACGGTTTTTGTTTCATAATCCTTAAATATAAAATATTTTATAAAAGTCAAGTAAAATAGATTAAATTCTCGCTTAAATCCTCGACAACCGGTCTATCAGATGGTAAATGGCATACATGCCCAAACTATCAAAGTACCTATTTCATGGTGTACCTACTATGTTATCAATAAATTTAGGCCTTGCTTCATTTCGTAATTTCACTGGCTATTCCTTCTACGTACAAAAATGCAGCAAACCCGCCTTACAGGATCTTAACAAAATAAATTCTACTACTACTAAATATGTACGTATCAACAAATCACCTCCTTGCGATGCGAAGTACCGCCCCTGCACAACTGCATCTTAAATACCTACATTACCATTACGACAATTCCGCATGTCAGGTATGAATACGTAGAAGCTGCCTAGGACCACGTCCAGCTTGCGTGCAAGCTCGCAGCAGGAAGCTGTTGGCGGACTGTTTAATGAGCTCGCATAGAATAGGCAATTGAGCAAGTCACTAATCGACCAAGCCAACTAGACGAATGTGAAACGAGACGTCAATGATTAGAAAATAATATCGTTCATTATTTATAATACATTTTACAATTTTATGTGTCAGTACTTTTCTCCTGATTTAATGAAATAGTTATTGAGTGTATGTTTTCACTATTACTTGGTTAATTATTAGTTGATAAAGTTTGCAGTGGGAGGTCGCATTCCGCCCGCTGGTCTAGTTGGCTTGGTCATGTTGTAATCGACGGCTGCAGCGATATTAATGTGTCGCCTGACATAAGCCCGCCTCGACGCCGCCGTGTTGGGTAGATTGCAATTTTGTAGTTAAGTTTTAATATTCAACTAACAACATTTTAGATCAAATAGAATCTTACATAAAATGTATTAAAACGTGTTTAGTTCCTACAATTGTTTTAATCCAAAACTTATGTCAAATAATCTTAAAATCTAGAAAAGTATTGGATATTTCAGTAGATATCATCATTCTCATTTGAAAAATAAATTTACTTTATTTTACCTCAAATGATGCTTTCCTCAAATGAATTTTTTTATTACTAATATTTATTATTAAATAATCCGCCTTTCTGCCTATTTGTACCTATTTGTATATTGTATAAGTTAACTTGAAACCGCCCATTGACTGCTTTTGCATTGAAGAAGAAAAACATTGATTTTTTTTAACTATTTTCGTAACCGGTGCACGATCGTACTTTGTTCAAGTTTCACAGCTTGTGCCTTCCTTTAGCCGAAACACAACCACGTGGCCGTGATATTGTGGCCGTTTTCAACCGGCGATTATCCAAATATGAAATCTGTAGAACCGCCCCAGACACCATCTTGACAAAGGAACTCTACCACAATGAAATGAAATGCAATAATGAAATATTTATTTTCTCAACATTGACAATTACTTGATCTGATTGACGTCAAATAAAACATGATTCTACCACCAGTTCGAAAAAACCTTTGTGAAGAAGAACTGGCAAGAAACTTCACGGGTATTTTTTTTTCAAAATAAATTTACAGAGTCTCTATATGTCTATACAAAATTACTCTTATCTGCATCTGTTAGCTCGGCAAGTCTCCCTCCCCCCAAGTATCCAAACGTCGAACACCCTCAAACGGTACTCCTCAACATATTAGAGGGAAGTGAGCGACCCGTCAGCCAACGCTACCATAAGAAGACGTACTTTAGTGACAATGACGCTTTAGATATTCATCGGGACGAAGAACTCATCGAACATACAGACACATTACACATGTTTTGTTACAAATACTAGTCAAATCCTGTAAATGAGGGGCTTTATCATCCAACTCTCTATCACCACACTGATTGTCATTAACAATATTTTCATTGCACTTTCGATTGGGCAATAAATAGGTGTTTTCGGATGCTTTATCCGACACCATATTAGAAACTAAGTCTTCATAAGAAGTACATAGATACGTAGTAGGAATATTTTCGATATGAAAAAAGTTATTTCTCAGTTATCCCGCGGCTAGCCTCTGCAAATGATACTTGAAACTTCGCTTATTTCCTTATCAAGGAGAGTAGGAAATTTAAAAGGTTTGCGTGTAACCGCTGGGTTTCGAAACAGCACATTCTCGAGAATAAGCCAGAGATAACACAGAACAATCTAATAAATAGATTGTTCTAAAATACATTGTTCTTTTTGAAGGAAAAACACGCTTTACAAATGAGTATACCTAGCTAGTACATAACCTTGAAAATATATAGCTTTTGAATTTGAATTTTATAATAGGTTGAACCTACCTATGAAACTGCCGTTTTGCCGTACTGGCCATTTCAAATGAAAATATTCTTTTTTTGAGTGATAATTCTAATTTCAAATTAATTTTATTTGACAAATATGGAATTCTTTTTCTAAAATCGTCATTTGTTTAATAGTTAGTGTTTTGTTTTCAAAGCATTCGAACATTTTCGTCATCATGGATAAGTTAAAAATTCGAGTAATTATGGAGTATGAGTACCGTCGTGGCAGCAAAGCGGCACAAGCGGCACGCAACATCAACGACGTTTACGGAGCGAACACTACAAACGAACGCACCACCCGTTATTGGTTTACCCGCTTCCGATCTGGAAATTTTGACCTGAAAAATGAACCCCGTGGTCGTCCGAAAACTTTGGTCGACAATGACGAATTAAAGGCAATTGTGGAAGCTGATGAAACTCAATCCACGGCTGAATTAGCAGCAGCTTTCGACGTTAGCATCAAAACAATATTGGTCCATTTGCGTCAAATTGGCAAGGTAAAAAAGCTTGACAAATGGGTACCCCACGAACTCAATGACCGCCAGCGCGAAGTACGCGTGGAGATGTGCCTTGCACTGCTCAGCAGGCATACAAATGAAGGAATTCTGAACCGCATAGTTACTTGTGACGAGAAATGGATCCTGTTTGACAATCGTAAGCGCACAGCAAGTTGGTTGGACCCTGGTTCAGCACCCAAACAATGCCCGAAACGAAAACTTACCCCTAGAAAAGTGATGGTCACTGTTTGGTGGTCTAACGCGGGTGTAATTCATCACAGCTTCTTGGCAAACGGGACAAGCATTACTGCAGATGTGTACTGTGAAGAACTGAACACAATGATGGAGAAGCTCGCACGTCTCCAACCAGCTTTGGTCAATCGTTCGGCTCCACTGCTCCTGCACGACAACGCGCGACCTCATACTGTGTGCAGACGGTCTCCAAGCTACAAGAGTTGGGGTTGGAAGTTCTCCGTCATCCGCCGTACTCACCAGACCTTGCGCCTACAGACTTCTACTTTTTCCAGAATTTGGATAACTTCTTGGCGGGAAAAAATTCAATACCCGAGAGGCAGTACAAAATGCCTTTGAAGAATTTGTTGCCTCCCGTCCAGCTGATTTCTTCAAGAAAGGCATCAATAAGCTACCAATGCGTTGGCAAAGATGCATTGATTGCATGGGTGATTATTTTGATTAATAGAAATAAAAAATATATAAAAAAATTACGCTTCATTTATTTCGTGAACAACGGCAATTTCATAGGTAAAGACCTAATATTTCCTGACTAAGATCTTATTATTATGGCTTATAATATCGTGTTAGCTTCTTCTTATCGTGTAGAGTTGTGCACTACAGCCAGACCTGTGGCCGCCACTGGAATCCCTATAGGCTTGTCTTAAATCTAAATGAACAGACATTTTTAAATATTCACTGAAATATGAGAACACTTTATAACACAATAAATATGTATAAGTATTAAATTACAGATACCAAAAAAAAAACGAAATGATTGCGGAACTCGATTGTTCGCAACAAGTTGTAAACTTTTACTTCACATTTACTTTGTGGGAATTCTATTTTTCGAGAGAACAATCAGATATAAACTTCGACCCCCGTAATTCAAATAATATTGATTTACTTGCCAAGTTTAACTTTACTCATCTCGGGGTTGTGGGGCTTAATATAACCTATTATTAACTTAACGTACTCGTAACTCAAACATGACAGTAATGCACATTAGAAACTAAATAGTCGAGATGGTAAGTAAATTTACTAATGCCTAAGTAAAGAAAACTCAAGCCTAGGCCGGTTTAATTAAATATTGGTCGAGCTCAGCCGAGCACGACCACTAAGTAAATCCACTTGTTCTTGCGCACAAGAATATTTCTGCCGACTTTTACAACAAAGACTTTATTTCATTTGTGTATTGCGACTCCATCCTCGAGTCTTTGATAATATTTGATAGAAAGTTGATTGCTTATTGCTTATAAATTGTTTCATTAAATATAAAACAGCTTAATTTGTCTAGGAACATGAAGACATAATCAATAATGCTTGATTTCAATTTCGTAAATGGATTACTTATTTGTATTAGATGTCTGTCTTAGAAGAATAAGTCGTTGGTCCCAACAATACTTACTGGATTTATTCGGCGTCGCAGAGCAGCGGTGCGTTTTTTTTTTCATTGTCAGGCGTTTGTCCATTTCACCTGATTAAAAGTAAAAACGAGGATGAGAATGAAACCTTAAAAAACCATAATATAATAAAAGAATTGCAAGAATAAATACAAGCTACATATCTTTTTTGAAACGTATAAATATATTCTATGGTGTTCCAGAAGCTATCGCTATGAGGTCATCCCGACTGGAGTGCAGAGTGACAAGAAGTTGTCAGAGCAATTTGTTTAAAAGAGATAGGTCAGCTAAATCTGTCGCTCGCGAGCATGGTGGCCTCACGACTAAATTAACTCATTTAACTTTGCTCTTCATCATAAAATGTTTATAGTTCTGTTTTACACCGTTACAGCTGGCAAACTGGTAATTAGCTCTCGAGACATTATTAATAGTAAGTAAGAGTTATCACAGAATACAATGACTGAAGAAATTATTGTTTAATTATATTTTTTCGGACATAAGCATCATTTGGCCTGTAAATTCACTAGGTTTTCTAAAGTACTCCCTTAAGTTTACACTCTCACAGTCTTGTGAACATAAAACTTTAAACATAACATCCAACAAGCCACAAGATCTCAGGCTGTGTCACTGTGAGCACTTTCTGTGTTAATCCTGAACGCTACGCTCGCAGACTGAGAAGCAGTTTTGAGACGACTGAATGTTTTCAAAACTGTCAAACGAACGCCTTAATCTCTCGTGACCACGGTGTCTGTAACGGCACCGAAACTCCAAATATCCGGTCAAAGAATGTTTTAATATTACCTTTCCCAAACTTTTACCTGCACCATAAACAAGTAAATATATTAATAATGCCAGTTAAAACAGTATTGACTGAGTATAGTGCCACCCCAGACGACTTCTTAACAAAACAAACCCCACTCTTTTACTGGCAGATTTCTCAGATAACAGATCGGAACGAAACCCGCGGATTCGTGTCACTTGTCGTGTTGTATTAACGGTACTTTACGGAAACACAAATGCCGTTTGGCAAATTGCCGTTGCATAACTTCACTACAAATTAAATGAAACCTGTTCGCGCGCTAAATGTGTCGATGCAGGTCTGAGGTATTTTTAGTATTTTATCTACTTATTTAAATTGAAAATATTAGCCAAAAGAATAATATTTCATTCTGATTAATGAACACCATAAGCACTTTTTAAAGCGTATTTGAATTTATTGATTTCCAGTTTCCTCCCCATTATCGATGGGGATAATATTGTCCAAATGTGAGAGGTCACGTGACAGGGTTTGTCATTCAGCTAGTTACATAAGGATATGGACGTGTGCATGCAAGGGGTGCGACCAGGGTGCTGACATACCAGGTTCTTTCCCACACTAAGTTATCGGAATCGCTAACGGTTGTTCCGGGTTTAAGCCCCGTCCTTGTTAGACACGTCTATTAAACTGGTTGTCTTTCTCACTCG
Organism: Marasmarcha lunaedactyla; assembly: GCA_923062675.1. Classification (NCBI taxonomy): domain Eukaryota; kingdom Metazoa; phylum Arthropoda; class Insecta; order Lepidoptera; family Pterophoridae; genus Marasmarcha; species Marasmarcha lunaedactyla. The sequence goes on from OV281349.1 coordinate 5,557,752, forward strand.
TTAAACGAACGTTTTTGCTGTAACATGCTATTTAAGCATAGTACTTAAAGTTAATTGTTAAAGGTAGGCACAGACTAATTTCAACGAAATATCAGTAGATAAGTAAGTACGAAATTATCGGTTTTTCTAAAACCGGTATGTAATTAAGTCATCAATTTTAACTTATATATTTTGAAGGTTTATGGTAGGTTGGTAGGTTGATGGGTATTGTAATTGAGTTCTGAAAAGGGTTCCGGCGGAGGTTACTACGCCGGCGCGACGCCGTGCCGCCGCCGCCGCGCAATCAGCGGGAGCCACATTAATCTCAATTAAACAATTACACGGAAAAGTTCGCGACTCGACTGATTGCTAATTATTGATCCTGTGACCTACTTCCCAAGTTAACTAAAAATCATTACTGTTTTAAATCCAATACCTCTTCAATTAGAATTGTCCCCTTAGTAAATCTAGATTAGCTTGGTTAGGAAGTTGGTTAGATTGTTGTCGCTGGCGGTAGTTCATTAGTGTAGGTGACGGCGGCCGGTAATCCGGCTCATGCGGCCGGCACAGAGCCAGGCGAAGGCAGCGCCGCACCGGATCGACCGGTTCCCGGAAATTGCAGCAATGCGGTTAGCCGGAGACGCCACACATTCAGCCGGTGAATCGTCGGTTGAAAGGGATCAGAGCAAATGTTAACTACATACACGAGAGTGTCATAATTTTGTTTACTACTACTTATTTCTAGTGCGAATGAAATAATTGCCTGTGATAAAGGAATATAGAGATTTAAGTTTTAAGACAAAATGTTAAATCTTACCGCACATCATGCAAAAGTAATCTAATGTCGAAGACATTGACAGTTAATAGCGTACTAAAAAAAGATGTATTTTGGTCTTAAATTCAATAAGTATTTTATGTGTAACTAAGCAGTTTGTTTTTTGTTTTTAGGGACTCAAACTCGTAGTCAGGTTGTCAAACATGACATTCTTATCAATTTGGGTTTCTGTTTTTAGCTGAAGACTGCGTTTCAATAACTATCTGAACATGAAACTTTCTCCAGATCCTTCCTGTGCTGTGCGTTGGGCGTTCGCTTAATGGCCACATTTTGTTAATTAGCTCTTTGATCGTAAACGTAGCGCTGTTAATGTATAACGCACATAAATGTACTCATATTTAGATGAAAGAAATACTAAATCTTAACATAATTCACGCTCAAATACTTACCCAATAAGCTACTCACAGACATCAAAAATACGATCGTTTCTTGGTATTTTTGAGCTGGCGGTATGGAGTTGTATGGACTTGGCTGTAATCCCGGCTTCGCTTCTGCATTATAAATGATTTGATAATACAACGAGCTCTTTGTTGCGCTAGTATTGAGAGACTGTTCAGCTGTATAATACAGCTTGATAACCAGCCACTTCCTATCAATTACTTATTTATGCTTTTCATCTGGGGCATAAACGGTGACTGTTCCTGGACCATAAGTGGTTATGTATTTAATATAGAACTATCTTATGTAGAATGGTAGCTGCCCGCGATTTAACCCACGTGGCTCAGGATCTTAAAGGAAGTTGCAACGTCACCACTAGGTAACATAACCTCTGAATGTATGGGAATGCGCTCAATATGATTAAAAAGTAAAAATATTTAGCGTTTACCGTACAAGTATGTCTTCGTTGTAAATGTTGTTGCTTTTAATGTCCTTGATGTGTTAGTATTAATGTTTTCTACAAAGTTTGAAATTAAGTTTTGGATGTATTTTAGAATTTTTAGCAAGGTATCTTTACTACTATTTTATTTTTCAATGATTTTTGAGTGATACTACGGAAAATTTCCAAAAATATTTTATAAATTAATAATATTATCTTCAATATTCAAATGCTTTTATCTAGCCAATTATGTGACAAATATAAACCTACTTTTGCATAGTTAAAATTATTACTATTAAACCCAGTTCAGATCATCACAAGATTTATCCGCTACCTCACAAATGAGTAAAAAAACATAACATTATTACAAACAAAATATCACAATAAAAAATATAGCAAACGAACATAATTTTTTTCTCTACCAAGGACATTCTGTGTGTAACACTTTCTTAGCAATAGTTCCTACTCAGTACGATTTAACTTGGCAATGGTCAACGCAATTAGTGCAGCCAAGTTTTGGTCACATTACGTGTAAACTTTGACCGGTAGGCTATTACTTCTAAAATCGAGCGACTTTCGCTCTTCAATCGATAATTTCAATTCAAGCGTCGAGTGATTAGGTATCTCATCGTCACTTTCCATCAGGTGAGATAGAAGACAAACGTCTTATCCTTTTTCAATAAAAAGAAAAAAAAATTGTTAAAAACCGTATTACTTACAAGCAATAGCAGCGCGAAATTTAACAAATTGTACTTTACCAAAAAGATTTTTTTTGACGTTAATAACGAGCGTGCGGTAATCGCCGATCGCTTTTCTCAGGCGAAACTGCAGACGAATAGGAGAAGTTTGTGAAACAGATCTACCACTGCTGACACTAAACCGTCAAATCAGTCGTTCACCCTTCCCTTAAGTTTATTAAATTATTTTGAATAAACTTGGCTTAGTATACACTTAACGACCGCCGCAGAGCTTATCAACGACAGCACAAGTAAACCCTGCGCTATCAAACTGTTGGGATTACGACCGCTGCTTTGGGATTAGTGGGTCCCGCGCTGGAGACCACCAACGACATAGCTTTCTAATCCTCGGTTTTATAGCTGCACCTTCAGATGTTATCCAGGTAAGTGGCATCGTACCCATGGACAGTATAGTCGTAGGTGGTTTTATTTATGTATATTGAATGTAATTATTATTTTGACCAATGATGCCCACCGTAGACTTAAGTTGGAATTGCTTTTGTTCCAGTAATTGAAGTGTATATTCCTTACCTGTAACCGGAACAAACTTGCAGTCAAAATAAGAACGACTGTAATACTGCCCCAGACGAGATTTAAAAAAATAGAAATTTACTGCTGTAAAAAATTACCTAAAATCATGACCAAAAACGAGGACGAAAGACGCAAGACAGACGTAGGCCGTCACTATTGAGATGTCATTTTGTTAAAACAAAACCTCTTATATTAACAAATTCTTGGGAGTACCACGTACGTCAAATAAACTCAAATACTGGACTATGCTGTAAACCTGATAAGTTCACTGAAAATGACAACCTTTAACACATCATTAAGACAGTGAGCAATTTTTTTAAGTGTACAAATAGCAAGTACTTGTTGTTATCCAATGGTTATTAAATAATAATGAAAATCATATTAACCTTTTCCAGAATGGCCAGACATCCTTCAAATAGAAATTAGTTTTCAAGCAATTAAACTAGATTAAAATTTTAAGGATTTAAAAGCAGCAACACAACTTGACACCGATATTTACTGGGCAGTAAACAACGGTCTCTTAAAAAACTTTACGAGTTGTTCTAAAGCAATTTGCAATTACCGCAGGTCTGAGAGCGGGGAAACTCGCGGAACAAGGTGTAAGTGCGGAGAGCGGATATGCCGCAGTACTAAAACTCGCAATTTAAGTAAATTAAATGTTGATGGCTGTAGTTTATATATAACAACAGTTAAGCGCAAGGTTTGATTTTCATTTGAGAGACTACTCCTTTCGCTTCGATCCCGAGTCCTCAAAAGATAGATACTTAAGAGGCGCTGCCCACATGTCCGAGCTGGCATTGATCAGCACTGCCGAGCAGCAAAATCAAATATGTGTAAAGAGGAACAAAAAGTCACTCGGCTTATCTTGTTCGGGTTCTATTATCTCAGTCTGCAAACTACTTTCAGCTCTGTGTGTATCTAAATAAATCATGATTCCGCGAAGGTTTGAAGCCTGTGGTTTAACCTTGATGTTAACGACTTCATCTTTCTGCAAGCAATCCTCATTGGGTTTTCATGTAACATCAGATTAGTTAGAGTTAAATATATACATACCGGATGACTTTTTATACCAAAGAAACCTTGCAAGTATAGCGCATATGCAAAAATAATCAGGGTGTTACCACACCAATCGATCGACGCGTCGACTGATCCATTCTTCCATTGATCGACGATTCACATACGGCTCAGGCACAGACTTTTTATATGAAAAGTCGTTTATTATTATTTTTTTTGCTATAGGGTTACTTGGTTGCTTAGAATGATATTTAAAAAAAACATTCAACTAACCAGCTTGCCGTTTGGTTGAACGTTTAATATATAATTTATAATCAATGTTTATAATGGCGCTTCGCAACATTAAACACAATTATAACTTTTCCCCTGTTACAACATTTATTTATTTATTACTATTAGATGCTTACGTTTATTATCAGGTCTTAAATAAGCCAATTTGTGACATTGTAAATTTTCATACAGACACACATAACGTTTTCCCCAAATTTTTGAAATTTTTTTGAATATAATAAAAACCTAGGTCTGTACGTTTTTATGATAAAGACATATTGCTTACAATATAAATAACTTTTTGACTAAAAGACTTAATCGGGCATTTCAAGAATGTCAAAATGAACTAAACTGTATTAATCAAAAAGAAAAACGTATATCATTGTCTCATTTCGTTGACGTCGCGGGAGCAAAATGTAAAATAACGGTAAATCTTTAAATCCAACTTTAATAAATGTTTAAAATATCTGTTATTGAAAACTTCAAGTAAGGGTACAGTACATTAATACGAAAAACTTAATTCCGATATTCATAATCACGAATTTTTTAACACCGAATGGTTCAAAATTCCGATAATGAAAATTCCGTGTTCATAATTCCTAATTTTTTCAGTTGCGAGCGAACTCTCGTACCGGCCGTACGTATTGTTTTTAATCTCGCGAGTTCTTTTAATTCTACCCTCGATATCGTCTGAGACGATGAGTGATTGCGATCTCGAGGACGATAATTTATGTGATGAAAATGATAAAAGTGATTCTTGTGAGAGTAAAGAAATGGAGGAAACTGCGTGTGTTAAAGCTGTAAATCTAATTGACAGAAAGGTTGTGGAAAAACGGAAAATCCAGGATAGAAGCGATGAAAGTATAAGTGACGATGGATTTACAACTGTTGTTAGAAGAAGACAAAAACGATTAATACGTAGTAATTCTTTAATTTTAATAAGGTCAACTGAAAATACTAGTCATGGTTTGATGCATAATCAAGAACTACCTGACGAAAATAGTTATGTTGTCAATATGACATCAATAGAGCCTTTGCCAAAACAAATGGCTTTAGCTAAACTATTTCGGAGTGAAAACATTACAAATATACTAAAACTAAAATACAAAAATACCTACAAAGTGTTAGTTCATTTTAAAAATAAAGAAGATGCTTTAAAATTGTCAGATTGTGTGAAAATTAACGAACTTGGCTATCGCTGTCAAATGGCTTATGAGACTGATATTTGTTACGGCATTGTTAAAGGTATAGACCTAGATATGGAAGAAAAAGAGCTGTTGGAAACATTTATATCCAATGAAAAAATCCTTTCAGTAAAAAGACTTAAGCGGCTTGATGGTGGAAAGTGGACGGACAGTACTACAATCAGAATTTGTTTCAAGAGCAAGGCATTACCGAACTTTATACAAGCAATCGGTATAAATATAAAAGTATTACCTTATACATTTCCAGTAACCCAGTGTTCTGGATGCTGGAAGTTTGGCCATTTTATTAAATATTGCCCTACAAAGAAAATGATTTGTCCGAAGTGTGGCGATCAGCACGAAAATTGCGACAGAAAAGATGTAAAATGTTTGAATTGTCATGGCCCCCACATGACTTTAGATAAATCTTGTCCTATGTTGCTTAAGGAGAAAAAGATCAGAGAAATTATGTCTAAAGAAAATATAACGTACAGAAAGGCGCTCCAAACACTTACATACTCTAGAGGGTCTTTTAACAATGAAATGCTAACATTTGAAAACTCAGTTATTCAGGAAGCCAGCCCAATACTACAAAAATCCTATAGAGATGCCGTTATGACACAAACTGTGAAGAACCTAGAAAACGAAGAAATCAGCACGTCTTCTGGAAAAAAAAGACCTTATTCACAAAAGAACCTAAGAAATATTAACAAAGAAACGTCTGCTAATACACCGACGGTTGATGTGGAATCTGAAGAGTATATCTCGAGAAAAGATGAACGAAACAAAGAGCAGAATAAGAATTTGTTTGATTGCAAAATGTTTTTAATAAAAATTAAAGGAATATGGTCGTCTAAAGACGGTTTAGAAGATAAAATCATGAAGTTTTTAAAATTAATTTTTGAGGAAGCTAAAACATTTTTGATGCAATACTTATCGAGAGGCGAATTAATTAGAAACTTATTTGATATTTATAATGGATAACACAACTAAAGACATAATGATGAACCTACGGATTCTGCAATGGAATGCACAAAGTTTAGTGCCTAAGCTTACTGAATTTGATTCTTTATTAAACCAAGAAAACATACATGTAGCCATAGTGTCTGAGACCTGGTTTGACGCTAATAAATTTATTAAGTTTAAAAACTATAATGTTTATAGAAATGACCGTTTGGATGGTTATGGTGGTGTGGCAATTATAACACATACATCTATCAAGTGTCGTTTACATCCAGTAGCTATTGGGAATACAGGTATTGAATTAATTTGTATTAAAGTACTTAATTGTGCATGTTTAGAATATGTAGTATCGGTTTATTGTCCATCAACTGTACGTACAAGTAAATCAGACTGGGAAAGCTTATTTACCCTTTTTTCACGTAAGACCTTGTTTGCTGGAGACTTCAATGGCCACCATTCTAATTGGTCGAGTAAAACTGATACGAGGGGTGTTCAAATAATGGATGCAGCCTTAGAAAATGATTGTATTTCACTTAATAATGGATCACCTACAAGAATAAAATTAGTCAATGGCACTCTTCAATCTACTTCGCCTGATATTACCTTTGCCACATCAGATTTGGCCTTAAAAATGAATTGGTTAGTAACTAATGAATCATTACAAAGTGATCATTTGATTATAAAAATAAATATAAATTTTCAAGTCAAATTTAACATTTCCAAGAAAAGGAACTTAAAAAATGCAGATTGGTACGCATACAGAAAATGTTTAACTGAGTCTATAAATTTAGTAAATAACATTAATTCTTGCGAAGATGTTCAGCTTTTATATAACTTTTTTATTGATGTCTTAAATTATTCCGCAAATAAATGCATACCTGTAATCAAAATATGTGATAAACCTGATTGTAAATTTACACCTAAAAAATATTGGAATTCATCTTTGTCCATGGCTGTGGCACAACGTAGACTTGCTTTAAAATTATTTCGCCGTAATCCAACTCCAGAAAATTTAACTAAATTAGAATATAAAATTGTTGAATGTCGAAAACTAATTAAACAAGCCAAAACTGAATGCTGGAGAAAGTTTTGTGATGATATAGACTCAAACACATCGGCTGTTCAAATGTGGCAGAAAATGAGGTGGATGAAGGGATTCCAATCTGTTAAACAACATCCTATTTCAGAAGAATGTGCCAATATTTTATGTGGTGTTGCCCCAGATTCGGTTACTAACAAACCTCCACAAATAAATTCATCTAATATAATTCTCGACCAAGAATTCACCATCAATGAATTGGAAAACAGTTTAAAAAAGAAAGATACTTGTCCTGGTCATGATGAAGTTGCTTACTCAATGATTTATGGTTTACCCATTTGTGCTAAAAGCTTGCTTTTAAAAATTTATAACTTAATTTTTTCGTCAGGTATAATACCATTTCAGTGGAGAGAAGTTACGATCATAACTATACCTAAAGCTAAGAATTCATATGAAGAAATCACAAAATGGAGACCTATAGCACTCATGTCCTGTTTATGTAAAACTTTTCATTATATGCTTAATAAACGAATCGAATGGTACGTAGAAAGTAACCAAATTCTGTCAGCCAACACTACCGGGTTTCGACGCGGTCAGTCTTGTTTAGACAGTGTAGCTCGCCTTGTTACCTATGCTCAAATTGGGTTCACTGAAAAGACACCTACTGTGGCTTGTTTTTTAGACGTCGAGAACGCTTATAATAATGTTTCAGTACATAAACTAATATCTACCTTAGATCATATAAATGTAGGCTATAATGTATGCAATTATTTGTGGAACTTTTTGAAAGAAAGACATCTTAATATGAAAATTAAAGGCGATAATACATGTTTAAGCAGATGGACTAATAAAGGCTTAGCACAGGGTGATCCACTATCACCTTTACTATTTAATATAATAACCTACACAGCTTGTAATCAAATAAAAGAAGTATGTGTATCTCAATACGCTGACGATTTTGCTTTGTATGTAAGAAATCCAAATATTAAAAAAAGTGAATCACTGATGCAAACGGCTATAGACACTATGGCTAACATTCTTTTAGATCTAGGCTTGTCTTTGTCAAGCCAAAAGAGTAGGTGTTGTGTTTTTACTACGGGTCATAAACGTAAAACTATTGATTTAAAAATCAATCAAAGGACACTACTACAGACCGATTGTCATAAATATTTAGGTATTTGGCTTGACAAAAATCTGCGTTGGGGGAAACATATAAATGAAATAAAAGAAAAATGTTGTAAATATTTAAATTTGTTGCGTGTTTTATCAGGTTCAGGTTGGGGAGTTCATCCTGTACATCTACGTAGATTATATATTGCTTTGATAAGAAGTAGGATTGATTTCGGCTGTTTCATGTACGACAATAGTGCTCATTGTAATCTATCAAAATTAGAAAAAATTCAGAATCAATGCTTAAGGGTAATAGGATCATTTATTAGAAGCTCCCCAATCCACGTCATGCAAAGTGAACTATCTCTTCCACCGTTAAGTTTAAGACGAATGTACTTGGCCTATAAATATGTATTAAAAGTTTTGTCAGTCACGAACAATGTAACAAATATGCTACTTCTAGAGTTAAATGAAACGCTTGGTAAAAGTTATTGGAGTAACAAGAAAAAGCCGTTGCTATTGTTAATTTATAATGAAGCCAAAGATCTAGAAATCAAATCTGTAAACGTTCTTGAGATGTACTCTTTGGAAATTTGGGTATCATACATTAATTTCAATGATAATTTATTTGCTACTTTGGACAATGTCAAAAAACCGAAAAAAGAATTAGATATTAATGAGCTTAGACTTAACACGATAGAAGAAATTAACTATAAATATCAAAACTTTCATCGTATTTATACTGATGGCTCTAAAAATAATAATGAACAAGGCGTAGCATACTATGACCAAAGTTTGAACCTGGCTGGGTGTTATAAGATCCAAAGTATTGTATCTGTAATGTGTTTGGAACTCATTGCAATCCTGAAAGCTTTGTTACATATACATTCTTTAGATCAGTGTGATTTTGTTGTATTTACAGACTGTAAAAGTGCCATACAATATTTGGCTCGATGTGCCTCTGGAATTAGCAGAGGCAATCCGATAGCCTATGTCATTCTGAGACAAATTTGGTACTTAAAAAAAGCTAACAAAAATATTAGGTTGCAGTGGGTTCCATCACATATAGGACTTCAAGGCAATGAGGAAGTGGACCGTTTGGCTAAAAACGCCAGTAAAGACGGCATTATTACAGCATTCATGCCAGGTTTTGTAGATTATTTGCCAACTTTTAAGAAAAAAATACATAGCCAATGGAAAATCCAGTTTAATGAACATAGTCAATCTAAAGGCATTTGGTATAAGACTATTCAAAGTCAGCCTTGCATAGTGCCTTGGTTTATTGGAATGAGTCGAAGTAATGCAAAGTTGGCTTTTAGACTAAGATCAGGGCACTATCCTGCAGCGAAGTTCGCTCATATGATGAGGAAATCTGATTCACCAAATTGCTTGCACTGTGGTACTATCGAAGATGTGTTTCACTTGCTGCAGGAGTGTGCCTTGAACCGCAGTGAGAGGGAGGCGCTGATTCGCACGCTGGGACTGAATATTCAAGACGTAGGAATATTTCAATCAATCTTATCTACGCCAACATCTTCTGAAGCTTTCCTTGTTTATAATTTAGTAACCAGCGTGCGTAACACCACCTCCACTTAAAGTATACTTAAAAATATACCTAAAGTGTTATATTACGCTAATTGTTTATATGTTTTCCCGAAACGAAAACAATTATGTAATTAAAGTTTAATAATTGTTATACAATGAGGCTGCCTTGTTCTATGAACGTAAGCCTCCCCTAAATAAAGATTAAAAAAAAAAAAAAAAAAAAAAAATTCCTAATTTTTCTTCTTCGAAACTTTAAAATTCAGAACGTTTATAATAACGAAAATCAATATGCCGAATTTGAAAATACCAAACCACAAAAAATCCAAATTATTAAAAATCCGCCAATATCATAAATACGAATCCCGAATATCAAAATTCCGAATAATATTAGTTGCAATAACAAACGACTTGTAAAACTGCATGAGCACATCAATTTATACGTTAGAGCATTCAAGTAGTCAGCTGGAAATGAGAAAGCTTATTTCGTTTTGTGTACCAAGTTATTTCTTGAGTATTTAGGTTATGTACTAAAATGCAAATCCCTATTTGCATTATCTACATACAGATTAACTGCTCCTCCTCGCTTCGCTCGTCGTCGTTCCTAATTTGTATAATTTCAAAATGTGCCTTATTAATTTTAATTTGTGTCACAGGAGATTTAGATTCTAATTTTTAATATATACCCGTTTAGATGCAAAATCGGAATGATAGCATTAAATTTTCGGAAATTTAAAATTCGGAATACTATATTTCGGACTACACACCGGGTTTTTAATTCTTCGTACTAATGAAAGTCGGAAAATTAAAATTAAATATTTATGAATTTCAATAAAATAAGAATCGTCTTTTTGAATAGTCGGAATTTAGTCTCTTAGGGATTGTGAAATTCGGAATTTCAAAAATCGTAATATTCAAATTCGGAATTACATAGTTCGGAATTTTTGGTTGTTCCCTTCAAATAACTAAGCTTGCTATAAAGAACGGATCCCCTTTTAATATGAGGCAAATTTAAAAAAGTATCATATCAAACTATATCAAAGAGTATTTATCAACAATTTTAAAACAAATGCAAGCATTAGTTGCAGCACAAAATTCAACAACCACTAAGACCCAGAGTACATAATTCATCGCAGAACTTTGCAGCTTGAATATTTCTCAATTTCAAGCAGACTACTTTTGTGCAAGGAGACTTAAATGACGTGAAGGAAATGCAGCGTCGTATCGGCGGTTTACGCTACAGTGGCTCCTGAAAGACACTCCGCATCAAACGTTGGCAACTCTACCAAGCTATGTAGATGCCCGGTTGAACTGCGGCTTCCCTTTTAATCTTTTACTATTTATGAATAAAACAAGCGCTACGAAGCAAATGCCACCCAATACTTTGGTAATTATTATTATTATTATTTGGTGTTTTATGGCAAACAGTTGTTGTTACTACACAATAACTATTTCTGCCAATTTCAAGTATTAGTATAATAAAAGTATTATTAAAATTAAAACCTTGCTTTCAAGCACAACAGTAAAACATGACAGCAATCTACTTTGGTAATTAAGTCAAATTTAAAAAATTATTTGAAATAATGATGTCTCTTTTGACAGTCGTCTAGTAAACTTGGTCGTATTTATTCGGTCCTTATTGACATACAAAGAGGTCTCGCCGTCTCCTGATTCCATTGAATAGGACCGTAGCAATAAAAGTATAAATTCCTGCGACAGCGGCATGTGTGCGCCCGCTATGGCATGCCGCTCCTACACAACAATGAGCGAATTGAGAAAATCGGCTCCCGTCATGGAATTTATCAAAATGCCATTTAGATAAATAGGATGATAATACAGTGGTAAGTAATAAACGTATTTATTGGCTATTAACCTTTGCCGGTAAGACCATCGTCTTTAGTTTAACAATTCAAAAATTTAAGGCCAAGCCCAGATGTATTTGCCGAATATCTCAAAATGATGAAAAGTGGAAATGATGCGGCTTGAAAATAACCTCCTCAACTATAAAACTATCATAAAAATTCGCTTTGCGTCCAGTGGTCGAAATGTATTGTGCTCTATTTCTGTCTTTTAAAATGCTTCTTCAATATCGAAAGAGCATTTTATTTTCAATAATCCTTAATACAATAAATTCATAAATAAAGCTCTCAACAGGGTCTATATATCACCGTAAAATTGTGATAACCGTAAATTTATAAAATCACTTGAATTTTTATCAGAAAACCAATAATCGAACTGTCGTTATATTGCGATCTAATCTAGCCTAACCTAATAATTGTAATATTACTGTTTTGACAATTTTACGGCGACATATACACAGTATAATTTAACCCTCGTTCTAGTCAGGATTAAACGAGCCATTATTGTAGCATGATCAAAATGCTTCGCCGTTGAATGGCGCCACATTATTTGATAAACATCCGTACTGGTGTTAATGAATTAATATCGAATTAATTAATTTAAACAACCCTCTGTGTAGAATAACAAAAGTCGGCCTTCTAAAAACTGCAGGAATGATAAGCGGATCAAAAGCTTCCCATTTTTAATGGTCAATGAGCTTCTTAGGTTGGTTAGCTTCAAGGCTGCGTCGGGGCCGGGTGTGGGAAGCATCAGGTGTGTCGTCACGAGTCAAGGCCACGCTGCCCGCCGGCGTCGTGACGTCACAGGCGCGCCGCCTAAACCCTTCATTGGTATGCAGGACGCGCGCGCTCAGCTCAATCCAACACCCCGCACCGATATTACGCCACCATCAGAATTTTTGAATAAATTAAACGTAAAATATCCCTCTAAATAGCGGGCGCTCTTATGATTCCTTTTTAGAATCCTATAAATAACGTTGAGCTTTAAGAAGAAAATAAAAACTCGGGCATGATATCTTAATATTTTAACTCAGTATGACTTGGCTAGTTATCTTTTTACTTCATCGGGATTAAAAAATTGTTCAAGGATAAAAGATTCCCGCTAATGCACTAATCCATCTGAGCCTCTGAGACAAGTAACAACAAGTAATTAGCGACTTTCAAACTATGTATTATATTTATATTTTGAATAAACACTTAATATTATGCGAAAATAGTTAATATTTTTCTTGTTTGATTTCAATGTTTTTTATACTGGATTCGAGTAGCTAAGTATTTGTCAATTATCCCGTGTAGGGTAGTCTCAGTACGTGGGGACAACTTTATTTTATTTTATCTTTATCTTTTATCAAATTATATCAATATATAAAACGAATCCTTCATTCATATTACTGACCAACACACAAAACCTAAAATCTATTAAAAAACAACCTACTTAAGCTTAGACAAACTCCCAAGCCCCTAACGTCACAGGAAAACCTATATAAATTACGATAAAGATTTGGTTTATTGAAATGTCACGAGCTAAACAACACATATCCTAGGCGTATTGTTGAATTAGTCATTTAACTAAACAAGTAGCCGTTTGGTCCAGTTTATTCAGCTAACTGGGAACAGAGGAGCTAACTTATGTTAAATAGTTAATTGTTATTCAAGTAAAAAGCGATTTATTAGTTATTTAACTTTACTTGTAGATATCCTGTGATTTACTTAAGCCGAGCAAATGAAATTAGCGTGGTGAGTTAGCACCCGGCGAAGCGCCATAATTATAATTGAAGACTATAAATAAAGCATAAAACAGCCGTTTGGTTGAATGTCTAATTCAACCATTCGCCTTTTTTTTTGTTCCCCTCCGCGGGAGGGGCAGGAGGATAAAAATGCCCTGACGCATATTCTGGCGCGATTCCAGAGTTATGTGGGACTCGTCCCGACGCCTACCAGAACCATATCCACTAAAAACCCCCTGTCGGCTCGTGCATTTTTGCCACTCAGCCTTCATATGAGCGACGGCCAATTGGAGAAAGAGGCCGCGCTAGCGGGGCCCAGAAGGGGTCACCCGCTGGGATTACATAGCACTGAAAGTGCTCAAAGCACTGAAGGTGAATACATAGCACTGAAGGTGCTCAAAAATGAAAATCAATAATTAAAACAAAAATTAAAAATTGCAAGATAAAATTGAATTAATTCGCATTTACGTTAGAATTAGGATTTACGTTAGAATTAGAATTTACGTTAGAATTAGAATTTGCGGCCGGAAGGGCTTCGAGATCGGCTGACAGTCTGGTGGAAGAGTACGCTTGCGCATTCCTAGGCCTAGCGACTTTGAACTTCGAATCTAAGACAGGAGTAGTATATGAGACTGAATCACGAACTAGAGGATTGGGATGGGTTTCGGAGCGTTTGAAGAACGCTTCAGAGAGTGTTTTGAGGTGTTGTTGTACTGTAGGCAGTTCAAGATCTCTATGCAAGTTCGCGTTACGCACGTACCACGGTGCGTTTGTGGCCCTGCGGCAAAAGAGGTTTTGAACTACCTGCAGTTTGTGCAGGAGGGAGGGTTTGGCGTGGGCAAAGATTGGCGAGGCATATGTCATGACGGGTCTAACGCAGACCTTGTAAAGTGTACGTTTGTTTCTGAAAGACATTTTACTTTTTCTACCTAACATGCTATTTAGGCGGCCTAAGTAGTGACGAGCGAGTTTCGAAACTCTTTCGACATGTGGCTTGAAAGAAAGCGTTGGATCTAATGTGACGCCTAAGTATTTAGTACTGCGCTTCCAGGGGATGGGAATGCCTATAATTCGAACGTGGGCATCGCCAGCGGGACGACGGCGTTTGTGGTCGAAGCGCATCGCAGAACTCTTTTCAGGGTTCACATCGATGCGCCATTTTTGAAACCATACACCAAGGGCGTTTACGGCCTTTTGGAGTCTGGTTACAAGGTGCGGAACACTGTGGCCTTTGGTACAGAGTGCGGTGTCGTCGGCAAAGAGGGCGAGTTCGACGCCTTTCGGCGGGATGGGAATGTCGTTGGTGTACACGGTGTACAGCAGAGGGGCGAGGACTGAGCCTTGAGGGACTCCAGCCTTTATGGGACGAGGCGCAGAAAGCGTGCCTTCGTGTTTAAATCGAAACGTACGGTCTTTGAGAAACGACGCTATTAACCTGACTAGGCGATCCGGTAGGCCTATTTTGTAGAGTTTATAAACGAGACCGCTGTGCCAGACTTTATCGAAAGCCTTGGCTACGTCAAAGAAAACCGCGACTGTTTTATAACGACGCGGATAGAAACCGTCAAGTATATACTCGACGATTCGATGGACTTGCTGAGGGCAGGAGTGTTTAGCGCGAAAGCCGAACTGATGGGGAATAATGAGAGGATCGCCATCCGTTGGAAACAGATGGTTCCGCATTCGAGAGAGTATGACTCTCTCGAGAAGTTTAGACATTGCCTTGAGGAGGCTGATGGGTCTGTGATTAGCCGGGACGTTCAGAGGTTTGCCCGGCTTGGGAATGCCTATGACTGTCGCTTCTTTCCAAGCAGGTCGAAGCAGGCATTGAAAATGATAGCTAACAAGGTAAGCATCTGGTGAGGTAGGTGTTTAAGTGCGTGGTTGGAAATTCCATCCGCACCCGGAGCCTTTTTGGACTTTTGATTTCTAATGAGAAGCAAGATTTCGTCATTAGAGACTGTGACAGGGTCGGCGGTGATGGGGAGAGAGTCTCTGTGAAGGACTTCGTCCTCCACCGCCTGGATGTGTGAGGGATCAGCAGGTTGCGTGCTGGGCGAGCATTGTGCGGCAATGCAAATGCTCTTCGACTTCAAAGGCAGTAGTGCCATCGGGACGAGTGAGAGGAGGAACGTGAGAGGCGGTGTCTACGCGTAAGGCTCGGGCCATGCTATAGTACGCTTGATGGGACGGAGAGATATTCGCCATGAGATCGTTCATCTGAGCGTCTCGGAGTTCCGCGAGGCAAGACCTAACTTAACGTTGAAGCTGATTCGCAGCTGTTCTATAGGCGGGCGTGGGATATTTCTTGGCTCTCCAGAGAGCCGCGTTCTTAGCTTTAATAAGATTGCTAACGGCTAAGGGAAGCGTGGGTTCGCCTTGCTTAGCAACCTTTTCGTTGTCACTGATGGCTGAGTTGATAGCATCAGTGAGAGAATTTACTAATGAATCAATTTTATCCGGGCTATCTAATTGTTCGGGAGAGATCGCGAGTGGAGAGTGCGGGGCCTCTAAGGCTGAAACTAACGTATTTTTAAAACCTTTCCAGTTGGTAAAAGTCTTAGGAGAGGTAACGTTATCGTTAGGCAGTCCTAGCACGAGGGAGACGGGGCGGTGGTCAGAACCTAGGTCATCGAGAGGTTCGATAGACCTGAGGTCGAGGTTGATTCGCTTGACTATTGCAAAATCGAGGATATCAGGAGAGTGGTTCGGGTTGTCGGGATAGGGGTGGGAGTGATGGGGGAGATGACATCTAAGTCAAGTGAATTTGTGATGTCGAGGAGAGCGATACCGCTGGTGTTGGTTGATAGGCACGTCCAGTCAGTATGTTTGGAGTTAAAGTCTCCAAACATAATGACTGAATGGCCGAGGGCGAGAATGGCCTCAAAGTCGCTGCGGATGGGTCTGGTACCACTGGGTATGAAGACTGAAGCTATGATGGTCGGATGACGAGTCATAGCCAATCTACACACAGTGGCTTCCATGTTGAGGAGAGGAGGGGTAGGGAGAGGGCAGCAATGGAATCCTCTTTTGTAATAAATAGCAGTGCCGCCGAAACCGTCGGAGTTGGGCCTGTCGTTACGAATAAACGCGTACTTAGGTATAGCGAATCCCCTGGAGCGGTTTGGAGTTAGCCACGTCTCTTGAAGAAGCAATAAGTCTGGCTCGTTGTTCTGAAGGAACAGTTTGAGCTCAGGAAGGTTACTATTAAGGCTACGAGCGTTAAAAGATACTAGGGATAAGCCCTTGGGTTTAATACGACTGGACCCGGGATTCGCGGGTCTAGACATTATAATTTACTTATTTACGAATTTATACAAAAATAAAAATATAAAATTTATAACGAACTTAGAAGCGAGTGATGCTCGGCTAACGCAAATAAACGCTCTTGAGGAGAGCGGGCGGCTCGCAGTTTGCGTGCGAGAACGGAAATTTCCGTAATGTCGACGTTTTGAATGACGTCGAACACGGTCTTCATGTCCTCAGCCAACGATGACTGAGGTGAAGATGACAAAGCAGGACGCTTCCCTACGGAAGCTACGGGAGCTGGGATGGGTCGGGAAGGTGCAGGCTGAATGGCCGGACGCTGCCTCCAAGACAGAGCCTGAGTAGGCGTCGGCTGAACGGGCTTTGCTTCCAGGGGACCCCGGTTGCGCAGCGGCGGGAAGTGAGCGGGAGTGAGCGGCGGCGCCGGTTTAGGCGCGGCCCTCTTAGCGGTGGAGCGCGGAGCGCGCGGGCAACCCCTGTAGTTAGCTGTATGGCCGGACTGGCCGCACAGCACACAGGCAGGGGGGGAAGTGGTTTCGGGAGTGCGAGTGCACTCCTTAGTGATGTGAAGATCCATGGGGGGAGCTGAGCAGTTAGCCGCTGCTTGGCCATAGAGCTGGCATCATGGCACTGCCCAGGGTGACCGCGGGGGTTGGGACGCTCGACGGAGATGTGCGAGAGTCCGCAAATTGTGCGAGCCTCTCTGAAGATCTCCCTCGAGTTAGGAGTATTAGACAAGATAACTAAAGCTAACGGAAAGCGCCTACCGCGGTTAGAGTGCATCTTGTGCACTGCTTCAGCCGGGAAGCCCTGAGACTTAAGATCCTCGAGAATGTCTTCATTATTGAGTTCAAACGGGACGCCCCGTAGTACTGCGCGGATCTTACGCTCCTCCGGGAGGGCGTAGGTGTGATACGCGATTTGTTTGATCGACAGAAGCCTAGTGAAAGACCGGAAGTCGTCGATAGTCGCAACCTGAATTTTGATTGTTTCGCCAGCGTTGGCGGCTTTTAAGTAATTAATTTTGTGCTCTTTGCACAAGTTAGAAACCGCGGTCCAGCGCGCTTTTTCACGGAGGAAGACGGGCGGAGGGAGCTGAGGCTTCGGTGGGACGGGAGCGCAGCGCGACGCTGGCTTCGAAGGGACCGACGGAGATGCGGTCACTTCGAGTGACATGAGCGGCGCGGGGGCGGGTGTAGAAGACACCAGGGTTGGCTCGGGTGTTGAAGACACCGCGGCTTTTTTCGAACGCTTCTTAGAGCGTTTGGCAACTAACTGGAACGCGGGCTCAGGAGAACCGGTTAGGGTGGCGGCGACCGACGAAGCTTCGGACGCGGCGGAGTCTGAATCGCTCCCGGGAGCGGTACGCTTCCTACGAGATGAGCGCGAGGATGAGACCGACGCGCAGTCCATATCGGATGACGCGGGAGAGCTATACACCTGAGGGGTCCGGACGTTAGAGGCCTGAGGGGCCGGGGTTGAGGCCTGAGGGTCCGGGGACGCGATAGTTGCCTGTAAGGCATGCGTTAGTACGTCATCTGGGATGGAGATGCCGGACGCAGCGAGCGCCTGGGCGAACGACCTAAGGATGTTTACGACGCTTTGGTCCATTGGAGGGCTTGGATATGTAATGTATAAATATATAATATATGCCTAGGTTCCCTAGCAAACCTAGCACCTATTTATATAACAAATGCCTAGAGTTCCTAAATAAAAACCTAGCGAACCCTAGCGGCTAACCTCCCTACCAGCGGTAGGGGGGCTGGGGAGAATAACTTAAAACTAACCATAGTACGCCGAAGGCCGCTACCTAGAAACTTAAAAAAAGGGTACGCAGGTAAAGAGTTGACCGCGTTAGGGTCAACCTTTACCGACAGAAAGGACAAATACACACGAAAACACACAGATATGATAAAAATAAATATGAAAATAGGAGAAAAATAAATAAAATAGAGAAGAGAAATAAAATTAAAATAAAAGGACTGGTTCAGTACAAATTCGTTGTCACCGTTAAGTATCCTTTGTACTGAAACCAGACTACTTACGCTGGGCACAACACTGCACTCAGCACAAGCACAACACAACTTAGCACAGCACTTTGAAGACTAAGGGGCTTAGTCGCAAAGAAAAAATCGCACTTCGAAAGCACTCAGAGGGAGTAGAAAAACCTTGAAAACCGTAGCACGGAACCAACACGCTAAACTGTGACGTCAGTAGACTGAGCGCCACGGAATATCGGGCAGGGACCGATCAACGGAGAACGGGGTCTTGCACGTCCGCACCGCGTGGCGATCGGAGCGAGAATGAATACGAATGATGTCTGAACTAGAGGTGATCGTTGAATCAATCAACAGTTTTTTTTAACAGCTTTTCATTCGTCAACGAATTAACTATTATTCATTGATCAAATAACAGGTTGAAAATATTAACTGTTAATTTGCGTCAACGAACATGACATGCATTAAGTTCAATAGACATTAATTTATTCAATTCCAAAAAAGCGGTTGAAAATATTAACTGTTAATTTCTCAACAGTTTCTGCTCAACGAATAATTTCAATACTTCATTAATTTCTGAGAATCAACTAGTTTCCCAAAATAACACTTTCGAACGAAAAAATGCATAGAAAAGTAAACCATAAAGCGATATAAATAAGAAACACAATGCTATTTATGAAAAAAATACTTCGATCTTCAACATTTTTTTAATACAATTTTGCGCCTTATTTATCGCAGAACAACGTTTGATATGATTCAAAATCCTATGCAAGTATTTTCTCTGGCCACCGCGTCTACGACCAGGCACGTGTCGTCCGCGTGGCTTAGTTTCTTGGGATGAGACGCCAGTCATAAAATATTTGTACAGTATTATGTCAATATTAATAGGAAACACAATCGTAAAAAAAAACATTTTCGCTTGCAACCTTCAAAACCTGTTATTTAATTAACAGCTTTTTTAACCTGTTGACCATTGAGGATTAACAGTTAAATTTCATTAATCAAAAAACCGTTAATGACCCATGCCTAGTCTGAACCATTCGCCTGCGACATATGTATATTTATATACGGGGTAAGTTTTTGTACCATTCAGAAAATGGGCCCATAGACATAGACTACCATTCTGAGCAACTTTCCTCGAGATACTATAAAGCGAAAATTTAAATTAAAATCGACATTTCACACAAAACAGCCAGCTGAGCCGTATGTGGATTATAAAAAGTCTCATTTAATTTTCATTTACCCTATATTCGCGAGGTTTCTTTGATATAAAAACTCGTCCGGTATATATACAAGGTACCTATAACATAAGGGAAGATAGCATAACATAAAGGAAGCATAATACTTAAGGGTCAGTAAATATACCATTGATAGAATATACTGTAAAAGAATTGGAGTTATTGGGGCTGGTTAAAACTTTCACACATTTCAATTTTTTTACTTCAACGTCTTATTTACCTTACCTTATATTAAAGCAAGAAAAAATTTGCAAACAATAATAATAATAATGACTGTCATTTGTTCCTAACTTAGTTTTAATAATAAAAAGGCATGATCGTGGCAAGCCAACATTGGCTAATACAACACTACAACGAACACTTTATCTATGTAAATGAAAACATAATTATAAAGTGGTAAAATGTGTACAGTGTTATTGTGTGGCGAAACAAACAAAGACAATACTTTAAATTCTTAGAACGCTTAACAAAGTCGCACGCGAAAATGGACATTGTTTAACTTATGCTTTGCTAGAGGTCCCTGTGTTGCGTCACCTGCGCAAGCCCCTCATCCCGCGGGACTCCTGTGTCATGTTTATTTATTTATTTCTCTTGGTGTATAAACACCTAACATTCCAATAACATTCACAATAAAATGGTTCTTAATCTAGAACATAACCCAAAAAACAGTACACACATCATGAATAAGGTGTAAACAACATTAAAACTAATAATCATTTTAGATTAGGCCAAATGAAGCCTTAAGAAAATTTACAACGTAATTTCCAATCTGCCTTATTGTTCCAAACACAAATATCAAATTCAAATCGCTAGAAAAAAAAAAGAAATTTCAAAATAAAATTAAGTATAAAATAATACAGGTTATGAAAAATATATGTAACTCCTGAATTACGTAGCTTTCTAAAGTGACATCATTTATAAAATCGTGTACTACGTATATGTAGGTATACTATACTGATTTTGTTTTATACTTTTATAATAAAAGAAAACTAATATTTAAATAGTTTTCTCTTATTATAAGCATATATTAAGCATTAAAGAAAACTAATATTTAAATAATATGCATCCTAAACCATTCATCGGATTCATGCGAAGGTTCAAAACAAATACTTCTAGCGAGCAAAACCAGCGCCCAAAAACTAGTACATATTCAAAAATAATAATTTTAATTCCACGTCTGCCTGAATTCTAAGAAAAATTATCAAATTTCTTTATCAAAAAGAAACATAGTTTTTTTCGGCAGCAACGCATCTTCTTAATTTATACTGAAACATTTGTAAAATTTATTATTTTGGGCGTTTTACATTTGCTGCTTCGGTAATATCTAAATAGGTAAATAAATCACTGAAACTGTATATGAAAGTTAGATATACTTATATAAAGTAACAAAAAAACTTAAATCATTATAGTTTTGTGTTATAAGTGAAACAGAGGTTCTTACGTCACGCACTGGATAAATTCAAACTACTCTATTGCCTATGCCTATATTACCAATTAGTTTATTAAAATTTTTTTATTGATAAACACCAGACAGAGTTAAACCTTGGCCGCAGACAAGAACTCCTCACTAGCGCCTCGGTCGGATCAGTCGCAAAGCTCGAGTTAGTATTCATGAAACTACTTTGGCATTTCGTATTTAAAAGAGACGTCGTTTTAATAAAGCGTACTGAAATAATAAAAGCGTTTAGTTTACTCGCCATAAATATACATAACCTATTTATTCTGTTTGATTTTGTGAAAGTAATTGTATAACCAACTTGGGGGCTTTCATAAAGTTAATAATGTTTCTTCATTTTTGAAGGGTTAAATTTTTTTATAGACATTAAGTAAGCGGCATGGGATCGAATCCCGCTTGGATCGGAAAACGTGATTAATCAAAATCAGCATAAATATTTATTCATTGTTCTAAAGATTTTAATATAGGTAATACAATATCGTTAGGGGTAACAATTTGTAACAGCAACTCAAAGTATTTAAAGTATTAATTGAAAGTTCATTAAAACCCGCGCGCTTCCGCCGCCGCCGAGGGCAACGATGGCCGCCATAACTGCGTTAGCGTCTTGTAACCACATTACTGCTGGAATAGCTACGAAATTTTCACTCACTGCGACAAAGATTCAGCCCGCAGGGAGCCTCCCTGCGAAAGCCCCCGCAAGCCCTTAATGGATATTTATTATGTTTATGAATCAGAGCTAAATGTTTACCCGCTGTTTAAAATTATACTGAAAAATACATTCTAATAACCTACATCTTTCTGTACAATATAATACAAATAAACTTATTCTACGGAATACTTCTACCGAAATAAAAGTTTCAAACACTTTGATGTTAACCAATGTTCAATTGAAAAAATATAAATACTCGTATATTATATTTGTGTTGGGGCGTGAATCATAGAACGCTGGTGTAATGTTAAAAAAGATAAATTAATTGACTTGTAAATGGACATGAGTGTAAACAGCTCCTCGTGCGTCAACGACAGGCTTCCTGGAACACTTCACTGGTGCGGGATCCAGCGGGATGACTAGTGCCGGCGCCGGCAAGGCACCGGCCTGCGCAACCGCCGGCGCCGACGCCGTCAGCGTCCACTTGACGCCCTAGTTCACTGCTAACCCATCGATCAAAATAGATCTATTCGACACAAGTACAATCTGTCTGCCCATTACTTCAACGAACAAAACAAATGTTTAGAAATGTCCAAAAGAACATCCAGATCCAAGAATAAACCAGGAAATATTTGAATTAATCGGGTCACATATCTGTCATCAATGGTGTGGCAATGGTGACAGTGCGGTGACCTTGAGACTAGTTGCTATAAATAGTGGACGCGGAGCAGCAACGCCGGCGCACGCACATGAGGTCGACAGTGCCGCCACATCCACACATGTCTCGCCCGTGACTTGTTTTCATTTCAAAATTCTAAACACATCAACTCGCACGCTTCCATTAACTTCAGCGACCACTCGAGGCTCGGATTACAAATGAATCGCAGTTAAAAATGAAACTGTGTTGATTGAAGTGAATTGTTTCCCTGAACAAATCCCACGAGAGAGTAGCTTGTATGAACGTTTGTTTTGACGAAGCTATCACATCAAAGAAGGCGGAGGAACTCGAATGCTGAGGAGAACGTCTAGACACCAACGCAATTAGCGGACATGCTTTTGCAACATTTGCTTGCACGCAGCATCGTCAATTATAATATAATTATAATCTATACAGTCTGAAAAACTCATTACTATATTATAGGATGACTGAGTGGTGCAGTGGTAAGTAGCCTTGCCTCATACGCCGAAGGTCCCAGGTTCGAGTCCTGGCCGGGGCATTCATTTGTGTGATGAACACAGGTGTTTGTTCTCGGGTCATGGTTGTTTGTATTTATATATGTATGCTTATTCTGGGTTCCCCCCAGTTCGCTGTATGGTCATCCATAACACAAGCTCTGCTTACTTTGGGGCCATACAGTTGGTGTGTTTGTCTGGGGATTTATTTATTTATAGGTACTGATTTTTTTTAGACACGCGCAATGATTCCATGGTGTCTACTAAGAAATTTTCACTTTTCAATCTTTACGTGTCCTTCACGAAATTACTGTAAATAACATAAGATGCTATGCCTAGTTTTAAAAGTAAGCAAACAATTGAATGATACCTTCAATCAAGTAAATGGCAATGTAATGTCAACAATCGGTAAGAAATAAAATCTACAGTTGGCCTCAGAAAAATGCAAACATTTTTGTAACTATTCAAATCACAATATCCAACAAAATGTCATAAAATAACCTGACATGTAGACGTCCATTTGCATTCTACAGTTACTAAAAACTTCCTGAAAATTCTGTCTACTTATCGTGGGATCCTTAAATGACTCACAACATAAATCTTAAACCTTGCATCCCATAAAAAAGAAGATACATCTTTACAGATGTCAACGTAACATACAGTATCTCAAAGAGCATAAAATATTCAGTACAATCACACGTGTAAATAAGTAACGTTTCTGCGTTCTGATTGGACCGCTTTCGCCGCCGCCACCACGCCGCTCTCGTACCTAGTAGAATAAAAGATATCTAATGAATAAAATAAAACTCATTAGAACTACTCCGTGCATTATTTCTTTATCTTTGTAAATTGTGGCTGGTACAGTCGGGAGAATTGGTTTCACATTCGAATCCTACGAGTATGTAGTCTCGTCGTCGCCTAGCTTACGGGCGCCTACACAAGACCAAACAACAACGATTGCCGCCCTTAGCAGTTAGGGCCTCCATCGAGTGCCACGTGTGTATATCACCAGCTGTATCTTAATGTACCTAAGAGTTTACGTTATGTAAATGACGACATTTATAGGAAACTGAGGATATTCCAGAATTAATAAAAGTACAAATATACAAAGAAAAAATATACGACTCGTTAAGAAACACCTATTATTACCAGTATCCAGACTCTCTTCTTTCAGAGCCGGAGATAACCACGTAGTTAGGCATAATGTGAAATTAAACAGGTTAGATACCTACACACTACAGTAGAACTCATGAACTTACTGGCCCACTTCCCCACTTTGCTTATACTATAGCTCAAACGCAATACACCTACAACAATAACCCGAAAAGCCACATTTAAGTAAATGTCTATATTGTTGAACCGAACAACACAAATCAAAGTATTGTTGTGCTTTAATGAACATACGATCAGATGAAATGCATTTTTAAAGGTACCAAGTTATTGAAGACGCGTCGCGTTCTTTAGCAGCAATCAATAAAAGTGCACTTAATTCACCTGACCTCCCTACGTCGCATCCACTCAATGAGTTCACAGCATCACTCACGTATATTTTATTATCATATAGCGGAGAGTGATACAAAGATATTACGTATGTTTCACGAACGATATAATTAGTATTGAAGCGCTAACATACATTTGGCATTGCAACATGCTAAGACTTTAATACATAATGAAGGCTTTCGGTGTCGAAACTACTGGGTACCGAGGTCAGAAAATTCATTGTTAAGTTCTGGACTTGAACAGGTCTTAAACAAACAACGTATTAAAAAGAATTATACAAGTCAATGTATTTTTAAAATATCTGGCCCAAAGCCAAAAGCGCTAAGAAATCTACCAATAGTAGGTATTACTGTATTTCATTTAAAAAAAAAAACAAGAATAAATAAACTCAGGAATAACCGAATTACGACACAGGATTCAAACCTTTACCTTTCAGCTACTATGATTAATACGAACAAAGATGACATGCTTACTTTCGTAACACATTGATTACTATTTCACCTAACCAGAAAAAAATTTTA
Organism: Marasmarcha lunaedactyla; assembly: GCA_923062675.1. Classification (NCBI taxonomy): domain Eukaryota; kingdom Metazoa; phylum Arthropoda; class Insecta; order Lepidoptera; family Pterophoridae; genus Marasmarcha; species Marasmarcha lunaedactyla. The sequence continues at coordinate 5,583,160 of OV281349.1, forward strand.
GAACATTATAACTATGTTTTTAATACCGATTTCGTCGTTGCCACACAATTTTTGGCCCCGGGAAATTCACCCGTAAGTGAAAGTTACAAGTGTCATCCATAAAAACAAACAATAATTTGACGATAAGTTTTACATTAACCTAAACTCGATCTGTTTGAAGTTGTTACAGCTAATGTTACACACTTCTGTAATTTTACGAGCTATTACATTTTTGGTAACATAAATAGGTACTTATATGAAATAACAGTGTCGCTCTCTTGTTTTACCAGCAAATTATTTTCTTACCGCATTACAGTATTTCACGGTATTATGGCGGCGGTTCCAAAATACGAATGTAATCGTCAGCCACAACAAAAGAAACTTTACTACATTAGTAACTAAACCGCACCTAAATAACTCGATATTAAATTATATATAGCTGCTATTCGAGCTCGTTTTCTAACAAAAATCGTAAAATAAAAAGAAATGAAAACTTGGATTTACTGCGGATAATGTAGTCCTGAGAAAGTTTCTATTAAAACTTCAATTAATAGATTCAAAAGCTCTGCGACTATTTGCAAGCGCTTTTAGAGCGGTTAATTTAAAACATCTTTTGAATCGGACTTGGAACCCGGGACCCTGTGTCGTCTCTTTGGGGTGAGATTATTAAGTGTGTACTCGACTGCTATTAAATAATACATTTGATTTCATAGAAAATGTAATATGTTGCGAATTCTGGGGTTGGGGAGCGTCACCCTAAGAGAGAAGGGTGCTAGTATTGTAGTTATATTTTTTTAAATCATTACTTATTATAGTTGCCAACATCTTTAAGTATGTACATTACTAACAATACATTTATGTCTGCAATTGTTTCATTAGATGCGTACGGTATAACTCTTGAACGGGCTGGATTAAACATTTTATTATTCTTGAAATAATTTTGTGTTTGTTTATAAAAAATAAGTAGAAGTATATTTAATTTAAAAAAATGTATGGATTAGATATATTCTAAACAGAAGTAATTTGTACGTTTTATATCTTTGTAGATAATCGAAATCACTACGAAACCGATATTACTAATTGTTCCTACGTTAAAAAGTTACACTACATATTTATACATGACCTGGTGAATATTCCAGTCATGCGGATGACAGCGCGCAAAACTGGAAGTTAACAATGATTTCGTAATAATTCATATACATTACAAGGACTAACGTAACCCTGCTATTAAAAACGACCATACAGCTTAATGACAATGATACAGTAAAACTTTATCGTCAATTAGAGGCTTTCTGCGCCCGGTTTACGAGGCTACTTGCATCTGTCTGAGCCCTATCACTCTTATATTGCATCCATCACGTATCAATGACATGTATAGAGAAACAGCTAGGTATCTCACTCTACAAAACTATGAAAAAACGATGACGCAAGACAAATCTAACTGAATTTTACTGAGTGAACTGTGGTAGTAGAGTTGGTCTCGTCGGGAGGGGGGTACTACTACAGTCCCTCTTTAACTACTATGACTACTATTTTAACTACTATAATTAATCACGTGCACCTACGTGGTTGTGTTCCGTCCAAAGGTAAGCAACAGCCAGTGCAATTATTGGAACAAAGGCAATGTCAACTAAAGCCTACGGCCGGGACGCGTCATTAATCGATAATCAATAAGTAACAATATAACTAATCAATAAAATCTACGCTTAAAAGATGTCTATGGGCACGGATTCCACTTACCACTTATACACCTGGTATCGCAATAATGTAAATGTATAATGTAGCTTGGCGTGACTTCGAATGACAATTTTGGGAAATGAAGCCATACGGGTGGTCAAATAATTAAAAAACAAAAAAGGTATTATTATTAAATATTCTTAACATCTTAAATTTATCTTTATCAAGTCTTAAATTTTACATTCTATATTTATCAGGTAAGAATCGAACTTTGAAAAGTCGCCCTTTGAGAAACTGAGTTCGTAACCTTTTTTTTTATAAATAGCAACAGGAATTACAAACAGGAAAGATTTGTGTGTATGTTCGCAACCGAAAAACTCTCAAAATGCTCAACTCAATAACTTTCCCACCGTTTCAGGAAGCTACATTAGTCAAACATTTATACTTCTCTTTGCATAATGTATTTTCATGCAAATTATTGTCAGGCAATTTTAATAGGTAACATCTGACAATTCATCAAAATTCAACAACGTAACCTTGTAATGGCGGGCATAAAATAATATATTATTATCGTTTTGTTAAAACTGCACAATTGCTTAACTTTTTTCAATTATTACATATTTATTGTGATAATGACCGATACGAGTAATTTTACGATTTGCTTTCACTAATAAACCATTCTAAACATAATAAACAATTTCTGATCTAAAGAACTGAACGCCGTTACAGTGTTGCGTCGTTAACCCTTTTACTTTTTAAACACTAGGGATGTTACTCTAAAAATTGAAAGCTGATAAGTTTAATCGAATGCAATGATTACTTGTGAAGAAATATCACCATAAATTAATAACCACGTTGTGATTACAATAAAACATAATTATATGTATTATTCTTTAAACTAACTATAAAAATACAAAAAATAACTAAATAGAAAAATCATTGATGTTAGGTACAATTTCGGTTGGACGTTGCTGGCAACACCAGTGCCTGTTGATGACGCCATGTCATGTCGCCATTACATCACGCAGTCTTTTGCCGTTGTGCGAAGTGACTGCGTTTTTGGTGTGCTCTCTGTTATTTTCTTCTGACCCGGCTTTTTTATTAGACTGATCTTACTGACTACGTTTACCTGGCTGTAAATTGGACTCCGATTGCTTAACGATCAGTAAACAAGAATAACATTACAGTCTTACCATGTCGAAACGCTAAACAGTCAATCTCGCGAACTAGTGGTGAAATTGTACAATTATTTTGAACGTGAATCAGTTAACGATGGGCCTCTTTTACCATTGACACAACGCGTTGGGAATAGGGCAGAGGACAGTAACTCAAATTCTGAAAGAAAAATACGGACCATCAGGCTCAGAAGATAATACTTTACGTACACCGAAAAAAAGAAAGAGGGACAAGAAAATTGTTGGCGTTGGTAATTTTGATGCTGCTGCTATTCGCAACCACATTTATGGATATTACTCGAGAAAAGAATATCCTACACGGGAAAAGGTAATGAGTTCCTTAAAATACGCAGGCTTATTTTTTGGCGACAAATCGTCTCTATCAAAGCTTTTGAAATCGATTGGCTGTACATTTAAAAAATCTGACAAGCGAAAAATCCTGCTAGAACGCTACGATATTATTTTGAAGAGAGTAAAATTCTTACGTCAAGTAAAGAAAATTGCAGATTGGGACAGTGTCGTGTTTATTGACGAAACATGGTTGAATGCGAACCATACAGTTTCGCGGACATGAATCGATGATACAGCGGCCTCCACCTCAAAAGTTCCATCGGGAAAAGGAGTCCGACTTTATATGTCACGCGGGACCAGCTTCTCAAGGTTTTATTCCAGACTGCCTCCTCCCATTCGCCTCTAAAACTACAAGTGATTACCATGAGGAAATGAACTTTGAGGTTTTTAAAGAGTGGTTTGAGAAGCTGCTAGTCAACTGTATTAAAAGTTGAGTTCTTTAATCTGGTAAAAGCAACTAAGCCGTCCAAGCTCCGCTATGTAATCGATGAACCAGCCCTAGAGCATGGACACGAAGTTATTCGATTGCCTCCCTTCCATCGCCAGTATAACGCCATCGAGCTTATTTGGGCACAAATAAAGGGTCATGCAGCGCGGAACAATACTAAACCACCTTCAGTACGCCTAAAATGCGTAAAAACTGCGTGTGCAGAAGTCACTACAGAAGACTGGAGAAAAGTCGTAGAGAAAACAAAGAAAATAATTTTACAAAATTTTGAACGAGATGTGAGAATAGACAATATTATTATTGAAAATGAATTAATAATATCTCTGAGTGCTGACAGCAGTGATGAAGGTAAAAATACTAATAACAGTTCTGATAGTTCAACTGAATAAATGCAATTTCTTTGTTATATTATGTACTATTAGACGGCCTGTTTCGTGTGGAGGTAAGTACCCTTGCCTTCCATGCCAGAGGCCCCGGGTTCGAATCCTGGTGGGGCAGATATTTTATGATATTTGCTTTCTAGTCATGGATGTGTATGTATGTTTATTTAAGTTTATTTCAAATAATTATAAATGAAAAAAAAAAAATATCTATGTGTGTTTATAATATTTCTTAAGTTTATTTATCCTTTATCTAGTTTCCATAACACAAGTATCTATCAAAATATGATACTTAATTTGGGCTAGATAATGTGGTGTGATCGTTAGAAATATTATTATTATTATTACTTGTCTTGTTTTGCTCCTTAAATTTACGAAAGAAAAAATAATAATGGGACAGGGATTCGCCTGACGATTTTTAAAATTCACATTTGTTTCAAGTCCGTATCGATTCATTTACTTTAATCGATATTTTTAAGCAGGTCACCTCACTTTGAAGATAAAATTGACAGACGTCTAATGTTACCTATTATAATGGCCTGACTAATAGCTAAGGAACATTTTGGAAACCCGCACAAATCACCCTACAAGTCTTTGTGTCAGTACTAAGGGGTAATGAAAACGAAAGTTTAAAATTACTGAAAATACGATTTTAACAGCTGTTTTACAACTAGCAAGGTACATTATTTCAAAGTACAAAACCACCAAAATATCTATATATCGGGTGAAAAGATTCAAGTCGACAGTTGAGAAACGTTAAGCTTGAATCGGGTACATGACAAATTTTTTTTTATTTCATATTTAAATAGTTTATCAACAGTAAATAAATATTGCAAAAGTAACAGTATGTTTACAACCAATAGTTTTCTAGATACAGCGATATGTTCGAGGAGCCGCTGCGAGTCGCCGAAAAACGCTCCATACAAAACGGTACTGAGCTGTGACGTCACGACTTGTGAATCATACTAAAATTGTATGGGCGTTTGGATAATATATATAATAGCTACGTAGATAATGCGTTTACATGCATACTGTCATAGTAAAAATTGTTATGTTTAATGTCAGTAAGCTAATGATATTTAAAAATTTAACATATACTATAATAAGTTTTTGCTTCTTTTTTTAAGTTTTCAAATCTATATAATTTCGATATAACATTCAAAACTATATTTTTCAAAACATTGTACCTGTCAAAATAACTAATATTTTATAAATCAATTACAAAAACTTGCATTTTTAAATTGTGTCATCTACCCAATTCTTAAAGCCGTTAAAAGTTACTACATATATAAACGTAATCTGAACGCCGAGAAGCATAAATTATTCCTACCCCATCTCAGAGAAATGCACAATCAACGGAGCGCGCAGTGACACTCTCGGCATTTCGAGTGAACTGTCAAATAGCTTCACTTTGTGCAGTTAGGTAGTCTTTAACCAAATAAGCTGCGACCTTGCTTTGAGAATCTACCCTTCAAAACACCTACGCAGGTATATGTTGGTTGAATTATTTATCATGCCAAGACAACTAAATATTTATATAAAGGCGAGCAGACGCATTTTAATTGCTTGTTTAAGTAACCTTAAAGTATAAAAATACAACCTAAAATTAAAAGTATAAAAACAAGTGACTATATCATCTACTAGACGGAGCCCATTAGAAAATTACAACGCAACAGTTCGTTTTTTTGGTCCGAATCTCCAAGGTACGGAATAACTGCCTCCTTCTATTTTCCGGGAAAGTACAATTCCAGGATTTCCAAAAGTAGAGTGAATGACTCTCGGACAGGCGTTTAATATACTCTTCACCTCCACTATCCATCAAGTGAGACGGAAGACCAACCTGCCAATCGTCGATAAAAAGAAGTATGTTTTAAATTGAGCTCAATGCGTCTGTGGAAGAATTCCAGCTTCATATACTCTGGTATCTGTATCCCAACGTTGAGTTATGAACATAGAAAATTGTTAACAACATTCTAGAGGCCCAGGAGCTTCCATCGCGTGATCTGATCACACGGAAATTTCGAAACTGTAGCTTATGTTACTTATGGGTAATTTACCTGGCTTATGGTGAGAGAATCTTTAACACTGGTCCAGTAATTTTAGAGTTTATCGATTTCATATAAACAAACTGACAAACCCTTCCTTCTTAGAATAATAGTATAGATTCATCTCTTTATTTTTTTGTATCTGGGTCGGTATTTCGGTCTCTTGCATTTTTGATTAAGGCTTTATGATTGCTGGGATTTCAATATGTATGCACTTAAAGTTGGTGTGTATGTCTCCATCTATAACACAAGCTCTGCTTACTTTGGGGGCATTATGTTGGTGGGTTTGTCTGGAAAATTGTTTATTCTTTCATATCCGTTACATCAAATTGTATCAAACGATACAATTTCTTACAGTCGTACTAAGATAATCCATTCTCCTACCATAGAAACAGCAATAATCGCATCGAGACGATAGTAAAAGACAAAAGAAAATGATATTATCTTCGTCTAACAAGTTTATCTCCCGCTCAAAGTGCTATCTGTTAAGTTACTCCAGGAAGTCTTGTCGCTAGATCTTACTTCCTTTATTTGGTTTTAAGTGACCCGGGAAATTGTTCTCAGGAGGAATCGCTTATTCCATTTTGTCGGATGGTAAAATACAAAATATTAAAAAAATTATAAAGATATATTAATATTACAATGTATGCAAATCAAATAAAATTATAAAATTTAAAATTAATTGCAAGCCGTGTCATTTAAAAGCATTAGATACGTTAATAAAACATTTCATAGAGGGCCGATTGTTCAATGCTTAGATAAATTTTATCTTAGGATTAAATTTGACACTTTTCATGCAAAATGTAAATGTCAAATTCTCAAAACTATTCTTCTGATAGAAGTTATCTGAGCATTGATCAATCAGCCCTATAACGAAAATAAACTCCAATTTATTATTTATCCAAAATAAACATTTAAATTATCGGTATTATAATCTGCAATGATGTCCTTCAGTGTTATTAGTACGTATTCATCTTCTCAAATCGTTTCATTATCTATAACAAAATACATAAACAGCGAAACATACAGCTGGAGTTCATGATAGAATTTTAAGACGCTGTTAGTGTCAGGAACTGTGTAAAATTGACGTCTGTGCATAAACTACTGCTCAATTAGATCTGACCTTTCATGATATTTGGAATAGATTAGTAGTTGTATTTCGGTTAAATAACTAGCTTTTGATCACATCTTTACTTGCTTTTACTTGCAAAAGGTGTTTTTTTTTCCAATATACCTTTACGTTCATCTGTTTCAGATAATCTCTCGTACGCAAGGGGCTACATGCCCTTAATTTCATTTATTTTATTATTTTTTGTAATAGCTGTGTAAGTATGAATACAATCTGTGAGAGATTCATTTACGGTTAATAAATACAGCCCATTGACAGACAAACGGCGGATAAGCTGTCAGCAGGCGCCTATTAACAGGGTTTCGTGGCACCATTTTGTTACGGAACCCTGGTTTGTGAATTATTATTGTGTTCAAAAGCCGCGATGTATAAAATCTTTTTGAGTACACAACTTTTTATAAAATATCTAAGTTTGTCTCCGATCTCATTTAATGACAGGCATCAGCAGACTGCTATGACGGACGGCCCATCTGGCCAGGGATCTGCGGCGCCGACTCGATCTCGTTCACTCCAATTTACGACGCGAGGTTCGCACTCAGCAGCCACATGCCTGCACCATTAAACAAACATCACTTTTACGAGTTACTTTCAGATGCGGTTTATGGATACCCTCGATATTCTCGCACGATGCATTTACTCTTTCATAGCCGGTAAAGCTGACGAGCTCGCGGTACACCTGAAGGCAAGAGTCAAATGACATTGGCTCCCTCTGATTGACAATAAAAATATCACTCATGTGAAGTTTCTTGCCAATTCTTCACGAAGGGCTTTTAAAAATGAGCCTTAATTATATAACTGCAACAATAACAAGCAATTGTCTTTGTTAAATAAAGACAATTCATTTCATCATTAAGGTTTTGATTGAAATTTGCATTCTGCTGCTAAGATAGTAAAGATTGTTTTACCGACCCTACACAAACAAGACCTATTACCACCAAACGTCTCTCATCGAGCGCGTTGCAGCAAAAGTTTGTAGTGCCGCGTCGCGTTGCGTCCCGTCGCATTGCAGCGAGCCTCGCAGGACACACCTACAATGCAGAATCCATATAGGACCAGCTACGATGCGGAAATAGCGATAACCTATTCTATAGACTCTTCTATAGACTTCACACAAATCAATACTGACTTAACGCGGTTTTCAAGGAACGCTGAAGTTTCTGCGTGGGTTTTTTATACTACGAAAATAATATTATGATTAAATTCTTTCATTTATTTCTTTTATGTTATCAATTTAAAACATAACTTTTATATGTATCTATACTCTAAATATTTATCTACAGAAAATTGATAAAAGTTATTTCCGTAATAACATTGTTCACATCAAATAGAAAACATTTCATTAATTTAAACTTTAAAACAAACAAAATAAAAACCAACACATTTATACTTAGCTACGTATTTATTTATTGATAGTTAGAGTAACACCATGTTATAAATATTTTATGCACCTAATGTGGTATTTATACAGAGCGCTAACAAATCTATTAGTTTCTTAACATGTTTAAATACAGAAAGCCATTAAAATAAATAAATAAAGTGCCTACAGCCAAACTCAGGAAACTAGAAATCGTATAACCGAAACAAAATTACTTTTCGCTAAACATACCAATTTACCAGGGCAAGACAAACTTTAAATTACTTTATACTTCACTTGAAGACATCTAAGGCAGCTGGAAAATTAGTCCACCTTAGGCGACAGCTTAAATAAAACATTATAACAGCCTAGATATTTATTTAGCGGTAAATAGCTTTAAGTTCAAATTTTTTAAGACTTATTGAACGCGTCTATTTCGCTTTACATTAAAGTGAACGCGGCGGATCAAAGCGTGACGCCACAGCTCAACATCAGCCGGAACACATGCTTGAATTCAGAACTGAGAAGAAAACACAAATAGGAGTGATAAATAAGTCATCGCGCGACACAAATAGCGTCGCCTCGTTAGTACGTGAAAACTGCGGAATTGCGAACGGCCCTGTTTTTCTTTTATCCGTAGTAAATCATTGTGATGTAACCTTTCAAATGTATTGGCCTGTGGGCGGGATGGGACTTCCGAGTGTTAGGAGATTGGAGGCTTTGGAGCGTCGGGATGAGAACCCTCGACTTGTCGATGCTCGCGTCACTTGACCACTAAACTGGTGTTTAGCAGCGGTTTTGGAGAAAATATTTGGTGTGAACCGTTTACTATGAGTGGATATTACGAAGTTCGTGATGGACATCGTAGAAGTACATAACTATAATAATTGCAACAATAGAAAATAATAATAAGGAAAACAATAAACAAGGTACCTAGTAAATTACAGAAAACGCTTTATTTTATTATATTTAATATTTGTGTCATTTCATTTACTCTTTGATTTTGAAGTATGTAATAATTTGTCGGCGTGAACAGTAAAAATCTGTAAGAAAAAGTGTTTTACTCGTAAAGTATTGTAATGTTAATGATGTTGAAATGTAATGCTAAACTCTAATAAAAAAAAATTAAGGAATATGGTCTAATTAAAAAAAGAAGTAGATATACACTTTTATCAACATTTTACTAAAATTCTGAATTCTAGAAGTACAGTCAATTTGGGTAACTTTGAACATTTTTTAAAGTTTTTGAGGTATTACATCTGATTTATATTTATTACACCTTTATTTTATTGAATGAACAATGTCCTTTTGAATTGGTTTGTTTTTATAACATGATGAATTTACGGAAAAAGCAATAGAATTACGCACAATTTTCCCCAAAAGTCAAATTTAAAGTTATGAGTTTTGGGTAACTTTGAATATATTTTTATAGGATGTAAAAACCTTTAATATTTTAAGGATTGAGTATAATTCAATGATCTATTTTTATTAAGGAAAACCTAATCTATGAAAAGACATCTACACTGATGTATAAATGTGATAGATCGCTTTGTCTTGCCTTATAAATCAAGGTAGACCTATTTGGTGGAAAAAAATATTGTTATGAGAAATGAGCAACACTATGCGCGTATTTAAAGTTACGCAACATAATATTTTTATGATACGGGTAACTTTGAACTATTAAATATAATCCAAATAACTTCGATTTTGAAAGCACTCAAAACTTTATCACTTTCACACAATATTTTATATCAAAAACGGAAAACGATTTCACATTGATAATATATAAACTACATTTTACAGAAAACACGAAAACATAGGTACCTGTTTACTGTAAGTTTTATATTTTTAATCTCGATTTCAATTAATAAACACCTCCATCAACTTCACTACGGAAAGGCGGGTATTCTATAAAATTATGACATTAAGAGTAACTTTGCAGTTGCCTCAAAACATTTTGGTAATCCGTTTTACGCAGTACCGATATTGAAACAGCAAAACGTTCCTATGTAAAAAATTATAAATATTTTTCACAATTCAATTCAAAGTTACCCAACATATACGTACATAAAACGCAGCATTCCCACGTCGACAACTAATCCTAAAACACAAGTTGCTGCACATCTTCATATAGTAATGTAGCATGTTGGGTTTAGTTTACGAGCCGAGAATTCAGCCGCAGCCACATAAACATCCCGCACGTGTACGCCAATTTGAATTAAATAAATACGGATTAAATATAAATGTAGCGTACAATATAAATATAACATCCTGTGGAAGATCGGGGGCACGGGTAAACTTACATCAGCATAAAGTTGCTTTGAGTAAAGTAGGCATTACGGGTGGAAAGCAGTACCCGGGTCCTGTCACGTTTTGTTTTTACGGTATGTGTGCACTGGGTGTGAGAATGTTAGCGAAGCCGCGTTCGTGGCGGTCGCGTTCCCTGCACGCCGCAGCGGCGACCAAAGCAATCAAAACTTAGGAAATCATAAAACTATATTTCAGGTCAGGAGGTATGCTAAAACGAATAAAATTGATGTTCTTAGGGATATAAAATTAATGTTTATTTAGCGATCATCGATTTTTCAGCTTATGAACCTGGAAAACGATCGCCAAACCGTTCTGATGTAAAGACTCGTGCACACCAAGAGACATTGTTCATCTTAGATTACAGCTTTTCTACAATGAGGTTTCCTAATATTGCTATTTACGCAGATTAAATATAGCGCGTTTCTCTACTGTCTGCCGAAGATGTGGTCTATCGCCCTACGGGTGAAGTTCATTAGAACGTCATAAAACAACAAGGTTGAATTTTCTTTGTGATAATAATTTGACAGTTGAAGTGCATTCCCACTGTGGTTGGCGGAGTACAAGAGCTGAGCGGACTTTCAAATAAAACATATGAACACTCGGCCCCGAGCCGGACGGAACGGTGAGTGAGGAGCAGTGAAGCGAAGGGTAGCAGGGAGCTGTGGCACGCCGGGGCGGCGGCGAAGAGTAGACTTGGGCAGTCAATCTAGCAGTACTCACACTGTTCCGAACATCTGCTTCCAAACCTTCACCTTTTAGTAGAGAAAGATATAAAACCAAAGACTGAATTTAACTGACCGGGCCACTGCAGCTTCGGTCCGCTTTGCTGCGCAGCGCTAACGGTGTTCAAATGCGAACGTAGGAAGATGATGTAGAAAGGACCGGAATGATAAATCCAAAAAATCCAGTAAATCTTCTTTATTAGTTTTAGAAGTAGGGCATCTATAACAAAAAAAGGCCTGTAAACAATAATAACCAAATATAATAACAATAATAAATCCCAGACAAACACACCAACTGTATGACCCCAAAGTAACAGAGCTTGTGTTATGGATGACCGTACAGCTAACTGCGGGGAGCCCATAATAAACATACATATATAAATACAAAAAACCATGACCCGAGAACTAACATCTGTTTTCATCACACAAATGAATGCCCTAAAGGGACTTGTGATGTTGGATGATTAATTATTTCAAAGTCGACATCGGAGATGTTTTTGTCTTAAGATTTCATCTCTATATTCGTGCTAATTTTTGTATTAATTCGATTTGAAATATGTTTTTTCCGATAAAATAAATGTAATTATAAAACATTGTTCCCAGCAACAATATCAAGTGATATCATCTCCACATCGTTTGTTGACTCTGACATTCTGCGTCAAAGTTTAAAAGAATACAATAACCGCCAATAAAGCTTATCAATTACAAAGAAGCTTTACGTTGTCCGAGGGCCAACGTACATTACAACTGTACTGTGGACAGTTAACACTCTACACTATTATTCTCCGCTCCGCTCTGCCCAGCTCCACTTCGGTCTTACCTTACACACCACTCATAGAAATGAAATTAAATGAAATACTTATTTCTCAACATTGACAATTACTTGTTCTTATTGACGTCAAATAAAACATGACTCTACCACCAGTTCGGAAATACCTTCGTGAAGAAGAACTGGCAAGAAACTTCACGGGTAAAGTCTCAACCTTACAGCTATTTTGTTTACACAGGAATGTTTTTTCATGAATGGGCTCTAGTATATAGGCATTAATTATAAACACTTTCTTTACATGTACTTGCACTTACATTATCTTCCGTTAATTCTTAACACACCTGAGTGCTTAAGTTGTTATTCCATCAATCAAATGAGCATGCACTTCAGTACCTAAAACCGGTGCCTCCCTGAAGAATCAGAAACTAAGAACCTTCTAGAAGTAAAAATACAGATAGTTAGTATTAAGACTTTTTAAAACATACTTTAGTTAAATACAACTGTTGAAGGCACTTAATACCGACTTATAAAAGTAGGTTTATCCTCTATTAAAGCTCGTTAAGTCATTGACGATTTCCGGCTCGTTACTTAGCAGGAACCTCTAAGTGGCCAATAAAACTCCTTCAGCATCCCTTCATCAGAACTTCGCACATTTACTCAGCGATTACCATTGGATGGCATGCGGGAAGGGAGAGATATGACTGTTGGGTGCAAACTGTTGGTAACTTTCACTTGTTTTGTATATATATTTTTGATATTTAGTACGTACCAATGTAGAATCTGCTGAGAAAGGCCTATCTGGACAGACATAGCTGTTTGACTGGAGCGTAGAAAATTTGGACAATTGTAATTGTATTCAGTCACACTTCAACTTGACATAGTATTTTTAATAATAAATATTTAATTCTTTAAATAAAAAATACGTACGGCATAAAGTTAACTGTAATTTAAAAGGATATCTATATATTTTTATATATCCAATTAGCGTGAACTTATCTATATACATGTATTAATAATAAGAAGTTGATAATTAAAATAAACAGTTTTCTAGAATGGTAAGTTATTGTTCTTAGTTTTGAAGTAACGCATGTCATCCATTTATAATACCTATGTTATTAATTCGCGTACTCAACCAAAATACAAGTCATGGTTCAATTACTTAAATTAAGTCACCTACTCCTCTCGTGCTTCCACCGATTTTATTAACCGTACACAAAAACCACAAGTACGGTTAATAGCCGTCAATCGGCTGTCGGCTTAAAAGACAAAAAACCTTAATTAACCTGCATGAGAAGCAATCTCGGTGATTTTTTGCGTAAATCACCGAGTACAGACGGGTGAAGGCGGGGGACGGGGGAGGCGGGGAAAGGTAGAGCTACTGTATACCTTAGAGACTAGTACAATCACCGAGCAAACAGCCTTACGACCACTTACGTTGCACGGCAAACACACGGCACGGCGACGGCAAACAGTCGCGCCGCCGCCGCATCGGCCGACGACCTCACCCTGCGACCAAATTAAACATTTTTGCGCCCAAGTTCACGCAACACTCAATGATTTACAGCTGACTCCGAGAACAACTCGATACTTCACACAAGTAGCAGAATAGTCTGAAACTATTTCGGATTTATATTTACGACTTGGCTCACGAGTGGGGACGTTATTATTTTGCGTTGAAACTTTGATTTCGGCTCTCGTCGTTCGTCTAATATTTTTATTGCAATAATATGTCTTCCACATCGTAGAGCAGAAAAATCAAACGAGACACCGCAAGTAGGGATTAACATTTAAAAAAAATTCTTATTCATATCTGTAGATATGTTCTGTAAACAATATTGTACATATATCAAGACAACGAAAGGAATATAAATAAAATAAAAAATATAAAGAATATAAAGGAACATATATCTAGGGCAACTAATTCTAAAACTCTAAAAAAGTATTTACAAAGAGATATAACATTGGGTTGGCTACAAGTTGAAAGAAAACAAATGGATACAATGCTATGTCAAATATTTATACAAATACAATTTTATTCATGGTTTCGTGCTAATCGAAAAAAAGAAAGAATAATATCTAAGTACATATTTCATCTATCTGCCGTATGTACAAAATACAACAGATCATCATTTTCTGGACTCCGCTTGGAATATACCCACGTGACATCGACGTGACACTTAACATAGAACGCCACATCGACCTACCGGCCCTCCACTGACAAAAGTATCTATTTACTGAAATTATACATCGTGTGTTATATAAATTTATATATTTTTGACAATATATTTTCAGTCCAATTTAGCTTTCATTTATTTCCTACCTTTTTGTCTGGAAACTACTATTCATAATTTTTTTTCTTGGCTACAAACACAGTGTGTGTTAAACTCTAGTGATGGTAGAGTATCAATAAGGCGTTGGCGCTCCTACAGTCCTTCCCGTTTTGACCGTCATAATAACCACGTTTAATTAACCAATAATTATTTATTATTGATTAATATAAATATAACTATAATACAAATATAACAAATCAAACACAATTAATCAATAACATCTACGATTCATTATTTCTATGGGCAGGGATGCCACTTGCCATCAGGTGGATCTACATGCGTGCTCGTTTGCCGGCTATCAATAAACAAATGAGTCCAACTTTCAGAACCACTGTGTAAATACAAAAACAAATACACTGAAAGACAATCAGGTGACCTTTACAGTACACGGCGTAGAATTAAAATACACCTCCGAACGGCAGCCGGTGGTATTTTTTTTTTTTTTTTTTGCTGCCGAGGCACCCTCACGTGAGGGAGGTGGAAGATGCGTCATGCATACCCGCCCGCAGGTAAATTCCTCTGCGGGGGGGTTATGTGGGACTCACCAGAATGGCACCTACCCACTAAAAACCACCTGTTGGCTGTGGTAAGCGTATACCTTTAGCCTTCATCGGAAGCGACACCCGTCGGGAAGTTGGGCGCGCTGGCGGAGACCCGCTAGCGGGTCTTCCGCCTGTAGTGAAAGTTGCACTGAAGGTGCTCAAAGGGACATGAGTTGGTGGCCGTTCTGGGCAGCCTCCGGTGAAGCCGGGGCTGGGCAGAGGTCGGCCGAAGCATGATTTAGGGATCAATTCATTTAAATGAACCTACAATGAATTGAGAAGGGAACTATGCTCCGCCAGAGCTAGCAAACGCTCTGTCGGAGTACGTGAAGCCCTAAGTTTACGGGCTAAGACTGCGATTTCACTAACATCGACATTTTTTATAGCGTCGCAGACGATACGCATATCGTCTGCTACGGAGGATTGAGGAGTGGGTTTGTATGGGCGAGGAGCCGGGATGGGATTCGATGTGGGGCGCTGCCTCCAGTTTTCTGGGGCAGGCCTGGGCTGTGCAGGCTTAGAAGCCGGAGGAACCCGGCTACGCAGCGGCGGAAAGTTTTCTTGAGAAAGGCGCGGGGCCTGTTTGGGCGCCGTCCTTTTGAAATTGGAGCGCATACAACGGGGTGCACGAGGGCAGCCCTTGTAATTTGCGGTGTGGCCGGACTGGCCACAAAGCACGCAATCGGGAGGAGAGGGAGTTTCAGGAGTGCGATTGCACTCCTTAGTGAAGTGCGGGACCAGGCACTTGACGCACCTGGGCGGTGCGCGGCAGTTGGCTGCCGCGTGCCCGTACAATTGGCACCGATGGCACTGGCCGGGATGACCGCGGCGATGAGGCGCCTCGATTGAGATCCCAGAGAGGCCGCAAATAGAGCTAACCCCTTTCAGGATCTCTCTGGACTTGGGGACGTTGGCGAGAATCACCAAAGCGAGAGGGTGTTGCCTCCCGTACTTGCTGTGCATTTTATGCACCGCGAGTGCCGGGAAGCCTTGGGACTGCAGATCCTCCAGGATGGCCTCGTTCGATAATTCGAACGGGATTCCCCTGAGTACCGCTCTGATCTTACGCTCTTCTGACAGAGCATAAGTGTGATAAGCATATTGCTTATCGGTGAGGAGCTTAGTCAAAGCTCGGAAACCATCTATCGACAAGACAGTGATTTTAATAGATTCACCCGAGTTTGCCGCTCGGGTGTAAAGGATCTTGTGCTCATTGCACAATGTCGAGACCTCAGTCCATTTACCCTTTTCCCGAAGGAAAATGGGTGGTGGGACCTTGGCCTTGACAGAAGTCGGGGCCGGAGCGGGTGTTGAAGACACCGGGGCAGCTGGCGTTGAAGACGCCGCAGGGGGTGTAGGGACGGGCGCCGAGGGCGCCGGGTCTTGTTTCGAGCGCTTCTTAGAGCGCTTCTTAACAAGGGTGAAAGAGGGAGGCTCATCAGGGCCAGTTGGGGTGGCATCCGAGGATGACTCGGTCGCGGGTGCGCGCTTGCGCCGGTGGTACTTTGAGAGCAGCAATAGAAATTCTTGAAGTGGGGCAGGCTCGAGGCAGGCGTACCGCTAGGCGCCGCTCCCGGGTTCACCCGCCGGCAACTGCAGTGAGCGAAGCGGCTCCTATTTTGCAGATTGATCTTAAGTGCGAGTAGGTAACTAGAAGCAAATGGAGCAGTACAGATTATTTTCGAATACGAAGGATAGAAAAAAACAAACTTAGTAAAACAACATGGCTTTCCGATCAGTAACGGATCTGAATTGTTCACTTATTAGGAAACCATTTTTGACATATAAATTTAATATACAATATCTAAAACATTTATTAATGTTAAAACAACATTACCTACTAAGAAAAAATAAAGAAAAACTTAACAGTCAATTTTTATAATACTTGGTTAGTGGATCCTAAGTAGTACACATTTTTTTGTATCAATAGACTACATATTTTTAACGTTAAATAGCTCAAGACAAGCAACACTTTAATAAGTTAGGTTACACTAAACTTAAATCATACTTATGTAAACTTTTCTCTTCTTACAATATATAATAACAAAACGGTTTAAAGACGAAATCCGATCCACTTATAGGGGCCAACAATTTGTTCTAAACACAGTTACAAGACTTAATTTTGACCATAACAGGATTAACAGGAGTTATTGTTTCAATTTCAAAACTTGTTCCTCTATCGGGTTCGTATTCCGTTTACAAATAAATCGTCGACCAGCGCAGCTGCGACGTGCTCCACATCTCGAAAGCAACCGTTTTTGTTGAAGGAAATGCGCATAAAGGTTTGTTACAAAGTAATGCTTGAGTTTATATCGCATTTGGTACAAAAATCTTTCGTAGCTAATATTATAAAGGTTTCTTTGTTTTACTTTGCTATAATTAAGTATCCTTTTCTGATATATTTTGGCATACGCGTCAGAAAAGACTGAAGAAGTAGTGAAAGAACGTATGGTGTCTTTTGTCCAGAAATATTAGAATTCCCGAAACGAAAGCAAAGCGATTGGGGAAATTTAAAAAGAGCGGCATTCAAGCATATTGATAAATCATAATTATTTCAGAAAATCGATGCAAAGGAGGCAGATACCTTCCCATACATTTCTGGGCTATGGTTTTAACGGCTTGAAAATTGTGTTTTCTAAAAGAAACATACATTTGAAGTGTTCAACTACAATTTGAAAATATTTGTACTTCTAGAAGTTAGGATATAAAATATTTTAGTAGTGTCATATAAAGTTTCGTGAGGTTATGAGAATGTTGGACTTTTCAATAAAGTATTTAAATATACTGTACTTAATGATGTCCTAAAACGAATCGTGTATGTATAAAATATTATTTCTAGGACTTAACATCCAGATATCTATCTTGCAGCCGCTATGTTTTTGTGACGACATTTATTTATCAGATTACTAATATTGGTTATACATATTTGTGTATAAATATCCTTTTAAGATAAACACAAAAAATGTATACAGACAGACATATACATGTAATCCAGAATTCAACATACTTTTTCTAGTAAAACTAAACTGAAAGTTAAAAATAATTCTGACTGGTAAACAAGTAAGTGGTTTAAGACTGGCAGTGTTTAATCAGGCCACATGGCTTCTTCCTTACTTGTTTTTCATACATATAAAAATGTATATGGGACTTTATTAACAAATTTATAACTCTGTGTAAATAAAAGCATAACATTTAAATTATTAAAATATTTAAAATTAAATTTAAATTATTTAATCTTCTTCAATCAAAATAGGAAAACCATATTGATGGCATGGATGAGTGAATGACTCGTCAATCATGTACGTTTCGTCCGTTGTTTTCGCTCATTATTGTGGGAAAAATTAGTATTGCCAACTTTTCATTTCCAGAAATTAAATCGTTCGCGATTTATTGTATTTATAAAAAGGATAATATAACTTATTTTTTGACCTGTTAACTGTCTAGCCCACGACTACTCAGCCTGTTGATTAGTCGGCAACGAGTTGATTTTTGTAGCCGCATGGCCAAGTTCCTTTGCAGATTAATGCTCATTTAAATAAAACCGTTGCTTGTTAGACGTATTGTTTTTTTTTTAATTTTTATTGTCATTAAATAGTCCTTGCTTCTCTTCCATTCACAGCATCAAAATTCTTTCATTCATCGAAAGACTTCTGAAACTCTCTGAAATAAAATTATTTCTTCTCTTCGTTTATTTGTAAGAAATAATTGAGTAAGTTTAAGTGAAATTTGCTTCTAGTACACGTAAAAGCGAGTTTTGAGGTTATGGGGTCTTAAGATTATTTTTTGACGAAGACACTACTGAATAAACTTTTGAATGAATTTTAAATTATGAAATAGTAATAATAGTATAAATTGTTGCACGACGGTAAGATCCCCACATTCGTCTAAACACAAGAACAATATAAATAATTCTCGTGGCAAATAGGAGTAAACATGCAATTACCGAGCAAAGGAAAAATTCAGAAAAATTATAAAGTATTATTTCGTAGGTAGGCACAATGTACGTATAGTTTGATTCTTTAAGTTTGTAGGTAATAAACATGTTTTACCGAATACTGTCTCATAAAGAGTATACTTAAGTGTTCAAGTATGCAAATAGGTTTTAATAATTTAATTTCAGGATTCAATTTTTATTTTTATTTTATTAGGTTTACAACAAAACGAAATATCAAAATTTTTAATAAGCTAAGTACGATATTTGTTATTTTATTTAGCTAGCGTGTGTATACACGACAATCTATCTTTAGAAGACACTCCAAAATTTGTTAACTTGTTGATTGCAAAGTAAGCCACGCCTTGTGGACTGCAGATGGTGGTTTCGGTTGTAATAAATATCGTATAAAAACGAGTTTTGTTAACATTGTCATATTTCATTTTGTTTTTGAATTTCAGTTAGAAACCTAGAGTATTTATTAAACTTAATACTTAAAGTATGAGAATAACAAGCAAGCTACCCGTAAAATACATTTTTCGAATGCTAAAGCCGCTTGGTAGCTTTTTGGAAGTTAAAATTATCAAAAAGTGCGGTTAAATTCATTATATCAGTACGAGTAATTAAATAATCAATACTAAATGCAGCTACTCAGATACCCGATAGGTACGTACCTACTTCCGTATCCTGTCGCATTTAAGTTTTATACCAGAAAATACTACACAGGACAAAATAATTTATTGTAACTTGAATTTGCTCGGAATGCAGCACTTTAATGTCCATGGGCCCCAATCACATTGACCATCCGCTAGGTCCACAGCTCAAATGCCGAGTTTAAGTAGGTAATAAAGACGAAGAAATACCTTTACTTGACAATTACAGTTAATAACAAACTCAGAATTGAGGAAAGATAAAGTTTTTTATTCAACGTTTTTATATAACCAGATTTTACAAAAAGGTAAAATGGACTTATAAGTGATCGATACCTGTCGGGCGCTGGCTTGCCATGTCCGCAGCACGCAGTCAACCATATTAAGGACTGCTTGTATAAAATTCTGATTGTAATGAACGTGGGTATTTAATATTTTAATAATTTATGGTTTTGAGTCCGATTGCCACCCACGGCAAAATTTGATATATCTTAACACTTTTTACTTCTGAGCTAGATTTTCCCTTTCCCCTTGCATAAAAAAGGATTGTTTACATAGGTCTATTACTAATTATTTGAATCAAAATAATTTAGTCATTAACATGAATAAAACAAATTTTATGCAATACCAGACATACAGAAGTAAAGCTGATGTAATTCGGTTACCATCTCGAGGCACGGAAATAGAGCAGGTAGGTAGATAATACCAAGTTTTTAGGAATAACTCTAGATTAGTATTGTGACTCGAAACCACATATATGTAATTTATGTAAAAACTAAATAGTTTTGTTTGCGTCATAGGTTAATTATCAAGAACTGTAAGTCAACAAGCAGCAAAATTAGCTTATCATGGTTATGTTTCATCTGTCTTGCGCTATGTTTAATTTTATGGGGATATTCTGTAGACATCTAGAAAGTATTTTTGTGTCAGAAGAAATGTGTTAGAGCACTTTGTAGAGCAAATTTCAGAGACCCGTGCAGGCCTCTTTTTACTGTTTCAAAGTTACTCACGTTGCCGAGTTCGTACATATTCGAAATGTTATTGTTTGTAAAAAAAAAATAAGGAATATTTTAAGGAACTAGGTAGTGTCATGAAATGAAATGAAATGAAATGAAATGAAATATTTATTTCTCAACATTGACAATTACTTGTTCTTATTGACGTCAAATAAAACATGATTCTACCACCAGTTCGAAAAAACCTTCGTGAAGAAGAACTGGCAAGAAACTTCACGGGTATATTTTTTTCAAAATAAATTTACAGAGTCTCTTTATGTCTATACAAAATTATTCTTTTCTGCATCAGTTAGCTCGGCAAGTCTCCCTCCCCCCAAGTATCCAAACGACGAACACCCTCAAACGGCACCCGTTCACGAGTTAACGCGGGATCCAGCCATCGCCCTCCTCAACCATATTAGAGGGAAGTGAGCGACCCGTCACCCGACGCTACCATAAGAAGACGTACTTTGGTGACAATGACGCTTTAGATATTCATCGGGACGAAGAACTCATCGCACATACAGACACATTACACATGTTTTGTTACAAATACTAGTACAATCCTGTTAATGAGGGGATTATACCCAAGGGCTTTTATCATCCAAATAATCGGATAGTTTATAATATGCTCTAGCACACAACTTCTCCTTTATAGTTTCTTTGAATTTGTCAATAGGAAGACCTTGGATATCCTCAGGAACCTTATTATAAAAGCGTATACATTGACCCATGAATGAGTTAGTGACTTTATGAAGCCTACTATTATGAGAATATTGTGAGAATGATTCTAAGAACTAGAAATAAAGATATTTTGAGTAAAAAACTGTATATGCCGCCTAGAAAATTAACATTATTTAGTAGAAATGTTTATTGTATGGCTATCGATATACATAATAAGTTGTCTTTAATTATAAAAACTTTAATTTTAATGACTATAAACGAAAAATATATGACTTATTGATACAAAAATGTTACTACACAATTGATGAATATTTTAAAGACACTGAATTGTAATTAAATGAATCTATATGTATAAGTTTAGGAATCATAATGTTTTGTAATATTTTTTTCATATTCATATTTGTAAATACTATTTTGATATTATTTAATAGGTTTTTAGATAGTAAATCATTTTGTAATTAACTTCTTATAAATATTTGCACGCTGTTTAACAGTAAAAAATGTAGAACTGTCAATTTTGATTAAGAACTAATTGTACACATTTTTTCGATAAATTAATTCATTTGATTTGCATTACATTTTTTTAATAATTTACAGTAGGTACTCTTAAGTTGAAATCAAACATCTAAGCAGGTACATCATTCAGAGAGTTGTCCATACCAGGACTACAACCTAGGACATCTAGTAAATGATTCAACAATTACAACAAAAAACAAACACCATATATCTAATTAATATATACTTATATATTCATTTACAACGGCACTGAAGTCACAAATGCTTTTAATGTTGGCAGAAATTGTTGGATACAGCGAAAGTAATGAAATAATAAGTATTACTAGGAAGGATAAAAATATATACAATCAATATATATATATATATATATATACCTTTATATTATATACCTTTATATTATATACGTTTAGTTGTTACGTTTTTAACCGTACAAATGAAAAAGAATGCCTCGTGGTCGAAGTTGTATTGACGTTTGCAATTATAAGTGATTTGTGATGATAATAAAAAAACACAGATATCGCGAAGCTACGGAACCCTAAGTGCGCGAGTGCCATGACCGGTTTATTCTTAATCGGATCAGCAAAATTCTATAAAATACCATTCACGGCTTCAATCTCAAGGTTCAGATCTTAATCTTGCTGAAGGAAAAAAAGCTGCGACATCATGATTAAGTTTTGTATTAACTTACCTTTATTTCTCTCTGTTTATAAGGCACCTAGGCTATTTTAAATAAGCGATTTGCGGATAAAGAGTCCAAAAACATTCAAACAAAATTATTAGACACGATTTCGTTGATTTGACGACACTACAGGGACAGGTTTGCCAGTCTATATCCTTTAGAGTTTACATGTCAACAGTTCTAAATTTTTATAGTATTTTTTACTTTAAATTTATACAAATATACATCCCAACTATCCTTCAAATATATCAAAAATAGTAGTAATTTATATTGTTTTATACAGTGCTACATACAGCTGTTATTAACTACTACCAGAAATCGCGTGCTTTTGCCCTTAGAGTAAAATAAAACCAAATAAAATATCGGAGTGTGCAGGTTTTCAATAGCGAAATAAGAAAAAAATCGGAAAATTAGTTACAAAATCTTTCAGTTACCAACAAACAAACGTACCTTTCTCTTTTTAGCACAGATACGTGAACTCTTGCAAATAACCCTACTTTCTGGCCACTTTTCTACTTATTATACTCTTCATACAATACCAACAGTCATTCAGGCCCCCGCCAGGCCATCGGGCACTCAAAGCGTCCCCTAGGCTCTGCCCTCGTTCTCCGTCCTCTGCAGCCCTACATTCCCGAATTCACCCCAACTGCCCGAGGCGTCGCAACCACTGTTTCAACGATCACTACAAGGAGAAAAGGTCGACTATACTTTAATAGTTTCACTTGTATTAGTAAATTTTTCGTTCATGAATGTTTGGTTTGGGCAGAAGAACAGACAAACGCATGGGTAGGATGTAAGGTAAATACAAGATAACATCTGAGTAACAATCTGTGTAACAATGATATTACGGGAACAGTTATCTGAGTATTGGACAATCAGCCATTAGTATACTTAGATAAACGTTTATTTTGGACTTCGTAAATAAAATCGTAAGTTTAGTCTAAAGAGATTGTATACAATAGAATTGTAATGTCCCTGTATGATCTAAGACGAAGGCAAACCTAACCAAAGCCAGCTTGGACGCTACATATCATCAGTCTAAAAAAGCTTGTGCACATAAACTGCAACTAGTAACAAGTTTGCATCTAAAAAGACATTTTTATATTTTTATCATTTTATATTTAACATTTCATAGAAACAGCCGTACCTATGCTACACAATGTGCGGCGCAACAAATGCGGCGGCGTCCGTCCACCGCTGTCGCTTTGACAAGCTTTGTAATCCTGCGGGAAGTAGCTACTGTGTTCCTGCTGCCATGACAGCCTGTGTCCTGCGGCGTGGACAATGGATATCAAAGTTGCTGAGTGCAAAGTAAATTATTCCGTTTAGCTATTATCATATTGCTTTATTTTTAACTATTGTAACCTTCATGATAAGATTAGAATCTAGGATGATTACCAAAGGTGTTGTTCTTTTGTAGTTTTATTCTTTGCTTTAAAATAATTCAATATTTTAATAGTGTTTTAATTAGCAATCTATAACATTGAATAATAATAAATAAATTTCAAGACACACACTTCAATTCCAAAGTAAGTAGAGCTTGTGTTATTGATCACCATACAGCGTACTGGGGGGGGGGGACGCCGAATAAACAGATATATCAATATCAACAACCATGAATTTATTTATCACATCATTATCGGTTGCAATTATCAATTTATTTTTCTATTTTAGCAGCTGTTTATCACCATGTCACTTTGTAAATATAATTACCTCGTTGACGCAAGATTGTACCGTAACATGCTATGATCTAAACTGTAGACAATTAGGAAAAAAAATCTTATATGTACAAAGATTCTGCTTTTCAATGTAGGAAAAAAGACTATAACATATTGCGGTATTTTTATTGTGTTTTAATTATTATGGAACGCAGAATCATTTTAAATTTATAATAATAAACTTGTTTGAAAATTCTTGCATGCGGATAAAAAATAAAAAATACTTCGATTCAACAACCATGATTCAATACAAGAATGTTAAATGTTATGCTCAGAGTTTAAGTACTGAGCATTTTAATGGTCGATCCACTTTGAACTATTCTATGACCTTAGTCTAACTTATCGTCCAATGAAATCACCTTCTTCCGATTGTAGATTGAGTCAAAAAAGAAAAAAAAATCATACGTTTTTTTACTATATTCGTAGCCTGCAAGAAAGTTTTTATGGTAAGTGGATTCCGGCAACATGGACATAATTAACTATAGGTGTTTTATTTATTAATAGCGATTGTGATTGTTATATCGACTCATGACGCGTTGGCGGCCGTAGGCTTCAGTTGAAATTGCCTTTGTTCCAGTCATGGCACTGGCTGATCCTTCCCTTGACCCGAACACGACTACGTCAACGTGGTTATGGCGGTCAAAATTGGAAGGACATATGAGATCTTAACAAAGAATCTCTACCACGACTAAACTACACGCGTTATACGCACATCACGTGTCTTACTTCATTTATACCTTGAGCTAAATATCTATATAAGCAAAAGAATTTAACTAAAATAAGTAAAAAAATACGGTCAACAGTACGGTCTGCAAACTCACAATGTGGCCTCATGGATGAGTCTCACTGGTTCGATTACACCGGGTAGCTTTTTACCGTTCGGAAAAACGGCACACGATCTCAATCCACAATTCTGAGCAACTTATCTAAAGACACCCTATATCAAAAATGATAAAAAAATTGTCTCTTCATATAAATTCTACGGATCAACTGCCAATTTTGCAGTCACCCTGTACAACTTGGTTTGTATTCTTATAGGTCTTCTTATGGTAGCGTCGGGTGACGGGTCCATCAATTCCCTCTAAAATGGTTGGGGAGGGCGATGGCTGGGTCCCGCCTTAACTTGTGAACGCGTGCCGTTTGAGGGTGTTCGACGTTTGGATAATTGGGGGAAGAAACTGACCGAGCTAACAGATGCAGATAAGAATAATTTTTTATAGACATATGAGATACTGTAAATTTAAGTTGAAAAAAAATATATACCCTCTCTCTCTTTTTTTATGTATGCGTCTTGTTTGTGATTTTAATGTATATATTTCTTTTTTGTAATTTTTGTTTGTTTGAAAAAACAATAAAGCTTTTTATCTATCTATCCACCCGTGAAGTTTCTTGCCAGTTCTTCTTCACGAAGGTTTTTCTTAACTGGTGGTAGAGGCATGTTTTATTTTGACGTCAATAAGAACAAGTAATTGTCAATGTTGAGAACGTAATATTTGAATCTGAATTTTGAATTAGGAAGAGACTAATATTGACCACAGATATAGATGACTACAGATATTGGTCTATCGGACTTTTTCTCACTACAGCCATGTGTTACGTATACAGGTTCTTGGTGGATTCTCAGTTAGCTACACGGTCAGTCGTTACACAATCTTTCTTTAATTTGAGACATATAGTTAATCTGGTTTGAAACTGATCTTATTCAATCATATCCATAATCCGATTCTTATCTTGGTTCTCGCAATCCCCTGTATGACAAGCGGTACTTTTGAGCTAACAGTACGTATGCTTGTCTGTATTTCGTATATTACTATGACCTCAACATCAACTATCATCAAATGAAATCACCTTCGTTCGATTGCAGTTTCAATCTAAACTGACGTTGAACAGACACCGTATTGTATGTGCAACAACTCCGACATGTTAGCAGTATAATCATAAGATACTAAAATGTTACTATTACACAACATCTAATCAGTTTGCGAATTTAAAACAATCAACGATCCGGAGGGCAATTCTCATTCAGTGACTTTATTCTTGATTCGAGATGGCAAGTCTATAGATATTGTCATCTCTACCTACAAGGTTACAAGCACTCGCGACATGTTATCTTTAAACTTTGTAAAGTATCGATTTTGGCATCACCAGAATATCAAATTTTATTTCAATTGAAAAATCTCTACACACGAGATTTATCTGTAATTTCGACAATATTTCGAAAAATTGAGAATTGCCACTCTGCGCTGTGCACGGTATGCGGTGCGCGAGCGCATACGGCCACGGTAATTGCCTTTAATAGACAATAATTGTCTGTTCCGTGCAACAATACTGGGCAAATTCCGCAACTTGCGAATTGCTACTCTACATCACGGACTTTGTGAAGGTTAAACAAGAAGATCAGAGCAAAAACTTAGAAGTAAAAACATAAGTAGATGCGAGCTGTTTAGGTTACCTTTTTTTAGGTAATTTACTGTTTTTTATTCTTTGTGGCTTCATTTTAAAGGTTTTCAATACAAATCAAGTAAATATTTCCAAGACACCTGCCGACTACATAAATAGCATATACCATGTTTCAGATACTTCATTTTGTGTTATTAAGACTTAACAAACAAAAGTAAAGGAATTTAAAATCATGCCCCAATAGAAAGTTTTTAACTTTCGAATTAACTCAATAAAAAGTAACTACTATCATGTCAGTTTACTGAAAGGTGCGACATGGGTAAGAAGAGTCCTGTGACAAAGTCCCCCACACCCCGTGTGCCCAAGAATCTGTCTTCGCAGTAAATGGTACATGTTTACTGGGATTTATTGTTTATTTATTCATATGTTTGGTACTGGTAAGTTTACTGCGTCACCATCCCCTACGAGCTGTACTTAAATTGGTACCAGATTATCTGTTATTATTAAAAGTATAATTGACATTTAATACCTTCTCATTTGTAAAGAATAGTGCACATATCTCATCAGAGGTCATGAGGATCTCTAAATGATTACACAGCTAAGTGTAAACTCTACACGAAGACTCTATACGACAACACCGAATTTTTCGCAGCCAACATACATTAATGTACTTATTTGTCCGCAGTGTTGTTTAATAATAGAAAGATTACCGTGAATACAACACTTACTTTAGAAATCGTTTCTACAGTTCGAGTGCTTTCCCTGCACCAGAAATTATTATTCAAACGTATACCTACGTATTTGAAATTGAATCCTCACGGCCGAGACTGCGCCGCCATTTAAACCGCACCGCAGATTTTATCCAAAGTTAGAAAGTTAATATGTGTAATTGAATATGCTAAATTTTCTAAACTCTAATGAAAGAGTTTTAGTATGAGATACATAAATTAATTGATGTTCCAATTACTTAAAGAAACCTGTTTAACTCAAGGCATGCAAAATTCGACAGAGGGCTATTAAACAAACATACAGTAATATTCGCCATAAACTATAACCATTAACCGCGTCCCAAACAAACATGGCCTATGTTTTGCCTAGGTGTATATTTGCATACCGCTTATTACGAATTCCGCGTAAAATACCACCTTCAGCAACACAAAAAGAGCGAAATTCGACACTTTAACGAGTAGTGATTGACGGCTATCCGGTGTACATGTGGCCTCGTTTGTAGCCTTAAGTGAACGACTGTCCGCACAAACAGACATTTCGAAGACATCGTTTGATTACAAACATTCAGTTAGACAAGTATAAACTAAAGTATAGTTTACTAATGGAACACATAAACTAAGTCACTTGCTGCCATGGCAGCAGACGAGGACAAAAGCCGACACTATCAGCATATACAGCACTCAGGGACGTCAAATTTAAGGTGCTTCTAATTATATATTTGACTAAACAAATCTAGACTGTAATACATGATACATAAAATATAGATTGGCTAAGCGAAATCTTTTATTAGGAACGCTGTAAGTAACCATTTCAATTCGCATTAGCGCTTGCTATCACAGTATCTACTTAGATAGCTTCGTTAAGAACTAGTCGATATACGCTCTCCAAAGCATTTAAGAAACAATAGAAAAGAACATTTGGTGCCATTATGTTGAAAAGGGTCCTGCTTTTGTATAATACCAGGTACAATACATAGTATTTGCGCGGTCATGCGGCTGGCTGCCGGCTGGCATTTAAATGGCATGTGGCGGCGCGGGCGCAGACCCGGCTTTCTCTTTCCTTTTCTTCATAAATGTGCTTTATCTATGCGCATTAACTCTATTTACTCACTAAGACAGCATTTACTCAACACTCTTAGAATGGCTCTCCACGAAGTGTTTTACAATAAATTGCACAAGTACTTGTAATACTTTCGAATCGTTTATATGACGGAGCTCGTAACACTTTCTCAATAAAGGATTCCTTGTGGATTTAGAACGCGTTAGTCATAGCCACAAGGACGCTCTTATGTAAGGTTGTATAATGGAGAGACACAGAAAAATGCTTTGTTTCGTTCGTTATGGATGACACATCCACACCTACTGTTCCGCAACTGGTCTTTACGTCATACCTTTCACTCACGTCTTGCGAATTATTTGAATCGTAATCGAATTCGATGGTAATAAGTACATTTTAGACGTGTCCATTAATTTTTAAATGGAAAAACGACGTAACTGCTTCTAACAACGAAAATTAATTTAGATAATCAGCTCATAGATTCAGGATTGATTACTGCACAACAGTATCAAATAACTACCTAACTTAATGTTTATAAACATAATGCGTTGGTATCTATTATTCATACACAACACAAAGAACTTAAACAAATGTGTCCTTTATTCTATTATTTGTTTTACAATAAATACAGTAAATAGGTGATTGTTGCTCAAACTCCTGGATGCCGGTGATTCTCCGTGTGTAGTTTGACATGGTGATGTCATGAGGTGATTATAAACAGAGTGCTTGTCTAAATTCCTGCATTATCTCGAAGTGAGTGGGGGCTGCGCGGGCGGCGACTGCGCTGCGTCGCTAATGAGTCCTTTATCGCAGCGCAGGCGCCCGATAGCGCACAAAGGGCTGCCAATGACGTCAGCGCACTTCAACTCACACGCCAGAGAAATGTTCCACTAGACAGCAAACTACTTAGATACTTACTTTTTATGTGTTAATGCATCTCTTATTTAGCAATATTTAGTGTCCATTACTTTTAGACAGTGAGGCCATAGCATAACCATTTGAACTTCGACATAAACTAACTTTATTTACTATATCTGTGTACTTTATCGATGAGTAAATAAACCGGTAAGATAGTTATTATCTTGGAACAATAAATAACGCTTTTACGCTTTGATATGGGTATTATTACTATTTGGTCCTTAGTAAGTACTTTGCCAAGACAATATGAATAAGACAGTAGATATCACGCGCCACGAATACTCTTTGTTACTCGTTTCTCGTTTTTTAACTTACAAACAAAGATATCACAAAAAAATTTATGAATCTGGCTATCCGAATGCACAGTTACGAATTGTAAAAGAACATTCCGAAAGTAAGTATTTAATTTAATTGAAAAGTATTTAAATAATTATAATGTACAAATTAGTATAAAAATGACACAATAAACTTTAAAGTATTCTAAATGAAACGTTCTTCTCTATACACATATAATAATCGCTCAAAAACAGGATTTTAATATCGACTCCGCACTCACACAAACAGACGCTTGAAGTATTGCTAGAGGGAGAGGCGATGGCGACCTTTCGAAACTTGGAGTAACTAGTGCGTGTGGCTTTCCACCACAACCGGTTGCTGTAGCACATACTATCGACCAAACATCTAGGCGAGTATCAAACGTGACGTCTTTTATTTCGGATACAGAGATCAGCACTGTTATTATTCATTTCTTTATTTCATGGCATTATTTATTAACCTGTCTAAATTACCAAAGTATTTGAGGCACTTCTTTCCCTGAACTTCGTTTGTTCAATAATGGTAAAAGATTGAAAAAGGAAGCCGCATTCCACCCATACTACATCGCTTGGTCGAGGAGTAGCACATATCCAG
This sequence comes from Marasmarcha lunaedactyla, assembly GCA_923062675.1. Taxonomy (NCBI): domain Eukaryota; kingdom Metazoa; phylum Arthropoda; class Insecta; order Lepidoptera; family Pterophoridae; genus Marasmarcha; species Marasmarcha lunaedactyla. The sequence continues at coordinate 5,613,556 of OV281349.1, forward strand.
GCTGCGTTCTACCGCATAGCAACGACTCACGAAACCTGTATAATCTCATATTGAATTTGTCGAGGTATGTCGGTACAGACAGACACGATTGTGGTAAACAGTGTCGCCGTTGATCTAATGACCTTTCTCTTGAATTGATGCATTCTGTGATTGCAGTCACACGGAATGTAGTGCGCCCGTTAGAGCGACTCGCGCAACCACAGTGTACAAAGTTAAACCGCTGTCGGGCACCAAGGACGACAATTCCGCAGACGTTTGGCTGTCCAAGGTTCATTTATATCCACTCAAATATAGACTCTATTTATTAAGAAGAAGCTAAAGTATATCATGTGACATTTTTGTTTGGATTTAGGTTAATACTTGCTTTATAAATCAGGTAAACTTAAAGTTGATCTGAGCTCCGGACAAGCGGAGGCTTTTTAAACGTCTTTTACGATAACATCTGATGCTTGCAGCTGTTTGAAATGTACTTCGAATTAATTAGTTTTATAGATAAGAGATCATATTTTATTTTTTATTTTTTTGCAATTGTGTAGCTTAGTTCAGTTTATATTTGTTGATATGCTCAGTGAAACGACTTTGATAGAAAATTTCATGAAGTCTAACCAAAAACAATTTGACAGCTCCTTTGTGGATCTCCATTTGGAATGATCTGCCTAAGATAGTCGTAAGTATCGTGACTTATAGTAATAATTAACTTGTACTTCTAAATAAATAAAAACTAGAATATATAATATGCACAGAACCGGATTTAACTTTTGTTTATGACGATACCTGGTAAGTTACTTAGATAGCTATTATCTATCAATTAAACACCTCAAAATGAGTCGGCAAACTGGTTTTAGAAAATGAACAAATTAGTGTCCGGTATAACGACTTGTCAAGTAACTTTAGCAGTTTTTTGTAACATCCAGTTTTTATCTTCTTGGACCTACATATCACACGCGAATTACCGACTATAGATCTAAATGAAATTGCACGTCAGAACCTTCTAGAGTGACATTTTAAACCGGGGTTAAGTAGACCTTCAAGAAATAAAACGAACTCTTTACAGCCTCTTCCCACATACATACATAAAATTGAAGTGCACATAAGTGCCTCGGTCGTTTATTGTAACTTCCCACGTCCGCATGCAAGTTGTAGCGAAAGCTGCGGCAACACGGATGGCAACACAAGTCAAAGCTCGACGTTAAATCGGTCCGCAAATGAAATCTGAAGCTCGTCGACGACGGGAAATTGCTCTTAAACTCGATTAAGAACTCCAAAACATTGTTACTGTGGTACCGGGGTCAATAGAGCATACTTACGAGTTACGACCTTAGTTATAAATAAATAATAAATAGAAAAATAAATATTTCTAACAATCACACAACATTATCTAGCCCAAATTAAGTATCATTAAAGAACTTGTGTTATGGATACTAGATAACGGATAAATAAACTTCAGAAATATATAAGCACACATAGATATATTTTTTTATATATAAAAATATTAGAAATAAACTTAAATAAACGTAAATACACATCCATGACTAGAAAGCAAATATAATAATATATCTGTCCCTACCAGGATTCAAACCCGGGACCTCTGGCATGGAAGGCAAGGCTACTTACCTCCACACCAAACAGGCCGTCTTCTGCGTGTTGATAGAAAGAGTTAAAGAACCTTTTGGCTGTCTATAGGGTTCCGAGGACAGAGAATGTTGCATATTTAAATTACAATTACTAATGAAGATAGGGTTTGTAAGAATTAACAAAATTAGGTACTAAACCTAATTTTGTTAATGCTTTTAAATTAAATTTGGAACACAGTTAACAATCCACATCTATAACACGCGTTTCATTCAATATAAGTTTATGAAGTTTAAAAGAAGGAGTTTTATCAAGTCTTAATACAGTTTGTTTTGCGAATAGCTCTACCTGAATCATCTGATATTCAAAATGTTGTATTTAAGTATTTTAGTGGCCTTTTAAATAATGGGGGCACACGCATTTGAAGCATAGTTGATGTGTCAGAATTTTCTTTACAAATCGATGACCAAACAATAAAATTATTTACAAATCGTTCAAGTATGGCGCAAGGTTGTTACTTTTGAAAGCACTCATCAAATATTCATTGTTCTACTTATCGATGCACAATTTAGTACTTATATATATACGTACTTATTATATTCCTGTATATGTCGGTTGCTTCGCTGAGCGGATATTGCACAAGATGGCGGCTTTATATCTACAAGTTCATCGGAATAAATCACGTCTGGCAGTGCCTAGCGCAATTATTGCGACTCCGTGCCTTTCTCCGAGTAATAGATAACATGAGAGAGATAACAACACTCCGCGACGGCAACTGAGTTCAGTTCGTACGGTTCTGAGGGGTTCATGCGGCTCATTGTTTACAGGTTGAGGTGTTGTTAAACATCAAGTGATCCAGTTGTTACACAAACCATTAGACTCCCCGTGCGGCCCCATAGCTATTACAATTGTTTTGTTGAGAATAAGCGTCAGGTGCACAAAAGCATTTATATTACATTGCCTCACTTTAGTTCAAGAAACTATTATTCTAAATTCATCTGCAGCCACGTGACAACAAACAATTGGCCGACGCCAGCCGAGCAAATGGTTAATTTATCAAACGGAGCGCAATAAAACATTGCATTATGAAGTAGACATTTATTAAATCTTGTTCTGTTGCTCCTTACACAAGTAAAGTAAGTTATACAAACATCGATAACTAGGCACTTAGTCTATTCATATAGACAAACTCCATGGTCAGTTTAGGTACACAGTGCGAATACAAGCACTACATTAGCGGTAAGAGTGCACCGCGGTCAACATTACATACAATTTGTACATTAATACTCATAAATTCAACAAAATACTCATATTCAATACATTCAACAAGTAAATCAATGTCAGGAACCAAATAAATAAGAAACATCAATTAAATCGATTAACGTCATACGCATGAGTAAACACAGTCGACGGAACGATATACATTATAGGTGGTTTATATTGATAACATCGTAAATATTACTCTGCTACCGGCGGACTCCGTCAAGAGTTCCGAGCTGCACTAGCACTTGTTCACGCCGGGGCCAGCAAACGACATAAACGCGCGGGATTGTCACTGTCAGTGTCACTGTGAGCCTGTCGGTCAGCATGCGGTCTCAGCGCGCGGCGGCGGCGGGCCGGCGGGGGGCAGCGGCGGGGCGGGCGTGGAGTGCGTGAGCGAGTCGCCACAGGACGGCAGGTGCGTCGAAGACGTCAGCGGCGGAGCCGTGGCCGGGTGCAGGCGGGCGAAGGCCCGGCGAATGGCTGCGGCGGCGTGCTGGCGTGCGCCCGCGACCAGGAAAATCAACACTCCCTGTAGCGCGTTGAGCACGTCTGTGGCGTACCACACGTACTCCGGCCCGCCCGCCGCCCACGACACCACGTCCGCGCCCCACGTTACGCCCATGACCACCACCAGCTTGGCGCACACACGCCCCAATGCAGCCCTGGACATATCATCAACTTTAATATACGGTAACATAACGATAGACATCAGCATTGCCATACGCCATTCTTTAAATGTTTCAATCGACATGTTTCAAATCGAACAACTATATTCTCAAATCAGAAGATCGAAACCCGTATCGCCCTATACACAGACTATGAATAATAATGAATTACCAATCTCTATAAAACTAAAAAATAATTATCTTCTAAATAAACCAGTTCCGAGTACCCACCGTTCCGATGTAGACTTGACTTCATCACGGCGCCACAGACCACAAGTGAGCTGTCGCGTTGTCGAGATAAAGAGAGCGAGATTGATGAGTAGCAGGACGCCTACAGGGCCAAAAAAGTACACGAGCAGTTCTGCGTCGCCGGCGAACCAGCAGCGCGCGTCGGCGAAGCGCGGGCGCAGCAGGCCGCGCGGCAGCGGGTCGGGCGCCGCGTCCAGCGCCGCCGCCGCCGCCGCCAGCGCGCCCGGCCCGCCCCACGCGTACAGCGCGTACACCCGCAGGCGCCACACTTCTTGGCCCCGCTCTACCCGTGTTGGACGGAAGTCCCTGTGATCAGAATTTATGTTAGGTACTGGCCGGACCTGTGTTTTTCTTTGGTCTTAGCTTAAAATGTATTGCTAAAGGGTGTGGTAATTATTGGCAAGCGGTTGGCATTTATATAAAAGAGTTATATCTAAAAAAAAACAAAGCTGGAAGTTCGTTTTTGAGTCTAGAAAATCTAGATCGAAACCTGATCACATTTTTATATTTTTGCTCATTTCATTCTTTCTTTTTTACAGAGATTACATTCATGCCTTATTATAAAACATAAAGAGCTTATTTTTTTTTACCTAACAAAAGAAGCATCGTTCTGTTTTTTGCATAGGTAGACATATGTATACATTCGTATTATAAAATACGCAGATAAAAATGTCGCAGTTAGAAACTGTTTTAACGCATTTACATAAGACACGTACAATCCAAGACCGTTTTAACCTGTAAGGTAGTATAAGAAAGGTCCTACTTAATTCACTGCAGTATTTCATTTCTCACCTACTTCTTAATCTTACTTAACAATCCGGGATCAGGATTGCTATCCTATTTTAATTCCCACGTTTCACGGATAAAAGAACAAGGGTTTAGGGTCAAGAAAGGGCCGGTGCAGGTAATAAGTCGCGCGGAACTATTCGGAGTACGCGACGAAGGGGACGGCTCTAACGAAAAGAACGAACAAATTATTCGGTAAAAAAAAAGTTCAAGTTATTTTATAAAATATTGAACTTGCTTTTACAAATACCATTACCACAATGTGTTTTTTATTGTATTTCTCATATAAATTTGTACCTATCTAAAACACATTATAATTTATTTAGAGTCAACATTACTTGTACACATCTATTTATATTATATAACATTGGAATTCAGAAGTGTACATTTGTTCTTAATTATTCAGTAAGTTGAAAGCAAGATGTTTACACAATTTTACAAGTTTGAATAAAATTGTCTTCACAAATGTAAGATGTCAAATGTAGGTGTCGATCCGACTTGTGAAATCAATGCTGACTTTGTTACAAAATGAAAGTGCACGCGTTATAAGAGGTGACAGTCAAAATGGCGGGTGTACCGTAAATAATCCAGATAAATTATATACTTATAAAAAAAAATTACCTTAGTGTATTTAGTATGTATAATTTAAAAAATTTACATCTTAGAGTTAATAGTAAAAATCATTATTTTTTCCATCCCACTTTATTAATGATGATAACCCATCTAAATGTTACTAGAATTTGGCCAACAAGTTGCTAAAATGCCTCATAATGAGGAAACGGCTTAGAAACAGTAGAAAAAACCTTGTTTGTTATTTCAAGTGTTCGATATTCCTTACTGAGCCAAGATTACCATTCAAACAAAATACAACTATTGATCAAATACAAGATTGCGTTTCAATTTCAATACATTCCTGCGATTCTATCGGGATCAGCGACGCATACATTATCTTAATGAAATGTTTTACGAATCCCGAGATCTTAAACATGCCATTGTTATGGAAATCCTTAACGTTTGTGATTCATGGTGATTATAGGAGATAAGTGGAATGAAATAATAATTTAAAATAAATCTTTTGTTAGTAATAACATTTGTCATACATTCCATAATATAAAGTAATATTTTATATCAATGGACTAGCCGTTACGCGCGATTTCACCCTAGTTCCACCTGTTGGAATATTACTAATAAATCCAGTGTCACATCTGGAGGAAACGTCATAAATAGGTAATTTATGACGTTTGGTTCAACAATTCTAGAGTCTACCATACCAAACCTCCTAACTTCTAACACAAGTGTTCATGGCAAGAAATGATAAGAATAAAGTTGAAGTTTTCAACATCGTTTCAGTAAGAAAATATCGATATAGTGCTAAAACGGAATTATTTCGTCACATCAAAAACCAAGAAGAAAATTGTTCCACTTATTTTAATTGCTCAATTAATATGTAGGTACAACTGATTTTAATAATGGTTATGCATCGATCGAATGACGGCGAAAATAACTTAAGCAAAACGAATTTAATTATAAAAGCTTGGTCTCATCACCTCGACACTATTAGTCATTCTAATTTTAAATGAAACTATTAATCACACACTAAGACAATCGCTTTATACGCCATTGGGATGAGTTGCTCAGAATTCTAGACCTATAATTGTGCTCCGGACGACATATTTTCCGAACGGTAAAAACTTACGTAATACTTGCTCTTCAATTGCTAATTTTCAAACAAACCGTATCACGTATTAGCGAGATAGAAAACAAATTGTATGTAATATGAATTATTTTTATTAAAATTTTGGGATAAAGTTTTGCGATAACTGCGCGGTAATTGTTGATTGTTTTGCCGACTACTTTTCTCACGTGATACCGCGGCCGGAACATTAGAAAACTGTTTCCTACTTAAATTATAGGTTGTACTGCTGACTGTACAATTTAGAAGGCCAGTACTTCTGAGCAACTCATCTTTACTTTTTATACTGTACAATTGTTCTGAAGAGGAAATATTAGTTTGTATTGATGGAATCGATATGTCGCTGGCGCATGGAAAATTTGTTTAAAGCAGCGATTCCCAACCAGTGATACGCTAAAGAACTAAAATATGGTCCGCAAAGGATTTTGAACTTGGAAATAACGCGCAAAGTTAAATAATTATAGCGATGTTCCTTGTAGCCTTATTTTTGCGAAACAGGATATTATATAACTACTGTTAATGAGGGATTTTCTGACAGCTCGGCAAAATGTAATCCTCTAAATTGTTTTTTATGTATGTATGTATTTATATATACGTGTGTATGTATGTGTATATATTGTTATATATGTGTAAATAAATTTGGCACGTACATATATTTATGCAAGGATGCACTGCCCTACAAGTAGTTCGAAGTCACTATTTTCAAATTATGAATTTTAAGGTAGCCTGGAAAAGGCTTTTAGTGATAAGGCCGCCCATATCGTAAGAAAACATGGCGCTAAGAAAAGATCGACATAATTAGAACAATTATTTTTTTCTTAATATTATTTAGGAAAATCCCTTGTTGAAAACAAATCCAAGAATCGAATGAAAGTAAGCAATAAAATGCGTGCAGTTGAACAAAACTATCACACCCAGAGATGCATGTTTAAAAATGACATAAATGTAAACTTTTAGCTAGGTACTTATACTTATGTTTTCAGTTATAAAATAACGGTTACTTTTACTTTTACGGTTATTCGAAACGTTTAAATTCGAGAATATTTTTAAATTGATACAGCTTTCCTTTTAAGCTTGAGGTCCACGAGATTTATATTAAAATCACAGTGACAAAAAAAGGTTGGGTACCACTGGTTTTAATTCATGATGCGTAACGCCGTTAGTTTAAAAGTTATTTAACCAATATAACAAGCAAGCGATTTGTTTAAATGGCTTATATACCATCCGCTTGTGACAGATAAATACTGAAACTATGAATATGAGATCGTCGTCTCGTTATATAAAGTGCAGACCTCAATACGCAAATTAAAATTATGTCACAGTAATTTTTTCTGTTTGTGATCATGAAATCTATCTACTTTTGGCCCTATGATCTAGGTCGTTTTTATGAGTAACGGCTGAACTGGTAAGGCGATCAGCGATTACTGCGCAGTTATCGCGGGATACACATACGGTGATAATTAGCGAATGAAGAGCAAAATTGCACTAATTTTGCTTTGCCCACCGGTCGAAGTGGGAACTTAAATCTGTCTATACAATTACTGCATTAAATTTAAAAATAATTTGCATAACGTCAGAGTTTAACTTATAAACGATTATATATTTTTATACGAAGGGTATAATATTTTGATATTATGAAGAACGTTGCAGCCGGAATTCACACAAATAAAAAATGACCGGAAGAAAATGTTTGGAACTGCATTCTTGAACTTCACACCATATTAAAACATTAATCAATCACTTTAACCTTGAAACTTAAGTTAGACAAGTTAATGTACTTATTAGTTTATGGAATAACCATACTCGATACGAAGAAATAGATTTCAAAAAGAAATCGGGATCATTAAAGTATTTAAAGTAATCAAGAACAAATTTTAAAAAAACTTGTTAAAAACATCTAAATATCTAAAACTAACTGAACATTTTAAAACTTTCCTCGTAGATTTTATTTCCTGAGCAGAATTAATATACCTACTTGAAGTACTGTCGACGAAGAAAGTGATCCACCATTTTGACAAAACTTCCTGTTCAACCAAAATAGCTGTAAGGTTTAGTTATCACAATGGAAAATCTATGAGGAACTAAATGAATGTCACCCGTTGGTGATAGACCACATTTTTGGTCGACTGTACGCACAATATACCTATACCAATAGGTGCTACTTTTCACCTGACATAATATTTAGGTGCCACTTTTTCACCTGTATTTGTGATGACTAGAATTTTTTAAAGTTATTCTATCAGCGTCATTGGTATTTCTAGTATGAAAGTATTTTAATAAAATTAACTTGCATAGAAAAATTGAACTGAAACTTTTTTTGCCAAACATTCAAAAACATGTTGGTTTATGTAAAACTTAAAGATTATATTTACTATTTAGTTTGTATTCTAGGTTATTTATGAATAAAGTGTAGTAGTATGGAGATCACTGCTAATATAAGCAAATTTTCTCCAACATTGTACAACAATTTATATAGAAAAGACGAAAGAAACTCGTTTTGATTTTAAATGTCAGTGGTTCCGTTTATAGTGCAACTGGAATGTATATATATACACAACTCAATAAATATTGCCAAAGACCCAAAATGTAAAAAATAGCAAACTATGAGACATCATTTCGAATATCGAAAAAGTCTGCTCCCGATGGGTAAAACTGTCCATGTACTTACTAAAAAACTTAATTATTCGACAATATTATCAGCTACTGACACACTTAATGTTTCCACCCAGCACGTTGTCGTCAACGAGCCATGCACTTAAAGCGATACAGCGAGATATATAGCTACCTACTTAAATATATAACCACTTTGATGGTAAAGTCGATTTGTTTTTGAAGAAGTAGATTTGTTACAGAAATGAATGAGGCACTCACCGGAATGTCCACCAGATGTTGAAGCACATCGTGTTCAGCCAGAAGAACGCCGACAGGAACAGGAAGTGCATACACACCGCTGCACCGCACATGCACAACACAAAGAACCAAGATTAGAACCCGTCACACTGTAGGGAGTACTGCAGCATAAGGTAAGGGTGGGCAGCGACTCACCCAGCGCGCGGCACAGCAGCGGCGGCACGGCGTCGGCCGCCAGCTGTGTGGTGGCCAGCAGCACGTCTCCCAGCAGCAGCGCGGCCACGTAGTGCGTCTGGCAGCGCCAATGGAGAGCGTGGTGCTGCGCCGGGCCCGCCAGACCCGCCGCCAGTGTCGCCGCCAGGAAAAGCGCGCCCACTGCCAGTGCGCATCCGTAGATCACATGTCGCAGTGCGGGACCACCGCGTGCTGCACCCGCGCACGCCCAAACGCGCGCGCCTGCGCCATCCGCGCACCACGCTCCCGCAGCCAACGGCGCACCGCCCTCCACCGCTAACAACGCTCCGTCCGTACCCAGCGTAGCGCCCGCCAGCCGCCCCACCGGCACGTAGTGCGGGCCCGCTGCGCACACCGGCCAACCACTCGCCACCTCCTCCGCGCCGGCCAGGACTTTCAGCTCCTCGAGGGCGGCCGCGGCCCCCTCTGGGTCGGACTGGCAACGGCCCGACACCACCACGCGGCCTTCGCCACAGCACTTGCGCACCCGCGGCACCACGCCGGCCGCATCCTCGCACACAAGCGCGCCGCCGGCGTCCGCGCAGTAGCGCGTGGGCGGAACGGCGCGTCCGGCACTGCCCACCAGCAGCGACGCGTTGTTTGCCAGCAGCGCGAAGGGTGCGGCGTGCTCGGGCAGCACGCGCAACAAAGGGCAGGCAGGCAGCGCGTCGTGTGCGACCCGCCAGTGCACGGGCAGCTTGCCGCGCTCCAGGAAGGAGCCGCGCGCGGGCGCATACACGCGCGGCTCCCAAGTGAGGTCCTCAGCCGGCTCGCAGGCGGCGGCAGCGTCGTCGCGCGACAGCGACTCCTGCGCCAGCGCGGAGGGCGCCAGGCGGCGGTCGGCGGGGCAGCAACGCGGTACGTCGAGCGCGGGCGCGCGCGCGCCGGCTGCTGCGCCCAGCCACGCTAGCACCGCCAGCGCCAGCATCGCGCCCCGCTTACGCCTGCATGCTGGCGCCGTGTTTGCTCTGTCCGTCCACCTCACTTTGTTGTTTTTTTCACTGTTTCGTACGAACACGTAAACATTAACTCAAGTGATGACCCCGGTCGAGGTGTTCCAAGATATTAAACCACAACACATTCTACCCGACACAACTTCACAGCACCGGTTTGTATTTCGTTACAAATAATGTTACGAAGCGCACGTGCGTACTTGAGCGCGGAGACGACGCACGTACTCTCGACGCCGCGGCTGGCCTGCGACTGACTGTGTGTGACTGACCGGACCGGTGAGTCGAGTCAGGCAGTAGCGTAGTGAGGACGGCGCGCACTCTGGTTGCACACTCCTCAGACGGTGCACTCTGTTAAAGGGCACAGCCCACAACAATCTGTAGAAACCATATTTACCGACATAGCACATAAGCTACATAGCTACCACATAAGCTCATCGGTGTTTCTACTAACTGGCCATATCACTTTAATTATAATTAATTATCAGTACGGGTCCTAAAAAGTTTAAACTAGCTTAAATTTCACAACGTATGTACGGAATTAGTAACAAATACAACTAGTGTTGTTGTAATACTTAATCCATATCCATACTACGAGTAATATTATAAATACGAAGGTCTGTCTGTCTGTCTTCCTTTACCTCTTCACGCTTAAACCACTAAACCGGTTTTGCTGTAATTTTTTATATGGAGTTAGTTTGAGACCCCGGAAAGGAGTCGGGATAGTTTTTATCCTGGAAATTATTCTCGAGGAAGGTGAATGTTGAAGGTTGAAAGTGTGTATGGGATTTTTTTTTATGTTTCGAACTACAGGCATGGAATTTATAATTTAGATTCTTTATCGAACATAAATAATATAGGTAACAACAGCATTTTTAGAAATGCCACCCTTAAAGAGTTTAAATGGGGATGAACAATTGTATAAGGCTTTTCTTTTAAAGTTTGTACCAGAAAGCTTTTTTTAGTATGGTATTATTTTGAGATCCCAAAAGACAAACACACCAACTGTTTGGCCCCAAAGTAAGCAGAGCTTGTGTTATGGATGATCATACAGCGAAATGGGGGGGGGGGCCCAGAATAAACATACATATATTAATACAAACAACCATGACCCGAGAACAAACATCTGTGTTCATCACACAAATAAATGCCCCGGCCAGGACTCGAACCTGGGACCTTCGGCGTATGAGGCAAGGCTACTTACCACTACACCACTCGGTCGTCAAGTTGCAATCTACAATCGCTTGCACAATCAAAAACGCGTTATTAACTGAATAGAATACCACGTGATATAGAGATATTCAAATTCAAATGGCGCTACTTGGCTCGACCTCCAGATCTCTCACCGGGAAAGCTACAGAACTACAGTACAAATTTGTATTAAGAAATAAAACAACATTTAAAATATTTTATTATATTTAATTTATATACATTATGAACAAACCAATTCGTATTAAAAGTGCATAATCTATCATTTATCACTATTTTAGACATAAAAGTAAATGCTCTGCATTTAGACAATGCACTAATAATACCTAAGAAGTAACAATAAAATTTATATTATAAATACTTTCTGAGAATAATGACTATCATTACAGTATCATCATCAGGCCATACACAAAATGATTATATCATAAGTCCCGAATATAAGTATCCAATAATAAAATATTCATATTTTAATTGTCTATCTCGAAAGTGATTAACAATGTATGCCAGATGTATCTGCATCAAAAGAGGGCAACAATACTTCGAGCAAAAACAAATTTATTATGGGAAACTGGAATACACAAAACATTAAAACATGTTCCGCGGCGAGGATTGAACCCGCAACCCACCGCGTCATAAGAAAAAAACCGTTCAAAATGAACAGATTCTTAAATTTTATAATTAGTAGCTTCATAACATAATTGTCATTAACTGTAACAAAAACAATTTAAAGTTTACTATACTTTATATGATTAATTACAATCAGAAATACAATTTTCAATACATGGAAGGGCCTTTATACAACAAAAAAGTTAAATTTAAAGCAGGTAGTAAAAAAGATGACCTACTAATAGCCTGTATATCAAATTAAATTCTGTAAAAATATATAGTCCTTCCTACCTTTGTAAGATATATTTTAAATATATCTGTTCCCCGATTTTTGTAGGATTCACTCTAGGTAATTCATGTGAAAAAAGAACTGACAGATTGTTGATGGACTGTCCAAACTACTCCGTCAATAACGTCAATTACTTGTGGCTTCATTCGACATCGTTTTTTCGACTTAATTATGAATAATTTTTTGTAACCTTTTTTGACATTGACATTGGTACATCAAAAAAAATAACAAAATGGTAACTTACGATTGATTTTTTTGCAAAAATTTGTAATTTTTTACAAGATTTTCAGATTTAAAATTAGGGAAAAGGTTACTCATGAGTTAATCTTCCATGTGTACTACTGACCATTAGCTGGTCAAAATCCCATATTGAGTTCGGCCACCACCTTTCCCTAAGCTCAACGAAGTTCATGAATAGCACAGTAGCGTAATCTAGCGGTGTAAACCAAAATCCCGAACATGTATCGCTAGCGCCAGCTATCGCAAATTACGTGATCCACGCGAGCATTGCAAAGTTAGTACCTAAAACATTATATAGGCTGCGCTTAAAACAAATACGGCAATTTACCGATAAGAAGAAAGCAATTTCAGACTTGATTTTAGGAACATAAATATTTTGAAATGGTAAACGAAAACATTAATCAACACGTAACAAGTTCATCTCATTTCATGAAAACAATAATGTACCGTAAAATTGAATACACAGAAAATCCTGTGGAATTTATAGCCTGATAAGTTGTCAAATATTATGAAATCACGATGAAAAAAATTGACTTCAATATAACACACGAATTTAAAATTAGATTGATAACAAAGTAGTATTTTTTAAATTTTTATTCATCAGTTAAGTTGTATGCGAGTTGTTTAATAATTATTGGATTTTAAACAGGAATTTGTGCGAGATTTTAAGAATGTTTCATTGTTGAAGCGCAATATGTCCTTTATCTTTAGAACTAAACTATGTCCATCCTATGAACGTAACACTTTAAAAACTGTAATTAAACATACCTACAAACCGTATCTACAACGAAAAATACGAATTTGAGCACAATACGTACCAAAACTTAGAAGAACAATATCATATTAAAATGATATCCTCACAAGGATATCCTATAGTTAAACGACGAACGAAATCGTAAAGCAAATGTTAGTATATGTTTAGCACAATTAAAAATATTTTTTTGTGACTTGTGCTACAGACCCCATTTGTTTCCCTCGTCTTATATGATACTTTACTCAGAACATTAAGCCAATTCATATTACATTATTCTACTTACAAAACAAAATAACTTTACACAAATAAATCCTAACAAATATTAAAACAATCGATGAAAACTATACATAAATCAATGGAAAATATTTCATGACTAACAATATTGAAGTACTTATAAATAAAAAAAACAATGTAATGCCTCAATATGTAACATGTCCATTCTACAGATTATACTTCAACAGCTATTGTGACAATTGGAATTTCAAATAAAAACATATTTCGTTATTGAATATTCTTAAACATCAAGGAATTCAAATTTCCATAAAAAATTTATGCCGAGATTATTACTTTCAGATCCATTAAAATATTGTAATGGCTTAATTAAAGTACTATATTGAGAAGTAAATGGACTCGAAAATAATTTCGTTAACAAGAAGCGACAGTATTATGGCAAATCACGGCGGCGCGTGTTCGATACTGTGCAAATGCCACGTCGACAGGCGCTCAAGTAACGCGCCGTCAATATACATTTGTAATGTTGAATTCTCTTTTGAAATTTTAACTATCTAAGGTTCACTTGTATAAACCTGAGTTAACTCTTTAACTTTAAATTAGCTAACTTGGATTAAAGAATTTGTTATTTGTCTCTGTCAGACTCAAAAAATGGACAGAAATGGAGGGTAATTTTCACTAACAAAATAACTCCAATTTAAAGAATTAATTCAGATTTGCAAGTAGAGCAAAGTCATTGTCGACATATAGGCCAAACTACGGTTGTTACTAGCAGTATTATCTCAATTTTCAGGTAATTTTTTATTCAATTTAAGCTGTAAAGTATCAAAAGCAAACTCGTGTTGCTTAGCGCACTTTACGACTACATTATTTATTTTTTATCAAGCTATTTTTTACGGCCAGTGCACAAAATTGAGTGTTATGGATAACACAACATTATAAATCATAATTTTAAGGTCGTCGATTATGTACTTTTCTAACAGAAAAACGAGGAAAAAATATTACGTATTTGGATAACTACAACACGGAGTAATTTATTACTACCGAATGGTTTTTTTATTTGAAATAAAACACAAAAGAAGGTTTTAAAGAGTAGGTTGATGGATGAACGTCTTTACGAAGTTTACAAATACGGTGAAAAACTTTCAATAACACTCCTATTTTCGAATTATGGATTTCCTTCAAATACTAAAAATCATGTCCAAAACAAACTTACCTAATGAAAAAAAAAACACAAACTGGCCCAATATAGTTTTTAGCATCAAAATGTAAAATTACATACGTATTTTTGCACACTTTTATTTAAATTTTAACATAACTTTTTATTTAAATTGATATTAATGAAGGTTTTTTAAACTTACGGGCTGTTTGGCAAACATGCTTTGATAGTTAGATACAATGTTATCTATTAGTTTGCAATAGCACGAACTACTTTGTCGTATGCCTAACTCATTAAATGTTATGAGATGCTGTACGATCGCGATATTTTGAATAGTAAAAAAATATCTCTTTCAACAATAAGGGTATTTTTTTTAATGAATTTAGTTTGATAAAAAGCAAACTACTGTGGTAGTTTTCAACCAAACTCTCCAGTCCCGGGTCCACTGGTAGAAATTTCTAATTAAAAAGTAGTACCTTGTACAAGCATATATTTTGTCCTATTTATTAGTTAGCTGTATTTTATGTGTTCAAAAAATAGTAAAATAAATAAATAAGAGTCATAGTTTCTCTATAGTTTTCGATGCATCTGCCAAACGCCCCATGTAAAAAATACCATAAGATTTCGCTAATAAATAATATTATGCTAGATCACACGCATATGTTATCGCACCGAATCGCTGGATTTGATCTCAATGCCGTGAGGGTCAGGCGGCGGAAGATCCGCATAGTTCGGCGGTGATACCCAAGGATCGTATCCCAGGACTGACAGCATCGGCGCCAGCGTAGCCGCGTCCCGCGCCACGTCCTTCGGCAGCTGCCCCACCCACGTGGACAGGGCGTCTGCGTTAACTGCTCGCACTACTTGATCGGATGACCGCTCCACGCTGTAATATGGAGATGTGTGATGTTAATGATATGGATCAGTTCCTTGTGTGTCCCTTAGTAATTAGTACAATGGGTGGGTAGGAAATAATATTCTAATCTTTTAAATAATAATCTTTTCATGTACAGTAATGCCGTTTTTTAGATTATACAGATCCGGTAATTTCCAGAAATAAGCTGGTCATCTTTGTTTTGTTGATCTTACCAAGATTTGCAAAAGAGCAAAGAGCATGCAAGCAATCTTACGCGTACAAATGGAAGGGACGATGATAAATTTTTACGAAATTGATTAGCTAGACAAATATCTACCCGGATAGAGCTTACCCACTTGCGTCTTCCTTATTATGTTTGATTGAATAATAATATTATTCAACGAAAGACAAGCGCATATCCTACAGGTATGACATAAAAAATGAATATTAATGGGAAACTAACTTTTATTACATTTAAAGTATGATAAGAAGATACAGATGGCTCAACTCATTTGTGTGTGCGGCCCTATGTGTGTCTGTATAAAGCATATTGACTTTGTGTGGCAGCCGTCATCGTGTCATATCGTGTTCTCGTCGCTTTGGTGTGCATGTACAAACAGTACATTGTTGTCACGCACCCACAGTTGTTTAAAGCACGCAAATTTTTTTTTTAATTGTCGTTAAAAAAGTAGTAATTATTTATTCCGTTCACGCTCCAGGGCGCTCAAAACGTTATCAAGTCAAGTTAGTTTGTATATGGTGACGTATGATCCCGATTCTCATTTGTAATAACTGAGGCGACTATCAAATAAAAAGAGAATAACTACTTCAAAGTGATAAAAATAAGTAAATAATAATGGCTCCCATTTTGAGATTAATTTGAGACATTATGATTGGTGACAAATTTTTTCAGAATATGTATACCATTCAATATATAGGTTAATAAGGTTGCTTTTTATTTGACCATTTAGATAAGGTTAGGCTGAGATTATGTATAAGTAGGTTTTATCAGTGTATATGTATTTTCGATTTGTTAGAGCGAGGTAACATGTGGTACTCGCTATTGTACACAGCCTTCACGTGTATGTGTGAGTCTGTGTGTCCGCGCAGTACCTGTGTCGATCTGTGGCATCGTGTCTCACATGTGAATGGACCGATTTTGACACTGTTTTCTTTTGTTTTAAAGCTTAATGAATCGACAGCGTTATCTGTCAACTTTGATGTGTGATAAAAAAATACCTTCAGCGGTTGCAGTTCAAAAGTTGCGTAAACCTAAACATCGGGGGTTTTATAATTTGTGTTAACAAACTGACAGGAACCTACGGTTGAACCCTCAAGAATATTTCGGTTTCTCAGTTTACGAAGGCCATTCTGAATACACTCTGACTCTGTACTCTTAGTACATACAAGTAAACCGTGTTAATAACAAGATATGTTATCGCTCGTAGCGAACTTCATAATAGCATTAGAGAAGTGATAATATCTATACTTTAATCTACCTATAGTAGAGCGTAGAGCCTGAACTGCTATTAAATATAACACCTAGAGAATTCTATAATGTTATGTATGATAAGCAAGTCCATAACTTTTTTATATTTCAAAACAACGCTATAATAACATATAAGCATGTAAAAATAACAATACTGATTACGAATTTTTTTACGTAATTTACAACTTCTTGATGCCAGTGAAACTTCTTGTCTTTACAGATATTGAAGAATGTAGTATTGTTTCGATTGTTATCTATAGTTATATGGAAGAAGGCGTGATTTGTTTACATTTTTATCGTGGATAAACTCTGGAACTAGACGTAAAAATGTCGCATTATATTAAAACATGTCGGGCTGTTTGTGGCGGGCATACTCGCATACAAAGGAGAAGGGTCACAGTCCATAGAAAAGTCCGAGGCTCTGCGAAAGCAAAATGTCCCTCCAGTTTTTTTTATATTACATACATAAATTCTGTTTTGAATATCAGTGGTTTAAATGTCTAATAATGCTACTTAGATGACATCCTTTTTTTGCAGATTTTGTTTGGCCAAAAACCCTGTAGATCTATTTATGCTCACTGTACTTAAAATTTAAAGATCCGATTATTTTACAACTAAATTGAGGCATATTACAATGGAAAGGTGGGTTATAGATACCCTTTATGGATGATTTAAGAGTGATTTTAATGTTATTAGTAATTGATACACCATAAACGAATAAATTTAATTTTACAATAGCAACCAACCTAACGTTTTGGCTGAATATATTGATACCAATAACCTCAAATAACGCATTAAGCTTATCTTCTGGCGATGAAAACTGTATGCCCTTGAGCTGGTATTTCATTTTAGGGAACAAGAAGAAGTCACACGGTGGCAAATCAGCTAGTGTACCACTCAGCATTGATGTGATCATGAACACTTCGTGTTTTAATCTGCAGGTTGTGCTGAATCTCCTCGCATAAGATTCGCCAGTTTTGTTAAATCATACGTTTCACTTGTAGCACGTGTTTTTTTTATTTTGGAACCAATACATTTTTATTTTTAAATAATCGAATTTTCAAAATAATTTACAACTCACCAGCGTCCCATACATAAAAACATTTTACCGCAAAACTTTCTGAGTGAGGTACATTAAGATGTTTTCGGACTGCACTGCAATACATACTCCACCATCATCTTTCTTAATTGAAACCAAAGTGGAGCTCCTATCTCGTCTAAACAAGCAGTACGGAAAAAAAGGATTTCTTAAATGAACAAAATCGGTTTTCTTGGGATTTCAAGGTAATATTAGCTTTACGCAAGTATATTTTCATCATATCAAGAAAGTGTGTGTTTTGAAACAAAAGGTCATGTTTACTTGTTTATTTATCTAAATCTAAAACAAATGTTCTCACCTTGACTTTTTGGATTGTTTTATCGAAGCATACGTCATATTTTGGAACAAAATAAGAAAATCTCTCAAATGGAGTAAATATTCTCTAACATTAAGTAAACGCTTACTTGCGTCAAAAACCGTTTTGTTGAAATAAAACAAAAATAATATACTTAACTCAAAACTATGTGACATTGAAAAGAATTAACATTTTCTTATTCCAAAATAACATTGAATCGGTTTGACTCAATTTGATCTCATGTTAAAAAATATATATATTTCTAAGTTTCAAGTATTTATTTGGTTAACCCAAGACAATAACGTGTTGTTGATGCAAAACAAACTGTCGTTTCATTTCAATACTTCATATTTGTCTATGTAACAAAATAATATTTTTGAATTAAAATTAAATACACTTAATACAAGAAAAATTTCTCTCTATAGAAAAAAACACATTTATATTAACATAAAAAAATATTGTGTTCAACGAAATTTAAATTTTCTTTTTGAAGCAAATCAAGCTGTCGTTTCATTTCAATACTTCATAGTTATCTATGTAACAAAATAATATTTTTTAATTAAAATTAAATACACTTAATACAAGAAAAATTGTTCTCTATAGAAAAAAACGCATTTATATTTACATAAAAAAATATTGTGTTCAACGAAATTGAAATTTTCTTTTTGAAGCAAATCAAGCTGTCTTTTCATTTCAATACTTCATATTTGTCTATGTAACAAAATAATATTTTTGAATTAAAATTAAACAGAATTAAAACAAGAAATAACGCTCTTTATAGAAAAAAAAACACATTTATATTGACATATAAAAATATTGTGTTCAACGAAATTGAAATTTTCTTTTTGAAGCAAATCAAGCTGTCTTTCATTTCAATACTTTATATTTGTCTATGAAACAAAATTATATTTTTGAATTAAAATTAAACAGAATTAAAACAAGAAATAACGCTCTTTATAGAAAAAAAATACATGTATATTGACATATAAAAATATTTTTTTCAACGAAATTGAAATTTTCTTTTTGAAGCAAATCAAGCTGTCGTTTCATGTAACAAAATAATATTTCTAAATTAAAATTAAATAGAATTAAAACAAGAAATTTTTTTCGTTATAGAAAAAAAGACATTTATATTGACAAAAAATATTGTTAACATCAAAAATGTAATTAACTTTTTGAAGCAAATCAAGCGGTTGTTTAACTTCAATGCTTTATATTTTTCTAGTAACAAACAAATATTTAAAGATATTTTAAAGTGGAAATATTTGTATTTTTGTATGTATCTAAAGAATAAACTCAAAAGCTACTGAACCGAATTCAAAAATTCTTTATCATTAGATAGTTACATTATCCAGGAGTAACATAGACTGGGTTTTGGTTTGCTAAGAAATTCCCACGGCGTCAGGAGTTACGCGGGAGAAACCTCACGAACCCGATAGTACTCTATAAAGCAATTTGATGGGATCGGGAGGAATGTATATGTTTGCACTTGCCATTTACCCATTATTGTTGTTTACGCCCAATATCAACGAGAAACGGCCTCATCGTCAGTGAAAGTGTTGCCTATATAAAATACTAACCGTTCCCTGCTGTTCCACTTACGTAACTCTCATTCCCGTTCCCGGGATTTTGGGATAAATAATAAACTTAACTATAGTAGTTCCATAGATTAGCGCGTTCAAACAAATAAACATACTCTTTAGCTTTATTATATTAGTATAGATGAAGCAGTACCATTTACAAACGCAATAAACTATTCCACGAGGACAAAGTCGCAAGTAAAAGCTATATTATAATTGCAAACGCGTAAAACAGTACGTTACATATTTTATAGGCGTCAAACCTTTCATACAAGCAGTCATCCCCCATTTCAATAAGTACCTACCTATAGTTAAAAAAGTAATAGCACAGTCTCACATACAGTCAGCAATCGCCTTTGATGTTAGCGAAAACATCAACATCTTGACATCTTCCATGATTTACAAAAGTGCAAGGGTTTTCACACTATCTAAGTAAATAATATATATTTTGCACTTTTATTCATGTTTTAGATTAATTGGACGTAGTTACTTAAGAAAGACCCAACCAATCTACAAGAAGTTAAGTACTTTCGATATCTGGCGCCTATAAATTATTATATAATGTATATATAAACTCAAACGAGACCCATATAAAAAATTTGCTTTTGCCCGCATCTCCGTATTGCGTTTGTAAATGGAATTGGTCCGTTTTTTTATAAAGGCGTTTTATATAGGTACATTTTCATACAAATATTCATCCCTTTTTTCAACCCCTAGAAGATGTTTTCGCAATAAAAGGTAGCCTATGTCTTTTCTCATGTCAATATCTGTTCTAAGTTTCATAACTATATGAAATGCAAAAGAAATTTTATCACAAAATTCCCACGAGGCTCGGGAGCAGGAGTTGCGCGGCTGGAACTGGGGGGGGACCGGCTAGTACTCACATAATAACAAATAATAAATCAATGTATTTCAACAAAAAAAGAATTACCTACCTAAATTTAAAAAATAACACGCAATTAAGCTTAGTTGCTTGAAGAACTTTTTAATTGAACTCAAAATTATGAGACATTGACACGAGTTAATATTTTCTTAATAATATTGAATAGGGTCAACACAGTTTAAACTCAAACATTCTACATTCAAGTATATATATTGTTAACGCAAGACAAACAGATTTTGTCGGAGCAAATTGACCTGTTGTTTTATTTCAATACTTTTTATTCTCTTTGTAAGAAATTATTATTTCTAAATAAAAATTCAATTTACTTGAAAGAATAAAAAACTTTCTCTTCTTAAAAAACACGATTATATTGCCATAAAAAATATATTTTTAAACTAAATTGAAACTTACTCAGAACAAAAATAGATAATCTTAAGTTAAACATTTTATCCCCCTCTTATTTATTCTGTCACCGACTGTCGCGGTCGCAACGTATTTCGCGGGACACGCGCTTTGACCGTTATTAGTTGGTGATTGATTGCTATTGAATGTGAATGTGTGAACAATGTGATAGTTACTTACAGCAAATATGCTTTCAATAGCTTCCTGCGTGGAGAATTTTTCTTCTTATTTATTGACCCTTCCTCTTGGCAGAATTAAATGGCAAATGCCCTAGCGCACAAATTTGTGATGGAATTTTTACTGTAATTAAATTAAAATTTTCATGTTTAATTATACTTTGTATCACGCACATGCATGAGAAGATTCAAGCAAAAAATGAATTTGGAAGACGAAAATAAACACTTTAGCAGAGTTGCTTTGCTCGTGGAAGGTGCGGGAAGATAAAATAAAAACATTTATTGGTAAGTTTTTACGTGTTTGTTTATTATAACGTGAAACCTCGGATCTAGAAAATCTATCAGTAGGTCGTATTTGTAGAATTTTAGAAAAACAGTGTGCATTTATCTGTTCCTGGATTGTCTTCTGTGAGTAATCAGCCATCGTATTTCGTCATATCTATATTTCCTACCCTTCGCTGCCTCGCACGCACGTGGTCTTTCATTACGTGTGGTACAAAGTGTTACACTTGGTGCATATAAAACAGTTTCTATTAGTCCTATACGCTGCCCTTCAAAATAAACATAGTATTACTTACATGCGAACCTTTAAATGGATGATTTTTTTTGTAGTTTCAAGGTTGTAAAGTCTCGGGAAACGCGGGAAACGCCCAATGCTGGATACAGGCCTACCACTGTAGGTACTGTCATGTGGCAACAATTAGTCATTTTCATAAATTATAAACTTTATATAGAGTAGGATGTTCAGTGTACTCCTATTCTTATAAGATTCCTATATATAAAATTTGTATCAAACATTTTTCAGATAATGATATAACAATAGACCTTTTACCTAAATTATCAGAAGAAAATCTAATAGAGCTATTCCCCCACATGGCCACTAGATTTTGTATTAAAGAAAGAGTCGCTGAATTAGTAACTGCAACTGTAAGTTTTTAGCTAGCTAGCTATAGACCTAAACATATTAAGTATCAATCATAGAATGCAACAAGTGTAGTAATTAAGATAAATAATATGTAGGTATAATTAACTAAACTTAAATAAAAAAGATTGAAATAATTAATGTAGTGGTAATTCAGTTAATGCAGCATAGTAATTTTGTGCATTACCTATCTGTGTTGGATGGCTTTCTTAATATTTACAATTTTTTCAGACTCCCAACTGAATCATACACATTAAGTACCACAAGCACATTGGTTGATAATAAGGTTGATGGGGCATCCTTTATCTCCCTTGATGGAATCAGCATTTCACATGATTTTATGGAAGAAAAAAATTGTACACGAAGCCCCAGAAATTTCCCTGATTTTGATTTGTCTACTTTACTGCAGACAACAGCTGGTGGGAGCAGCATTATTGACTATTATAAAAATTTTGGATGCCTAAATAATACAAAAACAAATCAGTTAACGGACATCATTATTAAACACCCACATTGTAAACAGGTATATAAATTCCTTTTATATTAATATTTTTATCATAATTAGATAGTATGTTAAGCATTTTGCATAACTTGTAAAATTATATTCTTTTTTTTTCAATGTGTCTTTATTTATGTATGCTTCAGCAAAATAAAATATGAAGAATATAACATATAGGCGGCAAAAATAATAAAAAATTTCCTTAAAGAAGCAGTGGGAACATACTATACAAAACCCATAAGCAAAAACCAAACTATAAATAAAAGGTCTGTCATAGCCAAAGGCAAGCTCCTTGACAAAGTAAGAAATTTAATTTATAAATATGGAGACTGAAGAAGAAGTTCAACACCCAACCATGAATATGAAATACCTCAAAAGAAAATATGTCACACAAATCTAAAAGGTAAAATGCAGACAATCTTCAATTCAAATTCAATCTTATCCTAGATTCAGACTTAAGATTCAATGAAAATTTATACTCTGTCATTTGTATTATAGATAAAAACTAGTATTTGGACAGAATTGTAATATCATTGTCTGTTTTCATTTTGAATAGATTCTTAAAAAATGGTTTATCTTTGCAGAAAGCTATAAGTCTGCCCTTATATGGCACCAAAATCATTCTTATCCATGGGAGGATGTGGAGATCAATTGGAAAGAAGATTATGAATTAAGATGAGTGGCAAAGTATGAAAATTTCCATTTTAAATCACCCAAGAAGTGATGTATTAGAAAGTAAATATTATTTGTACACAACTGTCAATCTAGTTTGTTTTGCTTTGAAACATTAAACTTGGTTTATCTAGTTACAACAAAAAAATATTAATAGACAAAGTAGTATAATAATTTGATTTCACTTTTATAAGTAATTTATAATTTTCAGATAAACATTAATTTTGATTTAATGTTCCCTGCAAAGGGATTAAACATCTATCTTAATTGGGACGACTTTTATAAAAAAAAATGATACAATTAAGACCTACACAGGAAGAAAATATAGTACATTTAATAATATCTGTCGAGAATTTGGAGGATGATTGTAAGTTTTCATCATTAATTCAAAAATTTTATTTGTTATTTTAAAGGATTTTTAAACATGAAAATTTTAATTATATTACAGTAAAAATTCCATTAAAAATTTGTGTGCTAGGGCATTTAATTCAGCCAAAAGGAAGGCTCAATAAAAAAGCAAAATTCTCCATGCAGGAAGCTATTGAAAGCATATTTTGTCTGTGCTAAGGTAATCAATTTGTTCACACATTCACATGTTAATTTAATGGTACTCTTTATATTATAGTAACTCCGAGATATATAAGAGGGATATATAGAGATAAATAATGCTTTGATGGCACCACCTTCTATACCAGACAGTCCCTGTTTCCATATGATAAAATATTAATGTGTAATGACAATTTTTATGCTTAATATTTCAAAGAAGTATTTTTATTTGACTGATTTTTTTTGGTTACCATTGTGTAACGAAACTAAATAAAGTTTTTTCACTTTTCAAGTTATTTTAAAGAAATTATTCTATGTAAAAATACAGATGTTAGAGATAGGTAAGTGTTGATTTTATTAGTACTGAATAAAGTGATAACATGTAATGACAATTTTATGCTTAATATGTCAAAGAATTAAGTGTATATCGAAAGAAGGGAGTAAGAAACTATTTAAGTAAATTATGATAAGTAATTATTTATTTTAATGATAAATATGTTAAAGAAATAATATTATTTGACTGATTTTTTAAAGTTAGTACTTAATTATAATTGTTATTTGAAAGAAGCTATAAGAAACTATTTATGTTAATTTGTACTAAGAAATTATTTATTTTAAAAACTGAAAACTAGAGATGAGTGTTGATTATATAAGTGCCTCATAAATAATTGTAATGTGTTATCACACATAACAGTCACAAAAATATTATAAATATTATTATGTGACTGTTGTATTCAATCTTATTATATCTAAGAGTATAAATATTAATAATTATACAATCTTTTCAAAAAAATATTCAATAAGGTGATTTGTAGGTACACGATTTGATCACTGTCATTTACTTACAATTCAATACTATTTATCATTGTGAATGTTGATTAGGTACTTACCTTCTTTACAAAAGTAAAATGTCAAGTATTAAGTACAATTTATACCCCTTAAGATTATGTTATTAGAGGCAAATATTTGTATTTGACAAATATGTTTCAGAATGTTAAATTTTAATTCTATAGTTAATAAATAAATGTTACTTGTTTAAAATTAAATGAGACTTTTATTCATTTGAACAACTAAGAACGCATGTTTCATTCATCTTTTTTAATATAAATGTAAAATAGTTTTAAGAAAAATATTGAAGTATATGTATGTCTTTCACGTTTTACGGTGTCATTTGTTAATGTCAAAGAAAAGAAGTCATATGCGCGTTCAAGATACCTAGGCTGTTCCGTTGTTAAGTACCTACATAAAACTGTTAAGCACGCGCGCTGCGCCAATGCACAAAACAGTTTTATGTAATAAATTTAATAGCGCAACAGTGGGGTCGCTTGATCACATGTATGTATTCATAGCTAAATACAATGTAGATGTAAAAAAATAAAAGTTTTGATTGAAAGACATCCATTCTTAATTGAAGAGAATATTACCTAAATTTAAAATAAAGAAAGTTTTGAATGAAAGACATCCCTTCTTAATTGAAGAGAATATTACCTCAATTTAAAATAATAAAAGTTTTGAATGAAAGGCATCCCTTCTTAATTGAAGAAAATATTTACTAAATTTAAAATAAAGAAAGTTTTGAATGAAAAACATCCCTTCTTAATTGAAGAGAATATTACCTCAATTTAAAATAAAGAAAGTTTTGAATGAAAGACATCTCTTCTTAATTGAAGAGAATATTACCTCAATTTAAAATAATAAAAGTTTTGAATGAAAGACATCCCTTCCTAATTGAAGAAAATATTAACTAAATTAAAAATAATAAAAGTTTTGAATGAAAGACATCTCTTCTTAATTGAAGAAAATATTTACTAAATAAAAAATAATGATAGTTTTGAACGAAGGGCATCCCTTCTTAATTGAAGAAAATAATAACTAAATTTAAAATAATGAAAGTTTTGAATGAAAGACATCCCTTCTTAATTGAAGAAAATATTTACTAAATTTAAAATAACGAGAGTTTTGAATGAAAGACATTCCTTCTTAATTCAAGAGAATATTTACTAAATTTAAAATAACGAGAGTTTTGAATGAAAGACATTCCTTCTTAATTCAAGAGAATATTACCTAAATTTAAAATAACGAGAGTTTTGAATGAAAGACATTCCTTCTTAATTGAAGAGAATATTACCTAAATTTAAAATAATGAAAGTTTTGAATGAAAGACATCCCTTCTTAATTAAAGAAAATATTAACAAAATTTAAAATAATAAAAGTTTTAAATGAAAGACGTAACTTCTTAATTGAAGAGAATATTACCTTCAGTCAAGTAAATGTTTATTTGATTTACAAGAAAATATTGATTTGAAGTGACATTATTCCATTTTATTCATATAAGCACAATTAATCTTATTTTAAAGAAAATTAACCAAGATTATCCCTAATTTTATTTTAAGAAAATATTCTTTTCCCTATATATGAGTGAATCGTTTTCTTGGACTTATGAAATTTGCTTTAACTGGAGTAAATTTTCTTTATTTTAAGAAATCCTTTTTTTCCGTGTACCACTCAAAAGCAGTTCTTAACTTTGGCAATGACTGTAGCAACGGCCCAAAGGTTCAGCAGACCAAAATGTCTCTCAAAACTTGAAAGCCTGCATATATTAAGCAGTAGCTATCTTGAGCTTCATCACTATACGACGTTTTCAATGTTTATTTTCTTTTGACAAAACGAAAGTTAATCAGAAAGACCTGCAAAACAGGATACTTGTGTTTTTTTGTGTTGTTTTTTGTGTTTGATTACAATATGCAAATAAACATTACACAATACAAACACGTTATAAATGATTGAGTTTAGATTTTTTCCGTGTTTTTGTCACTAAGCTCGGATATTCCTTGTTTTTAACCAGCCTATTCAAATAAAAAATGTCTAGGACTAGTCGCGTTCTAGCGTTAAATGAAGTATCAGAATAAAAAGTGTTGCCGAACTACCAGTAGATGGCATTAATAGTTTAATTCTTTAAAAATACTGACATTCCTTGTTCTTCCCGCGTGGTCTTCATTTGATTTTTTTATTAATTATTATTTAGTATAAGAATGGTTTAAGAGGATTTACGATTTAATATACACTATTAGTGTTAAGCATTTATCAGCCACAACCTCTTATAATAATAAATGATTAAGCAAGCAAAATGTCGCCTCACATGATGTAATGCGCCATCTCGCATACTCACTTTTTTTTTTTGCTGCCGAAGCACCCTCTTGGGAGGGAGGTGGAAGATGCGTCATGCATACCGCCGCAGGCAACCGACTTCCACGACGGTTATGTGGGACCCACCAGAGTGGCACCTACCCACTAAAAACCACCTTAACGGCTGTAGCATGGGAATGCTGTCAGCCTTCATCGGAGCGACACCCGGGTAGGGAGGTGGGTGCGCAAGCAGGGACCCGCTAACCGCTGAGAATTCTAATCACTTAAGGTGCAAATGACATTTATACGGCCTGGGCAGCCTTAAGCTGGTCCAGATTAGCCGAAAGTTGATCGGGGGGATCCGAGAGTGCATTTCTCGGTCTACGGACTTTGTACCTCGACGGCATGGACGGATCAGTATAACTACTGACTTGCGTATAAGGGGGGTTAGGGTGCTCTTCGGACCGCTTAAAAAAAGCGGTGGAGAGCGTCCTAAGGTGTTGTTGTATAGTAGGCAGTTCGAGATCTCTGTGCAGGTTTGCGTTTCGCACGTACCACGGAGCATCCGTGGCCCGGCGTAAGAAGAGATTCTGGACTACCTGTAGTTTATACATATCGGAGGGTTTAGCATGTGCAAAGATTGGGGCGGCGTACGTCATGACTGGTCTCACGCAAACCTTAAAAAGAGTTCGCTTGTTCCTAAGAGACATTTTACTGTGCCGGCCTAACATACTGTTAAGGCGGCCCATGTACAGACGGGCGAGTTTGGTAACTCGAAGTATGTGAGGTCGGAATGAAAGCGTACGATCGAGCGTTACGCCTAGGTACTTGGTGGTTTGTGCCCACGGGATGGGCGTACCTAGCATTCGGGTGTGGGGGTCGTAGGGATGACGGCGTTTGTGATCGAAACGCATCGCAGAGCTTTCCTCTGGATTTTCATCGATACGCCATTTTTAAACCAGGCCCCGAGGTCATTTACGGCCTTCTGGAGTTTGGTGATGAGTGTGTCGACGTGCACGCCCTTGACGTATAGGGCAGTGTCGTCGGCAAAGAGGGAGAGTTGAACACCTTTAGACGGAATAGGTATGTCATTGGTGTATATAGAGTATAATAGCGGGGCGAGTATCGAGCCTTGAGGGACGCCCGCCTTGAGGGGGCGGGGGGGTGAAGAGCGTACCTTCGTGTTTAAAACGAAAGGTGCGATCTTTAAGGTAGGAGCCGACTAGTTTGATTAGTCGGTCGTGCAAGCCTATGTTGTGAAGCTTGTAAATGAGACCCGCGTGCCAGACTTTGTCAAAAGCCTTGGCTACGTCAAAGAAAACCGCGACTGTTTTCAGTCGTCTAGGGTAGAAGCCGTCGAGTATGTACTCGACGATTCGGTGGACTTGCTGAGGGCACGAGTGTTTGGCTCGAAAGCCGAATTGGTGGGGGATAATGAGGGGGTCACCGTCCGCTGGTGGTCCTTCATTCGAGCGGGTATGACTCTCTCAAGAAGTTTAGCCATGGCTTTGAGTAGGCTGATGGGTCTGTGATTAGCCGGGATATTCAAAGGTTTACCCGGCTTGGGAATGCCTATGACTGTAGCTTCCTTCCAAGCTTTTTGAAAGTAGCTTAGGTCGAAGCAAGCATTGAAGATAATCGCGAGTAAGGTATGCACCTGCCGAGGCAGCTGCTTAAGTGCATGGTTGGAAACTCCATCCGCACCCGGGGTCTTCTTGGATTTCTGTCTCCTGATGAGGAAGAGAATCTCATCATTAGACACTGTAATGGGGTCAGCGGTGACTGGACGGGAGTCTTTGCAAACGACTTCGTTTTCCACCGCCTGGATGTGCGCTGGGTCTGTGGTTTGGGTACTCGGGGAGCATTGTGATGCAATGCTATCGGCGAAGCATTCAGCTTTCTCTTCGTCCTCGAAGGCGGTAGTGCCATCGGGACGAGACAACGAAGAGGTGTAAGTACGGGTGTCTAGTCGGAGGGCTTTCGCCATCCTATAGTACGCCGTGTAGGACGGGGAAATATTAATCATAAGATCGTTCCTTTGAACGTCTCTGTATTCCGCGACGGTACGTTTGACTTTACGTTGAAGCCGATTTGCGGCTAGCCTGTAGGCGGGTGTGGGGTAACGCCTGGCTCTGCGGAGAGCAGCGTTTTTAGCTTTGATTAGGTTTCTAATGTCCAAGGGAAGCTTGGGTTTGCCATGCTTAGCAACCTTTACATTCTCACTAATAGCCAAGTTGATGGCGGTAGTGAGCGAATCGACTATCGAGTCGATTTTATCCGTGCTATCGAGATAGTCGGATGAAATCGCGAGTGGGCAGTCTGGGGCTTCCAAGGCCGAAGACAGGGTGTGCTTGAAACCTTCCCAATTGATATAGGTTTTCGGAGCAGGAGGGTCGTTTTGGGGTCCTAATATTAGAGATACCGGACGGTGGTCTGAGCCTTAGTCGTCTAGCGGCTGTATGGTCTTAAGGTCGAGATTGATTCCTTTGACTATGGCAAAGTCAAGGATATCGGGGGAGTGCTGCGGGTTATCCGGGTAGTGAATCGGTGTGACCGGAGAAATGACGTCAAGGTCGAGTGACTTCGTGATGTCAAGTAATTTAACACCACTGGTGTTGGTCGACAGGCACGTCCAGTCAGTATGTTTGCAATTAAAATCGCCGAACATAATGACGGATTGCCCTAGTTCGAGTAAGGCCTCGAAGTCACTACGAAGGGGCGGTGTACCACTAGGTATATAGACTGAGGCCAAGACTATGGTCCTGTGACCTGTCATAGCCAGCCTACATA
Organism: Marasmarcha lunaedactyla; assembly: GCA_923062675.1. Classification (NCBI taxonomy): domain Eukaryota; kingdom Metazoa; phylum Arthropoda; class Insecta; order Lepidoptera; family Pterophoridae; genus Marasmarcha; species Marasmarcha lunaedactyla. The sequence goes on from OV281349.1 coordinate 5,643,641, forward strand.
CTGTGGCCTCCATGTTGGTGAGTGGAGGCGTGGGAATCGGAGAACAGTGAATACTTCTCTTGTAGTATATGGCAGTGCCGCCTCGTTGGACCCGTGCGGGCATGTCATCACGCACCAAGAGAGTATTTAGGAATGGTGAGACCCCTGGTGTGCTGGGGTTTTAAGAATGTCTCTTGAACAAGGATTAACTCGGGCTGTATGTTCTTAATGAACAGTTTGAGCTCCGGAAGTTGGTCGATTAGACCTCGGGTGTTAAATGAGATCAGGGATAAACCCCTGGGTTTCGTGCGACCAGCCGTGGCGTTAAGAGGTGTGTGCATTATAGATGTACTTATAATGAATTAATTAGGGACTGGTACTCAGCGATTACCATGAATCTTTCTTTGGAATCGCGGACCGCGCGCAGCTTGCTTGCGCACTGCGCAACATTAATGGTGTCGAAAATTAATTTAATATCCTCGGCCATTGAAGGCTGAGGAGAAGCTTTTGGGCCTGCTGATGGAGCAGGGCGGGTTGGAGCAGCCGGACGCTGTCTCCAGGCAAGCACTGAAGTGGGCGTGGGCTGGGCGGGCTTTACTGCCGGGGAATCCCGGTGGCGCAGCGGCGGGAAATTGATAGTATTAATAAGGGGCGGGGCCTGTCTGGGTGCCACCCTCTTATTAATGTTTCGAGTGTTTCTGGGTGCACGGGGGCAGCCCCTGTAGTTGGCGGTGTGGCCGGACTGGCCACACAGCACGCAAGCTGGAGGAGAGGTCCACTCCGGAGTGCGACTGCACTCTTTAGTGTTGTGATGCTCCAGACACTTTACGCACCTGGGGCTGGCTGTGCAGTTAGCCGCTGCATGCCCGTACAGTTGGCACTGCCCGGGGTAGCCGCGGCGATGGGGCATCTCGACCGAGATGCCGGAGAGGCCGCAGATGTTGTTGACCTCTCTGAAGATATCTCGGGACCTGTGACACCTGTGTGGGACCTGGAATCGTCGGCCGTTCTTGCTGTGCATCTTGTGCACAGCTACGACGGGATAGCCCTGGGATTTAATGTCGTCAAAGATGACGTCATTGGAAATCTCATCGGGGAATCCCCTGAGGACTACCTTTATCTTACGCTCTTCGGGGAGAGCGTAAGTGTGATAGGCTATCTGCCGATGTGAGAGGAGGGCCGTCAGCGCTCTGAAGTCCGCTATTGTGGGGACTGAAATTTTAACGGCCTCAGACATGTTGAGGGCGTTTGTGTAATTGATTTTATTTTCAGAGCATAAGCTCGAGACAAGAGGCCATTTGGCCTTTTCCCGCAGGAACACGGGGGGAGGGGCTTTCGCTTTCGCGAGGACGGGTGCGCAGCGCGAGGCTGGCTTTGTGGTAGCGGCGGCTTGGCCGGCGGGAAATGTCACTTTGAGCGACATTAGGGAGGGGACGGGCGACTGGGTCGCCGGGACGATGGTTGGTGTCGGAGACACCGGCGCTTTCTTGCTCCTTTTGGAGCGGCGTTCCACCAGCGTGAAGCTAACGGTGGGTTCAGGGGAGGTGAGAATGTCCGCTTGGGAAGTGGACTCGGCGCTGCTGCTTGACGCAGTGCGCTTGGAGGGGCGGGCGGCGGATGAGGCCGAGGTAGAAGTAGCCGTCGACGCGGCGTCCGTAGTCTCGACCTCCATTGAGAAGGCCGAAGAATTGGGGATGCTCTGAGGCAGCGGTGGGGCCTGAAAAGCCTGGGCCTGAGGGGCCTGTGGAGCCAGTGTGCTGGCGAGATGGGGGGAAGAGGACGCAAAGTGCCTAGACTAGCACATTTGGGTCAGGGAGGGAGCCGAGAGTGGCGAGGCCAGCTAATTCCTTCGCAAGGTCCAAAGCCTCTTGCAAAGCCATCGCGGCGGGCGGGTCCGGGAACGGGGAGCTATCAATTATATTATAATAATAAATATATATATTTATTACCGGCGGTAGGGGGGATCGAGACGGCCGCAGTGGTGCCCCTAGCTCGGACAGCACTGATTCCGTCACCCTGGGTAAGGCCCAGTGCACTGGGATCGGGACTTCCGGTTTGTTGTTTGCCTGAAGGGCAAAATATGCGCACCGGGGCAACGCCGACTGGTTTCGTTGGCACCGTTACGCGTATCCAGCAGTTCACGAAGTCTTGAACACGACGAACTTACTGCACGAAGTAACACCTGGAACGTCGAAGCCCGTCGACGTAGCTCAAGTTCGACGAAATACGGTTACGAACCAACCAATCGCCGTGAAAACGGCGTTTGTGAAATTCAATATACGGTACGAGAACAGTCGTAAAACGACCCGTGAAATTTGGGGTGCCCTACTAGTGCGGGGACTAGAGAGCGGAAAAGCGTCTGCGATCGACGTACGAACGGATACGCACGCAAACCGAGACTGTGCATACTCACTCGTTTCTGGATTGCTATAAGCCGTCATGGCTATCAGGCCTCATGGGGGACTATCTCCGTTATGTCATATTATTATTTACAATTTCATAACGTTAAAGTTATTTATAAAAATGTTAAAACATCATTTTATAAAACAATATTTATAATAACACAACACAAAGTGATCTTGTAATTATTATGTAGGTTTTGCCGTGATATGATTATAAAACACACATTATTTATATCTATGCGTTTTATTTATTAATATCCCTTTCTGTATGAATATATAACTTTCTGAGTGAGGTACATTAAGATGTTTTCGGACTGCACTGCAATACATACTCCACCATCATCTTTCTTAATTGAAACCAAAGTGGAGCTCCTATCTTGTCTAAACAAGCTGTACCTGTTGTCAGATAGCTCATGGTCATAAACAGTTTCATTAAGCCAAGATTCTCTCAGTACTATTATGTCATAATCATTATTCAAGGCATTGGTATATCCATTTTCGTCCTCAAGCCACGTACATTCTGATAATATATAAACATGAATTTTATATATCACAAATGTAGAACCATGCAATCACAACATACAATGTAAAACTAAGAATGAAAAAAATATTAAGTTATTAATAGTAACCATGACAGACTTTTAGAGTCAGTGTCCTTTCGGAGATAACGGCCTCCACGTACAGTCGGCCGCATAAGTCGCTTAATTAAGTTTTTTGTGTTTGATTACAATATGCAAATAAACATTACACAATACACACACGTAAATGTATATTGATTAATTTTTGATAAATGATTGAGTTTTGACTAACGTGCGCGCTTGCACTGACTGACGTTCCGTGTTTTTGTCACTACGCTCGGATATTCCTTGTTTTTAACCAGCCTATTCAAATAAAAAATGCGAACTGTCTAGGACTAGCCGTGTTCAAGCTTTAAATGAAATATCAGAATAAAAAGTGTTGCCGAACTACCAGTAGATGGCATTAATAGTTTAATTCTTTAAAAATACTGACATTCCTTGTTCTTCCCGCGTGGTCTTCATTTGATTTTTTTATTAATTATTATTTAGTATAAGAATGGTTTAAGAGGTTTAACGATTTAATATACCACACTAGTGTTAAGCATTTATCAGCCACAACCTCTTATAATAGTAAATGATTTAGCAAGCAAGATGTCGCCTCACATGATGTAATGCGCCATCTCGCATACTCACTCGTTTCTGGATTGCTATAAGCCGTCATGGCTTCAAGCGTCATGGGGGGCTATCTCCGTTATGTGATATTATTATTTACAATTTCATAACGTTAAAGTAATTTATAAAAATGTTAAAACATCATTTTTATAAAACAATATTTATAGTAACACAACACAAAGTGATCTTGTAATTATTATGTAGGTTTTGCCGTGATGTGATTATAAAACACACATTAGTTATATCTATGCGTTTTATTTATTAATATCCCTTTCTGTATGAATATATAACACATTGGTGCGCTAAGAAAGAACATATTTTTCTGTCAATCTGGTACTTTTGGTTGTATTACTTTGATGGTATTGATGCATAAATGAGTTTTAAAATATCATCGTGGTTCAATATCAAGTGGGTGCGCTTCGAGGAATAGTTTAGGTGCGCTTCATTAGGTGCGCCTCAAAATGGTTGCGCTTTAAAGGAATACCTCGAAATTTGATAAGCAAATAAACTCAACACAATATTTTATTCTAATACGATATCAATGATATTGGTTGATCTCAAAACTTTCTAATTTATTTGTGATGTACATTTATAGAAAAAGCTATAAAATAACTTTTACAAACAGTATATTAAAACAAAAATCAATTTTTCGTCATTCTAACTTCCTATTGATACGAATAGGAAGTAAGAAATTCAAATGGCCTTAATTTAGTATAAACTGCGCTGCTAAGATTTTAATTTCTACACAATTTTAAGACAACTAAAATACTAAAATAGTTGATAACACAAATGTTCGATCAGACTGAGGATTTGTTCGTAATGAACAAATCCTCAATCCGATAACTGGAATCCGATAGCTGTGGGGAATTTTGGGGTGTACACTTGAAAAAATTAAGAAACTTACTTATTTTTTTGCCAGTATACAGAATTTTCGTAAGAAAAAAAAGGTTTAGCGGTAAATACATAGTAAACTTGGTTTGTTACATATTTACCGTGTAACCTTTGTTTGTAATTTTAGGGCTTATAAAATTCTTTATATTTAGCTTATAAAAATAGACATTTGTGAACCTTTCACTGTCGATAATGTTTTAACATCTTTTCATGTCGTAAAAAATTGTTAAACTACTGAAAAATGTAGTTAAACTGGATAATTTGATTAAACGTATAATAATTTTTCACTTAATTAGTTCAAAAAATAATAACTTAAATATGGAATAATTAATAACAACATGATAACTATCGTGTAAATCAATTGTAGAAATTCATTAACTATACAAATACAAAAACATTTTATACGAATAAACATGAAGTATTAAAAAATATGAATATTCTTCTTTATTTAATCAGCTTACATAATTAAAATCAATCGAAAAGTTTTGTAATTGTCATCATTTTTAACCCACGACACAAAAAGAACGTTGTTTTAAGTGTTTATCGAGGTGACTAATTTTGATGCGGTTTTTTTAAACGTGAATGAATCGAGAATGCCCTTAAACCATGTTTGAAGAAAATCGTTTAAGCTGTTTACAATCCGGCGGGGATATTGATTTTGATTTTGCGCTGGTACAATCTAGATTCGCATTCAAGTCGATTCGTCGTAACCTAGGCGCGCCTTCAAAAAGCCGAACCGAACGTGCAAGTTATTCTGGCTCTTAGCTTGGGCCTCTTGGGGACAGACCGCCGCGCCCGCTGCACGGGGGAAAAAGACGAAACAGTAGGGTAAATATTCAAGTTAAAGAAACGTGTTTTAATCACCCGGCGTATGTTAAAAAATTACGATTTGTCCATTGACATGTTACAATTTATAGGCCTAAATTTACATTTCTTTGAGGACGCATTTTTATTTTTGGGACATGACCCCCCCAGTCAGTAGAAGTTTAACCCCAAGTTTGTGGGGTTGCCACCCTTGTCTTGCGGCCGCCTGTTCTCAAACGTTCTGACGACGAGGCAAAGAGCATTGCTGATCGCATAGCTTATGTTTCTAGCTTAGTCGATGTTGGAGAGATGTGTTGAAAAGAGTCAATAAATAATAAGTTAAATTACATGGGATGTAACAAAACATTTTTGAAAGTAGGTGTAAAAAAAATTGACAATAACATTTCGTTAGGACCGGATTCTCATGAGTATTGACGAAACCGGTCAACTTTGGAGCGCTGTAATAGCGTTATGAATGAATAAAATGTAAAAAAATATTAGATAAAAATATTCCTCAAAAGACCATTTACAAGATTGATCTGAACTAATTTTCTTGTAAAATGTAAAAAAAAAGTTATACTTAAAGCAAAAAAGAATTTTTTTGAGAAATGTTTTTTGCACTTTCTTGCTTATCAATTCTTTGTTTTTGATTTTACGGTAAAAAGTTATTTAAACAAAATTGTAGACAAAGCAATTGGCTAAAAATTATGTTTTTACAAATTTTTTTGTACGATTAATACTTTAGCAGATATAGCGAAAAAAGCGGTCTCACCCGTTTTTTCAAGATAACGGCCGCGGGGCAAGGGTGGCAACCCCACAAACTTGGGGTGTATCAACTATTGAACCCCCCTACATGTCCCAAAAATAAAATTGCGTCCTCAAAGAAATGTAAATTTTATGTAACTGTAATCCCTAATTATGTTATCCCAAAGCATAATATGACGAGATCCTGTTCGAGATCGACGGGATTGGGCGGCAGTTGGTCGGCGACGCACACACTTTTAGTTACAATCTAAAAGAAGAAAAGACATAGTTTGCCAGATCCCACAAACTCAAACAAGTTTCGCTGGCATGCAGTTTAATAAACGGTCAGCACAGCTAATACAACTATGTAAACAGAAAATTAAATATATGTATATAGCAATCTTTATTCCGAATGCAAACACAAACTAGATGTATGGTTGAAATCTTTAAACTATGAGGAATGCGAACAAATATTGAAACCTATGCTATGACATACATTCATGACATTACACACAACGCATGCAAACTCACACACACATACACTCTCACACACACACACACGCACGCACGATCACAATCGTGTGTGGGGGTCGCTAATGTATACCTTTTTAATGTATACCGTTAACTCGTGAACGGGTGCCGTTTGAGGGTGTTCGTCGTTTGGATACTTGAATAATTTTGAATATAATATATAATTTTGTATAGACATAAAGAGACTCTGTAAATTTATTTTGAAAAAAATATACCCGTGAAGTTTCTTGCCACTTCTTCTTCACGAAGGTTTTTTCGAACTGGTGGCAGAATCATGTTTTATTTGACGTCAATAAGAACAAGTAATTGTCAATGTTGAGAAATAAATATTTCATTTCATTTCATTACCTAATATTAAAAAAATAAATATTATTGTCATTACATTAAACAGAATTAATGTTATATAATTCTTATTTTTAATTTAATTGTGTTTGTAAATTCATCTATTGAATAATATTGTCTCTAAACTTTCACTCTTAAAAAAAGTTTAGAATAATTGATAAAAGTTTGAATATTTGAATTAAAAAATTATTTAGAATTAATAAGTTACATTTTGTTGTTTTACGAGCTAAAATTTGCCATTTATGTATTCACATCATTTCAATATTATTATTTATTCATGTTGATATAGATATAACTTTGTATTTTAAAATACCCTCTAACACAGTCATTCTGAGCTAAACAGAGGGCCCAGATGATAACCCTGTAAAACTTTATTTTAATGAAAATAAAGTTATTATTATTACACTGGCTTGGATTTATTTGAGTGTGGAACAAGGAACAAGCGGGACATTTTTGCAATTTGCATATAATTTCTTAGTCACGCTGTTGCCAACCAGTGTTGAGTCGGAGAGGGCATTTTCAGCAGCTGGGTACATTGCAACGGACATTAGATGCCGTTTAGCAGATAGCACTCTTAATACACTTTGTTTTTTCATAAGTTACTGTCAAAATCACCCGTAACTACTTTCTAATCTCCTTGATTTACACTTTTTGTTTGGATTATGTTAATTTCCAAAAAAACGGTTCAATATTTAGTGAGTAATATTAAAGAATAAAAGCTTTTGTTTTCTTTCAAATAATATTTTATTTGAATTAACTTCACTATCACAAAAAAGCAGTTTTCATCGTTTTCAGTCATCCGAATTTTACATTTTTTTTTAACTAGACGAGGATTCTTCTTCTCTTTGAGGATTTATATTTCTAATCCCGCGGGATCTCGCATTTGCGATCACGAGTCGGGATTGCATTCTCTAAAAGAAACATAATGCTATCAAGATCATATAACTCAAGGATTTTAATTTTAAAGGCGTAAACTTCACATATCACACAGTACTGCCGCATGTTACCTAATCGGCAGCTAATCAAAGCGAAAGTAAAATATGCTTCTCACGATTAATGTGCCATTGTTCTAGAAACATCTCGTAAAAACCACGCCAATTTGAAATACTTTGATAGATTCGTTTTCGCGTATTGACCGTTAAATTGCTAGGTCGATTATCGACATAATCAACTGTATAATTTAACAAATATAAAGAACAATGCATGACACGTTTTATAATTTCACTTCTTATACATTTATATTCTAATTAATACAAGATTGTATAAAAAGAGTGCGGTTGCCTAACACTTGCATTTTTAAATAGGTGGAAGGTCAAAGAGGGCTTATTCCAATTAAATACTAATCATTGCCAGCCGCACTCGAAAAACGTCATTTGACTTCATTAAGTATAGATTTGTTCACCTTTTTTAATAACAGATTTGCTGAGCAATACTTGTATACAGTTAAAACTTTTAATTGAGGGACAAAATGACATGATTCTCAACATATCATTTTGTCTCTATTTTGTGTTACTTGTTGCAGTATTTGATATATTACATATATAAGAAATATTACATGTACTTCAAAGAACTATAGAGAAGTTCATTATACTTATGTCATAACTACGTAAGGAACGGAAACAAAACTTTAATAAACATTTCAATATCAAACAAGGATTCGAACACAGGATCTCTGGTATTCACGAGTAAGTTATAGTAGAGCTTCATTAATCTCCGGGACAGAATTTCGTTCTTCCTGTTATGACCACCATGATGATCACGTTTACGTGGTTGTGTTCCAGTTGAGGGAAACGAGCAGCCAGTGCAAGTACTGGAACAAAGGCAACGCCAACTGAAGCCTACGGTTCGCAAGCACATCAATAATCACATCCAATATTGACAAATTAAACACCTACGCCCAATAATGCCCATGGGTGCGTATGCCCTTCCAATCAGGTGGGTCGCATGTTCAATTGCCGCCGAAATGTAAAATTTTCTCAATAGATTTTCTACCAACAGTTTACCATCAAAGGGCTCGAAATCAATTGAGGAGCTGTTGACTTTTCTTAAATATGAAACTGATTTAGAGCAGATTTTTTATTGATCAAATAATTTCTATCAGTAGAATATATTTCTCATTTGACAAGACTTCCCATACAAATTATGCAAAATTATTTTATTGCATACAAAAACCAAATACAAATTACTTGTTCTTATTGACGTGAAATAAAGCATGACTCTCGGAAACTCACCAGTTCGGAAAAAACTTCGTGAAGAAGAACTGGCCAGAAACTTCAAAATGATGCTTTTAAAACAATACACGCTGATTATAGATAATTCGATTTTAACGATTCTTTTTATTACTTACGGTAACTTTACCATACAAATACAACTAAGTACTAGCTTATAAACCAGTAGCTTTCTAAGTCAAACCAAAAACTTTTTCAAAGGGTGATAACAGTCGAAACTGAACTTTTAAGCCTTTAAGAACTATTAAGCCATACCACCTTCCTCACTGACTGTAAACAGGAAATATGTAAAAATGTATGGGCGTTTGTTTGTCTTTTACCCTAAAACTACAAGCTCATAGAGTATCGCCTGTCCACAAGCGTCCATAAATATCAAAATCGTTACAAGTAAATTAAGAACTATATATTTTTTAAAGTTGCATTTCAAAATGTTTACGTTTTAACGGCTTTTATGCAACAGGTTAAGTTACTCATTCCATAGCGACGAAGCCCAGGCACAAAAGCACCGGACAGATGCTGGTAATGTACCTACCTACCTTTAAGTTTAATTAAGCTTTACGGATCTACTTTCTAACTCAATGTTAAAACCGCCTTGGGTACTGGCGGAAAATGTTACTATGGCTTCCAAGGGTTTTCTTTCAGGCTAATTATCTTTTCACTCCTTAGAATAGAAAGGCCTGTACCGCCTCAGATCAGCTGTGAAATAAACAACTCTACCATGGGTCGCTATAAACCTAAGATTTACTGTACTTATCCGCACTTAGAATATACAATGTATAAAATATAAACTGTGGGTACTAAGAGTACGAGATTGCTTTAGACCCTTTCAAACTTCGATTGGTTAGGTATGTAAAGAACACTAATTCATAGTCCTGGCACAGCAGCCACAGAAACCGCTAAATAACGACTGCAAGTTTTTGAACCCATAAACAAATAACAAACCGAAAAAACGTAGTAATTACCAGCCATTCAAGTCATGCGAAAAATGTACCTAAGGGCGGCTATTAATGAACTATGCACTAGAACTTGAAATGCAATGCTAAGTGTGTAAACTCTATAAATTACGTTATTTGCTGTTATAACCCAAATTAACAATACGAATCGAGAAAACTAGTTTAATGTAGTTTAAATAAAATCACGTACATTATAGGTCTACATTTTACTTTTACAAACTCAACATTAATATTTTGAAAAATATACTTTATTTGTTTAAGGAACCGACTACTTAAAAAATCAATTTCTTTATGATAACGGTTAGAGTTGTCATAAAGAAATTGTTATGTCTTGAACTACGTGTGTCATGTACCAGTTAAAAAAGATCAGCAGAAAACGCGCGGCCCGGCGACGCGTCTTGAACTATTTAAAGGTCACAATGTTTAGCACAATTCTTCGGTCATTGCTCCGCTTCAAGAAAAGTAACAAATCGATGTTACGTACTTATAATATTGTCACCTGTTCCATAGCCTGCAAGCGAGTATGCATCCCGTCTCATGTTAAATGCCATTCGCGTCTGCGCACATAATTTAACTTACTTCTTTAAGTTATTATTATATGACAATATCTATTAAAGACGGTTTCCAACCAGAGACAAAAATCCGATTTGTCTTTGTTTTGAGTTTTGCTGAAAGCGATGGTGGAAACGTTGTTCAACTACTTGATAACTACTACTTGGTAACGACATGTAAACTTTTTCTTATCGCGGATACATTCTAATTTTATTTTGCATTGACTCGGTCTTATTTTTTTTTTTTTCATGATGTTATTAGTATTCTATTATTTTGATCTTACCTGATAAAAAAACTGACGAAGAAGTCTAGGACACTACACGCCTATTTAAGACATAACTACTCACTCTACTTTACAAAACACCAGGACATGTGCCTGGTAAATTAGAAACAGGCAATCGGACGAAATAGGAAGGAATTCAGTAACGCCCTAGATCAGCTATGAGTAAACTATAACCAACTCTACTAATTGTTACTAAGATTTACTGTACTTTACACTGATACTGAAAGATCATTCATGGTCTAACAATAGTGTTTATTGAGCGTTATTTGCGCGGTAAGCTTAGCCTGTTTCTATGCTAATAAAAGGTAACAACACCATAATCATATATAAAATCTATAATGGCTAATCACAGGTTACCTCAAACTATGCATTACAGAGAAATTCAAACTACCGACGGTCAACAGATTTGTAATCTTTTTAACGACCATTTCCACTCAGTCTTTGTAGAACCTACAGCCAATTTTAATATCGACATCCTTGAGCCTCCTGACAACCCTCTAATAGACATTAAATCTATACATTTAAATGTTAAACTTGTCGGTAAATACCTAAACTCTATTGATGTCCATAAGGGATCAGGTCCTGATGGAATACACCCACTATTCATAAAAAAGTGCTCCGATGCTTTAGTTTTACCTATCACTTTATTATTTAAAAAATCTCTCCAAGAAGGCCATGTACCTGATGTCTGGAAGCATGCATGGGTTACTCCTGTGCCGAAAGGAAGAATAAGCTCTGACATAGAGAAATATAGACCAATTTCCAAACTATGCCATTTCGGCAAAGTTTTTGAGAAGATTGTAACAGATCAACTTTCCGAGGTGGTACGATGCCACGTTACTCCTAATCAACATGGATTTTTTAGAGGTCGTTCTGTAGATACAAATCTGCTTGTATTTACAGAAGATATATTACATGCCATGGAGGACGGTTGCCAGGTGGATGCCATTTACACCGATTTTGCCAAATGTTTTGACAAAATTTGCCACAACACACTATTAGCAAAGCTCTGGCGACTTGGTGTACACGGCGATCTGTTCAGATGGCTTATGTTGAGAGAAGAAGTCAATCGGTAGTCCTGTGTGGTTACACATCATTGCCAAAACTAGTCTGTTCTGGGGTACCCCAGGGGTCACATCTAGGGCCCTTGTTATTCACATTATTTATAAATGACATCACAAAACACCTAAAACACTCCAGCTCGCTACTTTACGCCGATGACACCAAGATTTACAGAGTTATACGCGATATTAGGGACTGTGAATTGTTACAACGTGATTTACTCAGTTTCGAAACTTATTGTACAGAAAATGAATTACTTTTAAACTTAGATAAATGTAAATCAATCAGTTTTTCAAAAAATAAAATTATTATAGATTACAACTATACCCTGTATAATCATAAAATTGAAAAAGTTACACAAATTAGAGATCTCGGCGTTATCATGGATAATAAATTGACCTTTATACCTCACATGGACTCTATTATATCTAAATCGTACCAGCAATTAGGACTAATTTTAAGGATAGGTAAACCATTCAAGAACCCCCTCACTTACAAAATACTTTACAACAGCTTTGTTAGAAGTCATCTTGAGTTCGCGTGTGCGGTATGGAACCCTTATTTTAAATGTCATATTAACCGCTTAGAAAGAATACAACGAAAATTTGTAAAATCTTTGGACTTCAGAACTGGCTTTAATTACGTTGACTACACCGAATCACTAAATCGTCACAAGTTTCAGTCATTAAGATGCCGCCGTGATTGTGTTGATTCCGTCCTATTATACAAAATAGTAAATAGCTATGTTAATGTCCCCTCACTATTAAATAGGATACATTTTAGAGTACCTCGCAGGCGTGAACGTCAATGTCGTACTAAACATTTGTTTTATACACCGCGGAGTAGAACACTTTATGGTGCAAATTCTTTTATTAAGCGAGCTTGTAAACTTTTTAATGTTAACGAAAAATTACTTGACACAGATATATTCTTCGACAAATTATCGAACTTAAAAAAATGTTTCAAATAGATTTTTTTTTAATTTGTTAATTTAATGTTATGATCGAATTATGTCTTTTTTATATTCTCTCTCTTTATATATATTTGATTGTACTATTTCATTTTTATATTAAATATAGCTTTTTGTTTGGAGTACTATGTAGTGCAAATGTAGTTAATTATGTAAAAATAAGGAAACTATAGGTTTTTATTTTAATCTTAAGTATAAGTTGTTAAAAATCTTGTATAACCGTTTGTTTCTAATAAATAAATAAATAAAATAAATAAATAATCAGCTACATGTAGTACGGGGTGTTAGCACATGTTCGGGCCGGCATACGGTTCGTCTTGCCAAAACCCGAACGGCCTAAACCAGGCATTTTTCCCGAACGTTCATCCACACATAATCGAATTACACACTCGGCAGTGCGGATTAACCCGAATATGTAACTAGCGCTCCTAATCATTTTGATTATAGATCGAATGATATTATTAACACGTAATAGAGACGAAACAAGCCGACAACGTTTGTTTATTCTAGAGTATAATATCTGTAGGTACATAAAAGATATTAAGGAATCTATTCTATAATTAAAAAGGTTTGTTCGTTTGTTTCTTTGTTTGTTTATGATAAACTCCGAAACTGCTAGACAGATTCTTAAAATTCTTTCACCAATATAAAGCTGCATTACCCGGGAGTAAAAATAATGTTTGCCGGTCAGTACGTTTATGTGCGCTTCACTCATTCAGATCGTGTCTGAATTAGTAATTATTTTATAAGTTCTGTATAATAATAATAATAATAAATTATTCATTTGCAAGTAAGAGTTTTAACAGATGTTTACAATTATTTTTCGTTCGTTCATATACCTACTGTTGGATTTTGGGGTGAAAAAGCCTGTCTTTTAAGGGCTATTAAGAAGACTACACTAATTTTTAAAGCCTTACGACTAAATTAGTGTTGTAGCCCTTTAGTCTTTAGTCATAACACTACAAATTCATGAATAATTTCAGTCGTAGTCTTTAACCTTATAACGTAAAAGGCTTAAAAGGCTTAATTTGACAAAAAACGAATAACAAGTTTTCATTTCAAAAACAACGTTTGACAAAATTATACTTGATAAATTTATCATTTCACAAACTATTGTTTAATAAACTACTGTTCACAAAATATTAACTAGAAAAAATTTAATTATGCCAAAACATCATTTCACAAATTGATTATTTTTTTTAAACTACATGCATGCATTTGACGCTCGCTCCGCAGCACTCCGCTTGCTTGCTGCCCGGACATAATACAGGTTCAATTGGGTTAGGTTAGGTTTGTACGTAGTTAATACACGCGCGAGCCGAGCGAGCGAAGCGAGCGCGGTGCGGCAGGCGTTCAACACGAGGTGTTTTATAATTAATATTTAAATATTTTGTCAAATGATTCTTTTTAAAGTAATATGTTTGCGAAATGAAAGTTTGTCAAATGATTAGTTTTTCAAACGTTGTTTATAAAATGATCTTTTGTCATACGTTTTTTGTCAAACAATAGTAAACCTTAAAAGACTAAAAGGATTAAAAGCGCCTTATCGCCTTGGGCTGGCGTGTCACATAGGAAATCTAACGTTTTGATAAGTCATGGCTATGTTGTCAATACTTAAGTTTTTTAAAAATTAATTTGAAAAATTATTCAATCAAAACATATTTATTATTTCCTATCTGTTATTATTATAATACAAAATGATTAAATAATTATGAATAGTTATTATGTTTTGTTAAGTCTATCTTTGTGGTTAGTAGGACACAATAGATGATGGACGAGTCATGTTCATGTATAATACTCAGGCGCGAGTCCTTTTAAAAACAACTTTACTCGTTTTAGTCTTTTAGTTTTATGAAAATAACTCTAGTCGTTTAAGTTGCTTGGTAGTTTAATACAACGACTAAGTCTTATTATTAATAAGAACTCGAACCTTTAGTCTTTATTTTAGAGTCGAGACCATTAAGAAGACCTTTTTAATAGGCCTTAAAAGACTTTCATCGCTAGCTGGGTTTTAGCGTGCAATGTGTAATTAATAAAAAATAAAAAACGTAGATAATAATATTAATAATTCATGTCAATCGTTCATTTAAATATTCGTTAACACTGTAATACATTTGTACTATTAAACTTTTAAATAATCCTGTTTTAAATTTATTTATTGGTTGTTCATTTAAACTTATTATAATATATACACGTATCGCCATGCAATGCACGTTATTGCTGAAGACAGACAGTTTTTGATAAGCTATGTACGTACAGTTTATCTTTGTGTCTACCTCGTCTGCCGATCACTTCATTGTTGGTTCCAAATAAATGCCTATTCTGTTTGACAAAACAACAAATTTCGAATATATACAGTGATGGAAGCGGATATGTTATTTAGCATACAGGGCTCTGCAACTATCCAAAATACAATACATTACATTTATAAAGTCGAGAATAAAACCTACTAATAATTAAGAATTCGGATTTCACATTAAAGAGGACGTTAGCGTGATTACGGTGGTTTCAAAAATACACTTAATGGCATTTCGAGTTTAGATACTTTATGCATTGTATTTGGGAAACTAAATAAAGATGCAATTTCACCGTCAGACGCAAAATCCAGAGTATGGTTGGCCATTTGTAAATTGTTATAACCTAGTTGCTGTTGGAGTCTAAAGTTCTATAGAACGTGCTACAGGGCACAATTAATAAAACCTACCACCCACTACACCAATCTACAGAATGTGGTGTAGTGGGTAAAACCCTGCCTAAAAAACTGCCTCATATACCGCAGGCCCTAGGTTCGAGTCTTGGTTCTTAAAACTTGCGATCCTAAACATACGTTTCAAGCGATCCACGAGCGATCCGTGACATTCAGTTCAGTCGAACTCTTGCACGATATGGAGGCACTAGTACAACGGCGGCGTCGAATTGCCATGGCAGCAGTAACCTTTATATTGCTAAAAAAAATTGCGCAAAAGATCACAAAAACCAAAAAGACGGTTCTGGAAACTATATACAAAAATCGCTCGGATTATGGAACTCAGCTTTGCGCAGAGTTAGTTACCGATAAAGTTGAACACAATTTTGCAAGAATGAATGGTAATCAGTTTGAGATATTATGTTCATTATTGAATAATAAGCTAAGAAATTCTCTCTTCTAAAGTCAGAGACCGCATTTTTTTCATTAACTCTTCGACTGGTGTGTTTGCCACATCACGTGAAATTTGACGCCAAGCATCCTCTTTTACACCCCTATTGGTATAATTTTCGTCGCTCGGGTCCTATAAACATTTGTACTGCTTATAAAGGGATATTAACTGGCGTCTCTTAGATTGATCCATATTTGCTGAGCGCGCGATCTACACGAACGTCGACACCGCGCGCGCCACGCTACTGACACATGAGTAGATAAACAGAACAGAGACAAAGCTCCATACAACCGCACGAATCGGTTGCACTACTACAATCACGCGGGGCATGTGTGCTTGACCACTGGCCGCTTGTCACGTAAGCGGCGAGACATTGTCAAAACGCACAGCCAGTTGACAATCTCAGGGTCATTGCGACGCACGTTGTTTGTCTTGTAAGTTGCAAGTTTGATTATTTTAATGTAAAAACGTTGTATTTTTTATTAATAATGGTTGTTTCTTGTACTGTGTGTATGAATAAAATTGAATTGCTCGAGCCAAAATTTCGCGAATATATCGATCTTGAAATAAATATTGTCTATATTGGCAATGAAATACTTAAGCGTATTAAAGATTGTAAATTTTATTCCATGTGAGTGTTTCCCGTTAGATTACTTGAAAAAAGTATATGTTAAATTCAGAATTTACCACACCATCAAAAGAAACAATAAATTATTAATAATAAAATATATTAAAATTAAAAACAAAAATCGCCTTTGAACATGGCCAAAAAACCGACAACAAACGGATCGGGCGCATCAAGGAGCACTCGATCCACTCCGTGCGCTTGGATCGCGCGCGGCACGTCCCCACCGCCCGCACATTTGGATCGCGGTCTTGCCGCGCGCGATTGGAGCGCGGTGGATCGTCCGTTGTGGACCCGACTACTAACGTTTGTTGTTTTCAATCGATCAACTCTAAGAATACCGATTGTAGAAAATCTTTCAGAATTGCAAAGTAACACAAAGGCCAGGGGACAAAAACTGGTGAAACTGCGCGGAACTGTAGTGAATTATACTAAGGGTGACACATATACAGATCTCACTTCCCTCTCTAATATGGTTAAGGAGGGCGATGGCTGGATCCCGCGTTGACTCGTGAACGGGTGCCGTTTGAGGGTGTTCGTCGTTTGGATACTTGGGGGAGGGAGACTTGTAGAGTTTTCCCTCCCCCTAATTTAACCTTCCGCCTGCGACAGGTCATAGACAAATGTTACAAGTATAGCCATTACAAACAGCCACCGAATGGCTAGAATCGATAATCTCAGAGAAAACTGAAACGATTTTGAAAATAATAGAGTAAATAATACTCTTAGGATGATATAAGTAATATACCTACCATCGCTAGGCAGGTACCTATTTTTTGTCAGGACAGGATCAGGAGATACGCGGGAAAAATCGCGGCAGGAACTTAAGTTATTTCACCAACTTTTCTTTTGCTTGCAAACAAATTGTATCCATTGCCGTAGTAAGTAAAAAGAAAAAATACTTGCTAAATATCGTTTAGGAAATCAAACAGAATTAGAACAATATGCTAAATATATGCTCAATTTATATATTTCTTTAAGCTCATTATAATTATAAATATAATTAAATTATTTAATGCTAATATGACCTCTATCAAGGACTTCATTAATGTTACAAGTACAAACGGCCAAAAATGTAGTGAACACCACACCGGTGAAGTTTGATTACATGTTATAAAAAAACGGTAATAATATTCTGACAGTTGCTGATTCAACCTTATAGCTATTTAGGTTAGAAAAGAAGTTGTGTCAAAAGCGGTAGTCCACTTTTTTGGTCGACTGTACGTAGATACCTCCTAAACAAAAGTGAACATGGTGCCAGATTTATGAAATTGACATATTGACACATGAGCGTTTTAAACGTCCAACTCTCTAGGCCCTAAGAAAGGCAGATCATTAAAAACAGTCACAAAAGTGAAAGAGACAGAGAGAGTGTAGTACAAATCATCGCTTCTTATTTACCGTCCACGCGTTCTAGAAACATAGGTCATGAGTCGCAAGATCTATGCCAATGCGGTGAGTTAATGAAATGAAAATGTAATTATTCTATAACTATGCAAAAAAAAGTTTATCTACATGTTTCCATCAAGAACGAAAAGTAATTACGATCGAGATAGTGTCGATTGAATTTAGCACACTACTTACATATTATTATTATTGAATTAGTATTTAATTTTACGTTATATTAAAATTGGAGCAAATTATGGAATTAACTGTTGTTATCTACAGACAGCGGTAACTAAAGTAATCATGATTGTTTTAATTAGAAGAAACTTGACAAACTTTTGAAACAAAACTTAATCAGCCCGCTCATTTGGAAGCCACGATGAATCAATCTGTTCCACTGACAGAAATACACATGTCTAACTACACATGTAAAACACCAATCATTATTTTTGCGTCAAGGGTTTAAAAAGATGACCTATAGGTTATCTTTTAAAATAGAGTTTTCGTCTTCACCCCTGCCTTTGCCACGGGTTCCTTTGTTTATTAAAGAAATGCCAACAATATACATACATGAAAAGGTACAAGACATTTAGAAACATTTAATACCAGTTCGTATATCAATTACTGTAATACAATATTCGTGTAAAATAATAACAGTACGTTTCCTTAACGTTTCCCATCCCTTTTTAATCTGGACTTACTCAAATATACCTTTAATTAATGAACTTTAAAAAGATAAGTACTTACTTAGAAAGCGCAACACCATTGGGCTTGTTAATGTAATGCTCATGGTGAAGCACGGCATCATCCCAGGGCAGTTGCAGGAACTTGAGCATTCTCTCCATGGTGGCCTTGGGATGGAGCACCAAGGACTCATAGCGGACAGCGAGGCATCTGCTGGCGCCTAGGGCTCGGCACTGGGCCCACATTCCTGATACCGCTTCGTTCCACTTGCCCAGGCATTGTCTGTAGCTGGTCAAGTCGAAACCGGTAATGGTAACCTGTCGGGGAAATCTTAGCTGGTGAACTTCGAAATGTATGGTCATCTTCTTACGGTAGCGTTGGGTGACGAATCGGTCACTTGCTTCTAATATGGTTGAGGAGGGCGATGGCTGACTCCCGCGTTAACTCGTGAACGGTGCCGTTTGAGGGTGTTCGTCGTTTGGATACTTATACTTAGGAGGTTTGTCGAGCTAACAGATTTCTTGCCAGTTCACGAAGGTCTCTCCGATCTGGTGATAGAGTCATGCTTTATTTGATGTCAATAAGAACAAGTAATTGTCAATGTTGATAAATAAATATTTGAATTTAATAACGCAAGTTTCTATAAGATAGACTTGTTTAATACAGTTGTATTTAGCAAACAGATAGTTCGGTACTCGGTGGAAAATCCTCTGATTTTGAAGTAATCTATTAGCTCTGAATCTAATATGTACCTATACTAGGTAGTCTATTTAGATCAGTAAGCCAAATTTAAATTATATTAAGTATTCTTATAAAGATTTTCTTGAATGACCGTTTGGTCTGTTCTGTCTACTTCTAAACTAAAGGCTGTATTCCAGTTCAATAAAGTTGTTGGATCGTAAAAGAAGTCTCGACACTGACAAGAGCGACAAACATTTTACAGCCTGTACCTGGGAAACCTGTAGAACCGCCACTGACTACAGCAAAGCTCAAAATAACGTAGGAATAAGGACTTTAAGCTTTTATAGAATTGCTGCCATAGATTAATTATTATGCTTGAATTACCATTCTCTTGATCATGGAGTGCACGGTGGCACGCCCATCGCGCACCATAAATATGAATTTGGCGTTAGGGAATAGCTCGTGCACATAGGTGGCCACTTTGAGCACCAACGGATCCTTGTTGCAAAGACGGGGCGCGGGCTCGCCGTGGCCCATGATGACTTCGAGACAGAACGCAGCTACAGCATTGTCAATAACTGATTTAGAAACCCCTGCTTGTTCAAGACGCAAGCTTTCTCTAGCCGAGCGTGCCCAGTGTTGCCTCATCTGCAGGATGCGGGGGACGACGCGGGTTTCTTGTCCACAGCGCACATCGGGGTGTGCGTCGAGCATAGCGCGCATGAGCGTGGTGCCGGAGCGGGGCACGCCGCCCACGAAGATGAGCGGCAGGTCGCGGCCCGGCACGCGCTCCGGGTGCCGCAGCAGCGCGTCGTCAGCAACGCGCCACCGCCACAGCAGCAGCGCCGCGCCCGCAGCGAGCGCTAGCGCCACGGAGCGCGCGCGTACCCCGCGCATTGCCTCCGGCAGCTTTCTGCGAAATTTTCATTTTATTTTATTTCAATAGGAAGGCTTAGGGTCTTACCACACCAATCGGTATGGTAACACCCATCCAGCGAAGCAAGAGAATATAAGATAATGATGCCTACTAAAAAGCTTTTACAAATATTTGCTGTGTAATAAGCATAGTAAAAAGAAAAGAAAAGCGAGGTAAACAATGAAAGATGACCATATTTCATTATACAATAAAAAACATACACTGTAAATTAATAATAAATCAGGATGTGGTTAAGTACGGCACTTTGTAATCTTGGGACGTTGGTGCAGAACAAATCCATCATACCTCATTAAACTAGGTAATTTCTTGAAAGTCGCCGGGAGCGCAAAGCAGAAGAGTTCTGCCTGTTGTGAGGGATTACAAAATTCTCCTTATATTCATACGTTACGTTTATTTAACTTCTAGAAAGTGATTATAAATAATAGGAAGAGTTTATAACAAAAGTTACGATTAGCATTTATTATAAAATAAATAATAATACTAGGGTCTTCCCACGACTTCGTTAGGGTAAACGACGGGTTTGAATTTCAAAATATTTTCCCATAGTTCTGTGTGAACTATGCATCCGACTTTGACAAAATGGGTAAAAAAAATTTTTAAGATATGGTTTAGTAGTAGGTAGGGCTTCCAATATTATTTCACATTAACTAGATATTCGAATTATCCGAAGTATTCGAATTGTGTAAATAAGTGAAGACATAGAATCACACGAATAAAATAAATTATTATTTACACTTATTTTACATTCTTTACATTCCATAAATTAAAGTAAACTATAATTCCCATAATGTATCGATTTAAAATCTTAGGGCGTTAGTTACCACACCAACCGACGACATCGATCGGTTGGTGTGGTAACACCCTTAGAGTCATCTTTGAGTCTTATTTTTAATGCAACTTTTTTCATTGTATCAAAATCAGTCAGGAATAAACAACAGAACTAAAGAGATATGAAAATACAAAATACGAAAAAACTTTTTCCCCGACCTATTAGGGTTCGGAATATTTGGATTATTTTAGTACATGAATATATTTTATTCGAACGTTTAGAATTCACTCTAATATTCAGAATATTAAATATAAAAGAAAAAAAATTACGTGCAAAAAGCCATCCGAAAACGCAAATCTGTTAAGAATTTGCTTACTACCCACATTGATTCAAATTGAAAAGCATAATTTTGCTGGAAATTACTGAAATGATGTGTTACTGATGATGTGATTGTGTGCAATACAATTTTATCGTTTGTAGTAAAATAAACAAGCAACAGAATTTGCTGTGGATTCCGGAAAATAATATACCCTACGTCACTACCACAAATGAAACAAATCTTAAGAAACCTCATATGTACATATTCAAACGGTTTAGGCTGCAGAGCAAGCCAAATAAATATACATATAAAGCCAAGTTAGGGTTTGCGGTTGAGACACATGTTTTGATTGTTAATAAAAATAGTTTTCATGTTGAAAAATAATGAATAGGAAATCTATCCCGACCAAACTTGCAAATCTCCCTCCTGACTGCTAGCAAATGTTCAGGGTTGAGGTTATGGATGAGTCCCGATAATGATCACTCAGACGACTCGAACCATAAATAGGAAACGTCCTTTACCCAGACCCCATCTGCCATGCCAAAAGAAAACAATAGTATAACCTTCCATTTTCAGTCCCTCTATTTAAACTATATACCCACCCAACACTTTTTGAAAAAAAATACTCCAATTTAGATAATGGTCCATTTATAGTGCGTATCGTATCTAGGGCTGAGTTTCGTCCGTCTGCTGGCTCCACGAAAACCAAATTGAGAGGGGCTAAAATGTTCTCAACAAACCACTCCAGGCAGTTTTTAACAGGTGTTCAGTGATTTTTAGAATAGTACAAGACGTGGCGACTGGTTGATGGGAGTACCTGCCTGAGGTATTCTTACAATACTTCAGAATAGGGATTACCAGGTAAGCTTCTAAGAATCTGGACTAATACCAGTTAAGAAACACATATTTCAAATAATATGTAACACCTCTTTGAAATGCGAGCCAGACCTAACCAGAAAGGAATAGGGTATATCATCTGGGCCTGGGGCAGATGGTATACCCTGTTGTAGGTTGTTTGAGTACTAAGTCCAATTATTGAATACTGGAAGGAGGATCAAGAGGATTGGTTGAAGTGAGAGTGGGGAATGGAGTCACGATTAGGTCCATGGAAGGGACAAAAGGGGGGACTGATTTAATTAAAAAAAGAATCAAGCCACAAAGCAGTGTATCCTTATCCTTGCTACTCCTTATAGTAAAGGTATAGTTGTCACTGGGAAGAGAATCTGCCCCCAAAACCTGAATTTCTTTTTCAGGGGAAAGCTACCTCCTCTGGACTCCTCTGGGAATTGAAGTTTATTCGGGTGGTGTTTGATAACAAACTATTGTATTTATTTATAAACAAGACACACCAACAACATTAATGAAAAAACATGTCAAATACAGTTAAGATTGAGTAAGGGCTATTATTAATGTCAGTTACAGGCATGTACATCATTGGCTAACATAGTCCAGGAATAATTACTTAAAAATAACGAATTAAAATTTAAAAAATAACTATCAAGCATTGGACACCTTAGCTACCTAGTCAAAAGATGCGGACTATGCATACATATGATCTGAGCAATTTCGGGTGTGTGGTGGGTCTCTTAAGCACCCAAAAACTCCTTTAAAATGCTTTGATCAGCAGTGTAATTGACTATGTCTCATTCCTACTTGAGCCATGTAGCAAATCAGGTTTACTAACTATACATAAAATTCAAAGCCAATATCTGTGGATCACTTTTCATGCAAGTTGAGGACTGTGAACCTCCAACTCTGGAGAGAATTCCTTTTAGATAGGTTTTTGGCTAGAACCCTCCAACTCTATGCAGACTCAACAGATCTACGCAGATGCCTTAAAGCTCTCTGTAGCCTGAACTGTAAGGACAAGTTGTGTGGATCCCAAAATACTAGTTCTTCTCTCATAAACAGGTCCCCCTCAGTCTTCTGTCTTTACAGGCGAGTCAATTGCCCTTCTAGATGCTGTCAGATATGTGAGTGATAAACATCTTAATAATTATTCAATACTTTTGACTGCCATAGCTGTGTAGTTGCCCTAAACTCCAATCTTTTTAAAATTGGCTTGTGGTTGCCCTTAATTCTCCAGGCAGATGTTTACTCTACCATTGTTACATCCAAAATATAAATGTTTCAATACCTTGAATGCCTGGCTATGTGGGTGTTACAGGAAACTCTGTTGTTGACAACTTTACAAAAGATTCCATTCAAATTGGAATATTAGACCAATACAAGTGTTTTTGGGCAAAACACCTTACCTTGGACCTTCATATTCTGGCTTAAGTATGTCTGAATTAAACATGGAATTCTAATTGGAATCAGACCAGGAAACTAATAGGTAAACAGTATGGGAATGTCCAACAGATAGTTGCCATCAAATCCTGATTCTCTAAATAACTTGGAGAGAAGATCAACAATTTATAGGCTCAGATTGGCTGTAGTCCTGAGTTTTGGAATAGGATAGAAGCTGTCTGGGACTCCCCACTTTGTGACTGTGGCCTAGAAGTTGGTAAAACAGACCAGATCATTTTCAACTGTCTCGTCCATCCCACCTCATTATATGTCATCCTTCCTCCACATATCCGCAGGCCTGCCAATGTAAAAACACTTCTATCTATTCTCTCCCTAAAATTTTAAAATCATTTGATAATTATATACTGAAATATAAAATATACCTGTAAACATTTGATTTATACATATTGTAGATTCCATTAATCATAATTTGTATCATTTTGTATAAATAGTTTTTAAATAGGTATACTAACAGGTTCTGATTTTCGTTTTAGTTGGTCTGGTGTGTTCTGCTCTGAGGAAACTAACATCATTCTTTAACCATGACCCTTACAATATCTGACACTGACATATATTTCTATTAAAAATCAATCTAAATATACATAAAATCGAAAAACATAACCCTTCTTCTGACAGTTTGTCTAAAAACACATTAAAACAACAATAACTAACTAACCTTGAAAATTCTCCAAACTATATTTACAACTTCAAGTCAATTTGAAAGCCTACATGATTATTACAAACGCTGGAAATGACTGAATGCATTTATATAGGTTAGTAGTGGAAGAAACTGCAATTTTTTTACCCATAAAAATTTTCTGATTCGAATTTGCCACATAAATTCAATTTCAAAGCCTATTTCATTATTTAAAATGCTAGAAATGGCTCAAACGCATGTTTAGAGTTTAGTAGTGGATTGAAGTACAATGTTTTTTGTTTGTAAGTAGAAAAATAATAATCAAAGAAAAAATATTCATAACCTTTAAAATTTATGAATAAATTTAAGTATAAATATTCTTAATGTCAAAATCTTTTTTCCTTGGTTGAAATTTTGTTTTTGGCACTATTACAAAGGAAAATAACTTCACTACCATCTATTACTAACTCATATTTTCCAAACAAGCCAAAAGAAGAAAAAAGTTGGAAGCTAAGTTCACACAGGTAAGATCAGGTGCTAATTTATACAGGTTCTTATACATAAAGGTTACAGATAGGTATCTTATTGACAATGTGAGAAAAGTTAGCCACAATTCAGATTTTAGATTCCAATATGGATAATACATAACCTGCATATAAAATAAGGCAACTTATAAATACTGCTTGAAAATCAGAACAAAGGCACAAATCTAAATCCTTTATTGCAAATTCTTAATATAAATCAGGGTCTCATACTTAAAAGTCACACAGCATGCAATCTTATTAATATATACATTTTTAAATCTTTCAGAATTTCAATTAACTATGCAAATATTCATCAGCATTATAAAAACATTTATCGATTAGAAATTGGCTCAATGCAGGCTTAAATTGTTTAATAGTCATACATTTTAAATTATTTAGTAAATTATTATAATTTTTTACAGCCATAGATAGAAAACTGCAATCACATATAGTTTTTAGGTTGGGAAGGCATTGTATGTCAGGAAACCTTGTATTTAAATTAACACATTATTTTTTAATTGGAAAACATATAAGATGTGTTTTTACAAACTAACAAATTTCATGTAAATACGCAAAATAAGCACTACCCCACTCTATTGTATAAATAAATAAAATAATGAGATACAAAAGGTTTTCACAGATCCATAAGCTTACATTTGGTGTTAGGTTAAAGTATTACTGAAAAATATTCTTAAGTTGGTTAACTAAATATTAGACTGTGATAAAAATGAAATCAAGTAAAACATTAAATAACATTTTATATGTAGTAAAAAACATTCTGTAATTATTTTAAATAATAATTCATATTTGCATCCTGAGCACTTAAAACCTGCTCATAAAAACGATTTGTTGTTAAGATCACCTATTGATCGATAGTAACTATAAACTATAAAAGAATAATAAAAGAAAAAGTTAAAACTATATAAACTAAAAGACAGAAAAGTTATGAATTAGAAACATAACATACCTATATTAGAACGATGCTCACGCCAGATCTACAGTTTTCACTCCAATACATCTTTATAAATTGGTTTATGTATTTGTAATTAATTCATGTAAATCTTGCACCCACAATATCCAAAATAGCTCAAAATTAAAATGTCACACACAACAATGTTCGATCACAGTAAATTGTGATATTTACAACGTTAGCAGTTTTCGTTAGACTGTACAGTAAAATATGGCTTGAAAAGTTAATTCAAGAATTAGCCTCGTAAATAATTATTTTTATAGATATCCGACGAAAACACACCACCGAAATACCCAACTTTTATCCGACCGACTCGAAAACAGACTGACGTGACAAATTCGTGACAACTATGTGACATTGACAATGACGCTTAACTCATATAAACAAAATAGTAACATTCGTTCATAAAAACTAAACTCTTTAATCCTTTTGACCTACAATAAGATAAATTTAAGAAGTGCGATTTGAACGTTGCTGTTTAGGGTTGAGATGTCTACAAATGGGTTGTCAAAAAATCGATTTATAGGAATGAAATAGTTTCGATTACTCAATTCTAATAAAAGGTATATATTCTGTTATAAGAGGAATAGATGATACCCAATGCATTAAAGCATAGAATAAACGATCATTTGAATTTGCCAAACAAATATTTCGATTTTGATCGAGTTTAAGCTGAGAGAAATAAAATAAGGTTGTGAAGATCGGTGACGACCTAATCACGTATTATTTTTTCGGCTACTGTTTGAAGCCAAATATAACTTTTTAACGCGATCTTAACAACAACAGGAATAAAATGCCGTTATGTTGTGCTGTCAGATGAAAACAGATCTAAGTCGTTTTGATATATCTGACGGCACAATATGTTGGTATTTTATTTCTTTAATGTCAAAATTGCATAGTAAATACATATAATTTAGTAAGTTGATTATACTATTTCCATTTCTTTATTTTCTCGATGACAGTTCTAATTTGATATAATGTAGTGTTGTGACCAAATAAGTAATGATATCGATCGCATATATTTATTATATTTTGAACAAAGACAAATACAACAAAAACAATCAAATATATTTTGTGTTTGTTTTAATCTGTCACTCGCAACAAGACGGTCCACACGTTACGTTGTGTATTTTGTGTCCCTCCGTGTAGATTGCTGCCCAGCTGTCAAATATCTAAATGCCGAAAGGATCTGTTCTGAAAAGGCAGGCGAGAGAAATGGTGATCAAGGTTCGTAATTTGAAGCAGAGTATCAAAATGGTGGCCCGCTATTACCACTGTCGCAAGTGCGAACGCGTGTTGCGGCCGCATTAGGAATTAGTGGACCTACTGTTTCAAAAATTACTACCGAAGCTTGTGGTACAAGCGGCATGTAGGAAAATAAGCTTCGTACGCCCAAGAAAAAACGCCAACCACGTCGTGTGACATCGGTTGACAACTTCAACGCTGATGCTATTCGCCGTCGTATATATGACTATTACTTGCGCAAAGAAATTCTAACACTTAATAAACTTGTTGTTTCTTTACGTGAATGTGGTTTGTTCCATGGCCAAAAATCGTCATTAACCTTAGTTTTGAAAGAAATTGGATTTTCTTATAAAAAATCGGACGAAATATTGATGGAGCGTCACGACGTTGCTATGGCTCGCTGCGAATTTTAGAGCGAAGCCAAAAAGAAAGATATCAGATTGGTCAAATGTTATTTTCACTGACGAGACTTGGTTTAATGCAAACCACACAGTATCTAAGAACTGGACTGACGGCACCACCGCTTCCACTAGTTCAGTGCCAATGGGGAAAGGTGAACGCTTTGTCATAGCCCATGCAGGGTTTACGAAAGAATTTGTGTCAGATGCTTTACTGGCCTTTAAATCCAAGAAAACAGTGGACTACCACGAAGAAATGAACGCGGAGATTTACGAAGAATGGTTTAAAGAAATGGTGCAATCTCTGGAAGAACCGTCCATAATTATTATGGACAACGCTACATATCACTCCAGACGAATTGATAAAATGCCGACGCAGGCAAATAAAAACCAAGAGATAACTGACTGGCTCCTACGTCATGGCGAAAATGTGGATAGTACTTTATTAAAAGTACAATTAGTGAATATTTTAAAATCGATAAATAACCTCCCTAAAAGATATGTTATCGACGTAATAGCTGCCGAATGTGGTCATTGGATTCTTCGACTTCGGCCGTATCATTGCCAGTACAATGCTATAGAACTAATGTGGGCACAAATCAAAGCACACGCCACTCGAAACAATACCCATCCCCTCTTACGGCAAACAAGATGTTAGATTTATTAAAAAAGGCATGTGAGGAAGTAACTGCCGGAAACTGGGAAAAGATTGTGAGAAGAACCCAAAACATTATAGCGTCGGATTGGGAAATTCACGTTGCATTCGATAATATACAAGTACAGGAACTTATAATAAATATTAGGGAGAGCTCATCGAGTGACAATGACGATTCATCAGATTTTGATTAAATAAATCAATAAAGATTACCTGTCGTTATAATTATTTCGTTTCATTGTCGAGTTCCTACCTATACCTACTTATTTTACAACAGCTTCGAAAATTTTAAAGAAGTTGGCATTATCAATCAAGAATTAATACGTGTAACATCTTGTAATGAAATATAATATTACTTAATTTTGTACAAAAGTATCCGGCAGTAGTTTAGTTTCTTACATTTTGTAAAAAAATATCGGGTCTCTTTTCGTGTTACGTTTATCGATGTAGCTCCATCCCTATCAGTTTCTCCGACTCTGGTATTATATAACCTTGTACGTGTGTAAACGTCATATTTTTATAAAATATAGCATACATAATGTAAAAAAAACGCTCGCACAAGTATTCACAGGAACTGTCATCGAGAAAATAAAGAAATGGAAATAGTATAGTCTACACAATGGCGTTTTAACTTATCAAGGCTGTCTATCTACAATTTGCAGACGCATACTTCGCGCTATCGTAAGAGTGAGATAGCAAACAGGATAGATCACAGCAACAATAGCGGCTATTATAATAATAAATAATATAATATATCCAACGGCTGTGGATGTCACAATAGTCCAAAACTTAATGAACCGGTATCGGTATCATAAAAAAGGTCACAGCAGGAAGTAGTCCGAAAGTAGTAGTTCGAAAACAGATCTGATGAAATGACTTTGTTACATTCAGTCTGTTCAGATCTGATGAACAGACTGAAGGTAAGATAAGTTCAATTTTATTAATTATCAATTTTTATTTTGAAATAAGTACGTACCGTCACGGCTAAGCCTTAGGAAGCACGTCAGAATGTCGCGACATTTGAGTAAAGAGGGTAATATGAATTATTATGAATTAAGAAGAAAAGATATTTAAATATACGGTTGACAGAACAGAAATAAATGAAGCAATACATTCTGACGTGCTCACCGTCATCGGAGCAAGATGTACTAGAAAAGTTATAAAAAGAAATAAAAGCATATGAAATTTATTACATAATTTGATCTCATCCGTATTAATTTAAACCACAAGTCGGTGGTCAGTCGCGAATTGGGATAAAACGCGAGTTGGTGGAGGCGCCGCGTTCGGTCAAATAGGACCAAGGCTACCTGAGACACGTTTTAAACAAAGTTTTTTTTTTCAGAAAAAGAAATACGAAATGGCAATGCAGGAGTTTACTGGATTGCAGGGGAACGTAGAAGAATTCCTAAATAGTTTTAACATCGTCGCAACGTTGAATCTCTACAGCGAGGAAAAAAAAATAAGTAGTTAACGCCGCTTATCTTGAAGGGCCAGCACTAAGTTTTTTTTCGCAAGTCTCCAATAACTGCAATACATTTGAAGAGTTAAGAAACGAATTGATCAAAGAATTTCACACAGACGATGATCACTTAGCGAAGTTTTACGAAAGGAAGCAAAAGAATGAAGAAGATATTCTAATCTACTATTATGCATTAGACGCACTTGCAGCCAAGGCTGGTCCGGCAATCTCAGAGAGCACATTTATACGCCAATTCTTACGCACCTGTTCAAATACTAATAAATGCCGATTAGCCTCACAAGTGTTAAACTGGAAGAAGGTGCTGAAACGAACAACCATGCAAATGCATGAAATATTTCATGACGCACCCGAAATAAAGTGGGATTTACCAACGCACGTCACGTCGATGGCGGCGTCTACACATACAGCTCCGAGGGACGCGGGCGATATGGATCCGAGTCACATAAACAGGCAACATATAAAATTCAAACCCAAACAAAACACATCTACAAAACCTAATACTCCCCATTACAATTTTAGAGACCGTGCAACCAATCAAAGCCAGGGAATGCCACTACAAAAGCATTACCCAAACACCTATCGGCGTCAGTAATAGGGTTTGTACAGACGCCGACGAAAGAAAAAAAAGAGATAATAACTGCCTTAGATTTTTTTAACAAATTAATCGTCAACTAAATATCTAAGTCGAAGTTAAAAATATAACAGGACAGTCTCATATTAACAATTACAGATTTAAGTATTATTATACCAAATAAGAAATGTATTTAATTGAAAGACGCTACCCAACTTAAAAAAACGACAGCAGATTGCCGACATTGTGACGATTTGGATACAAAAGTTATGATTGTTTTTATTCTTTGAGGATAAATAATAAATAAGATTATTTTTTTTATAATTCTAATTTGGTATTCTAAATATAAAATAAAACCATTCCTTTAAATTGCATAGTTTCATTTGAAAATTACTATTGAATCCTGTGACGGTGTGGAACGGGTTGCTTTACCTTGTCACGAAAAATGTATATTTTTTTCGTAATTTTACCGCTTAGCTTAGGTTTTAATATATTTTTCTAATATTTTAACTATGCATTAATGTAATTGTATCAATGTTATTACTTTTTTTTTCCGTCACAGTGGCAATGTTTTACGAAAATGCCCTTATAAATAAATAAAATCACAAATAAAAGATTACAGTTTAACCTCTCTATTGACTGTTACTATTTGAACGCTTCATTTTTAGAAGATTGATAAAAATGCGAGTAGAAAGAAAGTTTAAGATTTCATAAGAACGAAAATGAAAATAACTGAGAAAGTCATACCTCCATTGATTTAAACTTTGCTAGTCGTTACTAGTTCATACTTCACATTTCTGTGAAATATACCTATTAATAAATAAATTTTTTGAAGTCCTGTTTTTACCTCCCTTTCATTCAGTAAACTTTAAGTTTGGATTAGGATTGTTCATTTTCTAAGCAGATGGAATATTAAATGTGATGTAGTTTACTTTCATGACCTAAACGCAAGGCTATACAGAATAAAAATATTAATTAACATTATTTAAAATAAAACATGTGAATTACTATGATATAAAATAAAAGGAGAATATTATGTAAATGTACTTTTTGCTTCATCATATTAATTTTATAGTATTAGAACAAAAAAAAGATGTTTCAGTACCCTTATTTTTGATAATTATAGAAGCCTAGAACCTTCGTGTTTTTTTAATATTAAAAAGAGCACGAAAAGTTTACTCTACTTTTTTATACTTTAAAATGGCATTTAATTTTATTTAAACCCAAATTATATGTTTTATATTTTAAACTAATATTTTTAAATAATAAAACAGGTAATCGCCTTATTTATATTTTCAATGCCAGGCCCTGTGTACGAAGACCGGATTAAATTCCTTTCTGTATTTGAATTAGTACGAGAGAACCACCGCTGCTTTCAGCTTCGAAATCGCGAAAATCCAACAGG
This sequence comes from Marasmarcha lunaedactyla, assembly GCA_923062675.1. Lineage (NCBI taxonomy): Eukaryota > Metazoa > Arthropoda > Insecta > Lepidoptera > Pterophoridae > Marasmarcha > Marasmarcha lunaedactyla. The sequence goes on from OV281349.1 coordinate 5,675,284, forward strand.
CAAAAAGTCATTTGACTATAGCCAGTCTATTATAATGTAAGTTATAAATAAACACTAAAAGGCCAAGGACAAGAATCCTTCATAAGCTTTTCATGAAATTATTTTGTTTTGGCAACACTGTTTGATTGAATGATTGAATTACATTGATTGACACACATGCAAACATAATACATCTGGCCTTGCGCCTTGCATAGTTGCTACCTACCTAACTACGTCACTCACGCACACAAATAAACTTCTTTGTCGTCTGCTTTAAAAATTGGATTATTGGCCGTAAATGCTATAGAATTTCAAAAATTAAAGTATTGACTTATAGCTTCGCATTTTTTACTTTGTTCGAAGTTATTTTGTGAATAAGATGTTTGATCGATAACTTGAAAATTGTGGATAGATGGGTCTGTGAGCTGTAGTGTTGATTGAGGGATTTTACTAAAATGGCGGCAAGATGGCCGCTGGCGTTTGTGTTCGGTGCTCAGTTTAAACTTTTGAAGGATTGTGATATTACGCTACTTACGGCATAGTGTTAGAGCTTTTCTAATTATTCTTACAATTTTAGTGTTAATTTATAAGTTTCATGATCAAGTTATAAAGTGAAGAAGTAAAACACAATAATCTACAATTAAAATGTTTGATTGTGAGTCATGAAATCTAAAAACTGTATTAAATAATAAGTTTATGGCGAAAAAACATAAAGTGAAAGAAAAATCTGAATAGTTACTCGCTATGACAGAAAATGATTGGTCATGATGAGAGCGCGCCAACCGGAGCCGGTGCTCTACAACCTACTATGGTAATGTTCTATTTGTTCTATGATTACCAATTATTTTCATACAATACCACTTCCAAAATTTGCTTAACATTTTATCGATTTTTTTTAAGTATATGGTCAGGTGGGGTAAGAGATACATACTTTATTTTCTAGGTAATGTGTTGTCTTATTAACATGTTGATAAATTATATTTCATGTACTCTTAGAACCATAACGCTAATGCAAACAGTTACAATAATATCGGATAAAATAATCAATTAGTGCTAACGTTTCTCTTCCCCCTGGTTCCGGGGTAAGAGGAACTATTGAAAATTTTTATATAAATTAAATGGATATTGAAATAACTCCTTACTACTCTTATTTCGAATACCGTTTCAATCGAATATAACCCTTAGTACATAGATTTAAGGTTCGTTTTCAAATATAAAAATGTTATGTTTCTCTTATTCCAGGGGTTGCAAACCAATATAAAAACATATATAGGAAGGTACTTTTACTGCAATTTTTTAAAGAGCAGGTTAAAACATGTCTTTTACACTTTCCAATAATATAACAGCAAATATATTTACAAAAGAATTAAAATACACTTAATAAAATAATAATTACAAATAAGTTTATTTCGAAAATGTAACTTCTCATATGAAGACAATGCGGGAAGAACAAGGAATGTCAGTATTTTTAAAGAATTAAACTTTTAATGCCATCTAGTGGTAGTTCGGCAACACTTTTTATTTTGATATTTCATTTAACACAAGAACACGACTAGTCCGTGACAGTTCGCATTTTTTATTTGAATAGGCTGGTTAAAAACAAGGAATGTCCGAGCGTAGTCGACAAAAACACGGAACATCATTCAGTGCAAGCGTGCACATTAGTCAAAAGTCATTGGAAAGTGTGTGTATTGTGTAATGTTTATTTGCATATTGTAATCCTGTTTTGCAGGTCTTTCTGAATAATTTAAGTTTTGTTAAAAGAAAACAAACATTGAAAATGTCAGATAGTGATGAAGCTCAAGATAGCTAGTGCTAAATATGCAGACCTTCAAGTTTTGAAGACATTTTGCTCTGCTGAAGCCCAAATTTTATATGAAAATATATGTCATGAATAATTTCTCATGAAAAATGAATATCTGTTTATGACTTTATTATTTACTTTATTTAAAAATAATAATTTCATAATAAAATTATATTTTACAAAAAGTGGAAGTCACTGACATTCCTTGTTCTCAGCAATTACATCATAATAACAATTTACTGTTTTAGTAACTTTGCAAGCTTTTCTACCATTAATTGTAATTTAACTAATGAAAATGTGAAACGAAATATATTCTGCTAATAACATACTGAGATAAATATTTTCCAGATGTTTATGAGAAATTATATAGAATTGCAAACTTAAAAAATTGATTTACTCGTAAATTCTTTTTACTGACATTCCTTGTTCTTCCCGCGTAGTCTTCATATAATCATGCAATTAGCTTACCAGTTGTGATATTTCAATTTCAGCGATTTCACCATAAGTTATTGGCACAAGGTACCTAGTAGGAATTTGTGCTCTGGCAAGATATACTTATTTTAACAATATACTTATTATTAAAACAAAAAATAAATGAACGAATAATTATCATACTCTATCAATTTATTTAAATAATTATTTCAGCAATAGACACACTCACTTATTTTATCCTATCCATGCAAAATCTAACTATACACAGAACTCAGTTATTTCTAGGATTCAGAACACTTACAACAAAACTTACGCTCAAATCATGGACATATTCAACGATAGCAAGGCTAAATTAAAAAACACTATAATCAAGCACAAACTGGCGATCATTACATAAATTAAATGACTCACACACCCATACACACACACACACACACACACACACACACACACACACACACACACACACACACACACAGAAACACGCACACTAATTCAAATTTCATAAGGCAATTTTTAATCTATATATAAATTTTTTTTTTTCAATCTTAATTTGTATTAATTGTATTAATTATTTTATTTGTATTAATAACTTTTTTGTTAACAAGTTGTATTTACACACATAAATACAAGCTCAGTCACCCCCCACTTCATATGAGTGAAAAGGTTTATAATTCCTGATGTCGGGAAAGAGGAACATATATATGAACAACTCAGTACTTTTTAGGTAAAATTTTAATTGCATGAATAAATTTACTTTAGAAACTAGTTTTATATAAAATAATGCTTAAAACCCATAAAGTACACATACAATTTCACTTAACAGTAAACTTCTTCTTGACACAAACATATTTTATGGTTTAAAAAAATGTGCATAAAAATCACTTCCAACTCCACGTGTTTTTGTTTGACAACAAAATTTGTCATTGGTGTAGCACACTCTCATTATGCATCGTACCATCATCTATGGTAAAGCATTGGAACTATTTACATGAACTCATTTATTTGAGCGGTTAATCATAGAGCTAGTTTTTGAGTAATAACACATAAGCCCTCTTCTTCCATAGACCCTCTTACCCCACCTTACCTTACTATATTTGAGGTTTTATCAAGACTTTAATTTAGTTTTATAAAAGGTATTATAAAATTGCTTATTTACTTAGCGTTAAATTATCAAAGCATAATCGTTAGTAAAGCTCTATTGCTGAATTTTTTAGATGAGTGAAGTGAAGAACTTAATTGGTTTTTGCTATCAGGTAGATACAAGGAATTTCTAGAGCAAATAAACCCTTTATTGCTTCTAGAAAAGATAATAAATAAAGTACATTTGTAAAGAATGTTTTCTATAATTTTGATTGTTTTCATTGGTAGATATAAACAAAACCAACAAATATTTCCTCTATTATGTTTAAGTAGTCAAAGAGATAAGTACTTAGTTCATTTTAATAGATAAAATTTGATAAATATTTTTTAATTTTATTCTTAATGTTTGTCCCTGATTCCTACCTCTGATGTTGGTGTAAAATTTTATGTCTGTTTGAAATGGATTAACACGTTCAACACCTTAATGTTTCAAGTAAAGCTCACCTGTATTACTAGAATTCTTTATTTTGAATTATTTGTTGTTGTTCTTTGTAGATTATGAAAGAATTTTTGTCATGATATCATTCAATTTGAGTATTTTTGGGGAACTTAACCACGCGTTCCCACCAATAGAAAGCAGTGAGCAGGCCGCTGACCACGGCCCGAAAATCATTGTCGGAAAGTCATATATATTCTTACCGCTTAAGTAAAGTTGATATTGCGATGTAGAACACGCGTCGTGATTGGTCGGTTTCGTAGCGCGTCACCGCTACATCACTCCCCTCCGAGACCGAAGGTCGTAAGTAGCGGCCATCTTCGGTTTCTGCGTAAGTGTGAAGCTTGCCAGTGTCTCAGCTGATGGTTCCAGTGAGTCGGAACCAGGTGCCGCGTAGTAGTCCACTGTGAGTCGGGACTAAGGCGGTGAATGTCCGACGTTCCTCGGTGTGAGTCCGGGTCCCGTGGAGTAAGGAACAAGTTGCTCCAGTGAGTCGTGTCGGCTGCGTCGGCCAGGAGAGAAGTGCTCTGCTAAGGGCCGGCCGAAAGTGCAGGTGCTGCGCCAAGTCGCAGGTGGAGGATGAGGGGTGACGACCAGTCTTGCAAAACGCTCCAAGGTCGCGGTCGCTTATGCCCGTGTTCTCTCGAAGCTGGCTCTGGCGTGGTGTCTTCGCTGATGGTGTGGAGAGCGATGATGACGACGATGATGATGATGAAGAAGGCTGCTCATGTGCCTCTTTTCCCTCTAATATGCTTGAGGAGGGCTATGGCTGGATCCCGCGGTGAACGGGTGCCGTTTGAGGGTGTTCGTCGTTTGGATACTTGGGGGGAGGGAGACTTGCCGAGCTAACACATGCAGATAAGAATAACTTTGTATCGACATAAAGAGACTGTAAATTTAATTTGAAAAGAATATACCCGTGAAGTTTCTTGGCAGTTCTTCTTCACGAAAATTTTTTCGAACTGGTGGTTGAGTCATGTTTTATTTGACGTCAATAAGAACAAGTAATTGTCAATGTTGAGAAATAAATATTTCATATCATTTCATGTGCTCTGCTCGGGGTCACCACTTTAGGGAACTTATCCACGCGTTCCCGCCGATAGAAAACGGTGAGTGGGAAAAGTTTTTCACAAAAAGAGTATATACTTGCAAAATTAATTTCATATATCACTTGAAATATATCATAATATCAGTTTAGTATTCTGGAAAAGTATTCAAATTATAACACATTACATTTAGTCCATTACCTATATATTTACATAATATAGAAATACACATCGGATTTAACCTTTCGAAAGCCGGAAGTAGTCGTAAATTCGTACTGGTCGTATGCCGCGATTTGACGTGAGTAGAGAAAGGTTTCGGCGGGCTCTATTTTTTCTTAAAAAAGACCTATTAATCTCTTTGATATCTAATTAACTTGCAATTGTTTTAGAAAGTCAGATAACTAATGAATGTTTTATGCTAAATTTTATAGCTGATTAAGATACTATTTCTTTTTAAAGCGCCATGATATCAGCATTTGATATGAAAATTCTTCTATCAAAAAAAAAGAGGTTTCAATAAATTTTTCGCATAAATGGCGGCTGTTTTTATTTTCAAAGATAGATGGATAATAAAGCTATCCACTAATACCAAAAAACTAGTACTCCCAAAAGAAACTAACTAAGAAATTCTAATTATAAAACTGCCTTTGAAATACACAAAGTGTGTAGTGAATTTGAATTTGAATGTGTTCAAATGACCGAATAATTGTGTTATTGAAATGAGTGAACTTTGTTTGTAGTAGATTAGTTCATTCTTACCAATATACAAATAATTTTAAACCTTATTACTTACTATCGCCTACAATCACCAAGTGATCAAAGTACTTTGAGCAAAGATCCGTGAAAAGGCACGACGCGTCGCGCACGGATCCGTGACAAGGCCTAGCAAAAGTTAAACCATTCTTCATCTTTTCGAGTCAATGATTCCTACTTTATATCATTTGATCAAAACTTGGCAACCCTAAGGGCTCTGTCAGTGGCCAGGTTTAGGTCATCTGTTGTGCAGCTGTTGGGCTATAGTGCACAGTTAAGTAGCGCGGCCTCTTTATCCAATTTGTCGTCGCTCACATGAAGGCTGTGTGGCGAAAAATTGCTCGAGTCATTCAGGGGGTTTTTTAGTGGGTAGGCTCGGAGCGAGTCCCAAATAACCCCGATCGCGCGCGGGGTATGCGTCAGAGCATTTTTTATCCTCCTGCCCTCTCCGTGGAGGGGAACAAAAAAAAAAGCATAGTTCAGTAAGTGTGTGATGATCTGGATGGAAACACCAGTCACACCCACTTAACTTAACAACACTCACTTAACACACATTTTATACTCGGTGACGTTTGTTACCATTAGGCAAATAAGCTCAAACCACAAAGAACAATGCCCATGTTTCATATATGCAATGACCTGTCAGCCTGTTTTTTACTAGGAAAAACGAAAGTGCAGGTCATTTCTGGATTTTGGTTTCTGATTCTCACGGATATGTTTTTTTTTTAAGCAAAAGAAGTAAAAATCCTTTCAAAACCTCAAACTACTAAGTATTCTCAATAATTATGTTGAGTTTCATGTATAAAATCTCACATTTGGTTTAAATGTAGACATACCTTCTATCGCTGTAATGAAATGACCTAAAAGACGTCGATTTCAAATTTCTTCATTGATGTTTAGTAAGCCTCAGCATTGTAATGTAGATAGTGAAACGCCTGTTCATTTTATCCAGTTAGATTGCCAAGGTGATCAAAAGTTAGAAGAATCCAGAGTAGTATCGCACAGTACACAATTCCGCAAATGCAAACGAAGGAATGCAAACGGTTAATTCAAATCTAAACTGCCCCGTTGTAATTTTTGACATTGTCAATATGACAGTTAAGTTAAGCTGTATTGTATATTTAAGAAAAATAATTGATTATTTCATTTTTATGTGCATTAATTTAAATAAATTTACAAATAGACTGTTAATTTAATTTAAAAAGTCATATAATTTCTATTGCTTAATTTATTAGCAAATTCGATAATTGTAAAGTTCGAGCTTTATTTGGAACGAATCGTGTCACAGACCATATATTTACTGGGCGCGTTCGTGGCAAACCAAACGTTAATAAATGACTGTAAAAAGAAAACCCAATAAATTTTTTTGTGGATTGTAGTTTTTGACATGAATTTGGTTTTATGGTTCAGCTAAATATTTGTAATTTTTTGAACTATATTACTTCTTTATAAATAATACGAGTTGTCAAAATGTTGACAGGTCAGGAATGGTCTTTCGTCTTTGGGCAACTTTCCCAAAACACCATATAACAAAAATTAAGACATAATTGGTCTAAGCCTAAGTTCCCTTTTTCCATATCGTAAAGAAATTCCTGGTATATATTATAAAAACACTAAGTGCCTGAAATGTAATGAGCAAAATGTTTTAGCAAACTAGCTTTTGCTGATTATTTTTGTTCACATAAATTGGTGTTTCTGTCAACATTTCTGTAAAAAGTTAAGTCTGTTATTTTAGGTCATGTTATATCAATAACTATACAATACATAACATAAAGTGATTATAACTATATTAATATTGCCCAGGCGTTGGAGGGTGAGCCGCCGCGCAAGCGCGCGCGACCCGCCGAAGATCTACGCCGCCGCCTGCAGGAGCACACGCTGCAGCGCATGCGAACCATGCGCGACAGGTATGTTGAGGGTATTAGATATATGCTGAAAGTATTATCTGAACTCTGACTACCTATAAGGCGCATGTTATTTCAATAGCTAAACAAGAATGCAAATGGGTGCATTATGCTTTTACTATGCCTGACTATGTTTAGTATGCCAATATGCATTTACCCTTTCCTAAATGTATATTGGCATACTGGATACAAATTTTGGAACTTCCATAAAACTTTCTACATATTGGGTTTTCTCTCTTTACTATTTTTTTGTAATTTAGGGAAAACATTGAATTGAACCCGGAACCTCATGACAAAAAAAATCTGTTTATATTACCACTCTATTATTACTATAGACTTAGTTTATTTAAAAAATGAGGCATGTATGCATGCGGGTTCGGTGTGCGTAGGGAGAGGTCCGAAAGAGGAGTGAGATTCGCGCGGCGTGTGACGGTGCGTGTCCCGCAGGTTCACGGAGCAGCTGAGTGAGCTGTACTTCCTGCAGGCGGGCGGCAACATGATGGAGTATGGCGCGTGGCGGCGGCGGCCCGCGTCGCCTGCTCTGACGGCATTCCTAGAGGCGCGGCGGCCGGCTGGAGCCTTGGCGCCGGCGCCGCCGCCCGCCGACCCCGCGCTGGACAAGGCTAAGCAGGAGGCGTGGGTGGCACGCCGCGTGGCTGAGCTGGCGCGTGCTGGCCTGTGGCCCGAGCGTCGCTTACCGCGCGTGCTCGAGCCTCCGCGACATAAGACCCACTGGGACTACTTGCTGGAGGAAATGGCTTGGCTTGCACAGGACTTTGCCCACGAGCGAAAGTGGAAAAAGCAAGCAGCCAAAAAGGTAACCATAAGACATAATATTACGATCTCGTAATTAAAAAAAATTAATTGATCTGAAATAGAACTGCTGTGCACTTCTTTTCTGTAATTATTTTAAAATGCTGTAGATGTACCATCCTAGTAATATTATAAATGTGAAAGTTTGTATGTTTGGGTGTTTGTTACTCAATAACGTGAAAATGGTATGTAAAAAGAAAAAAAACATTTTGAGATATAACTTTATTACAGTATATTTTGTTAGTAAAAGCTCGCAAAGCGATTAAGCTTATTTCAACGAAAATGCGTAAAGTAATTTGACTAGCAGTTCACCTCTACATGACGTCATAAAGTCATCATTTTCTAACTTCTTTGCGTTTGGTCTAATTCTCTAGAACATTGTACGCTTTTTCAAGCTACTCAGTTAGTGTTGTGACAAAAACAGTACTTTCAAGACATCGATAATGTTTATCGTAACATCAATGAATACTAACACTATGCTTAAGTACTTACGTTATTATTAAATTATAAATTACATAATAAAAACAACCCATAACCAAAAAAAAAAAATAGTTTTTTAGATTTCTGAAATATAGAAACAGAAAGGAAAAAAACGATGTAAGTTACAGAAATACAAATTAGGTGCCAGCTTGTTATAGCACCTTATATATAAATAAAGATCAAATCTTGTTATCGAAACCGCTTGCAAATTTTTCGCGTTCAACAATAATGACACCATCGGCTTTTTTCTCCTGTAACCAATAAATTGAAGAAAACATGAGAAATTCTTAAATATTTAAATTTACCATTGTTATAATTTTAGTTCACTTTCATTATTAAATGAGCCATAGGGTTTGGTTATTTTGTTTAACAAACAAAATAGTTGTACACTTTTTGAGGATTTCTCAAAATGTTGTGTTGTTTGGTAATAATATAAACTTGAACTCTATGTACACTTAATAAAATAAAGGAGTGTTGTAAAATTTGCATTTACCCAGTCACAAAGTACCTACTGTCCCATTATGATCGATGCCGTAATAAATTTCTTAATCAAAATTAAATTTTAAACATCTGCAAAGGCATACTTTTGGCAAGAGTATTTATTTTAAATATGATTTCGAGTTTCCCAAAATAATATTTTACATTTAATATGTGAACTTAATATCGAAATCTATCATACGATCATAACACTAGATCTAATGTTGCCTAGTTTTATTTTCAGTTTACGTAAAAAATGTCACCCTTAAAACGACTAAATTTATTTGATGCGTAACTACATAATTTGATCCGCCCCGTCTTCGAATGCGAATAAAATTGAAACAATGAAATTGTTCATGAGATGGACTTTTAAGATAGATTACAAGCTCTTTTCTATATTTGGTACCTAAGCCTTTTGATTTCCTTTGTTGGTGAAATTGAACATGAGGATCTCGTAAGTCACAGATTTAGTCTAGACCCAACTTCTAATTTAATTATTAGTATTTATATTTAAGTTCAAACTTACTTATTCAAAAAACAAGAAAAAACAAAAATGATGATTTCCGTTGCTTATTTTAATCATAGTTATAATAAATTAATTAATCGTTAGTCCTCAAACTCATTTAATGAACATAGAATGTGACGAGGTTGTTGCACATAGGCATTCTCGCTGCGACTGCCGCCCGGTACGAACGTTCCAAGACCACTCCATTGATCGGTCGCTTCCCGATATTCGGTCTCAGTTTACTGACGGCACAGTCTAGCGTGTTGGTTCCGTGATACGGTTTTTCTGAGTTTTTTACACCATCCGAACGCTCTCGAAGTGGGTTTTTTCTTTGCGACTAAGTCTCTTAGTTTTCAAAGTGCTGTGCTGTGCTTGTGCTGAGTGCTGTGTGTGCCCAGCGTAAAGTATTCTGGTTTTAGTACAAAGGATACACAACGGTGACAACTAATTTGTGCTGATCCAGTCCTTTTATTTTATATATTATTTCCTTTCTACTATTTTATTTATTTACTTTTCTATTTTCATTTATCTTTTATCATATTTGAGTCTTTTCATGTATATTTGCCCTTTTTGTCGGTAAAGGTTGACCCTAACGCGGTCAACTATTCTAGGTAGCGGCCTTCGGCGAACTACGGTTAGTTTTAAAGTTATTTTCAGGCCGCGGTAGCTAAAGCGAAGCAGATATATCGAAGTCCTTCATGGCCTTCGTTCGCGCGCAGTGTCCAGACATCTGGACACAGTTCGAAAGTGGGCTCAAACAAACAAACCTCCTTCTAAAAAGGAGAGAAGGGCACGCCAGCCCGTATCCACCAACCCCTCACGAGAGCGGTCTAGCTCGCGCTCGTCCGTAGCTTCGTCCACCAGCAATACATCGTTGATGCCGCTCCGGACTCCAAAACCCCTAAAAAGCAAGCCGCGCAGTCCATGCCCGCATTCTCGCTCCGCGATTTCGAGGCCAAGCCAACCGGTCGGCATCCGCCTCCTATTTTCATCCGCGATAAAGCGGCATGGATATCTGTGTCCACACACATGTCCAATTTCAAAATCGGATATACACACGTGAAAAATACTGCGATCGGTATTCGCGTGGCGACTGTCTCGCCCGAAATCCATCCAGTACCCTATAACAAATCATCGCCGCGATATTCTCGATATAGCAATCCTCCAAAGTGTTAACGGTACACTCAGTAGAAGTCATCCACCAGCTTACTTCGGATCACCGACCGGTAGTCATGCAGTTAGGTATCCCAACTTGACCCCGGTCCTCAAACGAGGTCACACATCGATTGGGTCAAACTAACAGAAGCCCTTAAGGCAATCGACAGCCCCGACCTAAACAACATTCCCGATTCGTTGTCATCCATCGAGGAGACCAATGCTGCGATCGGTGCATTACCAACCACCTTCGAACTGCTATCAGTGCATCCTCCAGGCAGAACGTAGCTATCCGAACGTACGATTACGCTCCGACCGAGGCAAACCGCATCCGTCCGAGGGCTCTACAGCGAGATGTCAAATCTCGCATACGCGAATTGCGGTCTAACAACTGGGACGCGCTTCTTGAAGAGATTTCGCCTTCGCATCTGGTTTACTGGAGCTTGGCGAAGTCTCTTAAGATGGACTCTACCGCGTCATCGATGCCTCCGCTTCTTAGGCACCGCCCATGACTCCCGCCTTCGATGACTCCGAAAAACTGAAACCCTAGCCGATAGCTTAGCCCAACAATGTGCACCGAGTACAGAAAGCACTAACTCCCTCCAAATAGAACCTGTGCATAGCACAGATGAAACTAAATGCGGCAACCCACTGACTGACACCCTCCAACCGGTAACGGTGGAAGAAGTACAGATAATTAAAAACCTAAAACCGCGGAAAGCCCCAGGTCCAGACGAAATACTAAACAGGTTCTGAAAGCTCTCCCACTCGCATTCATACAACTGTTGGTAGCTATATTCAATAACTTACCAACAAACTGCTCCTTTCCGCAAACATGGAAGGAAGCGATCGTCATCGGAAACCCGGAAAACCGGCTTATTTACCTACAAGCTACCGTCCTATTAGTCTACTTAGTGCGATAGGCAAATTATACGAAAGGATCATTTTGAACAGGCTCCGAGACGTCATCCACTCCAAGCACCTGTTACCGGACGAACAGTTCGGCTTTAGGTCCCGTCACTCCTGCGTCCAACAGGTGCGCCGCATCACGGAGCACATCTTGGTGCAAAAGAACGTAGGTCGAAAATCGATAGGCACGGGTGCGCTTTTCTTTGACGTGGCTAAAGCCTTCGACAAGGTCTGGCACAACGGCTTGTTATTCAAGCTCTTTGAACTAGGCGTGCCAGACAGCCTCGTGCACATCATACGAGACTTTTTACAGTGTCGAACCTTTCGTTACAGATTGGATGGTGCACTCTCTAATCCCCGCCCTGTATTAGCCGGTGTCCCTCAAGGGTCGGTGCTTTGTCCGACTTTATTTTTACTATACACTAGTGACATGCCAAGGACGGAGAAAGTAGAACTCGCGCTTTTCGCAGACGACACTGCGCTATACACATCTGATAGGAATCTACGTAGGTTAACTAGAATACTCCAATCCGCAGCCAACGCATTAGGCGCTTGGGCAATATACATTCGGGTAGGCTGCACCCCCTAATCTGCAAGAAGAGTAAGATGTCGCTTAGAAATAAGCTTACACTTTACAAAACTTGCATCTGCCCCATCATGACATAATTATGCAGTGTGGTTTTCGCTCACGCCAGCAAGTCGAATATCAATCACTTGCAGGGTATTCAAAATAAGTCCTTACGCAAATGCGTTGGGACCCCGACCTATGTCGGCAATCTCGAGCTGCTCACTATTACCACGTTGATGAAGTTAGTGTCTAGACGCTACTTCGACAACGCTCCCCACCATCCCAACCCGCTGGTCAACAAGTCAGCTGACTACACAGCCAACCCTGACGCGCCGGATTTCGGTCCATTTCGAAAAAAAAAGGTTGCACATCTGACCTAGAGTAACCTGGTTACTCCACATTTGAAAATCCAAAGCTTACAACATTTTCCTAGCAAATGGGCGAATTTATTTCGTATTAAATATAGGCAGTTTTAAAACTGATGAAGAACAAGCTGTTTCACAAACTGCTGCCGTGGAATCAGTCAAAATACCAAGGCTCGCTTAAGGTGACGTTTTGTTCACATTTTGCCTCTGTCTGATAAGCATACTGTGCTAGCGTTATATTATATACATTAAAGTCATTTGGTGCCAAATTCTTGCAGTTATTTAACCTCTGGAGCGCCCAAATGTAAAATGTCATTACACCATGCCTTTTTGGGGATCTATATAGTCATTATAATTTACAAGTCCACAAAATAATATTCAAACATGTAGGTAAATAACATGAAAAATAATTTATATTTATTATATGATTACTGATCCGTGATCCTGGTGATCCACAGGCGTCAAATTTTCAAGGGACTTATTCATAACTTATAAAACGTGTGTTTTTCCAGTGTGCTCGGGCGGTTCAGAAGTATTTCCAGGACAAAGCATCGGCGGCTCAAAAAGCTGAGAAAGCGCAGGAACTTCAGTTGAAAAAGATCGCCGCCTTTGCTGCTAAAGAAATCAGAACTTTCTGGGCCAATGTTGAAAAGGTAAACTAATTTAATTGGATGATCTGAAATAGCTTATTACAAAATGTTAAAAGAATGCAAATGAAATAAGAAATGAAAAAATTAAATTGCCTAGTGACTTTAGAGTCTGGAAATGTAATATCTGTAACATAGATACATAAGATATCGATAGTTAAAAATAATAATGTTCAATTTATTTTGCCTGGTTTCTTGCGAATGCTTTATTTTAAAAACGTAGTTATGCCATTTTATAATTAAAAAAATCAGTATAGTAAAAAAGGTTAAATTTCTCTTGTTTATTTATCTCCTAAATTAAATATTCTTAACTTTATAGATAGTGGAATGGAAGCGAGTGCGACGGGTGGAGCGGGCACGGAAGGAGGCGCTGGACGAGCAACTGAGTTACATGGTGGACCGTACGGAGCGCTACTCACGACAGCTCGCGGCTGGACTTGGCGCGGGAGCGGGCCCGCAGTCGCCACCGCCCTCAGACTACGAGCCCACTGATGACTCCGCCGATGACGAGGACACCATTGCCGAGCAGGAGCGCGCTGAGCGCCCCGATCACGATGCCGAGCTGCTTGCGCTGCAGAGCGAGGCCGACCTACCGCTCGCCGACCTGCTGCAGCGGTACCGTGACGCGCCGCCGCCGCCGCCCTCCGACTCCGAAGAATCAGACTCCACCGACGCCGGCTCTGATGACGCCGCCTCGGTCACATCCGAGCCACCGCAGTCTCTCGAGGCGCTCGTGGCAGAAGCGGCGGCGCCGGATGCGCCAGGCGATGGCGAGGCTGGCGAACGTCGCGTGGAGGCGGCTTCGGCGGCGGCTGCAGCGCTGCAGCCCACCGGCACTACGTTGGCCGACACCGCCGTGGCCACGCCCGTGCCGCGCCTGCTGCGGCACTCCCTGCGCGAGTACCAGCACGTGGGCCTGCACTGGCTGGCTACCATGCACCAACGCCGCCTCAACGGCATCCTCGCCGACGAGATGGGGCTCGGGAAAACCATCCAGACCATCGCGCTGCTGGCCCACCTCGCGCTCGAGTCTCAGGATTGGGGGCCGCATCTCGTTGTCGCGCCCACCTCTGTCGTCGTCAATTGGGAATTGGAGTTCAAAAAATGGTGCCCCTCCTTCAAGATCCTCACCTACTATGGAACCATTAAAGAGCGCAAGTTGAAAAGGGTTGGGTGGACAAAAGCCAACTCTTTCCATGTCTGCATCACTTCTTACAAATTGGTCGTGCAAGATCACCAGAGTTTCCGACGGAAAAGATGGAAATATCTAATCCTTGATGAAGCGCAAAATATTAAGAATTTTAAATCACAACGGTGGCAAATGCTCTTGAATTTCCAAACAGAAAGGTTATTTATTTGACATGCATTATTAGAATTTATTTATTAATTTATGTCAAATCAACAATATTGTATACTTATAAGATATTACTTTGTTAAGAAGCATCAAAATCAAACATATTTTTTAGTAAAGGTAATTTTTCTAAAAATCTTTTAAAGACGTGTTTTATATGAAAGTAAAAATAAGGGCTTCTAAACTGAAAATATTTGGATATATTGGATATTTACCCAATATTTTTTTATTTCAGGCGATTGCTACTAACGGGAACTCCACTCCAAAACAGCGTGGTGGAGTTGTGGTCGCTGATGCACTTCCTGATGCCGGGCGTGTTCGCGTCGGCGGCGCAGTTCCGCGAGTGGTTCGCGCCCGTGGCCGCCATGGACGAGGGTGCGGGTGGCGGCGGGGAATTGCTGCGTCGGCTGCACGCCGTGCTTCGCCCCTTTCTGCTGCGCCGCCTCAAGCGTGACGTGGAACGCCAGCTCCCGCGCAAGTACGAGCACGTGCTCATGTGCCGCCTCGCCAAGCGGCAGCGCGCGCTCTATGATGACTTCATGTCCCGAGCCAAGACGAAAGAGACCCTCGCCGCCGGCAACCTGCTCAGCGTCATCAACGTACTCATGCAGCTACGCAAAGTATGCAACCACCCAGACCTGTTCGAACCGCGAGCTGTACAGTCGCCGCTGCAGCTGCCGGCGCTACGCCTAGCCATGCCTGCGCTTGTGCTGGCCGCGCGGTTGCCAGAGCGTCGCGAGTTGCTGGCGCGCCTTGCTGGCGACCTCGCCTCACTCGAGGTGGCTGGCGCCGGGGCTTTCGCCGCGCATCGCGCCCGACACCTGGCACCGCCGCGCCGACTACTGGAGGAGCTGTTGCCGCCGCAGCCTGCACCGCGCGCTCCGCCTGCGGCCCTGCGCCTCCACCTTCGCCTCGTGCCGCGAGTGTTGCCTCCTGTGGCGGCCGCTCTGCCGGCACCTGCGCCTCGGCCGGCGCGCGCGACATCCACGAAGCCGCCGGCGCCGCAACCAGACCGTGGAGCTGGCGCGGCGCGGCTGGAGGCACGGCGACGGGCATGCCTGAGGCGGCTGGCAGCTGTGAATGAGCGGCGCTGCTGGCGGCTGCCGCTGTACGGTGCCGACCTGCGTGCGGCCGTAAGCGCGCCGCCGCCGCCGCTGCCCGACGCCATGCAACTCACTCACCCGTACATACAGCTAATCATTGACAAGTGAGTACTACGAAATAAATCACTTGATTCCTTTTTAGTTTCGAAACTTAGTACTAAGTTTAGTTAGCTTAACTAAACTTAGTGCTAATACTTTAACTACCTGTAAGTTTTTAATGATGTATTTACCACAATTGGCCTAGTAATGGTATTGAAGAAGTAAATCTATCACTATTCTCGCTTTGATGTTGGTTATTTTTTTAGCCATTTCATATCCGTCTTTATCCTCAGTGTGCGTGTAGTAACAATAGCAGCCCGAGCGGGCGCGCCACAGCTCGAGGCCAGCGCAGGCGAGGGTGCGGCAGCCTGGCGCGCACGGGCACTGGTGCTGGAGGAGCAGCTAGGCCGCGCCCTGCGGCCCGCGCTGCCGCCCGCTGCGCACGTATCCTTCCCGCACCCGCATTTACTGCATTATGACTGTGGTTAGTATGATAGCATTAGTGAGGATGAGCTAGTAAAAGTAATTAACTAACGTAAACTAAATTTACAAAGAATAATAATAATTATTATTTTCTTTTTTTTTTGCGACAATAAATATTTTTTGTTCTTTTTCACTTCCTTTAAATTATTGACTTCTACTAATCTGAAATTCAAACTTTCAAAATTAGTTTATATATTTTTGCGGCATTTATAAGAAATATATATTGTTTTATTCAGGAACAAACAGCCTACCATAGTAATTTTACAAGTACTTAAATGTAGACCTACAGCTCCCTTAATTATTTAAATACAAATATATATGATTGCGTTAGTATATTATGATAATTAAGTACCTACATTTCTTATCTCATTTCCAATATGCATTTCTTTTTAAATAAATTTAATGAACTAACAAACAGGCCAACATTTTTAAACTCAACATCGTAAATGCTACAGGCGCGTTTTATAAAACTGTTGCCAAAACAAGTTTTACTACGAGCAATATAAAACAATTTCTTACACGAACATTCCTTTCAAGTCTGCGAGGTACTCGGAGATTAATATTTTCTAACAGTGCGGGGGCATCGGCGATTATCTTATATTTTTAAATCATTGTCAAAGTTGATGTAAAATTTATTTTGACTTTTTCACTCTATAATATCTACATCATTTAGTTAGCTCTGATTGTATCTAATTTTGCTTTATGTGGCTTAAAGATGCATCAGAGACCAAAATAAAGATAGAACATTCAGTCTACAACAGATTTTAAAAATGTTATGGAGGTAAATGTGTACAGTTTTGGTGAAAACCGATAAAGTAACAAAAAATCTTAAAAAAAAAAATAGAGGGTGAGATTTTTTTTGGCCAACTTGTATTCTCCAAATGGGTTCCCGAGCACGCTCTCTTAGTTTGTCGGACCCTCTACCAAACACCCTGTATAGTGATAAGCACTAATTTCATAGTAGCTATAAGATTGTACAACAGGAATATAAAGAAATTCAAGCTATTTTCAATGAAGAATTTATGGCGGGAATATCAGAGGGGAAGATCATTTGGCACTTGGCATTTGGCAACGCGCCCTCTCCAGTTGCGGAATACAGTACCTTATTAGCTCAACTAGAAGCATGTCTCAATTCCAGGCTGCTCTGCGCAGTCACCGAAGATTTATAATGATGTTATCAAAGATGATAAACTTACCGCCAGCAAGTGGGCTTTAGGTAGAGTCGTCGAGTTAAATTCAGGTTCCGATAGTTAAGTTAGGGACGTAACCTTGAAAACAAAGAATAAATTTATCAAGCGTCCAATAAAAAATTGATAGCAGAGAAACCAACGAAAATAGCAAATCTCGACAATAGTTGTCAAACGAGAAACCCTTCCAACAAAATAAAAGACGGCGAGAAAACCTGTAAACAAGATCAGTTTTTCATCATTACTATTTTAATACATCTCAATCAGCCGCAACTTACAACATTACATCATGCGAAAACAATAATTAAATTTATTTCGATCGTATTACGTACATTAATTGAATACGAGATGACTGGCGCTTCGTTATATACTACGACACGCAGCCATATCAAGCTAGGAACGTTGTCCTTATCAAACACATTAAATACTTAGAAGACATATGTTTAATACTTAAAGAACACTTAATGCTTTAATACATATTGCTACCTAAACATGGTGCCAATGAACTATAAACATTTAGTTTATAATAACATGAATAACTATCAACATACTAGGCACCGGCGCGGACCAATTAACGGTTACGTAGCAAATTGTCTTTTTGGTGTATTGGATGAACACTTTCCGGAAAAGTATGAAAAGCACATAGATCATGACTAAAACAGTATATTATGAAATAGTGAATAAAATAAAATATTACTTAGAAACAGTCAACTCGGAAATAACGCTAACTACGGATTTTCTTTCATCAGCTCGTATTGCAAATAATATTTTGTGCAGTTTGAGAAATAATCAAGAATGATAACTCCATACTTTAATAAATATCTATGATGGGAAATTCAGTCTTCATCTGTTAACACCTGAGCAGCTCAAACGTGAACTTCGTACTATTTTAGACAACTGCCAAAAAATCTATCAAGATCTAAGGCTATCAAGTGGACTTTGTGTATACCGAGTAAGGCTTTTGACAAAATTTGTCATGATACATTATTAAGGAAGCTTTGGGAACTCGGTATACACGGTGATCTTCTTCGCTGAATGAAATCGTACGTAGAGAACAGAAGTCAAGCTGTAGTGCTAGGAGGATATTTGTCTGAATATAAAACACGAGAATCCCGCAAGGGTCTAACCTCGGGCCTTTGCTTTTCGTATTGTATATTAATGACATTCATCTTTCAGACATGTATTCTTCATTCAGATATGTTATTGGGCGGATGACACTAAAATTTATAAAAGTTATTCGCAATAGACGTGATTGTGAGTTGCTGCAAGATGATTTAAAGAAGTTTAAATTGTATTAGGAAAATAATAACCTTTTCTTAAATTACTCTTAATGCCAAATAATAAATTATACCAGAAAATTGTTTCTAATTATTTACAACTATGAACCTGCAATGAAACTCTTAACAGGGTATATTCAATTCGAGATCTAGGGGTAATAATTGACGCTAAGCTTACGTTTGTCGCTCATATTGACACAATTTTAATAATTTATAAATAAATTTTTAATAAAAAGTTGGGTTTTATACATCGAGTTAGTAAATGTTTTAAATTATTGTCTTGCACATACAAACTCTTTTTTTTTCTTTAATGTCCGCAGTCATTAAAATTTGCAAGTTGCGTCTGGTATCCTTTTTACAAAATCCACATAAAAAGTATAGAAAGATTACAAAAAAAGTTCATTAAAGCCCTAGATTGTAGAATGGGTCATTGCTATCTAGACTACGAACATTCAGCAGCCGCTTTTTAGTCTAGAGCTCATGAGTGCTCGTCGCGACTTCATGGATTCCACGGAGACGCGAAAGAAGTTATCGCCTGAGATCTGTATTTCATGTACCAACTAGTACAAGATATTATACAAACAATTACTTTATTCGGCGAGCTTGTAGATCGTATAACAATAAGTTTTAAAAAATAGATACCTTTTCTGCTACTTTGCCACAATTTAAGAACAAGGTTAAGAAATTGATGATAAAATGACTGTGTATGTATATTAAAATAAGTAGCTTTATGTTGCAAATATTATAATATGTACCAATTTTACATTGTAAGTACTAAGCTATGATTTCTTGGATGTTTGTTTGCTTGTTTTATTAGGTGTTATATAAACATTTTAGAAAACTATAGGTCTACAGTAATTACATATATTTGTTATTTTTGTATATAAAATAAAAAAAAATATAATCCCACTCATAGGTCGCGACGTCTATGCAGTCATCAATGCATCAAGAATGATTTAACCTATAATGGGATATGTTGCAGTCAATTAACACTATTCTATGATATTGTCATCATATTCTGTCCTGTTCTGCAAATGAAAGACAATCAAAGCTTCTGCATTACAAAACCTGTAAAACAAGGTAATGCAAAATTAACCAAGAACATTGTACAACAAGTGGTCCAAACTAAATAAAATAAACAATGATTTCTATTTTTGTTGCGATACATGTCGCCTTAAGTGTCTGCAGATTCAGATTACTGTAATGCAATGGTCATGCTTATCAAAACAAGTGTTTTATTGTTTATGCTCATATTCAAGAAACAAGTAGAATGATCACGAATCCAGATGTTATAATGACAGATATTTCTCCCATAAACAGCCTTATTAACTTAACCATACCTAGCGTTTCCATACTTCATGACAGCATTGAAACGAGAGAAAGCCAGAAAGAATATACAAAACAAGCTGGAGAAGATCAAGGAAAGTAACCCCCTAGTGTGTGACATCAGCTACCATGATGTACGCACACCACTACACAGAAATATACATACTGTTCCAGACTTAGCATAAATGAATAAATAAAATGTGACACTCTTACTTAAATATTTAGAAACAAACTTCAATTTACTAATGTGTTACGATTAGTGTCAACTTTGTCAATCACCTTGTCTAGGCTAAGTTCATTGCTTTCTAACCTCGTCTCCGCGACCCGGTGGCATGTAAGGGCTATGTACGGCACATAATAAGATCAGCACTTTACTTCACTTCATTTTATCGGCTAACAAGACAGTTGCGCGTACTCACCCATTTTTTTATTTTACCAGTTTAATTGTATCATTTTAAATAATTTGATTATATCAGACTATTCGATTCTTATCATTTTAACTATAGACATTTCGGTGTAAATCGAACCTTAGCATTGAGTGTTGATTGGTTTGGAATAGAAAAAAATCTTGTAAAATACATACACACTTTTATAATAACTTACACAATAATGCAAAGCTGTCAGTGTGTCACAAATAAATAAAAATAAAATTACTGCTCTTGTAAACCCTAGAATAGTCGGTGTTTCCTTGAAGTAACAACGTCTTGCTTGCTTTGATTGCTTCAATAAATAAATACATCAATATGTAAGTGAGTCTTATTTTTTACAGGCAAGCTACAACGGCTAGGCTGGTTGCTGCGACGTCTACGAGCACGCGGCCACCGCGTGCTCATATTCACTCAAATGACGCGCGTCTTAGACGTGCTAGAAGCTTTCCTGTGCCGGATGGGACTCCGTTACTTACGACTAGACGGTGCTACTCGTGTAGACCGACGGCAAGCATTAGTGGACCGATTCAACAACGATACAAGAATATTTGCCATGATTCTTTCAACGCGGAGTGGTGGTGTTGGCCTTAATCTTGTTGGCGCTGATGCCGTAGTGTTCTACGACTCAGATTGGAACCCCACAATGGATGCTCAAGCTCAAGACAGGTGTCACCGGATTGGACAGACTCGTGATGTGCATGTGTATCGGCTGGTCACGGCGGCCACTGTTGAGGAGAATATATTGAGATGTGCGTCGAGGAAGCGGGCGCTGGGACAAAGAGCTATTGACGCCGGGCGGTTCACTACCTCGCAGTTGCGTACGGTGAGTGCTTTCGATTTGTTAGATTTTACTCAATTTTTGTAAATTTACGTCCTTTTTTCTTATTTAGACTATTACAGTTACCAATGTCAAATGAGAATTTTTCGCGTCTTATCTTTGGCGGCAGACTTGTCTTACATCAACCGATCCATCGTGCTGCGCTGATGCTGTATCAAATGTGATAAGCCAAGGAATGGAGTGTTTTATCCCTTACGCTGACCTATCCTTTTGGAACTGAAGTTCGCCCGTGGTTTAATGCTGCTTGCCTCACAGCTGAAAAGTTTAGCAAGAAGCGTACAAAGCCTGGGCTGACGCTCGCTGAAGCAAAGCCGTGGATTCGCATGAACTGAAGAAAAAATACAATACTGCCGCCAAGTCTTGCAAAAAGGTGATCAGAAAAGCTCGCTTTGACCACATTGGCCACATCGGAGACAAGATAGCGTCATATCCTTCAGGAAGCAAAGCTTTCTGGTCTGTAGCCAAGTCAGTTGAGTCGAACTTCTGTCCCCGATCGCTGCCATCTCTGAGGAAGCCTGACGGTTCACTGGCCCACACCGCAAAAGAGAAAGCAGACCTTTTTGCTAATCTTTTTGCAGAATGTTCACGTCTAAATAGTCAAGGTAAAGTCCCACCCCAGTTACCTCAGTTCGGACCCAAAATGGCTACCGTTCATATTCGCCAAAAGGAGGTATTTAAATGCTTGCAGAATTTAGACGTGAATAAGGCCAGCGGCCCCGATGGCATACCTGCAGTCGTTTTAAAACACTGCGCAGCCGAGTAGTCTCACATTCTAACGCGCCTGTATCGACTCTCTTTGGAGTCCGGAAAGGTCCCTTAATCCTGGAAGCTGGCTAACGTGCAACCAGTACCAAAGAAGGGAAGCCGTGCAGATCCCATCAACTATCGACCTATTGCAATCACCTCCATACTTTGCAAAGTTATGGAGCGTGTATTGAACAATCGTCTCCTGGCATACCTTGAGTCCAACGAGCTCCTTAGTGATAACCAATATGGTTTTGAGAGAGTCCATGATTGAGCGGGTGGATTCGGCCTTAAAGAAAGTGTCCGATTGGGGCGAGTCCAACTTGGTCAAATTTAACCCGTCAAAAACACAGGCGTGTGTATTCTCCGCGAAAAAGAGCAGTTTCGACCTAACGCCCAAAATGTTTCTGTACCCTTAACCGACCACCTAGGGCTTCTGGGCGTAACTATATCGTCCCAACTAAACTTCGGGCAACAAATTGTGTCCATGGCTCAAACTGCTTCAAAGAAGTTGGGAATCATCTCGAAGGTCCGACGGTACTTCAGCCCTTAACGGCTACTTAATTTTTACACAGCTCAAGTTCGATCTTGTATGGAGTACTGAAGCCAGCCACCTTTGGGATGGTTCTGCTAAGTACCAACTAGAAGCGATGGACGCAGTTGACCGAAAAGCCCGAAAGGTTATTAATAACTTTGACCTCACCATCAAAAAACAGCAAAGCCACGACCATCGTCGGAAAGTTGCCAGTTTAGCAGTCTTCTACATTTTGGAAAGTGCCCGAGTGCTCTTTTTGATCAGGTTGAACCCACACCCTTCTTACATCGGACTACTAGACGCAGACAGGCCTTCCATCCCTTTATAGTAGATATCCCAAGAAGTCGAACCAAACCTTTTTGGTGCGGGTCTCATAGGTGTGGAATGAACTGCCTGCGTCTGTTTTTCCAGAAAACTATAGTCCTAGATCTTTCAAGCGTCGAGTGAATAGGTATCTCGTGGGTAGACGTGTAACACCTTCGTCTTCATCGTCACTTTCCATCAGGTGAGATAGAAGACAAACGTCTAATCCTTTTTCAATAAAAAAAAAACCAAAAAAGTATTTAACCAAATTTAATTTTTTAATTTGGTATTGGAATCTTGAATATATTAATGCCTTTTGCATAATGCATTTTTGGGAAAACAATAGATTAAATATAAAATTTCATTCAAAATGCAGCTTTGAAATATATAATTACGAAAAATTTCATAAATACATTTCCTATGACTGTGATTTACGATAAACATATATTTTTTTTATTCTGATAAACGTGGTCAGTTATTAATAGAATCGTGTGATAATTAAATGTTAAGAAAATTTCTTTGAAATCATGTTAACAATGAACTTCCTTTTGCAAATCAAACCTCCAAAGAACTAACAACCGTCCAACCCCAAACCAGGTGAACATCAAAGAAGTATTTGGCACGGCGATCGGCACCTCCGACGACGACGGCGGCGACCTTGACGCGGCGTTGGCGGCGGCCGAGGATGAGGTGGACGCGGAAGCCGCGCGCGCCGCTCGAGCGGAAGCAGCCTTAGACTTGGCAGAGTTTGATGACGCGCCGCCGCCGAATAAGGCGGACTTGGAGGCTTTAAATGCAGCTAACAATAATGCCCCGCCTGATGAACTGACGGTGCTAATGGCACAGGTTGGTGTTGTTTATTTCTCTAGTCATTGGTGGCCACAGGCGGCGATCAAAAAAAGCTTGTTAGATCTCTTCCAAACTCATATAAAATACATACGCATTTTTTTTTATTGTTGTCAGTTGTGATCTATTAAATATGTAAAAATAAATGACGATTGTATTGCGCTGAGTGCATTTTTTTTTGAGTGCTAATTAAACAGACTTCTTTTTAGTAGCACTATTCGCCTCTAAAAATCTACATTGCCTTCTAAATTACTAAGTCAGCCACAATTTACGAGCGTCTGAACGATGATATCTTCGCCACTAAAAATATGTTGTTACATGATGTTTTTGCTTAAAAATGTTGAATTATCATCTATTTTTGATTATAACGCTTCGCCGGGTGCTCCCGCACCACGCTTGCTTCGTTCGCTCGGCTTGCGCATGCGATAAATGCAGCCTAAAATTAACCTAACCCAAATTTAACTACTACGATTTCTATAGAATATTTACCATCTCATTTTCCCGTGGCTTTGTTATAAAATTAGAAGTTGATAACGTAGCCAATAAAGAAATTTGTGGCTTGACTCATGTCATGAAAATTGTCATGGTGCATTAACATTTTTTCTTTAAATGTTAACTTTGAATTTGTTATGATTTTTTTTTTAATATACTAACGAGTTCTATTTATATGTTTCAGCTGACACCAATCGAGAAGTATGCGATGCGCATAGTAGAAAACAGCGAGGCGGCCGGCGCGGCGGAGCAAGCCGCGCTCGACAGCATGCGGCGTCAACTCGGCGAGTGGGAGCGCGCGCGCAGTCCTCCCGCCGCGTTAACGTACCCTGCCGCGCGGAACCAGGTGCGGCCTCCAGCGAGAACACGACGTTCCCGACCAGCGCCGCCGCCCTCCCCCCCGCCCTCACCTCCTCGAGGAAGTGAACCCCTCACCACGCCCCGCACGCGCTCCCGCGGCACCGTCCGCATCAACCTGTGGCGCCTGGATGGGCAGACCCCGCGCGCTGGCCCCGACCCCGCCATGCTCGCCGCCACCGACTGACCACATACAACAATAAAACGTTCTCAATCTACCTTTGCTGCGTTTTATATTCCTGACGTTCGACAAACGGCGAAACGTCCGTAAATGCTTGTCGCGCACCGATGAACGTCAGGGATGTAAGGCGCAAGCATTTACGGGCGACGCCGCTCTCCCGCGATCCTCTGAGTCGTCTTACTATCACAGCCACAACCTGATGCATTATAATGTATAAGTTAAATAGACATGCAGTGCACAAAAAGTATTAGCTATTGTTGCATCTGTGATGATAGGACGGAACTTTCTTATACACACTTGAAATACAAAGCTAAATTACCAACGACAGTAAAAGATTGTTCTCACTTTCATTACTTACTAATTTCTTCGTTTCGAAATGATTTCCTTTTTACTTTTGTTGTAATTTAAATTTGTATCTGAGTAGCTATGACAAGTAAATTCTACTCTTGTGATATGAAATAGTGCAAAGTATTCATGAACAATGGCACTCTATCTGTGAAGTACTTGCAGCATATTTTTATGTCACTCAACTTAGTTTTAGGACGTATTCATAACAAAAATCTTAGACTGTCGATAAGATGTAGTAGTACAAAAAGTTGCTTTAGGACACATGTTATTTATGTTAAACGAGAAATATCTATTTGGTTAGTTTCATTGGCTATAAAATAAATTTTTTTATATTTGCGTCATGGCGTCCAGATTTTCAATTATTTTGTAAAACATTGAATTAATTTGAAACCACAATCGGGTGTTATTCGGCATCAACTATGCATTATCACTAGAATCGCATGATCTCACCTGCGGCGCTCGTAGGTAATTTCCGGACGATGTTGCTTTCTAATGGTGAAATAATATTTTAAATCGGTTCGATATTAAAATTTAACTAAGTAAAACTTTTTTCCCTGTATGAGAATGACTCCGAAGTGCATCATGACTTCAGGTAATGGGTAGGTAGGTATCTTTTTATTTCAAATAATTGCTTTCCTACAAGAACATTTCAAAGAAAAAAGGAGTTTAAGACAGATATTGTTGACTTGTATGAAAGTGATAAGTAGTTATCTTAATTTTATAAGCCAAAAATGATGTGTCACGATTCGGGAAGAGCGAGCGTTTGTTCTAGGCGGCGGTTCGGCGAGCTGATCGTGGCGGCGAACGATTTATATGACATTACTGATAAGTTCGTGCTTTACAGGAATGGGCCAGCGGAGACACCGTTATGCCGGTAAGTTAAACAACTGACATTTTGAAGCTTATTGTATTGATTCATTTTAAAACTCCGTTTCTTTAATGTAGGACTCAAACTCATCCTCCTCCCTCACAGATGTGGTGTCCACCGACCCCACCGTCCGGTGCCGGGGACGTGTACTGCGACAGCTGGTCGCGTGCGCTGTATCGTGCCGGCGCCGCCAGTGATGCGCTTCTACCGGCACCCCGACCCGCGCCACCTGCGCCGCGCCGCGCGCCGCCTCGCGAACCCGCCCTCGCGCCACCTTCGCTGTTCGAGCGCGCCGCTCGTCCGCGTGCCCGCGCCCGCCCGGCACCCGCGCCGCGCGACGCTCCGCCCGCAGAGTGGGCCGCCTGCGAGGATGCCGCGCTGCGACGAGCCCTGCGCCTGCAGCGTCTGCCGCCGGAGCCGCCGCCCGCGCTAGCGCCCAACTGGGAGTGGCTCGCCGACCTCGTCAACGATGTCGCACGCGCTTACCGCTCGCCGCGCAGCTGCCGTGAGCGCCATGACGCGCTGCTGGATGGCGCGCGCCGCAAGCACCGCAAGCCGGCCACACCGCGCCGCCGCCGCGACGACGATGCGGCGCGGCCGCCGCTGCCGCGCCTCGATGCCATGCGGGACGCTGCTGAACGCCGGCGGGCTGCGCCCAAACGCCGCCTGGACGATGCTGCGGCTCGCAACCCCAAGCACGCTGCATTGCTGGCTGACCACGGCGTGCACTACGACTCGCCGCCCACGCCCATGGAGGTGGCGTCGCGGCGCGCCGACCGCATCGCACGCGAGAAGCAGAAGGCGGCCGCGCCGGCGCCCCCCGCTCCGCCCACGCCCACCCCTGTACCCGCTCCGCGACTCCTGTTGGCGCCGCGACGCGAGGCGCCCTCGGCGCTGCTCTGCCGGCCCCCGCTACGCCCGCATCTCAAGATCTTGCAACATGCTCCCGCACAGGTACACACAGATTTATGTGTTTCCTGCCATAGTGGACAGCCTTTCGCTGACTTCCACTTTTGTCTTTTAATAGATTATTTAATAATAGACAAAATTTACATAAAACCTGTGGGCACCTGTTTAATACTGTTTATTAACCTGTTGCACACTGCTATTGCATTTACAATATACCTTTAGCTTCATACAACCTACAATTGGATCTAATTTTATTCCAGGCTGGTGTAAGCACGAGCAGCGCCGGCACGAGTGGTGCGAATGAGGCGCTGCGCACCCTGCAATTACAACAGGTGTCGTTACGTCGCGCCGCGCCGCGTCACCCGCACGTTGTGGTGGCGCAGCTGGCCCCGGCCGCTGCGCCGCCCACGCACCCTGCGCCGCAGCACCCCCCGCCACACTAAAACTACCTCGAGGAACACAGACCCCATGAAGATGCAGGAGGCCCTTGACGCCAATTGGCTCATCAATCGAAGATAGGATATACGTCTCGTATATGTTGTAGATGACACATCATGAAGCTATAGGAAAATATCCAAATCTAAATTCAGAAAAAATCAAGCAAATGTAGGTCGACATTTTCCTTGCACAGTGTTGGTAGATCTGCAGTTATCCCTGACCCTAGCGGCAGCGTCAAGTTATGATGAATTGTACAGGTAATAAATAGGTATTGGTAATAGACCTTTTATTAAAATGATTTGATTTTAACCATTCAAATTTTTATTAATGACCAATGTTATTCATAATCATAACTCAATAGTAGCATTACTCTCATCCTGTATTGTAATACCACAAAACTCAAATTCACATATTACGTTCATACTGTTGAAGCTGACCTTGGGATGATTGCATCAAGTCTGTATGTACAAATAGAAATATTGATAGCATCTTAACTCGTAAATTCTTTTGCAACTGTTTTTTTTTCTGATAAATGGACCTTTATTGGTCGTATCTCAATTGCTGCAATACACTCCTGATGTTGTATTTAGAAAAGTTCACGTTGCGCATAAAAGTGAAGTTAGTACCAATAGTATTGTAGCACGCCGCGGCTCACCTTACGGTATTGCTCGCCGACCGTGCCTACAAACCGCAACGGCTCACCTTACGGTATTGCTCGCCGACCGTGCCTACAAACCGCAGCGGCTCTCTCCACGGTATTGCTCGCCGGACCGGGTCTTTTTCACGGTGCTGGGACACGTAGTGGCGGTGGTTGATGTGGAGTTCCCGTCAGCGATGATGTAGGCAGGCTTCAGTCGGTCGATGGATATGTTGGCTTCGCGAGTTGGTAGTTTCAGCTTGAAATACTTCGCTGTTCGTTGTAGCACGGGGTAAGGTCCGTCGTAAGGTGAAGCTTGCCAGTGTCTCAGCTGATGGTTCCAGCTTTCTCTTGTTGTTTGTCTACGGATTCTTGAGAACCTCTTCCCTTGCCTCCTGATTGAATTCCTGATGATCTTCTTAGATTGTCTAAGAGATTAGTTGTCGAGGATCGTCGGGCCTTCTTTGTTTTCTGACTGAGATAGTTCTGGATATAATCCGCTACTAGAGTTCTTATTTTGGCTTTCGATGTTCCAGATTTGATTAGTCCTGAGTCATAAATGCTTTCTGGGGATATGGTGTTAATTATGGCTAGCTTTGGGTCGTCGAAGTTTAGATCCTTTTCAAAATTCTCTTTTAATTCACATAGGCAGGTTGATATTGTTTTAAGTATTGCCTGATTAACCATTTTGTGTTGTCTCCTTAATTTCGCTTGGATTATTACGTCTTATGTCGGGTTTTTCTAAATTGTTGGGTAAGGACGTTCAGAACATTACTCTTCGTTTTGAAGCCGTTTCTTTAGTATTTCAACTACGCGTCTAGCCTCGTCATAAATGGCATTGGTCGAGTCTCCTAGGAGATTGCCTATTTGATCTTTTGCCCGTTCGTCGATTTCAAATCCTCGATTGGCACTTTGAGCTCTTAGGAACTGTTTTATTTTGCCTTCGTCACAAGTTACCCCCTGCAACTTTGCTTTGTATTTATCCAATGTCTTGTCGTTCGGATTTTCGATACGGTCAATAATCTGTGCGGTTTTGATCAGGTCAGCGTAGTCAGCTGACCGGAAACACTGGAAATTAGGTTTAATTAAGTGAAGGTAAACAATATCCTCTGTGGGGATTCCCTCAGATAGCATCATCTGGGTGATTTCTTCTCGTTCTCTAACATATTTTGAAATTTGGCTTGCTAGAGGGACGAGACATATTACTGCTCCTCCCTTATTTATCACTTGATTTATAAGAGCATAAGTTGTCATCTCCGCCAAAGACGTTAAGAACCGAATATGTGTTTTAATGGCGGATATCACAATGTCATCAGATGTTAATTTTGTTGTTCGGTATATTATCTTCCTCAGGATGGCTCTCTCGACTACAGTTTCGTTCACTTGTGTCCCTCCCTCTTGGAGAGGCAAGCTTATATTAGTTTCCGGAGTGTATTGTATTGATGAGAGGAACGATGAGTATCTTTTGGCGACCCACTCTCTGAAACTACGTTTTGTGGCTACATGACATATGCTCCGTAAAGAGCTTGAAACGCTACGAGTTCTTTTGGGATGTCTCTCTCCGTATTTTTCAATAGGAGGTATGAACTCCGGAACTTAGGAGACACTAATTGCAAGTCATCTAGAAGAACTCTGCATCGAGTGTCCCCTTGTATAACTTCTGCCATGTTTATGTCTGTTAAATACTTCAGACAACAAAGATAATATGTGGTTAGTATTCGTCCCGTTCTTGCCCGGAGATCCGGCTTATTAGATGGTAGTACCTCTCGAATTTTGTCCAGGTTAATTTGTTAATTCCATGTGGGAATTAAAGAATGCTAGGATTACATTGGCGGCTACTTCTTTCGTAAGAGGAACGAATACGGCTTCTTGCAACTGTTCCGTAAAGGGCAGAAATACGCCTCTCCTATCAGTAGACTTGATCTTTGTCCAGAGGTTTGGGCATGCTGCGCAAACAGCATTAGTAATTGATTGGTCCGAAAAATTCTTAGCCTGGTCTTCAGAGATGAGGATATTAGAAGTTCCTTTTTGGGATTGAACAATCAACGAGGTTGCGATTTCGTGCGTAGCATAGGTGACCGTTATCGTAAGACTCATCGACTCGTAGTTATCTGAATGCGGAGAGACGAATGTGTAGACCTTCGTCTCTCCTTATCTGTATATACTATTAATGAAATAATGTAATTGTACATTTGCGCCTATTAATGTAAGTAATTTTAAATAAAATGAATATTTTATAATGAATATGTCATTTCATTTATTCATAAGAAGCTATTTGTGCATATAATGCATGCTTACTAATTTTGAACCACAGAACTTCTAATAGAGAAAAATAGAAATGGTAGAGCCAAGAGCAGGAGCCAAGCATAGGTCCTATTTGTAACCATGGCTAACCATTGTAATACGTCATTCAAAGTTCTATTTTATTCTTTCTCAGATATTTTATTATAACATTTAACCACTCTTCTCTGGCTCAGTCCAGGACGCGGGGCCGAATGACCTTTCGCATTCCATTTCCATTCCCCAAGCAAGAAGTTTTAGATCCTCCCAGTTTATCGTAACTATCTACTCCCATCCAAGTCTTACTGAAGGTAAGATTTATTCTGTCAGCGATTTAGGGCCGTTTATTGTGCAAGTCTTGCGGGCTGAGGCTAACCCTTCTGCCGGAACTACTCTGAACCCCCTAACTTTTGAAAAATGTATATTTAACAACAAAATTAATGGCATTAAATTAGACGGGGTGAGAGAGTGTTGGTAGAAACCGGATCAGCTAGGCGACTTAGTAATAATCTATAGTAGTAGTAATCTCATTTTCTGGCCAAAAACTGCCAATTTACTCACTTCTTTTAAACTCTTCAATTCCAGTAGAACCGTACATCCTACCTCTGGGCACGTAAATGCACAGTGTCGTTCTAAGCCACGCTGTTTCCAGTGCTGTCATCTTCACGGTGATAGCTGTGTGGTGCCTCTCGATCAAATATCAAGTTAACTTTGTTTAGGTTCTCATTTGGGTACAGAGAAGTGTTGCCCTGAACCTTCTAGGCAAAATCCATAAAAATTGTCATGTCCCAGGACAATACTTCATTTAAAGAGGCCTCTTTCCAATTCTCAGCCGTGCGTAAATCGTACGCGGATGTCAAAATCTTATTTACCTTTCAACTTGCCGCCGTCAACTTCGTCAGCAGAAGAATCAGCTTATCATCGGAGTGTATATTTACGCAGTACAATACTTAAAAATTAAATCCATAGCACATAAGTTACATGTGGCCATACACAGAATGAGGGAGATGCTGTACATTCTGTTATTGAGAAACAAGTTAAACGATGTCTCAGATCTGGACTCATATCCGTACCTTCGCAATATATTTCTGCTCTTCGAAGTGCTAAAAAACGTGGAACACCTATCATTGTAAATGACATGGGTTACGGCGATTTCATAAATATAAAGCAACTACCAATTCCCAGACTAATTAAAAATGTAGATGGCCAAGTTGTGAAGTTATTAGACATAAAAGTTATCAAAATTGAGAAAAATGAACATAATGAGATTAAAATACAGCACAAAACGTCTTATTTTGAAGATTTTAAATAGCTTGATTTGAGTAAAAGGACGCATAGAAATAATCGTCCCACAGAACTCAAACCGTTTTGTCAGCGTAAATTGGCAATATCTGAAAGAAAGAAAACTGACGTAAGGAGCCTCACTAATGCTGCGTTCCGTTTGCCGATTACAGCGCTCACATCGCTCATATACCCGTTCCGTTTGCCCGTGAGCGCGCTCACAGCGATATCGATACGTCATCAATGACGTCATAAACTCCGCCATCTTCCCGCTCACAGTGCCAACGCTACGGAGCATGGTAGCTGTGAACGGTCTGTCAAAACTGACGCATGACGTTACTTTATTGATGTTTTTGTTAGTCGATTAAAGATTTTAAAAGCTTGCCTATTAATTTTCTTTGGTAATAATGTAATATAATATAATGGCTCCTGCTTCATTCAGGGTCAAAGATCTTAGTGAAATTATAACTTTAGACTTAATCGACGAACAATCAGAATGTTAGCGCGCTATTTACCGTTCCGATTGCAATAGCA
This sequence comes from Marasmarcha lunaedactyla, assembly GCA_923062675.1. Lineage (NCBI taxonomy): Eukaryota > Metazoa > Arthropoda > Insecta > Lepidoptera > Pterophoridae > Marasmarcha > Marasmarcha lunaedactyla. The sequence continues at coordinate 5,707,485 of OV281349.1, forward strand.
CTAATAACACTTTTAGCGCACTCAAACGAATCGGAACGGTTTTGAGCACTTTAGCGCTGTGAGCGCTGTAATCGGCAAACGGAACGCAGCATAACGCTGGTTGGATTCCCAGTTATTATACCTCCTACTAAGAAGGAATATTTTAGTAGTAATTATGTATTAATTTACCAAACGATAATGTTTATACAACCTACGTATTTTAGATGATATCATTAAAATAATTGGTATCACTTACAAGTATACCTAGATAAGTTTAATTTCAAGAAGGCTTAATTTTTTATTTTGAGAAAAATATTTTAATATTAATTTTATGTTTAAGTTTGTTTATAACCTTACAACTAATATCAATGAATCAATTATGATAACCCCAAAAATTGTGATTTATACCTAAAACTTGCATTTCAACAAAAAACATTACATAAATATAGTGTATCTTGATAGTGCTGATTATAACATACTTAATTGTTGTGCCAAATAAATAAGGTTTCTTCTTCATATGACATAATTTCGTTTAAGATAAGTTCTAACGATGTATTAATTAGCTAGGTTAAACGATCCAATAGGTCCAACTTCGAGCAAGAGGTTAGTTATTTAAGGCAGATGTAAGAAAAACTGTCCAAGGTGGAGGAAAAGTTGTAAACACTAAATCAAAGTTGTGCCACATTGCAATTAAAGTTTTATTTGTCTTGTATCCTACTTTTCATATTTTTGGCCGTTTCTTCTTTTACCTTAACCCTCCATATTCCATTCGAAACGCTATTATTACCCTTTTTTATTTAATCTAAAGAAGGTCTACAGCTAAAACTTAAAATATATGTAACAATAATAACAACAGAAATCCTTCAGAGACAGACCGTATAAATGTGATTTTATATTTAATTTACTGTATTTAATAATAAATAGGTACAGTAGTTACCGGAACATATTTATTGTTAATTCACAGTTATTTTACTAAATCGCACTGACCTTTATATATTCTATCTATGAACGCTGGATAGGCTTTGTCATACCAATGACGGGCAAATTTTTTTGTTTTTGAATTTTAAGCGCCTCTACCGATTACTCTGAGAAAGCCTTTGAATTAAAACTGAAGTATCATTTGCCAGGTTCTAACTAAGGGAAAAACCCGGTTTTAGCCCTGACAGACAGATGAAATATGCAAAAAAAAATTAGGAATTTTAGTTGGTTAGTCTCTTTCAAAAATGACTTAAATAACCAAGTACTGAGAAGTTATTATTTAAAATGCCTTTAAAACGAGCAATAATTTTGATTTTGATTTTTTTATCAAATTTGCCCAAAATAATTTTAGTAAATAATTTATCACATCCAGCCTCATCTAGGGTATATGAATAATAAAACAGTTTAAAACTGATACTTTTTAATTGGTAATTGCTTTTTTAAATGATCCAATTAATTCTCTATATTATTTTAATTTTAGCCCTGCAATTTTTGTGCAGAATTTGGATGTAGTTCCCTTTAATATTTTAATTTGTCAAAATTTGTATAAGAGAACCTCGCTGCCTCCAGTAATAAAATGGCGGAAATGAAACAGGCACAAAAATCATTTGATACTAATGTTATGAATATACTTCGGTGCTAAATCGGCAATCACCCGTCGTTACGTACTAAAGTTGCGGCCAGTGAACTTTTTGGTGGCAATTTTGCTGAGCAAGTTGTGCTCTTCTAAATTAAATTAACCTGTCGAAAAATAGGTTGATCATAAAAAGGTTGTGCTCTTCATTAACTTTTATTTTGTGTACATGATTTAGTGTTTAGTGTATAATTGCGCTAGTTCATTATGCAGTGAATAATCATAGACATGTACATTAAATAGATAACCCAATGAAGAGCGTAGAGAGTATTTTTAGCTTTGCTCCAAGAAAAGAAGTCCGCTTGATGATAGTTAAGACACGCTATCACTTGACTATTGACTCTCATCTTAATCAACTTCATTATTATTCATAACATAATCCATTATGATGGCCTCCAAGACTTGTATCCACCCCTTAAAATATCAGTAAGATTATAAAACAAAATATGTGATTGACAGTCAATCATTTCAATTCAATCAAATAAATGACAATGAATAATTTGCGATGTTTGTATGTTGGTTGTGTTTCTTCGTATATTTTTTAAAATAAATAGGTTGCAACTTCGCGTGTAGCAGTACTAGACGGAATATATTAATATATGTTTATATTTTAGTGAAAAGAAAAGAAATTAATATATAGTACAGCCGTAGCTATTTATGTCGAACAATGGGTACCGGTGGTGATGCAGTTTCAGAGGTTTGTTCCATATTATTACTATTAGAATAATTTAAATAAATAAATACTTACGTATTTTGCAGATATTTAAGAAAACAGGTAAAATATTTAAAACTACCTATTTCAGAAGTAGATGTTATCACACCTACTTTTTGTTATGAAATAATGTACCAGGCACAAGAACAATCCGGTTATATTGCAATTTATTATGAGGATGGAATACAAAAGTTGTATTCCCATATGAAAATCATGAGTGTAGTTACAGAATTCTGAATCCATTTTAAACACAAGTGATTGCAATATGATATAATACTATAATACCTATTGCATTCAGGCTTGTATGTTGAAATTAATGCAATAATCAATCTGTATAATCAAATAAATAATCAAATTGTTGTTAGTCCATTGATTTCAACTTTGAAGTAAATATTCAATGCAAAAAACACTGATACTTTCAATTACAATATAAAATGTTTTCATACATTTCTTATGTTGTTAAAAATAATGATCACTTCTCTTAACTATACTTGGTAACCATTTTTGGAGTCGTAGATAGGTTGACATTTGAGTAAAGGATAACTGTAATAATGTACTAAAATCTGTAATAGTTTCTGTTGTGAATATTTAATATTAAGGCATTTGTTGTAGGTTGCAGGTAGTTATAGAAAAAGGGAATCTCACACTCTGCATTTCACAAAATCACTGAAACCCAAATTAAAGTACCCGTATAAGAATTATTTTTATAGATTTCAAAGTTTACCAGAAAAATGTAAAAAAGATGATGAGAAAGACTTTTTAGTTTTGGCCTTGCATTACCTTTTTTTACAGTAATTTATTGGTCATAATAATGATAATATGTTCATTAAATAGGGTGTCTCAGAAAGAATGCCGGATTTAAAAAGCCCTCCATTTTTAATTTTGCTTCATTGGCAACATTGATTTTGCATTTATTGTTATATATGTCAACAGTGAGGTGATGTTATAAAAATCTGTTAGTTTCTTGTGTAAGATCTTGTCTGTGGTGGTACTACAGTTCTTCCTATTTAGAGAGCCCTAATAATCATGTTTAAATGGTTGTTTTCCGGAACTAAGAAAGGGACAGTCAGCAACGCATCATTACTCTATATGGTAATCTGATCATATCTACTGGTGCTCAAATTTCAAATTCAAATTCAAATATTTATTTCTCAACATTGACAATTACTTGTTCTTATTGACGTCAAATAAAACATGATTCTACCACCAGTTCGAAAAAAAACCTTCGTGAAGAAGAACTGGCAAGAAACTTCACGGGTCTTTCATCAGCTATGAATATAGTAAAAAAAGATTTGGTTTGACTTGCCACACTTCCAGGAAAACAATAGATGTACAGCAAGAGAAGTTTCTGGGCAGACTAATCCAGTTACAAGGAGACCAAACCTCCTTGTGATTTAACACCATGGGATTTTTTCTTATGGCGTTAGAAGAGTTTATCAGAGAAAGCCAAATAATGTGTCGGAACTCCAATAAGAAATGTAAGATGTCCTAAACCAACTTGATGAGAAATTTATAATTGGTTCATGGTTAATTTCATGGTCTGAGTGAGTGTAGGGCAAGAATGAGTCATATGCCTGGTAATATTTTTCACATTTAAACCAAAACATTTCCTGAAGACAATAGTGTGAATTTTTTGTTTGTGTCATTTTAATAAATTTCATTTATAATAACTATTTAATGGATATTCTTTTTGATGCACCATATAGTCGCAAAGGTACCAATTGAAAGCTTAATGAAATATATGGGCAATAGGCCCATAAATATAGAGTCCATTTCAAACAAAATAAAGGTCTGTACCAACTTTCAGCTCTATGCAAATAATTTTTAGTTGGAATGTTTATTTTCACTGGACCACACAGAGATGTGCATATATTACCTTGTGCATAGTTACCTTGGCAGTTTATTGTGTGTTCTTAAAATACCGGTAGATCTTTAGAACCTGTACTGAGGTTGAGGGTATCTGAGGTACTGTTTAACATAGTAGATTACCGGTTATTTACCTGGAAAATATCGATATATTAACAGGATTTCAAAACCTTTAATTGGAAAGGTTCCTAAAGGAGCGAGCAAGGTGGCACACACTGTTTTACAAATGATAAGTTGCTTGCAATGATAATTTCGTTTGAAGTTCTATGAGATGCATAACATATGTTACATTTGTTAAATGAAAACAGCGACAAAAAAATATTTATTTATTTTAATTTTATTTAACAGTTTTTGTACACACATATAAAAACAATATAAAATACCTTAAAGACTAATTATGTACAAAGGTATGGCTTGTTTCTAAAAGAAATCTCTTCCAGCCAACCTGTGAGAGATTAGTATATAACAAAGTAGTGTGGGCTTAATTTAAACATGCATTAATTATATACTTAATAGTGTAAATAAACTTACTTAAACTCATATACATATATAAATAAAATAAAATACAATCAAAAATTTTGTAAAGGAAAACTTATAAATGCCAAAACAATAACTTACTTAATAAGTGAAGGTAGTGGTCTTTAACTCATTTTTTAAAGATAAGTAGTATTTCTGACTCGTGGATTTTATAAGGGAGTACTTTCCACAATCTGACTGCATGAACGGTAAATGAATAGGAGAAAAAGTCTGTTTTATGTGGATGTATGTGAAGGAGAGTACGCTTAAGTGCTCTGCGTGGCGATATTGCGGGGAGTTAGGATTATAAAGAAAATTAAAAAGGAGGCAGAGGATTCGCATGTTTCTATAAAGTCGGATAGGAAGCCATTGAAGTGTGTTATGGAACTCCGAAACATGATCATACTTTTTTAGACCAAATATAAAACTTATGGAGAGATTTTGTAAACGCTCCAGGTTATTTAGAAGCTCCTCAGAGACATCTAAGTAGCAAAAGTCTGCATAATCGATGATGGCTTGGATGAGACTTTGAGCAAAGGATATTTTAGTCGAAACCGGGAAGGAAATTTTGAAGGCTTTTTAGGGTATGTATTGACAACTCTGCGACTGATTTTTGACTAACATTAGGTCGCCAAGTGAGATAAGAATCAAATATTACACCCAAGTTTTTAGACGTGTCAGTGAAATGAATCCGAGAGCCACCAAACACCGAGGAAGATCGGATAAATTAATACAACTGCGCATGTATCGACTACCCAGGATCATGACTTGCGACTTGCTAGGATTTACACGTAATCCAAAAGATTTAGCCCAGTCACTTACGTGGCTGAGATCGTCATTGATCGCGGAAATGGCTGAGCCAACATCGCATACAGGAAAATGACGGTAAATCTGCAAGTTGTCAGCGTGACAAGATGAAAGTTACATGAATAGTGGCCTTTCATGTTTCCAAAAGACTTAGCCCAGTCACTTACGTGGCTGAGATCGTCATTGATCGCGGAAATGGCTGAGCCAACATCGCATACAGGAAAATGACGCTAAATCTGCAAGTTGTCAGCGTGACAAGATGAAAGTTACATGAATAGTGGCCTTTCATGTTTCCAAAAGACTTAGCCCAGTCACTTACGTGGCTGAGATCGTCATTGATCGCGGAAATGGCTGAGCCAACATCGCATACAGGAAAATGACGGTAAATCTGCAAGTTGTCAGCGTGACAAGATGAAAGTTACATGAATAGTGGCCTTTCATGTTTCCAAAAGACTTAGCCCAGTCACTTACGTGGCTGAGATCGTCATTGATCGCGGAAATGGCTGAGCCAACATCGCATACAGGAAAATGACGGTAAATCTGCAATTTGTCAGCGTGACAAGATGAAAGTTACATGAATAGTGGCCTTTCATGTTTCCAAAAGACTTAGCCCAGTCACTTACGTGGCTGAGATCGTCATTGATCGCGGAAATGGCTGAGCCAACATCGCAAACAGGAAAATGACGGTAAATCTGCAAGTCGTCAGCGTGACAAGATGAAAGTTACATGAATAGTGGCCTTTCATGTTTCCAAAAGACTTAGCCCAGTCACTTACGTGGCTGAGATCGTCATTGATAGCGGAAATGGCTGAGCCAACATCGCAAACAGGAAAATGACGGTAAATCTGCAAGTCGTCAGCGTAAAGATGAAAGTTACATGTTAGAAAGTTAATAAAAATAGAGAAGAGTAATGGAGAGAGAACGCCACCCTGAGGCACGCCCGCAGCGAGATCACACCAGTCAGAGTAGGACTCATCGAGGCGGACACGTTGAGACCTGCCTCGAAGATAGGAATTGAACCAAGCCACCGCAGAAGGAGAAACGTTAAGTGATTGCAATATTTTGTTCAATGAAGATATTTTTCTTCTCTTTATTAAGGATGCAAACGGTCGTTAACACTTATAACTACGATGTTTAAATGCACAGACTTGAGCTCCATAACTTGTATACAAACGTTTTCAAATAATCCTAGCCTAGTTAGTTATACAAATTTGTATAATGTAAAATCTAGAAATTACTTAGTGGTAAAAGATTTTTAAGAATTCAGGGATTAATAAAAAATGCAAATAACTAGTTATATTATGAGTGGTTTACATATATTAAGTAGGTAACTAGATTTATCTTAATTTTAAGTTTAAATATAGGTACGTGGTGAGCGACCTGCCATTCGCTATAAGACTCGTCGCACGCAACACAACGTCGCGAACTGGCGCTAGTAAAATACTTATACATGTAAAAGAACCGTTATTTTAAAGGTTCCTTGCATATAGGTATTTTATCGGTTAACCGGTATAGCGTTGTAAATGCGTTATTACCGGTTCGTACTTCCGGAAACGATTTGAAGCTCTGTTGGTTTCCCAAATATGTTTAGTATGCAGGTGGTATTTTGATCTATTGTATCTACTAAAGCAGTGTTTCTCAAAGTGGGGTACGCGAACCCCTAGGGGTTCGCCATTCGAAGGTAGGGGGTTCGCGACAAGATTTACGTAATAGCGGCTTGATGACTGGCATGCACGTGCGGCACGCATGGTTCGTTCGTCGCTCGCTCTCGTACGCCGCGCCGTGGTCCGCGCTCAGTGTTTGATTGTTTTAGTTTATTGTGTGAGCGCGTTTTGGTTGGCAGCAAAATAAAAACAAAACATTTGCAATACCTTCTAGCGGCTAGTTAGTTTCGAAAATGAATGAGTGGTTAAAAACGGGGTCATTACGCAGAGAATTTCCAAGTAATTCAACGTTATCATCCAGTTCGCAACCTGTACAAAGTACCTACATCTACTCAAATTGCGTCTACTTCTGCTGAAAGTTCTGCGAAATCGAGAGATCCAGAAAAAGCAATCATATCATGCGCAACAAAAAGGAAATATGACGAAGACTATTTGAAAATTGGAATTGGGCTTCTTCGAAAAAGGCTATGAAACCCGCCTTGGCTACTAACTCTGAATATTTACGTGCGTCTTTCCTTGTGGCATATAGAATCGCAAAGACTGGTTAGTCATACAATATTGCTGAAGAATTGATTTTACCAGCTGCTAAAGATATGGACAGTTGTGTATTGGGAGATACATTTTCGAAATTGCTGGATAAAATACCACTTTCAAATGATACAATTGCACGTCGCATTAATGACATGGCACACGATGTTGAAAATCAACTCGCACAACAGTTACAAAATAATTATTATGCGATTCAAGTTGATGAATCAACCGATATTAGTGGATTACCGAATTTACTTGGGTTTGTTAGATATGTGTATAGAAATATGTATATGTGAAGAAGATTTTCTATTTTGTAACATTTTGATTTTAAATTTTTAACACTATTAATTATTTTATTGAAGAACATGGCATAGATTGGACAAAGTGCGTTGGTGTATCCACTGACGGTGCAAAGGCCATGACAGGCCGCATATCTGGACAATATCCAGGATTAAAAATCGCGCTCCTGAGGTCAAAAGTATGCTTTGTGCATTGCACAAAGAAGCATTGGCGAGCAAAAAAATTCCTTATGATTTAAAAACAGCACTTTCAGAGGTCGTAAAAATAATAAATTACATAAAAGCGCGTCTGCTAAATTCAAGACTATTCGCACTATTATGCCGAGACATGGGTAGTGAACATGTTTCATTACTGCTACACTGTGAAGTACGCTGGTTGTCAAAAGGCAGGATAGAGCTCGTTTTGTTGAACGTCGTCACAAATCTATTTATTTTTGGGAGACAGTGACTTTGACCTTAAATTCCGATTTGAAGATGAAACCTGGCTTAAAAGAGTAACCTTTTTAGCTGACATTTTTTCTTGTCTCAATGAAACGAATTCTTCAATGCAAGGTTCCACGTGGCCATTTGTGGTCACGAACGAGAGCATAAATTCTAGTTTGAGTATTAAGCAACAGGAGTCATTATTAGAAATGTCCGTAGATGAAACTCTTCAAGCTGATTTAAAAAAGATGTCTTTGGCAGATTTTTGGGCTGCTGGACAGCAAGAGATAAAAAATAGATAGAAACGATATGTAGAAATCGACTTGATAACGAGTCAGAATTAAGGTTAAAATTGTCCAAAATTGCTCCTAAAATAGACTCAATTCGCGAAAGGAAACAAATCCACCCATCACATTAATCTTAAAAACATATTTCTTTTTGCACTGCATTTGTTACTTTCTATTGAAATAAAAACCTTATTTTCTTCAATAGTCAACATTATTATTTTCTTGGGAGGGCGGGGATTTAATTAGTTATGGGATTCGCTGTCATCTGGAAACTTTAACAGGGGTACGTGGAGCCAAAAGTTTAAGAAACCCTGTACTAAAGTATGCGCCATGTGGTAACAGGCGGGGCTGTTACGAGCGCAGCTTGCAGCGAGCGTGCGTGCACTGAGCGGGCAGGTGGAGCGAGGTGGCGTGTGGGGCGAACATTCGTACGCGCGGCGAGCGGCAGCGGCGCGCGCGCACTGGCGCCTGCTTGCCCCGGCGCCACCTGCCCCGCCGCCGCCCGTCCTCGACGTCGTCGGCGAGGACGCCCCGCCAGTGGTGCTGCCTGGTGACGAGCCTGTAGACGACGATGAATTTGGCAACATCGACGAGGAGCGCGTGCTGGCGGCGGCGGGCCCGGCGGTGGACCTCGTGCGCACCGCTCTAGAGGTGCTGGCGGACTTGCGACTGCAGTGCTTGGCGGTGCGCGCTGGCCCCGTTACACGTCGTCGACAGGTAACATATTTGATCTTTACGAACATAATTAACTGAAGAAGTTTTTTAGTTGCAGTCCTTAACATCCGGCACTGCTTGTCGAATTTCAAGTTTAATTATTTAGTTGTCACATAGGGACTTCATCATTTATACCAGAGACTAGTAAATAACTATAGACTAACCATGTCTAACAAAATTTTGTGACTTGAAAAATAGTTGTTTTTAAGATAGAGAGATAGCGTTAGTTGTATTAGATTTACAAGTTATTTAAATTTAGTCAAAATAATGCGTAAAAAAACTTAAGATGGAGCTGTTTACAAAATCATTTGATATTTCATTGCAAGTACTATCAGTAGGTATCAGGCGACAACAGACGTTGCCAGCTAGTGCATTATATTATTTGATGCTATGTTGCCGCTCTTATAATTCAGTAACAGAAATCTTTACACCACCCCGGATATTATTTGTAGTGTTACTGGATTACTGTATTGCCAGTATTTAATTTTTCCCACAAAAATATAGCATTCATCTCCACAGTTTGATCTTATCTGCCTTAACATAATAAAACGAATTTCAGTGCATTTAATTAATAGGTTTTTTATATTTTAATTTATTTCTTGATATCGGATAAAATTATGTCTTAATAAGTGCATAATTTTTATTTATAATGCATATAACTCATAACTATTTTGCAGTAGTTAAAAAATATTTTCTTGCTGGATGGATTTTGAAATATTTTGTAAATATTGTATTTAGACACTTATAACTTAAATCAACTTTTTTTGTTCTTTTTATGACAACATTTTATTTGTTTGACAATTTGAATTCTTTGTCGTTTATTGTTGTTGCTATGGGTGTGTGTTTGTTTTGGAACTTTTCCCTGCATTTCTTTGAATTCACAATTTTTCTGCTCGCCTACTGTGACTCGTGCCGATCAAAGAAAATAATTTCGCACATAAATCCAAACAAATAAAAAGCACAAAATAAAATATTTGACTATAAAGCTGACATAAATATATTTTTTGTGATATTATTTAATATGTTATGATTTTGACACTTTTTAAAGTAATTAATACAACTGAATATCTATGTCATCTATTTTAAATCATAAAGATTCCCTCAAGTATTTCTTTTTCCATAATGATTCACCTATAGTTCGAGAACCTTGTCTCTATCGGTAAAGATGCACGCAGTTACATATTCTTTGATTTGCTTTTATGTCTTTTATATATTTATATACATAATTTGGTTCTGACTTTCTTTTTAGTAATTATTATAAAATGTTATAAAAATTAAGGTATAGTCATTTTTTGCGTAAAGTACTGAAATCAAAAGCTTATTGAGGGCCTGGAATGAACTCGACTATTTACTTGCTAAGGTTTCAGGTTATTTGAAAACGCCATCTAGCAGTTTTAGTCCGTATTAATATACAAACAAATATTTTGCATTATGTTTCTCGTCAATAATTCATATAAAAATTAAAGACGACAAGGTTGGTCCAAGCTATTTGAGAGCGACATCTAGTAATAGCTTGGATTTTGAGCTTTTTCCGAGTCACGAATTTTTGTATGGAGATGGTCAGTCTATAGTTATTTACTAGTCTCTGTTTATACTAACACTTTTTATATACATTTTAAAAGGCAAATCTTAAGTTACTCCGGTTTCCCGAATGCCCGATTTCCTTTATGTCTGCAATTTATTGTACAAACATTACATTACTACAGACATGTAAACATTGCGTACATCCTTATAAGCATCACTTTGTTGCTATCCGCTTATCTGTCTAGATAGCGGCAGCGGCGCGTCGGCTGCGCGTGAAGTGGGCAGGCGCAAGTGCGGCGCGCGTGGCGGCAGCGGCGGCGGCGCTGGGTGCTGGCGGCGCGTGGCCTGCCGTGTTGGCCGAGCTCCGCGCCCGTTCGAAGAACATGGCTGCGGCGCTGCCGGCGCACCGCCCGGCGCCCCATCCGTACAGGGTGCTGCTTGATAGTGGTGAGAATGTTTAGATGTTGAGAGTTTCATCTTATTTAAAGGATAGGCCTGGGGTATACATTTGTATCAGTAGGGGAAAAAAAGTAAAATAATGTACGGCTGCAGGTTGGTTATTATTAGAACTACGCAGAATAACTTTCGCCGGGTCAGCTAGTTATTTTATAAATAAAATATTTAAGATGAAAATAAATTGAAAATTATATGATTATTTGCTTTATTATCGAATTAGTAACTGAGACAGTTAGTATGTGCTTCCACAAATTAATTTGCAATTAGATTAGAAGTCCCACTTGCTTTTGTCCTAGTAGTAGATACACGTACAGCCTTTGTCTCTACTGAACAAAGTAGCTTCAAATCTTGAAATAATTTGTTTAAAATGAGTCTCGTAGTTTCAGAATTTATCGGTAACAAATAAACAAACAAAAATTCCTCTTTATAATAATAATACCTGTAGATCAAATTGAAAGGAATGTTTATATTTCCAGGTGGCGTAGGTTACGAGAAACCCGGCGCCTGGGTAGCCTGGGTGCCGGGCGCGGGCGGCGGCGCGGCGGACGCGGCCGAGCGACGCTGGCGGCGCGCGCTGGCTCAGCACGTTCACGTACGAGCACTGCCCGCGCCCGCAGCACCGCCTTTGCCTGGGGCAGCTGCTTCTTCGTATGCTCTGGCGGCGCGGGCTGCGTTGGATGAAGTGTTGAGGGAGGCGGCTGCTGGGTAAGAAAACTATTACTGTAATGCTTTCAGGCAGCCTGGCTCATCCTGGCCGTCCAATGGCGCAACGTGTTCGTAAATTATTATTTTATTCGTATAACTATAACAAAATTTTCTTTCATTCAGTTTTTTAAGTAACCCTTTCTATTTAAATTTATAATGACTTTCTTTAATCAATTATCATACAATACGTTTTTATCATACAAGAACGATGCCAGTGATTTGTGTTCTTCTGATAAACCTCTAGGTAACTCTTATATTTTCTCTCAAACCCAAATCCCTAAATTTCTTCATCTAATCTAATAGGATCCTATATAAATCATCATAAATACTCCTTCAGATCATAGTAAATACTTCTATACCTAAACCTTTTCCAGCGAGCACCCGGTCTTACTCGTCGGTCTAGCGTCGGGCGCGGCTCTGGCGGTGGCGCTGGCGGGGGGCGCGGGCGGCGTGCGCGGCGTGATCGCGCTGGCGCCGGCGATGCTCACCGCGGAGGGCACCCGGTTAGACGCGGCCGACGGGCTGCACGCGTTGCAGGTAGTGATCTGCAAATGTAGTTAGAAACTAAAGCTTGTGAGCTTTTTGTTCACTGCGAGGGCTACCGGCTCGACGTGGCTGATGGCTAGCAGGCCAGGTGGGTGACTACCGGAAAAAGTTTGTTTCGCATCAATTTTGGCATTAAAATGTTTTTACTATGTGCGACGGTGGCAATGTCTAGGCTTCGAACAAGTTTCTTCAACATAGCCGTATATTTATGTCGCCAAATAGCAATGTTAATTGTATATTAAATATGAGTCAACCTAACTTAAGATATTTTGGTAGGAACGGTTAGTGAATATCTGAAGCATGTATACTGTACACTTCATAGGTAAATTAACCGCATAACACTTGATAGAAGTGTTTTCTTGTCATGCAGTTTAATCGAATATTATAATAAAATGTATTACATGGGCACTGGCCAAAAATGAGATAATTACATTGGTTTAATCCTTAATGTTTTAAACAAAAAATGCTACAAGAGTCAGTATATACTATATATATACTATATATACTTATCGTATGTATCAGCAGTCGTTCACAGTGGAAGCCACTTCTGTATGGAATTCGCTCACTACGTCTTTACATCCTGTAAAAACATATAAAGCATTTACAAATTATTCTTTCGCTGTAAAGTGAATCTTTATTATATAATTTTTGTATTTATCTATGTATCTGTCTATCAAACAACGGTAGTATTTACTAAAATAATGAAATACCCATTTGTAGTTAAAACTACAAAGGGCTATTGCATTATTACTAATACTTCTAAATGTATGAATTGCCTGGTTGCTCAGAAGAAATCACGATTTTAGTAATAAGGCCGCCCAAGTTGTTCTCCGTTGCTCTTTTCTGTGGTTTATTGTGAAGTATTGTATTTCCAGGTGCCGCTTTTAGCAGTATGCGGGGAGCGCAGCGCGGGGTGGTGGCGCGGAGCGGCGCTGCAGCTGCTGGGCGGGACCACCGGCCGCCGGCTGCTGGCCGTCGCCGGGGCCGACGACCTGCTGCGTACTCGCCGGCTGCCGTCCACGGCGCTGGCGGCCGCCGTCGCGGTCAGTTTTGTATCATATAGACACTACAGGTGCAGCTGCTGGGTGCATTCTATAACACGAATTAACCTTTACACCCTGTCCCCGCGTAAACGTTGAATTTTGCTTCCGATACAGAAAAATAAATCGACACATTCTGTTTTAAGTTTGTTTTATTGTGAACTAAAAATTTTTGACGATCTAATTACAAAAAAAAAGTTATTACACTTGTTAATTCTAAGACACTGTTTAAATGAATAACCCGTCATAACTAAAACGTAGAGCGTCGGTGGCGCAGTGGTTAAGGCGCTGGCTTCCCGATCTTAAGGTCCCAGGTTCGCTCCCCGTGACTGCCAAATGTATCAATGAGTTTACAACTTCATTACATAAAGCCGACTGCTCCAGCGGTTAAGGAAACCAACACGAGGAAACCGTCTAAGAAATGTTTTCGAAAGTATGGTTAAAGGTCACCCAACCCACAGTAGGCCAGCGTTGTGGACTATAAATTGCATAATACCACCCCTTGGTTGGGTGAAGCTGACGCCATGACGCGTCGCAGCCGTATTAAGGCTGTCGCGCGAACTAAAATGCCAGTCTCTCGTGACTATTTTAACTGTTTTAATATTTTTAGTTGACCTGGGTTACATGTTTAGACAATGTCTAAACATAAACAACTTTGTTGTAGTGAGATCGTGAGATGTCTCTCTTCTTTCTTTATCAACTCACCATGTGTTCAGCTACGAACATGATCGACACACAGAAACGCTGAGGCGCAACTTCAATACCCGCGACCTTCGATCGAACTAAATAAGAAGAATGCAAGAAGGAACGCTGTTAAATACACAGAAGTAATACAAATATTTACTTGTAAATATTGTTACTGCGTGAGTGTAGTTAATTTAGTATAAATAATGATGAAATTAGTAAATAAATTTGTCTTCCACTTGCAGTCGAGCCTTACTTATCTCCTGCTGTGGCGTCCTCTCACTGTGGCCAAGACACGTTTAGCCATCAATTTATCGGTTTTGTGACTCTGGTGCTTTACAGAAAAAAATGTTATTACAGGAAGAGGCGTTCCGCTGGATCACGAGCACGCTGTCGGGAGAGGGCAGCGGCACGGACTCCTGCGCCACGCCCACCGACGACGACTGCGGGGACGATGACTGTGAGCTCACTTTCACTTTAATGTTTCGTGTATTAAAGATCATTTCGTTTCGTATATCTATTTTAATTATGGGAAGTTATTTCTCAAATTAATCTATATAAAGGGTGGATTTTCGTAGGTTCTTTAACCGTTATAGTTACAGGAAAATGTTCCTAGATGTTCTGAACTGCATTCACGGACTGTCGAAAGAAATTACAAAGTTACAATTACAGGTAACATTTAGGTGATCTACGAAATAAATTGCACAAAATGACCGCCGTTTTCACGAATACATAAGTTCGCTCGTTTCTGTACTGAGCAAGTAGCTATCGATATTTTTCTAAGATTGATATAATTTAAAAGCCTCGTTAATGCATCTTTACCTCCTGTTACACTATTGAATTTCTTTTTGTAGAATTCATCTTTTAGGTAGCCCACAAAACAAAGAGGCGTTAGTTCGGGGCTGCGACCACTTAGTTGGACCATGTGTGCACCCACTGTGTCCCGAATTGGCTATTGAAATTGGAAACCGGAAGGCGGATGGTGTGTGCGGTGTGCCATCTTACTGAAAACAACTTTTCGCATTTCCGACAGGAGCCATTCATGCAACTGGTTTTAGAGATTATCCACGGTAGAATTAAGAGTACCTTTATAAAATTCCACCATTACGACTAGGTTCGACAATACACCACACCAACAGTTAAAAGAGAAACGAACCCGATAATGGCTTTCCCAAACTCTGAAATGATTTTTCTCTAGATTAATAGTGGTGACTCCGTCGGTTGTTGGAACCCTTACTGGAACAATTGGTTTCTACAAACCATGGTGTGTACTTTAGAAATTCAAGATCTCTACTTCTTTTGCCTGTTAGCCATCTGCAAAAGGTAATTTTTCGAACATTGTCACGCGGATGTAATCTAAACTAGTGCCCCTGTCGATAGCATTGTAAACGTATTTTATCCATATATTTAATACAAGTGAGTGGGGGGAGAACCCACTTCAAGAGCCCTATCTGGACCATATCTCTAGATAAGCTTCCACATAGGTTAAAATAGCAATCTCCGTGACTACGAGTCCAGTACACGAGGCTGCCGGACTAACTTCTTTTTAAACGAACCACTTTCTTCAAAATATTTATAATTACCTTTCTTATTGGTACCTTTCGCGATGGATATTTATTCGCGTACCACACGAATGCAACTTCCGCGTTTCTATATTTACAAAATTAGCTTCAACTAAGTCAAAATGTTCGCGATTGTAGTCATTGTTTAACAAGAACTTTATGAATTGCTACTAACAATCTAGAATTTTTTTTACTTACTATTTTTTTAGCCAGTCTTCTTTACAGTGGGTATCCTACCCAGAAAAAAAGTTTGGTCAATGTAGTAGGGTGTTACCACACCAATCGATCGACCGTCGATCTGTCGGATGGACGGTCGATTGACGTCGACCGGTCGACGTATTTTAAAATAAGATTATTTTTATTAACTGAAAGGAACTAGGTACACTTTCACAATATAGAATTAGAAATGAAATAAAACGATGTTAAATTAATGGAATCCCGAGCTGAATTGACTTTAGTCGTTTTAAAATACGTTAAGGTTGTGGAGGATGTTTAGTGTAGCCTAAGTTAACATTTCATCGACTTTTCTAAGAACATTGCATGTATATAACAGTACGCATGGGAAAAGTTTATGGCGGTTCTTGTCATTTCTAGTACTCATACCGTAAATGGTCCCATAAAGTGTTTTGATCCCTACATGAAATAGGTATGAAATCTTATTTATAGTGTTTTAGCTATTTTTTCTGACAGTTTTTTTTTACAAAATCTGTGAATACAGATCATTTCCAAAAACAGTAACTTAACAGGCCCTTTAATTTTTCGTCTCAAAAATCCACCCTGTATAACTGCAATACTTAATTTAATTGTTTATCACAAACAAATAAATAGATTAGAGTAAACAGGTCTACAACTGTGTACAGTTTTTGTTGAATTATTTAAGTCGTACTGCACCTTTTTGTTTGGGCCACCATATTTTAATCACGTGATTTAGAGTTTGCTTAGGTTAGTAAAAGGTTACTATTATTATTCAAATAACTGATCGCTCAGCCAAGTCATTCCTTAATTGGAAAACTATATATTTCAGTGCTAGTATCAGCTGAAGAAGAAATAGAAGTAGAAGAATATTCGCACCTGATCCCCAGCGAGCTTTCGCCGCCCAAACCGCTGGCGCACGCCGACTTTACGTGAGTGCAAACTGTTTTAGAACATTTTACAAAATAAAGCTTATTTATTGCAATGCTTCCAAGCAAAACTCTCCTAGTGCGGTAAGAGAAAGAATACTAGTTACTACCCCTGAAGCAAAAAGGAGTGTTATAAGT
The DNA here is from genome assembly GCA_923062675.1 of Marasmarcha lunaedactyla. NCBI lineage: Eukaryota > Metazoa > Arthropoda > Insecta > Lepidoptera > Pterophoridae > Marasmarcha > Marasmarcha lunaedactyla. The sequence continues at coordinate 5,724,670 of OV281349.1, forward strand.
AAATGAGTGTGCCTATCTGTGGCGTGGTATAGTTAAAACGAATAAACCAAATAAATTTTAAAAAATATGTAATTTTAAAAAATTATTAGCTTACTGACATTATATATAACAATTTTTAATATGACAGTATGTATGTAAACGCATTATCTACGTAGCTATTATATATTTTAGGCAAACGCCCATAAAAAAAATTGTATGATTTACACGTTTTAACCAGATGTTGTGAACTTGGTATCGTTTTGTATGGAGCGTTTTTCGGCGACTCGCAGCAGCTCTTCAAAGCTACCACTGTATCTATAGAACACTATTAATTGTAAACAACCTTAACAAATAATAAATAAACATACATTTCGATTTACTGTGAATAAACTGTTTAAATATGTAATTTTCAATTTTTTCAAATAACCAAATAATTTGTATTACATATTAAATTGGTGAAAACTATTGTAAAATTTTGTTACTAGATAATTCTGTAATAACCCAAAGGTTAGTTTATACACTCAACAATTTTAAAAAATACGTTTTTACTTTTACAGGAGTAACCGGACTATAGAAATCGTTGGTAAGTAATTTTCATGTGTTTCAAACTCGAAAGCTGTATTATCAGTGGCGTCCTTCGTCGCTTATGTACGTGGCCCACTCGGAAGATTTAGAGAAAAAAAAATGTTCTACAAGGTTATATTTTTTTTATTACATTTTTCAAAGAACTCTCCACCAGCGTCTGTACAAAGTTTCGTGCGTCCGAACCGATTTTCAAAGCACATTTTCCAGTCTGCAACAGATACCTCAACGGCCTTCTCGAACTGGCGATGAACTGGACATGAAATCGTAAAAACGTATTGCACGAAAATGATCCCGACGCAAAGCGTGTTCAAAATGTTGTACGACACAATAGCTTTATAATGCTGTTAAAATAATTCAGATGGAAATTTAAATTTAGAACAAATATATTTTTACTTTTAAATTATCGAATTTTCAAAATAGTTTTATCTCGCCAGCGTTTCAAACATAAGAGCTTAGGTTTGTAGGCGCAAAGGCAACAGGAGGCGTAGCTTGGGCGCCATAAGGCTCAAATCACAATACGAGAAATCGCGAGGAATTTGTATACCTACAGTTAACTGGAAGTTCCACTCGATTTTAACATAGATTATATTGTTTAGTAACTCACAATAATATTTTTATTATTCTCAACTTTCGTTAAATACTGTCTTAAGGTCAATTAATAATACTCTTTTATCATCAATTAATAAATTCAAATTTACTTGTTCTTTATTTAAATTTATAAAAAACAATTACTTGTTCTTATTGACGTCAAATAAAACATGACTCGCACCAGTTCGGAAAAACCTTCGTGAAGAAGAACTGGCAGAAACTTCACGGGTATAATATTTTCAAAATAAATGTATAATGTGTCTTTTTATCTTTACAAAATTATTCTTATCTGCATCTGTTAGCTCGGCAATTAAATTGTTTAATATTCCAAAACAGTCACCATTGTACTATATATTAAGGACGAATCATCATAATCACTGACAAAGCACGTTTCCATCTTCATACTAACTATTACTAACTCTTAAGCGGCACCTTTCTGTTTCGTCCACCTTTTTCAGATGGCGGTGTAGTGACGCGGGTTTCGGGCGGCACCCCCATATCTCTGGGGGGCGGATTGTCCACGCCCATCAGTGGGGAGAAGTTGGCGGCGGCGGATATCATGCGAATGCCCGTGGTGCTTGCGCCCGCGCCGCCTAGTGAAGATCCGGCCGTTACGGTTACGAGCCGTCTTAGGGTGAGTTGTTAATGAGTGATGTTAGAGCATATGGGTGGAATTGGTATCTTCTATAGATATACAAAATGTTGAGTGTTACGCATCGACCAAGCCAACTTTACTACATATTTGTATCGTAACGTCATTTATGTCGGATACGGATGACAGCACTATATATTGTATATATTTTGCCAGAATGTATTGACCTAATGAATTACCACTGCAGAATTACCTGAGCATTATGCGGTTCTTTTTCGTAGCGATTATTTTGCTTACCGTTTGAAAAGGTTTGAATGATTGAATAGGGAAGTCGCATTTATAATGTTATGAATAGGAATATTAGTGCTCAGTAAATAAGTCAGTCAATCTAAATCCGTTCACTCATTTACGAACTTTTCAAAGTAATATGTTATAGATGTAATAACATCAATTTTACTCGACAGCAACCAACGAGTGTACCAAATACGCCCAACGTCACTACAAGCGGTGGCAGTAGCACCAGTACCAGCGGCGGCGGCGCTTTAAAGTACACTCGTGTTGTTGTCGGTCGGGGGGCAGGGTCGCGCCCGCTCCTGTTGAGGCGCACTGTGCGACTGCTGCCGCGTGCTAAAGTGGCTAGTCCCCGCGCACCCCGAGCCCGCCTGCCGACCCCCCGCGCGCCCTGACCCCCGCCGTCGCCGCCGCCGAAACGTATCGACACCGTGCGCATCACTAAAGTTGTGATTAAGCAATCTGACAGAAAACAGTAGAAACAAGTGAAAGATGGGGTGCGTTTAGCGCTTGCTTCGAATAATAGTTTTTTAATTTACTTGTATTATAATAATATCAGTAAGACGAGTATACTAGTGCAACTCAACTGCGTCTGCTCAACTCAACGGCAGGTCTAACGCGTTTTAACTGAAAATAAATATGTTTAGTTGAAGTATAGTTTAAGATCTAGTTGGTTCACGTTTATTCGGAGTGAACGCTAACGCCCTGATAGAGCTTCTTTCGTGAAACAAACTTCAGTGAATTGTGAACACAATAATCCCAATGCATCACAGGACCTCAGATATTTTTACTTTTTGATACGAAAACAAAATCTAATTATTAAATATGTTTGTTCTCGGTTTGAACGTACATTTTTGTTATTTTGAATGTAAGAGTACTAATATTGTTACAGTAATGATGATTTCTTAATACATTTCAATTATAAAGATAAATTCATTATTTTTATTTAATAAACGTATTGTACAAGCGGCAAAAATGTTGTCTCTCACCCTACGAGTGAAGTTCATTTGCAAGTCATAAAACAAGGTTGATTTTCCCTTGTGAAAATATTCTGACAGTTACTGATTCAACCTTACAGCTATTTTGGTTACACAGGAAGTTTTGTCAAAAGCGGTAGTCCACTTTCTTGGACACCTATATTTCTATTCTAATTACATGAATAGGAAGCATTTGTTTTTTTTTTGTTTATATGTAATTGATAAGCTCTGCTGATTTGTAGGCTTGGATTGAAAATTGTATTTATAAATAAATCAATCATCTTCTTAAATGTAGTACCCATAGAAGTGACTACTTGAGTGACAAGAAATGACCTGGTAAAACATTATCTAAACATTGCTGCGTTCCGATTGCCGTTATATCGCTCACAGTGCTGCCTGTGAGCGCGCTCCCAGCGATATCGATACGTCATCAATGACGTCATAAACGCCGCCATCTTCCCGCTCAGTGCCCAGCTACGGAGGATGGTCGTTCTGAACGGCCAGTCAAAAATCACACCTGACGTTTCTTTGTTGATGTTTTCATTAGTCGATAAAAGATTTAAAAAGCTTGCTTGATAATTTTCTTTTGTAAAAATGTTCAAATATTGCGCCCTCAAACGATTCGGAACGGTTATGAACAGTTTTATGGCTGGTTTACACGTGTTAAGTAGTTAAGTTGGTACCTAAATTTTAAGTTAAAAATTACATGTAAAGAGTAACTGACAAGTGGTAACTTAAAATTTAGTACGCAAGTGATTAAGTAGATTAGGATTCGTTCTATTTTTCGTATAAGTAGGTGGGCGGGACTTCTCACTTAACACGTTTGGACGTGATTTTTTAGTTACGTGCATAAGTTGACAAAGCGGGTGGCGGCAAGAGCTCGTATTTATTTCGCATTTTCTCTTTTTTTTTTTCAAAATGTCGGGGTGGAGTTTAGTTTCAACTTTAAAATTTGTTGAAGAATATTTAAAATAGATATGCTTGTAGAATAAACGAGGTAAAAAATTTGGGAAAAAACATATTCTTGTAAAGATTTTAATTGCCGAATCAAATTCTTCACTGAATTTGTCCAAAATCACGGTTACCAGATATCTAAGTACAGAATTGACGAATTCCTTAACATTCATTACTGTTCATTTTAATTGAACTTATAAGCTTAACTACTTATATACTACATGTAGTAACTTAAAATTTAGTTACCAACTTAACCACTTAACGCGTGTAAACCAGCCATTAGCGGTGATAGCGCTGTGATCGACAATTGGGTCGTATCACATATTACACATTACTTATAATTTTTTGAGTGAATATCAAAAAAAATGTACATAAGAAAAAAGCTCGGTGTCGTCGTTACTAACTTGAGCTTAAAAAATCCTGTAGTGACAAAAATAAGTCGTATTTTTGTATTGTGGGCTATACAGTCATGCTTTTGTATATAAGTACCAGGTCAACGGAATAGGCTAAAGAACTAAAATAAAAATCGAATTTAATGATGTGGAATTTTTTTTGTCATAAAAAAAAGAGTTGTCTCCACATGGCAATTTGAAAAGAAAAATTTAATTCTTTTTATTTATGGAACTAACACAGATAACTTAATACAGTTAACTTGGAAAACAATCACTGTGTATTAGAAACCTTTCTATGTCTTTAGAGACGTTGTAATAAATGAAAAAAAAATTGTCTAAGTGATGTCTCCGAAATTCGATTCTTTGTGTGACAAGACTTGTGTGACGAAATTATGTTTCGTCAATATACAGTTTTTTAACGTATCTATATTTGAATACATCTGGCAACATTTGATTTACTACCTAACTTACAAAACAAAACGTCAGCAATCTTAATTTTGATGTATTGGTGTCGAAACCTGCGTGTACCGTTTTGTCGTTTATAAAATAAAATACTTGTGTGACACAAAATTTCAGGTAAGTTTTATTGTTTTAATACCCAAATACAATCATATGACAATATTTGTATTAAATAAATCGTGGAATAGACAGGAATTGCGACAATATTTTTAGTTTATTTGTTGAACGTGGTTTCTAGTTAGGTAACGTTATATTTTGCTTCCATTGTGTGACGTTGGGTGACGTCACACAAAAAAATAGGGCGTTTGCTCATTGGCTATTTTTTTATTTTAAAATGTAGGTACGTAATAGTTTTGTAATGTTATGTTTGAAAACACAGTATTTTTGTGATAAAGATGCTAGGTCATATTGATTTCAGTATGAACAAAGTAATATTACACCCAAAAATAATACTTATACATTTTCTGTATAATTCATTAAACCTTTTTTGGAATAATAGAATATAAATTTTTGAAAGTTAAGTACAATTAAAAAAAGACAACTAGAAATCTCTGTTTCAACTAAAATTCTCGAATTTGGCTGTTGACAATCCGTTGTGTATGTGATAACAAATAAAGACGTTTTGTGATTTTTTTTCTATTTTCTTTAATACTTACCTACACTAAGTATTCTACATGTCCATTTAATTAAAATATATAGTTAGGCGTCTCAGGTGTTTTGTATAAATGCACCTTTATATTCTTTTGTGTGACACATATTCTTTTGTGTTACAGATATTCTAATATTCAATTGTGTTTCTTTTGTGTGACGTAAATTTTTTTTGATATTCACTCTTTTGGTTCATTAATTTAATTTTAATTATCGTAAGCCCATTCAAACTTCGATAAGTGCATAGGAAATGTTTTTCAACTAAAGAGCTTTTATGTAGCTAATGTACTATGTATGTTGAGATATTTTTTGTTTTGGGCTATTTAGACCTTTGCATAGGTATGACTATTTAAAAAGATATTGTGGTTTTCTTGTTTTTTTTCTAAATTATAGATTGTTATTACCTTACAAAGTACAATTATTATTAATTACAAAGTAATAAGAAATTTCTAAAATATAATTTTATCAAGTTTTTTCACTTTTAATCTGATGAAATTTATTTCTAAACTTTTATTTTATGCACCGATTAACTAAGTAACAATTTACACTTATCTACAAATAATAAACCGAGTACATTTCTGCTTGACTGTACATTGTATCAGATATGAAGGTGCTGACTCGCATATTGTATGGCATGCTTTTTCGTGACCTTTATTCTAATTTGATTGGCTCATAAGAGATTTTTTGCACACATTCTTGTTTGTATTTGACTTATATTCTATCCATAGTATAAGCTCAAATTAACAGGAAGGCTCTTTGATAGAGTTTGCTCATTTGTTTAAAGTATCCCATGTTCCAGAGTACTGTTGGAGCAGTATATATAAAATGTCTTATTATCCACCTATTACATAAAAGATAATCTAAGCTGAACTTTACCTGTAATTCCATATTTTTTTTAATTGAATTGCGTGAACCAAATCAGAATCTAGTCTTTTAAATAAAATGTAATGTAAATTAAATGTAAGCAAATTTAGGTTTATTATTGGTATTTTTTAAAAACTTCTGTGCAAAGCTGTTTTTGTAATATAGCAAATTCCAAAACGTTACTCAGGCAACATCTTGAATAACATTAAAACTGTAACACAAAGTTGCTAGTCGTAAAAAAATAACTACGCGACAAAAGTTATTTATTGATGTACTTGGTTCTCTAATAAACATTTAAAAAAAAACGTTTTGCTGATGTAACATTACTGCACCAAAATCTGATTTTCCTTAAGAACTTCGAAAATACAATTCACATAAATTTTGCTTTTAGTTAACATATTCTATTTCATGACTAATTATTTTGTTATAATATCTAAACATTTTTCTGTGGTAACACATTCAACTTCAATAATTATAGATGTTTTTTATTATAATTAAGATGTGTTGCTGACCATAGGCTATAGTAGGAAATAGCTTTGTTCCTGCTGCTTGCTGCATTCCAATGTGCAGGTAAATAAAAAGCAAGAATAGTAATGATTTAACAATTTAATAATATATTATTGCACATATTAGAAACAAATATTAAAACTCTGTTGTCAATGCAGTCCATGGTGGAGACATAGGTGCTGGATTCTGAAGATAGGACATCACAACTGCAGATATTGACAGCATGAATGAACTTACAATCTGAAAAGTAAAAAGGTGTACAATGACATTTTAGTATAATCTTATTCTTTAGAAAAATAAAAAATATTCCACTTTGACAGCTCATAAATGTATGTTTGTTAAGAGTTGATAAAAGAGAATTTCACATAACTTCGTCAAATGGAGAGAAAGGAGGGATGCTTATTATATGCCCAAAAATTTTTGACCTCACCTCATAAGCATGATTGTGATTGTTATTGATAAAAAGTTTTATGAATTTGGTAAGGAATTAAGGTAAGCTGACATGTAGGCATTGAATAAATGCTTTATATTTAAAAACAAATCTTAATTTTATATATGTGCATGTGCATAATATGTGCAAAATAAAATTATCTCTCTAAAATTTATCTCGCAATTTACTACCTCAATCAAACATACTTTTATTAGTTGCTGAAGTAGAAAAGTGAGATTTAGAACCTTACATCTATTAAAATATTGTTTTTTATTATTATTATTATTATGTAACTGTTATAGTATCCACTACTTCTAGTTTCCACTTCACTTCTTCACTCTCTTTAATCCACTTCTTCTGAGACACCTATAAATACTTGCATACATGCACTCGAAAAACATAACCCTCCTTACATCCTCTGACAGTTGGGTCAAAAAGCCTCTTTTCTTTGAACTTATGAAAATTGGATAACATAGATGGGGCTGACAATTATGACACATATTTTTTACCAGTATGCCAATTCTCGTAATAAAAACCGCGGCGATGTCGTAGCGACTCGACCGTAGAAGTCACTTTCGTATTCTCATCCGTCGATTGGACCGATTCTTAAGTCGTTCTGAAGTCGCTCTATCGGAATGTCGCTGAACCGTATTCACATCCTGAATCGACTTTCAATCGTTTCAAAACGATATCACAATGGTATTCTACTCCTACAAATGACAGTTATGCGCGGTTTACATGTATTAAGTAGTTAAGTTGGTAACTAAATTTTAACTAAATTTTAAGTTACTGCATGTCACTTGTGTGTTCAAACGGATTAAGTAGTTAAGTTCATAAGTTCAATGAAGATGAGCAGTGATGAATCTCAAGGAATTCGTCAATTCTGTACTTAGATATATGGTAAATGTGATTTTGGACAAATTCAGAGAAGAATTTTATTCGGAAATTAAAATCTTTACAAGAATATGCTTTTTTCTAAATTTTTATTCTACAAGCGTATCTATTTTAAATATTCTTCAACAAATTTTAAAGTTGAAAATAAGCTCCTCTCCGACATTTAAAAAAGAAAGAGTAAATGCGAAATAATAATGCGAAGAAATCTTGCCGCCACCAGGTTTGTCAACTTATGCACTTAACTAAATAATCACGTCCAAACGTGTTAAGTGAGAAGCCCCGCCCACCCACTTATACGAAAAATAGAACGAATCCTAATCTACTTAATCACTTGCGTACTAAATTTTAAGTTACCACTTGTCACTTAACTGACTGTTTACACGCAACTTTTAACTTAAAATTTAGTTAAAATTTAGTTACCAACTTAACCACTTAACTCGTGTAAACCGGCCATTAGTTCGATCGGATGTCAACGACTTAACGTCAAAATAAGCGATCTAAAAGTCGTTGAACAAAAGTTCATTCTACGGGACGTTTACAAAGAGAGAACCGCTGATTCTGTGTTTTGAAGAGGCTAAAAATGAGCTTAAAGTTAGCGTATTTGTTGCTAGATATGCCAGAATTTCAAAAAGCGAAAAAGAAGAAGTGTATTGAGGTTCACAAGATGGGACGCATTCACAATGCCGGAGAATGACTTCATCAAAACATTTCGTCTCACAAAAATGTTGGTGCAGAATCTCATTGATGAAAAGAAGGAAAACGGGATTCTTTGTCAGTAAAAGATAAGGTTAGTAGGTTTCTATTCTGCTAGCCCACATTATTTGTTTACCAAATTAAAACGTAAATATATTAGTTTATGATGATATATACTAAGGTTTACATATTAGATAATAATATTGTAACCTTAGGTAGGTATAACTAATTTAATAAAACACTTTTTAAACCTTTCTTTACAAACTGTTTTAATTTAGGTTACCTACTCAAATAAAAATAACCTTGCATTAGACATCTTCATTTTTATTGCAATAATGTTAAACATACACTGATGGTCTTATATTACTTTCAGATTTTTACTGGTTGCCTGTAAGCTACACTGCAGCCCAGAAGTTTCTGGCCAAGTGGTCAATGCTTGAACAGTTAATAAAGAAATAATTAAAGTAAAGAAATAATTACCATGTGTGTGGAGCCTGAGAGCAAAGTGTAATAAGTGTAAGTGTAATAAAAAATTAAAACACAATTGTAAAATAAACTATTTGGTTTTATTTAGCTCTTAAAAATTTATATTTACTACAGTAACAAAACAATAACCCGAACCATAAACATTGGTCTAAACTGCAACTACAGGTGCTTCTTCAAATTGTTATCACTGAAATATTATAATATCAACAAACCAATTAAAAATTACATTCACTACACAATAGCTTGTTAAAGCAACTGACAGCTTAGTGAAAACCCTAAAACTTGTCAAGCCCTATAATTTCACAAAGGCGTTCTTCTAAGGGACTTAGTATCGGAACATCTTTGGGGCCACCACGAATCTACAAGCTTCGTGAATTCTTCGGACCGAGACCCGACATTTTAAATCGTTGTAAAGCTGCAACCTACAATTTGTTCTATTATTTCGCTGTACCGTGTCTGTCGATGGTTACTCCTGACAATTTTGAGCTCAAGTCTCGTCCCTCCTAAGATCGGACACGACCTAGGGCTAAGTTCTAATGCTTATTGATTTATGGAATCAACAAACAGTTCGAACTGTCGTATAGAAACTCGCGTTTGATATTTAAATAAATAAGTCTTTGAACAAGAAATTTCTACACAAGTTTCTTGCTTTTGAATAAAAACAAATAATAAACTTATCGCCAATTTGACAACAATAAACTTTGACAAACAATGTGATGGCTGAATCGAAGACAATGACGTTTATCAAGATGCGAATTATTCGATCAATTGAAGTGAAAAATCGCTTTTTTCAGCATTTATTTCTCTTTGGCTAGTTGAAGTTAGTTGGAGTAGTTATTCTTTAAATTTATTTAATTAATTACATGTTAAACACTGTATTCAGAATTTAAAATATGTTATAATTTCTTGGTAGTTCAGTGATAACTTGAATTGGCAACATCTTGTGTCGCTCGATTCAAAAGTCGTTCAGTTTCGATCCTATTGAGTTGAAGTCCTATCGAAGCGCGTCTGAGCAATACGTGAATACCGATTTTGGATAGAACTTCGATCGAACGACTTCTGCACTACAGCGATGTGTCAATTGTCTGTTTTTACGAGAATTGGGCTACAGGTTTCAACAAGCTTTGATGTAAGAAATGTATTAGGGTTAAAGAATATATTAAAAAAGAAAAATATTTACTATATTTTACAAAGTCCACTTGCATCCCATCTTGCAATCTTTCCTCTTAAATAAAAAATACAAACCACACAAGTCTTCTTTTTACACTAAAATCTAATAGGATCTCTCCGTTCCCAACTATATATTATTAGTCATTCAAGCAAAAAAGTGCCATACTATACTTTTTCTATCTATTCTAATTGTATAGTTTTAAAAGCCAGTTACCAACAATTTCCTAAAAAAGAAGCAAGCTTAATTGGAGGATCTTGGAGGAGCCAGGAATAAATTTTTTTTTTAAAACATTTTTTATTAGCTTACAAATGTCATCCCCAAATTATTGCCACAGGATCAGTCCAAAATCAAGTATATGTATAGGTAGGTGAAAATTATAGTAGAAAATCTAGTTTACAACAAGTAACTAATACATACCTGTTTGGTGTCATCTGAGACCTTGGAATTAGCAAAACTGACACTTGAACAGAATACTGCCATCCATGCACACCATTTTAATCTCATCATTAGGCCACACATTGAGAAAATCATACCTTAAATAGAAAACATAATTTATTAAATTTTTTAATAGCATACAATCAATTTTAAATACTCTTCCTATGTGGTTATCTTTAGCCCAATTGCTGCCTATGATAGCACATGGTTCTCAAAAAACCATGCTTGCAGTGCCCATTTGCATCATTAATTTTACATATCTATTGTTTTAGATTTCATTTATGATTATGAATGTTTATAAACCTGCTCATATTATGACAGTGCAGAGTGATGGCCTGCAAACATTGTTCTAGTGTCCACCTGCTTGGGTTTAAGTTTTTTGACTCTGAATTTCTTATATTCCTTATAATATGATTTCAAAAACTTCACAGATATGAGTAACAATTACATAAAAAAATTGGCATTTGTAGGCTTTCTAATAATAAATCATAAAGTTTCAAAAAACCATTTCATAACTAGTATAATGTACAAACATACTTCAACATTAGTGAAGTCAGAAGATGGTGTTATGTGATCTGTAGTAGAAAGAATTTATGGTTTCTTTATGAATTAAAGTTGCTAAGTACCCAATATATTCATGTAGTCCGTAGTAAGGTCTTCGGCCGGCGCTGAAGTTGGAGGTGGGGGTTTAAATGGGCGTTCACGGTCAGCACGACGAGGGTCTGAACTCAGTTGCATCTGAAATTGAAGTCAATGTGCATCAGCATCTTAATCGACCAATCTTAGTGACCGACGCATACAAGAAACCGAAGTAATTAAATTATGAGTATAGCACTAACACTGGAAGAAAGGATTATATTGAAAACTTACTTTTAGCGTTTTCACCAACGGAAGACAAATAGTTACAATTTGGAATGACACTGTATTTGATTACTGTACTAACTGTTTTAAGCGAAGATGCACTGGATATTTTTTGTTATAATATCGAAATTATTTCGACTTGCAAATAAAATTACATTTACACCAAAACATTAAAACAAAACAAGCAATGCGATATCGTTCTCAGTCCGTGTCGCCAGATGGTCTCGGCGACGTACCCCCTAGACTAATTTGATTTCCCCCTAAAATCCCCTAGAATACCCTCACTAAGTGGGTGGTGGCATGCTGCGATTTTCTAAAGAGGCGGTCGTGTTGAGAAATGAAGGCATATTACATGAAGGATTTATAATAGAAAATTGTTTGACAGGTGTAAGTTTAATTCAGTTTTCGGTTACAGAAGACTTTGGTTATTGATTCAACAAAAAAATTATATTATTAAACTTTATTATTGCTGCATTTTATTACTTATGGCTAATCGTTATATTCAACATCTCGACCTAGACTAGTTCTGGCGCTAAAGTAATTTGAAGATGGCAAAAAAAAAACATTGAAAACAATACGTCAGGAACATGATATTAGCAAAAAAACTGTATTTTACGTGTATTTAAATTTCCCCTAAAAAATTCCCCAAATATTGTGCCCCTAATTCGGTCAAAAAACCCCTAAATATAGGGAAAAATCCTCTGATCTGGCAACACTGTTCTCAGTTCGCTTTCGCTCTCACAGACTTTTTTTTGATATCGTTTATGTTATCAGAGAAACAACGCCATACAGCCTTTCTTGTTCTTTTATGATGATGATGATGATATTTTGTATGATAATGATAACGATCTCTATAAGTATTCGCTGCACAATGAATCAACACTATAATACACTAAACACTAACTTTCAACCAAATACGTACAGGTAAATTATTTTCGAGACCTTTTGCATTTGTAGCTGTGTACGGTCAGCACATAAATGAATAAACCAATACTTATAAATTTTTATAGCGAGGTACTTCACATGGAACTAATAATATTAAGCGATATTAAAATAGTGAATATTCAATACTAAACATAATTTTTAATTCTAAATTTCTTCAACTCCACACATGTTTCAACCTCATCCTCACTTGCAATACGAATCGTTTTCCGGATTACTTGTTGATCAAAATCATCTATTATAATCGTAGGTTTCCGATTAGGTAATTTAAAGGTTGGTCCCTGTTCTGAAGAATGACGTTTGCTTTCTGATGGAAGTCAATGATGTTCCTGTTGATATAACAACTAATCCAGCGGGAGTCACAATATTGCTCGGATTGCTATTGCATTCATTTTCGAAAATTTTGTACAAATTATACAAAACGTCTTTAGTTTGGAAAGTCAAAGGCTTACCTCGACCATGTTTCAACATTGGATCCATTTTTAATTAACGACTTTATAATAATAACACTAGCAATAAATATTATAAACCATTATAATAAACCACAAATAAAATCAATTTATTATTTATTAACTAAAACCAAATGTTTATAAATATAATTATTATTTATTTGACAATCACCATTGACTTTTGATGGTCATTATATTTTCTTCTTCAAAATGTAACGAACCTCTTTTTTCTCACTGTACAAGGAAATTTAAATTTAAGGAAGTTTAGAATTCCTGTAAATATACAAATACTACTACATATGCAAAAACGTCTCAAGAGTAATTTATCTGTATTGAACCTCTTACCAAGGACAATTACGACACTTGTGTCATACAAGCTGAGGCTGTACTAGTTTAAAAAAAGTTACGGAAATGTGTAAAAGAAAATGCATGGACTGCATTTATTGAGGAAGACAAACAAGCTAAGTATACATCGCTCCTTCTGAATTAAAACAAAATTAAGGAATGCAAAAGATCAAAGGCAATATTTATACATATAATAAAGGATATGGATGTGAATATAAATAATGACTTACTGGCAATAATATTACAGTCTTCAGAGTAGCTACTGAAAGTAGAGTTACTCCACCAAAGCCGGATGAATTAAGGACAAAATTGTGCAAGAAAGCTAGGCTTCACACCAGGCTTCAATGCTTCTTCATGCAAAATTTGTAAAACTAAAGGGGCACACTTTAAGAGGAGCACACACAAAATATTCTCAAACTGCTAGTTCAAGAAAACTAAAAAAATATTCAACCATCAAACCACACATCATGCAGAAGAGTGCCTCTTAACATCCAAGAGTGAATCAGAAACTTGGGATCATATGGGATATGACATGTCTCAGATAATATTTTACAACTTTCAGTGTGGATTTAAGGAAACTGAATATTGCTTCAAAAGATCAAACAACAGAAATAAACAGACGAGGTACTGTCAAAGTCGTAACTGATGAAATGGATGAATACGGCACAGTATATCTCTTTGAAACGCTGTACGTACATATACTTACAACAATTCAACTATCTGTTGCAAAATTTACAAAAAATGGCGCCACTCTTAACTTTACAGCAAACACAACTAATAATATCTCATAAAATAATAAAGTTTTGATGACTGGTCGAAAGAAAAATAACGGTCTTTTAAGACTGGAATTAAAAGACCACAAGCAAATATTGCGATAAATAATAACAATATAGAAGACTCGCAATAGCAAATTAGGATACATGAATACGAACGACTTACATCTAGCTATGAAGAACCTCACGAAGTTCTCTCAGACGGAGAAGCTTGCATTCAAGCAAAATTACAAGAGTGTCAAGCCCCAACCAAAGGACGGTCGGATGGAATTTCCAACCACGCACTTAAGCTCCTGCCTCAACAGGTGCTTACCTTGTTAGCTATCATTTTCAGTCCCTGCTTCGACCTTAGCTACTTTCCAAAAGCTTGGAAAGAAGCAACAGACATAGGCATTCCTAAGCCGGGTAAACCTCTGAATATCCCGGCTAATCACAGACCCATCAGCCTCCTCAAGGCCATGTCTAAACTTCTCGAGAGAGTCATAGTCTCTCGAATGCGGAACCATCTGTTTCCAAAGGATGGCGATCCTCTCATTATTCCACATCAGTTCGGCTTTCGCGCTAAGCACTCCTGCTCTCAGCAAGTCCATTGCATCGTCGAGTACTTACTCGACGGCTTCTATCCGCGGCGTTTTAAAACGGTCGCAATTTTCTTTGACGTAGCCAAGGCTTTCGATAAAGTCTGGCATAGCGGTCTCGTCTATAAACTCTACAAAATAGGCTAACCGGATCGCCTAGTTAGAATAATAGCGTCCTTTCTCAAAGACCGTATGTTTCACTTCAAACATGAAGGCACGCTTTCCGCGGCTCGTCCCATAAAGGCTGGAGTCCCTCAAGGCTCAGTCCTCGCCCCCCTGTGGTACACCGTGTACACTAACGACATTTCCGTCCCGCCGAAAGGCGTCGAACTCCTCAAAAGGCCTCAGTGTCCCGGGTCTCATCACTAGACTCCAAAAGGCCGTAAATGCCCTCGGTGCATGGTATCAAAAAAGGCGGTTCGACGTGAACCTAGACAAGAGTTCTGCGGTTTACTTCGACTACAAACACCGTCGTATCGCCGACAATCTCCATATTAGAAAGTTAGGTATTCCCATCCCCTGGAAGCGCAGTATCAAATACTTACCTTTATCTTACTAATGCTTACTTACCTAATACTCACATTAGACCAGACGGTTTCTTTCCAGCCACATGTCGATAGAGTAACAAAACTCGCCCGTTTTTACTTAGGCCGCCTATATTTCTATGTTATCTATTTCTATGTTAGGTAGAAAAAGTGAAATGTCTTTCAGAAACAAACGTACGCTTTAAAAGACCTACGTTAGACCCATCATGACATATGCCTCGCCAATCTTTGCCGGCGTGGGCATAGGTATATATACAGGTAGTTCAAAATCTCTTCTGCCGCAGGGCCACAAACGCACCTTGGTACGTGCGTAACGCAGACCTGCACAGAGTCTTGAACTACCTACAGTGCAACAGCACCTCAATTACTCTCGGAAGCGTTCTTCAAACGCTGCGGAACCCACCCCAATCCTCTAGTTCGTGAGTCCGTCTCGTATACTACCTCTGTCGTAGATTCAAAGTTCAAAGTCACTAGACTGAGAAACGCGCATCTCGAAGCCCTTCAGGCCGCAATTTCTAATTCTAATTTAAATTTGAATTAATTTAATTTTAATTTTTCATTTTGAGCACGTTCAGTGCTATGAATTCACCTACAGTGCTATGTAATTCCCAGCGGGTGACCCCTTAAGGGCCCGCTAGCGCGGCCTTTTTCTCCAATTGGTCATCGCTCAGATGAAGGCTGTGAGGCAAAAAATTGCACGAGTCATTCAGGGGGTTTTTTAGTGGGTAGTGGCTCTAGTAGACACATAACCTCGATCGCGCTCGCGGTGTATGCGTCGGAGCATTTTTTATACCTCTGCCCTCTCCGTGGAGGGGAACAAAAAAAACCAAAGGACGAACTGGATCTGATAGAAGAACTGATCGAGTATGTATTTTTAAAGCGGAGTCTGTACGGAGCCTGCATGATCCAAGCTATGAAATGAAATGAAATATTTATTTTTTCTCATCATTGACAATTACTTGTTCTTATTGACGTCAAATAAAACATGACTCTACCACCAGTTCGAAAAAACTTTAGTGAATAAGAACTGGCAAGAAACTTCACGGGTATATATTTTCAAAATAAATTTACAGAGTCTCTTTATGTCTATACAAAAAAATTATTTTTATCTGCATCTGTTAGCTCGGCAAGTCTCCCTCCCCCCAAGTATCCAAACGACGAACACACTCAAACGGCACCTGTTCACGAGTTAACGCGGGATCCAGCCATCGCCCTCCTCAACCATGTTAGAGGGAAGTGAGCAACCCGTCACCCGACGCTACCATAAGAAGCCGAACTTTAGTGACAATGACGCTTTAGATATTCATCGGGACGAAGAACTCAACGAACAAACAGACACATTACACATGTTTTGTTACAAATACTAGTACAATCCTGTTAATGAGGGATTATACCCAAGGGCTTTTATCATCCAAATAATCGGACAGTTTATAATATGCTTTAGCATACAACTTCTGCTTTATAGTTTCTTTGAATTTGTCAATAGGAAGACCTTGGATATCCTCAGGAACCTTATTATAAAAGCGTATACATTGACCCATGAATGAGTTAGTGACTTTATGAAGCCTACTATTATGAGCTGCCAGCATATTTCTTCCCCTTGTGTTAACATAGTGCAGATCTCTTTTTCTTTTGAACAAGGTTATGTTCTTTTTTACATACATTAAATTTGTGTATGGAAAGTAATAATATTTATTTCCTTAAATTTACTTCTAAGTGACACCCTTGGACCGAGCTGATAGATTGCGCGAACAGCCCTTTTCTGCAGAATAAATATAGTATCGATGTCGGCAGCACTCCCCCACAACAGAATACCATATGTCATGAGGCTGTGAAAGTAACCAAAATATACTAATCGAGCAGTTGTTTCATTTGAAATTTGTCTAATTTTTTTAACAGCATAATTATGTGGCAGAGCCAAGCCTTTTCGCTAAACCATCAACATGCAGTCCCCACTGGAGTTTAGCATCTAAGGTTATGCCCAGAAATACAGTTAAGTTTACAGGAGTCAGTTCCTGGCTCTTAACTCCAATGTTTGTGTTTACCTGTTTGACATTTGGTAATGTAAACTTAACACATTTCGTTTTTTTTTCATTGAGGAGCAAATTATTAGCTGAGAACCACTTCTATGTGTTGGAGATGCATTGGTTTACTGCTCGATAGTCAGTTTCTTGTCTTAAATAATAAGAAGGAATGCGGGTAGTCGCGACGGTAACACGCAGTTTTAGTGTGCTCGTACTTTTTATTAATTTAAACATTATTAGTAGTAAATTATAGAATCTAATGTTGTGATTTGCTAGAAAACTCACTTTCACTCACTTTGACACAAAGTTTTCTCACCGGGGTATATTATTGTAAACAACTGCAAGTTAACATGGATGCACTAGCAAATATGCTCGAACAACGCTTCAGTGAATTTAATAGAAAACTTAAACAAATTGCTGGTAAATCTCCTGTTCATCCAGATCTTGTCACACTGTCCCAAGATTATCTGTCTTTCAAGACCCTTGCATGGCAGATGTTTAAGCAGCTGAAGTCGGACATAGAAAATCTGCAACTTCATCAAGACCGATTAGAAACTGCTTCACGAATAAAGGTACTGCTTTTTCATGGTGTCCCTGAAAAAGAAAGTGAGAAGCCCCATGAAGTAGTTTGTAGCATAATAACCAACCAAATGAAGATGAACACTGTAAATGGGGCAACTTACAAGTTTGTCATCGACTAGGGGGATACAAGGTAAAACAAGACCAATTCTGGTGCGGTTTGCTGATCTAGAGTCCAGGCGTCTTGTATGGGATAGTAAAACAAGTCTCAAGGGCACCGGCATCACAATATAATATAATAATTCCTCACAAAACAAAGACAACAGGTTTTTGTGTCGGCGCGTCAACACTTTGGAATGAAAAACTGCTGGTCGGTCGAAGGTAAAATAGCTATTAATCTTCCTGACAAATCTCGTCGTAAGGTCGAAACCATCGCAGCCCTTGAACAAATCATCTCTCAATTCCCAATCGATCACAGCTCAGCCGCTGCTCCTGTACAAGCTGCTACTAAACAGGCCGAAAAATCTCCGAGGAAAGTCGTCGGCGACACTAATCTCGATTTACCAATTATTAATTTCTTTTCTATTTATAAAAATTACTAAACTCGAATTTGAACCTCCGATTTTGTACGGGTTATACTGATTTCTTACTTTTGTAATAAGAAGGTATCCATCAATTCGCAATTTCACATTTCTATTTGCAGGTTATTATTATTATTATTTTGTTTTATGGCAATCAGCTGTTGTTACGACACAATAACTATTTCTGCCAATTTCAAGTATTAGTATACACACGTACTACACGAGGTTAATAATTTTGTAGCGATCAGTTGAGTAGAACTTGCAGTATCTCGAGCATTGAGTTACCTTGAACAATACAAAAACAGGGGGATGAAATAAGTTTTTACAGATATTTTTAACATAGAAGAGTATAATTTATAAAGGCGTCTGGCCATTGTTAAGAAGAAGATTAGCAATAGGGGATAACTTTTTAGCAAAGGGCGATAGTGGGATGTCTTCAAATTTTGAAAGAATGTTCAAAACTAGGGAAATCAGGAGTTCTAAAAAATTGTCATTAGGGGAGCAGGAAGAAGTAGGGGGGAAGGCATTATCAGATTTAGTAGATGGAGGGTTAGCAATAATAGCATTATGGGCAATTTTGTCATAGCCTGGAGATAAAGACGGACTGGGTTTTGATGGTTTGTATATTGTTTTTTTGTAAGAAAGATTCAGTGAAGGAGAACTTTTAGAAGCATCTGCGTACGATTTTTTAACTGAAGGGAAGAGGGATGATGCTTCCTTGAATGATATGTTCTTTTGGGACATGGTGATTTTAATATTCTTTTGCCGGGAATGTTCCGGGCAAGATTTGTCAGTTGCTAAATGAGGGCCTGAGCATTGCAGGCAGGAAACTTCAGAGGATGCAGGACAAGAGTCACCTGAGTGAGTTTGTGCACATCCCGCGTTAACTCGTGAACGGGTGCCGTTTGAGGGTGTTTGTCGTTTGGATACTTGGGGGGAGGGAGACTTGCCGAGCTAACAGATGCAGAAAAGAATAATTTTGTATAGACATAAAGAGACTCTGTAAATTTATTTTGAAAAAAAAAATATACCCATGAAGTTTCTTGCCAGTTCTTCTTCACGAAGGTTTTTTTTCGAACTGGTGGTAGAATCATGTTTTATTTGACGTCAATAAGAACAAGTAATTGTCAATGTTGAGAAATAAATATTTGAATTTGAATTTGAAGCAACGAGCACTGGATCGGCATTGGGCTTTCACATGGCCAAATCTACAACAGTTTAAGCATTGTATGGAAGGCAAAATGTATGGATCAACGGTTAATGATGAGTTAAAAATAAACACTTTATCAGGTAAGCATTGTCCAGAGAAAGTGATCACTACAGATCCTGTGGGGGTCCAAGTGGAACCAGACTCCATGGACACTTTTCTATTTAAGCGACGCGCCTTCAAAATTGTTATATCACCTTGGCTTGTGGAGATTGTTGATACAACTTCCTCCATAGACCATGAAGTTGGGATCCCGCGGATCAGCCCCATTCTTGTTATATTATATGTAGGAATTAAAGCTATATAGTTATGAGATTTAAGACTCAGGTTTCTGAGAAACTCGTTTGCTGCACATGCAGATTAGAATTCCACAGAGACCCGATTTCTGCCAACACTCTTTATACCATCATTTTTAATATTTTTAATGTTTGATGTAAATAAAAATTTTCCAAAATTTAAATGATTAAATGTACTGCCTGACTTAGGGTGAGTTTCTGACCTGGACACATGAACAATGAAAGGACCTTTGTCAGAAGGATGGTAAGATTTTTCTTCTAAAAGACTTGGATGAGTGTAAATAAGGTTATTGGTTTGAGATGGAAGAGCATTCGAAACAGATTTTTTAGGAGTAGGGGACGAATCCCGATTTATACTTGGACGTTTTCTTGTTTGCACATGTTGAGAGAAAGGGTCAGGGGAGTTGTTGACATCAGAAAACGGGATTGGGTCTGGGGGCTTAGGAGGGATTGGAACACAATCCATGCTCATTAAGAGCTAGATAATTCGTACAACCACTTACCAGGCGAGGAAGAGAAAAACAGAAACACTTAAAATAACTCAATGATGATAACAAAATCACCAAAATAACCGAGAAATAACGAAAACCGTGTGTACACCGCAAACGAAAAATTGACCTTTTGTACAGTATATGACAAAATATTGTTTCACATCAAGGTTATGTTTTTCTATTTGCAGGTTATTATTATTCTTTGAGCACAATGGCAACCAGCCGTCGATATTACACGACAGGCTATTACTGCCAATCTCACGTGGTGGAATGAACACGGTATTCTTATGGGATAGTAGGTGCGCTACGTAGGCCAGTCATTGAGTTATCTAAAACAATAGAACGACACAGTTAGTACCAACACCAACTACTTATAAACCTAATAGAGTTAGTGACATAAAGATATATACACAATTTATCATAGACTATCAACATATTTACAAAGATATATTAAACTGCAAGATATATTTACAAATGATTTTCAGGGTAATAGGCTGGTTAGAGGAAAGGAGGACCTTCATGCTGGTTGGCCTGGGGATCTGGGGGGGAAGAAAATCATAGAGAGAAATTGGGAGGAGGGGAAAAAAATATGGTCGACTGTTCCATGTTCTGTACCACAATTGCATAGTGGGGAGTCACGGATGCCAATCCTGTATAGAAATACAGGAGAGCAACAGTGACCCAACCTTAATCTGCTAATAACAGAGGTGGTCTTTTTGTTAAATTGCTTATATCGACAGAACCATGGTTTAGCAGGTATAGTGGGCTGGATATCACCATAATGCTTTCCAACAATATTACGGGAGTTGTCCCAATCTGTGCTCCAGTTATGGTTCAGATAAACCTTGCCCAGGGCACTCAGGTCCTGGGCAAAGCACCTGTAATGGGTTAAGGAACCGGATTCTACAGAATCCCTGGCAAAACAGTCAGCTGACTCATTACCAGCTATACCTGCATGGCCAGGGATCCAGTCCAGCACTATGTTTATGTCCTGAAGGTTGCAGAGGAAAAGGTGGTGTTTTATTTGGAGGATTGGAGGAAATTTGGACCCTAATTGGAAGGAGTTACTTTTGAGCGCTATAAGACAACTCAGGGAGTCAGATAGGATTAGGGAATTGTTCAACTTGTTATCCAGCACATATTTAACCGCTTCTAAGAGGCCGATTCATTCCCCAGTGAATACACTGGTTTGGGGGGGCACTTGAAAGACAGAAGAACCATGAATTTAGGTATCCACACAGCTACCCCAACACACCCCTCAGTGGCGAGTTTTGAAGCTTCCGTGAAGATAAGGGTCCAGTCATGCCATTTACTGTTGATGATGTTGTTGAACAGCAGGTTAGCATTAGGGTCATTTTTGAGGATACCAAAGTTCGTTAGGATTAGAGGGGAGAACACTAGAGATTCATAGGGAAAAGTATAAAGATACTGGGATTCTGATTGGAAAATTGGAGTTGTGGAAGGGACTAGGGAAGAGAGGCTTGCAACAAGCCAGGGGGGAGATTTATGATGCCAATATGATGAGTTTGAAAGGGAACTCTGGAGAGAGCTTAGTTTAGGATGGAGAGGGTGGGTGGAAAGTTGGAGGGTTTTTGAAATAAACCTATTGGCAAGGTACTGTCTGCGAAGTTGAAAAGGTGGTTCAACACATTCAACCCTCATAGCATTAGCTGGAGATGACTTCATTGCACCTAGGATAATGCGCATTGACTTGTTCTGGATTTTATCAAGGGTGACAAGACCTGCTTTGTTACAGGGTTCCAAGAGAAATGAGCCATAGTCAATGACGCTCTTAACTAGGGCATTGTAGAGGAGTTTTTGAGAGTAAGGGTGGGAACCCCACCAGGCACCTGACAGACAACGAAGAATATTAATATTAAGCTCGCACTTCCTGGCTACATAGTTAAGATGGGGAGAACCAGTCAGTTTAGAGTCAAAAATAACTCCAAGGAACTTGACATCTTGAACAATTGGGATTGGATGGTTTTGGAAAGATATAGAGGGAGGGCAATAGCGTCTTTGCCTAGTAAAGACTATTACATTACTTTTGGAGGAAGATAAGGTGAGATTATGAGATTGGAGCCAGTTGCCTAGGTAGGAAAAAGCTATGTTTAAAGGGCTGGAAGCAGCTTCAGTTACCTTTACCCGAAGATAAAGGGTAATATCATCCGCATACTGTAGGATGTTGCAGAATGGGTTAACTGATCTGTCCAGATCCGAAGTGAATATACTATAGAGTAGGGGACTGAGGACAGAACCTTGTGGAAGACCCTGCCATACTATACGAGCTGGAATATTAGCATGCTGAAGTCGGATTTGAACAAATCTGCCAGATAGGAGGTTATAGGTAAAGTGTGTCAGTCTCACCGGAATACTCAGCTGAAGCATTTTCTGCCTGAGTAGGGGGAGGTGGACATTATCATAGGCCGACGAGACATCCAAGAACACTCCCAAAACAGATTCATTATCAGCCAAGGCTAATCTTAAATCCGAGGCGAAAATACTCAGGCTGTCCATCGTGCTATAACCCTTCCTATAACCATACTGGGTAGGACTGAGGAGGGAGTGATTTTCAGCAAACCATTCCAGACGTAGTTTTACTAAATGTTCAGAAATTTTAAGGAGGGTAGGAGCTATTGCAACTGGGCGAAAAGAATTTGGATCAATAGGATCCTTACCGGGCTTTAGGATAGGAATAACTAAATGATGCCTCCAAGAGGAGGGGATATCACCAGTGAGAAAAATAACGTTGATGATGCTGAGGAGAACCTCTTGGAAATGGGAACCTGATTTAGTTATAAAGGAGTAAGGAATGCCGTCAAGGCCAGGGCTAGTGTCACGGAGGCGGTTAAGAGTAAGTTTGAGTTCTTCCATTGTAAAGGGGCTGTCCAAGGGGTTGGATGAGGAGAGTGATGGATAGGGAGATGGTAATTGGTCTAGAAATGGGACAAATGGAGGGGCAATTTTGTCAAAAAACAGATCAAGCCATACGGAGGGGTCAGATGACGTAGGAGAAGGAAGGGTAAAAGCGGCTCCTCGAAAGCGCTTCAGGGAGGTCCAGACATTTGGGGAAGGCGTACGGGGGCCTAGGCTTTCACAGAAAATGCGCCAGGAATCTCTTTTCTTTTTTTTGAACAGCCTTCTGGCTTTAGCCGAAACCCTTTTATAAAGCATAAAGTTTTGTGGGGTCATGGATGAACAGTATCTTTTTTCAGCAATTCTCCTTTCTCGAACCATGTCTGAGCACTCGGAGTCCCACCATGGGGGGGACCCTCGATATTTTGGGTCAGGATTTTTCAAAGGAATGTGTAAATTTGCAGCAGAGAGTAGACAGGATACGAGAGAATCATAGCAGGACTGGATATTGTCTGGAGTGGGGGTAGGGATTAAGGCGGACAGGCGGTTTGTGCTCAGGGCAAAATTGCCCCAGTCAGCCTTGTCGATTTTGTGTTTAAGGAGGGGAGGGAGTTTTTGTGGGATAGGGGTTGAAATGGGTACCGAAAGAATAATGGGATAGTGATCACTACCATGAAGGGAATTAAGGCGGTTCCAGGTTACAGAAAGACTAAGGGAAGGAGAGCAGATGGAGATGTCTACCGCCCCATCACTCTGATGTGGCCCCGCAATGCGCGTAGGGCGGCCATCGTTCAACACACAGAGGTTCCGGTCATCAATGACATCCGCCAAACACCTACCCGGTGCATCATCCAGCGCGGAGCAATGTATACCCCATAGGCTATGATGACAGTTAAAGTCCCCCAGGATGATAATGGGATGTGGGATAAGTGAAATAAGGGAATGAAATTCATGTATCAGCGTAACTGTGGGATTGGAAATGTAGACAGAAACAAGGGAGAAGACAAACATTTTAACTGCTACAATGTTTATAGGGAAGGAATGGGGAGGGAGTTGAATAAGGGAGTAAGGGGCTGAGCGTTTCACCAGCAAGGCCACACCTCCATGATGGTCTGACCTGTCATCCCTGAGGCAGGCAAAACCAGACAGCCGAAATCGGCTGCCCGGGGAAAACCAAGTCTCAGAGATAGCAATAGCCAGAGGGTCATGTCGACGAACCAAATGTGAAAGCTCATGGGTTTTAGGGCGAAGGCTCCTACTGTTCCATTGGAGCAGAGCTGGCATGGTTAATCAAATTATAAAGTGGGATCAGTTTTGATGCAACGTTGGGCGGTAGGGCACAATAACTAAATCTGGAGAGGGTATTCACTAAAATGGTAGCAAGTTGTTCAATGAGATTATCATTTTCGGGTTCACTGTATGGATTTACTAAAGCTCAACCAGGAGTGGGAGATGGAGGATTGTAGTTACTAACTAATTCCACATAGGCAGACTTGTCATACCCACGGGAAAGCGAGGATCTAGGTTTTGGTGAAGTTACTACAGTTTTTTTATATGACTTAGATGATGGAGTGGGGGGTAAGAGACTTGGGGAAGGGGCTTTCAAAGTATCAGCAAAGGATTTACGGACAGTAGGAAAGCGAGATGCTGCTTCCTGAAAGGAAATGCTGTCTTGAGACATAGCCAGTTTAATGGACTTCTGGCGGGAGAATTCGGGACAGGACTTATCAGTAGCCAGGTGGGGGCCTGAACACTGAAGACAAGAGGATTTATCAATGGGTACCAAGCATGAATCACCTGAGTGGGGTTGTGCACAGCGAAAACTCCTTGGTGAGGAACGGCACTGCGCTTTAACATGTCCAAACCGGCAGCAATTCAGGCATTGTATAGAGGGGAGGATGTATGTCTCGACGGGAAGAGACGTATTAAATACGAGGACTCTTTGGGGTAGGACTTGGCCAGAGAAGGTAAGTACAACAGAACCAGTTGGGACCCACGTTGGGCCAGAAGGATTAATAATTTTTCTATTAAGTCGGCGGGCTTTTAAGATTAAGCCATATGACTGGGATGGGGAGATTGCTTCTACCAATTCTTCCATTGACCATGTAGAAGGGACATCGCGTACTAAGCCCATTCTAGTAATATTGTAGGAGGGGATTGTGGGCACATATTTGTGAGAAGTAAGGTGTTGACTATTCAAAAAATCATTGGCAGCAGCAGCGCTTGTAAATCCCACCGACACGCGGTTGCGGCCAATGCTTTTAACACCTTTTATATTTTTAAAATTGCTAGTGAAAAGGAACCTGCCGAAATTTAGTTTATTTAGAGTCGTGCCAGAAGCCGGGTGCGATTCGTCTCTAGACACATGGACAAGGAAGGGGCCATTATCTGCATCAGTGTATTATTTTTTGTCAGACAAGCTAGGGTGTACGTAAACTGAATGTATGGAAGAGGATGGATCAATTGAAGTTTTTTTTGTAACAGATGATTCGGGAACGTCCGAGGGTCGTTTTCTAGAATGGGAAACAGAGGATGGAACATCTACTAATGCTTCATTGCATGCGGTCGTAGGATCTGGGGGCTTAGGCGGAATATTATCTGCCTCCATTGTACTCCACAATTAATTAAAACTACAAATAATCTATAATATACAGCTTACCCAGAACAACACAAAACATACACAAAAACACGAAATAACTCGATAAAAAAATATGAACACCACGAAATTAAGCAAAACACGTGTTTACAACACAACGCTCACTTGACAGTCCTATTTGCAGGTTAATAATAATGTTTTTGTTTTCTGACAGTAGCGATGCACTTCTTTTATTCATCCATTTTAGAAAGGTTTTGAATTATGCTGTACAGCCGATTGACAGTAGCGTAGCTATGACAGTTCCAGGATGTATAGCTACATTCATTTAGTAACGTGTATTATCATTTTTTTTTATTTCTTTTTGTCTTTTAATATTTCATTTCAAATGTATGTGTATATGTACTTAGCGTGAATAAACAATTTGTGAGTTGTGAGTTACGCAATTACGTTAGTTAAATAATTAGAAATAGTTTTTGATTATTATTTATTTGTATTTAAGTATTCCGTTGTATTTATTATTTTATATGAACGCATCAAATAACGATTTTGACGATAGCTTCTTCTCTTGCTCATCTTCCTCAAATAGCTTCATAAGTGCAGATAGTATTCTCTCACCAACACTGACTCTGCATGATGAACTCTCTTCTTCATTCTCCAATAATGCACTTAACTTGAAAATTGCACATATTAACGCTCAAAGTGTACCCAACCACTACTCCAACATTTTGGCCTCTTTCAGTAGTAGCAACGTTGACGCGTTATTTATTTCTGAAACTTTTCTTAAACCGTCACTCCCTTCTACTCACTATTCCCTTCCTGGATTTGTCCTTATACGAAATGACCGAACTGGTAAGGGTGGTGGTGGAGTAGCAATCTACCAGATATACCTCACAAAACTGTAACCGTTTCTCCACCTGTGTACTCAAAGTCTGCTGAATACCTTGCTATCGAAATAAAAATACGTCATACGAAATCCTACTCACAGTTTTTTACAATCCCCATATGAACATTGATTATTTTGATGCCTTGGATTCATTTCTCCATAATGTCTGTCCCTCATATGATCATTTTCTTATGCTAGGCGATTTCAATACGTGTTTGATCAAGAATAATTTACATTCTCGTAAACTAAAATCTCTCTTGACCTCATATAATTTAACCACCTTACCTCTAAATCCTACTCACCATTTTCCAAATTGTGTCCCCTCTTTAATCGATCATATAATAGTATCTTCTCCTAGCAATGTAACAAATCATGGACAACTTACTGCGCCATTCTCCTATCATGACCTAATTTTCCTTAGTTATCGTATACGTCTCCCTAAACAAAAACCCAAAGTTTTGCATCTTCGCAGTTACAAAAACATCGATATCGAGTCTTTGAAACACGATGCCAGTGTTGTTGACTGGTCACCGGTAATTAACAGTCCGAGCATAGATGAAAAAGTTGATTGTTTTAATTTCTTACTCCTAGAACTGTATGACCGTCACGCTCCTATCAAATCAGTCAAAATTAAACATAATCCTGCTCCCTGGTTGTCAGACTCTATTAAAGAGGAAATGGCTCTTAGAAATAAAGCCAAGAGAAAATACAAGCGATGTCCCTCCGAACGTAACCTTATTTATTTTAATCAAATCAAATCAAATCAAATCATTTATTGCACGAATATAGGTAAAAAAAGATGTCATACAAATAATAGCACAGCCATAGTCTGCCATTGCGGCGTGTACAAGGTTTACGTTTAAAATTACAATTTACTCAATTTATACATTTGTCATTTAAGTATTCATATGTCCTATAATAGCATTTATTTAATAGAAATGATTTTAAATTATATTTGAA
Source organism: Marasmarcha lunaedactyla (assembly GCA_923062675.1). Taxonomy (NCBI): domain Eukaryota; kingdom Metazoa; phylum Arthropoda; class Insecta; order Lepidoptera; family Pterophoridae; genus Marasmarcha; species Marasmarcha lunaedactyla. The sequence goes on from OV281349.1 coordinate 5,752,521, forward strand.
TTCATCATAATTAGTTAAATTTTTAATAGTTGTAGGTAATTTATTATATATTCTAGGGGCCATCCCGGCCCCACAGGGGCTTTCTGTAAACAAATAATAATAATACATAATTTATTTCAGACACAATGATCCATATAAAAAGGTGAGGACAAAATTAAACAAAATACAAAAATGTGTTAGTATTCAATGACTTAATAACTATGTTAGTACGTACTATTAGTTAATGTTCCTATATATAATTGACATTTATGTAGATTTTGTTCCAATGTCTGAAGATTGGATTATCCACTTTATCTGCTAAAGTATTAAGGATGCTGTTTGAGCTCCCAGAGGTACGGCGCATCAGAGAGGCTGATCTTTTTCGTATGATTGCGAAGAAATCATCCACTCGTGTATCCGCAAACATGCCTGACGCGCTACAGTACTTTGGGAGTCCAAGCAGCATCCTTAGACCGTTATTATACTGGACACGTAGGGCCGTGAAACATCTTTTTGTGTAATAAAACCAAAAGCTGCACGTGTAGAGACACTGACAATATGCACGGAACAAAGTTAGTTTAACCTGCATACTACAACGTGCGAACCTTCGAGCCAACATGTTAGTTCTTATCGCTAAAGCCCGACGTGCCCTCTCAATGTCATCATCATCCTTTAGGTTTGGATTGATTACGTGTCCTAAATATGTAAATTTTAAGCAGCGCTTTAACTTAACATTGTTCAGTACGAGGGCTGGAACATTTGATGGTATCTTTTTACCAGCACCGAACACCATAAACTCGCATTTTTTTGCATTATAGAGTAAGGCATGTTCAAAGGCATAATCCTCACAAATGTTCAATAGTTTTCTCATAGCACTGATCGAGGGGCTTAGCAGCACCATGTCATCCGCGTAGCTAATGTTATTGATTATTTTACCATCTATAGAGCATCCGACCTCAGTGCTGCTAAGCTCCACGATCAGTTGATTTATATAAACATTAAATAAGGTAGGTGACGATAAACCCCCCTGCCTCACTCCACATTCCATACGGTACTCATCAGATACAGCGTCTCTCCACCTAATACAATTAGTCTGATTAGAGTACCAATAGTTCAGAATGTTTACCAGTTCTTTTGGTAAACCAAAGGAGTGTAATTTATTAAAAAGTATGGAATAATTTACTCTATCAAACGCCTTGGATAGGTCGAGAAACGCTGCATACACTGGTGTCTTCCGGTCCGTGTAGTACCTAACAGTCTGTTTCAGATTCAGAATGGCACTTTCAGTAGAGAGGCCTGGCCTGAAACCGAACTGTGCATCGCTTAGTTGAATAAAACTTTGCAGTTGACGCTCTATTAGCCCATCAAATATTTACTTTGGCGAGTGTAGTTGCCAATGATATAGGGCAAAAATTAGTTAAGTCTAACTAGTTAAGTCTTCGTAATCGATGTAACCGCCTATGTCGTGAATCCAATTGACGCTACTTCCACGAGTCCCTCGTCAACCATAGCTCTGCAGAAGTTTGGAAATTTCTGAAGTCTGTAGGTATCGGTAAATTTCCGACAAATTCTAGTAATAGTTTTGACTTGAATGCGCTGAACTTACAATTTTCACATCCGCCAGTTACTTTGCATCCAAATATTAAAACCGACACCTTAAATTCGTTATTAAATGTTCCAACAGTACAACATCCTCCATTTTCTTTCATTGCCATTTCCGAAGACGCGGTCAGGGAGTCTGTTCTCTCAATCTCATCGGTCGCAGTTGGTAATGACAACTTGTGCTCAAAAATGATCACTATGATCCTACCTCATTTGTTGCCTATCCTCACACACATTTTTAATCATTCCCTATCCACAAGTACTTTTCCAACTTCCTGGAAACTTGCACACGTGATTCCTTTGCCTAAAATTCCAAATCCTAGCTCTCTCACACATTTTCGACCCATATCAATTCTGTCCTTCCTGTCAAAAGTTCTTGAGCACGTTGTGCACAAACAACTGATGTCATTTCTAACTACCAATAATCTTCATAGTCATTTCGGATCTGGTTTTCGACCAGGTCATAGTACCGTAACTGCCCTAATCAACGTGACTGATGATATCCGATGGGCCATGGAGAATAGATCCCTTACCTTGTTTGTACTGCTGGACTTAAGTAGCGCTTTTAATTCTGTAGATTTCGATATCCTGCTTGGAATATTGAAATCACTTCATGTCTCTTCTTCTGCATTAGCTTGGTTTAATTCCTATCTCCGGGGGCGGTCTCAGCGGGTCCGCCTCGATGAGTCTTACTCAAACTGGTGTGCTCTAGCTGCAGGCGTACCTCAGGGTGGCGTTCTCTCTCCTTTACTTTTCTCTATATTTATTAATTGTATCACTCAAGTTCTTTCATGTAAATACCACCTTTATGCCGACGACTTGCAGATTTACCGGCATTTCGCAGTAGACAATGTTGACTCAGCTATCTCGGCTATTAACGATGACCTAGTTTGTATCAGTAACTGGGCCAAATCATTTGGATTACTTGTGAACCCCGGTAAATCTCAAGCCATGATACTGGGAAGTCGATATATGCGCGGGTGCCTCGATTTCGCTAATCTCCCTCCTGTAGTTTTGGATAACACACGGATTGCTATTACCGACACTGCCAAAAACTTAGGAGTTATTATGGACTCAAATTTAACTTGGCGTGCTAACGTAAATGAAGTCAGTCGTAAGGTACACCACTCTTTTCACACATTAAAGTCCCTTCAAAGCTTTTTACCACTTCAAACGAAAATATCCCTTGCGCAAACACTTATTCAACCCATAATTGATTATGCCGACGTCTGTTACTTGGACGCCACTGAGGAGCTTTTGAGTAAGCTAGAACGCTTACAAAATATCTGCATCCGCTTTATTTTTAACCTCAAGAAGTACGACCATGTCTCAGAACATCGCAAAAAACTAAAGTGGCTTCCGATCCATCTCCATAGAAATACTCGCATTCTTTGTGTTCTATTTAACGTTCTCTATAACCCAAATTCTCCAAAATACTTGAGCGAGCGTTTTTCCTTTACTCATTCTGAAGATACGCCATGCCGAGCACATAAGCGTACTCTCTTGTACTTAAAACCCCATAAAACTGATTTCTTCTCCTATTCCTTTTCTATACATGCTGTCTGACTGTGTAATTCATTACCTTTCAAAAGACGCGAGTCAAAATCTCTAACAATATTTAGGAAAAGAGTTAGGGAATACTACTTATCTTAAATATATTTTAGCTTTCATAAAAAAATTTTCATGCAAATTAAATGATGGTTATTATATAGATGTATATATTTATTGTATATATGATATTATATGTATTTTATGTATAAGTATTTAAGTATATTTTGTAATATTATACTTGGAAATAAGTTTTTAATATTTTTATTAGTAGTACGCACGCACTAACTTTGCATTGTATTATTTCTCCAGTCTCAGGTCTGCTGGCAGAAATTTATTTAAGAGATAAGCTGACCTTTGTACATTTTTTAGTCTCTAAGTCTCATTCATGTATTTTTATTCTTGTGTGTACATAAAATATTAAATAAAATAAATAAATAAATAAGGAAAACAATATGACCTCGCATTGATTCCTAACGACCGATGGCAGATCGTTGATATATACTAAAAATAGGAAAGGACCAAGAACTGAGCCCTGGGACACACCCATTCTCACTGCCGATCCTGACGATTTTTCTCCATTTATTGCAACTTTCTGTTTTCTATTAGAAATATATGATTTAACCAAGGCAAGCGCTCGGTTTTTTATGCCGTAATGGTGCAGTTTCATGAGTAGAGTAGTATGATCCACACAGTCGAACGCCTTGGACAAGTCACAAAAAACACCAATAGCATCACACGACTCCTCCCAGGCGCTGAATACGTGTTTTATGAGCTCAACACCAGCATCGGTTGTTGAGCGATCCCGCTTGAAACCAAATTACTTAAAATTCATTAAACTATTACCATATAAATGAGAAAGTAATTGTTTAAAATTAATTTTTCAAAGATCTTACTGAGCGTTGGTAGTATCGATATAGGTCTAAATTATTAGGGTCAGAAATACTACCTGCGTTGAATATTGGAATGACCTTACTCAATTTCATTAAATCAGGAAAAACACCATTATCAACACAGTCATTAAATATACTGGCTAAGTACGGGGCTATACCATCAATGACAGATTGAATAATTTTAACAGAAATTCCGTGAAAATCGGCATTTTTTTTAATACTCGGAGTAGATGACACAGGGATGGCAGTAAAAAAATTTTCAAATGCTTCAGCAACTTCTCTGTCAGTTGACAACACTTTATCATTAAGTTTTAAATTATATTTGGTTTGCGGTTCTTTTGCTTTCCCAGTTTCCTGATTAATTATATTCCATGCTGTTTCTGATATGTTGGTACTATATTTAATTTTATTTTTAATGTTATAAGACTTAGCTACACTGCATACTCGTTTAAATAATTTTGAAAACTTTTTAACATATTCATAAAATGTCTTATTATTATTATAAGTTCTTTCACTGTATAATTCATATAATCTATTTCTACTTTTGCATATTCCCACTGTTGCCCAGTCACTTAACCTAAATAAATTATTATTTACACATATTTTCTTTTTTTTTTAAACAGAGTCTTATTCATTTTTAATTATATTATGAATAGAGTTATATTGAGCAATAGGATCTCCACAGTAATCTAATCTAAATGTTTTTTCAAATACATTTTTCCTAAATGTTTCAAGCCGTCTCTCAGCCATGGGTATAAAGGTAATTTCTCTTTTTAGAGTCTTATTTAGCCTAATATCAAAAGTGGCCAACTGCCCACTATGATCTGATTAATTACTGACTTTTTACATGGCATTAAATTTGTAAAAATGTTATTGAGACATTTGGCTGAGGTCGCTGTGATTCGCGTAAGCTCTAAGAAGCTGTTTGAATACTTGCAGAAACTAAACTACAAAACTAACTAAAAACGTTTTTATTGCTCTTTTTTTTATCATTGATAAGTTTTACGACTAAACGTCAGAACTTCACCCCCACTTCATATTTCCCGAGCATTGCAATAAATAGAGTAAACCACAAAATCAGTATCCAACACTTAAATGTCAAGTATTTACTGTACAAAGTTTAGCATGACCAACTGCGAATTGTACCTAAACCCAGGGCAGGATTTAGAGGTCTGGAGGCCCTGGGGCAACAAAGTGGAGGCCCCAACTTAACTTCCGAATAAATAAAAAAATAAATCAAGTAATGCAAACACTTAATGACAACAAATATGCGACACACAAAAATGTGCCACAAACTCAAATTATTAGAATTAACACGTTAATAAACAATTAATAAGAAATAAGATAATAAACAGAAATAAGCCGTACTTTTGTACATATTTAGTCTTTAAGGTATTTTATATTGTTTTCATATGTGTGTACAAAAACTGTTAAATAAATAAATAAATAATAGTTTGTGGACAATTTTCTTATTAATCTCTATTGTGGGGGCCCCATTCTTGTGGAGGCCCAGGGCTGCAGCCCCGGTTGCCCGCCCCTAAATCCGGCCCTGGCTAAACCTATTGTTAAAGAAAAATTGGGAAAAGACAAGACAAACACAAGCTTTCCTCACAAACAAGCCGGTGGTGTACTGACTTACCTAGCCGTAGGCACAAGGCCTGATATATCTTATGCAGTAGGTATTGCATAACGAAACCGCGAAGCCTCAACCACCAAACACGTTGTTCTCGTTAAACATATTCTACGCTATCTCAAAGGCACTCCTGATATAGGATTCATATACACAAGGGATTCGACAGGGAATATACTCTGTTACAGTGTTTCTGACTTTGCTGGAGATCGCACTACTAGCAGGTCAGCATCTGGTACAATGTGTTTACTCCATGGAGCAGCAATAAGCTGGAGATCTCAACGTCAAAGTGTGGTTTCCTTTTCCTCTACTGAAGCGGTAGTTATAGCCAGCGAGGCTACACAAGAACTTGTGTGGCTAGAAGTCTACCTAAGAATCTTATGCAACTGAACAAGCCTACACTCTACCTAAACAATGAGTTAGCAATCAAACTTTCACAAAACCCTAAGTATGAGTGCCACAAGCATACAAAACACATTAAGTTGAAGTATTCCTTAGTGAGAGAATGCGTGGAACTTGCTTAGCGGAGAACTTGAAGTAAATCAAGTGTTTTCAGAGCTGCAACTAGCCGATATTATGACGAAGTCAAGGCTGCAAGGTTTATTATATACCGACTCGTACGGAGAGTTCACGTAAATCTTATTCTAGTGCCGACAACCCGCCTAGCGAGTCCAGTGTTTTTATAATACTTACGAAATTCATCTATATTTCCTGTTTAAAATAATAGAGTAGACCAAATGTACGCTAAACTAAAGATTTACATGGTTGGCCAGGTGTGTAGACCACGTTTATATTTAAAAAAAAAAACCATTCTACAATGCCTTGAACAAGCCAGGCAAGTTCGCTTACATAGGTTCTCAACCTTGGTAGATATAAGACAATGATGTCAACAACCTACAGAAGTACTAATGATATCGAACTAATACACAACAATAAGGTTTAATTAAAGTCGAAAACAAGCTTTAGAAATAAAAAGTTGGGTTTGTTTATTTCTAAATTTGATATATTTTATATTTGTCTGACAGTTAATGTTGTCGTCATCCCAGTTTTGAGCATTATTTTCAAACAGCACCTTCATCGAGTCGACTTCTGTAAAAAAATTCAAGACTATCTGAAATAAAATCGGATAATTTAAAATGTATACGAAATGTTGATGTATTAGTAAAAAGTCAGTAATAAATAAATAAAATAAAAATAGGACTAAAGCAGCTTTGAGTAAGAGTTGGTTGCGGAACCAAATATTATCTAAAGTAATTAAACTTGGTTAAGATTAGTTAAATAAAAATAATAAATAAACAAGTTACCTTCCATTCATGGTCGCTTTGACGGTCTTTACTCCTCCATCTGACTTAAATCGTCGTCGTAAGGCTCTGTTTCTGGTACAACACCGCCCTAAAGTACCACCTAAGTATCATCAGGCATCACAAACATTGATCTGATTCTGAGATAATTCGCAAAAGCACTTGTGTTACGGATATCAGAATTAACAGTGGTATTACAAATACCTACAGTCGGACACAGAGCATGCACAAATGTTCACCCCGGAACAATCCTTAATTATAAAACGTTTTAAGTTATTAAACAAGTTTTTTAACTGTTATTCATTATATCAGAAATTTCAACTATACTATAACCTTAACATTAAAAACTACTTAAAGATTGACAACCAGTATTTAAATTACGAAACAAACTTACCTTTTTTTATCCATAGAATTTCTTGAGATTATTATCACTTAAAATACTCTCAATAGTCGTAAAACACATGACGGCCGAAAAACTAACAAAACAAAGAATTTACTCTCACGTAGTGCCGGTGAACTTTAACGTAGTAAGTCGATTCAAATGTTATCGTATAATGTATGTGGCACCCCAGAAAACATCTTGAAATTCATAGTGGTGATAAACACTATGAATTTCACTTTTATTAAATACGGCACAAGCAAACGTTGCAGTACACTACCGATAAGTTGTGAACTAACGAGTTCTCATAAAATAATTTATAAATTTTTGTATTTATATCTGTTTATTGCAATAAAACCTTGTTCATCGCTAAAAAACTTGTTTATATTAGTGATTTGTTAAATTCAGTAAGTTTTTAAAGTGTACAAACAGTGTTTTTAGTGTGCATAACTAAGTTACGAGAACCGTTATATTCAGTGTCATTGTAGTCAAAGATTTAAATCAAATAGGCATCGATTGTATTGACTAGTGTTTTAAACTATTAGTTTAAACAAGAAAGTTTGGCTACCATTAGAGGTAACTTTTCAATTTCTTCTTGTAAGTATTAGAAGTGACTTTGTTTACACTGTTATTGGACATAACCTTGATTCCAACCAGCTGTTCATTTCTGCTATATCAACATATAAACTAATATCTTAAAAATGATGACTCGCCAAACAACAACTCGTCAACTAGAAGAAAAATTGAATCTTACTCTTCAAGAACTCCAAAAATTCAAAGCTTTAAATGAGCAGTTGTTGGAAGAAAGGAATGATAGTGAAAAAGAAATGACAGTAATATTAAATAGAAATAAATCAATGAAACAGGAGTTAGTGAACTTACACACACAGCTTTTAGAAGTCTCAGAACAACGGGACCAACTTCAGGGGATAGTGAATGGGTTTGACAAAGATAGTAATGTCTTGCAAGATACGCTTGATCATAACAATGACCTTAAAAAGCAACTTTGCAATTCATATACTAAAATAGCATGTTTGGAGTCTAAAATAAATCAGGAGACAGTAATTCAGACCCAATCATTGTTCAATGAGCTTGTCTGCAGTGACCCCGACATGGTCACTACAGTTCCTTCAGATTCCTCTTTAATAATTGATTTAACAAGTGACCTTTCAATGTATGCAGACCCTGCATTAGAATCTTTGGGAACGGTACATAATAAAAACAATAAAATTCACCATACTGGTAACATAAAATTGAGCAAAACTAAGAGTAAGAAAATTGTCAAACTCAATCAATCTATTCAGAGTAGCTCTAAATTTATCAAAAAGCAAAGCATTTTATCTAAAACTATTCCAAGTAAAAATCAATGTTTAAAACTAAAGAATGAAATGATATTCTGTAAAAGTAACTTAGAGCAGAATAGGTTAACTTATGAAAGTGACATACAGAAATTAAATGTAGAAATACAGAGACTACATGAAGAGCTACTTATTCTAACCAATAAGTATGAAATTTCTCAAAAAGAAATTAAGGAACACACTGTAGCTATGGACAATTTGATTGAACTGTCTAAATATAATCATGACCGCTTTGAGTCCCTTACTAATTATTATGAAAGTAATTCAAATAATACTACATCAGATTGTCCTCTGCCAATATCCAGTCAACCTGAGGAGCCATATGTCACTAAGCATGTAGTATCTATAGTATAAACTCAGGTAGTAGCTTAGATAAGAAGTCAAATAAAAGTGAATTAAATATAATTATGTATAGCGATGAACTTGGTAAGAACATGGGATTGCAACTTACTCGGTGTGTTGGGGGGCCAATAACTAATTATTGTTACCCCGGTGCTTCATATTATGACATAGTTGATAAAATTACATCCCGTACATTTAATCCTAATACAATATTGATTATATTAGTAGGCAGATGTAAGCAACTAAGTAGGAAAACAATGACAGCATGTTTTGCTAGATTGAATTGCAGGCAGAATATTAGTAAAATTATTTTGTTTGCATTTCCATTTACCCAGAGCCCCTCAGAAAATAATATGAAGCATCGACTAAATATAGATGTACAAAATATGACATGTCGTCATAGTGAAAAATTTCAGTTTATTGATTTAAATACATTTATTAACAAGCCATATATGACCAATAATAGGTACAATTTATACAGTAATGACCTACGACATATAGCATACTCGCTATCATATATTTTATTCATAACAGTCAATTCGTTGACTACAACTGCTGCTTCTATTGAGCAGTCACTTTATACTTTTGACCCGTTGGAATGTAATATTCCAAAACATAGTATTAGAAATAATTTAAACATAAGTTAGTGACAATAGATAATACATCTAGCACCAGTATTCTAAGTAGTAATTTAAGCAATAAAAATGTAAAAAATAATTTTCTGAACATAGTCCATCAAAATATGCAGGGCATTGATGGTAAGGAATTACAGATCGAACTATTCATAAACTGTGAAAATATTCATATACTATGTATCACAGAGCACTGGCTCACACAGTGTCAAATTATGTCTTCTTATAAGAATCATGTAATTGCTAGTTCATTCAACAGAGAACAAACAACTTGCGGCGGCTCAATGATCATCACTCATAAGAGCCTAACATTTAAAGAACGCACTGATATTGTAAGTCTGTCTGTTGAGCGATCAGTTGAAATAGCCTGTATTGAGATAGGGAATATTGTTATAATAAGTGTATACAGATCCCCATCCTCACCATTTGAAGTATTTGAGAGCACTATGGATGAGGTATTACATAGAGTAAATAACAAAAACAAAGAAATAATTATTTGTGGCGATTTTAATATTGATTTATTAGTAGAGACATCACTAAGTAAACGATTCTTGAATCTTTTTAATTGTTACAACCTAAAAAATCTCTTCTTAGAGCCTACGCGAATCACAGCGACCTCAGCCACATGTCTTGATAACATTTTTACAAATTTAATGCCATGTACAAAGTCAGTAATTAATAAACTACAATCAGATCATAGTGGGCAGTTGGCCACTTTTGATATTGGGCTAAAAAAGACTTTAAAAAGAGAAATTACCTTTATACCCTTGAATGAGAGACGGCTTGAAACATTTAGGAAAAATGTATTTGAAAAAACATTTAAATTAGATTACTGTGCAGATCCTATTACTCAATATAACTCTATTCATAATATAATTAGAAATGAATATGACTCTGTTTTTAAAAAAAAGAAAATATGTATAAATAATAATTTATTTAGGTTTAGTGACTGGGCAACAGTGGGAATATGCAGAAGTAGAAATAGATTATATGAATTGTACAGTGAAAGAACTTATAATCATAATAAGACATTTTATGAATATGTTAAAAAGTATTCAAAATTATTTAAACGAGTTTGCAGTGTAGCTAAATCTAATTACATTAATAATAAAATTAAATATAGTACTAACATTTCAAAAACTGCATGGAATATAATTAATCAGGAAACTGGGAAAGCAAAAGAACCACACACCAAATATAATTTAAAAATTAATGATAAAGTGTTGTCAACTGACAAAGAAGTTGCTGAAGCATTTGAAAATTTTTTTACTGCCATCCCTGTGTCGACTACTTCGAGTATTAATTCATGTTCCACTCTTGCACAGTCACTGCTAACGGAAAATGTAAATTCATGCAATATTGATTTTATTTTTAAACATGTTACTGTTCCACAAGTTTTAAATGCATTTAAAAGCATTAAAGTAAAAAATACTGCCGATTTAGATGGGATTTCTGTTAAAATTATTGAATCTGTCATTGATGGTATAGCCCCGTACTTAGCCAGTATATTTAATGACTGTGTTGATAATGGTGTTTTTCCTGATTTAATGAAATTGAGTAAGGTCATTCCAATATTCAAAGCAGGTAGTATGTCTGACCCTAATAATTTTAGACCTATATCTATACTACCAACGCTCAGTAAGATTTTTGAAAAATTAATTTTAAATCAATTACTTTCTCATTTTTACGGTAATAGTTTAATGAATTTTAAGCAGTTTGGTTTCACGCGGGGTCGCTCAACAACCGATGCCGGTGTTGAGCTCATAAAACACGTATTCAGCGCCTGGGAGGAGTCGTGTGATGCTATTGGTGTCTTTTGTGACTTGTCCAAGGCGTTCGACTGTGTGGATCATACTACTCTACTCATGAAACTGCACCATTACGGCATTAAAAACCGAGCGCTTGCCTTGATTAAATCATATATTTCTAATAGAAAACAGAAAGTTGCAATAAATGGAGAAAAATCATCAGGATCGGCAGTGACAATGGGTGTGCCCCAGGGCTCAGTTCTTGGTCCTTTCCTATTTTTAGTTTATATTAATGATCTGCCATCGGTCGTTAAGAATCAATGTGAGGTCATATTGTTTGCTGACGATACTTCCTTCTTGTTTAAAATCAAAAGACAAGAAATTGACTATCGAGCGGTGAACAAATGCATCTCCAACACAGAGCAGTGGTTCTCAGCTAATAATTTGCTCCTCAATGAAAAAAAAACGAAATGTGTTAAATTTACATTGCCAAATGTCAAACAGGTAAACACAAACATTGTAGTTAAGAGCCAGGAACTGACTCCTGTAAACTCAACTGTATTTCTAGGCATAACCTTAGACGCCAAACTGCAGTGGGGACCGCATGTTGATGGTTTAGCGAAAAGGCTTGGCTCTGCCGCATATGCTGTTAAAAAAATTAGACAAATTTCAAATGAAACAACTGCTCGATTAGTCTATTTTGGTTACTTCCACAGCCTCATGACATATGGTATTCTGCTGTGGGGGAGTGCTGCCGACATCGATGCTATATTTATTCTGCAGAAAAGGGCTGTTCGCGCAATCTATCAGCTCGGTCCAAGGGTGTCACTTAGAAGTAAATTTAAGGAAATAAATATTCTTACCTTCCATTCACAATATATTTTAGAAAATTTAGTGTATGTTAAAAAGAACATAACCTTGTTCAAAAGAAAAAAAGATCTGCACAATGTTAACACAAGAGGAAGAAATATGCTGGCAGCTCATAATAGCAGGCTTCATAAAGTCACTAACTCATTCATGGGTCAATGTATACGCTTTTATAATAAGGTTCCTGAGGATATCCAAGGTCTTCCTACTGACAAATTCAAAGAAACTATAAAGGAGAAGTTGTGTGCTAGAGCATATTATAAACTATCCGATTATTTGGATGATAAAAGCCCTTGGGTATAATCCCCTCATTAACAGGATTGTACTAGTATTTGTAACAAAGCATGTGTAATGTGTCTGTTTGTGCGATGAGTTCTTCGTCCCGATGAATATCTAAAGCGTCATTGTCACTAAAGTACGTCTTCTTATGGTAGCGTCGGGTGACGGGTCGTTCACTTCCCTCTAATATGGTTGAGGAGGGCGATGGCTGGATCCCGCGTTAACTCGTGAACGGGTGCCGTTTGAGGGTGTTCGTCGTTTGGATACTTGGGGGGAGGGAGACTTGCCGAGCTAACAGATGCAGAAAAGAATAATTTTGTATAGACAGAAAGAGACTCTGTAAATTTATTTTGAAAAAAAATATACCCGTGAAGTTTCTTGCCAGTTCTTCTTCACGAAGGTTTTTTTTGAACTGGTGGTAGAATCATGTTTTATTTGACGTCAATAAGAACAAGTAATTGTCAATGTTGAGAAATAAATATTTCATTTCATTTCATTTCATTTCATTTCAACATGTTAAGCAATATGATCGGTTTGAACAGAATTCAAGAATTCTGAAAAAGCTGAGAGGTTGTGAAGATATGATCTTATGATTATTATCTTTTGACTTTGCACGTTTCCTAGCCACGATTTTTCAATTTTTGTAAAAAACTGTATGTAATATATTTCTACGTATTTCCTTTATTGTGTATATTTTACACTATCTAGCTTCGAATCAACACAGCCAATCAGCTACGTTTATTTGTGTAGTATACCGTTTTTTTGCCTGGTCTGTAGTAAATATAATTTCTTCTTTTATTATGATGATGATATTATCTACGATAATGAAGACGATGAAGTAACGTGTAACGTGATAGCGTGACGTGACTATACTGTCAACAAGCGGACTTCTTGGATCAAAACGAAAAACACTCTCTAGATTCCTCATTGGGTTTTCTATGAAATGGACATGCCTATAAGTATTCTCTAATGCACTTTCACTATTACACTAAACATTGACTTACATACTTCAAAAAAAATCAATGAAGAGCACAACTTGTCTGTCAAATTGCCGCCAAAAAGTCCACTAGTCCAATTAGACAGAATCGTTTCTCAGGCAGTGGAAGACAAACAGAGTAGGTAATTAATGAATTACTGACATTGACAGTTAGTTTCCAAAATATCGTGCATGCCGTTACAGCATCGCTGCAATCTGACACAATTTATAAATTTCAATTCAGCGATTTATAATTAAATAAAACCTAAAGGTTATACTGCAAAAAGAACATTATTACGTCGATTTACTACAAAAGTTGTACAGGTACTTTTATTTTGAACAGGTAGTAATAGAGGTTAAATGACCACAAAACAGCTAAACTTGTGCACTTATTACATTTTGTTTCAGCATGCCTCCCAAAAAGGTAGAAGAACCTGAAAAGAAACCCTTGATTGGAAGAGTAGGAACCAACCTAAAAGTTGGAATTGTTGGAGTACCCAATGTTGGGAAATCAACATTTTTTAATGTTCTAACCAAAAGTCAAGCGGCTGCTGAAAACTTTCCGTTTTGCACCATAGATCCAAATGAAAATAAGTATATTTAATGTATTAACGTATGTCATATATGAATCAATACTAGTGCACCTTAAAATATGATTGGCTTAGAAAAAGCAAACCAATTGAATTTAAGTAAATTGGCAAATGTTCAATTTAGTTCATGATTTTTTTGAGAATGAAGAATTGAACCCTATGGGTTCTATATTAATAGTCAATAATGATATTCTTGTCAATAAAAAAGTCATAACATGTAAATTATAGGGATATGTTGAAATCTAAAAGGTTTGTATGTTTGGCAAATGTTAAGTGCATTTGAAATTAAAATATACAGAAAATTTTTCTAATTGCTGAATTTATGGCACATAATAATGCCACTATAAACATGCCACTATATAGATCATTGGTAAGTTTCAGGTTTACTTTTGTTAAATGTGTTTTTGATAATTGTATTTAATATATAATATATGTATAATATCTATAGAGTAGATTAAATTAACATGAATAAAAGATTTTCAGGAGTAAATGAATCATCCTGTAGATCTTGTAAAAAACTCAAATAAATTCTTTTGTTTTAAGATTTTTCTTTTTAATTGACAAGTGAAAATTATGTCAAATCATGTTATTTCTAAGTAGACATATTATTTAGTTCAATATTTATAATGCTATCAAAAATGAATTCATTTTTAGACTATAAACCGAATGTAGTTGTAATGGATGAAACTAAAGCAGGAAAGGTTAAGGTTCAAAAGGAGGTAATATTTAATAGTAATATTTCAATCTTAAACAAGATAAATACTTTTAATATCATCAACCAGTCATCAATACAGGCAAAAAAGAAACAAACTCTTAAGCAGATAGGACAGACTCCACTGCTGGCTACAGCTGTTGTTGGTGTTACAAATACTGCTGCACCATTGCCTAAACCTCACCCATATTTCCATAGCTGGACAGATTTAGATGCTCAAGAATACCATCTCAGTTTGAAACCAACTTGCTACTTAATTTTAAATAAACCGGGTGTTGGTGCTTACTCATTGGGGGAAGCTATTGCAAAGAAACTTAATTGCATTCATTTATGCCCAAGAAACATTATTTTAGATGAAATTGAACAAAAGAGTCAAACCGGAATTGCCCTAGACTTTAATTTAAGGCATAATAAGTCTTGTAAATTTGATGTTTTAATAGATATATTAAAACAAAAATTAAAGTCGGAGGTGATAAAACATAAGGGTTATGTTATATCTGGATTTCCTTTAGTTATTGGCAAAAGAGATCCAGTATATTATTTTGGAAGCCTTAATGGTGAAGAGCCTATAACACTTGCTGAAGAACTCATTATGGAGGTGTTAGAAAATGTTGGTAAAAAAAAGAAAAGAAAAAAATTTACTGCTGATGCATCAAGTCCT
Source organism: Marasmarcha lunaedactyla (assembly GCA_923062675.1). NCBI lineage: Eukaryota > Metazoa > Arthropoda > Insecta > Lepidoptera > Pterophoridae > Marasmarcha > Marasmarcha lunaedactyla. Next base: position 5,768,018 of record OV281349.1, read on the forward strand.
TCCTACACGGCAGTGGAACATGCAGAAGAAGAGGAAATATTCGAAGAAGAAGAAGAACCAGAAAAGGATGATGAATTGGAAGAAGAGGAAGAGGTTGTTGAATTACCAAAACACATGCTTGAATCTTGCTCAAATATCATTACTCAGAAGAAAACATACTTAAAAACAACAAAAGTGTTTTTGATAGAGCAACTTACTCACCTCTTTAAATTAGAAATGAAACCTGATGTTATAATTTACTTAACTTGCCCCGATTCTGATATGATTACTAAGAAGAGTAACAAGTATATCAACTGTAAAACAGGTATACGTGTTTTGGAACCATTCAATCTTAATTCTGACAACAGTGTAAGATGGCCACCCAAAAATACTTTTACAAGCTATTCGAAACCTTATGATTCAAGGTCACACTATTCCTCATTTAACTGTAAGCAACCTATTGATTTTACTGAAAAGTCAACGGAGCAAATGTGCAATTATAGTGACTATTTGGTAGAATTTATGGAAGAAAAAATTAAGGACTTTGATCCTAATTATGTTATTAAACTGGATGGCAGAAATTCTACTCATGAAATGATTTATAATTTTATGGAAAGATTATTTTATGTACCCTCGATTAGACCAGTGATAGTTCCTGAACCTTTATATTTAGAAGACCCCACTGAAGACATGGAAGAGTTTTGGACAATGATAGGTGAAAGTAATGTAATAAGTAGTAACAATGTTTCATTCAGAAGAACACCATCCCCATGGGACAATTGGTGTCCAGTAGAGTTACAAAAAAGAAGATCCACTAAAGGCAAAGCAAAGTATAGTGTAAATTTTTTCAAACATGTATATTTAATGTCATCATTAGATGCAATGATAAAATTTTGTATTAACCCAAGGCCATATTTAAAGCTTCAGTACCTTGAACCTACATGCAGATTTATTATAATGGGCACAAAATATTCCGGAAAATCAATGATAGCTAACTGTTTCTCATGGTTATTCAATACCAAGATATTTAGTTTTAACACATTTTATGACAAAGAAAATGATAAAAAAGTTGAATTCTACTCAAGAAATATTCTTTCAGAAATAATACCTACTATAGAAGATGCTCGAATCATGAAATGGAGAACTGCAGAAGATGAGAGAAGGGTGTCACTTTCAAACTGGGTTGAAGCTCAGAAAGCAATAGTGAAAAAATACTTACCAGCTCTTATTGATCATTTAGCATATAATGACCATGTATTAGAAATTAGAGAACTGAATGAGAAACGTTTAGAGGAGGAAAGAATAAATTTTTCCGAAAGGAAGGCTGAAGAAAAACGACGCCTACATGAATTAGGCCTACAACAATCGTCGGTGAGTGCAGTTAGTGGAGAAATTGATGAGTTGGCTGATGAAGATATTTCATTAGGCAGTGATGCTTACATACCTATTCCAGGGGAGGACCCAAAGACTTTATCTAATTTCAATAATCTAAGAGAATTATTGACATTTCTTCCATGTCAAGTTATAGACGACAAAACTGAATGTGAAAATCTTCTCAAGAACGACGCGTTGGCGGCATATGCAGCTAATAAGCTAAGTAAACCTCTTCCTGAGCCTGCGACACCTCTTTATGGCGATGAAGATGTCTCAAAAGCTATACACGCCTATATTATGGAAAATAATCTCCAAAAAGAATTTGAACCAACTACAGGAGAATTAATGGAAGAATTTACTAAAACGATTTCCGATTTAGATACTGAGTCGCTGATTGAAAGTTCTACATACGCCAAATATATCATCGATGGGTTTCCGTCAGACCCAGAGTATTGGGACTACCTCGTTGAATCTAAAGTATTACCTGATCATACAGTTGTAATAATGGAGAGCAGAGAAATAGAACCAGAGCTCATACAGCAATACGAGATAGTTTTGAAATCAACTAAAAACCACAAAGAAAGATTCTTGCAAGCTGATGACATATTAATAAAAAACAAACTTTTAGCAGAAGAACCTGCTAAAGAGCCAACAAAAAGTCATGTCTTATTGATAGTCCAAGACCTTATAAATAAAGTGTCGATGAACAACATAGAAATTCAAAGTGAAGAAGAAATGTTAAAATTTAGCCAAGATATATTTAAATTTAAAGAAGACTGGGATAATGTAAAAGTCAAATTAGAAGAAAATTTGAAATCATACATTGAGGTTGAAATCGATGAGAAAAGTGACATTGGTATTGTAGAAGAAATCCTTTTGAAGCTGCGAAAAAGCTATAATACCCCATGTCTTGTGAGTGAAGATGAGGAAGCTGACATTGAGGAAGATGACCAGCAATCTTTAAAAAACTTGGAATCATACAATGACTCAATTTTTTTTGGTTCGACAAACAGATACTGCCCAGTTGCCTTTTATGATCATAATGTACTATGGGAAGGTAAACCTATGTATAGCATCAAGCATCGAAATATTTCTTACTACTTATCCAAAGAAGGGTTTGTTGAAAAGGTTCAGTCGGATATTACAAAATATCAGTCTTTTAATAAACCATTCAAACAAATACCTGCATTACGTATTTGTGTCATAGGTTGTCTTGGTAGTGGTAAAACCTCTGTCTCGAAGTTTATTGCAACTGAATTGGGCTTAATGCATATTGATTTTGCTGAAATATTAAATGAACTTTTATTGCCAAGACATTTTAAAAAAGTAGGACATAAATATGAAAATAGTTTTACTGACCCCAATATTGATGAAGAACTTGTACAAGAGTTTCAAATGGATGAAGAAAATCCTAATTCATCTTCAGACATTATGGCCAATGAACTGGAAGCTAGGCGCATGGTTTATAATTATTTGGAAAGAGGCTTGCCAATGTTGCCAACATTAATGCAAAATTTGCTTCGAAAACTTTGGTTTGAAGACCCATTCTCAGACATAGGATTTGTTTTGGACGGTTTTCCTAGATTAACTTCTGATATCGAAGAAATGGTTACAGGATTTTTCATTCCAGATATAATAATTGAGTTAGAGAGTAATGCAGATGTCGCAGTTACCAGGGAAATGCCTGAAATGATAAATACGTGGAAAGAACAATTAGTAAAAGCGAAACAAATGTCTAAATTGAAACTGACCAAAGAAAAAGATAATTGGTTTAACTCAATATCAGGTGTTGTAGTCTGTAGGGCGTTGATGGAAGAATTAATTTTTAGTATACCCACTTTAGCTAAAGCCCCTGTTGTAGAATTAGGTTCCCAAGAAAGTGTTCTTATTCCCCCTGAAGACGCAACAGATGTTGAAAATGATGAAGGAACACAAGAGGACTTTCTTAAAGCAATATATGATGAAATAGTTGCAGAAAATCCTGAGCCAGTAGATACAGCAGAGTGGGAAAGTTTAGACGAAGCTAAGGATAGAATCGAAACTAGGCTTCAGAATATATTTGATGTCGATGAGGAAAATATAATTACAGTTAAAGATTTAGCCTTTGAACAGAAAATTAAGGTATTCAGTGTGAATGCAACAAAATCTTTACCAAAAGTGTGCAGACATGCATTATTAGGACTTTCTCAATTGAGGTCAAGAAATGAATCCTTTTTTGAACAGACATTTGTTATCAAGAATGAAATTGCTGAAATACTTCTTACGCAAGGATATTATTTTCTCAGTCAATTTAATAGACTTTGCCCTGTTTACATTAATGATAATCCCATAAGCATTTTGAATCCATACAAAGTTTCCAAACGCGATAATAAAATATTCTCTGTTGTACATCGTTGCTACATATACTTTATATGCGGAAAAGAAAATTTGGCGAAATTCAGAAATAATCCGTTAAGGTACATTGTAGATGATACCAATTTAAAAAAATTTATACAGTATCCTCTAAGAATTGGTATAATTGGGCCACCAAAATCTGGTAAAAGTACTTTGGCAGCAAAATTATCCAAAAAATATGGCTTACTCTGTTTTTCAAAGGGCATGGCATTACGTAATGTTCATGATTATATGTCATGGACTTGTGGGGCGACAAAAATGAAGTCTTTCCTGATCGAAGGACATGTTATTGACAAAAATACAATCATTAATGCAATACACACAGTAGCTGTCGACGAACGCACCTGCACAGTTGGTTACGTTTTCGACGGTTTTCCTGAATTTGCATCTGAAGCGTTATTATTACAGGAGATTGGACTTTACCCGCAAATAATACTTGACATAACTTGTACAAAAGATACTGTAATTAGTAACTCCCAGAAGGAGATTTATAATGATATTTTAAAAATCATGCCCCCATACAGTATAACTTTGATTGAAGATCGATATAACTACTGGTTACAAAATAAACATAACGTCCGTAATTGGATTGATGAAGATTTACAGAATCGTTATGTCATAGATGGTAATATATCCAAATGGCAATGTTCACATGACGCGGAAGCTGTTATCAATAAAGTAATTGCAAAAACCTTTTATTTTTTGAACTACAGCCAGAAACGGTCTGTACCTATGGATGCAATGTGTGTTTCTACTGACCTCTTCCGAGAACGAATGAGCTACTTCAAGCATTTTTGTCCTGTATGTTTCCGAAAAAATCGTTTTAAGCAAAGCGGCTTTCCAATTGATAAAAAAGGTGTTGTGTACTATGAAAAATCCTATTTTTGGGTTTGTAAAGAGCACCTTGATATTGCTTTAATTGTGCCGTACACATATTTAACACATGACTTCGTGTCTATTCCCGAAATTCCTGCGGCAGTGAAGCATGTCAATATGTCTTTTGTGTATGAAAATGGTGTGTGTATAGTAACTTACGCTGACAATTTGCCTAATCATGTTATCGTCCCGGGAGTGAAAGAATTCGCCGCTTCCTACAGTGGCAAGACATATTTATTTTGTAGCGAAAGCTGTTTGAATAAATTTATGTTGAAACCATTTTTATATTTCGATGTATCCATTTTCAAAGATGCCAACGCGTTTCCGCCATTGGATGTCAATCGTTTGCCGGTGCTTGGCTATTTGGAGCAGACAGTCGGAGATCTGCTGACAGGGGCATGTTGTGCTGTTAATGCGTTACGTCCCAAGTATCCTGGACTAGATAGTATTATCTCAGGACTACTGTTTATTGCTTTATATTTAAAAGTGAATAATCCTAATTCTGATCCAGCACGTTTAGCGCCTTATAAGAATGCCTTTAAAATTTACGAAGCTAGAAGCAAGTTGGTATTGTATGTGGGATTGCGAATGAGGTCAATGGATAATCCGTTTGCAGAGTATCCGCAATGTTGTCCGGTCCGCGAGTCCCTGCTCTGCATGCACAAGACTGGGAGCGTGATATCAGCTTGCAGCTATATCGCGGGCTCTAGCATGTCAGGTACTCGCCCCATCGGGAAAACAAAAACTGCTGATAAAAAGGAATCTAACGTCACTTTATCCACCGTGACACAAGACTCGTCATTTTTGGATTAGTTATTTTAATAATGTTCTCGGTATTTTTAGTTAAATATAGTTTGGGAAACGAAAACATTTTTCATTAAGACTCCTATAGTTTTTAAGATGCAGAAATTTGGATTGGTATGTGCAATTTACTTGTTTGTTCGTTCATATATGTGTAAATGGAAATCTAACTCATGTTTTTCTCTTTCAGCAAGTAGGGTACCAGTGCCGGACGAGCGTTTTGACTACTTGTGCGAATATCATAAACCAGCAAGGTAATATTATTGGGTTAAATTGTATAACCGTAACATACATTTCAGACACACCAAACTAAAGTTAACCAGCTCCATGAAGGAAAGTTCTTTTACCTTATCAAAAATATATATTCGAGTATTGTTTCTTATGCATCCTACGTAAACGTTTCTGTAATGACTAATAGTAAATGTTCTCCATAGCAAAGTTCCCGCGTTTCTGAATGTGGTGGATATTGCGGGGCTGGTGCGGGGCGCGGCGGAGGGACAGGGACTCGGCAACGCTTTCCTCTCGCACATCAAAGCTTGTGACGCCATCTTCAATCTTTGCAGTAAGTTGATTAATTAGAAAGGTTGTTATTGCATAAAGAAAAATTTCGTTGTATTCAATAACAAAGCAGCAACTATAATTTATTTAGAACGTTTTTTGTTATTTTAATTTTTATTTAGAAGTGTTTTTTTTTTAAACTGACACTCTTTAGAAGCGTTATCAGGTTTGTGTAATTATTTTGCAGCAGATTTTTTTTTGTCTATGTCACCAACTGTAATCCTCGAACCTCGGCTGTCAAAATAGTTAGCCGGATACCTAATAATCTCATGTTTTGCTGATTAATCTTGTGTATGCCTTGACCTCCAATTATTTATTACTTTCATCTAACTTCTATGACACCTAAACCACAGCTTCGATAACACGAAATCCATATACCAATTTCAGGAGCATTCGACGACGAAGACGTGATCCACGTTGATGGTGATGTGAACCCTATTCGAGACCTGGAGACCATTGGCGAAGAACTGCGCCTTAAAGATGAGGAGCAACTCATGCAGAACTTTGAGAAACTTGACCGAGTGGTCAGTAGGGGCGGGGATAAGAAACTAAAACCGGAATATGTAAGTATGAATGCGTTTTTGCAAAAGTGCAACGTGTTCCGTGCCGGCCGTGGCACGCTATTGCATCTAGAAAAATGTTCTGCGTTGGGAACATTTTCGTGCAAAGGTTTTTTACGAGTTCAAGTCCAACTTGAAACCTGATGAATCGTTTAATCGACTTCAATGAGCTTTTATGAACAAGGCGCCTTCAAAAGCTACTGTGTACCGCTGCTATAACGAGTTCAGTGCGGTCGCTTCAATTAGAAGGATGAAGAAATAAATGGTCGTCTTTTGACTGATGTTACGGAAGAAAACGTACTACAAGTGAAAAATTTGATTACGACGAATCACATATGAGAAGATTCAGCACAATATGCATATTGAATCGGGAAGTGTTCATGATATTCTCCACTTTTGCGTAAGGATGATTGTTTCGCGCTGGGTAGCTTCCAACCTCACCGATGCTCAGATGCAGCTGCGCGTGGAATAGTGCCATGATATGGTTGATAAAATCGTGTTAACGAATCCAGAAACAAAGCGCGCGCACTCGACGATCAAAACGAGGGACTTCCTAAACACTACACCGGTATAACTTTTGCGTCATCCGTCCTCAGCCCTGATTTGGCACCGTGTGATTTCTTCTTGTTCCCTAAAATGAAAAACCAGTTCAGACGCATCAAAAGTTGTATAGACGCTGGTGGAAAGTTATTTGAAAAAATTTATTAAAAAAATATAATCTATAGAACATTTATATTTTTTTTCTCAAAACTTTCTGAGTGAAATAACTTAAGTCTAGTTAATAATTAAAAACATATTTTTCAGGATGCTCTAACGAGAATCAAGGCTGTTTTAGTAGATGAAAAGAAACACATTCGATTTGGCGACTGGAGTGCAGCTGATGTAAGTAATTTCGTCTATTAAAGATATTCGTCTAGCCAGCAGACAAAGTGCATGGTTCTAAAATAAACTCAGCTTGTGATGTTACTTGTTACTTAATATATTAGAATAAATAAACATCCACAACAGCCAAAATATCCCAATGCATGAACATCTGCATCACAAGCATCACACATCAAGGGGGTGGTTTTTGGAAATGAATAGTCCACCACGCTCGCCTGTTACGTATTGGCAGAATTACATACCTTCGAATTCATTTCATAGGTATGCAGGTTTCTTCAAGTTGTAAAAACTCATTGATACATTTGGCAGTTACCGGGGATCGAACCAAGGACCTTAACATCGACAAGCAGCGCGGTTTTTCGCACGACGAGCCGAATGAGCCAACCTGCGTAAGCCGAATGAAGTACTCGATTGGCCGCCCTTGTCGTTCACCAAATGATAACATGCATAGACTTTGAATGAAAGCAAGTTCAAACAATAGGAGTACTAGTAGGCATGCATCATTTGTTGTTGAGGATGTTGGGTATTGCCTACTGTTATTATTGATATTTATTTTTTATTTTCAGATTGAAGTCCTCAACAAATACCTATTTTTAACATCCAAGCCGGCTTTATACCTTGTTAATTTATCCGAAAAGGATTACATTAGGAAAAAGAATAAATGGTAAGTTTGAATTGCCTGCCTACATCGTAATTTAATAAATGAAAGAAATAATAATGAGTTAGATAATATTTAATTAATTAATTATTGAAATAATTGCTGTCAGGCTACCAAAACTCAAGGAATGGATTGATAAGAATGATCCCGGAGCGCCGCTCATTCCTTTTTCGGGCGTCTTAGAAAGTAAACTATTTGAAATGACTCCGGAGGAAAAGCAAGCGTTTTTGAAGGAGCACAATATTACAAGGTAAGATATCCATATGACTTACACAATAATGATTTTCACCAAAGGATCCTTGTATTTTATAAGCTCTGTCAATGCTTTAAGAAGATTGCAGCTTGAAAAATAAGTTGCTTTTTTACTAACGGGATTTTTGGCGATGTAACAATTTAGTAGATATAGTCCTTTTGTATGGCGTTTGGGTTGCACGTTGATGGGTGTTTCCCTTATAAAAGATATTTATACATTTTCAGTGCGATGGATAAAATCATAGTGATGGGCTACAAAGCCCTGCAGCTGGAATACTTCTTCACGGCCGGACCGGATGAAGTTAAAGCGTGGACCATTCAGGTATACTTTCAATTCAAGATATAGAAATAATAGTGGAAAATAATTATTTATGGTCATTAAAATGATTTTAGAAAAGGTCAGCTCTTACGAAGTTTCAGACATATTACGTGGGTGAGGGTGATGAGAATGGACGATTGAATTACAAATATTTCTTTAACTAGGTTTTGTTTTCGAATACTCATTCCCGTAATCTCTCAGTTATAGGCGTTTGTTCGGAGTTACCTACATGTTCGGGCTGGCATCTTTATTGAATAGCAATGCCGACCCGAACCAACTACTACACATAATCATCAAATGCCGATCGGGCGGTCGATCCGGGCTTTGTACGGGTTAACTCAGTCGGCTCGTCGCGCCAAACCCCGTATAGCATTGGCCTGGCAGCATTTTCCCCAATTGTACATCTACACATATTCGACGTTACCGCCTGGCAGTTGTCGATGCCGGCTCGAATATGTTGGAAACGCCGCCCCTAAGACTCCATTTCAAACTTCATCTAAACACAGCACTATTTTCGCTAGAACAGACCTTTTTGTAAAGTAAGTGCGTTTATATATCACGTTGCAGAGAGGCACAAAGGCGCCGCAAGCCGCCGGACGCATCCACACGGACTTCGAGAAAGGCTTCATCATGGCTGAAGTCATGCACTTTAAGGACTTCAAAGAGGAGGGCACGGAGGCTGCGTGCAAGGCCGCCGGGAAGTACCGGCAGCAGGGTGAGCGTGTTATATTTACCAGATACAGTGCAACCTTAATATAACGTACCTCAATATAACGACTTCCTCGATTTAACAAATTCTTCGTAATCCCCTTTAATTGTCCATAAGAGTCAATGGAAAATATACCTTTTCATTGCGAACAACCTCTACATAACGCATTTTCGACTATCAAGAAAAGGTATAAATACCTCTAATTATTTATATATATAAAATATATAAATAAAAATTTCCCACCTATGTATAACTCTTAATCTCATAGTATGTGATTCATATCACGACAGGTTTCGACATGTGTTATCATTTATAAGTAGAAGTTCGTAATGTTACGGTGAATAAAACTACTTTTTACCTCTTTATAACGAATTTTAGACCAACCTATCCTAAACATAACAAACCTCAGTTCAACGAATTACTAGAATTAGCGAATATTTACTCGTTCCCTTCCGATTTGTTATATCGAGGTTGCACTGTATATAGAAAAATCCTCACTTTGTGAAATCAATAGAAGCAGTTTATTTGAAAAATATCTTTATACGGTTGTCAAGTTTTTATCGCAGATAATTTCTTTTCAATTATCTGCTGCTAGAGAAAATGTATAAACGCATAAGCGAAAATATATTTATCGAAAACAATCATGAAGTGAATAGTAACATCACTCACACAAATGCTTTTCTTTAGCCGGATTCGAACCCGGATCCTAGATAACATAAGTGCCATTCGTTAAACACGGTACATTAATTTTGAAACCTGTGACTATTCTGTCAAAGGTTTTTACATGATGACCATATAAAAGAATCGTTTATGGACAGCTCTTGTGGCTTTAAGTATCATTTTTTTTATTGTATAAGGTGAAAAAAGTCTCACGCATACTTGCTCTACATTTCAGGTCGCAACTACGTCGTAGAAGACGGGGACATTATCTTCTTCAAGTTCAACGCAGGCGCAGGGCTCAAGGACGCTAAAAAGAAGTGACGTGACAAGTTCCTTCTCCTGCTGGTGCATTTACTGTATCTCAACCTTGTACTGTACTCGTTACTGCACGTGGCTTAATGTTCCCAAGCTTGCAAATGTTTGAAAGGAAATAAAGTTTCTATATGGAACTTCAGTTTTAATAAAAATATTATATGTTTCAAATGCGAATACTTTTTTTTTTAAATTTCGTCGAAAACTGTTAGTATTTTGGATCAAGGGATCGATTTATGTTTTCTTACAGTTATCGGCGCGTCTTATTCTGATAAGATGTAGTTATAAACGCCGAACATTTATACTTTCTCAGGATGGGTCGTAAGTAAGATTTGCTAATTTGCCTTAATTTTACGCGTATTGTTTGTATTTTTCCTCTCGTATGCTTTGTCTTACATCTGAGCCATCTCTGCCAGGTGCTCTCTCCCGGACCTGGGACAAGATTACTTTAGCCATCTTTTACGCAAATTTAACTCTTATTACAGAGGTTCTATCGCATTCGAGAGGTTAATAATATTGATTTCCTTTTAACCATTTGCATTTTGTGAGAAGGGGTAAAGTTTTAAAGATAATCTTTGATAAATTGAGGTGTCTGTAAAATAATGTGGTGTTAGTGTCGTTTTTGTAATGTAGTATACAAGTACAAAACTGTGAATGGCCTAAAATTTTATATTCATAGCAAATTATACTTAGTACTCTTTTATTTTGATCCTTTTTATCTGTAATCGTATTGTTAATTCTAGATAATACCAGTTTTGAATTTCTTCTTTTTATACTTTATTGAGGCTTTGTATAATTCCAAACTCAACTTGCCTACTAAACTGCACTTTAAAATCATAATATTCATTATTACATTAAGTCACATAATTAATAAAAATAAACCTTGTTAAGTGATGAGAAACAGACTAAATAAAAGCCTTTAACGTTTTTTGTACATTTTTAATGTTTTAAAAGTACAATAAATGAATTATATTACAACACTTCAACTATTTCTTCTATTCTGGTCACTACTTCTTCTGTCCCATCTTGTTCCGAGAAGGCCGATATTTCTTTGAACATTTTGTCTAAGATCAGTTTTATTTGCTTCAAAAACCTTTTCATGTTGATTTGGGACAATAGGCCTTGCTCTGTGACCGGAGCGAGCTTTTCTTTATCCTTCTCGGATTTATTGAATATGTTTAATATGTAAGGTAAAGATTGCAGTACTGATTCTTGCCATTCCTGAAATTGAATGACAATTATAACCCAGATTTTATCGCGTTTATTAAGATTTTTAATAATAATAATATTTATTTCCAAAATCAAACCTACATTATTATCACAATATCTATAAACATCGCACTAGGTATCACTCTGTATCGCGAAGTTCATACCTGTTTTTACATTATTGAGGAATGTTTCCGAGATGATGTAAATTGAATTAACATTTGGTAAATGTTTTAACCATTAGATAGGTTGTGTGTGTGTCTGTGTTTGTGAAAGAGAAAGGGAGTTTTTGTGTGTGCTAGTGCTTTTCCTATTTTTATGACAGTACCCTTAATAATGTTTCCGTATAGTCTAGAGTAAATAAATTTTTTTAAGATAATAGCTTAGCTTCTCTGGAATTCGAAAGTATCAAAGTTGGGCATTTCATTAAAAAATTATTATAAACTAAGGACGCCAGAAAGTTTTTAAATCGACACACAAATGCTGTTTTTACTGTTGGCGTTATCACTGTAGGTCTTCGTTTTTTGACGATTTTGTTGTAAAAAGGCGAGTTTAATACAGTTTTATGCATAGATATTATTATGCGTAAGATGTATAGTCTGCGTACACTTAAAACTTGTGATTCTTCATAGAGGGTAGTGGTGGGATAACGACGAGGCTTTTTAAAAGTAACCTTAAGCACAGCCCTTTGAGCGGTCTCTAGAGATAAAACGGTGGAACTGGGTGCCCCGCCCCATACTAGTATGCAGTAGTTTATGACAGATTGGCAGAGTGCTAGATAAATGTTATTCAAAAGTTTCTCATCAGCGACATCGCGCAGCAGCTTCATTGTGTATATACATTTTCTAGTTCAAGCTGTTGTGACTGTAACCTTTAAGTGTGGACGCGGAGTCTCACAGGCTCCGCAATAACTATAGTGAGTGCTATCACAAACTCGCGCCCCACTACTTTTTTGGTGTATCCTTTGTAGTGTGCGAGTGCAGGAAAAAAGCTGTGGGGTGAAATTAATACCTAATAAAGACATATTTTTAAAGTGACTGAAATATTTTGCCATACCAAAACTACTTGTGAACCTGTGCGAATCCAAGTCCAAGATATCGGTTATGAAAAATGACGTCCGTACTTAAAGGTTAATTCGACGTGGTCATGTGTCTCTCGTTTCATTAAACGCAATAAAATCCGGTAACAAATCTTGATAAGTTCAGGAAATACTATGAAGTGGTAATTTATTTTATTAAATGACGAGGCAGGGTGCCCCGGAAAGAACAGTAATGTTGAATGACTGACAATTCAGTTTAAAATGAAAGGGCGATGAACGACATTAACCTACAATTTTTTTGGTAACTACCAAGAATATACATTCATCCTTGTCAGCATTATTTTGTATTCGTATGAACAATACATATGTTTCCAAACGAATAATTAATATAATCTCACACACTACTCCGCTGTTGGAGCAGATTATTTAAAAAAAAAAATTGTATGAAGGTTTCTTGAAACAGATTGCTAATACAGTTAAACAAATACTAGTTAAGTAAGCCCGAGAAGAGATGAACAGCGTAAACAAGCTTTCAGGTGGTCAAACGACAGCTGTCGTGGCGTGATTGACAATATTATTGCGTACGTGAGAAACCGAAAAGTATAATAATCGCTCGCTATCGCAATGTTACTCAGTAGCGGTCAGTTTTTTTATGTATTTTAGCTCGTCTCACTGGCCTTAACAGTGCAATAAAGTGTCCAGTTCTGCCGTAAAAGATACAATTTATGTATTTAAAATAAATTGATTCATCGAAAGTATCACAGAATTAGTCGCCTGTGGTGTTTTCAGTTAATAAACTTGTTAAAATACTCTACTCCATTAGTATCGTTGATAATACATAGAGCGAAAGAGAAAGCGTAGAATATCCGATTAAGACACTCATTTAGTAAATTTTACTTCAAAACATATTTAATAAATATGAATATGTACCTAGTTAAAGTATTGAAACTTTCGACAGCTTGGCCAACAGCATAAACTTACCTGAAAGTTGTCATATAATGTTTCGAAACTCATCAGCTCTTCGAAAAGTTTTACTTTAAAATTATCCGTAGATAAATTTCTTAAAATTATTTGAATTAAATTGCCAACAGCTGATAACATACAACCAGATCTGCAAATCAGAAATCTTCATTAATAGGGCCCCGTATTTGTTAACGGCACTCAAATCACACGTCGTCTGAAAAAGCAATGTGGGAACGACACAAAGATCTACTATTTTCTGTACTGAAACAGTATCATTTGCTGTATTCGTTGTCCTAGGCCTTAGATAATCATCCTTTAGCAGGTTATGCGCGGTTTATGCGTAAAGTTAAGTTCGTAACAAAATTCTTTAGTTCGAAATTACGTGTACACATGCAATTACGTGACAAGTGGTAAGTTAAAATTTAGTACGCAAGTGATATGTAGATTAGGTTTCGTTTTTTTCTCTGGTAAGTAGGTAGGCGGGGATTCTCACTTAAGACATTTGGACATGATTTTTTAGTTAACCGATTCCTTGCCACCTTCATTTTTCGAGTCTTTCCGCCCCGGCCCCATGCACAACTCAATGACGCGCGTCATGGGCCTCCCTGAATGATAACGCACCTAGCGCGTGGTTGGCCCCCGGTAATGTTTTTGCGCCATTTTAAGCAGTTTTAGCTATAATAATACAACGTGAAAGCTTTTACTGTGTATTATGTTGTATTTATTAGTTTAGTGTGTTTTAAAGTGACTATCTACGCGTTTTATAGGAAATGGAAGGTAAGTTACAGATTTCCACCAGGAGTTGTAAACCTTTTATACTTTTTTGTTGTATAAGATGCTTAGAACACTTTTTGATTGTTAAATTGTTATTAAAACACTTTGTTTATTGGTAGGAAATGAAATTGTGCATTATTAGTGTGCAACACAAACAAAAAACATCATGGCGGACATCAAGTGTTTAAATTTTGTTTTGTGTAATGAGTAGTTTCGATGACTGGTTGCCATTATGTCCAAAGAATTGAATTGTTTTGTGTATTTAGCTTTTCAGTTGTAAAGTTCAAAAGAAACCGAAAGAAAGAACTCAAGCGCAACCAACAATCAAACACTCAGGAGACAACTATCAATGTGATGTGCGTGAAGTAGGCATGGAAATGATTGCTATTTACAAATAACAATCATATGATAAAATGATTTTTTTTGTCACAGTGAAATCACCTGCTACTTATCACACCTGCTATTTTTCACTCCTGCTATTTTTAATTGGGTATGATTTATCATGACATATCATGTGGGAGTGATTTTTCATTAGCCGTGATTTCTCACCGTAATATATTGAATGATTTTTATAGCAATTATTGTTGCTTTTACGTGCTTTTATTTAACTTGCAATGTATGTATTTAGCTACATAGTTCACTTTGTTCGGGTGTAATCTTGAATAAAACTAAATTTTTAAAGCTTGTTTTTTATAGAAATAGCATGATAAAAAAATCTGAGACCTGTATTATTTATTTTTATTAAATAATGAAAAGTAAAATAATTTGCAGTAATTGATATAAACTCGCTCGCTAATTAGGTAATAAATCGCCATCTAGTTTACTTTACAAAAACTTTCTAGTGAAACTAATGCATCTTTAGCACCATAGCAGATCTTTAGAGTAAGCCTTTTTCTTATGGCCTTAAAGTTTAATTTAGAATGTAAACATTGACTGAAACGGCGAGCCATAGTGCGATCGAATGCGCTACTCGCACTCATAGCGCTGTAAGTAAGTGCGTCTCGCTCGATCCTGCCGCTCGCATTATCGCCGTGCTAATTCTCTCACCAAAATCACACCACCAACAGAAATCATTATCACTGTGATTCTAAAGCTGGATAGCAGATATGATATATGAAAAAAAAAATCATATGATTTTCACTGTTACTAATGATTTGTTCCATGTCTAGCGTGAAGTGTGCTGTGAGTGAGGTGGCTGTCCCCTCTGCATAGTGAACTAACTTCACTTGATAACTTCCTGCCATAGAAAAGACTCATTGTCAATGTTGCCCGCTAAAACGAACACAATTAATGTTGACTTTTATTTTCTTACCATCTAACTATTAATTAAATCAAATAATTTGTATTTTTCCTATAATTATTATTTATTTGTCAATTTTTTTAGATGGTGTAGAAAGACCTAGCCCAGGTTGTGACATTTCTTTTTATAATTTTGAACCAGAATTCATTAGAAAACGCAGATATATTCTCGAATCGGAAATAGAAAGACAATGAGACGATGACCATTCAAGCAGAACTATCAGTCCTTGGAACCTGGTAGTGTAACATATTAGGGTGTTACCACACCAACCGATCGTCCGTCGATCGATTGGTGTGGTAGAAACCGTCGATCGACGTCGACTGTTCTATTCTGCCATCGGTCGATGGACGATCGATTGGTGTGGTAATACCCTTCATAATCACTGGAGGGATATCAGCCTCTCCCAACTCAGGGTGGTGTCAGACAACTGACAGTTTGCCATCACGCCTACTGCGGGTTGGCAAACTTTACAACTGACGCATCTTGATGGCCCGTCTGTTTCTGCATGCAAGTATTGCACCCGTTGAAAATGGTACAAATGCAAACCTTCTTTGTTCAAAATGCGCGATGAAACAACGTGTGTACAGTTTCCCCATCAATACTGAGACTGATCTACTGGACAGAGTAAATAATTGTGCCGCTGAAATTAGGCAAGACCCCGAAATGGTGACTTCGGCCACTCAGAACATTTTATTACGTGCGACGTTGTGTTTGCAACAAAGGGGCGGCCACTTCGAAAACTTATTACATTAATGTTTACTTTTGTATTTCTTTACAATGAACAAATGTTTTGATTTTCATAAAATCTCTTTTTTTAAATCACAGTCGAACAATACTTAAAAAATGGTCTCTACCGGCTGCGAAAGACCCGTAATGAGTATTTTAGTATGTGCACATTATAGAGATTCAACCTGTATAAGTCTTCTAGAGATTTTTATTTTTTAAGCTAAGTTTTCTCTGATCTAAATCTAAATACAGAATTGACGAATTCCTTATGTTATAGACCGTCCACCTTTACTAAACTTATCACCTTAACTACTTAATGCGTTTCGAGATACAATTGTAACTTAAAATTTTGTTACTACTTATCTACTTAATACGTGCAGAGACTAGTAAATAATAGTTATAGTAATATACTAATAATAACTAGTTAATAAATAGTTATTTACTAGTCTCTGATACGTGTAAACCGCTCATTACCGAGTGCTTACGCCAACAGCCAGTTACAAATGAGTAAGCGTTTGACTTTTTTCATATTTAATGTAGACCTAGCTTGGTCCGTTGCATTGTAGTGCTAGAATTCGTATACATTGCAAGTCGAAAAGTAAGTGCCATAGTGAAAAAAAATTATTGTACAGTCAACAGCATATCAAATCTCAATCGATTTAAACACTTCGTTGCTGAACTCTAAGTTAAAAATCGATTGAGAAAATTTGACATTTTGTGGCAGGTTGATGTGCTGTTGACTGTACATGAAAATAATCGATCAGGAAATCAATTATAAAAATTATCGGTATTTTGTACACCATACGTCGATTTTATCAGTCAGTCAGTATACTGACTTCCAATGTAACAGTATATGTTCAATGGCTGACCCACTGAGCTTTCGCACGGGTCACATACATCTTACTGCTCTCTTTCGTCAATCTCCTTAATAACTCTTATACATATAAAACCGTTATAAACAATGTTGATAAAAGCGATATTACATATAATACACATATTATGTTTATCATTATCAGGCTATACAACAAAAATCAGATCAATGTAAGCAATAGTTTAGTCAGTTAGTAGAAATGCTTTTTAGTTTTTACTTAGTTTCATTTAAACACTCTGTATCTTCCCGATCACCTGATGGTGAGTTTTTACTGTAGGCATACATAGTTATCTAAACGACAAAATTCACGCGAGCGACGCGACGTTGCCAGTTCGCATCGTAAGTTTGCAATACAAACAAGGACACTGTTACTAAATCTTTCCTTAAAAGAAAGTATAGATCACGGTTATCTCACTCTAATGTAATAAGCGTAACAGAAATAGAAATAAATCAATATGTTGCTATTGCGCCGGCGGCGGCTCGGCTAGTTAGGTCAAGGGCACAATTTTTACTTTGTTTAGTGCGAAGACGCGTCTGGGGTGCACTGGAAAATAAACCATTAGCAGCGCATCAGGAGGGAGTCCCACCGCAGCAGATACCTACTGCGCGCGAGCAACAGATTCTTGACTATTTTGACCGCAACCCCACATCGAGTCTGCATAGAGCCGCACGCCAGTTTAGAGTTTGCCATAGAACCGTGCATAACATTTTAAAAAGGAATAAACGCAAAGCGTACAAATTTTAAAAAGTTCAAGCCCTTTTAAGAATTGATTTGCCAGCCAGGTGTACTCACTGCCAGTGGATACTTGACAAAGTTACTGACGACCCGAATTTTTTATTAAATGTCATGTGGACCGACGAGAGCACATTTACACGCAATGGCATATTTTATGGAACCAACAAAATCTCAGATACTGGAGTATTGAAAATCCACGCATGGTTCGGGAGTCAGAGCATCAGTACCGCTTCTCTGTTAAAGTGTGGGCTGGTATACACAGGTACCAGATTCTTGGCCCTGTTTTTTTGACAGCACCCTTAACGCGGCAAAATTTTTGGAGGTATTATCCGGTCCGGTTGCTGAATATACCGAAGAACTACCCTTAGCCGATTATCGGCATTTATGTTACCAATTGGACGGAGCTCCCCCACATTCAGTGATGTCTTCCAGAGAGCTACTCACCGAAATGTTTGGACAGCAGTGGATTGGTCGATTTGGACCAGTACGATGGCCACCACGGTCCCCGGATCTCACTCCAATAGATTTTTTAATCTGGGGGTTTGTGAAAAGTGAAGTTTACGCGACAGACGTGAATACCGTAGAGGAAATTAAAAACCGGATTATTTTAGCGTTTAATAAATTAAAAAGTTTAACAACAGACAGTGACCTTATTGCATGGTTAAATAACAATATTATACGTCGTTATAATTTGTGTACCATTGCAAACGGCGGACATTTCGAACAATTGAAGATTTAATGTGTAAGTGTTCCAATTAATTATTTTTGTTTATTATTTTCATTAATCATACCTTCCAAGGTTACCCACAACACATGTTTACATTATCATCCACATTAAACCCGGGCGCTCCACTGTGTAGGTAGGTGTGCGAGCCGGTGAGCCTGCCGCCGCACGCGCTATGCTACTCAAATGCTACGTTGCCAATTTGTTACGCAGGTGGCGGAAGGCTACTCAACAAAGGATGTTTACATTTTAACTTAATTATTAAGCTATTTAAGTTCTTTGAAAAATGTTTTTTCGTATACTTCTCGTAAACTTTTTTTTAATAGTTTCGGATTAACAGTAGGCACTTATAGTATATGTGGTTTCATTAAATGCCTCTCGCTTTTATCAACATTGTATATATATATATTTGAAGAAGCGTATCAACATCATAGTTACGTTCATACCTTATAACTTGAATTTTGCATTGTAAAATATTTTTCACATTATTTATAATTCTGTTATGGGTGTCATTCATCAAGAATTCCAATGGGTCACAGTCCCCGGGTGGCAAAGACCCGTATTGTACTAGAAGCCTCTTCTGCACTGTTGTGAACTGCCTCTGTAGCACGCTGAGCTCGTCCTGTAGACATATTTAACAATTTAACCAATCAGAATCAAAATGTGGAAAATATACGACGGATAATTTTTACTCAATGACATTTTAAAACTAAAAATCCGTCTTTCACTAACTGTAAGTAGTCTCGTAGTAGTCAACGATGACGTGCAATCAAATATTTTAGAGATTGAAGGCAATGAGATATTATAACAAAAACAAGTTATTTGGAATTTACAAAAATTTTAAAAACCCCTGAACGGCTCAAAACAATTGTCTTCAAAACAAACTGCATTAAATTCGATACATTCGTAGGGAAGATACGATGCACAGACCGAAACATGTTAATCTAATAACACCCATCTTTTGTCTGCGGTTAATGACACAATGCAACTTGTCTGAAATCACTAAGAGTAAACTAATCACTAGGGAATTTCCGGATGAAATTCTTTTAATTCCTGGATTACAAAGAATTTCTTATGATTGTAGCTTAAATATGATAAAAGAAATATTAAAATTGGTCCAGGGGTTTCAGAGTTTCTCGAATAAATCTTTCCTGTTAATAATAATAGTATAGAAACTTGGAGAAATTGTCTTAATAATAATTAGTGTATTTATATATACAAACTCACTTCATGCATTTTGAATTCGCTTCTATACTTAGCGTGCGCCTCGATGCATTTCAAAAATGTATGTATCAATTGTCTGATACAATCATTTTCAAGCTTTAATCTAAACCTGAAATCTTTGGAGGACATTCTTTGAAAATGATCCGTTATCTTTATTATGAAGTAGTAGAGTATTGCCAGGATTTCTGGAAAATCATCTGCTTCTATGGAGTAAACGTTGTTAGAAGCTCTTATTGTGACTAACTTCTTAGAACTCCTGTAGATAAATGTAATTTTATCTTTCGCGCTGCTCAATTTTGCAGCAAGCTCATCTTTAGAAAAATCTGTGAAGACCAAAATATTTTCTTGTTATTTGTCGCATTTTCGAAAATTGCGGGCTGAAATTATTATTTTATTTAAAGGTAAGAAAAGTTAACGCTCATATCTACAACTACTTTATTATTTTAATATAAGTACTGGTAGTACGCGACACACAATATGGTGGCTCTAAAGTTGCTGCGAGCCGTTGCGCAGAACATGAATAAAAAAGAGTCCGCGTTCACGGAAATAAATCAAATATTTTTTAATTGCTCAAAATATCTAAAAATAAATTATTACTTTTGTGTTCTTTATTTAAGAATACATCATTTAAATGTAGAAATCATAAAATCTACTTTTACTTTTTATATGTAAAACAAAGTCAATGACCTTCATTCTTGTTTCTGGCGGCAAGGTGTTATAAAAAATTTCTCTAATATTTTTCATTAAAAAAAAATTGAAGGTTGACTGTCTGAAATTTTGCCAAGGATTTTTTCCAAGGCAAATCTAGACTCTAGCAACTAGAGTCTCCGTTTCTTAAACCTGGGTCGTTACTACCCTGCAGAGGTACTGGAGCACGGTCAACCTGGCTGACGACCTCGCAGTGGCTGTCCGGCTGTCCTTAGTGATGTTCAGAAGCGCTACATCAGACTTCTTGCCGCCCGTAATCTTCAAAAATCAACGCCACTAAACTTAGATTAGAGCTTCAAGCTGCTACTGCCCTGTGTATAGCACTTAGACCATCCGTAATTGTTTACACCACTTTGGATTATGATCAAGGAGATCCTGATGAGAACCTTTGAACGCAGGAACGACAGCAACGCAGATTGCAGAGACCCAGGCAGTTTCAAAAGGATCAAGACGGAATGAGGCGTAATTGTCTTTTCGTTGACGAAACACAGATTAGTACGCACCCTGATAACCGACGTATACGTGTCTGGAAAATTCCGAAAGACAAAGAACAGCCACTGGAACCGTTGATTGCCGTTTGGGTTAACAGACGGAATAATGATTGGAGCTCGAACGCCTTTAATCCCGTACCAAGGCTCTATTACAGTTTAGGGAACTTAACCACGCCTTCCCACCGATGGCAAAGGATGAGCAGGCCGCGGCACACGGCCTGACAGTCGCTGTCGGAAAGACATAGATATATATTCTAACCACTTCAGTAAAGTTGATTTAGCTAGCGATGTAGATTACACGTTATGATTGGTCGGTTCAGTAGCGTGTCACCGCTACATCACACCCCTCCGAGACCGAAGGTCGTAAGTAGCGTCCATCTCCAATCTTTGCGTAAGTTGAAGCTTGCCAGTGTCAGCTGATGGTTCCAGTGAGTCGGAACCAGGTACATGACGATGCTGATGATGAAGGCTGCTCTTTTGCTCTGCTCAGGGTCACCGCTTTAGGGAACTTAACCACGCGTTCCCACCGATGAAAAAGGGTGAGCTGGCCACGGCCCGACAGTCTTTGTCGGAAAGAAAAGTTGATATTAGCTAGCTATTGGTCGGTTGAGTAGCGCGTCACCGCTACAACAGCTTATTTGTACAAGATAGCTGTTATCGATAAAATCATCGGAACATTTTAGGACAATTTACGGCAACCAACCAACCGTGTTGGTCGACGATAATGCGCCGGAACATTGAGCTCAACAAATGAACCGTGCTCTCCAGGAGTATGATATCACGTGGTAAGACTGACCTGCCAGCTCTCCAGACTTACAACCAATCGAGCACGCATGGGAAGCCCTCAAGCGAGCTGTTTGGAGTCATCAGCCACCTCCAAAAACTTTTTCAGAGACCAAGGAAGCTGCCATATACTTAACTAGATTTACTACAAGCCAAGCAGGTTTTCTGCAAGCGTTCGAGCCAGGGGAGGTTTTTTGGATTAAAGATTTTGCATTAAAGGAAACATTTCAATATTTAAGGGGCACTTGGCTAGCTTTTGTACGGGTGTTCCTTGGATTGCAATAAATAAATAGAACGAGTATTATATGCCAATATTTATTAATTTCATTTAGTTTTGTCTTAGGAAAACATTTTCAATTCGTAAATCAGCCACACGACATAATTAAAACATGGCACTATCGATCGTGTTGATATTTTATTGATTCTGTTGTTACTTTTATTTTCTAATTTATCGCTTATCCAATTTACGAGCTCCTGTGTAGTTTTTCGTTTGATTTAATTATTATACTATAACTAAAACTATAAATATAAATATTATTATTATTTACCATTGATATAACAGAAAACATCTTGATTTATAAACGAGTAATTGGTAGTAAAGGGATATTTTGATTATTTCAGGTTGCCAAAACGATTAAGATATTCGAACATTAAACCCCTACAAAGTCATTCAAATGTTAGTTATAGCTTAGTTTTTAATATTTTTTGTAAGTCATAACTCGCAGTGTTTATCGATTATTGAAACCATACAGTCAGCTCTATTTCATCAAAAGGACCTAAACAGACCACAGACTAGAAGGACAACAAGTTGTCACAGACTCAGTGGTACAAGCATGTTGTTTCATACTTTCGTTCAACAATGTGGAGTATGGAGAGGTCACCTCGGTACTCTTGAGTAGTTTATTCTTTGCCTCGGTATGACCATATGATGTTTCGTTTTTTGTTTCAAAATAAAACATAATACAGGTTTATACAATATACATAAATAATAGTATAATTTTTTAAAATATTTTTAGTATGTTTACCACATTTTTTCATATATTTCGAACTGGTGTTCATCGCGGTAACCGAAAATAAAACGTCTCTTTGTAAATAAAAGCGTGTAAAAATTAACAAAATTATTTTTTTAAGAAAAATAATAAACAAAGATTTCATATTAAATGATGTGTTTTTAAATATTAAACCAATAAATAATCCATTGTTAAATTATATTTTAACACGAGAAAAAATATCTCAACTTTTCCAAGTATCAGCGGACCTTTTTTGATGTGTGTGGGTGTGTATGACGGTTTTGAATTACTTTTGCACGTGATCGTAAGTATCTGCGCAAACATGAGCCGCAGCTAAGTTTAGAATCGTCATGTTATGTGTCGCGTACTAGTTTACTAATAGGTAGGTAGCTGAGTACCTAAGTATTTGTAGCAGGCAATAAGTAACTTTTTTGAAACTTACCAGTAAATATATCCTCAAAATGAATAGCTTCGTGATTGCTCTCTACGTGCAACTTAATTTTCTGGCTCAGGTCGCTATTAATAGGTTGACAATATAAACTTAACGGGATGAGCACGTTTTTTGATATTACTCTTATTTTGCCAAAAGAATCGGTAATTGTAAATACAATGCTCAATGTTGCGTCAGATATGTCCGCTTCGCCTTCTAAGAATATTTGAGTTTCGATAATTTCTGTGCCATTGATATTATCTAAACACACAGCAGCATCCGAATTTTTAAAGGGTAGATTACTTATGAATGTGATTTGTAGACCCTGCACGAGTTTTGGCTCTTCGCAGGTAATTACTACAATGACAGAACATACAGTCTCTGGTGCTCCGTTTTTCCTTTCATATTCTTCCAATTTGTTTGGTACTGGCTTTCCGATGTCTGTTTTTATTTTTACAAGTTGATGTATGATATCTTGATCATTCGTAATTTCTGGAATAAATACATCAGATTGAGTATAAGTTTTTAAATGGTATTGTGGTAAGATTGGTAGGTGAGAAGACTCCAGTGGTGCCGAAAAAAACTGGAGAAAGCTGTTTGAATAATGAGCTACATACTTTCCACACAATCTGAGATCTACTACAGTTATTTTAAAGCGTTGATGTGTTACTTAACTCACCTCCTTTGTTTTCTAAAATATCTTGCAATACATCTTCAGTCTCATCTAATTCCTTCTGAACTTGTTCGGGGTCATATGGTCCTTGATCTTGAAGCACAGGACCGTTAATAGGATTCAAATCGGGTTCAGTACCAAAATAATAAACGGACACTAATCCCGCGGTTGACAAAGTCACTAGACCTCCTGGTAATGATTTCAAAAAGCATCTGGATATGGCGATGGCAGCTTGAGGTAAATCGCAACACCAAAGCAATGACGTCCCTTCATAAATGTATAATTTTGAATCTTCAGAAGTTACCATTACTAATAATCTTGCTGCAGGTTCTTAAATACATAAAAAGTTTAGCAATTATCAAAAAAATATTAATACTTATTTATTTTTATAATGATAAGGTGGTTTTGAAAGCTGTTTAAAATTTCATCCTGACTCGATTCTTGGAACACAATTTATAAGTTATGCGATGTACAAAAATCTGTCGACATTTTACTGAAGTAGAAAGAAGTTGATACACAAATTAAAGCAGACTAGCATTTAGCAAATTAAAGCACGCAGTCCGTCTAATAGTCGCTGTACTTGTTGTGAACAAATCAAACCCATACTCGGTTATATACCTACGTATTATATATTGTAATGCCTCGCGCCAGGAATGCATTTTGAATGCGCAAGTAGCGCTATGGGAGTATCTATCATCTTAAAACAAAATAAATTGAAGAGTCATGCGTTCCGAGGAGCACCAGCCAGGTTGAAACTCTTTTACTAAGAATCATAGCCAAAAGTAGGTAACTAGCAACGTGAAGCAGCTTACCATAATACCAGCCAATGATAAATGCGGAGCAACATATTGGCACAAAGTCGAACTTGAGGATAAATTTCATTAAACCATTGTCTTGGAAGCAGCACAGATGTCTTTCTGTTAACGCCACTATGCTGGAGAAGTTGTTGCTGGTCTGAAAATGTTAACAGGAAAAATGTTTGTTATTGACACAACTAACAATAACTAAGTAGATCTAGTAAAAGTAATAAAGGTAGATATTTATTCTACCTAGTAAATTAACTTTTTGGTATGCCTGTTGTCTCATACTAAATTCCTAAGCCATTTAAAACCGCACTAATTCTTACCACTAATTATCTAGAAGGTAAGGACAATCTACAGTAATGAAAGGAGAAGTATTATTCCAGAATGTAACCTCACAAAATTTTGAGCAACCGGCTTTATCCATTGTGTGATGGGTCGGTAGCCTAAGTCTTTTTCCTTTGCACACTTAAGCGCCATGATACAGCTTAAAAGTTTTAAAGTTAAAGCTT
Organism: Marasmarcha lunaedactyla; assembly: GCA_923062675.1. Lineage (NCBI taxonomy): Eukaryota > Metazoa > Arthropoda > Insecta > Lepidoptera > Pterophoridae > Marasmarcha > Marasmarcha lunaedactyla. The sequence goes on from OV281349.1 coordinate 5,793,322, forward strand.
ATAAGTTATACAAAATGTATATAGGTACAGTCGGAAAAGTCGGCGGCTCAGACTAAGATAATCGCTTGAAAGTTTTTCGTTCTTTTGTAGGCGCTCCGAATACTAAAGGGCGACCACACTGCAGGGAATTCGGATGCGAATCTGAGCCTGCGTCAAGATCCCAGACTGCACCTATCTTTCTAAATATATTTGGATACCTTCACTTTCAAAAACTACCATTCTAGTGGTTAAAATGCACTTTTGCACTCAGATTTCGAATGATAAACAGAATCTTTCCGAGGTTGTGAGGAGAAAAAGTTTTTTTAAGGTCAAAAATATTCTAGCAAATTCTTTGTTCACATATTAGTTAACTATATTTTTAGTATCGTAGTAGTTAGTCCTGCCTCTTATGCTGGAGGTCACAAATTCGAGTCCTGGCCGGGGCATTCATTTGTGTGATTAACACAGATGTTTGCTGTCGGGTCATGGTTGTTTATATATGTATTGTATTTATATGTATTTATTTATGTATGTTTATTCTGGGTTCCCTCCAGTTCGCTGTATGGTCATCCATAACACAAGCGCTGCTTATTTTGGAGCCATACAGTTGGTGTGTTTGTTTGGGGATTAAAAAAAATCCAATGCTCAAAAAAAGAACTACAAAACTATGTTTTTTGTCTACCCTGATAGACTGCAGTGAAGTGACTTCCTCCCCCGCGTTGTAGACCCACTGGGGTATCATCTTCTTTTGCCGCGAAGATAACTCACTGCATTCTCGCAGTTGCTGAAAACTAAATTAATAATTTGTCAGCTTTTACTACAATTTAAATCATCTAACTCCTAATATTTTAGTTTAGACTTCGATTTAGCAAATTATTTTATTAGATTTATTTTATGCGGATAACTGTTACTTGTTATGCAAGGCCGCAAAGTTGGTTTTGGCGCGAGTACTCGTATTGAAGCTTGACCGTAACGAGCGTTTCAAAAGTACGAGACCCAGAATAACTTTGCTGCCGAGAACACACAACGTTTCACATCACTACAGCTAGGAAAATACTAGATGTAAGAAAAACAGGTTAAATAAGTAATAAGTACGTTAAATTAGTTTTTTTTTTAAATTAAAAGTAACATAATTAGTTACAATTGGTGATATTGAAAATTTATTTTTTTTGGAACTGTTTTGCTTGTGTTTGTCACTTGTATACTATTACTAGGTGAATTATTTGGCAAATTTGAGGAACATTGCTCAATTTCATTGTTGGAGATGCTGACGGCCTGGCAGGCGATTCAAAACGGTTCTACGGTCTACGTGTTGTCGTTGGAAGTTGAAGGAGTCCAAGGATCTGGGTAGCGTCGGGTGACGGGTCGCTCACGTGACCCTGTGATAGGGTTAAGGAGGGTGATGGCTGGATCCCGCGTTAACTCGTGAACGGGTGCCGTTTGAGGGTGTTCGTCGTTTGGATACTTGGGGGGAGGGAGACTTGCCGAGTTAACAGATGCAGATAAGAATAACTTTGTATAGACATAAAGAGACTCTGTAAATTTATTTTGAAAAAAATATACCCGTGAAGTTTCTTGCCAGTTCTTCTTCACGAAGATTTTTTCAAACTGGTGGTAGACTCATGTTTTATTTGACATCAATAAGAACAAGTAATTGTCAATGTTGAGAATTAAATAAATATTTCATTTCATTTCATCGGGCAAGAATGTTTTTAAGTTATACTCCAACGATGCCCCTGCGTATTTTTGACTTATTTCTATAGAGTAAAATGAAATGAAATGAAATATTTCTTCGTATCCGTATTCCTTCTACGTATCCGTCTGTCGCGGTACCTACTGGACTTACAGGCCGTGATGCTTAAGCGTGGTTAGATCAGCGCCCGAGTCTGCGTCACGAGCGTGAAACAATGCCCGCTGTATTGCTGTGGTTCATATAGTCGAACGGAAAGTGGCATTTCCTTTGTGATGTGCAAAATATCGATCGATTGGTGTATTACAGTACAGTGTACAGGGCTCAAGGCTTGATACCTATCTACAAGTTTGACATATTCGTCACGCATCACGAAGATCCTAGGAATATTGGTGTTCGTGTTTGATACGTTAACCAACAGCATTACATATTTATTTTCTGAATGCTTCTTATTGTTTTTGTTGTAAGATACGTGAGTTCATTCGTCCGGCACGCCCCACTAATGCCTATAATGAAGACAAGTGTTACGCAAAAGAAGAAAATTCGTTTTACAGCAAATACCAAGACAGTAAGTACATATTTTCACGAAAGTACCTACTTTGAACGAAGATTTTATACAAAAAAAAAGCGAAATACTTATTTTTTAATTCGGAGTCGGGAGCTTCGTTATAACTTCTTAATGTTAGTAGTACCTAGGTAGTGGTGAAAGTATTAGATTTTTTGTTTGAAAAAGTTTGGAATATTTTTCTACGCGTATGTCATTTTTTGTTTTAATCGTGGCTTTAAGTATCGAGTAAACGCTCCAAAGTGTGCTTGATTGCCTTGTTCTAAATAGTTAAGTGAAGTATGAAAGCATTATATTAGGTCTTTACCTATGAAATTGCCGTTTTTCACGAAATAAATGAAGCGTAATTTTTTTATATATTTTTTATTTCTATTAATCAAAATATTCACCCATGCAATCAATGCATCTTTGCCAACGCATTGGTAGCTTATTGATGCCTTTCTTGAAGAAATCAGCTGGACGGGAGGCAACAAATTCTTCAAAGGCATTTTGTACTGCCTCTCGGGTATTGAATTTTTTTCCCGCCAAGAAGTTATCCAAATTCTGGAAAAAGTAGAAGTCTGTAGGCGCAAGGTCTGGTGAGTACGGCGGATGACGGAGAGCTTCCAACCCCAACTCTTGTAGCTTGGAGACCTGCTGTCTGCTGTGCAGTATGAGGTCGCGCGTTGTCGTGCAGGAGCAGTGGAGCCGAACGATTGACCAAAGCTGGTTGGAGACGTGCGAGCTTCTCCATCATTGTGTTCAGTTCTTCACAGTACACATCTAAAGTAATGCTTGTCCCGTTTGGCAAGAAGCTGTGATGAATTACACCCGCGTTAGACCACCAAACAGTGACCATCACTTTTCTAGGGGTAAGTTTTCGTTTAGGGCATTGTTTGGGTGCTGAACCAGGGTCCAACCAACTTGCTGAGCGCTTACGATTGTCAAACAGGATCCATTTCTCGTCACAAGTAACAATGCGGTTCAGAGTTCCTTCATTTGTATGCCTGCTGAGCAGTGCAAGGCACGTCTCCACGCGTACTTCGCGCTGGCGGTCATTGAGTTCGTGGGGTACCCATTTGTCAAGCTTTTTTACCTTGCCAATTTGACGCAAATGGACCAATATTGTTTTGATGCTAACGTCGAAAGCTGCTGCTAATTCAGCCGTGGATTGAGTTTCATCAGCTTCCACAATTGCCTTTAATTCGTCATTGTTGACCAAAGTTTTCGGACGACCACGGGGTTCATTTTTCAGGTCAAAATTTCCAGAACGGAAGCGGGTAAACCAATAACGGGTGGTGCGTTCGTTTGTAGTGTTCGCTCCGTAAACGTCGTTGGTGTTGCGTGCCGCTTGCGCCGCTTTGCTGCCACGACGGTACTCATACTCCATAATTACTCGAATTTTTAACTTATCCATGATGACGAAAAATGTTCGAATGCGTTGAAAACAAAACACTAACTATTAAACAAATGACGATTTTAGAAAAAGAATTCCATGTTTGTCAAATAAAATTAATTTGAAATTAGAATTATCAGTCAAAAAAAAAATATTTTCATTTGAAATGGCCAGTACGGCAAAACGGCAGTTTCATAGGTAAAGACCTATTAGTATCGGAAAACGTTATCGCGCCTTTAGAATGTCTCCACGCACTGAACTATGTGTGTGTACCTACTTTTCACGCGATTTTTCTGGAGGCAAATTCAATTTGGCATTATGTACCGCTTGCACTAACTCTGCAGGTGTTCAATTTATATGTGCGTCGTTGCTGGACTCGCTGATATTTTATGATTTCTTACAATTTTACCAAAGAACAAATCAAAACGATGGAAAATGAATTTTATAAAGAGAAGAAAATTATAAAAAGTTATTTTTTTCATGCAGTCGTGCTGGCCAGTGCGATTATGCTAAAAATGAGGTTGGCACTCTGACCTCATGCATTTTCGATGGACTGGCGGTATAGAAAATTATGGAAAAGAAAGCTTCGGATTTTAAAATTACCACGCTAGTGGTTAAAATAAAATGCACTTTTGCACTCAGATTTCGCATAATAAACAGAATCTTTCCGAGGTTGTGAAGAGAAAAAGTTATTTTAAGGTCATATTTCAAAGATTCCAGCAAATTCTTTGTTCACACGCTAGTTAACTAATTTTTTGTAGTATTATTTTTAGTAGCGTAGTAGTCAGTAGCCGTGCTTCATGTGCCGGAGGCCTCAGGTTCGAGCCGGGCCGGGGCACTTATTTGTGTGATGAACACAGATGTTTGTTCCTGAGTCATGGTGGTTGATATTTGTATATGTATGCTTATTCTGCGGCCATACAGTTAGTGTGTTTGTCTGGGGATTATTATTATTAGGAACCCCCTTATTTGTATGTACCGTACAGTTTGTGCATTATTTAGGTCTTTACTTGTTTGCATTATTTAGGTCTTTACTTGTTTGTTACATTGTCTTATAGATATATTTTGAATTTCTTTAACCAATGTTCTATTAAAAAAGCGAGTGAAAATTACGCGAAATAAGTAAGCATTTCTGATAAATAAGCATACCTATAAAAAAAGCGCGATATTGGTACTGAAAATTCAGTATTTTAAATTTGTTTACAATTAAACTTGAATGGCGTCTTAAGTTTTTACTAATGCTTAAGTACTTAAGTATTAATATTAGTGCTTAAGTAATTACTTTTGCTTAACTATAAATACAGGCTTTACTTAGATATTTAAGAATATTAATTATGTGGAAATTTTTTTAAACTTATTGGGGTCCGCGGCGTTGGGCAGAAGACGCATACTCAGAGATTTTCACTGCTCACATTAAGAATATACTACTCGTAGCATTCATACCTGTATATTTCCATAATCCACGTAGATTTACAAATCACGAAAGTGTCCGAACTGAGCACGTAGCACACTGGGCCAGGTATTATGATATCATTGAATATACACAGAAACAAGAAGGAGTTCTGGTCGAAGAAGCTCAAGCTGCCGTCTAACCCTTGCACGCATATGAAGTCCCTTGTCTTGATGTTCCCGAAGGAGCCGCAAGTCATACTGTGAGCCTTTCTTGTGAAGGAGTGCTTGATAACAGGCGCAAGCGCATTTTGTTCACCTAAAAATAAATTTTGACAAAATAAATAAAATTGTCTTTGCATTACATTTAATTATGTTTTTAACCATTTTTTAAACGACGCAAAGAGATGAGTCTTATTTATTTAACGTCTGTTTCTGTGCATCATTTTACAAACGAATGGACTCATTTTTAACCTCCGACGCAAAGAGAGGGATGTAATAATTTTAACCTGTGTATCTAGCTATGCTGTCTTCGGCATCATAGCTTCCATACGAATGGACCAAATTTGACTTGATTTGGTTTAAAAACTTGCTTTTTCTTGTCAGTCGGGGGGTTTTCAATACAAAGTGTTTACAAATAACTTGTGATGCAATTTTGTTTTCTATTGAAAGCTGACTGAATCACACTGAAAGTGTTCTTAGCACATAGCTTAAATTATTTTTTGATTGGTAACCAATTGAATGTAACCAGCCAGAGTCGTATCTGTATGTTTCTTGAATTAGAAACGGACTAGACTACCTATCCTGGCTAACTATTGGTAAATAGTCTAGTCGCTTTCTCTGGTATCGATTTGTGTTTTAATACTAGCTTTAATAGATGACTTAAATTAGGTCAAAAGATAACCTGCTTCCCCATGTCCCTCTTTCCTGCTAAGTTGGTAGATGGAATAGCTCTGTGGGTGTAGCAGCAATATCTGACGATCGTCCGCGCCGCTGGAAAATTAATTTCCGCAAGTAGATAAGTATTTGTGATAAATACATGAATACATTGAAATAAATTATTTCTGTCTATCCGTTTGGTGAGATTTCACCCCAGTCTGAATTTCAAGATAAAATAGGTATCTCATAGAGAATCGTAGCTCTCTAACTATCGAAACATAATTATAAAAAGTAATAAGTATTTTTCCTTCATACTGTTTATATAAGTACCTAGGTAGGCTCCTAATAGATACGATAACATTTTGCAAAGCCATCTGGAGGAAAAGAGGAGATACTTACGTACTATAATACTAGAGATAGCAAATTTTACTCTAAGAAAACATTATTTTATTTCAAAATGAAGAAAATCGGCAATAAAAATGAAAATAAGCTTGCCACGCCCGGGAATCGAAAACTTAACATTCTGTATTTTTATGGCTTCAATTAACAGAGTCCGAAATCAAATAGCTTTTTATTTTCGAGGCCACTAAAAAACTTAAAGCGCGACTAACTATTTGCAACTACAAAACATAACTTATTAGCGATGAAACATTCCGGCAATATTAAAGAGCTTCATACCCAAGGTATTTTAAAAAAACAAATTAGTTATGGCTGCCACTTTCAGGTAGCGAACATATTAAACAAGTCAATTAAAATCAAAGGCGAGGTATTATAAGTAATGTCTGGGAGCCTAATATTAACAGTGATCTGACAAACATTGTATAATAAGAACTAACAAACTTGATTAATTAAATTAAAACCATGAAACCTAACATTATTAAAATGAATAGAATAAGCTAATTGATAAAATGTTAACTAAATACCAATTGGTTACTCAAAATGTGTAAATATTTTGTGCATACACAAATTTATTATTTTTAATAATACGATAATACATAATAATACGATAAAGTTTAATTGCAAGTTGTGGTGAATATTTAAAATTGTACTATAATTCTTTATTTTTAACTCATTGTTGCGTCGGTCACTTCATGCATGTCGTAGTCAAGTTGCATACCTACTATTTTATGTGCCTACTTACTTTCTATTTCGACTAAATTATTATAACTATTTCGACAAAATAGTGTCAAGAAGTTTTTTTTCGCCAACTTTTTTTCCTCTTGGTCTACCACCTATGATGCCTCTTAAAAGCCAATTTTTTATTCTATATTTATGTAGGGACTGTTCTTATATACAAGTTAATGCGAAATCAAAGATGCATTGATGCTTTTGTGATGATGATGAAGATGTAGTAAAAGATGTACTTAACACTGACATCATTAAACAAAGACTTGTGATATCGCAGACCACTCAATTATGGTTGTACCAGCTATCGAAATGGTTAGTAACTTGGCTGTGGAAAAGCTGCTGGTATGGGCCAGAGCATCATCTTTTCCAATGTGAGTTTTTATTTTAAAAACCCTTGTGTTCCACGCAGCTATGTAGCTTCTAATAAAAAGTCTGCAACAAACACGTCTAAAGATAATTGCAATTCTCTTACCTTAATAGCTTTTCGCAATTTTAATAAAAAAATTACGCCAAAAAACAATAGTTTATTATTAAGTATCCGATCCTTCACTAAAGGTGCTCTATCTTGTTCTTGATATTGAATGTATGAGTTAAGATTTTATGGCTTCTTGTATGTTTCCATGTTTGTTAGAGAGATATGATCCTTGTGATTGATTCAATTGTTTGATGCCATTAAAATACAGGGTGTTAATTTTTCAAATTTTAGCCTGTTCGATTCCCGGGCGTTTTTAGCTTATTTTCAAATATCATAAATGCGGTGTCGCTTCTTTTTTCTAATTAATATAATATAATTTCTAATAAATAAACAATTGTTTCCTTAGAGTAAAACTTTCGAAAAATGCACTGTTGCGTTTAACCACTGCATATATTTTTATAGCTTTCATTTGAATAAAATGAGAACCCAGACAACATACCAACTGTGTGGCCCCAAAATAAGCAAAGGTGACATTAATTACCATGAAGTTATCAAGAATGAATTCCAAAACAAACACACGCATAAAGTATATCGCCCATAAATCGTAATGCAACATTAGGTTAAGAAACGTCTGTCCTTACTAAGACTCGAATTCAGGGTCCTTACTAAGATTCGAATTCAGGGTCTTTATTAAGATTCGAATCCACTGACATAGAAGACAATAGGCATTATTACCACCAAGGCCTTTAATAGTCTCTTCTCTAATAACGTTCGAACTTTCGTCTGGATTCATAAATTACCACTTACACAATAAACTTGCCTGTCTCCACTTGCAATACCACATCATTTAATTTCACTTCCAATAGTATTTGACTATTATCGTCATCTGTTGTTGGTTTGTAGATTTTTAAAATTGATTCTTCACCTACAACAATGCAATCACTATCTGCATGTGCATTGAATTTATCCACTTTAATACAACCTCCATTTTGGATTCCTACTCCCAAATTCTCTTGCAAATGTTCATTTGACCACCAACTTTTTACTTTAAAAATTGACATTTCTAAATAATAAGATATAAAGGTAAATGAAGGTTAATGTCGAATAGGATACCTATTGACTGCTATGTTGTGCATGTTTTGTTACCATGACGATACCAAATGGCCTTCTGAGGTGTATACAATCTTTGTTACTATGACAATATTTCGACAATAGACTGTTGACGAAGCGTGCACTAACGTTATCACCAATTAATTTTAAGCAACTAAAATTGTGGTATTGGATTTGTTTGTTAATCTCGCCTAGCACAGCGGTTCTACAGCTCTTCAATGGTATCCACAATTTAGCTTCGTATTTGAGTAGCAGCTGGAGGGAGCAGCAAATGAAATTACAGAGTATGAAACTGAAGCTTTCACATTTTCCCTTGATTAATAAATATACAAAAATTTCTTTTCGTAGGTGAAGAAGTGAGTAGGTTTTCGGTTATGTGTAGGAAATATATACGGAGTATACGGAAACATTTTCATATATTCACTTATAATTTCATTTTAAATTCAACACAACTTGGTTTGAAATTAAATAGGCAATTACTTGCAGCTGTATATTATTGTTGGGGTGAACACAGGTTACGAAGGTCGCAAAAAACACTTTACATTCATTAAATTTATAACAGTAGGTTGTACGTATTATTTATCGAAATATTTAGGTAAAAAATATATCTTTGACAGCTAGTTTTGCGCAAGGATTTATTCCTAAGGTGTAAGGTTAATTCCTATACTGACTCGTTTTTGCACAGCTAACGTGACTCCTATGAAAATTTGTCTCGATTTCTAAAATTTGAATCATTTTATTGAGAATTTAAGCAAACTCGACTTAAAGAGCTAAGTTTTTGACAGAGAACTCATGTTCTCGTTAGAATATTCAAGTATCCGTGATGAACATGAGTCTTTTTGATATTCTAGTTCTTGTAAGGTTTTCAGAAAGGAAATATTATGCATATTTAAATTATGAATCCACATAAAAAGACACCCTCTAATATGGTTGAGGAGGGCAATGGCTGGAACCCGCGTTAACTCGTGAACGGGTGCCGTTTGAGGGTGTTCGTCGTTTGGATACTTGGGGGGAGAGAGACTTGCCGAGCTAACAGATGCAGAAAAGAATAATTTTGTATAGACATAAAGAGACTCTGTAAATTTATTTTGAAAAAAAAATATACTTGTGAAGTTTCTTGCCAGTTCTTCTTCACGAAGGTTTTTCGAACTGGTGGTAGAATCATGTTTCATTTGACATCAATAAGAACAAGTAATTGTCAATGTTGAGAAATAAATATTTCATTTCATTTCATTTCACCCTCGTGGCCATCATCCCATCTTCCTACGACGAGTTTTTAAACTGGCTCGGCTGCCAACGTCGCAGAAAGTGTGAAGCATAGGATATCAACATTATGGTAATGGTTATATTTTAGCAGCTTTTGGCGTTGAGACTCATCGGATCTTTAGTGAAAATTTTTAAATGGCTGAATCTTATTTATGTATTATGAAATTATATAACTGTATTGCAAAGTGAATTGCATTTTTTACAAAAACGACTCGAGTTCTTTGCTGGTGCTTGAGTCTCATTATATCTATTTATCAAATTGCAATTTTATAAATTCTTGAAATGTAAGTAGTGCACTTCGATAAAAAAAATTAATATTTTAAAATTTGTAGAAGGGTTTGAGTTTAAATAGTGGATTCCCAAACAGACTTTTTTGCAAATGTAAAGTATAAGATGCAAAAAAATATGATTTTAGAGTCCTCCGAAACATGTGTAAGAATTGAGTTGATATCCGTACCTATGAGTTTACTACGAAGTAATCAGCTTTAGATTTCGATGAATTCTCTATTAATATATTATTATAATCCGTCGCTTCATTATTCGATATGATATTTACCAGGTAGTCCCTCCATTTGCTAGGTAGCTACGCACATTTTTAGAAGACTAAACGATTTTTAAAAACTAATCCATTTCCTCCCTACCTCTCACCCAGGCTGTAGCCTATTCGTACTCCCATTCCTTCTTTGTGCGCGGTAGCTATCGCACCTGTTGTTCAATTGTTCTATACTTAAAATATCGTTACGTAATGCCGAAAAGAAGTGCCCAAGCTCGAATCGAGCACTATGTGAAGAATATAAAAAAAAACTCGAGGATAAAGGAAGACGCCGAGCAACCCTGCTCGAATCTTTATCAGAAGAAGAAGGTTAGCATTTAAATGCACCATTTGGCCATTTAATGTTTAATAATATACATTAGTAGTAGTTTTGATACGCTTTGGGATTGACTGCGAGTCAATAAAGCTAACGTTCTTAGAACTAATTTTATTTATTTTTGGCCACTTAAGCAATAAAAGTCAATAACTTTGACGTTTTCAGAACTAATTTTATTTATTTTTGGCCAAAAAAGCATCGGGGTTGACTGCGAGTCTTCAACGATGACTTACGCAATAAAACCTTTCATTCTAATTAGATTAACGTTAATTTGATTCCAAATACTCGAGTGAGTTTAATATTTTTCATCTACCCTCGCTAACCTAAAACGTTACTTTAGGTAGCGAAAGTCATACTGGGGGCGTGGGAAGCGAAAGAGCTGCCGCTCCAGAGGTTCAGCTTCCGGAAGAGGAAGCTGGTGTTTCCGACGTCATTCCCGAATTGGGAATGAACCGGTAACAGAAGAACCGGAAGAACTAACGCAAAAACTGCCACTGTCCCAGATATTGTCCGAAACCGAGACAAGATGCTCACGGCTTGTCAGCGGCAGCTTGGTTGCGGCATCAGAGCCATAAAAAGAGGCATTGATATGCTCCTTAAAAGCGACGATAAGACCGGCGCTACAAAACACCCTAAAGAACGGATGTCGACTACTCTGTAATTCGCACTACGCTACACTCACGTCTACACAGAATCGCGTTAAACTTGTTACACCGAGTCTAGATAAATCCTTACTACACACGATCACTGACGGTGAATGTGATGAAACCTTATTTGGATCGATGCTGTCAGAAGAAATCAACACTGCCAAAGCCATCGACAAACAGGGGCTTCAAATAAAGATGCCGTTTAAACCTCAAAGGACGACGGTTCCTCAAACCAGCGCTCGCCCGTCTACTTCCCAGCAGGGAAACTGGTCAGAGCCTCTTCGATACCCGGCGAACAGGGTGGGGGGCGGGGAGGCGTCAAGAGACATATGCGCCAGCGAGCGGCGCCCGACGCCCTGATTTGACGCCCGGCCAGAGGCCACTACGTGCGGGGCTGCGGGACAAGCCTCGTGCCCAAGCGCCAGCGTCCCATCACTAGCTAAGGTACGCCTTCACGCGGGTAGGCTTACTTATTTTTATAACTGTCTGTTAAAAATAACAAAAAATTAGGTAGTGTTAGATTGGATTATAAACGGCTTTCCTCTGCCATTTAAATTGTCAGTTACCCAAACTAATATACCTACCAATATTTTTTCACCCGTAGAAAACTATGAAATAGTAATTGCTATTCAAAAATTAATTAAACTCGGGGCCATATCAGAGTGTCAAACCCAAAAAAATCCATGTCTTGTCTCCAAATCTGACTTCCTCCGATGACGGAGCAAGTCAGAATGTCTCGCTTCATTTCTTTCTGGTCTGTCAACAGTATATTTAAATATCCTTTATTATTAATTCATAATAATTAATATTAACCTCTTTACTCAAATGTCGCGGCATTCTGACGTGCTCTCTTAGGCTTAGCCGTGACGGTACCTTAAATTCCCATCGTTCTGCATTATCTGCATCACTGGAAACATAGGATTCCAAAGCTCCGTCAAACGCTTGCTAAAGGGCGCGCTCAAATTAAAACCCAAGTACTTGGGACCCACAGATAGTACTAAATCATATTTATAGTTGGTTTCCTCATAATTATTTAACGTTACACAAAATAACAAAGAAACTGATCATTTTACTAGCATTATGTACCGCCCATCGAGTTCAAACTTTCTCCTATTAAAATCGATAACATGGCATTTTTAGATAATGGCATAAGCATAAACATTACTGACATCATATACATCAGTAGGGATCAGCCTGTTTTGTTTCTACCCTATTTGAGGGATAACGAACGTATATACCCAGCCACAGTGTTGTCGGAGTATCTATTTAACACAAGATATCAGATCAGATAATAATAATCTTTTGTTGCCATACAAAAAACCATACAGAGCCGCCACAACTCAATCTATCAGTCGTTGGATTAACAAGTGCTGTCAGAAACCGGTATCGACCTAACCGTGTTTGAGGCATGCTAGCACTTCTTCCGCAAGCTCCACAGGAGTTAGTATCGAAACTATTCGAAATACTGCGGGCTGGACCGATACTCCTAATAGTTTCGTCCGGTTCTATAACAGAACTATGGTCAACAAGGCTGATTTCTGTAGTGTCTGTTCGCCTAAAAATAGGTATTAATTAACGTTTACACGTTATTCTTAAAATAATAATAATAAAACAAAACAAACAAAACAGTTCAAATCATAACAATAACAATTTCATCGACAGGGCTCATCCCGAAATCCCTACATACTGCTTTAAGAATACTGCAGCTGCCAGAAACCCATATACATCCCTTTACAAAAGTCTATAATTTTAGACACCTGCTCCATAGTTCGCCGCTTCCTAAACCCAAATTCTCTGCCATTACACTTTCCTAAAAAACAACAGCTCACGACACACTAACAATACTGCAGTAGGTTCATGACTTAACCAGAGTACTTGGCATAGCCCGTAATCTGTGTTTATTTTACCGACTTAGTCGAGCTTCGAAGATTTCGAAAATAATAATAAAAATAAAATAATAAAATAACATTATTTTGTTCAACTAATCAATTGTTCAAAAAATCTAATTGTATGTTATTATGATACATAAACAAACATTATTTAACAAAACTTTCTTCTCTTAACATCTACCTGGTAAATATCATATCGAATAATGAAGCGACGAAATATAATCAATGATCAAACGAACTTCCCCGATGTGAAGTTCGATCATAATTATATGAGTCGCTTCATATGAAGATATGATCACCCACCCAGTACTCATTCTTTTAGACACAAACATTTTTTTAAAAACGGGGAAGGAAAACATTGTGAGGAAACCCACATACCTAAGAAACTATTTCGAGTGAATGTGTAAAAGTCTGCCAACCCGCAGTAGGCAAGCGTTGTGGACTTTTAACTGCCTAATACCACCCCTTGGTTGGGTGAAGCTGATGACTGCTGATGTCCCTGCAGCGGGATAATAAAGACTGTGTGACGTATGAGGATATTTTACAAAAAAAAACAACACATATAAAAATTTAAAAATATATTTCCGCTCCATAATAATAAATCTCCAGATGTTCTTTTTTTTTCGAAATGGATTTTATTTATTTACGGGCCTTTTAAATTTCACCGGACTTTGTAGTTTAGCGCTGACGGCGCTTAGCCGGAACTTAACCTACTCCTTCGTACGATAAGCCTAAGGGCACGCGAGAGGGCCTGGACCTCGGCTTACGACGGTTTAATATATTGAATCTACCACTGGTTCGGAAGGGTCATCTACTGCCAAAGAACCAGCAAAAAACTCAGTAAGAATGCGTACGACGCGTTAGCCTGGCCCACCAGTGCGTTCGGCGATTCGAATGCCGTGTTGCCCTATTTCTAACTGGAACACCGGCGTTGCTTGTTGTAATAGCGTCGTCGGGATCTGTTAAGACGTTATGCCTATAACGAACCACCGCGTCTGGTTTTGCTGTGTCACACCAACTATACGGCCCCAAAGTAAGCAGAATATGAATACTTTAAGTTATGAATAGTTGTCAGACATGAAGTGTTTCTTTATTTTTCGTTTGAAACTGTCCAATGTATTTTTTATTTGTAGTGGTAATTTGTTCCAAAGTGACATTGCTCACACAAAAACATAGTATCTATCAATCATAGCGATCTACTAGATATGTTCTTCACATCGAAACGTGAACTTATATTTAAGGTAGTTGGGTACATTTCATCTAATAGCACCCGGTATATTAAGAAAAAATGTACGGAGGGAATGGGACGATCCTTGGGTTTTGCACAAAATTCAGAAATATATGGTCATATTTACGTAATCCAAATATGAATCAAATACTTACACAGATTTTGAAGGCGCTTTGTATGGTTTTTTGGTGAGGTCGAGGGCATCGGCGTAGTCTAGAATAGGAAGGAAGAGACTTTGGTGGGTAGTGGCGAAAGATTGCGCAAACGTAAAAGTTCGAGTGACGTAGCGGGTAGTAGCCTTACCCAATACGCTGGAGGTCCCAGGTTCCACCAGTTCGCACCGTATAGTCATCCATAACACAAGCTGTTCTTAATTTCGGGCCTACCGTTGGTGTGTTTAATCGGGGATATAAAAAAGTAAAGTGCTTATCTCATCTATTTGAGATGTCTAAGATAGGAGGTTTAATATCAGACAAAACACCAAGGCTTTTGATAGGCTCACTAAACTGTATATGAACTCTGTTGAATACCTACTTGTAATGTGTGGTTGTTGTTGATTAGAAACTAGTGACTTTTTTATGAGGGATTATGTTATGCTATAAGAGACACCGAGGAACATTATCGAAATTATAATGAATATAAATTTGACATATAGGGTTAAGTTACGTTTTGAGAGAGGGAATTTATAAGGGAACACCCAAAATTTCCGAATGATGTAATTCCCAATTTGAATATTCCGATTTTTAAAATTCCGAATTTCACAATCCGGAAGAGTCTTAATTCCGACTATTCAAAAACACAATTCTTATTTTACCGAAATTCATAAGTACGAAATTTTAATTTTCCGACTTTCATTAGTACGAAGAATTAAAAACCCGCTGTGTTACTAGTCCGAAATATGGTATTCCGAATTAAAATTTTCCGATAATTCAATGCTAACATTTAGATTTTGTATCTAAAACGGGTATATATTAAAATATGTAATCTAAATCTCCTGTGACACAAATTAAAATGAATAAGGCACATTTTGAAATTGTACAAATGAGGCGTGACGACAAGCGAAGCGAGGAGGAGCAGTTAGTCTGTACGTAGATAATGTAGCGCGAGCCGAGCGAGCGCAGCGAGCGTGCCGCCGCAGCGGCCGGCGAAGCGCAAAAAGGGATTTGCATTTCAGTACATAAACTACATACTCAAGAAATAACTCGGTACAAAAAACTTAAAAAACTTTCTCATTTCCAGCTGACTACTTGAATGCTCGAACGTATAAATTGATGTGCTCATGCAGTTTTACAAGGCGTTTGTTATTGCAACTTATATTATTCGGAATTTTGATATTTGGGATTTGTATTTATGATATTGCGGATTATTAATAATTCGGATTTTTTATGGTTCGCTATTTTCATATTTGGCATATTGATTTTCGTAATTCTTACGTTCGGAATACGTACACCTTATAAACGTTCGGAATTTTGAAATTCGTGATTATGACTATCGGAATTAAGTTTTTCGAATTTATGTAGTGTACCCAATTTATAAAGATTGAGAAAAGTGATGGAGATAATACGTTATAATTAAAATTCAACATGGACCAAGACGAACGGTATCCCGTCATTTGATAGAAAAATTAATTGCAAATTTTCATTTCACAAACAACGTTTGGCAAAATTATTATTTATAAGTTCAGCTT
Source organism: Marasmarcha lunaedactyla (assembly GCA_923062675.1). Taxonomy (NCBI): domain Eukaryota; kingdom Metazoa; phylum Arthropoda; class Insecta; order Lepidoptera; family Pterophoridae; genus Marasmarcha; species Marasmarcha lunaedactyla. Next base: position 5,809,438 of record OV281349.1, read on the forward strand.
TGTACAAACTAACTCTTTGTACAAATAAATTTACAAACTATTTACTTATTATATACGTTAATAGGTAAAACAACGCAAGCCATAAAAACCTTTGACAAAATGCATTGTTTGGTATTTTATTTACCCAAAAATGTGAAATCGTTTGTATATACATAAATCATTTAAGCAGAAGTTTTTCATTACAGACAGTAAGTAGGTACTTTAAATTCAGTTTATGTTTCTAATTACTGTAGTATAATTTGATTCAATAACTAGAATTATAGCAGATCCCCTTGATTCGCCGACAAACTTTTCAACGAATTTCAAATAATCGAAAACGACACATCGAACAATTAGTTCAAGTATTTTCAATTACTGTATTTTCATTTCATCGACGAAATACGATTCATGTAAAATTGTTTTATCGATTCATCACTTCATGGACATTTTAAATCACAAAACACAATGTAAGTCCGAAATTAGGTGCGACTACGAGCTCAGCGAGGAGAAGCAGTTAGGTTGTGCTTAGGTCACAGGTGCGCGAGCCGAGCGAGCGAAGCGAGCGTGGTGCGGCAGCACCCGGCGAAGCGCCATAAGGGTATGTCTCAAAAAAAATGTATCATAGTCTTAAATGTGTGTCCTGGATGTTACATATCTATTTTGAAGTATTCAGGATCACATCACCAAAAAAAGTTGAAGGAATATAAAGACTAGGTCTTATATCGAAATAAAATTAAATTTCGAAACATACATATCTACAGATGGTTCAACAATTGCTTTAAAAATATTGTGATTTTACTTTTCATACAATCTTCACTAAGGGCATCTTCGCATTGATATTTGCATAAATCGTTACGCACATTGTTTTACGTTCATGTATACCTATTTTTTATATGTTTTATAGTTTTATATTTTATTGTATGATATTAATTAAATAAAAACCTTTATTTTATTATATAAATTAACCGAATTACAATTTTCTTAATAGGTTTTACAATAAGTGTAGTCTAAGACATGTATTAATTTTTTATTTAAATTTGTGTACCTATGTTATTGTCATGAGAACATAATGTCCTTTTTTATTATATAAAAGCTAGCAAACGAACACTAGAACAACCTGAGAGTAAGTGCCAACTAGGCATCGTCAACCGAAGGTACACGATTTACTTTAAGTTGGTTACCTAAACTTTTGTTATCATTTAAGATGGTCAAGCCTCTTGTTCCCGTAATATCACTGGCTAGGCCTCCCCTAAATCTGGAACACAATAACGCATACACGTAGTTAAAATAGGAAGGATGGTAGAAACCACAACTGTACAAAAAAACTATGTTTACTCCCATAAAAGCAAGAATGCCATATTTCTACCGGGTGAGTGATAAGCAACGATAAATACTAATATCCTACCCATTTTAACTAACATTATAACAACGCCAAAGGAACGACCGATAAAACAACAATCACAAGATCGATAGGCATCATAACGGCGGGACCACACTTCGTTATGTGTTTCGGGGCGTGCCAAACATGTCAAATATATGGGTTATTTACGTTATCATTATTTACACACAAAACACAAAATGGACGTGTTGACTGCGGCAGCAGCTTATATTTTTTACTTTAATGCAGCTACTTACGGCGACCATGTTTGGGTCTCAGATGCAAGGCTGCATATGATTCTATTCAAGAAATCTCATCACTTTGCAATCGTCCACTCCATTTACGTATTTTTCGCGCACGTTGACACAAGAACATGACCGTCGCAAGAGCGCTCACAGTTCAGGGAGAGTAAACGCATTGTGGGCAGTCATCTCACATATTCGGTTTATGCCTTATTATATTATTGCCTATTAGCGTTTGTGCGGTATGCGTGCGAATAAAGTACTTTAGATATATATTTGTTACAGATTAAGTTACGGTTCATAAATAAAACATACGTGTTCAGTAGACTGCGTTTTTTTGTAACTGACTGAAGAAGCGGGCCCGGCGGGCGCAGCCGCACACATGCTCACTATTCTTAGGTATCTAAGCACACATACAATGTACATGGTGTCCGTACAAGCACGTATAGACGAATAAGCCCTCCACACTTCGTGATAAGTGGCCAAATAAGGCGCATAACATATAACACATAACGATGTTTGGTCCCTACATTATATACATTAGTCTTGCGTCAACAATTAATTGTAGATCATTGTACTTTCGAATGATGAATAAAAAGTATTAAAAAAAATATCGAGATTGACTAGTCACTTGATGGTAAACACTTATCTAACTGGGCAGTTTTTCATTTTTATAGATGCCGATGACAGCAGCTGAACGACAAAGAAGTTTCGGGAAAATTGAAAAATGATCCTGATAAACATGAAGAAATAAAAAGGAAGAATTAGTCGCGCCACAGAAGCCGAGAAAAAAAAGATCAGAGAACAGTGGCAGAAAGCTAATAAAAACCGAAGTGAGAAAAATAAGACTGAGAAAAGCAAACACAGTGAAGTAGCCGATGAAAAAGTCGAATCTAAAAATGAAGAACCAGCAAATATCCAGCATAAAAAAGAAAACGAAAAGGTCATTATACTTAAAAAACAAGTGAAAACCCAGAAAGATGTTACAGAAAAGTTGACCAAGGAAAATATGAAGCTCAAAAACCGATTTTATAAACAAAAAATTAAAATGAAAGATACTACTACACACATTTCTCTTGATTCTGTTACTGCTATAAATGTACCTAAAGATTATACGCCTTTGTCAAAAACCGAAAATTTTATTAGTGAGCATTTACCAAATATATCAACTGTTGAGAAAGAAAAAGTAAAGAAAATGATATTAGAACTAAATGTCTTCAACAAATATTTAGAGCATGTGTATCAAACTGTATAGAATAATAAGGAAAAAGATTAAATATATTTTTCCTAAAAAAATTGCTTCTAATAGCGTAATTGAAAAATATAAATTAAAGACTCGTATATCACAAAATTTAGGTCTAAAGGGAAACCTACGTAAATGGCATTTTAAAATAAATCGGGAGCTTAAAGAAAGGAAAATCATCACTGCCTTTTTCAATAGAGACGACAATAGTAGGAACACTGCTCGGAAAAAAGAGTTCGTGAAAGACGGGAAAATAAAAATTCGAAAACGATTTCTGCTACAATATTTGAAAAAACTTTATGTTAAATACAAAACAGAAGGAGGAAAAGTTTCGTTTGCCACGTTTTGTAGAGGAAAACCATCTAACGTTAGAAAACCAAAGCTGAGCGACAGGGATACTTGTGCATGCATAAAATATTGCAATCTCACATTTAAGGCACAGAAACATAAGAAGCTCAATATTATTTTAACAGCTGATCTAGAAAACTTAATGGATTTAGTGTCGTGCAATCCCAAGTCTTACAACTGCATGTATGGTAAATTTCCTAATTGTAAAAATAAGACACCTGAATTCACAAATAATACTTCTTCAGTTGAAAACAAATGCAAATGGCTTCATTGGGTGCAAAAAGATCACGAACACGTGATAAAAATGGATCAGTTACTACAGTGAAGACAAAAAGGTACATGAAAGAAGTCAGTAGTGGAACAGTATTTGAACAACAACAAATGTTTAAAAAAAAAAGTACTAGAGTTCAGAAAACATCATTTTAACATTATTAATCACCATTCTAATTATAAAACTGTTATTAACAGTTTAAATGATAATGAAGCATGTATTTTAGTTGACTTTTCTGAAAACTATTTGTGTTAATTCAACCATGCTATCCAGTCCTGCCATTTCGGAGCATCGCAACGGCAATTTACTATTCATACAGGTGTTCTTTACTTAAAAGGTAACAATGCCAAGTCATTTGCTTCATTATTACCGTGTAATGATCATGACCCTGGGGCAATTAGAGCTCATCTCGAACCAATAGTTCAATATATTAAAGAAAAGAACCCTACCGTCAAAATTATTCATATTTTTTCTGATGGACCCACCACTCAATACCGTCAGAAAAAAAGCTTTTTTGTAAAAAACAATTAATAAAAGAGCACTCCTTTGAATTTGCTACATAGTCATTTTCTGAAGCAGGTTACGGCAAAAGTGCTGCGGATGGTGTAGGTGGATCACTGAAAAGAAAACTTGATGAGCATGTGGGTTTTGGCAGAGACATAATAAATGTTACTGATACAGTTAATGTTTTGAAAGATAACACCAATATTGAATTTGTTTATGTCTCTGAAAAAGAAATTAAGGACCAACAAAATAAAATACCCGAAGATTTAATTCCTGTACCTAAAACAATGAATATTCACCAGGCAATTTTTCATAACTCGAAAGTTTATTTTCGGGATATTAGCTGTTTTTGTAACCCAATAAAAGGCCTTTGTTCTTGTTACGATCTAAGAAATTATAATCTACAAAGAGAAGATGATAAATCAACTACTTGCACTGATTTTGAGTTGGCTAACAGTACCAACATAGTTAACCTTACAACACCACCTACAATTTTGAACAAAAAACTTAAACGGCCTTACAGAAGTCGAAAGATTAGTGAGTCTACTACATCAGAGGATTCTGATGTATCATATGCAGAATCTGACAATAGTTCAAGTAAAACAGAAACCGATGTGGATGAAAACTTTAAATACTCACCAAAACAGCTAAAAGTAAACAATTTACAACTAAACGAAAACAAAAATCCAGAAAAAGTTATTATTATATCTAATGAAAAGCTAGAAATTAATCATAATTATGATAAAAATAAAAATATAAAAAAAGAAGACATTGCACCATATAGCACTCGATACAAAATTAACTTTAGCAAGACGGCACAACACAAAGAATCCGATTGTAACACCGCATTTTCTAAAAACTTCGGTGTTAACTTTGCCTTCCAATATTTATAATATTAATGATGATGATTTATATAAAAATATGGAGTCAGAATTCGGAACAGAACATTGGGTAGTTATACAATTTCAAGAAAAACATTATATTGGTAAAGTTTTAAGTAAATCTTTTGGTACCTACAAGATATTTTCTTTGAAATATAAAGGCGGCAATAAGTTCCTTTTTCACCTATGACGAAATTGATGAAGTTGGACAATCCCATATTATTACATGGTTGTCATCGGAACCTAGACACCTAAAAAATCACGTTGTTTTTGACGATTTACCCGAATTAAATTTTGAGTAAAGTTAATAAAGAATCTTCATGTGTCGTTATTTTTAAATAAACGCTTTCATTTTATTTCATACCATAATATAAAACTTTTAATGTCGAATTATTAGTACTGTATCTAACAGACTGTTGAGATACAGACTGTTTCGGTAGTAGCAAAACTTGACCGCCCTTCCGTCCATAATGTGGAAAAGTAACTGGTACTTAAAGATTTGTAAAAATTGTGGTGAGTATAGGAACGAGAAAATCAAGTAATTATTATTTTTTGACCAAAGATATCACACTCAACCGCGTTTGACGCAATGGAAGTTACTGCCCTTCTAACACCACCCTCAGTGAAATAAGCCAAAGTAAATGGATCATACATACACCCGAATAGGCACATACAATATTTTTATGATTATACGTACAAACATTTATTCTATCTGGTTTTAGTTTTGCCTACAGCTATGGATTTTGTATGGTGACAGATTTCTCGTGGTTGGTATCTGTAGGATTTGCATGTAATATAATGTACAAACCCTAGCTGGATTTACTCTTTCAAGCACTCATAAGCAACTTAATATCTCAGGTAAGCCATAGAGCAGGAAGATTTTGATATTAATATTATACCTTTTTTACCTTTAATATTGTAATCGAACAGAGGAAATGGGCACTGCAAGCACACGAGTAGATAAACAGAACAGAGACAAAGCTTCATACAACTGCACGAATCGCTTGCAAACCTACAAGCACGCAGGGCATGTGTACGTGACCACTGGCCGCTTTTCGCGTACGCGGCGAGACTGGTCAAAACCGGTTTACGCTGGCACAGCCAGTTGACAATTTCGGGGTCATTGCGACGCACATTGTTTGTTTTGTTAGTTGCAAGTTTGAATATTTTAATGTAAAAACGTTGTATTTTAATATTAATAATGGTGGTTTATTGTACTTTGTGTTTAAATAATTCTAGATAAAATCAAATTGAATTGCTCGAGCCAAAGTTTCGCGAATATTTCGATCTTGAAATAAATATTGTCTATATTGGCAATGAAATACTTAAGCGTATTAAAAATTGTAAATTTTGCTATGCCATGTGACTGTTTCCCGTCAGATTACTTGAAAAATTTATATGTTAAATTCAGAATTTACCACACCATCAAAAGAAATAATAAACAATTAAAAAACAAAAATTATAAAAAAAAATATTAAGAGTAAGTAATTTGTAAAGTATTCTATCATACTAAATAATTAAACTATTTAACAAATGTTTTGTTACATTTGTCTTAACCTATTGTGACAACCCTACCAAAAGTGGTAACAATTTTTCACGTTCGAAGCTTTGACTCTGTTCCTTTTATCTACTCATGTGTTGTAAGGTTTTGTTTTGTCAAGCATTTATCAATCAAAATGTGTTGCCATGCCATGTTGTAAGCATAGTAATCTAATCTGTGGTACTGTAAGAAAAGACTACAGTCTAACAGGAAATACTGATTGATACTTAACTCCACTAAAAAGGCAAGTTAGGTAAAATAAAAAAATATATTCATTGCTTTTGTTGGAGATCAAATAATTATTTAGAATACACTATTTTCACACCAACTCTTAGGGTTGTAAAAAGGTAATATTAGTCTTGCATTGATATTTTGTGCTAAAAAAAAGATCATTCCCACCAAAAGTCAATGTCATTCTGTACGTCACACACGACAGCGACGCAGGGTGATTGTTTGTTAGTCGTGGTCTGTGGTTAATAACCGCTGATCGTACGTAATTGCTCTCTTACTGTTTCGTGAGCTTTTGTGATATTTTACAAAACAAAAATAATACATAAAAACAAGAAACACTAATTTAACTTAACCAACACTTGAGAAAACTACATTGTTTTTTCAAAGATCCTTTTATCCAACATGTCTGACGAGGAAATTACGAATAACGGTGGTGGTGATACCGAACAAAGAAGCAATGGTGGAGGCGATGAAGGCGACGCATGGGGTAGCCAAGAACAATCCTCCACTCGTCGAGTTGCTCGAATGCCAGTAGAGATGAGAGCCCCATACTATAATATGAATCACAAGAACCGTGGTATGGCGATTATCTTTAATCATGAGCATTTCGACGTTCATAGTCTAAAATCGAGAACTGGTACCAACGTGGATAGCGATAATTTGGCCAAAGTTTTGAAAGGCCTTGGATTTCGTGTGACTATATTGACGAATCTGCGTTCTGAAGAAGTCAATAAATATATCCAACAAACAGCAGAGATGGACCACTCTAACAATGATTGTCTGCTTATAGCTGTGCTTACTCATGGAGAAATGGGTATGTTATATGCTAAAGATACTCATTACAAGCCTGATCTTCTTTGGCATTACTTCACTGCTGATAACTGTCCTACACTAGCAGGAAAACCTAAACTATTCTTCATTCAGGCTTGTCAAGGAGACAAGTTGGATGGTGGTATAACTTTGTCAAACCGCACCGAGACTGATGGCTACTCCAGCTCTTCATACAGAATCCCCATACATGCGGATTTTCTGATTGTGTTTTCTACAGTTCCTGGGTATTATTCTTGGAGGAATACTACTAGAGGATCTTGGTTTATGCAAGCATTATGTGAGGAGTTACGTCTTTATGGAACTGAAAGAGATATGCTCACCCTTTTGACATTTGTTTGTCAGAGAGTAGCACTTGACTTTGAATCGAATACCCCAGATATATTGCCTATGCATCAACAAAAACAGGTGCCATGTATAACTAGTATGCTCACTCGATTACTTGTGTTGGGAAAGAAATAATTAGGACTTACTTTAACTGTCCAAATATGTATAAGAGATTACATATATCTCATAACATGAGACAATGAATAAGCATAATTCAAACTGCCATTGATACAATTTAATATTTTTAAGATCTAGTATGTACTTAGCTTTGTGATTTAGCTTTGATACACATTATGTAGTCTTGATCCCTTTTTAGATTTAAGTAGGTTTATTCCTATTCTTTTTTTTTACATTAATGCATTCCATTTTAGTTTGAAATTGTATGTAAAATATATAAATAAAAAAAACATTATTTTCTAAAAGATAAAGACATCTGTCCTGTTCAGCTGTTCTATTTAAAGTCAATAGAGTTACATGACAACATGTGTCTTAATTGCAAAATATGACAATTTTTAATATTGTGTAGTAGTTTTAGAATCTGCAATAATGCTTTGTGCACAAATTCTTATATTAAATTATTAATTAAGTATTTGGATCATGAAAGTCAAAATCTTTAAAAGAAACATTAGTTTTGATAGACCTGTCTATCTTATTTTTGTAGCTGTGAAGTAGTTACTGTACCTTGTTTTTTGTTTATAATAAGTTATTTGGATGAAATTGTATCAATAAGCAAATAATTCATGGTACATATCATAGTGAAAATGCATTTCTAAGTTTTTATGATTTTATTTTACTTATTATTAAGTAGATTTGTATGTGGATACCATTATTACATACTTTAGCAATTGTTTTTTAGTTTATAGTTCCTGTTGTAGGAATATCTCATAATGTAATTGAAATGTCTTAAGCATTTACTTCTATGAACAAGGTTAGAACAAATGTATTGAAGTGTTTCTTTTCTTCAAGCTCAATTGATAATGTATTTTAAATTATACTTTTTCTCAATTTGGAGAGACTGATGTGATGTGATAGTGAGTTGACTGAACAAAAATGTAGATCTTTATGATAGTGTAGAATGTAATCTATGAGAGATTGGGAAGGAATTGTGCCTTGTATTGCTGGAAATAAATTTTTTACCAATACTTAATTTTTCGTCCTCATAGATGTTCTTCAATATTACTAAATTGAGTATTTTGTAAAACAAAAAGTATTTTTATATTTTGTGCCACTAATAAAGTAGTCTCTTCTTCTACAAAGTTTTTTATTTCATAATAAGAGATTACTTGTAACTGGTGCAAAACTTTGGGTCTGCTTGACTTCACATAGAGAATCAATGTCATACTTAGTACATACCAGAGGAAAAATCAATGTTCTCTGTACCAATTTTACAAAGCTTACTAAGCAAAATTAGTTTTGTTTTTTCTGTCTACTCTATGAATTTTCCAATTTGGTGCAGTGGTAAAACTGGTGTGTTTGACTAGGTCTATTGGTGCTAGGCTCAGGCATGTGGTTCACTTATTTTATTAGTTGCACTCCGTTAAACTGGGTATATAACTGTAAAATTTAAAGCAGTTTCCCTAATATATAATTATTTTACATGCCTTATCTGCTAAATTAGGCTTAGTAAAAAATAGAAAAAAAACCATGTTATTACATTTTCCTATCATTACACCTAGTGGGTAGAGATAATAAAAAGCTTAAGAGAAACCTTTTTAGAATGTGAAAATGTATGTGTTCTAAGACGAAGTATATATAAAATAGGGAAATAAAACAAAAAATAAGTATAAAATGTATTAATTTTCACTTATACGAAATATTTGGCTTAATAAACAACAACAACAAATTAATTTATCCCATGAACTTTCTCATAGATTTCCCAACTCTGATCCCAAAACTGAGAAAGTCTTTGTTCCTGATTGGCGCAGAAATGTTTGAAATCGCGTAACATTTTCATTTGGAAATTTTCGTCACCGGTTGCTGGGAACTGCGACCACTTCCATTTTTTCGAAATCATATAGTTCCAGGACCACTGGAATCCCATCTGAGAGAAACAAAGGATATCAGTTAACATTGCATTAGCAATATGCGCAGTTTACATATTATCGCAACTGCGAGCAACAACCTTTGATCTATATTTTTTACTATTTTTAGGTTGATGTCTATTTTTGGAAACAGATAATTTTTTTAAATTAATATGTTGAAGCATTTTACAGTGAAAGTTATCCCTGAACGCAAATTATCGTAAGTATAATTGATTAGCAATTTCACGCACATAATTGTGGTGCCCGTGGGATTAGAAACAATGTAGGTATATAATGTTAATTTTGGGCAGCCTTCTATTGATGGAGTAATTATTAAAATCGAATTAATTTTTTTTTTATTTTATATTTACCCTGCGGCTGTTATCGTAGTCATCATTACTTTTGCTGCTGTCAGGATCGATGTGACGTGTAACATATTTCGTGTACGGACTAGGAACCGAATCAGGGTGGACTGGATATCTGTTAAAATAAATGTTAGATAAATTGAATTCTATACGTATACATATAGAGTTCATATTCTTTTGTAGCATAATACGGTCAAGGTTGTAGTAGATGCATGTAGCGTCATAGTATCGCTAAGAAAAGCTTCGGTAATTAAATATGTCACGGTTGGAATATGGTTTTCGTTTAAGGCCAATGCAATGAGTAATCTAAAAAGAGTAAAATGCAAAAGTCGAATCTAGTTTATATAACTAAACAAAAAAGGAACTGGTTTCTAAGCCTCTATTGTATAAGGTCAGTGGTGGTAGAGTCGAGTTTTATTTGACGTCAGTAAGAACAAGTAATTGTCAATGTTGAGAAATAAGTATGTGAATTTTGAATTTGAATATAATTTCAAAATTATATGTGTTTGAGTCATATGTAGGAGGAATGTAGAAAATATAATGTAATTACGTAAATAAAACATCAACATTGGTTACAGACACCACTAAAGACGAATCTACTTAACCCTTGTAAACAAAATTAATAAAAATTACTCAAATAAAAATAATTATGCCTTCATTGGTTTTTTTTCGTAGTAAGTACGTATTAGTTTGGAGTTTCTCTTCCATTACACTTAATGGAAAGTGACGATAAAAAAAATTATATTACCCTTTCATTCTTTTTATGTAAATGTATGCATGTCGTGTACACAAAAGTTAGTAGGGTAGTAAGCAAACAAGTTTTTAAATAAATTAGTGTTGACAAATCTTAGAACCAAATACAAATAAACCAATTCATTTAATTTCTATACAACATAACCTACATAAAAACTTCAAGGTTACCTTATAAATATTAGGACCCAGTGACGAATCCTTTGACAAAAAAAAAACGGTGAGTCTAATACAACTAACTGTAAAGGATAAACAGTTATTTTAGTATCACTGTGACTGACGTACCAGTTCCAGAAAAATCACAGTGATATATCACCGTGACTTTGTCACGTCGATCACTTGCACTATACTGTTCCTGAAACTATATGAATGTTGGCGTCTACTGAATCACTGTATTTAAAATATATTATCAATACGAACCGCGTAAATAGATGCAACGCGTTCAGTCAGATATTATAACATTATAATTATGGTACAAATAATTATTATCTATGCTTTTTTCAATAAAATAAGTGTTTTAGAAGTAAGTAGATATTTATAATACGTTATTTTAGTGTGCCACAAAAAAAATTAAATTAATCGCAAAACTATCTCAATATTTAAAAAAATACATTATACTATCAAAAATATATTTTCATGTTATATATATAAATATATTTAGTGTTAATTTCATATTAAAACCTTTGAAGTCTAAATATGTTTTACATCCATCTATTTTATTTTAGGTAAGTACTTGTGTTTATTTTTTCATTCTTTACTTGCTTACAATAATAATGATGTCTATAGATCTGACCGGTGAAAATGACCGTTGCTTCCTCTATCTCACTCGCACACAAGCCGACACGACGAGGACGGCCAAAGTTAGTCGAGCGAGAGTATCGCGTTCCGTTCGTTCGAATCGCGATTAATTTTTTCTGTCACGTTTTGCTGGTAAAGAGTGACTGAGTACGAGATTTGAAATGAAATATTTATTTCTCAACATTGACAATTACTTGTTCTTATTATGCATTCGATATTCGATACGCACTAAAGAACTCGGAACGACTGTTACTCAGGAACGTAGTTCCTTCGAAAAAAGTCACAGTGAAATCCATAGACCTCAGATCACAGTGATATTTTTACCGCGACGTTATTTATCAACCACCTCTAATGTAAAGTCCCGACTCGGGACTCCCGAGTTAACCTACACTTTTACAGAATTATGAATAAATTAAATCGCTTTGAAATTTAAATCGTGTATCTTTGCTTTAGAGCTGATTACTGCTTGCCGCAACTTTTTACCTTATGCAGTTTTAACTCCTCTGAGCGTTCAAGTTTTGACAGTTTTCACCGAGCAATATGTCATTTTGGCCGTGTTGTCAGGCTGCCGAGGAAATCAAGACTGGTATGATATTCACACCATTTTTGCCCGGACGCTTTTGAGCTCAGACCCGAAATCAATTTGTTTTTATGGACAAATCCAATTTAAGCATACGGCCAGCAATACAGGTAGGTATAAAAAACTAATTATTTGTATATGATAAATTACTAATGACCTATTATTTAAAATAAATAAAAAAGTGCACAGAGAGAAAACCATGAGAGTTAATTTTCTCACGAAGTGGCTTACCTTTAGCATTAAACCCCAAAAGTCTAATACTATTTAGAAAGCTAAATATATCTTTAAAGTAAGCCTTACCTGCTAACATTCAGAGGTTTATTATTCGGAATGGTCTGTGTCGTGGTCTGCTCCGGTTTCATGGTCATCGGTATCAAAATGAACATGTTTCCTGTGACATGCACGTACAGGTGGCCCACCCTAGCGGATTGCGAAGTTACTACCGTGCATTTGATAAAACCGAACTTTTGTACTATCGCCTCTTGGAATAGGAACAGTCTATCTACCCATGTGTTCTCTGGGAATCCTGCGTAAATTATAAAGGAAAATTATTTACTTGGAGTAGATTAGGTATATATATTTTTTAGGTCAAGAAAGATTTTTGTTAAGTTACGGAGAAAAAAATGGTTCATTTTATTCTGACAAATAAATATCTACATAATAAGTAAGTAATTAGCAGCTGACTGTTTAAAACTATTACTCAGGAGCTAAAAAAATTTAATAAGGGGTGTAGGTCGAATCCGAAAAATTAGAAATATTAGGTCTTTACCTATGAAATTGCCGTTTTTCACGAAATAAATGAAGCGTAATTATTTTATATATTTTTTATTTCTATTAATCAAAATAAACACCCATGCAATCAATGCATCTTTGCCAACGCATTGGTAGCTTATTGATGCCTTTCTTGAAGAAATCAGCTGGACGGGAGGCAACAAATTCTTCAAAGGCATTTTGTACTGCCTCTCGGGTATTGAATTTTTTTCCCGCCAAGAAGTTATCCAAATTCTGGAAAAAGTAGAAGTCTGTAGGCGCAAGGTCTGGTGAGTACGGCAGATGACGGAGAACTTCCAACCCCAACTCTTGTAGCTTGGAGACCGTCTGCTGTGCAGTATGAGGTCGCGCGTTGTCGTGCAGGAGCAGTGGAGCCGAACGATTGACCAAAGCTGGTTGGAGACGTGCGAGCTTCTCCATCATTGTGTTCAGTTCTTCACAGTACACATCTGCAGTAGTGCTTGCCCCGTTTGGCAAAAGCTGTGATGAATTACACCCGCGTTAGACCACCAAACAGTGACCATCACTTTTCTAGGGGTAAGTTTTCGTTTAGGGCATTGTTTGGGTGCTGAACCAGGGTCCAACCAACTTGCTGAGCGCTTACGATTGTCAAACAGGATCCATTTCTCGTCACAAGTAACAATGCGGTTCAGAATTCCTTCATTTGTATGCCTGCTGAGCAGTGCAAGGCACGTCTCCACGCGTACTTCGCGCTGGCGGTAATTGAGTTCGCGGGGTACCCATTTGTCAAGCTTTTTTACCTAGCCAATTTGACGCAAATGGACCAATATTGTTTTGATGCTAACGTCGAAAGCTGTTGCTAATTCAGCCGTGGATTGAGTTTCATCAGCTTCCACAATTGCCTTTAATTCGTCATTGTCGACCAAAGTTTTCGGACGACCACGGGGTTCATTTTTCAGGTCAAAATTTCCAGAACGGAAGCGGGTAAACCAATAACGGGTGGTGCGTTCGTTTGTAGTGTTCGCTCCGTAAACGTCGTTGATGTTGCGTGCCGCTTGTGCCGCTTTGCTGCCACGACGGTACTCATACTCCATAATTACTCGAATTTTTAACTTATCCATGATGACGAAAAATGTTCGAATGCTTTGAAAACAAAACACTAACTATTAAACAAATGACGATTTTAGAAAAAGAATTCCATGTTTGTCAAATAAAATTAATTTGAAATTAGAATTATCAGTCAAAAAAAAATATTTTCATTTGAAATGGCCAGTACGGTAAAACGGCAGTTTCATAGGTAAAGGCCTATTATTTCGTTGCAAAAAAATATAAACCTAGAAGCAAAATATATAATAACAAAATTCAAGTAATTCTAAGACGAGTGCACCACAGTTTGTTATTAATGGACAATATTTTGTGGTTTAAATTCCCATACAATAATTTATTACTTAAAAAATTACTTCGTTTCATTGCATTTCTTTATCAAGGTTAAGCGGTGTAAAGATCTTATGGTCGGGCTTTGTCCTGTAGCGGACGTCTTCCGTGCGAGAAAAAGACGTAAGGTGCTCCTTTTGTAGTCGCTTAGCGGTAAAACCTAGTATATCCTACTAATATTATAAATGTGAAAGTTTGTACGTTTTTTACTAAATTGTGCTAAAACGGCTGAACGGATTTGGACAAAATTTGGCCTACTGATAAGTTTATCCAAAACATTTAATAACTCAAGAAAAATAGCACTATTTCGAAGGGATACGCGAGCCAAGCCACGTGCATAACCTATTTTATACATAAAAGTTAACTGAAGCACAAAATCAATTTTTTCCTTTTGTTAACTTTGTTATTTTGGCAAAAGAAAACTTCGTCTGAATTGGATGGATAACTACATTCTATCAATTCTTTATTGGACTACAAGGAATACAACCAGTTTACAAACTGAACCACCGGTTCAATAGGTCTCTATCGAAAATTATAAAAATTAAACTAATATTAGAAACCCAGCAAGAATCACTATTTATCAGTTTATAAAACACCCTTCTGTGAGGGTGTCATGTTAACCTTAGGTTGAGTATTTCACCGATTGATCTTAAGTTTAATTTAAAATTAAAAAATCAAATGTCTTATGTAAATTAAGTTTTACATGTTTTATAAAATTACTTAATTATTCATATTCATTAAAAAAAATTAAGTACTTAGTTGGTAAAAACACATATGAAGTGGCCTTTTTCGCACTCATTTAATGTCGCCCTAATAATAAAAAACGTAATTCACACTCACCTTCGAACAGCGCCGTTTTGTTATTTATCAAGGGTTCAATATTCAGCGGTACGTATATCGGGCCTCTCAGTGGGTCAGACTTCAATGTATACGGCAAAGCGAGGGGGTCAGCTGGTATTGGCACCATTTGTAGACGACAGTTCTGCGCTTTCCTAGCCCAACCGAAAATCTAGAAAATAATAATAAAGTGTATCACTATATACACTACCTATTTCTTCTACCTATTTTTAAATATAATTATTTAAAGACATGTATAGTTAGTTCAACTCATTTGTGTGCGCGGCCATATGTGTAAATATGCAACTTAATTTTGTGTAGCAGCCGCCATCTTGTCAAACCGTGTTCACGTCGCTTTGATGTGCAAGTACAATCAGTACATTGTTGTCACGCACACACAGTTGCTGTAAATACAAGCTTAACGCACACATGGAGCCGCGCACACGAATGACTTGACTACTCTTATAATCTGAAACGTAAAAAAAGTTTTACGTTTCGCTGTATTATATTTTTAAATAAATTAGAAATCCTTACGAATACAATAATGTAACCCAAGGTATCAATTTGCCTATGGTACATAAAATAATGCACTACATTTTATTATAACTATCATAACCGACAAAAAAGTCCCAGAGGTCAGACGTCTTATTGTGACAACTATTATAATTGAGTCACAATAACTAATGTATGTTAAAAAAAATTCGGAGCTGCCGGTGAGGTGACTGCTACAAAACAAAAGGAATTGTTGTTATCTTCTATTTGTCGAAATGAATTTCTAATTTAGATTACTAATTTATCTTTTTATAATATCTTTCTCTCCGTGCGAAGCCGAGGCGGGTCGCTAGTTAGTTAATATTTACAGTAATATCCTGTTTGAAGGTATATAATTTCTTAAAAATTGTAATGCCTGAAAGTTCGCCGCAGGCTGTATCTCGTCTAGTAGACCTTATTTAAACGTTTTCTTTGGATCCCGGGAACAACTGCTAACGCTGGCCTAATCCTTAAATCTGGTAATATACTTCCGAAGCTATCGGAGTAATTTTTTATTCAGGTCGAGTTTAATCGTTAATACTTTCCTATCTAATATTATTATAATTAGAAGAAATGAAAAGGTCGTCAATGGCTTTACGCGATATTGAAACAGAAAAAAAACTGTTTTTGTATGAGGGACTAAACTGAATGTTAGAAAAGAGAATTTCCTTAATGTCTTAAAATGTGGATCATATAGCATCTTATCGTTTTTAGGTTTGGAATTTTGCTATGGTATCCGGTTTGCGACACTTCTTCACAACAGCATTGAGTTTAATTACTCGCCAGGCCTATAGCAGATCGTGTCAGTGACCGCCAAAGTCTGTCTCAGACACAATATTGCCACTACCTAACACTAACACGCACGGATCCGATCTAAAAGTGTCTGATGCCAGTCAATCCTGTCTTGCTAAGTCCATGCCTAGTTACCAGGTCAGCCACGATGTTGCCGCTAGCCACGGCCCACTGGATGCACATCTCATAGGCCTGGTCGGGTCTGTAGGTGGCCTGGTAGCGCGCATGCCCCCACTCGATTCTGTCACTTTTGTTGTTCACGTCGATGTCTAGGTGGGTGTTTTTGTATACTGCAAAAAAAAATTGTAAATAAAATCTTTGTATCAACTGTAAAAATGTCTGACTCTAAAAAAGGACGACCGTACGTTGGCCGGGGGGCAATGCATTCAGTTACATCGGTGTTCCTCCTGCATTTTTATATTAGTTTATTTTTTTTTGTGACAAAATTATCTTACACATTATTTTTGACATTTATGTGTAAATATTCTACTCTGACATAATTTTACATTGTTGTTTTTTGATGTTATCACACATTTTTTGACATTATATAGAAGATATTTTATTTAAAACTTGATTCTTTAAGTTTTATTTTTTTTTTGACCACAGATTTGGACATTGTATAGAATACTTTTTATTTAAAAGCAGATACAATAATTTTATTATATTTAGATTACATTTAATTTTGACATTATCACTATGATTTTGACATTGTACCTATAGATTATTTTTAGTTAAAATTTGTTTGAATAATAATTTAAAAAAATTGTCATCAGAGTTGAGGCAGTGGCCGAAGCTAATACTAACCCATCACCACTTTATTCAGGAATATTATAATTCTATTAAAAAATTATTGGTCAACATATAGATGCAGCGAAGTTTAAAGATATGTCCACTTTAAATCGTATTTTCACGCGGTATCACCCGCATCTCCTGGGACTTATTGTAATGGAATAATAAAAATGTCACAAACTTACATTCACTGTCCATACTCATATAATCTGTATCGATATTGTCACACAAAAAGGCTGGTATTCCGGTTTCCTCCACTTGCGGCGATCGACCACTGATATCGATGGCGGCCATGTTGATCTCGACGGGTAACAACGGCGACCTCGGCCCAAGCACCTCGACTTCCATCCATTCGTTTTCGAAGCTTCGAAGGTCACCCAGGGGTCTTACGTAGTCGGTCAGTTCTTGAAATTGTGAGGTTTTAGGTTATTTTGTTGTTATAGATGGGTTAAAAGGTACTTGTCGAATTTAAGATACTTCAATTAGGTACCTGCTGAATTAAAGAATTACTAGACAAATTATAAGCGTCATATGAAATCTTTCTCTTGATAGTTAAGTGGAATTTTATGCAAATTGTACTCTAACCTAAATTATAAATTTTTTTTATTGGGCAAAATGTTTTTCTTGCTTGCAAACTGCATGTTGATTCAAATTTCGTGCTTATCTGTTTTTCAATTATATAAGTTGAATATGTATATATCGAACTATACATTTATATATACATAACTATACATGAACTATATATACTATCAATAAAGCAGTTTAACAGTAAAAACTAGCGTACTTGTCATTATTAAGGTTTACCTTTATCCTTCTTCTGCGGTAGAATGTGATACATGTAATATCCAACCACAAAACGAGTTGCCTCCTTGTAGTCCCCGGAAGCATGACAAATCATCTTTTCTTGTAATAATTTCTGAAATAAAACATATTTCGGAAGAATTTTTTTAATTATAAGTATACATTGAGTCGATATAAATAGACTACAATTTTCACTCATGTAGTTGCAAGTCTCATGAGTTTTATAAGTTAGGTAGAATTATTTCATGCAATTACTCCGTAAATATAAGAGTTTGTAACTTTCGTCGTATCCGGCAAACTAGCTCGTGACCCACCTGATCGATATTAGAAATCGAAGATAATCAGTTAATAATAGTTTCTTGACACTCGACACATGGCCCCACTTAACATTTACACCCTTTTGAAGCATAGACTTTGACAACATTTTCAAACTTTAGCAGTTGAAAACTATTTCGATAAATATCGTTGAAAACGCAAAAAAAATTTTTTCAGGATTCTTCCGTTGCTAAATTTTGCAGAAAATAGTAAAAGCTCAAAAATATTCCGATGGCGTCACACCGCGGGTTTAATAAATTTTTTACCTTTAGTGAAAACAAGTAAAAGACTGTGAAATTAGTTGCAAAAAAGTCCATTTAAGTATTGACTATGGAATACTTCATTATATAATATTTATTTATTTGTATATGTTCAATCGATTAACCATGGAGAGCCAATTAAAGGTTCCCGCGTTTAAAAATAACTTACAAAAACTACGTAGCGTATACTAAAAAGCTAGACAAGTTTACAATTCATCTTAAATAAATAGGTAATTACACAATTTTAAAATTATCATTAAAAATCCCCAAACTGAGCCGAAAATTATTATGAGTTATTTATAAAAATATATATTTATACAGTGAAAAAAATACGAACCCGGATTTAAATATTGCTTCTGACAGTGACTGTCAAAAAGTCTATTTTTATACTAGGCAAATGGGTATTGTTTCGTACCTTCCGGTGAAAATATTACATAAAAATTAAATATAAAAAAACGTACAAATTTCACAAAAAATGCGGGTCCTCCAAGTTAGTGATATCTCTTCGAAACTCAAATAAAATACATACTCATTTTTTAATGTTGTAAATTATGGTAATCAGATTAATCCTCACCTCCATAACAGCAACTGCCTTCTCGTAGGTCATCTGTTCCATGTTACTCTGCAGCCAATGTATGGCGTAGATGGAGACGAACGTGTGCGAGGGGAGACTGACAGTTTGCTGCAGGAACCCTACGCCGAGGCTCGGGTGGCGCATGCGCTCGACTATGTCAGATAGCGTCGCGTTGGATTTCAACTTTGGTTCAGGTGGACTGTAATTTAGGTAACGTGTATATGTTAAAGATATTACAAATATAAATAGGCCAACATTACCACTAAAACCAAGCTTTCTAATAATATGCAGATGAAGGGATATGATTATAATTTTTAGTATTTAGAAAGAGGTTAGTGTTCTTGATGAAGTTGTTTCCTCTGAGAGCTCGTTACTGTAACTTCATCTTAGTTATAAACAAGTTATTTGTATATGTAGGCACGAATTTGTACATCTGCGACTTTCAGGATAAAGGATTAATGCCTTTTAAACCTCTGAACCGATTTTCGTCTTAAAACAGAAAAATCACTCATCAAATTCGGTCTATTCGTGAAGGAGACACGACGACGCAGACAGACGCACAGATAAAACAACACAACTCTTTTTGCGTCGTGGTTAAAAAAACGTATAAAAACAGTTATTCATTAGATTTTTTTTTCTGTATAATTCTATTTAACTTACGGCTCTTCAAATGTTTCATCGACCTCGCCCACTAGTGATTGCTGTCTTTCCGCCTTCGCCGCTGCCCTAAAATATTTTACAAACAAAATTAATATTAATTTTATTATAACTTTTTCGATTCTTGCATGCCTTAGCAAAAGCCAGTCAATCGGAAATATTAGGTATGAAAAATAAAAATGATAAGCATATTAAAGGTATGAAATGAATTAGCGCTCTAAAGAGTTAGCGAGTATTTATCCCGTGTCGATTAATAAATGTTATTGTCTGGTGTTTTGCAACTTAAAAACAAAACGGTATTAAATTTTTATTGCGTTTCTAAATGAGAAGTGAAGGCAACATATTTTTGAGCTTTCTAGTCTTCTGAGGGACACTGCTTTAGCATTAGGGTCTAGCAGTTGATTCCTTCATTTTATTCATTTTATTTAGGTCAAATGTACCATACATAGAACGCTAATTGTTTGTCACCATTTTATCACAGAACACAAAAACTTTTGAACCACATTTTACGTGCAGAATTTTTTTCGTTGATCATGTATAAATAAATAAATATTTCTATCAATCACACCACATTATCTAGCCCAAATTAAGTATCATAAGAACTTGTGTTATGGATACTAGATAACGGATAAATAAACTTAAGAAATATATAAACACACATAGATTTTTTAAATATATAAATATTAGAAATAATCTTAAATAAATACACATACACATCCATGACTAGAGAGCAAATATAATATAATATCTGCTCCTACCAGGATTCGAACCCGGGACTTCTGGCATGGAAGGCAAGGCTACTTACCTCCACACCAAACAGGCCGTCATATTAGGTATAAATGCAAGAAGGGTAAATGAAAAAATATTACTTTATTATATGATTGAAAGAATAACCAGTGTCTAACAAAAGATTAAACATTTATCTATTGTAGGAACTTATAACTTCTCCTGAATGCTTTTGATGTGCAATCGACTCAAAAAGAGTACCTTTATTAATCTACAGGATAAATACTCGCTGTTGGAAAGGGAAATGGGGTCAAGACATAGTACTTACTTGCTGTTTTGACAAGGATTATGTGTCTTAGTAGGTGAAACTTGCTGTAATGAATATTCAGAAGGGATAAGAATACAAGCAACCGACAGAATAGGCGCACCATTCCATGATCTCATAAGATATGCAAAACAAATATAATATCAATGAACAATTACAATAATTAAAAAGGGGATCTGAAAATAAAATCGGTAATGAGTTATAAAGATTAATTAAATAACAAATTGTTATTCCTTGATTTTGAAAATCAATCAAATAATTATGAAAACAAAAGTCTTAAGAAAGCATTTCAAAACTTCGATTCGGATATAAAAGTATTTATTCAATACTTTGATATTTTATGGAAAGTAGATAACTTATTATTATTAGCTTTCATCGTTATCAATAAATTCATAAGTTAAAAGTAATATAAAACTTAAAGACGTGAAGATTTAGTGTAATGGTGAGGCGACATTAAAGCGAAGCGAGGCAAGGAAGAAACATAATATGCAGATAAGATTGTAGTGCTGTTGCAGAAGCCATTCACTCATGCGCAGCTGGCCCACGATTATACAGAAATCAATAAGTAAAGATTAAGATCACATTTTATAACGTGAATTCTCTAAAGGTACTTATATAGGAAAAATATAAATTTGAGCTTATTTTAGTTCTGGGAATAGTTACAGCAATATTAATCTTTACTGACCGATCGAGAGAAAACGTTTTGCTTCAAAATCCTGCTAGGCGATTTTTATATATGTAATAAAGATTATTTTCCCGTCAGTGACAAAAACCTACGCAAATTTTGAACATGTATTTTGAAATTACCGCAAAAAAGTAAACAACAAAAAACTGTTATATAAAAAACGAATATATCTCAGCCAACCATTACTTTAACACAATTAGTGTCTATTGACAGTAAATTTAAAATTTTACTTCTAACTGGAACCACGTCAACTGGATCACAAATCAAAACGCCATCTCCGCATTCACGTAGATTTGGTACTGACATGGCTTCAATCCTTAGCCTAGGTCGGTCCGGGAGCCGCGTGCTCCCCACTCGCTCCCTGAACGGAGAGCCCGTCACACCGCCCTGTCGCCACACATCGAGTTAAATACAGATATGATTGACTTTCAAACAAGCAACGCGCGCCAATCAGGTGCCAGGAATTTTTGACCAATGAGAATACAAGTTTCTATTGACAAGCTTTTGTAACCAGCCCCTTTTGACAGTTCATTGAAACAACTAAAAATATTAAAGCAGGTCATTTCATGGCAAATCAATTCAACTCTTAGGCTTATTTATTTCACGACCCTTCGAAACTGTCCAATCGGACTATTAGAATGAGTATATAAGAACCAATTGTGCGCGTTACTTACTGGTCATACATAACATTTATGATACATAAAAATTTTAACTACAAGTTACATACAACAACTACGCATAAAAGTAAATGAAGCGTAACACTACCAAGTGCATCCGTGCATCGATAAAGCAAATTTGTAACAAGCGGTGCACAATGTCACACTATGCGTGTGTTTACTTTACTCTACCATAAACTATATACGTAAATAAAATGAAGAAGGTTTTTTTTGAATATCCTATAAAACACAATTTAAAGTTGTTTTTGAACAGCGCTAATTCAAAATAATCAGATTGGTAAAAGTTTCGATAAAAATCATTACGGGATTAGTGGTTATTAAAATAAAGTATGTTAGAACTATTAAATAGAGCGCAAATTAATTTTGAAAACAGTTTTATTTAAAAAAAATACAGCACAACTTAACAATGTAACTCGATAAAATGCACAATTTCAAATTTTTTTGTTTAGTTTTAAACTAATTATCATAGTCCTTAAATATTACCTGTTTACGATAAGTAAAACATTTTATGTACTTACATTTTAAACAAAAGTTTATTTATTTAGTCTCTTGGGATCATTATTTTAGATTAATTCTACAGTCAGGTCCAAAGAAAAGATAAGGTAAAACAGTAAACAATAAACGTGCTTCTTAAAACGATTTTTACTTTATGTCAACCTAAATGAGTATGATATGGTTCATTCATTCAACAACTCACTCAAAATCATTCTACGTCTATATATATAAAATATTCTACGGTTTAAAACTAATCATGAAAATAACGGTGGCATTTTTAAGTCGGTTGGGTAAGTTTTATTTTTACATGCAGTCTTATATTTTCACTACTTTAATTCTTCTGGTTATTATCTCTTACAAAGATAAGATACTAAATATTGGAGAAAGAGTTCTTAAAATTAAATCGAATTGCCAAAAACGATCGATTTATAGAGATGTATTTACCTACTTTTTTGAAAACTAAAAAAATAAGCCTACTTTTACGGTCTACGTGGCATAGCGAAGAACTCGAACTGCTTTAGCTGTACATTCTAGTGCTTGCTTGATTAGTATGTATTCCATTTAATCCATTTAAATAAATTTATATCATTCAAAAGGCTTCACAATTAAATAGCATAATACCATTTGCGCATGTGTAGCATCATATCAAACTTTTTTGCATATATTTGTAAAGATTGACGAAAGCGAGAGTATATCTCATTAATATTATACATATACAACTTTCATGCTTGACTCCCGTAATAATGCATCACAAGTTAACAAGTGTTAACACAAATCTGGACAAATTTACCTAGATTACAACCATTTAAAACGATCTCTTAAATACCCCTATTCGAAAGTTAAACGCATTCATGCTTGACGTCGTGACACTTTTGCTAGTTCCCCTATTGATCAATCGTATCAATCACTCTAAGACAGATGATGATGAATGAGAGAGAAGGCCCCTATAATCTGAAGGTGTTATACCTGAGAGTTCTTGCCAAGGATGGAAGTGGAGTGTCGTCGTCTGGTCAGCGAAGACTCCGCCGCGGGCTGCGGCGCGCCGGCGATCTGAAGGACCGACATTCATACGTGCCTTCCGTTTTTTATATATATATAGGGTACTTTATGTACGCTATACTGTTGTGAACGAGGTATATTGGGATTAGGTTCTTTTAGTGTAATTTTGAAATGTAGTTGAGGATTTTAGATAGTTAAAACAGAAGATGAATAAGTAAATAATGGAATTTAAAGACGCATATATTTAAACGTTTATAATTTAAAATATTGAACGGAATCGTAGTGCTAAAATGGAAAGAACTGGGTAAGGAAAACTAAAATAAGCGATAATTGGATTGATTTTGGCTAATATCAATATACCTTGTCAGGAGTCTATCTTTTTACAAATTAAATTTTTATAAATTATTATCGCCTATTATGTCGCCGTCATCCAACCGGACACCCTAAATAAATACATCAGAGAGTCCGAATCTAGAGGCATTATTAGACACTTTATAAACAAGAACCACATCAATAAACTGTATTGAGTGACTGGTCAAATAATACTAAACCTAATTCTAAGTTAACAAGATACATAATCGATATATCACGTCTAGGTTGTGCTTAGTTCACTGTTAATTTCACATGCAAGGGACCCAAACAAGAAATCAAATTATTGATAGCAAATAAAAATTAAAGTGACAATCATGCAATGTACAACACTTATTTCATATCTGGTGAACATCAAATGAAAACAATTCACAAAAAATATAGTACGCTACAATGATCACAGTCTTAAACAGGGTTTCATTTCTAAACAATTTTTCGTGTTTGAGTGTCCAATTAATTTTAGTTGTTAATTATTTGTAGTAAACGTTATTAAGTTAAACTTCCAGGCCAAGAGGTCATTATAATTGTGCTTTGATCATGCAGTGCAATATGGAAACTACAAACATACAGTCAAATGCATTTTATATACATGACTAAATACTTTTCAAACTTCTAAGCATCAAGATTGTTTGATATAGTATATTACTACTTTTGAGGGGCGGATATATTTGGAGTATTACTTACCCGTTGTTTGTTTGGTCTTTTGACCTTGTTAAAGTAAAGTTCTGTCATTTTGAGGAATCCTTCTGTTTGCTGTTCTATGTCTTGCTTCGTGGGGGTCGTGTAGATATCACAGTGTACGCATTCCGTTTCCAGAATTTGTTTCGTGGCTGGATTGTACAATGGTAAGAGCAGTGTACGGAAACGCCAGAACTTGTAAGCCTGAAGAGAGGTGTAACATTTAATCCTGTTACAATATTTTGCAAATATTTATTTTTTATTTATCCGTGACATTATAAACTAACTAGGCAAATAAAATTATAAGAAAATATCATCTGGTTTAAAATTGTTTCAAATTTAGAATTTACATAAACATGTTGATAGAAAATGTGAAGTGTTTAAAACAAAACACATTTCTCATCACGCAAACGTTAGTCCCCTTCTATATCCCTCTAATATATCTACTATTTCAGGCCTTCACAAATTAACAAACAAAACTATTCAATACTATGAACTAGCACCAAAAAAGTTTTCACCAATTTCCTTAAAGCATAGGAGAACGATTCAAGGTCAACTTAATTTGTACAATATTTGACATAATCAATTTGACTGTACTTCTTTAACAAACAGTATATGCAGTACCAAGTGAAGACCAAGTAAATCACAGCGCATTCGGGAAACCTACCAACACTTTTATTTATTTCATCACTTATCACTTTTTTTATTTGTGCCAAAGTTTTGGCGTACCAACGCGGGGGAACGCTACCCCATTAACAGAATAATGAAAAATCACAACGAAATGTTTTGTAAAATTCATGTAATTGATCTCAAAAAACTACAATATAAGAAATGTATAACAACTATATTGTCAACAATAAGTACCTCAGATGTGATAGGATGAATTGTATTATTTATTTTGTTTCGATAATTTCTTATTTGAGTCAACTTAACTTATATGTGGATAATGGTGCTGGTTACAAGGTTATTCTTATTTTGTGTTCATATTTATGAGCTAATCTGTTCTGTGTAACTGTTTTTTTTTAAATCCCAAATAAAGTAAAATAAAATACTCTGGTAATTTAGTATGGTTATTATTAACCATCGACTTTTTACCAAAAAGTCGAAATGTAGAAGTATTTTTTGTTATACGTGTCCGAAATAAATGACGATCGTCTAGTTGAATAATTCGTTGTCTAAACTGAAATAATAGTAGCACAATATGAAGACTATTATAATAATAAAGGTCCCGACAAACACCACTGTATGGCCCCAAAGTAAGTAGCGCTTGTGTCATACACAGCCTGGGGCGGAGCCCAGTAAAAAACATACATATATTAGGTCTTTACCTATGAAATTGCCGTTTTTAACGAAATAAATGAAAGGTAATTTTTTAAATATTTTTTATTTCTATTAATCAAAATAATCACCCATGCAATCAATGCATCTTTGCCAACGCATTGGTAGCTTATTGATGCCTTTCATGAAGAAATCAGCTGGACGGGAGGCAACAAATTCTTCAAAGGCATTTTGTACTGCCTCTCGGGTATTGAATTTTTTTCCCGCCAAGAAGTTATCCAAATTCTGGAAAAAGTAGAAGTCTGTAGGCGCAAGGCCTGGTGAGTACGGCGGATGACGGAGAACTTCCAACCCCAACTCTTGTAGCTTGGAGACCGTCTGCTGTGCAGTATGAGGTCGCGCGTTGTCGTGCAGGAGCAGTGGAGCCGAACGATTGACCAAAGCTGGTTGGAGACGTGCGAGCTTCTCCATCATTGTGTTCAGTTCTTCACAGTACACATCTGCAGTAATGCTTGTCCCGTTTGGCAAGAAGCTGTGATGAATTGCACCCGCGTTAGACCACCAAACAGTGACCATCACTTTTCTAGGGGTAAGTTTTCGTTTAGGGCATTGTTTGGGTGCTGAACCAGGGTCCAACCAACTTGCTGAGCGCTTACGATTGTCAAACAGGATCCATTTCTCGTCACAAGTAACAATGCGGTTCAGAATTCCTTCATTTGTATGCCTGCTGAGCAGTGCATGGCACGTCTCCACGCGTACTTCGCGCTGGCGGTCATTGAGTTCGTGGGGTACCCATTTGTCAAGCTTTTTTACCTTGCCAATTTGATGCAAATGGACCAATATTGTTTTGATGCTAACGTCGAAAGCTGCTGCTAATTCAGCCGTGGATTGAGTTTCATCAGCTTCCACAATTGCCTTTAATTCGTCATTGTCGACCAAAGTTTTCGGACGACCACGGGGTTCATTTTTCAGGTCAAAATTTCCAGAACGGAAGCGGGTAAACCAATAACGGGTGGTGTGTTCGTTTGCAGTGTTCGCTCCGTAAACGTCGTTGATGTTGCGTGCCGCTTGTGCCGCTTTGCTGCCACGACGGTACTCATACTCCATAATTACTCGAATTTTTAACTTATCCATGATGACGAAAAATGTTCGAATGCGTTGAAAACAAAACACTAACTATTAAACAAATGACGATTTTAGAAAAAGAATTCCATGTTTGTCAAATAAAATTAATTTGAAATTAGAAATATCAGTCAAAAAAAAATATATTTTCATTTGAAATGCCCAGTACGGCAAAACGGCAGTTTCATAGGTAAAGACCTATTATATCAATATAAATCACAATGACCCAATAACAAACATCTGTGTATCTCACACAAATAATGCCCCGACCAGGACTCGAACCTGGGACCTCTGGTGTATGAGGCAAGGCTACTATCCACTACGCCACCGGCCGTCTATTAATAAAATTTCCGTTCAAATTAATTTACTTTAAAAAACGAACCAAGTTATGCTTACATCGACTAGAGCAAACTCCGTATCTCCTCGGGTACAAATGTAATGGTCCATATAATTCCAATTGTAGTTTTCCAGCTTTTCTGTTGTGAAGGAAACTCGTACGTATTCGTAGGTGTCGTGGTTCGGAGCGTGGAAGCGGTATCGGTAGTGGATGTTGAATGGAGGATATGGGTGTCTAAAAATAAATAAATTAATCAAAGTCTGTTAGCTGAGACAATGCATTTTCAGAGTGCTAGGTTATTTCTGTCCACTAAACAAAGTTTAAAAATAATGGACTTTATTCAGTTGTCAAGAACTTACCAACCTATCAAGAATACATTTATTCGGCGGTGGGACTGTTTGGGAATTGTATTAATGTTTTAGATCAAGAACTTTTATAGGGCGGTTCTTATGATGCGGTTGTATTTCGGTTAAAGGGGAGGACCAGCATGTGAAATTACTGAAATAAAATCCATTACAACTGAGACCAACAGTCTGCAACGTATCATTAATCAATATTTAAAATGATCTTCAATTCGAGACATTTTACAAGTCATTTTGAAGAATATATTTTTAAAAAATTTCTGAAAGAATGATGTGTTTTGGGAAAACAATTTGATTTCTGTGCAGTATTTAGTTTTGAATCAATTTTTAAAGAAATTCGTATAGTGACAAGGAATAGTTAACATTTAAACTAAAAGGAATTATGCTTAAAGGAATGAACAACTCTACAATTCTCTTTGGATACTTCATGACAAAATGTTTATTGAAAACATACACATGACAGTTTAACCAAAAATAAATTAGAAAATGATGATACTTTATGACATCAGAGGTTGATTGAGAGTCAAGTTCTTTTACGCATTTACACTAAAATAAGCTTAACTGCTTTTACCTGCCATCTGTACTAACAAAATATATTATAATAAAGAAATATCTCGAAATGGTTATTTTATTAGCATAAGTTTTTTTTTTCTTTACCGACCGAATTTAACACCTACTACATAAATAGCGCAGATGCCATTTTGCAACGGGATCTCGATTGAAGATTATGAGGAAGTCAAAACAATTGTATAAGATATTAGTAAACTGATGTCTAACGGTCGACAGAAGCATGCAGGCGTGTGACATTCCAAATCCTCCTAGCCAAGCACACTAATACTCACAAAAATAAGATGACCGTATTTTTTGGATAACCAAACTGTGCATTTACTTTATTTTGCCAACACTTTCAAGTCCATTCTAAGCACAAGTTCAACTTACCTTGGTCTATATCTCGTTACAGTAATGGTAGAACCGACCAAAGTCAGCTTATGGAAAATTCTCCCAATAGACAATAGATATCGTTTCGTCGGCGCAGAGTTCGCTGGTTTACTCGTCTGTGGCGCCACTTTCGAAGGGGGCGGGGTCGAGTTCGTAGCGCAAAGAGATTCTATAGCTTCGTTCTCGCTTATACCTACTATTAGTTGAAAGCCCTGAAAGAGAAAAATATAGAGGCTGTTTTCTTTCATAATATTTTGTGGAAGATTTATGAACTTATTATACAGTGTGGATACCACTCATGGGCAAAAAATGAAACCACAAGTAATAATAGTCCACAGAAGTATAACTCAATCGAATATTACACGAAAAACCGCAAATTAAACAACTTTCATTTTCAAACAAAATAAATAGCAAAATAAATGCAGTATCAGTATAACACTCTGTTTGACGACGCACCTTAGCCTCAGCAGAAGAGTGGCAACGATGTACACGCATGGCGCGATAGGCAGCACGGCGCCGCCATCTTGGATTGTTGTTTTACGGTTTGCGACGTAATGAGAAAAAATCACTTACTTTCATTTTTTAACCGTGCTTTTTTATTTCGTCACGATTTAACTGAACTGAAAATAAACCCAATCATGGCGCACTATCCTATATTGTAGGACAGGTGCGAGTTGCGCCAAATCTCTCCCGATACATACGTAAAGTTAACACTGCATTCTGGCGACATTCAACATACATTAAAATCATGTATGTATACTTTGCAGCACTGTAAAAATGCTGTTGTTGTCGCGGTATTTTGTTAAAAAAAACACACACACACAAAAGTCAAGTACCTAGTGTCAATGTCACCATAACAAATAAATACTGAATAAATTAAACTACCTAACCTAACCACAGTTTACAATAATCACTGCACAATGCGCGAGCGCGAGTATCAAAAATCTCTGCAGTAGGCACATACATGCGCAGCGGCCCGGAAGTCTAGCGGTGAACTGACGAGTGACGAAACATAACTTCCCAGTTGGCAAAAAACATAAGTCATAAATAAGGCAAAAGGTGCAATGTCGGTATTGAATACTTATTTACAAGAAAAGGAACTATGATAATCATCAATGCACTAAAATAAGCGTATTTTTGCATTATTAGAGTTTTTATTATTATTGTTATTAACAATTAACAAATTATTTCAAGGAATGGACTATGTACCTATTATAATAAATGTTTATTTTTTGTTTTTACGATTGAATTTATGAATTTTAACAGGAGCGATTCGACTCGTCCCGTCTAGGCGTAACACGTAAAAACAATTCATAAGATTTTACTGTCTACTTCTTTATTTATTTTATCTCTAACTACACTTAATAATTTTTAATCAGAACGCTTTTAAGTACCGTTATGATAATTTTAAAACACTATGTACTAAGTGATTAAAGCAAAAACATTATAAACATAATCTCGGATCATTTTCTCTTTCAACTTATTTATTAACCGATTATTATTCTCTTTACAAAACAGTGGTAACTAACTGATTATAACATGCTATCTTACATACAACTTTAGAAAACAAGTTTGGCGGGTTTTTGTCATTTTTCTCAAAAATATGATTTTGCACTTAGCATCCTTTTACGGTAGGACGGCAGAACAGGTGTGTCCACCCTGCACGCACCCCGCTCGGGGGAATTCCCGCGCTCGGCAAATAACGCACTACGTGGCAACGTCGCATTTCTCCAACTAAGTACTAAATAATGTTAATTCAAGTTCATTGACTCATTGACCTAGTGTAGCAAATCTACAGAGTGTGTCTCTACGAATTTGCTCAAAATTAAAACTCTGGTTTTTGACCTAATTACTGGACCGATTTCTTTCATTTTTTGTATACTGTTAGAAAAGGCGATAACAAGTATGAGGTTTCATTTATTGCCCATAAGTGGTATCCATACTGTATATATAATAATAACGAAAATGGTGGTACAATAGAATTTTTCGATATAAAATGTAGCATTGAGACTTTTTTAAAAGCATGGTATAATAAATTAATGATTATTTTGTACAAATAATTTTAATAAAATCTGTTATATCGTTCAAAGTTTTTTTTCACAGTACTAGCTGACAAGCGATGTGCAATTGAGACTACTAAGATGAATGCCCCGAGTAAAATTTGACTTAAAACATGAATTCTGACAGACACACTATTTTAGTATACCACAAGCTTACCTGTGCCAATCTCTGAGAAACCAACTCCTGAAACACCTCAGCTGTTGTGAGTGGTTCTTTATAAATAGCTCTTTTCTGTGCAAAGTCCGCGTTAACGTCATCCGGTAGTAGATTATAATCCGACACGAGATAATCATTCTGCAACGACCGTTTGTCCGGGAAATAATCTGTAGTTATCGGCAAACACGCCGGTATCGTAAGAGACTTCCAATCGACACCTATTACAAGAAAAGAGGTGTAAATTGATGAAAAAGGGCATGGATATTAGTTATTATTAATGAAAGCTAGGGTAGATTTTTCAATTAGTTACAGATAATTAACATAATCCCAATTATATTTCAATATATATATTCTCAAAAATACGTGTCAAAACAATTTACAATGATTATAATATCGTTATGGGTTTAAATGTAACTTTAAAGAATAAATTTAAAGTACATAAAAGTACTATCCTACAGAAGCAATACTCTCCGCCCCCCACCGGAATCCCTCACCTTACCCCGCGGATCGCACTGAGTTCGTAAGTTCTGACAGGCTGTCAAAGCTGACGCGTTACACACTGGGACGCTTTGCATTAAAACTGGACATCGCATAATATTATTAAACACTGATGTATTAATTATGTCAATCGAAAGAGCTCATCAATGAGGTGTATTTTTAAACGAATAGCTTACGAGCAATCGTGCTATAAGAGTTACTTTCTATTAATATTAATCCAACATCGTCAGGTTTATCGTTGACTGACATTGTAAATATCAGTAAATATATGCTATCGTACAGATTAACTATCGTTTGATGTAATAATTATGTGCCAAAATAATAACTACTATTATTATTTGTTGAATTATTTCGTTTTCTTCATTTTCTTGGAGCTTGTGGGTTGGACTGGTACATGCTTAGAAATGTAGGGAAAATAAAAAGAAATATTTTCAAATTAAATCAGCTCAAAATTATTTTCGTTTCGTACGACTATTTCATCACTATTTACTATTTTACTTCAAACTGAAACTCGTAGGCGTTCCGGAGAAATCTGAAGTTTTAAATGTTTACGCCATAATTTTCACCTTTATATTTCTGGAATCTTTTATCGACTATTTCTGAGATTTAGCATGTCGTTATCACTATTTCATGACTATTTTTTGGAACCTAAACCAAGTTGATAGACCTTACCGTTTGCTTGCACGAGAGGTGAGGATTACAGCTTCACGTTCAAGCCATAAGCCTCCCCAATCTACATGCTATAACGCCGAAACTATAATACGTCTATGTTTTTACATGTATGACTATTCATCAATATATCATGACTATTTTTAGCATTGTCAAAATTCATTTTCATCACGATTTCAAATGTGAGGATTATAGCTTGAAGAACACAAAACTGGGACGTTTGGAACGCCATTTTATTTTGATACCTTTGTATTTGAGCTGTATTTTTAATTAATAAATTTAGATATTTTAACATTCTTTAAATTTAAACTGTGGAGGAAATAAAAGTAGTTGTTTTGGCATTACCAAATTATTATATATATAAGATTTTGTGATACATGTGGGAGCCGCTAAACGGCGATTTTATATTGTATAAGCTGTCATTTCCATTTTTAATATTTGGTTGTTGTTTCTAACGTTTACGAATTATGTTTTTGTAATGATATGTCTTAGCAGGCTCCTTCCTATAACTCTGTTAATACAGAAGTTCTATCAGCCATAATTTTTGCTTTTTGGTGTGATTTTGCTTTTGTTTTATTATTTTCTTACGTATTAAAATTGATGTAAAAACATTTGGACGGTGGGTCCAATACGAAATTGACGTAGAAAGTGTCTGGACCCACTGACCTAAAGAATTTTGAATAAATTAGATCACTTGAAATGTATTGTTGCTCGCAATAATGGCTAACCTTACGTAGCTGCAACTCAGAAGTTGACTAATCACCTTATGCAGCTTCGAATACTTGGAGCATTCAAGTTTTGAACAGTTTTCACCAAGCAGTCATTTTGAACTTGTCAGACGAGCAAATTAAGACTGGTACGATACTCATACCATTTTTGCATTGTCATTCCATTTTTGCTCGGAAACTATTGAACCCAGACCCGAAGTCTTTAAGATTTATATTACTTTATTTTCGTATTTTTCTTTAACACTACGAGAAACTCGGTAGTGTATAATAAATTTACCATTTCCATTTATAAGAATATAAATTTACCTTAAACTTGGCTTAAATAACAATGACCATAAATAAGTCCTAAAGCCAAACGCTGAACGAACGAAACAGCAGGAATTCATTTGGACACTTCTTCGGTCTCTTATGGTGAGCTTTATTCTCTAGAGTGTCGAGTTCCCGAAACTTATTAGTTATACTAGCAGAAAATAAAGAATCATATCATGTCGTCTATAGAAGTATATCTTCAAATACTCTCGTCAATAACGATATATAATTTAAGATTTTTAAATTACAATTCAGTTCAGTATACAAAAGCCATTGTATGATAGTTGGATTGGTGAGATGTTATTGTAAATAATATAGTTATTAATGATTTTCAGGTTATCTTATAGCCAAATTTACAGTTTGGTTTTTAGAGGAATTATTTTATAATGTTTCTTTTGCTTTTTGTGAACTCTATCGATTCATAAAAACCAAGAAAGTTTTTTGAATAAATTATACTAAATCCTGTTTTAGTACAAAACTTTTCACTGTGCATTCTAAATTGGTTGATCACTCGCACATTTACACTCGTGCTTACCCGCTTAATTTCTTCAGTAGTGGTAGTCGGTAACGGGTTTGAGTGCGAATTATGAATTGTCAGGGGCGTGCTTAGCTTAAACTTTAATACTAATTACTTCTAATTCTACTGATTTACGAATTGCATGATTAATGGTGTGTGCCCATTTTTATTACGTGTCAATTATCTAGTTGTACATAATGTACAATTATAAATTGCCTTATAGACCCAAAACCGGAACATTTGTAATAAACTTAAGCTTATGCAACATGCCAGTTTGTGAAAACATGCAAAATGATCTTAATTTTTGACTATATTTCGAAACACGTTGATGAAATATATTAAGAGATAAATATAGTATTACCAGATAATTTAGGAAAAGTGAAAATGCCTTAATTGATTCACCCAGAATTAAATATAACTTAGCCCTGCCAATACTATATTTGGTTCCTAAGCTACAAAATTCTAAAAGCAGTTATTGACAATATATATTTCCCATTAAAAACACATATTTATAATAAATATCGATTAAATATGAGAAGCTGTAGTTACGATGCAGAGTGAATGTTTGAAAATATCAAACCTATGGCTTTGTTTGCTTTTGTCCCCCGGTGGTAAGTTCGTTTCGAAGATTTCATGAAAAATTAAAAATTAAATGAACATTAAATAAATGGCCTGAAATGTTAAGATGGGTATTCAAATGTGTCTGAACTTTTCCATGTGACCATGATATGATAGTGAGTCAATTTTTCTTATGAAGTCTGTGGCGACAGCTTATTTAATAATAAAAGCTTAAATAAGATCATTACATCCTTAGTATGTGAAAAAGTATTTTTTTAAATTCAAAAGCTTTTAAGACCTATATGCTAGGTAACCATAATTTAAATCATAATTTTACCTTGAAATGCGATATGAAAAATAAAAAAATAATTTACAAAAGAATCTTCAAACCAATTTTAGTAATCTTAAATTAACATTAAAAGCATTCATAATCATAAAAATTTACAATCATAGTAGCAACTATTTACCATACTAATAAACGATGGATATCAGCAATGGGATTCTAACATTATTACAGCGGAACTAAAGTTAAACAAATGAACAAATGTATCCCTGCAGTTCAAATATCGCATACTAAACAGAAAATACTTTAAGATTTATATTTACAAATCCTCCTTGAATATCAAGAAAGAGTTCAATAATATTTTCATACATGTTTATTTTATATGCATTTAATTAGGTATTTTCATAGAAAGCTGAATATTATTGTAAAACTATATTATGCTGTTTATGCATCATTTATTAGTATAGAAATCATACTTACACCCGCATACAGTGTTCGCGTAGATTAAGAACAAGTCTTGACAATTTCAATGCAATCGTTTTCTTTCCTTAGAGTAATTACACTAAACTTATACATGTAGACATTAACTGTCAACTGGTACGGTCATTTGAAAAAGCAATTATAAATTATTAATAAAATATAATAATTTGCTTATGGCTACAAGACACTTATAAACTTTACCATAGCAGTGTCCAATGATTTATGAAAATGAGCTCTGTAAGTACCAAGTTTTGCTTAGAATTTTCAAAATCATTTAAAAACAGTAACTAATTTGGCTACTATCTGCTGGCTTTCTGACAGACACAAACACAAAGACAATTTCTTTCAACATTATCATTTAACAATTCAAGAAA
Organism: Marasmarcha lunaedactyla; assembly: GCA_923062675.1. Taxonomy (NCBI): domain Eukaryota; kingdom Metazoa; phylum Arthropoda; class Insecta; order Lepidoptera; family Pterophoridae; genus Marasmarcha; species Marasmarcha lunaedactyla. The sequence continues at coordinate 5,845,071 of OV281349.1, forward strand.
TATCAAAAAACCACAAAGACAACGTTTGACAGCTTTGTTCAGAACTACAAATTAATAATTCTCAATGAAGTAGTCATACCTGTGGTCAAAGCAGGAGTCCATTCTTGTTCTCCGGTCGCTCCCCACAGTAAAGCCAGCGAAGCGTTGTTAGTGGCAGACGTAGAGTTCGGCGCGGGGCCGAAATTCCCTATCCCGCCAGATGTGCTTATCAATCTTTTACGACCAATTACGTTTCCTGAAAAATGTTGATGTGTCTAGTTACATAATATGCGATTTCTTTACATAAATTATAACTTTTGACACTTTCGTTCCCTTCATAAAATTGATCAATCATTCGAATTTATATTATAACGATGTATAATCAAGCAGTATATTTTTTGCAAGTTTAACTACGTCATTGTTATTAAACAGCTCATCACAATATTTCATTTTTTGATACGAACAACAGTTAAACGTAAAAATTTGAATCCTTTTATTTTGCGTTGTTAGCATACATTCATGAACATGGCTTATCATTTCATTTCATTATCATACAAATCTGTCTTTGACTTAGTTTATAAATTGGTTAAAATTTTACGTACTATACACAAATTGTGTTACAAATGTTATTACAACTTACCATCAACTTGATATATAGGGTGATTATTTGCGTTATTGGTGTTATTATTACTGGCACCATTTTCAGTATTATTTGTAGTAGTCGGTTCTCCTGCAGGTCTCGCTTGATAGTGATGCTGTTGAATCAGAACACCAGTGGGGCCTGAAATAAAAAAACAGAAATGTTGTGATTTTTCTTCTTTTAAAGTATGAAAGTATTAAGAGAATCATATCATGAGATCTCCCTTTCTTTTACTTGTGTCCAGAGGAAATGAAATAGTTCGTATATTGTAATCAAGACTTATATTCTTTGTGAATACTAAATATTATCCATTCATTTCAAAAGATCTATATAATTACAACTATAATAATTTATACATATTGATTAATCTTTTTTTAACGATCAATATCTAGCATCTGTTTTTAAATCTCCGTTGCAGTGTAATTTTTTCCTTTTAAGTATTATTTATAAAAGATAAGCATTTCAAAGGTGTAACCATTTTTACCTTTGGGAAATATATGCGTCCACCGTCTTCTATTACTTGTCAGCTTGACAGTGACATGTGAGGGATCGAAGGGATTGATCAACGCCCTTCCTGTCCTGATGACTGGCTTGTTTGCTGATAAATAACTTCTTGGGGATAAACGATTTGTTCCCACGGGAGAATCTGTGGCGTCACTGTCGAATTGGCCTTGTTTGTCTGTGAAAAAAATAAATTTACCATTCATAGAATATGCTCATTAATTATCATATGAATAGTGAACCAAAGAAACTATAAAGCAAAGAAAAATACAAAGAAAAATAAAGCGCAGTGGCACTAAATACTTGCTATTTACTGTTTGCTAACCCATTTAATTTCAATTTAACCTTTTTAAAATTTTAAGCAACAAATTTTCCTTCCGACCTCTCATATGCATGATCAGCAAGATCAATAGCATTGATGTATCATGTGATAATTATTTATTTAAATTATAAAATGCTACACACAAACTTTTATTTCCTCTCTACAACCTAGTCGTTGTAATAACTTCCTAAAATTCACTTAAGTAACACTATTTATATAAAAGTATATTGATTATCTTTATACTCACTCCCAATACTAAGTATATCGTTTAAGCTGTGGTGTATATCTGGGTCGGACATTTTCCTATGATGCAATGCTGAGGCAGGTGGACTTTTACGACTTAAGCTTTCAAGTCCAGCCACTGAAGTTTTCTTAGTTCGCGCTACTCTTTGCACGCTGCAAAAAGTAATGGAGACAGTTAAAACTAATTCAAAGATTATAGTAATGCAAGTTTAGCCCGCGAAGTACATCTATGAGTCCGTTCATAAATTACATCGCACAATAAGGGGGAGGGCGTATCATGTTTGCTTGAAATGACATAGTTATTATTTATTACAGACAATAAAACCTGTGACAAATACAAGTAGGTCTGCAAACAAGAAATTCATGACAATTTATGAATGGCTATCTATACTCTTATAATAAATAGGACAGCATTTACACGTATCGATAAATTTTGAATCTATCGAGCGATTTGAAAAAGACGTTCACCATGAGAAAGTTAATTTATCCAGAAGTAACCTTGGCTATATGATACCCCGAGACTTCCACGCTATCGGGAGATAAGTGAAACCAGGCGGGTCTTCTAGTTAGTGACAATAAAAACCTTCTGTACTGTTACAAGCGCCATGATCGCGGAGAGTGGTAAATAAAGGTAGCTGGCGATGACAGTTAGAGGCATGCGTATCGGTCTACCCACATTCTTGTTCTTCTTCATCAACTAAAAGGGAACTCGTATATAATTCACTTTTACAAAATCACTTATCAGAAACTCGAGATCGAAATTGTGGTGTGAAATCCCGTGAATTCCTTAAATAATATCTAGCCAGTCGGCGGTGGTACCCCCCCGACCCCTTGGCCACTGCCACATCTCGTCCCGCAGCGTACACGTGCGGCGTGCGCGGCTTGTTTTCGCCCCACACCGAGTGTTTCAACTGCAAGATTGCGCGAGCACCCTAGCCGTGTTTATGTTGTAATTGAATAGTCAATAGGTGTGAAAAAAACATTGAAGTGATTCAAAATTAAACTTACCAAGTACTATGCGCTGGCGGTAACTGAAAAACTTGAGCATCATACGCGTCATAATCAAAAATCGAATTGTGCATACATTCATCATCTTTCAAGAGATTCTTCTTGTCATCCTCGTACCACTTTCGTAACGGTTCTTGACTGCGTGGCGGCAATTTTATACGTGGAATGAAATTGGAATATGCTACTTTTTTATTCGTTGAATAGAATGACAAGTTGATCCAATGAGGCATTGAATAATCGTCTATAGAATTAAGGTTGTTATCTTTATTGTGAAATTTTAATAATGGAACGGCGTGCAACGGTTGTTCTCCGACGCATACTAGATCGCTGCCGACTCCGTTGTCTATGATTCTTTGCTTGGTGACGTTTGTCAGTTCTCTGTCAACTTCAAAAACACCGACGCCTGGAGTAATGACAACGCTGAGTTGTCCTGTCCTATCGAAGCATCTATCGAGGTAGTGCTTTTCGAACACTGGAAATTAAGAGAGGTAAGGGTTAGTAGAACAGACAGGTTTGTGTTACTACAACCAGGTTACTAAGATAAAGGTATTTTTATTAATAAATATGTGTATTGTTATGTTTCTTTCCATTTCATATGTAAACAATTTCTTACGTCTTAGGCTTACTTTGGACACGCGGCCGCAACATGCCACTATGGTGACCGGAGCAACGGAATCCGCATGCGGCTGCGAAGGCCTGTATCCGCAACACCGTTGCAATTTTCCTTATAATTATAGTCTCAGGTATTAAATGGGTGTAACAGCTTACATTTAATAGTTACTTTACATAGGGTGGTATACATTAACAACTTTAGTCTAACTTTACATCAGGTAGTATAAATAAATCAACAACAATAATCTGATAAAAACAAAATATATAGATAATTTCTTTACTTGCCATTCAAACTCATATTAAGAACTTCCAAAAAGTTCCCCTGTGCGGCTGTTGAGTTAATAGCTGTAGGGATCTCAATATTTGGCCTTTCATGGTATTGCAGCACAATTTTCTGATAATCTGTGAATAATCTTCGTAACTGCAGAAGTACACTTGACCAGTCTTCATATCTTTCGTTTTGAACTGCCACTCTGTGAATGGTGATCAAACAATATCTATGTCTATTCTTTAAAAAATAATATGCTCGAGCTAAATAGATGCATACATAATGAGCAGCAAATAAAGACAAATTATTTGAAGGTTAAAAAAAGCAAGTGTAAAAACAGGAGATAATATTATTTCAAAATAGGACATTAATTTAAACTTGGAAACATTCGTACTTAGCTATTGATCATTGACTTACAAACAAATGACCTTCGGGTCTACTTTCATTAGCGTTTGAGCAAAAATGGAATGATAATACAAGAATGGTATGAATATCATACCAGTCTTGATTTGTTCGGGCTCCAACGGTTTAAAACGTACGCTCAAAGTAGTCAAAGCTGCATGAGGTAATTTTAACTTCCTAGTTGCAGCTACATAAGTAAAAAAATTGTGACAACAAATAATCACTCATAATGCAATGACGCAAGATTTACATTTCAGGTGATTCAATTTATTCATATTCTATGCATGTGTGGGTTAACTTGGGATACTTTTTAAGTCAATTTAGTTTTAAATTCATCATTTATTTGCTTTTACGCCAAACTTTTTTTAAAAGTACCATAATCTTTTACAGAGTTTTGACCAAGCAGATATTTATACCTGTAAAAATCTTCATAAAACCTTCCCCTATAATCTTTTTGTAAACATTCCTTCATATGCGCTGGAAATTCCTCGAGTGATTTTGCTTTATAAAATGTTCTTGAAAATAAAACTATTGTGACTTCATGATTGCTACCATTTTTCTGTAACAAAAACGCTGATAAATACATTTTATGTGTATAATTTATTTATAATTGTTGTAAAACTATTGTGACTTCATTATTGCTATCATTTTTCTGTAACAAAAATGCTGTTAAATACATTTTATGTGTATAATTTATTTATAAATATTGTAGTGTCAATAAGTATCTAATGCATTACCAAACCAACACCTTTTAAAGCTCATTTTGTAGGTGCTTTAAACGAAACCTAAATAAAATACGTACAATATAGATAATATATTAATTTGTGTGATGAACACAGATGTTTGTTCTCGGGTCATGGTTGTTTGTATTTATATATGTATGTTTATTCTGGGTTCGCTGTATGGTCATCCACAACACAAGCTCTGCTTACTTTGGGGCCATACAATTGGTGTATTTGTCTGGGGATTTATTATTATTATATAACACTCACAGGCAAACCTACTATAAAATACACAAATACCTCCAAAATATAAATAAAATAAAGAAGACCAATGGATATGTTTCTAATAATTACTTTTATAACATTAAATAAAAGAGGGCAGGAACGTAAGTAAAAACCTAACAAACCTTCCATTTCGCAAAAAGGTCTGCTAAAAACCCATTCACCGCCTTTTCAAAGTACAAATCTCCATGGATATCAAAGTCCCACATCTCAGAAGACATTTGTATAAATAAGTAGACCATAGATGTCGAGGACCTGAAGACAATTTTGGTGTCCTCTGTGATAACGCCGCATGCAACCCTGTCTCCCTGCGACCACATTTCATATACTTGGCATCTTATTGCGCCACCACAATATTCTATTTTTTTGTTTAAGTATACACATGTGTCAACCTGAAAATATTAAAATACATTAGCTTAAGATTTTACCTATTTATTTTGTTAACTAACATTTGTTTATTATTATTTGTTTTACGGGACTATGTGGTCACTTGAACTGCGCCCTGTCACACGGCGACCTAGTAGATCTATTGTGTGAGTCTGAAAGTATATGAAGAGACGTTTCTTCTTCCGAGTTACAGAATTTGCAGCACGTAGAGTCCGCTGCGCCTAGCTTGAACATGTGTTTATTTAGTGACCTGTATTCTAAGCTGGGTCCTGTTGAGAGATAGTAGTTCCCTTGTGTAGGGTTTTGAGTAACCCTCTATTAGCGCCCTGGAGTATTACATGCCCTCTGCTTCGGTCCAGAAGCGTTTGCTTTCTGTTAGACACCGGCTTGTTAGTATTTGTCATGTTAGGCTCCTTGGGAGTCCGCAGAAACGTTCTGGACCTGTCTGTTTCTGCATAGCGCCTTCTTCTCTCGCCAGTTCATCAGCCTTGTCATTTCCTGTAATTTTTGAGTGTCCTGGGACCCATTTTAGGCGTAACGTTTTGTTCCCCAAGCTTATTTAGAGCCTCTTGGCATTGCATTACCAATTTGGAGTCAACTCTGAATGAGTTTAGTGCCATTAGTGCTGCTTTGCTGTCTGAGAATATATAGATTATTTGGCCTTTGTAGGATTTGCTGAGATTGATATCCGCACATCTTAAGATTGCATATATCTCTCAGCTAGGAATATATGTAATATAGGAATATATGTAATATAGGAATATATGTATAGGCTCATATATCATTCGCTAAACCTGGGTTTTACGCCGTGTAGACCATATCCTACTTATTGTCCATTTTAGAGCCATCAGTGAATGAGATAAGGCTATGTTCTTGACAGAGAATGTTCCATTCTTCTCTGTTTGGGAATTCTATCTGGTAGAGTTTTTCTAATTGTAGCTCTGTTTGGTCAATTAACAAAAATATGACTGTACAGAATATAACAAAACTTTAATCTATTATTATGCTATTTTTGTGACCACACAAAGATTTCCTGAACAAAATAGAATTTCTAATAGCAGATGGTTTGCTGGCAAGGGAAAATTGAAAAATAACAATTATAATTATTAAAACTCTCCCAACCCTTTAGTGGTCCTTCAACCATTATTATTATTTTAAGCAATGGATGCGTACTACATACAGCCTATATAAGGCATAGACTTTATTCCTTTATTCCTGTAGTAAAAATCATCAGAAATAAGCATATCAAAAATATAATATTATCTACCATACCAGGTGTTTCTTCAGCCTCCACATTTCTGATCTTCCCAAATATTGGTCTCTGAATGTTAGTTCTAAAGAATCTAGAGCTACATCTGCTGGTTTCACTACATTCACATAAACATCGAAGAATGTTTTCAACTGGAATGTTGATGCAATGCTTTGTTCAACACTAATTGTGTCTGAAAATTTAACAACACATTTGTTATAATATAATCAAATGAAACAGGATGTTGTTATACTGGAACAGGGTGCTTTCACATGTATAAAAAGAAACATGAAGTACCTGTACTGGATATTAATATAACTCCAACTATGATAACAAAAAGGCTATGTGTTAAGACGCAAAAATCATTTCTGCTTCTGTAAGATTTTTGTAGACCCACAATAAAAATTTATAAAAATGAAGTGAACGGAAGAATATTTGCCTTAAGCCAGGGACAGCTAGGTTTTCAAGTCCATATGTCAGTTAGACATTGACCTTGAACAGCTGATGTCTTTTTCTTTGTTTGATTGTAGATTGGATTAGATATTACAGCGCAAAATAATTTTAATGTAGTAACATTTTAAAACTATACAGGGTGTAAAATAAAGGAAGCGTAATACTTAAGGGTCAGTAAGTATACCATTGTTAGAATATACTGTAAAAAATTGGAGTTATAGGGGCTAGTTAAGACTTCCATAATTTTTTATTTCAATTTTTTTACTCAACATCTTTGACAGCCCTAAGTGGTTTTTATATCTACCTATGCATAAGGCGAGCGCAGCCGTCGTCACTTACCTAGGTACTTGTCGACTAGCACGCAATGCGATGCGACTGGACACGATTTTAGATACTTTAAAGATTTCATTTTTTATTTATTTGCGTCTCGCGCGCCTCCTGCGTTGAAGATGTTGAAGTAAAAAAATTTAAATGTGTGAAAGTCTTAACCAGCTCCAAAAACTCCAATTCTTTTACAGTGTATTCTAACAATGGTATATTTACTGACCCTCAAGTATTATGCTTCCTTTATGTTACACCCTGTATATTTTACAGTTTACTTCCATAGACTGGTAACAGCAACAGGAAATTTTATAAATGTTCTATCAGTGCTAAAGCTGACATTGGCATGGTTAGGTCTTGATATATTATGGAAGCAAATTAGTACTTGTTGCTATAATTAAATAAACAAAAACATTTTATTGTGTTGTTTATTAAAACAAAACTATAACATTAAATAAAAAAGTTACTTTAAAGACTTCATAAAAATAATTTAACCTATAATTCTATGTATAAAATGTATTAGTGAGAGTTGCATAAAGGTTTTACCAGCATGTTTGCAAAAACTTATTTTTATAAATTTTACATTACAGTTTAAAGAATGCTCTAAAATCCTAAAGCTAAAAATATACATTTCAACACTTAAATAAAATGCATAGGTGAAAGTGTCCTACAAAAAGTAATTAATTAAAGTATACTAATTTAAAAGACACTGCAAAGGATCTTTACATTTTATTTCCAGGGTTAACAAACCTTCAGAATTAATTGTAATCATAAATTATGCCAATCGCCATTAATCACTGACAGCTTATCTTGCATGTTTGTAAAGTGTAAGAGTATTTGAGAATAAACATAATGATTTCTTATAACTAAGATAGTATGTTTTATTAATTATTTATTTAATTCTGTTTGAAGATTTACTCATACCAAATCATATCCAATTTAAAAATACCAAATTTAGTACTATGCCTTTTATTTATAATGATTACTTAAAAACTAAATATCTTAATTAAAATATTTATAAAGAAAACTTGACTAGATATATTTAATAGATATTATTCAAAATGGATTTTGATTAACCCGGCGGTAGGCGCTACCATGTAAAAAGTACCACAGAAGTATAAAAACATGCCATATCTTTTGTTTTTCTTACTTTTGAACGGCGACTCTCTAAGTAGCTTCCTGAATGATATTAAGGAATGCACTCTCCCCGCCCCACTCAATTAGTGCCTGTCGCTTGGACCTCATGGACATATAAAGTGAGCATGGGCATTTTTTACTCGGTAGTGACTGTTGACATACTTTTTCATTTTATAGTCAGGATGTTTGATCATTATGTTTCATATTTTTAGTTATTATATGATTTTTGCGAAACTATATTGTATGTTTTGTGTTATGTTATGTTTTTCTTATTGTGATAATAATAACATACTATTTTGCTTTTTTTTACGGTTATAAAAATGGCTTCTAATTATATTAGATATGTAATGGTATGAAAAATGGAAAAAAAACTGTAAAACTAAAACAATTGCAAATTGGGCTTGAAAATGATATGCTGTGAACATACTGTACCAATTTGTGATGATACTTGTTATGAAGATAACAAACAGATTATAAAAATGTTTACTATGTAACTTAAATTAAATGCCAAATTAAGTGCCATATTACATAAGTGATATGTATAAGAAAATCTTTGAGGAGACTATATTTTTTGTTATAACTAAGAAGACTGTTTAACATTCCTATGATACTGATCTCAGGTTAACTTTTTTTTAGAATAAATCTTTAATTTTTGTAAGAAATTCCCGTTGGACCTAGAAAAACATGTTCTTTTTTAAGTGTGTAAGAAACAGGTTTTTTTTAAAAATAATATTTCTAACAATCACACTACATTATCTAGCCCAAATTAAGTATCATTAAGAACTTGTGTTATGGATACTAGATAACGGATAAATAAACTTAAGAAATATATAAGACCACATAGATATTTTTTTTTCATGTATATATATATTAAAGATAAACTTAAATAAACATACATACACATTCATGACTAAAAAGCAAATATAATAAAATATCTGCCTCTACCAGGATTCAAACCCGGGACCTCTGGCATGGAAGGCAAGGGTACTTACCTCCACACCAAACAGGCCGTCACAGTATCATGTATTTTAAATGCACATTCTTTTATTTTTTTTCTGTATATATTGCCAAGATAGTGTAAAATTTACATAAATAACAACAATATTCTAAGTTCATCAGAAATATCTGTGTTATTCATACTTTTTGACTGTGGTATTTTTTACCCGGTAGCAATTGTTTATGTTCTAAAAAGGGGGTGCCTCCCACTGCCGGGTTAAAGGGGATGGTATTAATCATGACTTGAAGTTTGGAGACTGAAACCCAGGAGCAATGGTTCATAATTACACTTTGTTTTTCTAATCTGTGAAAATTCTCCAATCATATACTTAGCTTATGAGATAAACTTATAACAAGTACTAATAAATTAGACAATCATATATATTGAGTAAATAAATAAAAAAATAATATACCTCTTCCTCTTCCTGGTGTATCTGCTTTTGTAACTTGTAACAGTAGCCTAGGGTTTTCATCATTTTCAGGGTGGTATATTTCTACAATATCTTTTTCCTTTAGTCCAGGATAATCCTTTACATTAATGATTAGCTCCAATACTGAAATGATAGTTGTTGTTCAATAGATATTACTTCAAACATGAGATTGTATTATCAATTTTGTGTTGTAACCACCAATTATATAATTTTCTTTATTCAGCTAACTGTGTATAACATCTACCTTGCATGGTAGCACATCCATGTTGGTATGTAATTTCACAATCTCTATAAGCTAGAAGGCATCATTCTAATGGTAGTGCGAATAATCATAGTGGTTTGTAGCAATCAGGAGCAATAAAACAATAAAAACAATTGTCAGATCAGAACCAGCTATCACAATAACAGCAATTTTACGTTTAATATTGAAATTAAATAAGTAAACCTTCATTTATAAAATACGTATAAAAGTAAATATCAATATTGGAACTTACGACTGAAGCTGGACTGATGAACTATTAATTTGAATGGCTTCATTTTAGGAAGTTTACTGCAAAATCTTATTTCTTGACATTGCTATACCATGTAGTACTACAATCTGTAATTTCAAGAATTTAAGACAAGCAAATAGCATCTTTAATTGTCCATGCTTCTAAGTGAAATCTGCGGAGACGATAGAAATATACACAATTAGAATAAAATTTAATTAAATATTTACTTTGTCACTTGAGAATACACAATACCACAACATACAACACCAAGGAATATAAACTACGGCGAGAAGAATGACAACTTCATACTAAATAATGTGAACAGAAAGCGATTGATGCGCCATCTATTGGATGTCCCCCTGAATTATACACCGGCCCCTGAATTATTAATTATTTTTGGATTTTGTTATATAAATAAAACAGAATATTAAAGAAATGTGAGTTTATTAAAGAAAAAACTCATTATTGGTAGAACCGTATAAAATATTTTGCAAAATACATTCAAATGTTTAAAGAGATGAGGTCATTTAAATACAATTTGGTCAGATATGATGTGAACTTGTAAAATATATGTATGGTTTTACAATACAAAGCGTTTACGTTAATGTTAGGCAAGTTACATGACAAAATAAAATAAGTAATAGGTGAGCGAGATGAAACGACGAGGGTCTTCGCCGAAGTGGTGCTCGATGCACGAACCGTCGAGGAAAGAGTTTTGTTTTGTTTTATTTGTTTGATGAGCTTGAAGCGGTTGAGTCTTCCTGGGTTCTCTGGGAGTAGATCTGGTCCCGGAAGTGACATCAGCGACCTGCCAAGGAGAAAGTGTCCCGGGGCGAGTGCCGAACAATCATCAGAAGATGAAGAAAAGTAGTGAGGTGTTGTGTCGCCTCTTACATACCTTGCAGCCGCCCAACAGACGGCATTTTGATGTGATGTGACCTGTGCGCAGGCAATTATGGCACAGCTTATGTTGAAATGAAATGAAATATGAAATATTTATTACTCAACATTGACAATTACTTGTTATTATTGATGTCAAATAAAACATGACACTACCATTAGTTTGAAAAAAAAACCTTCGTGAAGAAGAACTGGCAAGAAACTTCACGGGTATATTTTTTACAAAATAAATTTACTGTCTCTTTATGTCTATACACAGCTATTCTTATCTGCATCTATTAGCTCGGCAAGTCTCTCTCCCTCCAAGTATTCCAAGTTCACGAGTTAACGCGGGATCCAGACATGACCATTTTTCTTTAACTTGAGCCCATCTATCTCTCCTCAGTAGTTAGTGCCTTATATGCCATGCAGTTGACTATTGGACGATGGCTTTAGCAAACCACGCAAGACCCGCGGTTTTGTACTGACACTGAGAAGGATCTTAATTGATTTGAGGTTCCAGGTTGACTGGTGTAATTAAACTTGTTTTTGACAAGGGAGCTGTCGCCTTTGGATGGAACTCTCATTAGTTCTAGGTGGCGATGGCCTATCCCATTTTGACCTGTATATTACTTCTAAAACAGCATGTGAACTTAAAAACTCTCTAAATTCAACGGTCTTGAGCGCTCTTAAATTTTTAGAGATATGGTCACTCAGATCTCACAATGATTTGTCAGATTCACGCTGCATGGGTACAATATTTACTAAGCAGTCGCTATAGCAGTATGAAGAGAGTCCTCTATAAATTCCCTCTCCTGAAGTTCATCGGAGAGTGAATCTTCATTGAACACCTCTATTTGAGTCTGCAGCTGTTCAAATGTAGTTGTTAGTTTCAAGAACTTAGTAAGTTTGAAATTTAATTAATTAATTTAAACTTGATCTGTTAATTTGGCACTCGAGCCACTTAAATAGCTTTTGAAATTTGTCACTTGGCCCTTGATTGAGCTACGCTTAGCCCTCAATGCAAGAAATTCTTCACTATCAGACCCCATTTTACTCATATTAAAAATTATTAAGTTTAAGTTAATAGAATTTGCAATTTACTATTGTTTGTTTATTGTTCAAAGTTTAAAAGTAACTTTCAGAAAGTCTTGAAATTAACATCTTGCAAATAATCACAACACTGTTTTACTTAATAAAATAAAAAACTTTTACGCCCCTGTATAGGATGTTGCAGCTTGTAGCTAGAAGCAGGCTGTGCAGAGGCGAAGATTGTAAGCAGAGGAGGAAGCAGGTTTCACCGGCAAGGTGTATTAGGCTGAAATGCAAAGTAAAAATGTATAAGCAAAGGGCAAAATAAAAATATGCACAGCTAAGCAAAGAAAACTAAGTTTGTTGATAAACAAGACTCAAGCAGAACTCTGATTTATTTAAATTAGACAAGAAAGCATATTTGAGTAATTAAGCACAATTACTGTTAGATCAGCCGTATAAAAGAAGAGGTTGTCTAAAAAAGCTAGTTTAACACAAGAAACCTTATAAACAGAAAAGGTTTACCTACATTGAATTAAACTAGGCTTCTCCCCGACGGCGGTTATTTAGTTTAGCACATAGCATGATTTATTATAATTGAATATTAGAATTTGAAAAACGTAAGTGAATGAGGTAGGCCTCGTATGAATGCACTGATAAGGCGGGAGATGTCATTGGAATAAAAGGAATATGGAAACGACACTCCCCTTGGCAAGCGAGACACGTGCAGTAGTAGCGGGCAAAATGGCGGCGGCTTAGGCCACGGAGGCGGCTCAGCAAGGTCACGCGACGTGGATGGCACGTGGCGGCGTGGTGGCACGCCAGATGAATGAGCAGCGACCTGGATAGTTAATAATAATGCGATTATTAAACACACATATTCATTTCACATATATTTTGTTTATGGGGGTCACAAAGAGCTAATCAGATAATAAATTAAATGGAAAGGGATCACATTTACATGGTACATGACCAATAAAATAAGTAATAGGTGAGCGAGATCAAGCGACGAGGGTCTTCGCCGAAGTGTTGCTCGCTACACGAACCGTCGTAATGTTCCTTGAAAGAGGAAGAGCGCGCCGGCGCTCGTAGTTTTATTGAATGATGCGAGGGGCTCGGAACACGTGGGACAGACGCGGCGTCCGACGCGATGGAATGTTCCCGATGTGGAGAAACGGCGTGAACACCGTTCGAGATTGAGGCCAACTGTCCTCTGATTCTATTAAAAATTTAGGTCCATGCTACCATTTTGTGTTGCCCTTAACATATTGAGGATCAACACCTCTAGACACCAAATCAGCGGGCTTCTCTTCGGTAGGGACATGGAGCCATAGGCAGTCTTATAAGAATATCCGGGGGCACTGGGTCGTCCCAGTCAGATTACTTAGAAATAGTTTCAGTCTATCCAGAATAATCAAAGATTTTGCAAAATTTAAATTTTTTTTGAAGGGCTCCTGCCGAAGATGCCTCTGAAAAGTTTCTATTTTTACTGTACAAAACCTTTTCACACATATATGAAAAACACTTTGTTTAATATGGTTTACAATATTTTGTTTATGTAAACCACAATTTAAAAAATCAAAATTAATATTTCCTAGTATTTCATAACATTCTAATTTGATAGATTCCAAGTGTGAATTTTTTTCCAAAAAATTGTTCACAGTGCTTGCACAAACTTCTACATTTTTAATTAAAGCTGTAGAACCATATTTCAAGCTACTTCTTGAATTTTCATATTCTTTGCTTTCTATAAAAAAATGTTCCATACTTCTCTCCGAAGCATTTAATAAATGATGACACTGGTCACATTCATAATAAATTTTTTTCAAATATAACCACAAACATAACAACAAGCCTGTACTTCACCATCTACTTCATTATCTTCATGATATGAAGGTAAATCTTGCGCCACAATTTCCTTCTCTTTTTGTTCTCTTTCTTCAATATCATTATTTTTAGTTTTTGTGGACAAAAGAGTTTTAAAATTATTTAATATTGACATATTAGTGTCTGTTTCACAGTTTGTCCCTTTAACTCCAGTTGTTGCCAATCGGCTCAACACTGCCGTCTTTAATGCAGCAAAAAATTGTCCAACTATTGGGTTTGTGTTGGATCCACAGTTGCCGCTAATACATCCAAAAAGATTCTCCAGGGGATCCTGCTGCAATTTTCTTGTTGACAAACTCCTTAAATATGGATTCCTGGTTTTTAAATTATTCCAAAGGAGTTGTATCCCATTTAAGGTCCACAACCACCCTTCAACAGATGGTGGTAGGCTTCGACATCCAAGATTTTTTCATTTTTTTGAATAATGACAAGTGTGGAGTTTTTTCAGTCATATTGGTAGAATGTCGTTTGCCTCCCCTTTGGTAATTTACTCTTTAAACAATCAAATAAATTGTCTATATCAGCAATGAGGTCAGCTGTTAACACTGGTTCCGTTGGAAGTTCCCCTGAAATAATACATATATACAGGGTTACAGGTTAAGTCAACCTAGATCCTTTTAGAGGTTGTAGTTTCCATCATTTTTGACTAATTTCACTATGAAACACCATACCCCAAACCTAACCGTTTCCGAGATATTGGACTTTCAAGGTTTTTAAAAAAAAAACCAGTCTTTTTTTCTTTAGACGTTTTTTTTTTTGGTTTCTATTATCTAATTTACGTGTGTTTGCTATTGTTGTGTAGAAGATAAGTTGTGTTATTATTATCAACACTAAAATTTCAGATACAGGAACCGACTGGGTTGTAGTAGACGATTGATTGTAATAAAATTTATTAAATCTGTAAAAAGTTTATTTTTCTCTCTAAAATATTGCAAAAAAAATCTATGAAAGATAATCGGCAGATGTGTTTAAAAATATCTACGTTTCATTAGCTATCCAACAAGATATAACAAGCTAGGGTTTTATCAAAATTCTTGGAAAAAACATTGATGAAAGGCTGGTTACCTGCTACGCCTATTGTCTTTCATGTGGTTCTAGTGCATGCGAGTGGGACAGTACTTATGTGAATTTAGCAGGTGTGAGTGAGAATAAAGATCCGGCCATGTTGTTGCTATTGAAATCAGTGTTGCCACTTCAGTGATTTTGTCACTAGATTTAGTGAATTTTCGAAGTTAGACAGTGATATTCTGAAAAATAAATCACTGAAAAATATTTTAATGACTTCTAGTGATATTTATCAAATCTTAAGGAATTTAGAAAATACATATTGGCAACCCCCTTAACCGTGAGAAAATGAAAAATGTATATCTTTGTTTGGTTATGCTAGGGTATTTCCCAACTAATTAATCAAACCATGTTAGGTTTGATTCATTAAACGGGACATCCCCCGTACGTATTTGTATGAGTGAGTACTGCATTTATTATTGTTTTTATTTAATTAGTTGCTAGTTTAAGTACGTGAAAGTAAGAGACAGGTCTAAACTAATTCAAAAGTTTTTGTGTGAGTTTTTGTAGTGTATTTATTTCGCATTACCATGGACGTACCACTGAAAAAAAAAGACTGTTTATTCTCAAAAATATCGGAAAGAATGGGAAACTCAAGAAGAGTTCAAGACTTGGTTACGACGAGAAGTTTTTGAAGTTGATTTTTAATTTTGTCGTTATCTTATTCATTGTTTTCATAATTAAAGTATAATTTTTTACTTGCCTTGTCATTCATTTTAAATTATTTAGTGTATTCTGGAGATTTTTTAAGTTAAAAATATCCCTAAATCTGGTGAAATTTCAGATCAAAACTAGTGAAAAAAAATTCTGCAAGGTGGCAACACTGATTGAAATTGGTGTTAGTCTGCTAACGCGATTCGTCCGTTGTGGATGCGATTACTTTGTGCTCTTGGTGTTTTTACTCGACTAGGCTTGGATTTCTGAACTGTTTGATTCGATTCGTGATTTGACTGTGCTTGCATACTGGACTTTGGTTTTTGCTTCCGAATTGGAACTGTTGAAGATGACGTCCTTTACAAACGAGAAATATGCTGACATTTTGATTTGTTATGGATACTGCAACGTGATGAATACATATTACGTTATCCTGGCCGTCGAGTACCGGATGTTAGTGTCTTTGATGGAGTTTACCGACGACTTAGAGAGACTGGCTCTGTCTCGAGGCGACTATCAGACCTAGGTAGACCACGCGTCATTGATGACGATGAACAGCAAGACGATGAAATACTTCAACGGTTTAGATTGGATCCAACAACGTCAACCAATATCGTCGCCCGAGAACTTGGACTGACGCAGTGGAAAGTGTGGTTTACGGTGAACACTGCCGGATTATACCCATACCATTACACGCCGGTACACGTTATCGAAGAAGGAGATCCTGTCAGGAGGTTGGATTTCTGCAGATTCATGCTCAACGCGGATTTAGAAGACCCATCATTTTTGAAAAATATCTTGTGGACAGACGAGTCGAAGTTTGATAAAGACGGTATAACAAATTACCACAACGCTCACTATTGGGCTCCAAAAAATCAAGGCAACCCCAATAAGAAACGGCCACAAGGATCACAAAGACGATTCAGTTTAAATGGGAATAATATCTAACCATTTGATTGGGCCTTTCTTTCTCCCTAGAAATTTAAACGGAAAACACTATGAAAACTTTTTAAGAGAAGACTTACCCGTATTATTAGAAGACATACCACTCAACCTTATTCGAGATATGTGAGGTAGGTATCAACACGACGGGTACCCTGCACACTATAGGAGAAGTGTCAGAGAATGGTTAGATACTAATTTCCCTAACAAGTGGATCGGAAGAGGTGGACCCATACCGTGGCCAGCAAGAAGTCCAGACCTGACCCCCATGGATTTTTATGTTCATATGTTTATGTATATGAAGACTTTAGTCTACAGTGAACCAAACCCAATCACCTCTGTTGATGTTTTAAGACAAAGAATTATCGACGCAGCCAATAAAATGAGAAGCACTTTAACAATTGGCGTAGTAAAGACTGGATTAAGACGCAGAATGAGAGTATGTTTGCGAAACAGAGGTGGACATGTGGAACATGAACTGTAGACAGTAAACATGTTGGCAATTGATGTAAAATAGCAATAAACATGATTTTTTAACCATTTCATTATTTTATTTTATTGTCTGACCCAAGTAATGAATTTTAAAAGATTTAAAATTACTATTTACATTTTTTTTAATGTTTGATGAACTTACACACTTCTTTCCCCATTGCCTAAAAGGGAGGTATTTATTGTTCTTGTTAGACCAAATAGTTCGATTGATTGTGACAAACGAGGTGCAATTTGAATCTTCTTAACGGAGAGACTTGTAGGCTATAAAGTTAGCCCGACTGCGGCATTTCGTAATGAGGTTAATGATTTACAAGTATTATTACAATTATTTTTCTAAAGAAAGAAGTCTATCCTCGAATCCAACTCTATTAGACAGTAATTCGGAAAGCTAGTTATTTGGTACGTAAAATGTAATACCCACGTAGAGGTGATTTGCAGGAATTATTTTCGCCGTTGTTTATTTTAATCAGCTGATTGATAACAGATCAATGAGTAATAAATGAGTAGTAGGTTAATGTATTCTCATTAAACTGCTACGTAACAAAAATCGTCCGGTTGTAGGTGTTCTTATAAACTAATAAAGTTGTATGTAGAATAAGTGAGAATAAGTACTTTGACAAAGATCAAGGTGGGCACTTACCTACCTACCTACTAAGGTTTTGACAATGGGAGATAGTGAAGGGAAGATCGAGTCAGCTGAGCGCACGTAGCAACAAGCGAGCACCAGAGCATTTGCGTGGGCTCGCGTTGCTAGGCAACTGCAACCGTAATGATTGTAAATACGTTGCGGGTTTTTTTTTTGTAAAAAAACTGTGTATTTAATTAAAATTTGCCGATAATCCGTTTGTTCTAACATATGTAAACCTTAAAAAATTTAATTAATTTTTTAGAAAAAGTCCAAATTTTTGGCATTAAAAAAAATTTTAAAGTACTTTTTCGTAATGAGAATATGCAGTATAATCATACCCCAAAGTTAGTGGAAGCGGTCTTGATACACCCTGTATATATATTTTTTATTATATTATTTTTATTATTATATTTATATTATTATATTATATATTTATTTTATTTTATTATATTTTTATTATATTTATATAGTATATATAGTTTGTTTACTCTATTGTAGTTTCATTAACTTTACTAGATTTCGGCACTGACTCGCTGACTGACAGGTCATAAAAAATCTATTTGTATTCTAATGTTTTTGAAATCAGATCCAAAACATTAATGTAAATGTACAGGCAAATACTTTGCAAATAAAAAGAAGGAAAGCGTATCAGAATTCAACATCACAATTTACAGTTACAATGGTTGTGGAATTTACCCTATACCATTATAGAAGCTGTTATTCCAAAACCAACAGTTTTTATTTCACTTCAATATGATAAGTATTTACAAATTTTTAATTTTTTCGCTTTTCATTCATGTTCACTAATTTCATTACTTACCTTCACCAATGTTGCCTTCAGATGTTATATTTGTGGAATGTTTAGTATTATATTTCATGAATAAATTTCTGAAACATTTGAGTAAATGAGGAGGGTCAAATAGGGATACAATTTCATGGTTGTAAATTTCAAACTCAGGATTTGCAGCTGTTGCTCCCAGTATCCCCAGTGCTCTTTTGTTAACTCCATCCATGTCACAGACCGTATTTGATATGTTTATATTTGCTTCGAAACAGTGGTACAGCACCTGAAAATATTTTTAAATATTTCAGTTGCTTACTTATTTAATGTCTGATTTTAATTTAAAGCAAAAAGTTGCAATTTTCGTATTTTCAATAAATAAACTAACAGTTACCTCTTTAATTAAAACAGCAAGCCTATCTGCAGTTACTGACGATTCAGACAAATAATAGGCCACTGGCTGCTTCAGCTTTTTTCTAATGCCACAAATTATAAATACCAGTGCATGGGATGCAACTTGGGAGGATCGGCCTTGCTGGCCATGGTCTTGATAGCCATCAATTTTGTCTCCTTTATTATTGTAAAGTCAATGTTTTTTAATTGCCATTTTATCGAATGTCAATACATATTCATTTTTCCTTGGGGTCTTGACTGTTGGAGAACTTTTTTAACATCTCAAAATTTTTTTTATTGATGCCAACGTTTATATGAAATTGCTGGAGCAGCTTTTTTAAAGCACTTGGTGAAGGTAGGATAATCAACCGGCGCAAAAGATTGTAGCAAGTTGGCGATCTTTTAAATATTCTTAATGCTGAAATTTTTTGATCTTTTGTCTAGCGTCAGCCTTTCGCTTTTCTTCTAAAATTTTTAACTTCTCCTTGTAGAATTAGGGCCATGGTTGGAGTTATTTTCTGTGAAAGATATGTTAAGCTTTCATCATCCTCCAAAGCTTTTAATAGTTGATTATTAGTTTGATTTTTTATTTTGTTTCGCAGCTGACAAATTTTTTGCATATGTTTTCTGCATTTTCTCATAAAATATTTTTGTTTGTCTGGTACAGGGGGCAATGTGCTAGTTGTAGCAATTGAAACAGGTGCTTTCAATGTTTTAGGAGCAGTAATTTTACATGTTTCACTTGATGCAGCTTCTTTTATGTAAATAAACTCCCCCAATGGAGACTATGAAGGCCCCGCAGCTGTCATTTCCTCTCCCTTCGTGGAGATAGGTGAACAATTTGATTGGTGTGCCACACTGCTGTCAGATTTATTTGGATCTTGGAGCACAACTCTCTAAAATGAAAACAATAAGAAATTAAACACAAATTATTAAAGTGAAATAATATCTCAGTTGAAAGACATATGCCCAGCACAAGGTTTAAAGTGTTGTTCACACAGCATATAATGTTCCGAATACAGCCATTTTTGAAATTCTGCAGTACACGTTTTTTCTGGGAAACAGTATTTTGCCCATGATTCACATCTGAAAAGAAAAACAACAATAATCAAAACAATATGCCGTGTCCTTAATAAACAAAGTTCTTTAAGATAATAGTAAAAGTTGAGGTTTAAAGGCTGGGACATTGTGGTTAGTATTAAACACAATTTAACATACCGAAGTGAGTTTGTTATTCCAGGGCGAGGAAAGCGAAATAATTTCACCTTCTTGTTATTTGCAGGAGAGCGCTCGCACTTAAAACACTTCGGTTTGTTTTCTTTCATCGTACAAACAAGCAAGCAAACTTACAAAAATTAAACACTAAAGAGTCACTGTCTCACTTTAAGAGTCTTTTTCTCAATATCAAACACTTGTGAAGTTACCACGCGAACGAAGGAGCGAGGGCTCTACACAATGTTATTGTGGGGAAACAACAAGAAAAAAACAAGAGATTTCACTGAAATTAATGAAATCACAAAACGACGAATACGCAACTTGTACGCAACCGACGTATATAGTATATATTCCTTGAACCAACCACACCTCAGCGCAAATCGGGCAGCCATTTTGATTTGATTCGACATAAATGGGTTCATTCATACATACTTCATTCATTTTTAGTGTTGCTATTGTAAAAACAATCTTATGAATTTTTTAAAAATGAAAACATTTCTCCGGGCCCCTGGGGGGGGGGGTATGTTGCAATTGTGTAGAACAAAGTTAATCCCCCCTGATTGTGACTTTGTCACGTCTGTATTGCTGCGTTCCGTTTGCCGATTACAGCGCTAAAAGTGCTCAAGACCGTTCCGATTCGTTTGAGCGCGCTAAAAGTGTTATTAGTGCTATTGCAATCGGAACGGTAAATATCGCGCTAACATTCTGATTGTTCGTCGATTAAGTCTAAAGTTACAATTTCATTAAGATCTTTGACCCTGAATGAAGCAGGAGCTATTTTTTAACATTATTACAAAAGAAAATGAATAAGCAAGCTTTTAAAATCTTTAATCGACTAATAAAAACATCAACAAAGTAACGTCATGTGTCAGTCTTGACAGGCCGCTCACAGGGACCATGCTCCGTAGCTTGGGCACTGTGAGCGGGAAGATGGCGGCGTTTATGACGTCATTGATGACGTTCGATATCGCTGTGAGCGCGCTCACGGGCAAACGGAACGGGTATATGAGCGATGTGTGCGCTGTAATCGGCAAACGGAACGCAGCATTAGTCAGTTCTGTCACGCAGATGCTGCGGTGTATAAAAAGTCAAGCAAACTTCAAAAAAAAAAAAATAAATAAACAAATCTAGTGCAAAAGCTTATTTAGATTTTTAGCTAAATGGAATTCAAAGTGCGGTAAATGAATGTTAATTAAGTAAATAACGTTAAACTATGGATAGAACAACCTTGAAAGAATGTTTAGGAGACATAGCAGTTGCTACTACAATATTGCAGTTTCTGTCTGGCATGTAAGTATGGTATATTTGTAATTATTGTGAGAGAGATTGGTTAGGAATTGGGGTTTCATACAGTTCCGTTTGAATAGAACTGTCACAAACATACCACGGGATTGTTTTCGATATGTTTCTTTACTTTCATTGAACTCACAACTGCTGACATACGTTATTAAGTGACGGAATTTCTTGAAAAAGTTAAATTATAAAATATTGCCGACAATTTACTTTGAGATCTGTAATAATTTGTACCAATTGCTTCAAGACTATTCTATGCATGTAACAGGCTTATAAAGCCTGCAGCTTTTTTGGAATGTCTCACTCAGTAGGATACCTATGTACTTATCTTACAAGACTAAAATTATTGATAACTGTCAAATACAATTTAAAATATCCTACAATTAAAGTATATAAAAACACCTGCAACCTGTGATTCTTAGTGATTTAAATTGTTAGTAGTTCTATATGTTTGTGATTGCTTTTTATATTTTCAGCTTAGTTTGTAGGCAATATGTTAAAAAGAAGACTACAGGAGAAGCTTCAGTGCTTCCTTTTATATGTGGTGCATTATCGTAAGTACTTTGTTTTATTCATATTAGTAATGTGGATGATATTTTAGTACCTACATTCATTAATGAAAAATGTACCCATGTAAAATTTCAGTGTCCCTACAAAATATGTGAAGAATATTCATTTCTGATGTGACATATCACAATTTTCTTTTCAAAACATTGTACATACTTTATTTTTCAGATGTGGCTTATGGTTAATGTATGGTCTTTGCAAACAAGACAATAAAATTGTTCTTGTTAACACAGTTGGTGTGTTTCTCATGGTTACTTACATTGCTGTATTCTACATATTTACATTTAAAAAGTCAGAGACGTCAAGGCTGGTTGTGATCACTTTCTCATTCTTTGTATTGATAAATATATTTTTCTTAAAAGAAGAAGATAGTGAAATATTATTGAACAATTTAGGTAAGTTTCTTGTAACAATTTTAATTGGGTTCTTTTTGTTCTCAACTATAATGAAGCCTGTTTTAATATTTCTCTCCATGCATGTGTGTAGTGTTTAACCATTAACACTACACACATGCATGGAGGCTATCAGTTGAGTGAAGAATTTAATTTTAATCTGTCAATAGTATTAGACACATACATATACATAGATTTTCATAAGCTGAACCCAAAGAGCTTTTATTTATTTTATAACCTTGATTTTTTGAGAAAAACTCAAGAAATTCTATTCTGATATTGAATGTTTTAGACTATCATATTTATTCAAATGACTATTTATTTATATAATTTACAAGGTTCTTACCGACATTTGGATTTTTAACATCAAGTTTCCGATGTTTCTCCACACTTCTGGCACTTTCAAGAGCAAATTATATGATGTGAATTTTTATGAAATAATATATAAACATGTCTTTTCAGGTATGCTGGCTTGTAGTTTAACTTTATTGACAATAGCTGCTCCAATGAGCAAACTGTTTTATGTGATTAAAGTAAAATGTACTGAGTGCCTGCCATTCCCATTGATATTGATGACTTTTATCGTTTGCTCATTTTGGTCTTTGTATGGGTTTCTTGATCAAGACAAGTATCTAGCGGTGAGTTCTAATTGTTTTTAAATCTTTTTAAATTTTTTACATAATAACTGGGTCAGTCTATGATAAGAGATTTTGAGCCCATAGAGGCTACGGCCACGCGAAAGAGTTGGAGATTTTTGATGAAACACATATATTACGATGCTAATCCATTTTACGAACACATTTACCCAAGGGCAAGTCACTTTATACGTATTTAGCTTACGGGCAAGGTAGAGATTAAAATCAGGGTAGATACTTTTTTGGCCAGGGGAGAGACTTTGAAGTAGTAAAACAATGAATAAAATCAAATTTTATTTAACAATGAAGTAACCTTAATTATTATTACAGTATCATTAATCAGCCTTTCCTCTAAATCTAAAACTAGAGCATCTTTTCGGTAATATTATAATGAAATTAACATGAACAGGTAATCAGACTTGTAATAATAATTTTTATTCTATCTTACTCTGACTATATCTTTCAAAATCAACAATCAACAATTTTTTTCAAAACATAAACCAAAATAAAATCTCCTGCCTACATAAAACAAAAAATAAGAATATGCTTATACTTTCTCAAACACATCCACCGACTTTTTGAAGGAGTAAACCATCCTCTGTCCTTGTAAAATTATATTTGGCCTAGGAAGTGTCTCGATAATTTGGTCCTTTGAGACAAAGCAAATATCTTGGTCATCAACTTTAAATAACTTCCCAGTGTTGTCTTATTTTGCAGAAAACTACCTGGATCTCGTCATATTCTTCTAAACCCTACATAGCTACAAACGGTACTCTGTTTGTTTCGAAAATAATTTGACCAGTATAAATTCTCCGTTCTTTAATGTTTCTTTGGATGTTGAAGGCTGTTGTTCATCTTCTGTCTGACTTTTGGAACCACTTTCAAGTGGTTTCGTGTTCTCATTCTCAAAATGTTACTAATGTTACGCTTCAAAGTGTTGTCGTTGTCTACGCTCTTTTGCTGTATTTTTCCGTATCTTTCGTGCCTTACGTTGCTGCCTGGGAGTCATTTGGTCTACAGTTTTTATAATTCCCTTCTCCTTCTTTTTAAGTATTTTTTCCATATCGTTTTGTTTGTTGGACTTCATACTTTTCTGGATCATTTTTAATCTTTTGATATCGTAATCTCTCTGCTTGACGCTTCTTTTCCAATGGTTCTTCGCGTGTAACATTTTTGCGTGGTGCCATGATCTATAATAATATCAAATTTAAAAAATAAAAAAAACAGACTTACTAGGATGCCTATTAAGTGTAACCAAACTGCATTAATTTAACAATTTTTTTAATGAAACGTAATCATACACCAAAGAAATAATCCAAAAACACACATAAAATGCATATGACGAATGAACTTTTATAAATAATGTGGTACGTATATTCGCTATTCGTTATATAATAGCTCGTGTAGGTAGTAAGTAGACAACGGATATTCATACTTACACTGCTTTTTTGTAAATTTTATAAATCCAATTCATACATAATACACCGTTCTTTAATACATTGTTTTGCCGTAATTACTAAAACATATTCTGAGAACTTTTATAGGAGTTTGCTATATCTGATTTCGTTTTCGCAAACATCTCATGATCCACATTATCTCCCCTGATCAGTAAGTATCTACCCTGGCAGTATAGCACCAGGGGAAAGATGCCAGGGAAGAGATGTTTTCGTGACAAATTTAAGTTTACAAATTGACTTAAATTCATATTAGCTTAATAATATATCACTCATCAACTATTACAGTATTGTTTAATTAATGCAGTAAATCCAAATACGCTAGGTTAATTTATTTTCATTTTACGACTTAGCAGTGGAGAGACTCAATCACCTTGCGAAAGCACTGCACGCTACGGTCGCACGCGCCAACTGACCTATGACGGCAATCTAACGGCTCGCGTGTTTAGCGTTGCTAACTTCACGTTGTTGCACTGCCTTGAGCCGTGTTGGGAGTTTGTGCGTCTAATATTTTTGTTTATATTTACAAGCCGAAATTGACAGGGTAGATACGCAAAAAAACAAACTGCGACATTAAAGTATGTTTTGCTTGTATGTTTAACTAAAAACGTCAAGGGGACAGGCCAGGGTAGAGATCTTTTCAGACTTAAATATAACCAATTCCTAGGAAAATACGTCTCATTAGACTTTCAATCATAAGTATGCCGTATCAAAGATGCCGTGATTTATTGCATAAAATAACAACACATATAACAAAATACCTAATTTACAATGATTGCCGTTCACTTTACCTCTTATCGTAGAATGACCATTTTTCAAATCCCCTTACAAGCCCACCAAGCGACGATTTTTCGAGATTATTTATTATATATTATATATATTTATTATTTTTTCAGATTCCAAACTTAGTTGGTGCCTTTATTGCTCTATCACAGTTGTCACTATTTGTCATCTACCCGAGTACTCCAAGCAAGGGTTATGGCCCAGATTGTGTGTCTTTATTATGAAGATCTGGTAAAGAAAACTAATAATATAGAAAAAAGCCAGTTAGACTTAGGCTCATTTTACATTTTTCTATAAGTAAAGTTACTTGAACTTTCAGTACTTGTCTACTTAAATCTAGTTTAACACGCTTTTAGACTAGTATAGAAGCATATTGTAACAGACACTTATTTTTTATCATGGTTAACTAATTGCATGGAGACTGAAAGGTATAAAGTTTGCTGTCAGGTACTTTCCAAAATGGTGATACTTTTAGATCTGATTGCCACTGTTTTAGTAAGTAAATACTTGATTGACTGTGCCATCAATAATTTGTCTAGTGCAAATAGTTCGGAAAACTTTAACGGATAATTGTTTTCTCGAAAAATGTATGCCCAAAACAGAGATTACACATAGATTTCGAGATAAATTAAAAGTGTTATATAACCTCAGCTAATCATCAACCAACAATCCAGTAACTTTTTTGCGGCGGAATATTTATTGACAATGTTATTGTTGGTGAGCTTTTATACACTTATCTAATAAAATTGCATTATTAATGACACAGCCCCTATACACCTTACATTTTAAAAAGTGAGATTTTCTTACAAACAATGAAGAAAAAAGAAAAAACACACACACGATAGATAGTGCTGGACAAATATCGGTACAAATATCAATAAAATAATATATTATTGACGCGTTACCTACGTAAATTGTTTACAAAATTGCTTAGAAATGTAATATAAAACGCATTTTAACCCGTATCTCGTATCCCTGTGAGTATCCTTGAGGTTTTTCAGAAATTGTCAGAAAATCTCTCAGCTAGTTGTGTGATATCTAAGTGGTTGTGACGATATCAGTGGTTGTGACCATAAGGGTCAGGTTATTAGGCCTGCTCAACCAGTGGTATAGATTTTGAACTTATTTAAAATAAGGCTTTCCTACCTCAGCATGTTATTTGATTTTTCATAAGTACTCTGTAGGACAGGACCGAGACCCGCCACATTGTTGTTAGTTAAAACTCTTATAAAAGTTTAATTTTAAAAAATGTTGTAATATTTATTTTAATATCAGGTTTTAAATATTTATTAACGTATGTACCTAGTTATTTGTGCTGTAGCATGGCTCAGGTTACATGTTAGATAATATCACATAATATACTTACTTTTATCGAGCGAGAGTGTATCGGAGTTGATCAAGCCTCTTGAATCGGCGTAGGCTTCTGACTTGGACTAACGACTGCTATCCTGCGACAACAACCGGCTGCAGTATTACGAAACAAAAGCATTCAGCAAACAATCAACAATTAACGCGCATAGTTATCGCAAAACGACAAACAAAATTCGTTTAACATACAATTTGTTTCTATCGTGCTGACCCTTCCAAACCAGTAGTAGTTTCAATATACAACGTCCTAAGCCGGGGTCCGTGCCCTCTCGGGTGCCCTTAGGCGTATCGTATGTAGGAGTAGTTTAAGTTCCGGCTAAGCGCCGTCAGCACTAAGCTACTAAGTCCGGTGAAATTAAAAATGCCGTTAGGGCCATAAATAAACAGAGCATTTCGAAAAAAAAAAAATTCTATCGCGCTGGTTTGTCATACATCTTTTTAACATTGGCAATTGAAGTGCAAATATTGCGCGATGTTTGCTATCGCAATTGACGTAATGAGTCTACCGGATCGACGCTTTAACCAGCCCTCCGAAGCACGGAAACTCTAAAGTTTTGACAGCTACAGTACAAGCAACAAGATTAGCGCTTCTATCACGTAATGTGAAATTCATAAATTGATAGTATGGCGTTACGTCACATGCAGGTACTTAATGCTTACGATACATTGTCTTTAAATGTAATTCTATTTATTGATAGTATCATTCTTGCAGTGCATATTTAATATGCTGCAGTTATAAATGATGATCACGACTGTGATATTTAAGGCTTATCTATAGTATATTACAAGTCAATACAACTTCTAGAGAGAAATGGAACTAATCGTCTAATGTAACACGCACCATGGTACAACGCAAATATTTTAAATGCTCTTCATGCGTTTCATATGTTTAAGTGACACTTGAAGAGTAGGAGTAGTGTCATGCCTGTTTTTTGATTAATCATATACTTAAAGCAAAATCTGAACAGACCTTCAACTTATCTTGTAGAATAGTGAACTGAAGTCAATAATAAACACTGTGAAATAATGTATTTCAAGTGATAATTTGCACAGTGAGCAAGGATCTGAAATGTATGGACTGTTTAAATATAATTATTACAGATTATCTTAAGTACGTAATTTAAGGCACTTATTAAGAAACACATTTTGAACGCAAAAACTTAAAGGAGCAAAAAACAATATATATATATACAGTGTGTTTGGTCACCCACTACCGTTATTTGAAAGGCGCTAAGTATAGCTAATTTTATCGACAAATTACCCCCATAAGGGGTTCCCACTCTACATATATTGGCATGGCTGCTACGTACACGAAATGAGTACAAACACAAAATAGCGCAAATGTAGTGATCGCAACGCGGAGCGAGGGATAACTAACTAATCTTTGAGTTTTCTAGTGAGGGTTAGCCTACCTGCGTCGATAGTTTTGAACATAGCCCCAAACAGGATCAGCTATCCCACAAACATTTTGTGTACCTACCTGCTCGCACCCGGACATTTCAAAGCAGCTGTGCACTATTGTTCCATCGCGCAAGGGTCAAATGCAATTAGCGATAACTATTATGATTTTATACCTAGAATTATAATTTTAATAACTGTTTTAAACTATCGCGGTTATTTTCACTATAATTTAATGAATTTACGGGATTCTTACCACGATTTTCGATTTTTATTTCGCGCGTCCGTTATTTGATGCTGTTGCAAGCACCATGATCGCGGACTGGCAGATGTAGCTAGTTGGCGATGACAGTTAGAGGTAGATAAATCGATCTACCCTCCTTCTCGTTCGTTTTGATCTGCTACTACTGGAACTCACATTTTTGTCGTTTTTGCAATACACGCTCACCGTATCACTGGGTTTTTGACCGAACACACCACGATAGTTGTTTTTTTGTTTCATGAATGTCCTAACCACTGGGTTCCACGTACTAGATAATTTAAAACCGTCTTCTCGATTAAAGTTGTTTTCGCACTTTTTTATTTTTAAGGCTTCTTTAACTAGTCGCGGTATGTAGTGTCGTTCCGTAGATAAAATCCGAGTATTATAGAACCCAATCCAATGGTTAGGGCCTGATTCTAGCAAATGTTCGGCGATGGCTGACTTATTTGTGTCTGAGTTTTTTATGGCTTTTATATGTTCCTTAAGACGGCAAGAAATGGTTCTTTTCGTCTGGCCAATGTAGGAGCTGCCACAGCTGCAGTCAATTTTATAAACACCCGGTGTCTCAAGCGATATGTGATCATTCGGTGAGCGCAGACACTGATTGATTTTTCTTATAAGGAGTGAAAATCGTGTCTATAGAATATTTATTTAATTTTCTTCCTATTTTATCTGTTACTCCTTTTAAGTATGGCATGAAGGAGGGCTGACGCCTCACCTTGGGTGTATTTGGTTTGGTTCTCGTGTTGCGTTTTATATTTGACCCCTTCACGTTGTAACCATTTTTAATTAAAACTTGTTGTACATGCTGTAGTTCGCCCTGAACATGATCCTTATCGCACAGATCGTATGCGCGATTGGTGAGTGACGAGACTACTGCATTGAGATGACGGGGGTGGTGATGAGAGGATGCGTGAAGGTATCTGTCAGTGCGTTGGTTTTCTGTATACTGAGTAGGTTAAATAGCCAACACTCTTGATCGTTAGCTTTATATCCAAGAACGCCAAAGATCTTTTATTTTCAAGTTCTACAGTAAAGCGCATTTTATGGTTTACACTATTGATGTAGTTCAAGAACAACTCAACTTCCGGTGGCCCACCTTCCAAAATGCAAAAAACAAACTGGAGATGTACTTAAGGCTAAGTTCTCGATATGTTCCATCCACAAGTTCGCGATTACAGGAGCTACTGGACTTCTCATCGCTACACCATCAATCTGCAGAAAGAACTCGCCCTTGTAGATGAAATAGCTTGAAGTTAAGCAGTGTTCTATTAGCTTGATGTACTGTAACGGGATTTGACTGTCTTACATCTTAGTTTTTGCAATGTCTAAACATTCTTTAAGAGGCACATTGGTAAACAACGATTGAACATCATAACTTACCATTGTTTCATTGTCTTTAATTTTTTTGTGTCCTTTATGATTTCAATAAAATGGCGAGAGTCTTTAATAAATGATGACGTGTGACCAACCAGTGCTTGTAGAATTCCTGAGACATGCTGCGCGAGGTCGTAGGTGGGCGAATTTATTTGGCTAACAATTGGTCGTACAGGAACATTCTGTTTGTGGACCTTACGGAGTGCGCATATTTTTGGTGGTTGAAATATACGAGGTCTCAGTAGATGTTATATCGTACAGTAGATGATGTATCGGGTAAAATAGATTGGCATTCTTTGATTAATGAAGTGGTTTGGCGACATGTTCTAGCCGTGGGGCTATATTTTACCATTTTGTACGTTGTTTCATCACTCTGCATCAATAACAATAGTCGAATTGCCTTTATCAGCTTTTAATACCATAACACTCTCTACAGGCACGATTTTCACTCCTTATAAGAAAATCAATCAGTGTCTGCGCTCACCGAAAGATCACATATCGTTTGAGATACCGGGTGTTTATAAAATTGACTGCAGCTGTGGCAGCTCCTACATTGGCCAGACGAAAAGAACCATGTCTTGCCGTCTTAAGGAACATATAAAAGCCATAAAAACTCAGACACAAACAAGTCAGCCATCGCCGAACATTTGCTAGAATCAGGCCCTAACCATTGGATTGAGTTCTATAATACTCGGATTTTATCTAAGGAGCGACACTACATACCGCGACTCGTTAAAGAAGCCTTAGAAATATTAGGTCTTTACCTATGAAATTGCCGTTTTTCACGAAATAAATGAAGCGTAATTTTTTTATATATTTTTTATTTCTATTAATCAAAATAATCACCCATGCAATCAATGCATCTTTGCCAACGCATTGGTAGCTTATTGATGCCTTTCTTGAAGAAATCAGCTGGACGGGAGGCAACAAATTCTTCAAAGGCATTTTGTACTGCCTCTCGGGTATTGAATTTTTTTCCCGCCAAGAAGTTATCCAAATTCTGAAAAAAGGAGAAGTCTGTAGGCGCTAGGTCTGGTGAGTACGGCGGATGACGGAGAACTTCCAACCCCAACTCTTGTAGCTTGGAGACCGTCTGCTGTGCAGTATGAGGTCGCGCGTTGTCGTGCAGGAGCAGTGGAGCCGAACGATTGACCAAAGCTGGTTGGAGACGTGCGAGCTTCTCCATCATTGTGTTCAGTTCTTCACAGTACACATCTGCAGTAATGCTTGTCCCGTTTGGCAAGAAGCTGTGATGAATTACACCCGCGTTAGACCACCAAACAGTGACCATCACTTTTCTAGGGGTAAGTTTTCGTTTAGGGCATTGTTTGGGTGCTGAACCAGGGTCCAACCAACTTGCTGAGCGCTTACGATTGTCAAACAGGATCCATTTCTCGTCACAATTAACAATGCGGTTCAGAATTCCTTCATTTGTATGCCTGCTGAGCAGTGCAAGGCACGTCTCCACGCGTACTTCGCGCTGGCGGTCATTGAGTTCGTGGGGTACCCATTTGTTAAGCTTTTTTACCTTGCCAATTTGACGCAAATGGACCAATATTGTTTTGATGCTAACGTCGAAAGCTGCTGCTAATTCAGCCGTGGATTGAGTTTCATCAGCTTCCACAATTGCCTTTAATTCGTCATTGTCGACCAAAGTTTTCGGACGACCACGGGGTTCATTTTTCAGGTCAAAATTTCCAGAACGGAAGCGGGTAAACCAATAACGGGTGGTGCGTTCGTTTGTAGTGTTCGCTCCGTAAACGTCGTTGATGTTGCGTGCCGCTTGTGCCGCTTTGCTGCCACGACGGTACTCACACTCCATAACTACTCGAATTTTTAACTTATCCATGATGACGAAAAATTTTCGAATGCGTTGAAAACAAAACACTAACTATTAAACAAATGACGATTTTAGAAAAAGAATTCCATGTTTGTCAAATAAAATTAATTTGAAATTAGAATTATCAGTCAAAAAAAAAATATATTTTCATTTGAAAATTGCCAGTACGGCAAAACGGCAGTTTCATAGGTAAATACGTATTAAAAAAGTGCGAAAACAACTTTAATCGAGAAGACGGTTTTAAATTATCTAGTACGTGGAACCCAGTGGTTAGGACATTCATGAAACGAAAAAACAACAATCGTGGTGTGTTCGGTCAAAAATCAAGTGATACGTTGAGCGTGTATTGCAAAAACGACAAAAATGTGAGTTCCAGTAGTAGCAGATCAAAACCTAATTAGTAAAGGTATCACACCAATCGATCGGCCGTCGATCGACGTCGACCCGTTGACGAAAAAAATTTTGAAAAATACATAATCTTGCAAAGATTTTAATTTCCAAATCAAATTCGTCTTTGAATTTGTCCAAAATCACGTTTACCACATATCTAAGGTACAGCATTGATGAATTCCTTGACAGTCATCACTGTTCAACTTCATCGAACTTATGAACTTAACTACTTAATCCGTTTGGACACACAAGTGACATGTAGTAACTTAAAATTTAGTTACCAACTTAACTACTTAATATATGTAAACCGCACATAATCGTTTTTGTAGTATTCGAAATAAATGACGTGACTTTGGGCAGTCTTCTAGTTGGCTTGGTCGTGTAGTAATATGATTGTCATAGATATATTTATAATTGTGTATGGATAGCGGTACCTACGTATCGTTTTTACGTAATTATAATACTATATCAGAGTCAGAATTACATAGAAAATCTATATAACAAATCCATGTGACACGCGAAAATTGATTTTATTTGAGGAATTTATAAATGTATTTACAACTGTGATATATTGGGTGTAGCTGAAATATTATGTCGCAATTGTCAATCACCGTGACTGTGTAGAATGAAAAGGAAAAAATGGTACAGCGCACGGGATTGATCACTTTATGGTCTACCCTAAAACAATGTAAAATATAAAACATAACAGCTTTTCATTCTGCTTGTAGGCGTTTAATCATCGACTTATTGTGACATTTGACTTATATCATAGTTTATGGTATAAAATACCTTTTCAGTATAAATATGGATATTATTTAACCTGTACTCGTTAAATTAAATTATTTGATTTGATTCGACTAATTTGATTACTTTTACAAAAATAATTTTGTGAAGCAAACTTTAGTTTGCAGGAGTTGTGTCAGTGTTTGTAATTATTAATAAATTATTTAATAAGAATTTATTTATATGTTTTTATTCAGAATGAGATTTTAAGTTTTTCCTAAACGCAGTTATTGTGAAAATCCGCCGGCCATCTTCTTATATTGAGAAAATTGCAATATTTAGGTATCTTAACAAATGCCATATTCATACCCATGGTCATCCACAGTATGAATGATGAAATGAATAGAAATACTCTACCTGCTTACTATGTACTGACCAGTTTAAGTACCGTTGTCACATAGTTCTTAATTTTGTTTGGTAAGCATATACGGACCAAATAAAAACGTATTCGACAAAATTGATAGTTTTTACAGAGTTCTAAGCTTACTCTTTGGCATTGAAATTGTGACATTTCGTGCTCTTAAATGCGATACTAGCGCCGATTGTTTCATTATTGTGCGGTTATTTTATGAAACTAATTGAGATTGAAATTAGCTATGGCTAACTTTGAGTTTGTTTTGACTGCTGTAAAATTGCCGTTTATCCATCGTTTATCGTTGTTTACCGTTGTATCGTAACCAACTTCACTCGCAAGGACGCAGTCGGAAATTAATCCCAATTAAATTTCAAACCATTATTGTTGACAAAATTATTTTCAAGAGTAGAAATTCACGTGATTGTTGTATTAAATTTAGACTTGGATTTGTGTTGAATTAAAATTAGTTTCAAGAGTAAGCCTGCTGTTAAATCTAATGGAATAGGCCTGCTTCAGAGGATGAATGTATTATTTTTTTTGTATCCAGCAAATATTCTCTGAGGTGGTGGATTCTCCATAACCGTCGGCATGCGGTATAAATCTTTAGTTTGAGTTACTTATAAAACAATCGTAATTTATCATATGTTGCACGTACTATCAAGATCAGTGTTATTTCATTATCTATTAGTTAATTATTCTTTGAAGATTGGTAAATAGCGGTTAAGAGTAATCTCAAGTATGTAGATAAGTTGCTCAGTTTACTTATATCGATTATTTTACGCTACAGAGTTGATGGCCCGCAGGTTTTAAAGATTTTTTTATTTAAATATTTAAGTAACCAGAATATAATGTGTTCAATTTATACCTACTTTTTCTTACGGCAAAAGGTATTTTTTTTGTATTATTGAATAGTGATCTCTTTGTATATTGTATTAAATAGTATTTAGAAAGGATGTAGGAAGATTGAATAAGTTCAAATTGTGGTTTTTAATGTAATGCGATTCGACGCGGCTATACTATTATAATCTAAACGAAATTAAGTCTTTCAGTTGTCGCGCACAGAACGCTGACGTGGGTCGTTTGTAAGGCCCACTTGTCAACCCGGAGTTAGCTGGTTATTAATCCAAAATGTCACTCTGTCAATTTGTATGGAACTGATAGATACACGTATTTATATTCAAATCCTGCGTTGGTTGTAATCAGGTCTGGGCAAGTGGTCCTAAGCGAACAACTCATGATCGTTCTTTGACAATTGTTATTGGGTACTGTCGGTAAAATAGGGCAAATTTTGCAATGGTCAGGTAACTTGTTTACTGCAGCAACTTTTGACACTTTAAAAGATTTATTATAGAAATCGTGTCAAATACTCTAATTGGCAAATTATGCTTCAGATAAAAGTTAACTGACCCTTGAAAAAAATCAGTCCTTATCAAAGTTAATTTAAGTAACCATTACGATAATGTGAATGTAACGAATTAAAACTATATTTTAATATTTTATCACTGTTTTTTTTTACCTTAATAGATAATAGACGATATACTACTATTGAATTATACAGCTTACAACTATTTATTTGTGTTTATTGATGTAAAGATAATTTCTTAACATTTTATTACGTTGTATTTATTCAGTATGTTCTTGATATGTTTGAAGATGATCTGCGGTCGTTTTTATATTCCATTATACTTACCTATTATAAAAGGTACTATTGTATTAAAACCGCTCAAATGACAAAACTAAACGCTAAAATTGATATAAGCAAAACCGACTTATCAATACCTGTCTACAAGCTAATCGAACATCATACTAATTCTAGTACGTACTTTGTGGCACATCACTAACATTAAAAAAAACTAAAAGTGTAATTTAGGTGAAGTAGTAAAAGCCAACTTCGAATGTGAAATCTTTTTTACTTTGTTACTAATAAGCATAATATAATAAGTTCTATTTAATTTTTAAATACATTTCCGCAATGTGTAATATTAGAATACCTCTCCTTTTAATTTTTAACATAAATAGTCGCCGTGACGAAACAAAATTTTTTCAAAATTATAGTATTCTTTAGTTGAACGGACTGTATATATTAATACACTATGTATAAAGTAAAGTCAACGAGACCAGATAATATGCGTAACCAAACTAGCCATTACTGAGTTATATTGCGATAGTGAGCGATATAATAATCACTATCCTCAGTATCCGTCCTTATCTCTCGTACGCAATAATTAAAAATTAAAAAAAGTATTACAGGAAAGCTGTCTTTAAGATTGAAAGATATCTTAAAGCTGTATGAAATGCCTGAAAGATTGTGTACATTATTTATCTCTTCTCGTTGGCCTTACTGTAATAGAAACTTACTAAAATACAAACCTTGTATGCGCACCGAGTTAAGGCCTCTACTGAAAACTTTCTAGTACTTTACTTGGCAAGTAAAGTTTGAAGCTATGTAAGGAGATGCACACAACTGGAAATTTTCTTTTTGTCAGCACAGCATATCATCACAGCGTACGTATTTGCTGGACAAAGTCGCCGATTGCCTGTTACTGACAAGATTCCGTACAGTTTGTGAAGTAGGCACACGTTTAAAAATAAATGTACTTGCGTCTTCATTTAGTTTCCAGTGACCTAGACCAAACACTTTTTCAAGTGGAAGCATCTGGACTCTCTTAGCGCTCACTTACATTTATGAAAGATACGCTACTTACCCCAAAAATCTCATCATGTACGCAAATACCGTTGAATGCAACCGTGGGTAAGTTCTAGTTTAATAAGTTGATGAATATAGTTTCTCTTCATAATCATAATCTAACATACACTGTGATTTTGGCATATAGCGCGTCCCCAAAAAGCATTCTGAAGTCAAGTGTACCTTACAAAAACTAAATTCACCCCTGTTGTGTAGGTATGTACCGAGAATCTGTGTAAATCCGATTGAGTATAGATAAAAATATTATAAAGTTTTGAATGCGCTGGCCCTTATCATAAAATTAGTGGTTTAGTAAAAGCTTATGCGGTGCTCGTCATACCGTGTTGGCATTGTTGTGTTCCGGTTAAAGGGAAGACAGTGAAATTATAGGAACAAAGTCTATTCCAATTGAAGCCTACCATCAGTATTGCAACGTTAATCAATAATCAATAAATTATATCCATTTAGCATTAGGTGGTTCACGTAATCTTTTAATTCCGTAATGGTCCCTGGCAACCCCATGATATGTTTTACTATGTACGCAACTAGTACACATTTAGAGAGGTACCAATAGCCTATATGAGTGATGAGCACAGGCAAACATATTTTCTATACATATTCATGCATGGTTTCCCCAAGTCCAGCTTATTTTGAGATTATAAAGGTGGTGGAGTGTCACGGGAATTTATTGCTTATTTTCTCTGATTTGATTCTCATTTTACAGCTGTCAGTTTGCCCATATAAACACATTCCATAATAATATCTTTAAGGAATTCAAGTAAAGGTTTCTTCTCATCGCAAAGGGTCACTCAATCTGTACCTGCGCCAAGAATAACACAGGCTTTTCAGTAATAGTAATCACTAATATTATAGTGGCACCAAGTAAAATATTCAGGTGGATAGTATTTCTTATCTTTACTCTTTTACCACATGAGTAGATAAACGGTAGAGAGACAAAGCTTCATACAACCGCACGAATCGGTTGCACTACTACAAGCACGCGGGGCATGTGTGCGTGACCACTGGTCGCTTGTCACGTACGCGGCGAGACTTGTCAAAAGAGATTGTCATAAGGCACAGCCAGTTGACAATCTCAGGGTCATTGCGGTGCACGTTGTATGTTTTGTTAGATGCAAGTTAAAATATTTTAATGTAAAAACGTGGTATTTTATTATTTATAATGGTTGTTTCCTGTACTATGTGTATGAATAATACTAGAAAAAATAAAATTTTAATATTGCTCGAGCAAAAGTTCAGCGAATTTTTCGATCTTAAAATAAATATTGTCAATATTTGCAATGAAATACTTAAACGTATTAAAGATTGGAAATTTGATATGCCATGTGAGTGTTTCCCTTTAGGTTACTTGAAAACACTATATGTTAAATTCAGAATTTACCACACCATCAAAACAACAATAAATTATTAAAAAACAAAAATTATAAAATGATAATTATTAGAGTTAGTAATTTGTGAAGTATTCTATTATACTGAATAATAAAACTATTTAACAAATGTTTTGTTTAATTCGTCTTAACCTACTGTGACAACCCTACCAAAATTGGTAACAATTTTTGACGTTCTTAAGAAGCTTTGTCTCTGTTCCGTTTATCTTCTCTTGTGCTTTTACTATCATAAGGAACATGTCTAATCACATATGTACGTATTTATCAGACATAAATAAAACTACTCAAATGGTACGTTAATTTAATCGATAGTACGTGCAGTTGGGAAACTCCGCATAGGGTCAGGTTAACAACACTGCAGAGGATTCGGGTGCGAATCTGAGCCTGAAGCTTTGATAGCCTGCACCAAGTTCCCCCACTAAGCAGGTATTTATACAATCAAATATGGTGATTATTTATGCTTTTTTGATGGTTTACAATGTTCTTTAGTTATGCAATAACAATACTGCTTGTCATAATAATTTATGGTACAGTCTCCATAAGAGCGAAAGGGTGATATGGTATGTGTTGGACTGAGCGTTTTAATTTTTGTACCGTTGATTTTTACTGTCGTTTCGTAAGCATAATTCCCTGGATCCATGATAAAAGCTATTACATAGTAATTTACATCGTCAATTCGATACGTATGACTTCGCACAACTTTTCTCAGTTGCAACGGCTTACACATAGTACATTCTTTTGTTTTTACTGATTTTACTTTATCGTTAATAGAGTTAACCGAAGCTTTGATAGACTCTTGTAACTCAGTATTATTGTCAGGTGTTTCCATTTTATGACAGCTACACCATTTCTCATCTACGCCTACATCCGAGCAACTTCTGCTCAGAGGTTGTTTTATCAATAAACTACTGCAGTTACAGCACGCTTCACTTTGTTCAATACTGGCTGAATTGTTAGAAAGGTTCAATATGTCTTGCAGTGTAATATAAATGTCGTAAGGGGTCGTCAATACATGTTGGTTCATTATAAGATTATTATAAAGCTGAATGTAATTGTTTCGGAATTGAACAGGGGCCCAAAGGTACAACATCGGCAACCTCTCGGCGAAGTACGATTCCATACTGAATCTTGATGGACCAAATCTTATTCCATGATCGCTTAAGAATAATATAAAGGTATTTTCTAATACACCTGAGTTCTCGAGGTTTTTAAAAAACTCTACTAAATTCATGTCGTATATAGAAGGCAATTCATCTAGATTGTGGGCGAGGGTATTTATCCAAAAGAACCCAAAGTTCTTTTTATTTTTGTAAGATATTGCAAAATCTTGAGCGTAGTGGAGTAAGTGTAGTGTCGATGACTTTTTCCCGCTGCAGACACGATTTCCCACTCGAACTTCGCCTAATAAGAAAAATGGCCTCATATAATGGTCGGTTGGTGGAATTGTGAACCCGTGATGCCCTGCAAAAGTGTCCGGCAGGGATAAATAATCTTCACCATATGCTGTGATGTAACCAGAGTCTTTGAATTTATTCCAGAGTAACATATCACTGCAATCATTCATTCGATCGCATAATTTATAAATAGTTGACAATTTCTTTCCTGTCAACAGCGCCATTACGTTTGGAAATGTATTGAAGGCTACCTGAAACATAAAATAGCGTTAGTTACAATGTTCGCGTTCCGCGATATGTAATAATGGTAAAAAATATTACTTTTTGGTACCCCTTGTAGTCTATCCATCCCTTGGACTGCAAATATTTATCAGTTTCAGGCAGATTATATTTTGTTCTTGCTCTCGACATCGTGTCAACACCCACAACAAGAACATTCCAAGTTTTTGAAGTTTGTGATGAATTATCTGACCGAACAGGCAACTTTTCTTTTAGGATAACGTAGTGATCTTCGTACAGAACTTTTCTTTTATTATTTGTACAAGTTATCCTTAAAGCTTCCCTTCCGAACGGTATTATGTTTGTTTTATTGTTGACGAAGTATTTGGGCTTAGTGTGGCTGAAATCAACTGAAATGTGTTTATTAACAAAGATATTTCACAAAAATAATTGAATAATATCGTTATTACTAAAACCGAATTGCGAACATTTTTGTTAAAATTAATTTATACAAGTAAAGACTTCGAGCTTCGTAATGCTTAATTTAGGCTTACAGGAGGCGTAAAATATTTTTTTTACGGAGCACAAACATAATCACAGCGTCAGCTGAATCAAAACTATTGGAAAACAAAAGTGAGTCTGTGACTGTGCGATTTTTTTTTATTGCAAAAGGATTAGACGTTTGTCTTCTATCTCACCTGATGGAAAGTGACGATGAAGACGAAGGTGTTACACGTCTATCCACGAGATACCTATTCACTCGACGCTTGAAAGAACTAGGACTATAGTTTTCTGGAAAAACAGACGCAGGCAGTTCATTCCACACCTTGGCGACCCGCATCAAAAAGGAACTATCGAAGCGTTTGGTTCGATTTCTTGGGATATCTACCATGAAGGGATGGAAGGTCTGTCGGCGTCTAGTAGTCCGATGCAAGAAGGGTGTGGGTTCAACCTGATCAAAAAGAGCATTCGCGCACTCTCCAAAATGTAATCTGTAGAAGACTGCTAAACTGGCAACTTTCCGACGATGGTCGAGGCCTTGCAGTTTTTTGGTGATGAGGTCAAGGTTGTTAATAATTTTTCGGGCTCTTCGGTCAACTGCGTCCATCGCTTCTAGTTGGTACTTTGCAGAACCATCCCAAAGGTGGCTACAGTACCTACTCCATACAAGATCGAACTTGAGCTGTATACAAATTAAGTAGCTGTTCAGGGCTGAAGTACCGTCGGACGTTCGAGATGATTCCCAACTTCTTTGAAGCTGTTTGAGCCATGGACACAACTTGTTGCCCGAAGTTTAGTTGGGATGATATAGTTACGCCCAGAAGCCCTAGGTGGTCGGTTAAGGGTACAGAAAAATTTTGGAAAGTGGGCGTTAGGTCAAAATTGCTCTTTTTCGCGGAGAATAAACACGCCTGTGTTTTCGACGGGTTGAATTTGACCAAGTTGGACTCGCCCCAATCGGACACTTTCTTTAAGGCCAAATCCACCCGCTCAATCATGGACTCTCTCAAAGCCCGGATTTCTTGAGGACTCGCTAGCGCATTGGACATGTATCTCTCTACAACGGTGCTGTCATCAGCGTAACCAATAATGCCTGGGGTTAGCAGGTCGTTAATGTGCAGCAAGAATAACGTTGCAGAGAGAACAGATCCCTGAGGTACCCTGGCATTAATTGCCATTAGGTCAGAAGAGCAGCCGTCTAAGACTACTCGAATTGACCATTCCCTCAGAAAATCAGATATCCAGTCGCCCTTTAGGTATTCCGTATGCTGGAAGCTTACTCAAGAGACCATCATGCCAGTCCCTATCAAAAGACTTGGAAATGTCTAAGGATACAGCTATAGCTTCACCGTGACCTTCCAAGGCTTCGCTCCATATGTGAGTGGCATACACAAGAAGATCTCCAGTCGAGCGTCCACTGCGAAAACCATATTGGTTATCACTAAGGAGCTCGTTGGATCCAAGGTATGCCCGGAGACGATTGTTCAATACACGCTCCATGACTGCAAAGTATGGAGGTGATTGCAATAGGTCGATAGTTGATGGGCTCTGCACGGCTTCCCTTCTTTGGTACTGGTTGCACGTTAGCCAGCTTCCAGGATTTAGGGACCTTTCCAGATTCCAAAGAGAGTCGATACAGGCGCGTTAGTATGGGAGACAACTCGGCTGCGCAGTGTTTTAGCACAACTGCAGGTATGCCATCGGGGCCGCTAGCCTTGTTCACGTCTAAATTCTGCAAGCATTTAAGAACCTTCTTTTGGCGAATATGAACGGTACCCATTTTGGGTCCGAACTGAGGTAACTGGGGTGGGACTTTACCTTGACGATTTAGACGTGAATAGTCTGCAAAAAGATGAGCAAAGAGGTCTGCTTTCTCTTTTGCTGTGTGGGCCAGTGAACCGTCAGGCTTCCTCAGAGGTGGCAGCGATGGGCGACAGAAGTTCGACTCAACCGACTTGGCCAAAGAACAGAAAGCTTTGCTTCCTGAAGGATATGACGCTATCTTGTCTCCGATGTGGCCAATGTGGTTAAAGCGAGCTTTCCTGATCACCTTTTTGCAAGACTTGGCGGCAGCATTGTATCTTTTCTTCAGTTCATGCGAATCCACGGCTTTGCTTCGGCGAGCGTCAGCCCAGGCTTTGTGCGCTTCTTGCTTAAGCTTTTCAGCTGTGAGGCAAGCAGCATTAAACCATGGGCGACCTTTGGTTTCAAGGGATAGTTCAGCGTAAGGGATGAAATGCTCCATTGCTTGGCCTATCACACTTGATACAGAATCAGCGCAGCACGATGGATCGGTTGATGTAAAACAAGTCTGCCGCCAAGGATTAGACGCGAAAAAGTGCCGCATCTCATCCCAATCTGCTGACTTGTATCGCCATACTCGCCTAGCGCCTTTTGGGCTGGTGCCAGGCGGCGAGTACTGCGACACAGATTTCACCACGCAGTGGTCGGATGTCTCTAAAGGTGCAGTTACGGACACCGAGCACCTGTCAGGATCAGTTGTCAGCAGAAAGTCTAAGCAATATGCAGTGTGACCGGCAACGTCGGGGATGCGCGTCGGCTCGTGCACAAGCTGTTAGAGGCCTTGAGTCACGGAAAACTTAAAAACCTCTCTTCCAGCGTGATTTGTAATAGGTGCAAATATATTTTTTCTAGTTCAAACAATAACTTAAACTGGACAAGGAGATACTAGAAATG
Source organism: Marasmarcha lunaedactyla (assembly GCA_923062675.1). Classification (NCBI taxonomy): domain Eukaryota; kingdom Metazoa; phylum Arthropoda; class Insecta; order Lepidoptera; family Pterophoridae; genus Marasmarcha; species Marasmarcha lunaedactyla. The sequence goes on from OV281349.1 coordinate 5,887,283, forward strand.
GAGGGAAGACAGGACCTTACGTAATTTACTTTAGGACTTCCAGTAGCAAAATGCAAATTGCGCGGACGTCTCAATCTAGCCGCGTTTAGCAACATTTAGAGAGGTAATGCTTAACGGTACAAGCTCATGTTTATACTAACATTATTTTGGTGTCTTCTTTCCCAGCTTCTTTGCTTCGCCTGGCAAATGTGTAATAGCAGTCTTTCGGTTGAGATTTATAAAGCGACTTTAGTTTGTCTATTCGAAATGAAACTTCTAATTTGTCTGGAGGTATTTTCGATACAAAAATCACTCTATGTCCGCAAGTTTTTGTTGATCTTTCAGCTTCATAAAACTTCATTGTTCGGCCGTAATTTGGTATGAAGCATCCAGTTGTGTTTATCAAATATTCCTCGTCTCCTGTAACACACAGTTAAATTGTTGTTAGTGAAATATAGAGCAAGTCTGATTGATACATGAGTTCGTTCTTTTGCTTTTCGTGTTCTAGTAGACAAACACAAAGACATTCTTTCAATTCACGGTAGATTTTTGATTAATTATATTAAATAAAAATAACTTCCAGTTTACTATTAAATATTTATAAATCTACCCAATATAATCTGATTAATTTAATAAGTGAATATAAAGATATGATTTTATTTCATATCGTTTTCCCCGAAGTCTTCTATTATTTATATACTATAATTTATATACTATAATTTATATACTTACTTTATTCTTACAAAAATAGTTACTAGATCAAAGTTATACGTTAAAATAAGTTTTCATTTTGAAATAATTCGGACTGAAAATAATGGCAGCAGCTCTTTGTTTTGGCGCCAAAAACTTGCACGTACAAGTTTATATTAAGTACGTAAACGATTTAAGTACAAACAACCACATAAATATAAATCATAATAATCCTCACCAGTGTATTGATAAATTAATTCTGGCAGTTCCTGTTTAGTTGTAATATATAGTTTATTAGAATTATAATACACGAATGCAAGAGCCGTCCATGAAGAAATAAGTATGACCATCACAATTTTTGGTGGCTTCAACATTTTTATAACTCTGAAACAAATTGAAACAAGGGCAATGATAAAAGTGCCTTCAAGTTAACTGAAATATATTAATTTCTGTAATTTTAATGTACTATGAAAAATAAAATTAGTTATCCCACGACAGCCCTAATAATTTAGTCGGATTATTAAGGCAGGGCAATCAGTCTCACCCCAGTAAGGGGTCGGTTTCTGGCAATTGATAGTCCACCTCACTTGGCTACTGAGGGTTGGCAGACTTAACACAGATCTCCGAAATCATTTCTGAGGTACCAACGGGGGTTTCCCCGCGATTTTTTCCTTCACCGTTAGAGCAGTCGGCAGTATGTGCTTAAGTTGTAAAAACTCATTCTTACATTTAGCAGTCACTGGGATCGAACCCGGGACCTTAAGATTGAGAAGCCAGCTCCTTAACCCCTGCCCCACCGCAGCTTTAATACTTATTCGGCCGGCACTTCATTTCGTCAATATTTGTTGGACGTTAGCATCACTACACATATTGTATTTAAATCGGCTAGTCCATTCGGCCAATATGTAGGTTGGTACATTCGGCCCATCTCACCGAAATCCGAACGGCGTAAGCCGTGGCTTATGGGTGGCTCTTTTATTTTATTTTACAATTTCAGGAAAACTTACAGTTAGTACATTTTTATCAATAGTTTTATTAGGCCTGACTCCAAGTTATCTACATATATTCGACTAGCTTCGCTCGCGTTAATTAAAAGGAGTGGTAAATTTCATTTTGTTGTATATAACTGATCTATCAAGTATAGTAGAATACAATAAAAATATAAAGAAATATCTTTAACATCAATAGGAAATAATAGTCAAAATAAAGAAAACCCGAATTGATGACTAGATATTAAAATTCTTGTTTTGCTTTATAGCTTATGATTCTAAACTTATCAGTGCGCCCTAACACTTTTATTTTTTGAAATAAACTGTTTATTTATGGCCCTATTAGCCTTTTAAATTTCAGCAGACTTTGTGGCATTGTGCTGAAGGCGCTGAGCCGGAACAGCCCTTCCACCCCGCCCTCGATGGACCGCTTCATTTTATTAGCGCGAACTCTCTTTCTCACCGTCGTCGTAACTTTAAAAATATTTCTCTAAATAACGTAGTGTAAAAGTTAAAGTTTATCTACATTAAGTACCAAAAGCGATAAAAGTATTTATTCTGAAAAGAATCAATTTCCTACTGCAAAATGTGCACTGGAAATAAAGTATCAAATTTTATTGTTATTATAGTTTACTATTGAATGACTTACACATAAAATGTAGATATACAGGGTGGTTTTTTGAGAAGGGCGGTAATGGCCAAGTCCGAAACTACGAGAGTTAGAAAAAAGTCATGAAAGGAGTCATGCCTTCGATTTATAAGAAAACAATAACTTTATATTAATTTTTTTCAAAAATCTTTTACTTTTGACGGACATGAACCCGAATGATTTTTCAAAAAAAAATTACATCCTGTATTATGGAACCAATGGATTCTAATGCTTATAAGGATCAATCTATGCAAATATACGTTTTACTAAAAATGAAAGGAAATAGCAAATTTTCACTTTTTTATATTTTACACGGAAGAAAACTCACCACTTATTCAAACTTTTTGGTCTTAACTTAAACAAAAAAGCCTTTCTGGCATCCTTGGCCGTCAAAAGAATTTCTCGAACAGAAATTCAGGAAAAAACCGTTATTGTCATAAATTTTTTCAAAATGTATTATATATTTTAAGTATGATTGCGTTGTATAAATACAAACTGTAAAAATTAAAAGTACTGTTATGACATTATTATGAAAAATCATATGATTGCGCCATCATGTTTTGTGTCAAAATATTTGAACCCTTCAAATAACCCTTATAATATGGGTTGCCAATAGGGTAACAATACTCGCCCTAAAAAAGGATTCAAGTTGTACGACTACCACTACTTCCTTGCATTATTCGATTAATCCGAATTGGACAAATGTCTAATCTAATCATTATGATAGCAAAAATAAAAAATAAGTAAATTGAATGTTGGATTTTACTTTACTTATTTGCAAATTGAAAATGTTTAAAAAATATACATGCATATATTCACAGACTGCTAAAATAATTAAAATTCCAATAACAAACAAGAAGAATAATTAACTTTGATACTTCAGCAGAAATATGGTCCAAGGTAAACTGTACGGTACTTTTCTTAGTTCGATTTTTTCGAAATGTAGTTATTATTATTAAGTTCCAGATTCGTTTAGTAAATCACATCAAGAGGTGTCAAAATGTTTAGTGATGGACGGATTTAGGGTACAAACTTGAGGTAAATTGAAATTAAGACTTGGCAACACTGAAAGATCATTTAGCTCCTGTTTTTTGCGTTGTGAATTTGTTTTCATTTTTACGACTAGTTTTCGAAATTGACCCGATGATCTCTGCTATACATGTTGACCCTGGCTTTACTACGGATTCCGAACCATCCATGAACGATGACTTTCGCATGAACTTGGACCCGATTTCTCAGCCCCACGACAACCTGCGCATGCACATGGATAATTCGCAGCTACATTTACGTTGTGTGAACTGTACTCGAGACGTTTCACAACGTAAACGGCACTCGATTACTTATGTGTTGATTGTGTAAGATGATCAATAAATTATTGTAAACCTATTCTTTCTTTTTGCACACGCTGACTTTCATTTTTAAAAAGTCAGTCATTTATATTTACACTTAATAACTAATAATATGTATTTTGGAATAGGTCTCCAAATAAGTCATTTCTGAAAAAATTAAATGTCCACCTCATAGCCAACAGATGTATGCGAAACGGCAGGAAGCCTTTCGATGCCTATCCATTTCTTCCCTAAGCCAGTGGCAAAACTCCAGGCGCCTTTCATTATCACCTGGATGAAAGTTTTGAACAACTCGTCCATAACGATAGCACTTGTATATATGTTTTTAAAGAACTGCATAAATGGTGCTCCGAGAAACTTAAGGTTAGTATCTGCTTCACGAGTTGAAGCACTCGGATATGCTTCGAAAAACGTAAATATTGCCAGTTCTAAATCCTCGTTGACGATTCGTGGATTTAGTGTCAATGGTTTATTGTAACTTCCCGTCGCTTTTAAGCTACTCGCCATAGTTCTAAGCGCTTTTTTCGGGGTAAAGAGCGCTGTGGGTATTTGTTTTGATAAGTGCGTGAACAATGCTTCTACTATTTAAAAAATAGACCTCCATCAAATCAAATCGGTCACTATGTGATAAATCCATTCTTAGAAAGATCTTTTTATTGTCATAAACCAACACAAACAACTCAATTCGATGCAAAAAATAATATTCAAAAAAACATGAATGGAATTATTTTTTTGTTTTTTTAGTATCACCACAGTATCGCGCTAATAACACACATAACGACCAAAAAATTTTAATAAGAGGTGAGTTTTCTTCCGTGTAAAAATATAAAATAGTAAAAACATGCTATTGCCTTTCACATTTAGTAAAACGTTTATTTGCAAAGATTGATCCTTATAAGCAACAGAATCCATTGGTTCAATGATACAGGATGAAATTTTTTTTTGAAAAATCATTGGTGTCAATTTCCTGCAAAAGTAAAAGATTTTTGAAAAAAATAAATGTGCATTTATTGTTTTCTAATAAATCGAGGGCATGACTCCTTTCACGACTTTTCCCTAACTCTCGTGGTTTCGGACATGGCCATCACCGCCCTTCTCAAAAAAACCACCCTGTATGCTATCGCAGACTTTTTTGTAGAACTCTTAAGAAAAACATTTCCACAATACGTTTTAGTTTTACGGTTTTGCAGCGCAAGCAAAAATAACTCGCAGGTTTTAGAAAGTTTTCTGACTTGAATCGCTGATAATGTATCTTTCTATGAGTGAAAGAAATTTTAAAGTTAAGTATGTTTTGTGTTTATCCATTTCAAACAAACATACAAAAAAAATCAAAACTTTTCTCTTTATAATATTAGTATAGATTTTTCCGTTCTGCTGTGCCGATTTATGCCGGCCAGATTTTTTTATTTTAGACACTTTCTACGTGATGTTCTGATCCTGCTAGAACAATAAACACATACATGCCGCCAGTAAGTGGTTGGCGCCCCTGATGATTTAAAGTGTGTAATCTGTGGATCTAAATGTTAGTCGGTGGGTTTTCTCTGCTTGAAAGCAAAGTGAAGCACGGCGGTGAAAAAATTGCAAATACAAAAGTTATATCTTAGATCTTTTTATTACCTGCAACTTTGCCATTTAACTTTTTTTTCTTGTAGTTTTGCCGGAAATCGAGATAAACCATTTTTTACCCTTAATAACTCACCCCCCACTTCCCGAACTCAGATCGCCCGTAATTTATTTTTCCTTTCATTTTTATTATATTGAAGGATGAAACCCATTGGAAAAGGATTTTCCAATGGATTTCATCGTACTATAATTTTTTTTAACGTTTTAGCATTTTTAAAGGCGTCAGCCCTGGTCTAATTTAGCAGTGTAGCCTAGCAGCATACTCAAGTAATACTTAAGTAATTTGAAAACTTTTTATTTTATTTTTTTTATTTATTAAAAATTAATAATTAAAACAAAACTGGTAATAATATTTCATAACACTAAATAATAATTTAAAACATTTTATTTACTATTACCTTCTAAATGTGAATCTAAAGTGCATAAATATATAATAATTTAAATATGTAATACTAACATCTCAACACGCTGAATAGGTAAAATGTTTGTTAAAAAAAACGTTTTGTTTGTACCAATAATAACTTCCTCTTTATAATGGCTGATTGGTCACCGAATATATCTACTTATCTGATTTCTAAGATTATTAGCAGATAGATTATTCGCTGCACTGGTGCATGTGTACCTATATTATAATTTATTTTCGCAACCTCAAAAGTCTTTCTATTTAATAATCTACTTCCGGGAAGTTCTTCGGAAATGACTTGCCCGTGCACAATCATAAAATGTCTTACTATGATTATAAGTTCTTTTATTGTACAACAATGTACAAGCTTGTCTTACATGTTCTGTTTACGTATTCATACTCTTTTAGATCTGACATATTTAGTTGTAGTCCATTTCTTTAAATGTTGCAAGCGTTTTATTGTTTAGAGTACCTATGTGATATTGTACTGATACGGGCTAATTTTTCAAACTATTATGTAAATAATTTGTTTCTATCTGCATTGTACTTTTTATTTTTTTTTTAGTTTTAATTTCGTGAATAATATTGACACAGAATTAATTAATCGAGCTCTTATTTGACAATCTTCACAATATTATTATTTTATTATGTGTTTTTAATAATTTTATTGCACTAATAATTGGACGTAGTTATGCTACAACGTTCCATAGTTTACAAAGTCACACTTTTATTAATTTACGAGTATACTTATTATCCTAAACTAGTTTTCGACCTGTAGGCAGCGAAACAAACCAATGGGATTACCGCACTCATCTTTGTTTTTTTTTTTTTGGTAGAAAAATGATGTAATGCTATTAGTGGATTTTTTTTCTACATCACCCAAGAGCTCCATAGCTCAGCTTTGCTTCTTTGGTAGACAAGTAGTCTTATTCTCATAAAGTGTAGAAAGAGAGACAAACATTAATTTTTGAAAGTAATAAAAAAATATTACGAAGCATGTACTTGATATTTAAATATCTGGAAGTACATACCGACTAGCAACGCCTTGCTATGTCTTGCTGTATTCAGTATTCTCCGTAAGTTACCCTCGAATACATTAGCGGTCTTATTAGTAGGTTCTATTGTATTAGTATTATTATCGTTAGGAGTACAATTATTCAAAATATGTAACCACTGGATAGTAATTATAATGTACATAGTATAGATTATAATATAATATAATAATATCGATAAGCTTTGGATTAAACTATTAATAGACAAACCGATCTTTTCTTTTTATGACGTATCTTAAACATAATTGCGATTATTTTTCCAGTGGATGAGTTCAAAGGTTGTTATGGATATTTTAGAATTTATGAGAATTTTTTTGTTTTAAATCACATAACCCATTATAATTACTGTAGCTAATTCGCTGAGAAAAATAATATTACAGCTAATAGGTCAAATAAAAAGCCACTTTATTTTAAACTATATAATGTACATATCCTAAAACGACTTGAGTCAACCTTCGACTCGAGGTCATATTGAGAGCTAATAGACCAAACAGTTTGGATGTGTTAAGTAATGACTAGTGACCGAATTCGATGTCTGTTCTAGCCAGTTTCGGCCACATTCGGCTCCCTAAAACTCAGGGCAGTAGAGTGCTAGTTTTTTTCCGAAATGTACTGTTATATATGGCCCTATTCGCCTTTCAAATTTTACCGGACTTTGTGTCCTAGCGCTGAGGGCGCTTAGCCAGAACTTAGACTACTCCTACAAACGATACGCCTAAGGACACCCGAGAGGCACGGAGCTCGGCTTAGGACGTCGTATATTGAAACTACCACTGGTTCGGAAGGGGCGGCATAGTGGTAGTTTGGGCTGAGTGGCAGTAGAGTTTTTAATGTTGGTACAAGAGTCCTGCTTATTTGAACCAGCATAAAAACTACGTTTATAGTGGCGAGTGTAGTGACTGGAACAATGGCAATTCCAATTTTTGCCTACGACCGGCAACGCATCTGTAATGATGTCTATGGGCTATGCCACTTACCTTCAGATGGATCGTGTGCTCGTTTGCCGGCTATGGCAACGCTAATAAAACTAAGCACTTACCTACAGGCAATTTTAATTCCAAATACACGGGGAATACATTTGTTTATTGTAGCCAAAGACTCGATATTGTAGCCTTGGAAAGCTATTTATTTATCTATATTTTTATCAAAAAGCCCCTCAGCATCAGGGGCTTCGAGCTACGCGGGCGATCCCTATACATCTGTAGGTACTTTACGGCTAAAATATGGGTTTTCCACTACCAGTTTTGGCGTGCCCACGGCCCAATTGATCTCATAGCTGAACTGAATACGGCGCGTACCAGCTGGCTTAGTAGTAAAAGCGCTGGTTTTTTCATCATCATAACATTGCAGCTGACTGAGGAAGCCAACATGGTATCTAAGAATTTGTTTTGACGAAGTAGTTCGAGGGTAGAGCCCGCCAGTCCCAGTCAGCTGGCAACCGCGGAGGGCTGTCAATTGCTTGACACTGCCGCTTACAACAGTGAGGCTTACGGCCTAGCATTGGGATAGGAACCGCTGTCGTAGGGCAGCAAACAGATATGTTCATTCTGATGACGAGGACCAGAAGCACGATTACAACGAATTTTATGGCCAAAAGCGTCGCTGAGAGACACTTGGCGTTAGGGTACTTGGCTGACTTCGAATTCTGGAGGGATTATATGGTACCTATCTATAATCTGTACTACAGAAAATAGTTTAAAGCGGAGAATATCCAGATATAAGTTTAATAAGTATGTTTCAATCCAAACGACCTTTATGATCACTTACTTAGTAAAGAATACATATACCTAGGTAAGTACTAGAATTTATCAATACTTTATCGAAACCAACAACAAGTTTTTGCAGATATTACGCGAGGCCGTTTTTCATTGTATGGTATATGTTAGGATATCATTTTTTATTTATCGTACCTACGTCTCACGAAAAGAGCTCTACTCAATTATTTAAGCATATTCTAAATTATGGCATTTCAGTAGCATAGATAACACTGAACAGTAAAAATCACCTTGCATTAACAAATGGACGATTTCAAAAGAATTTGGCAAAACCACATCGCATCATGAATTTAGGTTAATTTTAGCCAGCCGAAACGATACGCATTGTGCGGTGCTAGCGATGCGCTTGCAAGAGAATAGGTTGACGAAATTTCAAACAACAGTCGATAATAACTGCGCGCACTGAATGTTTTTTAAATTATTTGTAGTATATGTAGATAATCCACATTGAAATTAAACTTATATACTTATTGAGGCAGAAAATAGCAATATTTTGGCTTATTTTATAGCTAGGTATATAGTTAAATAAATTTATTAAGACCACAAGCTAACGCGCTAACCTCAAAGTTTCTCAATAAGTTTGAACTTTGTTAACACGTGTAGCAATATTTAAGGGCTACAGTCGTAATATTTGTTGCTATCAATTAAATCCAGCAACTTGCTCAACAAACATGATCTACTCCTATAGGTAAAGGGTTCTTTATCTTTATAAGACGTATGAATATCTGTCATGATTATATTTAGAAAATAGAAGCCACAAATTCTCTTCATATTACGAAAAGATCTTTAAAAAGAGAGATTTAAGAGATTATCTTAAATTTTTTTTATTATAATCACTGTTATTCAAATATTTGATGTGCTCCACGCAATACTTAAAGGCACTGCAACCATGCAACTAATATGAAAAGTATGAATATTTTATTTTAGAATTCTAATATTGTTTAAGTAAACAGTTATTTTAGCGTAGAATGTTTTTATATAATAATAATAATAATAAATTCATTTATTTCAGGCATCCATAGATGGTTGCGGAGGGCGATGGCTGGATCCCGCGTTAACTCGTGAACGGGTGCCGTTTGAGGGTGTTCGTTGTTTGGATACTTGGGAGGAGGGAGACGTGCCGAGCTAACAGAGGCAGATAAAAATGATTTTGTATAGACATAAAGAGACTGTAAATTTATTTTGAAAAAAATGTACCCGTCAAGTTTCTTTCCAGTTTTTTTTCACGAAGGGTTTTCCGAACTGGTGATAGTCATGTTTTATTTGACGTCAGTAAAAACTAGTAATTGTCAATGTTGAGAAATAAATATTTCATTTCATTTAAGTCTTACATACAAATAAGTATTATAAACCAAATAGTAGATAAAACTTAAATCTATGTTTGTAGGAAGTTAATCAGCACTATACTGGAGCCGCTCTGTCTGCACTGGCTGCTCGGAAATTTTTCCTTTATACGTGTACGCATTATTTATAATTAGAAGTTTCCCAATAATCATTAATTATTTTGAGACTTTATCGCTTTCAAAAGATAACATTTTCCTTTTTGTAAAATATTTACCTAAACCGCTATATATGTATCACCGGCTTAAGTAAATATGATGATTACAGAGTTTCATATGTGATTGATTTTGTATGTGTAACCATTTTCGCGACTCGCGATAAACTCACTTATTTCCATGATCATTCGATTTTGTTGTAATATAACTTGTTATTGAAAAGGATTTTGTCTTTATCTCTATACTGTGGTCTTATAAAGTCTAACCTAACAAAAAGCTCATAAAACGTGAATAAATAGATTCCTAAATGGTTTCAAATGGATGCAACACGTTTATTTTAATGACTTTAATATTTCACGATTCCATAGCGTCTATTCGGTGCGTACAGATAACTCATGGTCTCACAGTAGGACCTTGCGGCAGGTGATATTAAGCTGCCAAGATGGCGGCTACGGCTGAATTCTATAAAGCGGACTTATAATTATCTCAGACTTATTTCAGCGTAGTGTTCAGTAATTCTCCCTACGCAAAGGTGGTTGTGTATAATATCATGAATACTTCCCGTCAACGGAATTACCGCTTCTTTCTTCATCCATAAAAATTTAAGCGACCGCATTTAATTTCGTTATACCAGCGGTACACACTTCCTTTAGAAGCTTCGTTGAGTTCGTCCCGCGTTAACTCGTGAACCGGTGGCGTTTGAGTATGTTCATCGTTTGGATACTAGGGGGGAGGGAGACTTGCCGAGCTAACAGATGCAGATAAGAATAATTTTGCATGGACATTGTAAATTTATTTTGAAAAAAATATACCGGTGAAGTTTTTTGCCAGTTCTTCTTCTCGAAGGTTTTTCCGAACTGGTGGTAGATTCATGCTATATTTGACGTCAGTAAAAATTTGATCAAGATCAATTAAGTACAAGAACAAGTAATTGAGAAATTAATATATGTGAATTTGAATTTGAATAAGAAGGCGCCTTGTTCATAAAACCTAATTGAAGTCGATTCAACGATTCATCAGGTTTCAAGTTGGACTGGAAGTCGTAAAAAATTATTGCCGCAGATCTGTATTTCTATGACGCCCAATATTCTATTTATGAAATGCTGCTAAAATAATTTAGAGAGAAATTTAAATTTGAAAAAAGTATATTTTTACTTTAAAATAATCGAATATTCAAAACAAATTATGCATCGCCAGCGGATACATAAAAACTTTTTTCGCAAAACTTTCTGAGTGGCTTGGTAGAGTATAAAACAAAGTCATTTTGTATTTGACTAAGCTGAGAGTCTTGTCAGCTACTGCGCGAACAAGTAGAGATGCACCATCATAAAGCTTGTAGTAGTATCGATAGTTTTAGATAAAATTGTTTTTAGTTTTTAAATGTCGAACATTAGAAAATTCTCAGGTTACCTGAGATACATGCCTACCTGTAATATGTTTCAATCAGTATTGATAACATGTCGTTAATTCTGTCCTATAGTTTCTTAATTAGCGTACATTACGTTTTTAAATAGCTATTCAAATACTTTTAAATGTTTAAGAATGAGACGGAAAATATTATCTGAAAATAACCAAAACCATATAGTCCCGGAGCTATTACCGGTAGAGACAATATATACCTCTCAGATAGACTCTTTTCATCAAATGACAAGAAAGCCTGGCCAAGAAAATATATAGAAACAAAAAGTCGTTAAACTCATAAACTCAAATTGTTGGAATTCTGAAAATGACGATGTTATGAAAAAAATGCGCTGAAATTGACTTCTGAAATAATGGGAAATGTTAAAGCCTAAGAGGTGCTGCATTTTCGAGCCGGCTTCAATCGGCACTGCCACGCGGTATACTCGAAGATTAACATTCAAGCGTAATATGCCGTTCGGGCTTTGGCGAGACGAGCCGAATGTGCAGACCTGTATTAAACCTGGGTAGTTGGTCGGGCTGGCCATGCCGTTCAGCAAATACTTCCGACCCGAATGTCGCACTGTAGCTAGTAAGCCTAATAAGTTCTCACAATATGACAGATTAGAGATCCCGGCGCGGTTTCACTATCGCTTCTACTGAACCCGTTGGTACTTAAGGTCATTATAAAATAAATACTTTTTTTTACACCAGTGCAAGTTTCCGAGGTTATCGAAACCTACATATATTTTTATAATAATTTTTTTTTATTATAACAGCTAGTAAACCATGATCAAATTTTCCGATTGCTACTCAGCGGTTACTGATGCATTACTGAATGAATAGGCTGACCTTATGTGTCTCAAGGCAAACGCCTCATTACCAACACATGTTAGACACCGAACTATCGATGTTTATACGCATTTATTGAATGAATGAAATATACTTGTTTGAGAGATTTTTGCGTCAAAAGGAAACATTTTTACCGGCACTCATTTGTATATTTTGGTTAAGTGAGAAAAAAATTGTGGTCGTAATTTATCAAGGAGATAAAATAAATTAAATATGTTTTAATATTTTAGACGGTTCCGTTAAATGTTTTTTTGCTTTTTTTGTTTTATACAATTTGTGTTTTCCTCGTTCTTCTATTCTGCCGTTCAATGAGTAGGTACTATAATTATAAACTTTTGAAACTAGCTACGTAATATAATTTTATTTCCTTATGGTAAATTGGATAGACGTGGAATATATTCATCATAACTTTTAATAAGCGTAGTAAATCATTGGTTGTGCAATTTGGCTGCACGTAACCTTTCCATAGCTTGAAGTTGTTGCATCTTATGTATTTACCTAATCGCCGGAAAGGCGTTAAGAAATAAAGGTCATCTTTAAAGTTTGTTTCGATAGACGCAGTAAATATATCGAGATAACCTTTTATTCTATTAAAGTTTCAAAAGAGCACTCGGATCAAGGTAGCGAGTTATTAGTTTATAATGGAATACGATAGTTGATCAGGTGAGATCAATAATGTAACGTACGATCGATGTCTTTATACACGTGATCATCGATTTCATAAACATTGTACAGCATTTTTCACAGCTCTCATATTCTTATATGTTTTTGAAAAGCATCAACGAGTATTTATGTTTGAATTGTAACGACAAAACACAGGCTGGCAGTCTACGATATTACCTACATTGGGGTTATCATCAGTGATGGCAAATTCAACAGGACAGGCATTTCTGTGAAAAGCACAGATTTGAATGAATGAATGAACATTTCAAAAACAAATATTATATTATTTCTGGATATATTATAACATTAAGGCCATTAGGTTATTGTAGGTATATGCCAGGGAACTATATCGGTCAAACTCGTACCTAATGTCTGCACTATACTCGAAAACTGAATGTAAGTATATATGTTTTTTGAAAACAACAGGTTATATACCACCTTTGTTCGGTATGGGATAGATTCTTATATCCAACGGATTAGCTACTTGGTGGAAGTACAGATGTAGATAAAACGTGGAAACAAATATAATGTATGCTAATTCCAATTGTATCTGTGCTCTATATTGCGTACATTCGAAGTATACAATTTGGGGTTATTACTGAGACAGTCACCGACATCCGAGTATTTGTACTGTAACTCTCAAAATTATGTTCAAAACATGTTTTGAATCACTAGCTATGTTTTATACTCCGTTTGAGTGTAGATGTACAAAATATAAAAGAAGAAAGAAAAGAAAAGTTTTTTGGATATGAATCGGTATATATGAGTCTCTGAAAACTGCACTGACTCTAGGAGTTCAACTGGTTAAACGCAAGGTCTTAATCATCACGTTATTTTGAACTGTAACCTCGAGGCTTCAATTGGATTGCACCGGCGACACAAGGAACAGCAGTCGGTAAGTGACGTCATCATTTGCTTCTCAATTCTTTGGCTAGATTAAGTAAAGAGGTTCACCTAGTAGCCCTTGACGGAAGACAAAGCAGGCGTCCCTTTGTCTCTATAATCCGAAATTCTCGTACAGCATAAGTTCTGACGGCAGATTGGCTGGTGTATTGTCAGTGCTACAGCTCTTATACTTAAACAAGCAATATAAACAGAAAATATTATGGGAGTTCACAACAAAATAAAAATAAACGTTTTCATGTACCTACCACACGTTGCCGTTCGCTTAACAATCCCACACGGCAGGGAAATCACGCCACATAGGGTGTTATGGACTTATTAAGAAATATCAAAAGAAGGTTTTAAAACCTATTCGAGTAATAGTTAAGGTTTTGAAATGCGTGTGAATTTGAATTTTTGTTATGGAAAAATTTTTCAAGTTTGGACTATTAAAGTTACCAATTAGAACACAGTTCTGGACACAGATGAAGAAGAGGTTATAATAGAGTTCCTACTAATTAATTTTTGTTTGAGTGAGCCCATAATTTCAGGGGATCCGTAATTCTATATAGTCAGTTATTTTTTATTTTTTCCTTTATTTATTATCAGACACATGAAAAATACAATGATGGATGTAAATTGTCTTTAAACCTTTGTAGGTTTGTCTAGACAATAGTTCTCAAATACAAATATTCACTCTGAAATACAAATGCAGTTTATGATACAGTTTTCATTATATAAAAAAGGATATACTATATTTAAGAAACAAATTAAATATTTATATAGTAGTTTTATACAATATTATCAAACAAGATTGAAGAATGTGACGGCCTCTTGACATTATGTTTTAGTATAGAAAATTTAATTTTATAGAATAATGGGCTTTTTTCCTCTCTGTCTACTCATAACACTTTTTAAAAGCGAAGTTAAGTTTTATTTACGCAATCTCAAAGAGGATGAAGACAAAGGAGACTTTCAACAAGTGTAAAATTTTTACCTATGTTGAAATAAAACATGTTGAATTTGAATTAGCCTACTCTATATGTTTCCATTTAAAATTATACGTTATTAAATAAACTTTACTATTATGAAATATAAGTACTTACTAATTTATTAACGTAATAAATAAATTGTGGATTCCGGAACAAAACTAAGCAGTATACCTACTTGAAATATTAACGTTAAACTAGACATTTGGTGTGCATTTTACTTCCTATATTCCATTGCTAGAAATTTTGGGATACGCGGCTTGCAGATGGTAAGTTAGTAATTTTACTCATTAATGTTTACGTTGTATATTTAATGACATTGCCCAAAACGACAACTTTTACACGTGGCGTCAGCTTCTAACTGTGTGAATATTAGATAAACTTACAATATTATCTCCATGCCCAGCGAAATAAATTTTTTGGCAACTTTTTATTATTTTTATACTGTGTTCCACCATACGCGATACTGGCAGTAGGGCTTGCAAAAACCCGACATTTTCAGAAAACCGAATTACTCGGTTTTTATATTGAAAAACCGGGGAATTCGGATTTTTCGGGTTTTTTGGTTTTTAAGGTTAAAATAAAAAAAGCGAAAAACATTGATAATAATTTTTTTTAGTAGTTTCAATAATGCTAATGCTTATAATAACGTTTTAATAAATGTAAAAAATAAAGTAACACACTTTAGCACCATATTCTATAAAAACTTTAAATGAAAAATAGATATAGTGAGTCTTCAAAATGAGGTCAAATAAAGAAATATTCATTATTAATTTAACGAACTAAATTTAACATTCTTTACGTAAACATAAAACATACTTACATTAAAAACAATCATAATCATTGAGATCAACATGTAAAAATATTCGTTAAAAAAATTGAAAAAAAAAATTAATAAAATTATAAAATGATTAAAGTATACGTATTACACGACTCATATTTCAGTTTGTTAATTTATTTTTATTGTAGTAAAGTACAAAAATGTTTTCTTTTGCGTAAGTGAAATACATAATAGAATGCAAGTTACCCAAATAACCAGAATGTGCCCATATTCCCTCACAGAAACTGACCTTTTTCTCCAAGTACAGAGAAGTCAAGCACGGCGTTCCTCGAGGTAGTATTTTAGGGCCGTTATTATTTCTTATTTATATAAATGACTTCCCCAGTATAAGTACACATTCCTTGGTATTATTTGCAGATGACAGTATATTAATTTTCTGCAAAAAGGACATAAATATACTCAAAAATGACATCCAAAATACACTGACTTCAGTAATGAACTGGCTAATGACACATAATGTAACAATTAATTTGAATAAAACCCATATAATGAATTTCACAAATAGATACAATAACTCAACATCATTTAATATTGACTTTTGCAGACAAGAAATAAAAGAAATTAAATGTACAAAATTTTTAGGATTAATATTGACTCTAATCTGAATAGAAATAGCATATAGCTAGTGCGTGCAGCAGAATAAATAAATTTTCATACGTACTACGTAAGTTGTCGAAAGTAGTCAGCTAGACGTCCGTACTATCGGCATATTATGCATACGTCGAATCGGTGCTGCGATATGGAATAATATTTTGGGGGTTTTCGAAAGATAAAGGAAAAATCTTTAAACCCCAAAAGCGTTATATTCGTTCTATATATAACCTTAAAAGCATAGAATCCTGTGAACCCTACTTCAAAACGTTAAAACATCTGACTTTCCCATGCCTTTATATACTTGAAACAGCCCTATTTGTAAAAAAGAATCTTAACTTGTTTGAAAAACTAAATAGTAGAAGGCACAAGGATACTATTTGCGCTCCACCTCGGAGTACCGCATTGTTTGCTGAAAGTTTCTTCGGGATGTCCCCAAATAAATATTACCAAAATCAAAAAAGAAATTAATAATTATAATAACTAAGAACAGAAGAAGAAAGAAGTAAGAAATGGTTTTTACATATAAGATACATGTTATTACATTGTACTCGATTATATCAATGACAAAGAATGTAGGTAAAAACAAATTCAATTGTATTATGGCTATGTATCATGTTTGGACCAATAAATAAATTGCTAAATGACTGTGTGTAAAATGACATGCTCTAGACGGGAGCCCTTTCGGACGTATAATTTTTTTATCATAATGTAGTTTGGCATAACAGTTTCAGCATAAAGTTTTTTCGCATAAATTGAGATAAGCAGAATATTATACACGCAGAATAGTTTCATTGCCATAAGTTTCACTTACTCTAATTTTCTTTATCATAATTTTATACAGCATAAATGTAAAGGACATAACTGTTATACGTCTAAAGATAAATTATCATAAAATACAAAACGCATAATAGAAGTATCCATAACCTCTAAAGTCATAAACGTAAAGTAAGAAAAAAACTTTTGGTGCCTAATTTATCAAGTAAAGATCATATGTTGAGTCTTGAAAGTAAAAATAAATAATACTAGGTGCGACGTCGAGCGCAGTGAGGAGGAGCAGGTCAGTCAGTATGTAGGTCATGCAAAAAAGTGACTTGCACGTGAATAATAAATAATACCATTTGACCAAGATTATTTGAGAAATGATGATGATGAATTGTAAATAATCATCTCACTATAATCGAAATATATAACACAATAATACAGAAATACCCGGTTTTTTGTAGAAAAAAAAGAGTTTTAATTCTGTCGGTTATTTTATTTTATTTTCTAATTCTTGGAAAACTTACAGCTAAGTACAATTGATTAAGTTAAAAATTATAATTATAAAGAAGGCCATTTACAAAGTTCTCACATGTAGTGTAAATCACGTTATAATATAAATAAGTCGCTAGTATAAGTAGATATATGCATAAATACAAACATAATATTTTATTTGATACAGACACAAGAAGAAGATTTAAATTGAATATAAATTCTAACAATAAATGTTTTTAAGAAAAGAATGCTTTGGCCATGGCTGACTTGACACTTGAGATGCTGGTACAAAATAGATCAAAGTTCTCGAGCTCGTTGTTTAACTCATTTATTAAAGTTGGTGTTCTGCACATAAATGAGTAACTCATTACACCAGAACTGTTCTGTCTGTAATTGGTCATTGCGGTAGGTGTGTGCAGTAAACTAGGGTTGCGATATAACTTTGTGTGCGCGCAAATATTAATTCCAGACAGAAGCTCCGGCACATCTAATCTATTATTCGCAATTTTTATTAAATTAACGACGTCGGATATTTGCCTTCGCTTACTCAGAGGTAATATATGGTGTCGTTTACACCTTGAAATGTAGTTGTTGTCGTAGGTTCTGCACCTGTACTGAATTATTTTTAAAAAGCGTCTTTGTATGCTCTCCATTCGTTGAACGTTAACGTCATATTTAGGGTTCCATACAGACGAAGCGTATTCGAGGTGACTTCGGACGTAAGTACAATACAAAATTTTAAGAGTTTTTACATTGGTGAAGTCTGAGGATATGCGTATTATGAATCCTAGAGCGAGCTTTTGAAGCTTTGCTAACTATCTTATTGACATGGGTGTCAAAGAGAAGCTTGGAATCGAAAGAAACCCCCAAATCCACCACAGTAGTTACTCGCTGCAAATTTATATTATTTATAGCATAATCAAATGTCATTGGGGAGGCTTTCCGGGTAAACAAGCATACGCAACATTTAGCAATATTTAGTTCAAGTTTGTTTGAGATACAATAGTTGTAGAGGTTATTTAAGTCAGATTGAAGTTTGATGCAGTCATTCATATTATTAATTGGATATAAGATCTTCATATCGTCCGCATACAATAAAATTTTTGATGTCTTAATATAGGAAACAATGTCATTAATAAAAATTATAAATAATAAAGGTCCGAGCAAAGATCCTTGAGGGATTCCTGAAGGAACTAGTTTCACTTGAGAATTGAAACCATTAAGTACAACTATTTGGCTCCTTTTGTTGATGTATGAGGCGTACCAACGAAATAGGTTTCCCTTTATCCTATAGTCTGAATCTTACGCAGTAGAATAGCATGATCAATCCGGTCAAAACATTTGGTGAAGTCTGTGTATATAACGTCTACCTGGGATCGGTTCGACATATGTTTAGTGAGGTATTCACTACATATCAAAAGGTTAGACTCGGTAGACCTACCCTTGAGGAAGCCATGTTGCTGCTCAACAAAACTCAACCTGAGAGCATTGTATGTCTGATTATATGCAATTTTTTCTAAAAGTTTGGATAAAATACATAATGCAGAGATAGGACGATAGTTAGTAACCTCATTCTTGAGCCTTTTTTATGTATAGGCGTTATGTATGCAGTTATCAACAAAGAGGGAAATTGTCCAAGTTGAAGTGAAAGCCTGAATAACAAAGTCACAGGCAAAGTGAGGCTTTTAGCACATTTTGAGATAAACAAGGGTGGAATGCGATCCGGGCCAGCTGATTTTGTCATATCTACAGATTTTAATAAATTATAAACTTCAGATTCATTAATTTCGATGCTATGTATGTCGGATACAGTGTTAGTGGTGGACTGATGGTTAGTACGGTTGTCTGGTGAGGAAGGATTCTGGAAGGTGGAAAAGAAATAGTCACTAAACATATTAGCGATGACACTACCCGAGTCTGAACTTATATTATTGTATGTCATAACAGCTGGGAACGAATTACACGATTTTCTACTTTTAACGTACGCCCAAAAACGCTCTTGGATTGCTATTAATATTATTTTCAATATTCATTATATATGTTTTAAACATTTGTTCCTCAAGATACTTTGCACGGCTACGTAATATTGTGAAACTGTGGTAGTCTGAGATGTTTTTGTATTTAATGTACCTTTTATGATATTTACGTTTTCTTTAAGAAGTTTAAGCAGCGGTGTTTTATACCACTCTGGGTATTTACTATTTGAGGACACAATTTTGGTAGGAATGTAGGCGTTAATTAAACTATACAAAATGTCATAAAAAAGATTTGTAGATTGCTCTAATGAATTATCAAGATTAATAATATCGGTCCATGCAACTTCGTCTAATTTAGCTGATATAAGATTGTAGTCGGCATGTTTGAATAAAAATATGGTCCGCGGTTGGGCTGGAAGACCTGGATACTCTAAAAAGTCTAATTCAAAGCTCAAAGCCTTATGGTGAGGATCAATAGGTACCAAAGGGTCTAAACATTCCGCTACAGTTACGTTATCATTACATAATACTAAGTCCAATACGCGGTTATTCAAGTTTCTAATATTATTATATTGGTATAAATTACACATGTTTAAGTAGTCATAAAACATAAGTTGAATATTCCCTGATATATTGATCGGTGTGTAGTATAATGAGTCAGATGCTACCCAGTCAAGACTAGGCATATTAAAATCACCTATGACAATATACTTATCACTAGGTGAGCCCGTTATATTATCTGAAATTGAGTTCAAGAAGTGTACGGTTTGCTCATTCTGCGTATATCCGCGCTGTTCGTTGCATAAGTAAACTACGCATTTATGCATGTTGTAGGATATACGTTTTGTTTTTAGTTTAAGCGTTACCCACAGGTCCTCGGCCGATGAGCACCACTTTAAACGGACATCTGTCGCAAAATCACGGCGAACCGCGATAAGAACCCCCCACCAAGCGATTGACCTGTTTTATTGTAATCTCTGTCACGTCTAAACACAGTGTAACGATCGTCAAAAAGTTCGCAATTACCTATACTATCTACTAACCAAGTTTCGGTTAGGCATATAACGTCATAAGTATTTAGTAACACATTCCTCAGAAGATAATTGACCTTATTATTCGGGTTTTTCGGTTATTCGGTTAATCGGATTGCGAGCCCTAACTGGCAGCAGTAGCCCGCCGCACCAGATCGACGACTGATTGACATTTTTCTGTTAACTAATTAACTAAATTTACAAGTTACTTTAAAATTACTTTTATAAGGTTATAAATGAATGGAAAAATATTCAAATTGGACATATGTTTAGGAGCAAAAGCAGTCATTAGAATCAGTAAGCCGATATGTAGATATCCGCTGTAATAGTTTTATCTAACTAACAAGCGGAAACTATTTCATTATTAAAATATCAACTTACTAATTTGTATTTTTATAAGATCAAAAAATATTTTCAGTGTTGGTGATTTGTAATAACATTCCAATTATTTTTTATTGGGATTGAGTGAATTTATATGTTTTTTTTTATAAAAGGCCAATAAATATTTTCCTTGAAACACGCGATTTTGGACATAATGTAAAGTACCTATTTATAATTGAAATAAGTGAATTTATAAATTGTTTTGTAAATAGCCACCAAATATTTTCAGTTTTAACTATAATTTAAAGTATATATTAAAATAATAATTGTAATGAGTAGTAATAGAATTTTTTTTTTTGGAAATGGTCACCTTGTGTTTCCTACGATTTTTACCATAGTTTTAAGTATTTATTAAAAATAAAAAACTAATGCATCAAAGGTTTAGTAAAGTTAAACTTACCGATTACAACTAGATTCCACAAGTACACATCATCTAAATGTTACTAGTTTATTACTGATGATCGTTTTGCTTTGTACACTATAACGTAAATATGTTTTTCTTTGCTATTTACAAAATATTTGGCTTTGCGGTTTAAATAGTGTTAATAGTTTCGGCTATAGTACACTCGCGTCCGACAGATAAAGTGTGGAAAGAATTACTGCGCGCTCTGCAGCGCCGAGTACACTCGCGATCACAAATGGCTATTATTCATTCCAAAACTATACCATTGTATGTACGAGGCCGCAGTTGTATCACATTCGTTTGAATTTAAGACAAACTGCCATATTCTTCATAGTTCTTCGAACGATACAGATTAAATACAGGATTTTGTAATTACGACTTCTATTTATGAATAATTTTTTTTATAAATATAGGCTGTAAAACGACTAACGATAAAAAAATCTTTTATTTGAAATCTATAAGCTTGTGTAAATCGTTTTCGTTTGTACTCTTTCATGACTCTTCATTGCTATCGCGACGAAATCCGAACTCCCGAAATAAATGTATAGAAATATTCAAGTGTCTCTAAAAATACAGATTTAGTAACAGACCAATGTTCTTTTATTAGAAACAGGAAGGACTTTTGTTCGCTGTTTATTGGTATTCCATTAATTTTGAGATTACGTTACTAATCATATTTCCTTAATTTTTTAGGATTCATTATATTAAATAGTACATCTTTTATACCAGTTTCTATGGCGTTTAATTATATTATTACATTTTAACTCGATATTTCGCAATCAAAAGCGATAGAATCCGGTTAAAAAGTTGTTATTTAATACGTTACTAATATGTATAAGCTCCTGTTTTAAAATTTAATGGAAAAGAATATAAAAAATTTAATGTAATATCCGAAAAAAAACCAACAGATCACGGGACAAACTGCTAGTATAAAAGTAGTTTTTCTTTAAAGACAAGACGTGTATACACGATATTTAGTCGATACAATAAGAATGTAAACATTCACATAACCAGCTCATTAATTTGGTTTCCAAGACGACGTCGCGTATTGTCAATAACGTAGGAATCCTTACCGGCTCGGTTTCCGTAGCATGTTTGTTAATTTAAAACTTACATACTTACATACACACACACGCTATAAAACAACCTTACAAATTGATCATTTTCAAGTCATTTTGATTGATACACAAATATAAAATTGTTTATTAAGCAAGTAAAATAACATCCTTAATGTGTAGGTATCTTTTAATGTTTGTTGGAAAAATTAGGTCTCTGCCTCAGGTGCTTTTGACCTCTGCGCGGGACCCTTTGTTACGTAGTTCTCTGCATGAGCACCAGGTCACTCTATATACTTATACGCGCTAAATACCTACCGCCGGATCGCTGGAGGCCCTTAGCGAAGTAGATTGCCGTACAGCGGTTATGTTCATTTTTGCATGCAGAACTCAGCACGTGAGGTTTAGTTGAAATAGGGGAACCCCCTTTTTTTCGTACGGAGTGATTTGTCTGTTACCAAGTAACTTTGGTAAGCTGCGACATGTTCCACAGTTTGTGTGTCTCAACCTTGCGTATCTTGTAAACCTGTGAGGACATCACCAATAGAAATAATCTTTATCTTAATAATTATCGTAATGGTACTGACGGACTTTTTCCCAGCACGTCTCCTCGCTTCCACGCATGACGCATTAATTGAGGCACTCGCAACATAAGATTTCTTTGTTCTTTTCTAATACATTCAATAATAAAATTTTGCTTATTTGTCAGTTTTGTGTGCATTAAGATTAATAACATTATTTAGATAAACGTCGTGCTGTACTAGCCATGGAGTATGTCAACTTCGAATATATTCGATCCAGTAAAAGTTTTATTAAATTTATTAACACTTCAAAGTTTTTGTTTAATATTCTATAAACGCGACTCTTTTTTTGAGAGGATTCTAATCTAGTTTTTTTATTAGGTACTTTTGTGGACATTATTAGTTAAGTGGACATTATTATTACATTTTTTTGTGTAAACTGTTACTAAATCTCATATTTCTATATTAATTTACCTACTAATTAACATCAACCGCGTTAACTCGTAAACGGGTGCCGTTTGAGGGTGTTCTTCGTTTGGATACTTGAGGGAGGGAGACTTGCCGAGCTAACAGATGCAGATAAGAATATTTTTTTATAGACATAAAGAGAGTCTGTAAATTTATTTTGAAAAAAATAAACAAATATAAAGCTCGACTAGAGATATAAAGATACTCTCAGGATAAGAAAAGAAAGATCTTGATTTCAAAGCTACTTTTAGTTCTGTGGTAAAAATAAAGACTATCCGAGCTGTTATTGGTATTGCTGCAAAAGAGAACCATCAGTTAAAACGATTTGACGTGTCTACTGCATACCCGTGAAGTTTCTTGCTAGTTCGTCTTCACGAAGGTTTTTCCATAGGTCGGTAGATAGGTAGAGTCATGTTTTATTTGACGTCAATAAGAACAAGTACCTAATTGTCAATGTTGAAACATAAATATTTAAACTGGATTTTGAACACGTGTTAAGCCTGGACTTCACACTGGAACTCGGAACTAACGACACGTTTTCCATAGTTTATTGTTTCGGCTTGTCTAGCTAATTGTACCTACTGATATCTATAATAGTGTCGTTATGTATGACGCCATTTTATAACCACTATCGTTCTGTGATAATTTGACAAAGGGCTCGCATGGGAATAAAATTGGGTCGTTCAGGATAATTAATATACACAAGAAGGATCAATACAATTTTAATTAACTCGTGGCGTCTCTTCATTCAGATACTCACGTAGTCTGACTGGCAGAGACCTGAGTTCAAAATTTAAGTTAACCCGGGATACGATAGTACCATAGACATCGGGTTAAAACAGCAGTAATGGAGTTTCCTAGGTTAAGATCTGGTCTGGGGTGGTCCTGAAGTCCTTCTTATTTTAACCGCCATAGTAACCAGGTTTACGTGGTTGTGTTTCGAATACAGGGAAGAAACAGCCAGTGTCATTTCTGGAACAAAGGCAATTCACGCCATCGGTCGGCAACGCATTATTAATCGCTTCAATAAAAAGGCAATATAATTAATCAATAACATCTACGATTAATAAAGTCTTTGGGCACGCATTTCTATTGCGATCCAGCGCGGTAATTTGGCCAGCCTTTTGGCTACGTTGCCTTCATAAATTTTGTCTAATTTGTTGCATATTCTTATATTACAATCATTAATTTAAAACACTTATTCTACAATTGTAAATATTTTTAATAGTTGCTAAATAATAATTTGTACAATACAAAAATTATAGATATAAGTAAACGAAACATATTGCTGTTAGTCACTGACAGTCCAGAAACTTGACAGTGGCGAAGCAACATTTTTAACTATAGCAAACCATAACTATAATTGGGTACATGACAAATTTTTTTTATTTCATATTTAAATAGTTTATCAACAGTAAATAAATATTGCAAAAGTAACAGTATGTTTACAATCAATAGTTTTCTAGATACAGCGATGTGTTTGAGGAGCCGCTGCGAGTCGCCGAAAAACGCTCCATACAAAACGGTACTGAGCTGTGACGTCACGGCTTGTGAATCATACTAAAATTGTATGGGCGTTTGTATAAAATATATAATAGCTACGTAGATAATGCGTTTACATGCATACTGTCATAGTAAAAATTGTTATATTTAATGTCAGTAAGCTAATGATATTTAAAAATTTAACATATACTATAATAAGTTTATGCTTCTTTTTTTAAGTTTTCAAATCTATATAATTTCGATATTAAATTCAAAACTATATTTTTCAAAACATTGTACCTGTCAAAATAACTAATATTTTATAAATAAATTATAAAAACTTGCATTTTTAAATTGTGTCATCTACCCAACTATAGTTATGGTTTATAGTTAGCACTGTAGCCGGCTATAGCAAATTAAAAAGAAACGTCAATATTATTAATGGCATCTCATTGCGAAAGACAGCTTCCGCTGTATTTCTGGCAGAGTAGGAATCGGTAACAAATCAAGTAACTTCTGGAAATGATTTATTCCGAACAAATTGGTGGGTTTTAGAAGAGACGTTACCTGTGCCCGTGAGGCCCTTATACGTTTCTCCTTCTTCCGCAAAAAAAGGTGGAAACATAAAAAAAATTTTGTTTAGTCTGTTAGTCTAATTGTTTGGATTATCTGTATGATTTTCGCATGCATGTTTTCTTTGAAAAATGGGATTGAACAACGAGGACAGGTGTAGTGATAACATATTTGCTCTAACAAACTCGTTAAAAATGATTATCGAACGTAAAGCTTTTACAATGATTTATTTACACAATAATAATGAAAAGTATGAAATAATGAAACAATTTTATGTGAAAAATACTATTATTTAAATTCATGTTTTTAATCCATTTTAGCCACTTAAAATTTCATTTCCCGGGATTAGTCAAATGCTTTAGGCTGTGAGTTGTCCATCAGCCAACGAGAGTCAGCATTTTATTAACTCGATTACAAATAAAAAATATTTTATATACATTAAATAATAAAAAATTATTTTTGCTGTACGTACTTTCTTGTGTACGACGCCTGTGGATATAATTAGGAGCCCCCTCTACAATACCATTGTTTGACTGACAGTTATACAATTGGAACGTTTCGCCGATAGAACATTATACAAAAATATATAATTTTTGCTTACGTAACAAATATTAACAACATGTCTCACATGATAATTCTTCGCTATATATGTATTTCTTCGCTACCTTTTCTACCAAAGAGGTAGTAATCGACCAAGCAAACTAGACGAACGGCTTATCCATTCAATCCAAAAATACTTAACAAAAAAGCGCTTCGAATAAATTACATACTCAAAACTACATGCTCATTACTTAGGTAATTTAGCCAGGTAAAAAAATGGTGGTGTTAAATATCGAAATTCTCTATCCCACATACACGACGTTCCATTTGACAGTTGTCTATAATTATTATTCGTTTGTGTTTTATGGCAATCAGCTGTTGTTACTACACAATAACTATTTCTGCCAATTTCAAGTATATTTATAATAAAAGTATTAATAAAATTAAAACATTGCGTTCAATACATGTGTCCAAAAAAATTCGACATTTGTCTAGTTGGCTCGGTAAGGACATCACAAGTGACATGTGATTGTAGAAAGATGTTTTCAGTTGGTTGTCGAATTGGCGTTATCTTCGCCATGTCTTGGACTTCATGTTAGACCCGCACAGTTCCTACTTTTGCTGATTTTATATAATGCTGTAAAATTACTTTTATTGTGCATATTGAGATAAATGTCGGTACATAGTAATTCAATGATTGTGCACTGTATTGTAAATTCGCTACGATGATACCAGACATAATCAAAACGTTATCTACGGTTTGTGTTTTTACTAGGCTCGGGAGAAATAAATATACCAGGTGACTTCTTACTGTTCGTAAAAATGGTACATGGGCTCAGATCCCAATTCTGAGCAAATTTCCTAAAGTGCATACAGCCAACATGAAAAATAAAATTCATTTAGCTTCCAAACAAAAATGCATCTATAGTGGCCCATTCGTTTGGGAGTAGTGATGCCACACATATGCTGCGTTCCGTTTGCCGATTACAGCGCTCACAGCGCTAAAAGAGCTCAAAACCGTTCCGATTCGTTTGAGCGCGCTAAAAGTGTTATTAGTGCTATTGCAATCGGAACGGCAAATATCGCGCTAACATTCTGATTGTTCGTCGCTTAAGTCAAAGTTACAATTTCATTAAGATCTTTGACCCTGAATGAAGCAGGAGCCATTTTTTCATATTATTACAAAAGAAAATTAATAAGCAAGCTTTTAAAATCTTTAATCGACTAATAAAAACATCAACAAAGTAACGTTATGTGTCAGTATTGACAGGCCGCTCACAGCAACCATGCTCCGTAGCTTGGGCACTTGAGCTTGAGGACACTGTGAGCGGGAAGATGGCGGCGTTTATGACGTCATTGATGACGTATCGATATCGCTGTGAGCGCGCTCACGGGCAGTCGGAACGGGTATATGAGCGCTGTGAGCGCTGTAAACGGCAAACGGCACGCAGCAACATACACACGTTGAACTTCTAATAATCATTTTATTGCATTAGGGGATAAAATATACTCTCTTATAAATACAGATTCAATAAAGAAACTTTATTTAAAATCAACAAAATTTATCAACAATAGGAAAAAGAATAACAAGGAAGTAAAAATTATCAAGGATGGAATATAACGCCTCAATACTTCGTACAGGCTCCTCAACCTACCACAAAATGTAAAATTTTCTTAATCGATTTTTATCCTAGAATTTACCACTAAAAAGAGTTCAAAATCAATTGAAGATATTTGACATTTTATGGTATGTTGATGAGTTGTTGACTGTACATAGATTTAATCACGTTAAAAACTAAAAAAAATAATACAAAGAGCATTTTATTTGCCAAGGCAAAAAGGAAATACCTAGGGATATAATCAAGCTCATTGTATGTTTCATATCATATCACTAAACATGCATATTTATTTTACATATTAGCTATATGCACAAACTAACTAGTGACGCTACGCATCAGACGAACGTCTTCCTAACTACAACGCTAGGAACGAACTTGACAACTATTTTTTTAAAATTTAGATTGTCCTCCGTTTCTTTTAAAATGACGGCATGGATTTTGGCGTAATGCCATTGTGGCAGCGCGAAAGCCCCTCTTCTATTCTGTAAGAAGATATTTTGACAATCTAAAAGATAAAGAAGTTAAATAAATAAAAGACTTGTATATATAAGAAATTTTTATTTCTAAACTTTATTTTATATTTTTATATAAGTACTTTGTTTGTATTGCATGGGAGGCAAATTTTTATTTTCTAGACGCGAGACATTAGTACCTTTTAATATTCAGCTATATTTTGTTATGCTACACCAATTAAACACCGTTATTCTTATTGAGTAACCCAGAAAACATATGTTCTCAAAATGTCTGTGGCTTACAAACAATTTACCTACGAAGTTCTACCACACTTAAACCTTGTAAGTTAACACATTACACAAAGACACGGTAACCAACGTTAAGTCCGATCTCAGTTCTTGGGAAATGATGGAAAATGACGTCCTTTCGCCTACTTTCTTCACTACCAGCACTGTACAACAAGTACATTGTGAAGCACCATAAACGAAATTTAATTACTATATTTAGGAATTGAGAGGTTATGTTACGGAAATTGATCAACGCAAAGTCTTCACTCGTCAAGCATTGAAACCAGAAACTCGCCGTAGTATATTAAATTCCTTGATTGAAACCGTAATGACAGATCGAGCTGATTGATTGAAAATTAAATCAAATTTTGCGTTTTATGGCAATCAGCTGTAGTTACTATACAATAAATATTTCTGCCAATTTCAAGTATTAATATAATAAAAGTAGATTAAACATAATTAAAACATTGAAAGATTACCTAAAACCGTTCATCATTGATTGAACATAATGTTATCATTCATCATTCACATTGAAATGACATATGACAATATAATACGCCCGAAAAGTATCAAAAAGTTCTAACCACAGACATAATACCTAGTTTTTATTGTATGAAGACTACGTGCTATGGCTATATGTCATCGTATCTAACAAACTGTGTGTGGTGGTTACTATTTTCTCACAAAACTAATGAATGTAATGTAAACCTCACGTCCATCGACGACGCCTCCCAATACTTTTTGATTGAGGACGCACTCTACGATAAAGAACGATGGCGAGATTCGCCTTATAGTTAAAAACAAAACGACAAAGCGTTCACACTCGACGGCATAAAAAGTAATCAATTTCATTTTTCGGATTTAAATTGTTGATTTCGGAAACATTTTCTTTATATTGGTGTTTGTTCTATTTGCTCGTAAGAGCAGGCAAGAAGCTAAGGCATACAGCCTTGTCATAAATCACTATGTCATTATTTGATTTCATTTTCTTCTTGACTTAAAATACACGCAATTGATTGATCAATACAAGAACGTTGCAAGCGAACAAGTAAAAATAAAATAAGCTAAATTAAGCTACTTTTTTTAAAATAAAATAAAAACTTCAAACACGTCGTACGTAACCTTATAAGTAAAGTCCTTTGCCTTTCTAGAAAGAATAAATATGAATGAGGTGTAAACAATTAAAGAATCAAAAAAAAATAATAATCGCAGAGCAATCTTATGTTATTATTGTAATTGTGCCGCTGGAAATAGGACCATGGAATATTGCTCCCATGTAATGAGTATGTTATGGTATATGGGTTATGCAAGACATTTGGTATACCTTGGAGCACCAGCGGCATTTCTCGAGAATTTTATATTAAAGAAAAACAATAATTACGTGTTTTTTATGTTATTATACCTACCCTTTTTAAATAGCTGGTTTCTACAATCCACTAATCGTTATATCCATGTGATCAACTGGTAACTGGCATCTGAGTCCATAGTTATCATTATGCATTGATTAACATCTTACTGTTCTAATTCATCCTTTATAGCAGTGATTTAGTTACAATATATTTTATTTCTCTCTATCGACTACATTGTCATATATGTATATAATAAATTATAATAAATAATAATAATAAATATTTCTAACAATCACACCACATTATCTAGCCCAAATTAAATATCAGGTTCTACCAGGGTCGAACCCGGGACCTCTGTCATGGAAGGCAAGGCTACTTACCTCCACACCTAACAGGCCAGTTTGGTGTGGAGGTCAAAAAGAGACAAAACATATTTTAGTTGCAGTATAGTTTTATAAAAGGATTATAAATAAAACGGATACCAAGGCTACAGGTTTAAGTTAAAATATTGACAGAAGGAGAAAATAAAGCGGCAATTAAACAGTGATAAAGACCTAAAAAACAAAAAAAGAATACTACTGCAACATGAATGTTGGTTCATAAACTCAATGAAAAAGTATTTATGAATAACAGTTGTCGTTACCTTTGTACCGCTTGCTAATAAATATATCTCCAGAAAACGAAGGTACTTGTTATTGTAAATAATTATAATCCTAATAGTGATTTGTATGACTAGTGAAAAAATTAGTGCCACACAGTTGAATAAGTAATATTCGTAAAAACCTACCTAAAATTATGAATTTTTTAAAAGTAAATTATCTTTTTTCTCCCATCTTTTCATGACATTATTTAAAAGATAATTTGATTTTTTTAATTCGCTGTATCAAAAGACACACGTTTCATTAATGCATGCCGTTTCTTAAGCTTTTCTTTATGTAAGGCAGATAATGTATTGAATTTGCCATCATTATCTACCAAAAAAGTAGAGGGATGAAAAGTAGAGATGTACGACGACGCCGTACATGGCACCCAAAATAACACAAGCTCCATCCATAACACGAGCTCTGCTTACTTCGGGGGCATGCAGTTGGTATCGTTTGTCTGGGGATTCATTATATTATTATTAGGTATTAATCATATACATCTATATCTTTTTTCTATAGTATTACTTCGTATGTTTGTTTGTTTTATGTTATTAATAAACACAAACTATCAAAACGCTTCTAGAATTTATTCACCATCAGACAGAATTTTCAAAATAAGTTACCTAGCACAAAATCTGGGTTAATAGGAAGTGTACGCAACTAGACACGGGTAAATCTATTATACAACAAATGTGACAAAACATAGGATGTAACCCAAAAGATAAGCGTGTGTTCGATAGTAGGTCTACTATTTAGTGTTTTGTGTTCGTAGTTTAAACTTGGCAGAATAGAATAATGTACTTATAATAACTATGTAATATACTATTTGTACAGAAAAAATATGGTAAATAAGTAAATAAATAGAATTATAGTAAAAATTCAACGCCAAAATGCCAAGAGTTATTCTCGTATTGATGATTTAAAATAAACACGTATATCTTGATCAGATTATAATATATGTGTTTATTATAACAAATTACACAATATGAGAAAGTAAT
The DNA here is from genome assembly GCA_923062675.1 of Marasmarcha lunaedactyla. Classification (NCBI taxonomy): domain Eukaryota; kingdom Metazoa; phylum Arthropoda; class Insecta; order Lepidoptera; family Pterophoridae; genus Marasmarcha; species Marasmarcha lunaedactyla. Next base: position 5,918,541 of record OV281349.1, read on the forward strand.
AATTAAAATTACTTATTATTTTTGTTTATTTTTCATTATCAGAAGAGCCCCGCGGTTTCCACGAGTACCGCCCGATATGGCGGCAAAGTTTTGTTAAAATGGGGCCTACGGGTATGTTACTCCTTAACGACGTAGCTTTCTATGTCGAAAGTTCTCTTGAAACTTATCAGTCTTTTTTCTTATAATATGGTCTAAGATGGTTCATTTTTATGCATTTTTAGCATTAAAGGTCCATTTAAAACTGGTCCAATTATTTTGTAGTATTTTGTACACATTTATTGACCCATGGATTTCGAGTTTCTGCAGCCCAATCGTGCACAACTCATTGATTCCACATAGAATATATCTGTCTCAGCTTATTTTACTGAAGACCCAATTGGCGAACTCAATACTTCGAGAAAACTCAGCTAATTTATAATCTGAAAATGAACGTAGTTTGTAGTTTTCTCTTTTCAGCACTTTGTGTACGTATATGTGACTGATGCCTTATTACCGCGCTGCTCTTCTGGTGCTGGAGAGGCTGTAGACGAAAGTGATTTATTACTTGCTCTACTCCTCCAACTGGTACAATGGGTTGTGGGCCACCTGCATCGACACGGATCGGTGGCAATCTCTCATTTTGCGGCAATCTTACCGCATACCTACGAAGTGCTGCACTAGCATTGTATTCTAATTCTCCTAAATTAGGATTACATCTACGCTTTTTTTCTGCAGTAAAAACTATTGGCATATTTAATTATTAAAGTAGTTATTTAATAAATCCCGATGATTGCACCCAAGTATTTGTTTATTTACTTCAGTAAAATTAGACCAGATGTGCTATCATTTGATAATACAAATTATTGTCCAAACCGTTATTTTTATAGGATGGTGTAAATATGCTAACTACCTACAAAAGGGGTAGATGTTTCATAACAAGAAAAAAATTAAAGATCATAAAATTATATGTAAGAAAAAAATAGGATTATTATTAGTATTAGATTCTTTCGTACCTACACAAAGCTTGATTAACATTAAGTTTTGCTTTTAGTTTAGTAACTGCCCTAAATGAATATAACAGAATTCTAAGGGAGAACATTGAAAGTGGCAGCTGAAATTTTAGCTTCTGCTATAAGAACTGTCAGTCTGCCTGTTTACTGTGCACCAGAAAGTGAAATCAATACACAGGGAACTTCATAAGAGTACAGTTTTTGTGTATTGTTTTTATGTTTCTGCTACCTTTAGTTTTCTGTTATTTTCTTTGAGGCAAGGCTGATTTTCTTTTGTCTGCTCTCCCATGCTCCGTGTCAAATTGGCCCAAAATCTGATTTTGTTTTTCTTATATTGAGTGGGTGAGGTGATCTCAATAACTTGTTTGTATAATTGTTGATTTTTTTCGTTGTTGTATGTTTATGATTGTTGATTTTAATTAAAGCATTGATAATTAAAAGTGTAGTGTTACTCATTATTAAAATTAAAAATAAGGTCTTATGAGAGATTCTCTGATTCGGTGAGCTTCAGCGTCAAAAGTCTGTGTCAACATCTCAGTCATCTCCTCATCAGTTTGTTTGTCAACATCATCATCTGTAAAACAGAAAATAAATTTAGAATGACTACTCGTAAAACTGCGACTAAGTACAACGTAAACGGCTGCACTCCCACATCAAGTATTGTGAGTATGGATCTTTCATTCATAGGAGCTACTGAACAAATTCAGTGTCAACTGTATAGTATTGGGGAAAAAGACCGCGCTAGGTGAGGCTCCTATGTCGGTGCAGGCACTTAAATACATTTTAGTCGGCCATTGCACTTGTGCATGGAGCGCATTATATGATTCTTCTGCAGGGCCTGAAGACACAGCGCCTTGCGTCATGAGCCATGCCTGTAGCGAATACCCTTTATCTCCTGCAGGAAAAAGTACTTGTTACTCTATAGACAAAAATCCTTCGGAGCACACTAAGGCCCATATATACAAACTATTGCGCCTGGTTGGTATTATATATTCTTGAAAGTGACATAGTTTTCATGAGATGAATCCTTTATTAGTCATCACAGAAATATTTAAAACAGTAAACTTTACAAAACAAAACCAAACAAATATTTACCCAACAAAACAATTTTTTTTCTTTATCACTCGGTTCATAACGAAGTGCTAAAAGAATATATGTTTCATTCATGTCATAATTCTTCCTCATAAGTTATTATACCCACAATTTAAATATTACAGTCTAATGTGGCCCAAATGTTTGAAAAATATATATAAATAGGGTCAATAGGTTCGATCCTATTCAGATAAGTCGAGTATGTAATGAACTTTCGTTACCACTTTCCATTATTTGTAAAAAAAAATATTTTTGAAGGATACTTTCCAAATATATGGAAAAAGGTGTATGCATGTAATATGCATTTGCATAAGATTCATAGTTTGCAGGAGCTCAAGCTTGTTTAATTAGATAGCTAATGTCAACGTAATCTAGTAAAGGTGAAGTGATTGCGCTAGAGCGATCCTGGTGCCTAATTGTCTAACTTCAATCGCGATCCATTTCGAAGATATACCTAGTGGTTGCGTTAGCGGTCCACAGAGTTGTGTAATTTCTACGATCGCGATCGCTTTGGGATTTATTTTGTATTGAATGATATTGAATGCCTTAGAGCATTAGCTGCGTTTTGTTGCCTTGATTTTTTCCAAATTGTTGGTTTATTTTCAATAAATTGAAATCATTATTTTATTTATCATTATAATTATGATATCTGTCTATAAAACAACATAAAAATGTAAAATATTTCTACATTCATGTTAAAATAACATTGTTTTTAAATGACTAAAGGTATCAAAAATCACTGTAATTTGAATAGCAAAATGCACATACAATATATGCGCAAATACACAATAACAAATAAAATTATCAACATAAGTTTCTATTGCCCCACTAACTGCTCTCCATTCTTTCATAAACATAAAGATGCTCTTATCAAGTCAATACCTAAGCCAATGTGATTTTAACACTCATTATACATCTTGGGGAAGCAACAATTCTAAAGTTAAGGGTTAATTCTTCTAGAGTCTACTAATTCTAGAGTAGAGCTATATTGGAAATAGTAGATGATAGCGAATTGGTCATTTTGAATAATGATATGGCGAATACAGTCGCTTCTGATCCAGTCAATAGTCAGTCAACCACCTTGCTGTAAATATTAAATTTTTTGTAAATTATAACAAAGTAAAATTTAGCAAATGATAATAGCAGCATACCAGAAAAGGTATGTTAAAAATGTAGATTCAGAACTGCCTAGTATTAGGCTTATAATCTCTTCTGTACTATGTTGAATTCTTCAATACATAAGTCTTTACCTTACAGTATATCTACTGTTTCTTCTCCTTGTGAAAGTCTCTCCGTAGTTCTTGTCATAGAAAGTCCAAATAAAAACTTCACTTCCGCTGTGGAATGACAAATGCTTAGAAGCTATTCAGACCTCTAAATTTTTTCAATTTTTAAAATAATCCTTCGCGGGAGAGCTATCATGAATTTAAAAGATCATAAGCTTTAAAAAACTAATATTGAAAACTTAGACTCAAAGCCCGGGCAACCTGCCTGCAACAAATCTGGAATTATATGTTAAAAAATAAGTAATGTTCTTGCAATAGCAGCAATGACGAATTGTTTTTGGAGAGGAATATACCAGACTATGTTAACAATTATCCTATTTCTCCTGTCAGTGACCGTAACCACCATTATGATAGTCATTGTCAGCTTTATATTCTAGAAAGATTTATATTGTTCAGGTTTATATGCTTTGGTATTCCTTAAATTTTGTTGTAAAACTCTGTAAAAAAGGACTGCTTGATTTTTGGAAATTACAATCATAGGCAGAACAATTATATTAATTATATGGTCCAAGGCTTGCTTGTGTCGGGGTTTTTTCAAGCTCTTTCTCTGCTAATTTTTGGTCTGCTAATATGGAGTCGTTTTTCTACTCGATTTGTTTAACACACCTCTTGAAGCTTGTTAAGTAAATGTAAATTTTGTAAGAACACATATTAGTCGTATCAACTCAAATTTTATTTTGAAATGTTAAAAGGTATTGTAATAAAATGGTGCTTCGTTATAGCCATTGTGTTAACTAGAAAATTGCTTCTAACACGTCAACGTTTATCAGCTTATAACGCAATGTAGGTCAAACATACATACATACACAGTTTAGTATAGTAAACAGACCTTCATTATTTCGTTCCTATTTTGTAGATTAACTTACAAAATAAGAGTCTCTCGAAATTTATATTTAAAAATTTATGGAGTTTTTTTATACTCGTCTTTTAAAATACCTGTCAATACCCTACCGCAACTGACAAGACTGTGCGGTCCTCTTACCGAGGCGTATGTGTGACGCAATTAAGGCAAATCGAGCATTTGTGTGCTCCTATATATTATTAACTGTGGTAGTATTTAATTATAGCAGATAAGTATGCAACATCAGTTGATCTTATTCGAAAAATAAGTAGGTAGGTATTACAAGTAGGAACATATGTGACAATTACGTCAAAGTTACCACTAGCGCGACCTATTATTCTACACCGGAACTGCAAACAAGAGATTTGCACTGAATATTAGATACGCAATAGAGGGGGCTTTGTTCATTTATTTTAATAGATTTTTTTTATATCGGTATTTTTGAAGTTGATTAAGAATATTAATAAAAGACTTAGCACTTATTAATTTACACCTTATAAAATGTAACAATAAGAACGCCAAGTACAAATATTTGTCATAAATCTGATTCAACGAGTAATTCGAAAAATTATAAGTTACTTCAAATACAAAGAAGAGACTTCCTGAGCAAATGTAGCCGCCTTTCTCAGTAAAGACTCATGTGACACATTCAGGTAGGGGCGCTCGCGTGTTGCCGCTTGGTGACATTCACTCGAGACTTGATTGTTGGTTCCTCGTTAATATTTGTTTATCAGTAAAAAGAAAACGAGTTGCATTATATTTTTTCAGCATGTTACACAGACTATCAGAATTTAATTAAAGGAAGAGAAAGTGTGTTTTCTCTCGTCATAATTTATATTCTTTATAAATAAGCAAAATGTTCGGTGCTAACTAGCAAGTAACGCCATCTAGTAAATTGCACCATTACTTTTTCAAAAATTTTGCAAATGTTTCTAATTTAAAACACTTTCGAGTGGCGATGGCTGGCACCGCTACACAACCTCTCGATTACCGCGCTTCGGCGTTACCTGATTTTTTAAAGAATGACACAATCGGCACCTCCTCTATGTATTTGCTCCATGCTCCAAACACGCATTACAAAAAAAAATTTTTTTCAAGACAAATAATAGGCAGTTATTATACAGAACACACATATGAGGTATCATGTTTGTGTGCTGCAGCTGAGTAAAGGGCCATAGCTCAGCGTCATGAGCTTTAGGAGCAAAGCTCTTTCAGCTACAACCATGATTCCTCGTGGGTCATGTGGTTTAAATCAGACAAGGATATAAATTAAACAATAAAACTAATTTTATTAAATATAAATAAATAAATCCCCAGACAAACACACCGACTGTATGGCCCCAAGGTAAGCAGAGCTTGTGTTATGGATGACCATACAGCGAACTGGGGGGAAACTCAGAATAAACATACATATATAAATACAAACAACCATGACCCGAGATCAAACATCTGTGTTCATCACACAAATAAATGCCCCGGCCAGGACTCGAACCTGGGACCTTTGGCGTATGAGGCAAGGCTACTTACCACTACACCCATCGGTCGTCAAATATTGTATATTGTATATGTATATCCGTTATGTATAAAATTGGGCTTTATGTCAGAGTTATTCTATGAATCATTTATTTAATAAATTAAAAAATGAAATATAAGTGTAAATCCCCAGACAAACACACCAAATTAAGCAGAACCGTCATATCCATACTGAGAATAGGGGGGAACCCAGAATAAACATACATATACAAATATCGGCCATGACCCTAGAACAAACATCTGTGTTCGTCACAAAAATGAGTGCGTGGGCCAGGACTCCAACCTGGGACCTCCGGCGTATAAAGCAGGGCTACCCACTACGCAGTGGTGTGCACAGAGATTTCAGGAAGGGTATACATAACAAAAAGCGTACCAATTTCTGTATAGGTTGGTAGTGGGTAGTTTAAGGGGGTGGGTGGTTACCTCACTGACTTCCCGGACGGCGTCGTTGGCTTCGCGTGATGTTGTCCATGATTATCTAAATAAGTGATTGATGATAACAGACATTCACGTAATGCGATGTTTGTTTTCTTTACGCAAATTGATTAAAATTCAAACTGTTATCTATTTTTAGATAACAAAAGGTCTTAATAAAAACTGCTAAAGTAAAACCAGAGACTAGTAAATAACTATAGACTGACCATCTCCATACAAAAATTCGTGACTCGGAAAAAGCTCAAAATCCAAGCTATTACTAGATGTCGCTCTCAAATAGCTTGGACCAACCTTGTCGTTTTAAATTTTTATATGAATTATTGACAAGAAACGTAATGCAAAATATTTGTACGGACTAAAACTGCTAGATGGCGTTGTTAAATAACCTGAAACCTTAGCAAGTAGGATTTATTCCTTTCTTGAAATTGGAAAATGTCATCATTTTATATCATTGATTTTGATAATTTTACTCAATAAGAATAGGTAGATAGTAATTTATTCTTACTTTATAAATGATAAAATAACAACTACAAAAGACCATAAACATACTGGTATAAGTTTATTTTGTTTACTCCTTATTTTAATTGCCATATTAACCTATTTTTAAAAGCTTTTATTGTCACAGTTGTGATAAACGCACATGTTATACATATATAACATATATGTAGCAGCCAAAACGAAAAACTTAATCAAGGTTTATAAAATTTGCACGAGTCACAGTAGGCGAGCAGAAATATTGTGAATTCAAAGAAATGCAGGGAAAAGTTCCAAAACAAACACACACCCATAGCAACAACAATAAACGACAAAGAATTCAAATTGTCAAACAAATCAAATATTGTCATAAAAAGAACAAAAAAAGTTGATGGATAAAGAACATTTTTTTATATAATAATCCAGCAAGAAAATATTTATTTAACTACTGCAAAATAGTTATGAGTTATATGCATTATAAATAAAAATTATGCACTTATTAAGACATAATTTTTATCGATATCAAGAAATAAAGTAAAATGTTATATACCTATTAATTAAATGCACTGAAATTCGTTTTATTATGTTAAGGCAGATAAGAACAAACTGTGGAGATTAATGCTGTATTTTTGTGGCAAAAATTATATACTGGCAATACACTAACCCAGTAACACTACAAATAATATCCGGGGTGGTGTAAAGTTTTCTGTTACTGAATTATAAGAGCGGCAACATAGCATCAAATAATATAATGCACTAGCTGGCAACGTCTGTTGTCGCCTGATACTTACGGATAGTACTTGCAATAAAATATCAAATGATTTTGTAAACAGCTCCATCTTAAGTTTTTTTACGCATTTTTTTGAGTAAATTTAAATAACTTTAAATCTAATACAACTAACGCCATCTCTCTATCTTAAAAACAACTATTTTTCAAGTCACAAAATTTTGTTAGACATCGTTAGTCTATAGTTATTTACTAGTCTCTGGTAAAACTTAATTTTCAATTGCAATAAGAGAATAATCTGTGAATCAGTATTTACCCTGTGCGTTTCGTAAATATGCAGGAATTCTTTTTAGACAAGAAAATAATAGCTCGGTCGTCATGCTTCTTGTCGTATATTGGTAACTATTAATTTTGCTAAGGTGTTAACTTCAGGAAATACTGTAGTGAAGTGGTTCGAATCTAACTTTTGAATGAGATCGAGTATTCCTAAGGTTTTTAGTTATTTCGAATTATAAACTCATCGATGATCATTGCTGAGGCGATCGGCGTTAACAAGAGTGTACATGGGTATTGTTAGTTCAACGACAGATTTCTCTGGAAAATTTACCTGGAAAAAATTTGGCGTCTTTTAAATTTTTGGACCGACTGTCTCGCAATAACCCGTCTGTAATACTGCTAAACATTATCAATGCCGCGTTTTAGTTTAAGTCAGTCACAATTTTTGGTATCAAATTTAGTTCTATCACATGAAAGTTTCAAACTCTTTAATTTTTCGTACACAGTAAACATTATCACCTGCTTTTTTTGTAATGTTCATACAAAATATAATCTGTTGCAGAGTATATTTCAGAAAACGTATTAAGAAAAAATTTAATTCAAATTCGATTAAACTACCTACTTAAAAAGGCAGAAACTTATGTCAATGTTTCTCCGTCCCATTTATCGACATTTTCCTGTATGTCGTCAGACACATCATTAAGTTATCAAGTTGTGCAACAATCACATTAACAGTACGACAGTGATAAGTCCAGTTATACTAATTCCATTTCTTTATTTTCTCGATGACAGTTCTAATTTGATATAATGTAGTGTTGTGACCAAATAAGTAATGATATCGATAGCAAATATTTATTATATTTTGAACAAAGACAAATACAACAAAAACATTCAAATATATTTTTTCAAGGTGGGAACACTCAATGGCCCACCGCCATTTTGTGTTTGTTTTAATGCAACAAGGCGGCCGTCCTAGTCACTACATTTCTGTTGCTTTTTTCACATTATCCATACGTTACGTTGTGTATTTTGTGTGGCCCGCTATTACCACTGTCGCAAGTGCGAGAGCGTGTTGCGACCGCATTAGGAATTAGTGGACCTACTGTTTCAAAAATTACTACCAAAGCTTACGGTACAAGCGGCATGCAGGAAAATAAGCTTCGTACACCGAAGAAAAAACGCCAACCACGTCGTGTGACATCGGTTGACAACTTTAACGCTGATGCTATTCGCCATCATATGTGACTATTATTTGCGCAAAGAAATTCCAACACTTAAAAAACTTGTTGTTTCTTTACGTGAATGTGGTTTGTTCCATGGCCAAAAATCGTCATTAAGCTTAGTTTTGAATGAAATTGGATTTTCTTATAAAAAATCGGACAAACGTAAAATATCGCGTCACGACGTTGCTATGGCTCGCTGCGAATTTTTGACGAAGCCAAAAAGATATCAGATTGCTCAAATGTTATTTTCACTGACGAGACTTGGTTAAATGCAAACCACACAGTATCTAAGAACTGGACACCGCCGCTTCCACTAGTTCAGTGCCAATTGGAAAAGGTGAACGCCTTATCATATGCCATGAAGGGACTACCACGAAGAAATGAACGCGGAGATTTACGAAGGATGGTTTTTTAGGGAACTTAACCACGCGTTCCCACCGATAGAAAAGGGTGAGCAGGCCGTGACCCACGGCCCGACAATCATATATTCTAATCGCTTAAGTAAAGTTGATATTGCGATGTAGATCACGCGTTGTGATTGGTCGATTGAGTAGCGCGTCACCGCTACAGTTTAAAGAAATGGTGCAATCTCTGGAAGAACCTTCCATAATTATTATGGACAATGCTACATATCACTCCAGACAAACTATAAAATGTCGACGCAGGCCAACAAAAAACAAGAGATAATTGACTGGCTCCAACGTCATGGCGAAAATGTGGATAGTACTTTATTAAAAGTAGGATAAGTGAATATTTTAAAATCGAAAAAAAGCCTCCCTAAAAGATATGTTTTCAACGAAATAGCTGCCGAATGTGGTCTTTGGGTTCTTCGACTTCCGCCGTATCATTGCCAGTATAATGCTATAGAACTAATATGGGCACAAATCAAAGGACACACCGCTCGAAACAATACCCATCCCCCTTTTACGACAAACAAGATGTTAGATTTATTAAAAAATGCATGTGTGGAAGTAACTGCCGAAAACTGGGAAAAAATTGTGATTAAAGGGTCGGATTGGGAAATTCATGGGGCGTTCGATAATATACAAGTACAGGAACTTATAATAAATGTTGCGGAGAGCTTATCGAGTGACAGTGACGATTCATCAGATTAAAATAAATAAAGAAAGATTACCTGTCGTTATAATTATTTCGTTTCATTGTCGAGTACCTACCTGTACATACTTATTTTACAACAGCTTCGAAAATTTTGAAGAAGTTGGCATTATCAATCAAGAATTAATACGTGTAACATCTTGTACTGAAATATAATAATAGGTCTTTACCTATGAAACTGCCGTTTTGCCGTACTGGCCATTTCAAACGAAAATATTTTTTTTTGACTGATAATTCTAATTTCAAACTAATTTTATTTCACAAACATGGAATTCTTTTTCTAAAATCGTCATTTGTTTGATAGTTAGTGTTTTGTTTTCAACGCATTCGAACATTTTTCGTCATCATGGATAAGTTAAAAATTCGAGTAATTATGGAGTATGAGTACCGCCGTGGCAGCAAAGCGGCACAAGCGGCACGCAACATCAACGATGTTTACGGAGCAAACACTACAAACGAACGCACCACCCGTTATTGGTTTACCCGCTTCCGTTCTGGAAATTTTGACCTGAAAAATGAACCCCGAGGTCGTCCGAAAACTTTGGTCGACAATGACGAATTAAAGGCAATTGTGGAAGCTGATGAAACTCAATCCACGGCTGAATTAGCAGCAGCTTTCGACGTTAGCATCAAAACAATATTGGTCCATTTGCGTCAAATTGGCAAGGTAAAAAAGCTTGACAAATGGGTACCCCACGAACTCAATGACCGCCAGCGCGAAGTACGCGTGGAGACGTGCCTTGCACTGCTCAGCAGGCATACAAATGAAGGAATTCTGAACCGCATTGTTACTTGTGACGAGAAATGGATCCTGTTTGACAATCGTAAGCGCTCAGCAAGTTGGTTAGACCCTGGTTCAGCACCCAAACAATGCCCTAAACGAAAACTTACCCCTAGAAAAGTGATGGTCACTGTTTGGTGGTCTTGCGCGGGTGTAATTCATCACAGCTTCTTGCCAAACGGGACAAGCATTACTGATGATGTGTACTGTGAAGAACTGAACACAATGATGGAAAAGCTCGCACGTTGTCAACCAGCTTTGGTCAATCGTTCGGCTCCACTGCTCCTGCATGACAACGCGCGACCTCATACTGCACAGCAGACGGTCTCCAAGCTACAAGAGTTGGGGTTGGAAGTTCTCCGTCATTCGCCGTACTCACCAGACCTTGCGCCTACAGACTTCTACTTTTTCCAGAATTTGGATAACTTCTTGGCGGGAAAAAAATTCAATACCCGAGAGGCAGGACAAAATGCCTTTGAAGAATTTGTTGCCTCCCGTCCAGCTGATTTCTTCAAGAAAGGCATCAATAAGCTACCAATGCGTTGGCAAAGATGCATTGATTGCATGATTTTGATTTGATTAATAGAAATAAAAAATATATAAAAAAATTACGCTTCATTTATTTCGTGAAAAACGGCAATTTCATAGGTAAAGACCTAATATTAGTTAATAAATTTGTACAAACGTATCCGGCAGTAGTTTAGTTTCTTACATTTTGTAAAGAAATATAGGGTCTGTTATCGTGTTACGTTTATCGATATAGCTCCATCCCTATCAGTGTCTCCGACCTTGTACGTGTGTAAACGTAATATTTTTATAAAATAATGCATAAAAAAAACGTAATGTAAAAAAAAACGCTCGCACAAGTTTTCACAGGAGCTGTCATCGAGAAAATAAAGAAATAGAAATAGTATAAGTCCAGATAAGTAAGTTCTTTTTAGGTGTGTTCTTTTTCCAATGATACCTAATTTATTTAATCTTTATCAGTTCAGTAGCAATAGAAAGTGATGAAATGACATTTTGAGCCTTGCCAATGACTGGGACCGAGCAGATTACTACGATAATTTAGGACAACGCTTTTGACTTATAATGTTACCAAGATCCCAAAATGCCGTAATTTTTATCTTAGTTGTGCTAAAGCTTCATAAATCTTAAGTTAAATGAGTAAATTGTAGTAGGTTGCTGGCTACGGGCAATGTTAATCCGGCTTCACGGTGTAAGTTAATCTGAAAAAAGAATGGACGTGACCAAAAGGTTTATTGCAGTTTGAATAAAACTGTTTAATATAACATATTTTACAACAAAACCTACAATAATTATCAAGAGTGTACTTAACAACCCTGTTATTGCATCTAAATTAATTTATTTGGTAGGTTTGACTTAGGAATTTTTAATTTACCGTAAAAGAACTTATTGTGCGGTCATCAAGGTGTATATTTATTTTGACAAAATAACAACTACCAAACATTTTGTGGAGTTTTCTAAATGAGAGTTATTAGAAAATCAGACGATTAATTAATAAAAGTCAACTACCTATTTCTTTTTGAGGAAGGGAAGGCAGCACAACATACATAGATCCAGGGTTTAATTTGTGTAGTTTCTTAGATGTTGCGGATACATTGTGACTATGTATGCGCTCGCGCCTTGGCTAATTTTCCTAATCTAATCTAGGTAATCTAAATCAAAGTAAATTAAGAACGATCTCGGAAAGTGATTTATTATATTAATGACAAAATGCAATGAATATAAGTATATACCTAGTTGTAGTAGAGTTTTTTTAAGGAGTAGTCTAGGCCGGCAATACATTATACCGCCACGTTAACGTGATTCACATGTGCTTTCGTTTTAATAATAATAAAGGTTTCATACCAATTAAAGCCTTCTGTCAACGCATCATACAGCTATAAACAAGCAAGAACAATACAATAAATTGTCACCGACACCAGCGTCAGTTAAATAAACGCAGGTGTTACCGCGGTAGTAAGAATCTGCAGGTATTACCGAGGTATGTATTTCTTGCATATTTTAGTAATTATAAACATACCTTACTCAAAAATACATATTTTTCATGAAAGATTAGTTTATGTCCTAAGATATGTATTCGTTACTTAAGGTACACAACGAAAATATACTATGTTAAAGGTTTTTCGTGTCAAGGCGGTGCCGGAGCTCGATTACCATTTAAACGCGAGTCACCTAATGATAGTACCATTGAAATTTTCTTGAGTTTACAGTAAGGAAAATACACCATATAAACAATTTCAATTTTTTTCAAAAGATATATTACAATTTCAGTCATGGTTGTAGCAAAGTATTTCAAATTACTGTCTATAGTTTTTAGACAATATTAAAAAAAAAATACCGCGGTCACAGCTCCAAAATATTTTTCTTGAGTGTACTATCCGCGATGTACTCGGTAATAGCATCTATCAGTATTATAGATTTTGTTTGATTAACTGATATAGCGACAAGTATAACTACTTAATAATAAGTTTATATCCATTGCATACCATCGTAAATAACTATTTCCGTAGTTTGAATTTAAATTCTTATTTACTCCTATTTTTTGATCCTTTATGAAGCTAAAAAAAGTTACTTTGTATGGGAGCACCAAACTCAAAGCTGAGTAATTCCAAAAAAATATATACGCTTAAAAACAACCTTTTCGCCTGTCGATTACATTGCAACATTGTTTAAAATTCTTAAAATTGTATCCCTCGGAGTTGACTATTTACGCGTACAGCTATCACTGATAAAAAGACATCACTCAGTAATACATTCAATGGTAAGCAGGTAATATCTATTGATAAAAGCATTTTTAATTAAGTTTGGGGTTTTCTGGAAATGATATCCTACATTCGAAATGCTTCGAGTGCGTATAACTTTATTACCCGAGTTTTTCAAAAGTGGCTAAGGATCACAGAGTATTACTGCAAGAGAACACTTTTCATTTAAGTTTAAATATTGTTATGGCTTATTACCAACGAATAATAAAGGTGGATTGACTCCGGCACCACCTCGACGCTAACAGTAATAAAGTATTCAAAATCCTATTCAATGAGGAACTAAATAAGTATATAATTTTGCGCATATAAATACAAATTATGTACTGAACCAATTATTTTTCTATCATTTGTAATAGCTTCACAGATTTGCGGTGATAGCTGCAATCAATCTAGCTTACATCGATAATAACTTTATCACACTTCTTATTTTTAAAACCTTTTTCTTGACATTGTTACTAGAGAATTATCTAGATTACCACTGACTTCTAAAGTTGAAACATTAAGGTCTTAGAAAATATATAGCTTCGACGGTTTTTATGATTGGAAGTTGTTATTTGGAAGACTCAAACGTTAAGCTATTAAAATACCTCGGTGATACCTGGACTTACCTTACTTAGGCAGATATTTCATCTATGTAGTCCGTATGAAAATCTAAAAATAATCGGAAAATAATAAAAAGTAATTTATCTGCTAAATCCGATTTTCATTCCGGGCTCAAGCTCGATAGGTTTCACAATTGCGGTGATGTACAATATCCATTAGCACGGATTAGCGATGAAGCGTTGACTACTTTGTAGGGTTTAGCGCTGCATTTTAATAGGTGGATCCTAAAGGCGCTTTTACTGAATTTCTCTTTGAAGTACTATGGTAGTTAATTAGGTCATGCAGGCTCAGGAAGAAAACCCATCTGCTTCATACGTCAGTGCATTGGTGCAAATTTAAGGTTTTGGTTTGGCAGGAGATTTTGCACATTGGAACAATTTACCTTACCAGCATAATTTCGGAAAGGAACCTTCGTTTTTCCTAAAGTATTTTTTGAATTTTATCTTATGCAAAAACACAGTGCGGATTTTTTTTGTTGACGTATAAATTTTGCCAATTAGTAAAGCGAAACTTGTTGCATTCCTGTTCTATGGGCATTCATGTCCCGATAATCACATACGATTTAACAGTGTTGTAATTGCGTCAGAGGATTTAGGTATAAATACATATAGAAAGACAAACATGCAGACATTGTCGAACTTATGCGGAGATTACATTGGTTTCAAATCTGCATTAGATCACTCTGTTTATTGAATGTAGTGTCAATTACCAGTGTCAGTATGGACGGCGACAATACGAGCATGTGTGGTATTCGTTGTCTATATTTTGCTATCTATTTTACAATTTAATCATTTAGCTGATTAGACGAAATATGTGTATCATGTACTATTTGATGGTAGTCGAGTTTGTTATGTTACGATCTCGTCTGGAGCGGTGCTACAGTCATTTCTATTGAATCGATATAATAACCACGTGGTTATTTTTACGTAGCTGAGTTCTGGATGAAAGGAAGGTCCAGCCAGTGTAATTGCTGGAACAGAAGGAACTCCAACTCAAGCCTACAATTTGCAACAATGCATTGATCATTTATAAAGAAATTTATTTATTTTATTTATTTATTTATTAAAGGAAGACTAACAGCCAACATAACAATAATACACATCTATGATAGCAACAGTGGGCCAATTATAAGTCCTCACGAATATAAAATAGAACAAATTCACCACACAATTATCTAATTTAAATCACACTTAAATCTACTTCTTAAAAACTATTTACAATTACTACGATAACCTAACATTTCCTCCACTATATATACCTATTTATTATAAGAAAAAAAAAACATTGCTTATTACACGAAATAACAACATCAAAGGCATCTATGGTTAATTATGTCTATGGGCACAGATGCCCGATTGCGAACTCCTTTGCCGACTTAAAGTGTTAAAAAAGCTAAAAAATGTTTAAAAAAAGCTATCACGTTTACAGGATTCTACTGTCAACGTACAGTAAGGTGCAGGCGCTTCTAAAATTTATTCTAAGTTTTATAATTTACCTTTGTTCGTTAACTAAATAACAACTGAAGGCTATCGATTGTATTTTTATTCATATAAAAGTGTCGATTTTATGAAGAAAATTCAATTAACTGTCTCGCTTTAAATTGAAAATAGTTTATTAGTATAATGAGTCCGCTGGCTAGGAACATTTTAATTGTGATCAAAAAATTTTATGAGAGCCGAAGAAAACCAATAGCCAACCGACTGGGATGACATTACATAAATTTCGGCCTTTCTTCGAAAATTTGAAATAATTAACATTACTTCGCTTAGAGACTTTTTAAATCCAATTATTGAATTCTCGTTTCGGAATCGTTAGCAGGTGGTTTTAATAAGAAGAATAAACAACAATATCCCGATGCGCTGCAGAATAAAGGAAAAATAATTAGAACCATTAATTGTGTGGTTACGAACGTGTTATTGTTGACATTTTAGGAATATATTGCCTCGCCCACACGCTGTTACACATGTTGCCACCTTATTTCTCACAGGGGTTAGGATTCTTTTGGCGCCACGGCGGCGATTCCGTGGATTCGGCGTTTTTTTAAATCAGTTAGAAATGATTAGCGGCGTTCTCGCAGATAGTCGGTTTCCTTTCGGAAAAGAGATTATGACACTAAGAAAATTAATAGATACTGCCAAAACTTCAAGATAAAGTAACATAAGCAAAGGTCGTAGGTTTATCCTCGTTTTGTTATCCTCATTAGTTAGTTTAAAAAACAAATGTTTATTTACACATACGAGAGTGGAGATTTGTTGAGCATAGGAGTAACTCTCTGTCAATTCACTATGTGTCTGTAAAGCTTCTTAGTAAAGAAAAGTTCAATCTCGATTAATCCTATTTTTTTGTATACTTTAACACAGCTTTGTCCATTCTTATTGAAACAGATTGCTAATTACTTAAACATTTGAACTAGGTCAGACTCATAAACATTACTTTATTATTACTACTAAACATTATGTTTGACCACTTTGTTTTATTAGTTGTTACATAAAAACCATTTGATTTGACATAGCCTTTTGGTCTATGAAAATGCCCATGTCTCGGAACATGTTTGTTTCCTGTAGTATTTTGAAAATCTTATCTCATGCGTTATTTCATTAGTTACTTAGATAGTTTGAATTAACTAGTTTTCTGTGCTTCACGTTCTCGTTTTTATTATACTAATTGTAAGTCTTATTATGTCTATCATATATCTGGGATCACAGATCGTATGAACAGTATTGATATGACAGTGTTGTATAAATAAGTCTTATCGTCTTTGATCAAAGATTTTTGACAATTGCTGTTAAATAGTATCATTGTAAAAGGTTTATTCATATTGAATATTGTTTATTGAGTTTTCTCAATTATTTTCATTTAATCCTGATACAAAATTCATCATTTTCTAAATTGTAAGGCAATTGCCTTAGTAATTAATTAAATTAATTACTGTGGCGATTTAAGTGACATATAAAAATGAAGTAGAACGATTTTTTTGATAAGTTCGCAAAATAAAAAAAAACTAAGTTGTAAAAAAAACAACTATTTCGGTGCGCCTGCGGGCAGATCGACGGTCGGTTTTCTTCGATTTCTTCTTAATTTTCTTTAATTCTTCCAAATAACACTATTAATTCATTAATACTGGAACTTGGCTAAGTTTCTCAAGATGGACGCTACCGCGACTTTACTTCGATGTCTCTGAAAAAGCTGAAACCCTAGCCGATAGCTAAACCCAACAATGTACACCGAGTACAGAAAGCACTATCGCTCTCCACTTAGAAACTGTAAATAGCACAATCGAAACAAAATGCGTCAACCTACCCACTGACACCCTCCAACCGGTAACGGTGGAAGATGTACAAACAATAATTAAAAATCTTAAACCGCGGAAAGCCCCAGGTGCAGCCAAATACCAAACAGGGTTCTGAAAGCTCTCCCACTCGCACTCATACAACTGTTAGTTGTTATATTCAATAACTTACTAACAAACTGCTCCTTTCCGCAAACGTGGAAGGAAGCGATTGTCATAGGTATTAGGGAACCCGGAAAACGGGCTAATTTACCTTCAAGCTACCGTCCTATTAGCTTGCTTAGCGTCATAGGCAAATTATATGAAAGGATCATTTTAAACAAGCTCCGAGATTTCTTTTATTAGGTCTCGTCATTCCTGCGTCCAACAGGTGCACCGCATCACGGTGCACATCTTGGAGCAAAGGAATGTAGGTCGAAAACCGATAGGCACGGGTGCGCTTTTCTTTGACGTGGCTAAAGCATTCGACATGGTCTGGCACAACGGCTTGTTTATCAAGCTCTTCGAACTAGGCGTGCCAGACAGAGACTTTCTACATTGTCGATCCTTTCGCTACAGATTGGAAGGTGCCTTTCTAATCCCCGCCTTGTATTAGCCGGTGTCCCTCAAGGCTCGGTGCTTTCTCCGACTTTGTTTTCACGATACACTAGTGACATGCCAAGGATGGAGAACGTAGAACTCGCGCTCTTCGCAGACGACAGTGCGCTATACACATCTGATAGCATAGAAATCTACGTAGGTTAACTAGAATGCTCTAATTCGTTTAGGTTTAGGAAATGGAGGATAGAAGTCAACCCAGAAAAAAGTGCAGCAGTGTACTTTTCTCTCTCAACCTGTTCTAGGACAACCTTTAGGAAACTCTCCAAAAGATTAAGTTAAATCACTCTGTTTGGTACTCCAATCCCATAGACTAAAAAAGTCAAATAATAGGTCTTTACCTATGAAACTGCCGTTTTGCCGTACTGGCCATTTCAAATGAAAATATTTTTTTTTTGACTGATAATTCTAATTTC
Source organism: Marasmarcha lunaedactyla (assembly GCA_923062675.1). Lineage (NCBI taxonomy): Eukaryota > Metazoa > Arthropoda > Insecta > Lepidoptera > Pterophoridae > Marasmarcha > Marasmarcha lunaedactyla. The sequence goes on from OV281349.1 coordinate 5,937,005, forward strand.
ATATTAATTTTATTTGACAAACATGGAATTCTTTTTCTAAAATCGTCATTTGTTTAATAGTTAGTGTTTTGTTTTCAACGCATTCGAACATTTTTCGTCATCATGGATAAGTTAAAAATTCGAGTAATTATGGAGTATGAGTACCGTCGTGGCAGCAAAGCGGCACAAGCGGCACGCAACCTCGACGACGTTTACGGAGCGAACACTACAAACGAACGCACCACCCGTTATTGGTTTACCCGCTTCCGTTCTGGAAATTTTGACCTGAAAAATGAACCCCGTGGTCGTCTGAAAACTTTGGTCGACAATGACGAATTAAAGGCAATTGTGGAAGCTGATGAAACTCAATCCACGGCTGAATCAGCAGCAGCTTTCGACGTTAGCATCAAAACAATATTGGTCCATTTGCGTCAAATTGGCAAGGTAAAAAAGATTGACAAATGGGTACCCCACGAACTCAATGACCGCCAGCGCGAAGTACGCGTGGAGACGTGCCTTGCACTGCTCAGCAGGCATACAAATAAAGGAATTCTGAACCGCATTGTTACTTGTGACGAGAAATGGATCCTGTTTGACAATCGTAAGCGCTCAGCAAGTTGGTTGGACCCTGGTTCAGCACCCAAACAATGCCCTAAACGAAAACTTACCCCTAGAAAAGTGATGGTCACTGTTTGGTGGTCTAACGCGGGTGTAATTCATCACAGCTTTTTGCCAAACGGGACAAGCATTACTGCAGATGTGTACTGTGAAGAACTGAACACAATGATGGAGAAACTCGCACGTCTCATACCAGCTTTGGTCAATCGTTCGGCTCCACTGCTCCTGCACGACAACGCGCGACCTCATACTGTACAGCAGACGGTCTCCAAGCTACAAGAGTTGGGGTTGGAAGTTCTCCGTCATCCGCCGTACTCACCAGACCTTGCGCCTACAGACTTCTACTTTTTCCAGAATTTGGATAACTTCTTGGCGGGAAAAAAATTCAATACCCGAGAGGCAGTACAAAATGCCTTTGAAGAATTTGTTGCGTCCCGTCCAGCTGATTTCTTCAAGAAAGGCATCAATAAGCTACCAATGCGTTGGCAAAGATGCATTGATTGCATGGTTGATTATTTTGACTAATAGAAATAAAAAATATATAAAAAAATTACGCTTCATTTATTTCGTGAAAAACGGCAATTTCATAGGTAAAGACCTAATATTTAGGAGTAACTTTAGATAGTGGACTCACATTTGCGGATCATAACAAACGCGTCCGGGACGGAGCACAACAAGGAACGCCGGCGTTCCAGTTAGAAATAGGGCAACACGGCATTCGAATCGCCTAACCCACCAGTGGACGCGGCCTACGTATTCCTACTGAGTTTCTAGCTGGTTCTTTGGCAGTAGATGACCCTTCCGAACCAGTGGTAGTTTCAATATACGACGTCCTAAACCGAGGGCCGTGCCCTCTCAGGTGCCCGTAGGCGTATCGTATGTAGGAGTAGTTTAAGATGTGAAAATGCTGAAATAGCACTAATACCGCCTTACAATGAAGCATGCTTGTCACATTTAGCTCATTTTTCTAGATAAGACTTCCCTGACCTTTTTTCTAAACTTTTTTATTCGATCTCAGCCTTTCAAAACTAGAAGAAAACTACAACGAATTGTTTCTTTCAGCATCATATGCGACACAACACGAGTTTCTGAAACAATTTCGATGAAGTTTGCAAAGTTTTCAAGAGTAGGTTTTGTTAACATACTTTTTGTTATTTCGTTTCTTATCAAAATTTATAAGTATAATAAATAAAGGTTGTGCCTATCTCTATATACTTTGCCAATTTTGCTGTTGATCGTTATATAAACTATTCTAGCAGGCATAATAAACTGAACCTCTCAGCGAAACGGTTAACGTAGTTTTATAGTTACAATTAATAGATAAACAATATATTGAGACTTTTTGAATTAACTGTCAATGTCTGGTCAGAATTATTACACAACAAAATTACCTGCATCCAACTCAAATGGAGGAGGCTTGAGCGAGAATGCACTTTGTGCTTGGCGGTGCAATTCTCGTGCTGTCCACTTTAGGTGCAGTCTGCACTTTGATAATATTTCGAATATTTGCTTTGATTTTAAGAGAGTTAATATAGATATGTAGTACGTTGGACCGCAAGAAGATGAACTCGAAGCTTAAAGCAACTAGTGAAAGTGCATGTTCAGCTTCACAGTGCGAGACTTTGGTGTTTAGTTGGCTTCAGATGCGGTCTACACTTTGGTACATTGTTGAAGTTTTTAACACTCGTACTTAACTTCAACAGACGGATCTGTAATGTACTAACGTTTGAAACCTTGATAAACAATCGAATTCATAGCCTTACAATATATGGAATTTATTGTACATAAAAAGTGATTAATAAAAATAATAATTATGTATATAAACCTTATACACCTAATGTTTGCGTCTGTAAGTAAAAAAAACCTGGCGGATACATGATGCCAAAATTTCTTAGCTTACCAAGACCCGAAGCCGCGATCTCCACGAAGTCTTATTCACAGTAGTTTATTTCAAAAATTCCTATTTAATAATTCCTATTCTATTCCTATCTAATAATTTCCTATCCAATTAAAAAATATATTTTACCTTAAAAATAGTGGCTAGTAATAAAATTTTGTGGGTCAAAGTTCCAAGGCACGACCGGAAATAAAACACAACCAATAGTGCTTTTGAAGGGACTTCATAAAAAGGAGGTTCTCAGTTTGACCTGTATGTTTGTCCACGATTATTTCGCGTTTGGCCAAACCGATTTGGATGTGGTTTTCAGTTAAGTATTTGTTACATTCTGGAGAAGGTTTTAGTCTTTCATGAATGGGTTCAGTAGTTTAATCAGAATACTGAAAAAACTGAGTAACAATATATACTTTATATATTATTAAGTATTTCTTTTCCATTTAACCCTAGGTTAGGAATGAGAGATTTTATTGTATTTTATTATATTTTTACATTTTTGGAAAACTTCCAGCTACTTATAAAATAAATAAACAAAAAGGATAAATATTAAATATGGCCATTAACAATGTTTTCACTTATAGAATTAAAATATACATTATTTCCAACTGTCGCTAAAATAACAATATGCAAAATTTAAATATTTTAAAGTAGAATATATACGAGTCATATGAAAGAAATCACACAGTAAATATACACTTTTGTCACCAAAACAATAGAGTCCATTTAATCAAGAAAAAACCGCTTCGCCATGGCTGCTTTAACACGAGGAACACTAGATTAAAACAAGAGTACGTTTGGAGTATTGCTTGTGATGCATTAATGTATTTTTAAACTAACCGACTTCAAAAAAGGAGGTTCACAGTTTGGCCCGCATGTTTGTATGCATGTTTGTCTGAAAGTTAAAAGTCATGACAGTTTTCTGATGATTTTAAAGCTATTTACAGTGTTAGGAAAGTTTTCTAATGCTAAAGCGCAGTTCTCATCCTGGCCATTTCGGATATGGCTCTGGTATCGTGGTTAAGTAGCTTATTTAAGTCAATATCAATAAAGCCATACCTTGTAGGGATTTTACACGAATCAAGGCAACGTAACATTGACCTTTCGAAAAGATTATAGACCTAAGGTCGAAAACCGTGGAACTGAGTCGCAACTTGTGGTCCGTCACAGCCCAACTCCGTATGACTGGCATCATCCGCCACTCGATGTCGCCGTGACCACGATTGCCTTGAAAGATCGCCGTCACAGGAGCTATGGAAATGTATCCATTATCATCTTTAAGACGCACTCCTATTGATGGACCGCCAGCTAATATCAAAATGGCATGAGGCAGTACACTTGGCTCGAAATTCCTGATGCCATTTTGATATTGTTTCGTCTTAATGCCGGCCATTCAAATACTTTAAGAATACCCATTGCCCCGTTGACCAAGCTGTCCCTTATTGACATGTTTCTCCGAAGCATAACCAGCCAGTTCTATATTATGTACAAGTCCGCCGCATTTGTTTGGGTCAGCTGGAATAGCACTCGCGCAGGGTGCTCTTCCGTATGTGGCCAATTCCCTGAACTAATCTACTGCGCTAATTTTGTACCAGTGACTGCGAATAGCTATAATTTCAGTCATCAGCCTGATTAAGCGTCAACCTGTTTTATCGTAGGAAAAATCCTAACAGCGACACCGTCTGCGGATTGACCCGTTTCGGGTACTTGTTTGTCCAATTAGCAACTCTAACTGGTTCGTAATGAGCCGACCAACCGCCGGAACTAGCCGGAATTGGTGCCACAGATGTACTTCAGCGTTACACTATGCTGGTCGTTCAAAGCACCAGTAAGATGGGATAAGGACTGGATAAGGATAGGGGGGGGGGGGTTTATAAAACTTACGAAATTAAAAAGTAATAAAGTAATTTACCCAAAACCTAACCTAACTTAACCTTGCTATAAACAAACTATGTAGTAATTAAGCCAAAAACTAAAATAAAATAAGTACCAATCACTAAAAAAAATACTCAATAATAAAAAATAATAGTAATTTACTGAACCCAAAACCTGACCTTACTATGAACAAACTAGTGGTGACTATAACTAAAAAGACAAAGTAAAAATAGTAATAAAAGTAGTTAACCTAAAACCTAAAATAAATGAAAAACCTATTACTAAAATGTAAAAAGTAAAAAAAATTAAGAAAACAATTAAAACCAAAACATACATTATTACTTAATTTCTTCCTTTTTTTAAAGAAAAGAACCGCCTTCAATAAGCTAACCCACTGAAAATCACAAAATAATTTTTATAAACCCCTCCCCGTATCCAGTCTTTATCCCGTCTCTATACCCCGTTAAACAAATTTTTGACTAAAAGTATTTAATACCTAACATTATAAAAAAAAGTCAATAATTATTTGGGTAATTACTTAGTTTTTGAAGGACAACAATAACATTTTGCTTGCTATGGATGTGCTAGCACTTACGTACGTTCTAGCACTCTTGTGCTGTGTTGGTGTGAAATAAATTTGTGAACGGTTTCATGTATTTTTAACAGCAATAATAATAATAATACATCCCTTGACAAATGCACCAACTTTCCCAAAGTAAGCAGAGATTGTGTTATAGATGACCATACAGCAAACTGGGGGGAACCCAAAATAATCAAACATAAATATCAACAACCATTACCCGAGAACAAACATCTGCGTTCATCACATACATGAACGGCATAGGTGACAATGCTACTAACCACAACGCTTCTCGGCCGTCAAATTTGATCGTCTCGGTTTTTCCACGACTCTTTTTTTTTTTTTTTTTTGGTTCCCCTCCACGGGAAGGGCAGGAGGACATAAAAAATGCTCTGACGCATACTCCGCGCGCGCGATCGGAGTTATGTGGGACTCGTCCCGACGCCTACCAGAACCATACCCACTAAAAAACCCGGCTCGTGCATTTTTGCCACTCAGCCTTCATCTGAGCGACGGCCAATCGGAGAAAGAGGCTGCGCTAGCGGGGCCCTTAAGGGGTCACCCGCTGGGATTTACATAGCACTGAAGGTGCTCAAAAATGAAAAGTAAAAATAAAAAACATTAAAAATGAAAAATAAAATTGCATTAATTCGGATTTACGTTAGAATTAGAATTTACGTTAGAATTAGAATTTACGTTAGAATTAGAATTTGCGGCCTGAAGGGCCTCTAGATCTAAAGTTAACTGCGTGCGTTCGCTCGTGTGCGCGTTTCTCGGTCTAGCGATTTTGTAAATCGAATCTAACACAGGAACAGTATATGAGACTGAATCTCGAACAAGATGATTGGGATGGGATTCGGCGCGTTTGAAGAACGATTCTGAGAGTGTTTTGAGGTGCTGTTGCACTGTAGGTAGTTCAAGATCTCTGTGCAGGTCCGCGTTACGCACGTACCAAGGTGCGTTTGTGGCCCTGCGGCAGAAGAGATTTTGAACTACCTGCAGCTTATACAGGACGGAGGGTTTGGCGTGGGCAAAGACTGGCGAAGCATATGACATGACGGGTCTAACGCAGACCTTATAAAGCGTACGTTTATTTCTAAAAGACATTTTACTTTTTCTTCCTATCATACTATATAGACGGCTTAAGTAAAAACGCGTGAGTTTCGTTACTCTATCGACGTGTGGCTTGAAAGAAAGCGTCTGATCCAAGGTGACGCCTAAGTATTTGACAGTGCGCTTCCAGGGGATGGGAATACCTAACATACGAATGTGCGGATCGTGCGTGGCGATTACGACGTTTGTGGTCGAATTGAATAGCAGAACTCTTTTCTGGGTTGACATCGATACGCCATTTATGAAACCAAACACCGAGGGCGTTTACGGCCTTTTGGAGTCTGGTGATGTTATACGGGATCGCTTGACTTTTAGTGTAAAGGGCGGTATCGTCTGCAAAGAGGGCGAGTTCGACGCCTTTCGGCGGGATGGGGATGTCGTTAGTGTACACGGTGTACAGCAGAGGGGCGAGGACTGAGCCTTGCGGGACTCCAGCCTTTATGGGACGAGGCGCGGAGAGCGCGCCTTCATGTTTGAATCGAAAAGTACGGTCTTTAAGAAACGACGCTATTAATCTGACTAGGCGAGCCGGTAAGCCTATTTTATAGAGTTTGAAAACGAGACCGCTGTGCCAGACTTTGTCGAAAGCCTTGGCTACGTCAAAGAGAACCGCGATTGTTTTTTTACGACGCTGAGAGAATCCTTCGAGTATGTACTCGACGATTCGATGGACTTGCTGAGGGCAGGAGTGCTTAGCGCGAAAGCCGAACTGGTGGGGAATGATGAGAGGGTCGCCATCCGTTGGAAACAGATGGTTCCGCATTCGAGAGAGTATGACTCTTTCGAGAAGTTTAGACATTACCTTGAGGAGGCTGATGGGTCTGTGATTAGCCGGGACATTCAGAGGTTTACCCGGCTTGGGAATGCCTATGACTGTCGCTTCTTTCCAGGCTTTTGGAAAGTAGCTATGGTCGAAGCAGGCATTGAAGATGATAGCTAACAAGGTAAGCACCTGCTGAGGCAGGTGCTTATTCCACGACTCCTCTTGGTTAGCCGATTAATACCGTTGTCTTAATTCTTTATTTTCAACAATTGTAATAAAATACACAATGTATTTTAAGTTTTTCTGAGTTCAAAGGATAGAGTATAAAAACCGTTGTGTAAAAAAAAATATTTTAAAAATTAGTTATAAAAAAACTCACCAATCGATATTCATTTTTGTAAGAAATTATGCTTGTGCAGTAAAAACTTTAGATGGTGGCCGCTGTAGCTAGAACTCAACGCTTTAATTATGCATAGACTTAATTATCATAAATGTGTTCTGTTTCGAATTACACTCCAGGTCGGTTCACGTCTTCTTCCTAAATAACTTGGAATATTTTATGCATTTAAATGTTCAAATAGCCACACTAATGACATGCAACTCTCAAATCTATGAACTTTTAAATTTCTGCTTTTGTTGCAACTTTCAATAATTAAGAGTCGTTTTTCCTTGTATTATAACCAAAATTAAAAATTTATATTGTGTACGTAAGTTATATTACAATTATTATATTTATTACTTATAGTTCATGATGATCGAACTTTTAGCTAGGCTATTTTCATTATTTTTATTGATAGGACATTTGAACCTGATATCCAAAACAATAACGCCTAATTTAAGTACATCATTTAAAAACAGACGATTTGGTGTCGAATTTTAGACAGCATAATAATAGATTTGGTCTTTTACATTTCCAATGTTAAATTATTTTACCTTTCAAAAAAGCGTTCCTATGGTTCTAGATGTATAATAATGGCATAATTGATGGACGTACGAGCCACAGTGCCGAATACCGAGTCATTATCATCATATATTGAACATCTTATCTCATTAGGCAAATTACTATGATAAAATAGAGCTCACTGGTTTTGTTGCCAAGGCCCCACAATGCCGTTATTTTTGTCACAATTGTGCTAAAGGTTTATACAGATTAAGTTAAGTGAATTACTAAATTAGTAAAGAATGAATTAGTAAGTAAATAATAATGGGTTGGTGGCTCCGGGCGATGGTGATCCGGCTTCAGTGTACAAATGAAACCTCAACGAGGCGTTGATGTTAGAAAAAATGGACGTGATTTTAAGTATTGGAGTACTCGGACCATTTGTTTTAGTGAAACTGCTCTTCGAAGGATCTATGTTTTTTTTTCCAGCTGTATTGTGCATCAATGAGTAATGTCATTAACAATACTATAACCTAGCTTTTTATTTCTATAGCGTGGACTTTTAAACCTCTTATCATACGAGAATTTATTGATTTAATTATGACTTCGCTGTGATTTCGATGCGATATGATTCAAATTTATTTTACAGACTATATTTTACGGATTAAATATAAAGCTGCAAATTAATTTTTCTAATATATAAACCAACAATATTTGTGGAGTTTCCTTTGGTTATTATGAAATCAGGCGGTGCTTATAAACGAAAACTTGGTACACACTTCTTTTTGCTCAAAAAGTTATTTTGAACTTTTTGATGAAGTTTTCCTATTTAACTTAAATTGACACAGACGCCACTTACTTTGGCAGATAGAATGCTCATTGGCTATGGAAATAGAATAAATAGTAAGATAATAATAATAGGTAATTTACCTGCTAAATCCAGATTTTCATTCCACGCTCAAGCATGGAAGGTTTTATATTGAGGTGACATAGAATATCCATTAGATCGGATTAGCGATGAAGCGGTATTAATATTTTAGCGCTACATTTTAAAAGGTGGATTCAAAAGGAGCTTTGACTGAATTTCTCTTTGAACTTTTTAATAAGGTCCACCAGGCTAGGGAATTAAACTTATCTACTTCGCTTAGTAAGTTGATGCATTGACGGATTGGACTTTTTGATGTGAGACACTTCGGAGAAATGTATCTTAACAGTATATTTCGGTATCGAACCTCCTTTTGCTATGGATTATTTTTTATAATAACATACATGATGCAATGTCACAGTGTCGTGATTGCGACGGTAGACTTAGGTATATTTGCGTACACCCTTGTCTGTCACAAACATTCTCGCTCCGATCGCCGCCCAGTTCGGACGTGCAAGCCCCGTTCTCCGTCGATCGGTCCTTTCCCGCTATTCCGTGGCGCTCAGTCTACTGACGTCACAGTCTAGCGTGCTGGTTCCGTGCCACGGTTTTCAAGGTTTTCTACTCCGTCTGAGTGCTATCGAAGTGCGTATTTTTTCTTTGCGACTAAGCCCCTTAGTCTTCAAAGTGCTGTGCTAAGTAGTGTTGTGCTTGTGCTGAGTGCAGTGTTGTGCCCAGCGTAAGTAGTCTGGTTTCAGTGCAAAGGATACTTAACGGTGACAACGAATTTGTACTGAACCAGTCCTTTTTATTTTTATTTTATTTCTCTTCTCTATTTTATTTATTTTTCTTCTATTTTTCATACTTATTTTTATCATATCTGTGTGTTTTCGTGTGTATTTGTCCTTTCTGTCGGTAAAGGTTGACCCTAACGTGGTCAACTCTTTACCTGCGTACCCTTTTTTAGGTTTCTAGGTAGCGGCCTTCGGCGTACCACTGTTAATTTTAAGTTTTCCTCCCCAGCCCCCCTACCGCTGGTAGGGAGGTTAGCCGCTAGGATTTTGCTAGGTTTTAGGAACTAGGCATCTTTTATTATACTTATATTTATTAATATTACTGTCCCAACTCTCCCTTATGGATCCGCTAAGTGTTATTAACGCGTTCACCCAGGCACTTGCTGCGGTAGGCGTCTACATCCCGAATGACATCATAACGCAGGCCTTACAGGCATCAATCGCGTCCCCGGCCCCTCAGGCCTCAACCCCGGCCCCTCAGGCCTCAACCCCGGCCCCTCAGGCCTCAACCCCGGCCCCTCAGGCCTCAAACCCGGCCCCTCAGGCCTCCAACGTCGAGACCCCTCAGGTCTACAGCTCTTCCTCGTCTCCCGCCTCGTCCGAGATGGACTGCGAATCGGTCGCATCCTCTCACGCGTCGCGTCGTAAGCGTACCGCTCCCGGGAGCGACTCCGAACCCGCGTCTGATACGTCGTCAGATGCCGTCACCTTAACCGGCTCTCCTGAGCCCGCGTTTCAACTCGTCGCCAAGCGCTCCAAGAAGCGCTCTAAGAAAGCTTCGGTATCTTCAATACCCGAGCCCTCCCCGGTGTCTTCAACACCAGCCCCCGCGCCGTTAAAATCGCTCGTAGTAACCGCGTCTCCGTCGGTCACATCGAAGCCAGCGACGCGCTGCGCTCCCGTCCCGCCGAAGCCTCAGCTCCCTCCGCCCGTCTTCCTGCGTGAAAAAGCGCGCTGGACCGCGGTTTCAAACTTGTGCAAAGTGCACAAAATTAATTATTTAAAAGCCGCCAACGCTGGCGATACAATCAAGATTCAAATAGCGACCGTCGACGACTTCCGCTCGTTTACCAGGTTACTCGGATTAAACCAAATCGCGTATCACACCTACGCCCTCCCGGAGGAGCGTAAGATCCGCGCAGTACTACGGGGCGTCCCGTTCGAACTCAGCAACGAAGACATCCTCGATGACCTTAAGTCTCAGGGTTTCCCGGTCACAGCAGTGCACAAGATGCACTCCAACCGCGGTAGGCGTTTTCCCTTAGCGTTGGTAATCCTGTCGAATACTCCCAACTCGAGGGAGATCTTTAGAGAGGCTCGCACAATTTGCGGACTCTCAAATATCTCCGTCGAGCGTCCCAACCCCCGTGGTCACCCTGGGCAGTGCCACCGCTGCCAGCTCTATGGCCACGCAGCGGCTAACTGTTCAGCTCCCCCCAGGTGCGTAAAGTGCCTGGATCCTCACTTCACTAAGGAGTGCACTCGCACTCCCGAATCCACTTCCCCCCCTGCCTGTGTGCTGTGCGGCCAGTCCGGCCACACAGCTAACTACAGGGGCTGCCCGCGCGCTCCGCGCTCCACCACCAAGAGGGTCGCGCCTAAACCGGCGCCGCCGCTCACTCCTGCCAACTTCCCGCCGCTGCGCAACCGGGGTCCCCCGGAAGCAAAGCCCGTTCAGCCGACACCTACTCCGGCTCTGTCTTGGAGGCAGCGTCCGGCCGTTCCGCCTGCACCTTCCCGACCTATCCCAGCTCCCGTAGGGTCGCGTCCTTCTCCGTCTTCCGCACCTCAGTCGTCGTTGGCTGAGGACATGAAGACCGTATTCGACGTTATTCAAAACGTCGATATTAACGAAATTTCCGTGCTCGCACGCAAACTGCGAGCCGCCCGCTCTCCTCAAGAGCGTTTATTTGCTTTAGCCGAGCATCACTCGCTCCTAAGTTCGTTGTAAATTCTTTTATAATTTATAAATTCGTAAATAATAAATTATAATGTCTAGACCCGCGAATCCCGCGTCCAGTCGTATTAAACCCAAGGGCTTATCCCTAGTATCTTTTAACGCTCGTAGCCTTAATACCAACCTTCCCGAGATTAAACTGTTCCTTCAGAACAAAGAACCTGACTTATTCCTTCTCCAGGAGACATGGCTTACTCCAAACCGCTATATATTACAAAAGAGGCTTCCACTGCTGTCCTCTCCCTACCCCTCCTCTCCTCAACATGGAAGCCACTGTGTGTAGATTGGCTATGACTGGTCATCCGACCATCATCATAGCTTCAATCTACATACCTAGTGGTACCAGACCAATCCGCAGCGACTTTGAGGCCATTCTCGCCCTCGGCCATTCAGTCATTATGTTCGGAGACTTTAACTCCAAACATACTGACTGGACGTGCCTATCGACTAACACCAGCGGTATCGCTCTCCTCGACATCACTAACTCCCTTGACCTAGATGTCATATCCCCCGTCACTCCCACTCACTATCCCAACAACCCGTCCTACTCTCCTGACATCCTCGACTTTGCAATTATCAAGCGTATCAATCTTGACCTAAGGTCTATCGAACCGCTCGATGACCTAGGCTCCGACCATCGCCCCGTTTCCCTCGTGCTAGGACCGCCGAACGATAACGTCTCATCTCCTAAGACCTTTACCAATCGGAAAGGTTTTAAAAATACGTTAGTTTCAGCCTTAGAGGCTCCGAACTCTCCACTCGCGATCTCTCCCGAGCAATTAGATAGCCCGGATAAAATCGATTCATTAGTAAATTCTCTCACTGATGCTATCAACTCAGCCATCAGTGACAACGAAAAGGTTGCTAAGCAAGGCAAACCCACGCTTCCCTTAGCCGTTAGCAATCTTATTAAAGCTAAAAACGCGGCTCTCCGGAGAGCCAAGAAATATCCCACGCCCGCCTATAGAACAGCTGCGAATCAGCTTCAACGTAAAGTTAGGTCTTGCCTCGCGGAACTCCGAGACGCTCAGATGAACGATCTCATGGCGAATATCTCTCCGTCCCACCAAGCGTACTATAGCATGGCCCGAGCCTTACGCGTAGACCCCGTCTCTCACGTTCCTCCTCTCACTCGTCCCGATGGCACTACTGCCTTCGAAGTCGAAGAGAAAGCCGAATGCTTCGCCGACAGCATTGCCGCACAATGCTCGCCCAGCACGCAACCCGCGAATCCCACTCACATCAAAGCGGTGGAGGACGAAGTCCTTCGCAGAGACTCTCTCCCCATCACCGCCGACCCTGTCACAGTCTCTAATGACGAAATCTTGCTTCTCATTAGAAATCAAAAGTCCAAAAAGGCTCCGGGTGCGGATAGAATTTCCAACCACGCACTTAAGCACCTACCGCAACAGATGCTTACCTTGTTAGCTATCATTTTCAATGCCTGCTTCGACCATAGCTACTTTCCTAAAGCTTGGAAAGAAGCGACAGTCATAGGCATTCCCAAGCCGGGCAAACCTCTGAACGTCCCGGCTAATCACAGACCCATCAGCCTCCTCAAGGCAATGTCTAAACTTCTCGAGAGAGTCATACTTTCTCGAATGCGGAACCATCTGTTTCCAACGGATGGCGATCCTCTCATTATTCCCCATCAGTTCGGCTTTCGCGCTAAACACTCCTGCCCTCAGCAAGTCCACCGAATCGTCGAGTATATACTTGACGGTTTCTATCCGCGTCGTTATAAAACAGTCGCGGTTTTCTTTGACGTAGCCAAGGCTTTCGATAAAGTCTGGCACAGCGGTCTCGTTTATAAACTCTACAAGATAGGCTTACCGGATCGCCTAGTCAGGATAATAACGTCGTTTCTCAAAGACCGTACGTTTCGATTTAAACACGAAGGCACGCTTTCTGCACCTCGGCCCATAAAGGCTGGAGTCCCTCAAGGCTCAGTCCTCGCCCCTCTGCTGTACACCGTGTACACCAACGACATTCCCATCCCGCCGAAAGGCGTCGAACTCGCCCTCTTCGCTGACGACACCGCACTCTATACCAAAGGCCACGGTGTTCGGCGCCTTGTAACCAGACTCCAAAAGGCCGTAAACGCCCTTGGTGCATGGTTTCAAGAATGGCGCATCGATGTGAACCCTGAAAAGAGTTCTGCGATGCGCTTCGACCACAAACGCCGTCGTCCCGATGGCGATCCCCACGTTCGAATGTTAGGCATTCCCATCCCCTGGAAGCGCAGTACTAAATACTTAGGCGTCACATTAGATCCGACGCTTTCTTTCAAGCCACACGTTGAAAGAGTTTCGAAACTCGCTCGTCACTATTTAGTCCGCCTAAATAGCATGTTAGGTAGAAAAAGTAAAATGTCCTTCAGAAACAAACGTACACTTTACAAGGTCTGCGTTAGACCCGTCATGACGTATGCCTCGCCAATCTTTGCCCACACCAAACCCTCCCTCCTGCACAAACTGCAGGTAGTTCAAAACCTCTTTTGCCGCCGGGCCACAGGCGCACCGTGGTACGTGCGTAACGCGGACTTGCATAGAGATCTTGAACTGCCTACAGTACAACAATATCTCAAAACACTCTCTGAAGCGTTCTTCAAACGCTCCGAAACCCATCCCAATCCTCTAGTTCGTGATTCTGTCTCATATGCTACTCCTGTGTTAGACTCGAAGTTCAAAGTCGCTAGGCCTAGAAATGCGCAAGCGTACTCATCCACCAGAATGTCACGCGATCTCGAGGCCCTTCTGGCCGCAAATTCTAATTCTAACGTAAATTCTAATTCTAACGTAAATCCTAATACTAACGTAAATGCGAGTTAATTCAATTTTATTTTGCAATTTTTTAATTTTTGTTTTAATTATTGATTTTCATTTTGAGCACCTTCAGTGCTACGTATTCACCTTCAGTGCTTTGAGCACCTTCAGTGCTATGTAATCCCAGCGGGTGACCCCTTCTGGGCCCCGCTAGCGCGGCCTCTTTCTCCAATTGGCCGTCGCTCAGATGAAGGCTGAGTGGCAAAAATGCACGAGCCGACAGGGGGTTTTTAGCGGGTATGGTCCTGGTAGGCGTCGGGACGAGTCCCACATAACTTTGGAATCGCGCCAGAGTATGCGTCAGGGCATTTTTATCCTCCTGCCCTTCCCGCGGAGGGGAACAAAAAAAAAAAAAAGAAAACTGTCACAAACTTGCAGACATTATCGGATCTATGCGGAGATTGCATTAATTTCAGATGTGCATTAGAACACTGTCCATTGAATGTAATCCACTATAGAATCAATAACCATTATGGAAGTTGTCGACCTATATGAATTTGTATATAAAAAAGTAAGATAAAGTCAATTAGTTTGAAAAAAATTACAATAATTAGTAATAATAGATTTCCTTTAAAAGATCGTTAAAAATGAATCTGCAATTACTGTCTACAAAAGAATTTATCGTACCACATCTTCTTTTAGGAGTTGTAAATAAGACGACATATAAATCGTATTCAGTCACTAAACCTTCAGGATTTTAGTTTCAACGGATATGTAGGTACAGGCTGTTTAAGTTCCTATCATCGAATGTATGTAGAACCACAAAAATATGCCGATTTCATAGAGATTTAATTAATAGTCTCGCATTAAAACGAACATTGTTTATCAGTGTTATGAGTCCACTGGCTAGAAACATTTCTGAGACTGAACAAAAAACTTTTCTGGGAACCGAAAAAAACGAAAAGCTAACCGGTTGGGATGATACTACATTTCGACCTTTTGTCTTAAATTTGAAACAATTTACCCCTGCATTACATACTTCGCTTGGACAACTTTTAATATCAATTATCGAATTCTTGGTTTGGAATTGTTAGCAGGTGATTTAAATTACAAGAATAAATAACAAGATACCGACACGCTGCAGATTAACGGAAAAATAATTCGAGCCATTAATTGTATAGCTGCCGACGTGTTGTTGTCGACATTTTAGGAATATATTGCCTCGCCCACACGCTTTTACACATGTTTCCACCTTATTTTCGAACAGGGCAATAAATGATAATTGAACGCACGTTATAACAACATGAAAGCCAACAGTGTTTTATAAGTAATTCCTGTCCACAATCCTGCACCATAGGGGAAAGTTTGGTAAAGGCCACACACTTATATAAATCCAAGTTCGTGTGCAGAGAGCTTAAATTACAATTGTCTCAAAGATTGGCTCCAGCTTGAAACGAGAAGAAGCTTAACTTTGTAAATTCATTATTATTTTACAAGATCAGGCAGTAAAAGTTAATGATATTGTCATTGTTTTATTATACTAGTTAACAGTAGGCAGTATTTAAAAAGCACACAGATCAAATTTAACTAAAATAAATGTAGAACGATATCAAATAAGGAGTATCCTTCATCCCATGTATTTTACTTATTGATAAAAAAAGGATTTTATTAGAATTTTATTCGGTTAATAGAATATTGTAATAAAAATTCTTCTCATAAAAATCTTATATGCTTCCGTGAGTCATTTTTATGCAATTAATTTTGTATTGATTTGATTTTTCATACTTTATTATTTTTTGATGTTTTGTTTACTTCAGCTTCCTTCTATAAGATCAGATAAAAATTTGATTTTGTTGTTTTTTATAGTATATATGAATATGAAGGAGGCCAATTGGGGCTGTGTGGTGGATGCAGTCTCTTAATTTCTGGCGAACGCCTGAAGAAATGTGTGGTTTCAATGTGGTTTTTCTCAATTTCTTGCTCAAGCCTCAATCATGTTGACATATTTATATTTATTGACAGTCAATAAATATAAATAAACGATGCCCTTCCAATTCCACCAAAGGCACCACTTCAGCTCCTCACATCCGGGTTTTGCTGACGTCTCTGGCACTTGACCATCCTTTGAGAGTCGGAGGTGATCGGTTTCTTCACCAGTGATCTCTTAAAAAATGGTTTACTTTCATAACGTTTCATTAGAGACTCGCAATAATACATGGATCATCAAGTTTATTTCTGTGCGTTTGTGTGGTACCCAAATATCAATAATTTTTGTGTAGCCAGACTTTTTAAATGGGTTAATCTGTGATCATTTTCCAATTCTCTAGATATGTCGTAATTTCTAATACGCCACTCTCGCGCCATGTTTTCAGAAATGGAGTCAAGTTTATACGAAACATATAAATATAGCATGCCTTTTTTTAATGTTAGCTTTTTCATAGTATCAACATCAGAAAAAAAAACGAAAAGACTTTTCCCCGACCTATTATTTATGATGACTGTTTATTTGTTGAAATATTAGAGTTAAAAATAAAGTTAATTATGATTTATAAATTTTCTTAGACAATTGTACTGGGAGACTTTTACCAGTTCTGTGGAGTCCATTTTTATTTTCATTTTCTCTTTATGATGTCTTTAGGAATATTGCTCAGAATTGCGGCTGAGTAAAAAGTAACCCAGTGTTTTGCAAATAATTTAGTTGGTCTCTGAAATGGATAGACATTAAATGACAACTAAAAATCTAATAAAAAAAAAACCCAAAACTATTGTACTCAGTTTGATAAACTAATATATAACGAGAACCACCAAATTTAGTCAGCTTTGCAATCTCTGTATCGAGCAACTGGATATTCCACAACAAATATTGATTGCCAGCCACGACACAGATTTCCTCGAGCCATGGAGGTAGTAGCTCAATGCTGAGTGCTATCAAAATAATGACTTGCACATACGCTGTGACGACCACAGCGTGACTCCGCTGTCACTAGGGCAGCAACATGTTGCTTGCTGTAGATGTTATTTGCATGATTCTCGCTCCGACCGCCGCCCAGTGCGGACGTGCAAGACCCCGTTCTCCGTCGATCGGTCCTTTCCCGTTATTCCGTGACGCTCAGTTTACTGACGTCACAGTTTAGCGTGTTGGTTCCTTGCTACGGTTTACAAGGTTTTTCTACTCCGTCTGAGTGCTTTCGAAGTGCGATTTTTCTTTGCGACTAAGCCCCTTAGTCTTCAAAGTGCTGTGCTAAGTAGTGTTGTGCTTGTGCTGAGTGCAGTGTTGTGCCCAGCGTAAGTAGTCTGGTTTCAGTACAAAGGATACTTAACGGTGACAACGAATTTGTACTGAACCAGTCCTTTTTATTTTTATTTATTTCTCTTCTCTATTTTATTTATTTTTTTTTTCTCCTATTTTCATATTTATTTTTATCATATTTGTGTGTTTTCGTGTGTATCTGTCCTTTCTGTCGGTAAAGGTTGACCCTAACGCGGTCAACTCTTTACCTGCGTACCCTTTTTTAGGTTTCTAGGTAGCAGCCTTCGGCATACTACTGTTAATTTTAAGTTTTCCTCCCCAGCCCCCCTACCGCTGGTAGGGAGGTTAGCCGCTAGGATTTTGCTAGGTTTTAGGAACTAGGCATCTTTTATTATACTTATATTTATTAATATTACTGTCCCAACTCTCCCTTATGGATCCGCTAAGCGCTATTAACGCGTTCACCCAGGCGCTTGCTGCGATAGGCGTCTACATCCCGAATGACATCATAACGCAGGCCTTGCAGGCATCAATCGCGTCCCCGGCCCCTCAGGCCTCAACCCCGGCCCCTCAGGCCTCAACCCCGGCCCCTCAGGCCTCAAACCCGGCCCCTCAGGCCTCCAACGTCGAGACCCCTCAGGTCTACAGCTCTTCCTCGTCTCCCGCCTCGTCCGAGATGGACTGCGAATCGGTCGCATCCTCTCACGCGTCGCGTCGTAAGCGTACCGCTCCCGGGAGCGACTCCGAACCCGCGTCTGACACGTCGTCAGATGCCGTCACCTTAACCGGCTCTCCTGAGCCCGCCTTTCAACTTGTCGCCAAGCGCTCCAAGAAGCGCTCTAAGAAAGCTTCGGTATCTTCAATACCCGAGCCCTCCCCGGTGTCTTCAACACCAGCCCCCGCGCCGTTAGAATCGCTCGTAGTAACCGCGTCTCCGTCGGTCACATCGAAGCCAGCGACGCGCTGCGCTCCCGTCCCGCCGAAGCCTCAGCTCCCTCCCCCCGTATTCCTGCGTGAAAAAGCGCGCTGGACCGCGGTTTCAAACTTGTGCAAACAGCACAAAATTAATTACTTAAAAGCCGCCAACGCTGGCGACACAATCAAAATCCAAGTAGCGACCGTTGACGACTTCCGCGCGTTTACCAGGTTACTCTCGGTAAATCAAATAGCTTATCACACCTACGCCCTCCCGGAGGAGCGTAAGATCCGCGCAGTACTACGGGGCGTCCCGTTCGAGCTCGAGAACGAAGAAATCTTCGAGGACCTTAAGTCTCAGGGTTTCCCGGTCACAGCAGTGCACAAGATGCACTCCAACCGCGGTAGGCGTTTTCCTTTAGCATTAGTAATCCTTGCAAATACTCCCAACTCGAAGGAGATTTTCAGAGAGGCTCGCACAATCTGCGGACTCTCGAACATCTCCGTCGAGCGTCCCAACCCCCGCGGTCATCCTGGGCAGTGCCACCGCTGCCAGCTCTATGGCCACGCAGCGGCTAACTGCTCAGCTCCCCCCAGGTGCGTTAAGTGCCTGGATCCACACATAACAAAGGAGTGCACTCGCACTCCTGAATCCACTTCCCCCCTGCCTGTGTGCTGTGCGGCCAGTCCGGCCACACAGCAAACTACAGGGGTTGCCCGCGCGCTCCGCGCTCCACCGTCAAGAGGGTCGCGCCTAAACCGGCGCCACCGCTCACCTCCGCTAACTTCCCACCGCTGCGCAACCGGGGTCCCCCGGAAGCAAAGCCCGTTCAGCCGACGCCTACTCAGGCTCTGTCTTGGAGGCAGCGTCCGGCCGTCCCGCCTGCACCTTCCCGACCCACCCCAGCTCCCGTAGCTTCCGTAGGGCCGCGTCCCACTTTGTCATCTTCACCTCAGTCGTCGTTGGCTGAGGACATGAAGACCGTGTTCGACGTCATCCAAAACGTCGACATTAACGAAATTTCCGTACTCGCACGCAAACTGCGAGCCGCCCGCTCTCCTCAAGAGCGCTTATTCGCGTTAGCCGAGCATCACTCGCTCCTAAGTTCGTTGTAAATTCTTTTATTTCTGTTTAAATTCGTAAATAAATTAAATTTTAATGTCTAGACCCGCGAATCCCGCGTCCAGTCGTATTAAACCCAAGGGCTTATCCCTAGTATCTTTTAACGCTCGTAGCCTTAGCACTAACCTTCCCGAGATTAAACTGTTCCTTCAGAACAAAGAACCTGACTTATTCCTTCTCCAGGAGACATGGCTTACTCCAAACCGCTCCAGGGGATACGCTATTCCAAAGTACGCGTTTACTCGCAACGATAGGCCCAACTCCGACGGTTACGGCGGCACCGCTATATATTACAAAAGAGGCTTCCATTGCTGTCCTCTCCCTACCCCTCCTCTCCTCAACATGGAGGCCACTGTGTGTAGATTGGCTATGACTGGTCATCCGACCATCATCATAGCTTCAATCTACATACCTAGTGGTACCAGACCAATCCGCAGCGACTTTGAGGCCATTCTCGCCCTCGGCCATTCAGTCATTATGTTCGGAGACTTTAACTCCAAACATACTGACTGGACGTGCCTATCGACCAACACCAGCGGTATCGCTCTCCTCGACATCACTAACTCCCTTGACTTAGACGTCATATCCCCCATCACTCCGACTCACTATCCCAACAACCCGACCTACTCTCCTGACATCCTCGACTTTGCAATTATCAAGCGAATCAATCTTGACCTAAGGTCTATCGAACCGCTCGATGACCTAGGCTCCGACCATCGCCCCGTCTCCCTCGTGCTAGGCGCGCCTAACGATAACGTCACATCTCCTAAGACCTTTACCAACTGGAAAGGCTGTAAAAATACGTTAGTTTCAGCCTTAGAGGCACCGAACTCTCCGCTCGCGATTTCGCCCGACCAATTAGACAGCCCGATTAAAATAGATTCGATAGTCGATAATCTCACTGATGCTATCAACTCAGCCATCAGCGACAACATAATCATTGCTAAGCAAGGCAAACCCGCGCTTCCACTAGCCGTTAGCAATCTCATTAAAGCTAAGAACGCGGCTCTCCGGAGAGCCAAGAAATATCCCACGCCCGCATATAGAACAGCTGCGAATCAGCTTCAACGCAAAGTTAGGTCTCGCCTCGCGGAACTCCGTGACACTCAGTTTAGCGATCTCATGGAGAATATCTCCCCGTTCCACCAAGCGTATTATCGAATGGCCCGAGCTTTACGCGTAGACACCGCCTCTCACGTTCCTCCTCTCACTCGTCCCGACGGCACCATTGCCTTCGAAGTCGAAGAGAAAGCCGAATGCTTCGCCGACAGCATAGCGGCACAATGCTCGCCCAGCACGCAACCCGCGGATCCCTCCCACATCCAGGCGGTGGAGGACGAAGTTCTCCGCAGAGAATCTCTCCCTATCACCGACGACCCCGTCACAGTCTCTAATGATGAAATCTTGCTTCTCATTAGAAAGCAAAAGTCCAAAAAGGCTCCGGGTGCGGATGGAATTTCCAACCACGCACTTAAGCACCTGCCACAGCAGGTGCTTACCTTGTTAGCTATCATCTTCAATGCCTGCTTCGACCATAGCTACTTTCCAAAAGCCTGGAAAGAAGCGACAGTCATAGGCATTCCCAAGCCGGGTAAACCTCTGAACATCCCGGCTAATCACAGACCCATCAGCCTCCTCAAGGCAATGTCTAAACTTCTCGAAAGAGTCATACTCTCTCGAATGCGGAACCATCTGTTTCCAACGGATGGCGACCCTCTCATTATTCCCCACCAGTTCGGCTTTAGCGCTAAGCACTCCTGCCCTCAGCAAGTCCATCGAATCGTCGAGTACATTCTCGAAGGATTCTATCCGCATCGTAAAAAATCAATCGCGGTTCTCTTTGACGTAGCCAAGGCATTCGACAAAGTCTGGCACAGCGGTCTCGTTTTTAAACTCTATAAAATAGGCTTACCGGTTCGCCTAGTCAGACTAATCGCATCGTTTCTTAAAGACCGTACGTTTCGATTCAAACATGAAGGCACGCTCTCCGCGCCTCGTCCCATAAAGGCTGGAGTCCCGCAAGGCTCAGTCCTCGCCCCTCTGCTGTACACCGTGTACACTAATGACATGCCCATCCCGCCGAAAGGCGTCGAACTCGCCCTCTTTGCAGACGATACCGCCCTTTACACTAAAGGACAAAGGATCCCGTATAACATCACCAGACTCCAAAAGGCCGTAAACGCCCTCGGTGTTTGGTTTCAAAAATGGCGTATCGATGTCAACCCAGAAAAGAGTTCTGCCATTCTATTCGACCACAAACGTCGTAATCGCCGCAACGATCCCCACATTCGAATGTTAGGTATTCCCATCCCCTGGAAGCGCAGTATCAAATACTTAGGCGTCACCTTAGATCAGACGCTTTCTTTCAAGCCACACGTCGATAGAGTAACGAAACTCGCGCGTCTCTACTTAAGCCGCTTAAATAGTATGATAGGTAGAAAAAGTAAAATGTCTTTTAGAAATAAACGTACGCTTTATAAGGTCTGCGTTAGACCCGTCATGTCATATGCTTCGCCAGTCTTTGCCCACGCCAATCCCTCCGTCCTGTATAAGCTGCAGGTAGTTCAAAATCTCTTCTGCCGCACGGCCACAGACGCACCTTGGTATGTGCGCAACGCGGACCTGCACAGAGATCTTGAACTACCTACAGTACAACAGCACCTCAAAACACTCTCAGAATCGTTCTTCAAACGCGCCGAATCCCATCCCAACCATCTTGTTCGAGATTCAGTCTCATATACTGCTCCTGTGTTAGATTCGAAATTCAAAGTCGCTAGGCCGAGAAACGCGCACACGGGCGAACCTACGCAGTTAACTTTAGCTCTCGAGGCCCTTCAGGCCGCAAAACCTAATTCTAACGTAAATTCTAATTCTAACGTATATCCGAATTAATGCAATTTTTATTTTTCATTTTTAATGTTTTTATTTTTACTTTTCATTTTTGAGCACCTTCAGTGCTATGTGAATCTCAGCGGGTGACCCCTTAAGGGCCCCGCTGGCGCGGCCTCTTTCTCCAATTGGCCGTCGCTCAGATGAAGGCTGAGTGGCAAAAATGCACGAGCCGACAGGGGGTTTTTTAGTGGGTATGGTTCTGGTAGGCGTCGGGACGAGTCCCACATAACTCCGATCGCGCGCGCGGAGTATGCGTCAGAGCATTTTTTATGTTCTCCTGCCCTACCCGTGGAGGGGAACCAAAAAAAAAAAAAAAAGATGTTATTTGAATTGTTATGTTGTGTATGGGTAAAATAATCTTGTTCACATATTCGTGCTTTTAACAGCAATTTTTATCATCCGTCACGTCCCCTTACTTTGCATCAACTGTAACAAAAGACATCATTATTAATTCAAAATATAAAATTTTCATGAATTTAAAGTATTAAGTATATGAAACCGGTCATGGAAAAAATATTATTATAATAAAGTTCCTCATCAATGTTGGCATTCATAATTTATTTCAGTAAGAAACTTCACTTGTGCAGTAATAACCTTAGTTAACGGACGATGTAGCTAGAACTCAACGCTTTAATTATGCATAGATTTAATTATCATAAATGTGTTCTGTTTCGAATTACACTCCAGGACGGTTCACGTCTTCTTCCTAAATAACTTGGAATATTTTATGCATTTAAATGTTAAATAAGATACACAAATGAAATGAAACTCACTCATCTATAAACTTAGAAAGAATATTGGCGAATCCCTATTTAAGTAAACAGTGAGCGTTTAAAAAAGTAACCAGTACTTTAGTTTATTCTTTTTTTTAATGTGAATTTCCATAATATTAGCTTCATGTGTAGAAGTCTCCATAAAATATATGATTTATAAAGCTTGATCAGTTTGTATTACCTCCTGTCATTTGTTTTGTAACTTCGCGCAAATATTTTTTTATATAATGTTTTTAAATATAGGAAATTAATATCACTTCAGAATGTAAGGACTAATTTTTATGTAAGGATACTTTTTAAATATTCCTCATAGTCAAAATGATTTTTTCCTCACTGGAGTCCTTATCCTTGGCTGTATAGCTTTTGCCGGCAAAGGCAAAGTTTTAGAATAAAACGTAACTTGAAAACGAAACCATTTCGTTACTTTTGGACTTGTCACTTGTGTTTGTGTGAGTGCCTTGGTTTTGTTCTGATGATTTGCGATTCTTTTAGATATTTTATTCGACCTGGATTGTTTATTGGACTCAGATAATTCATAACGTGACTTTATAAGCCTTTGTGCCTAAGGATTCTGATAGATTGCGCTTACGACGACTCATTGCCGTTATTTTTTTAGACTATAATAATAATAATAATAATAATAATAATAATAATAATCGTTTATTTCAGACCATCGATCCATATTTTTTTTTTAGTTATACATTTCTTATGAGCTATGTTAGTAGAGAAAACAGATTATATTTACACATTTTTTTTTTACAATTACTACTATAAAACAATACATACAATACAATTTATTTATGCATTCCTTCTTCTATGCACATCATTCCAGTATTTATGGATCGTACTGTCCACTTTCCCGTACAATACTTGTAGAATGCTGTTAGGACTATTACAGATTCGAAATTTTAGGGAAGCAATCCTCTTCCTTAAGATGCCATAAAAGTCATCGTCCCTTGCTTCTGCGAACATAGTCGATGCGCTGCAAAATCGCGGTAGTCCCAACAGCACTCTGAAACCATTATTATATTGGACACGAAGAGCTCCATACGCTTTTTTCGTCAATGTTTCCCAGAGGTTGCACGTGTACAAAGTTTGACAGTAAGCTCTAAATAGAGTTATTTTCACTTTATCTGTACACCGTGCAAACCTCCGAGCCAACATATTTGTGCGCACAGCTAGAGCTCTACGTTCCCTCTCGATGTCATCATCGTCATCCAAGTTTTCAGTAATTACATGTCCTAGGTATTTAAATTTATTTACCCTCTTAATTGTTGCTTTGTTGAGTATTATATCAGGTACATGTAGTGGTAGTTTACCTTTTGCACGAAAGATAAGTAGTTCGCACTTTTTTACGTTGTATGCTAGGCCGTGCTCTACAGCATAGGATTCGCACAGTCGTACGAGCTTTCTCATAGCACTAATTGAAGGGCTCAACAACACCATGTCATCCGCGTAGTTGATATTGTTTATGATTTTCCCATCTATGGAACATCCGACATTGGTGTTTCCGAGCTCCACAATCAGTTGGTTCACATAAATATTGAACAGCGTAGGAGAAGTTAGACCACCTTGTCTCATCCCACATTCCAAATAGTAGTCTTCCGAAGAAGCTCCCCCCCATTTAACAGAATTCTTTTGATTGGCGTACCATATCCTAAATAAACCTATAATTTACTGGGCAGGCCGAGTGATGCTAATTTCTCCCACAACTTAGAATAGTTGACTCTGTCAAATGCCTTGGACAGGTCAAGGAAGGTAGCATATACAGGTGTTCTCCGATCCGTATAGTACTTGACAGTCTGCTTAAGGGCAAAGATCGCGCTTTCAGTGGACAATCCCGTTCTGAAACCGAACTGTTCATCACTTAAGTTGGCGTATTTATTTAGTTGTACGTTAAGCAGCCCATCAAGTACCTTAGCCAATATCGTTGCTAACGATATTGGTCTGTAATTTGACACATCAGTTATATTACCAGTCTTGTTTTTCAGTATTGGTACCACCACCGTCCTCAACATGTCCTTGGGCAGATAACAATGTCGTATACAAAACGTATAGAACATCGCTAGCACTCGATGTATGTGCGGCCCGGCGTGCAGCAGATGCTCCACGCTGAGACTGTCGTGGCCGGGTGACTTGCCTCTACTCATGTGTTGTAGCACATCCCTTATCTGCTTCGCTGAAAAACCAATCGGTTGCATATGACCTACGCCCGTCTCAGCGTCGCGCCGCTGTCGCACGTCTGGTACCGGCAATGCCTCTGCCGCAAAATGATTTTTAAATAACTCCGCAATGTCTTTTTCGCTACTACATCCTTGCACAACTTGAGGAAGACTAGTTCTTGGTGTCAGCTTGCTTGTCATTTTCCAAAAGTTTTTAAAATTATTTTCTTTTAGTTGTGTTGCCAACATGTCCATTTTGTTTTTATCAACATTCTTTTGACACGATCTTAAATTACTTTAAAATTGTTTTCTTAATTTGTACATGTTGTCATACAGTATGCCCGTTGCAGGTTTACCAGACAACAGCCAACGCTGATAACTAGCTCTAGACTATGATTAAGCTTTGTTGTTTGGAATAGGCTGTCTTGATAACGTTATCATGGTACACAGAATTACACGAATTCAATGCGTAAATTGTAGGTAGATACGCATTTAGTTAAAGATATTGATGCACATTTACGTGTCATTATTATCATGGTTAGTACTAATTACCTATGTAAATGTAGGTAATTTGAAATCATAACCTCAAAATAAGAACTTATTGATGTTGTTGTTGTTTCTTTTCACTCGTTAAATCAGGCAAGGGTCTAAGCCATACAGCCTCGTACTTATTGAAAATGCAATTATTATTGTTCCTAGACTTACTCCATAATATATATTTTTTATGTGGATCCGGAATTTATATTCTATAGTTTTAGATATTTTTGACTTTTGAATGCTCCACTTTAACTCTAACTAAAACCATGTATGGCGATCTGCCAATGTCCTTTCTACTTTTGTTGCAATTTTTAATTGTGCAAAGTCTGGTAGAAAAGTTGATTGCATTTTAAATTTCATTTCACGTATTGTTATTCTTCTCACTTGCAAACTTAATTTTTGTACATAATTTAAAAACATACACGGTTCGATGACGAATTTTATTTCTATGATAATATAAAGCACGCTTTTATTGCCAAGGTCCCAAAATGCCATTATTTTTATCACAATTGTGCTAAAGCTTAATAAAGATTAATTTAAGTGAGTAAGTTGTTGTAGGTTGGTGGCTCCGGGCGATGGTGATCCGGCTTCACTGTACAAATTAAACCTCAACGAGGCGTTGGTGTTGGAAAAAATGGACGTGATTTTAAGTATCGGAGTAGTCGGACTGGTCGTTTAAGAGAAACTGTTCTTTGAAGGTTTTATTTTTTTATAGATGGATTAGGAATCAATGGGTTTCAAAATATTTGTCCAGTGTAGACTTTACATACGCCAAACTGGACTGAAATTATGAAATACTGGAAAAACATATACAAATAAAAACCAGCTAAATTTATTAAAGCCATAAAAAATATTGCAGTAAGAAACAAATTAATTCTAAACAATGGTTAGAAATTACATTGAGGTCTACATTATGAGTCCCAAACATTATAAAGATTAAGTTATTATAGGGTCAGTTTTCGTCGATAATTTTGTGATGTTTATTTTATATGTCACATTAATTTTGCTACCCTTGAAATCGCTCCTCTTGTGCTCCTTGTGCGGAACTCCTCCGCAAATATACGATTAAGGTACAAAAAGCACTTACTGTTGGGTGACCCATTGTCCGTGGACAGTGATAGATACGTGACAGTTGTCACTTGTGATTGATTTCGAACAATTCGATAGTTGTAATTGCTTCCGATCGATTTGTATCCATAAGGACCCTTAGAAATCCAAATTCTTTTAAAAGCACTCCGTTAAGTAAAATAATTTTATATCCAGTATAGATGATTTGAATTTCAAGGCTTCGCCTATGACAAAATAATTACAGATAAACATTTTTTTCAATCGCCGAGTGGCGTAGCCTCATACGCCGGATCGAGCCTGTTCGGAGCATTCATAGGTTTGATGAACTCAGATGTTTTTTCTCGGGTCATGGTGGTTTATATTATATGGTCATCCATAACACAAGCTCTGCTTATTTTGGGGCCATACAGTTGGTGTGTTTGTCTAAGGAATTATTATTATTGTTATTTTGCTTTGGTAACTAATGTTCCCTCGGCACGAGCACCGGTGAAACGATGGTCACAAGCCTAGGCCAGGCCAGCATCGGTTTATTCTAGATCTACTCTAGAGCTGACTGTAAGAACCTACTACTAAGGAATAGTATTCCCGTAGTCGAGGTAACGCTTGGGACTATTGAAACTGACATTATTATTATTATTTAAACAGCATTTTAGTTTAAAGTGATAGTAGCATTTAATTATAAGCTTATGAATTAAATAATTTGTATGCATACTATACAAGACGTGAGAGTAAAAAGGCCTGGCGCAGAATTATTTAGTTTGCTGATAAAGGTCCAGCAACAAAAATGTTTAACATAGCTAACAAGTTTTTGTGTTTTAGTAGGTACCTATGGTGTGGCCAAATATGACCATCGAGCTGGCGTTTTGATTAAATAACTTAATAATTGAGCTCACGAATAAAATACCTCTTCTACATATTTTTTATCTCTGGCCTGTTTGACCTACATTTACATCGCTGGACTGAGTATATTATGTTCAAAGTTTTTGTAAAAACTTTGGTTATTAAAAGAATTTTCCAGTTTTAGGAGTGTTTGAAAAAAGTTTTAGGAAATACTTCGGGCCTCGAGAACTTATAGGTATAATAAATCTTAAAATTGTAGATGTATGTCACCATTTAGAATAATAATTTGATCTCATGTAACTTCAAAGAGTAAGTTCGTGCTAAGTATAGCAAAGTATTGCAAGTTGATATCTACGTACTGTGAAGTAACGTGAGGTAACCGACAAGATTATGTAAGATATTTGCCGATATCTCCTGCTAGAGTTGTAAAGAAGAAACATGTTCATTTATAACGATGAAGAATGAAAGGGTACTATGCGATTTTTCGTTACCCCTGGCAACGTGTATTAAAAATGGTGAAGGTGTTATAATTATATGTCATAGTATTTTTTTTCTGTGTGAAAATTCTTAATTTGGCTGATTTGCTCTTTGCTATTTTAAAAGCAACACCCAATAGTCTAAGTCTGTTTGTATTTGAATCTAACTTTGAATTTTGTTTCGTATTGAAGGACTTACAAAAGTTACAGAAGTTCTCTCCTCACATTACGATCACAGACGCTAGCTCCGTCGTAATGAGTGCTACCTTTGTGAGAAGTTTATTTCAGTGCGTTGTAGTAAATGTTGCTTTGTTACCCGCTTCGCCTGTCTAGTTATTAGGTAGATTTTCTCAACGTAGGTATTTAAGAAATGCGTTATACGTCCGGGCACGTCAGATAATGAACATAAACTAAATTTACCAAAGGTTTGATCAACGTGAAGTTTATTCGAACTGAGGATAATCGCGGTCCAGGGTAAAATGAGACTAGTCTAAATGAGCGATACGTTAAAAAGGTTGGAATAATTCGCGCCCGATATGATCGTGCTTAGTTATTATTTTAGCTACGATATACATATTCCAAGGAGATTTTTAAGAAATAAACATGCAAGGTGCTGATCTATCTTATTGAATGTAACGTAAAATTAGCTTTATGTTGTTCGTTATTTTCACGTTATTTGTGAAAAGTACATTACGAGCATGTCTTTTAAATTTAAGTATTGACTATTTTAGTTATACTCCCTCTCTAATAAACTTTCCTTAAGGTAGAATGTAGATAAGACTCAAATAATTCCGACCTACAACCACGTATTTGGTAAGAGCGCTACTGCTTACATTTTAGGAGTATCTTGTTTGTTCCAAACGTCGTTAATTAAAAAATGAAAAGAGCCAGCAATCTGTAATTCCGAAAGATGCCCATAAAATACTGTCTGACAATTAGAGTGATGAATGCCGCGACAAAATATTTTTGAGTATAAAATTCACAAAACAAAAGTTCTCCTTACCTATTCATAAAAGGGCGTCCTCATTTATTTACAGCGGATTAGTAAGGTAATACCATAAAGCGCTTTTTTGTGGAAAAATAAATACTGGGGTTTATGAAAATCGCGAGATGCTGAAACGCTTTTATAAGGTTCAGTGGTGTATGTGATGTTTACTTCAAAATATATAAGGTTTTGTAAAATCCTTGCTTTGTTTGTTTGTTCGGGTTGTCTTAATTATCTTGTTTTGCACTCATGCTGCTATATATATTATATATATTTTGAGAGTAGATGTATTATGATTTGTTTCCACATTTAAACCTGGTAACGAATCCATTTGTTGGTAAGTAGCATCTAAATCTAAGTTGGATTAATTATTTTGCAGAAGTTATTCATTACACAGATTAATGATATGTTGTGGGTATTATATTATTGCCATTATTTCAGCAAAATAAAAATGGATTGTATTAACCTCCGGCTAGGATACTATAGGTACTCTCTCTCTAAGCAACCATTAAGAATTATGAGTACAATATATATTTATATAATTTACCTTGTAAAAGTAACAAAAATATTTATTTTTTATTTTTCACATTTACGTACCCTGAAATTCAGGACCGCGCCTTAAATGGGGCGTTGGGAGAATATGACTACAGGTTTTGTATGCGTAAATAACAAACAGATTTTATAAGATACAGCTCCTTTTATTACTAAATTCTGTTTCGAAAACGACAAATGCGCAATTTTTTTTAAATATAAATAAATATTTCTATCAATCACACCACATTATCTAGCCCAAATTAAGTATCATTAAGAACTTGTGTTATGGATACTAGATAACGGATAAATAAACTTAAGAAATATATATAAACACACATAGATATTTTTTTTCATATATAAATATTAGAAATAAACTTAAATAAACATACATACACATCCATGACTAGAAAGCAAATATGATAAAATATCCGCTCTACCAGGATTCGAACCCGGGATCTCTGGCATGAAAGGTAAAATTTTTATTAGTAAATTATTTATATGTATGAAAAGTTTAACAGAGTGTTGACTGTTGTGTATATGTTAATAAATAACAATGATGCAAACCGACACGCCCCATTTATATATTTGTAGTTTTATGACATTGGCAGCATCAAATTTGAGTCTAATTTTTAACAGTAAAATGTCTTTTTTCATCCGTTCAAATCAAATCAAGCCAGTTTCCTTTTTATAGGTATTGGTAACTTGGAATTACTGTTTTTTTAAAGAGAGGAAGACGATTTATCAAGTATCAGATAAGTTTGAACTGTATATCTGATAAAAGATACATAAACGTGAATGTCTTTAGGCTGTCCTGCAGGTGAACGTCTATATAATTGAAATGCATTTTTTTTTGCTGCCGAGGCACCCTCGCGGGAGGGAGGTGGAAGATGCGTCATGCATACCGCCCGCAGGTAAAGTCCTCTGCGGGGGGTTATGTGGGACTCACCAGAATGGCACCTACCCACTAAAAACCACCTGTTGGCTGTAGTAAAATTCGTTTTACCGTTAGCCTTCATCGGAAGCGACACCCGTCGGGAAGTTGGGCGCGCTGGGAAGTTGGGCGCGCTGAGGAAGTTGGGCGCGCTGTGAAATGCATTATAAGCACACTCATTTATAGGCAACATCAGGAGCTAGCAACGCCATCTTTCATTCTTCATATCCCAAAATGAAGTGAGAATGAATCTCACTAACGCAGGAGTTTCTTCAAAACGATATCGAGTCATGCATGATGCTGCTACTGGATAATGGGTATCCATACTCTGGTCCTAGAATAATCTGTAGCGCAAAGTACTATTGTAGCCTGACAAAAATAAAATACCTACAAAATTTTTCACTTCAATAGTTATTTGGAAGTTGACTTGCCCTTGCATTATTGTCTGTACAAGAGGTCAATAATTTGGAAACATCGTGATCAAAAACTTTGTAAAAAATCTAACGGGTTATCTTTATACGTAACAAACTCGGGCATTATTAACTCTTTTGCAAGCTTTGATGAGATATATTTTTTATTTCCGTTTCCTGGTCACTATCTTAGCTTTCTTAGCATTTCAATACAAGATGGCACTGATTGGTTCTCCTCTAGAGAAGTATCACATTGACTCATGCAGGGCAACCTATCAACGGTTCCCAGGTACCCTTATGTCGTTGGCAATTGGCTCCGCACTTCAGTGTCAAGAAAAAGCTGTCGAAGAGCAAGATTACAAATTTCTGCAGAATCCTCATTTTCGCTGTCCTCGTTACTCAAATCCAAGTTTTCTGGTAGTGCGATGAACATATCTGCAGATATTATAAGACTATCTTCTATAGAGCCGATAAGATTTCGTGAACATTCAATATAAACAAAAAAAGAAACGGTTTTTCACGGAAAACTAAATCTAAATGTATACCTTTTTACCATAGCTTCATGGTGTCTGCTGTTCCTAGTGCACCTCAAATGGGTCAACCAAAATATACAGTTTTGATGTAAAAAATGTAAAATATCCCTGATCAGCAAATACATGGTCAATTTTGGTAAAGTATGAAGATTTCTGTACATATAACTAAGATAGGACGAGAATTCAAAAAACAAAAATAAAACTCCACTATTTAACATCAATTTGTCTTTATTAAACTATATATAACTAACTAATAGTTTGTACTACAAGAAAATGATCAAATAACATCATATTATATACAAAATATGTTTCAACACGTAGACTACGCGTAATACTAAAAATATTTAAGTTTTACATTTTAAAGGTCCAAGATCTGTAAGTAAGTCATCAAACGAGATTTAGGCACTGCACGTGTTTCTCAATATATATTATATATATTTTTATCACATTCATAGCCTCTACAACAAAGTACACCACGATTATTATTCTAGTAAGCGTTTCCGTTCTTATAACAATTTATTATCATAGATAATTCCATTTTCCTTTTTTTATTAATGGCCGCTTGGAAAAGATCCATGTTTTAAAGCCACGTTTTAATGTACCTATATGCTTTGTTTCATGCCGTGATTCTCAAAAAGATTTTGGCGTTCTGTACCGTTACTTTTGGCTACATATAATAAAGATATTTTTGAGCAGTAATGAGAACCCAGCTTGTCGATACAGTTGCATACCTCCAATTATTACCGAATTATCCTGAAAGTGCACATTTAGAGCCTTTGTATATAGTACCAAAAAGACGAATAATGTAACACAACATAAAGTCGACCATTAACACGATGTTTTTTTATATATTTACACCTCCCTAACAATGACACGTGATTAGAAGTTTTGCTCTCAGAAGAACCGTAAATTAGAAGATAATTCAGTATATTTAAGTAAAATAAAACATTATCATATTGTTATAAAGTAAGATATGAAAGAATTAATATGTTGGGCGAAAATAAGTATTATATATGTATTTACCAAATCAAATAAAAATGTATTTTATTATTCTCGCTTACAGCGATGATATACACAGGTAAATATAACATTTAAAAATAAAGTATAGTTAATACTTTTTTTAAACTCCCTTTCAAACTTTGTCCGAAAAATAAGTTTTGGATCTACAACGTTGATTAAACTGGCGATTTCTGTGGATTTTCGAAAAGCGGAAAACACTTATGAATAATATATTTTGAATTAAACACTAAATTGTTTTATGAAAATGTATGAAAGTTGTATAAATATGGAAGACAAATAGAAGTTATTGCAAGTTATAAGGTATTAACGTGATGTAAATTAGGTAAATACTTAAGTAAAACTGTTATTTACGTAAAACACAAAAATTTCAAAATTATTTTTTTCATGTAGAAGGTATTATTAAGTATTTTCAATAAAAATAAAATTAAAACTTGTTTACCTAGGTCTACTTTAAATAATAAGATTTAGGGGTACCAAATATTGACATCAAATAATCCAGAATGAATAGCGGATTATCAAAGTTACATTATTTTGGAATTATTAGCTCAAAAATAAAATTTTATGAAACGAGATTGATATATTTTTTGGTTTAAAATAATATAACATAGTTACCTAGTTAAAAAGGTGTTAGTAAAAATATTTGCAACCGCGATATGTGATTTAAAGTTCTACTAGAGTTTAATGTAAGACAGATGTAAGACAATACTTGGAAAGCTTAAAGTTTCGAACAAGAACTTCCCAAGTATTAACAATGTCTTAATTTTAATTTAAAATTCATTTGAAGGGAAAATTTATAAATAATTTATTTCATTGAGACTCCGAGAATATTTCTAACTTAAAGTCGAAAAACTATTAAAAGAAGGTAATGTCCCGAGATTTGAGAACACAATACACATATAGACCTTTTTAATTTGTAATGAGATCTGTTTAAATATTTCAACAACTTATTAAATTTAAATAAACTTTTGAAATTTTTGCAACAGTTACATCATATATGCTTATTGACTAGATCATCAAATGTTACTACTTAACCTAAGATAAGTCTAAAATTAAAACATTTTCTTTGATATGCACAACATATGATTATGATCTTTTATTTACATACAGTCTGCAATACTTGTAGTCAATTCCAAAAGTTTGCTAAACGTAACATTAAACGTAAAATAATAAAATATTTAAATTTACGTTAAGCGAAATATTAGAATTGCTCTTGATGTGTCTTAAACACAGATATTAAAAGTATTTCGTTGAAAAAATAGGGTTACACAATAGAAAGTTTTTCAGAAAATAGATTAAATATTACTTAAACAACTAAATTTTATATTGGAACAAAATTGAATCTTATTCTTTAGCGACTAATGAGCAGAATAGAATCACTTTAATATTTCTTGTAACAAGATGAATACAAAGGAATACGTATATTGTAAAAACAAGTTTATGAAGAGGTTTAACTTTCGATATTAAACTTGAGACTTCTGGTGCTGTGATGTGTTTGGCTGGGGAGCAGGCGTTCTGAAGCCTCGCTGATGTCGCTGGCTGAATACCTGTTTCTTTTTAAAGTGAGGCAGTCTTTTGTTTTCTCGATGGTGTTGGGGAGGTCCCTGACGCTGTTGAGGCTGCGGTTGACGTCGTGTCTTTCGCTAGTGGAACTGGCCGGTGATTGGCTGCCTTCGGTCTCCACTATTTGTTCTAGAACGCTCGGCCGTCGGCCTCGAGGTTCGTAGTAATCTACCGCCGGGGGAAGTACTGGCGTGAGGTTAGCCATCGGATCGAGACCTAGTAGTAACATCACGGTGGCTGGGTGCTCCATTATGTATTGTGTAACGGATTGTAAGAAGGGTTCTGTCTGTATGCCACGATTTATTTTTGGCAGTTCTGGCGTGAACGGTCTTTCCTGCTGTTGAAAAAAGAAAATTATAATAGTTGTGAAATTTTCTAGATATGTGTTAATAAATAATATACAAAATGGAATGGCATTTATTTAAATATTCTAAATAATAAACTAATTATATAGCCTCTTTGTAAAATGTTAACTTATACCGCAATAACTGTGTAAATATAGGTGTAAGTCGAATGATGGTAATTAACTTTAAAAAATTCAGAAATCAATATTAATCAATAAATCAATATAAATGAGTAGACATATATGGATTAGATGAAATCTAGACTTTACCAGACTTTTACCAGAATTTTCTTATGATTATTATGAAAATAAAGGATTGTTTCACGAAGGATTCGAAGCCGCATTCTTGAATATCAGTTAGGTGCTATAACGAATAACTACGCTACCTCTTGATTTAAAACACAATAGTTCAAGGACATGTTCAAATGTAAACATGTGCAACAATAAGGACATTCCAAATGAAGTTTAAAACTATTGTTCACAGCGAAAGTTTGTTACTCATTATCAGGTAATGTAATAAAAAAGCTCGCAAGATTCGATCCTCTCAAAGTAAGGACATTCGGAATAAAAGTTCACAATAAAGCTTCTGGTAGTCGGCTTTTACCCCAAGATTCTTCAGATCAGAAAATCGTTTTAGCTACCAAATATGAAACGTCGTGTCTGCGTTACAAGGATGTGAACAGAAATAAATATTTATGAAACGATTTTGACGAATTATTTATCAGCTAAAAAAAATTTTAATAGTACAGTAATGTAGCGCTTAGGTTTTCAGTAACATTAAAAATCGAAAGAGGTAACCACAGTATCATATACAGTATTTTTTGTTTACTGTAATACATGAACTTAACATTTGTATATTCTTATTTGAGTTATGGTTAATTAAAGTAAAAACAGAAACTTACAAGACGTGTAAATGTTCTTTTAAATATTCCAAAAAATACGCGTTATCTCAAAACAAATCTTATTGCCTTACTGTGGAAAGATGAATATTGTAATCATGATTTTTTTCAATGGTATTTATTTATTTATGGCACAGTAACATGTTATAATACACT
Organism: Marasmarcha lunaedactyla; assembly: GCA_923062675.1. Taxonomy (NCBI): domain Eukaryota; kingdom Metazoa; phylum Arthropoda; class Insecta; order Lepidoptera; family Pterophoridae; genus Marasmarcha; species Marasmarcha lunaedactyla. The sequence goes on from OV281349.1 coordinate 5,972,492, forward strand.
GTTCAATTATTCACAGAAATAAAATCATTTTCACCTTATAACGTTATAATAATAGATAAAAGCAAATAAGATACAGTTTACATATTGAAAGTTGAAATCACCAGAGCGATCAGATATCAAACATGTATGTATAATTATGATAATGAATATATTTCCTCACTTATTAATACCACGGTGTACGCATGTAATGCAGTCGTTGCATTCGAAAGTGCATTCTAGAAGCGCGCCTTCACCTAGAGTACCACCTTGCTTTTTTATTTAGTGTTAAGATATCTACAATCTATAAAGGTAACTGTCAGTTTTTTACAGACTTTCCTGCTACCAGATTTTTCTGTTTAAATAAATGATAATGTCGCTCTGATATTTAAATATGTATGCTAAATACAAAAGCTATTTGAAATGTATATTTTCTTTAATACCAACCTGATCCCAACAGAAAACATCAGGCGGGTGGCTGCAGCTTCTCGCCAGGTTGTTTGGAGGGGCGTTCCACTGCAAGTTGGGGTTTGAATGCGCTGCGTGCCAACCCGGCGGTAGGGTTGTCATCTCTTGGAGGGCTTGGATTGCGTTGCGGACCTAGGAGTTAAATATTTTGGCTCTTTTATTTATTCATTTAATAACATCATTACAGAAACCCAAGTTTATGAAGCGAAGTTATGTAGTGAATAAAATTCAATATAACGCTATAATATAAAGAGTTACAGGTTAAGTTGACCTATTCAAGTTAAGGGCGTGTAGTTTACATTGTTTCTGACTGATTTAACTACGAAACACCCTATCCTGAATGCAACCGTTTTCGAGATATTTGAATTTATTTGTATATATAAAATTTTTCCGCTTTTTGGCTATCAGCTTAGATATTTTAAAATGTGTAAGTCTTATTATTAATATTATTTGATTTTTACATGTAGAATAAGACGCTGTATGACCCGAGTAACCAATATTGTACGTAAAATGAATAAATTTGTCGTTGTAGAAGACCTCAGGAAATTTATAAAAATTTAGAAAGTATATTTATGTTTAAAGGATATCTTTAAAAAATGTATTATTGCGCCTGTTTTGCAGATGTGCTTAAAAATATCTACGTTTTATCAGCTATCCAATAAAGTATATCAATCTAGGGTTTTAATAAAAATTCATAGAAAAAATTTGTTGCGAGCCCCCAGATAAAGGATAAAGGCTAATAAGACAAACTTTTCTGTTGTGCAGAAAAACGGCATAAAATTCGTATGTCACGTAACAAGGGGTCAAATTGTACCAGATTCGTTCTAGCCGCCTATCCCGTTAATCTTCATATAGCGTGAGGTAATGGCATCCCTTAGCGATCGGGGTTGATCACACTGCCTCTGCAAAACCCATAGGCTGACGTGGAGCAACGACTCAATAGTTATTTATATGGATAGAATGGAAAAATAAACCCAAAAAGAAAGGTGACTGACTAACCTATCAAAGCAGAACTCAAATTATTGGATGGACTGAGCTTAAATAAAAACTCAAATAGCTACGAGGTTGGATTGAAAAGTTCGCGGCCTAACACAGATAGCGTTGTCATATTATTATAAAACTACCTTCATATGAAACCCAAACTCTTTGTCAGTCTCTGTGCAATTTTTCTTTGAGATACATGCGTAATTATTTATTTTATTGAACATTAAGTGAGAGTAAGTTTCATTAATTTTGAAAATGGATAGTTTAGAGCACCGTGCCGTGATCAAATACCTCCACAAGAAACACTTAACTCTAAAGCAGATTCATGAAGATATGGTGGCTACTTTAGGAACATGTGTTCCGTCGTAAACAGTGATAAAAAAGTGGACAGCTGAATTTAAACTTGGACGAGAGAGCATCAAAGATGACCCCCGCTCTGGACGGCCTTCTACAGCTACGACTTCGGAAAACATCGAAAAAATATGTGATCTCATCATGGGAGACAGAAGATTGAAGGTATCTGAGATAGCTGAAGCTCTAGGGACTTCATATGAACGTGCACAAAACATTTACGGACATTAACGAATTAGGGTTCCACAAGGTGTCTGCAAGATGGGTTCCGCGGCAGCTCCTTTCGGTTGAACAGAAACGAACTCGGCTCACGATTTCTAGAGACTGTTTAGAGCTTTTTCAAACTGGTCTCAACGAATTTCTGGAAAAGTTTGTTACTATGGACAAAACATTGGTTCATCACTATACTCCTGAATCCAAACAACAATCAAAACAATGGAAGAGACCCGGATCTCCGCCCCCAAGAAAGCCAAGGTGTGTTTTTCAGTAAACAAGGTAATGTCATCGCTTTTCTGGGATTCTTAGGGTGTCATCTTGGTTGATTACTTAGAAATGGTCAAACTATAAATTCTGCATACTATTGCACACTATTACGTCGTTTACGCAAAGAAATAAAGTCTAAAAGACCAAGATTATTGTTGTTGTTGAACAAGAAAGTTTTGTTTCATCAAGACAATGCTCGTGTTCACTATAGTGTTAGCTAGTGAATTGTGGTTTCGAATTGCTTCCTCATCATTCAGATCAAGGCTTTGGAGCACCGCTGGACTAAGTGCTGTGACCTAGGAGGAGAGTATACAGAAAAATAAATAAAAAAATTGCATTATTCCTGTGTTTTCTTATTTAGGCCGCGAACTTTTCAATCCGACCTCGTATTATGACGCAAGCGCACGCCAAGAAAGAATTGTCTAAAAAAGATAGGTTAAGCTTTAATATATTATATTCATATAAATCTTACAGTGAATAAACAGGGTGTTTCTCATCACGTGTCAAGCGGATACCAAAAAATTTGGTGACTACCATACCTATCTATTGAACCAAGTATCAAACCAAGTATGTTTTTTGATAGTTTTTTCAAAAAAATTTTGTAAAGATCTTATAATATGACTTCAAAAAATTTTAATTTTTTTTTGTTGATTTTTCTCTATACTTTTTTCTTTGTTCAGTTGCCAGTTGTCTCAGTAAAATAAGCATCTCACTAATATCAAAACTAATTACAAAAACATTAATTTTGAAACCAAATAATTAAAACGATCTTTTAAGTGGCTACTTGAATATATGTTATATTGAATCGGTTTACTTGATAGCTAAAGAGATGGAGCAAAAAAATTATGGTGAAACAAACTTACAGGCATCGTTAAAAATCATACTTTGCAAGATTTTCTGAGCTTCAGACAATCCTGAAGATAACTAAAATCTGATTTCAATGTGTCCTCATATTTTGCATACTATTACTGGCGCCTACACGCAGTGCCTACGCTAACCTTTTGTGAAACTGACGTTTGATTTTAATCCTCCAAATTCGACTACGCCGTCTGTGCCAGTGGGCGTTTAGGTGTCAAGCCCTGTTCCGTACATATTTTTTGTTTTTGATAAATACACTAAGAAAGTTTCATAAGTTTTTGGGTCCAACCAATATAATCATGGACATTTCTTAGTGACTGATTTACAATTTAAAACAAAAGGCAATAGTTGAAGATGATTGCATGTACAGATATCGTTTAGTGGTTGGTTTGGGTTTTCACTCAAGGGTTCATAATGTAGACTATTCAAATTGGGCGTAGTATACTATGTTTTTCTGATCTAATGTGATCTTCAATAATAAAAAACTAATAGCTAGCATAAGAACAATTTGTAAAGAGGTGTAATGGGTCATTTGAGAAAATATTTCACATATTGGATTTAAATTATATAATAACATTATATTATATATAGTTGTATTATATTACATTATATAATAATATAAATCCAATACCGACAATTAATGCAATATAATGTTAAATGAACATAAAACATATCGTTTAGATTTCCTTCTCTGAGCAACTAGCGGTAGGAATCAACTAAATGCATATCATTTGAAGGAACATGCTTTGTAATGTTATTGATTTGACAAATAAACGCATTCATAATTTTTTGTCGTAAATAAATTCAGGCTAAGATAAGATTGATAGCAAAGTTAAAAACATAATTATTTTAATCTATTAGAGATCATCTATTATATATTGGTAAGCAATGATTTATCTGTTGTAATTTATCTTTTTTAAAATTAAAGATAGCTAGATAAATTATTTATTTGCATCGCAATATCACACACAAAAAAGAAAGATACAAAAGGAAAATGAAACTAAAAGCACATAATTAAACAGTTATAAAATACAAAATAACAACATATATGATTATGTACTACGGCGATGCAAAACGGCAAAAGCTCAACGGTATGTCTACGGTAACTCAATAAGATATTCACTGGTTTTCAGCTTCTACCTGAGAGGAGAGAGAAATACAAAACACAAAAAGAAACATCCCCAGTTTAAAAAAAAGCAAAACGAAATAAACATCAACATCAAAAAACATCTCTTCACATATAAACGTACACAAGAAAATTAATATCGATATGATAAAAAAAAATTATAATCAAAAATAAAAACTATTGGACTAAAATGTCAGGTTAATAAATAATGATAATATATGATAAGTAATAAAATAAAGTACCTAGATTTATATATTATGTACTATGCGACCAGGCACAAGTTCACAGGGCCTGCTAACACGTAGTCACCGCCACCTAAGCGACCATAAGTGCGTAAAACTAGTTTTTGAAATTCCAACAAGGCAATTTTAATTCGATTTTTAAAAGTTGATTTTGACTACAGATTTCTCTTCGGTGGTGAAATATTATTCCAGCGCTTAGTCGCCTGGTAGCTACCCCACCGGTAGGAAACTACCGGTGAAAGCCACGGTCCTATGTTTATATGCTGCAAGTAGGGGTCTTGTTGACCTACTGAATCCTTGTCCATACTGCAAATGAAATGTCCGAAACTGCAATTTTTTTAATACATACTAGGTTTTTTATATTTCAGTAAATCAAACATAAGGACTGCCAAGTGTAGTCATCTGCGTGAATTCATATCCAACATTGAGGCGTTATTTAAAAAGGGTGACACGTGAGTACGAGGAGGGATATTAAAGCAAGCGACTGAAGTTCTATCATCCTTTGGAAACTAGAGTGCAGACGAGGACCATACACTAGATCGCCATAATTTAGAACTGACAAGATTAATGACTCACATAAGATGATGCGCGTTTGTTCGGAGAGATAGTTCTTGATCTTGTAGAGTATTTTTAGCCTGTAAAAACAGTTTTTGACTATACCTAACATGTTTTTCGAAGCGCAGTTTATCATCGAAAAGTATTACTAGGTTTCTGGCTTACCTAACACATTCAATATTTGAACCTAAAATTTGCAGACTAGGATTGAAGGTGACAATTTTTTTAGTCTGTTTTTCAGTGCCTATGGCCATAAAATTTAAAGATTTAAAACTAAGTCATTTTTAGTCGTCCACGCTATCACTGCGACAAGATCTTCGTTCATTTTACGCTCGGCATCAGAAATTTGACCTGGGGTAGTGGAAATATACAGTTGGACATCATCCGCGTAACAATGATATCTACAGTGCTTAATAATAAATAACAGTGGTCCAAGAATGGACCCCTGAGGCACACCACGACTCACCGGCCTAGATTGTTATGTAAGAATGGAACCATCTAGAGTTTTGAGTCAGACACACTGGTATCGATCGCGAAGGTAAGGTCTTAGCATCAAAGCCATAGTATGTAAGTTTCGACAAAAGCAGTGGCACGTTAAGACTGTCAAAAGCGCGGAAAAAATCAAGAAGAGTTAATAGAGTTGCGCGTCCTACATTTTGATCAGCCAGAATATTGTCAGTTACATCCAGGAGCGCAGTAACAGTGCCACGACCTTTACGAAGCAGCCGGACTGAAAACAAGGCAGTATGTTGGAAGTTTCTACATATTTTATTAACTGGCTACAGATAGCTTTTTCCAGTATCTTTGATATAAATGGTAGAATACTGATTGGCCTCAGATCTTTTAGTTCGAAAAGGTGTTCAGTTTTAGGTATTGGTGTCACCATTGCCACTTTCCACTGACGAGGAACAACACCAGAAATGATGCACATAATAACCAAGAATGTAATAATAGGCAGAGTTCGAGGAACCATATCCCTACTTATCATATCACTTCCTTCAGCATTAGATTTTATGGTCATTATAATATTGGAAACATCTTGTTTGGAAACCGGGTTTAGTTTGAAATGGGGTGTAGAGTTATTGTGTCGATGAAACTCGAAAAAACTTGAAAAAACTAAACTAAACTATCTAAAGGCTTAAGATAAATATTTAACTTTTAACTTAAACTTTCGGTTTAACCTGAAGGTTTAAATGTTTATGTATTTATTATAATTGGGTCGGTTATGATTAGTTTTATCATATCACATTAAAAAAATGGTTTATTGATGGTAGAAGATGACTGTTCACTTACTCTTTTTGGGACAGCAAGATGTTTTTTAGCAGTTTATTTGGTATTCAGTTAAACAAGCCAATGGTACACAACACTCTTCTTATTTTACGTGAGTAAAGCAGCGAGCAAAAGCTGTGTTTTAATAAAATAAAAGTAGGCTTGTCTGCCCGCTTTTACAATATAAAACTTTGTAACTGATTGTAAAAACCACGAAGATCAATACAGCTAAAGTTTCTACTTTAATTTAGGAATAAACGTAATTCAATTTCAATATCAGTTTCAGTTCATGGCTGGGATTACGAACAGGATTTTGTAAATACGAAATAATAAGCACACGTGAACACGCCTTTACTGGTAATGGATACTATGATGGATAATCTTTTTCGTTAATACGTTTATTAGACCCTTCTCAATTTTTATTAAATCAACGTAACTCAATAAAAAATAAGGGTTATTATAAAATGAAAATGTACGAATTCATCACAAGTTTGCTCGAAAACACTTTTTTTATTTTATTGACCACTGGCTGGTGTTTGACCTCCATATCACCTGATGGAAAGTAGAGATGAATTCGAAGATGTCACACGCCTGTCCAAGAGCCTATTCATTCTATTTTTAAAAACCTCGGGATTATAATTTTGAACAGACCGAGGCAGTTCGTTCAATCCTTTACCGACTCGAACCAAAAATGAACTATCGAACCGTTTAGTTCTACTTTTTGGCACCTCGACTACAAACGGGTGGAACCCCTGTCTCCGTCTAATTGATCGATGGAGAAATGGTTAGGGTTCTACAAGTTCATAAAGAACATTCGCACACACTCCAAAATGTATTCAGTAAAAGACCGATAGACCGGTTTTTGGTCTACAATGTGCACAACACCAAAACATTGATTTTTAATGTGACATGTTAATAAGTAATAGTAAACTGCAGCACTGTAGCTGATTTATCACTATTGCCATGGTTCGGCCTAATATGTTGTAAAGCGTATAAATATTTTATCTTAATAGCAAACCTGTGTTTCCTGATGTGGATGTCCGTGCATAGTTCAACGAATTGGGTTGACGTTGATGCGGGCTATTCTCGAAACCCGATTACGGTCGCGTAATTGTGGATAGATTTGTTATGGGCACCGTCGGTTTTGAAAAGATACGGACTTTACCACGTTTTGTGTGAATAAAAACGTATAATACATAAAAAAACGTAAAGACTTTAAGACTTCGTATTTTGAAATATTCACCAAAAGAAAAAATGTAAGAAAAAAACATATCTGGGCCCTTTTTTGACAAAAATGTTGTTATTAGATGACGTAATAGTAATTATACAATTTGACTACTTACAACATGAAATAAACTAACACTAGACTGCTTATCGTGGGTGCTAATGCCATGCGCAGACAAGCTGTTTACATACATATATTAATTAATATTTACTATTACCAGAGACTAGTAAATAACTATAGACTGACCATCTCCATACAAAAATTCGTGACTCGGAAAAAGCTCAAAATCTAAGCTATTACTAGATGTCGCTCTCAAATAGCTTGGACAAACCTTGTCGTCTTTAATTTTTATATGAATTATTGACAAGAAACGTAATGCAAATGCTAGATGGCGTTGTCAAATAACCGGAAACCTTAGCAAGTAGGATTTATTCCTTTGCTGAAATTGGAAAATGTCATCGTTTTATATCATTGATTTTGACAATTTTACTCAATAAGAATAGGTACATAGTAATTTATTCTTACTTTATAGATGATAAAATAACAACTACAAAAGACCATAAACATACTGGTATAAGTTTATTTTAATTGCCATAATAACCTATTTTTAAAAGCTTTTATTATCACAGTCGTGATAAACGCACATTTTATACGATATATGTAGCAGCCAAAACGTAAACTTAATCAAGGTCCATACGATTTGCACGAGTCACAGTAGGCGAGCAGAAATATTGTGAATTCAAAGAAATGCAGGGAAAAGTTCCAAAACAAACACACACCCATAGCAACAACAATAAACGACAAAGAATTCAAATTGTCAAACAAATAAAATGTTGTGATAAAAAGAACAAAAAAAGTTCATGGATAAAGAACATTTTTTTAAATAATAATCCAGCAAGAAAAAATTTTTTTCACTACTGCAAAATAGTTATGAGTTATATGCATTATAAATAAAAATTATGCACTTATTAAGACATACCTATATACCTGTGACGGTTGTCTATTTCGACCTCTTTTTGTCAGTAAATTTTATTTTTTTGTTGTTCCCGACGTAATTTTAAACTAGGAATTACGTAGTGTCGGAGAACGGCAATGTTTTGATTTGACAAGTGAGTCATGAAAAATTATCTATCAAAGCAACTTGAATCTATTTATTTATTATTTTCCGAGTTTATTATTCCAAATTACATAGTTAAGATATTTTATTATCGATAATCAAAGTTCTTTTTAAGAAACCTATATTTATTTTTTACGTTCACGAGTGTGCGTAGCCAAAATTGTTGGTAAGGATTCTCATTCATTAAAATTTATTTTATTGTTATTTTTTCTTTTCAGATCAAATTTAATTGTATTATTATTTCTGTTCTATTTTGTGTGACTATTTTTTATTTCAATTTTGTTTATATTTTTCTGTTTGTATTTACAGGCATTTTTGTATATTTTTAATTTTACCGAAAAAATAAACACAGAAGAGAATTTTGTGTTTTATTGAAACTACGCTACATACCTGTTATTTAAATGCACTGAAATTCGTTTTATTATGTTAAGGCAGATAAGAACAAACTGTGGAGATGAATGCTATATTTTTGTGGGAAAAATTATATACTGGCAATACAGTAACCCAGTAACACTACAAATAATATCCGGGGTGGTGTAAAGTTTTCTGTTACTGAATTATAAGAGCGGCAACATAGCATCAAATTATATAACGCACTAGCTGGCAACGTCTGTTGTCGCCTGATACCTACGGATAGTACTCGCAATGAAATATCAAATGATTTTGTAAACAGCGCCATCTTAAGTTTTTTTACGTATTATTTTTACTAAATTTAACTTGTAAATCTAATACGACTAACGCCATCTCTCTATCTTTAAAACAACTTTTGTTCAAGTCACAAAATTTTGTTAGACATGGTTAGTCTATAGTTATTTACTAGTCTCTGCTATTACTAATACTACTAATACTAATTACTCACGCATTTGTGTTTCGAAAACCGTAATTCATTTGTTTATTTCTCTGTTGAATTTTTCTTTGCGTCACTTAGTTTACAAAATGGAAAACTTAAACATCGCCTTATTTACGAGCACGAGCTCCAGCGTGGCACCAGTGCTGCAGAAACGGCTCGAAGTATTAATGCTGTGTATGGCGGCGGTGTCGGAAAAGAAAACACAGTGCGTTTTTGGTGCCAACGTTTTCGATCTGGAAATTTCGACCTGCAGAACAAGCCCCGTGAAAGGCCGGAAACCAAAGTTGATAATGAAGAATCGAAGGCTATTGTGGAAGCGGATCCATCGCAAACCACTTCCGAGTTAGCTGTAGGCTGCGGTGTTAGTGACAAAACTGTTTTAATCCACTTGAAGCAAATTGGGCAGGTGAAAAAGCTTGAGAGGTGGGTAACTCATCAATTGAGTGCAGAAAACCGAAAAACGCGCGTCGACTGCTGCGTTACATTACTCAGCCGGCACAATAATGAAAGGATTTGAAATCGAATCATCACTTGCGATGAAAAGTGGATCCTGTACGACAATCGGAAATGCTCGTCGCAATGGTTGAACCCTGATGAACCAGCCAAATCCTGCTCCAAGCGAAAATTGACTCAAAAGTTACTTGTGAGCGATTGGCGGACTAGTGCCGTGTCATTTACTACAGTTTTCTTAAATCTGGCCAGACGATTACGGCAGATGTCTATTGCCAGCAATTGCAAACCATGATGGAAAAGCTAGCTGCTTAACCACCGAGGCTGGTCAATCACTCTAGGCCACTGCTGCTTCAGTACAACGCTAGACCACACACTGCACAACAGACGGGTACAAAATTAGAGGAGCTTCAATTGGAATGTCTAAGACATCCTCCGTAATCCCCGGACCTTGCTCCAATAGATTACCATTTTTTTCGAAATTTGGATAACTTCTTGCAAGGGAAAAAATTCAACTTCGATGGGGCAGTCCAAAGCGCCTTCAAAAATTTTGTTAATTCCCGTCCGAATGGTTTTTATAGTAAGGGGATCAATGAACTACCTATGAGATGGCAAAAGTGCATAGATAGCAATGGTACATACTTTGATTAAATAAATATATTATATTTTACGAAAATTGACTTTGTGTTCCTGTTCTATGACCTTACAAAACGCCAATTTCATATGTAATGACCTAATATATAATTTTTTAGAAACAAAAAAAACTGTGTGGTCCTCACACCGACGCCTTTTTGTCATTCAATAATCTTGGATTCGGGATTCAAACTAAATGCATCCTACCCCCACTCGCTTGGCCCTTTTATCGCCATGCAATGTAAATACATTAATTAGTCTGCCTCAGTAATGTTCCTAGTCAGCCGGTGTTTTGCAAAATAGATCAGCGAATGTTTTTTTAAACCTGTAACTTTCTGTGGGTCATCTATGCACTATAAAAAACCAGCAACAAAACATACACACATCAACAGAATCTAGGGATATCATAATCCCCATCATTTACGACTTTATAGTTTAAATACAGATTGAAACCTCTTTTATTCTATTAACAAAATTAAAAAATGTAAATTAAAAACAAAATTAAAAACAAAACACGGCGGTGAGCTTGTTGGTTATTCGTTTCGTTAAGGAAAATTAAAATTGTTTGATATTAATTAATTAGATTATTTTTGTGCCGTGTGAGCTTTAAGAGTAATGTCACGGCGTCATTTGAGTCGAGATGAAATGTCACGAGCCGTGGGCATGGTAGAAAATGGTGCTATTCAACGCGTTGTCGTTGCCGCCGAGGCCCTACACACCAGCCAAAACGTGGTATCAAGGTTGTGATCACGTTATCGCAGTACTGGGGATGTGGCTGAACGGCACACAGGTAGATATCGTATTACTACGCAGAGACAGGATCGATTTCTCCAAAAAACGCTAGAAGACAATCCAATGCCATAGCGATGCAACTAGTACAAAGGCTCCAGGAGGACCACCACCAGCTGCTAAGCGACCAAACTGTGCGAGGGAGGTTGCATGGTCAAAGACTGTTACGAGTTCCAGCGTTGCGACGTGGCAATCGCGGTCGGCGGCTTTCGTGTGCTCGGAAGCATTTATCATGGAGTGACGAACAATGGTATTTGGTGCTGTTTACCGATGAGACTCATCGGTTTTGAGTTTCATCCGGGTTCACGAAGAATACGCGGTTGGAGAACTTCAGGCAGAGTTAGCCGTGTACGGCACCCTCAGGAGGTCTACTCATACCAAGGCGGGACAATCATGGTGTGGGCAGAAATTCGTCTTGGCGGACGAATCCAGCTCGTTTGGATCAAAGGCAACATGACTGCATAAAAATACCTCGAGGAGAGTCTGTTATTGTCGCACACAGAATGAAAATGGGCCAGGAATTTCTTCTCATGCACGATAATGCTCCTTCCCATACGGCGCGGCTGGTGTCGGCCGCTATCCAACACCACGATATTCAAGTTTTGGATTGGCCTGCACAGTCGCCCGACTTAAATCGAGCATGCCTGGAACATGTTACAACTTAGAGCTTTGAGAGATTTCCCTCAAATTTGACGACGGAACAACAACTTTAAAAACACTTGCAAGGAACATGGGACCTAATACCGAAGGAAGACATTGACCAGGGCCGGATTTAGAGATGTGGAGGCCCCGGGGCAACAAAGGAGTTTAGTTAGACGTGTTTGTTAATGCCCGTTAAAGTATGAAGGCAAGGCAAATTTAATCTTGTGGGGGCCCACAAAAGAGTTGTGGAGGCCCCGGGGCTGTCGCCCTGGTTGCCCTCCCCTAAATCCGGCCATGACATTGACAATTTAATTTTAAGTATGAGCAATCGACCCCGATCAAGTTTTTATTTATAATTAAAGACCTTAAAATAATCTATAATCTTCCATTTACAATATCAGCAAATTCTTCATAGTATTTTAGTTATTTGATAAAATATAAAATATCCCTAAATTCTGTTGATGTGTATATAAAAGAGTTAAATCCTTTATTCCTTTACGCGTAACTGCACTCATTTGTATAAACAGTTTATAATAATTTGGGTTGCGTAAGACTTCCATAATTTTTTATATCAATTTTTTTTCTGAGTGGTTTTCATACCTACTTAAACATGGGCGCGCGAAGGGGCGCGGCGCTCGCTCCGGTGTTAGGTAGCTTGGGTCCAACCACTTAGGGCTGTCAAAGATGTTGAAGTAAAAAAATTGATATGTGTGAAAGTTTTAACCAGCCCCAATAACTCCAATTCTTTTACAGTATATTCTAACAATGGTATATTTAGTGACCCTTAAGTATTATGCTTCCTTAAGTATTACGTTATACCTTGTGTATATATGTGATTAATTCATTTCATGCAATCGACTTTAAATTGTTCGTAGCATTGCCATAAAATCGTAAAAATCGAACCAAGTTTAGCATTTAATGTAACGCATTTCGAACGTTAGAATATGCTTGAATATCTCGACTGCTGTTGCGGGCTACGCTAGTCTCGTCGGCGCAAATTGGATTTAGCTGGAGTTCCAGAATCTTTTCATCGACGTTTTTCAAAAATAACGCGCTTCGTTTATACAAAGTGTGTAGATGAATATGAAATTTTTTGCAGATAACTTACGGAAATATTCCATATGAAAATCCCTATAAATAAAAATTCAAAACATTCAATATATTTTATTTCATCACAAGTAAAAACATAATTGGTGAAAGTCTGTTTTATTTTTTAAATACAACTTTTCTTCTACCTTTAAGAAGCATTATGGGTATACAGGGAGTTAAAAAGATAGCGGAAAAAAACCTCTCGGCACTCTTTTATAAAAAATTATTTTATAAAAGACAATAACGCACTATGTGCACGTATCCAACAATGAGTTTCCATGGTTTCGCTTAAGGAATATATTATTAGAATTTTATTAAATTCTACAAACGATAATAACTGCCTCCTTCTACTATGAAACCTCATATTGCGCATAAGTTTAAACTACCTATTCCGATTAAATTGTATTGAAATAACCTTGCATAGCGTATAAATAATATAATTAGATTTTTGTTTTGATCAAAACGACGCAAACTCATCAGAGATATTGCTAACTAAGGAATAAAAGCTTCCGTGTAGTATTAACTAGGATAAATATTAAAGTCTAAAAATAGAACGTCTTAGGAGCTTTAGGTCTTCGGTGTGAAAATAGGTAATTCATTTTCTTGCAATTTTAGTCTAAAAACGGTTTCTTACATTTTCCACCACTCGTTTCTGGACTGTATTTCATATATTTTTATGCTTTTTTTTTCGTGTTGTTAACTTGGTATATTCTAACACGTTTAGTGGGCTTCTGAATGTTGTTTCAAACTTGACTTGCCAGGAATAATAATTATAAAAATGTATTTAGATGAATAAATCAAGTTATTTCAAAACTGATAGTACAACTCCAATATATTTAAACCATTAATGAAATATGTAATAATACATAAAACTCTAATATTATAAATGTAAAAACAATGTAAGATAAAGCCAATCTAAAAAATCGAATTGATATTATTGTTTGGGAAACTGTCCTGCCTAGTCCAATAATGAAATTGATCTTAGTAAAGTACAGCCTAGATGTATCTACCTAGACCTAAGCTTGACTTGTCTTCATATTTTGTGTTGTTAACTTTGTAAGATGTCTTTCAGCAAAAAAAGAAATATTTTATGTAGATACAGTTGAAACGCTTTTGTTCAATCTGACATATTAGTACTTAGTAAAATAAGTATAAGTACTTTTTTTTATAAACTTGAAACCAGCAGGAAAACAGCTTTGTCAACCAAGTAAAACGAGACTGAATTAAATAAAAATATGAACGGGTGAATGAATGAATTTTTGATATTCCCTGCTCACACGTTTTTCAGATTCTTGAATATACTGCCTCCTCAGTCAATCACTCCCATTTCAATAACTTTAATTTTTTTTTACCATTGGCAAACATTTGCCTTCCATCTCGCCTGGAAGAGATAATGAAGAGGATGGTGAACGCCTGTCAAAGAGGTACCTATTTACTCCACGTCTTGAAGGTACAGGATTAAATTTATCTGAAAAGACAGACGCGGGGGCCAATGCAACGGTTTGTTCGGCTTCTCGGCATGTTAAATTCGAACTTCTCTACGCCTGATGTATCATTGATTATACAAAAACCAGGTAACAACTAACCTCCATACTCAAAGCAGCTACGTCGTGGTGTAAGCTGGACACCTGGGTATCGAGGCGGTCTACAGAGGACCTCGTATTGTGCATCTCCAGGTTTAACCCTTCCAGGGAGTCGGATCTTGTGACCTTTGGGGTCGCCACGGACCGCTGGCGCTCTATGCGTTCGCGCAGCTCTTTGTGAGAGAGGCGCTGTTGCCCGTCGGACCTGTGTTGAAAAAAGGGATGGTGATATCTTAGAGCAGTGAGTTGTAAGGGGTAAATTTTTAAATAAAAAACATTTTTGTGTATAAATTATTATTTGAAACTTCGAGGAACTTACAAAAGTTTCGTGTAACAAATGTAATATACACAATTTTCAATGTTTTATGCTTGAACGCTTGAGATTGAATTCTGTTGGGAAGAAAATTGTCGATTGTGTTTAGGGCATTTTCATAGATAATTTCTAATATTAAACTTATTATAAAATTCATTGTTATCTGATTTTGCTATACTTAAATGGAGTAGTAAACTGTAACCATAATTGAATAATTGCAAAAGTCAAAACATATTTACAAATTTTGTGGTCTGAATATCAAATACCTAGTGTCTCAATCATTAAGAACTCACAATGCTCACTTCGCTATTCACTTCGATACTTAATATTTTTCCTCATTACGTTTCAGTTCCTGTTTTATTCCCCCGTTAGTACGCGTACTACACAATCTTTGTACTACATAATTTAAGCAAAAGTTTAACACTACACCCAATCGAGATGCTGGAAGTTATTTGAACACACTTTACTACAGTGACTTGGCTCAAAGAACAAAACCGACAACGCACACTTCAGCTTCCTAGCAAAGTGCAATATAAAACGTGATCATAAATCCATTTCCTAGAATGACATGATAATCGAAATTGAAGAATAGAAACATGTATTTCTATCATGACTCCAAGTAGCTACAAATTCTTGCCCGAAGCCATACTTTGCAAGTAAATTCTTGGGAATGAAAACTAGGGACGAAGATATATTTAAAGTTTTTACTGCAGTTGATGCAAACGAATTTCTAGGTTTTTCTAGGGTGTCGTCGTAAATAGCTTTATTTTTCTAAACGGCTTTTTTAAGCCGACTTACAAGAATAAATAAGCAATCATTTTTCGTCAATAAATAAAATATTATGTACCAAATATTTATGAAATGTATCGACTTGGTAAAGTTAATTTTCGAGAACTATTTAAAAAGCAATGTTTAGTTAGAATATAGATGCCTGCTTGCAAGGCAAGATGGACTCACATAATTTAAGTAAAAATTATATTTAAACAAACATTACTAATTTCACCATTATCATCTACATTACATTTTGACGGTTTATCTTTTCAGTTTTACAGCTTGACTGTGCTCGAACAATAGGCAACATGACGAAGCGAAATCCCAGGAATATTTTGAGCACGTGAAGTATTGAGACCACTATCCTCTCACAGGACGCATAAAAAGACACTTAGCTTTTAGGGAAAGTACATACTAAAATCTTTTAGAATATTCGTAAAAAGTTCCCCGAGAAATAAAATAAAGGAATAATTATGTTTTTGTGTTACAGATCACGTCAATGTCTATGAAACTATTGTACCAATTTGTATAGTTTTGTTTTCTTTTATTTGTTTAGATAATAAAAGTATTTATTTAATTTGTAAATAGTACTAAGTGTGGAAGTTCACTTACGCCAAATTACGTTAGTGCGTTATATATAACCCATAACTAACTTAGCTAGTTCTGAAATCAAGTAGTCTTAGGAAAGACAGACTCTTTCTAAGTTTCAACCTACATGCTAATTTGAGACGTTAAGTTCAAGCTCTACTTTGTTTTACCATCTTGCATAAAAAACGTTTACAAAGAACTGTCAGTGTCAAAGTGACATGCAATGGCTTTAAATCTTTTTTTCCAAGTTAAATAGATCCCGTGTGTCTTTCTTGTTATATTCGTGTAATTATAAGTATTAATGCAAGAAAGGTACAACAAGAAGATAACAAACCTGATCAAAAAGTCTATATAATTGTAATTGCCGATCACAAACGTAAGAATAACTTATGGTTCAACGAGAGGCACGAATAGAGACCACATTATGTATGGGCTCTATGCCGCTGGAAGCGTGCATCACACATACAAAATACAAAACCACAGAATTTGAGAATATCGTTACGAGTAAAAATAAATATAATTCAAAACATAACACGAAATATATTTTTTATTCGCAATTAGATAAGTATTTTTTGAAATACAGGTCTTGGGCTTTTTCTTAACGTAATTTTGGTAAATTTTTTAAGTATGATGTTTTTAACGATAATGCAACCATTGTTTAAATTTTTGACTACCTAACTTAAATAACTTACAAATCGAAAAGTGCAGAATGTACGTTAATTTATTTAAGGCCAAATAATCATTAGCAAAAGACTGCCTGAAAGTCCGTAGACTTTTGTAGCGCAATATTTTATAACTATGTATCCGATGACCTAAAAACCGATACAAATATTATCTGGCGCTCTTCAGGGTACCGGTACAAATGAAATTAAAAAGAAATTTCTTTGCGTGACAAAACTGTTTATAAGCTCATTGTTAATGTAGTAGGATTAAAAATGTTTTCGTACTGAAAAAGTAGGTAAGTATTATCTTTAATAGGCGAAACATTTGTCTTAAAGTAAAAAAAAGAATATGAAATAAATAAATATGTCAACAATCATCTTCCGAAGATTACGTAGGTAATAAAACTGCACGCCAAAGCGACTATGTGTTTATAGAAAAAACTAGATTTTACTCGTGACTGTTCATAAATTAACCGTCACAATTCTTCGATAAAAATTCGCCTTATTTTCAGCGCCGATAAAGAGTTTGCATATTTGAGTATGCGGGACTTTTTGAAATAATTCCGATAGGTCCATCGTTCTTTTTTTTTCTTTTATAGCCGTCGTGCGAGCGTTTAGTAAGTAATAATAAAAATTGTTAAAACTATAGAATTATTATGTTTCGAGGAAAACCTAAGTAATTGTGAATAAGAGTAAATCTTTTCTTTATTTCAGTGTAAAGAGTAACATTTTATTGGTGGTTCAATGAACCCAAGGTTTATTGAAATTCATCCGCCTAATCGGAACTGATGTTAATAATGTAAAATACATGAACTCTAAAACTACCGAAATGAAATGAAATCAAATATTTATTTCTCAACATTGACAATTACTTGTTCTTATTGACGTCAAATAAAACATGATTCTACCACCAGTTCGAAAAAAACTTTCGTGAAGAAGAACTGGCGAACCATTTGTAAAAAAACATTTCACAATTAGAAAGATAAATTATCTAGAAGTATAGGCTATATTTTATCCAGAAATTCGCACAGAACTATTCTATAACAAAAACACCAAGCTTACCTAAACTTATGTCTCGGGCTATTCGTGCTCGAAGTGACAGGTTTTTTCGGCGACAGCGCCGAGTCTTCCGCAGCATTCTCATCATCTTCCGATATTGATGGGAGCGTCAGAGACGGATGGCCATTCCCATCAGATTCCTGCTCAGCTTCATAGCCTTCCCGAAGGTTATACGTCAAGTCATGCTGTATATCATGGATGAACTCCTGTTGGTATTCAGGGTAGAGTCGCAGAACTTCGGCTAATCCTCCCATGTGTATGCATTTGAGGTCGCAGTACGTGAGAGCCTAAAACATCGTAAAAAATAGATTTGAGCGTGGATAGAGATTGTGTGTTTATTGTGTGAGCGCGATGTTGTTCGTTTTACAAGTGTTATTGTATGCGCTCAGATATTTTCTACGATGTGTGATTTTCTGAATGACGTTTGGAAATTTGTTCTATTTTTATAATATTGTATTTTGTATTGCTAACACAGAACTTCTTGTAAAGAGATACAGAAAGGCCGCGTTAGCAGCGGCAAGTGACTAGCTTTAAAGCCAGTCTTTCGATTGGATCACGATCCGTTCTAATCATACATTTTAATTTTCATTGATTTTTTGACTTTTCTATTATTAAAATACTGAAATGTTTGAAAGCAATACCTTCCCATGTACAAAAGTATCGCTGTTCCGCTGGGGATGTGTGTACTGATTGGTATATGTATGGTTCACGATTGGCGGTTTTGAACACTATATCAAGGTAATAATGTTCATTATTTCTTGTTTAGAAATGACCGTTCATATTTATGGGCAGTACGGTTTACTTTATTTGCGAGTGTGAGCTAATGACAAAGCGTGGGGAACAAGGATCAGTGCTACTGCAAGTATGTTCGAACAAACACATTTCTGTTTTTCTTCCGTAGTACTTTGTAATTGCTAGTTATCTCCGAATTTTATGAATTAAAAAAATAAAATTTTCATGACAGTAATTCACACCATTCACAAGTTAATGATATGAATTACATTTATAATAGTATATATAACAGAAATATCGGAAACATACAGTAAATAGTAACTTATGTGATATTTAAGGCGACTGTGTGAATTAATCTTTTCTTGTTTAATGTTAATTTATTTTATAGTTTTAAAATGTGGTTCGAGCGTGTCGTTTACTATAAGTAAAGTCATTTAAGGTAAAGTAAATCACACATATATTTATTAATGAGGATCGTTACTTATCTAAATTTTCAAATTAGTCGGTAGCCAAAATATTTCCGTCCTAAAATCACAAGTAAATCTTGCCCATTAAATTGAAAAACCTATCTGTTATAAATAACATTATTCCAAATTTTGGCCCATCTCGCGGTCTGTCTCGAACGAAAATATTGAATATTCCCAGAGGTAGATAGAATTCACCTAATAAGAAGCCATGATGAAGCGAAGATAGGGGTATTCTCAGAACTCGTTTCACAGAAACCATACCGCTTTTGATACTGAATATTCATATTAATATTTAGGCAGACTTTTTATATAATATTTTATGAGATTTCTTGGTAGTTGATCAAATTTTGGCTTATTGTGGTGGTTAAATACTGAGAAAAAAGAAAATAATAAAATGGAGAAAAAGAGAATATTGATAACAACAAGTTTTTAAGAGACAAATAATTTACTTTTTGTTGCTGTTAACCATAAATGAGTCTTTTTGTCAAGCCAGCTTCTGTGTGGACCAGGGACATACACTGTTTTCAGATCTCGTATAATAAGAGGATTTCATCTAATCCAGTTTGAAAATCTAAGAAAGTTTTAAAATCTTGTTGAAAAAAGAGTTTCTTTGCTAAGATTTCGACTGGGTGGGTTCTTCAGCCCTTCCAATTTTGAACTCCTTAATAATCACGTTTGCGTGGTTGTGTTCCGGTCAAATGAAAGGGACAGTTAGTGCAATTACTGGAACAAAGGCAACTTCAACTGAACTGGTCGGCAACGCATCATCAGTCGAGGTAATAATCACCACTAGTATTAATAAATAATATACCTACGACTGTGTCTATAGGTGCAGATGCCCCTTACCATGAGGTGGGTTGCGTGCAAGTTTGCTGGCTACGAACATGGTTAAAAAACCCCAAGCTATTTCAATCGGTAGTCCTAAGCTCCGGAGCCAGATCCAATTACATTTAGAAATCGTACTTTACGGTATCGCTACTAAATTTAGTAAAATATGAAAAATCTTGGTGTGCTCTTAGATGCTCAGCGTGATACTCTTACTCATGGAAATTGAAAGTTGATGCTATAAACGAGAAGATGTTTGTCCTACTAACTCATTTAAGATGACTGCCTCATGTCTTACTGATCGTCACTAAAGACTTAATATTCTTTAAATATAATAAAAACTAAAACTTAAAAATGAACAATTGCTTGCCACTAATTTGCCTGATTGATTAGTTTACTTAAGATTTAAGAATTTCTAAGCGAAAAACAAAGCCATGTTTAATTTTTTTGTAAATGGTCTAACTATTTTTGCGATCGTGTTTTTCAGAACATACTCGTACATTACAACTAAGTCCAGACTGTATAAAAAAACGTCCGAAAAATTTTCACCCGTGTAATTTTTTTAAAAAACAAAGTGATTATTCGTCGGCATGAATGCGTTCCTGATTCAATTTGCGAACGTGTGTCGCGATGTCTCTTCCGGCGTTGTCATTTCACGCATTTCAGCCTTGATGGATGAAAGGGATCAAATAAAACTCATGGTGAGAGGCCAATATTGAAGAGCATTTTTTATTTGGAATAAAATCATGAATTTGGTTATGGCGACAGATCATTTTTGGTTTTGCTTTGATCATATTACGAGTGATAGACAGCCAGCAAAACTGGTTTTCTCTTTACAATAGAAGATTTTCTCTTACGTAAAAACTCGACATATCTGCGTTAAATACAAATTTTTAATTCTATTTAATAAAATATAATTTAATTGAAAACATCAACAACTGATTGGATGCAAATATCGGAGAGAGAACATTGTTACTGTTAATAAACTTTTTGAAATAAAAAATAAAGGTGATTAGTTAGTGTCGCTTCACTTTGAATTCCAGGCCATCCCTAACACGTATTTAATAAGGTCCTATTCTAAAATAAAGAATTCAAGAGGGATCTTGTTAATTAAGGTATCGGTAACGAGCAGTATAATTACTCTTTATAATAAATGGTAAATTAAAGCCTTTTGATGGAAGCAAAAGTGTTGGGATAATTCCTCTGACTTTTGAAAGGATTTTAAAAATTATTTAAGCAGAATTATTTAAATTAGGATACGGAATAATGATTTGACATAATGTTTTGAAGTTATTGGTTAAGGTCAAGTAAAATGTATTTATTAATAGTCATTGACAGTTCCAAGTTTAGACACTTGTTACAAACGTAAACATAGGTTAATTTGATCACCTTAATAAGCAATTCTATTATTTTCGATTATACCTTAATTCGTGCATTGATTCGTGCATTACTGTAAATTAGGCTTTTAATTTTATCTTAGAGTTATTTTATCTTCTTTGTAAAATTGTTTATTGAGTCAAATGAAATTAAATCCTATGTAAACCAGAACTTTGTTCAGCGTTAAAAAATTGCGTTGCAAAGTTCTAATCATTTAAAATTTTACATTAGTGTTGGCTGTTTACACAAAGTTTTAATCAACAATGAAATTATCCTCCACTCGATTACATCGAAAGTTATGATTTAAGAAATTACCGTCGTTATATACCTTACGTACGTACCTTTACATCACAACTGGATTTAACAACGACGTCGGGATTATTTCCTTGGGAAGTTCCATTGTACGCTTGCAAATGTGTGTTCATATCACATCCAACCAAATCTCCTTTACCTGCGAGGTTTCATAATAAACATATATATTAGATGAATCCTTCTAAAATTACACAACTTGAACCAAGACTTATAAATTTCAATTATATTAATACAAGTGTCGATTTCTAAGTGATATATCTAAAAGCTCCTTTGTGTATCGGCTTAATGACCACAATATATAATTCAAAAGGGCCCACACGTAAAGCTCTCACGTAACACTCAAGCAATTAATAGTGTACTTATATAATTGAGTAATTCAGATAAGCGTTCACCTGGGATCGATCCAGATGAAATCCAGACGTGTTTAGTTAAAGTGACTGTTAATAAATTAAAGGCTCTGAAAGCAACGTGGGGCTATTATATTTGCATAGGTAGTTTATTTACAAGCAATGGAATTTCATTATTGGGGGACACAAAGGCGGCTGACACAAAGGCAGCTGACACAAAGGATGCTTAATTAGTGAATATCAATTACTCACTTACCCAGTATGGCAACAACCATTTCATTCTGAACGACCTCCATTGACCCATTGCATATGTAGTAGATGTACGTCAGGGCATCTCCTTTATGAACCAAGTACTCCCCCGGCGCGCAAAAGTTATTTCGAATATGCAATGATAACAGTTTCAGGCACCCTTGCGACGCAGACTCGAATATCGGCAATGATAATATTTCTCTGTGCAAGTGTAGCGACACGTCCCCTCTCAGCTCCTCAGGGAACTCTTTGAGCGTCTAAAACACATAAACACCCTGTTAAAACACCAAATTGCCAGTTAAATCCTGTTTAAATACTCCGGACAAAGTTAAATTAGTTGCTTTTATTTGCCTAGCTTAAATCGCTTTGTGAAATATGTGATGTAAGTTTAAACTGGGTATTGATCGTTCTTTAAGAAGTGGTTCACCATTATCGAAAGCAAAAGGTATTGAATTCATTTTCAAATGGCCTGTCTTTATTTGGGAGTTACGAAATTGAAGATTTCCAAGAAAGCATTACCAGAAATCGCTATAGAGAAATCGATATAGACGATTTTGTTGCCAACATAACAATCTGTATTCAAAATAAAGAGGTGAATGTTTGGTAAATATGATTCCATGTTCAATCAGTTGAACGAACGTGGCAAATGTATCAATCTGACTGCGCAATCGTCGAGTCAGGAAAATTGACTTATGCGCTGTTCTTCTAAAGTTATTTAGGAAATGATTTTGATAAGTCACTTGAGAGAGAAGTGAATTATGAATAGGGGACACAAAGAGAAAACTTTGTGATTGGATTGTAGCTACATAAGCGCGATACGTGCTCGTGCGAAGCTAATTGTGTTACGGTCTTCCGGTCGATTACTTACACGCTGCAGGGAGCTATTTAAAGCCGCTTACGTGGATCGTTTTATGACGGAAATAACTCAACGGTTTAAGACAATTTCGCATTAAACGCTCTTCAATGCTAAATATATTTCTAAATGCCAACCATTTAAATTTAGTGTGGCGGCTGAACGTGTTTGAACAATAAAAAAATTTGAATAAGAAAGAAGCTTGTACACTTATTGCAGCGTTTTTCCTTATGAAGAATAATTGAAAACAATTCAATTTCAAATAGAAAATACGACAATTGCTGCAAAAGACAACGTTAGGAACTTTTCCGATCTATTTGATCGACAACTTGTAAGCGAAAATTGAAATAGAACTGATTTTACTGTATGAAACGCTAAACTGCTAACTTAACTTTGTTATTTCTTATGGCATCAAACAGTCAAACAATGAAAAAAAAATTTACAAAAAGTATTTCATAATACGAAGACAACGAGTGCCGAACAGTACTTTATATAAAATTATGTTGTTTGTTACACTTATAATGCATAATACATATTTTGTTTTTACTTCTTGTACTTAATACTAGCAAACTAATTACAATTTATGTCTTTTAGTCAAATAGTGTATGTTATAAATGAAATGTTATCTTTTGATATTTTTATAGTAATCTTTGTTAACATATTTTTTCTTTCTCTTTTATAACGTTCATATAGGTTCGATTAAAACATTGTTTTTTCATAAAAAGTAAAGTGTATGAAGAGTAAGTAAGTAGGTAGTGCTTTCTTTTGACAAAATTGCATTTGATATTTCGATCAATTGCAGTTGACACAGATAAAGATTCTATTACCTCATGGATGTCAATCCCATGATTGAGCGACCACATGGTTTGAAAGTAATCCTGCATGCGTTGCTTCAGTTCCTTGGGCACTTGATTGATGGTCAGGAAATCCTTCAGGTCCCTCCACTTGGACTGATACATGGACCTCCTGGAGTACATCCTCTGTATGATGGCTGTCACGTTACCGAAAACCACGGCGTGCATTAAGGCTGGAATGAATTAGATAATTTTACTTTTCTTTCCGTCAAAAAACTTATCATAATAGGGCTTATATAGTGGTAGCAGAGTTTATTTGTTAAGATATCGTCGGGGCGGTACTACAGTCCTTCCTGTTTTGAACGACATAACAATCAGTTTTACGAGCCAGCGCAATGCGTAGAGGGCGAGAGAAGATGATGCATCGTCCCTTCCGCTTCGTCGCCGTCGCACGGGACGCCGGAGGGCGGCTATCATTGCCGAAAGCTTCCCTCCCCCGCAGTCCCATGAGCCTTCGGTGGTGGTTTCGGGGAATTCCACCTCCGGTCCAGGGCTCGAAATGGCGCGTGCGCTTTCCGCGTCCCATCTCATGAGGGATGACTAGAGAGGGACCCCTCCTTCTCGGGACGTCGCCGGCGCTGCACAGAGCGCTGGCCGACGCTGTCGGGCCGCGAACGAATGCGCAAGCTCCTCGTGACCCGACTCCGTACGTCCAGACGGAAGCTGCAGGTTTTTAGCCGGTAGGAGTCCGGCATTACCCGACTACAGCCCTCGCTGGGTCGGGTATCCATGAGGAATTTTCTGCGTCAAAAAAAACAGGGACAGCCAATGCATTTACTGGTACAAAGGGAATTTAAATTTAAGTTAAGCCTTCGGTTAGCTAAATAATATTTACAACATTATTAATAAATAAAACACCTACGATCAATGATGTCCATGGAAGCGGATGCTACTTACCATCAGGTGGCTCGGGTGCTCGTTAGCTACCTATGAATAAAGTAAGAAAATCTTATTGAAACTTACACGAGAGGAAGCCATACCATCATATAAAACATAATAATAATATTGCTCTGTGTTTATAGATGTGACCAAACAAGGTAATTCTAGCAGACATTTGGCCACTCTGTTATATGTTAAATATATTGTAGATGTAGTATTCTACTTCTAATCATTTTGATTTTCTGTTGTTATGTAAATTTAGAACAAAAGTAATTATACCATTTATAAATTGGACCACTTATAAATCACTCTCAAAAATAAAACGTTGACAAACACGAATGAGCTCCTTCTACTGTCAATTGTACATTGTACATTTATGGTACAATGGTACATTCACAACGTAATATTTTATTGATCGAAAGATTTCAAGAAGTAAGTATCAAAAGACTTTTGTAAATTTAAAAGTATATAATCAGCAAGTAATTAACCCATACTGCCATTTTTAACCCCAGCAGAGTTGAAGTAATGTGATCGCTATGAGCGTTACTATAGTATTTTTTAGTTGACAAACTACAATTTACTTTGTTTCACATGCTAT
This sequence comes from Marasmarcha lunaedactyla, assembly GCA_923062675.1. Lineage (NCBI taxonomy): Eukaryota > Metazoa > Arthropoda > Insecta > Lepidoptera > Pterophoridae > Marasmarcha > Marasmarcha lunaedactyla. Next base: position 5,998,068 of record OV281349.1, read on the forward strand.
GGAAATACCATCAAGCTGGAAACCAAGAATCTGGCAACAAACCTCACGGGTATATTTTTTTCAAATCAACGATCATAACGTATTGCACCCGTTCAAATAGGAAATCTTATAGTTTTACATTTTCCAAAAGAACAGTTGGAAAAATTTATTTCATACACAGAGTGATTGTTGAAATCGAGAATTTCTGAAAAACGTTCGCGCTGCTATCCCATTCCTTTTTATTTCATTCCTGAATTTTAAAATAAGCAGTCATTTCGCAAAAGTCGTAACACCGGATAAAATTTTTATGCAAAAGACCTTACATTTTCCCATAACAGGTTGTTGTAATTCAAAAATATGCAACGTTGCTCGGCGTTTATTACCGATATTGCATTGATTTTACGTAGGTACAAATGCGCTCTCTGGGTGTTTTAACATATTTTGTTAACTTGGCCCGAGAAACCAATAATAATAAATTTATGTAGATAATGTGTTGATCCGCTTTAGCCTGCTGTATCTTTCATGCCTACCTTTATGTAAAAAAGACACGAATGAGTTATGAACGTTGACGTTATCAATTACGAAGTAGTATGACGTAGATGTAGAGGACCATACGCATGCGCAAAAGATCTGTCTTAAAAATAAAAACTATCACAGCTCATAAAACTTTTTAGATGTAATACAATTTTTTGTCAAAAATCTAATAAAACAGTGGCTAGCCTGGAAAGGATCAAAATTTCAGATTTTTCCCGGTAAACCCAACCAAAATTGCTTTGACTGAATCTACTGTACCCAATCCCGCTGCATAAAACCTAGGGATCAGTAAAAAAAATCCAGTGAAATTGCCGCTGCGGAAACACAGGTGTTGGAATAAATCAGTTTCCAATTGTTCACTATTTTCCATTCCGTTCTTTGTAAAAAGTACTGGTGGAATACAGCTTTTTTTGTTGTATGTTAAAATGAAAGCATTACCGTATTTGACCATTAATGTATATTTTGCCTTCTATTAACGTGGAATGTTCACGAATATTGCAAATATGCGGAATCACGGTATGCGAAAACAATGTCAAACAGAGTGTGAGCTACATTAGGTAAATTTTAATTAAGTTCGTCAGCTTTATATCCTGTTACATTTTATAATTGTTACTTTATTTGAATATTAAAATAGACATTTTTGGAAGATGAGATAATATGCAAAAATTTATTAACAATAAACAATTGATGGTTACGTGCAGGTGAGTACACTTTGTTTTGTATTCTTTGCAAGGGGATAAAGCGGTGTGTTAAAACCAGTAATATAAAACAAGTGAGCTATATTATTTAATATTAAATGTACCTTACATAGCTTGTGCATTCTACATAAATGTTGATAGGACAGGAACAGCGTGGACTCAAACATAGTTTTGTTGACGCATTTATTATTTATCCATTTCTTGAAATCTTTAAGGTTTTAAGTACAAACTCTTTGACTTTTCTTGTAGAATATTATTGCACGAAGCTTCCCATTTAATTTGCCACAGAGTACAACGACTGTATTTACCAAGTTTTTAGTACTAAATTCGCAGCAAGGATCTTAAATTTGAACCATTTTTTTTTAAATCGAATAGAATATAACGATTCCTACCAAAAACAGAGCCTTTATATAAAATATCATAAGGGTATAATTTTAAATTTAGAAAATATTTGTATTGCATTACTCTCAACTGTGATATTATTTTTTGTCCTTTATAAGATATAAAATTTCAATGACGTTCCAAATTTAAACATTATTAGTATCCGAGGGTTAATAATGAAATTTAGGGCCAATTTTTTCAATGCTCAACCACTAGACAATTCATAAAAATTATGACAAATTCTTAAAATTATTCTACTGATAAAAGTTATCTGCGAATTGAAAATTATATTTTAAAATTTTTACGTGGAAACAAGAGTTCTTTTTATATTAATGTTATTACCATTGAACGTAGCTGGTGACATTTACACTGAAAACTTTGAGGAGCATTCCCTTCGCATAGAAGATCTGCAAGAGGTATGTTGACGACACTATTTTACCATGAACATAAAGTTACTGCAAAAAACCACCTTAATTCCCTTAACACAAAAATACAGTTTACAATGGAATGAGAGCAGGACATTAAGCTACTTTTCCTGGATGATCTTATTGAACGGAATCCAAATGGTACTCTTAGTCACACTGCACATAGGAAAACCAATCACACCCAAAGGAACTGTACGACCCCGCCAGTGGTCATTGAGTGTTTAGTTAAGACTACAGTATTTCCTTTTTCGACCGCCACAATAACCAAGTTTACGCGGTTGTGTTCTGGTTGAAGGGTAGGGACAGCAGGTGAAATGACCTGAACAAAATCCATTTCGACTGAAGCCTACTGTCGGTAACGGATCGCTAGTGGATATAATAATCACAATAACTATTTTAAATGAATCGTTATATACATAATATAGTATATAAATATTAAAAATTTCAGATAGCACAAGGAATCTGCGACGTCCATTATATGGATGGTGAACTCAAGTACATTGTCAGGGTGCTTCGTGACATCGGCCACAAACCTCCTCGTCGCCGCCGCAGGGACCGCGTGAAACCTCACACAGTCGAACTAACTACTTATATAAGGGTGTAACTAACAATATTTTGAAAATCGACCGAGTGGTGTAGTGGTAAGTAGCCTTGCTTCATATGCCGAAGGTCCCAGGTCTCAGTCCTAGCCGGGGCATTGTGTGATGAACACAGATGTTTGTTCTTGGGTCATGGATGTTTGTATTTATATATGTATGTTTATTCCAGGTTCCCCCCCAGTTCGCTATATGGTCATCCATAACACAAGCTTTGCTTACTTGGGGCCATACAGTTGGTGTGTTTGTCAAGGGAATAAAAAAAAATTGTAGGTGTGCCTCAATAAAAACCATATTTAAACCGTTATCAAAAATTAGTCAACATCTTCGTCCAATCGAAACGCAATTTTAAAAGATCCAGGTGTTTACAAAATTGACTGCGGCTAAGAGCTTTCCTACATTGGTCAATCCGAACGGAATGTAAGCAAAACCCAACTTGTAAAACACACAACTGACATCAAAAACAGCAGAGCAACAAAATCTTCAGTTTGTGAACATTCCATGGACAAGCCCAACCATTATTTGAGGTTTGACTGTGTAAAAATTGTATCAAAGGTAAAAACACTTCATACCTAGGTTGATCCCAGAAGTCATTGAAATTTAATTTTCCTGTTTTTTTCTAATTTTAATATTTAAGATGGTTTGAAGCTTTCTCCTACATGGGATCCTATACTAAAAGTAATAAAATCCAACATCCAACAAGCCAGAAGATCTCAGGCTGAAGTCACTGTGAGCACTTTCTGTGTTAATCCTGAACGCTACGCTCGCAGACTGAGAAGCAGTTTTGAGATGATTAAGTGTTTTCATACCTGTCAAGACACCTGTCACCTTAGTCACTTGTGACCATGGTGTCTGTACAGATACTGAAATTGCGAGTTACAATGTTAAAAATAAAATTCAACGCGCTAAAATCCAGTTAAAAGTGTTTAATTTTATTGTGAGATATTTATTTTATTGGGAGATAAAATTTGCAGTTTAAGCTTTACTAGGCAAATACTATTTACTTTTTTTTTATAACACACGATCTTATAGAAAAGTACTACACTGTAATAATCTCATAGAAAATATTACAACTCCAGATACTATTCAATCGAACGCAGTACAATACGTTCAAACTCTACCATTGATAACAGTTTACAATATGTTTACAACAGATGCAAGGTTTTCTCTGCGATATGTTCGCTTGGGAAGCTGTATTGTACCATCGTGTTAGTCGCGCTTCAGGCAATAGCCGTTCAGATAGTATGGAGATTCGCATTGTTTAGGATACACCTGTAGAACGTTGCGATATCTCTTGATACTTTCCTTTGACAACGAACATTGTTGAAACGTTTACGAGTTTCTGTTGCTTAAGTTACACTGTCTCAAATTGAGGCGAAGGATTGCGTGTATGTCTCATTCATTTATTTTTCCAGCCATTAACAGTGACACTTATTATACAGGGTGGAATTTTATACAGGTTCGAAACACTGGAGATAGCAAGTTTTACATTAACGGAAACTATTCTTTATTTTTAAGAAGAAGCAAATAACATTCAAAGATATTTTTAAAAGTGCCCGGGAATAGCATCTGGAAATGACTTAATGCCTTTAAAAGAATTAGATAATATTCAATTACAATAAAATTAGCAAATTTATGCAAACCGAACGTGAACTATTCATTAATATGTTATAATTTACGAAATACACTTCAAATAGTACTAAAGTGAGTTAAGCAGCAAATATCTAAGAAAAACCCTGCACCCGCTTAATTTCACCATTTCTCCTTTACTAAAAGCATGCTCATGTATTTTTCTTGTTAACTGGGGATTTCAATTAAAGTGCAATAGCTTGTTTGCCACAGAGCCCGCTGCCCACGGCTAAGTCATTGTTTCCGCAAACCGCTTGTATACCTTTTAAGTTTTATTATTCATTTTATTTTTCTCATTTGAAAAACGAGGAAAGTCCGTCGTAAAATTACTATTTGAATTTCTATCGTTTTTTTAAAAACTTTTTTCAGTGTTTCACATTGTTTATTCATTAGTTTTTGAAAAGTTTAGCCATCAATCGTAAACTTCGGCCTTTTTATCACTTCAGTCGACAGATTTTAGTCTCAAAGTTTAGACGAAGTGTTTCTGTTTTGAATTTAATTTTAATGATGTCTATACCTAAAAGGATCATCATTTTGAATTGTCTTAACAAAACTAAATTACAATAGAATGTTTTCAATTTGTAATTGTACAGCCTAGTATAAGATATATCAAAAAAAGGCTAAAATAAGACATTTGAAAACTTTTATAAATTAATAAAGGAGCTCGCATAAATAGCTGAGTCACGAACTATAATTACTTTGATTTATGGTGGGTAAAACTTTAACTTCCATCCACTTATTTTCCTCCTTAACACAGCCCCAGTTATAAAAATATTAGTTTGAGGGGGAAACACTTGAACAAAGTTCTGTGAAAGCCGAGAAGTTCATTAGCGGGAAGTATCAAGAGTGGAGCGACTTTCTTTGAATACCATCTTTGCCTTTTTGAGGTGCATATTGCAATAATGTTACTGAAAATTTTACAAATTCAAATGCAAATATTTATTTCTCAATATTGACAATTACTTGTTCTTATTGACGTCAAATAAAACATGACTCTTCACCAGTTCGAAAAAACCTTCGTGAAGAAAAAGATTTAGCAAGAAACTTCACAAGTATATTTTTTTCAAAATAAATTTACAGTGTCTCAAAATTATTCTTATCTGCATCTGTTAGCTCGGCAAGTCTCCCTCCCAAGTATCCAAACGACGAACACCCTAACGGCACCCGTTCACGAGTTAACGCGGGATCCAGCCATTGCCCTCCTCAACCATATCAGAGAGAAGAGAGCCCAATGTACCGGAAGGCTTCGAAAGAAATGCGTTCTAATGCACGAAATTTGATCTGTTTTTTGTAATCCGTATTTTTTATTGCACCATGAGGTCAGGCTAATATACAAATAGTAGAATCATATCAAGACATAATATTATAGATGATTGACAAATTAGACAAGCTAAACATTCGGTAGCTAGCCACTTTAACTTAAAAATACAGTAGCTTACATTCATATATTCCATTTGACCGAATAAAATAATGAATCGCAAAAAGCTGTGGAGTGCTTTTCATAATAGAGCAACTAGTTATTTGACCAAGTTTGCACGACGACTTCCTTGTAATCAAGTAAGGTGCAAGCAAGCAAAGTTTCTAAATTTAAACAATCTTTCACACTAAACTTCCATTATTTAAAAAAATTAATTGTTAACCAATCATTAATACACATTTTTTTACAAACAACAGACATAAAACATTTATTTACCAGATTTCATATTAAATGGATTTAAAATAAAAATTCGATGAAAACGTGCCTTAAATATCCGAAGTATTATCCGGATTTCGAGGTTATAAAAAAATCTGAGAGGTTCCTATTAATTATAGAGACTGCTCGGCCGCAAACAAGGCTGTTCCTTTGCCGGTTTTCTCAAAACGTACTTGAGCGCACTCTTTCTCGGCAACAAAAACTGTGAACGTTGATGATACGCACTTCTGAAATTCCATTGAAACCAAAAAGGTTTTTTTCAGGAAAATACACAAAGAATTCTTAGATACTTATTGTTTTCGAGTATTGTTACAATTCTTTTTGTTTTCGATAAAGTTTATAAATTCGAATAAAAAGGGAAGTAATTTATAAATCTTATGGTCAGAAATTAATTAAAATTTATGTGTAGAAATATACGAACATCTTCCTTGTACACATCTTGAGTAAATTGAAACAATATATTTATACAGCGTGTGATAAAAAAGGCAACGCATTTTTCGCCACAAAACACATGTCACTAACAACTAACCCGTTAACCCTGGTGTAACGTAACATATTTATTGTGTTCACGCGATAAATCATTTTCACTTTTAGGGTTTAATGGCAGAAAGCTCAGGCCGAAAGCTCTGACCGTAAAGCTTTGGGACTGGCTTTTTAGGAAAGCTCTTTTTGCGATGTTTACCTTGTTTGTTACGGTGACGTTTTCGGAAGATGGAATAAAAGGTTCTGCGGTGTTTTTTAAATAATGTTTGGGGCTTGTATAAAAAATATTTTATTTATACGCACTTAAATATTTATACGTATACTATGTAAAATTTATCAAATAATCAGTTTAAATAGAGAGAGTCTGATGAAATGTTATCATTACATGAGTAATAGCTGAATTAGTAATGTTAATTTTCCAACTTTGAGCTTTGCAGCAGCTTCTGAATTTTTTCATTTGTATTATACCTTACTCTTTAATCGAAAAAACAACATACAAACAACAAAATTTACAAATTAACAAATAAAAAAATAAAAACAATTAGAATACAACGCTGAAATTACCTTGTAAATAGGCCAAAGTGGCCAAAAGGCTGGCATAATTGCCGTATAGGATCGCTAACGCGAGAGACGTTGTGCAAATAAAAAGAAATATATTAAAATTAGCATTTAGGAGCCGTTCAGAGCACATTCCATCAAAACAGTTTGCCTCTTTCACGAAAAAAGCAGAAACCCCTAACTGTGACGTGTGCAGTAAAGTCAGAGTGTGGAGTGTGTTAAAAATATCAAAAATGGACACGAGCGAGACAAAATTTTTTTCTTTGTTTAATTTAAATAAATTAGATATAGGTCTAATCCAAAGTATCCTAAGCCAACTTTCTTCAAAGGTGGCCATAGCAATGTATACCTTATTAAAATAAGTTAATTTAAGTAAAATGTTAAAGTAGATTAAGGTACGATAGGGTTGGCATACCTTAAAAGATAAAAACCCTTATAATAAATAAAGATTTAAAAAAAAGAAAACAAAATATAACGCCGATTAAAACATTGCTTAGTTTACAGTAAATATGACTCCAGTATCATGTGTAGTTTGTAAGCCCACACTTCCTAAATAAGGCATGTTATTATTGAACTCAGGTTAAGCACTTTCATCTAATATAGTTGAGTAGGGCGATGGCTGGACCTTGCGTTAATTCCGTGAACAGGTGCTGTCTGAGGATGTTCGTCGTCTGGATAGTTTGCATGGACAGAGAGTGGCGAGCTAACAAATGCAGATAAGAATTATTTTGTATAGACATAAGAGCCATTATAAATTATTTTGGAAATATGAGGAGTGTCTTTTCAAAAGGGCTTAATTCGCGTTTATATTATTTTAAATCAAATCAAATCAAATCATTTATTGCACGAATATAGGTAAAAATGATGTCATACAAGTAATAGCACAGCCATATTCTGCCATTGCGGCGTGTACAAGGTTTACGTTTAAAATTACAATTTACTCAATTTATACATTTGTCATTTAAGTATTCATATGTCCTATAATAGCATTTATTTAATAGAAATGATTTTAAATTTTATTTGAGTTCTTCATAATTAGTTACATTTTTAATAGTTATAGGTAATTTATTATATAATCTAGGGGCCATCCCAAAGAAGCTTTCTGAAAAACAAAGTGGTTCCACGCGGTTGAGCTGTAAGAATATCCTTCCGGTTACTTTGTAATTTTTCAAACATATTGTAATTTTTTTTAACGAACAAGGCAGTTTCGAGTATATAGAAGTATGGAAAAGTCAAAACTCTTAACTTTTTGAAATAGGGTTTGCAGGAATCTACAACTTTTAGATTATTAATTGATCTGATACACCGCTTTTGCGCTTTAAATATATTTTCCTTATCAGCCGAGTTTCCCCAAAAAACTATGCCATATCGAAGTAACGACTCGACGTATGCATAATAAGCCGATAAAACTGCCGATTCATTTACTGTTCCTGCCAATTTCCGTAAAGCGTATGAAAATGTATTCAATCTATTGCACACACCCTCTAAATGGCTCTTCCAGTTCAAGCTGGAATCCACGCTTATCCCCAAAAACCTAGCGAACTTTACCTCCTTAATTTCATGTCCGTTATATTCGAAGTCAAAAGATGTCAAGTTGTTATTTCTATTTTTAAAACTTATAATATTTGTCTTACTTAAATAAATTTTTAAATTATTCGTTTCTTACCATTTCATAATATTTTGTAAATTGCTTTCAATGTCATGTATTAGTGAATCTATGTCTTTATTACTACATATCAAAGTACTGTCATCTGCAAATAATACCATCGGATGTGAAGAAATTTTTGGGAAGTCATTTATATATATTATAAATAATAACGGCCCCAATATACTACCCTGTGGGACACCCTGTTTAACCTTCTTATGTTTTGAGACGTAACTTATTTCTGTAAGAGATTTCAAGCAAACACTGTTTATTTGAGTGGCTTGCCTTCTGTTCTCGAGATAAGATTTTAAGAGTTCCAATGTTACTACTCTAACTCCATATGCATTGAGTTTTTTAATTAAAATGTCATGATTAACGTAATCGAATGCTTTCGTGAGGTCCATTAATAAAGCACATGTTGGTATTTTTTTGTCAACATTAGATGTTAAATTTTTTAAGACATTGTACAAGGCCAAGTTAATCCCTTTATTTTTTCTAAAGCCTACCTGTTCATCTGATAATAACGCATTCTTTTATCTACTTCTTTTAAAATTTTTGTAGTAATGTCGTCATAACCAGTACTGTTTGAATTTTTGAGGTGCTTAATTATGGTCAAAATAATATTGCATGTAATATGCTTCAAAAATAATGATTTTAAATTACTGGAAATATTATTATTTTTAAACTTGCAACTATCATTATCTTGTACTTAATCAATAAAAAAATTATTGAATGAGTCTGCAATATCTAAAGGATCTGTTAATTTAACGCCGTTGTTTATTACTTGGTCAATATAATGTTTTGGTCGATTATTTTTATAGTCATTGATTAGTATCCAAGTTGCTTTCATTTTATTATTAGATGTTTTGATAAAATAATTATGTTGAGCTCTTTGACTTAGTTGAATTACATTTTTTAGGCGTCTGGAGTACATTTTCAACTTACTTTTATTCTCTAGAGTTGGTGTTTTTCTAAATTTCCATAATAAATCTCTTTTATTTTTAGAGCATTGCATGATACCGTTTGATATCCATTTTGGTCGTTGGTTATTGTTTATTTTTACCCGAACTAATGGAAAACACAACTCATAAAAAATTTTTAATAAATCAAAGAAATGGTTGAATGCTTCATTAGGATTTACAGTGGAATAGGTTTCTGTGAACTGAAGAACTTTAATACAATCTTTAAATTTCCTGATATTATCTTTACTAAAGTCGCGCTTTATAATAAACGAGTGAGAAGCAATTACAACACCTTTATTAGGACATTCGAGTAGTTGTCCTGTGTGATCAGACAATGCAATATGTAATACACTACTCTGACAGCTTCTCAAATTATGTGCAAAGTTGTCTAAACACGTGCATCTAGACAATCTTGTGGGCTCTCTTATAGCAAATTTGAGATTAAAACCTTTTATTAATTGTTCAAAATCTATTGTGTTTTTATTATTTACTAAAATAATAGGTCTTTACCTATGAAACTGCCGTTTTGTCGTACTGGCCATTTCAAATGAAAATATTTTGTTTTTTGACTGATAATTCTAATTTCAAATTAATTTTATTTGACAAACATGGAATTCTTTTTCTAAAATCGTCATTTGTTTAATAGTTAGTGTTTTGTTTTCAACGCATTCGAACATTTTTCGTCATCATAGATAAGTTAAAAATTCGAGTAATTATGGAGTATGAGTACCGTCGTGGCAGCAAAGCGGCAAAAGCGGCACGCAACATCAACGACGTTTACGGAGCGAACACAACAAACGAACGCACCACCCGTTATTGGTTTACCCGCTTCCGTTCTGGAAATTTTGACCTGAAAAATGAACCCCGTGGTCGTCCGAAAACTTGTGTCGACAATGACAAATTATAGGCAATTGTGGAAGCTGATGAAACTCAATCCACGGCTGAATTAGCAGCAGCTTTCGACGTTAGCATCAAAACAATATTGGTCCATTTGCGTCAAATTGGCAAGGTAAAAAAGCTTGACAAATGGGTACTCCACGAACTCAATGACCGCCAGCGCGAAGTACGCGTGGAGACGTGTCTTGCACTGCTCAGCAGGCATACAAATGAAGGAATTCTGAACCATATTGTTACTTGTGACGAGAAATGGATAGTGTTTGACAATCGTAAGCGCTCAGCAAGTTGGTTGGACCCTGGTTCAGCACCCAAACAATGCCCTAAACGAAAACTTACCCCTAGAAAAGTGATGGTCACTGTTTGGTGGTCTAACGCGGGTGTAATTCATCACAGCTTCTTACCAAACGGGACAAGCATTACTGCAGATGTGTACTGTGAAGAACTGAACACAATGATGGAGAAGCTCGCACGTCTCCAACCAGCTTTGGTCAATCGTTCGGCTCCACTGCTACTGCACGACAACGCGCGACCTCATACTGCACAGCACACGGTCTCCAAGCTACAAGAGTTGGGGTTGGAAGTTCTCCGTCATCCGCCGTACTCACCAGACCTTGCGCCTACAGACTTCTACTTTTTCCAGAATTTGGATAACTTCTTGGCGGAAAAAAAATTCAATACCCGAGAGGCAGTACAAAATGCCTTTGAAGAATTTGTTGCCTCCCGTCCAGCTGATTTCTTCAAGAAAGGCATCAATAAGCTACCAATGCGTTGGCAAAGATGCATTGATTGCATGGGTGATTATTTTGATTAATAGAAATAAAAAATATATAAAAAAAATTACGCTTCATTTATTTCGTAAAAACGGCAATTTCATAGGTAAAGACCTAATATCTATATTAAAATCGCCGCACATTATAATTTTACAATTTTATAATTTTCATGTTTAGATTTAAGGAACATCTCAATATTTTCTCGTTTTGTCTTTGGTGGTCTATACATACATATTAAAATAATTTTGTGATTAATATTGGATAAACAGATTAGGGATTAAAACAGGATATGCGATTTAATTCTCCACATCATTTTAAAGTTTTCAGTTTTTTTAAACCTTTTCAAACCATCTTATTTCATCTTCAAATTTGGTTTACAAAATGGTTTATTTCATACTGAAAATTAAAACAATATTATCTGTCCTCGACAAACTGTCTAATGCTTGTCAAAATGACAGCAAACGTTAAACTGTGCGTCGATGTCACTTTCGCGCGTTAAATATTTGTTTTGATATGTTCTTTTGGATTTCTTTATAGTTTTCAAGCTAAAAAGAAATTCAATCATGTTCTGTCTAGTGACGGCAGCGGTGTGGCAGCGAGCATCATCATACATTAACTTGAAATTTTGGCCAATAAATCTGGCGTAGGGAGCACATGGTTTAGCAGAATGTCGTTGATGTATCTTTCTGCGATTAGCCCCCCTAGCCCCCTAAGTGTCGATTGCGCAGAGAAGTGGTGACAACAAACCGATCATCTCGCACCGAAGTGCATCGTTGTCGTCCTGATCCTGGTCTGTGGACTAAGTTACCAGTCTCTTTGACCTCTTGTACACCTTGGAGACACAAGACTGGCTCAAATGAAGTTGTCAAGCGATGGCACGCTGAGACAAGCCTTGCCGGATAAAGACAACGATATGAGCGGCTTCTGCAGGTGTGGTTTCCATTTTCTTAGAGCTTCAGTATTTCCAGTGACGTGAAATTTAGACTGAATACCAATTTCGTAAAAGTGCGCTTTTTATAGGGTTTTAGGACACTTGAACGATATGGTTGTTTTATGTAAACGTTTTATGAAATGGAATGGATTTTTTCTTCCGTATTATATTGAAAGAGGTTGAAGCTATTAAAATTCCCTTTCAAATTATGTAACACAAGATATAGTTTATTGCATTTAATGGTAAAACTTTGTCTTGAGCAACCCGCGATGAAGTGATTCCAATTTTAAGCTGGCACGTGTACTTATTTCACAATGTGTTCTTATCAGAAGTGCTTATTTGCTATTATTCCAGATCAAAACATCTTATTTCGTATAATTCTAGTCAAAAGTGCTTATGTTAGTTGTTCAATGTCTTGTTGATTAAAATAAATAATATCTACAAACAAAGCAAATATATGAAAAAGATTATCTTAACATAAATAGTTTATGAAAATTTTACTCTGAAAGATATCAATTTTTTTGCTATTTGTAAAAAACGTTAATGAGTAATTAAAGCCCTTTTTAAAAGACACTCCCCATTTGATACCCGTGAAATTTCTTGGCAGTTTTTCTCCACGAAGGTTTTTCCGAACTGACAGTAGAGTTATGCTTTTTTAACGTCAACAAAACAAGTAGTTGCCAGTGTTGAGAAATAAATATTTAAATTTGAATTGGAACCTTTTACACCTCTAGCAACATTCTGATCGGTATCATTTTTAACTATTATTTATTATACTGTGTATAAATTATTTGCTGTATGTACTGTAAAAATTACGTGACGTTATCATTTTCGCCAGAAGCAGACTCCCCATAATAATCGTAGTACTTATTTTTCTCGTCATAAAAGTATTTACGGATGATGTAAGCAGGATAAGGTCTAGCACGATGCACTCCAGATGTTACTTTTTATGACAGGTCTTATGTTGGGACAATGTGGTATATATGGTTTACACTGTTTATGTTTATGCGTCTCGGCAAACGTAGTGTAGGACGTCCTCAGACACGGTGGAGTGATAATTTCCGCAGGATGGCTGGCAGGAGCTGGATGCGAGTAGCCGAGACCTCGATGGCGTGAAATTGGGGAGGCCTATGTCCAGCAGTGGACGAATATGGGCTGATGATGATGTTTATGATCGGTTTGGTTATAATCATAAAGGACAGAGCTGTAGTGGTCATTCAAATATGCAAAGTATTTTTTTATAGCTCGCTTTTGTTTCTTGTGTATTGGTTTTTTTACTGTAGCATTTCTAAATTTAAAATGGTTAAGATAAAATACAGGATGACAATAGTAAATTGATTCTTTTAATTAACCATTAAATGAGTATATCAGTATATGATAAAATTACGTGGTAAGAAATAATATATATTTTTCGTCAATTTTTAGTTAAAGTTTTAAGATCAGCGTAACCAAAAAGAAAAAAATAAAGCATAATTTATTTATTAGTTAAAGTTTTAAGATCAGCGTAACCAAAAAGAAAAAAATTAAAGCATTATTTATTTATAGTCTTTTTAAATAATTTTACTTTAGTATTTTACACTGGTTAGTTAGGTAGTGCCCGCAGCCTCGCTCATGTAATGTGCAGCAATGGCAGAGGCATTTTGTCTAGACCAGGTACCGTTGTCCAGAAAAAATGCATGCTAAAATGCACTCTATGTCCTTTTCCATTCTGACAATTCATACGCAATGACCTTTGAGTAGCTGACGCGTACAAACAAACAAATGAAAACATCTCGATAGCTGAATTTGTATTTACCAAATCCCCTCCAACTTTAACGTTGTTACGACAGAAGAATAATAGAACAGTAATTAAAAATACTTGTTAAATCCACTTACCTCCGATAAGCATGGTTAGTATACTGAATATCTTCTCCGGCAGCGTGTTTGCGGACACGTTTCCGAACCCCACGCTGGTAAGCGACGAACACGTGAAGTATAGGGCTGTGACGTAGCTCTCGCTGTGTGAAATGTTCACAATCGGCACTTTCAATCGGTCTGCTAGATTGTTGATCCAACCTGGGTGGAGATGACATCTTATTAATTGTATTTCTTAATATAAGCATAAGATTTTTAAAGTAATTTATATAATATGGTGGGGTACTCTTATTATTAGTCCTGGCAATTTTATGGGCAGTTAAGAGCGAGAGCGTAATTTTGTTCTGGATAAAGGAAGTGCTTAGATACTGAAATCACAGAACACTCTTCTGAAAACTTACAACTACTAATATGTTAAACAAACAAATGAATGAAAGAATGAGTAATTTATTGACATAAACACACAACAAAAAAATAGAAAATTACAAAATAGATTTACAAGCAAGAGATATTATATAAAAGTAAATAGTCAAAAGCGTCCGGCTCAGCATACTGTTGCAATAAAAATTGCAAGGCCGGTATTCTGCCGGCACCCACACAGAGACGCACGGAATCAGCGACGAGCGCAGCGTCAGTTAGTCGCAGCCAAGTTAATATTTACTAGACAAATAAGGTAGTGTTTAGATATTAGTACTTAGACGTAATAGTAAATAATAAATAAACAGTTAATTATTTTATTTAGGATAATATAAATAAATAAATAGGTAACGTTTATTAGATTTTGAAGTAGGCCATTAAATATGTGAAATTATAGAAATTGGATAAAAAATTTGTCGTTATTATTATACTCTCTGTTTATCTAAAAGGTATTTTTTAAATTTTGGTTTTAATTCCGTCTTATAAGATAAATAAATAATCGTATTAAGATAAATAAGTCCATTTATAAGTTTTCACTTATAGTCACTATATCCTAATAACTTTATTTTTGTATTGGCATTACCCTTTTACATTTAAATCTAAGATTGTACGTATTTAGGGCGCCACTTACCATCAGGTGGGTCCGGGGCTAGCTTGCCGGCTTCAAAAAAAACAAAAGCAAAATATCAAATGAAAAAATATTTTCATTAAACTGATTCATTTATTGTTACTAAGATTTTTGTTTTATTTTATATGTCAATGTCATATTTGGAAGAATTAGTCAATAGTCTTCCTTTCTCATTATCGGTGTTGCCACACCAATCGATCGACCGTCGATCGACGTCGACTGATCGACGTCGATGTGCGCCGATCGACGTTGCCTGTTCCGATCTACAATCGATCGACGCCATCGATCGACGTCGATCGATTGCTGTGGTATCACCCTAATAGAGATACTTATATTTCTCTATCTCACTATTATACTAAATACCGTAAAAAATCTTGTTTATTAACTAATATATTAAGCTTTTCTTCTACATATCAGCTCATCCCTACCTGGTATGTAATGAAATCATTTACTTTATTGACAATGACATTATTTACATTGATAAGAATGTAATTAAGACATGGATTTAGTTAAATTTTAAGTATAAACAGCTAAAAAGTTGTTTTTTTTTACTAAAGTATCAATTTAAAAGACGACGAATTTTGGATAATGAGATTCCTTAATCCTTATTGAAATCTTTCGTGTTAATGTCTTATCCGTATCAATAAGGTCCACTTGCGCAGACAGTGCTCGCTCCATCATTGTCAATGGTGCCAATTCTGTTTCCACAAAATAAACTTAACTAGACTAAACTTGAACTAAATTAACTTTATTCTTGTTTGCTATTCAGAAAACGAAGGACTAGACCAAAATTTTGTTTGACAGGACTATAATTATTTTAGTTACTCAATTTAGTTCAGGCTGCACATTTGGTATTCTGTTCACCTATTTTACATCAAATTCTGACTAAAATTTGAGTTGTCAGACCAATTTTAATCTACGCGACGAGAGGTGTGGAATAAACTAAACTATGTAAAAAAGTTTCGCGACGAACGTGTAATTTGTTGTAAAGATGGAAAAGTTTATAGTTTCGGCATTTATTAGCTTTAAACAGATAAGAGCAATATGTATATCATTCTCATGGATATAATGTACAAATTGACTTTTATTTTTTAAACTCTGCGCATCCCACTGATGAATTCTTAGCTGATCCATAAATATTAAATAAAGATAGAAAATGACGCTACTTAGATTTAATATTTTCTATGAGAACATCTTTTATTAATTTGGAAGATATGATTATTTAGGGTTATTAATTTTGTAATAGAATTTAAAATTATATTAAAAATATCTTTACTGTTTAATAAAGTTAAGTTTATTTAATGTCTCTGTTGGATTCCTTTTTTTTATTCAGGAAAAGATTCTTTGTCAAGTATGTTAGCAAACGAACTATTTAGATGCTTAATCAGGATTTCTTTTATTTTTTGCTTTTTAACAGGGCATTGTCCAGAAATACTAATATGGTTTCCTTTGCAATGGACACATACCTACTGCATTTTCTGATGCTATTTTACGTTCTTTGAAGTTATGATTTTCAGCACACATACAACTGAGTTTTTACAGTATTAAGCTAAGTGGCCATATTTTAAGCAATTGTAACATTGTTTTACTTGGGTATATACTGCCTCAACGCGTGGCGCCAGCCGTGAAGATCAATGTATTCCGGCAGCACGTTTGAAGCAAAACTGATAATTACTGTGCGTGTTGGCTGCTCCACGCTTCTTCCATTGTCTCCTACTCTCTTTGTGATGCGCTTCACGCAAATAATTTTTCGGAAAGTGGAAATCATACCAAAATTTCGTATCAACATTATTAATGACGCCATTTACTTCTTTTCCTGTTACTGGTTTTGTTGCTTTCATCAGATATTTACTTAAAAATGTTGTATTATTTAAAAAAGCTTTTCCAAATGTACACCTATTTTATATTTATTTATAGATTGTAAGAATTTAATCTCTTTATTAAATCTCTTTAAAACTGTAGACATGGAAATTAAATCCCGCGTGCCTATTGGTCTCTTTTCATCGCCTGATTCTACAATTACTACAAAATATGTAAGAGTAGAATCCTCGGGATATCTTCTGCTATAATCAGATACATAGTAAGTAGGGTTTGTACTTCCTGAAATTGTCAGTATCTTCTTCCGTTCTGGTCTTTTCCTCGGTCACTCCTCATCATCTTTCAACTTCTACTTTTTTCGTTTTCCCATTATGTACAGTCATTAAAACACGAAAAAGTAGTAAAAATAAGTTAAAAATATAATAATTTGGAAAATAAAATTTAAGTTGCCGCCTCTCTCTTTCGAGGTTCCCGCGCTTTTTTTTCAACGTCAACCGTAATTTTATTTTTTAATTTGGCAAAATTTATAGACTTTTGTGATCATTCATTCATTTTTGTCTAATGACCACACTTCTTTACGTGATTTTTGGAAAATGATGGCAACACCTGAGCATTTAATTTAGAAACGTCAAAATCAATTTAGTCCTGCCATTTCATAAACTAAATTTAGTTCGGTGAGGTATACCCCCAGTAAAACAATGTTACAATTGCTTAAGATATGGCCACTTAGCTTAATACTGTAAAAACTCAGTTGTAAGTTCCATTTGTGCTGAAAATCATCACTTCAAAGAAAGTAAAATAGCATCACAAAATGCAGTATGTGTCCACTGCAAAGGAAACTATATAAGTATTTCTGGACAATGCCCTGTTAAAAAGCAAAAAATATAAAAGAAAACCTGATTAAGTATCAAAAAAGTTCGTTTGCTAACACACTTGACAAATAATCTTTTCCTGAATAAAAAAAAGGAATCCAAAAGAGACATTAAAAACTTTATTAAACAGTGAAGATATTTTAAATATAATTTTAAATTCTATTATAAAATTAATCTAATAAATCTAAAGAAAAAATTATATCTTCCAAATTAATAAAAGATGTTCTCACAGAAAATATAAAATCTAAGTAGCATCATTTTCTATCTTTATTTAATATTTAAGGTACAGCTAAGAATTTTACAGTGGAATGCGCAGAGTTTAAAAAATAATAGTCAATTTATACATTATATCTATGAGAATGATATACATATTGCTCTTATCTGTTTAAAGCTAATAAATGCCGAAACTACAAACTCTTCCATCTTTACAACAAATTACACGTTCGTCGCGACACTTTTTTACATAGTTTAGTTTATTCCACACCTCTCGACATGTAGATTAAAATTGGTCTGACAATTCTAATTTTAGTCAAAATTTCATGTAAAATAGGCGCAACAGAATACCAAATGTGCAGCCTGAACCAAATTGAGTAACAAAAATAAGACGCGATGGAAAAACTTATACAGCTCTACTTTGAATAGAAAGAAACTTTTCTGCTATTCAGATGTCTAGAGAATGCGTCGCTAACATTTTCAGTCGAAGTCCACGAAAATAAAACGATGACAACTCTCAGCAGGTCTCACGTGAAGCCTCAGACATGGCGAAGACATAGCTAATTTGACAGCTAAAAGAAGACAACTTTCCACAATTGCGTGTCACTTGTCATGTCCTTACCAAGCCAACTAGAAGAGTTTTAACCATAACGCCATGTATTTCGGAAACGAACGTTATTAATTAGTTCGATATTTTATGCCAGTCTTTATATACCTACCTAACTAAATAACTCAAACATGAATATGTTGTTTTTTCGCAGCACATGTATTGATTATTAAAAGTAAGTGATTGAAAGTGAAAGCCGCATTACACCCGTTCGTCTAGTTTGCGTGGTCGTGTAGTAGATTTAGCTCTTGAAGACATAGGAAAGAATTCTCACGCTAGAACCACTGACAAGAGAACATAATAAATACTGCTAATTATAAAAATAATAATAAATAAATATATATTATGGCACTTACTTACATGCAAAAACGTTTCAATTCAACAGCCGTACCAAAGTGATCACCTCTCAAATTTTTGTTTTTAAAATAAAAAAAGGCCTAAGTGGCCAATTAAATACAGCGGAAGTGTTTGTAATCACATTATTAAGATTTCCAACGAAAGTTAAAAAGGTAAAGATCTTCAAAGTAAACAAAGTAGAAATTAAATAAATAAGTCCATTAATTGAATTAGGGAACCCTTAGAAAAAGAGAGGGAACCCACGCGACCATTAGACTTGAAGGGCCGAGGAAATCTGAGTGGCATGGTTTGTTGCGGCTCAAATCTTTTAAAAAATCACAGAACCTTCTTAAAGTTTTTCTTTAAGAGGAGGAAAAAAAGACCAGTAAATATTTGAAGCACTTAAAGTCAATAAAGCTTAGATTTCCTATTTTTTTAGGGTAACCTTTTTTAAATATTTGTTTTGAAAGAAAAAGTGGTACAGGGTTTATTTATTATAGCAGTGAATATTGTTTCAACAGTTTTATTCATTATATCTGTATACTTTTGTTAAGTATTGCACTTGAATTAACACGTATTACTATGTTATGTTTATGTAATATAATAAGTTATTATAATATATCCTCCGTTAAATATGTTTGTAGCGATAGCAAACCAATCACAACATGTGATTTACATCGCAATGTCAACTATACTTAAGCAATTAGTATGTATACGACTTTATATACCGTTGAGCCGTGGGTCACCACGTTAACATCTGTGCGAACGTGCGGTTAAGTTCCCTTAATGTTCGTATAAGTCAAAAAGAGAATGATTCCCCATTAGCCTTGCCATGAAAAATAACAAATAAATATTCAGAAGAAGAAGTATGAAACGTTAGTACGTCATAACAGTTCCGACTCGTGTTTCAAATTAATAAGGGAAAACCTCGCTATCTTTTATTTTTCTTACAAGAGTAAATTGGAGCTCATTGTTTTTAGCACAACGCAAATTTTTGGTTTACTTTCGTAATATAGATCCTCATTAGCGTAACGTGATCTTTTTGATTTGCATTAAAAAGATATAAAGAAGAAAGATTTTCTAGTTTGGCGTTTTATAACTTTTTAAATTTTAACAACGTTCGAAAATTTCTCTATCCGGAAGCGAAATGTACATATTAAGTAATACCCTCGGGATCATTAGCTTTGCATATAAAACCGCAGAAATACCTTGTCTAGAATACCCAAAAATGGCGTAATTAAACAAAATTTGTGTTTTCATTTAGAAATGATCAATTCTCCGGTTACTAATTTCGAAAAAAAAAATCTAAAAGCGGAACGCAAACTTTCCAAGGCATATTATGTAAGAAAATCTAGAAAAACTTTTTCAATCCGAGTAACAGGTTGATAAAGAAAAAAAAATAGACCTCGTGTAACGAAGGCCGCAGTTATTTGCTTGAACATGATTACTCGAACACAAATGATAATGAATTCGAAAATAAACTTTGTTTGTTTAAAAGTGACGAGTGTAAATATTTTCTTGGAGGGAACGTCGCGTCCTACCTGTAATTCTGAAATAACGTTATTTAGTAGGATATACTTAATTTATTTTAGGACAAAGTAAATAAGATGGAGGCCGAAATGGTAATGTCATGATTTCTACGAAATTATTTCAGTTGTCCAAATAGCTTGGTATATTTATTTGGTATTTTCTAAATTTAATAATGTTTACAAAATATGTCAGATGTTATTTGTGCGTATTTATGGGTATTTTTATAGAAAGAATACTCGTTAAATATATAATAACAAAAAAATTGGCATTTAGGTATTATTTTTCTAATAGTTTTTCTCCAGAAATTTAGACATTAGAAATTTATGACAATAAGTTTAGAACTTTTTAGGTAATACAGATTTGGATATATGATCTTGATAAACTTTAAAAAAGTAGTTTTTTAATAAATTTAAACAAAGTCTTAAGAAAACACACCAATAACTTAGTTTCTTACCCAGATCCCAGCTTTCATTTCTATGATGCTCTATCTCTTTCTCCGCAATGATATACCAGATGCAGGCCAGCCAATGAGCGACCAGAGTAAATGACAACATAAGTAGGGTAAGTATGAGGGCTGAATACTGCGAATATCGGTCCATTTTTTGTAGAAGTCTCGCCAAGCGCAGCAAGCGAGTCAGCTTTACTAGGTGCACGTTGCCGTGGGTAGATGACTCCTAAAACAAAAAACAATTTTAAAAGATGGTCACCCTATTTTCACCTGGGCATGTTTTTTTTCACTCTTGGCGTGTCGTGTATATGTATTTATTGAGTAGCATTTATGAAGTTAATTAGGAAATGGTTCGCATATTTGTGAGCTATTTATCTTAATAAAGACATGTTTAGGTTTTTTTTTATTATTTTACAAGTTAAAGTAATTTTTAAAACAAATTTCAAATATTATGTTTCAATTTATTACCTCAAAGCACCCTGCTTCAGTCGTGTGAGTGTAACGGGAACATTAAATTTAATTGTAACAAAATTGGTACAACACAACAACCCTGAACCGTAGCTTTCAAGTTGCAACTTAATTATACTGATCCACTGTAATGTTTGTGCTGAGTTTGAACTAAACTAAGCACGAACTCCAACACTCCTCGAACTGTTCCAAAAATGTTACAAGTTAAATGTCTACAAAGTCGTGGCAGTAAGTTTCACGTGTGTATTGTGTGAATGAGGGCCGAGTGGCGTACTGGGTAGTAGCCCTGCCTGGAGGCCGGAGGATCGAGTCTTTGTGTGATGAACACAAATGTTTGTTCTCTGGTCATGATTGTTTGTATTTATATATGTATGTTTATTCTGTGTTCCCCCCAGTTCGCTGTATGGTCATATATAACACAAGCTCTGCTTACTTTGTGGCCGCACAGTTAGAATGTTTGTCTGGAGATATAGTAATATTTAAAATGAACATGAAAAAATGTAAGCAGGAAATTAACCAAACCACAACAAGAACACAAGGGGACTTGAGCCAATGTTTGAGTTTGCCAAGGTTTATTTATAGTATGAAGTTTAATGTCGGCCCTTTTACTAAAATGTTAGTATGTGTGCCATATGGTCGTAAATGATTTGAATACAAATTATTTTAATTTGATTAAGTTCAAGTAGAAGCGATTAAGTTAAAGTTTACAAATACATCTTCCTGTTGAGGAAAACCTAGAAATTAAAATATTACAGATTTCTCATTTCAGTACTTGTTTTGTTTGTAACCTGGTGGAGAGTACATAGGTTTAATGAAGTACACTAAGATTATTCTTACAATACCTATATATACAACTTATAAAGAAGTCTTGAATAATTTGTAATATGGAGCGAGTAAATCGTTATACATTTTTTTGTATGTTTTTTAAAAGCATTGAGTTCTGTAACTCAATTTGCCACAATCTAAATAAATAGGATTATAAACGCGTTTTTTCTTGTCACGAATGCGAAAACGGAGCATTGTATTGAAGTGTTCGTGTGGTACAGATACAATTTTACAATTTATTCTTTGATGCAGGGCCAAAATCTAACACAAACGACTGTAGAGTGTCTCACCGTGCTGTACACGTCAGATGCATAAAGCAGATCGAAGGGCAGCGCTGCTAGAAGATCCACAATGAACCAACTGCGGATGTAGTTAAGTGCAATCATTTTCGAATCCGACACGACTTCGCCTTTCTTACTCACAAACGTCGTCCGGAAATTAAGCACTATATCTGAAACGGAAGAACACGTTGTAAACTTTCTAAGCTTTCATATGACAATCACTTCACAATTGCCTCAAAAATCCTATCGGAAAGGCGTTGGTCTTGCCACAGTGGTGGCTGTCTGCGCTTGCAACCAAAAGTCGGGTTAAAAATGACTACTTAAATAAATAAATAATAAATATTTCCAACAATCACACCACATTATCTAGCCCAAATTAAGTATCATCAAGAACCTGTGTTATGGATACCAGATAATGGATAAATATAAACTTAAGAAATATATAAACACACATATTTTTTTTTAAATACAAACATTAGAAATAAACTACATACATACACATCCATGACTAGAAAGCAAACATAATAAAATATCTGTCCCTACCAGGATTCGAACCCGGGACCTCTGGCATGGAAGGCAAGGCTACTTACCTCCACACCAAACAAGCCGCCTAAATATGTGGGTTTTTCTGTTTAGTACTCCCACTGTACAACAGCCTTACCCAGCTAAGGGGGGGGGGTCCTACGACCTTCAATCGATCAGTTAGCGCCACCACTAACTCACTACTCAACCCACACTGCGCCACCGCGTGTTAATGCAACTTAATATATATAAGTAGTAAAAAGTAAGTATTGAACCCTGGACAGGCTTAGATCAGCCACTACGCCACCGAAGATTTTGAAATCACAAATTTTAACTATGTTTCACTCTCATTGCCCATTGTACGGTGGCCTTAATTTTAAATAACTCAACCCCGTGGACTTTAATGAGAAAATAAAACAGAACACTAATGGGACTGTTCATTGGATTATTGATTGGAAGTATGGATCAATGGAACAGTGCCATAATACATATGAATTACTAGTCATTGTTAGACTATTCAAAACACTGTATTAGATTCAATCTCAGTTATTATTCTTTTAACTAAAATCATGGCATGGCATATTAACCCTTATTAAAAATATAGCCAGTTCATAATAATAACAGATAAACTCTACTTAAAATAAAATATTAGGTCTTTACCTATGAAATTGTCGTTTTTCACGAAATAAATGAAGCGTAATTTTTGTATATATTTTTTATTTCTATTAATCAAAATAATCACCCATGCAATCAATGCATCTTTGCCAACGCATTGGTAGCTAATTGATGCCTTTCTTGAAGAAATCAGCTGGACGGGAGGCAACAAATTCTTCAAAGGCATTTTATACTGCCTCTCGGGTTTTGAATTTTTTTCCCGCCAAGAAGTTATCCAAATTCTGGAAAAAGTAGAAGTCTGTAGGCGCAAGGTCTGGTGAGTACGGCGGATGACGGAGAACTTCCAACCCCAACTCTTGTAGCTTGGAGACCGTCTGCTGTGCAGTATGAGGTCGCGCGTTGTCGTGCAGGAGCAGTGGAGCCGAACAATTGACCAAAGCTGGTTGGAGACGTGCGAGCTTCTCCATCATTGTGTTCAGTTCTTCACAGTACACATCTGCAGTAATGCTTGTCCCGTTTGGCAAGAAGCTGTGATGAATTACACCCGCGTTAGACCACCAAACAGTGACCATCACTTTTCTAGGGGTAAGTTTTCGTTTAGGGCATTGTTTGGGTGCTGAACCAGGGTCCAACCAACTTGCTGAGCGCTTACGATTGTCAAACAGGATCCATTTCTCGTCACAAGTAACAATGCGGTTCAGAATTCCTTCATTTGTATGCCTGCTGAGCATTGCAAGGCACGTCTCCACGCGTACTTCGCGCTGGCGGTCATTGAGTTCGTGGGGTACCCATTTGTCAAGCTTTTTTACCTTGCCAATTTGACGCAAATGGACCAATATTGTTTTGATGCTAACGTAGAAAGCTGCTGCTAATTCAGCCGTGGATTGAGTTTCATCAGCTTCCACAATTGCCTTTAATTCGTCATTGTCGACCAAAGTTTTCGGACGACCACGGGGTTCATTTTTCAGGTCAAAATTTCCAGAACGGAAGCGGGTAAACCAATAACGGGTGGTGCGTTCGTTTGTAGTGTTCGCTCCGTAAACGTCGTTGATGTTGCGTGCCGCTTGTGCCGCTTTGCTGCCACGACGGTAATCATACTCCATAATTACTCGAATTTTTAACTTATCCATGATGACGAAAAATGTTCGAATGCGTTGAAAACAAAACACTAACTATTAAACAAATGACGATTTTAGAAAAAGAATTCCATGTTTGTCAAATAAAATTAATTTGAACTTAGAATTATCAGTCAAAAAAAAAATATTTTCATTTGAAATGGCCAGTACGGCAAAACGGCAGTTTCATAGGTAAAGACCTATTATAAAACCAACCAAATAGAAAGTGTGATATTTTTATGACCTCAGATGAGGATTCAATAAATAAATTAAAATTATGCATAGTGAAATCTACTCAGCATGATTAATTTTGATATTCAATTATTAAAAAGCATGAATATAAATAAATTCATAATCTAAAAAGTACTCACCAACTATAAATAAAGCTTCCACCACAACATCACTGGTCACACTTATCCTGGGATGTCCTTCGTCAACAAAACTTGCATTATACGGAACCACGACGGCCACATAAAAGGTTCCTATCAAAATCAACCAATCCCAAAAAGTCTTGAACACCCCGTAGTGTGAAATTATGAATCTTGACTTTTTTATGGCGGATGTTTTGTATTCCGGCAGCGGAGGGTCCGAAGAGTGGAGCAAGTTCTGCAAAATTAAAAATTGCGTAAAATTTTTCGATGCGGGGATTGCTTCATGCATAATAAACCAAGCGAACACATAGTTCTTATTTGCAAAATATAAGAGCACTCCAGAAAAGGTCGAATTAGAGTACCGCCATAATGTAATCATTTAACATACGAGAAAAATGCTGTATTAAAACGAATTCGGTTAATATTTAAAGGTTTAGTTTCGCTTAGTTATTAGATACCAGACGAAAGTTGGGAGCAGAAAGCCCGCGTTACCCACATAGCGAATAGTTTTCTTTGATCCTAACGGTAGACGCCATCCATTAGAAGCTAATTTAAATTTATGTGTCTATTACATAATTTACGAAACTAAAGCAATAGATCGTCAAAGTTACGACCACAATATAATTCCCTTGAGGGTTGTGTGTTGCTGAAAATCCACCCACTAGGTTAATTTTCTTTTGCTTATAAACTTGTAAAAGGGCGTACCTTGCTGACATTGTTTAGCTTGAGTTTGGACTTCGTTTTTTCGGGTTTGTAATGTCCAGAGAGTTGGTACAGAACGGCCCTAGATCTCCGCCGGCCCATGTTGGCCGGGGAGGGCGCTTCGGGGTCAAGGTTGCCATTGGGGTCTGGAAGTAGGCAACTAGATTCAGCGCGGAAGCGGGCCCCCAGCAGCGCCGCTGCGGGGACAAACGGAGATAACGCTAGAGTGACCACGCCAGCTGAAGGCCGCACCGCGGCTCCTGCACGATTAAACCACTGCGTTACGGTAGCACTTGCCAGGTTGCATGACATCGACCTTCTCTACAAGGGACGGACTCAACGGGGCACGGTGTCAAATAACAACTGAAGTTCTTAAGAACTCTTAAGAACACAATGATAAAATTAAAATACGCTCAATTACTTTAATTGCGTATCGAAATACAAATTGAGATAATGCGATTAAAATGTGCACAGAATTTTTCGAAAGGAAATTTTATCTACAATACGGTGCGAATTTCATGCAACCTGTAGTCGAAAACTACCTAGAAAAGAAATAACAAAAACTGAGAAGAAAATGAAAGTCATTAGCATCACAAAGAGATTCCACAGTACCATGAAACGTTCATCGTAATAGGCATAAACGATGCTGCATACGTAATGTGCTACAGTAGGCACTGAATATTGAAATAACTCTATAGCACAAAATGAACTAGACTTTGAATATATCAGACATTCCAAATATCAGGCCACTCAGAAAGTTTTGCGAAAAAAGTTTACATGTATGGAAAGGCTGGCAAGTTATAAATATGTTATGAAAAATAGATGATTTAAAAGAAAAAATACATTAGATCCAGTTTTAAATTTTTCAAAAATGTTTTTGCCAGCTTTATGCAACTATTGTGTGTCATAAAAAAATGGATCTGAGTCGGCAGCATTTTCGTGCAATTATTTTTTTTATGACTTTAAGTCCAACTCGAAACCTGATGAATCGTTTGATTGAATTCAGTTAGCTTTTATGAACAAGGTGCCTTCTAAAGCAACTGTGTACCGCTGGTATAATGAGTTTAAGTGCGGTGCTAAAATTTGAAGGATGAAGAAAGAAGTGGTCTTTCTCTGACTGCTGTTGCCAAAGAAAACGTAATACAAGTGAAAAATTTGATTCAACAAAACCCGCGAATCACATACAAGCAGATTCAGCACAATGTGCAGATCAGATCGGAAACTGTTCATGATATTCTACACAACCACCTTTGCATAAGGAGGACTGTATCGTAAAGTTTTTCTCCTTAATCCTCGTTATTATCAATTTCCTTAAAAACCAAAATAGCATCAATGCACTCTGCACTACACTACCCAATACTTGCTAGAAGTTGTTGCTGCTGCGAGCAACAAGCGACCGAACACGGGGCTCCGAGGCCTTTTGCTTCACCATGAGAACGCGCCCGCGCACATTGCGATCAAGTCGCAGGATTTCCTGAACAACACACTACTAAAACTTTTGGGTTTTACAGTCCTGATTTGGCACCGTGAGAATTATTCTTGTTCCCTAAAATTAAAACCTAGATCAAGGGGATACAGTTTTCATCGGCAGAAGATGCGCTCACTGCGTTTGAGAAGGCCGTTGAGAGTACTTGTTGCAGAGTGGAAAATGTGCTTTTGAAAAAACTTTCTGAGTGGGACGAATACTATTCTATGTTAAAATTTAATCTTTTATGAAAAGGTGATAGGAATGCGTATTACGATATATTTGATGTTCAATAATACGTATATTGACAAGGAAAGTCACAGCTTTGGATCTTTAATTACAGGTACTGCTTAATTTACTTTAAGTGCGTGTTTGTGAAAGCTTCGTTTTCAATAACGAGAATGACGAAGAGTTGGTAATGGCCAATTAAAATTGTGCTCCTTTCATATCAATAAACGTACATTAAACGCAGTCTCGTGGCACAGTGGCGGTTTGTTTATTAAAGTTAAAAAAAATCATATATTGTTATGAATGATGCATAATATTTTAAATTTGGAATGCATTTTGTAGAGGTGGTAAACAGAGAACGCATTATGCATTTCATGGCGGAATAAAACTTACACATTTTTTTTTGTCATCGTTTACAGTATATTTTTGCCTTTAAGTTTATAATAAAGTAGTTGTTTCTAATTTATTTTTGAGATATGTAGTATTTCAATAGTAAACTAGACAATATTTAATGTCTTATGTACCAATAGCTGGAATATAAATAAAATAAATAAAAGTAAACTTTACTCACAATTTATGTGTTTGACTCATTTGGACTACACATGAACACATTGAACAAACAAATGAATTAAATTTCAATTTAAAGCGTTAATGCTGTTTACCTGTCAGCCTTACCTTTAGTGAAAAATTTTCTACAATTATTTAATAAATACACACCGATCAGACCCATTAATTGAAAATAATGAAGTTGTAAGAATAATTAAAAATAAAATTAAGAATATGGTAACACACCAAAACTTTAACAGCATTAGAATAATTTACCTTTTCATTTTGAAACACTTAAATTATTCAATATTTAAGTTGTAAATAAGTTATAATGTAGAAGATTAAAATAACATGCAAAATATCTTGAATCAGCTAAATTGAAATATGTAATACCAGACCTAAAACACATGCAAAAAGTGTACGAGTGTAAAATTTGAGAAGAATTCAAATGCAAATATGCGGGGCGACCAGATTTGTGAAATTCAGTGTGACAATAGAGAGTAGATATTAGATTTTTTATGTGAACTGAGTAACATTGGCTGACTTACAAAAAGATCCTAGATGGTTGATACTTTGCAAGAATGTGAAGAATGGAAAATCGAAGAGGATTTTCTAGAATATTTTATAATTTCTTTGTCGACAGTATCTTTAAAGCATCCAGTGGGTATCCAGACTTGGTTTATCGGTTTCTGTTATGAGGCACGGAGTTGGAAACATTGAACGACATATTCTTTGTTGGGGCCTAAACTTGCGTATAATTTAATTTCCATATTTGCATTTTATGAAATATAAAATGAATTCACATGTGTGCTCAATTTTTCTATAACTTATTTAAGACGCGATTCCTTAATGTTTGTTGTTGTTAATGCCATTTGATAACATTCTATCTTGATTTTATTTAGGTAATGTCAAAATGTTTGAACCTACTAAGTAATGTTTAAGTTTATATATAAATATAAAGAATAAAAAAGTAGGTACAATAAAAATCTGTTTTAACTTTTACAGAGTTTTATTTCAATAAAATTCCTGAAGTCACATGACGTCATAATTATTTATAACCCCTGACAAATTATAAAATTAAAATGTGATTTTTTATACAATTATAGCCTTAAGAAACAGACTAGTAAATAAACTGGACGGCTTCCGTGAAATGTTGTAAAAAGTAAAAAAAAGCTAACAATTTCTACGAAAATGAACGGTTGGTTGCGTAGTGTAGTACTCTCAACATATTTGTAATACCTTAAATTAAGTGGATACGCGTTGAAAATGATAAACTGGACAATCTTGTTTAACGCACTCAACTAGAATTTTTTTTTCAGTTTTGTATGGCTTATATCGAAGTACCTCAGTACCAGTTACCTCAGGATTCATAATACTCTAAGATATGTCTTTGCAAATTTGGTGTGTAAATGCAATCTGCTGAAATTCAGTGAAGAATCCACATTAAAGGACAAAAATGTGAGAGGTGAGAATAGAATGGTTCCGATATGTTAAATTACATGGTCATTCAGTCTATAAAACTTTACAATGGTGTTTATGGTGAAAGTAAAGATACAAATTATTTTTTTACGTATTTACTTTTTAAGGTCCTTTTATGTTAATGTAGTCATTTTACTAAGTAAATATGAAATTATACTTTTTCAACTCATAAAAAAGATTTTCCATCTTGAAAAATTCCAAATAAATGCAAAGTTCGTGACATTTTGTGTAATTCAAATAAACTTACTCGAAGCACTGTTATTGCTTTTACATCCACATTTTTATGGTTACAGAAATCAAAAGCAAAATTTATAACTTCATAAAAATTTGCAGAAGTAATAAAAATTTGTTTCTTAAAGAAAATGTCGCCATCTTTGTGTTTTGAAATCTATGAAGGTTTCGTACACACGTGATGGGAATTCACGTTGTGCTGTGGCAATGTAGAAATGATGTTGATTTAATTTTTTTTCTCTTTAGAACTTACACAACCTTTCTTATACTAGTACTAGGTAAGTGTATTAGTTTAGATTAAAGCAACCTATATACCTATAAACAACCATATTTTTGTTGTATGAACATACAAACCATAGTTTTTATGTTAATTTTTTCTCAACATCGACAATTATACAATAATTTTCAAAACGACCAAACTATTGAAACAAAGTATATTCAGCAAATAATTCGTAGTAACAAGCCCCGCGTTGCAGTTCATTAGCAAATTAAATTACTTGACGTCGGGTAAAATTTTAAAACTTTGAGCTGTATTACTAAGTAAAACTCTTTTAAATTTACTCTTCTTTTACTAAGTTACTCGCAAAATAATTGAGTGAAAATAAAATCGACGTGAACGCTATGCTGTTACATACTGATAAAATGTGACAATATATCATGAATGATAACTGAAAATAAATTTACAATGAAAATAAGATAATATTACCAAAAATAAATGAATAAAAGCGTATTCATAAAAGCAAATAAAACATAGTAGGGTATACTTTGTTTACTCAGGTTTCATATGGTTTCACATGTAAATATGTTGAAAATAATATTTCATTTTCTAAGCACGGTTCATACCCACAAAGCTAACAATTGTTTTACATTCGAATTTATGAAGGTACTTTCAAATAGCCTTAATTAATAACAGCACAATAAGAATACCTTTATAACAATTATAATAATTCTACATATTTCTACACAAAAATAGTACAGAAATACCTCTACAGTGACAGAAAGTTCTAAA
Source organism: Marasmarcha lunaedactyla (assembly GCA_923062675.1). Lineage (NCBI taxonomy): Eukaryota > Metazoa > Arthropoda > Insecta > Lepidoptera > Pterophoridae > Marasmarcha > Marasmarcha lunaedactyla. Next base: position 6,028,829 of record OV281349.1, read on the forward strand.
TACATTTTACTATCTACTTTTATTTGGTCATAGATTTTTCTACGTGGTATCTAAAAACAATGAAGATTTACCGTGCTTTGGAGCTGGCTAGATCACACGGCCCACTATTGGGACCTACAGGACGGGTACCTAAATCTATGAAATCATTACAATATCGTCTAGTTAATTCTAGTTTGAATATCGAAGGTAGGATAGTCGTGCCCTTAGTACGTGGAAGAAGTGCACGAAAGTAACAGTTTTTGTTTTCAATAACCTTTTTATTGGATCAATTCAATTATACTAGTCGCAAAACTAACAAAATATATGTTATCATTATTTGACCTTTATGACCATTGGAAAGAGACAACCATACACGGCTTTTGAATATTTTTGCGTCTAGTATGAAAAATCATACATTTACCGTTCCTGAGATGAATAAATCATTCTACATTATAAAAGTAGTGAAGATATATCACTTACTTGAATAATAAGAAAAAGTTAACTATATATTTTAGGTTCAGAAGTTATTGGAAATCACTGAATAAAAATTTTATAGGTAATTTTACACGTTTTTGCACAAGTTTAAAGGAAATAAATTTGTATTATCGCCAGATCACCAGGTGCCAAGTAGTTTATCAAAAGCTCTTACCACTGTCGAAGTCCTCGTTAGAATTCATGGCGGCCATCTTTGTGTTAGTGATGTCCTTAAAGGAAGCAAGGAATAGAACCACTTCCCTTTTTTCATTCTTAATTGGCACGATGTCAAGTAAACACCAAAATGGCGTCCCTGTGAAAATAAACGGACGTTAACTTAGTAATTTGTCATTCAAGAGTTGGTTGCAGAAGAGTTAATATTAAAGTTTTACTCCAAATTCGATCTTGCTTTGGTGGTATTGCATTTTATTGCATCAAAACGCTTGTGTTGTTGAATAGTTTTTCTTGTCATTAAAAATGTAAAAAGATCTCGGATTTTTTACACTTAGATAATATATTATACTTTTTTGAATTCCATGGATTAGGTTACAGTTAAGTTTGACATATTTCATACAAAAGTAACCTACAAGAGTTCAGACAAGTGAACAATATATTAATTTATTTAAAATATTTTAATAGTATGAGTTAGGTCGACTTATTCCTGAGTTAAAAATTAAGCAAACTCGGGTTAAAATATTGCCGTACGTCACTGTCAGTCCCGTAGACATTGACAGTGACGAAGGGATAACTAAGTAAATAACTAACTTCGAGTTAAGTTGTTAACGCAGGTCTGGCTATGGTTTTGTGTGTCATAAAAAGTTCAAGTCTGTGTTATGCAGCAATTTATAAAGCGTGTGCTTGCAGTTCTTACTACCTCTAAAATCAGCGACATGGTTCTTTAAAATAAATATCTCTACCTCTTAGAGTTTCAGAGTTTCCCATACTGACCCATCCAGTGAATCACCCAGTGGAATGACTGTTTGCTTCGATATTAAAATAAGATAAATTCAAATAAATTTCCATACGTGTACTTCATTTCACGATCCAAAGTAATTTCATTAAATTTTCTACAACAATTTCTAAACGCTTCATATTACGCCGCAACAGCAACTTATAATAAATATATACTGCACTTAAATTGCAATAATTTTGAAAATTTAAGCGTTATCTTATTGAAAAAGTTTTGTCAGAAACCTACAAGTATGTGGCTAAATTATACGCATGAGATCTACAGCGTCCATATAAAAAACTGCAAGAGCCAAATTTTTGGGTAAAATTTCCACCCTCTTTCAGCTTTAACGATTTTGTACAAAAACAACCTCTGTTAATAGGGTTGTTTTTTTACTGATGTAATAAAAAGTAGATAAAATTACCTAATAAAGAACATGTAAACCAAACCTTTTTTAAATAATGTTGGAATTACGAATTGTGAAATAATGTGAAATAGCTCATCTACTGTTAGCGCTTAGTTTATAACTTAATATTGACTGTGAGATAGACATAGACATAGATATATAGTACATACATACATAGATAGAGATAGACACCTCATCAGCCTTGGCTACAATATTTTAAGCTAAGGCAGTTTCCACGCAGCACCGAACACATTTCCAGTGTGTGGAATCGTAGCTTTTTTGTTCCCTTCCACGGAGAGGGCAGGAGAATCTAAAAAATGCTCTTACGCATACCTCGCCGCGCGCGATCGAGGTTATGTGGGACTCGTCACTCCGAGCGTACCAGAGCCTAAAAAACCCCCTGAATGACTCGTGCAATTTTTTGCCGCACAGCCTTCATCTAAACGACGACCAATTGTAGAAAGAGGCCGCGCTAGCGGGGCCAGAAAGGGTCACCCGCTGGGAATTACATAGCACTGAAGGTGCTCAAAGCACTGAAGGTGAATACATAGCACTGAAGGTGCTCAAAATGAAAAAATAAAAATTGAATTAATTCGAATTTAAATTAGAATTAGAAGTTGCGGCCTGAAGGGCTTCGAGATCTAGCGTCAGCTGCGTCGCTACGTTCGTGTGCGCGTTTCTCGGTCTAGCGATTTTGATCTTCAAATCTAAGACAGCGAGACTGAATCTCGAACTAGAGGGTTGGGGCGGGTTTCGGAGCGTTTGAAGAACGCTTCAGAGAGTGTTTTGAGGTGCTGTTGCACTGTAGGTAGTTCAAGATCTCTGTGCAGGTCCGCGTTGCGCACGTACCAAGGTGCGTTAGTGGCCCTGCGCTAAAAGAAATTTTGAACTACCTGCAGTTTGTGCAGGACAGAGGGTTTGGCGTGGGTAAAGATTGGCGAGGCATATGTCATGACGGGTTTAACGCAGGTCTTATAAAGCGTACGTTTGTTTCTGAAAGACATTTTACTTTTTCTACCAAATATACTATATAGGCGGCCTTAGTAAAAACTTGCAAGTTTCGTTACTCTATCGACGTGTGGCTTGAAAAAAGCGTCTGGTCTAAGGTGACACCTAAGTATTTGGTAGTGCGCTTCCAGGGGATTGGAATACCTAACATTCGAACGTGGAGATTGTCGGTGACACGACGGTGTTTGCAGTCGAAGTAAACCTCAGAACTCTTGTCTGGGTCCACATCGATGCGCCAAATTTGAAACCATGCACCGGGGTTGTTTACGGCCTTTTCGAGTTTGATGACGAGACCTTTGGTGTAAAGGGCGGTGTCGTCGGCAAAGAGGGCGAGTTCGACGCCTTTTGGCGGAATGGGAATGTCGTTTGTGTACACAGTGCACAATAGAGGCGCGAGGATTGAGCCTTCATGTCTAAATGAAACGTACGATCTTTGAAAAAGGAAGCTATTATTCTAACTAGGTGATCCGGGAAGCCTATTTTATAGAGTTTATAGACAAAACCACTGTACCAGACTTTATCGAAAGCCTTGGCTACATCAAAGAAAACTGCGAACGTTTTCTTACGCCGCGGATAAAAGCCGTTGAGTATGTACTCGACGATTCGATGGACTTGCTGAGGGCAGGAGTGCTAGGCGCGAAAGCCGAACTGGTGAGGAATGATGAGGGCATCGCCAGCTGTTGGAAGCAACCTTTTCGTTATTTTGATTGATAGCATCAGTGAGGGAATCGACTAATAAATCTATTTTGTTCGGACTATCTAGAGATTCGGGCGAGATGGCGAGCGGAGAGTTCGGGGCCTCTAAGGCTGAACCTAACGTATTTTTAAAACCTTTCCAGTTGGTAAAAGTCTTAGGAGAGGTGTCGTTAACGTTTGGCGATCCTAGCACGAGGGAAACGGGGCGTTGATTAGAGCCTCGGTCATCGAGCGGTTCAATAGACCTGAGATCAAGGTTGATATGCTTTACTACTGCGAAATCGAGTATGTCGGGAGAATGGTTCGGGTTGTCGGGATAATGAGTGGAAGTGACGGGAGAGATGACGTCTAAGGCGAGTGCTCAGTGATGTCGGAGAGCGATACCGCTGTTGTTGGTCGATAGGCACGTCCAGTCAGTAAGTTTACAGTTAAAGTCTCCGAACATAACGACTGAACGGCCGAGGGCGAGAATGCCCTCAAAGTCGCTGCGGATAGGTCTGGTGCCACTAGGTATGTAGACTGAAGCTATGATGACGGTCAGATGACCAGTCATAGCTAATCTACACACAGTGGCCACCATGTTGAGGAGAGGAGGGGTAGGGAGAGGAGAGCAATGGAAACCTCTTTTATAGTAATAGCTGTGACGCCGTGAACGTCCGCGTTGGGCCTATCGTTACGAGTGAGCGCGTAATTGGGAATATCGAATCCCCTGGAGCGGTTTGGAGTGAGCCACGTCTCTTGGAGAAGCAGTAAGTCTGTTTTATTGTTCTGAACGAATAATTTGAGCTCAGGAAGGTTAGAACTAAGGCTACGAGCGTTAAATGAAACTAGGGATAAGCGCTTGGGTTTGATACGACTGGATGCGGGATTTGCAGGTCTAGACGTTATATTTACTATTTAGAGAATTTATACCAATTATAGAATTTATAAAGAAGTAAGTAGTGAGTGATGCTCAGCTAACGCTAATAGCCGCTCTTGAGGAGGGCGGGCGGCTCGCAGTTTGCGTGCTAGTACGGCGATTTCCCTAATATCGACGTTTTGGATAGCGTCGAACACGGTCGTCTTCATGTCCTCAGCCAACGACGTCTGAGGCGAAGACGACGGAGCGGGACGCGGGCCTACGGGAGCTACGGGAGCTGGGATAGGAGGGGAGGTGGGGCGGCCGGACGCATTCTCCAGGAGAGAGTCGGACTAGGCGCTTCCAGGGGACTCCAGTTGCGCAGCGGCGGGAAGTTGGCGGGAGTGAGCGACGGCGCCGGTTAAGGCGCAACTCTCTTAAGGGAGGAGCGCGGAGCGCGCGGACAGCTCCTGTAGTTTTCTGCGTGGCGTGGGAAGTAGATTCGGGAGTGCGAGTGCACTCCTTTGTAATGTGATAATCCAGGCACTTAAGGCACCTGGGGGAAGCTGAGCAGTTAGCCGCTGCGTGGCCATAGAGCTGGTAACAGTGGCACTGCCCAAGGTGACCGCGGGGGTTGGGACGCTTGACGGAGATATTCGAAAGTCCGCAGATTGTGCGAGCCTCTCTGAAGATCTCCCTCAAGTTAGGAGTTTTAGTTAGGATTACTAATGCGAGTGGGAAACGCCTACTGCGGTCGAAGTGCATCTTGTGCACTGCTTCAGCCGGGAAACCCTGGGACTTAAGGTCCTCGAGGATTTCGTCGTTCGTGAGTTCGAACGGGACGCCCCGCAATACTGCGCGGATCCTACGCTCCTCCGGGAGGGCGTAGGTGTGATACGCGATTTGTCTAACTGATAAGAGCCTAGTGAACGCGCGGAAGTCTTCGATAGTCGCGACTTGAATTTGTATAGTTTCGGGTGCGTTTGCCGCTTTAACATAATTAATTTTGTGCTCTTTGTACAAATTAGAGACCGCGGTAAAGCGCGCTTTTTCGCGGAGGAAGACGGGCGGAGGGAGCTGAGGCTTGGGTGGGACGGGAGCGCAGCGCGTTGCTGGCTTGGAAGGAGCTGACGGGCTCGCGGTCACTTGCAGTGAGATTAACGGCGCGGGGGCGGATGTAGAACACCCCGGTGTGGGCTCGGGTGTTGAAGACAGCGTGGTTTGCTTTGTGCGCTTGGATGAGACAAATGTAAACGCGGACTCAGGAGAGCCGGTTAAGGTGGCGGCGTCCGATGACGCATCAGACGCGGATTCTGAGTCGCTCCCGGGAGCGGTACACTCGTGCGAGAGGATGTGTCCGACACACAGTCCATATCGGAGGGCACCGGAGACGTGGGAGGAGAGCTAAAGACCTGAGGCTAAGATTCTGGGCGGTGGTGGCCTGAGGAGCCGGCATAGGGGCTTGAGGGGCCGAGGACGCGTTAAAAGTAATTAAGGCCTGCGTTACGACCTCATCTTTGATCGGAACACCCGACGCGGGGAGTACCTGGGCGACGGCCTTCGCAAAGTTTAATAAACTCTGCGAATCCATTAGGGCCCCTCCCTAAATGGGACTAATTATATGAATACATAAAAACCTAGCGAACCCTAGCGGGTAACCTCCCTACCAGCGGTAGGGGGGCTGGGCAGAGTAACTTAAAACTAAACATTAAAACTAGACACAAATATGATAAAAATAAAAATAAATATAAAAATAGAAAAGTAAATAAATGAAATAGTAGAAAGGAAAAATAAATAAAATAAAAGGACTGGATTAGTACAAATTTAGTTGTCACCGTTAGGTATCCTTTGGACTAAAACCAGAATACTTTACGCTGGGCACACACAGCACTTAGCACAAGCACAACACAGCACAGCACTTTGAAGACTAAGAGACTAAGTCGCAAAGAAAAAATCACTGCGATAGCGCCCGGAGGGAGTAAGAAAACCCAGAAAAACCGTATAACGGAACCAACGCGCTATACTATGCCGTCAGTAAACTGGCGTCACTAACCACTGAATAACGGGAAGACATCGATCAATCGTAGTGGTCTTGGAATATCCGTACCGGGCGGCGATCGGAGCAAGAATGTGTGTGTTTTACCCGGCGGATTTCGTATATATATTTTTTCGTTACAGTTCAAAACGCAACACTGCACACCGAAACTTGTCCAGTCCAGCCTATGTATTTCTATCTCTCTCACACTCAATGTTAAGTAATAATTAACAATTCGTTGCTCTTAACTAAAAGCAAAACGCAGATGAGTTATTGCATCTTATTAAGGAGCTAAGTTCCAGCCCCCTACCACGGGTAGGTGTAGGTTTAGGTGGCTAATTACTTGAAAACGATAGGTACTAGGCATTAGTATATATTTTATATTTTACTCCCCACGCTCTTACATGGATTCGGAAAGCATAAAAATTTGCGATATCCTTCGCCCAGGCGCTCGTCACTGCCTCGGCGACCCCGTTAGCGACGAGGTCTTCGCGCAGGCCTTCAGTTCCAGACGGTGGAGAACGAATTCCTAATCAGGGACTTTCTTCCCATCACCGCCGTCCCCATCTTAGTGTCTAATGATGAAATCTCTCTTGTCAACAGAATCAAAAATCCAACAAGGTTCCGGGTGCGGCTGGAATTTCCAACCATGCACTTCACACCAGCCCCAACAAGTACTTACCTTGCTAGAAATCATCTTCAATGTCTGCTTTGACCTCAGCTACTTTCCAAAAACATGGTATCACGCATTCGCGCTTTTAACATCCCGGCTAATCAGACCCATCAGTCTCCTCAAGGTCATGGCTGAGCTTCGCGAGAGAGTTGTAATAAAGTTATACTCTCTCGAATGACGAACCATCTGTTTCCCACTGATAGTGACCCCCTCATCAATCCCCATCAGTTTGGTTTTCATGCAAAACATTCTTGCCCCCAGCAAGTACATCGCATTGTTGAGTAAATAGGTGTAATATTATGTGTGTATTAAAAAAAGTATGATGTTTTACCGACAAATTAACAATCTTAATTTAAAATTAACAATCAAAATAGTAACAAACTTAGTATGTTCTTTCGGACCGAAATATTTATGGGAAACAATGATTTACTAGTGATAAAAGAGGGACCCTTCTAACCCTGTTCCAGGCCTTATACAACCAAAATAATAATGATTAATGTATACTGCATTCACCTATTACAGGAGTGAACAGGAATACATTGTTTCTCTGTAATTTAATTAGCTGGTTCTGACCTTGACCCTTAACAAAATAGACACACACAACAGACAGAACACAGAACACAATAGACCCTTTTCTATGATCACTTTTACCGCTTTACGAAAGCATTGTGTTTCTATTTTCTTTCAAAGTTGAATTTTATTAAATCTTAGTAGGTTTTTTTTATTTTACAGGTACATTTAAAATAAATTAATATTGCATAATTATTTACTTCGTAATAAACAAAACCTTAAGAAGTATTGAAGTTATGCCACAATAAATCTATCCCATTTTCATGTCAAATAACTTAAGTAATTTCTACATGCCGCCGTTAAGAAAGAGATAGTTGCTATGTCTAGAGGCTAGACACTGGTATTAAATGTCTGAAAGTAGGCGTTACTAGATCGCTGTTTAGGCTATCGTCAGATAACTAGTAATTAAACTATTATCTGATTTCAAGATAGTTTCTCAATGGATGTTATGAATCGAATTGTAACTATTCGAATAATAAATAATAAATAAAATAAAGAATTTATATGAGAAAGTGTATTTGTAAGGAAGCATTTGCTCGACCAGTATTAAAACTATTTAGAAAAAGTGGTTGTACGATGAAATTTTTGTCTCTCTTTTTAGATTATTGCCCAATAAAAACTACAATTCAATCAGCCTCAATCATCCATCACAAAAGCCAAACTTTCAAAACTTCTGGTCCTGTAAAAGCCTAAACGGAGCCCCTGTGGAACTCTAAGTCGACGCAAAATTTCGAAAACCCATCCATTACCGAATAAAAACAGATCTGAATTAGTAATACATATATGGATATCGCATGTTGTCGGATATGTCGCCTCGGGAGCAATAAAATGTTGGGCGACAAATACCTGGTTGACGATAAAGTTTAATTTTGCCGAATGAAATCGTAAACCACAGTATCAGTTTACGAGCTTTTTGAAGAGGTGTCACTTTAATGAACCGCCTTTGGGAGCTTCAATTGTAAACTTATAACTTTGATTAAAAGTAATTTTAGATTTGTTTAACGAGTAATAAGTACATTAATTCTGTGAGTTTGAGATTCAAATAGCATGTCATGGTTAACAACTTAATACGTAAATATGTCTTCGTTCGTGTACGCAATTTATAATTATTGCACACATACCTAAAAACATTTTACAGGTAAAACTCCTACTTTAAAATTAGATTAAATTCACAGAAAAGATAATTATATGATTGATGTGTTAATTGGAATAACATCGAATCTAGAAATGAATACGGTAATGCCTAATGAACAAATTAATTAAACCAAGAATGTTGCGAAAACATAAAATTGATCGAGTACATCTAGTCTTTCATCTCACCTGGAATTTTAAAGTAATAATTACGACTCCTACGAGAGAATGTTATTCACGTATCCTATGTACTTTTAAAGCTGTGAAACAACCCTTGTCTAGAAACATTACAGACGTTCAACATTCCAAACGCAATAAACCTGGTAAGAAGATTAAAAGTATATTTGTAAATAAATGATAAATGTTTTTATGAATGATTAATGTTTTTCTAAAGAATATTATCATTTAATGAATTTACGGGATCCTTACAACGATTTCGATTTGTATTATCAAGCTTCCGACACTTCGGCTCCGTTGCGCTGATGATTAGTGTAGTGATTGCTTTGAGTGCCCATACAGAACGTTATATCGAAAACCGATAACAGATATTGTTATCAAATTTGTTCAAAAGCGTGAACGTCAATTTCATAACTGACATTCAAGATTTACTAAATTGACGAAACGTAAGGATTAGAGTTTAAAGTCACGATTTTTCTATGTAAAATGCTTCCGTACTGGGTCATTTGGCTACGTTTTAGGCAACCACAAAAAGCACAAATAAGGAAAGAAAAATAAGCATACCAACTGTTGGGTATTAAAACAATGAAGATTGTTCAATAAAAAACATTAAACATTGAAACAAACTCTATTTTAAATCATCAAACTTCAAGTAAAGTTAATTTGATATACTTTCTAACGTAGACCTTTTAACGTTTCTCAAAAATATACAATTTCGTTACGATGTGAACAAGTACTGTACCTACCAGTATTTCGTACTAATAAGCCATAGAAAACGAAGGCTATGTGTAAAAACAAAATCTTTTCCAAAACACATTGAAAATCTTAATTTCCTTTTTTTTTAATTTTAAAATAGCCCTCCGCATATGCAAAGATTTCACAAAATACATTTAAACACTTACCATTTTTCTTGTAAAATATGACTTCCAGCTTCAGCTCATGTTTGGACTCGAGAGCTATATCGATTTCATGTCGGTGTTCGTCCATGGTGTCGGGGCCGTGGAGGAACTTGCAGGCGCACCCCTTCTGCATGATGTGTGCGCGAGCCCAGCCTGTCAGCTCGCAGAACCCGTCCGAGCAGTACACGATGGGATAGGCTGGCACCTGGGCATTGCCCAGGACGAAGTTGCTGTCTAGGAGAGAGAGAAATGGCTATGGTTATAAAGTATGCAGAAAAACGTGGAATCATTGCGTCTGAATAAAAAGGTGAAGGTTGTATTGTGGACAGTATGTATTAGATTAGATTAGTAATGAATATTACACAAGCATGAAACATCAATAAACATCCAAATAAATTTTGAAAACAATAAAAACAACTGAGGTAGGGTTACTTTATATCATCCATCGTGACTTATCTAAATTTTAAGCAAAATTTTTTATTGTTCAACAATAATTGTTCACACTGTTCCTTAGTACATAAAATTGCTTACATTCTTAACTTGTTAGCGTGACAATCACTTACAGTTAAAACACTACAACATGACGATTAACAGTGGCTATAAAATATTTAGACAAATCTAAATTTAAATAAAGGGAATTAAAGGCAAGTAGGTACTACCTACTGCCGTCCTAAACTCTCGATCAAATTTTTTTTTTATCTAACCAATCCCAAATTCCTCCTTCTCCAGTTTATCATATTATTGACGTGTTACGTAACTCTATTAATACACAGAGCTCTCACGTCAAAAGCAGTGCGATGTATATTATGTGTGACACATCGTTTGCGAGCGATAAACTAACAAGGGCGGCGTGCCGCGTCTCAGGCCTGACAATACAAGTTTGCGGTTGATGATAGTGAGTGGAACCACTTTGCAAAGAATTACAGGGTTTCCGTAAAAATAAATAGATTTAAATAAAAAGTACGTATACGGTTCTGTTTAAGATCGGTAAATTTAAGTAAAGGCAACATTTGTAATACATACATTTGTAATATTTTATGATAATTAATTACATAAGAATTCCGCTAAGGAAATTATACTTCTTGATGAGTTATTGTTGGTGCCATTGCTGATACATTTTTTGTATTATCAAAAAGGATCACGCTTTCAACATCCGCTGCTGAACGTATGCTTTCCTATTAAACCCTTTTACAAAATAAAAAAACAATGGAAAACATTTAAGATTTACCAGTTAAAAGCTATATCTGCAAGCGTTTCCGATCATAAATACACACGCAAGCCAATCATGAATTGTCGATAATTGCTTCTTTAGTAATATATTTTTTTTTCTATTATACCAACCATTCTTAAAGACTCATATTTTGCTGAGCATCCTACATATATGTATCTTATACCTAATGCCAGAGAGTTTTGAAAGTATCTAGTATTATAACCACGTTCGGTCACCCGCTGTAGCAACGTTCTTTTTGAACAAAAACTTTGTCCGTTTGGCGTTTTCCGTTAGCGCTAGTAATCCTGTCCAATACTCCCAACTCGAAGGAGATTTTCAGAGAGGCTCGCACAATTTGCGGACTCTCGAACATCTCCGTCGAGCGTCCCAACCCCTGCGGTCACCCTGGGCAGTGCCACCGCTGCCAGCTATATGGCCACGCAGTGGCTAACTGTTCAGCTCCCCCCAGGTGCGTAAAGTGCCTAGATCCTCACATCACTAAGGAGTGCACTCGCACTCCCGAATCCACTTCCCCCCCTGCCTGTGTGCTGTGCGGCCAGTCTGGCCACACAGCAAACTACAGGGGTTGCCCGCGCGCTCCGCACTCCACCGTCGAGAGGGTCGCGCCTAAACCGGCGCCGCCACTCACTCCCGCTAACTTCCCGCCGCTGCGCAACCGGGGTCCCCCGGAAGCAAAGCCCGTTCAGCCGACGCCTACTCCGGCTTTGTCTTGGAGGCAGCGTCCGGCTGTCCCGCCTGCACCTTCCCGACCCATCCCAGCTCCCGTAGCTTCCGTAGGGCCGCGTCCCGCTTTGTCATCTTCCGACCAACACCAGCGGTATCGCTCTCCTCGACATCACTAACTCCCTTGACTTAGACGTCATATCCCCCATCACTCCCACTCACTATCCCAGCAACCCGACCTATTCTCCTGACATCCTCGACTTTGCAATTATCAAGCGAATCAATCTTGATCTCAGGTCCATCGAACCGCTCGATGACCTAGGCTCCGACCATCGCCCCGTCTCCCTCGTGCTAGGTTCGCCTAACGTTAACGTCACATCTCCTAAGACCTTTACCAACTGGAAAGGCTTTAAAAATACGTTAGTTTCAGCCTTAGAGGCCCCTAACTCTCCGCTCGCGATTTCCCCCGACCAATTAGATAGCACGGACAAAATAGATTCATTAGTCAATACTCTAACTGATGCTATTAACTCAGCCATCAACGACAACGAAAAGGTTGCTAAGCAAGGCAAACCCTTAGCCGGGAAGCGCTCCCTTAGCCGTTAGCAATCTCATTAAAGCTAAGAACGCGGCTCTCCGGAGAGCCAAGAAATATCCCACGCCCGCATATAGAACAGCTGCGAATCAGCTGCAACGTAAAGTTAGGTCTTGCCTCGCGGAACTCCGAGACACTCAGTGTAACGATCTCATGGAGAATATCTCCCCGTCCCACAAAGCGTATTTTCGAATGGCCCGAGCCTTACGCGTAGACTCCGCCTCTCACGTTCCTCCTCTCACTCGTCCCGACGGCACTATTGTCTTCGAAGTCGAAGAGAAAGCCGAATGCTTCGCCGACAGCATAGCGGCACAATGTTCGCCCAGCACGCAACCCGCGGATCCCTCCCACATCCAGGCGGTGGAGGACGAAGTTCTCCGCAGAGAATCTCTCCCTATCACCGACGACCCCGTCACAGTCTCTAATGATGAAATCTTGCTTCTCATTAGAAAGCAAAAGTCCAAAAAGGCTCCGGATGCGGATGGAATTTCCAACCACGCACTTAAGCACCTGCCACAGCAGGTGCTTACCTTTTTAGCTATCATCTTCAATGCCTGCTTCGACCATAGCTACTTTCCAAAAGCCTGGAAAGAAGCGACAGTCATAGGCATTCCCAAGCCGGGTAAACCTCTGAACATCCCTGGCTAATCATAGACCCATCAGCCTCCTCAAGGCAATGTCTAAACTTCTCGAAAGAGTCATACTCTCTCGAATGCGGAACCATCTGTTTCCAACGGATGGCGACCCTCTCATTATTCCCCACCAGTTCGGCTTTCGCGCTAAGCACTCCTGCCCTCAGCAAGTCCATCGAATCGTCGAGTACATACTCGAAGGATTCTATCCGCATCGTAAAAAAACAATCGCGGTTCTCTTTGACGTAGCCAAGGCTTTCGACAAAGTCTGGCACAGCGGTCTCGTTTTTAAACTCTATAAAATAGGATTACCGGTTCGCCTAGTCAGATTAATCGCGTCGTTTCTTAAAGACCGTACGTTTCGATTCAAACATGAAGGCACGCTCTCCGCGCCTCGTCCCATAAAGGCTGGAGTCCCGCAAGGCTCAGTCCTCGCCCCTCTGCTATACACCGTGTACACTAACGACATCCCCATTCCGCGGAAAGGCGTCGAACTCGCCCTCTTTGCAGATGATACCGCCCTTTACACTAAAGGTCAATCGATCCCGTATAACATCACCAGACTCCTAAAGGCCGTAAACGCTCTCGGTGTTTGGTTTCAAAAATGGCGTATCGATGTCAACCCAGAAAAGAGTTCTGCCATTCAATTCGACCACAAACGTCGTAATCGCCGCAACGATCCCCACATTCGAATGTTAGGTATTCCCATCCCCTGGAAGCGCAGTATTAAATACTTAGGCGTCACCTTAGATCAGACGCTTTCTTTCAAGCCACACGTCGATAGAGTAACGAAACTCGCGCGTTTCTACTTAAGCCGCTTAATTAGTATGATAGGTAGAAAAAGTAAAATGTCTTTTAGAAATAAACGTACGCTTTATAAGGTCTGCGTTAGACCCGTCATGTCATATGCTTCGCCAGTCTTTGCCCACGCCAATCCCTCCGTCCTGTATAAGCTGCAGGTGGTTCAAAATCTCTTCTGCCGCAGGGCCACAAACGCACCTTGGTACGTGCGCAACGCGGACCTGCACAGAGATCTTGAACTACCTACAGTGCAACAGCACCTCAAAACACTCTCAGAATCGTTCTTCAAACGCGCCGAATCCCATCCCAATCATCTTGTTCGAGATTCAGTCTCATATACTGCTCCTGTGTTAGATTCGAAATTCAAAGTCGCTAGGCCGAGAAACGCGCACACTGGCAAACCAACGCAGTTAACTTTAGATCTCGAGGCCCTTCAGGCCGCAAATCCTAATTCTAACGTACATTCTAATTCTAACGTAAATCCGAATTAATGCAATTTTATTTTTCATTTTTAATGTTTTTTATTTTTACTTTTCATTTTTGAGCACCTTCAGTGCTATGTAAATCCCAGCGGGTGACCCCTTAAGGGCCCCGCTAGCGCGGCCTCTTTCTCCAATTGGCCGTCGCTCAGATGAAGGCTGAGTGGCAAAAATGCACGAGCCGACAGGGGGTTTTTTAGTGGGTATGGTTCTGGTAGGCGTCGGGACGAGTCCCACATAACTTCGATCGCGCGCGCGGAGTATGCGTCAGAGCATTTTTTATATCCTCCTGCCCTTCCCGTGGAGGGGAACCAAAAAAAAAAAATATTACGAATGTTCTACAGATACACGCACACCGTTACATCACGAGAGGAACGTGTGAAACAGGAATTTGGTAAGATGTCTGAGCATTTCTTAACCATATTAGCGAATTCTAACTGAAACTTTGGAATTCAATCTACGGATACGTTTACAAAATAACAATTATTCAAGATTCGTCTGGGAAATAGTCTGTAATAATAACTAAAGACAGCGTCGCCTGTTTAAAATTCTTAAGCATTTCGTCATCGTCAACACTACAATTTGAAGTTATTTTAGGCAATTTTGTAAATTAAAAAACAGAATTTATTAAAAATGTATACAGTTTTATCGGAACAAGCTGATGAATGTATACAAGTAGTTAAGCAGATATGCGCTAGTTCTGTGATCATTGAAGATTTTTAAATGTTTATTTTCTTTCAGCAAGAAAGCGCGATTTACTAGTTGAAGCCGTTGTCTGTAGATCTTTGCCGGCAACATATATTCTATATGCCCATACTTTTTACACGTAAAATATTAGCTTCTAGATTTTCAGCACAACACATTTGTCACACAACGGTTGTAAAACAACGGTGGAACTGCGCAGTCGTATCTATAAAACTTTCACGTAACTGCGCAAAAATGCATGTTAACTTAATATAAATAAAAGGTAAAAGAAGTATCTTTATCTAACCTGACCAACACTGAATCGATTTTAAATCGATCACTTATTCGATCACCAAGCGAGTAAACGCAGCATTTAAGTGTACATAATCTCATGATTGCATCTCCCTGGCGAATCGAATGGCGCCGGTTTCGATTAACTCTCGAGTTATTTTGGTAACTTTCGGAACTCCAGCGCATTGACCTATTCAAAATTAGATCGTATTTCGCGAACATATTACCTATTACTGAATGCAGTCGTGACCGAGATGTTGTAAATGTGGGGCCATATCTTATTATCCCTGGGGGAAAGTTGAGTGTTCGGAATTTTGTGCTTTAGTTAACAATGGAATAATTGGTTACTGGAAATTTGTTGTGAAATGGAATATTTAATGTATATTCAAGCTAATCAAATCAAAATTCTCTTGTTTCCCGCGGAATCAAGATTTACACGGGAGAAGTCGTATGAGGACTTTAAGGTCTAGGAAATTATCAAATCAAATATTTTATCTTAAGAAGACTCTGAAATCACTAGTATCTCATTCATTATTCAACCCTGTGAAATAAATGTCTATGTAAACAGATAACAATTATTCAGATAACAGTGTTCCGCAGCTGTCTTTTATTTTAATTTCAACATATAACACTTAAATAAAACTAGATGCCATTTCCTATAAATTAAAACAATCGTTACTAAATTTTAAAACGTGCAATAACCTTAAGTGCAGACCACTAGTGTCCAGCTGGAACCGCGCAGTTTCGTGAAGCTCATAAAACTCTAGGGCCGTCGTAAAATAATCATCAAAAGGAAAATACCCTCCGTCTGACTGAGGTTTAAGTAAAACTCTATTTTTAGCCACGCTCCAATGTGAAATGAAAAGAATTGCGCTTCGCCGTACCACAAGCCCGTTAAGAAATTGCAACGAAAATACTATTAACCAGGCGACTGGAGTGCTTCAAGTAATAAATGCCACAAAATTATGTGCTTCTCCCATTTCCAAGCCGCTCGACAACTAAACCTATTTTCCGTATAACTCCTATTACTCCGGCTCCGTTTCAAAACTTCATCACGCATATATTTTATTTGTAATCACCGCGTACATACACTTTCCTAATATTTACAAGTTCCAAAAATATACCAAAGTATTCGAATTAATGCTTTTAAAGTAAGATCAAAACGTTTTCAAAATTATTTGCTAGAGTTCTTTGTGCGTTTTAAGGTAAATTTTCCTGTAAATAATTCCGTCATATTCTGTGCACCCAAATGAATAATGACATTTTTACCGCGACCTACATACAGATTAACCTCAAAGGGACAAAATATGGAATATAATTTCTAATACTTTACATAATGTTACACTTGACTGGGTTTCGAAGCGGAGTTTTTCTTATGGAGTGAATTTACTTAAAAACTTTGGTTATGATCTTGCGTTATTTCTCACGGTAAAGTAACTTTTTCTTTAGATACTGCAAAAAGAGATGTGCGCAGGCGCAAACTCAGCAATCTGTTTTAAGTTTTTAATTTCAGGAACAAGGAACAAGGGATTCTCTTTTTCAGAGCGTTAAATCAAGAATGTTGAAGTTATTTCTTAAAAATTCTTGACTACTTTTGAATAGCGAAGTTACGGATGAGCTACTAAACTGTTTAAAATCTACTCAACAGGAAATGGACGTATTATAAAAACATAGTTATTATTTGATGGCCGAGTGTATTATAAACACTCAATTTAAATGTAACAAAATTATTATAATATAATAATAATAATTCCTAAGACAAACACACCAACTGTATGGCCCTAAAGTAAGCAGAGCTCTTGCTATGACCACACAACGAACTGGGGGGGGGGAGGAACCCAGAATAAACAAACAAATATAAATATCAACAACCATGACCCGAGAACAAACATTTGTGTTTGCTCGAACCTGGAACCTCCGACGTATGAGGCACTAACCACAACGCTACTTGGTCGTGAAAATTGCTGCAACACAACACCCCTGAACCGTAGCTGCCAAGTTGCAACTTAATTCTACTGATCCACTGTAATGTTTGTGCTGAGTTTGAACTAAACTAAGCACGAACTCCAACACTCCTCGAACTGTTCCAAAAATGTTACAAGTTAAATGTCTATGAAGTCAGTAAGTTTCATGTGTGTATTGTGTGAATGAGGGCCGAGTGGCGTACTGGGTAGTAGCCCTACCTGGAGGCCGGAGGATCGAGTCTTTGTGTGATGAACACAAATGTTTGTTCTCGGGTCATGATTTTTTGTATTTATGTATGTTTTTTATGCTGGGTCGCCTCCCTCCGTTCGATATATCGTCTTAACAGCTCTGCTTCCTTTGGCGCAATACAATTGGTGTCAGTATGTTTAGGGACTTAAAAATTATATTTATTTATTTACTTGTTTATGTACGTGCACACAAAAATACAAAATTAAGAAGAATAAGAAATAAATGATCATGTATATGACATACCTCCCCCTTAATAAATAAATTTATAAACGGAAGGTAAATCCGTCTTGCGAAGAGAGGCGAAGCTTTATTAATACAAGCTGCAGTTACATAGCTCTATTATAGTTTTTGTTAATTAATATTATTTTACTATTATCAATATGAAACCAAAAATTAGTCGATTTTCAACAACAAATACCGATTTTTTTTTGAAAGTAAGTAGTAGGAAGTAAGTTTTGTCCCTGTTAAAAACTGATATGAGAATAAAATGTCAGAAAAACCTGCTAATGCGTCTATCTCAAACCAGACAACGAGTCACTACCGCTCACTCCCGCTCATCAATCTTCACTTTTTGCTAACAGATCAAGTTTATCGAACGCCTACCTCGTTCGCGAAACCATTCTATCAATGCCACCAGTCGCTGCCAACACGTGACACCCGTAGTTTGTAAGTCGTCCACGCCCAAATGGCGCTTTTTTTTTAGTTTTTCATTGAAACTTGTTAAGGAAAAAAGGTGGCAGCAAAAAACTTCAGTAGTTAACTATGGCTTTCACCGATTTAATGTACTAGTGTAACTGCCGTGACTTCTCTTATTTAATTCATGCCTGAGTGAAGCAAGTTTGAGCCATTCTAGGCTTTAACAGAACAAAGCTTGTTTGGATAAATAAATAATATCTGATAAGAGGAAAAAGCGACAGCTGACGTCAATATTTTGCAATTTCATGTTTAGGGGTCGTGTAAATGGCGAACCAATGAACAATAACACTTTTTCAATATGGTCCTCACAGAAAAGGTAGGTGCATACATTGTCGATAAGTTTAACCATACAAATAAACATAAATTCATTATCTTTAAAAAACATAAATACTCTAAATATGTCACCAGAATGAGTTGTTAGTGGGGAGATTAAAGAAAATCATGTTACGCAAAATCCAGTGCTATCCAACAGAATTTTCTTAATTAAATTTCTAACTCTTCCTAAACTTTAATGGTAAAACAACGAAATTTGGTCACAAAAATTATATACCTACTTTCTTGTTATGAAAATCTAGTTCATTGAATAGAAGCAATTTTTTTTTACCACAACGCAACAGTCAGCACAAAGGCTTTTTGTTATAGGAATTGCAAACGTAATTGAACGAACCCTGTTTAGTACAATTGAACATTTCATTAAAAAATATTGCGCGGTATGAGCAGAGTTTTTAGATGAATATCCTAGACTGAGAAGGTAGTTGAGAGCAATTGAAACTTTGTCTGACGGTTTCAGCGTCTGTTGAATGGGATCACGCACACAGACGAACTTACAACACTCGGCCATGTCTGAACTTCGACAAGTTAGCAAATAATTGCTATCAATTATTCAGTGTTATGTTTAATTTATCTTTTGTTGATGTCACCGTGAACTTTGTCCGGTTGGAGTAAGTTTAGAAATAGTTATGGTATAATATTTATTTTTGACAATGGATTTTAGGACTAAAATATGATACCTACTGTCTAAATTCTTTGTTTATTTTTCTTTTTAAATTGGATAATTGCCAATAGTGACAGTCCATTGTTTTTTTTTTTAATTTTGTTTATATTTATGATTTCAGATTAAGACATTTTAACGACTATTTTCAAATACCTATTAATCTTATTAGTCATATAGGCAAAAATGTGTTTTTAGGAGTTAATTTGATGCAATAACTTTTTACTTGCAAAACTACAGCAAAAATATAGTAATAAATTTAAGACTTCCTTAATAAAAAACGGAAAAAAATAACTAGCAATGCAAAATATTATACTAAGGCGAAGGAAAAAGGAAATCTCTGTGGAAAATATTTTTGCGCTTGCCAAGGTTTTAAGTTAAGCCTTTTCATGCGTGTATTTTTCAAAGAACGTATTCAGTTTTAGCACAAAATCTTTGGAATATAAAAACGTGTCTTAACAGAATTTGCAGCTGGTACAAATTTTTGTATTTCGAAACTGCATTCATTAAAAAACGTGCATTAAAGCAATATAAAGCTCTAACACATTCTAATTTTTAAATTGAGCTGCTGAAGATTTTGTAAAGAGGTTTTACATAACAAATCCAGGAACATTCATCTAGAATGAGCCTTTTTCGGCGGAGCAGAAGTGAATTAAATTTGTAACTCAAGGAAGCGGCATTTGCTCCACATTTATGAAATAGCTTACACTTTCTTTAAATTCTGGCATGATGCTTGGAGAATCTTTAATCTTGAGAGTCAAAATGAATACACGAGAACTACAAACATATTACTCTCTTTTACTTAAACCAGCATACGGTTAATGGCGATCGAGGATAAACTCGTTTTGTTTATTAAGTGTTCATTAACATTTTGTATATTACACGATTATGTTTTATTTATTACCTTTATACAACCATTGAGTTTTTAGTTTCAGATATAACATTATAAAGCTTGTTTGAACTGGAATTCGATTAGTACTGTAAATGCTTTTAAAGTGTACTTAAATGTTCTAACGTAAGTTTAAGATCTTGATTTTTTTTTGATATATCGATAGAATATAAGACATAATCCGATTACAGAACGTTCGAACTGCGAGGAATATTGGTTCTATAGTATAAAGATAAAGGTATAAAGGATTTAGTGGTGTTCCTACATTCGATTGAAAACTGTTTCTTTCATCGATCGTTTTTTATGCAGAGGCGAGTAAGCCGGAGGTGGTGAGGATCCAATTACTGGGCGAACTCACGACCCGCGAGATAAGTCTCTGTTTGATAGATTGTCAAGATTCTTCAGAGTTTGAAATATACAGATCTTACTACTAGACCTATTATAATATTGACTCGGTTCTGATGGCTTGAAGCTACCAACACAGTATGCAGCGATATATTAGTTCCGTAATTCTCAAATCATACTCTAATTGTTGGTAAATTGTTTTCGGTCTCGCGTTCAAAACAGAATTCTATTCCGAATTCAAAATTCTTATTCTAATTAAAACCTTAGGATATTTTACATCCAATTAAAATCGAATATCAATCAACAGAGTGGAGTAAAAAGGATTTTATTGATTTTTGGTACATGTTGTCATATAAACGATGTGATGTACTCGTCCAATTAACAGCCGGATGCACAATTGTCGCATCCATTGTGCTCAAAACTTTATGGTACCTATATATTAACGTATTAAGCATTACGACAATATTTTATTCTTCACAGTTAATTTAAAAATAAGTAAGTTAGAATAAAACAATCAGTACAAGTTCAAACAAGAAACAAAGTATAATAAAAAAGAACACTTATACTTAATGTTTAAATACACGCCCCCTGCAGCTTATCTGGAACCCTACGTAGATTATCTCCCGAGCCTCCTTTAAGTAGAATGGAATAATATTATTGTTTACAGAATGGATTTTCTTGAGTCACAATTCCAATGACACTTTTAGAAACTTTGTTGGTAATGGAAATAAAGTTTACGAAGTAGGACATAAAAGATCCGAAGTGAATTAAAACTGTTGGTACAAAATAGTACTTGGCTTTATTTTAGCGGCGATAAAGTTGGATTTAAACGTATTGCTCAAACAAAAGGTCAAACTTCAAAGTAGGTTAGATGCTCTCTGTTTAGCGACCAGTTGCATTCATGGGAATTGAAATAATTTTTTTAAGAAAGTGCCGAAAACACTTAATAAATTCATTATAACAGTGGATCTAAGAAACAGCATTTGTCTATACTGATTACTGAGTGATAATCGGAAATAATAAGCACCCAACGGGCGATACCGATCAAACTAGCATATAGGAATAATTTGCCACTACGAAAGCTCGAAAACCTATGAAATCAATGTTTATCAATCAATACGCCACATTGCTAGAGGAGCTCTGCACATCGCCGTTTGTGTTTGCTCTAAAACGTAGGTATATAGCACATCGTCCCATTCCGGCTGCGGAGGATTTTCAGGAAAAGCTGAACTTGATGGCATATTCCAGTTTCTTGTTGCTTAGCCAAGAAGAAGACCGAAAAAAAAGTCAAAATTGAAACAAAAAAGCACGTAGAGACACACTGGTAAGCCTGGACTCAAAAATTGTCAACAAATAAATAATTAATATGTTTGAATATTAGCATTTTAGGAGTAAGTTTAAAACGCTTCTGACACATGATTAATTAACCTTTGACCTTATTATTAAGCCCCTAGATTGACTGCTCATACATTTTACAATAAATAAGTTAATTCCTAATTACATCTCGCATAAACAAAGGGAACATTAAACTTTCTAAGACGGTAAAAACAATATTACTTACTTAAATATTGTATCCAAAGCCTTCTCATTATTAATTAACGGTGCGGCGCGAAGATAATATTTAATTAATGTTTATTACATATTGTTCCTAACAGTATATTTAGCGAGATAGTGATAAAATTAATAAATACCTTTTATGATTTTCAGCTTAATTTTATTTGTTTATCATGAAAATTATTATTTCATAAAATTTACGTTGAGGAACTTCATAGATTTTTCATCTATTTTTAAAATAATTACCTGTTTAGGTTATATTTGTACGTTCTCTGTTCGAAAAGTATAACAATGCAATATTTTTTTGAAATTTGTTTTTGTAAGGTTTCTGTTCAAGAATAACAATACAATATATTTTTTGTTGCTAAGTTACATTTGCAAGTTTTCTGTTCTAAATGTATAACAATGCAATATTTTTGTTGGAAATTTATTTTTGTAAGGTTTCAGTTGTAAAAGTTTAACAGTACAATGATTTTAGTTGCCAATTTGAAGCGGTTTGAAAGCAAAAAGTAAAATTAATAATTAGGAAATAAACGCCACGATTTCCCGATTGAACCATGGTGCCCCCTTTTCACGTTGTACTAACAACTATGACTACGAAACACTACTTTCAACAGGGACATTGTAGATGTTTCATAATGTAAAAGTATTTAAAGCCTAAGATTATTTTAGTTTTTTTGCCACGAGGTATAGTTTAACAATTTTATAAAAAGAAAAATAAAATCAGTGGATTGTAGAGGGCAACTAAAACTGTTAATATATTTTCAAACTAAAAAAAGGGCGAAAAGGAGTTTTTTTTAAGCCGCTTAAACAGCACCCTCACGGGAGGGAGGTGGAAGATGCGTCATGCATACCGCCGCAGGCAACCGACTTCTGCGACGGTGATGTGGGACTCACCAAAGTGGCACCTACCCACTAAAAACCACCTTGCTGGCTGTAGCATGGGAATGCTGTCAGCCTTCATCGGAGCGACACCCAGGTAGGGAGGTGGGTGTGCAACCACTAGAGGGTCACCCGCAGAGAATACTAATCACTTAAGGTGCAAATGACATTTTTATATGATGATTATTCGCCCTGGGCAGACTTAAGCTGGTCCAGATTAGCCGAGAGCTGATCGGGGGGATCCGAGAGTGCACTTTAAGGTCTACGGACTTTGTACCTCGACGGCATGGACGGGGCAGTATAATCTACTGACTCGCGTATAAGGGGGTTAGGACGCTCTTCGGATCGCTTAAAAAAACCGGAGGAGAGCGTCCTAACGTGTTGTTGAACTGTAGGCTATTCGAGATCCCTGTGCAGGTCTGCGTTTCGCACGTACCACGTCCGTGGCTCTACGGCAGAAGAGATTCTGGACTACCTGCAGCTTATACAAATCGGAGGGTTTGGCATATGCAAAGATTGGGGCGGCATACGTCATGACTGGTCTGACGCAAACCTTAAAAAGCGTTCGCTTGTTCCTAAGAGACATTTAACTGTGCCTGCCTAACATACTGTTTAGGCGGCCCATGTACATACGGGCGAGTTTGGTAACTCTTAGTATGTGAGGTCGGAATGAAAGCGTTCTATCGAGTGTTACGCCTAGGTACTTGGTGGTTTGAGGCCACGGGATGGGCGTACCTAGCATTCGGATAAGGGGGTCGCAGGGGCGACGGCGTTTATGGTCGAAGCGCATCGCAGAGCTTTTTTCTGGATTCACATCGATTCGCCATTTTTTGAACCAAGCTCCGAGGTTGTTTACGGCCTTTTGGAGTTTGGTGATGAGGGAGTCGACGTACAAGCCCTTGACGTACAGGGTGGTATCATCGGCAAATAAGGAGAGTTGAACACCTTTTGATGGGATAGGTATATCATTGGTATATGTGGTATATAAGAGAGGGGCGAGTACCGAGCCCTGAGGGACGCCCGCCTTGAGGGGGCGGGGGGTGGAGAGCGTACTTTCGTGTCTAAAACGAAAGGTGCGATCTTTAAGGTAGGAGCCGACTAGTTTGACTAGTCGGTCTGGCAAGCCTGTGTTGTACAGCTTGTAAATGAAGCCCGCGTGCCAGACTTTGTCGAATGCCTTGGCTACGTCAAAGAAGACAGCGACTGTTTTAACTCGTCTAGGGTAGAAGCCGTCGAGTATGTCCTCGACAATGCGATGGACTTGCTGAGGGCAAGAGTGTTTAGCGCGAAAGCCGAATTGATGTGGAATAATGACGGAATCGCCATCTGTTGGAAACAGATGGTTCCGCATTAGAGAAAGTATGACTCTCTCGAGAAGTTTAGACATGGCCTTGAGGAGGCTGATGGGTCTGTGATTAGCCGGGATACTCAAAGGTTTATCCGGCTTGGGAATGCCTATGACTGTAGCTTCTTTCCAAGCTTTTGGAAAGTAGCTAAGGTCGAAGCAGGCATTGAAGATGATCGCAAGCAAGGTAAGCACCTGCCGAGGCAGCTGCTTAAGTGCGTGGTTGGAAATTCCATCCGCACCCGGGGCCTTCTTGGATTTCTATCTTCTGATGAGAAAAAGAATCTCATCGTTAGACACTGAAATGGGGTCGGCGGTGACTGGACGGGAGTCTTTGCGAAGGACTTCGTCTTCCACCGCCTGGATGTGCGTAGGGTCTGTGGGTTGGGTACTCGGGGAGCATTGTGAAGCAATGCTGTCGGCGAAGCATTCAGCTTTCTCGTCGTCCTCGAAGGCGATAGTGCCATCGGTGCGAGACATCGGAGGGGTGTAAGTTCGGGCGTCTAGTCGGAGGGCTTTCGCCATCCTATAGTACGCCACGTGGGACGGAGAGATATTAATCATGAGATCGTTCCTTTGAACGTCTCTGTATTCAGCGATGGTGGATTTGACCTTACGTTGTAGCCGATTAGCGGCTAGCCTGTAGGCACCCGCTAGTGGGGTAACGCCTGGCTCTGCGGAGAGTGGCGTTTTTAGCTTTGATTAGGTTGCTAAGGTCCAAGGGAAGCTTGGGCCTGCCATGCTCAGCAACCTTTTCATTCTCACTGATGGCCGAGTTAATGGCGGCAGTGAGTGAATCGACTTTTGAGTCGATTTTATCCATGCTATCGAGATAGTCGAATGAAATTGCGAGGGGGCAGTCTGGGGCTTCCAAGGCCGAAGACAGGGTGTACTTGAAACCTTCCCAGTTGGTATAGGTTTTCGGAGCAGGAGGGTCGTTTTGGGGTCCTAGTATTAAAGACACCGGGCGGTGGTCTAAGCCTAAGTCGTCTAGAGGCTGTATCGTCTTAAGGTCGAGGTTGATTCCTTTGACTATGGCAAAGTCAAGGATGTCCGGGGAATCAATCGGATTATCCAGGTAATGAGTGGATGTGACGAGAGATAAGACGTCAAGATCGAGTGACTTCGTGATGTCTAGTAGTTTAACACCTGTGGCGTTGGTTGACAAGCACGTCCAGTCGGTACGTTTGCAATTGAAATCGCCGAACATAATGACGGATTGCCCTAGTTCGAGTAAGGCCTCGAAGTCACTACGAAGGGGCGGTGTTTTACAAGGTATGTAAACCGAGGCTATGATTATATGTCATAGACAGCCTACACAGTGGCCTCCATGTTGGTGAGTGAATACTCCTCTTGTAGTATATGGCAGTGATGCCTCGTTGGATGAGTACGGGCCTGTCATCACGCACAAGAGAGTGTTTGAGAATAGAGAGACCCCTGGTGTGATGGGGTTTTAAAAATGTCTCTTGAACAAGGATTAACTCCGGCTCGATGTTCTTAATGAACAGTTAGAGCTCGGGAAGTTGATTGATTTGACCTCGGGTGTTAAACAAGATCAGGGATAAGCCCCTGGGTTTTATCCGAACAGTCGTGGCGCTAAGTGGAGAACTCATTATAGATGTACTTATAATGAGTTTATGAGGGACTGGTACTCAATTAGTACCATAAGGCGTTCCCTGGAGTCACGGGCCGCGCGTATTTTGCTCGCGCACTGCGCTACTTGAGACATATCGACACCTTTGATGGTTTCGAATATTAATTTGAGATCCTCAGCCATTGAAGGCTGAGGAGAGGTTTGTGGTCCTGCTGATGGAGCAGGGCGGGTAGGTGCAGCCGGGCGCTGCCTCCAGGCGAGCACTGGAGTGGGCGTGGGCTGGACGGGCTCTGCTACCGGGGGAACCCGGTGGCGCAGCGGCGGGAAATTGATAGTATTAATAAGGGGCGAGGCCTGTCTGGGTGCCGCCCTCCTGTTAATATTTCGAATGGTTCGGGGTGCGCGGGGGCAGACCCTGTAGTTCGCGGTGTGGCCGGACTGGCCACACAGCACACAAGCGGGAGGAGAGGTCCACGCAGGAGTGCGACTGCACTCCTTTGTGGTGTGTGGCTCCAGGCACTTAACGCACCTGGAGCTCGCGGTACAATTGATCGCCGCATGCCCGTAAAGTTGGCAGCGGTGGCACTGCCCGGGGTAGCCACGGCGATATGGCATCTCAACAGAGATTCCGGAGAGGCCGCAGATAGTGCGGGCCTCACGGAAGAACTCACGTGACTTTGGCGAGTTGGTCAAAATGACCAAGGCCAAGCGGAAACGACGGCCGTTTTTGCTGTGCAACTTGTGCACAGCCTCGGCGGGAAATCCTTGAGATTTAATGTCATCGAGGATAGCCTCGTTCGAAAATTCGAACGGCTACCCGTAAGACGGCTTTGATCTTACGCTCTTCAGGGAGAGCGTGAGTATGATAGGCGAATTGCCTAAGGGTGAGGAGACGCGTCAGCGCTCTGAAATCGTCTACTGTGGGGACTGTGATTTTCACGGGCAGACATATTGGAGGCCTGTAGGTAGATAATGAATTATTTGCTCAACACAAAGACGGGAGACTTGAGGCCAGTTTGCCTTTTCCCGTAGGAACACGGGGGGAGGGGTCTTCGCTTTCGCGAGGAACGGGGAGCAGCGCGAGGCTGGCTTGGTGGTGGCTGCGGTTAGGCCGACGGGGGCCGTCGAATCATAATTTATCGATGGATTAAAAAAATTAATTGAAAGATCTGAAAAGTGTATTAGGGTTAAGGGACAAAATATATATATTTTTTAATTGTTTTATTTTACCCCCTCATTCCGCGAACTTTTTGACCTTCGCTCGTATGTCACATCCTCAAAATAATTTTTTTCTAATGAAAAAACAAATGAAATCAATAGAGACAAAGACAGAGATATTTCGTGAATAGAAAGTAAGGTTATCTTCCTAGTTACCTACACAAAACTAATCAAAATATTCCTTTTATCAAAGTAAGTAGGTACTTCAGTATTTAATAATATAATAATAATAATAATAAATCCCCAGACAAACACACCAACTGTATGGCCCCAATGAAAGCAGAGCTTGTGTTAGGGATAACCATATAGCGAACTGGGGGGAACCAAGAATAAACATACATATATAAATACAAACAACCATGAACCGAGAACAAACGTCTGTGTTCATCACACAAATGAATGCCCTGGCCAGGACTCGAACCTGGGACCTTCGGCGTATAAGGCAGGTTTACTTACCACTACACCACTCGGTCGTCAGTTTAATCGAACTCTTTTGATTTGTATGCACTTTAATAGCGGATATTCGGCTCTTGTTAAAATTTAGGTTTCAATTATTTTTTTTATACCATTTATAGGCATGTGTACATTCTTTTGACATAAGTCCCACGTTGGCAATAATGTTAACTTATCCAAATAAAAAGAGATATGCTCTGTAATATATTAAGGTCTATTTCAAATTGATTTTTTCGTAAATGTATGTGAACAGCGCGCACCTCTGAGGGTAATTTCGCACAACTCGACCTTTATTCATCATATTTTTATGAGGTTTCCCGGATATTATTTAGAAATCGTTATCTTTTATTTGAGCGGAACGGTATGTATGTACAAAAATAATATATATATATATATATATATCAGAGCAAGGTACTTGCGGAGTATTTGAAAGTCATGCAAAAAGAATTTTACAGTTAGATTCTCAA
Organism: Marasmarcha lunaedactyla; assembly: GCA_923062675.1. NCBI lineage: Eukaryota > Metazoa > Arthropoda > Insecta > Lepidoptera > Pterophoridae > Marasmarcha > Marasmarcha lunaedactyla. The sequence continues at coordinate 6,056,688 of OV281349.1, forward strand.
ATCAACAATAAAACATGGCAGAAACAGGTTCGAACACATTCAAAATGACGTGAAGTGGGTAAAAGTCTGGCTAAATTACCTCGCTGGGTCGCAATTGGTGAATTGGTGCGATACGCTCCTACCTTAGGATCATGGCCACAGATTACCAAACAAGTTACTAAGTAACAGATAAAATGCCACACCGCCCTTTTTGACTACCTACTGTCACCGTGCTCAGAACTGCATGCAAAAATGAACTTAAACGTGGTTGCGATACGGCTGTAGGCAATGTACTTTCCTTAGGGCCGCCATTGGGTATCTAATGCGCGTGAGTACATCGAGTGACAAAGGCCTGTTGTGGGTTTCACACAAAAATCGTTTTTCTTACTTCTTAATTATAAGTTTGATGTAGTCTTAATACATTATAACAAAGTACTGTGTGATGTTGCTGATATTGGTGATATACTGGTCACGTTGATAAAGTATTGATAATATTAGTTAAATACTCTTTTAAATCGTATTAAAATTGATTTCATACAAAGTATTTGAAGGCTAAAATCAAATACACGCAAATAAAAATGTAAGTATTGTTTTAACTGAATCTTACAATTTTATGCGAATCAGAAAACAAAGTTTCGCGCAGTTTTAAGAATATATACCAAATATTAGTTCTTTACCTATGAAATTGCCGTTTTTCACGAAATAAATGAAGCGTAATTTTTTTATATATTTTTTATTTCTATTAATCAAAATAATCACCCATGCAATCAATGCATCTTTGCCAACGCATTGGTAGCTTATTGATGCCTTTCTTGAAGAAATCAGCTGGACGGGAGGCAACAAATTCTTCAAAGGCATTTTGTACTGCCTCTCGGGTATTGAATTTTTTTCCCGCCAAGAAGTTATCCAAATTCTGGAAAAAGTAGAAGTCTGTAGGCGCAAGGTCTGGTGAGTACGGCGGATGACGGAGAACTTCCAACCCCAACTCTTGTAGCTTGGAGACCGTCTGCTGTGCAGTATGAGGTCGCGCGTTGTCGTGCAGGAGCAGTGGAGCCGAACGATTGACCAAAGCTGGTTGGAGACGTGCGAGCTTCTCCATCATTGTGTTCAGTTCTTCACAGTACATATCTGCAGTAATGCTTGTCCCGTTTGGCAAGAAGCTGTGATGAATTACACCCGCGTTAGACCACCAAACAGTGACCATCACTTTTCTAGGGGTAAGTTTTCGTTTAGGGCATTGTTTGGGTGCTGAACCAGGGTCCAACCAACTTGTTTTGATGCTAACGTCGAGAGCTGCTGCTAATTCAGCCGTGGATTGAGTTTCATCAGCTTCCACAATTGCCTTTAATTCGTCATTGTCGACCAAAGTTTTCGGACGACCACGGGGTTCATTTTTCAGGTCGAAATTTCCAGAACCAATAACGGGTGGTGCGTTCGTTTGTAGTGTTCGCTCCATAAACGTCGTTGATGTTGCGTGCCGCTTGTGCCGCTTTGCTGCCACGACGGTACTCATACTCCATAATTACTCGAATTTTTAACTTATCCATGATGAAGAAAAATGTTCGAATGCGTTGAAAACAAAACACTAACTATTAAACAAATGACGATTTTAGAAAAAGAATTCCATGTTTGTCAAATAAAATTAATTTGAAATTAGAATTATCAGTCAAAAAAAAAATATTTTCATTTAAAATGGCCAGTACGGCAAAACGGCAGTTTCATAGGTAAAGGTAATATATATTTTCTTAAATTTTCACGATTCATACTTTAAATAAAACACTTTTTACCGGATATTATCGCGTATATTTTAGTTAATTTTAAAATTATTTCGACGTTTCGGCATCTTTGCAGTTGCCGTGGTCACGATAGACTCTAGATAGATAGAGTCTATCGTGACCACGGCAACTGCAAAGATGCCGAAACGTCGAAATAATTTTAAAATTAACTAAAATATACGCGATAATATCCGGTAAAAAGTGTTTTATTTAAAGGTAATATATTCGTATAGTGATATCTATTGATTCCAAATGATGCGCCAAAATTATCGACATTGTAAATATTATTACATTTCTGAGATGTTGACGGAAAAGTCGGAAAATCAAAAGCCATAAATTATACGGTGATAACTGGTTACTTAATTAGATTTAGCTACTAATATTTATATGTCGTTGTTTTCCCTCGGTTTGACTCTCGTTACTTTAAACTCATGAATAATGATCATATGTACAGTCAGGGAACTGGGTTAGGCTCAGGGTAATATGAGAATCGCTTGTATGTTGTTCGCTCTTTTGCGTGCGTTCCGTATCCTAAGGGACGACGGCACAGCAGGGGATCCGGATCCGACTCTGAACCTCCGCTGAGTGCCCGTGTGGACTACCTCTACTCCTATACATATACATAAAGCATATTGTAATGAAATATACCAATTAATACAATATTAACATACGGTTTTGTAAATATAAAAAGATTTAAATTCACAACTAACTTTATTAACTAGGGTTTCTAGTTTATGTCAAAAACAAGTAAACATATAAAATTATCTGCGCATTGTTTGTTAATATTTGAACAAATTTTAACAGTGACGTGTTATACACAGGACTTTCTGTATTTTATTTTTAACCAATACCAGAAAGCATAACATTAACTTAGCCTGGGTAACTCTGGTGGAACGTCGAACCCCGCACTGCTGCCGTCTGTTGACTGTTTGTAAAGTTATAAGTTCAACAAAGATGTTTAACTTTTGTAAGTTCAAACCAAGTTTGTGTATTTAATTTTGTGCTCGCAGGAAGCGCATTCATAATCCAGAACAATTTATTTATAGTACCAGATAGTTATTACATATTTGTTAATTACCCAATGTATTGCCAATAGTTGAACGATATTTGCCTGATATTTGCCAATAATGAACCTTGTAACTAATTTGTATACTTAATTGGAGTTAATCACACAACGTTTAGTTTTAACGTGGCCGCAATTAACGGCCACAACAGATTCAGGCGGAAACTGTTCAGAGATTTCATTATGACAAGTTTGTCTGATACAAATATTTCATTTAATATAATAAAATATTTAAACTTACACAAATGAAAAGGGAACGAAAAATTGCTTCATGATTACTGGCAACTTAATGTTACTCAAAACTCTGTGGCAAAAAATACCAGATTGCGATTGATTAGCCTTGTAAAGGACAAGTTCCAGTCTAATGATGGAAATTAAATAATTTTAGAATAACATGCAAAATATCTGTCCCAAAAATGTCAAAGTTACGAGATAATAATAAATTCAAATTATACGTAATTACTATGTATCTTGTACCGGGCGGCCCTTTTTTGCCGTTCGGAAAAAGGGCTGTGTTCAACTATGGGCTCCGGCAAATTTTCAAAAGCCACGGGTCAGCTGCAAATGAGTTAATTTTAATGTTAAAATCGGGAAGTACTTGCCTATCTAACTAAAGACAACACAAAATCAAAATGCAACCATAATCTTTACACTGATTCAGTAAGTAATAGAACAATCATAATTATGTGATCGAACACAACACGTTGTAAAATACAAATATAGTCATTTAAACCTGTGAAGCACTGAAGGCGCGTAATCGCTCAGCTTATATCGCAACAGGGGGTGAATTTCTTATGTCGCTCGATATTTTTAATTTTGCGATAGCTCCTAAGGTATGATTTTAAGTGTGTTAGTGTGTGTGTGTGGGTTATGGGGGTTAAAGGGCAATATTATGAGCATGAAATGCTTGTATTTATTGGACGAAGTAGTACAAGATTGCTCTTTAATGAAAGGTATCTTAGAATAAAGGTGTAAGTACAAAAGAATACATATTTATTACTGTGCATTAATCTTAAGCACTACATTTTTTGGCTACAATTCCTATTATAGAAAGCACCACTGCGCTCTAACTAGACTACAGCAGTAGTCTGTACTAATGTACATTATATAAGTGAATCAGCTGTATAATTACACCCCTATGTAATCTTACTCCGTAATTTCAAAAGCATCACAAATAGGGAGTGATTTCGAAAGAAGCGACCAGTAGTGGCAGAATTGAGCTGTGGCTTAAGAGTTCCCTCGGCACAAATGAAGAGGCTTTTTTAATCCCGCTCGTTATAGTCTTCATTTGACCGGCTGCTTGTACCCTCCTTAGGTACAGTTTTCGGATATACGCAATAAAATTGTGTTGTTTGACTGTGAATTTTAAGTAAGTAATTAATTTATAAGATAGAGTATAATTAATTACTTTCAAATCATATTTATTTTTTTAGAGCTTTCGCAATCGCTCCATACTTGCCACGCGTCGGCGACGTATGAGTCACAGTAGTGGACAAGCACAATTTTTTGCAAAACAATATTAAAAACAAATAATTTTGGATCTTTGAAAAATAAATAACCTGAAAATTTTTAATAATTCAATAATCTATCCATTAAATTGAATTCCTAAATGAAAGCGCGGCCTTTGTTCCCCCACGGGCTTGAATTGTGATAAAGCAAAATTTCGTTTGCATAATATAGTGGCAAAGAATGCGCAAATCAAGAAAAGGTTATGCTCCCATACGTAACTCACTTAAGAGCGCTTAAGTGGGTGAGACTCCAGACTTATTTAGTTGTATTAAACCTACCACTCCAACCTCATCTGAGAAAAACGTTTAAAATTGAGCTTTAAAGTAACAGTATGAGATCTTGCCCTGTTACGAAAATCCAGTAACAAGATAATCTGGGAATAAATATTTAAATTCGAAGCAGACATTAAAAATTTAAGGAAATATCGACAAATTATCGCCAAACACTTACCCGGCTAACTAGTCACTGAGAACTTAATTGATATATATTTATAGGACTCTAAACAAAATCCTTGTAGGCCGTTCAATAAATGCATTATTTTATTTGGATGATGGCTGGATATCGCATTAACTTGTGAACGGTTTGAGGATGTTTGTCGTTTGGATTGTTGGGCGGATATTTTTTTATTGACATAAACTGTAAATTTATTTTGAAAAAATTATATTATTGAAATTTCTTGCCAGTTCTTCTTCGCAAAGGTTTTTCCGAACTGGCGGTAGAGTCATGCTTTATTTGACGTAAATAAAAACAAGTAATTGTTGAAAAATAAACATTTGAATTTGAATTAGACCATTTTATTATCTTTCTTAAAATAGGTACGAAGAATTCCTTTTATATATAAACATATATAGACAAGTCTTAAGATACAGATATAAGTATAAAAAATTGTACAGTATTTTATTTTTATTCATAAATACAGTCAGAAACTTTGATAGGCAGTGGAATAGGTAGAAAAATGCTTGAGTATTCTCCGAATGAAATAGCCCCCGTCGCGAGTCGCAGTGGCGTATTTGATTTACATACATGGACGTTTTGACTATTCTTTCCCTCAGATTTATTTTTTAGACAAACGTTGAGAAAAGCTTGTTTACTTTAGGTTTTTGTAGAAATGACGAGTATTGTTGATGTATCTTGCATTATTTGCATCCGCAGATTGTTCGCTTTGTTGTAAACATACGCTACCTAACCAGACTATAATTTTTTACCCGATTTCAAAAAAAGCAGGAGGTTCTCGAGGAATTATTTTTGTGTACTTTAGTAACGTTTTGTTACCGATTTCGATTTTGTTTTTGCTTTGGGTTCAATTCAGTACTAAATTGGATGTGGACCCTGGACTTCCGAGATATACCATGGAACTCTTCAAAATCAAACTGAACGTGCTTAGAAATTGACGTTTTCTTAAGTTGGTTACAATCTCAAACCAGGAACATGACTTACTATGACCAAGGATACCTGTACTGGGCCTGGATTCATACAACGGAGCTCCTCAATGTCAAATAGCACGTTCATAAAAACTATTTCAATTCAATATCTGGTCTTAAATAGTCTATTTCAATATCTGGTCTTTTGTACAAAAGTCAACTATATCTTTAAATAGTAACTATAGTATGGTCTACGGTGTCCTGAAATAGATCTCGACGAACACAACTAAACTCCTCACTGGAGAACAGAACATTTATATTAGCTGAGCCATTTATGAGAAATATTTCGACTAATTTGGGCCCCCTAGTAGGTTTTATGAGTGCAATTCATTACATTTGGTGCTGAAGGTCTGTTGATGAAGCTCGGTGCTGGACATGGAACTCTTAAAGGACTACTAGTAACCCCATCGTCTTTGGGGTTATTTGGTTTATTCTGACCAGTCCAATTAGTTACACACAATGGCGAGCTTCTGATGATGAAGCCCAGAGGTAGAAGTGGGAATCTTTAAGGCTGGTAATAAAATCCACATATCTGAGATTGTTTGCTTGTTTTGATAAATACAAGAAAATATGTGATAAATAATTTAATAAAAAAATAGAATCCGACTTCAAAATGAAGGCTAAAAGGAGAAAAATAATAACTTTTCATGTGAAAGGGGTGTCTACCTAAATAGGTTTATAGGCAAAATATTCCTCTTTGAGGTCGGTGCCAGCAGTATCATCAGGATAGAAGACGGTCTAAAATAGAATGAAAAGCCTAAAATAGTGTGTAGCATACGAACCTATTTAGGTACACGCCCCTTTCCATGAGAAGTTCTATTTTTAGTAAACTTACATGCTGAAGTGAGTTTCTATGTTTTTATAAAACTATGTAACAGATTTTTTTTTGTCATGGCTTTATTAATTTGATAAAATAAATAGGATTAGAGTTGTTCATTATAAATTGCAAGGCATTCGTCTTCACCTAAAATAATGTAAAAAATATCTGTATAAATAGAAAAGAATGGATTTTTGTTTGTATGCTGTTATTTTATTCATTTTTAGTCTTTTTTCGCCTCATAGGATCAGATTTCTGGCCTATAATTTAAAATTACGCGAGCATAACCTTGAGCAATACTAGTAAAAAAAAAAGGGGCAAATGTCGAATAATTTAAAACCATCACATCCACGATAGTCCATAGCATATCCAATCAGTCGCATTTACAAGTGCCATCAATAAACGTCAAATGGCCGTCAGGTTTTTATTCAAATGTTCCTAACTTTTTTTTGCATTGCTTTTTGCATTTGTCCAAGATGTATTTGATTGAGAGCCGCAGACCAAATCCGATCAATTATACTTATTTTATTGCGGTATTTACGATTCTAATAAAAGAAATCGACAAAATTTTTCCCCTAAACAATTTGAATTGAATAGGATTTTTAGCTTACGAGCACTTTTTTTTTACATTTATTTTTTATTTTATTATTACTATGGCAACAAACAGACATTAATAAATACTATATATAAATAATCTAAAACGTGTTCGTAAAAAGAGATCTATAGAGCTAAAATAAATACTTTATGACACAGCTTAGAATAAAGAACAATATTATCTATTATGATAGACAATGAAACTGTGCAAATATTGTGAAGTATAGTTAATAACTAATCGATTATACAGCGCCTATGTCAGCTTGGCTCGGGCTATGTATGTATAATTATAGCAGTTTTTATAGAAACAGTGTTCAACAGCTACAGTATATTATTGTTTTCCACTACAATATCGTTATTTTATTATTAGTAAAAACGAATCTCTTACAATTTAACATTTAAAGATTTTTTTATAATTTCATTTATTAAACTTCTCAATATAGGATTAATATTTAAATGTATGTGTACTTACGATTGCCTTTAAAAAATAACGGAAGTTTTGGTGTGTATCAATAAAGTAAGACGGATATTTCCACAAAATAGCTTACTCGGCATATCGTCATTGTAAAATATAGCCTACTTGCTGCAATATAAGAGATATATTCGAATGTGTACTTACTCCCTTTAAATCTGTGGGCGATGGTATTAAGTAATGTTTTTTGAACTTCATTTTCTACCCAAAAATATACTTTGCATATCTTCATTGTTAAACCTAGCTTAGAGTTAAATTCGGACGTGTACTTACGGGTGCCATCGAATCTGGTGGCGATGGTATCGAGGAAAGTGTTTTGGGGCGCCAGTAGCCCCTTCCGCACCGGCATGCCCCCGCGCCGCGCGCCAGGGCATACGCCCCTTTACCGCCTGCAACAGAAAGTTCATTTTAATTTATTCATAACAAAATCATTATAAATAATACTTGACAGGTGACTTGAAAATTTTTGTCATAAAACTGTTTTAATTGAACTTTAGGTTATGATGTGTCTTTCTGCTAAAAGGTGCCCATAGTGCCAAAAAATGTAGCCATGTAGCCAAAAAAATCGCAGCATAACGCAAATATTCCTGTGTAAAAGAAACTTGGTAAAACTAATGGTTATAAATTATTTTCAATCGAAAATAATATTTGTAGAAAACTGTTCAATACTGGAAATTCACGAGGATAATGTTCGTCATGAGCACAGGCCATATTTCAAGGAAGTTCAAGTGTATTTTCCTTTTAGAGTTTAAGAATTGGGATATCCTTGATATTAGGTTTTCAAGCCCAACTTCGTAGTCACCAACATGATACTTTTTATTTATTTATTTATTATATAATAGGACAACCAGTGAGTAATACATTAGGACTTACAACTAAATATTCTTATAGTAAAAAAGGGATAAATGTACATTCCATTTAAGGCTGCCATGACATGCATAAATAAGAAACTTCGACAAAAGTACCAAAATTATTAGACATTATAGACAAAATTATTATAGACAAAAGACCTAAATTATTAAAGAATTTTTACAAATTGGATAATATAAATCATAGATATATATTATATAATAAAATAGATTATGGAATAAAAGTATTTGAGGGTATGGATGTTTGAGTGTTTGATCAGAGCCTAAAGAATTTGATAAGTATAGTTGAGTGTGTGATTTTTAATATTGATTAATATATAATGTCAATGATAAGTAATAAAAAAAATTATAATGTCAAAAATTATTTAATTAATTTAAATACTTAACTAATTTAATTTAATTCGCCTCTCTGGTCAACTTCTGGATATTCTTTCTGTACGCAATCAAAGAATTATTAAATAAATCAACGTCATATTGTTTTCATATTAAATTTAATATCATATTAAATTAAATTTAATTATCGACCAATTGCACGTTGCCGACTGAGGCTTGAGTTAGAATGGCCTTTGTTCCAGAAAAAACATCGGCTGTTTCTTCCCTTAAAACATGACCACAACCACAGAAACCTGTTTATTAGGTCAAGAATGCCTGCAGTGCCGCCCAGATGAGATCTGAGCAAATGAAACTGTACTCCCACGGACTACTGATTTATCCGATGCAATATTCACTTACCCTTCCACAGTCAGGCTAGTCACAAACTTTTATTTCGTTAGAAAAAGATATTTAAATAAAGCAAATTAACCATTCTGAACCAAAAATGACAGCCTGTATTACTCATAACTTATCTTATTCTTTGAAGTAGGAAAAATATTTTTATCGTAAATTTTTTTCACAATTTTCAACATCCAAATACTGCTAATGCCTTCCTGCTGTCGATTTTCAAGTTCGTTAATACTTTTAAATTTTCTTTTTGTTTTCCTTCAAAATTGGTAGTAGCTAAGTTAATAAAGATTTTCTTCTTGGAATTTCTTTGAAACTTATGATCATCACTGTCAGGTACGAAGGCAAATAAATTTAAATACTTAGAGCTTTCGCAACTTTTACTGAGAAAATATCATGTACTGCTTAGTTACCTACTTGTCTGGGAAATTCGAAAATGTTTCAGAGTTTGAAAACATGTTACACACAACGGAATACAACTGTAATAAAATTAATTAAGACAAAACCTTTAACATACTTAAGTCTAGGTTGCATTCCACGAGAATGTGTACATAAAAAAATCAAGTAAAACTGATATAGACAAAATCGTATACTAATTTGAAAAGTACCTTAGCCTTCATTATAATTTTGACCATACACAACATGCTTACAAAATAAAAAATAAACGTAAAATTCCATTAAATCAAGGCCATATTATTCTGATAAATGATATTTTTAAGAGTCCTAACAAACAGAACTTGTTTCGGTAATAGAATGTCGAATTCCGGGTTATTCTTGGCGATTTTGATTGGCGATTGAGATGATGTTCTGTGTTCTCCTTATCTATATTTGCAGGATAACAGGATAAATCGCCAAATGTGGTGACGATCTATTCACGAAACCGAAGAATTTAAATAAATTTGGGTCAAAATACAAAAGAAATAGATATCCCATAAAAATAGAATGTTCGGTTGCACCCGAAAGTCCAAAATTTTTCTCATATTTCAACCCTTGTTTCTTTGAGAAACTTGTTTAGTTTTACGAGTTGATGGTGTACAAATTTGGGCAACTGTCTAAAAATTGACGTATTCAAACAACATCCTACTTTCCTTTATCTAGAAACTTCAAATTTGGAACAAATTTGGAATATAATCAATACTAGCAAATTGACGCGGTACCACCTGCATAGATACCGCTCGTATAGGAAATCTCTAAAATTTTATATTTATTTTACACCCTGGGCCCTAATAATGCGACCGATTTTACCAATCGATTTTAGAGCCTAGCTCGAGTACATTAAAAGGGTGAAACATGTATATTCAGTATTTAAAAAAATCTGAAGTTGAAAAACCTACCTACACACACCCTACACACCCTAAGGATGTGACGTAGCTAGATCCATGTAATACAAGTCACATACACACTGCACTCGCCGTGCATCGTATGATGTCGGAGAGATTCTAGTCAGGAGTGAGAGGCCTAGTTGACTAGGGTATGGTTTCTCTTACTCCATTTGATCACAAGGAAGTGCAAAACTTTATTTATTTATTTTGTTTTGGAAAATAATTTAATTTAAGATACATAATTTGACCTATGTTGATATAACATTATTTGCTCTTCGTAGCGTCAAAAAAAAGTTATTAGGGTCTTCAGTGTATACGAGTATAGTACAGTAGTATGTGTAATAATGCAAAGATAATGCAGCTTGTTAATAGAAAAAAAAATTAATAAAAGTTTGACTGTAGCGCCCAAAACGAGACCTTAACAAAAGAAAGTCTACCCGCAAGCCCTTTTAAATAGTTTTGTGCATGTGATTTTTCTCAAAAGTTTCATTTTAATTGGGATGCAAATCAAAAATCCGCTAAACGAAAGAAAGTCTGATTACTAGAATTAAGAACGTTTCTCCAGGCTTCTATTCACAAAATTATAAAGTAATTATCCAGCCTACTTAGTAGATTTATGGAAATTTCCAGTTTCTTTATTTCTGTAATATTTTAAACATTGCCACTTATTCGTATTTAAACTTTCCCAAAAGTAAAGTTTGTTCAAGGTTCGGCCAACACAAGTCTTGAAATTGTCGAAATTTCGCCGCGAATGAGTTTACAAACTAAGATCTTTGCGGTTGTGTTAACTTACAAAATTGTGAAATTACATCGCTTTTGAAATATTAAGAAATAAAAGGTTTGATAAAATGTTTACGAAAAGCTTAAGCGATTTTTATAAATTTCCAGCTTCGGATCGTCTGTTGCCGTGGTAAAATAGAAGGAACATCTGGTGCCGTGGCATAGTAGGAGGAACATCAGTGTCCCTAGGTTTGTATTCTTCACCACGATATTCGGGATATTCAATATTTTTATTGATATTTCTTTTTATGTATGTCATATTGATTTGAGATTATGCTCAAGTCAACAAGTAAACAAGCCATGCTTTGTTTAATCATAACGATGACTGTTTAATTGCAGGATTTATTAATATTTCTAACACACACAGTAAACAAAAGCCGTATTTAGGCGATCATCATCCTCGTCATTAATGTAAAGCATCCGATTTGCAAACATACCAAAACAAGACAATCGATCCGTTGCTGACTTACCTATCAATCTCAAAAAGCTTAGATAATGGACCTGAATTATCATGTTAAAATTTGGTACACAGAAAGCTGCTAAGACTCACCAATACTTTAACAAGAGGTGTCTGTAAGTACAACTCCTACGGCGTAAAATCATGTATCTATAAACGTTAGTTGTTATTACAAAAATGGGCAAAGTAAATCTCTACATAAAACGTATTTGTATAAAATCCAATATTTCAAGTTACTCAGTTAAATTCTAGTCTAACGTTTTATTACCAACATTGACTTTAATAATTAACCTATATTTTGATCACACTATTATTTCAATATTCAAGATTTATTATCAACTATATATTAAACCGGTGACTCGTAAAACGGGAGAATATGCTTGCTTGCCACCTTCTCATAAAAATGTTTATATTCCATAAATGGCAGCGTAGTAATATGAATTAATGGGTTTTGGAGGTTTTATCTGAGCTCTTGCTATAAACAAACACTGCCGCCCATGAGATCGTCATTTTCCACATTAATTTACTATAGGGCGTCTAATTTTGCTAATTGCAGTTATGACTTGCACGCAAAGGCATAATAAGCCTAGAGCTAGGCTTCTAACACCCGCGCCAGACTTCGTATTCATTAATTTCTGAGCGCTTTCATTATCAAAATGGTCCATTGTGTTGAGAATATCGCCAAAATGTTAATAAATTATAAGAACGTCTAAACAATTTTAATAAGCAGTGTTTCCTTTGTTGTTAGTATTATGAGAAAGAATTATTTGCGGTAATTAAACTTTGATATTTAATCCTTTGTTATTTAATTTTGTAATGAAGTGGAAACTAGCCAATCAACATTCTTAACCACGTAGCCATCTTGGTTTGAGGTGTTCTTTGAACATCTTCAGTTTGTTCTGCAATAACATACATAAAAGTTTCAATCAACACTATACCACAAACTTGTTTACAAAAAACATATTATTATGTGGTAGTCAATTAAAAAGTACAGAATATCTTAACAACAATTATAGTTATTATATATATATTCCTAACAATCATACCACATTATCTAGCCCAAATTAAGTATCATTAAGAACTTGTGTTATGGATACTAGATAACGGATAAATAAACTTAAGAAAATATATAAACCCACATGGATATATTTTTTTTGAAATATAAATATTAGAAATAAACTTAAATAAACATACTTACACATCCATGACTAGAAAGCAAATATGATAAAATATCTGCCTCTACCAGGATTCGAACCCGGGACCTCTGGCATGAAAGGCAAGGGTACTTACCTCCACACCAAACAGGCCGTCATTAGTTAATTAGCTGTTTATTACAAAGCAAAAGCTTTCAGTTTTACTCGCGTATCTCTTGAGTCCTTTTTTCTATGTTTTTTATATTATAAGTCGAAGTCTAGAAATCTTAAAAGTGCTTAAAAAACGACTTTATTTTATACAGTATAGTGATGAAAATCAAACAAATTTTTACACTATTGGTGCATTCTTCTTTTTAAGGTATATAATAAACTCGCTTTTTATTTGAACATTTAGTTGTTGTGCATACACGTGACATGTACAATACACACGCAAACAAATTCACTGACTCATTTAAAATACCTATATTATTAAAATGTAAAATACAATAACACGTTTTTTTTTAATCAGAGAGACTAATTTATTTCACAATAAAAATTTTCGTTCAACTCATTACTCTTATTTCTGGTACAATTTATTGTTTAACCCCAAAGATTAGCGCCTTTTACCCTCAGCCTCTCCTTTTATCTTTTAATAATCTTAATTATAGCGTTGATTGTCCTCAGAGTAAAAGACACTGATTACATTCACGAATTTACAGATAAATTGTGTCAAAACATTGTTTTAAATTTAAAGTATTTTTAACACAATGTTTTATATAATTGAACATTTTTCGTTTTAACTTTTAATACCGTGCCTAGAACTAGCTTTGGTAGGTACTTGCATGGAATTATAAAATTTTGAAAGAAAGTTAGTAGTAAGCACTAAACGATTAAGACAACTATACGAGCACGTTGGACACTTAGAACATTTTTAGAACAAAGAAATGTTCTATATCTTACATTTTTTATTACGTCTTATCAAATAAGTCTCCACCATCGTCACACAAAGTTTCACATTTTTCAGTCCGCAACAGGTACTTCCTCAGCGGCCTTCTGGATCGCAGTGAGCGCATCTTCTGGCGATGAAAACCTTGAGCTGGTTTTTAATTTTAGGGAAAATCAGGGCTGAGGGCGGACAACCCAAGAGTTTTACCGGTGTGTGTCAGGAAGTCCCTCTTAATCGCGAAGGCGTGGGTGCGTTGTCGCGGCTGAGCAAAAGGCCTCGTTGTCCCGTGTTCGGTCGCTTGTAGCTCGCAGTAGCAAAAACTTCTGGTAAGCTTTTGGTAGTGTATACCTCTCTGCATTGACGCTGCGTTGCTTTATAAAGGGAATTGATACTGAATACCCATAAAGGAGAAAAAACTGGCGAGCAAAATGTTACCAGCGTTTCACGATCGTTTCACGTTCGTAGCCGTTGGTTCGTTTTGAAACAGCCATAGTGTTGACTGAAGATCCATCACCTGTATTGGTATCGTAATCACGGCGGAAAGAACCTGCTTTGGATTTATCAATCATGTCACGGCACCATTTCGGCAACAATCCGCTGTACGCAAATATGGTTAAGTTAGTATATAAAGAACACTTTTTAATTCAATCTGCATATTTTGCTGAATCTCCTCGTATGTGACACGCCGGTTTTGTTAATTAAAAGTTTTTCTCTTCTACCACGTTTTCTTCCGAAGGAGCAGTCAAAGGACGACCACTTCTTTCTTCATCGCACTTAAACTTGTTATATTAGCCGTACACAGTTGCTTTAGAAGGTGCCTTGTTCATAAGCTAATTGAAGTCGATTAAACAATTCATCAGGTTTCAAGTTCGACCTAAAGTCGAAAAATACATTGCACGAAAATGTTCCCGACGCAGATCCACTGACACACAATAAATTCGTAATACTGTAAAAAATTCAGAGTAAAATTTAAATTTGGAAAAAATATATTTTTACTTTTAAATAATCGAATTTTCAAAATAAATTCTAACTACCCAGCGTCCATACATACAAACAATGTACAATACAATGCGAACCTCCTTGTGTTCCCTGGTAAAAACTAAGAATAGGACACATGTCACTTAACAAGTTTGGTTGTTTGATGAAAAGGTGAGCAACCGAACTGCGAGCACTGCGGGACTGTCGTAGTATTTCTTTAGGTTACACGAGTCATCTTTCATTATCCTTGACATGTCACGTTTTAGAATTGTACAACCCACACAATTGCTAAAATCTACTTAAATCAGTCATGTACCTTAATGATTAGATGTTATTAATCCTTTTTCGCTTGACATATATTCCTTAGAATATTATAATGTAGATTGCGATTACTTTGGACCATATATTTAATTAAGCTTAAAAGCTTAAATTCCTTATCTCTTATTTAAATTACTAGCGTAGATTGTAAAGCAGTTTCTAAGTAAGACATACTTCAATCCTGGCTTTAAAATGAAGTCCGCAGTGGGTTGTTTGTTATGAAAACAACATCAGAACTGAGTAAACGAAGCGGTAGTTTGCAAAATTTATTAATATTGATTTGTTATATACAATGTAAAAGGTATATTGATAGAAAGCAACTTTCGGAATACGGATTTGTGTTTGCTTACACGCGGATTGCTTAGTAATTCGGGTTTACAGTATTTGTTAAACGGCAAGGCCAAAGCGAAAAATGCAGACCCGATCTGCGTCCGGACCCGTTCGGACGTGTTGACGGTCGCTCCCGGCTGCCGAGTCACGATTGTTGTCTCACGATTTCTCTCGTATCAATACTCAAACGCCACTCTCAGATCCGTTCTGCGTCCGGCCCCGCTCGGACGTGTTCGCGGTCGCTCCAGCAGTTGAGTCACGATTGTCGTCTCACGACGTCAACTCGTAGCAATACTCATACGCTGTTAGCCTCTTTAGGGCTTACTCTACGGTCGGCATCGATCGGCTGCAAGTAAGTCGGTCTCTTGCACAGCAACAACAGAGCTGAGCTTACCGCGGTCGATTAAATTCGATAGTGGTTCGCGAAGCTCGGGCTGTTTTTCTGGCTGCGTACTTGACGCTTGGCGCCTGTACGTAGTCAGAGACTCGCTCTGCGGCCGGCCCCAGGCCGGTCGTAACGTAGTCAATCCCGCACTCTGTGCACCCCTCGAAGTAAAAACCTCACCTCGGTGAGTGCAGCAACAACAGGGTTGAGCTTACCGCGGTCGATTAAATTCGATAGTGGTTCGCGAGACTCGGGCTGTCCTTCTGGCTGCGTACTTGACGCTTGGCGCCTGTACGAAGTCAGAGACTCGCTCTGCGGTCGGCTCCGGCCGGTCGTAACGTAGTCAATCCCGCACTTTTAGTGCAACCCAACTCCGTCAGGTCTACGGCCGGTTTTTGTTGTCAATTTATTGGCGACACACTCCGTAGTAGACTCGCGTTTGATCAGGTGGATACTTAACGGTGACAACTAAGCCTGATAGCGTTGCCCCGGTGCGCTTCCAAGGCCCTTCAGGCTGAGGAGAAACCGGCTGACCCGATCCCATTGCACTTGGGCCTTTCCAGGGTGACGGTATAGTGCGGCCGAGCTAGGGGCACCACTTCGCGTCGTCCCCAGCCCCCCTACCGCGGGTAGGGAGGTTTAGGTGCTAGGTTTGCTAGGGAACCTAGGCATTCTTATATATTTATATATTTTATATATCGTAGGACCAAGCCCTCCCAATGGACCAGCAAAGCTTGGTAAACTTTGCTAGGTCGTTCGCCCAGGCGCTCGTTGCGTCCGGCGCCAGCATATCGAATGACATACTAACGCAGGCCTTACAGGCAACTATCGCATCCCCGGCCCCTCAGGCCTCAACCCCGGCCCCTCAGGCCTCCGACGTCCAGACCCCTCAGGTCCACAGCTCTCCCGCGTCTCCTGCCTCGTCCGAGATGGACTGCGAATCGGTCGCATCCTCTCACGCGTCGCGTCGTAAGCGTACCGCTCCCGGGAGCGACTCCGAACCCGCGTCTGATACTTCGTCAGATGCCGTCACCTTAACCGGCTCTCCTGAGCCCGCGTTTCAACTTGTCGCCAAGCGCTCCAAGAAGCGCTCGAAGAAAGCTTCGGTATCTTCAATACCCGAGCCCTCCCCGGTGTCTTCAACGCCAGCCCCCGCGCCGTTAAAATCGCTCGTAGTAACCGCGTCTCCGTCGGTCACATCGAAGCCAGCGACGCGCTGCGCTCCCGTCCCGCCGAAGCCTCAGCTCCCTCCGCCCGTATTCCTGCGTGAAAAAGCGCGCTGGACCGCGGTCTCAAACTTGTGCAAAGAGCACAAAATTAATTACTTAAAAGCCGCCAACGCTGGCGATACAATCAAAATTCAAGTAGCGACCGTCGACGACTTCCGCGCGTTTACCAGGCTACTATCATTAAATCAAATCGCGTATCACACCTACGCCCTCCCGGAGGAGCGTAAGATCCGCGCTGTACTACGAGGCGTCCCGTTCGAACTCAGTAACGAAGACATTCTCGATGACCTTAAGTCTCAGGGTTTCCCGGTCACAGCAGTGCACAAGATGCACTCCAACCGCGGTAGGCGTTTTCCCTTAGCTTTAGTAATCCTGTCAAATACTCCCAACTCGAAGAAGATTTTCAAAGAGGCTCGCACAATCTGCGGACTCTCGAACATCTCCGTCGAGCGTCCCAACCCCCGCGGTCACCCTGGGCAGTGCCACCGCTGCCAGCTATATGGCCACGCAGCGGCTAACTGTTCAGCTCCCCCCAGGTGCGTAAAGTGCCTGGATCCTCACTTCACTAAGGAGTGCACTCGCACTCCCGAATCCACTTCCCCCCCTGCCTGTGTGCTGTGCGGCCAGTCCGGCCACACAGCTAACTACAGGGGTTGCCCGCGCGCTCCGCGCTCCACCACCAAGAGGGTCGCGCCTAAACCGGCGCTGCCGCTCACTCCTGCTAACTTGCCGCCGCTGCGCAACCGGGGTCCCCCGGAAGCAAAGCCCGTTCAGCCGACGCCTACTCCGGCTCTGTCTTGGAGGCAGCGTCCGGCCGTCCCGCCTGCACCTTCCCGACCCATCCCAGCTCCCGTAGCTCCCGTAGGGCCGCGTCCCGGTCCGTCTTCTGCACCTCAGTCGTCGTTGGCTGAGGACATGAAGACCGTATTCGACGTCATTCAAAACGTAGACATTAATGAAATTTCCATACTCGCACGCAAACTGCGAGCCGCCTGCTCTCCTCAAGAGCGTTTATTCGCGTTAGCCGAGCATCACTCGCTCCTAAGTTCGTTGTAAATTCTTTATTTTTGTATAAATTCGTAAAAAAAGTAAATTATAATGTCTAGACCCGCGAATCCCGCGTCCTGTCGTATCAAACCCAAGGGCTTATCCCTAATATCTTTTAACGTTCGTAGCCTAAGCACCAACCTTCCCGAGCTCAAACTGTTCCTTCAGAACAACGACCCAGATCTTTTACTTCTCCAGGAGACATGGCTCACTCCTAATCGCTCCAGGGGATTCGCTATTCCTAAGTACGCGTTTACACGTAACGATAGGCCTAACTGCGACGGTTTCGGCGGCACCGCTATCTACTACAAAAGAGGATTCCATTGCTGTCCTCTCCCTACCCCTCCTCTCCTCAACATGGAAGCCACCGTATGTAGATTGGCTATGACTGGTCATCCGACCATCATCATAGCTTCAGTCTACATACCTTGTGGCACCAAACCTATCCGCAGCGACTTTGAGACCATTCTCGCCCTCGGCCGTTCAGTCATTATGTTCGGAGACTTTAACTCCAAACATACTGACTGGACGTGCCTATCAACCAACCAAAGCGGTATAGCTCTCCTCGACATCACCAACTTACTCGACTTAGACGTCGTCTCCCCTATCACTCCCACTCACTATCCCGACAACCCGAACCACTCTCCGGACATCCTCGACTTTGCAATCGTCAAGCATATCAACCTCGACCTCAGGTCTATCGAACCGCTCGATGACCTAGGTTCTGACCACCGCCCCGTCTCCCTCGTGCTAGGACCGCCTAACGTTAACGTCACTTCTCCTAAGACCTTTACCGACTGGAAAGGTTTTAAAAATACGATAGTTTCTGCCTTAGAGGCCCCAAACTCTCCGCTCGCGATCTCGGCCAATCAATTAGATAGCCCGGATAAAATAGATTCGTTAGTAAATTCTCTCACTGATGCTATCAACTCAGCCATCAGTGTAAACGAAAAGGTTGCTAAGAAAGGCAAACCCACGCTTCCCTTAGCCATTAGCAATCTTATTAAAGCTAAGAACGCGGCTCTCCGGAGAGCCAAGAAATATCCCACGCCCGCCTATAGAACAGCTGCGAATCAGCTACAACGCAAAGTTAGATCTCGCCTCGCGGAACTCCGAGACGCCCAGATGAACGATCTCATGGCGAATATCTCCCCGTCCCACCAAGCGTATTATCGAATGGCCCGAGCCTTACGCGTAGACGCCGCCTCTCACGTCCCTCCTCTCACTCGTCCCGATGGCTCTATCGCCTTCGAAGACGAAGAGAAAGCCGAATGCTTCGCTGACAGCGTTGCGTCTCAATGCTCGCCCAGCACGCAACCCGCGAATCCCACTCACATCAAAGCGGTGGAGGACGAAGTTCTCCGTAGAAACTCTCTCCCCATCACCGCCGACCCCGTCACAGTCTCTAATGATGAAATCTCGCTTCTCATCAAAAGTCAAAAGTCCAGAAAGGCTCCGGGTGTGGATGGTATTTCCAACCACGCACTTAAGCACCTGCCTCAACAGGTGCTTACCTTGTTAGCTATCATTTTCAATGCCTGCTTCGACCTTAGCTACTTTCCAAAAGCTTGGAAAGAAGCGACAGTCATAGGCATACCCAAGCCGGGTAAACCTCTTAATATCCCGGCTAATCACAGACCCATCAGCCTCCTCAAGGCAATGTCTAAACTTCTCGAGAGAGTCATACTCTCTCGAATGCGGAACCATCTGTTTCCAACGGACGGCGATCCTCTCATAATTCCCCACCAGTTCGGCTTTCGCGCTAAGCACTCCTGCCCTCAGCAAGTCCATCGAATCGTCGAGTACATACTCGACGGCTTCTATCCGAAACGAAAGAAAACGATCGCAGTTTTCTTTGACGTAGCCAAGGCTTTCGACAAAGTCTGGCACAGCGGTCTCGTTTATAAACTCTATAAAATAGGCTTACCGGCTCGCCTAGTTAGGATAATCGCGTCGTTTCTCAAAGACCGCACGTTTCGTTTCAAACATGAAGGCACGCTCTCCGCGCCTCGTCCCATAAAGGCTGGAGTCCCTCAAGGCTCAGTCCTCGCCCCTCTTTTGTATTCCGTATACACTAACGACATTCCCATTCCATCGAAAGTCGTCGAACTCGCTCTCTTTGCCGACGACACCGCCCTTTACACCAAAGGCCGCAGAGCCTCGGGTCTCGTCACCAGACTTCAAAAGGCTGTAAACACCCTCGGTGCTTGGTTCAAAAAATGGCGTATCGATGTGAACCCAGAGAAGAGCGCTGCGGTTTACTTCGACTACAGACGCAGTCGTATCCCCGACAATCTCCAATTAAGAATGCAAGGCACTCCCATCCCCTGGAAGCGCAGTACTAAATATTTAGGCGTCATCTTAGACCAGACGCTTTCTTTCAACCCCCACGTCGATAGAGTAACGAAACTTGCACGTTTTTACCTAGGCCGGCTTTACAGTATGTTAGGTAGAAAAAGTAAAATGTCCTTCAGAAATAAACGTACGCTTTACAAGGTCTGCGTTAGACCAGTCATGTCATATGCTTCGCCAGTCTTTGCCCACGCCAAACCCTCCGTCCTGCACAAGCTGCAGGTGGTTCAAAACCTCTTCTGTCGCAGGGCCACAAACGCACCTTGGTACGTGCGCAATGCGGACCTGCACAGAGATCTTGAACTACCTACAGTTCAACAGTACCTAAAAACACTCTCAGAATCGTTCTTCAAACGCGCCGAATACCATCCCAATCCACTAGTTCGAAATTCAGTCTCTTATACTGCTCCTGTCTTAGATTCGGTATACAAAGTCGCTAGACCGAGAAACGCGCACACAAGCGAACGTACGCAATTAACTTTAGATCTCGAGGCCCTTCAGGCCGCAAATTGTAATTCTAACGTAAATTCTAATTCTAACGTAAATCTGAATTAATGCAAATTTTATTTTATTGTCAATTTTTAATGTTTATTATTTACTTTTCATTTGTTTTGAGCACCTTCAGTGCTATGTAAAGCCCAGCGGGTGACCCCTTAAGGGCCCCGCTAGCGCGGCCTCTTTCTCCAATTGGCCGTCGTTCAGATGAAGGCTGAGTGGCAAAAATGCACGTTTTCTTCCGAAGGAGCAGTCAAAGGACGACCACTTCTTTCTTCATCGCACTTAAACTTGTTATACTAGCCGTACACAGTTGCTTTAGAAGGTGCCTTGTTCATAAGCTAATTGAAGTCGATTAAACAAAACATCAGGTTTCAAGTTCGACCTGAAGTCGAAAAATACATTGCACGAAAATGTTCCCAACGCAGATCCACTGACACACAATAAATTCGTAATACTGTAAAAAATTCAGAGTAAAATTTAAATTTGGAAAACATATATTTTTACTTTTAAATAATCGAATTTTCAAAATAAATTCTAACTCCCCAGCGTTCCATACATACAAACAATGTACAATACAATGCGAACCTCCTTGTGTTCCCTGGTAAAAACTGAGAATAGGACACATGTCACTCAACAAGTTTGGTTGTTTGATGAAAAGGTGAGCAGCTGAACTGCGAGCACTGCGGGACTGTCGTAGTATTTCTTTAGGTTACACGAGTCATTTTTCATTATCCTTGACATGTC
This sequence comes from Marasmarcha lunaedactyla, assembly GCA_923062675.1. NCBI lineage: Eukaryota > Metazoa > Arthropoda > Insecta > Lepidoptera > Pterophoridae > Marasmarcha > Marasmarcha lunaedactyla. Next base: position 6,078,426 of record OV281349.1, read on the forward strand.
ACGTTTTAAGTGTTCAATATTCACTATAAATAGAATTATAAAACCCACACAAATGCTAAAATCTACTTAAATCAGTCATGTACCATAATGATTAGATGTTATTAATCCTTTTTCGCTTGACATATATTCCTTAGAATATTATAATGTATATTGCGATTACTTTGGACCATATATTTAATTACGCTTAAAAGCTTAAATTCCTTATCTCTTATTTAAATTACTAGCGTAGATTGTAAAGCAGTTTCTAAGTAAGACATACTTCAATCCTGGCTTTAAAATGAAGTCCGCAGTGGGTTGTTTGTTATGAAAACAACATCAGAACTGAGTAAACGAAGCGGTAGTTTGCAAAATTTATTAATATTGATTTATTATATACAATGTAAAAGGTATATTGATAGAAAGCAACTTTCGGAATACGGATTTGTGTTTGCTTACACGCGGATTGCTTAGTAATTCGGGTTTACAGTATTTGTTAAACGGCAAGGCCAAAGCGAAAAATGTGACACATATATTCGGCTTGTGCCGATTGGGTAGTCTATTATGTAGGTAGGCACAGTCGATTTGAATTTTAATTCGAATTTAGTATTCTGGATCGAGCTAACTTCTCAGTTAATAATTTACACTGAGTTTTGCCGTACGATGAAAAAGTGGAAAATTTTTATTTTATTTGTTTTAGATGTAAAGGGGGGCACTTATTTTTTGTAATTTATCATACTAAAAGAGCCTTTGGACTAATACCTACTGTTTATCGAATACAAACCTCCTCTCACAACTTAAAGACGAGACAAGATATATTCAACACATAATAATTTATTTTTAGTAGATATAAATTAAATATATAATTAAAAAAACCTTTAGATATTTGGGTAAACATACAATAGAGTACTTTTCGTATATTTTTTGCATCAGAAATTTTTTAAACTAAAACTAACCATCATTACGTTGGTGTCAGTAAAATGTCTTAATACAATCCTTGATATTAAATGAGGAAATCGGAGTATTTCCGGCTACCTCTTTACTTATGTTAATAAGGTGCTGTATTACATTGAAGTTCTTTGTCATACGATCATAGAGTTCGATCACCAGAGTTGAAGAGATATTATAAAGTAAATTGACAACAAATTACCCTACTCTTGGCTAGCCTTACATAACAAACAATTCCTTAGTATGGACTCAATGGTTTGAGTGCAATATAATTCAAAAGGACGCTTAGAGCCACCATAAAACAGACATCGAGCCTCAAACCTCATACGAAATTAATAAGCCATCTCAACAGAACAAAGATTTACAGCCAAAACAAAACAAGGTAAATAATCTGGAAGCTGCTAAAAGGTTTTTTGTCTCCCTCATATCATCCTTCTGATATCCTCATCCATTGGAGTCTCTTTGATGTGAGCATTCAAGCTTTCCCATGCTTATTGTATAAGCCATTTTAATACCAAGATGTGATATTTAATTAACCTTTGAGATAACGCCGTGGGTGGAGTATTCACATTTGCTTTTAGAAATATCTTCAATTTGTGATTTGTAATAAACGGCTTTCCTCTTAAGGGTGTTATTTCCAAATGCCGTTAAAGGCACTCAATTAACCCCTTTGTGAGATAAATAAATGTTTGTTGGCTTTAAGGTTATTAGGTATGTAGTATCTGAAATGTTGTGTCTCAGTTACTTCATATGTAGGTTTGATTCACAATGGGTAATTTTCGACGGTGCATTTTTTTACTATACAGCAAAATATCCAGTTGGTAAAAGAGTAGATTAAATATTAGGGAACCGTGTTAAATTATTATCATTTATTTACAAATATTTATCGACACAGTAAAACAGAAGTCTAAAATGTATCAATTTCTATATTGGTTTTTTTCACTCTGTCATAGACGAGATCCACCTGATGGTAAGAGACAACCGAACCCATAGACATCCCAAGTTTTATAGACTCGTTTGATAAATTAATAGTACGTTACTGACCGTAGGCTAACCACAAAAACGTGGTTGGCGTTTAAAATAAGTAGGACTGTAGTACCTCCCCAGACAAAATATTAGCAAAAGAAACTCAATGACCGTTAAATTAAAAAAACAGCTGCAATACGAATTAGCAAAAAACAATATTATTTTATACCTCAAATATATGTTAACTTTATATGCAATCCAATGTAATCAGGACATTGATGTGCAATATTTTGTCATATTTATTTAGTAACAGATTATTTCATTTAGAGGAATCGTGCTTTTCAAGTGAGTAAGTATTAAATATCTCCTTCATTTTATAGTTCTAAGGATCTATATGTTAGGATAATACGAATATATTTAGTAAGTAACTGATTATGACAGTCAGCACTTCGGCGACTAATATAATGGAATTCAACATTAATGTACCTGAGCAATTTTAGCTCTACAATTTAGACAAATGCATATAATATTCTCGAAATCTTCCATCTAATATAAGGGAAAATACCAACATATTATGTAAAATACGTTAAAAAAACTCATATAATTTTCCGTGTCAATCGGTTTACACCGCCATTGGGAAGTTAGAAAAATCGACAAAGCGCTCATTAAATCTTGAGTTGCTGCCGATCACGGTGGCCGATCACTGTGGCCTCCGTCATTCATCGGGAGCGGGAATAGGAAGCCGAGCTTCTAATTACAGAATTGAATTTATGATTTAGTTTAAATTTCATAAATAAATAGGTCATTTTGCTATTTCACAGTTTTGCTTGCAATTTTGTAGGGTTTATCTGAGTTGTGTTATCTTTATAATATAAATACCAAATACTATGAGTTCAGATACTTCTCTGCAAAGCTTTGGTTAGGCAAAATTCAAATTCAAATTCAAATATTTATTTCTCAACATTGACAATTACTTGTTCTTATTGCAAACAGAGATATAAGTACTTCGACCACTTCGACAGCTCAAAGAAATTTCAGATTAGTTCCATGAAGAACAGGTATTCAGCATGATACTTGATAAGGCTTACTCTTCTAAGCTATTGTCCAACCAACAGAGAGGTTTCGATTTGCCGATCTATGCAACCACACAATTTATACCCTGTACCAAAAATAAACTTCGTTTAGTTTATTTACCAGGAACCACAAACAGCGAGTTGTGCAGACGTTGTGTAAGAAACATAAACAAGCTAATAAAAAATTATTGCATCATTCGATACCATTGTCATGCTCATATCAAAAGCTGAATTTTCGAACCAACTCTAATTAAGACGTTACCTATTCCGTGCAAACAACACTAAGTACACACTTAAACTTTGCTAAATCCAATTTCAAAGTTTGTTTTCTCTTCACGTCCAAAATTTCCAACGGACGTACAAACAGACGTCCGACCAGCTGCCAGGAAAAACTCGTAATTCACAACGAACGAAACTTCGCCATGCCTTTACAGTGATTTGTTTAAAAAAATAGTATAGTTTCACTTTTTAGTTCACCTGCGAATGACACAAAAACAGCCATAACTCAATGTGAAATATATTGAAATTTAAAAGGCTGTATACAATCAACATTTAGAGGAAAATATTGGTTCTGTTCCTTTTTGAGGCATTATTCATTTATTTAATAATTCATGTACACACAGGTTTTAATCAAATTATAGAAAGTAGTTACTAAATAATGTAGAAAAGTACTGCTTATTTTTAAAAGAAACCTCTGCCAACAGACTAAGACTGGAGAGTGTAAACAATAGCAAATTTAGTCTGTACTTAATTATACATTGTTAAACATAAGATAAATACTATGAATGCTAATATACTGACTTAAATATAAATATAAAATATTTATTTAGTTATAAATAAAATATCCATGATATATAAATATATGCAAACTAATATATACACAGTATACTTGACTTTTACAAATGTTTATATTATTCAGGGTTACAAAACAAGAACATAAGCATTAAAAAGTATTATATTATTAAAATTATTATTAAGTATATGGATTAAGGGAATGCAATTGACGAAAATTATATAAAATCTTACATACCTCTTACAAACACCTTAGCAGGCTGCTAAGCAAGCTAGCAAACATTTGTTATGGATCGTACAGTGAACGCAGCTGGAACAGCCAAAATAACGTACATTTCTAAAAAAAAATTGTTGTTGAATGATATCTAATGAGCTTTGCTGGTTTCCTTAGTGGAGGAACCTTCCAAAGCAGAAGCAGCGACAACTACCTAAGTTGCAGGTTGTATTCACTCAGATGAACCTGCCACAATCAGACACTAGTGATTAAAAGACGTTAGGAAACTTAATGTTGTCCTTACGAGCACGCAAAATCAAGACTTTTATTACACGAGCAACACGTGACAAAGCGTCTAAATAACGGAAAACACAATTTCAGCAGCATTGATCAACCTATTCCTTAGAATTCAGTGCAACTTCGTCGTCGCTTTCACTGTGGACTTTGCTTGCTCCGGTACCAAGTTGCTTGTGACGATTCAAAGTAGATTAACGAACCTTATCCCTTTTAAAGTTAGCTATTGCTGAATTATTCCATTCGCTCTTTAGTTATCTCGTATTCTCATATGAAAATACATACTTTATTACAATTATTTATATTTTGCAACAGAAATGTCATATTATTATTACCTCGAGGTTTACAAGGAACAGTACTTTTTTCTGCATAAAATTTACCCTATGTTCCTTTTGTGTGCAGCCCTAATCATATGTGCTAAATTTCAAGAGTAACTAATAAAAAACGCTTACCTTCGCATTTATAATATTATAGGTGGTGGTGTCTTATATCATTGCAAGTATTCCAAGAACCAATCCGTCTTCAACAAGTGTAGGGCCTAACGTAATATTTACTTTTAAAAACAATTATTTTTAAAGATGGTTTCGGTAATCGAAGCATAGTAGCCACAATTTGGTCAAATTTAATATAAAGTAAATCATTGACTTGAAAAGAATGTGATTTAAATATCAATAACTTTTACATGTATAGTACATATACATATAAACATTATATACATATAAACATTTGGCTGATTTATTTAGTATCACACGCATAACTTGATTTATGGGAAAGATGGATAGGGATGTTAGCTAAATACACACAAGAATTCAAAATATCGTGATGTGATTAAAATATAATGTAAATTTATTTAATAATCGAAAGCACGGATACAAGAAATGTATATTACAGACATGTAGGAAATAGATATTTAATAAAGTTGTTTATATAATTGAGCAGCGGGCTGGGGTCGCTGGGTTGGATATAATAAAATTTTCACTGGCAGTGCGCGTATCTCGGGTTAAGAAGCTAATGCTTTAAGCTCTAAATATATGAACACGTAATATTGCGAGAAAATTGTGAAGTTTGCTTTTATAACATTGTTTGGGCTATAAAATTCTTAAGTGGAAACTAGTAGTTCTGCCTGGTTTTACTCGAGTACCTTTTGGTCACGTGCAATTTTTTATTATTGAAAAGAGGTCTTATTATTTCTGTAGCAGTATCGTAGCTTTATTATTGTAAAATAATGTATAATCTCCCAGAAATAGTATAGACAAAAGTACGATTTTTATTCCTTACATTTAAAATCTTTCTTCTTCGAACTGCCTCTTTCAGAATGTTTCCCGGCCATTCAAAATAAACTTAATTGTCTTATATTTTTCGAAACACAGCACATTAAGGGTAATTATGTTTTGTTTATTAAAACTAAAATCCTTTAACAGCAAAAAAATTAACAAAAGGTAACCCCCCAGCGCCAAGAACTTTCGGCATGTAGTTTAATACGTAAGTTTGCTTCAGGCGGCTCACTTACCACATCTTAGCAATTATGTAGGTAAATTAGCTTAGCAGAATAAGCTTTGAGCATACACATTGTCTACACGGAATTCGTATTTATAGGGTGACAAGGCGAGGAATTAAATTACATGTAGACATTTATCTTGTATAATGTTCAGTTAATATACAGTAATATATATAGTAATCATAATATACGGAAAATTTTCTTAACCGTAATATACAACTAGGTATCATTACGTATCTGTTTGCACTTTCAAATTGAATTACAAAAAACATCTGTTATATGTACAAAAATTAAATATTTAAAATATATATAATTGAATTGGTGTTTGATGCAGGTAGGGTGGAAGGGCAAGATAATTTTGAGGGGATTTCCCTCTGTACTGTCTGTGACTGTACTCTTCGGTGCCTATCATTTGATTATTGGTTGGAGTTTCATAGGGTACCTATTTGCAACATATAAATCATGTTATTTGGTATATACAGCTTAGTCTAATTTATATTACACACGTAAAATATATATCAAGGATATTTAAGTAATCATTTATTTTTTGTATTATTACTATATATGCGTGTAATAGTGTGTATGTAACTTTCTACAAATAAACATTATTGTGTATGGGACGTGCGCAGCAGGCTACTCTCAGTCAAGGCGTTTGCGGAAGATCAGCGTCTTGGTGTGTCCGCACTCCACGACTTGTGCTGAGTGAATGCCTTTTCGGTGCTACTTAAGTAATATTTTTATTTTATGTAACCATTGTTTCTTTTATTTTAATATGTAGTGACACCGAATAAATGTAATTTTCATTTTTCATTTCATTATAAACTGAATTTAAACCGTAAAAGAAGAAGCTCAGGAGATCCGCAACCGCACATCTAAACACGATATCTTTCTCCTCATTCAACGGCCAAACTTAATGCATGCTATTTTCAAAGTTACAGGAGTATTACTAATAACTGGAAAGCAAATTTTAAATAAACGATAAAAATCACATTCTGGAACATTATGCAAATTACTCCTAATACTCCCCAAACACTCGACGTCTCCAAGCTCATTAATATAAAATGGTAAATTTTCCTAAATTGAGGGTAGACTAAAAAGACAGACTCCAGACAATCTCTGTCTACCGACAGAATGATAAAGTCAATGAACCAAACATTTTATGGTTAACTTCACGTCGTGCGTTGGACGTGTGAAGATTTCCATCAATATTTTTGACGCTTAACTCGATTAAGCTTCTAATTTAAAGTGAAAAATTATGTTTAACATTGTATGAGAAAATTTTAGGAGAGAAGATTTTATCGAATCATAATTACTTGTTCTTAAGGAGTGGTTAATTTCAGCGCACGTGTTCATTCTTCACTGCTTTCATGTATTGGTCAGCCTGAATCATATATTTGTTCTTTTTAATCTGTTGAGACTCAATACGGTAAAAGATAAGCAGAAAGCTCAATTAATCAGTTTAAGTCCTTGGTCCTTGGTCAAATGCACGAGTGACTGTTTATATTTGTACGATCTATCTAGGAATTGTATAAGTAGGTATAAGTATAAGTAATAAGAAAAGTCTCATTCATTTTTTTTTAACATAACGTAATTAACTGCAAAAAAAACTATTTCTTCTTTATATACTTAAATATGTTGATTGTTGTCATAACATTGCATGCTTTTGTCACCTATAATTGAGTCTACGACGTGCAATACCTTGTTAAAACTATGGTCCAAATGTGCATTATTTGTTGTAAACTTATTGGTGATCTAATAAATAAATAAAGCATACATCTGGAAATCTTATAAAACGAATAAAGGAAAAGCAATATGGCGGGCTATCAAATACAATTTTATTTATATTTCATAGCAAAACAACCGCTATTAATTAATTTCCGTAGTTGACAAAATCAAACCAGCCTTTTATTTTTAAAACGAAATATTCGTTTGTTTTTTTTTTAAATATTGTTAATATAAAAACAAGCGAACGGTGTTTTCGACTTCACCTAGATTTCACAAAAACTTTTCCAATAAGCAGGCTTTATTCGCGTTTGTATTTGTACTTCCATTCAATCAGAATCTGCAATTTACATAAATTGTGGGGAAGAAAAATAACTAAGTAACTTTTAAAGTTTGTTCCAGCCAGTTGGAATGGCGGGCTGTAAGCAAAAAGGATTGGCTTATTGTAAAAGTTATTGGAATTGTATTTTTAATCTATTTGCATACCCGCCTACTTCAGTTATCTTTGGTCTCGGTTATTCGATCTTCAGGCACGAGTTTCATCGGATGGAAAAGCAAATTAGGTACCCTGGTGATCGTGGGGCATAAGTGTGCCTTACATAATCAGTCGCTGCGAATACCTTTGACGCAACATCTCTTAAAAGGAAAACTTAATGGAATTCAAAACTAAAAATTAAACAAAGTGCAAAGTTTTCGTGTATGACCCTACCACCGGACCGGAGGACGCGACTATTTGTTTTATTACTACTAGTGTAGTATTAAAACTATCACAAAAATTCATACACACAAAGAAACCCGCTCGTATCTACTCGATTTTCAATTGTTTATGCAGCATTATTTACGGAAGAGTCAAAGGGAACAAAGACTATACCTACACTATACTACTATAAGTTTTTACTACTTTTTGGCATCCGCATGGTTGTCTTTTGTCACGGTCGGTATAATGAATCCTAAGCGTAATTACGGATTCGAGGGTTAATTCACAAGCGCAGCGAGTAAGAATCCGCAGTACGGCAAGGGATTCAAGCCCGCCCAAGACGAAGACACGTTTATCCTCAAGGACTATACTTGACTTTGTTTACCTACTGACACAATAAAAACAAGTAAGTAATTATAAAATACGTAATATATTAAAAATAACATGTACCCATTCAGAAACAATTTTGCAAAGATATCAGTAGGTATATTTAGAATACGTGAAATGTTTATTTTTTCATTTGTTGAGATCTTCATAGGTTTTCATCTTCCATCAATAGTGCAGATAGCTTCCGATTGAATATACTCCGGAATCAAATCACTGTCGGCACTAGAAACTTTTCTCGAGTTTGGTTTTAGTGCTGAACTCGCAGCAAAGAGATTAAAACTGTGCCACATACATTTTTAATAAATATTTGTTAATATAATAATTTTAGTATTTTTATTAATTACTACAATAAATATTTAATAATATAATATTTCAATAAAAATGTTCTAACTATTGAAACAGAACAATTATTATTGAACTTCTATACACTTCTCGAGCACATGCTGTGTTCAAATTTAGAAACATACCGCGTTATTATAAAAGTTTGCTTTAGTCCTGGTTTAAACCTGGACTAACAGATCTTGGATTGTTACCGTACTAAGGATCAAGCTGGGTTTAAAATGCGTTCTTATTACAAAACCAAGACTAACGGGGGACCAGTCAAACCAGAGATAGTCCATGGTTTAAATGTTTTTCACAGATAATAAATAAAAGTTAGCAATCATTCATTCTTTAATGCTTGTTTCATTCAACGGAACGTTCCGTTTCTTCAAACGTTGATATTAATTCTTCCTTTAAACGCATGAATAATTATTATAAATTTTATACTAAATATCAGAATGTGCATTTCTTTCAATCTAGTCCATCGAGCAAAAACAGTTGACCCATTACGGGATGTTTTTTTAAGTTGCGCAACTTAATTTGTGTATGTATCTACTACATGAAACGGAACGTTCTTGTGTGTGCGGCGCGAAATTTGATAATTTTTCATATGCTTGTATGAAACAGTGAAAATTTCTGTGAAATAAATTAGATAGGTACCTATTAAAAATGGAACAACAAAAGAAGATGAGAGGAGAAAATTGGAGTTCGGAAGAGAAGGTTTGTGAAATATTGCAAAAAATATTAGACGATTTCAATCATGTCATTATTTTTAATTTTTATTTCCATTATGATGATTGTTCTGATTATTATAGGAAATATTACGTCAGCTTATTGCTGAATCAGCAAGTATCATAGAAGATAAATCAACGAAGACAAATGTAAATATTAAGAAAGCAAAAGAGTGGAAGATTATATCAAACAAGTAATTACTTACCTATTGCTTTTACTTACTTATGAACTTTATCACCTATGATATAACAGTACAATATATCCTTTTTTGTAGATTTAATGAACTAATAGGAAAACATAGGTCAGAGACTGAACTTAAATTAGCTTGGAAGAGGATGAAGTTGTCTGCCAAAGCTAACTTATCAGAGCATAGGAGAAAGCAGATGAATACTGGGGGAGGTGAAAAACCACCATCACCGTCTACTGAGGACCAACAAATCATAGCCATTGCTCCTCATGACTTTGCTTTCGAACTAAATGATTATGATAGTGATGCAGTGGTAAATAAAATTTCTTGTATTTGCTTGTCATATATTTTATTTTAACTTCTGATTACATATGGAATTATTAATAAACAGTGTTTTTCAGACCATACAATTTTAGATTCTTTCTTATGTATAAATACTAGAAGACCACTTAGAAGTAATTTGCATAGAAATTTATAGTATGTAAGTGAATTTATTTAGTTACATTTTAGGCTCCAGTAACTATGGCTATGAGTATGGCACAAGACCCTAAACCTGGGCCAAGTTATGAAAATATTGAGGCAAAAACCTGTGGTACAGATGCAGTGGTACAAGGTAAATACTTAAAGCATTAATTATGATCCAACACATACATTAACTATAACATTTCACATGTTTGATTTTGTTACTACAAGCATTCATAATGTTTTCAGTGACATCAAATTATCCCTTCAGAAGAACAGAAGCAACAAGAAGTCCACAAAGAAGAAAAAAGACTGTGCAGAAGAGAAACATGTAAGTACATTGCAAGGAACAATAATAAAATAAACCCAGACATGTACACAAACTGTAGCAAACTGAGATTGTTCCTATAATAAGTTCATTACAAGTTATGTATACATTTAAGGAGACATCCATGACCTACAAACAAACAAATGTTTATCCTAATCTGGACTCGAACCTAGAACACTTGGTATATGAGACGGAAATATTACCAACACAAAAAAAATCTTTGATTTTTCATTACTCTGGCATAATCTGTACTAATATTACAAATGTGAAATTATATGACTTTACAGGAGCGAGGAAATGCGCCTATCCATTGTGCGTTCCAATGAGGAATATAAAAAAAGACAACTTGAAATCATGGAGGTGGAACATAAAAACAATAATAAAATAGCTGAATTGAAAATTAAAAAGTTACATTTAGAAATATCACTTTTAGAAAATAAGCTAGCCAACAAACAAGAATAAAATGTAAGTAGACTATATAGCATAACCTAAATATTTAAAAACTGGGTCCAAGGTTCACCAGCAAGGTTAAATATAAATAAGTTATTAAAATTGTATTTGTAATAGTTCCATATAATCCATAAAATTTTATTTAAATAATCAATGGTTTAGTTACATTCTATCAGTATCAGTATTAAATAAAGATAATAAATCCCCAGACAATCAAACTAACTGTAAGGCCCAACAAATGCAGAGCTCGTGTTAAGGATGACCACACAATGAATGGGGGGGACCCCGAATAAATATACATTTCTATCTATAAATGTTGTGCTGAGTGCTGAACAATGCTGAACTAATACATGCATTTCTTTTCAGGTACAGTAGTTTTCTATAGTAAATGAAATAAATAAAACACATTTTAACCAGATTTTATTATACTTAAACATTTTGTAAATTGAAAATATTGTTGAAGAAAGAAGAATATGATTATGTATGATAGTATATTGTGAATTGTAAATAATTAAAATTGATCATTAAAGTGAGTTTCAATAAATTGTCTTCTTCTAATATTTCCCCTTACAGATAAATTTGGTAGTAAATGTTGTACTTCTGTAGGTTCCAAAGAATCAAATTGATGGACATTACCTTCAGCATGAGGAAACAGGTCTTCCCTCATATCAATGGCAATGTTGTGGAGAACAGCACATGCTACAATTGTTTTCTTTGCTGTTTCTATATCTCCAAACATTCCCCTCAATAGACAGCGAAACCTTTGTTTCCACAAACCAAAACATCTTTCAATCGTATTCCGAGTACGGATGTGACACCTGTTATAGATTTCCTCTTGTGATGATGATGGGTTCCGCACTGGTGTAAATAAATATGGTGTGCAGGGATAGCCATTATCACCTAGCAATATTCCAGAAAATGCACCTGCCTCGAACCGTTGCTTTAAACGACATTCTCTAAAAATCCTTGAATCATGGACGCTCCCCCGCCACCTAGTAACAACATCCATTATCTTTAAGTCAGCATCACAAACAACCTGCAAAAATACAAACTATTAGAATTTCTTGGTACTCCTTAAGTGAAGCTTTAGGATATGAGTGTAATAAATACTTTTAAAAAATCTATAAATTTCCACTTTTTATCATGATTTACTAAAATAAAAATGTGAAAATACAACTTATTTTAATTAATGTTACCTGCACATTAACTGATGAATATCCTTTCCTATTAATATATAATTGGCCCCCATTTGCATTAATCTTCTTTATTCTTATATGTGTACAGTCAATCACACCAATGACAGTTGGAAAATTTGCGATGTTACGGAATTTTCTTATAGTTTCCTCTTGTTCACTTAGGGAACAAGGCATTCTTATGAATCTTTTCGATATTTTACACAAACTGTCTGCTACCTTTTTGCATGTTTTACTGATGATAGGCTGAGACACACCATGTAAATCAGCTGTATCGTCTTGAATCTACAAGGAACAAAATAAATAATTTTAATACTTGTAACTTGTAGTCGAGCATTACGAAGCATTGCCCAAGCACTTGTAAACAGCGATTATCTTTGGCACTTACCTCATGGCGAGCCCAGTTGCGTAATGCACAGGCTACTTGAAGCTCAGGGCTCAACGGGCATCCTCGAGAGTCTTGAGCCAAGTCATCACGTACAAGATCCACAATTTTTTGACCGAAACGTTTTGTGAACCTATACTTGTACTTGAAGTCGTCGTCGTTCAGTCCGAATGGATTAACACGGCGGCGATCTCTCTCACATCGTCGAGACCTCTCTAGGAATTCCAAATCTTCTAAATCCATGATGTCCATCATGTCGATATCCATTTTTAACAATTTAAATTATAAATAAACGATTAATTCGTCAAATTCCTCAACAACAAAGCAATTATTGACAGTTTTGACAGTAGTTCTAAAGTTAGTCTCGACTTAAACCAGGTCTATCGCGGGTTTATCTTTGGTACCATACTTATCAGAGGTTTAGCGATAAACTTCGTTTTATAATAAGGTTTTATTTAGTCCATGGTTTAAACCAGGATCAATCCTAGTTCAATATTTAGTCCGCGTTTTGGAATAAGGCTGATATTGTTTTTAAAACAATTTGTTTTGACCTTCTATATTCAAATCTCGTTACTATCCTGAGGTACAATTTCAGTACACCCCGGGGAGCCTGAGAGCCTAAATGACTTTGTTTCGAGTGCGTTTGCTTGACATATAATGAGGAATCATCGTGCAGGTAGTTAAAAAATATATTTGATACCTTTAACACCTGACGTCTAATAGCTTACAATCACAAAAAATTGTATGATAAGTGGCATATAATCTCTAGTTTTACAAAACAGTAAACAATTAAATTGTGAAGAGTTTATCAAACATGAAGGGTGAATATTCCATTTATACTAGTAAAGCATTTTATTAATATGTCAAACGATCGAAATGTAAATACAAGTTACACTTATTTATTTACAAGTAATTATGATTTTATCCTCGCAGTAAGTAATTAGAATTATAAAAGATTATAACGAAATATGAAGCTCTTGAAACGACTCAAGTATTAAGTAAATATTCTTGCGTGAAATATCGACGTGTTAATTACAATGTCTTAATATGAAGTTCAGAACGAACTAGATATGAAAATGGCGAGTGTTAGTTTTTATGGACTCCATACACGTGAGAATCTGTAACTCAAATGCTGAGTTGCCTTTTTATTACCCCAAGTCTCCTTTAATCAATTAAAATTAAGAAAAAAATAATAAGTAGACCAATTATTTAATAATTAAACAATAAGTCAAAAGATTTTCTCAAATGACATGACATTGTGCTGAAGAATACGTAATTTTGCTGACCTAGAAATCTCTGATTAAATGAGCGTTTATCAAATATTCCATCCCAAGACCCTCCACTTAAACACCGGCCAAATCTCTTAGTAAATGACAAATTCAAGATTTTCTCGCGCAAATTATTTTAGAATCATATAAATTTTAGCAACGCAATTTTTGACAGTATTTGACTGAGGAATTTCAGTTCAATTTAGAATTATAAATCTGCGAAATGTTATGAATTATTTTGCATTTGGTGTCATTATTTAATATTTTATTATTAATCTTAATTTCAATTTGAGACAGATTAAAGTTATAGAAATATTTTTTAATATAAGTGTTTAACTAATCAAGATATATCTATTATATATGTACGTCTAGTATAAAAGATTCTACCTATAATGAAATATTATAGAAGCTGACTTCCTCATATGACTATAATAAGCTGCGTCAAAGCTCACTCTAGATAGGTAATCTGTAATACTAGGTCAAAAGCTCCGTTTCACGGTACAATGAATAATTAAAAATGTCACTGTATTGTATGTGTGGTATATGGTCGGCGTTTGAGAACACATGTATAGTGAAGCAGAGACGTTCGTTAGTTAGTTGGATTATAGTCCCCCTTCCTTGTAGACAGGTGTCTTGCAGGAGCCAGGCAATCTGAATTGTCTGGTTTAGCTTCGGGTGGGTGGCCTTTCAGGTACATTTGGCTCCTGAATCTTTCTATAATATGTCATTCAATTCTGCCAAGACATTTCTTCGAGACCTAATCTTTTGAAAGTTTTAATCCAGACAAAGTAGGCTAGTAATCTAGGCAAGTATTGACTAGTCTTGCGTAGTTTTCGTTCTATGAATTTTTAGATATATTACTTTTTGACGGCCGAGTAGTGTAAGCGTTAGTGCCCCGCCTCGTACGCTGTAGATCCCAGACTTTTCTCCTGGTCGGGGCGTTCATTTGTGTGATGAACTCAGATATTTGTTCTCGGGTCATGGTTGCTTGTATGTGTGTGAATGTTTATTCTGGTATACCCCCCCCGGTTCGCTGTATTGCCCCCCATAACACAAGATCTACTTACTTTGAGGACAAACATTTAGTACGTTTGTTTGGGGATTTATTATTTATCATTATTGTTATATTTGCTTACATAGGTTTATGGTGTGTAAAAAGTGTAAAAAGCGTTATTCAGGTCATATACGTTATTATAATTTCAATATTCAAGTTCTACGTTGAACCGATTCTACGCTAATATAATAAAGAGGAAATTAAGTTTGTTTGTTTATTCGTTATGAATATTTTATAGTTCGAATATATTTTATCAAAACCCTCCCACATGTTAAGGAACTACTCTACTCTATCTAAAGAAAATGACATAATTGCTGTAATCAATTTAAGGCGCTTAGCAAATGACCTTGGGTTATCGCTCCATAATGGCCGCGCGTCGGCGCCTAAGTTACAGTAGACACAAAACACAGATTTTCAAGAATAAACTAAAAAAATAAAATATTGATCGTTTCAAAAAAATATTAGCAATTTATTGTAATTATATTATCTATTTGAGCTTGAGCTTGATAACTCATTAATGTGCATTCGTTATATGTATGTAATATGTGTATAATAATAATTAGAGCCTCCCAAAATGGAATCAAGATTATATAGAAAACTCATAAATTATTTGTATGTCTATTAAAAAACAAGTAGATAGCTGTTAATACAGAACAAAAATCTAGAACAAAATGGCTAGCGCGGCGTTTCCGTCTATATATATATAATATATATGGCTGGAAATAATATTTCCGAAATAGCTCAGTCCGAAATAAATCAGTTGGTTCGATTTTTGATTACTCGTTACCGATTGCTAATTAACATTAGACAAACTTTTTGGGTTACCTAGATTGATATCAATATGTACTTATAACCCGCTATGAGTAAATATTACATTAACTCCTAACATCTCACTTGAAGCGACTAATTCCCCGTTTATCTCATTCCAATTAATCTAATTCAAGCTTTACTGACTCCACAGAATACGAAATGGAGAGCTCCCAGCGTCAAGGCAGAACAGTCAGCGCTGGAGTGAGTGATTAAAGGCCTGTATCCCGTAATGCCAGCTTTGCTTAATAGCTCTACGTGTTTGTGCCGTGCCACCGTGTTCGCTATGACTTAACTGCATATGAATTCCTAGTGACTAACGGTGTTTAGTTGGGGGATTAGTTCGTGAGCCGTGGGAGATTGTGCTGGATTTTATCACATAAATTGATACGAGGGTTACTCGAGGATTCTGTTTGTAAACAGTATCAATCTTGCATAATGTGATTCTAATAGTTCGTCCATCTTGTGAAGCAACGTTTTGTTTTAGGTGGTTACAAGTTTTCTAATCAGAGCTTGAACAAATTAAATATGTTCCAATTTCATTAAAGAAACCACTTTTCTAAAGTAATCATGTAGCGAAAATGAAAAATCGACTGTCCATAGGCTTAATTCGGGTCGGCTGTAAATCTTGCACGAAGAGAGGTTTGTTTTTCATTTTCGCTTTATGGATTTTTTGTAAAATTTGCTTAGAATTGTGATCCAAGCCCATATGCAATTTTCCAAACGTTAAAAAAGGTGAGCCGCTTATTAAAGCGGATTTAATCACCAAAATGTGAATATAATATCCTAATAAATAACAATGGGCTGCAGAAGAACAAAGATTCACTGATAGAATACGATGCCTACATTACTTTGTACATATGGCAAAGTGGTCAAAAGGCTGGCAGAATTACCACGTTGGATCTCTGCGACAAACGTTGTAAAAAATATGAACCAGCCTTAAAGTCATGAGTATCACTTACCAATCGCCTTTAAGTTTCACTGATCAATCAAATTAACGAAACATGCTTAAAACAATTGAATCGCGTCAAATATCTTGATTAATTATCAGTAACTCCTGTTCTTTATACATGTATGCCACTTTTAAAGCTAGAACTAACGTTGGTTTTCATATTACCATACCACGCTTAAGCCGCGAACATAATCGACTATTTAAAATTTCTAGAATTGACATTATTTCTGATATCGTAAATTAAAAACGCATAACATAAAATCTACAAAATGTGCCATACCTCCCTCCAGAACATTAAAACATATTTTATAACTGTTGATCATAAAGATCAATTCCGGAACCAAGTTTAAAATACCCGGAAAGATACACAGAGTTACGAAGACATACAAGACCCACGCGACGGCTAGCAAGATGACAAAGAACAGCACTGTGTTGCGCATGCACATGCTCTGCAGATCAAAGGAGATATAACTAATTTATATGGTACGATTTCCAAGTTAATGGCTCTCCTACGAAACGGCTAGTAATGGGTTGGCTAGTAATATCTTAGAGTATATTGCATTATTTAGTTGAATCCATAATAAAGTGATTTTAGGTGAACGGGTGGCCAATCAATACTTAATGGTTAAAATTATAATATCATGTTTAATTTAATGGGTAGATGGTAGGGTAGGTTAATGGGTGACAAAAGAGCTTTTTTTCCGCCGGCTTACCTTCCTCTTGGTAATACCTATTTAAAGTTTAGTTGTATTTACGCTTTGATTTTGAAGAGGAAGATGATGATGGAGATGAAGTACAAGAGGACATATAGAGTAAACCTATGATGAAATAAAATTAAACTGAATAAAATTTTGGGTTAATGACGTTTTAATTAAATAACAATAGTTTTAGTAAAGTTTATCATAATTATTCAAGAAATGAACGCAAAACATTTTAAACACGAAATAAATATGATTTCGAGAAATTCCTAAATAATTTCTTTTTAGCGAGTTATTTTTTAAGCAGAACGAGAGATGAAAGGAATAACTTTTCATTAAATATGGCGAAACCGTTTTCAACAAATGTATTTAAGAATACTCTCAATTCATTCTTTCAAACAAAGAAACCCATCAATATCGATTTCGGGATACCTCAGACTGAGAAACACATGCACACAGCCACACCCGTTAAACTAACATCTATTTGCGTAGTAGGTTTAAACTTTGTAAGGATTTACTGCGAGGTAAGATCAATAATTTTATTTAAAGTGATGTTTTTCCAAATTCGATGAAGAACTTCGATGCTGTTTGTGAGGTCTGCGAATAAAACGGTAAGAATATTAATTATATTTAACTAAAATTTAATTATAATGATCCCCTAAAATCAATAACGTAAAATAAATTTAAACTACGAGTTATTATCAAGTAAAACAGAGTTTCAATTAGTTAACCGAAGCCGTAAACGTACCTAACCCATGACTTTTCACCTTTGCCTATCATTTGAAAACAGAATGTGGGTCTAAACTCTAAACTATTAGAAACAATATTAATCTAGGTAACTTCGAACAATACTAGGGAAAATCATAGGGAGCTATAATAATCAACCCCTGTTTAGGCTACTCAAATAGTATTCGTTAACAGGATTATTAATTGTTACTAATGGAGTACTTCCTTTCTTCTATATGTTTACTAATATTATAAAAAGTAGATTAGATTTTTCGTATGTTTATTTGTAACAGATAATCTCAGAAACGACATAACGAGTTTATAAATTCTTTTACATACAGAAAGCTAAAAAAGTAGAGAACCATAAAAAAAGTAGAGAACCTTACGAAAGTAACCAGCTTGGGTTACATTATTGAAATTTTTAGCAAACACTTGCCTATAAAAGTCTTTATTTGGCGAGCGTTGCAGAAACTATTAATGATTACTAAAAAAAGTTAGGACGTGTTTATAGTGCTCATCATTACCCACAAAAATCCGTAAGGTTATATGTCTTACTTTATAGTTAAAATAACCGTTTCATTTTTCTTGTCAAAATTAGTCAGAGCCGTCACCGCTGAGGTGATTGCTACAATAAAATAAATCTTAGTGTAAAGAATAGTTGTTATCTTCTGCTTTTCCATAAAGTTCTAATTTGGAATACTAATTTATCTTTCTTTCTAAATACCCGTGCGAAGATGGGGCGAGTCGCTCATATTGAATAAACGTTAATTTGGTATGTAAAGCAAATACATCTGATTCTAATTCAAAAACCTTACGAGATATCAATTCTTTAAAATCAATTTTTTTAGTAAAAGATTGTAGATAAAAGCTTTTAAGCTTATTCTACCTAAAATACGTAGAATAATAATTGACTTGTAAACAACCTCTATTCGAAGTCATAAATAAACTTCTGTTTTGTTAAACTGTTATGTCAATGGTTTTTAATAAATATCTGTCATCAAGAATCCATAGACGATTGTAGAGTGGTTCATTCCAGTTAATATAACAAAATCCGTGACGTCACCCTACGGATTACTTTAAAAATTGATTTAACGTTACATATTGACATATTACATACAGAAATCCGAAATATTCAAACTGTTTTCCCAAAATACTTAATGCTTTGAGAAAAAAGTAAATAAAAAATATACACCTCAAAATTATAAAAATTGAGTAAAATCATGTGAAATGTTTCAAAATAGCGATGTAATAAGAGACTGTATCGACTGATTATTTACGTGTATTCCCCAAAAAAATAATGGCTTAACTTTATTTTACTAGGAGTTTGGTTATCACGATACAGCGTAAGGCAGTCAAATACCAGATAAGCAATTTGCATGCAGTAATGCAATTTATTTTTGTTACTCTTCTTGGGGTTCTGAATCATGAAAGAAAAACATGTTTTATGAAGCATAGCTCTCACTCTCACATCATCAAATAATGATGATTTATCAGTGAGACCCAACTCGCTTGGATGCAAAGTCCAACAGATAAAATAAAATAAAACATATCTTATTTTCATTTCGTTCCTGAAATACGAGCTAACCCAAAAAAGCAATCAATTATGCCAAATATACAAAACCAAAAAAGTGTCATTAAAAAATACTGACCCTTTCAGAACTCATCCACAAAACGCGACACATTATCCGAATCCGTCGATATAATCGTGAATTTGCGTCCACTCTGTCCACTCGAGGCGGAGTGCGAGGCCGTGATAACGGACCTTTTGTATTGTCTGCCAGTAATGGGCCTGAACCGAGACCTTACTACAGGGCTGTTCTGGGTGCTGATAGCACTGTAACTCTACAAATGTTCAGCGTTCTGTTTATCTTCTATGATTAAGTTCAGTTAATCTATTCTTTGGATTAATTTCATTGGATAGAAAATAGTTAATCAATTTTATAAGCCTAATCAAGAGTACAGTAGCTTTCAAACCCACATCCCTGGATTTCGGTGGATTGGTGTGATCACTAAGCTACCGAGGCTCTTAATTTATAAAATAAAATAAGCCAGTATTGCGTTTTTGAGGGCATTCAATTTGCACATTAGGAGGCACACAAACATTAGGAGGGAAAACAAAACATATAGGAGAGCTTCCGTATTAATACGGAATACTGTAACAAAAACGTATTATACTTTTAGATCGATTACTTATTTCCGAACAGAGCGTAAAGTATAGATACGTTTGTTTTGCTACATTTTCGATATATTTGCACAGCCAATATTATCTTTAGACTTTTTTAATTTAGAGTGTGTTTATACCCGCCAGTCATTGGTCCATTTCGTTATTTGTTGTTCTTCATTGTACGTACTCTTTGATTCATTAATTCCAATAGAATCGTCCAAAATTCAGCCCGTGTGATATTTTAAAGACAATATGAAAAATTATATAATCGAAAACTAAATAGTGATGGATAATTCAAAATGAAAGGTACAACAAGTTCAAAGGGATTTTGTATTTTTATATCCGGTAAAATAGAAACAGATCTTCCGGGTCAAAAGGCTTGTTCATAGGTACATACGATTACTGTTCATTAGTTTTAGCACAAGTTATAAGTTTAGGTTATAATTACAGAGATAAAGGTGTGTTGCCAAGCCAAGGCTTAGGTTCTAATAAGAGTTAAAATAGATAAAGACGGCAATAGTAAACGGAAACGGAAATAGCAGTAGTAGTAATAGTAATTTACCACTTATAGGTACCTCAGCTTCTAAAAACCTTTGAAGTTTTTTTTCTTATTGATTTTAATCTTATAAGCCGTAGCCACGTTTCTGTGCCATTATTAGGTATTTTATTTATATCTCTATTTATAAACGAGAATTCTATTTTATTACTATCGGAAATTGGTCGTATTTTTTAAAACAGACACAGCTGGCGTTCACAATTTTTTTTAAATATAAACTTTGTGGTTTATTTTTAGCTAGATACTGCGAGCAGGTGAATTTAATTGAACATTAGTCTGGAAAAGCTTAGTCACACCCAGAGACGTCTAATATTTACTTAACAAGGGCTTGAGTAAAGATTTCGTGCAGCTTAATTATACTTTATCCTTCTAAGTCTAGATTTGCTAGGCAAAATCTGTAATTAGGATCAGTCGTTATAGTCTAAATTCTTTAGGAGGAAGACAATATAAAAACAATATAAAAAGAAAAGGATTGTATTAGCACAGTAACTATTACTTTAAAAGCTTTTTTGTATTATAAGCCAGGTTTAGAAAACAAATAGAAAGAATATGGCAATGTAGGTCTTACTCGTGTATGAAACTAAACACATATCAGGATTTTAAACTTAAATAACAATTTAAAGTTAGTCGAACAATTTATCAGTTGCATCTTACCAATTGTTCACCAATGCGTCACCATTTTGTAATAAAAAATTGGCCCCTAAAAAAGGGCTTTAGGTACGACAAAGCTTTGTGAGTAAGAAATCGACAAAATAAATAGATAATATGTTAAATTAATAAATTTTCCATAAAAAATTTTTGACACACGTCGAATTTTCGTGTGCAGCTCAGCGCAGCCTAAAGCAGACCCGAAGGCGTTGGTTATTTTCGATATTTCTACAGCTGAAGCGATATTACATAATTAAGTTCCGTATTTCGCATTGAAATTTATAAACACAAAACTACTTACATATTGGGTGTATTTCCACACTAACTTGTTAAAAAAATACATTCATTTTGTTGAATAACTTTTACAATCCAAAACTTATTCACCGAAGAAACCTAACAAACCCATTTTCGATTATTTATTTATTTCGGAATTGGTTTCGGGGAAACGCAAGAAACGGGGAAATAAATTACTTCTTAGTAGAATCACACTCCCTTACGGTTTCCTAATCGCACAAAAGGCTTTCGTGGTTCCATTATTTCAATAGTGTATATCGAACGAACGTTGGATTAAACATCAAACAGTTCTTAGCGGAAATGTGGCTACAATCCGCTTGAAACAGAAATGTTTGTAATATAAATGATACCTACGTTTTGCATAATATTATCCTTTGTTTTGCACTTACTTTTTCTTCATTTCTTTGCTAAATATTCCTTTTCTTATTAATTATTCTTCTTTATTATTTCCATTTTTGTTGTTTACTTTTTGACAAATCATGTCAATTCAATTTTTTTATGACAGCAATGAAGGCTGCCAAACAAGCTAAGCCTCTCACACACGGATTCTTACAAAACTAATGTAAGAAAATATACTTAATTCCTGGCTATTAAGATTAAATTCAAAATTTCAAATTGTAGTTTCAAAGGATTTTTTTTATGCCGCCAAAGCAACACCCTCACGGGAGGGAGGTGGAAGATGCGTCATGCATACCGCCCGCAGGAAAATACCGCCTTCTGCGGGGGGTTATGTGGGACTCACCAGAATGGCACCTACCCACTAAAAACCACCTCTTTGGCTGTAGTAAAATTTTACCGTTAGCCTTCATCGGAAGCGACACCCGTTGGGAAGTGGGCGCGCTGGCGGAGACCCGCTAGCGGGTCTTCCGCCGGATGTGAAAGTTGCACTGAAGGTGCTCAAAGGGACATGAGTTGGTGGCCTTTCTCGGCAGCCTCCGGTGAAGCCGGGGCTGCGCAGAGGTCGGACGAAGCTTGACTTAGGGATCAATTCATTTAAATGAACCTATAATGAATTGAGAAGGGAACTATGCTCCGCCAGAGCGAGCAGTCGCTTTGTTGGAGAACGTGAAGCCCTAAGTTTACGGGCTAAGACTGAGATTTCACTAACATCGATATTTTTGATAGCGTCCTAGACGATACGCATATCGTCCGCTACGGAGGGTTGAGGAGTGGATTTGTACGGGCGAGGAGCCGGGATGGGATTTGCTAGTGCAGCGGGGCGCTGCCTCTGAGCCACCCTAATTCACCCTTGTTAAGAAGCGCTCTAAGAAGCGCTCGAAACAAGCCCCGGCGTCCTCAACGCCCGTCCCGGTGTCTTCAACACCCACCGCGGAGACTTCAACGCCAGCTACCCCGGTGCCTGCAACACCCGCCCCGGCCCCATTAATGTCACTCAAAGTGACTCCACCCCCTACCCCGGCTTCAGTCAAGCCTCAGGTTCCACCACCCGTATTCCTTCGGGAAAAGGGAAAATGGTCCGAGGTTTCGACTTTGTGCAAAGAGCACAAGATCCATTACACCCGAGCGACCAACTCGGGTGAATCAATTAAAATCATAGTCACGTCGATAGACGATTTCCGAGCCCTAACCAAGCTCCTCACCGGTAAGCAATATGCTTACCACACTTACGCTCTTCCAGAGGAGCGTAAGATCAGAGCAGTACTCAGGGGTTCTCGCCAACGTGCCCAAGTCCAGGACGATCTTCAAAGAGGTCAGCACCATATGTGGCCTCTCTGGCATCTCAATCGAGATGCCTCATCACCACGGTCACCCCGGCCAGTGCCACCGTGCCAGTTGTACGGGCATGCGGCGGCCAACTGCGCCGCCCCGCCCAGGTGCGTTAAGTGCCTGGTACCTCACTTCACTAAGGAGTGCAATCGCACTCCTGAAACTCCTTCTTCTCCCGATTGCGTGCTTTGTGGCCAGTCCGGCCACACCGCAAATTACAGGGGCTGCCCTCGTGCACCCCGTTGTATGCGTTCCAATTCTAAGAGGGTGGCACCCAAACAGGCCCCGCCCCTTTCTCAGGAAAACTTTCCGCCGCTGCGTAGCCGGGTTCCTCCGGCTGCAGAGCCTACTCAGCCAAAGCCTGCTCTAGAGAACTGGAGGCAACGCCCCGCTGCACACCCGAATCCCATGCCGGCTCCTCGCCCATTCAATACCACTCCTCAACCCTCCGTAGCGGACGATATGCGTATCGTCTGCGACGCTATCAAAAATATTGATGTTGGAGAAATTTCAGTCTTAGCCCGTAAACTTGGGGCTTCACGTTCTCCGACAGAGCGACTGCTCGCTCTGGCGGAGCATAGTTCCCTTCTCAATTCATTATAGGTTCATTTAAATAAATTAATCCCTAAGTCAAGCTTCGGCCGACCTCTGCGCAGCCCCGGCTTCACCGGAGGCTGCCCAGAACGGCCACCAACTCATGTCCCTTTGAGTACCTTCAGTGCAACTTTCACATCCGGCGGAAGACCCACTAGCGGGTCTCCGCCAGCGCGCCCACTTCCCAACGGGTGTCGCTTCCGATGAAGGCTAACGGTAAAATTTTACTACAGCCAAAGAGGTGGTTTTTAGTGGGTAGGTGCCATTCTGGTGAGTCCCACATAACCCCCCGCAGAGTACGGTATTTTCCTGCGGGCGGTATGCATGACGCATCTTCCACCTCCCTCCCGTGAGGGTGTTGCTTTGGCGGCATAAAAAAAAAATACTTAGTACGGCAGTCTATTTCAAGCCGTCCTGCCGATAACATCTTCAGTCTATTTCAAGCCATCCTACCGATAACATCTCCAGCCTTCTGCAAGTAACTCTGAAGTTGCCTCCTACTGAAGCTACCTGAACCAGAAGCTACCTGAATCTGAAGCTACCTGACGCTGAAGCTGCCTCATGCAGAAGCTACCTGAAGCTGCCTCATGCAGAAGCTACCTGAAGCTGCTTCATGTTGAATACCCCGACATTGACGCCTGATCCTGCTCCTGCTGCTGACCCTGATGATCCTGCCTACCACCTTCTCTGCCTGCTGATCCTGCACGCGCCAGAGTGCCAGTCGGCGTCTGAGCGTCTCTCACCGACCCTGCACGCGCCTGAGCGCCTTCACGTCAGCGTCCATGACAGTTTTTGGGAATAGAAACTTTTATTACGTGACAGGTTTATAAGCTGAACCTGCGAAGATATGGTAATAGACAGTTGTAATATTTTTGGTTTTTAAACCAAGTAATTGCAAAGTGCTTAAGGTTTTTTTCGATCTTCATTGCAGAGCAAAACTTCCCTCAAAAAACTGGACAGATCTATGCAGCGACATATTCAGACATTTTAGTAAATGTATGTACAATTAAGCGACACTATATATATACATAAATTGCCAAGTAAATATTTTGTTTATGTATTTGACTGCCTGATCTGAATTCTAAAGTCTGATTTCAATTAATTTAGATATACGAGTATGTATCCTTTGGTGACATTGGACAAACGTTTTGATATTTCTATGAAATCCTTTGTTTTTCAAAAATCCTTGTCATACATTGAATCTGTGAAATCGTTAATTTTGTAGAAAGTATATTGGGACGATCACTAGAATACAGATTGACCTAGATTGTAGATCAATTAACTATGTACACATAATATTTGTAACTGTAAATAAGTAAATTATTAAGTATAAATAAATAAATCCCCAGACAAACAGACCAACTGTATGACCCCAAAGTAAGCAGAGCTTGTGTTATGGATGACATACAGCGAACTGAGGGGGAACCCAGAATAAACATACATACATAAATACAATACGCAAACACCCATGACCCGAGAACAAACAACAAACAACATACACAAATGTATGTCCCCGGCCAGAATTCTAACCTGGGACCTTCGGCGTATGAGGCAAGGCTACTTACCACTACACGACTCGGTCGTCTGTTATTAATTATGTTATTAATTATGTAATTATTAAGTATATTTATCCAAAGTATAATTGCTTTTTACGCCCATGAACTTATTGGAAAGGCTATAGCAGATAAATACATATACAACCTATAGTTTCATACTTTTTGCCAAGTATTTTATTTTTATTTTTAAATCCATTCTTAAGACAAAAAACTTTTATGTATTGGCGTTTTTATCCTCCTGACTTGTAAAGGAACATTAGCGGCTATAGGCAAGTACTGATCACCATGTAATTTGAATATTGGAGGAACCTGTCTTGGGAAAAGGCTGAGATTGTTTAACATGCCGGGATTTTAAGCTTCACTGTTCAATGAATTTTGGCGTGTTGAAAAAGAATCTTATTTACAGCAGTATTATCGTAGTTATTTTGTATATTCTGGTATCATTAATAAAATGTATTTTTGAACTCATTTTATTGAAATTGTTGTCAACAATAGATAGAAGATACATCGATTATAACGGAATGGACGCTCGCACAAAAATCGATTACTAAGTTTATCATTTAGTACACACTAAATTTGCTATTATTCATTACTCTCCATTCTCAGGTCTGTTGGAAGAGATTTCTTTTAGAAGTAAGCAGTACCTCTGTACATTGTTTATGAACTACTTTTCATTCTGTTATTATAACCTATGTGTACATTAATTATAAAATAAATTAAATAAATATATATAATATTCGTTTTTTAACGTTTCGCGACAGTTTCTCTACGCATGGTTGATTTTTCGAATCTTCGTTATTACTCAAGGTTTTAATCAGACCTTTTTTTTCTAAAGAGAAAAAAGTATTTTTTACGTAAACTGTATTATTTATACTATCATTATGGAAAGCAAATGTTTGTTGGTTTGTATGATTATATGTAACAGATAACATCAAGAGTTACGCAGGTGAAACCGCGTGTGGACCCAGTATTAGTAGATTATTTAATATGCAAAAATACGTATGTACTTCGACTAAGTTAAATTTGCCGCAAACTTATTTTGTCAGCATTATGGTAGGTCGTGTCGCATTCGTATCGTTCCAATAGTATTTCATTTCATTTCATTTCAATAGTATAGTGCAGGCCATTTGTCACTTAACAGTAACAAAAATAATAACAATACCGGCAATTGTCGGTATGCATTTGCACGGAAAGATTTGCAACTAAAAGTACAGTTTGTACTTCAACATTGTTTAAAGAACGTAACACAGATTCGCCATTTTCTCACAAAATTAATAAAATGATTGATTTATAAAGTTATGAATAGTTCGCGCTGTCGATCGCGTCAGCTCATCTGCGTGAATCAGGAAGCGACGTGGCCTTGCCGCCATGAGATTGTAAACATGGAGGAAAAGCTGCCCATGTGAAATTAAAAATTTATATATTATTTTCATAAAAAACATTTAAAGAATGGATTATTTGTGGTATTGGTGGTATTATTAAATATTTTTGAGCATTAAACGAGCTATAAAAAATTGCTATATTGAAATGGTTGACAATTTGGATTTTGCAGTAGACCATTGTTAATCAAATCAAACAATATTTGAGAGACTGCGATTTCTTTAAGCTTACATTGACAAGCTGGGTCTGTAGTATACATATATCTAATAACTCTATGTCTATCTTTTAAGTGTAAATTGTTGTCGTAATTGACTGTTTGTATCTTAAATAATTTTTAGTTTTTATTAAGATTTTTAAGTATTTCAGCACTAACTAAGAATCACTCAAAAACGCTATTTAAAAGAGAGCCTGAAATTACTTTTCATTATATCGTATTTAATCGTCACTTTTGCTTTTAAGCTGGATAATCCTTTAATTCCTGATTACCTACCTGATTTTTTCTTTATTTTGCACGAGATACAAAAACGCTTAATTGCTTTATTTGTTTTTTTTATTTTAACAGAAAATTTAAAATTAATAATTTTAACTGTTAAAGTAAGTTTAACTTTATTGGCGTACTTCATTGGAGGACATCATTGCAAACAAATGATCAAAACTACAAATAAGATTCCCTTTATAAAACACGTTTTAATATTTATTCACTTGATTTTTCACTCCATTCTTTATTATCTAAATCTGTGATCTATCTCAATATTTGAATCATAGCGGACATTTCCAGTTAGGTGTGAGCGTTAATAGTACACAAAGAAGTTATATACAATGACATATTACATATAGACAGGTTATGGTGTCGCTCTCAAAAATGGCAACGCAAATGCAAGGCAGTTGCCGGCTATTTGACTCAGTCTTGTGCAATCCAGTGTCATGGCTAAACATCAAACAAAACTTATTCCCTATTCTGTGTTTTTAATACCGTACAATGCCTTTTTGTGTGTTTAGACAGTGTACTAATTACACTGTTACTGTTAAAGATAGAATAAACGTTTCTTTTCATGCGTAAGTACTATTTTTTTATAACTATCTTATTTATTATCTTATTTTGCTATTTAAAATGACGCTTTAAAATTGACATGGCTATTCATATCAACAAACTCGAAGAGCGAGATGTTATATGATTTTGTATGTGGGAGTAAAAGAGAGAACGCTATAGAGTTTCGACAATTTACGTACTACGTCACGTACGCTCGCGACTAATTAGTGCGAAGCTACGTCACGAAGTACATAGGTATCTCTTTCTTACAACAAGTGAACCGTAATATTCTTTCCTTCTCCCACAAATTATATTACTCTATGTATCGGGTAGGTATCTATAGTTACGTTGACGCCGTTTTTTGTGCGGTAATGTTTGGGTATGAGAGAATATGTCATTGGTTATATATTTACAGGGTCCTGCTACACGAATACCTGTCGTTATTCAAATAGGTGTTGGAATTATTTCGATTCTGTGAACTCTCATACAACTACATACGCCACCAACAAAAGTAATACATATCCGATAGAATATTTTATCCGACTCAGTACACAATCCATTCATTACTTTCATTATGCAACTAGTTATTTAAATGCAAATCAGATCGCAAAATCGCTTTCCAATCGAACTCAGCCCGAGGTTTAAACAATGTGTGTAAAATTGGCAACTGTTGCCAAAATGTTTATTGACGTCCACATAATGATACACAAGGCGATTTCTGTAAAATTCCTTATAGCTGGTATTTTTGTTATATTTCCATTAATTAGGCATCGGTTACGTGGTTTGGCAGCACGCCAGTATCTGGAAAACAATGGCCGCTCTCCTTGACTCATTCCCGTTAATTGCCATACTTTTTCGGATGCAATAAAATTTTTTTTAAAACGGGAAACCAGGTTTACAAACTAATCTGGTAGCTGACTATAGACACTGTTTATTCAATCCTAGAAAATCGTTTTTCTGTTTGCGCTTAAATTAACGATATCTCTTTCCAATATTGTTTTAGGGTTCATTTAAGTCTGGCAGATTCCAATTTAAAATCATTTGACTATATTAGTAAAAGTAATTTTTTGAAAGTACACGGACCTCGAGTTAGCATATCAAATATTCAGACTGTCTAAAAGCAGCAAATTGTTTTAATATATAATAATAATAATAATAAAATTTATTTATTTCACACTCAGTAAAAACTTAACAAGTATGTAGTAAACATAGAGATATAAAAGGTCTTAAAGACTTAGTGTCACTTGTATCTAAACTAGGCTGAGCCTGTGTCTTAGATACAAGTCCCTACCCGTGGTTACCATTACATTTATTTTCATGTGTTACTTACTACTTAAAGATAAGAATTACATTGATCTTATACACGTTTTAAAGGTTACAGATTTAAATAATATTTCCCAAACTATCTTATTATGGTAAACAAATCCTCTCAAAATATATGTATTAATATAAGGTACGTTGCGATATTAATAAAATCATTCTCTGTTTTACTTCGACCAATGCACATGCTGCTCTATAAAGCCAGGAAAACGGTTAAGGAAACATTACGTGAAAAAGATTACTAGGATATCTAAGCTTTAGCACATTTAATTTGACTCTTGGTGCTATAATACCATTTAAAAGCCTAAGTTGTAATTTATAAATTAATACGACGATTGATTTATAAATTACAACTTCGGATGATAAACCACGGCCTGTTTGGTATGGAGGTAAGTAGCCTTGCCTTTCATGCCAAAGGTCCCGGGTGCGAATCCTGGTAGGAGCAGATATTTTATCATATTTGCTTTCTAGTCATGGATGTGTATTTACGTTTATTTAAGTTTATTTCTAATATTTATATTTAAAAAAAATATCCATGTGTGTTTATATATTTCTTAAGTTTATTTATCCGTTATCTAGTATCCATAACACAAGTTCTTAATGATACTTAATTTGGGCTAGATAATGTGGTGTGTCAGTTAGAAATATTTATTATTCCATGTAAATGCTCAAAATGAATAATACGTTAAAACTCAAGAGGAATAAAATCACTTATGTCCATTTTTTTACCGACCGCATTAGGCATTGCATCGTCACTGTGTGTTGTTACCGCTACAATAGCAACGAATTAATCAAAAACTTCCCGCCAAAAATGTTACAGGACTTGCAGTTCTTTTTTCACGAAAAGCTGTTTTTATTAAATTCAATTTCATTGGCGAACTCATGACAAAAACGATAACTTTGGTTCCACCATTAGGGCTTGAAATCATTATTCTCCATTAAGAACGAAGAGTAAAGTACCAGTACATTCCAAACCAGGTTTATTCATTTCATGAAAAACAAGATGAAGCTGTCATAAAATGCTTTGCAATTTACCAGAAGTGCCATTTCGTAAATTAAGAGCTTACAAGAAGCGTACTTTTGATGTCAGCACTAAAAAATGTACACGTTGCCTTGCAGCGCCCTTTTAAGAAAATTTAAAATGGGCCAACATTATAATAATATTTGAGTGCTGAATTAATGTATATTAGAGGCAATGATTTTCCAAATTTGAAGTAATTAAGAATAACATGAAAATAAACGTTTCTTACTTCCATACGTCAAATACGTTGACGTTTTTACGATCCAATTCTGATCCAACAGGACAATTTAACGCGTGAACATCATTCATGAGTGAACATATAAATGTGTTATTTTTTGAGTTTTATGTTTATTAATTTTGACGTTTTTAATGGGCAACAAGAAATCACCACTTCATTTCTTCAGATCTTCTGTTATTTAAATGTTGTAAGATTTTTAATTTATTAAATTGGCTGTCTTGACGTTGCATACAAACAAACGCTGCAAGTTATTTGCATATAGTTCATTTACGTTCAGAATGCAGTGAGTCATCGATGCAACTATAGATACTAGCCAATGAGATTACCGTATTAGAAAAAGTTTTCTTACTGTCGATGATGCTATTGGCTATAACCTAATGCTGAGACGATACGTCACTGCATTTTTAACGCGAACGAACTAAATATATATGTTAAAGAAACTTTAATAACGCGGGTCATTATATAATCTTTCATGTTGATGTGCTTAATTTATTGAAAAATCTTTTTAAAAACATCTTCAACTAATTTATAACACGATGCGCAACTTTCTCTGATACATCATGAACATTTTTAGAAATTGCAGTTTTAGTTCATAAAATGTAATGAAAACAATTATTACTACGTTAAAACAATTTAAAATGAACATTGTCGGTCTCCAACTTATAAAAAAAAACAAAAAATGAATCCATTACACAACTACTGCTAAAACAAATAAAGATATCTTATATTGAAATAATAAATTAATGATGTACCTAATTCTACTTATGCTGGAGTCTACAGGATATAATTTCACAAATGATTTAATTAGTTTAATAAAGTCGGCTCACACGAAACATATTTAAGGGCCGACACGAGCTACGAAAATTAATTACTAGTTACGGAGCAGTGTCTCGTTTCGAGAATAGTTTAATTAAATTGTCATTAACAAGTTACATCCCTAGCGTTACCGGGTAAGCTTCATCATTACAATCGTTTTCCATTGGTTCTGAGCTGTCGTTTATCCGTCAAACTTGTCACGCTCTTGAGATAATTCGTCTAGAAAAATAAAATTCATTGGCGATTACTTTTGAATGCACCTGATTGGAAGTCAAGACTTTTTTTTATTTTACTGTATTTTTTATGTTGTGTCGGGTGCACGATTTTACTATGGCAATCAGTTATCATTTCAGTGTATAATTTTAATATTATTTTGAGCCTATAATTGTTTTTTTTTTATTGAAAGACTTTTGTTTAAAACAAAAACAAACAATGTCTTATCCTATAGAAATGAGGAAATTATTTAACCGAATAGAAATTGTGAGGATACGATTACTCTAACTTCTGTTCATTTTCTCTTCTTAAGAACAGCTGTCTTATGGTGGTGTTGGATTCATTGGTAAATAAGTTCTCAGCAGTAACGTTGTTGAGGTCGACATTTTAAAATCTTAATGCTTTAAATTGCATTACCTACTTTACTTTAATGAGCGAGGACTATTTTCTACATCTAAATCGATGTTCTTCTCGATACCATACGATGGGTTAATATTATTCGTAGATTGAAATGTGTTTCTTAGCTCTAAATCTTTCATGCGGGTTTTACTTGGTTACTTTATTTATACGTTACGTTACTTTATCGTCAGCCTTACCTTAGCCGCCAAAGGAGCAACAACACAAATGATGGACAGTGGCTTCCGCGCCTGTAGACATTAGTCTTAGGTGTTTCATTTAGAAATATTGAAGGATTACATTGACTTATGATGCGTTGCGGACTGTAGGCTTCAGTTGGAGTTAGCTTTGAAATGTAATGAAATATTTATTTCTCAACATTGACAATGACTTGCTCTTATTGACGTCAAATAAAACATGAGTCTACCACCAGTTCGGAAAAACCTTCGTGAAGAAGAACTGGCAAGAAACTTCACGGGTATATTTTTTTAAAAGTAATTGTCAATGTTGAGAAATAAATATTTCATTCATTTCATTTCATTGCATGGGAGGCAAATTTTTATTTTCTAGACGCGAGACATCAGTACCTTTTAATATTCTGTTGATTATGTTACACCAATTAAACGCCGTTATTCTTATTGAGTAACCCAGAAAACATTTCATCTCAAAATGTTTGTGGCTTACAAACAATTTACGAAGTTCTACCACACTTAAACCTTGTAAGTTAACACACACCTTGTGATTAGCACAAGATGTGTGTTAACAAGGACACGGTAACTAATGTAAAGTCCTATCTCAGTTCTTGGAAAATGACGTCCTTTCGCCTACTTTCTCATTCGCTACCAGCACTTGTTGTACATTGTGAAGCACTATAAACGCAAATTAATTACTATATTTGTGAATTGAGAGGTTATGTTATCAATTGATCAATGCAAACTCTTCACTCGTCAAGCATTGAAACCGTAACGGCAGATCGAGCTGATTGATTGAAAATTAGATTCAATTTTGCGTTTTATGGCAATCAGCTGTAGTTACACACAATCATTATTTCTGCCAATTTCAAGTATTAATGTATTTAAAGTAGTTTTAACATAATTTAAACATTGAAACATAATTGTTATCATTCATCATTCACATTGGAGTGGCATATGACAATTGCACTGAATTGACTGTCATATTCAAAAAATTCTGACCGTGACATAATTCATAGTTTTTTTTTGTATGAAGACTACCTGCAATGCGCGCGCCTAACTATCATTCTTATTTTTTCAATAGTTTTTCATTTAGTTTTTATTGCCATAATTATTTCATTCGTAAATATTCGAATTCAAACAAATGTTTGCACACTGAATCTTAGATTGCAAACATTTTTTAACAGTCATATAGACATGTTTATAGTTAAAAATCCAGTGTACCAAGCAATGGATAATTTATTCGTTTGCACCACCTTAAATAAAATTGGTTCAGGGGGGTACAGGGGTTCAATCATGTAAATAAAAGGTTGGGTTTGACGTACAGCTTTTGGATTTTTCATGACTATCACCTAAAAGTCTATCGCCATCTATTTTGTTGCTCAGGTTAAAAGCATAAAACCAAAGTGCAGGGACATAGCTGGGAATTTGCGTTTATAATGATGCAGTGTAATAACTGTTATTAATTTAAAAAGTCTTAATTTAAGGTAACTCCAATCGAATATCTATTTTTGTTCTAGCATAACATACGCAATAACCACTTCAACGCTATACAGAAATTCCATAAAGTCTACCAATCCTAGGACAAAAATATAAATACTTAATTTCAAATTACAATATGTATAGTTTCCCCCCAACTAGTGAATTATAAAACAAAACTGAAAGAAACTCATTACGTCAAAGAATTATCTTTTTAATTCCAAACAGGATTGGCATTTGTCTTCCATCACGTGAAGAAGTTTACGACTTGCACTAAAAAACTATACTCCTACTCATTCTCCATAACTTGTAGACACATTTCAGTAAAAACACACGGTGTCAACCTTCCAAAAGCAGGATCCATAATTAGTAAAGTTTGCAAACGAAAACGAAAAAAATTTTGGTAAAAAAGTTTCTCAACTACATCAACATGGCGAAGCACCCCGGGGCGTATTAATCATTTAGAACACCAACAAGCGCCGGTGTACCTGATGGACGGCATATCTGGGGAACGATCAAAATTTCCCACGTTGTGTCCTGTCCTGATTTTTATATTATATATATATATTTTTTTAGGTTACATAAGTTTAATCTGGATGTTTTGAAAAGTTATTGATACTGGCTTACGATTAGAAATGTGTGTTTATTTAAAATGGTTTCATTAAATCATTGATCTTATTGTGCAAGGTTATGTTAATATTTTGCATTAATTATAATGTCAGTAATTGTAAATATATAAAAAAAAACCTGGTTACTTACTAAGTAAATCTAAAAAATTATATTTTGTAACTGGGTGAACAATGAATACGGTGTTGAACTTATAATTTTGCATTTTCTTTTTTGAATAAGTAATATGAATAAACTTTGAATTGACTTAGCCATGATTTTCAACTCTCATGTTGGTACCTCCGAATAGCATGTTATGCATAATATTTTTAAATTAAGTATTTATAAATTTTATGTTTTGTTCATCTTGTCTCTCGTACTGTTAAGAATATGTTGAGATGACACATTCAAATGATAATAGACTATATATAATATTCAAAGCGACACTTAAGTAAAACTTAATTTCTAAATAGTTTCCAGTAACTGGCTCCCAAGAATTATCGGTCCATTTCCAAATCAGTTTCTAATTTTCTATCGCAACTGATAATGCATTGCTAAAGTTTGAGAGGTTTAGTGACAAGCGAATAGCGGATAATTAAAGTTTGGATACTTGATTTGGTCAGCTAAGTCGAAGCCCCGGTCAGCAGCAGTTTGACAACGAGTTTAATTTTACTCAAATTTATTGACAACTGATTGAGGATGCCTATAATTGATTATCTTTGTAATGAGTTAGGTTCGATCAGAAATTGCTTTGATAGTTGTTGAAAGTTTATTTTGTAAGTACATATTTGATCTGCTTTGTAATTTCTGAAGTCCAATTGAAATTGAATCGCTGTGGATTTTATTCATTGTTCAGAGAAACGGGGTTAACTGATGTTGAAAACTAATCATTTGATTTACTTATAGAAAAAAATCATACTCGTTAGTTTTTACTCGATAGAAACCTATATATATATATTATATATATATATATATATATTATATATATATATATATATATATATTAAAACTACAACTTGAATTCTCAGAACTAAGTAAATTAACGTTTAAAGTAAAATATATAGGTATTTTTATAGTTATATATTTTTTTCTGGCTCTATAAGTTATCGATAAATCGTTTCCTACCTCGACCACAACCCTATTAATACAATTAAAACAATACATAAACGTCATGGATAAACCCTACACAGACCTACAAAACAGTACCGGAGTAGGGTGTTTTTTTTTTTTTTTTTTTTTGGTTCCCCTCCACGGGAAGGGCAGGAGGACATAAAAAATGCTCTGACGCATACTCCGCGCGCGCGATCGGAGTTATGTGGGACTCGTCCCGACGCCTACCAGAACCATACCCACTAAAAAACCCCCTGTCGGCTCGTGCATTTTTGCCACTCAGCCTTCATCTGAACGACGGCCAATTGGAGAAAGAGGCCGCGCCAGCGGGGCCCTTAAGGGGTCACCCGCTGAGATTCACATAGCACTGAAGGTGCTCAAAAATGAAAAGTAAAAATAAAAACATTAAAAATGAAAAATAAAAATTGCATTAATTCGGATTTACGTTAGAATTAGAATTTACGTTAGAATTAGGATTTGCGGCCTGAAGGGCCTCGAGAGCTAAAGTTAACTGCGAAGGTTCGCCCGTGTGCGCGTTTCTCGGCCTAGCGACTTTGAATTTCGAATCTAACACAGGAGCAGTATATGAGACTGAATCTCGAACAAGATGATTGGGATGGGATTCGGCGCGTTTGAAGAACGATTCTGAGAGTGTTTTGAAGTGCTGTTGCACTGTAGGTAGTTCAAGATCTCTGTGCAGGTCCGCGTTGCGCACGTACCAAGGTGCGTCTGTGGCCCTGCGGCAGAAGAGATTTTGAACTACCTGCAGCTTATACAGGACGGAGGGATTGGCGTGGGCAAAGACTGGCGAAGCATATGACATGACGGGTCTAACGCAGACCTTGTAAAGCGTACGTTTATTTCTAAAGGACATTTTACTTTTTCTACCTATCATACTATTTAAGCGGCTTAAATAGAAACGCGCGAGTTTCGCTACTCTATCAACGTGTGGCTTAAAAGAAAGCGTCTGATCTAAGGTGACGCCTAAGTATTTGATACTGCGCTTCCAGGGGATGGGAATACCTAACATTCGAATGTGGGGATCGTTGCGGCGATTACGACGTTTGTGGTCGAATAGAATGGCAGAACTCTTTTCTGGGTTGACATCGATACGCCATTTTTGAAACCAAACACCGAGGGCGTTTACGGCCTTTTGGAGTCTGGTGATGTTATACGGGATTATTTTACCTTTAGTGTAAAGGGCGGTATCGTCTGCAAAGAGGGCGAGTTCGACGCCTTTCGGCGGGATGGGCATGTCATTAGTGTACACGGTGTACAGCAGAGGGGCGAGGACTGAGCCTTGCGGGACTCCAGCCTTTATGGGACGAGGCGCGGAGAGCGTGCCTTCATGTTTGAATCGAAACGTACGGTCTTTAAGAAACGACGTCACTGAACGTGACAAAACTGAGTGTCACGGAGTTCCGCGAGGCGAGACCTAACTTTACGTTGAAGCTGATTCGCAGC
The DNA here is from genome assembly GCA_923062675.1 of Marasmarcha lunaedactyla. NCBI lineage: Eukaryota > Metazoa > Arthropoda > Insecta > Lepidoptera > Pterophoridae > Marasmarcha > Marasmarcha lunaedactyla. The sequence continues at coordinate 6,115,360 of OV281349.1, forward strand.
TGTTCTATATGCGGGCGTGGGATATTTCTTGGCTCTCCGGAGAGCCGCGTTCTTAGCTTTAATGAGATTGCTAACGGCTAAGGGAAGCGCGGGTTTGCCTTGCTTAGCAATGATTACGTTGTCGCTGATGGCTGAGTTGATAGCATCAGTGAGAGTATCAACTACTGAATCTATTTTAATCGGGCTGTCTAATTGGTCGGGCGAAATCGCGAGCGGAGAGTTCGGTGCCTCTAAGGCTGAAACTAACGTATTTTTAAAGCCTTTCCAGTTGGTAAAGGTCTTTGGCGGTGTGACGTTAACGTTAGGCGCGCCTAGCACGAGGGAGACGGGGCGATGGTCGGAGCCTAGGTCATCGAGCGGTTCGATGGACCTGAGATCAAGATTGATTCGCTTGATAATTGCAAAGTCGAGGATGTCAGGAGAATAGGTCGGGTTGTTGGGATAGTGAGTGGGAGTGATGGGGGATATGACGTCTAAGTCAAGGGAGTTGGTGATGTCGAGGAGAGCGATACCGCTGGTGTTGGTCGATAGGCACGTCCAGTCAGTATGTTTGGAGTTAAAGTCTCCGAACATAATGACTGAATGGCCGAGGGCGAGAATGGCCTCAAAGTCGCTGCGGATTGGTCTGGTACCACTGGGTATGTAGACTGAAGCTATGATGATGGTCGGATGACCAGTCATAGCCAATCTACACACAGTGGCCTCCATGTTGAGGAGAGGAGGGGTAGGGAGAGGACAGCAATGGAAGCCTCTTTTGTAATATATAGCGGTGCCGCCGTAACCGTCGGAGTTGGGCCTATCGTTGCGAGTAAACGCGTACTTAGGTATAGCGAATCCCCTGGAGCGGTTTGGAGTAAGCCATGTCTCCTGGAGAAGGAATAAGTCAGGTTCTTTGTTCTGAAGGAACAGTTTAATCTCGGGAAGGTTGGTATTAAGGCTACGAGCGTTAAAAGATACTAGGGATAAGCCCTTAGGTTTAATACGACTGGACGCCGGATTTGCGGGTCTAGACATTAAATTAATTTATTTACGAATTTATACAAATATAAAAGAATTTACAACGAACTTAGGAGCGAGTGATGCTCGGCTAACGCGAATAAACGCTCTTGAGGAGAGCGGGCGGCTCGCAGTTTGCGTGCGAGTACGGAAATTTCGTTAATGTCGACGTTTTGGATGACGTCGAACACGGTCTTCATGTCCTCAGCCAACGACGACTGAGGGGAAGATGACAACGCGGGACGCGGCCCTACGGGAGCTACGGGAGCTGGGATGGGTCGGGAAGGTGCAGGCGGGACGGCCGGACGCTGCCTCCAAGACAGAGCCGGAGTAGGCGTCGGCTGAACGGGCTTTGCTTCCGGGGGACCCCGGTTGCGCAGCGGCGGGAAGTTAGCGGAGGTGAGCGGCGGCGCCGGTTTAGGCGCGGCCCTCTTGACGGTGGAGCGCGGAGCGCGCGGGCAACCCCTGTAGTTTGCTGTGTGGCCGGACTGGCCGCACAGCACACAGGCAGGGGGGGAAGTGGATTCGGGAGTGCGAGTGCACTCCTTAGTGAAGTGGGGATCCAGGCACTTAACGCACCTGGGGGGAGCTGAACAGTTGGCCGCTGCGTGGCCATATAGCTGGCAGCGGTGGCACTGCCCAGGGTGACCACGGGGGTTGGGACGCTCGACGGAGATGTTCGAGAGTCCGCAGATTGTGCGAGCCTCTTTGAAAATCTCCTTCGAGTTGGGAGTATTGGACAGTATTACTAGCGCTAACGGAAAACGCCTACCGCGTTGGAGTGCATCTTGTGCACTGCTGTGACCGGGAAACCCTGAGACTTAAGGTCATCGAGGATGTCTTCGTTGCTGAGTTCGAACGGGACGCCCCGTAGTACTGCGCGGATCTTACGCTCCTCCGGGAGGGCGTAGGTGTGATACGCGAGAGTAGGGTGACCAGAATACCGTTGAAATAGACTAACAGGGTAAACACGCAACACGCTATTAATTCACGCCATCCATTTGCTGGGGGGCGATTAGCGATGAAACATTTCGCTCTTTGATAAGCAGAGTGACCATTTAACCGAATAATTGACGACATTAATCAAGATTAATTTGGGATAAATTGCGAATAAACTGAATTAATTTAAATAATGAGAGAGATAAATATGATTTCAATGGTTTTATAATAAAATATATACAGGGTGCAGAACTCAGTTTTACAATTTGTGAAATAACGAACGCCATATATATATGTAAACACAGAGATATACTGAAATATTTTCTTCTTATATGCAAAGGATAAGGTCCAATATTATTATGTGGCGTAATCGACGTCCTCTGCATTCGCAAAACACTTTTTAAAACTATAAAAGGGATGTGTCTGCAATGGCTCTACAAATACAATCGTACTGTATGTAATTCTAGCTGATGGGACTGAAATATTTTATCAAGCGAAGTTCCTAAGCATAACTACGTATCGCTTAAAAATAAATCAAACCTTTTAGTCTTCTTGGTCATTATCTAACGGCTATAAAAAAGCAAAAAAAGCGTTTCGTAAAAAAGACAAAAAGTCATTCTTCTTACTTACAGGCAATCATGGAATAAATCACCTTCACAAATATTCAATCAAAGTGTAACATCTAAGTACAAATGGCGAAGATGAATAATAATTCTGAAAGCTTTATCGGCCTCGTTCCAGCGAGCCGAGATCACGGACGGGGTTATATCCGCCCAGCTTCCCTATTCGGTAAGAAAACTGATTTTTGTAAGTGCTATTTTCCAATGTTATAAGAAAATAACATGAGAGAAAATTTTAGGATAAAATGTTACAAATTTTTGTATATTCGGTGTGTAAAATTAGACAAAGTACTTTATCAAACCAGCGTTAGTTTATGATTATATAAAAAAAATATAACTATGCAGTGGATATGTCAAAAAGTAAGGTCTCATGTTTAGTACACATTTGAGACGGGAATGCAATAAGTGCTAATTTTTCAATGTTCGGATAGTTTTTATCGGTAAAATAATTTTGAGAGTTTGACACAAAATAATATCTGAGCATTGGAAAATCAACCCTTAGTTTATCTTTTAACAGGCCACTCGGAAAGTATTACGAAAAAAGATTTTATGTAAGGAACGCTGGCGAGTTATAATTTATTTTGAAAATTCGATCAAATTTCCCTCTGAACTTTTATACCAGCATTATATAACTATTGTGTGTCAAAGAAAAATGGATCTGTATCGGGAACATTTTCTTGCAATGATTTTTTATGACTTCAAGTCCAACTTGAAACCTGATGAATCCTTTAATCGACTTCAATAAACTTTTATTAACAAGGCGCTTTCTAAAGCAACTGTGTACCGCTGGTATAACGAGTTTAAGTGCGGTCGCTTAAATTTAAAGGATGAAGAAAGAAGTGGTCATTCTTTGACTGCTGTTACGGAAGAAAACGTACTACAAGGGAAACATTTAATTCAACTAAATCGGCGAATCACGTATTAGGACATTATTATTTATATATCAGCTCAATCTGCAGACTGGATCGGGAAGTGCTTATGATATTCTTCACAGCCACCTTTGCGTAAGGAGGATTGTTTCGGTGGTGCCATGACATGATAGATAAATTCAAGTTCTTCCCGCCGTATTTACGATATCGTAACAGGTGACGAATCTTGGATTCATCAATATGATCTAGAAACAAAGCGCCAGTCAACACTATGGCTGTTTCAAAACGAACCAACGCCTACGAAAGTAAAACGTTCGAGAAGCGCTGGAAAAATTTGGATCGCCATTTTTACTTAACAAGGTATTTAATATCAATTCCCTTAAGAAATCAAAGTAACATTAATGCAAAGTGGTACACTACCAAATGTTTGCCAGAAGTTTTTGCTGTAGCGAGTAGCAACCGACCGAACACGGGCCTCCGAGGCCTTTTGCTCCACCACAACAACGCGCCTGCGCACTCCGCGATCATGACGAGGGACTTCTTAAACACCACACCGGTAAAACATTTGGCTCATCCTTTGGCAACGAGTGACTTTAATTTAAAACCAGCTCAAGGGGATACAGTTTTCATCGCCAGAAGATGCGCTCACTGCGTTCGAAGACCGTTGAGGAAATACATGTTGTAGACTCAAAAATGTGCTTTGAAAATTGGTTTAGACGCATTCAATATATGCTGGTGGAGAGCTCTTTGAAAAGATGTAATTAAAAAAATTTATAACCTATTGAACATTTTTATTTCTTTTCTCTAAACTTTCTGAGTGTCCCACGTATGAAAGGGTCCTAGATGACTTAACAAAATGACAATCGTTCAAAAGTCTGAATACCCGTTTTCAATAAGAACTTCGAAACAAAAATATTGTATCCAGTATACCTACTTATCCACGTGAAATCAAATGGCACATACGTTACACAAGTGTTAGAAAAACCTAATACAAATAAATTTTTTGATGTTTGCAAAAAAAAGCTTAAATCCTTAAAAAAACAAATTAAATTAAATTAAATATATTTGGAATTGAAATTGTGTATACCAAAATAAATACTAAATAATTTAAGCTTTAGTATTTCAAAATGTATATATCTAACACTTACATGGATTAATCAACTCCATTCAAACCTTTCCTCGTTTATCTCATCCCTTTTCATGCAATCCCTCTTTTTTATTGAACCTTTATTTTTGCCATCAGTAAATTTATCACATTGTTTTTTACTTGAAACTGCATAAAAACAATGTACCTACCTTTACTTATTCATGGATGTATCCAAGGAACAATGACTTTTGTGAACTGATGACAAAACATACTTATTTATCAACTTAAGTGACGACAGTAAACTAAGTTTATTAATTAACTGTTGATTGTAATAATGTTTAGCTTTATAACTGCAAATCGATTTCCTCAAATACCGCACTGACTTAAAAAGAGATTTTCATTTAGTAAATATTCAAAAAACTCGAAAAGAAATTTGTTTTTGGCGGTATTATTTACAAAAATATGCATATGGTCCTATATAAATCCTGCCACAGTTAAAGAAATAATTAATTTAAAAAGATAAGAAACTTTTACGATAACGATAAAAAGATAGTTTACATCAAAAATAATAACAACAAAATATAAGTCACCTTGTAAGTTCACTAGTTTAGAATAATCTGTTTATTTATTAATTTAATAATTTGTAGACAACAATTTAAAAATATCTTATTTAAGAAACCAATCGAATACAAACAACAAGGAGATTCTCCGCAGAATTCAACAAAAATAGCTGACTAAATGAATAACGCCGCACTGTAGGTACCGAACAGAGGCCGATTGCAGTCCTATTTTATGGCAGGCTGTAACTGGGACATGAATATTTTTGTTTGAGGTCAAAACCCGGAGGAAAAATGTGAATGTCTTCTATTGAGAGCCTTCAAGTTTGGCTGTTGATTGTTGTATAAGCTAATTCTTTTTTTTTTTTGTTATTAAAGATAGTGTTTATTAAAGAAATTCAGTTTTTTACTATTTTCATGTCCGTCTAACGAGCACGCTACCTTCATGACGTCATTAGTCGGAGGTGTTTTGTATGTTAATTTTGGATGTAATTATTATATTATAAATGAATAAATCCCCAGACAACCAACTGTATGGCCCCAACGTAAGCAGAGCTTGTGTTATGGATGACCATACAGCGAACTGGGGGGGAACCCAGAATAAACATACATATATAAATACAAACAACCATGACCCGAGAACAAACATCTGTGTTCATCCGGCCAGGACTCGAACCTGGGACCTTCGGCGTATGAGGCAAGGGTACTTACCACTACACCACTCGGTCGTCAAAATCGACTAATGACGCTTTGCCGGGTGCAGGCTTCAGTTGGAACTGCCTTTGTTCCAGTCATTACACTGGCACTACCATTCCCTTTAATCGGAACACAACCACGTAGGTAAATGTGATTATGAAGCACTCTACTAGAACTGAAACTGTCTTACACAATTAATAAAATAATAATAATAATAATAATATTTCTAACAATTACACCACATTATCTAGCCCAAATTAAGTATCATTAAGAACTTGTGTTATGGATACTAGATAACGGATAAATAAACTTAAGAAATATATAAACACACATAGATTTTTTTTTCACATATAAATATTAGAAATAAACTTAAATAAACATACATAAACATCCATGACTAGAAAGCAAATATGATAAAATATCTACCTCTAACAGGATTCGAACCCGGGACCTCTGGCATGGAAGGCAAGGGTACTTACCCCCACACCAAACAGGCTGTCAAAGATGTGTTGTTTAGGTACATTACATATTCCTTATCACCTTGACTGAACACCTGAACGGCGTTAATATTGTCAGTGCAGAGTAATCTCTCCTAAAAACAGAGGCATTTTCAGGCTTTGGCCGTCGGCAAGCCCCAATTTGCCAGACCTTACATATAACTTCTTTGGTAAATGAGTTTGCACATAATGATTTCCTTCAACAGTGAGTTGTCGGCTCACTACGTTAATAAAATTAAACTGAACATATCTATGTTATTGTATTGTATAAAAAAGTCATTTATTAACCATCGATTAAAAAATATATAGGTTTTCAAGCTTTTTGTATGTATTTTAGTACAACAAAAATCGAATGTTTGTTGTTAAAGTTACCTATCCGTTCTGTACATATATCAAATCACAGTCTATCTTCATGTAACATTACATTCAAAACAATTAAATTGCTTCAGCTTTAAATAAAAACAAACATCAATATTATATTTTAATTATAATATTGATATTTTATTATTATTATCATTATATAAAAATACATAAATAATATTAGGGCGATCACATAAAGTCAGCGTTACGGCTCCTGCCGCGACAAAAAAACTGAGCGAACATTTTTTTGATAACCATAGCGACAGTTATTTGTTTCTTATAAGATTGGTTAAGAAATTATTTACTGTTTAACATCAAAAGTATGTAAGTATCAAATTAACTTTTCTTTCTTTCTCTTTCTTTCGTTCATTACTTCAAAAAGTTCCACACTAAACATAAAACCGAACGCTCCCTGCCGAATACACCTTCAAAACTACCAGCGCTGGTGGATCTCCCCTGACATCAGGAAAACATGACCCTCATTAGAAACAAAATACACGTGGAACTGCGACAACACTCCGTTTATATTGTATTGTTGTGTCCAGTTAGTTACAGTTCGCAGGGTTAGCCTTGATACTTGTTAAGAGTTACTGGGCGATTAGAACGACAAAGTAATTTATAAAAGGCTGTGTATTTGAAAAATATATAGTAAACGCATTATTACCGAGGTAAGTCATATAATGGCATTTTTAAGTAAGTATAAATATGAGAATGCCTATAATTACTTTAACAACTAAAAACATATTTCATAAAATATTAGCTTATGTAATACAATATATGTCTACTCTTTAATCAGTACAATACACAATCGGAACACCGCGCCGAACAACCTCCATAGAAACGCGGGTCGTTCTGTGGAAGTACCGTCAAAATCTTCCTAAGGTTACAGTGTCGTAAATGTACCATTAACAAAGTATCTAATTTTTCACAAAATAGATTACAGTTGCAGTGATTGTAACAAGTTATTTTTTGTTTAATTTCTAACGTTTTTGGACAATAGGAAACAGAAAAAAAGCTGCGATAATTGCTTCACAATTTTCTTCTTGAAGGTATTGTCCGGAATGTACTTCGGTAATAGCATCAAACAGTGATATTGGTTTTGTTCGATTATTATGTGAAATTAATATGCCAATATGTAAAACCTTTTGGTGATTAGTTTTGTTAATGAGTAACCAACATAAATAACTCTTTCCGTCGTGTGAAATTCGCAAAAAACTCTTAGCTATGATCCTGTAAAAGTGAAAAGGTAACTTTGTATGGGAGCACTAAATTAAAATTGCGCAAACTTAAAGATAAGTAATTCAAATTATGTTATATAAACAATTTTTCGTCTTTTCATTTTATTGCAGCTTTTTATAAAATTCTTTAAATTTTATCGCTCGGGATTAGATTATTGTGTAAATAATCTATTAAGTATTAAGTTATTACCGATAGTGAGAAAAAGACAAGACTCGGTTATATACAACGGGAAGCTCTTGGTAACAGCTTACAGTTTCACCATGTGTATCAGAATCATGAATAGCGATTGATAAAAGCATTATATAAGTTTAAGGTTCTCTGGAAACGATATCCGAAATTTATAACCTCACTTCTGCCTATATCTTTATAACCTGAAATTTTATTTTAAGTATCTTATTTCTTAGACTTTCATTTCACCTGTTTTTTTTGTATTCACTTACTGCTACAGAAATAATACAGGAATAAAATTAGGAACTACATAGGTTTTAATACATTTACACTGTTACATTTAATATTTTGCAAACGTAAATACTAATTATGCACTGAACCAAATTGCCTATTATTTTTAATCCACGGTAATAGTTTCACGGATTCGCGGTAATAGCAAAAATCAAGCTTGCTCACCTAGATACCTATTTAATAGATTCACAATCACTACAGATTTTTAAAGTTCGAACCTCAAGGTCTTAGAAAAATTTTAGTTGCATCTGTTATTATTGGAAAGTATAATTGGAAATTCTTATTTTGAAGACTCAAAATTTAAGGCCTTATAAAAAGCCCGGTTATATCTGCATTTACCTTAGGTATTATAACTTTAAGCTCGGTCAAACATCACATCAACTGCAAGGCAAAACTGTTTTCTTTATATTAATTTATCTTAAAGTAAATTTACATCATCATAGCTGGGAACCAAGCTCGCGTTGTTTCTTGTAGAATTTATTCAAAATCATATACATATATGCAGAATATCGTCTGGGCTAGATCTTAGAACTAAGTTTATATAAGCACATTTCTGTAATTTCCCTGGCTGTTCCCACCCTTTAAGTAAGATAACTTAATAAAGAGTAATTGGGATACTATCAAAGTCAAAAACCTTTTCTAATGTAGTTCAAGTGACGTAATATGCTCATTCATACATTATTCATATTTAATACGAACATATTTTTTTATAAGAGTACACAATTCATTTCTCAAACAAAATTAAAAATTTTAGGCAACGGCTACATTTTTTTTTTTCTTGTTCCCCTCCGCGGGAAGGGCAGGGGGATAAAAATGCCCTGACGCATACTCTGGCGCGATTCCAGAGTTATGTGGGACTCGTCCCGACGCCTACCAGGACCATACCCACTAAAAACCCCCTGTCGGCTCGTGCATTTTTGCCACTCAGCCTTCATCTGAGCGACGGCCAATTGGAGAAAGAGGCCGCGCTAGCGGGGCCCAGAAGGGGTCACCCGCTGGGATTACATAGCACTGAAGGTGCTCAAAGCACTGAAGGTGAATACATAGCACTGAAGGTGCTCAAAATGAAAATCAATAATTAAAACAAAAATTAAAAAATTGCAAAATAAAATTGAATTAATTCGCATTTACGTTAGAATTAGGATTTACGTTAGAATTAGAATTTACGTTAGAATTAGAATTTGCGGCCAGAAGGGCTTCGAGATCGGCTGACAGTCTGGTGGATGAGTACGCTTGCGCATTCCTAGGCCTAGCGACTTTGAACTTCGAATCTAACACAGGAGTAGTATATGAGACTGAATCACGAACTAGAGGATTGGAATGGGTTTCGGAGCGTTTGAAGAACGCTTCAGAGAGTGTTTTGAGGTGTTGTTGTACTGTAGGCAGTTCAAGATCTCTATGCAAGTCCGCGTTACGCACGTGCCACGGTGCGTTTGTGGCCCGGCGGCAAAAGAGGTTTTGAACTACCTGCAGTTTGTGCAGGAGGGAGGGTTTGGCGTGGGCAAAGATTGGCGAGGCATACGTCATGACGGGTCTAACGCAGACCTTGTAAAGTGTACGTTTGTTTCTGAAAGACATTTTACTTTTTCTACCTAACATGCTATTTAGGCGGCCTAAGTAGTGACGAGCGAGTTTCGAAACTCTTTCGACGTGTGGCTTGAAAGAAAGCTTCGGATCTAATGTGACGCCTAAGTATTTAGTACTGCGCTTCCAGGGGATGGGAATGCCTAACATTCGAACGTGGGGATCGCCAGCGGGACGACGGCGTTTGTGGTCGAAGCGCATCGCAGAACTCTTTTCAGGGTTCACATCAATGCGCCATTTTTGAAACCATACACCAAGGGCGTTTACGGCCTTTTGGAGTCTGGTTACAAGGTGCCGAACACTGTGGCCTTTGGTATAGAGTGCAGTGTCGTCAGCAAAGAGGGCGAGTTCGACGCCTTTCGGCGGGATGGGAATGTCGTTGGTGTACACGGTGTACAGCAGAGGGGCGAGGACTGAGCCTTGAGGGACTCCAGCCTTTATGGGACGAGGCGCAGAAAGCGTGCCTTCGTGTTTAAATCGAAACGTACGGTCATTGAGAAACGACGCTATTAACCTGACTAGGCGCTCCGGTAAGCCTATCTTGTAGAGTTTATAAACGAGACCGCTGTGCCAGACTTTATCGAAAGCCTTGGCTACGTCAAAGAAAACCGCGACTGTTTTATAACGACGCGGATAGAAACCGTCAAGTATATACTCGACGATTCGATGGACTTGCTGAGGGCAGGAGTGTTTAGCGCGAAAGCCGAACTGATGGGGAATAATGAGAGGATCGCCATCCGTTGGAAACAGATGGTTCCGCATTCGAGAGAGTATGACTCTCTCGAGAAGTTTAGACATTGCCTTGAGGAGGCTGATGGGTCTGTGATTAGCCGGGACGTTCAGAGGTTTGCCCGGCTTGGGGATGCCTATGACTGTCGCTTCTTTCCAAGCTTTTGGAAAGTAGCTATGGTCGAAGCAGGCATTGAAAATGATAGCTAACAAGGTAAGCATCTGTTGAGGTAGGTGCTTAAGTGCGTGGTTGGAAATTCCATCCGCACCCGGAGCCTTTTTGGACTTTTGATTTCTAATGAGAAGCAAGATTTCGTCATTAGAGACTGTGACAGGGTAAGCGGTGATGGGGAGAGAGTCTCTGCGAAGGACTTCGTCCTCCACCACCTGGATGTGTGAGGGATCAGCAGGTTGCGTGCTGGGCGAGCATTGTGCGGCAATGCTGTCAGCAAAGCATTCGGCTTTCTCTTCGACTTCAAAGGCAGTAGTGCCATCGGGACGAGTGAGAGGAGGAACGTGAGAGGCGGTGTCTTCGCGTAAGGCTCGGGCCATGCTATAGTACGCTTGGTGGGACGGAGAGATATTCGCCATGAGATCGTTCATCTGAGCGTCTCGGAGTTCCGCGAGGCAAGACCTAACTTTACGTTGAAGCTGGTTCGCAGCTGTTCTGTATGCTGGCGTGGGATATTTCTTGGCTCTCCGGAGAGCCGCGTTCTTAGCTTTAATAAGATTGCTAATGGCTAAGGGAAGCGTGGGTTTGCCTTGCTTAGCAACCTTTTCGTTGTCACTGATGGCTGAGTTGATAGCATCAGTGAGAGAATTTACTAATGAATCAATTTTATCCGGGCTATCTAATTGTTCGGGAGAGATCGCGAGTGGAGAGTTCGGAGCCTCTAAGGCTGAAACTAACGTATTTTTAAAGCCTTTCCAATTGGTAAAGGTCTTAGGAGATGAGACGTCATCGTTCGGCGGTCCTAGCACGAGGGAGACGGGGCGATGGTCGGAGCTTAGGTCATCGAGAGGTTCGATAGACCTGAGGTCGAGGTTGATTCGCTTGATTATTGCAAAATCGAGGATATCAGGAGAGTGGTTCGGGTTGTCGGGATAGTGGGTGGGAGTGATGGGGGAGATGACATCTAAGTCAAGTGAATTTGTGATGGCGAGGAGAGCGATACCGCTGGTGTTGATTGATAGGCACGTCCAGTCAGTATGTTTGGAGTTAAAGTCTCCGAACATAATGACTGAATGGCCGAGGGCGAGAATGGCCTCAAAGTCGCTGCGGATTGGTCTGGTACCACTAGGTATGTAGACTGAAGCTATGATGATGGTCGGATGACCAGTCATAGCCAATCTACACACAGTGGCTTCCATGTTGAGGAGAGGAGGGGTAGGGAGAGGGCAGCAATGGAATCCTCTTTTGTAATATATAGCAGTGCCGCCGAAACCGTCGGAGTTGGGCCTGTCGTTACGAATAAACGCGTATTTAGGTATAGCGAATCCCCTGGAGCGGTTTGGAGTTAGCCACGTCTCTTGAAGAAGCAATAAGTCTGGCTCGTTGTCTGAAGGAACAGTTTGAGCTCAGGGAGGTTAGTATTAAGGCTAGGAACGTTAAAAGAAACTAGAGATAAGCCCTTGGGTTTGATACGACCGGACGCAGGATTTGCGGGTCTAGACATTATAATTTACTTATTTACGAATTTATACAAAAATGAAAGAATTTACAACGAACTTAGAAGCGAGTGATGCTCGGCTAACGCGAATAAACGCTCTTGAGGAGAGCGGGCGGCTCGCAGTTTGCGTGCGAGTACGGAAATTTCGTTAATGTCGACGTTTTGGATGACGTCGAACACGGTCTTCATGTCCTCAGCCAACGACGACTGAGGTGAAGCTGACAAAGTGGGACGCGGCCCTACGGAAGCTACGGGAGCTGGGATGAGTCGGGAAGGTGCAGGCGGGACGGCCGGACGCTGCCTCCAAGACAGAGCTGGAGTAGGCGTTAGCTGCTCGGGCTTTGCTTCCGGGGGACCCCGGTTGCGCAGCGGCTGGAAGTTAGCGGGAGTGAGCGGCGGCGCCGGTTTAGGCGCGACCCTCTTGATGGTGGAGCGCGGAGCGCGCGAGCAACCCCTGTAGTTAGCTGTGTGGCCGGACTGGCCGCACAGCAAACAGGCAGGGGGGGAAGTGGATTCGGGAGTGCGAGTGCACTCCTTAGTTATATGAGGGTCTAGGCACTTGACGCACCTGGGAGGAGCTGAGCAGTTAGCCGCTGCGTGGCCGTAGAGCTGGCAGCGGTGGCACTGCCCAGGGTGACCACGGGGGTTGGGACGCTCGACGGAGATATTCGAGAGTCCGCAGATTGTGCGAGCCTCTCTGAAGATCTCCCTCGAGTTGGGAGAATTGGACAAGATGACTAAAGCTAACGGAAAGCGCCTACCGCGGTTAGAGTGCATCTTGTGCACTGCTACAGCCGCGAAGCCCTGGGACTTAAGGTCCTCGAGAATGTCTTCATTACTAAGTTCAAACGGGACGCCCCGTAGTACTGCGCGGATCTTACGCTCCTCCGGGAGGGCGTAAGTGTGGTTTGCGATTTGTTTAAGCGAAAGTAAACGAGTATTCGCGCGGAAGTCGTCGATAGTCGCGACTTGCATTTTTATAGTGTCGCCTGCGTTATTTGCCTTGAGGTAATTGATTTTGTGCTCTTTGCACAGGTTAGAAACCGCGGTCCAGCGCGCTTTATAGCGGAGGAAGACGGGCGGAGGGAGCTGCGGCTTCGATGGGACGAGAGCGCAGCGCGTCGCTGGCTTAGACGGGACCGACGGAGACGCGGTCCTTTCGAGTGACATGAGCGGCGCGGGGGCGGGTGTAGAAGACACCGGGGTTGGCTCGGGTGTTGAAGACACCGCGGCTTTTTTCGAACGCTTCTTAGAGCGTTTGGCAACTAATTGGAACGCGGGCTCAGGAGAGCCGGTTAAGGTGGCGGCGACCGACGAAGTTTCGGACGCGGCGGAGTCTGAATCGCTCCCGGGAGCGGTACGCTTCCTACGAGATGAGCGCGAGGATGAGACCGACGCGCAGTCCATATCGGATGGAACGGGAGACGCGGGAGAGCTATAGACCTGAGGGGTCTGGACGTTGGAGGCCTGAGAGGCTGGGGCTGGGGCCTGAGGGGCCGGGGACGCGATTGATGCCTGCAAGGCCTTCGTTAGGATGTCTTTCGGGATGGAGACGCCTGCCGCAGCAAGCGCCTGGGTGAACGCGTTCGCGAAGTTAATAACGCTTAGCGAATCCATTAGGGAGGGTTGGGATAGTTATAAGTATAAAGTAAGTATGTCACAGGATGCCTAGTTCCTAAAAAAACCTAGCGAACCCTAGCGGCTAACCTCCCTACCAGCGGTAGGGGGGCTGGGGAGAATAACTTAAAACTAACCGTAGTACGCCGAAGGCCGCTACCTAGAAACCTTAAAAGGGTACGCAGGTAAAGTGTTGACCACGTTAGGGTCAACCTTTACCGACAGAAAGGACAAATACACACGAAAAAACACACAGATATGGTAAAAATAAATATAAAAATAGGAGAAAAATAAATAAAATGGCGAAGAGAAATAAAATAAAAATAAAAGGACTGGTTCAGTACAAATTCGTTGTCACCGTTAAGTATCCTTTGTACTGAAACCAGACTACTTACGCTGGGCACAACACTGCACTCAGCACAAGCACAACACAACTTAGCACAGCACTTTGAAGACTAAGGGGCTTAGTCGCAAAGAAAAATCGCACTTCGATAGCACTCAGGGGGAGTAGAACAACCTTGAAAACCGTAGCACGGAACCAACACGCTAAACTGTGACGTCAGTAGACTGACCGCCACGGAATATCGGGAAGGGACCGATCAACGGAGAACGGGGTCTTGCACGTCCGCACCGCGTGGCGATCGGAGCGAGAATGCAACGGCTACACTTATTGACAATAGTGTTATAGTCGGTGCTAGTCGAGGCTCTGTGACAGCAAGGCAAAGATCAATATAAAGGATGTTAATATAACTCTAACCACCACAATAAAATTTGTGTTAAGATATAAAAAACGCTATGTATTCTGATTTTGTCAGATTTTCGTAGACCCCTGATTAAAATATATGAAAATTAAGTGAAGTGAAGTGAAATGAGGAAGAATATTTGTCAGACAGCCATGTTTTCAAAGTCTGCACATCTGTTAGACTTTGACTTTGACAAGCAAGGGACAACTAATGTTTCTTGTTTTGTTTGATTGTGGATTGGCTTTGTATTTTTTACTTGCAGAAATTATGACACAATATAACTTTAATTTCATAAAATTTCAAAACTATATATTTTTTACCGTTTATAATAATGGATTGGGAATAGCGACTTGAAATTTCATGAAACGTTCTGTAAGTGACAAAGCTGACACTGTCATTGACAGGACTTATGTCAGCAACTTGAGTGATGCTGTAGTGAAATAAACGAAAAAAATTTAGTGTTTTTTTATTGAAAGAGGGGTCAACGATATTATAAAAACTAAACAATCTGAATGAGTAATATTTAAACTTTAATTCAGTGTATAAAATGAATTGTTTAGTGTTCAGTAGTCAGTACCAGCAAGTTCAGGAAAGCTCATGCCTCCTTTTACACTTCATAGGTATAAGATAGGCTAAAAACCTAAGAAAAGTACACATTTAAAATTTCCGTTTCTCCAGACACATAATCCGAAATAACTAAACAGAACGTATTAAAAGTATTACAAAAGCAAACAAACCGCGAGTAATTTATTATAAACATTTTTGCAGTTATCAGCGTATCTTTATGGCGGGTGTAAAATTATTCAACGCACTGTTGACACAACATACACTATCGGGATATTTACATGCACTATATGATAATGTTTAATGATTTATTTTGCTTAAAATGCCCTTGTTAATGCCATACAATGTTAGCCAAAGTAGGTACTTGCGTAAAATGATTGGTACTCTGTACTTGCGCGAAATAGATTCTGATGCGCAGTTGGTACGTATGAGATGGTACAAGAGTTTCTTTGTTCAGATCGCGTTTGGGGCGGTGGTACCGCAGTCTGTTTTGACCGCCATAATAATCACGTTTATTTATTTATTTATTACAAAATCCACAGCCCTTAGACATAAGTAGAATAACAATTGTGAAAATACTGACGGCCATTTATGGACTTACAATTTTTGCATTAACCTTAATCAGACTTACACAAAAAATAAATAGCAATATACCAAAAAAAAAAATACAAGAATACTATCTTAATTCAGCAAAGGCAAATTAAAAGACAATTAATTTATAAAAAAGAAGAAGAATTTAAAAAATAAATAAATAAATTGAACGATACGAAACCTTGCATTTAGCAGGTTTAAGTACAACAAAAAAAAATTATATATAATAATTAACACAATGAGGGTGTTTAGTGTAAAGTTTGTGTTGTATGTATTTGTGTATATGTGCGTGAGTGTGTGTGTGTGTGTGTGTTTGTGTGTGTGTTTATGACTGTTTGTCAATTGCCAGTAGGGAGGGAACTTACTAACGTTTGCTTGATTGCTGTAATTACTGGAACAACGACATTTTCAACTGAACCTACGGTCAGCGAGGCATCATTAGTCGATATAATAATCACAATCACTATTAAAAAATAAAAGATCAATAAGAGATGAAGCATCACGGGTGCGTTGCATCTTACCGTCTGATGGATCGCGTTTTATTGTGCCGGCTATGAAAATAGGAAAAAAAATGCTGTAGGTGATGATGACATTGTTGATGATTTGATGAAACTAAACTATTTATTTTGACTGGTGGATTTAATCAAAATAACTGGTAAAATAATAAATTTTATGAAAAGGGATTACCATACATTTCATTACCACTTTTAAAGTACAGTTATAAGTTTTGCGGGAAAATATTCTAATTCTAATTTAAATCCAAAATCGAGTAAATTGACCTAAAGTTGAATGTTTATTACTTACAGTTTTACTAAAGACGAAAAAATTCTGAAGTTCTCCAAATTTTTACCTAGTTATTTGTCCATTTGATACGAATGACAGAAAAAGAAAAAGATTTCATTCTTATTCTAGTCATTCCACATCTTCAAATGTTTGAATAAAAGAACGATACCGCCCGCATTCCAGAACTCACGGTGGATGAATTCGAAGCGTTCGGATTACATAACCATTACACGCATGAAATCGCATTGAAAAGTCGAAATTCGGGAAAATTTAATTAACCTTGATGCAAATTTATTCTGAATTTAACCTTGATTTCACGTACATACGCTGTAGAAGAGAGGAACGTTTATAATAAGTTTTAACCCTATAGATTTAAGGCTGGTTTTCTATTGTAAAATTAAGTCCGAATAAAGACTTTTGAAATATTGGAATCTTTGATAAAATTGAAGCAGCGGAAGACAGGTGACGTTCTAACATGTGATACGCAAGCAAAGTATCTGTTACTCACACAAACGCAACTATATTACGCTTATGAAACGGAGAAAATACAGAATGATGTAATGACCTGACGCGTGAGCAAGCCGGAATAAAACTCGTGTCGCGCCGTGTTGCCTCGGTTGTTTACGCATAGTGACAGTCGGATTGAAACTTACTTAAATCAGGCGAAGGGGACTTGATTCATGGGGTCCGAACGTCAAGACCTTGATGTCTAAGAAATATGAATATTACTTAGGTCAAATATTTGAGGTATAGAAAACATCAAGACGCTTTACGCAAATATAGGTATCTTCTGCTATGTATTTCGACAAAAACCAAAAAATTCCAAGTATTGATTTAACTTAGTTTTCTGAATTCTGATTACTTATTATAATATGCGGCTAATTAATTGATTTATAATTTGATAACTTTTTATATATGTATAACTAATTTATATTAGCTTGTAAAATATATCTATTGTATCCATCTGTAACATGAAATCAAGGATCTGTGTCAGCTGCAGGGAGTAATTTAATCTAAACTTTTCGATATCGAATGAAAACTAACTCTCTGAGCTTAATATTAAAAGTTTCGTTCATACACAAACCTATTATACCTATTATTTTTTATGTGAGGAAAAATCAAATTTTACTTTCAAACTTTTTTGAAACCTCAATTGACAATTTTTTTCATTCATTTTGCGTCAATATTTACAACTTCGGCTTTTAAAAGGTATTAAGGTAAAAAAGGAAAAAGTCAAAATTAAGTTATGAGTGGTAAAAAACTACCTACAATTTAAAGGTACCGGCTAAAACAACGCTGTCTGTATGTCTACGTAGAATAATTAAGAAACCTAACGCAGAAACTTAACATTTACAAACCAAATAAGGCAAGAATTTCATATGATCAAAATACTACAGTTGATTCAATATGAGTAACGATCCTGAAGTAACAATGTATAACGGAATTAGTTTGGAATTCAGACAGAGCTTAAACTATTCAACTGCATTTACATTCAAAGTAAAGTTTGTGTATAAGCTACTGCAGCTCACGTACTGAATGGCCCCAGTTTCTGCTGGATGGCTCGGTCACCTTCATTTTACTGCTGAAATTATTTCTTTTGATTTACTTTCTCACGCCAAAGATTTAATTAGACAAGCAGATTTACAATCCAAACTTGAGCTTTCGTCTCGTCAAAGCAAATTAAACTAATTTTGCAAACAAAACCTGTAAATTTAATCGTATTGCTTGAAATAACACAATTATACTTATACTGACAAAACCCGGTTCGGAGAAAAGTGTGAGCTCTTTCAAAGAAGAGAATCCAAGTCAAAAATCCGAGGTCAGCTATTTTATTTAGTGTATCTTGTATTTACGCAATGAGTTCTAATGTTTGTACAGCAGCATTTTGCTCTACCTGTATACAGGCTCTATTTTGTAGAATTAAAATTTATCTTGTAGAACTGGCTCCTAAAGACTGCTGGTATCTCAATGCTTTGCGTTTAAAAAATGTCTTGAAATGTAGTGACAACGTTAACAAAACGTTATCCTAAAAGAGTTAGATATAAGCTTACATTAATCCCGACTTCGTATTTTTCCATCTAGGAGTGTATCATGAGTGTACATAAGTATGTGTATATAACAAAGTCCGACCTTGCTCAGCGGCTTCGTTCAAGCCATCATAGACAGGTACCAGGGCCCCTAGGAAAGTTGCAATCTATGATTTCTAACGCATATGTGGAGCATCATGTGATATAACGATGGTCACATGATATGATCCATACAGATTAAGCGTTTTCTATAACGTTAGCGATCATAGATTGAAACTAGTCTAGGGCCAAAAGGCGATAAATGATTGTATAAGTGTCTAGCTTCCGTGGACTCTGCGTTTTTTTTAAATCAATAAAGGAATGAAACTTTTGTTTGCCGTAGGATCCTAAGATCATAAAATACCAATGACATATTACATATAGACAAGTCATACCCAAACATTACCGCACAAAAAAAGGCGTCATCGTAACTACCTACCCGATACATAGAGTAATATAATTTGTGGGAGGAGGAAAGAATAATACGGGTAATTGTTGTAAAACAGAGATACCTATGTATGTAGTACGTAAATTGTCGCAACTCTATAGCCTTGTCTCTTTTACTCCCACATACAAAATCATATTACATCTCGCTCTTCGAGTTTGTTGATATGAATAACCATGTCAATTTTAAAACGTCATTTTACATAGCAAAAATAATAATAAATAAGATAGTTATAAAAAATAGTACTTACGCATGAAAAGAAACGTGTATTCTTTCTTTAAAAGTAGCAGTGTAATAATTACACTGTCTAAACACACATGAAGGCATCGTACGTTATTAAAAACACAGAATTGGGAATAAGTTTTGTTTGACGTTTAGCCGTGACATTGGGTTGCACAAGACTGTCAAATAGCGGGCAAATGCCTTGCATTTGCGTTGCCATTATTGAGAGCGGATAACCTGTGTATTTGTAATATGTCATGGTAAATACATATTCTGTCTCAACTTGAATATGTTCCGCGTCTTAACTCAAGTCTTCATAGACAGACAGGTATTTAGAGTGTGATCTATAATAATTTGAGAGCGTAATACTGTTTTGTTTTTCAATCGGAAAATATATCCTGCTCTTACGTTGTTTTGTTGAACACTTTTTGTAACGTTTACTCCATTTTGATATACCATTTTATAGTAAAATGGCGCAACCTTGATAAACACGAAACAGTTATACTTTTTTTCCTGTTTTCAGCAGCGTTCGCCGCACTAGTACCAAACGAATGTATGAATAGTACTAAACGTAATATAAAAATATGATTCTTAAAGCAGTGGTAAGACGCACGTAAACATAGTAATTCGCCATAGGTAAACAAATAGTAGTGTGGCCACAAAGGTTTTTCATGATTTTAAATTCACAAAAATGCTTTAATGTCTGTTATAAACACGTCTCCAGTAATTTACGGGGATGTTAAGCGTTGTTTCGCCCTTGGCACCTTTCCATTGGACTCCACAATATTTAAAAGGCGGGCTGGGTGTTATCTACCACTGACAGAAGCTAGAGATTTATTGGTTTCTCAATTGGTTGGGAGATTGAAAAACAGTCGTTGAGAGGTAATTTAAAAATAGTACTCTTTTATGAGTTGCGTAATTAGAAAAGTACCTGATGCTTTTTTGTGTACTAATTGCGGTCATGTTGTAATATTATGTCATGACAATTAAGGATCCTAAAAAAGTATTATTTTTTAAAGATATTTCAAATGTTGGCCGTAACTCCGGTAAACATTGTCTATTCTACCGTTCCAATTTTCGATGAGGCGTCCGAGCATTTCTATTGGTATTTGGCGAATAACGCGAGTAATTTTGGCTTCCAGTTGCTCAATCGTACCCGGCTTATCCATATAGACTTTGGACTTTACATAGCCTCAAAGGAAAAAATCTAGGGGTGTGATATCACAGGATCTAGGCTCACCGGATCGAAGTGCGAAATGAACTGTGCACCTAATTGTTCACTCAATAGAGCCATGGTTTCACGAGCAGTGTCGCCGTCTTGTTCGTGCCAAATGTCCTGGAGATCACGGGCTTCAATTTCAAGAATCATATAGTCTCTTATCACGGCTCGATAACGGTCACCATTGTCACTACCGCTACCGCCACAATATTTTCTTCACTAAAATGGCTTTCAAACTTTTCGATGGTATAGCGAATCGTGCGTTCGGAAGGCCGATTATGTGGATCATAAGTATCTATATATATAAGTGCACGATAACATTTTCCTCTCAGAACGCTGCTTTGCTTAATACAGCTGATTAATTTATAGACGCTGTGCAGTAAGCCTAAGTCTTTCCAGGATGAAATGTCAAACTATACAGAACAAAAATAACATAAAACATTATCATGGCTCATGATTCATCTGTCAAAAAATCCATAGACAAAAAAGTACCTCTAAATGAATTACTTTTACCAACCCGTTACATTTACCAAGACGATCATTCAGAGTTCCTTGCCTATTGAAAAAAGTACCTTTAATATTACATATTGAAGATAGGAAATTTTACTATTTAGAAAACGTATTTAATATAATTTTGAAGATAACTGATCTTTCGTTATTTTTCTTTAGAAGGATAGTTCTTTTAACAAACAATCTCTTACCATTATGAACATTGTCACCTTATGGCACACAATACTATCAAAAATAATATAAGTACCAATTTTTTTAATCTACTTTATTTAGAGGCTTTTATCTTACGACATGTCAGCCTCCTTATACCCTCATGTAAATTAACAATCAAAAATGAACTTAAAACTACAAATATTAATATTAAGCAATTAACAATTAACAAATTAAACAAACAGATACAAAAATAAATGTTCAATTCATTAACGTGCGGCGGATTCACGACGCGAAAACACTTCCACTAGATCTCTGGCTATGGCGGCGGTTGGCTCTGAAATAATACTTAAAAATACACCCATGGCTTATTTATTAAAGCCGTACTTTCGCGTCAATGCCTCCGGCCCGTCCTTAAACCTAACACATTCAGTGATAATGTGTAACATACCTACAAATTAAGCATGTTCAAATTTAATACAACAATTTTATAGGTGAAGATTTGTGATTAGAAAATTCATATTTATATAGCTATTTAGTGATAATTAAATCTGTAAATCTTCCTAAATAAATAACTAATTTTATACACAAAATGTACTTGTTTTACTTACCCTACATGCCGTATGACAATACTCAGTAAGTACATTTGGCTTAACAATGCTTCAGAATTTCGGAGCGGTACTGCTGCTGGATAAAATGGCAAAGTCCTCTCGGCTTGTTCATAAGGATTCATGGTATGAGGGTACTTCGTCCGTCGTCGTGATTCGACGAAAAGATTCATGAGGTAAGGGTAATTTGTGTGCCAGGTTCCACGGTTACGTAAAGCAACAAATATCGGGAAGTTATAATTTATCAAAAGTATTTTACATACTAGAACTTTAAAATGACTTATTTTTTTATGAACGTAAAGTGCTCGGCCGATTAGCTTTTTAAGGTGACTCAGAATTATTATTTGTTAAATACAATAACTAAAGTCGCCAAGCTGTCTGCTTATTTTTAATACTAGTACAAAGTTTCAATTAAAATTGTATGTTTTGTAAAATATATTCCATGAGCGAAAATTAAAGTTGCGCTTTCTTCCGTGTAAAGGAAATAATTGTAACGACTCCGAGCCATCATAATTGGCACTGATTTTCTTAATATGATAAATACATTCCGTCAAAGATAAAGTGTCATTGTTATTAACCCATGTATTTCCTGCGAAAATATTTTTCCTCTAGGATAAGACAAAAACAGTTTTTAGTTGGACAGTTATATATGGACGACCGAGTGGTGTAGTGGTAAGTAACCCTGCCTCATACACCGAAGGTCCCAGGTTTGAGTCCTGGCCGGGGCATTCATTTGTGTGATGAACACAGACGTTTGTTCTCGGGTCATGGTTGTTTGTACTTATATGTGTATGTTTATTCTGGGTTCCCCCCCATTTCGCTGTATGGTCATCCATAACACAAGCTCTGCTTACCTGGGGGCCATACAGTTGGTGTGTTTGTCTGGGGATTATAAAAAAAAAGTTATAGACTATCCAATTAAATTTCATGCAAATTCATACAAATTATCATTTTACGTTTTTCACTCTTAAGGCCAAAAAAAAATCGGCCTCAAATAAAAATAAAATAAATCAATCATCTTAGAGAATGCAATAATGCGCCCATAATAATATAACAAAAATGCACTCAGCTGTCTGTATTAGCCCTTTGTATTGGTGATTTGAGTTGTGTGTTGATAGATCAGCAATTATTTAATTGATGTTTAGTAATTTTTTAAGGTAAGCAGTATATAACTTATTTTTACATTTCTCATGTTACGAACCGTTACAAATTCTTGCCTATATAAACTTGACCACATTTATTACACATTTTCTGAAAATGTTATCTTTTCTCAGTAATCTTGAAGGTAAAAAATCTACTGTCATGAAAAAAGGAAATAGTACATTATGATACAAATGTGTTACATTGGTCAGTACACTCGAGGTGCTATTATTATTATTAGGCGGTAAGGGAGCCGAGTGTGTGCAATGTTCAACGCACACGCGTTTCATGCGATGTTTTTAACACACTTGCGAGGAAAAAACAGACGTGTTTTTCCAGTATATGAGAGTTTCATAGGCCGCTAGGTATTTTTCTCCATCAGGCACTCAAGTTTCGAGCCTCGACTAGTTTTTCCGGCGGAGTCAAATCTATGTATTGCTCTTCTTCTCTATTACAAGTTGACATTTTTTATATAAATTAACCTCACAAAAAAAACATTTTTGTTCCGGATGCTGCGCTAGGGTTACGCGTGCAGGTTTTTTTAAACTATTTATCTCAAATTACGATTAATATCTAGTGAAAAAAAATTCCCAGTAATTTGACGAAATGATGATAATTTTGATGATTGATTCATCATATGTAACCTAAAATAGTTTAATTATTCACAAAAAGTAAAGTATTTGTATAGTATAAACCACTAGAGTGATAATGTTAAGAAAAAAACACTATTCATTCATTTAGTGGCCGGCAGTCCAAACGATCAAGTACAGTTAAATTTAAAAGCGTTTTATGCAATAAAGGAAGTATATCGAAAATATTGTTTTTATTATTATACCGGATATTGACTTAAGCAAACTGTTAACATTTATTTTGTTCATATGTGACTTATTAATATTAATATTATTTCTTACTAGATTTAATTTTATTTCAAAACAATATTCAAATATCCCTTCATTAACGCAAAAGTTTTCGAAATACTTAAAAGAGTTTATATAAAATACAGCGTTGTTATTCTAACCGTAAATCTAGTTTAGTCGATCTCTGCATTATATTGATTAAACCACACAGTTAACCAGACGGGACTTAACTATAAAACTCAGAACAAAGCAGTAACGTTTAACGAGTGCCGAGTACAATAAAGCGCGGGAAAATTTTACATCCCGTATATATATTGTGCCATGAAAACCGTTTGAACGCGGTTCGCTGATAGAGAGTTCAATATAAACGACAAAGCATTTAATAGAGAATCTAATTAAAGGACGACGATCCGATTTTATACACGAGAACAATATAGTATACCCTTAGATAAATCAGTTTTTGAAATTACCTTATTTGAGTATTTGGCAGATAGTAGTTTTTTGTCAGACAATATCGGTAAAAAAAGGCTTGAATGTATGTAAATTAAATTTACGCCACATCGTTTGTACTCGGATTTAATATTTTTGACCAATATATGATCATAAATACACTGAAAGTGTATCAACGGATACATTATCACTTGGACCCCGTTAAATTGACCCTAAGAATCTGTGAATTTAAAAGCCCAATAATTATTTTTGAAATAAATAGCAGCATGTTATGAAATAAAATGAAATATTTATTTCTCAACATTGACAATTACTTGTTCTTATTGACGTCAAATAAAACATGACTCTATCACAAGTTCGGTCCTGTACCTTCTCTATATTTTAAGAGGCATTTAGGCATGTTTATAGGTTTTCCTTCACGTCAACCGTTCTGACATAATCACGGTGCGCAATTTGCATCAACGCCATTAAGCGTACAAGACTGGAATCATTCATCGTTTCATAATTTTGGAGTACTATTCATGCTATTTTACGTTTTCTCTTTTTTTAGTTCAATTATAGTATTTTTTTTTTTGTTGATTTTAATTGTATTTTTTATTTTTTTATATTTTTACTTTATTTTAATCTAATTGGACATTCTTAATATCATTGTTATTATTTTTTACTATATAATGTATCGAATCGCATGACATTTGATAATTCTCGACATTTAAATTTAGCTTGACATTATTATTCATTTATCATACTTGACATTATAAATATAGTTTTCGACTCAGACTTCTAATCCCATGTTATTAAACATTTCCTTTTGACATGTACAACGACATATCTGTATCATAAATGAATAATCCACACAATTAATTAATATGCACTAAAATGTAATAATATAATGTTGACTATTTTAAATACTTTGTACCAATAATATTGTTATTGAATACTGTGCATACCTATAACTGGCTTGCATGTCAGCCCCTAGTTTAAGTCAGCATATTTTTTAATGTATAGACGTGTACGCTGTTGGTGTGACATATAATTAAATAAATAACGCCAGTAAATAATTTCAGAATGTTCTCCTTAAATAATTTATTCTGTTCATTTTGAACGTCATAATATTTAACTAAGCGCATTTTTAGTTTGTAATGAAAGATTACAAGAATATAAAGTTAGACCTTAGGTACGCTACCCACATGTTGGAGCCAGTATGTGTATGTGAGCCGATCGGAGATTTGCCGCCACAAAATAGTGCCGAGAGGCTTTTTTTCAACCGGCGTTTTTCCTTTCCGTTCGTGTATTTACGCAATCACAATGAAGATAAAGAAAAAGAAGACATCCAACACGTGTTTTTTTTACCTACGATGAAATAAAATATATTGATTTGATTTGACTTAGGTTGTCCGTTCGGGGTTTTTGCAGGTCGGCACTTACGGGTCTTCTTGCCAAAACCCGAACAGCACTGGCGGCCAAAATGCGTGGTAAGCGCGCGTAGTTGACTTGCAGTGAAGCATAAATAATTAGTGCAGTAATCTTAACTAGAACAAAACCCTTGCTTGATTACTAAATTTACTTTGAAAAAATCATGCAGTGCCTGCATTATATGTATAGATAGTTATATAGTTTATTTATCAAAATAAGTTAAATACTTTAATTAAACCTAGTAAAGCTTTGGACTGAGCGAGTAACTGAGTAATAATCGGTAGTAATTGGGTCCAAACAGAACATCTGAACCCACTGGGATTTAGCAACTAATCCTACCCAATCGGTTGTCTTTTGAGATACTTTGGTGTACCGCGAATTGTTTCAATAAGGAATTATTGAGATATTAGTAGGTAAGTGAAAAGAGAAAATTAGTTAATTGTGTGAAAAAGAACATTTTCTATGTTTTTTCCGTTCATATTTTCTGGGACATTTCTTATTGCTGCTTTTTCCACATTTGGTAGGTTTATACGTAATACAGTTGAGAAATACAAGTATTGTGCAACTTTTTCATGTTTCTTCTTAAATAACGTTTTACCGCAGTCTGCAATTATCTTAATAAATCAATATTTTTGAAAAAACTACATGCGTCTCTCCTTGAAATGATTCCACTATAAATCTTACGCACACGGATCTGACAGTTTCTCACACAATAATGCGTATTGTGAGTGTGTATGTGTGTATGACTCAGGGGGATTGTCAGTAATAAACTACACTACACATTAGAGAAAAAAAGGTTGAGGACACGTAAAATCTAGGAAAAAAATCAAGTATAGCTAAGTAAGCTATTTATTTTTGTGGTATTTAAACCTAAGGCTATTTTCAAACGAATGGTTGACTGGATGTGGTATGGACATGGTTGTGTCCATAACATAATCATAATCATAAAATATCATATAAGAATAATTTTTTTTTCTCACAATCACACCACATTATCTAGCCCAAATTAAGTATCACTAAGAACTTGTGTTATGGATACTAGGTAACGGACAAATAAACTTAAGAAATATATAAGCACACATAGATTTTTTATATATATTAATATTAGAAATAAACTTAAATAAACATACATGCACATCCATGACTAGAAAGCAAATATAATAAAATATCTGCCTCTACCAGGATTCGAACCCGGGCCTCTGGCATAGAAGGCAAGGGTACTTACCTCCATACCAAACAGGCCGTCATTTTAACGATATTCCGAGAAATAAGAGAGATTGCAATAAAGGCTCTGTACAACACCAGAAAGTATTTAAACTAGTCAGAAAATGCGAGGCATGAGGTTTATTGGACAGAAAGCTCAGCGGACGACCAACAGTCACTTCAAATGCAGAATGCAGATTTATAACATTACAAAGATCTGGAGTAATCCTCAGCACCAGGTATCGCTGGGGAATTTGAATAAAATTTTGTTTTAGTAAACTATTTGTTTACCAAAAAATCGTCTTTTAAAGTTTATATACAACTAGCATCCCGCGCCAGCTTCGGTTGGGTAGCAGACATACGAGTACATGCCTACTTTACTTCTATTACCAAATTTAAAAAAAAATTGTAAGTGTGAGCGTAAAATTCTTCGATTACTTTATTTACAAAAAGAACGTTCGTAAATTAACAACAAAAGAAAGATAAACAAGGAAAGCACAACCATACATATAATTCAACCCTTCAAATAGTTTTTACAAAGGGCAAAATGGCCAAAAGCTGGCATAATTGTCGCGTTGGACTTCTATCGAAAAATGTTTGCAAAAAAGTTCCAGCTTTATAAGGGTCACGAAATTATAAAGTAGATGTAATTTATGTTTATTTATTTATTGGTGAACAAACAGATATATGCATTATATATGCAGTAACAATAAGCTTAGATAGATATAGATTTAGTATACATCCTTAAAGAGTTCTCGCTAAGATATGCTTAATTTTACTCTTGAGCGACTAAATATACGTAACTCTAAATGAAGTAAAACATAAAGATTTTATTTCAATTTACAATTAACTTACATAAAAAAAATCTCAACATTTCATTAGAATTAGTTCGTTTCATGTTTATTTATTTCCATGACAACAATCTCAGAAAATTATATATTTAAAGAGTGCTTGAGATTAGTATCCGCTAAATCACACCGGATAAAATGTCCAACCGAAGCAGAGCAGAATAAAATGCGTTCGCAAAAGTTATCCAAGTAAAAAATGTTTATTATTTCATTTAGACTATTTCGACACCCCTCGCACGTTTACGTTTAGAATATGCTAGTTGATCTATGTCACTCACTTGTCGCCAAAATTTGAGTTAGTTATACTCAAAAGTAATTAATTTTGAAATTACCAATATAGGTAAAATGTTAACGACTTTAACTTAAGCATAGTATATAAGCATATGTATTCAGTTAATTGAACTTACTTTTTTTTTTCAACATTTGTTTAGAAGCTTTTGCTAAACATGCCAGCCCCATGAGACTTAACTTAAATCTATTACACTCGACTATATTATAAGTACTTAAATTAATGAACCTTTAAAGCATAGATCTATAACCATCTTAGCTTCCTGCGATAAAGGTTGTGACAAAATACATTGTAATGCACCTTTTGCTAATTTTAAGCTTGTGGAACAAATGGTTCCTTTCAGATTCATTTCGGACACATTCCATTAATAAGTGATGGCCCTCGGTAGTTACTCCAGCAGCTTAGGTTAGGGTTATAAGTAACAGCAGTCTATCGAACGTTCATTACAAAAACATGTAAACTTTTCTTGTGAAAGATTTATTCTCAAATAGAGTCATAAAAGACTAAGAGCACCGCTCGCACGTTCTAAAAGGGGTTCCCAACATCCATAGGGACTATTAAATTGAGAGGTTTCAAATTGAGTTAAAAACTAAACTACTGATGAAGAGCGAATTTTAATATATTTCGGGTTTAAAACTATAATATCTTGTAATGAAATATTTATTATTTATTACTAAATCTCAAAGAGCTTTGTTATTCTTTTCTATAAGATCTGGTACGAACTTTTTTATATCTAGTAGGTGACCTTTATCGATAATAATAATAATAATACATCCACACCAACTGTATGGCCTCAAAGTAAGCATAGCTTGTGTCATGGATGACCATACAGCGAACTGGAAGGGAACCCAGAGTAAACGTACATATATCAACATTAAATATATAAATAAATAATCAACTTATACAATATACAATATATCAACAACCATGAGCCAAGAACAAATATTTATGATCAGCACACAAATGAATGCCCCGGCCAGGGCTTGAACCTGGGACCTCTGGCGTAAGGCATATCATAAGTCCTCATAAGGCAGGGCTACTACGCTACTCGAACACTACAATGAATTTTATATATAACTAATATGTGGATAATGGTGCTGGTTACATGGTTAATTCTTATTTAGTGTTTCAAATGTATAAGCTAATCTGTTACTGTGTAACTGTTTTTTGTCCCAAATAAAATAAAATATATTTCTAACAAGCACACCACATTATCTAGCCCAAATTAAGTATCACTAAGAACTTGTGTTATGGATACTAGATAACGGATAAATAAACTTTAGAAATAAACTTAAATAAACATACATACACATCCATGACTAGAAAGCAAATATGACAAAATATCTGCCTCTACCAGGATTCGAACCCGGGACCTCTGGCATGAAAGGCAAGGGTACTTACCGCCACACCAAACGGGCCGTTAAAACTTTATCGATCCCTTCGTAGCTGTCTTTTTAAAAATAAGTTCACCCTGGTAATTTTTTTTTGTTCCCCTCCGAGGGAAGGGTAGGTGTCCGAGTAGTTTTTACTAACCTTAATTTCTCCTTTTGGACTCCTAAATTCCAAGTCAGATAGGGAGTTACTAAATATTTCATGATAAATAAATGCCACCTTTGATGATCATATCATAAACGACTTAACCGCTCCTTCCTTAGAAGCAATTATGAAACATATTGTTCTCTATGCTAATTACACCGTGAATTTTTAAGCACATTTTTTTAACACATGAGTACATAGGCAGCGATAAGCTCTAGATAACAAGCGATAAGCCATGGCCATCGCGAGCGATCGATTGTTCGAGCCACGATTATCAAGCTCATCCACAGATACAGAAAGGCCCAATTTAGATCCAGCGCTGAGATTGAATCTGTATTATTATAGCTGGCAATATTGTTCGAGTTTTATTGTGTTCGGGTAACTTTTTATTTATTTATTTGCGAATAAACGATTCAAGTTGCGAGAAAGTTTAGTTCAATTCAATTGGATGTTTTAAGCATTTAGCTAATTCACATTAATGAGTCCACTTTTGTTTCTTTGTGCAAAAATGAATCAAAATTAAATGATTTTGGATTCAACTGGAAATAAATGAAAGGGTTTTAATTAGTAGGTATGTATGAAATAAATATTCAATACCTCATGAAATTAAGATCGATAAAAAGAACTTCGTATGATTTCGTGAAAAAAGATAAAACTAAATTTTTTTATTGTTTTAGAAATATTAAGCTTTTGCTCAACAATAGCGAAATGAATTGTTGCATATGAATGAATTAACTCATTCCATTCAATAATTCACTTCATTCATCATTCATATAAAATGATTAATTCCATGCACTTCGTTTACTGAATTTGACGGTCGACTAGAGCAGTGGTTAGTGCCCTGCCTCATACGCCGGAGGGCCCAGGTTCGTGTCCGGCCGGGGCATTCATTTGTGTGATGAACACAGATGTTTGTACTCGGTTCATGGTTGTTGATATGAATATACGAATGTTAAGTACTCTGGGTTCCCCTGCAGTTCGCTGTATCCATAACATAAGCTCTGCTGACTTTGGGGCGATACCGTTGGTGTCTTTGTCTGGGGATTTATTTATTATTATTATTAATCAAATTAAATAATTAATTTCATGGACTCCGTTCAGTGATTCATATGATAACTGTTTAATACTGAAATCCAAGTTTAAAAAAGCTTTTACACAATATTTATGTCCGAAGAATAAAAGTTAGGTATGGTATGCTCCGTCCGCCATCTTCCTAGACAGAAACAATAAAACGTAGTACTGACGGTAAATACGATTTACAGTTTACAGCGGTTCTGGTTCTATAACACAACTTAAATGACTTGGATTGCTGTATATCCTTGAAAAAGAAAATAATTTAATAATAAATTAATTAATTAACGGTATGTGGCATATTTCTTAATGTACTGAAATATTTTGCACACCGATGCAAATCATTACACAGTTTCAAACGAAACTTAAAGATCACTTCATGTCTGGCATGTATTCATAAAAGTATTCAAAAGTGTAATATATTGTTTTTGTTTTAATATCATTGAATTTTTTTGTTTTTTAGATGTGTGTTGGTTTTATTTGAATTATATAATATATATTATTATTATTATTATTATTATATAAAAATAAGTTTCAATGAAACTAATAACTGAAATAAAATTTGTTTATTTATGTAATGAAATGAAATGAAATATTTATTTCCTAATATTGACTTACTTGTTCTTATTGACGTCAAATAAAACATGACCACCAGTTCGGAAAAACCTTCGTGAAGAAGAACCGGCAAGAAACTTTACGGGTATATATTTTTTCAAAATAAATTTACAGAGTCTCTTTATGTCTACACAAAATTATTCTTATCTGCATCAGATAGCTCGGCAAGTCTGCCTCCCCCCAAGTATCCAAACAACGAACACCCTCAAACGGCACCCGTTCACGAGTTAACGCGGGATCCAGCCATCGCCCTCCTCAACCATTTAAGAGGGAAGTGAGCGACCCGTCACCCGCTACCATAAGAAGACGTACTTTAGTGACCATGACGCTTTAGATATTTATCGGGACGAAGAACTCAACGAACAAACAGACACATTACACATGTTTTGTTACAAATACTAGTAAAATCCTGTTAATGAGGGGATTATACCCAAAGACTTTTATCATCCAAATAATGGGATAGTTTACAATATGCTTTAGCACACAACTTCTGCTTTATAGTTTCTTTGAATTTGTCAATGTTAGCCATACCTTCCTACTCTTAAGTTCAACTGTTATAGCCTTGGTAGTCTGGAAGAGATCGCTGTCTAACGATACTGTTGATTGTATATTTTGATTCTATTACTGTATAACTACTGATTATTTTTTTGAATTTTATGCAATAAACAGTTTAAAAATATATATATTTTCAAGTTGTATACATAAATTTGAAAAACTCCGACTAATATGAAAGTCATGCGTGACATTTGAACGGCTGTAACGATTTTCAGTTTTCAAACTTAAAAAAAACTAGATTTAAATTATTCCCTTCGAGCGTTTTTTCATCGGGGATTAAAAATGGAACGACTTGGCGTTTATTCGTTGTGGCTAGCTGGTCACTGCTCGCCAGAGGTCCAAGTCTTGTAGGAACAAACCTTTATCTGATAAACGGCGGCGTCTCCTCACGAATCGTGGAGATTTCTTTATTAAAAACGTGGGGATTATATTTGTATATATTTAATACCTACCTAATACCGAATAGATTAAATGTATATAAAAGTAAGATGGTCATTTTTACAATTATGTTTATCTTTTTATACAAAAGATCGATGTGACCTTTTATTCAATCAAATTAGGTAAAATACGAAAAGGGATCTCTCTGCGAAAACTGAAGCTTATAAGCCTATACATCATATAACTGCCTGGTAACGGGGACTGCGAATACGTTTAAATAATGAGATATAACCATACGAAAACCCCTGCAACCCAAATAAATAGATGTACAGAACCGGGCACAAATAATAGTCAAAAAGGTTTTCAGCATCCCTTGGCAAGCAATATCGATAAAGATGCTGTAAAAACATAGAAACGGGTATATTTCGAAACTCTTTAAAATGTATACAGTAACTCTGTATACATTTGAAATAGTTTCCAAATAAACATATGACTTATACAATTTTTTTTCAACACTTAATAAATATGTAAATGCTTTAAAAATAGACCTTGATGTGTTAATGAAGACAGAGACGTAAAACAATATTTAGCAATATCTTAGATTATTCAATTGTACATTATAGTTAGAAGATATACTTTGATCTTTCAAATAAATTCCCACATGATTCTATTTTTAATGCATGTTGGATTCACATCTAGTAGGTGATGATTAAGAAACAAACACTATTTTGTATCAGAGTTAAGTTTAAATTGTTACCAGTTTTTATGGATTATTAAAAAAAATAAAAAATACTGTCAAAAATTTTCACGATTATTGAGTTCAACTACTTTGAGTACAATTTTAATTATACATGACAGGCGTTTGTCTTCCATCTTACCTGGTGGAAAATGGTGATGGAGGCGAGTATGCTCCACGCCCTACGCGCCTTCTTAACTTAGTCATAGCCGGTAAACGATGGAAATGAATGGTAAAGGATGTTAGTGAATGCTTATATTGTTCTTTAGTGATTAATGATGTGTTGCCAACCGGCTTCACCGTCAATGTTGTTTTTAATGATGTGAGAGAGTGGCAAAATTGGTAAACTTAGAAAACACCGAAGCATAAAAGATAATAATATGATCTAGCACAATCATGACAAGAGATTTTGCCACACTTGGAATTGAGCCGTACCACATATTATATGTAACTGGCTAGTACAAGTACCATAAACTAGGAGCGTAATTTACGACCCTGCTCTATTATTAAAATTGTAGTATTTTAATTGGCTCACACATTACGAAGGCGTGACTTAAGTAGTGTACTGCGTGTTTGATACACCTTACGACTTATAATATCCTGGTACCCGTCATGGACAAGTTAGATAGATCTCTTTGACAGCCGATATCCAGTTTTGTTTCTCGACGTCACAAAAGACCCAGGGATAGCGATTATGAAAAAGAAGTCAGCTCTCTTAGAGGTGTGATGAAGGAAATGTTTTCGGACTTAATGACTGCTCAACGGGAGGAAATACAAAAAAATACTTCCCACTTTAATGGACATTAATAAACCGAATCAAAGTATCGAAAATTCTATAGAGTTCTTAGCAGCCCAAAATGAAGAACTAAAAAAAATGGAGCAACTTGAATGTCAACACAATAAAAACTAAATAAGTATTTAGGAAGATAAAGTAGAGAATAATAATAAAGAATGTCACCAAAGTATCTAATGAAAATAAAGAACATTTGATTAATATGGTTTTAAGATTATCAAGTAATATTGCGTTTAATTTGATAAAAAACGACATAAAAGATATTTATCGGCTAAACATCAAGGGCGACTCTAATAAAAGTATTATAATTACTGAAATGTCTTCTTCCATCAATATTTTACGTTTGTCCGATTTTTTATAAGAAAATCCAATTTCTTTCAAAACTAAGCTTAATGACGATTTTTGGCCATGGAACAAACCACATTCACGTAAAGAAACAACAAGTTTTTTAAGTGTTGGAATTTCTTTGCACAAATAATAGTCATATATATGACGGCAAATAGCATCAGCGTTGAAGTTGTCAACCGATGTCACACGACGTGGTTGGCGTTTTTTCTTCGGCGTACGAAGCTTATTTTCCTGTATGCTGCTTGTACCGTAAGCTTCGGTAGTAATTTTTGAAACAGTAGGTCCACTAATTCCTAATGCGGCCGCAACACGCTCTCGCACTTGTGACAGTGGTAATAGCGGGCCACCATTTTGATACTCTGCTTCAAAGTAATTACGAACCTTGATCACCAGTTCTCTCGCCTGCCTTTTCAGAACAGATCCTTTCGGCATTTTGATATTTGACAGCTGGGCAGCAATCAACACGGAGGAACACAAAATACACAACGTAACGTATGGATAATATGAAAAAACTCAGCGAACAGAAATGTAGTGACTAGCACGACCGTCTTGTTGCGAGTGACAGATTAAAACAAACACAAAATGGCGGTGGGCCATTGAGTGTACCTTGAAAAAATATATTTGAATGTTTTTGTTGTATTTGTCTTTGTTTAAAATATAATAAATATATGCGATCGATATCATTACTTATTTGGTCACAACACTACATTATATTAAATTAGAACTGTCATCGAGAAAATAAAGCAATGGAAATAGTATAGTATATACTAGTTTAACTTCTGATGTAAACAGATTTATAAATACAGATAAAAAACAACGTTCAAATCGTCCCCTAGTAAGCGGTGCAAAAGACCGAAAGACGCCCAAGCGATTCTCACCCTTAGCGGCCTCTGCAGAGTGCGCCGCGTGTACCTCAATAGCGCCCCCTCCCTAGAGAAATTCGCAATAACGAAATGATAAGTGTTTTGATATTCAAGATTCGAACGATTGAAGTGTTTAACTACGCAACGACAACAAAAGGAAAACACAAAAGACTGATGTCTTGAAATTTACAGAAACGCGCGCTACGGCACTTAGTTAATTAAATATTTTCTTAGCAAAATTTAGACTACGATGATACCTATAGATAAAATAAAATATCACTTATTGCTTTTTGTTAGTTATCGTTTAAAAAAATGCTATTCAAACTTTAGTGGACTAGACCTTCTTGGAATTTTTTATATTTTAATAGTTTTACCTAAAAACCAAACCTTTATTTATTTACATATATTTATTTATTAGCAAATCGGTTGTAAAAAAGGAAAGCAACGTGAAAGACATTTTTCACATGATCCTCTTTTTATTCTACTCTTATCAACTATTTGTAAACTTAGGCTTATGGGCTCCCGACTCTCAGAGGCGTC
Source organism: Marasmarcha lunaedactyla (assembly GCA_923062675.1). NCBI lineage: Eukaryota > Metazoa > Arthropoda > Insecta > Lepidoptera > Pterophoridae > Marasmarcha > Marasmarcha lunaedactyla. The sequence continues at coordinate 6,150,815 of OV281349.1, forward strand.
TAATTGTTATTTAAGGTGGTCCTTAGTATAGATCTAAAATTAAGTGCCTTAAGTTGTTATTTAACGTCTCTGAGTGTGGCCGTAAGCCAATCTAAGCTTTTACTTAGAAAATATTGGGCTTATTTATGAGGGTGTGTTTCATCGATATCGGCCATGATGGAAGATTATGACACAACTGTATATTTATTTATTTTTTGAAGTTTATATTACAAATGAAAATCCATGCAGCCTGCCCGTTCAAACTCGTCAAATATATGTTGTAATTAAATTTAAAATCTTCAAATAGAGAACTGCGACAGAATCTATCTAAACTACTCAAAACAACTTAAGGCCCACTGTGAAATTTTTCAAGAAAGTTTTTTTTTTTGGATTTCGTTCGCTAGTTATCAGATTGTTGTTTGTAAACCTTAAGTGGATAAGTCAACAGATGGTTTCAACCATTGAAATGATTAATTAAGGGTAGATTTTAAGTGTGTTGACAATAATAAGCTAAGCAACCCAAAACAGCGTATTCCGCATTTTTTAAATCAGTTGTGTTCAGCTTCCTTTTGCATACACTGGTTGATACTGCGCGCTTGTTTAACGTTCGTTATCATGTTACCACATTATTATTAATCATAATGTCGGGATTAAGACGTCATATGGACACCGAAACCGCCTCCAGGGCCGTTGTTCTGCTTTAAGAAGGCAATTCGCAAAGAACAGTAGCTTCAAGCTTGGGTGTGTCTCGAAATGCGACTCGAAATGTATGCAATCGGTATTCAGAGACAGGTAGTGTTCTCAGGAGAAATGTTGGTGGCAGAAATCGAGCTACCACGCATTATGAAGATCTGAAGATTTGCGAATTACGGCACGCCGTGAGCGCACTGTGACCGCGCGGACTTTACAAAATCGCTTACGTGATGCTACCGGCTCCCAAGTAAGCGATCAAACTATTCGTAACAGACTCCATGAAGACCAACAACGCTCAAGAATACGCGCTGTACGGATAAAATTAACAAGGGCACATCGTGCAGCGCGGTTAAGGTTTGCGCTTAAGGTTTGAACACAGTGAGTGGACCATGGAAAATTGGAGTAGTGTTCTCTTTACAGATGAGTGTAAAGTAAAATTTCTAAGTGACGACAGGCAAGTACGTGTGTGTCGAAGAACGTTTTATTGATCCAAGCATAAGAGAAACTGATCGTTTTGGTGGCCACAGTATTATGGTGTGGGGAGGTATCAGCATCATGGGTAAAACAGAGCTGGTATTCTTGGACGAGGGTAATATTAATGCTGCAAGGTATATCACGGATATTATCCAGCCTCATGTGATCCAATGTGCACAGCGAGTAGGTCGGGATTTTATTCTTATGCTGGATAATGCCCGTCCACATACTGCCCGTTTGACCCAAAGTGCGCTATCAGAAGCCAATATCAATGTCTTGCCGTGGCCTGCCATGAGTCCCGACTTAAACGAATCCTCAAACAAAATTTTACTGCAGTGAACAGTCGTCAGGAACTGGTCAACGCATTGAAACTCTGCTGGGAACAGATTCCTGATGAAAACGTGATTAACCTCATAGAGAGCGTTCCAAATAGACTTCGTGAATACATAAGAAACAGAGGAGGACCTAAATCTTATTAAATCACCGCCCTTTGTTTACCCCCACCCCTGTATCATTCAATTAAAAAGTTTCAAAGGACTGTAAAATATAGCCCAGTAACCGTAACTTAGGGATAGTCTTTGTTTTATAGAGATAATACTGTTAATTTTTAATTATTTAATGACTTTTTTCTGATTTTGTAACATCCATTAACATACCAAATTAATAGTTAATTAAATAATACAGAAACCAAACACTTTTTTTTTAACTGAAGAAGAACTTAAGTTGTTTTGAGTAGTTTATTTGACAGACAGGCTTAGTTCGGAAGTTAGAAGCTTCATTGTTCTGTGTATTTTATGGCTTGTGTACTGCTTATTATTATGAACACTATTTCTTGTTTTTGTTTAATTATGCCCTTAATTATTTATATCTAGATAATGAAGCTTGCTTCTTTTCTTTAGACAAGAAATCTATTTCAGACCATGTTAAGCATATTGTTTGTCCCAGTTCCAAAACCAAGACTAAAATCTAGCAACTTGCAATATTAACAAGACAGTTTAGATTAAATTTCGAGAACTACCCGAGGATATTCGATATTAAATAACGAGATCTTGGCTGAGAAGGGCCCTCGTCAAAGGTTTCGGTGGTTTGCGGTTTATTGCTTACTGGGACCTCTGGTTTTTCCTGCCCTTCGGACCTTAAGGTCAATAATTGTTATTAACTATCGATTTTACTGTATGAACTGGTTCAGAAATTCTTTGGCCCTCAGGCTTAAATATATAATACAGGGTTATTGGAAATTTGATACATTCCTTTCAGGAGGTTGAAGTAAAACTTATTGCCGATAGATTTTGCCATGTAACACGTTTGCAAAAAATGCTTATGTAACTTAATTTTCATTGAAACGCAATAATGTTTTTGCGCATTATCTGGTAGCTAGCACTAAATTTAAAATAAATTAAATGAATAAGTCAAAAACGCAAATCCTTTTGAAAACACACTAAGTTATCTTAAGTTTACCCGAAAAAAAAATTGTATGGAAAGTATTTTCCATTCAAAATTTCTTCAATCAATTCAAATTCAAAATTCATTAAGGAATTAATTATTTTAAAAGCTAACATGTGTGCATTTCGGATCATTTGCGGAAAAGCTATTGGGTAGAATTGAAAACTGGATGAAAAGCACATCATTTTTTATTAAAAAAATTATAAAACAATTGGGAGCTACAGTTTCTAAGCTGTCACGAAGTGTCACACATTTCTGGTTTTGTAATGTGCGCGGTTAAGTTTCCTTAAAAATGTAAATATCTCAGAATCTAGCCATTACTGGCTAAGGTGTTGACAAAATCTATAGAAGATTACCTCTCGTTTTGGTCGGAGCGTGAATCCCCGACCAAAACGTACCGAATTCCCGGTAAACCTGTATACAGAGATTTGGACATGTCTATCGTCAATCTAAAAATATCTTTGAATCACTCATTATACAAATATTTGTCAGCCGAGTAGTCTAAGTGGTAGTAATCCTGCCTCATACGCCGGAGGTCCCAGGTTCAAGTCCTGGTCGGGGAATTCCATTGTGTGATGAACACAGACGTTTCTTCTAGGGTCATAATTGTTTATATTTATATATGTATGTTTATTCTGGGCTCCCCCCTAGTTCGCTGTATGGTCATCCATAAGCTCTGCTTACTTTGGGGCCAAACAGTTGGTGTATTTTTCTAGGGAATTATTATTCGTAAAAGATTTAATGCACAGGAACACTAGAACTTAACAGAAACCGTACCTTGATAAATCAATGGACACAGATAAATTTTTCGACTGATTTCATAGCCGGCAAACGAGGCCACGACCCACGCCCCACCTGATCGTAAGTGGCATCCGAAACACGAAACACGGACAACATTAAGATGACAACATTAAGAGACAACATTTTATTACTTAAAAGTTACTGTGTTTATTATTACTCTACAGTCATTAGTCGCATCATTAGTCGATATAATAATCACTATTAATATTCATTATAAAAAAATAAAACGACTATTTTATTTATTTACCATATCTATCTATTTCTGACTGACTGAGGTATGACTAATGATATCTACCATCAGGTGGGTCTCGTTTTCGTTTGTCGGTTAAGAGAATATTAACCAAAACCTCGTAGTCTTCATTTATTCTTCATTTCATTTTTTTTTTTCGTTCAAGACGGTTTGAGTTTGATTTCAAATTTGAACCTTCTCCTTATGTTTAGAAAGTTCGTAAATTAGTTTGACTTTAGATAGAACGAATGTTTATTGATGATCGATAAGAAATTGTTTTTATTGAAGGTAGAATTCAGAATTATTTTATTGGAACTAGTTCTAAAAAAGTATTTTTTGTTACCAGCGTAAAAATGTGTGCGCGAAATATGTCGCAGTAGAGTTTATGATTATAACGGAAATAAAGAAAAAAATTGCTTAATTTATAGAAGTTTAATAACAACTTTTTGATATTTGCAATTTTGGATCTTTGCAATTTAATTATGCCAAAATACCTTAAATTATTGAAACCAAAATAATTTTCTTACTCTAAGTAGGTATTATCCATTATTAAAAATGCTACGTACTTACCTGGCTGCACCTTTGATTCTACACCTTATAATTCACAACAAATATGAATACTTATTAGGAAGTAATGAACTAATTACAATGACACTGGTTAAAAATAGCACATATACAGCATTGTAGGAACCTGTTAACCCAATTTCTCAAGTGAATTCAGAACCATTGCACCGTAAAACTTAATTAGGTACCTACTTACGTACACTAAATTATACTTTTAAAAAAATATTTACGTTTTAAAAAAATCCTGTGATCCTGATTAGTGTTTAGTTCCGTCAAAGTCACTTATCCATTGTATTGTCGCTAGAGATAGACACGTGCAATCGGGCGGAAAGCGCGGGGTGGCGAGGCGTCACACGGGCTACAGTGGCGGCAGCGCGAGGCGGACTGGCGGGCGACCGGGCGACGCAACAGATAGGCCACAGGTTGAGCTGCCCCCGCCCCCACTTCCCGCCGCCCGCTCTTCACCTACCAATTTACATCCTCGTATCAGCCTTCAGAAGACACACGAGCCGAACCCATTTGCCACCGCCGTGGAAGCCTGGTCCAGGAAATTGAAACAGTCTATCCCCGATGAAAATGAAATCATTTTAAAATACGAGTGTGTCACCGTTAGATGCTGTACCTTTAATCAATTGAGCAAAAGATAAACAAGTTTGCTACTCAAAATTATTAATAATGGAAAGCTTCATTTGCTAGCCAAAAAAGATATACCTATTTTAACATCAATAAAAGGTCTTGACTCTACACTAGAATTTCCTGTCTATTGGCGACCAGCGTCCAGCAAATATAGTCGTGATTTTGTTTCAACTAATATCACGAAAGTAATATAACATTAATAAATCCATATATCAAAGAAATTCGAAGAATTCTTTCGAATATGTGTATAAAAGTAATAGTACCTATACTACTATACTATACTCACTAATTATTAAAGCCATTTGTTGATAATTCATGAATATTGTCATTGATATATTTAATAACATATTAATTGATTCATAAATGATTCATGAAACAAAATCATTTAAAAAAAATTTTTGCAGCGTAATAGAGCCAAAGGCAAAATAACTGAGTCCTGATTCAAATAACAATACTGAGCATTTTTAATTATGCGAAAATACTTTGCTTGTCGCTTCCCACGCGCAAGTATTAAACTCAGTGATTCTTTAAAAAAAAAGGCAAAAACCGACATCCATCCCTCACAGGTGTTAGTGAAGTGATAAAGAGAGTCCGGAGTATATGGATCTGCACTAGTGACGTTAAATGTAATCCATAATGTAATCAACTAAACTTGGACCGTACTTTTGCATCACCACGCCTGAGCTACCGTTGAACTTTACTGCTTCGGTTAAAAGCTTAAAAAGTTAAGAAAGTTAAGAAAAGTAGGTGTTAGGTGTACTTACTAAGGGAATTATTTTTTATTTGTAATGAATGGCGATATTATATCGGCGGCACAATTTTATAAATTAAAATTGTGTAGGCATACATTAATATGCCTACACAATTTCACCTTACCTATTCATTATTTGAACCTAAACGATAACATGTTCATTAAAAATCGTCATTGAGAACACTACAATCACAAAATTTTATTTTACCATTCGATACCTCGTGCACGTCACTGCGCAAATGAAAAAAGTGACGTTTCGACGACTAAGCTAAAGAAAAAGATGACATCTTCTTCGCTGAGAACTTCTAGTTTTAGAATTTCTTGATTCAACAAAATTCTCAACTAAATTTTTACTTTTGCTCAAGTAATTAATTAGACATGCAATTATCTGTTAATGAATGTGATTTTAAGACTAAGTATAAAACACCAAATATTACGAATCGTTTTCGACAAAATATCAAGAATCTTTAAACAATTATTTTAGAATATGTAGAAATTAAAAACTATTTATTGAGATTCGGGATTTTCATTGGCACCGTCAACATTATCTCGTAATTTTTTTGTCCATAGTATACCCAAATCAACTCCCAGGAAACCGTGATGACGTATTGTGACGTATTATAAGTGATAAGTGAAGCAAAAGATTCTGCCACAGATTACGAAGATAACGAGTGTCTGTTGTATTAAATGTAGGTCAACTGTAGTTTATGGGTCACGTTTTATTTCTACGATAACGTAATTTAGTAGATACAACAAATTAAGTACCTATACATTTGGTAAAGTAAATAATTGCTACTGATATTTCACGAAGACCTTTTATCGGAACGAGAAAAATAAAATGTTTATATGCTTAAAGCAGAATTCTTATACATCTTACTAAATTAAGAACTACTTAAGTAGGTATACAAACACTTATGAACCTACTGTAAAATTTGTTTTTTAAGTATAAGGTTTGTTCCTAAATTTTTTAACATTTTGTTACATTTTATAAAGATAAAAAGAAAAACGTTCCAATACTCAGATTTTAAAGAAATAATATTTAAGAAATTAAGGCTTGATTATCCTGGATTAAAACGTTTAAATCAATTTTGCAGACTCAAATGATACTTTCTGGGCCTAAAAATTATATAATAAAGCATATAAGTATAATAAAAATTATGTAAAATTTTCTAAACAAAACTGCCGTTGAAAATATGAAGAATCATTTTTACCAACTTAAAACAATTCAATTGAACTTGGATCGTTTACATTCCATTTCCAGTTTTATTTTAATGTAAAACCATAATGCATAGATTACAACAAAAGCTGTACTACCAAATCAAAAATGTTTTTTTTTTAATCGTTTAGTACGGTTAATTGTGTAATTTTAATTGTAATATTTTTAGCAATCGAAATAAAACCGGTTTATACAGGGTGTTCAAAAAGTTAATTAGTCGTCACCCTTCGACAACAAAAAACCTTTTATTATTAGGACTTATAGTCTTTCCATAAAAAATTCCAAACAATTAGAGTTAAAGCGCGCGGCCACACGCCTATCCAGATAACGCGCGGACCATGCGATCAGCTGGGAGGTAATTACACAATAGAAAAAACATACACGTAGATAATTCAATACCTTCCTTCTTACTTACATACACGGTTTCTCCACCCAATTTGCAATCAAGCACTGTGCGATCAACATACGCGTATTACACACACAATACAACAGATAATAACAAACACTGGTAAGTACTTACTCCAATACCTTTTTTTTCGATTCTTATTGGAAGTCTTAGTGGAGTGGAAAGCTGGACTGGACTGGAAATGTAAGAAAGCTGTTTACGCAAATATGTAACAAGTTCCCTCGCCGTTCAGGCAGGCCGTTAAAGTAATTGTAAAGATAGGATCTGATTTAAACCGTAACCATGGCATCGTTGATAAATACTGTAAAACTTGTAAATGGTATATCCACATAACATTATGGCTGCTTGCAATATAATTTTAAGTGATATTTTTATTTACAGTGCATTAGTACCACGTGCAAAAGGATTGTACACATCGAAATAAGACTTTTGAGAGCTGTTAATATATTCAGGAAAAGATTATTTTTCTAATCTGCCTTACAGCCGGTATTTCTGATGTATTAATATTATTATTAATTCAGGTAAAACTGAATTATGGTACAGAATAATGTTAAAGTGCACATAAATCTCACATGTTCTAAAAAAGTTTTTCAAACGTCAAAAGTTCAAAATAATAAACGTCAAAATAATTGCCTAAAAGTAATGATCTTGCACTTTAAAACAGTTCTGAGATATTGCGTTTTCGAAAATTTAAGAAGAGAAATATATTCATCAGAAACTTAAAAGCTCGTGGCACCGACGGAAAATAATTGCAGTGCTTTATAATGTTAGTGCCTAATATTCCTTTGGTCCAAAATTTGAAGTTGTTAATCATAATGGCTCTGTTTCAGTCCATATCCAAAACACTTGTAAACCGTTCTATTTTTTTAAACGGTTCTTGAACACAATGTTTTGCAGTTTTCAAATCCTTACCTTTTTTCCCGCATAATCATTAACACTAGAGTTATGGGTTATCGAGGTGGAAAATAATTTTATGCTCTTTATGATCTACATCTACTCCTTTATCAGAACATTTTTTATTATAAGTAATAAAAATTGTTATTATATTATACTACTACTATTATACTACTACTCTAAAATATTATATATATAATTTATTAGAGTTTATAAGAATTATTAAAATAAAATACTTACGTTTAACTTTTAACTTAGTCTCCTTAAAATCAGTTTACCTACTTGCCAAGAAATGGGACCAATATCAATATCAAAAAGCAAATTAACGAAATAGTTTGTAAATTAAAAAAATATGTACATGAAATGAATTATCTGCTTCGATAGTACTTTTATTTTGAGTAAAATTAAAAATCTATGCATTTCGGCCCTTTTATAAATAATCCCCTCTAAATATACATGTACATCTTAGAAAACTAATAAGATAAGTTAAAGATCATATGCTCACTTCATACCTATAAGTTTTTTTTTTTAATGAAGATTTTAATTTTTAATATCGCGTTACCGATATTTTGGCACCGATGCAAGCGCCATGATAACTAACTGTTAGTGTTGGTTGCAGACATAACGCGGGTAGACATGGGGTAGACCGATGCATTCCGTGACGAAACTTCAACTTAATATCTAAATCATAGTAAGAATCCCGTTAATTCCTTAAATGAATATCCTCTAAAATGTAAATATTTTCTAAATGTCTTCTCCTTACAAAATCTTTTTACTTATAATGAGAATTTGTTAGAATTATAAATATGTACCTATTGAATAGAAAACAACATTTTAGCATTAATCTGGATGGATGTCAAAAGTTTCCATTAAAGGTATTTCATGAAGATTAATTAATTTGAAACACGATCCGTAATCAAGAAACCAACGGTTGACAAAATAACACATAGGATTGTAGTTTTATCATTTCAATTAAAGCAACTTGAGTCTGATACCGAGGCTTTTACAGACGCTTATCACTTGCTTTAAGCTTTTAATGAAGAAGCAATACATGCTTACTGGTGTCTCCCAACTTACTGAAATATAAGATAGAAGTTAATACAATCAATACAACGTTAATAAAATATGACATAAGAGAATCGAGTAATATTACAATCTCACTTGGCTGTATCTCACATGTGAGATAAATGAACAGCTATAACTATTTATAGCTACTACCTATATTTTACAGACATGGTTTTATATTTTCGCCATACTTGCTCCACTTACTGTAGTGCATACGAACGAGTATCTGGGTCTAGATTCCAGTGTGATTAAACAGTATTTTGTATTGTGAATAGGTACATAAAGAAATGTGGCGTCTAATTTTCTACAATTGTTACGTACAACTGTAAAAAAGTTTAGCATCACTACATACATGCATTGGCATGCATTTTTTACTTTGCAGGTTACCTAGGGTTCAGAACATCTGAGCGAGTGATATCAAAGTCATCTTGTAAAGTTTTCCTCGACAATGAAATCTATGAAATGAAAAGTACCAATGTAGTCAAAAGATGTAGAAAGCCTAAACTGGGAGTTATCTTTTATCTGTCAACTGTGTGACACCTGTGCCATTAGTACAATATGGCTAAGGATAAGGTAATCATTTAAACTGCAATATTTACCTGCGAAAATGAATAAATTTGCAATTACAAACAAAACAACCACACAGAGACAAATTAAATTTGAGCTCTTAAAATCAGGACTGTAGTAAATAACTAACCCACACCGACTGCGCTAACAAAACAAACTTTTGTACTGGTAGTTGAGAGTGAAATTCTGTGAGAGTAAAAAACGTGCGTACCTAGCAAAAGAATATTATTCTAAATTCAAAAATGTTTTGACTATAATCATAGCCGGCAAACGAGTAGCCGACCCACACAGGCGTCAGTGGCATCCGGACCCATGCCCATTAATTTCGACTAATGATGCGTTGTCGACCGTAGGCTTGAGTTTAGATTTACTTTTGTTTCAGTAATGGCTCTGGCTGTTCGTTCCCTTCGAGCGGAACACAACCATGTAAACATGGTTATGATGGCGGTCAAAATAGGAAGGACCGTAGCACCGCCCCAGACGAGATCTTAACACAGAAACTCTACTACCAACATAACGTATTCTTAACATTAAGAATATTAAATAAATAATAAAAAAATTATTAAAATGTAAGAGTTTGAACACAAAATAATTAGTGATGCTACGCATCAGACGAACGTCTTCCTAACTACGACACTAGGAACCCATATTTTCAATTTGACAACTATTTTTTTTTTTAATTCGAGTGTCCTTCGTTTCTTAATTTTAAAATGACAGCATGGATTTTGGCGTAATGCCATTGTAGCAGCGCGAAAGCCCCCTCTTCTATTCTACAAGATATTTTAACAATCCAAAAGATAAAGAAGGTAAAATGAATAAAAAACTCGTATATTTATGAATTTTTTTTATTTCTAAACTTTTTTTTATATTTTTATATGATTTGTTTGTATCGCATGGGAGGCAAATTTTTATTTTCTAGACGCGATACATCAGTACCTTTAAATATTCTGTTGATTATGTTACACCAATTAAACACCGTTATTCTTATTGAGTATCTCAGAAAACATTTCTTCTCAAAATGTTTGTGGCTTACAAACAATTTACGAAGTTCTACCACAATTAAAACTTGTAAGTTAACACTATTAGCACAAAGACACGGTAACCAATGTGAAGTCCTATCTCAGTTCTTGGAAAATGACGTCCTTTCGCCTACTTTCTCATTTACTACCAGCACTTTTTTTTTTAATTGCTTTATTAGGACTATCAAACAGAAACACATAACAAGTTACAATTTGTGTAAATAAAAATATAACATTATGCGTATCTAACAACGATAGCCACCGATTACTGAAAGTGAGAGACGGGTGTACAATAACAGATTACAGTTAAACATACTAAGTTTCTTGTTCTAAGTTCTAAGTTAATTATTTCTGCTCGTGAGACATAGGTGAATACAGTTTTGTTATTTTAGAATTACATGTATTAATAAGTACTAATATTATATAATAGCTTAAAAAATAATAATAATAATAAAATAATAATAACTTAATAGCAAGGGAAAGTGTTAAAGATTCACTTTTTATAATTGACTTCAAATGAAGCTACAAAATTGGAGTGCTAGTTAAACGATCTATAATTTTACTTCTGTAAGTGCTAGGGCGGACTGCGAGAATATCTATTTGACGAAAATATTCGTTATACGATTGGCAGAGTCTAAAGAACGGCGACCGTTTTCCTGCATTGGTACGACACCAAGAAGTGGCGAACAGGTATTTTTTACGTGATGGACGGGTATGATAGCGAACTGGACTAAATATTGTATCTTATTAGTAAGTTCAATACAATTAAATCGATTGTGACATATATCATGTAGTAGCATTGCCTCCAAGTAATATCGTCTAGACTTAAGATCAAGTAGATTATACTTTTTTTAAAGTTCATTGTATGGCAAATATCCACGATGGCACTTAAACATTTCAGAAATTTTTTTTGTATTCGTTCAAGGCAGTTATTATATTTGTTATAAAAGGGATTCCATATTGACACGGCATATTCTAATTGAGATCTGATTAGTGTTCTATATACGTATAGATATGTACTATGTTTTTTGAAATCTTTGCACGACCTTACATTTAGTAAGCTTACTTAGAAACCATACATTTGGTAAGCTTTATTACTAATAATATCTATGTGACTATCCAATGTCAACTTACTATCAAGATGCACTCCTAAATCCTTTACTATATCCACTTTCTGTAGAATGCTACCACCTAGGTTATAGGAATAAATTGTTGTTTGAAGTCTTCTACTGAAAGGTATAAAATGACATTTACTGATGCTTAGTTCTAGGTTGTTGCTTATGCAATATTCACTAAACCGGGTCAGATCTTCTTGTAGTTGGCGATGATCTTCTGCATTTTTAATGACGTGATATATTTTTAAATCATCGGCATATAATAGAAATTTCGAGTATTTAAAACAAATGTGAATATCATTAATAAGTAGTACAAATAAAAGCGGGCCCAAAATCGACCCCTATGGTACGCCGGAAGTAACAGTAACTGTGACAGATTCATATGAGTATATAACAACTTTTTGAGTCCGATTATTGATGTAAGACTTGAACCATCATCACTTGTTGTACATTGTGTAGCACCATAAACACAAATCAAATACTATATTTGGGAATTGAGAGGTTATGTTACGGAAATTGATTAATGCAAACTCTTCGCTCGTCATACATTGAAACCGTAATGGCAGATCGAGCTGATTGATTGAAAATTAAATTAAATTTTGCGTTTTATGGCAATCAGCTGTAGTTACCTACTACACAATAATTATTTCTGCCAATTTCAAGTATTAATGTAATAAAAGTAGTTTTAACATAATTAAAACATTGAAACATAATTGTAATCATTCATCATTCACATTGAAGTGACGTATGACAATTGTTCGCTCGAAAAGTAGCAATGGATCTGTCATGATCAAAAAGTTCTAACCATAGACATAATTCCTAGTTTTTTTTTGTGTGAAGGCTACTACCTGCTATGAGTATGAATTACATAACGTTTTCAGATAAAATTGTAAGCACCAAAGTGTTGCAATGGAAGGTCTGGGCTTTCTAATCCTGGCTTCCCAGGGTGCGTGATCTTGCTATTGCGGAAGGATGCGGACCACCCCGCACCAAGGCACCATGGGAAGTGTATTGTCCGTGGTAGCGCAGAAACATCCATCTTGGTACGTCCAATCTGCAGCAAGTTAGTTGAGGGTGCGAGGTAGTCCGCGTTAACAAAGACAAGCATGTCAATACTTGTTCACCCCCTGTGATAAATTCTCTTTCACTGCGCATTTTGGAATGACAAAATCGCTGCGAATCTCAAGACCCGCACCAACTGACGCACCGTTGGAAGAGCCTCATGAGCGGTGCGTGGCGTGTCGTGGTTGTCAGCCGTGCGTTATAATCAGCAGAATCACTCTCCGTGAAACATTCTCGCTCCGATCGCCGCCCAGTGCGGACGTGCAAGACCCCGCTCTCCGTCGTTTGGTCCCTTCCTGATACTCCGTGGTGCTCAGTCTACTGACGTCACGGTTTAGCGTGTTGGTTCCGTGCTACGGTTTCAAGGTTCTTTCTACTCCCTCTGAGTGCTATCGAAGTGCGATTTTTCTTTGCGACTAAGCCCCTTAGTCTTCAAAGTGCTGTGCTAAGTAGTGTTGTGCTTGTGCTGAGTGCAGTGTTGTGCCCAGCGTAAGTAGTCTGGTTTCAGTGCAAAGGATACTTAACGGTGACAACGAATTTGTACTGAACCAGTCCTTTTTATTTTTATTTATTTCTCTTCTCTATTTTATTTATTTTTCTCCTATTTTCTTATTTATTTTTATCATATTTGTGTGTTTTCGTGTGTATTTGTCCTTTCTGTCGGTAAAGGTTGACCCTAACGCGGTCAACTCTTTACCTGCGCACCCTTTTTAGGTTTCTAGGTAGTGGCCTTCCGCATACTACGGTTAGTTTTAAGTTATTCTCCCCAGCCCCCCTACCGCTGGTAGGGAGGTTTGCCGCTAGGGTTGCTAGGTTTTTATTTAGGAACTCTAGGCATTTGTTATTTAAATAGGTGCTAGGTTTGCTAGGGGACCTAGGCATACTTTATATATTTATATATTACATATCCAAGGTATCATATTCGGTATCTTCAATACCCGAGCCCTCCCCGGTGTCTTCAACACCAGCCCCCGCGCCGTTAAAATCGCTCGTAGTAACCGCGTCTCCGTCGGTCACATCGAAGCCAGCGACGCGCTGCGCTCCCGTCCCGCCGAAGCCTCAGCTCCCTCCGCCCGTATTCCTGCGTGAAAAAGCGCGCTGGACCGCGGTTTCCAACTTGTGCAAAGTGCACAAAATTAATTACTTAAAAGCCGCCAACGCTGGCGATACAATCAAAATCCAATTAGCGACCGTCGTCGACTTCCGCGAGTTTACCAGGTTACTCGGATTAAACCAAATCGCGTATCACACCTACGCCCTCCCGGAGGAGCGTAAGATCCACGCAGTACTACGGGGCGTCCCGTTCGAACTCAGCAACGAAGACATTTTCGATGACCTTAAGTCTCAGGGTTTCCCGGTCACAGCAGTGCACAAGATGCACTCCAACCGCGGTAGGCGTTTTCCGTTAGCGCTAGTAATCCTGTCCAATACTCCCGACTCGAAGGAGATTTTCAAAGAGGCTCGCACAATCTGCGGACTCTCGAACATCTCCGTCGAGCGTCCCAACCCCCGCGGTCACCCTGGGCAGTGCCACCGCTGCCAGCCATATGGCCACGCAGCGGCTAACTGTTCAGCTCCCCCCAGGTGCGTATAGTGCCTGGATCCTCACTTCACTAAGGAGTGCAATCGCACTCCCGAATCCACTTCCCCCCCTGCCTGTGTGCTGTGCGGCCAGTCCGGCCACACAGCAAACTACAGGGGTTGCCCGCGCGCTCCGCGCTCCACCACCAAGAGGGTCGCGCCTAAACCGGCGCCGCCACTCACTCCTGCCAACTTCCCGCCGCTGCGCAACCGGGGTCCCCCGGAAGCAAAGCCCGTTCAGCCGACGCCTACTCCGGCTCTGTCTTGGAGGCAGCGTCCGGCCGTCCCGCCTGCACCTTCCCGACCCATCCCAGCTCCCGTAGCTCCCGTAGGGCCGCGTCCCGCGTTGTCATCTTCCCCTCAGTCGTCGTTGGCTGAGGACATGAAGACCGTGTTCGACGTCATCCAAAACGTCGACATTAACGAAATCTCCGTACTCGCACGCAAACTGCGAGCCGCCCGCTCTCCTCAAGAGCGGTTATTCGCGTTAGCCGAGCATCACTCGCTCCTAAGTTCGTTGTAAATTCTTTCATTTTTGTAAATTTTAAATAAATAAATTTTAATGTCTAGACCCGCGAATCTCGCGTCCAGTCGTATTAAACCTAAGGGCTTATCCCTAGTATCTTTTAACGCTCGTAGCCTTAGCTCTAACCTTCCCGAGATTAAACTGTTCCTTCAGAACAACGACCCAGATCTTTTTCTTCTCCAGGAGACATGGCTCACTCCTAATCGCTCCAGGGGATTCGCGATTCCCAAGTACGCGTTTACACGTAACGATAGGCCTAACTGCGACGGTTTCGGCGGCACTGCTATCTACTACAAAAGAGGATTCCATTGCTGTCCTCTCCCTACCCCTCCTCTCCTTAACATGGAAGCCACCGTGTGTAGATTGGCTATGACTGGTCATCCGACCATCATCATAGCCTCAGTCTACATACCTTGTGGCACCAAACCTATCCGCAGCGACTTTGAGACCATTCTCGCCCTCGGCCGTTCAGTCATTATGTTCGGAGACTTTAACTCCAAACATACTGACTGGACGTGCCTATCAACCAACCAAAGCGGTATAGCTCTCCTCGACATCACCAACTTACTCGACCTAGACGTCGTCTCCCCTATCACTCCCACTCACTATCCCGACAACCCAAACCACTCTCCCGACATCCTCGACTTTGCAATCGTCAAACATATCAACCTCGACCTCAGGTCTATCGAACCGCTCGATGACCTAGGTTCTGACCACCGCCCCGTCTCCCTCGTGCTAGGACCGCCTAACGTTAACGTCACTCCTCCTAAGACCTTTACCGACTGGAAAGGTTTTAAAAATACGATAGTTTCTGCCTTAGAGGCCCCAAACTCTCCGCTCGCGATCTCGCCCGATCAATTAGATAGCCCGGATAAAATAGACTCGTTAGTAAATTCTCTCACTGATGCTATCAACTCAGCCATCAGTGTAAACGAAAAGGTTGCTAAGAAAGGCAAACCCACGCTTCCCTTAGCCATTAGCAATCTTATTAAAGCTAAGAACGCGGCTCTCCGGAGAGCCAAGAAATATCCCACGCCCGCCTATAGAACAGCTGCGAATCAGCTACAACGCAAAGTTAGATCTCGCCTCGCGGAACTCCGAGACGCCCAGATGAACGATCTCATGGCGAATATCTCCCCGTCCCACCAAGCGTATTATCGAATGGCCCGAGCCTTACGCGTAGACGCCGCCTCTCACGTCCCTCCTCTCACTCGTCCCGATGGCTCTATCGCCTTCGAAGACGAAGAGAAAGCCGAATGCTTCGCTGACAGCGTTGCGTCTCAATGCTCGCCCAGCACGCAACCCGCGAATCCCAATCACATCAAAGCGGTGGAGGCCGAAGTCCTCCGTAGAAACTCTCTCCCCATCACCGCCGACCCCGTCACAGTCTCTAATGATGAAATCTCGCTTCACATCAAAAGTCAAAAGTCCAAAAAGGCTCCCGTGCGGATGGTATTTCCAACCACGCACTTAAGCACCTGCCTCAACAGGTGCTTACCTTGTTAGCTGTCATTTTCAATGCCTGCTTCGACCTTAGCTACTTTCCAAAAGCTTGGAAAGAAGCGACAGTCATAGGCATACCCAAGCCGGGTAAACCTCTTAATGTCCCGGCTAATCACAGACCCATCAGCCTCCTCAAGGCAATGTCTAAACTTCTCGAGAGAGTCATACTCTCTCGAATGCGGAACCATCTGTTTCCAACGGACGGCGATCCTCTCATAATTCCCCACCAGTTCGGCTTTCGCGCTAAGCACTCCTGCCCTCAGCAAGTCCATCGAATCGTCGAGTACATACTCGACGGCTTCTATCCGAAACGAAAGAAAACGATCGCAGTTTTCTTTGACGTAGCCAAGGCTTTCGACAAAGTCTGGCACAGCGGTCTTGTTTATAAACTCTATAAAATAGGCTTACCGGCTCGCCTAGTTAGGATAATCGCGTCGTTTCTCAAAGACCGCACGTTTCGTTTCAAACATGAAGGCACGCTCTCCGCGCCTCGTCCCATAAAGGCTGGAGTCCCTCAAGGCTCAGTCCTCGCCCCTCTTTTGTATACCGTATACACTAACGACATTCCCATCCCAGCTAAAGTCGTCGAACTCGCTCTCTTTGCCGACGACACTGCCCTTTACACCAAAGGCCGCAGAGCCTCGGGTCTCGTCACCAGACTTCAAAAGGCTATTAACACCCTCGGTGCTTGGTTCAAAAAATGGCGTATCGATGTGAACCCAGAGAAGAGCTCTGCGGTTTACTTCGACTACAGACGCAGTCGTATCCCCGACAATCTCCAATTGAGAATGCAAGGCACTCCCATCCCCTGGAAGCGCAGTACCAAATATTTAGGCGTCATATTAGACCAGACGCTTTCATTCAATCCTCACGTCGATAGAGTAACGAAACTCGCACGTTTTTACCTAGGCCGGCTTTACAGTATGTTAGGTAGAAAAAGTAAAATGTCCTTCAGAAATAAACGAACGCTTTATAAGGTCTGCGTTAGACCAGTCATGTCATATGCTTCGCCAGTCTTTGCTCACGCCAAACCCTCCGTCCTGCACAAACTGCAGGTAGTTCAAAACCTCTTCTGCCGCAGGGCCACAAACGCACCTTGGTACGTGCGCAACGCGGACCTGCACAGAGATCTTGAACTGCCTACAGTTCAACAGTATCTAAAAACACTCTCAGAATCGTTCTTCAAACGCGCCGAATCCCATCCCAATCCTCTTGTTCGAAAATCAGTCTCATATACTGCTCCTGTCCTAGATTCGGCATACAAAATCGCTAGACCGAGAAACGTGCACACAAGCGAACGTTCGAAGATAACCGTAGATCTCGAGGCCCTTCAGGCCGCAAATTCTAATTCTAACGTAAATTCTAATTCTAATTAAAGCAAATTTAATTTTTCAATTTTTTATGTTTTCATTATTTACTTTTCATTTTTAATGTTTTTATTTTACTTTTAAATTTTGAGCACCTTCAGTGCTATGTAAATCCCAGCGGGTGACCCCTTAAGGGCCCCGCTAGCGCGGCCTCTTTCTCCAATTGGCCGTCGCTCCGATGAAGGCTGAGTGGCAAAAATGCACGAGCCGACAGGGGGTTTTTAGTGGGTATGGTTCTGGTAGGCGTCGGGACGAGTCCCACATAACTTTGGAATCGCGCCAGAGTATGCGTCAGAGCATTTTTATCCTCCTGCCCTTCCCGCGGAGGGGAACAAAAAAAAAAAAAAAAAATCTCCGTGAAAAGCCAGCATAAGGCAGACATTGTTCTACTAAGATCCCTTATTATTTTTAAATAGTTAATTGATTCATATTTTTTATTATAATAACATGTAAAACATCACTGTCATATCTATGGACTTCCGCTTTGAACAAACTTTAATGTAGTGTTTCAAAATGTAAATTACAACGAATTACAGAAACTTGCAGAAAATTTTCCATTTAATATATAAACATATTAAAAAATATATATAAATCAAACTATGACACTGTTTTTGAATGCTCAAAAGTTTTGTAAGGCTTTTTAGTATGTACGTATGATTTCGCTCACACATATAGGGTGGTCAAAGAACGACCGTGAAACGGTGGTTTAGAGGTAGAGCGCCCTTTGGGAACTCCAAATCACCCCCATGTTTGTAATCAACTATTTGTCATCTTATAAGTTATGGAGTTTTTTCTAACTTTTCATTGATTTTCGAAAACATTTATTTTATTCAAATGCGTGAACCAAGTCAAAAACGTATGTTTAAACAAATAGGAACAAATTAAGGTCTACCATTATTGGTATTTTCGAAACTTCTGCGTCAAGCCTTCTTTGAGATATGGCGAGTCTCAAAACAAAATCTTGAATTGCATGAAAATCATGAAACACACATTTTGTTATACGTAAACCATTTACTACAAGAACTATGTATTGTACATGGTTCTTTACTAAGCGTCTTTAAAAAAGAACGCGCCAGGGTACTGCATCAAAATCAGTTCTCCATGAATTGCTTCGGAAGTAAAATGTACACTATTTTGCTATTACGAAACAAATCGCATCTCATAATACACAATAATTTTGTTATATCTCTATAAAGCACAACACTTTGCTGCGGTAACGCACGCGTAAGTAAGAAGATATCTTTGTAATCAATTTTGCAGTTTTTCTTAACTCTAAAATCGCCAACATAGTTCCATCCTTAGAACAAAATATCGTTATCTTTTAAGTTTCGCACATTTCCATATAGTGCCATCTCGGTAGATCATTCTATACAGTATATGTATAGGGTAAAATATTTATACGAGTATTAGGTCAAGCGGAAAAGTATTTTCGTATTTTGTATGTCTAGCCAAGCTAACAAAAGAGCAATTGTAAAATTATTTTTAAAAAATGACACCCAAAGTTTCTTGCTGGTCCTTCTTCATAAAGATCTATTTGGACTGAGAGGCAGAGTCATTCTTTAACAAGAACAAGATATGTCAGTGTGTACATATAAATATTTGAATTTGAGTTGTATGTAGAATTTTGTCATTGAATCTCTTTTATTGTATTTTGTGTTTCTGATAGTCTATAATCAAATTTGATACATTCTGAAAGGGTTGAGTTCAAAATGTTCGTGGCGTCGGCCACTTATGTTTCAGTAAAATATATAGTTATAATTATTTTTATTATAATAATCAATAAGGTTAATACCATATTTTATAATCACTTGAGCTAAATACTAATTAGTTTTTTTTTAATTTTTAGTGTTAAAAAAGCCATCATTAGAGTAAACTTATAATAATTATACTGTATTGCACCACAAATTCTTTAATCTAAAAATATTTGTTACTCCATTTAATAGGGAAAAATAGGAAAAATAAACAATTAACTACTAATTAATTATTTATTGTGTTAGTTTGCTACCTCATTAAAAAGCATACTACATTCCCTTGTTGCACAAAAACAGAGCTAATGTTTTTTTATTGAGGGTTGCCGATCAAAGAAAATAATTTCGCATATAAACCCAAGCAAATAAAAAGCACAAAAATATTTTACTATATATATACCATATTTGACTATAAAGCTGACATAAATATATTTTAGTGATATTATTTAATATGTTATGAATTCGACATTTTTAAAAGTAATTTATTCAACTGAATATCTTTGTTATCTATTTTAAATCATAAAGATTACCTCAAGTATTTCTTTTTGCATAATGATTAACCTATAGTTCGAGAACCTTGTCTGTGTCGGTAAAGATGCACGCAGTTACATATTGTTCGATTTGCTTTTATGTCTTTTATATATTTATTTACTTAATTTGGTTCTGACTTTCTTTTTAGTAATTATTATAAAATGTTATAAAAATTAAGGTATAGTCATTTTTTGCGTAAAGTACTGAAATAAAAAGCTTATTAAGCCTGGAATGAACTCAACTATTTTATCCAAAAATGCAAAAATGTGACATATCTAAGTCGCAAAAAAGATTTGTAAAGTTTATAACCATAATAAAGTGCAGAATTTTTTATTTCGGGAATTTTGGTGTCTGATATCGCTCGCCCTGGTCTCCCTGTTTGAGCAGAGCAAGTTTGGGTATTAGTAGTTACAACATAGCTGAAGAATTGGAAATTGGCCAAATGACTTTTTAACCCATTTGAAAAAGTCTGGCTATACAAAAAACCTTGATATTTGGGTACCATAAAGGTTCACAGAAAGAAAAGTAATGAAACTGAACCATCTTTGAAGAGATTGATTAGAGTTGATTACTCGTGGCTCACCTACAAAAGAACTTGCGAAAACGTTGATATTCAAAGAGCGGTCAAGCGCCATATATTGCCGCAAAACCGGGATCCACCCGCAATAAGTGAGTTTGGGACACGACGGGCATTGTTTACTGTGAGATTTCGCCACCGGCTAAAACAGGTCAAGCAAGAAATTCAGAAAAAATGGCCGGACTTAGGCAGCGGGAAAGATGTAGTCTCTCATCATGATAACACCAGACCACACATTTCTTGGCAAAGAGATATTTCGCAAAATGATTTATATATGCATTGTAATTAAACATTACTTTTAAATATACTATAAAAATAAATTGCCTTCGTGTGTGCTAAAATAAGAAAAAAGTTATTCCTTGACCTTATATTTTGAAGATTTAACAAACTTGGATTAGCTTAAAGAATCCGACAATAAAATCTTTTAAATATTTTTACTATATTAAAATATAATAAAAATATTTATGAAACTAACAAGACTAAACAAACTTCATTTTTTATTTAAACATAAACTAAGGCCGTCTTGTGCAGACTCGGGATAAAACATTGCTGTATGTCACTGTCAGTCCCGTAGACATTGACAGTGACGCAGCGATATAAATTAACTTACCAGCTTCGAGTTTAATTGTTAACTCGAGTTTGCACAAGTCGGGCTATTTAATAAAATTTTAATCAAAATATTTCAACTATTCACTTTTCAAATCTTCCTTAATTTTGACGGATGAGTTAAGTTTCACCGTGCAGATTAATCGACTTTTCTCATTTAAACTTCGGAGATTTGCGTGAGAGCCTTACGCGTCGATGCTGTAGCGAAAGTCAGTTGTTTGTAAAAGGAAATACTACTTGAAGCTGGAAACATATATAATTCTAAAATTCAAAGGAATGAAGAAATTAGTTAGGTTAGCTACTTATTCACGTCAATGAGGACGTACCTACTTGTCGCCCACGCGGGTTTTTTTTGTCCATTGTCCATATAACATAGTAATATCACAAACAATTTTACACAATAGTTACACAACTGTCATGATCAATATGTCATTTAAATTGTAAAAAACTGATAATTATGCATTGATGAAATCCCTTGATAAAAATATCATGGAGTATAAAATATACCTGTAATATTTGATTTGTACATGTTGTAGATCTCACTACTGATAAGTCTTTGTATGAATAGTTTTTGAGTATATGAACAAGTTTTAGTTGGTCTAGTATCTGAGGTATCCATCATCATCAATGACCTTGTCTCTTATAATGCATGACTCTGGCAGTAATGGTCTATCGGGTCGTAACGACGGCTGATTGCCATATATTATAAGAATTGAGTGGTTTGAATTATAAAATAAAACTGCATATATTTTTATAAATGTGGATGCCTAGCTAATAGGGTTTTAATAAGTATTATGAGCGTGAGGAGATCCGCAATCCTAAGAAATAATTACGAAAATATATGAAAAGTCTACCAACCCACATAAGGCAAGAGTAGTTGACTATTAATTGCCTGAACTGTACCATAATTGGGTAAGGTTTAGTGTGATGATTAAGGCAATTGTGGTATAATTGTAGGCAACCCTGGACATCTGACCGAGAGGCCAACACGTTCACCTTGGGTCCTAATAACATCGTTATTTTCCATTTTACCTTTTCAAACATCAAGTTCAAATCTTTCTTGTTATGTTATAGGTCACTTGAAGCTACTCGTAATTCTTAAGTACCAACATTAATAAAATCTTAAACCCACTTTCTCGTTCACATATTTGAATATTTGAAAATTCTATTAAGTTAAGCCCTTCACCTAATGACGGTTTCAAGCACATTTATCAACGAACATATTTCAGAGGCTGAACTTAACAAGCGTCTAAAAACTCCAAGGCTTTCTGAAGACCCTCAGTCAATTGAAAACCTTATTTCTAGATATCGATTTTCACTTTAAAGGTGGTTAATAACTTTATTCAGCTCTTATCTGAAAGCCAGTATTTGGGGTCCCTGTAAAATCACGTACACAGTCTATTCGAGATCATTTTCGGAGTTTGAACAGTTCATTAATCATTGGATTCAAGTATATCATTTACAATAGTCGGGGTTTCCTTTTGTGTGGATTTTGATGCTTTTTTGGCAGTTCCATAGAGTCTCTAATGCCTTGGTTGAATGATGTTCGAGGAAACAGTTCATCTTTTAGGTGAGTACGTATATTTAGAATAAATACTTTATATTGTGAGATCTTTGTGTGAAAGAACCAAATAGCAGTTTCGTTCGTGGTTTGAGAATTAAAATGCCGAAACTTAAGTTCGTAGGTTCGTTAATATGCTAAAGCTCTACCAACATTAATCACGCTTTTAAAATACTAGTTAATGTTGTAACCGGGTACCTGCTAGCTTTTTCTGTAGCTCGCTTACAGAAATGGCTAGAGATTTTGTTTGTGGTTGTAAAGTTTCTAATGTTAAGGTCTCATCTGGGGCGGTACATTTCTTCCGATTTTAACCATTATAACCACGTTTATGTGACTGTTCCGTATAAAGGGAAGAAACAGTGTAATTACTGGAACAATGGCAAATCCAACTTAAGGCTCCGGCAAGCTACACTTCATCGATCGCGGTAATCAATAAATAACATCTTCTTAATTTTCTACTAGTTAGACAGTCTTTGAGCTGAGCTACAAAACGGCATTAAATTTAAGGAAAATGGGGTGCTAAGTGTATTTGTGTATAAAAATGGTTGGGTAGTATATTTTTCCTCTTTTGTCTTTTTCCTCATAATTTAGTAAGACATAAAGTTTTTCGTCATAACTATTAAATGTCCGAAATAATATTTTTCGGATTATTTTGACCCATAAAGTAGAACATGTTCCAAAAATTTTAATGTGTAGTCGTTGATAATTCAAAATTCTTTTGTTATAAATAATGGAAAATCCATAAAACTCATTATAGCGAATTAATAGGTGGTGTAACTTATCCATCATTGCAATTTAATAGGCTTTTAATGCCTTACTGCATAATCATGCACGCAGGCATGCATATCCAGATAGGGTATTTTGGACGCCTGTTTGGTGTGGAGGTAAGTAGCCTTGCCTTCCATGCCAGAGGTCCCAGGTTCGAATCCTGGTAGGGGCAGATATATTATTATATTTGCTTTCTAGTCATGGATGTGTATTTACGTTTATTTAAGTTTATTTCTAATATTTATATAAAAAAAAATATCTATGTGTGTTAATAATTTCTTAAGTTTATTTATCCGTTATCTAATAACCATAACACAAGTTCTTAATGATAGATCTTAATGATAGTTCTTGGGCTAGATAATGTGGTGTGATTGTTAGAAATATTTATTTATTATTAATATTATAATATTTCAGTATTCTAATACAAAACACAATGTGGGTTAATTTACCCTTTATTTATTTGAGAGTATTACAGAATCTTCTGCAAAATAATAAAGTACCGTATTTTTTTTGTAAGACATTGTTTACGACATGGAGCGACGTCATTTGACCTTACACGAAATGCAAAGTAGGGATGTTGGAAGCGGGAAACAATCAATCTGAGGTATCACGATATTTTAGTGTCAACAGAAGCGTTATTTGCCGTATTTATCAGCGTTACACTAACACGGAACATCCTGACGAGCAGCAACCAGGCCCCGGAAGGAGTACAACCACTCAGCAAGACCGATACATTCAACTGCCCGCAAGACGTCAGCCGATGTTAACCGCCCGAGAGATAGGTTTAAGGCTACAAAAACATGTGGTGTTGTTGTTAGCACCCAAACCGTGCGAAATCGACTGCATGAGTACGGCCTACATGCACGACGACCAATTAGGTGCCCACCTATATCTACGTCACGGGAATCGCGCTCGTCGAAATAAATCTTTGAGCTGAGCTACAAAACGGCATTAAATTTAAAGCGGGAAAATGGTATTTGTGTATAAAATTGGTTGGGTTATTTTGCCTCTTTTGTCTTTTTCTCATAATTGTGTAGGACATAAAGTTTTTCGTCATAACTATTGATTGTCCGAAATAATATTTTGGTGTAATGGTGAAGAGAACACATAACATGGACTCAGGAGCAATGGGATAAAATTTTATTTTGCGGGTCTCGATTTGGGTTTAGGCCTGATACTAGAAGGGTAAGAGTGTACCGTCGTGCTGGAAATACTGAGAGGCTGAGGTGCGTTCAAGAAGTCCATCCATACAACGGTTCAACAGTCATGGTATGGGCGGGTATTATGAAGAACAGACGAACTGAGCTCGTTTTTGTAAATGGAATCATGAACGCTGCAAATTACGTTGAGGATGTTCTAAGGCCTTATGTCCGTCTATTTGCACAAACCCTTGGCTTCGATTTTACGTTGATGCATGATAATGCGTTTTCGCAAACAGCTTTGCACACCAGGGAGTACTTGGCAAGGGAAAACATCCGGGTATTGCCTTGGCCTGCACAATCGCCAGATCTCAACCCCATCGAGGACTTGGACGGAGTGACAACATCCCGACAACTGATGGACTTACTAAAATTTCATTGGGAGCAATTGCCGCAGGATAACATAAACAGTCTCATCGATTCTATGAATAATCGGTGTCAGCAAGTTCTCAACAACAGAGGCGGCCACTCTTTGTATTATGTTATCCAATTTATTTTACAATAAATTAATTTAGTCTAACAATTTCATTAAGTTTATAAAAAGTTTGGTTGCTTAAAAGTTAAGTTGACTTTCACTAAGTAATGGATATTCTTTCTATCCGCATCGCTTGGACAAGCACGTTTATCGGTTATGGAGTTGTTGACCCTGCTGCTAGCGATTATATTAACTAACCACTAATAGGTAATAATCCCTAAAAACCACAACCCTTTATTTCATCCATCAAGAATAGGAGGACAATTTAAACGAAAATTTTTTTTTTTAATTTTTAGTCTCTTATGCAAAATGAACAATTAACAATACCTTGTTTTAGTTTTAAGCTATTATTTGTTGTTTGTTGTTTTTTATTCTAAAAATCCTAGGTTTATTTCGAGTTTCCAAAGTCTTGCAATAAGTTGATTCCGAAACCCAAAGCTACTCGTCCGAGTAATGTGACGGTGCACAGCATGTTGTTCGATTACATATACAGGGTGAATTTTTTAACGATTTTTCTTTGGGGTGTAAGGGGGAGTCGCCTACCATCAAGACTCTCCAAATGCCAACCTCGCCTGCCCGTGGTGCACCCTGCCGGACAGCGGACGAGGCTCTGGCGACCGATGAATGGCGCTATAATCATTTTGCAGGTGGTAGGTTTCGACCGCGGCTTGCAACCACCCTCGAGACAAAGCCATGCCGCCAAGTGACCTAGCCACGTTCTGGCATGATGTCTTGAGTAGCCATTGGAGGAGAATAAGCAGAATTCGCGAAAGGCTGCCCCACCGCCTGTGAAAAATCCCGGGATTGCTCCATCGTGCTGGTTGGCAACCGGATGGAGAGGGCCCGATGGCGATCCCCGGGGGGTTTTGGGCGTCCCCGCGGTCTTTATGTGAGTCCCCCACCAGTGGGTCTGACCACTCGAGTTGCTTGGTTCCAAAAGTTGCGATTCACTCAACTTCTATTCCTGTCCCCTATTCACCCTACCAACAACATAATGGAAAAGTCAAAAAAGAAAAATAAGTGCCGACAGCGGATGCACTCCCTCTTCCTAAAAGTACACTTCTCTAACATCCGAGAAGTGCACTCAAATCTCCACGATGTCCACCACCACCTTGAGACAGAGAGGCCGCACTTATTCTTTCTGACAGAGACGCAGATCTGTAATCGTTCGGATCTGGCATACCTGCATTACCCAGGCATATCCTGGAGACCAAACCCTAATGCAGGCGTGTGCGTGTATATCAGAGACGAGATCTATTGTCGGCGTCTCCGATACTTGGAAGTTCCAGATTTTCTGTTTTATGGGTCTATGTAGATACTGGCCTGGACCGAATTGTATGCGCCAGTATTTACCGATCACAAACGGGAGCAGAGAAACCTGTCGGTTCGCAGTAACTCATGGTCTCTCCCAGCTCGTCCACGAACCTACGCGCATTCCTGACGTTGTTGACCATACTGCGTATTGCTTGGACCTTCTGCTGACAACCGATTCAGACAGATACTCGGTGTCCGTATCTTCTCCATTAGGGACATCCGACCACTGTCTGGTGAAATCTGTGTCGCAATACTCGCCAGCCGATACCAGCCCAAAAGGCAAAAGGCGAGTATGGCGGTACAAGTCAGCAGATTGGGATCAGATGCGTCACTTTTTCCCCTCTTATCCTTGGCGGCAAGCTTGCTTTACTTCTGTTGATCCGTCATGCTGTGCTGATGCTGTCTCCAGTGTGATATGTCAAGGTATGGAGTACTTTATACCGTTCTCTGATGTATTCCTGGAGTCCAAAGCCCACCCATGGTTTAATGCTGATTGCCTCCTAGCTAAAAAGCGAAAGCATGTAGCATACCAAGCCTGGGCTAGTGCTCGCAGAAGCAAAGCTATGGATCTCCCAGCTAAGAAGCAGGCGTACAATGCTGCTGCCAAATCCTGCGAAAAGGTGATCAGAAGAGCTCGTTTCGACCACATTGGCCGTATCGGGGACAAGTTAGCATCCTATCCCATGGGGAGTAAAGCTTTCTGGTCCCTTGCCAAGTCGGTTAAGATGAACTTCTGTCGCCCATCACTGCCACCACTGCAAAGGCCTGATGGGTCTTTGGCCCACAGCGCAAATTTGATCGCAAATCTCTTCGTAGAATGTTCACGTCTAGATTCCAAAGGTAAAAGTTTTTGTTTTTTTTTTATCTTGAGCAAGCTTCCTGCGTATGGCATACCATCTGGACTCTGCGACTGGATTTCTGATTTCCTGAGGGAGTTGTCGTCGACGGCTTCTCATCGGACCTAATGGCGATCAACGCCGGCGTACCTCAGGGATCTGTTCTCTCTGCAACATTATTCCTGCTGCACATTAATGACCTTCTTTTATCGGAAGGCATTATTGGTTACGCCGATGACAGCACTGTTGTAGAGAGATATGTGTCCAATGCGCGGGCGAGTCCAAACCAGATCCAATTTCAGAGAGAGTCGATGATCGAACGGTTTGATTTGACACTATGTAGGGTTTCCGATAGGGGTGAAGCCAACCTTATCAAGTTCAACCCTTCCAAAACCCAGGCGTGTCTCTTCTCCGGTGAAAAGAGCACATTCAACTTGACGCCCACTTTCCAAAGTGTATCTGTACCGATCACAAACCAACTAGGGCTTCTAGGCATGACAATCACGTCGAAACTTAATTTCAGTCAACAGATTGAAACCATGGCACAGTCAGCTTCCAAAAAATTGGGAGTCATCGCAAAGGTCCGGCGGTACTTCAACTCCGAACAGCTGCTCAACCTGTACACAGCCCAGGTTCGATCTTGTATGGAGTACTGCAGCCATCTTTGGCATGATTCCACAAAATACCATCTTGACTCATAAGTGACGACAAACTTACTTCTTCGAGACTGCAAAGTCTCGAGCATCGTCGAAAAGTTGCAAGTCTATTGGTTTTTTACAGATTGCACTTTGGAGAGTGTGCGAATGCTCTTTTTCAGTTGATCGAACCTTCCCCCTTTCTCCACCGGTCAACCAGACGCAGACAGAAGTTTCATACGTTTGTGGTTAGCGTGCCGAAGAGCCGAACTAAACGGTTCGATAACTCATTTTTGGTTCGTGTTGCCAAAGAGTGGAACGATTTGCCTGCGTCTGTTTTTCCAGACAAATATAACCCTGGAGCTTTCAAGTGTAGAGTGAATAGGTACCTCTTGGACAGGCGTGTATGATCCTCGTCTTCATCGTCACTTCATCAGGTGAGATGGAAGACAAACGCCTGCTAATTATTAATAAAAAAATAAAAAAAAACCGTTCCGAAAATGTTTACATGGATTTAAAAAAATTTACTCGTCATACTCTATATTCAGGTCGGCAGCCAATTTCTGTCCACTTTTATTTTGATTTAAGTGTGTAAAGTTGTAAGTCCTCATATTCGTTTGACATGAGATTTTGACGAGTTTTCATCAAAAACAAAGCCCTTTCAAAACAACTAACAAAAGTTATACAACTAGTATGTATGAGACAGGATTTGAATCACGGCCCTATTACTCCCAATATCAGAACGACCTCCCGGTTACACCAAGAGAAAAAAAAAGATAACCGACCTTGAATGAAGCAGATTAAGTCAAACGTTTATTTCTCAACTGGCGAGTAGACATTGTTCCGCAGCGTTCGCGGCAAGAAAATTTGCTTACTCACTGATGTGCATACAGCCAGGATTATATAGTTTAGTTATTTTCGTGGTGTAATGTCTTATGGTATCGTACTGTGGGGAAATGCCACAGACATCGAAATGATCTTCACTCTGCAGAAAATGCTATTCGTGGAATAGATAAACTAAGAAATAGAGAATCTCTAAGAGAAACGTTTGTAGGGTTTGGTATATTAACACTTGCATCACAATATATTTATGAAAATATTTTGTAAATTCACAAGAATATGATAAAATTGACGGCCGAGTAGCGTAGTGGTTAGTAGCCATGCCTCCAACGCCGGAGATCCCAGGTTCGAATCCTGGCCGGGGCTATACATTTATACTATACCCGAAAGATACATTTGTGTGATTAACACAGATGTATCTCTCGGGTCATGGTTGTTGATATTAATATATGATGTATGTTTTTTCTGGGTTCCCAGGGTCCAGCTGTATGGTCATCCATGACACAAGCTCTGCTCACTTTGGGGCTACACAGTTGGTGTGTTTGTCTGTGGATTATTATTATTATTATACATTTAAAACTAAGAAAGATAACCGTGATAATGATTACTCTGTAAGGACTAGGAACGATACGTTTTCAAAATTAAGGCTGACTACAACCAGCAAACCATTTATCGGAATGTCAATATATTGTTATAATGAAATTCTAAAACTGTTTTCTGTTTTTTTCTAATTCTTCAATCCCTGCCATTCAATAAATCAAGACAACTACCAAGAAAAGTTTATTTCAGAAAGCGAAGATTCTTTGGTTTAGAAAAGGGCGTGGATTGGGGTTTTCACAGGCTGTATCTGTTTCTGTAACTGAAATATAATATATAAATACTGTGTTAACAGCTTGGCTGCGGCGGCGTGGCATTACCACACACAATTAGCTGCCTTGTTTGTTATGTCGTAGTCAAGCTGTAGGTATACTAATTACTTATTTCATGTATTTTAGGTTTCTTTTTTCCGCCGGCTTTTTTTAACTTATCCTTAATTTAACTTTCTCCTGTAGTGATGCGATCACGATAAAGATGAAGAAAAGTCCACATTAATCACGTGTATTTTTTTTTACTTATGATATAAAATATTTTAAATTTTGTTTTTTAAATAACTTACACTTAAAGTTTGTTTCACAGCGGAGTTGGCTCTTTAGCTGGTTTACACGCCTTAAGTGGTTAAGTTGTTAACAAAATTTTAAGTTAAAAGTTGCGTGTAAACAGTCAGTTAAGTGACAAGTGGTAACTTAAAATTTAGTACGCAAGTGATTAAGTAGATTAGGATTCGTTCTATTTTTCGTATAAGTGGGTGGGCGGGGCTTCTCAGTTAACACGTTTGAACGTGATTTTTGACGTGAAGTTGACAAAGCTAGTGGCGGCAAGAGCTCGTATTTATTTCGCATTTACTCTTTTTTTTTCAATGTCGGAGTGGAGTTTAGTTTCAACTTTAAAATTTTTTGAAGAATATCTAAAATAGGAATGCTTGTGGATAAGACGAGTTAACAAAAATTTAGAAAAAAATATATTCTTATAGAGATTTTAATTTCCGAAATAAATTCTTTTCTGAATTCGTCCAAAATCTCGTTTACATTCTTTTACATTCTCATTCCTTGACATTCATCAGTGTTCATCTTCATTGAACTTATGAGCTTAACTACTTAACCCGTTTGGACATACAACTGACATGTAGTAACCAAAAATTTTGTTAAAATGTTGTTACCAACTTAACTACTTAATACGTGTAAACCGCACATAAAAGCAATTCATATTACAATTGTCAGTCTCGTAGCTCCTGTAGTTTCATATAAGTATTTCGTGACGATTGTGAGAGATTTGTAGAAAAATATACTTTTGAATCCCCTTTTATCTCTTTAAAAGTGGAGGTTCGAAAAGCTCTTTCTCAGTGTGCGCCTAGGTTATAAAAGCTATCTTAATGCCAAATTTGAGCCAAATTCGTGTATTGGTTTAGGCTCGGGGTTGACAGTTTTTATTTTTTGCCGCCGAAGCAACACCTTCACGGGAGGGAGGTGGAAGATGAGGCATGCACACCGCCGCAGGAACAAACCGACCTTTGCGGGGGTGATGTGGGACTCACCAGAATGGCACCTACCCACTAAAAACCACCTTAATGGCTGTGGCAAAATTTTACCGTTAGCCTTCATCGGAAGCGACGCTCGTTGGGAGGTGGGTGCGCTGGCGGGGACCCGCTAGCGGGTCGTCCGCCGGATGTGAAAGTTGCACTGAAGGTGCTCAAAGGGACATGAGTTGGGGCCGACCTCGGCAGCCTCCGGCGCAGCCGGGGGTGCGCAGAGTCGGCCGAAGGTTGACTGAGGGATCAATTCATTTAAATGAACCTATAATTAATTGAGAAGGGAACTATGCTCCGCCAGAGCTGGCAGTCGCTCTGTACGAGAACGTGAAGCTAAAACTGAAATTTCCCTAAGATCGATATAATAATAATATAATAATAAAGTTTACCTATTTATTTCTCCTCACAACATTCTTAATATTAAAACAATTCATAAGCTATACATATATGGCTATTTTTAGTAAAATCTAGTATAGTGAGGAGCTGGTGCCCGAAGTAGGTTAAATCCTGTATACCGTAGACCCCCATATTAATTAAAATAATGATTTTCAAGGAACCTATTTAACAAAATAATAAAGGTAAAATACATATTATATGTCTTTGTGGATTTCTGTAAATAAATTTTAACAATATTTTTCCACAATACTTTATCTTTGGATGTATTTTAAAACTTAATAATAATCTATACTAAGATTACTACAACGTAATAAGTACCATGAATAAAACTATATAAATTTATATAAATCAAAGGCTTAAAAATCAACATAACAATTTACAGGTTCGAATCAAAAAGCCCAGAAAAAAATTATGTATTGTAGGGTGGGTAAAAATACATAACGTCTAGTACAATTATCAGTTTTGAAACAATATTCGATTAATTTCAACAGCGATGTCACTGATACATATATAATGTTTTGACGCTAGATTTAAAATGACGTGTGGTCCAAGTTCTAAGATTTAAGTCTTATAAAGTTATATGTTTTTTCATAGATATTATAACTTTATTCGGGATAAATAAATAATTATTTTGCATGCTTTTGTTTGTTTATAAATATTGTTCTGATAATTAGGTATTTTGGTAGTAATTAATGATTAACTTCAATACTCCACAAGTTTAATTTATATAAGTTTTAAACCTTCTACATTTTGTAAACGTTGAGAAAACAAAATATGTGTATCCTTTATTTATTTAGCAGCTTCTGTTCTAATATGAAGCGTTGTAAATAAGTGCAAATTTGATGTGCGTGTGTGTGTGTGTGTGCGTGTGTAAGTGTTAAAGTTGTTTGACTCCTTATATGTGTATTATAAAGAGCTATATACGTTACATTTAAGTATTTATATGGGTGATAGTTTGTGACCATTTTAGATTTAGCATTTCGTTAGTCATACGTTGAGTGGTCTAATAGTTTAATAATTTTTCTGTTGCATTGTAGTCTAGACCTTGTAGGTATTCCTTAATGCGTATTTTACATTTATTCTTTGTGAGTGAGTTGATTGACAGGACTCTGTTTAATTTGTTATAAAGGTTATCACTTTGGTAACAGAAAAATCGATGGGAAAAGCTAGTATTAAATTTTTTTATATCGCACACCCTGTCCTTTCGACGAGTAAGATTGAAAGGTGATCTGAAAGCGTTTTTTGATAACAGTGTTGAGTACAAATAGCTGCCGGACTGTTAAGACTTTCGCAACTTTGTATACATCTATTGTTGGATGATGATACGGTAGTATTGATTTATAGTAGTATTGATTGACAGGTTAGTAGTGATTGGCGTAAGGCAAGATATATCATTTTGATCAATCCTTGGTCCGCTATATATGCCGAAGATTTTTAAAAATTACTATCAATTTACGTGTTCTTGCCGCAAGTGTTTCTATATGGCTGTTAAAATTAAGTTTATTATCAAATTGTAATACCTAAGTATTTTATAGTTTGAGTTCTTTGTATGTTAACACAACAAAATTTTTTAGTAATGGACCTTTCGCAGGTGTGGGATACAATATAAAGATTGGAAAAAGTGCTAGATTCCGTATTTTTAAAGAAAACATAATATATTTGGTTTTTTCCACATTAAGACTAAGCAAATTATTGTTTAGCCAATTTGTAACTATATCAAAGCCTCGCTGGGCATTTTCGAATAGTTCCTCGCATGTTTTACCAGTGAAAACCAAGGATGTGTCATCTGTAAAAGTTATTATTTTAGAATTTGTAATTTTCAGTTGGCAAAGGTCATTTATATACACTAGGAATAATGTAGGGCCTAGTATGCTACCTTGAGGCACGCCAAAAAGTACGGAAATTGCATCACTGGTAAGGTTATTTATTTTAACACAAGTTCAATTAGTTAAATAGCTTTCAAAAAGTTTCAGCTGGAGGCCCCTTATACCAATATGTTCCATTTTTCTAATCAGAATCGGGATAGAAACTGTGTCGAATGCTTTTGCAAGGTCTAGAAAAATTGCA
Organism: Marasmarcha lunaedactyla; assembly: GCA_923062675.1. NCBI lineage: Eukaryota > Metazoa > Arthropoda > Insecta > Lepidoptera > Pterophoridae > Marasmarcha > Marasmarcha lunaedactyla. Next base: position 6,184,384 of record OV281349.1, read on the forward strand.
ATTGTTTTTTTTTTCGTATCCATGTTATTTGCAATGTAGTTTGATAATTCGTGAACTGCATCTGAGGTGGATTTATTTGACCTAAAACCAAACTGTGAATCTGAAAAAGGTTGTTTTTTTCTAGGGAGTATTTTAGACAGAGCCGGTAAAATGGAAATTGGTCTATAATTATTGACACAGCTTCTATCCCCAGATTTGTGGATTGGATGGATTCTGGACCTTTTAAAGGCGGAAACACTCCAGTTGAAAGAGCTAAGTTACAGATGTAGGTTATAGGAGTTTTTAATAGGTCTTTGTTTGCTTTTAAAATATCAGTGGAAATCATACCTAACCCAATTGCAGTGCTACTTTTTAATTCAGTTATAACCATTTGGACCTCATTTTCATCCATAGGCAGCATTACAAAAGATTTTAAATTAGGATTCTTTTTTACGATTATCGACGGGATTTTGTTTACTGGAATGTTATCGGCTAGCCTTTTTCCTACGTTAGCAAAAAAGTGATTAACTGTATTTAATGATTCAAGTGGGTTTGCCATGTCGATTAATTCAAGTGCACTGTCTTTTTGTTTTGCCGTGTAGGTTATTTCTTTCACAGTTTTCCACAATTTTTTGTTATCGTTTCTTGCTTTCTGAAGTTCGTTCTTTTCAAAGCCTTTCTTTAGTTTTTTTTAATAGTGTACAACAATAATTCCTATATCTCTTATAAGTAATGTGTAACATATTATTTGGATTTGTTTTAAATTGTTTGTAGAGCCTGTCGCGATGTTTAAATTAAATTTAAACATCGCGTAACGCAAAATTAAATACTTGAGGGTAGTATTAATCGAAATGGTCAACTGTACATCGTAAATAACATGCGGGTTCCATCTACGATGGAAGCTAATCTTATTTGGACTTTATTCTAATAATTCATCAACTTTTTTTGGGATCTTCCTGGTATGCCCGAAATAAACAAATCACAAGATAGAGCTAGCATGAAGCTTGCTGGAAGCGAACACGTAACGCACGAAAATTTTTTAAATCTTGGTACTCTCGTGTAAACGATAGGCATGTAATTGACTCAAAACTAATAAACAGGGGCGTTATCAATTTAACTACCAAAGTCGTACGAAGAATAAAATAATTTCGCAGAATTAGTTTCCTTCAGAAACATAGACGCCTACTTTTAAAATATAACTACGGGTTAACTCGTCACCAGTACTGAATTACATTTTTAGTCGAGTGTCGAGTTATCTCGACGATAGTATATGACATACGTACATCAGTAAAACGAACATGTGTAACACGTGTTGCCAGTAAATATTCTTACTATATATATATATATATATATATATATATATATATATATATATATATATATATATATTAGATGAGATGAGATTTTCCGGCGGTAGACTATAGGTCTTCAGGTATCAGGTACTTCAGGTCTCTTCTGCTGCTTGCTTTGTTGCGCAGACGCTAACACCTATAGCACCTAGTTGGTGACGAACTGCTATCCGCACTGAAATCCCACTTACTGCGGTTTAATGAGTTCCATCCACGAAGACGCGCCCCACTACTTTTCTGATCTATTCATATTCGTAGTGTGCGATCACACACAAAGAATGGCGCGTGGTCGTAGATGGCACACCATATATGCGGCGTGTTTCATATGGGCCATACTTTGAGAGTTAAATGAAACTCTAATATTATCACTTTTATAATTAAGAATTGTACATAATTATCTCATGTTTTTCAATTAATGTACGAAAATATAGAAATTACAGCGCCCTTTCGGGGTATTTTACATTTTTGACCACAAAAGTTATATTGTTTGTTTTATTGATTAGCTTTTCATTTAACTCTAAAAAAAATTACTAATTTATCTATTTATTACTCCGTTATAAATAATCATAAAATGGGACTAGCCTACATGAAGTATTACATACAATATATGTACAAAACTAAGCGACAACTTGATAAACCTCCCCCACTTTTTCGTCGGTTAGTAAAATTGTTTCAAAATTTGTTAATAGTAGAAGTTTAAAGTAACAATTTTCATAAAATTGTTTAAACATTTTCATCAAGTATTTTATGGTGTACTTAACTCACCTAGGTCAGGGGTCGGCTACCGTCTAAGTCAGAAGCGTAAAAAATTACAATTTACATAATTTTTAAGTTTTTAAAGTCACAAATATGTTTCAAAAATAAATAGTACTTGCATAAATCAAGTTTTTTTTGATAATACAACTAATCTACTTATTCAAACCAAAAATGTTTATTTATTCATATATAAGTAGTGTTTTTTCACAACAAATTAGACAATATATATGTGGTATTATTCGTTAATCACTTATTATTTAACATAAAAATTAGAACAAGTAAACATTTACGGACTAACGACAATGACGACGCGTGTCAAGGTGAAAAGTTCAAGTGGTTGCAAGATAGAAATGGTGCCTAATGCTCGTTAATCGATTCACAACGATTCTCAAATGTTTTTTCTTTATAAAATAAATAATATTTGAGTATCGAACTAAAGAGCCGCAGCTTCACATGCAAAGAGCCGCATGTGGCTCGCGAGCCGCAGGTTGCCGACCCCTGACCTAGGTGATAAACATTAAGTGCAGCCGCGGTTTATTTATTTATTTTAAGTAGCACTTAACTTAAAATCTAAGAAAACCTGCTGACGAGTAGACTTAATTTTTCTAGGCGCGTAAAATGTTAGGGTTGCTACACCCATATTCCGGCCGGCATTAAACGACAAATCCAGACGGCAAGGTAGATGAACGGTCGGGAAACAAGCCGCCCGTCTTGTGCCAAGTGTATAGACCTAAATATAGCTTGAATGGACTGCAAGATCGGGACTAGCCGAATCTGAGCAGTAGTTGTTTCGAACTGAGCTTGCCGTTCAGCAAATACTTCCGGACCAAATGTGTCAACCCAAAACCTCAGGAGGATTAAGTATAATAACCCAACACATTATTATACAAATAAAAGTCCATTACTTCAGTTACTAAATTTGTATTGACGTAAAACGAAACGTCTAAAATCACATATCCATTATTCAATAATGATTAAACTTTAGATAAAACATAACACTCATAAGTTACTCCATTATCAACGTACATTCTATCAAATCACATTAAACCTAAATAAAATGCATTGTTCATGACAACAGCGCTCTTACTCTACAATGATTTTCACTTGGGAAGTTCAAAAAGGCACTGGATTGGTTTCATAAATACTTGCGCAGTTGCCATTAAATTTGATTTAAATTAATATCTTAAGACTTGTCATTATTTATATGATTGAAAGTGTACATCACAAAAAATGTGCACCAATAAGAAGTAAATATAATAACCTAGATGTTTTTGGTCTTTCTAGATCCATTAATATAAAATGACTGCTGTAATCTGTACTTTTTTTGTTGATTAAGGCAGATTTAAGATAAATGGTTTCTTTTTTATTAGACATGCCACACAAGAGACCAAAACCAAAGATTATATAAAGCTATTTGCACACAATTTACTTTTAAGTGCAGTGCTTTATAATTATTAACTACTATAATATTTTAGTATTCTAAAGGAAGTTAAAATACCTAATTTTATAATCAAGTAGTTATAAACTAATTTGTACCATATTAATTTTGCTTACTACAATTTGTATAATATTGTCTAAAATGAGCTTGTGGCTAGAATCTCGTTTCACAAAAGTATTACTGTATAAATAATTAAATGGTAATTGACAAAAAAATTGTTTTAGAAGGTACTAAAAACAAATGTTGTATCTATTGCCATAAACTTAGCATAATTCCTAAAATTGATCAAATACATTTGTTAATCTTTATGAAGGAACCTCAACTTTCTCAAGAAAACCCATACAAAATTCTACAATACAGAATTCTGTATGAAATAAATTACACACAATCTAACTAATAGTAACAACCTAATACAAAAACATTCGAAAATTCATGTTAACACCAAAACAAGGAAACAAATTCTCCAAGTTCTAAATTATGATCTAAATTAAAAGGTCTTTTTAATGCATAAAATAGGTAATACATAAGCAATCCTCACATATCCAAGTCAAATATGAGATCATTCTTGAAGGACACTTCTAAATATTTGCCTTTATTTAGGTTCTTGGGATCATAGAGATCTGTTTTATGTTTAATATTATCACAAGTAAGAAGTTCAGGTTTAGGCCGCACCTTTTTGGAACTAGTTTCTTTTAGTTCGAGATTACATTTATCAGCATTAATGGTGTTGTTGACCATGTTGAGGAAGGATTTCTCTGTTTTGTTTTCATTATCTGAGTTTCCAATATCATGGTACTCCATTGTCTGAGTGTTGAATGCATCTGGGGAACTATTCTTAGAATCATTTTCAGCATCAGAAGTGTCCGCAAGGCCACTGTCTCGGCGTGTTTTCAAAACAGACTTCAGTTTAGGTTTCACTATCTGCAAGGTGATGAATCACAGGTGAGTAAACATAAAATAAAGGCAGAAAATTGCCAGTGTTTTGAAATGTTATGTATTATTATAGCACTGTAAGTTTGCACTTGTGAATTGACTTGGTTAACAAATACTTTTTAATACACAATTTTTTGTATGAATTAGAAACATGATATAGATTGTTATTTGAACCAGTATCAGTTAGATCATTTAAGGCCATAAAAGTGTTATTACTAAAGATGATTGTGGACCTGGTAGTTGACAAACATGCTTTCCCACCAACTTTCTAAACTCTTAGGTATATGACTAAATACCACCACAAAACAGTGCAACGGCAAACTTTACAGTCCAATACAATAAACAAAGTATATTTACGCAATAAACATAACTAATATTTTGTTTTAATACTTGATATCATTCACTGAAAGATAGTCAAGATAAGAATAATTTTTTACATATTTGACTTGTAAACAAGTATATAAATAATGTTTTAAAATATTGAATGATAAAAATACATCAATTAAGTTTAAATAAATTCTAATCATAGTAAAAGTTCAAATACTTTACCTTCAGACCATTGTTGGAAGGTTCTTCCTCGGCCTCACTCTCACTTTTCCTCCTCTCGAGTTGACGTTTTTTCCCCTTTTTCCGCTGATTTTTCTTCTTTTGGCCCTCAATTGAAGAGTTGTACCTGAAAAGGTAATTAATAATAATACCTCAATATTGTATGTTCTTGACAGTATTCAATATTTTACTTTATAAGGCTGGCTTAGTCTAAAAGAGATTGAAGCATCAAAAAAAAAATAAGAAAATATAAAAATAAAAATATATATAATCTTGTATTTTACTTGATACGGAAACCATGAAACATGTTTTTACAGATAAGAATTATTTTAGTGATAGCATTCTAGGTCAAGATAAGAGAATAATGAAAACAAAGCTGTTTTCATAAATGAAATGTGTTGATATGTTGGTAGGTATTTGTTTAGACACCATACTAGCCTATGTAAAACTTACTACTTACCTATAAAATTGTTTTGCAATGACATTATTAAACCTAACAGTCTTCTTAAAGCTTGATTCATCAGGAATACAATCTGAACTTATATAATCCATTGAAGAGGCTACATCTCCATAACTAGATTCTGAATGGCAGTGCATCATGGGCTTCCGAAGAATGCTTTTAGCCCCGGTGACACTACGCACATCCGTAAATACAGAATCCTCAACATTTTCAGTTGAAGATCCAATATCATCTTCATTGTAATCAGAGTTAGCAGTGGACACAACAATGTTAGTCTCATTGCCTGAATTAGTCACTTCAACTAAGGGCATCTGCTTTTCTTCATTTTCTACACTTTGAGGTTCTGTTGATGTTTTAACATCAGTGACATCAAAGTACTCACAATTTAGGTTTTCTAAATCTAACCCTATATGAAACTTCTGTGGATTTTCTCCTGTCAACTGAAGCTGCAAAATAACATTGTTATCCCAAGCTTCTCCATTCAAATTTTCAAAGCTCACATTTTCATCTAAAGTTACTATTGCAGCATAATGTACTGGAACATACCCAGACCCTACTGAAGTAAACTTTATCAATATTTTGTTACCATCTTTTTTCACTTTAAGAGAATCTGGGTCTGTATTTTTGACATGAAAAGTAAATGCTACTACATCATCTAGAATGTTGTAAGTGTAGTTTGGCAGTAAATATGCAAGTGAAGAGTCAAGGAAGGAATGCTCACTGGGTCTTTCTCCTTCAGGGGAGACTACTGGGGCAGTCAGGGCAGATTCAGAAGATAGTTCTACAACTAATTCTTTTTGGTCATCCTCACTGAGGGAGTTATCTTCACTTTCAACACCACTGTCAACCTTTAGAGACTTATCATCTTTTTCTTTAAGGTATTTTTTAATCACTGGCAAAGTCACTATAAGTGTATGTTTTGATTTATCAAATTTAGCAGTTCCACACTCATCATTCACTGGGTATGGCAGATTAATGTCAAGTTTATACTTAGCGGGTTTTTCAGACAATAAAGATAATGACTTTTCATGAACATCCAAAGTGCAGTTCTGAGTGGAAGACAATAAAGGTAGATTCACTTCTACAACAATCTGACTTGGTATTGCTGTATACTGCTTGCAGTCTTTATGGTAAGTATAATCTTCAAGTTCCACACTTTTTTGTTGTTTTATAACATACTTGGGTATGGTATAACCATTTTCAGATGTATGTGTGAAATCAGTTTTCACTTTAGCTTTTTTCTTTAACTGTGGAGTTTCACTGGGCGTTGTTTCAGTTTCTGTGTAAGTTTTCTGGGGATATAACTTTTCTAATATTTCAGGAGACATATTTTCAATATCATCTTCAGTAGGTGGCTGGTATGTAGGATCTTCCTTCCTAATAACAGCGGGCTGGGCCAAACCACCTTTGTATTGCGAACGCGGGAATCGACAATTATTAACATCAAGATGAATATCGTAGGTTTTTGTCAAACCATCAAATGCGGTTTTGTTTACTAACTCTCTAAACCTCTCGTTATTTCCTGCCATGCGCAATGTATCGGGGTGGAAAACAACATCATAAATTACGCATCGCTTCTTATTATGATCGTAGTCGTACCTGGGAGGTATCATAGAGTAAGGTATTTGCCAACTTAATCCTCGTCGGCCATCTATTTCATCTACGTTGCATGATGGTTTGCCGACATTTTCATTGCTGCAGATATTGATAAAAGCCTTTTGGTCGCCAGCGACACTAGTTTTGATCACATAACCACCTTTGGGATTGATGAATGTAATATCATAACCACGTTCTTTCTCAAGTTGGGTCAATTCTTTTTGGTAAAGCGCACGATTTGCCGGGTCCGTCACTTCTTGGCAATAATCGGATAACAAGTCTCGAAACTTCTTATTTTTCATTGCGTCCTGTAACGCTTCCAAATCAGATCTAGTGATTTGTACATCGTCGTCACGGGGTTTAACTCCTGTTGCCATGTTATTGCGTAGATAATCTTGTTGTTCTATTTAAAAATAAACACGACAAAATAAATCCACGCAATTTTCAGCTGTTTAGAATTGATTAAATTTTTTCTCAGGGAAAAGCACCTTGTGGCTTTAAGGCAAAGAGTGACAGCCGTACAGCCTGTCTTCTTTCTTCTTTTTGTGCATTCATTTTTGATTGTTTAGAAAATTGCAGACATAGGTATACAATTTGTTTCTAATTCACAATTATTGTTACTGCACGGTACTATACTAAAATACTTTTTCAACTAAAAGTTTTGCACAGAGTGTGAGTGTAGTATTTGGAGAAAATTCTTGACCAAGGAAATAATATACCTGTACCACGGGTAACTGGAAGTTCCACTCGATTTTAACATACCAATAATTTTGAAACTTATGTTCAATACATAAAGTCTACTCTCTATTTAATATAAATTAAGAACGGTCTAGAGAGGGACATACAACTAAGGCCTGGCGTTCCTTTCGATTAGCTGCTATCAATAATATGTATAATGCTGTTGGTATACTTTTTTTTAATAAATAAATAAATCATCATGTTATTAACAAGTGTGCTTGTGGAAGGTTCCATTTTGTTATGCCAGCCTAACGTACTGATAATTTGGTATGCACATTAAACTTTGATAATAGAGTCAATCATAACGTGTAGTGCCAGGCTAAACTTAAAAAAAAATGTTTTATTAATTTTATAAAAGACAAATCAGTGCTTTTATAATTATAAAGTATACATAGGAATCTACAATGCTTTACTAATATTGCAAGATTTACAATTTTATTACCATTTAGACTGAATAAAATTAAATAATCAAAGCGCTAGTTACCAGGGGTCCCAAACTCAACTTCTGGATCTTTGGAAAACAGTAGTTGTAGGCGTTAAATGTAATAAGGCTCTTATTTGAATGCAGGTTATTTTTGCAAATAAAAGACATGTAAGAATTTGAGCCAAAATAAATGTACACGAGTAAAAATTATCGTGTCCACCGCCTTCAAACCGTAATTGTGGGTATGTTTATTGCATTAAACATGTTTCAAATTTTTTTTAATTACACTGGACCGTGTATTTTAAACATTAGATGTCATATTTACACCAACATTGTATATAGGCACCAACGAAGTTGGTTCCGTTGTCACGTTAAATATCTCTTCAGTGACCTCGCCTTGACGTGAATCGCCTAAAAGCTGCGATAAAACCCTTTGCAGTAATTTCCGTTACAGCTTCTAAATGTACGGCTCGAGTTGCCATGTACACAAATAAGCATATGTATCCTTTATAGGACTTTGCACCTCGGCCTGGTGAAAACCTTATGTTAATGGGTTCTGCGTAGTCTACGCCAGCTGATCTGAAAGGTCTGCTAGGTGTCAACGTTACCTCTGGTAATTGGCCCATTAACTATGAGGTATTTTTGTAGAAAATCGAATTGAGTATCGTTACAAACTCACGATAGCATTTTTTAGTTTCATTTTAGCGCGCAGTATCCAGTACTTGGACCTCAAATATTTTGCATTATTTGTGACCCATCGTGCATTGTCTTCTGATGAGCATCAGCAATTATTAGTCTACTAAGATGATTCTTGGCAGGTAATATTATAGGATGCCGCGTTTTATAAGGTGTCTGAGATTGTTGCATACGTTCGCCAACTCTTAGTATTCCATTCTCATCAAGAAAGGGATTAAGAACGCAGAGCTTACTCTTTTTAGGAATTCTTTCGAACGATGTTATATGTTTTATTTCTTGTTTAAATTCTTCCAGCTGTACTTGTTTAATACATGCTTCGAGAGTTTGCTTTATTTCCATTTCCGAAGCATCAAAACCATTAAAATTCTTTACTGTACTTACGTCCGCAGCCACCTTGAATACGCCTCTCAGATATGGAACCCCCAATATCACAACTATACATCCCGCATTGAAAGAGTCCAAGCTAAGTTTGTTAGGTACCTAGATTATAAAACAAAGAAAAGCTCTAGCGACTATATCCACAGATGCAAAAGATATCATTTTTTGCCCCTTGAAACCAGAAGAAATATTGGTGATTTTTGTTACCTCATGAAAATTGCTCAAAACGAAGTTGACTGTCCAAAGCTACTGGCCAAACTGCATCTGAAGACCAACAAAGATTAATTTTAAATGTTCCCTTCGTAAGGACCAAATATAGAGCCAACACCTTTGTTCTACGCGCGCCTAATTCTTTTAACAAACTTGCCCATGAAGTTGACATATTCTGCTCGAGCACAAAATCAGTCAAAGCAATGTTAGCAAAGGAATTTTTTGAGAGCAGTAGCACTTAAATAATATTTAATTGTCCTTGTATGGTAGGAATCATTGTTTGTTTATTTCTTTAATATTAACATGAATCCCTTTGTAATTCCCATAAAATATTGCCTATTGTGTTATGTACAATCTTATAATGTTATGTTTTCATGGATGTCTCTTTCACGCCTGTGTTGTTTTTTTTAACTCTTTCACATTCTATATTTAACCTAAGAAATAAATCCCTTTGAATGAAATGTTAATTAATTTTGCATATAAGCGGAGATTTATAATTGGCACATGTTTATTCATAGGTTTATTATATTATTATTATTTATGAGGAAGTTCGTGATCTAAACGTTTGTTTTCACCAATATAATTGAAGATATTTTGATTGTTGCTAGTCCACACTTTTGAAGCTCGAACCCTCCCAACCTCATCAGACTATTCATTTCGTTATATATAGTGATCGCTTCATCTTCTGTTTCACAACCGGTCAATAAATCGTCCATGAAATAGTCGCTCTTTGTAATCCTTGCCGCAATAGGACACTCAGATTGTTCATCTTCAGCCAATGTATGTAATGATTTTACTGCAAGGTAAGGTGCACAGGCTGTTAATCTCAGCAGTGTGAAGTGTTTGATTTCTTCATTTTGATGGAATATCCATAATATTCTATGATGGTTTGTGTCCTCTTCTGCGACTCGAACCATTCTGTACATTTTTATAATGTCGGCAGTAATACCAATTTTATGACACCTCCATCTCATTAATAAATGACGTAAATCTTGTTGCAATTTATGGCCAACTAACAAATCGTCATTTAGAGAAGCTTACACGAAGCATCAAAAACTATTCGCACCTTTGTAGTGTCTTTATCTTCTTTTGCTTCAGTATGGTGAGGTAAATATACTGCTCTAGGGTTGCCAATGTACGTAGGATCAACTTGAATCATGTGATTTAGCCTCAGATACTCATTCATCACTTTATGATACTCTTCGCGATGATTTAGATTATTTGAAAGTTTTCCTCTTAAAACTAGAATCTTTTAGTTGCTATTTCTACTGATCTTCCTTTTTCGCGCTCTGGGTTTTGGGAAATGGCAGTTTTACTATACTTTATCATTCGCTTTCGTCCCTTATTGTTGTACTTACTAAGATAAAACTCTTCGCATCTCTTTTCTTCACAGGTTAGAGTTGAATATGAATATGTAAGCTTCTAATATTTCTCTCTCCTGAAATACATTCCTGTGACATCCTTCCAAATAACACCCAACCTAAAATAGTGTTATATATATAATAAATTACCCTCAGGATGTTTAATATAGTTTTAATAGATTAGAAGGAATTACACCTTCTAATCTATTAAAACTAATTGAGCAATGTCACAGTATTTTAAAATTAAAATAGCTATTTATGTTGAAAGGAATGCCAAAGTCACGTATGATACAATGTCAATTAAAATTACAATATATCCATCTAATAAAATTAAAATAATTAATGTCATAATCAAAATACAATCTGCTTAATCATAAAGAGGGTAAAATAAGCGTTCACATCATGTCATCATTTTTTTAAATAACAAATCGAATAATGCTGATTTAAATTTATTTAGTGGCAGTCCCTTAAGCATTTATGGTAGCTTATTATGTATGCGTATATATATTTTTGCTGTAAAAGCTAAGTTTTTGGTGAGTATATAATTTATTCTTGTCTCTACCCCGCCTTCCAATCACTTCAACGCTACTCTTAAAACAAATGGTTATTCTGATGTACGAAACAGCAGATTTAAAAAATATAGTGACGGGAGGGCCAAAATTTTTAGTTTTTCAAAAAGTGGCTCACCACTATCTAAGAAGTGTGTACTGTAGATGGCTCTTATGCCATCTACAGTATTTTTTTTGTATGACAAATACTTTACCAGCCTCAAACGAATTACCCCGCAGAATAAGTCCGTACCTGATAATCGATGATACATAACCATGATATGCAATTTTTGTTGCTGAGAATGAAATTAATTTGACTATTTATTTACCCACGTAAATAAATCTGTCGATTTTTAAACAACTATTATCGACATGGCATTTTCAGTTAAAGTGTTTGTCTAAGGTGACGCCAAAGAACGTAGTAGAGTCAACTATATTAAATTTTATGTCATTATATTTTTTGTCAATTTTTTGGATTCTCGATTTATATGTCTGAAAGATGATTTTAGTTTTTTTGATATTAATTAATAAATCATGTTCTAGTCATTCTATTATGCACTTAAAGTTTTATTTGTTTCTTTTCCAGCGTCAATTGTTTGTCACATTTAATTGTAATGGTCATGTCGTCAGCAAATAGTATCCATTGATGTTTTGTGTAATTAGGAATAAACATATATACATATATATTATAAACAGCAGCGGTCCTGCCCTGTGGGACGCTGTGGTTGTTTGGGGAATAGGGTGATTGGTAATTTTGTTATGTATTTACATTTAGACGAGCTATTTCAACACATTGGATTCTGTTAGTTAAATAGCAGAACAACCTTTCTAAAGCTTTTTCGCGTATGCCATAATACTGAATTTAAAAAAAGAAGGATTTTATGTGATACACGGTCAAATGCCATATCAATAAGTACTGAAATTGGATATTTTCACCCCATCAGACAACAATAAATTAATAACGTGCATCAGAGGTCCAATCATGTATTTAGCACTAAGTTTTAGTACTTGAGTTGTAATCGCGTCATGTTCAACAGATTGAGTTTTTTTCAACCCCATTATCATTTTATAAACGTCCATTTCATATATGGGTGTCAGGAAAATTGTCTGACAAACATTTTTAATTTTAATGTCATGTCATATTTTAAAATTATTTGAATGTTCTATTTTTGAATTATGTAACTTAGAGGTCTCTGTGAATAATAATAATAATAAATTGTTTATTTCAGATAATAGAAACATAGATATCAGTAAAAAACACAAATAATTAAAATACTAGGTATTTATCATAAGATTAAATTACACAGTCTTTACTGAGTGCACTACTCCCTAATAAAGGGCAAAGCCCTGTGAGCTTAGGATGAGTAGTGTGCTCGACCCAAACATATGATTATTACAATATTAATGACATACTAGCTGAAACTATTGCTTATACAAACAGTATATCTAGCTTTTAGAAAAATAAACAATTTATTTAAAGAAAACATATCAAATAAAATATAAACAGAGTTTAACATAGTAGGCACGAAGGACTTGTAGATTAATAAGTGATTAGTGTGAGAACATATGTGTGTGTCTGTGAGTGTGTGTGTGTTTGTGGGTGAGTTTTTATATTTATATTCTTATACCCTTTTTATAACATTGGAGTCATTAAGGATTCAGTTTGATCATAGCTTTGAGACAAAAGCCAGAAAAAAACCTTAGTTTTGCACTCAAACTTATTCAAGCTATAGAAATTTAAGGATTTGTTTAGTAGATTATAGAGATGTGGGCCGAGAAATATATACTTAGTATTTGTTGCTAAACTTGGTACAGTATTTTTCTTTGATGCACACAATGTCAGCCCTACGTTTTCGAAGTAGAGTTGCATCAAACGGAACATTTTTATGTTGGTATAAAATGACAGACTGAATAAATAATTGCCTTACCGTGAGAACTTCGCAATTTTTGTACAGCAAAAAGGTAGGAAATCGATAAGGTCGGAAGGTGCACACTTTGAGAAGAATTCTTTGTGAACGTTCGAGTTCAAATAGTATAGTTTTATGTGTACAACCCCAGGAAGTTATGCAGTATGTTAAGAGAGACTGACATAGTGCTAAATATATACGTTTAAGCATATACGGGTCCATTACTTGTCTGAGAATTTTAAAGGTATACATCAGTTTCCTGATTCTAGAACTCAGTTGTGTTATATGCTGTCTAAAATTAAGATTTTGATCCACAATTATCCCCAGGTATTTAATAGTGGAGACCCGTTCAAGTGCTGCGCAGGAGCACAGCTCTTTGTTGATACATTGAGGCAGATGAGCAATTATCGAATGTCTTTGAAAAGGTTGGCTAGAGTTTTGTATTGAAAAGGATAGATATTTGGTTTTATTTCTATTCAAAGTTAAAAGATTATGCTGTAGCCAAGTCGTTACTTTATTTAACCCACATTGAGCTAACGAGAAGACATCCGCCCAAGTATTTTCAGCAAACAGCAAAACCGTGTCGTCAGCATATGATAGAATTTCACCACTTATGTTTTGGGAGCATAGGCTATTTATGTAGACAAGAAACAGCGAGGGACCAAGTATGCTTCCCTGCGGAACTCCATAACTTAATGGTAATTCATTGCTTATATAGGCTCCTATTTTCACCGATTGTTGCCTATTAGACAAATAATCCGTAAGCAGATTAAGCGGCGATCCTCTTAGGCCAACATGCTCCAATCTATTTAGTAAGACGGGAATCGAGACAGTATCAAAAGCCTTTTCTAAGTCAAGGAAAATGGTCACTACTTTTTTATGATTATCAAGACTTTTAGCAACATATGAGGTTGTTAGCGACGCAACATGAAACGGATTTGGCATAATAGGGACATAGCCATACAAATAGTTTTGTAAATAACGCTAGTCCACGCCCTCACTACTTCTACTACCTCGGATAGGTGGTTATTTTCGAGTGTGACGTAAGCAAGTACTAATAAGATTCTTATAGGAAATTATGATGTTATAGGAACCTAGGTATAGGTATATTTTGAATTCTATTTTGATAACGTTGATTTATGGTTGAATTGATGATGTTTGTGTTTAATAAAGTTCTTAGAGATTTCATTGGTATAATATAAGCATAATATGAGAAGCTTTGTGTATGTTTTGGATAGAAATTAGACCTAGGTTATTTGTAAAATACTGATTTGTTCAGATTTGTCATAATTGTGGTAAATTTATGGTTATTTCTTATCAGATTAGGTAGATAATGGTAGATATAACGTTATTGTATATAGGTTCATATAATAAAGTACGCATTTGAAGTAATAAATGACGTAATATGGTTAGATATTTTCTCGTTGAATAACTACGTAATTATATGGTTTATTGTTATGGTTTATTGATAATAATGTGTAAATTGCTTTCTTTTATTGAAATGTAATAGTTCTTTTCATGGTGTTTTACGTATTTGAAGGGAATAACGAGAAAACCTTTGTTGTTGTATATGTTCCAAATTGGTAGTTATATCTTGTTTGATTATGTTAAAAACTAATTGTAATTAGAATGTTTGCATATTTTAATAATGTAAAATGATAAAATTATGTTTGTAACCGTTTCGCCTTAGGTACAATGTTAGGCTAAGTAAGTAGTCTGCCGGCGCAAACGGTGTTTTGAGGTAGTCTTTGTTCTAGAAAGTTTTTTGTATTTAATTTTATCAAATTGATATTTATGTAAACATATAGGACAAAAAAATAGGACAAAAATTACAAAATATTGGTATTACTGGAATAGCACTCAAAATTTTCAAATCATACCTTACGAATCGTCAACAAGTAGTAAAAATAGGAAATACGCAGAGTAGGCCTAAACAAATTACGTACGGTGTGCCCCAAGGATCCATATTGGGGCCACTTTTATTCTTAATTTACATAAATAATGTAAATGAAATTGAACTGAAGGGTGATATCACATTATATGCTGATGATACTAGCCTATTCTACTACGGTAATTGTATAAACAATATGGTATCTAATGCCCAAATGGATCTTAACAGGCTCAATACGTGGTTTCAATGCAATCTCTTGACTATTAATATCACCAAAACTATTTATATAATTTTTAAAGCTAAGAATAAAAAATTCAAGACTTTCCACCACTACAATTGAACGGACAAAATCTCAATTTGGTAGACACTGAAAAATATCTCGGCCTTACATTAGACAGTCAATTAACTTTTAAATCTCATATAAATAAAATAAAAAGCAAATTTACATCATTATCGGGAAAAACTCGCGCAATTACCAGATGTCTGCCGCGGTACGTGCGATACACTATTTATAACTGTCTCGTAAAACCACACCTAGATTATTTAATAGAAATTTGGGGTGCAGCCGCCAAAACTAACCTAAAGCCACTTCAAACAGCCCAAAACAAGTTAATTAAATCTTTATTTCATTATGATTATCTAACACCCACACATAGAATTTACAAGGAAACTAAGTTATTCACTATACAACAGCTATATGTATAATAGGTATTTACCTATGAAACTGCCGTTTTGCCGTACTGGCCATTTCAAATGAAAATATTATTTTTTTTGACTGATAATTCTAATTTCAAATTAATTTTATTTGACAAACATGGAATTCTTTTTCTAAAATCGTCATTTGTTTAATAGTTAGTGTTTTGTTTTCAACGCATTCGAACATTTTTCGTCATCATGGATAAGTTAAAAATTCGAGTAATTATGGAGTATGAGTACCGTCGTGGCAGCAAAGCGGCACAAACGGCACGCAACATCAACGACGTTTACGGAGCGAACACTACAAACGAACGCACCACCCGTTATTGGTTTACCCGCTTCCGTTCTGGAAATTTTGACCTGAAAAATGAACCCCGTGGTCGTCCGAAAACTTTGGTCGACAATGACGAATTAAAGGCAATTTTGGAAGCTGATGAAACTCAATCCACGGCTGAATTAGCAGCAGCTTTCGACGTTAGCATCAAAACAATATTGGTCCATTTGCGTCAAATTGGCAAGGTAAAAAAGCTTGACAAATGGGTACCCCACGAACTCAATGACCGCCAGCGCGAAGTACGCGTGGAGACGTGCCTTGCACTGTTCAGCAGGCATACAAATGAAGGAATTCTGAACCGCATGGTTACTTGTGACGAGAAATGGATCCTGTTTGACAATCGTAAGCGCTCAGCAGGATGGTTGGACCCTGGTTCAGCACCCAAACAATGCCCTAAACGAAAACTTACCCCTAGAAAAGTGATGGTCACTGTTTGGTGGTCTAACGCGGGTGTAATTCATCACAGCTTCTTGCCAAACGGGACAATCATTACTGCAGATGTGTACTGTGAAGAACTGAACACAATGATGGAGAAGCTCGCACGTCTCCAACCAGCTTTGGTCAATCGTTCGGCTCCACTGCTCCTGCACGACAACGCGCGACCTCATACTGCACAGCAGACGGTCTCCAAGCTACAAGAGTTGGGGTTGGAAGTTCTCCGTCATCCGCCGTACTCACCAGACCTTGCGCCTACAGACTTCTACTTTTTCCAGAATTTGGATAACTTCTTGGCGGGAAAAAAATTCAATTCCCGAGAGGCAGTACAAAATGCCTTTGAAGAATTTGTTGCCTCCCGTCCAGCTGATTTCTTCAAGAAAGGCATCAATAAGCTACCAATTCGTTGGCAAAGATGCATTGATTGCATGGGTGATTATTTTGATTAATAGAAATAAAAAATATATAAAAATTTACGCTTCATTTATTTCGTGAAAAACGGCAATTTCATAGGTAAAGACCTAATATAATACATGTATGCTTATCCGGAAAATCTTAAATAAAGACTTGCATACACAAATAAAATTTATTAAAAATCACACAATACAAAAAATTAAACTCAGAAATCAAACAAAATAAAACTAATGAGCCCGCGCACAAACTTTGGAAAAAATCTATAATGTACGAAGGTGCCAAACTATACAATATACTACCAAACGACATAAGAATAACTAAATCTATGCTGAAATATAAAAAATTAATGAAAAGCTATGTCCTAAAAAAATACACACTATCATAAAATATAAAACTAAATTTTTTCTATTCAGATTTAAACCTTAAGAAAGATATAATATAAAGTTTAATAGAAAATAATAAAAGAAAAACATAAACAATTTGTAAAATTAATATAGATTTATTATGATTAGGTAAACAAAATTAAACAGCATAAAACTTTTATTATTATTTAATTTATAATATGTACCTATTGCATACATAATGTACAGATGAATACATATATAATACATAAAAAAGAGAAAAACTATATTAGGTAATATTAATAAAATATAATAGATATGTCTATAAAAAGGTATATTTAACGTACACCAAATTATATATATTCTATTTCGTATTTAATTTACATAATATTTAATTTCAAGTCAGTACAAACATATAAAAGTCACAAAAATGTAAACATATGACAACTAATTAACAATCATGTTTGTCACTTCCAGTGCCACATATTGCTGTGTATCCTTAGATATCTCTTTGTCATTCAGCTCCTTTTGTAACTATTGTTTATAATTTTACAACTACCGTCATTTTTTGACACTAATAGTATTACTGTCTCGCTAAGCGCAGAAATTGTTTGCTTTTTATTTTTATTTTATATAAAATACCCTACGTTTCTCATGTAAGTGAATGTTATTCTTTTATGGGAAATAAATAATCTTAAACCAGAACATATAGGAATCGTTTCGCTCTATTATTTGAATATAATATTGTAATAGTTTTGATTAATAGTTTGAAAGATAATTCGATGTAAAGTTTAGAATCCAAGTAAAACTTAAGTGTAATTAGGTGCAAATTGCACAAACGCGCCAGCCAATCAGAGCGCTGGAATTATATAGGGCGAAATTTGTGTAAAAGGCGCTCGCCGAGCTATGGAAATCAGTTCGGTGCCTGCAGCGAAGAAAACAACAACTAACAAGAAGAAAGAAAAAGTCTAATAAGAAGAAAGAAAAAGTCTAATAAGAAAAGTTCAGAAGCTTCCAGCTAGAAGAAAGAAAGTGCTGTTCGGTGTATCCGGAGGCCAGTGAAGAGGTCTGAAGAAAGAAGCTGAACTACAGGAACAATTGCCGTTTAATAGGCTTGTTTAAACTTAAGGTTTGACGACAGACACGATGGGGTCGTCTACGGGGTCGACGTTGACACCAGGGGCACCAACTCACCCCGCCGGAGGAGCGCCTGAAGCACGCCACGCCGAAGGTTGCACCGTACCGCCAGCAATGGATGGGGTTGCGTCGAGGGGCGCTGCGGACGAAGAGGCACGGTTCGCGGTACCAGCGCCCGTGGAACCCAGGAGGGTTGGTTCCACCACCAGGTCGAGGGCTTCCAGAAGAAAGGAAGCCGAATTGAAAATGGAGATAGCCCAGAGGAAGCTGGATCTCGCCGAGGCCGAACTGGAGCTCGTGCGGGTCGAGTCCGGCAGTGAAGAAGACTTCGCAGACGAGGAGCGGCAGCACCACGTGGAGGAGTGGCTACAGAAGACCGAGAGGAGAGCGAGGGTAATGCCACCCTTGGTGCCGCCGTCGCGACCACCGTCACCACCACCACCACCACGGCTACCACAGCCGCCGCCTGCATCTGGGAAGATCGACATCCAGGAGTTGGCTGAAGCATTGGGGAAGCTACCTAGAGGCCGGTCGGAAGCTGTACACATCGAGCTTCCCAACTTCGACGGCGCCGCAGAAGAATGGCTGGCGTTCAAGAGGACGTTCGAAGACACGGCACCCAGCTTCAGTCACGTGCAGAACCTGGCCAGATTACGGAAGGCGCTGCAAGGGAGGGTGCGAGAGGCAGTGAAGAGCCTCTTGTTTACGGCGGAGCATCCCAGCGAAGTCATGAGGGGGCTACAATTGAGGTTCGGAAGACCCGAAGCTCTGGCAACTGCGGAGCTGGAGAAGCTGGAGAACCTGCCACGGGTCACAGAGGATCCGAACGACGTGAGCACATTCTACAGCCACGTGAGGAACGCCGTGGCCACGATCAAGGCAATGGGGGCAAGCAAGTACCTAGATTCCCTCAGAACCACGAGGGCCCTCATTGCGAAGATGCCGACTACGATGAAACACCGATGGATCGCATACAAGAGGACGAATCCTGACGAAGAACTTCGGGACCTGGAAGTCATGAACGCATTCCTGGAGGCTGAAAGCGAGTGGTACGCGGAAATAGCCGACCCTGAAGTATCCTGGAAGAAAGAAGACCGTCAGCGATCTGCACCACCGAAGACATCATGGGGCCACGAGCGAAGACCAGTTAAGAAGGTTCACTACGTGCAGGGGAATGAAGAGCACCCCCGCAAGAATCGGTGTCCAGTGTGTAACGCCGAGCACTGGATTTACGAATGCAGGAAGTTCAAAGAAGCAAACCTTAGTCAAAAGTACGAAATGGCTAAGAAGGCAATTTTATGCTTCAGGTGTCTACGAGGAAGACATTCAAGGAAGACCTGCAGGGCAGCAGACTGTAAGAAGTGCGGAAGATGGCACCACACCAGTCTTCATGATGAAAGCCGTCCACCAGCAGCTGTTGGGGATAGAGAAGAATCCCGCTGCAATGTCTCCAGTCGCAGAGAAGAGCCCAAGGAAGTCGTCACCTCCGTGTACACTGCCAGTGATGGGCAGGTGTATCTGAAGATGATCCCAGTGGACCTGTATGGACCGAAGGGCGCAGCACGCGTACTGGCCCTTCTGGATGAGGGGTCAACAGTCACGTTATTGGATGCTGGGGTGGCGCAGATGATTGGGGCTGAAGGCAAGGCGAGTCCGATAACTATCGAGACAATTGAAGAACATGGAATTAAGAGGTGCGACTCGCAGAAGACAAGCGTCAAGATCAAGGGAGCTCATCGTAAGAAGAAGGAAACGATTGAAGTTCGAACAATCGACAGTTTAAAGCTCTCAAGACAAGGTGTGGATCGAGGTGTCATCCAAGGATGCTCGCACCTGCAAGGCATTCAAGGTCAACTACTATATGAAGATGAAGAGCCAAAACTTCTCATCGAGCAAGACAACTGGGGTCTCATCGTCACGAGAAGACTTAAGAAAGGGAAAAGGTCCGATCCAGTTGCATCACTGACGAGCTTGGGATGGGTCCTCCATGGGCGTCACAACGGGAAGACGTCACCAGTACAGTTCGTCAACCACAGCAGGCTCATCGAAGAAGATGAGACAGAAGCCTTGGTGCGGCGACACTTCGACATCGAATCAATCGGAGTGCAGCCTCGCCGCCCGAGCAACGACGCAGACCAACGAGCGCTTGAGGTCCTGCAGTCAACGACGAAGCGCCTTCCAGAGGGGAGGTTTGAATCCGGGCTGCTGTGGAAGAGTGAAGACGAAACCCTCCCAAACAACTACGTGCAAGCTCATCGACGTCTTATTGGGATCGAAAGGAAATTGGACAAGGATGCAACCCTGAAGACGTCATATGAAGACCAGAAGAAGAAGCTGATAGAAAATGGTTATGCAGAGAAGGCTCCAGTATCAACGACCATGGACTGATCATTGAACATTATCATCAGAAGTTCTATCATGGGAATACAATGACAGTCATCATCGAGATACGACAGAGGTATTGGATATTGAGCCTTAGGACTACGACGAAGAAGATCGTTCATGAATGCCAGTGGTGCAAGGTCCACAGAGGGGCACCCATCATCCCACCCGTTGGAGACCTGGCCGCCGAGCGTTTACGGCATCATCGACCACCGTTCAGCTGCTCGGCTGTGGATTATTTTGGGCCCATGAACGTCAACATCGGGAGAAGAACAGAGAAGAGATGGGGTGTCCTGTTCACATGCTTAACGACACGAGCGGTGCACCTTGAGTTGGCGAGCACATTGAGCACCGACTCCATGATTATGGCCTTGCGAAGAATGGCGTCAAGAAGGGGAATGCCGAAGATTATCTTCAGCGACAACGGGAATAACTTCGTCGGAGCTCACCGAGAATTGGAAAAGGCAGCGAGTCAAGAGGGAACCCGGTGGAAGTTCATACCACCTGGCTGTCCAAACATGGGCGGCGCTTGGGAAAGGCTCGTACGATCGGTGAAGACGGCTCTGATGACGGTGCTGCAGTCCAGGACACCACAAGAGGAAGTCCTACACAAGCTGATGACTGAAGTCGAACACGTGGTGAACTCGAGGCCACTCACCCACGTTAGCGTAGACCCTGACGATGAGGAATCTCTAACGCCGAACCACTTTTTACTTGGCAGATCTTGTGGAGCACCGGCGCCTGGAGAGCTTGCAGACGTCAAGCTCGTCGGGAGGGCAACGTGGAAGACGGCACAACGGCTGACGGATCACTTCTGGAACAGACGGATCAAAGAGTATCTGCCTACCCTGCTGCCGAAGAAGGTCAACGGAGCAGCAACGCAAGATCCGCGCGTTGGCGACATTGTCATGGTCGTCGACGCAACACTGCCGAGGAACACCTGGCCGAGAGGAAGAGTTCACCGAGTCTACCCTGGACCTGATGGGAGAGTTCGAGTTCTGGACGTGCAGACACCATGGGGAATCCTGAGGCGGCCAAAGAGACGGGTCGTCATCCTGGTTCCAGCTGCAGCGTCGCAACCGCAGGATGGAGTGCTACGCACTGCGGGGGAGACTGTTAGCGACGCAACATGAAACGGATTTGGCATAATAGGGACATAGCCATACAAATAGTTTTGTAAATAACGCTAGTCCACGCCCTCGATTACTTGCGCCCGTCCTCGGATAGGTGGTTATTTTCGAGTGTGACGTAAGCAAGTACTAATAAGATTCTTATAGGAAATTATGATGTTATAGGAACCTAGGTATAGGTATATTTTGAATTCTATTTTGATAACGTTGATTTATGGTTGAATTGATGATGTTTGTGTTTAATAAAGTTCTTAGAGATTTCATTGGTATAATATAAGCATAATATGAGAAGCTTTATGTATGTTTTGGATAGAAATTAGACCTAGGTTATTTGTAAAATACTGATTTGTTCAGATTTGTCATAATTGTGGTAAATTTATGGTTATTTCTTATCAGATTAGGTAGATAATGGTAGATATAACGTTATTGTATAAGGGTTCATATAATAAAGTAAGCATTTGAAGTAATAAATGACGTAATATGGTTAGATATTTTCTCGTTGAATAACTACGTAATTATATGGTTTATTGTTATGGTTTATTGATAATAATGTGTAAATTGCTTTCTTTTATTGAAATGTAATAGTTCTTTTCATGGTGTTTTACGTATTTGAAGGGAATAACGAGAAAACCTTTGTTGTTGTATATGTTCCTAATTGGTAGTTATATCTTGTTTGATTATGTTAAAAAGTAATTGTAATTAGAATTTTTGCATATTTTAATAATGTAAAATGATAAAATTATGTTTGTAACCGTTTCGCCTTAGGTACAATGTTAGGCTAAGTAAGTAGTCTGCCGGCGCAAACGGTGTTTTGAGGTAGTCTTTGTTCTAGAAAGTTTTTTGTATTTAATTTTATCAAATTGATATTTATGTAAAAATATAGGAATCGTTTCGCTCTATTATTTGAATATAATATTGTAATAGTTTTGATTAATAGTTTGAAAGATAATTCGATGTAAAGTCTAGAATCCAAGTAAAACTTAAGTGTAATTAGGTGCAAATTGCACAAACGCGTCAGCCAATCAGAGCGCTGGAATTATTTAGGGCGAAATTTGTATAAAAGGCGCACGCCGAGCAATGGAAATCAGTTCGGTGCCTGCAGCGAAGAAAACAACAACTAACAAGAAGAAAGAAAAAGTCTAATAAGAAGAAAGAAAAAGTCTAATAAGAAAAGTTCAGAAGCTTCCAGCTAGAAGAAAGAAAGCGCTGTTCGGTGTATCCGGAGGCCAGTGAAGAGGTCTGAAGAAAGAAGCTGAACTACAGGAACAATTGCGGTTCATAGGCTTGTTTAAACTTAAGGTTTATTTGTATCCGCAATAAACGTTCATACTTTGAAGACGTGTTGTTTTCACTGCGCTCCAACCTGCACTCGATCAAGTCGGGTGTCACTCCGTGGTTCGTCAGGTCGTGGTGTCTTCGGGGCTTCGAAGGGTACATGCGGCGGCATCTTCCCAGCCGGCGCAAAACACCCGCAACAGAGGTAAAGCGCAGGACAGCATCAGCAGTTGATTTGCCTCTGCGGAAACCATATTGGTTTTTAGAAAGCAGAGAATATTTTTCCAGATAATCAACGAGTCTTCTATTTATTATTTTCTCTAAAATTTTTGATAGAATTGGCCTATTATTATTGATACTGTCATAATCCCCAGCCTTATGAATTGGAACAATTACTGCTCTTTTAAGGTTATGAGGAAAGACACCCAGGTCTAGACACAAATTAAAAATTCGCACCAGAACTGGGGAAAGAATCAATTTAAATTTTTTAAGTAATTGAGTTGTAATATTGTCCCAACCAGTACAGCAATCGTTTTTCAAATTAGAAATTATATCATTTACTTCGGCGCAATCTGTAAGGGTCAAAGAAAAAGAATTTGATTTTTCACTATTCGCTTCCAATTCGGTTCCATCCAATCCATTGTTATGAACCTAAAGTAAATTGAGAAATACTTTTTACTAAACCACTACCTACATTTGCGAAATATTGGTTAACGTCATCTATAGATTTCCGTTCGAAACCATCTTTAAGTAGTTGTTGTGCTGAATTGTCTTTTTGTTTATTAAAAGTAGCCTAGCTTTGATAGCCCTCCAGAGCAATTTAGAGTAATTGCCGGCTTTTACTATTTGGTCCCTGTCGTACTGCCATTTTAATTGTTTAACGCGGTTAAAGTAAAAATTTTTATAACGTGTATATGTGTTTTTTAATACTAAATTTGTAGAATCCAGCTTGCATTTGGCATACAAATTATCTTTATTTTTTTGACATCTAAGAAATTCTTCACTCATCCAAGGTTTTTTAATTATTTTTGTCGAGTTAGTTTTCAATGTTGAAGAATTTAATGTAATAGCCTGTTGAAGTAAGGAAATCAAAGAGTCAATTGCGAAGGTAGGGTTAGCGAAGTTTAGTTGCAAAGTTATAAGATTCGAGGTGTTTTTTTATTCCTCCATAATCTATTTTGTGCTTTACTTTAGGAGTCGTGCTGGATAAATTATTATTCCCCAATTTGAACAAAACTGGCTTATGATCAGTAATATCAGTTTGTATTACTATCGTGGATGATGTGTAAGAAGATTTTAGAAAAACGTAGTCTAAGCAACTGTTGCTTTCATCGCGGGTTATATAATAATGGCAAGACAGAAGCCCATGGTAAGCTAGAAGATTTAAATATTTATTGTAGGTAATTAGGATCATTGTTTTCACCATTTTGCAAAATATTGATATTTACGTCACCTATCAAAACAATATTTTTACAAGTAGAGTAAAGCAACACGATGTTATTCATAAATTCTAAGAAAAGGTCAATACTTTTTTGCTTTGTAAGTGATTTTTTGTCGTAAGCGTGAAGCCTATAAATTGAAACTATTACCAAATCATCAGACTTTAGGACAACACAATTATGGCCATTGTAAGAGTGATCTTCAGAGATAAATTTCAGATGGTTCTTAATTTAGACTACTACACCTTCGTTTTGGTAATAATTATTTTCATTCGTTACATAATAGTATCCGTTGAGGGATGGAATAAGCGGGAAGCTCAGCAGCCAGCATTCTGTCAAGATTAAAATGTCACAATCAATATTTAATCTACTGAGTAACGCTACAAAATCATCGAAGCGAGTACAATGACCCAGGCTATTTATATATAAATATCGTGATCACTTTCAAGCTTGATGGTGACATTAACAGCCTGTGGCAGCTTTCCACATCAGATTCGGATGCTTTCGATATCGTAACAGCGTCGATATCATTTATAGTGTCTAAGTCAGTGAATTTTTAAAATGTCTACAAATGAGGCAATAATAAAGAACATTGTACAAATATAACTTGTGAATCTTGATGTATAAAAAACACCACTATGATATGAAATAAACGAGTCAAAGGTATCATTATTTTGAATTTTATGGATAAAATGTAACTCCATTGTGATTAGTAATAGAAATAAAAACAGTATTATTGAAAAAAATGTGTGTAAATAATTGTGTGTGTAGTGTAAATTTGAGGCATGGGAAGTATTAATTGTGATATTTATCCTTCGGTTTATGTTACATTGGGTTATATAATTAATTTGAATATAAACTAGCTTAAAAAAAAATAAAGGTGATTTTAAAGCGAATGGAATTATCCGTAACTAGTCAGTCTTTTAACTTACACAAATCGCCGTCACAGTTAATCCTTATGAACGGAGCTCCTTCAGCTTTTCTTAAATAAATGTTACAGTTAGATGTCCAGCAGAAAGCGTAATTCTTTTCTTTGGCCGACTGTCTAGCCATGAAGAAGAGTTCCTTAGTTTATAAGGTGGGTACTCCGATACATAAATAGGCTTTTTCGGGGCAGGAAGTTTTAAGCAATCAGTACTCAGCTTTTCGTTCAAAGGGCGAGTTTCATTATATGTTTTTACTGCTGTCAAAAGAACTTCCTTTTGCAGGACAGATCAAAAGTCCACAATAATGGGTTTTTGTGCATCTTTATGTGTCTTTACTCTGTAAATATCTCTTATTTCCGGTTTGCTTATTGCGTTTACCGCCCTACTTAACGTATTTACATATTCATATAGGTCCTTTTTTGTTTCGGAGTTTTTGGAAGGAACATTTCTAATTTCTAAAAATGACAAGGAGCTCTTTTGTTCTTTGTTCTCTATCTTTTCCTCTAGGTGGAGTATTAACTTGCGGTCTTCTTTACGCTCCGTTTCGAGAAGTTCTATTTTCTTTATAAAGTTGTCATGTGTTTCCGACAAAAAACAAACACTCTTTTGTAGCTCATTATTTTGGTTTTCCATCCTGGCAATACTTTCCTATAGTGAAAGGAGCCTCTGCTGCATGTCATCACGAAAAGAAGCCATCATTTCTCTCATAAACCTTTTTGAGTTGTTCATTAAAATTTGTGAATATGTCTTTAGGGGCCGAGTATGTTTTTTTAAATATTATTGTGTGTTTATGCACAAAATAAACAGCCTCATAACTTTAATGAAAGTGACTAAAAAAATTACTAGTTTATAAGTAGCTTCAGCTAAAATTAAAAGAACATTTAAATTTTAAGTTGAAATTTTAAATTATAACTCACTTAACCCGTCAAGTGGCAGACGCCATTTTGACCAATATGGCGCATGTGGCAGGAGGTCCTATGGGGTTTCAGCTATTATCGCTGCGCGTGAATGTAAACGACGATTTCTCAGTTTTTTTGCATGGGGCCTAGTAAGTATTGTATAAGTTTGGAATGAGGATAAAATTGGCTAAGTGGTGGCCTAATTATAAATCTGATCACAACAAAACACTCCTATCCGCTGATGTTGAAAATACCCAAATGAGTTCTATACCCACTTATTGTATAAATACCCCGATAATTGAATAATTAAACTAGGATTCTTCGAGTTTTCTATTTTATTTATTACAATGTAAACTTATTACTAATATAAGTAAAGAAAATCACACACTGCACACAGTTTTTTTACATTACGAGTGTTTGAAAACATGTTAGCTATGACGCGGCCGCTCAAATGCGCGACAAAAAAGTGACCCATGTTTCACGCTTACTTTTAAGAACATCATGCCACAAGTGACATTTTTATTACTATAATACAAAGCTTGATTCATGAACTTTACATAAACAGAAACTCCGATGAGCTAGTATAAACAATTTTCTGTTACTAACAATTTAATAGAACACTCGCCGCCAACATAGCCGAACACAGCCGCCATTGGCCGAGTAGGGACAGATATTAAAAAACACTTTACTGTATTAACAAGGTTTCAAAATTGCAACTAGTGTTTAAAATAACGTAAAGTTCTTATTCAGGCATGGTATTTTATCCAAAATCAGATCCAAAAACACAAAAAATAATGATTTTTCAATAATATTCACCCACACACTTCCGCGGTATTTATTACGATACGTAGTACTACTTGACCACAGACGTGCTTTGTTTTTTTGTTCAAGTCTGTTGGTAAATTGGTGATTCATATGCTGTCTCATTCATTTATTTGCCTTTAGGAAGTGTTAGAAGGTGAAAACACTAGTAATTTCGTCAGAATTATCGGTTAAAGTGGGCGGGTGTCGATCGGCCTGCAGCGGGCGGCCTGCCACATGCACACTTTTTGACAACGGCCCGTAGCGGGCGGCCTGCCACACGAAGGGTTAACATAAATTCTCAACTTTAGGTAATTTTTTTAGTAACTCTCATTAAAGTTATGAGGCTGTTTATTTTATGCATAAACCAACAATTCATAGAGATTTAGTAGCAAAAATAGATATCCGAAAAAACCTTCTACTTTTCGATGATTCGGTCGCAATTTTGCGAAAATTAATAAAAAAATTCGTAACTCGAAAACTATGAAAAATCTTATAACATACATAGGGTTGATTCAGATACCTCTCAACACGAGGCACCTAAAAAAATGTTCGGACGTCACTTTTCTGGCCACTGGCAGATGATTTTCATCAACAAGTAATCCGGAGAACTATTCACACTTTCACATTACAAATAAAACAATTTCGACGCAACTACGACGACGACGATACTAATCGCAAAATTTAAAAAAGAAATAGATTATAAAGGTTGTGTCAGCACGTTACGAAAACACCTCATCTCTTTAGGTTTTAAATGGAAACCAACGGAAGATAACTTCAAACTGCTAATGGAAAAGCACGAAATTCGATTAAACTATCTAATAAAGATTGGAGAATATCGTGAATAAAAACGACCAATGGTTTTTACCGACGAAACTTATATAAGTACATCACAAACCCTCTCAAAGTCTTGGTCAGATGGAAACACTTCTGGTTTAAAGCTACATTTATCAAAGTGCAACCGCTTGATTATCGTCCATGCCGGCGGAATGGAGGGTTTTGTAATTGGTATAAAACCAACGAAAAAAGTGGTGATTACCATGATAATATGAATGATGATAATTATTCGAAGTGGATCGAAACGCAATTTATATCCAACCTTAAACCTAATAATGTTGTTGTTGTTGATAATGCACCCTATTATAATTCAATTCAAAATCATGCACCGAATTCTAATTCTAAAAAACAGCAAATTATTGACTGGCTGACGTTTAGAAATATTGAATATTCATCGAACATGCTTACGCCTGAGTTATATGAACTGATTCTAAAAAATAAGGTGAGTTTTGTAGAGTGTAAGATGGACGAAATATTAGAGGAGGATGTAATTTAAATATTATATATTAGAGGAATAAAGTGGAAAAAAAATGACAAGGTACGGATGACGCTTTAGATATGATATCGGAACAAATGATAGTTAACACAAACTATTCATCGGATGAAAGCGAGGATGAGGATGAGTGCAAAATGTCTGGAGTTGAAGGAATATAAAATAAAAAATTGTGATGAATATTAATATTTACTATATTATTATTAATTCCATGTGAAGTACCTGGCTATAAAAATTATAAAAAAATATATAAGTATTGCTTTATTTATTTATGTGCTGACCGTACACAACTAAGAATGCAAAAATGTCTGAAAATTAATTGATCTGTAATCATTTGGACACACAAGTGACATGAAGTAACTTCAATAAGCAGAGTTGTGATCTATGTGATGCTATGAAGTAAGAAGTAAGAACCACATGATATATTACACAAGTACATTACAAATACACATAAATAGTTCGAATAAATAGACTTAGATGTCGCTTTTGGTAAGATGGAGAGGTGAATAATTTTACGTAGAGTGTTTTGTTTGGTTATATTCTCTTAATTATAACCTTATCTATCGCTCCACTCAATCAACCAACCAACATGCAATTGTTAACCAAGTAGTTAAAATTATTTCGAATATTCGTGTAATTAAAAAGAAGTGATTGTGAATAAAGAAATTATATTAGCCTCTTTTAATAACAACCAATTGACTGTCTTTTTTTTTAATAAGTAATTGGTGCAATGTCTGTTCGAAATTTTTGTCGTCTAGCTTTTTCTACTTATCACCAAGAGATTAGTATAAAATGTGTTAGACCATACGCGAGGTGGATGAATAGAAGGCCTGCTAATGTTATGTTGCCATTCGAAGACCCTCCTAAAGTTTCTTTGAAGAAAGAAAAAGTTATTGATTTGACTGCATCACATTCAAAACAAACACAAGAAGAGTCAAGCAATAAAATCGAAAAAAGCGCTGCTAAAGTATGGCCAGAAGAAAAGAGGATGCAGGTTAAAAAGGTTAAAGATGAAAAACTAAAAAAAAGACAGTTTTACTTAAGCCAGCAAAAAATTTTTGATGACAATAATGAAATCATTTTCGAAAAATTAGAAGAAAACGATGCAAGAGTAGGGTAATTTGAATATGTATTTTGTTTACACTTTTGTTTATAGGTTTTGTTTTGTTTTGTTTTGTTTATAGGTTAATTCAGTTGAAAACTTAATTCATATACTTATCTGCTCTTTTTTGTTACAGTTCTCTTTTTATTAAGATGAAATCAAAGAAAGAAAGAGCTCGTTCAGGCTTAACCTTAGTGGAGGGATGGAGGCTTGTTGCCGATGGGTTAGAAGCTAAATGTAAATTAAAGTATTTAATGTTCAGTCGATCAGTTGATCTGAAAAATATTAAAGAACTTTTGCCTAAAACAGGAGTAAAAATTTATAAGATGCCTTATAAGGATATAGAGCTATGGTCAAACACAGAGACATCACCTGGCATGTTTGGTAAGCATGGTTTTGTTTAAGCCTTACTAGCAGTATGAAACTTTGATAATAATTGAACCTATTCTATCAGGTGACATGGAAGTCAAACATGTATTCAAAACTATATAAAAAAACCAAAATAATTTCACCAGATTTTTCCATTATTTTTTATCTTATGATAAAATATTTGTAGGAGTAATGGCAATACCCTTAATTTTACTGCCTCATATAATTTATGCACAGCCCCTAAGGTCAATGCTCCAGTGGTTGACCATGCATTAGTGATTGGCCAGTTTTGGAGTTAGCATACCTATTAATATGCATATTTTAACTACCAGAATTAACAAAATTGTTACTTATAGCATTATATTTGATAAGCAAATAATGTGTATCAAATAATTTTATGTCTTAATTACTTGTGTTTGGTATTTGACCACATTGGTTCATCAATAAAACTACACCAAAAAAAATTATTTTGTTGCTTGGTGGTAATGTGTTTTGAATTAAGTGGTAAAATATAAGGTGTATAGTACCTGATACATTGTCTTACTGCAACATAATTAACTTTGCTTTTAACTTTTGTAGTAACAGAAGGTGGACCTAAAATAAAGCAAACTGCACTTAAATTTGGAATACCTCATCAGACACTCATAATTAATATTTTAATACTCAGCATTCTTATGTTACTTATATGATATTGGTGGAGAGTTTCAAAGCTGTTGTACAAAGTACATTTACTTGTCATCGATTAATTCGTAGTTATAGCAATCAGACATAGATTTGTAGGTCATATCCGTTTTTGGTTAGTTTTAATTTCTTAGTTTTAAGTATAGAATACGATCTTATTTTCATTACATCTTACTACTTACTAAGGTTGTCAAAATAAATAGGGTATGATTACAACAAAGGTTTTCTATTAAAATAACATAAAATTATTCAAAAGCTTCAGTGTTGTCGTCAAAATAAAGTAAATTAATATTACCATTTATAATAAACATTTCCGTACAAATATTATTTACCTGAATACAGGAAGAGCTATCCAAATAAGCTGCTAATTTCGTGGTGTTGTACACATTTTGTAAATTTGTGAAAAACGGTGGGTACACAGCCATGCAGGGAAATACAATTAAATGACATTGTTTGCATAAAGGATGACAATCTACCAATCGGTAGATGGGCGATGGGCAGAGTAATCGAACTCCACACGGGAAAAGATGGGCACACGCGTGTAGTTACATTAAAAACCCAGAATGGGCAGACAAAGCGACCGATAGTAAAATTGACACCATTACTACTTACAACCGTGCACTCTCCTTTCTTTACATTATTACTTACTTAAAACCACCCTTACATTTACATCTTTACTTTACATTTCTATATGCTGGATTAAACCCCAACAGCTGTTTGAAAAATGTGTATACTTTTGTAGATATACTTTATATTCTAGACAAATTCTTCAACATGCGAATGTATCTGTTATCAAAGTATTAAGCACAATAGGATAAAAGCATGTAAAATAAAAAGTATTCAAAACACATGGTTCATAAAAAACATTAAGTATCTTATCAAAATAGGAGCTGTCTTACTTGTGGTCAATTACTAGAACATAAAGTGGTTAATTACTAGTAACCTTTGGTCCACTATTAAGACCAAGTAAAAATTTTGATATTAACTATTATTATTGTAAATTTAACTAAACTGACTTTGTAAAGGTACCTCTGTAACTAATTTAGGAAAATATAAAAAATAATCAAAAATTTTGTTTAGATAGTTGAGGGACTTGCCGAGCTAACAGATGCAGAAAAAATAATTTTGTATAGACATAAAGAGACATTGTAAATTAATTTAAAAAATTATACCCATGTTCTTCTTTAGAAAGGTTTTTCTGACCTGGTGGTAGAGTCATGCTTTATTTCAAAAAGGACAAGTAATTGTCAGTCAAGAAATAAATATTTGATTTTGAATTTTATAATTTTTTTTTACTTTATACACATGTTGTGTCTGTGTTTTATATATATATATATATATTGTGTGTCCAGAAGATCAACGTCCAACTGAAAGGGGTTTACGCGCCATGGTCCAAATAGTAAAAAAAAATATATAAAAAAAATTCTATATAGTAGTATAGTATAGAATTTTTTTATATATTTTATTTACTATTTGGACCATGGAGCGTGAACCCCTTCCATTTGGACGTTGACCTTCTGGACACCCTGTATATGCAAAATTTTCAAAATGTGTCCTGAAGTTATTTGTAATTATTAAACAATTGAATTTGAGTTATGTGTTCCATTGCTGCTGATTTTTGTTTGTACCGATTTCCTCACCTCAAGGAGCTTTGTTTTCATACCCTTTTTACATATTGATAACCTAGTGGTTCGGATACTTGAGTCTCAGAGCAAAATCCATTTCTTATGTCAAAGGAGTAAACCTAAATTTGACCTGAATATTTAAATTTTTCAGGAATATTTGAAACTCCTAAGCCAGAAAACATCAAGAGGCTAGCAAAGCCATTGCCGCTGCAGCTCATATGTGACAATGTGAGGGTACCTGGTAACTTGGGAGCTATCCTAAGAGTAGCTGTTGGTGCTGGATGTGAAAAAGTTTTCCTGTCCAAAGGTAATCCTGTTCAGTTATGTTCTTTAAGTTTATAGCAATTGAAGGAATTTGTCTACAAGCCATAATTGACTAATAATATTACTGGATTAATATTAAAAAAAGCTTAGGCAATATCCAACTTACTAAATATTATAGGGTGAAAGGAAATTCGATACATTCCTTTTAAGGGGTTGTAGTTGAGCTTATTTCCAATAGATTTTGATAGACTGCATGTGGTCGGAAATTATTATTTATCAAGTTATCTACACATTTTTGTGTTTTTTTATGAAAATGTCTGATTTGAAACTCTAAATTGATGTATTTTCTAGAAATACCATAAACAATAAGATTTTATGTTTTTTTAAGGGTTATAAAACAAGAAACTTATTTAAATCACAAATCTAGTTACAAATGGTACAAAAAATTTATTATGCCCCTAAAATGACAATTGAATTTTAACAAAAATGGTTTTTCTTTACAATTGGCAAGGCAATGAGAAAAAAATTGGTATGGGATTTTGCACAAATTGCATAAATAACTCAGATGTCTGAAAATGACACATAACCGTGAAATAATAAATAGATTGCAAAATTTATTCAACAATTGTTAATTTTTAATTATAAATATATTTGGTAACAAAGTAAATGAAAAAAAATGTTGGTTGAATATCATTTATTTTTAAACCATTTTTTTAAGTTTATCGAAAATCTTGTTCAAAACGAAACCATATGCACGCTCGAAGTCCTCAGTTTTGGTCACCCCCGCGAGGTGATTATTTGTTTTATTTGACTCGCTGCTAATAAAATGCGTTCCCGGAGTTCTTTATATTGTTTACGGGCGTCGCATACACCAAACCTTTCATGTAAACCATTCATCTGGGCATCTTGCTGGCAAAGAACGTTTTCAAGCCGGTGTTGAGCTCATAAAACACGTATTTAGCGTCTGGGAGGAGTTGTGTGATGCTATTGGTGTCTTTTGTGACTTGTCCAAGGCTTTCGACTGTACGGATCATACCACTCTACTCATGAAACTGCACCATTACGGCATATAAAAACGAGCGCTTGCCTTGATTAAATAATATATTTCAAATAGAAAACAGAAAGTTGCAATAAATGGAGAAAAATCATCAGGATCGGCAGTGACAATGGGTGTGCTCCAAGGCGCAGTTCTTGGTTCTTTCCTATTTTTAGTATATGTCAATGATCTGCCATCGGTCGTTAAGAATCAATGCGAGGTGATATTGTTTGCTGACGATACTTCTGGTTCTCAGCTAATAATTTGCTCCTCAATGAAAACAAAACTAAATGCGTTTAGTTTACATTGCCAAAAGTCAAACAGGTAAACATAAACATTGTAGTTAAGAGGCAGGAGCTGACTCATGTAAACTCAACTGTATTTCTGGGCATAATCTTAGACGCCAAACTCCAGTGGGGACCACATGTTGATGGTTTAGCGAAAAGGCTTGGTTCTGCCGCATATGCTGTTAAAAAAAATGAGACAAATTTCAAGTGAAACAACTGCTCGATTAGTCTATTTCGGTTACTTCCACAGCCTCATGACATATGGTATTCTGTTGTTGGGGAGTGCTGCCGACATTGATACTTTATTTATTCTGCAGAAAAGGGCCATTCGAGCAATCTATCAGCTCGGTCCAAGGGTGTCACTTAGAAGTAAATTTAAGGAAATAAATATTCTTATGTTCCATTCACAATATATTTTAGAAAATTTAATGTATGTAAAAAAAAATATAACTGTTGAATAAAACACGGGTATCGAGTAACAGTGTCTATTCGAGACTGACGTACCAAAAGACAACTTAGAACTACCTACAAATATAACACCTCCACTCTTATTTGTTACCTTAACTAACCTAAAACTATCTCTTATCACTACAAAAACAATTACAAATATGACTAATTCTAATCGATTCTTTCAAATCCAAATCGAAGCGGTCTTTTCCGTTCTCGTGGGGGCAGTGTATTTTCCCCAACACCTGCCTCCTTTGAACCCACTATTACCTCGGCCGGTGCATTGGGTTCACTCGCAGAAGTCGCCTGACTACCCGTCTCGACTAGCTCCGTATTCTCCCGCGCCTGCCCGGCGCTGGCACCTCGGTCGGAGAATCACCCCCGACATCGGCACCGTCCACCTCTGGTTCTGGTTCCGGTCTATCGTGGGATGTAGGAACTGCCAATGACTTACGCGAGTGCTTATTTATTATATTTTTTTGTATAATGGTGTCTACGTTTTTATATGAAGCTAGATTGCTATCTGTATTGTTTATAACCCTGTACCTTAATTGGTCAATGTGCCTATGACTTTCGGTTCCATCAACGGATTTTACACAGTAATCTGAGCTACCTAAACGTTTTACTATCGTCCCCGGCGACCATTTATTGCCATCTTTGTACTCGCGGTACCACACCGCCGCGCCTACCTGCAGCTGGCGCGCCGCTCCCCCCGCGGCCCGCTCGCTCTGCGCTTGTCGTGAGGCTTCCCTAGCGTCCCTGTCTGGCTTTAGGTTATCCAAGCGCATACGAAGCCTGCGACCTTGCAGTAAGCTGGCTGGGCTATCGCCAGTCGTAGTGTGCGCGGTGTTTCTGTACGCTAACAGGAAACGACACAATGCAGTATCTACATCTACATTATTTATGAAAGCTTTTTTAAAAACGCGTTTACAAATTTTTACTGCGTTTTCAGCTGCTCCGTTCGACGCCAGGTGGTATGGTGCTAAAATATATGTTCTATTCCGTTGTAAGTCAAAAAATGTTTAAATTTCGCGCTTGAAAACGGTGGCCCGTTGTCGCTGACAGTCTGTTTCGGGAGACCAAATTTAGACCACAGATTTCTTTAAACTGATATAACCGAATGGGCCGTAGTTCTATTCATTCTAATGGCCTCTATCCATTTTGAACCTGCGTACACAACGACTAAAAAAGTTAATCCACGAATAGGCCCTAAAAATCTAAATGTAATCTTGACCACGGGCGCGATGGCCATGGCCACGAGTGGGGCGCCTGCCAATGCGGCACACACGGCGCAGGCGCGGCACGTCGCTTCGACCGCCTCGTCTATGCCCGGCCACCATACATAACTACGCGCTAACGATTTAGTTTTCACTATACCAATATGTCAATTTGCTCGGCATGACGAAGGTGTAATTACCAGATGACCCCACATAATACAACCTAATTCACAGTACAACTCCGACCTTCGATTATGATATGGCTTCAATTCTTTTATATCGATATTATGTGGCCAGCCGTCTACTATGTAGCTTAAAATCCGACTCGGCAATGGATCCGAGCTAGTTTCTTTATTTAAAATATTATAATCTAATAGTAAAGCTTCTGTTGAAAAATGTAAGTAAGTTTGTTCTGGCAAATCTTCCTCTGAAGCTACCTCCCTTTTTTGCGATTCAATAAGACGAGATAGGACATCAGCGGTATTACTATCCGTTTTAATATATTCGATGTTAAAATTATAGGCTGATAACTTAATAGCCCAGCGCTGTAGCCGACTAGCCGCTGCGCTAGGTATACCGACATTTGGCCCGAAAACGCTAACAAGGGGTTTATGGTCGGTACGCAGAACAAACTTGCGACCGAACAAATAATGGTGGAATTTCTCCACAGCGAAAACGATAGCCAACGCTTCCT
The DNA here is from genome assembly GCA_923062675.1 of Marasmarcha lunaedactyla. Lineage (NCBI taxonomy): Eukaryota > Metazoa > Arthropoda > Insecta > Lepidoptera > Pterophoridae > Marasmarcha > Marasmarcha lunaedactyla. The sequence continues at coordinate 6,220,855 of OV281349.1, forward strand.
TAGGATTTGACTATAGTGTAATTCATGCCCGTTAAGTGAACGCGATGCGTAGGCGACCACCCCGGTCCCGGTCGGGCCCCGCGCCCAACCCCCGCGCGCTCGCGTCTACTGTCAAAACGGAGCCACATTCCATATCAAAATCTACCAAAGCCCTTGTACTACATAAGAACTTTTTAATAAGAGTAAAAGCCGAATTTTGTTCGATCCCCCAATTCCAATGTTTACCCTTTTTTAAAAGTTCGTAAAGTGGCGATAAATGAACACTAAAATTTTTTATAAATTTACCATAAAAATTTACCATTCCGATAAAAGATTTTAACTCAGTAACGTTGCTTGGATGTGGCATAGTGACAATCGCCTTAATCTTGTCAAGGTCCGCCCGAATACCATTCTTACTAATTATGAAACCAAGATACTTGACCTCTTGTGCTGAAAACTCACATTTACTTGTTTTAATTTTTAACCCGTTACTTTCTAAAATTTGAAATACTTCCTTTATTGACTCAATGTGACTGTCTAAATCCTTACTTTTAATTAATATGTCATCATAGAACACCTCTACGTCGGGGACGCTTTTGAACAAATTAACCATAATTTTTTGAAAAATACCGGGACTAGACGATAAGCCATAAACTAGGCGAGAATATTTAAACAGCCCGCGGTGCGTGTTGATCTCCGTATATTTTCTTGACTGCTCAGGTAAATCGACCTGGTTGTAGGCTTGTGATATATCTAATTCCGTGAAAAAAATATTCCCATTCAGATTACTGAATAAATCCTCAATTTTTGGAGCCGGAAATCTATCAACCTTTAGTACTTTGTTCAGGGTTACCATATAATCTGCACATATGCGTAAGCCCCAGTCGGAGTGGTCCACCGGCCTGCGCGCGCAGTGCGTAAGGCACCGGTCGCGCGCGGTAGAATATAGGTTCAGCGTCCGCGCGTACACATAACTCGGCCGTGCCTCCCTTGAATTCCCCCAATGCACCGTCGAATAGCTTCTTATGCCTAGAAATAAGTTCTTTAATTACATTATTATAGTTTGAAATATTCCATACATTAACTTGATTGCTCTGTGAGGTATCGTTTGAGAATACAATAGGTATATTTTACTCTGCTAACCACTGGCGTCCCAACAAATTAGTAGTGTCCTTATCTATGACATACAAATCTAATGTTTTTGCACTACCGTTGTAACTAACATTTGCTTCAATATAGCCCAATGGTTTAATAACCGAGCCGTTGTAGCATTAAATATTTAAACTGCATGAAATTAAACTTAAATCACTAAATAATTTTAAATAAGTATTTTAACTAATGCATGATAGGGCTGACCCTGTATCGACTTTTCCATGTTAAGTAAATGATTTTGAATCCTAACGGTTATACACACCGGTTTATATTTACTCTAGACTTCTGAAACATAGGCTCGTCGATGTCATCTCCCGAATTGTCTACCGATTCTTCCAATAGGTGCACCGGCTGCCTGTCCCGGCTGCCGCGCGCCCGCACCGCCCTGCGCAGCCCGCACCCGGTTCCGTATCCACGAGCGCCCGCGCGCCCCGTGTAGCCCGCGCCGTCGCCGCTGCTGCCGCCCTCACCGCCGCGGCGCATCACGCGACCTCCGCGTGCTCTGGCATTTACCGCCATCCGTCTCGACTCCTGATTCCCCGTTTTGTAACAGCACATTCTCTTTAGGTGACCGACTCCCTGACACGAACTGCACACGTAATCTTTAAATGAACACCGCCCGATGGCTTGGATTTCCACATCTTGAGTAAACCACGAAGCCTAGTTTATTAACTCTCTGGGTCGTATTCACACTCGAACTATCCACCTAGATGGCATTCCGCTCGGCCGCCTCCAGTGACAGCGCTATGGTGACCGCTCGATTGTACTGCAAATCATCTTCCGCGAACAACCGTTGCCGAATAATTTCGCTTTTGAGACCACACACTAATTGGTCCCGTAAGTTGTCGTCTAATGTAGTCTTAAAGTCGCAATACTTTGCTAACTTTTTCAACTCTGCGACTTAGTCAGAGATGGCTTCGTTGCTATGCTGAGATCGTTGCCAGAATTTGTACCTCTCAGCCATGATGGTTTTGGTTGTAGGAGGGCTGCTAATACTTCCACCGCCCTATTAAAAGTTAGCTCTGATGGTTTCAAAGGGCTTGACAACTTTGAAAGTAATTCGTAGGCATCTTGACCCATAACGGATATTAACGTCGGTAATTTTAAATCTTCCGTTACTTTGTTCACTAAAAAGTACATTTCAATTCTTTCCACATAGCTTGTCCACATAGCTTGTCCGATGAGACCACATTTACATTTACTCTTGCACTTTCCCGATTGACATTTCGAAAACAATAGGAACAACCACAAGCGATTACTATTTTTAATTTTCTAAAGTTCTTTTTTATCCTCATCGCCACTGTTGAATAAAACACGGGTATCGAATAACAGTTTTATTCGAGACTGACGTACCAAAAGACAACTTAGAACTACCTACATATATAACAATAACCTTGTTCAAAAGAAAAAAAGATCTGCACAAACAAGAGGAAGAAATATGCTGGAGCTCATAGTAGTAGGCTTCATAAAGTCACTAACTCATTCATGGGTCAATGTATACGCTTTTATAATAAGGTTCCTGAGGATATCCAAGGTCTTTCTATTGACAAATTCAAAGAAACTATAAAGCAGAAGTTGTGTGCTAAAGCATATTATAAACTATCCGATTATTTGGATGATAAAAGCCCTAGGGTATAATCCCCTTATTGACAGAATTTTACTAGTATTTATAGGAGGGTGGATTGAAAAGTTCGCGGCCTAAATAAGAAAACACAGGAATAAAGCAATTTTTTGTATTTATTTTTCTACAAACTCTCCTTCCCAAGCCTTAATCCCATTTAAATTGAAGGTCTCGTCAAGGTCTTCAAAATAGGCATCTACAGCCACTTTGACATCCTCATTGGTAGAAAATTTCATTCCACCTAAGTGTTTTTTTGTTTTGGAAATAGGTGGAATTTAGAAGGTGCCAAGTCAGGTGAATAAGGGGGATGAGGAAGCAATTCGAAACCACAATTCACTATTTGAGCCATTGATTCTGCAGATGTGTGAACACGCGCATTCTCCTGATGAAACAAAACTTTCTTGGTCAACAATCCTGGTCTTTTAGACTTAATTTTTTCGCGTAAACGACGTAATAGTGTACAGTAGTAGGCAGAATTTATAGTTTGACCTTTTTCTAAGTAATCAACTAAGGTGACACCCTTAGAATACCAGAAAACCGATGCCATTACCTTGTTTACAGAAAAACACACCTTGGCTTTCTTAGGGGTCGGAGATCCGGGTCTCTTCCATTGTTTGGATTGTTGTGTGGATTCAGGAGTATAGTGATGAATCCATGTTTCGTCCATAGTAACAAACCTTGCCAAAAATTCGTTCGAATCAGCTTGAAAAAGCTCTAAACAGTCTCTAGAAATTGTGAGCCGAGTTCGTTTCTGTTCAACTGAAAGGAGCCGCGGATCCCACCTTGCAGACACCTTGTGGAATCCCAAGTCGTTAACGATCATGTTTTGTCTACGTTCATATAGCTTCAGCTATCTCAAATACCTTCAATATTCTGTGTCCTATGATGATTTTACATATTTTTTCGATGTTTTCCGAAGTCGTAGCTGTAGAAGGCCGTCCAGAGCGTTTAAATTCAGCTGTCTACTTTTTTATCATTGTATACGACGGAGCAGATGTTCGTAAAGTAGCCACCATATCTTCATGAATCTGCTTTGGAGTTAAGTGTTTCTTGTGGAGGTATTTGATCACGGCACGGTGCTCTAAACTATCCATTTTCAAAATTAATGAAACTTACTCTCACTTAATATTCAATAAAATAAATAATTGCGCATTTATCTCTGAGAAAAATTTCAAAGAGACTGACAAAGAGTCTAGGTTTCTTATGAGGGTAGTTTTATAATAATATGACAACGCTATCTATGTTAGGCCGCGAACTTTTCAATCCACCCTTGTAATAAAACATGTGTAATGTGTCTGTTCGTTTAGTTCTTCGTCCCGATGAATATCTAAAGCGTCATTGTCACTAAAGTACGTCCTCTTACGGTAGCGTCGGGTGACGGGTCGCTTACTTCCCTCTAATATGGTTGAGGAGGGCGATGCTGGATCCCGCGTTAACTCGTGAACAGGTGCCGTTTGAGGGTGTTCGTCGTTTGGATACTTGGGGGGAGGGGGGAGACTAGCCGAGCAACAGACGTAGATAAGAATAATTTTGAATAGATATAGAGAGATAGTAAATTTATTTGTAAAAAAATATACTCGTGAATTATCATGCTTCATGTGACATCAATAAGAACAAGTAATTGACAAATGTTGAGAAATAAATATTTGAATTTGAATACCTGTTGTACAGTTCTTCTGTAATACCAATAATATAGGCCATATATATCTGTGAAATCAAATTCTAGTTCGTCAAATAAGACTAAAAAAGTTATAGATTCAACAGTGCTTAAAAATTGTTCTTTTTAATATTCCAGGTTGTGTTGATGTATGGGATCCTAAAGTTATAAGAAGTGCAGCTGGGGCTCATTTCAGATTGCCAATATATAATTCGGTGGATTGGGAAGACATGCGAAAAGAACTCGAGGAGGATACTTCCATATTAATTGCTGATAACAATGAGAAGATGCCTATCCCTGAGGATTCCGATGACATCATTGAAGGACCTCAAAACGTAGCGTTACCATTAATACCGTACTATGGAGTGGAGTATGCCGCTTACAACCACATAACTCTAATCATCGGAGGGGAGACTGAAGGCATTAGTCAAGAAAGTTATGAGTAAGTGTTTTGTATTAAAAATATCTTCTTACGTAATATCTCCCATTAAAATTCTTTTATGCCACACCAGTCATGTTGAAATTTCTGTAACATGATAATATTTTGTTACAATATGTAATGTTTAATTTGGCAAGTTTAAGGAGCGGAAAAATATTGATATTTTGTGTCAAACGTTTTTCAATTAAGTGTGTCAATGAACATGGCATCAATTATAACGATTGTTATATTTTGTTGAACAAATAAATAAACAAATGTAACATTACTGCTGTGTGAGAATACTTTTACTTTTCAAACAGCTAATTATTATAGTTTAGGATTAAAATATTGTTATTCCAACTTTCAGACACAATTATATCTTTGATCCTTGTGATTTTCCTAGCATAATCCTCCCTGTCTTACATATGATGATTGAAAGTTCGCGGCCTTACGTAATAAGGTCTATTTAATTTTTACAATCTGCCCCTCATTAGGTCTATGCATTCTTTGGCAGAATAAACGAGTGGTAAACGAGACAAATTGAGACCAAAATATATATAATATTGAACATTGTGCCTAATCAAACACTCGTTCTTAAAAGGGTTAGTGTCGAATATGACAACATCAGGTCATGCTGCTCCATCATATACTACTATGAAAAAATGGGTTGCAGATTCTAAACCAAGAGTGCATTGAAGATTACCCGCCTGGCCGGCCTACCAATTCTGCGACTGAAAGTCAAACAAATAGTGTGATCTCTTATTGGGGAAAATTCAGACTGAACATAAGAATAGCATTAGTATATATACTCACTACAGGCATTGTGTATGAGCGAGCTGAAACTTTCGTCAAAAGAAGCTGCAGTGAATAGTATACAGACCTTGATAAATATTTTTTAATACCATTATAGAATCTTTGCTCGAAAAAGTCAAACAAATGCATTGAGTTAGGATGAGATTGTGTTGGGAAATATTATTTTATTTTGTTTTCAAATTTAAGCCGGAAACTTTTCAATCCACCTAGTAAACATTTTTCATAAAGTCACCTAGAAGCGATTTGAACCTCGCATTATCTGTTACTGGGTCAAATTATTAGTCTACTTTTCAGTGCCGATATCCAGAAAACAAAGTATCCATGCAGGTGTTAATGTTTAGAGTTACCAGAGAGATCATATTTTTTATTACCTCACCTTACACTTTTTTTCATTTTATTATTTCCAGGCTTGCAGCATCAAAAAATGGAGTCAGGATAAATATTCCACTTCAAAAAGGAGTGGATAGTCTAAACACAGGAATGGCTGCGGCAGTATTAGCTTTTGAAATTAAAAAACAATTTTTACAAGCTTTCAATAAAGGAAAATTAGAAAGAAATATTATGAAAACTTAAGTGTTGATTAGTATTGTAGATTAATAAATAGTTGAATAGTTTGTATTAGTTTTTTCACCCGAATGGAATCCTCCTCAGTACTGTGGCGACCGGCCTCTTTATGTCGCCGCCGCCGATAATGGCAACTTAAAACCAAAGTAAGATTCGAATTTGAATTAAACAAATACCACATTCCCAGACATAAAAAGAAAACAATGTCAGTCGTTTTACGGCCCGTCCCCGTCCCCGGTCAATTTGCTTATATAGTTACAAAATAAATACCAAATCAATAATAAGTCTAAATCTCACAGCAACGCCCCCATAGTACAGCTACTAATTGTAAAAAATAAATCTATGACATTCAAATAATCGAAATCAAGTGGTTATGGTGTGCTCAGATGCTCAGCTATAATAGAGGAAAAGGACCAAATATGGAATAATTAAACAAATTAAAAAATAAACAGTATTTTAATAGTATTTTGATCAGTCTCCCAGGTTATGATGAAATGCAGTTAAGATCACTCTTAAAAAATTACAATTAAATCAACAAATTATGAACACTTTGCATGATATTAGGAACTAAAACAAATCAACCAAAAATGTACCTCTCAAAAATGTGACCCCATTATGGAATAGGGTATTCCATAATAGGGCCACGTCTTGTTGATAAAAAAAAATGATAAAATTAACCCTGCAAGCAAACAAAAGATAAAATTGCATATTCTGCTCCAGAACACTCAACGTGACACCATCGTCTACAGGCAATGCACTGAATCCACTCTTCTCCCTTTTTGTCATCACTGAAAAGACCAGAGCAAAAGATGCACTCAGCATCAGCATCTGGATCGTTAGGTTGCAGAACAGATGGTTTATCACCACTGTTGCCGCTATGGTGTCTGTAGCAGATGATGAATCAGACTCCAAACTGGTTTCTTCTTGCGTTTATTTTTTTTACACCCATTTGTGGATGGCTGTGGTTCAGGAACACCGATTTGCTGCTTGAGATGTTTTGTTTTTTTTACATACATTGTGCAAATTTCTTTTATTATATCATTCTAAAAAAAATGCTAAATTGTCTGGTTAGTTTAGAAGGCAGAGCAATTCACGGGTTTGAATCCCGCCTCTAATGTAAGAAATGAGAATATTTTACTATTGATTTTTATCATCTACTTCCAGTAATATTATTAAATACCTTTGACTTTATTTTAAGAACGAAAAGGCCTGGGTAACTAATATAATTGTTTTCCTTAACATAAAAAACGAAGGTAGATTTTTTCTTCGCGTCCACTACACAGCATATACATTACGTCCACGGCACAGAACTTATTCTATGCACAAATATTAGATTCTAAGCTAAGGGCTAGTTTGAAAAATATCATCAATTAATTGCAGAACTCCCATTTTGAATCGTCTTTTCTGCTCACGAGTCATATCCTGAACATCTGGTAACACACTATACAAAAATGCAAGGTCAGGGTCCTGCCTTTCTCTCAAACCGATTTTTCGTGAATCAAAAGGAGCACTTTGTTTCACATCAATTGAAGAATCATTATTTGGTTTGCTTATTTTGTTAGGAACCAAATAATCGTCACGCAGCTCGTTTCCTACTCTTTCATCATTAACAGAAGAAATAGAAAGATGATCATCTTCTGTATCATTAGATGTGTCTTGTTTTATATTCACTTCTTCCAATTTGTGTAAAATGCCCTTTGGTGGTCTCTGTTTCGTGAAACCCTCTAGAAACTGTAATCTGTCCGCTAAATAGTATGGTTTTACACGTTTTCCGCTACTGGAAGGTCTGTTGGAGTTTTTCAAATGCCGCGTATAGCATCCTCGGAGATTTTTCCATCTCTCTTTACAGTCAGCAGCTGGAAATTAATAATAAGTGCTTGTTTTACTATATGAAATGTAAGGATGTTCGTTAATTACCTATAAGTAAAGCAATGATTAGACTATTCTAGATCCAGTAACTAAGGCCGACTTGCGGAACTAAGGATAATCGCTCGTCGCTGCCAATAGAAATTGACAGTGACAGAGGGATACCTCCGAGCATCCCTTTGTGAAGTTTCTTGCCAGTTCTTCTTCACGAAGGTTTTTTTCGAACTGGTGGTAGAATCATGTTTTATTTGACGTCAATAAGAACAAGTAATTGTCAATGTTGAGAAATAAATATTTCATTTCATTTCAAAATTGTTATCTCAGAAGTCGGCCCAAATGATCGCATCGTATAAGACGTTTGATCAAATTAGGTTCTTTTAAAGATCTTACAATAATAGGTGTGTTTTAGTACTAGTGCAGTTTAAGAGTAGTAAGTTGTATAATGTTTTCAATAGTGTTCAACTGTTCAGAGTCCATCCAATTTACATGATATTACGACAGCCCATTTTTGCTTCGTGTTGCCAATGAGTGGAAAAAACTGCCTACGTTTGTTTTTCCAGATAAATATAACCCTGGAGCTTTCAATGTAGAGTGAATAAGTACCTCTTGGACAGGCTTAGGTATACCATCCTCGTCTTCACCTTCACTTTCCACCAGGTGAGACGGAAAAAAAAACGCCTGCCAATTTATAAATAAAAAAGTCGATTTTAAAAGAAGTACTCGCTTTAGACGCTCTTCCCCTACGGGGTGAATATGGGGTCCCCTATGGTTTTCCTAGCCATCATCATCAACATTCATAAAATAGAATAAATTATATTTATAAAAACAACTCTGCAACGTTTCGTAGTAGGTATACAAGCTTACTTCAACCTTCCTTCCTACCTCTGTAATTAATGCGCGTGTGAGATTGTGTACGTTTGTAACGGAGTAAGTGATTTAATCGGAGCAGTTAATAATCTTATGCAAACAAATTAACTAGCATGTCCCCGTATTGCGGCACCGTCCCGCCGTCAACCAAGCGCATCAAATTCATATTGACATTATAATTAATTTTTAACTTTTTTCAATATTATCTACTACAATATTTAACAACAAACAAAAAGTAACAATTTTATTCAAACTTAAGGATGTATGTAAGGCAAATCCACAGTACATCTATTTATTTTTTAAGGTTCATTTTCATGTGGAAATGTCAATGCCCAATAATTTCTGTTCGCATTTTATAATTTGTCATGAAAAAATTATGTCATCTTGATTGAATAATTTAAGATTTTTAATAAAATTAATACGCAATTTGATATATGTTTAAAATTTTTATTCTATTGAATTATGCAAAAATACTCCAATGAAAATGTGACTGCATCTATCATTAACGATAACGCATATTACGTCGTTATATACCTATATACAACGTGTTCCTTTTGATTTCCCATAACTCTAGGGTATTAATGGGACCATGTAATAGAATCAAATAACATGTGAATAATTTTTCAATTTTAATTTTTGCTTTGTTTTTATTTTTCATACAAAATAATTCAATTAAGTCACAACATCTTATGTAAAACACCTTTATGCGAAGTATGACAACGTCGCATTTTTTATCCCTCAGAAAACATGAATGAAAATCATAAACAATATTTTATCAATCAAAGTAAGACTAGCGTTAAGTCATTGTACCGTTAACAAAAAAATCTGATGTTTAACATATTATTAAAATGAATACTAAACACTAGATTATTTAAGTAACTCTTTAAGGTCTCTAAATAACTAGATTTTAAAATCAACTAACGCGGTTACTGTTTCGGATAATTTTTTCCCATAATAATATTTTGTGAATAAATTTATGTGTTTTACTCATTAAATTCAGCAGCTGACAATTAAAATGATATTCTAGGCATACATTATAGGACTTATTAACTAAATATTGTTATAATTCGTACGAAAGAAGTCAACTGTTATGCTTTTGTCAATAGTTTTAAAGTTATTATGAAATATTGTCAAAAGTAAGAAAAACTCGCACTGCGCATGCGCATGTTATACAAGTTTTTCTTAATCTAATATACCGGCACATTTTGATGTACTGATATTTTCATACAATTTAAGTTTACACAATCATTCAGTTAAATTCTCGAAAAAATTCTCAAAGAAAAACTCGCGCTAGACACGCTGAACAATTTATTTCGTTTTCATAGTAATTCGTTCATAATTAATGATTAAACTTGCAATTTTTTTAATGATAGCTATTTATTGTGATGTTATTAGGAATACAACAGAAAGCAAATATTGAATCTGTGGGTAAGTAACGGTGAGGTACACGTTGGCATGGAGGTGCCCAGAGGTATTATTCAACTAATGTCTGAATAGTTTTTTTATGCCATGGACAAAACCGATTCAATCGTTTAGTAAAATTACATTCTTTTGTATTCGTAATGACCTCATCGTAAATAGATTTCATAAGATGCAATTTTATTAACTTTAAATGGAGTTAATTAGTAAATCTTTTTATAAGAAGAAGAAAGAAAATTGTCGCTATTGTTTCAGTATTGTTTGATTTCAAAAAGAAAAAACCGTATATTACCAAAAAAATAATTAGGACCCAAGTAAGGGTTATTAAAGTATGTTAAGTAAATAAAACAAGTTTGTTAATAAAGGTATTTTTAATTTAACTCGTTTTCAATAAATCCACCACTGAGCTCTATGCATAAATTTGTTCTATTACGTATTTGTCTATTTAAATTAACTGTTACTTGGCGCATCTCATTTGCTGCTTCTTCAATCCTTTGGAGTAAATGGTCTCTGGACACAATTTTAACTGAATATACTTTACTCTTTAGTGTACCCCACACATAAAAATCTAAGGGGGTTAGATCAGGTGACCGCGCCGGCCACGCTAAAATCGGGCTTCCCCGACCAATCCACCGATTCGAGTATTCTTCATTGAGGTACTCACGTACCTGTACTCCATAATGGGCCGGCGCACCATCGTGTTGAATCCACATATTTTGAATAGTAAAAAGATCAATATCCTCAAAAAAGTCCATATTTAAAATACTCCGCAAGAATTCTAGGTAATTATGAGAATTAAGGCGATGCGGGATTTCTATTGGCCCTACAAGTTTATTATTTAAAATTCCCGCCCACATGTTGATTGAAAACTCATGTTGATAAGATGTTTCCCACACCGCCTTTGGATTTTCTGTCTTCCACTGATGTTGATTTTTTGAATTAAAAACTCCAGCTCGCGTAAATTGTGCTTCATCCATCCATAAAATTTTATTGATAAATTGTGGATCCCGCATTAAAAATTCACTAAATCTTTGACAAAAGATAATTCTTGAAAAATGGTCTGCTTGTAACAAACCTTGCGATTTCCTATAATGGTAAGGGTGGAGCCCATATCTTTTCCATAGACTCCACACCAATTTATGTGAGACTCCTACTATTCGCCCCACACGTCTGGTTGATAATGTGGGGTCTTCTACTATTAAATTCATAATAGCAGTTTCTTGTTGCATAGTTAAAGCAACGACTCTTTCGTGACTAGATAATCTCAATCCGTTTTCGCGAAATCTTCTATGTATCTGTAATATATAAAATAGTTTTACTGAGTAAAAGTTAAAAAAATCTACATACAAACACGACAACACTGATTATGATTAATTAAATTTTAGCAACAGGGTATTTCTGATGATTTAACTGCAGCTTCGTGTAAAATTCACTATAATTAATTGTAATAAAATTATTAAAAACTTTCATGGGAAGGGCACTTATTGAGAACGGATTATAAACTAGCTTTTTTACTTAAACTAGTTTAAGTGAAGGGGTCCATAATGATAGTGACTGTAAATAAAATAAAAAAAATTTAAGACTCACGTTGATGAATGTTTGATTATCCGGAACAGTACGATTTGGAAATCGACGCCGATATTCTCTCACAGCTGTCATGGAATTTCCATTACAGTATCCATACACAAAATGCATATCCGCTAGATGTTCAGGAGGATATGTGTGCCGTGGCATGGTTACTTATGATTTACACCGTAGAGTTTAAGACAAAACAAATCAACAAAAAAATTAACAATACAAATTAACAACAAAGATCAACGAAATAGTAACAGCTCTAGCACAGCGCAGACACTTGTAAGCAGGACGAAGGTCAAGAAACAAGTGATAAAGAAAAACCATGTCAGGCAGCGTAAACATGGTTCACTTATTCTAAATAAAATTAAATATTTTCAAAAAGTAATAAACTTTTATTACTGACGCTATGTTCAAAGGACGTACGGAACAATTTGCGATTGGTTACTCATTATACCATTGTGTGCGTACATTGTCTTCGATTGCAACTTGGAGATGCTACTCAAACCAGGGCTGTCAACACTTTTAGTCATAAACAAATTATGAAGGCTTTTTGATTTAATAGTAATGATAAATAAAATAAGAAGGTAAATTTTTAAGGGTCGATCAAAAAGTCATACAATTTTAAAATTTTATGATTTTATTTCAAATAAATAGTGGAAGTTATAAGTACTCCTGACAGGTACGTAAATTACGTTATCTTTTTTATAAATAAGGATGCCAAAGATTCCAGTCGGTGATTGATAAAAGAAAACAAAGAAAAATACACATGAAAATTGAATGAAAATGTTGTGCTTATTGTGCACTAATTAGATTCAATAAAGATTTTTTTGTGTCATTACTGGTTTCTAATAAAAACAAAAAATATCAAGGTTTTGGTAGGAATTTAAATGTTTGATTTTTACGAAGAAAATAAAATATCTATTACCAAAACTGACATAGTCACAGTTCAAAAACAATTCCTGTTGATTAAATTATTTCCTGAACAATGACAACCCTTATGTTAAAAGACGCGACACAGAACTTCACGTGATTAGGCCGTGTTGTGACTTGTGTGTGTTTGTGTGCGCTGTGCACAGGTACAGTTCGCAACGTTTTGCGTTGTACATTGTATGCAACGTTCTTAAACGTTTGGAATATTTTTGTTGTTTATTGTATGGCTTCAGTGGCTTGCGTCTATTGAATGATACTAATTTTTCAATGAATCCTTTTCAATAGTATTTTTGCTACTCAGTTAGAGCATTTTTTAAGATAAATAATTATCGATATTACTCATTTTGATTGTGGGGAAAAAAACGTATATCTGAAAGTTTGTTATGGAAAATATTTCAAAAACAATAAAGCTTTTTTATAACGATTGCGTGTGGTGCCGCACCAGAATAGCACCACCCGTCTCTTCCCGTGGGTGTCGTAAGCGGCGACTAAGGGGACTCAAAGAACGGATAATGGGCAGCAGCATCCTCCCGAGACCAGTATGGGGGAGGCCTTTGTCCAGCAGTGGACGTTTTTCGGCTGATCGAGATATCGACTTCAAAATAGGAGTTATCAGTTCGATACGTATGTATGTAATTTTGTCAGAATTGCATGATATTCAAATATGTTGATGTACATAAGCTTCCTAGCCGGTATCCCAAATTTCAAAAGTGTATGTATGTATGTTTGACCGCGTATATCTAGAGAACTACCAATCGGATCGCAATGATTATTTGCACGTTTCATAATTTTTTTAACTGGTAGCTAGTTAACTAAAAATTACGAAATACAAAATCATTTAAAAAAAATTAAACCGACGTCAAATTTAAAGTTGAAATTTGAAAACATCAAATTTGAAGTCGGTAAAATTTTTTTTAATTACATATTTTTAGTTACACATCTAAAAAAAAGAAACTGGTCAAGTTTGTAATGGTGACAGCGCAAAATATTCGATGTTATGAGATATTAAATTTTTTTATCACATTGACTTAGCTTCTTTTGGCGCAAGATTTTGATATACGTTCTGTTCGATTAAATAAATATTTTGATAAGGTATAGGTATTTACATCAATATCTGTATTTTCCCTTTATTCGAACAAAATATTTACATTTTATTAGAACAAAAATACTGAAATTTGCACGCTAAATAAATCATTTAAAAACATCCCTTTTTATAATTGGTTTCCCCATTTAAAATAATAAGTACTGATTATTTAATTTCATTTCCTAACCCATTGAAATAATCGATAACTTTAGAAGTGATATACCATCACTAGTCAACAGAGACAGGACGTCGAACTCTCACCCAAATCTCAGTCTTATTTTTAGTGCTTCAGAGTTGTCATTTGGAGTATTATTGCAAAAATGGCATCTAGCGTGTAATAGTGGAACTGCATTAGTGAAAGTTTGGCAACGTCGCATAATTAAAGAGATTTTACAAGGGTGATAATTTTTGAACTCATTATATTAAGATTGATGTTATCTCGGAAACTATGCATTTTTGAACCACATATTTTTTGGCAAAAAGTATTATTTTTAACTAAAGAACAAAACCTCAAAGTTATGGGATATCAAAAAGAACACGTTGTATATTGTCAAGTGCTGCGTTGCCGGATTTACTTTTCCAATATGGTGGACGTACTGAGTTGAACAGCAGTTCACAGAACGCTACTGAAACGTCAAAAATTAACCACGAATATCTCCATAACGACATCGGCAACAGTGGTTTTTTTCCGTGAAAAAATGTATGAAGTTTCTGAAAATCATTTTTTTGGCCGTGCATTGACTACGATACATGTACTTTTTTATCATTTCAGTTCGATTTCGTCAACTTCCGGTATGAATAACACGGAGTTAAATGAGGCTTTTATTCTCAAATATTTCTTTCAAATCATCAGCTAAGTCCCTTTTTCTTTTATCTAATCGATGCAGCGTGATCAACTCTATTATATATTCCAAATTTATCGAAAGTCAGACAAGTAGATATATTTTACATACATCCTTAAATCTACTTTTACACGGAGCGTGTTCCCGAAACATTACCTACTGCCGTGTAGGTACTTCTCATGGAACAAAACCATATTTTCTTTGTCAAAAACACTAGGTAAGAGACCGGAAGCAAATCAAAGAAAAGGGTTTACTAAAAAAAACTTCTATTATTATTTTTCAGCACTTGTTTATAAATTGGTGAAGCCATTTCGTAAAAACATGAGCATGTTGAGGTGAGCAAGTTTTGTGTAGATTTTTTCAACATTAAATCCTGCACAGACATAAGAAACATTCAAATTATTTTCTCAAAGTACATCACTATTCCGGATAAAAAATGATATTTACTTTACATACCTTTGCCAGATTCTAATAATTTTCTAACAATTATTGAATAAAAAGCTATCAATATTAGATTTTTGTTATTAAAGTATTGCAACACTCTTTACCCCGTTTTACGGTGTTTTGGAAAAAGATAAATTGTCATAGAACGACATCTATCCTATATGTACAGAACTTTCAACGAGTAGAAATGCGTCTAATATCTTGTAGTAACGCTGTTTCAGAAAGGATGGCGAACCGACAAAGTTTTAGAAATAGTTTTGTTTCTAACGTAAACAACGACGTAAACAAATCTAAACCACATTTGATAAATAAATAGGCATAATTATAGTATAATTCAGAAACTTACGTGTTTCTTTAAGTATTCCAGAAATCTCTATCCAAGCAGCGTCTACAGAAGTTCTGTCACTGTGATCGGACCGATTGTAATCGTACAGGCAAGGCCTTTCTTGGATTAACTCAATAAATTTAACATTATACCCCAGATCATCCTTCATTCTGAGTATTTAGTCTTTGCAACTTATAAGAAGGTTAACCAGTAACATAGGTTGAATGACACGTCACGTCACGCCACGCGTTTGTGGGTTACTGCATGCAATTGCTTTCAATAATAACGCCAAAGCGACGCTGTGACGCACGCTTGTCAGATCACGTGTCACGTTACGTGCGCAATAGGCCTTGGCTGGCTTGGATGCGTTTAATATCAACGTGCGCCCGGCGAGGCTTGGCGACGCATATTTCTTTAGTAGCATGTCATTCTGTATCTTTCTTTAAATTTGCCTATCTACCTTTACTTTAATTAAAAAGGTACATTGGGAATGCAGTATAAAAACACACTGGTGTTGATATATCGATATTTCCAATGACATTTTCATAATTTTTTATTTAATAGATATTGTACGTATATGTTGGGTAACTTTGAATTGAGGTCTAACTTTGAACAAAGTTGTGAAAAAGATTTATAATTTTTTTACATGGAAACGTTTTAATATCGGGACTGTGTAAATCGAATGTCCAAAATGTTTAGTTTTAAATGCGAAGTAAAAAAATAAACTCTCAATGTCATAATTTTGTAAAATACCTACCTTTCCGTAGTGAAGTTGTTGGAGGTGTTTATTCCTTGAAATCGTGATTAAAAATATAAAACTTACTGTAAACAGGTATGTTTTTGTGTAAAATGTAGTTTATATATTATCATTGTGAAATTGTTATACATTTTTGATGTTAAATATTGTGTGAAACTGATAAAGTTTTGAGTAGGTAGGTACGTTCCAAATCGAAGTTATTTGGATAATATTGAATGGTTCAAAGTTACCTGTAGCCTAAAAATACTATGTTACAACTTTAAATATGTGCATAATGTTGCTCAGTTCTCATAGCGATATTTTTTCCACTAAATTGGTCTCCTTTGATTCATATGGGAAGACAAAGCGACTATCACATTTATACATCAGTGTAGATGTAATTTTCATAGATTAGGTTTTCCTTAATAAAAAGACATCATTTAATTATACCAAACCTTACAATATTCCAATATTAAAGGTTTTTACACCTTATAAAAAAATTATTCAAAGTTACCCAAAACTCACGGTAACTTGACATTTGGGGAAAATTGTGGGTAATTATATTGTTTTTTCCGTAAATTCATCAAGTTATAAAAATAAACCAATTCAAAAGGACATTGTTCATTCAATAAAATAAAGGTGTAAAAAATATAAATCAGGTGTAATATTATATCTCAAATACTGTAAAAAATGTTCAAATTTACCCAAATTGACTGTAACTCTCACAGTTATGAAAATTTATGTTTTTCATAACGACGTGTGTAAATTTATGTTCTTAGTCAAAAGTTAGTAACCCAATTTTCAAATAACGAAGCATCAAGTATTTTTAGAGATTTATCCGAAACTATCTTGTTTGTAAACATTTCTCATATAATACTTATAGTAGCACCTAAGTATTTGTTTATGAGTCGAGTTTAAATATTCCTCTAAGAGTAAAACTTATGTCACACCTAAAAACACCCCGCATTTATGGTCCACAAGGCAAGCACAGTCTGTGTTCCGTCCGTACATCGAAATCAACTCGGAACAAACGTACGCACTTGTTTTTATTTAAATAGAACACACCAAGGCAACCGGACACAGTTGCCGGATCACAGCAAGCAACTGGATACAAAAAAGTGTCTATGGCTGCTTTGAGCTATACCCGACACAGGAGACATAATGACCACGTCTGCGCAGCGCCCAAAACGAAATCCATTACGGCGAACTACCTACCCTAACTATTATTACAAGTTTCAAATCTTTAATGTTAACCTACTAAAACAAATTGCTCAAAAACATCCATTGATCTTTATGATTTTTGAAGCGTTTTGCATTAGTAATGATGACATGAGATGATAAACACGGTGGAAGCAAATAATCCTGTCTCATTTTAAAGGAACCGCAAACTAGGTTTATCTCGGTACAAACATCATCAAATTTTAATTTAGTCGGCCTAGTGGCTTCTGTTGTATTGGCCCTGCAGCATACGCCGCAGGTCCCAGGTTCAAGTCGTGGTCGGGACATTCCTTTGATTAACATATATTATGTTTGTTCTTATGTCATGATTGTTTATATTCATATGTAGGTTTATTCTGGGATCCCCAGTTTGCTGTACGGTCATTCATCACACAGGCTCTGCCTTCTTTGGGCTTTGCAGTTGTATGTTTGTCTGGGGATTGAAAAAAACAAAATGTTGTAAAAAACAACATCCTATTTATGTAAGTGCGTATACATAAACGTAAAGTATACACGTAAAGTTGACAGACAGCTTTACTCACTGTTAACTACTTGGACGTCTTAATAAACTAGGCACTGTCTGTTCATGTTTGGCGCCAAATTTAGTCTGGGTCCTCGGCTTGTATTCATTTTGTGCTTCACTTCGAATTTATTTTCTAGCACACGACCTAATGGCTCTGTGAGGATTGCCAACTGGATCTTGTTATACAATATTAAATTGTATATCTTGATAATAATTTTTGTTCATACGAGTATTGTGGAAGGGAGCATTGATAAAGTTAAAAAAGGAAAGGCTGGCTCTCGTGTTACACGTGTACTCGTGGTCGGAGGTCCGCTATTCACACAATTTATGCAGAAAGAGTATTGCCTACAGTTCAGACTTGATTGTTATATACATTTTATTTAACATACAGTTTTGAAACTGCTTTAAGAAATGAAATGTATATTGTTGAATCAATTTACGTTTATTTTTTGTTGGTTTTGCAATGAATCTGTGTTATTCAACTACTCAAGAGGAATCTAATCACTTTGGTTTTCTCTCTCTCTTATTTAGAATATTACACGCAAGTTGGACACAAACATTGACTCTTTTGACGATTCGAATCAAAATCGAGCTGTCATAATGTTGGGTCCGACTTAATATACCTAATGGAATGTTTTCTTCTCAGGCGGACAGGCAAAGGAACTTCTTGAGATAGGGATTCTACACTAAATAAGATTAGCGTCCTCGCTCACAGGCGTCCAATGGTTACTTAAGGCTGTCCTAATTAAAGATTTTGCTTAGCGAATCTACGAGTATACTCTATCAAGATTTAAGCACTAAACAAAAGGTATTATTAGAAGTGCCTTAAGGAACCATTTGGGTCTCTGAGTGTAACTTTAAGATTACGAAGACTTACATTACAATGTTTAAGTCTACCAATTTATAATAATTTCCTCGTGGTGTCATTGGCCCTGAATCAATCGATGTCCAGGGTTCGATTGAAGTCTTCTAGAAACAAATATTTGTATGACAAAAGATAGCTTGTCTTCTAGATAAGGATTTCTTATTTTTAATCTTATTCTTATTCAATCTGGGCTATCTCAATTTGAACTCCATCATCCCTAATTTACCAGAGAAGCAAAATTTACCAGAGCTGTGCTATTGGTTCGTAGGTTTTATTAAATATACAGGATGACATTTTTACCGTTCGGAAGATAGTTAAAAAAAATCGACTTTTCATACAATTGGCAGCTACCCGTATGTAGAGCATGCAGAGTATAATTTTACTTATCATTTACTTAAGATTTTAGCTGAGCCCATCCGTGATATATAAAAAGAGTCACCCTTTATAACTTTCACCTTTGTATATATTGTTATTTATACAAAGGTGGCCCTTTATTTAGGCACAGTCGGGGAACTCGGCGGATGCTCAGACTAGGGCGAGAGTCACTTGCGTTTTGTTTAGTCTTTTGTAGGCGCCCCGCATACTAAGAGCGTCAACGCTGCAGGGGATTCGAATGCAAATATGAGCCTGCACGAAGTTCCCCGACTATACGTGTGCTTGCAAATATGCAACGTAATTTGTGTGGCAGCCGCCATCTTGTCATATCGTGTTCTCATCGCTTCGGTGTGCGTGTACAAACAATATATATATAATACATTTTTGTCACGCACACATACATACAAGAACGCTAACATACAAGCACGCTTACATACAAGAACACTAACATACAAGCACGCTTACATACAAGAACGCTCACATACAAGCACGCTTACATACAAGCACGCTTACATACAAGCACGCTTACATACAAGCACGCTTACATACAAGCACGCTTACATACAAGCAAGCTTACATACAAGAACGCTCACATACAAGCACGCTTACATACAAGCACGCATACATACAAGCACGCTCACATAAAAGCACGCTTACATACAAGCACGCTTAAATACAAGCACGCTTACATACAAGCACGCTTAAATACAAGCACGCTTACATACAAGAGGATAAATACAATCACGAGGATAAGCATTCCTACCACATTTGGACTTGCTACTTTTATTATTCGCACTTTTGGTGTAATGAAACTAGGTACATTCGGGGGCATTGGTGACGGCTCGATTTCCCCAAAACTCTGGTAGAGTCGACATCCAATAGTAAGCAGGGTGCCTACAAAAGACCGATAGACGAGCAACCTGTTTTCGTCCTTAGCCTGGTTCCTACTAGCAATAAAACTGTGCAGATTAAAGGTAAAGCTAACAGTTATTCTGCAATTTTCATTCCCGTCGTAAATATTATTTTTTAATTGCAAAAATTTTAGTAAAGTACACTCATAACATCTTTATTAAAAGCAAGTTTGGAATACCTAAATATCATGAGTGGTTATATCACGACAACTTAAATATTTTTAATTTGGATTTTGTATCTCCCAAACTACGAAACTATAATAATATAATAATGTTTATAAATGTAGTAGAGTTTCTCATGATAAGGTCTCGCCTGGGGCGGTAAATTCAAATTCAAATATTCTTTTCTCAACATTGACAACTACCTGTTATTATTGACGGTAAATAAAGCATGTCTATACCACCTCGTGAAGAAAAACTGGTAAAATACTTCACGGATATAATTTTTTCCAAATAAATTTATAGTGGCTCTTATGTCTATACGAAATTATTCTTATTTGGATCTGTTAGCTCGGCAAGTCTCCCAAAATGTTCAAAGCCGAACACCCTCAGACAACGGCTGTTCACGAGATTGACGCGGTATCCAGCCATCGCCTTCCTCAACCATTTTACATTTTTTTTATCATATCACATTTTGACTATCATAGTAATTACGGTTACGTGTTCATGTTCCGGTCAAAGGGAAGGAATTATAAAAAAAGAAAAAGAACTGGCAAGAAACTAATTTTTTATTTTATTTTATTTATTAGGTTTTCCAATGATTGTTACACATATACAAATTCTTAATAAGTCTTAATAAATAATGAAGTATAACAATCGTTTTATGAAAATAGGTACCACATGAAATTTAACAAAAAGTAAACTAAACATTTTAAAATAATAATTAACTGGTACACTACAAAAATACAAAAAACTTGATTTCGATAGTCATAATCATGAATTTCGAGATTCCGAATGTTATAACACCGAATGGTTCAAAATTCCGATAGTGTAAATTCCGTGTTTCATAATTCCTAATTTTTCTTCTTCGAAACTTCAAAATTCCGAACGTTTATAATTACGAAAATCAATATGCCGAATTTGAAAATACCGAACCATAAAAAATCCGAATTATTAATAATCCGCAATATCATAAATACGAATCCCGAATATCAAAACTCCGAATAATATTAGTTGGAATAACAAACGCCTTGTAAAACTACATGAGCACAATTTATACGTTCGAGTATTGAAGTAGTCAGCTAGAAATGAGAAAGTTTCTTTAGTTTTATGTACTGAGTTATTTCTTGAGTATATAGGTTATGTACTGAAATGCAAATCCCTTTTCCCGCTTCGCGCGCTGCTGCTGCGGCACGCTCGCTGTGCTCGCTCGCGCTGCATTATCTGCATACAGACTAACTGCTCCTCCTCGCTTTGCTCGTCGTCCCGCCTAATTTGTATGATTTCAAAATGTGCCTTATTAATTTTAATGTGTGTCACAGGAGATTTAGATTATAATTTTTAATATATATACCGTTTTAGATACAAAATCTGAATGTTAGCATTAATTTTCGGAAAATTGAAATTCGGAATACCATATTTTGGACACAGCGGGTTTTTAATTCTTCGTACTAATGAAAGTCGGAAAATTCAAATTTCGTATTTATGATATTCGATAGTATAAGAATCGTGTTTTTGAATAGTCGGAATTTAGTCTCCTAGGGATTGTGAAATTCGGAATTTAAAAAATCGAAATATTCAAATCGGAATTACGTAATTCGGAATTTTTGGGTGTTCCCATAATTATCAAAACAGACGGAGCTAACAGTAAATTAATACAGTAACAATATAATACCTATACATATTATGAAATACTTAAAAACATAAAAAAACAATGCACAGTTGCTACTGATCAGGCTGGGGCTGGAGCCAAGCCTGGCATCCATAAGCTCTGCTTACTTTGGGGGCCATACAGTTGGTGTGTTTTTCTGGGGATTTATTATTATTATTAGAGCGGAAACAATTGTTTGTTTGATTAAATGTAATCAATAACTGGAACTGCGTTACCAATTTCAAATATTCTTTCCCCTTGAGGGAAGCCACATTATCCCAAAGGAACAAATGCCTGAAAAACAGAAGCCATTTATTCTTAAGTTCCAGTGGCAGTATTTATTTCCTTATATCAGTATATCATTAATTACTGTTTCTTAATAATAAAATATATCTAAATACCTACAATAAAATGTAAATATAAATACCTGTGGAAACAGGTTGGCTGCGACATGACATTAGCACCCACGATTAGATGTATCGGTTTTGTCTCGGTCGTTTCGTAGTCCAATAGTCTAGGTACCTAGTGGTTTATGTATTTAACAAAGATAAAAGACTAGCTTATTTTTTAAAAATAACGAATACGCCTATAATGTCAATATAATAAAATGAAACGAATAAAGGTTTAGATATGGTGGTTTCTGACTGATTAAACATGTCTGGTAAATGACGGTTGGTTTACATAAGTACGAACCATGCAACTATCTAATACTTATTACGAAGAGTTTTGATTTCAACCGCAGTGTTGAGGTAGCTTATATAGTACCTTGACAAAGCAAAATAAACTTTATGATTGATGCATAAAAACCTAATTTAAAAAGTCTTATAAATATTTTTTTTTTTTATAAATTTATTAATAGGTCTCGGAAAGCTTAGGTTTGGATTATGTCTAAAAATTATTACAGAATTGATATTTAGCTAGTACCTATCTGTGATATGAAATCTGAATGCATGTATTATGGAGCTCTTTTTGGGCATTGTTATGGAATCAAACTGGACTGGAAACTAAGGACAAAATATTGGTTCAGAATAAAATACACGACTCTCGGTTTGACCTCATAAAGTTTCTTGAAATTCATTTGGAACTACGCTAACAAGCACGTAACTTGTATGAGCTTGTGTGCGTTCGGCAGTTCAACTTGCAGAGTACTTTATGAAGCAAATTGAATTAATTTTTATAACCTATTCTTATTTCTACGTATAAATATTTATTACAACAATAATGTTTATTTTATTCATCGCGATCCAATTTTATTTACGAGTTTTATTCAATTATTAAAAGCTGTTTAAAGTTTGTACAAATTACGAAAACTCGAATTAAAAAATTAAAAAATCGAATATCCTAGTTACACTTAGATCTAACAAAGACGCGAACATTTTTGGGTGTCCCAAGTGAGTGCAAGCATTAGGTGGGCTTTGAAAGAGTTGGCGTCACGAAGATAAGGACGTAAAATGTAGGAAGGAGGCGTTCGTCGGTCAATACCGTAGGTGGCGCGGCGGGCGAGGAGCGCAGGCGTGCGCTCGAGCCCCTTTCCCCGCGGGCCGCGCTCGCGACTCGCGTGTCGTCCGCCGCGCGCTGCGATCGCGTCCCGAACCTCGCCCGCTGCCGTCACACGACCATGTGACACACTACAACTGTCAAAACACAACATGACAACTAACTTTTAAAACTAAAAGTGCCACTTCGATTAACAAGTGACGGACGCATAGTGCGTGTCAGTGCCATTTTGCGAGCGTGAAACAAGTGAACGTCAGCTGATCCAAAACTTTACGAGTTGGACTTACAATGTCTCCAGATATTGGACCGGTGTAAACTTGTGATGGCTCTTACCGATCTCATCATGAGGCTAATCACCCTACTATTGCTTACAGGTAAGTTTTAAATCTCTACTATGCAGAACAATAACAAAACTTCCGTTAAAGCAAAACCTTACTAGAAAGGGATAGAGGCGAAAAGCTGAAATTAATGGTGCTGCTGTAGAGCTTTTTAATGAGCTTTCATTATACAAGATTTACCTTCATTATAATAAAATGCTGGTACCTGCATCTTGCAGGTAAACTTGTTTGTTTACATCGTGATACCAAGAAGTATAGGTATACATACTAAGTATACATTTATGTTAATCTGAATGTAATGGAAATATGTATCTGTGTATCATTTTACAGAAGAGATAATATATTGTATTGAGTATTCATAATCAAATATTTGAAGCATGAAAAACTTCGTAAATTGAAGATGATCACCAATAGAAAGCTACATTTTGAAAGCTTTCCCGACCGTAAAGCAAAGTTGCTAAAAGGTTTAAATCATACATTTCCGCGACCCTAAAGTTGGTTCTTCATAAAACTTAGCAATTGAAACTTCGGCAGCCCGGCACGACAGTCTATTTATCATCCACCGGCTAGAAATAAGTTATAAGTCCGCAAAACATTTCGTCCCTCACGATTTCAAGAACAAATGACAACTTTTTGAATTGTTTTTTTCTAAGCGTACATTCATTTATTCAGAGGTACGGACAATTGCGGCGTTGCATTGTTCTCGTCCATTTGTTCTTGTTATATTATTTATTATTATATATTATTGTATTATTTTATTTTGTTATATTCAACGCAAATTAAAAAATTCAGAAATATAATATTTATCATAATGTACCAAGATCCGTATTGTTTATTCCTAGAAGAAATATGAATTTATTCTCTTAAATGAGCAAGGGTAAAACCTGGCACTTATCAGATTTACACCCAATATACTTGTGTAAAGCCTTGTTTCTCATACAAATAACTAGTCGAGGGTATTGTTGTCTCAAATCTACCGTATCATTACAAAATTTCAGCTTTTATATTATTTTATTTTATTATTATATGTAAATGTAGAGACGCTATTGTTGATAGACATCTGCCGATGGAATTGATATTCGCTTCGTCTATTATTCCTCGGTCCATTGTTCGTTCATACGAAATCATATCAAGTTTAAAAATAAATATCTCTAAAAGTAGTCATTTTGTTTGTATAAATATAAAAATAATGATAATCTCGAGCGGATGTTGTTGTACCTAAACAATTATCTTTCAAAGATAAATGAAGAATTGAGGTGATATTTGAATATCGATTGGTTTTCAAAATCTCGACGAAAAGTTCGAAACTGGTAAAGTTCGAAGCGAGAACGACAGGTGTTGCAATGCAGGTAGACAGCTTACTGGGCTGCGACTACCCGACGGCAAACTTTAAAAAAAAGAACTAAAACTAACTGAGGTATATGGAATATTTAGGTTGAAGGCTTCAACATAATACTGGCAAATGAAGAGTATTGCAAGACTAAGATTAGTTGGGCGTTTTTTAGTAGTTCTTTAAATTATAATTATATGTTTATTTAATTAATGAAAAGATCGACTCCTATTCGGGCATCTGGTATTTAAATTAACAGTTAGCCGTTCTACGACTGGTCATAAATATTAAAGTAGGCGGACGAGCTTTTTGATATCAAACGCCGTGCTATAAAGTATCATAGAAATTTGTTCCGTATTTGGAAGAAGGTCCGCTGACTACCAGTTTGAATGATTGTCAACAATTAATTACATTAGTACATCATGATATAGATTACGCAAATATTATCTGTTATTATATTATAATCGAATGATATTATTCAATGAATATTGGCAATGGATTACCGAAAAGTAATGCTCGAAATCAAATTATTTTAATTATAGTAATACACTTCAAATTGTAATTAACATATTTTTTCCGATTTCAAAATGAAATTCATCTTGAATTATATTTTTGGTTACGTGTAACTACTTGCTTTGCGGACAGTACGAACTAAGCATAAATCCCGACTTCATCCCACGCTCCAATACAGTTTTTTTTATTTAAACGGATGTGAACGATCTGCACCTGGCATTAACCGATGTTTTCAAAACGCAATACCCTCATGTTCTTTACCCTATTTTGAGAATTCCACAATATAGAAAATAAAGTTAAAGTAAAGTATATGTCACATTATAATATAATTATGAGCAAAACCTATCTTGTTTCAAAGATAACGGGCCCTTGAATCTCTCGAAAAAGACTTTTCCTCGCGTTTCTTGAAGTATTATCCACTTTTCACAAATTATGTTTATCCCCAGAAATTGCAACCCATCTCCCAAGATGCTTCTTTTTTTAAGAGATACTTTAACAGCAAATTTTAATTTCTTAGAACGAGGTCGAGTGGGTTTTCTTATTAAAATTTCATAATTTCGCTAAGATTGTTCGTAGTTACCGCAGAAAGTTTATTAATGGCGGCATAAAACGCATTGCATCTGCTTTAAAAGGAATAAGTTTATAATTTTTTTAAGTGTTGCGGTAGTGGAACGTGTGGGAATCTCCGAATTGATGTGGTTTATGTCTATTTTTGGTTAGTGACAGCTAAGTCGTAATCGAAACGGGTGCAGACGGGCGCGATAAGTGGCCGGGGCGCCTGCTTTCATCTCCTTCTATGTGTGCGTGTGTTGGTGTATTTACAGACGCGAGTCGCGAGTTTCGTCTGCGCCGGAGCAGGTCAAAGGTCACAGTCGCATCTTGCGGGAGATCCAAGTGGCATTTAATTACGCAAATCCATCCAGATTCCATCTATGTATAATAATTTGAACATAAAGTCTTATTGAGCTGCTACGAATAAAAAAATAGAAGGAAGTTAACCCAATAAATATATATGTAATTTAGGAATCAGGGCTAACAGAACTGTGGAATAAGTAAGCGAAATTTCCCCAGCGTAAACATAATTTGGAGCATATCTATCGACAGCGTGCTAATTTCCCAAAAGATTGCGTGCGCTCCAGAATGCAGAGGTGTTTTCAGAAATATTTCAGCTTTGCTTCCGCTTTGTAATATTACATAATAAATTTTGAAAAATAGGTTAATGTTGTAAATGTTTGATTATGAATTGAATACTTTTACTTATTGCTCTTCAACGTCTGGTAATTACGAATCCTTTCGGATCAGAGGAGCTAGCCAAGCGGCATTTGACAGTAGAATAGAATACATTATTATGTCAATTTCATATATTTTGCATTATTTAACTTTTCTAATCGGTTGTCGAATGCTATGTTTTATTTTGTTAGTTTGTTTGTTCACGTGTTTAATCGATGAACTTTGAAACTAACAAACCGATTTAAAACAATTTTTTCACCATTTATAAGCAACATTTCATCCCGCGTTTCCTAAGGTATACTTTATTATGAAGAGAAAAGGTTTATTTATAAAAAAAACATAACAATAAAATAAACGACAAAAACGCAAAGAAACACACCAACTGAATGGCCCCAAAGTAAGCATAGATTTACCATAAAGCGAACTGGGGGGGGGGGGGGGCAGAATAAACATAAATATAAACAACCATGACCCGAGAACAAACACATGTGTTCATCAACAAATGAATGCCCCGACCAGGACTTGAAACTGGGAACTCCGGCGTATAAGGCACGGGTACTATTACCGACGCTAATAAACTCTGAAATTACTAAACCGATTTAAAAATACTCTCACTAGTACAATAGGGCATTATTCAGAACTAACAGAGGCTATGTTTTATCTCGAACATTCCCACGGAATCAGTCATTACACGAGAGAAACCGCACGCGCACATCTACTTTAATATACAAGTTTAAAGTTTTCATCATTTTTACTAAAACATGTTACCGCTAGTTTTCGTAACCCTGTAAAACAAACATATCCTTTATCCAGTGATAAGACAAGTAAAACTTTTCTCCTGGGTTTCGTGGAAGGTCAGTCGTCTGTAGTGATGTTAAGAAAATGTAATTAAGACAGTTATGATCCAGTGCCCGAGTCCTGGTCCCTTAGGACTGAACCCTCGTCAGGAACCTCTGTCAATTGAGCTTTAATGATAACTCAAGTTATTTCAACTAGAATGTATAGTTAAAATAATTTCCAAATCACTCCAGGATGCCCGCAAACCAGGGCTCGTGCGGATTCCACTGAGTCTCTTACCTGTACATGTGAACTTTTTATTAATAAATTATTTTGAATTTGGAATTACGCTTTGTTTATAATTTTGAATAAGTTTTATTAGAAACCATTATGTAATGTTAGTATTGTTATTTTTCTATCATATTAGCAATATCAATACATTTACATAAAAAAATTATACATAGTTGTGATATTTAAACCTAAAAATTATTTAAGATATTTAAAAAAAACTTGATTAGTGAGTTTCGTAACTGCGTTAGTTGTTTAGAAAAAAAAAAACGCTTTTAGTTATAATCAATCAATGAAATTAGTTAATTCATCATCGTCATCTTAAAATGCTCCACGTAAGATGTTTGCTTGGTCACCTAAAGTACCGTTAAGCAATGAATAGTCATAAGCAGTTATTTGCTAACCTCTGCTACAGTATTCACAAAAATAACGGTACTGGTAACATCATTGGAGTAACTGTTGGGTGCGGGTCAGGCAGTATTTACAAACTACAATAAGATAGCGAAAGGGGCGTCGAGCGCGGAACAAAAGGCATACCATAATAATTTATCGACCTTGAAGTGTATGAGGGTCGTGCAGTAAGTTGACACGTGCGTCAAGTAATGATAATGATAGAGTGGCCAAAGGGGAGGCATAATCAACTGTATAACTAATTCAAGTCAGGAATCTACTCAGCCTAATGGCCCTTTTGTACAACCCTTGCCCTTCAGCCAATCTGGGCGCTAGCACTTATATTTTGTAGAAATATTTTGAAAGAACTCTCATTATTTATTTCTTTATACCTGGTTGTTACGACCAGTTTTGAAACTTGATAGCTGTTGATCCTGAACTTCAAAGGGGACTAAATTATAAGCTGCTTAATCTCTGACATGGTTTTAAGGTTGATTTGATAGAAGGCCGTGCTTTAGAATTAAAAGACGTGTTGTAATACACTTTGTAGCCAATTTACTTTGGTCATTAATTGGAGTTTCTTTAGACAGATCTTCCGATCTTAATAGGTACGTAAGCAATAATTTCTTCGAAGCGAATAATTATGGACGGTACACTTGTACTGGATCAATAGACTGAAGGACATAAATTGCTGGAGCTAGAATGCATGTAAGAAATATCCCGCGTCACATTGTTCTCGCAATATTGCGCCACCATATTCCATGCTATTGAAATCTTTATGGAAATGTAAGCCTCGACCTTTTGGCAAAGGAAAACTTGGCTTTGTTTCACTAGTATTTTTTATTAACTCTAAGATACAAGATTAAGTACAATGTTCACATATATTTGTTAAAAGAAAAATAATCCTTAATTTAAACTCGGCTTATCCTAGAATACATTAATCTACATTGAAGATATATAGAAGATTTTGTCCGTTTTGAGGGGTGTTTTTATTAGGGAACGTAATAAAATTTGATTAGGCTTGCTCATAAATCTTCTTTTTTTCATTATCTGCTGGCGTCGTTTGGATATCGTCAGATGGGACTTCCAAATCCCCTGTGCTGTGACATATAAACATAGTTTTTTGGGACAACATTTGGTTTATGAAGTTTCTCTATGCGTTGAGTTGGAATTTACGCAACAGATACGAATTGTATAACTGATACAGATTGAACGAGTACTTGTAATCGGCTTATGTGACGCGAGGACACTGTCAATAGTTTTTCATAATACTTTAAGAGTATGGGTGACAGCAATGTCCTTAGAAACATTGTGTTGACCTTTCTTAGCGGTTTAATAATCATAACTAGGTGTGTCATATTTGACCTAAATACATAAATATACTTCAGTATAATTGGTATTGAATATCATCAATATTTATCTTTAAAGAAAACAGAACCAAAAACAAAAGATAAGTCTCGTAACCTAAAAGGACTTTTAATAAAGTTCGTTAACGTGACCTTTGAAACTTCGTTTTTCATTTGTTGGTTTTTAAACGATGACTAATAAGCTTCGTTATTTAAAGCTCGTTTAGACAATTTGTTTCAATCACTGGCCGTTTTTGTTATCTACCCACATTGTTTGTTATGTTTTCTGACGTTTTGGATAACATCTTCATTTGATTTACTCTTCGAATGTTTGTGTTTTCATTATTATGAACTAGCATGTTAGATAGAAGTATAATCTTCTCATTTTTTATTCTTCAGCTCACTAGGGTTAGAAAAGGATGGGTTGAAGCTTCTTACTTAAATATTTTAAGTTAAAAAAATGAACGCGAAGACTCTTGAAAAACTAATAAATATCTCTTATTAAAGACTTACTGTAATTTGACTATTTCTACATATAAAACGACAGGTCCAATTAATATACTCGTATACATCAGAAACTTAGAAATATTAAAGCATAACCCATATTCCCGAATCAAAGTAATGCAAAACTGACATTCTACATTGTAGCAGCGAGTCACGGCTTGGTATCCATTAGGAGAGGAGCTGACTCACCCTCGGTTAAAAGGGAGAGATTGAATGACATTGCGCAAAACGATTCTATCATTGACTCCGAAACTCTCAATGTCATTTGAGTAACACTAATGTGTTCGGCGAACTAGCAATTTCACTTTAGAAATTGAACTGTTTATAACTTCCATTTGGTACTGTATACGGTCTAGCCTCTAAACGGTAGAGATTTTGTCATTGAGACTTATATCTACAAGTTTCATTTTCCATCGGCAAATATTTTGTACTAATTTAAACGCTTTCTTTGTTAACAATGAAAGATTGTTAAGAAACAGTGCCTTGGATTTATTTTGAGTAAGTAAGTAACTTTGAAATCTTCAATAAATGAAATTCTTAATTGGCTTTATCAGATTGTAGCTCAGAATATCAAACATGAAAATATATTCTCATTAGTAAATAATTTACTCAAACACTTTATTTTTCCGTAAAAGAATATCAATAAAAATACCTTATCCCAGCTCTAATTGGGATAAAATATTAACGATAATTTACTTTACTATGGTCCTCTATTCATTACTATTAAAAATAAAAGGAAACGCGTCGGTTAAAATATGGCGCGCCATAATTCGCCTTAGAAAATATCAACCGGCGGCACGCAACTCATAAATTATACAGGGGCTTATAATAACTGCGATACAATCTGTCACATTTAAACTACATCCTGAATCTCAAGTGAAATGAATGTAAGTATCTGAGTTTAAATATTGGAATGAAAAAAAAAGCAGTGAACCGATTAAACTGCCACGGAGGACAGCTTCCTTGTTCGCCGCGGCCGGCGGATGTGACGGTACACGAAAAGCATTTTAAGCGGCATAGCCTAATATGTCCGCCATTGTTCCATTTATATCGGCCACGACTTATCGATCCCGTGCTTACAAATGCAGAATTTACTTCAATCTCACACTGCTTACAGTATTTAATTTACCAGTTTAAAACATTCCGTATTTAATTTTCACTTCGGCATTAGCATTCGAAGTAAGTCTCAAAGTAGTCCAGGATATACCTTTGTGGCGTGGTATGCTAATTTACTCTTTGCGGGAAGCCACATAATGCAACATAGAGTACTACTTGATACGAAGCTTAAACATAACTCCCAGTTCGTTTACCTACGCTACCACATTCGTAATGAAGCTTACTGAGTTTAGTGTACAACTGGTTTCATCTAAGTAATCTTCGGCATAATGACGTCCGGCGCAGGAGCCGAGTTACTCGGGACTCAGCGGAAAGTCGCTCTGTTTCTGTGAATGTTATTATGTCATCCATTGTTCTCTCATTGATGTAATGTACTTGAATGTAATATTAAAAGCTATTGGTCACACAAATCCAGACGGTGCGTGATCGACAAGGGGGCATTTAGTTCCACTTCTTGTAAGTACACCAAATTTGTGACTTGTGGTTTGTGACTTTACGCCATGCACAATAAAGCTTATTTTTCTTTATTTAATTGATGGAAAGGAACTTCAAAACTTGCAGTAAGATGGGTGGTGGCGGAGCGTGGCGCCTCGCCCTGGGGGATAATCCGTCCCCAATCTCCCCTTACATGAAGTGCGTGCTTTGATATTTTTTTGGATAATATCGTTCATTCTCTAACATGTGTCTAAAACGACGATGGTAAAAAAGGCATAAAACGATCAAAATAATCGGGAAGAATATTAATATACATAAAAAAGCTATATACAAATTCTTAAATTGTTGAGAAAATTGTTATAAAAACAAAAACCCACGCAGTTAATGAGACCTTTGAATTTGTTCTACGAGAGCGACGTGTTTTGGCACGGCTTTTTTACTGGCTGATTTCCAGGCGCATTTCCAATGTTCATTAGTGCAGATGCAAATGTCTCCACCTCAAAATATGGCGTCAATATAAAATTATACCAAAGGAATGTTACTATTCAATTGATGAGAATTTTAATCATGACTGGTTGAAATATTACAAAAAATACCAAGGAATTATAAAAAATGGCTACATTTTTATGTATTTCGGTGGCAATAAGGAGTGCATAAAATGATAATATTAGTAGTGACGTGTTACGCGTTAACCCTTAATAAGGTGCGAGCTAAAAGGGCAGCCAATGAGGCAGTTGAAGTGGTTTAAGGGTATGTGACTAGCCAAAAATTCAAAATAATAAAGAAAAGGGGGGTAACTTTGGGGGAATACCATTTTTGGGTGGGAAATAATATCCTTTTATCTTATTAAAGGTTAAGGTGTGTGTTCCGTAAGTTTCATTTTAAATTATCTTTGTTCTTGCAATTTCTTGCTGTTCTTCAATTTCAATTTCTTCTTTCAAGTTTTCTTACTTTTTAACCGGAACATTATGGCAATCAATCAAATGAGCTCTTATCAAAAGAAAGTCTGCAGTTACAACTACATGAGACCATTCACTTACCAGATAGCTACTAGAATTTACCAACAAAGCTACCCTACTTTTGCGTCACCACGTCTTCGTAAACAAAATTGAAAGCTATTCGACGATTTTTCCTCGATCTGGGATTTGTCGTCACATCGAGGGGAATTGGGCGTCGAGACGTTGCGTCGGAGACTATCTCGTTTGTCCTCGTAATTCTTAATGGCCGTCTAGAGAAGGGCATCTGCGCCCTTGCAATGTCGAGGGGTTGAATCCCCAGATTTGTTTATTCTGCTATCGATCCACCGCAGCCGTTACTATTAACTTAATTTGCACTTAATACCGTGGATTAGTAGTTCCATCATGGCGGATTATTCCTCTGTAAATAAACAAAGGTTTATACTTGTTTTATTTGCTGAGTTAATAGTTTTTGGGCATTGGTGGCGTTATGGTGTCGGAGACTTGGACTTAAATCCTGGTAGACAGGAACATTGATGATTGCTGACTTACTTAAGGTACTAATGATTTTTCGAATTTTTTTATATTGTATGCTGAATTTCCGTATATCTCTGCATGTTTTTTCAAAATATAACTTTGCTCAGCTACATCCATACAATTGTTTAGTATTTGTTTAGACATGTAAGATTTTCCAGATATTAAACATTCCGTAAATTAGGGCAAACAACTACAAAGTTTGAAACTAGTTCTTATCAAGCAAGTGTTAGAAGTGTGTCGGCCATTAATAACTATTGACTCGGTTTACAATTGAGTATCGATCGTATACACAGATCGTAAATTGCAGTATAGTAATCGAAGTAAATGATGTTAACTGCACGTTCATTCACACGATGACAAATTTGTTCGCGACGTTCGTAAAAAGACAATAGCTTAATTACTCCGGTCGCGGTAGGTACCTTTGTCGCTCTTGAGAATAGAACCACATTGATCAGATGTGACATGGATGGCAATATGTTACCTTATAGAAATAAAATACTTTTTGGGTCACGAAAATTGGATACAACATTGATTAAAGTATTTAGGAGGTGGTCGACTTTGCATTTTATCTTGGCGTTATTTGATAGATAACAAGAGAGTGTTTACTGTAAGAGAGTGCATTATTTGATACAATAAGTGATCTAACTAAATGGCAACATCAATTTTTTTTCAATTGAGTTAAGATGATTAGTCGTAAAGCTTTAACGTACAATTTGTTTTCTTTATTATACTTTGCTGCATTGCTGCACTGATGTATCTGTGCCATGAAATCAATATTCGAACGCTGTGTAAGCACATTATTCGAATACAAATCTGTCGCAGCTTTCATTACCAACATACATAATAAAAACGGCGTTCAACAGTTCCTTTCGATAGTTTGGTTAATTTTGTAGAATAATAATAATTCGGAGTTAGCTGGTTAAATTGTATTTTTTTTTTGTTTTTGATTTAACATTGCTACTAATAAATAAATATGTTACTTCATTAGTTCTTAAAAAAACAGCTAGAGAATGATAAATAAAATATAAGTCGCACCGGCGGATATCAGCTCGCGATAAGAAGCGACACGCCGACTGGGTTTGCGTTAATAAGAACAGGACATTACAGTTTCTTTGAAGACATAACTTCTTCATAAAATAGATAATGAGTTAAAACTCTCTGTAAAAATAAAGTAACTATGTGATCGGGTAAAAATGTCTTATCAATTTATGTTAGACCACAGTTTTGAACAACTTTTCCCTGCGATAGCGAAAACGAATTAAGCTCTTAATAAATATTGGCAAATTACTCGCAGGATCCATATGGGGAGTGGAAATTTAATTTTGAATTTCGAAATTTGAATTAACGCTAAAAAGTCACCAAATTCATAAATACATTTATTTCATTTCATGGTTATTACATACGAAATTGGCGTTTTGTAAGGGAGGAACAAAACGTAAATTTTTTTTAAATGTATAATAATATATAATAATATATTTATTTAATCAAAGTATTGCTATTTATGCACTTTTGCCATCTCATAGGTAGTTCATTGATCCCTTTACAGTGTGTGGTGTATAGCGTTGTCCTGAAGCAGCAGTAGCCTAGAGCGATTGACCAGCCTCGGTTGTTTAGCAGATAGCTTTTTTCCATCATGGTTTGCAGTTGCTGACAATAGACATCTGCCGTAATCGTCTGGCCAGATTTAAGAAAGCTGTAGTGAACGACACCTGCACCAGTCCACTAAACGCTCACAAGTAACTTTGTTTGATGCAATTTTCGCTTGGGGTAGGATTTGGCTGGTTTGCCAGGGTTCAACCATTGCGATGAGCGTTTCCGATTCTCGTACAGGATCCACTTTTCATCACAGGTTCTTCTTCTTCTTTTCAATGATTCGATGTAAAATCCTGCCGGTTGAGTAATGTAACGCAGCAGTCGACGCGCATTTGTCGGTTTGCTGCACTCGAGAAATGAGGTACCCACCCACCTCTCAAGATTTTTCACGTTCCCAATTTGCTTCAAGTGGATTAAAACAGTTTTGTCACTAACACCGCAGCCTACAGCTAACTTTTTTAATTTTTTTAATTAATAATTAGCAGGCGTTTGTATTCCATCTCACCTGATGGAAAGTGAACTCGGACGTGGTTTGCGATGGATCCGCTTCCACAACAGCCTTCAATACTTCATTATCAACTTTGGTCTCAGGCCGTCCACGGGGCTTGTTCTGCAGGTCGAAATTTCCAGTACGAAAACGTTGGAACCAAAAACGCTCTGTGTTTTCTTTTGCGAAAAGAAACCCCTGTCGACTCATGCAATTTTTTGATTTGGAGAAAGAGGCCGCGCTAGCGGGGCCCAGAAGGGATCACCCGCTGGGATTTACATAGCACTGAAGGTGCTCAAAGCACTGAAGGTGAATTCATAGCACTGAAGGTGCTCAAAATTGCAAAGAGAAGTTAAGTTAAAATACATTAAAAGAAGTTAAGTTAATTCGGATTTACGTTAGAATTAGAATTTACGTTACAATTGGAATTTGCGGCCAGAAGGGCTTCGAGATCGGCTGACAGTCTGGTGGAAGAGTACGCTTGCGCATTCCTAGGCCTAGCGACTTTGAACTTCGAATCTAAGATAGGAGTAGTATAAGAGACTGAATCTCGAACTAAAGGATTGTGATGGGATTCGGAGCGTTTGAAGAACGCTTCAGAGAGTGTTTTGAGGTGTTGTTGTATTGTAGGCAATTCAAGATCTCTGTGCAGGTCCGCGTTACGCACGTACCACGGTGCGTCTGTGGCCCTGCGGCAAAAGAGATTTTGAACTACCTGCAGTTTGTGCAGGACGGAGGGTTTGGCGTGGGCAAAGACTGGCGAGGAATATGTCATGACTGGTCTAACGCAGACCTTATAAAGCGTAAGTTTGTTTCTGAACTACATTTTAATTTTTCTACCTAACATGCTATTTAGGCGGCCTAAGTAGTGACGGGCGAGTTTCGACACTCTTTCGACGTGTGGCTTGAAAGAAAGCGTCGGATCTAAGGTGACGCCTAAGTATTTAGTACTGCGCTTCCAGGGGATGGGAATGCCTAACATTCGAACGTGGGGATCGCCAGCGGGACTACGGCGTTTGGGGTCGAAGCGAATCGCAGAACTCTTGTCTGGATTCACATCGATGCGCCATTTTTGAAACCATACACCAAGGGCGTTTACTGCCTTTTGAAGTCTGGTTACAAGCTGCGGAACACTGTGACCTTTGGTATACAGTGCGGTGTCGTCGGCAAAGAGGGCGAGTTCGACGTCTTTCGGCGGGATGGGAATGTCGTTGGTGTACACGGTGTACAACAGAGGGGCGAGGACTGAGCCTTGAAAGCGTGCCTTCATGTTTAAATCAAAACGTACGGTCTTTGAGAAACGACGCGATTAACCTGACTAGGCGATACGGTAAGCCTATTTTGTAGAGTTTATAAACGAGACCGCTGTGCCAGACTTTATCGAAAGCCTTGGCTACGTCAAAGAAAACTCATTCGTGGATAGAAACCGTCAAGCATGTACTCGACGATTCGATGGACTTGCTGAGGGCAGGAGTGCTTAGTGTGAAAGCCGAACTGATGGGGAATAATGAGAGGATTGCCATCGGTTGGAAACAGATGGAGAGTATGACTCTCTCGAGAAGTCTAGACATTGCCTTGAGGAGGCTGATGGGTCTGTGATTAGCCGGGACGTTCAGAGGTTTGCCCGGCTTGGGAATGCCTATGACTGTCGCTTCTTTCCAAGCTTTTGGAAAGTAGCTAAGGTCGAAGCAGGCATTGAAGATGATGGCTAACAAGGTAAGCACCTGTTGAGGCAGATGCTTAAGTGCGTGGTTGGAAATACCATCCGCACCCGGAGCCTTTTTGGACTTTTGACTTCTAATGAGAAGCGAGATTTCATCATTAGAGACTGTGACGGGGTCGTCGGTTATGGGGATAGATTCTCTGCGGAAAACTTCGTCCTCCACCACCTGGATGTGGGAGGGATCAGCAGGTTGCGTGCTGGGCGAGCATTGAGAGGCAATGCTGTCAGCGAAGCATTCGGCTTTCTCTTCGACTTCGAAGGCGGTAGAGCCATCGGGACGAGTGAGAGGAAGGACGTGAGAGGCGGCGTCTACGCGTAAGGCGCGGGCCATACTATAATACGCTTGGTGGGACGGGGAGATATTCGCCATGAGATCGTTCATCTGAGCGTCTCGGAGTTCCGCGAGGCAAGACCTAACTTTACGTTGAAGCTGATTCGCAGCTGTTCTATAGGCAGGTGTGGGATATTTCTTGGCTCTCCAGAGAGCCGCGTTCTTAGATTTAATAAGATTCCTAACGGCTAGGGGAAGCGTGGGTTTGCCTTGCTTAGCAACCTTTTCGTTATCGCGGATGGCTGAGTTGATAGCATCAGTGAGAGAGTCGACTAATGAATCTATTTTATCCGGGCTATCTAATTGATCGGGCGAGATCGCGAGCGGAGAGTTCGGGGCCTCTAAGGCTGAAACTAACGTATTTTTAAAGCCTTTCCAGTTGCTCTTAGGAGAGGTGACCTTATCGTTAGGCGGACCTAGCGCGAGGGACCTGAGATCGAGATTGATTCGCTTGACAATTGCAAAATCAAGGATGTTAGGAGAGTGGTTCGGGTTGTCGGGATAGTGAGTGGGAGAGATGACATCTAAGTCGAGTGAGTTAGTGATGTCGAGGAGAGCGATACCGCTGGTATTGGTTGATAAGCACGTCCAGTCAGTATAATAACATAATGACTGAATGGCCGAGGGCGAGAATGGCCTCAAAGTCGCTGCGGATTGGTCTGGTGCCACTAGGTATGTAGATTGAAGCTATAATGATGGTCGGATGACCAGTCATAGC
Organism: Marasmarcha lunaedactyla; assembly: GCA_923062675.1. NCBI lineage: Eukaryota > Metazoa > Arthropoda > Insecta > Lepidoptera > Pterophoridae > Marasmarcha > Marasmarcha lunaedactyla. The sequence goes on from OV281349.1 coordinate 6,258,958, forward strand.
CAATCTACACACAGTGGCTTCCATGTTGAGGAGAGGAGGGGTAGGGAGAGGAAAGCAATGGAATCCTCTTTTGTAATAAATGGCAGTGCCGCCGAAACCGTCGGAGTTGGGCCTGTCATTACGAATAAACGCGTACTTGAGAATAGCGAATCCCCTGGAGCGGTTTGGAGTTAGCCACGTCTCTTGAAGAAGCAATAAGTCTGGCTCGTTGTTCTGAAGGAACAGTTTGAGCTCAGGAAGGTTAGTATTAAGGCTACGAACGTTAAAGAAACTAGGGATAAGCCCTTGGGTTTGATACGACAGGACGTGGGATTTGCGGGTCTAGAAATTATATATACTATTAAGCGAATTTATACGAAATATAGAATTTATAAAGAACTAAGTAGCGAGTGATGCTCGGCTAGCGCGAATAGACGCTCTTGAGGAGAGCGGGCGGCTCACAGTTTGCGTGCAAGTACGGCGATTTCATTAATGTCGACGTTTCGGATGACGTCGAACACGGTCTTCATGTCCTCAGCCCACGATGATTGAGGCGAAGATGACGGAGCGGGACGCGGGCCTTCGGGAGCTAGGATAGGACGGTAAGGTGGTGCAGGAGCGGCCGGACGCTGTCTCCAGGAAAGAGCCGGAGTAGGCGTCGGCTGTACGGGCTTTGCTTCCAGGGGAGCCCGGTTGCGCAGCGGCGGGAAGTTAGCGGAAGTGAGCGGCGGCGCCGGTTTAGGCGCGGCCCTCTTTACGGAAGAGCGCGGAGCTCGCAGACAACCCCTGTAGTTTGCTGTGTAGCCGAACTGGCCGCACAGCACACATGCAGAGGGGGATGTGGAGTCAGGAGTGCGAGTGCACTCCTTTGTGATCGAGGCACTTAACGCACCTGGGGGGAACTAAACAATTAGCCGCTGCGTGGCCGTACAGCTGGCAACGATGGCATTGCCCCGGGTGTCCGCGACGGTATGGACGCTCGATGGAGATATTCGAGAGTCCGCAGATTGTGCGAGCCTCTCTGAAGATCTCCCTCGAGTTGGGAGTATTAGCTAAAATGACTAATGCTAACGGAAAACGTTTACCGCGGTTGGAGTGCATCTTGTGCACTGCTTCAGTCGGGAAGCCATGAGACTTAAGGTCCTCGAGGATTTCTTCGTTTGCGAGCTCGAACGAGATGCCCCGTAAAACTGCACGGATCTTACGCTACTCCGGGAGGGCGTAGGTGTGATAAGCGATTTGCCTAAGTGATAGGAGCCTAGTGAACGCGCGGAAGTCGTCGATAGTCGCGACCTGAGTCTTGAATATCCCACACCCGCCTATAGAACAGCTGCGAATCAGCTTCAACGTAAAGTTAGGTCTTGCCTCGCGGAACTCCGAGACGCTCAGGTGAACGATCTTATGGCGAAATGGCTCTAAGATAATTGATTTTGTACTCTTGCACAAGTTAGAAACCGCGGTCCAGCGCGCTTTTTCGCGGCGGAAGACGGGCGGAGGGAGCTGAGGCTTCGGTGGGACGGGAGCGCAGCGTGGTTCTGGCTTTGACGGAGACGCGGCCACTTCGTGTGACATAAGCGGCGCGGGGACGGGTGCTGAAGGCACCGGGGTGGCATCGGGTGTTGAAGACACTGCGATTTTCTTTGAACGCTTCTTGGAGCGTTTAGAGACCAATGTGAATGGGGGCTCAGGAGAGCCGGTTAAAGTAGCGGCGCCCGACGACGGTTAGGACGCGGATTCGGAATCGGAGTCGCTCCCGGGAGCGATACGCTTACGCCGCGACACGCGAGATGACGTGACCGACGCGCAGTCCATATCGGATGGAACGGGAGACGCGGGAGAGCTGGTAAAGACCTGAGGGGTCTGGGAGTTGGTGGCCTGAGGGGCCGGGGTTGGGGCTTGAGGGGCCGGGGACGCGTTAATTGCTAATAAGGCCTGCGTGAAGACCTTGTCTGGAATGGGGATGCCGGACGCAGCGAGCGCCTGCGCGAACGCTTTCGCGAAGTTAATAATGTTTTGCGAATCCATTAGGGAGGGAATTATAGGAATTATATGAATATATACGTATATAAAATATGCCTAGAGTTCCCTCAAATAAACCTAGCGAACCCTAGCGGCTAACCTCCCTACCAGCGGTAGGGGGGCTGGGGAAAATAACTTAAAACTAACCGTTGTTCGCCGAAGGCCGCTACCTAGAAACCTAAAAAAGGGTGCGCAGGTAAAGAGTTGACCGCGTTAGGGTCAACCTTTACCGAAAAAAAGGACAAATGTACACGAAGAGACACAAATATGATAAAAATAAATATGAAAATAGAAGAGAAAATATAAAATAGTAGAAGGAAATAATAAATAAAATAAAAAGGACGAAAAAGAAAGAAAAAATCAGTAAAAATTCGTTGTCACCGTTAAGTATCCTTTGTACTGAAACCAGACTACTTACGCTGGGCACTACACAGCACCCAGCACAAGCACAACACAACTTAGCACAGCACTTTGAAGACTAAGGGGCTTAGTCACAAAGAAAAATCACACTTCGATAGCACTCAGAGGGAGTCGAAAAACCTTGAAAACCGTAGCACGGAACCAACACGCTAAACTGTGACGTCAGTAGACTGAGCGCCACGGAATATCGGGAAGGGACCGATCAACGGAGAAAGGGGTCTTGCACGTCCGTACCGGGCGGCAATCGGAGCGAGAATGTTGCGACACCGCTGCCATACACAGCATTAATACTTCGAGCCGTTTCTGCAGCTCTGGTGCCACGGTGGAACTCGTAGTCGTAAATAACGCGATATTTCAAGTTTTCTATTTTGTAAACTAAGTGACGCAAAGAAAAAACCAAAAGAAAAAATGCGCAAATGCGTGAGTAAATAGCTGTATCAATTGAAATTGGAATTCTTAACCAAAGAGGAGATAATACAGATCAAAGTGGCCAGTACTAAAAAAACGACAATTTCATATGTAAGGACCAAATATATAGTATGATTGGAAAAAACACAATTGTGAAACTTACAAGATATCAAGTTTATTTGAAATGGTAATAAAATAACTAAGCAATACGTAAACTATGAATTGTAATTAGTAAAATGAAACAGTGTAAACTATTACTGGTAAACCAAACAAATGAAGAAAAAATATAAAATAACCATATAATTAACAAAATTTAAATTAATTCCAGCTTTTAATTATGAAAACTCTTAAAACGCTGACAAGAGACATCCGTTTTCTATATCTAAATTTGATATCAAATTTATTTCCATTATACATTTTTGATTGTTAAAATATGCTTGTCACTTTTTTACATATTCGCATAATAAACGATATTTTATCTTATCCATCTATGTATTCATACATAGGTCTAAACTCGTAAAAATATAAGTTACAAACAGTTCCTGGAATAGTTCAGAACAGTGCAAAGTTTGAGTAGTTATCCCTGTTCGTTGGGTTTACCAACTGTACAGCTCTCTAGATTGAAGCAATCTTCAGGATTGTCCATCTATATGGGACATCCTGCAGATGCTTCACTCAATCTGGATTAGTACCCAGTATGTGCTGGCGAATTAGGGTTATAACTTGAAATGGAACTGTCATTTTATCATTTTATTGAGTAGCTCGGTGTGAGGTAACGGTTATGCAATGAGTTATGGCGACGACTGTTAATACTTTAATCAAATCAAATTAGTTTATTGCTGGAAGTATGGTAACATTATGGTGTAACATTTTGTTCTTTAAAAATGTTTACCTGACAGTTAAATTCATGCGTATTTATTTTTTTAATATTGATAATATTTCAATTCGTAGCAAAACTTCAAAAAAATAAATTGTGTATATTTTATAATATAAAATTTTTAAGTATAACATTGTAATCGCTTGCCACAATAGACAAAGTTTTAATAATGTATCCTCGCTGCAGGTTGCCTGGAACAAATCGTTCGCGAGTGCTAAGGCCGCCGATTTGACAAACGTGAATGTTATTATTAGTCGCCCAAACATATTTTATATCTCAGACAAACTCATCACTTCAGTTTTGAATACAGCCCAATTCAAAATAAACATTTATGTTTATTGCACAAATCTCAAATTCAAGTTTTTACAAGGATTTCAATCATATCGAGGACTTTGGTGGAACCATTGTACTACTTTACGCGTAATTGTGGTCATTTTAGGCGTTGGCGAATCTACTAAGAGTTGTATTGTATATTTTTCATTGCAGAACTGGCTTGACGTTAAAACAAACTTGTCATAATAAGTTATTACAACCTTGTCATGTAACGACTACTCATTTAAGGGACTTTATAAATATGGGGCTGTGACCGTGGTACGGTCGGCATGTAGATTCTTTTTGCACGTTTTATATTCTGCAACATTTTACCACGTGTGACCTGTGTATTATTTCGTACGTAGCTATAGTTACTAAAAAAAACACCCATTAGCTTGAAGCTAAAACCTTATGATGAAAACCATGAATAAATAGATTTTTTATGGTTGTTGTCATTCTACAAGTGCGTGCAAAAACATATGTATATATTTTTTTGCATTTGGCATGTATTGCAATAGAATAAAAATATCATTTTCATTCACGGCAGGCACTCGGAATCGTTAATGACTTCGCTGATAAGCGCAACTATACGATAGCGTTACATACATATAACTCAGTCATTTAAACAAAGGGGTCTCCTATTTATCACGCGCTCATATGTATATATAATAACTATTTATATATTCCAGCCTTTTTATAAAACCACCACTGGTAAATTAAACATCATACAAGCTAATTTAAAATCACAATTCCAAATGAAACTAAACTTCTCATTCTAGGTAACAATAAGAACGCCAAAAGCCTTTGACAAAATTCGCAAAATAATCACATTTTCTATTATTCCTTTCGAACATGAGAACTTAATTAATTTAGGTGGTAAAATATTTTGTACCAACATTGTTTAATTTCTCTTGCCTAATTTAATTAGGTCATCATAATAATTATTACGTTCGTAATACGTTAACAACTATGGGACCCATCGTTTGATTGTCGATAGCGCGGGCACTCGTATAAGTCATTAGATAACAAAAACTTGCTTTGCTCCATTACTTTGATCAGTTCGTCGATTAATTAACCCATTAATCTAGGCTTAGGATAAATTTTAATTCTTGACAAGACTGACTGCTAATTCGATTGAATAACATATGCTGAATAGTATATTTTCTCTGGTTATTTCGCTTCGTTACGCAAAAACTTACTATTTTCCATAAATTGCGCTAAATATACAAACCTAATCCATAACCTACAAAATAAGAAAAGTGTTTGGCATGACCTACCCAAAACATCGCAAATGCATTTAAGTGGTAGAAAAACTATAAATGTTTGCTTACTTTTGATTTATGAATTACTTTTAGATGAATAACTTTAATATAAAGACTTTAAACCTAGAATAAATATACATATATAAGTACAAAAAAAAACATGACCTGAGAACAAACATCTGTGTTCATTACACAAATGAATGCTCCGGCCAGGACTCGAACCTGGGACCTTCGGCGTAAGAGGCAGGGCTACTTACCACTAAACCACTCAGTCGTCACATTTCATTAGTTATCATTAGATAGTTGCTAAATAACACTTTGTAGGACGATGCAACTATCGTCTTTAATAAAATTTCCGTCACTTGCAAGTCCTACTAAACACCAACGAATTTACAATGATCTTGTCAAATCGAATGATTATGGATCGTACAAATTAAATATTGGGTCTGCATTGTCGTTGAATTGATCCAGTAGGGTATTTATAAGGCAGTGTACTGAGTGCCATCCACTAGGACGCCTTCCACTCCTTTTTTTGTCTATGGTCGCACACTAAAGATGTTACTACACCAATCGATCGACCGTCGATTGACCGTCAATCGACGTCGTAAGGTGTATGGACCAACAAAGTAGTGCGTTGCATCACCGTGGATGGCGCTCACTATAGTTCTAATGAAGCTCGGAAGATTTGACCTTACCAAAACTAATAATATAAAAGCTTGTAAAAATTAAGATCATAGGGTCACAAATAATATAATAATATCTCCCTAAACTTATGCATATACAACAATGAATATCTTTCACGAAACTAATTTTAGATACGAATAAAACTCTAATCTAGTAAACTTACACAAAACAAGGAGTAAATGAAATCCAATCTTTACTTATATTATTGTTTCAGGTATGTAACTGCACACATATAAGAAAACCCATCCTGAATGTAAGTCAACATTTCCTAAGAAGAATAAAAACCACATAGAATGAATCAAGGATCTTTAAACTGTCTTATAAACAAACGGAATCGGTAACCCTGCATGGAAAGAGCAGGTGTGTGAAACGGTCTATAGATACACCTATCTCATATATTTATGTATGAAAGGTGTCTGAGTATACATGAAATAGTCATGAGAGTGTCTTTACATACATAAGATATGTGATATACCGGTTGTTTGTTACCCAGGTCTTTGTTTCTGCCTTGGCTTGTGACAAACGTAATATGTAGGATTGCTGAATGATTGGTGTTCTGTAGCTTCGGAATAATTGAATGTTGTATAGTTCTGGGAGAATTTATTTGTAAATGTATAAAGAAATTTGTTGATGTATTTACAAACAAGAATATTTAAATTAAGAATGAAAAAAAAACAATCAAACTATAATTAAAGATATAATTCAACGTCTAAATTGATTTGTCTAAAGGACATGCTACCCAGGAGTCTGTCAGTTATTTAGGGACTTTCCTTTAAGATCTTCCAACAAAATAACTATTATTTATATGCTATAATAATATAGAATCTCGTTGAAAATAGACCTTGATTGCACGTTCTTTGTAAAAAGAAGTTTTACCAGTAATAATACTGTCTCTATAAAGAAAAATCTCTTCCTTCGTGAAATTTCATTTATATTTCTACGTGGACTAATATTCAAATATCTTACAATTTTGTATTCAATGCGTTCCAACTGCTAAGAGACTTCAGCAGGAGTTTTATTACTTTTTCGAATATCTCTCTTTTCTGGAGTCTTTCAATAGGTAGTCAACAGACGTACTCAGCGAATGACGTAGTACCTATATCAGTGTAATATTCTGTTTAAACTTATTTACGATTCGCTCTACTTTATTTTACGAGAGAAAACTGTAGGTTTAAAATAAACGGATACTTTGAGTTGTTTAAACGTATTAGGCAAGATTTTATGCATACTTTAGCGTACTTAACAAATAACAAGTTACAAAGCGTCACAAGTCACAAAGAACTTCTAATAGAGAGAAATAGAAATGGATTGCGAGCCGGTAGTGCGATCCAAGCTTAGGTATCATTTTGGTCTCATACTCGATTTACGCAACGAATCGTCGTCAAGCGTACATCGTGGTGCACGTGTTAAAAAATTGTGTGATTGTTTGAAATTATTGCCGCTTGTTGGCTATTGGCAAGAAGTAGGGAGCAATGCGGCATCAGTGCCACTGCAAGTAAATTCAAACGAAGGAGTTTCTGATTCTCTCTGTTGTAAGTTCTGTGGTAATGCATTATTAAGGGGCAGCTTCATTAGTTTGTGTCAATTCTCTCCATTTACAAATATAGATTCTCATGAGTCCATCTATTCATGTCCGTAAGTGGTACGTATGTTAAATTGAGTTATCCGCGTTGTTATCACGTGTTACAACATCCGGAGATGATTCATTACGCCGATACCTTCGTATTTAAATGAGAAGATTTGATATTTTTATCCTAAAATAATTTAATTTAAAACTTCTTAACTCTTATGGAGCAGGTATCAATGAAACAGAATGATTATTCTGTCAACTTTCAAATAAGTAAGTATTACTAAAAGCTAGATATTGAAGCTTCTGTCGACAGAAATGTGTCAGAATCTTAAACTGGAAAAGAAATATGAACCACGTCACTTCAAAAGCACAGTAAAGTTTATTAGATCGCTTGCGAGATACTAAAAAGCAATAATTGAAAACAGGTCAACAGCAGCGGCTTCGAAATGTCTTTTTCTTTTAACCCGAGCAAATCCGGGTCGCGGCCATATGTCTAGGCAATAAAACAGTGCACTCGCTCCCGACTTCAGCGTTTATTGCATCACCCAGCGATGCAATTTTAAGTCTATTAATCTTTTCACTCCTTGTTTTACTGCTGCATTCGAGTAAAACGTTTGTCCTACCTCATTCTGTGTTTTGGCGATAATGCCCCTCTTTTTGGATACGCGAAAATGTTCTTTAAACTTTGGAACATAATGTAGTTAATATCCTGGTAAGACCCATGTTTAGTGCTTATCTTTTTTTAAAAACAGAACTCCAGTTCTAACATATTCAAATGAGAAGACGGTTGGTAAAGGTTTTTTTGTTGTTGAAAAAATAACATCGTTTAGGTGAAGTGGGATGTTAAGTTGCAGTGAAATTTATTGTGCTTATAAGCAGTGTTTGATGGAGCAATTAATAGTTGTTGGAATCGCTTTGAAGTTTCTATTTGGTTTCTGTGGGCTGCCAAAAGAAGCGTCGTTATCTAGATTTATTGCAACGCCCGTCCCCCGCGACCTCCCCCCGCGGGTTGTTCCGAGACGCAAGGTGATGCGATTGCGTATTATTCCAAATGTTTCACTAATATTGATATCTACATGAGATAAGTACCTTTATTTTCAAGTTTCCGTTTCCTTGATAGACTAACTTTCGGCTTAACAAGCAATTTTATAAAAAAAAAATTTGCAGTACATAAAGATACGAATTAAAACAACGACCGAGATCAGATAAAATGTTATAAATTAGCGTGAAAATGGCGTAGAAAAGATGATAATAAATCACGATTAGTTGACTGTAGCTAAAAACAATCCAACCGGTTTTTTAAACCCCTTTATTACTCTGAAACGTCCTCAGAAACTTTTCAAATATGCAATATCCACAGCTTAGAAATCCTATTAACAACTATTAACAAGTACACCTTTGACAGTTCCGAAAATCTCAAGCATCCTATACTTAGGTCAAACTAAGCAGAACTCTAACAAGTACTACTAAGCACAAGAGCATCACACTTGAAATTAAGTACTTTGCAAGTTTCGCAGAACTAAGTTTTTAGCTCTCAAATAACAAGTTTGGAACACTGAGTTGGGAATATTGGATTTGCGTGACGTACTTCTAAACACAGCGTGAGATTGCTTTGGATGTCCATTTTGTGAACAATCTGAGGTTGAATAATAATAAATACCCAGAAAAACGCAAACTATGTCCCCAAATCGACTGTTATGCAAATGAGTCATGTAAACTTCTCACAAAAAGTGTTTAATCCAAATAATTCATCCATCCAAGTTTAGTCCATCTAGGGAAATAAATATGAAGTACACTTAAATATTCAGTTTAATGTCCAGAATAACAATAATACTGGTCGTCAAATAAAAAAAACATTTTCTGGACATAAAAACTTCACTCCTAAAGTGAAAATGGTGATAATATTAAATCTATTATAATTATAAAATATTTTAAGAGATGTTAGAAGGTCTTATGACAAATACTCAATTACTCGACAAATATTGCCACGATTTCGCATTGTTCTTAAAGAACGATTTTGCTAAATCAACGTATATGCTGAATCAAGATAGTCGGCACGAAAGAATAGAAACATTAAATTGCAGTGTTATGACTCCCTGTGGAGACCCGGCTGGAGTCTCCTCATAAGAATCGTAGCTAACGACAGCTTAGCGAGATCTGACCGCAGAGGGTGCCAAGTAATTTTTATTTATTTTATTTCAGAACATAACTGTAAAATATAACTGATTAGTTGCCAAGCTTTTTATTACTTTGACTAACCAACGCTATAAAAACAAATTTTACTTTAAAGCATTTTTGTTAAAGCTTTGCAAAATTTCAATAAAGCTTTCTATTTTGTTATAAACAACCCACACAATTACACATTCACCCACGCATTGCATTTGTTAACTTATTTCTAACAACTGTAGATATATTATCTAATACCTGTCTCCTTATTGAGCAAATTACTAAGCACCTACACAAGCTCCGGTTACTAGGTGATAAATAAAAGTAAATATTCCACTTCTATTGAACCGCTCAATCTACCGAATCGAATTCCTGAACAACTATCGTAATAGTAAAATTATTGGAGATTAATTTTGAATCCGACACACTAGCGTAAGACACGTCCAAACGTCATTTCTTGTAAAGAATTTATAGCCCGGCGACTTTCTTATGAAGAGATTCTTATTTTCGTTGGTTAAGGATTAAAACTGCGTGTTCGTGTAAATCCGCAGAATAGTTGTGAACAAAAGTGCTATTTAAAAGTAACCAGCCAAGACGTGACGGCGCATTAAGCCGCGCGTTCAGAAACCTAGTGATTAACGCACGCTGGGGCTTTGCGGACTCCGCAATGCCCTCTATAAATCGTGGGGCAAAATCGATGTGGGTCATTTAAATTAAAGAGTTGGCTCGGCTTTTTAATTTAGATCATTTTTAAAGGAAATGGCAAATGTAAAGTTACTTTTCTTGTCTGAGTTAATAGTTAATTTGCACTGATCATAATATGCGGCCCTCCGGTCTTTTAAAATTTACTGAATTTAAAATTAACTGAATGTACATTGTAAAAATAGTAATAACATTTTATTGAAAAGACCAAATACTGGCTTAAGCCTAATGGTAAATGGAAATATTTTTATTAAGCCAAATAGAAGGTTAGTACACAACTGATTGCCTTCGACAAAGGCTTTATCGAATTACATTAAAGCCTTTGGCCAATAAACTCAGAAAACTTGAATTACGAGAAGACCATAAAACATGGTTGTGTACACGTGAAATATTGATATGGGAAATAAAAATGTCGTGTCGAAGTCAATAAAGTTATCCAATAAATGTAAATCAAGTAAGGCGGTTTAATTGTAGCGGGCTTTACCGCACGAATGTGCTTTCAAAGGTCAAGCGGTTTTTGAAAGGTCATCGTGTAAAAGCTGTTCACTTTAAATCTAGTTTTTTAATGAAATGCTTTTACTTAATATGTCGCTTAAACCCTTTTACTTACATAGTCTAGGATAATCAAATTACTTGTTGTACAAAGTACATGTTTGAAAAATTTTGAGAAAAAAAACTATTTGCGAGGGTTCATGCTGTGTTAAAAGATTTAAATTGAGCCACTAGAATACATTTCGAGTTTAAACTTTATCGTTTATTTAGTTAAGTGATAAGGAATTAGATCACAGTTTCTGTATCGGTTTTCTTAAACAATTAAAATCTCCTTAAGCCTTGCAAAATTTAGCATTATTTATCCGTCATAGACGTAAACATCATTTTTCTAAACACGAACTTTTTACAATTATCCCAAATGAAACTTCGACAATACTCGTATTTGAATATCCCATCAATCCTCGTAAAAACCTCTCGCAAAATAATTGAAAATAATCTTCGAGCAAGAAAAACAGGATGATTGCACGGCATAAATTGATATTCAAAATTATTTATCACGGCCAATGATGATGGACGTGCCTGGTCCGCGTTGTCGCAGCTTTTATCAATGCTGTAAGGCTTTTAATGATGATGCAGAATTCAAGTTTTTGCAGGATTGCCATTAAAATGACACGGAAAGTGGGTAAACATTTTTCAATTACATTTGAGTTTCAACTGATTTTGTGTGTGAAAATTTAATTTGTGTTGAGATTTTGATTTAAGCCTTTTACTCAGTTGTTTTTACTCAGTTCACTGTAATCTTACATTTTATTAATCACACATACATTTTATTTTGTTAAGAATATGTAGAAATAAAATTGAAATCTAGCATACAATAATAATATACTTAGCACATCAACCTGTAATCCTTTGTGTAAATCTAAATAACAAATAAACAGTTATTGGTTTAACGTTTTTCATATCTTTTGTTCCAATAACAATATAATGTACAGAATAAAGACATATAAAGAATATACACGTACATGTACACAGGATAAAAATAATTAAATGTTTTGTTTTTGTCTCGAGCATTTTAATTGCCTGTGTTTGGAATGGCGTTTGGTCTTACTTACATATTTACATTGTCGAAATCTATGTCAGTTTTTAAAAAGAGAGTGAAAGATCTCTTCATGATGTCATCTTTCTCAGACATGATTTTGGTTGTTATCCCATAAGTATTATTTATGTAATTATATGATATTGTGTTCATGTATGTATTCATGTATGCGTATGTATTTAAGTATGTATATAAAGTATTTATGTGTATGTATGTCATCTTTACGTATATTTATATAGTTATTCTTTTTTTTTCTGTTCTTTTTAATGAATTGAGAATAAGTATAAAAAGCACACTTATATTGTAGTTTTTAATCAAACTCTCCAGTCTCAGGTCTACTGGCAGAAATTACTTATGAAATAAGTAGTACCTTGATACAAGCATTTTATCCCATTTATGATTAGATATATTTTGTGTGTACATAAATTGTAAAATAAATAAATAAAAATATAAAAGATTTTACTTGCTATCTACCGTATTTTTTGTTAATTTTATTGATAATTACTAAATGCTTTTAGTATTCATACAAGACATATTATGACCAATAGGTGGCAGCACAAAAATTATACATTTGGAAAAAATCTCTTTGTTAAACAATACACAAACATCAAACAAAAATTAATAGAGTTTTTATGGCGGTCATTTGATCATCGTAATTTTCCATCATGAAACCTTCCAGAAAGATAATTTGTATACCCAATCCAATATAGTTTATAATAGGTTCTAAAACTTAGCACGCTTGGCTAAGCATGTCGAATGTAATAGTTCATATATATTGAGGCGCTTTCTGTTAATATAATGTAATACTAAATTAACATTTCTTGTTCTTAGTTCGTGTGAAAGTATCATAGGAGGCTTTCGACATCAATTGTTTAAGAGTTATAAAAAGGCACCACAGTTTCCAAGAAAAGCTAGAAAATCTTAAAATTCAAAATGTTCATCGTGTTGATGCACAAAAGTAATTATGACTTTACAACTTTTAGGTTGGTATCTGGTCTTCTTTCAAATATTACTCTTAATAACAATACAAATATCATGACAATGCTAAACGTTATGGCGTCTCTAGGTTAGGGTAGATTCGCCCGTAATGCACCGTTACACGTCTGGCCAGTTTGCATGTGGGAGTCATTCAGTCTGTTCTTTGGAGCTGCGTAGGCGAAGAGTGGTATCGCGGTAGTCTAGACTGCTCGGCGAGGTCGCGGATAAGAGAATTTTGTTCCCAGAATTATATTAATTAGTCCATAGAAAGAACTTGGTGCAGGCTCTGATTCACAATTCCCTGAGATGTCGCCGTCCCTCAGTATGCAGAACGCCCGCAAAAGATCGAAGAACGAAAAATTTGCTTATATGCTTTGTTTAAATATACACTTTTGTTTTTTGTGTTTTGAGAAATAATGTTCATACCAAAAAAATGTTTCATCCAAATTTATATTTTATCTGCTTTACGTTTAGAAATAAACCCTATGTTGTTTTGAAATTAACATGCAATATTGGATATGCCGTGGTCGTTTTGTGGTTTATCAGTCTAGTCATATTAGTAACAAAAATGGTTTTTTGCTAAGTAGAAAATATTTGTAATTATCTTATATTGTATCGCATACCGAGCGTGTTTCATCAGTCCACATCTACTGAAAAGTAAATTACCAACTTCTAATAACTAAGAGAAACATCAAACTTTAATATTTACAACTCTTTGTCTGCACAAATAAAACTTTTCCACAGTACAATAATATTCATTATCATAGCAAACTTTACGATTATCAGCAAAATATAATTTCAAACTTCTGACAATAGCAATAAAGTAAAATTTAAATTATTTCATGGACGTACAACTGGAGTTCGTATAAAAATTAGAGACAGAGAAAGTTTCTCCGCGGATTTTGTTTGCAGCATGGCAACACCGTAGTCCGGAAACTTTGTAATTGTTCCGACCAAAATGTTGTTGTTTCCAAAAGCAGCTTTTTGAATGTGTGCAGGGTTTCCGGAGTGGGTGCCATTGTTGGTACTTCGCACCCTACTTGATTACCTAACCAATGTAAGGGATGTACTATGTATAATGCGTGGGATTGCAATAACGACGTTGGGAACGGCTTTGGATTTGTATTTTAACCCCTCGAAATAAAGTATTTTTTTTATGTAACGTTTATGGGTAAACCTTCTTCAGTCTTGACGAGAAAAAATAATTGTATGGTTATTGCCATGTTGATGGCTATGTAGAGTTAGGTTTTCCTAGAGTGAACATGTTTAAGAATTTGTCGTGAGAAAAGTGTCGACTACACGTCTACATTTTTTTTGCAAGTAAAAGGAAAAATTAAAAAACTTTAAGTTGAAGTCAAATTAAAAACATATAATTGAAAAATGTAATTTTATATAAAACTTGTCTTCATCGAAGAAGATAAATATGATATATAGGTATATGAACATCTTTTTATTCAATAAAATCTGTAGTAAACATGAATAGTTTCGTCTATATAGGTATGTCTAAAGACCGTCTACGCAGCATTGTTAGACCACTAAAATAGCAGCATAAATCTCAAATCATCCTTGCTCATAAAATTTTACGATATGGTCCGTTACACCAACGTTTAACAAAATGTATGTGTGATTAATAAAAAGTAAGGTTACAGTGAATTGAGTAAAACCAACTGAGTAAAAGGCTTTAATCAAAATCTCAACACAAATTAAATCTTCACACATCAATCAGTTGAAACTCAAATGTAAATGAAAAAGGTTTACCCACTTTCCGTGTCATTTTAATGGCAATCCTGCAAAAACTTGAATTCTGCATCATCATTAAAAGCCTTACAGCATTGATCAAAGCTGCGACAACGCGGACCAGGCACGTCCATCATCATTGGACGTGATAAATTAATTTTGAATATCAATTTATGCCGTGCAATCATCCTGTTTTTCTTGCTCACTCACAAACATGACCTAAAGTGGTCATCTTTGTGAGTGATGTTTAATTGAACATAAGCATATAAGTATAAGTAAATAAAATGTTAAATAGGCATGTGAGTAAGATACTTGTTAAACTAGAACCTTGGAATGTTGGATTTGTAAGTGAATGTATGCAGTTAACGCACATTTCTTGCAATCAATCAGCGCGGGCGCATGGGCCGGTTTTGTCTTGGATGAGGCTGTGTTTAGACTAAAGCTGTAGGTTTAATAAGTATGGTTTAGGCGGTAAGAGAGTTCACTAGAGATACCAGGCACTAAATGTGGGCAGTATCATCTCTTAAGTCCATCACTAACCAAGAAAATCCACAACTTTTATCGGTTGAAAATAAAACGAGTCAGTGGATTTGAGTTGATCCTTTCATTGCTAACTAGATCCACTTCAGTCTTAACCAATGTCTAAGAAAGAGTTGTACCTAATTTCAGCCCAATAGTGCTAAAAAATGGAAAATATTTGGGGGACTTGCCAGATTTAAGTAGTTCAGTGGCAAGATGAGACCTGGTATTTAATCACAAATTTATTTCTATTTCCACATCTTTTTTCTGGTTATCTCGGCTCTCGTTAATTCTCCATTTATCATAATTTACAAAATTCAAGGACAACATTCAAATATTTCTAACTTTCAATATTTTTAATAGGCTTTTAGATATTTGGTATACGGATGTTGCCTATTTCTATTTTTGTAGGTTAGGTTAGGTTAGGTTAGGTTTATTCTGGTTTATACCGTATTGTTTATTTGATTTACATTAAAACAAGCTTTGCTACCTTTTGATAGAGTTGGCGTGTCAATCTGTAATAAGATATCAAATAAGCTCTCCACTTTGATTTGAACTCATCCTTAGGATTCTCTACAACGAGTTGATACACTGATTTAAGACTAAAATTAAGCAAAGTATGAATTAAATGACGTAGCATCAATTTAACTCAAATCAATTAATATATTTTGCGGGAATGCCTTATTTAGTATAAGATTAGACAAATAATATGATTCAGCACTTAATACACGTAATGTAGCTTTTATCAACAACTTGCCAAGATGGCTTAAGCAAGTTACCAGTGACGGAAGTTTTTAATCTCAACATCATCAAATATTAAGCTTATTTTCTTGCTTAATGTGTCGTCCAAGTTACTAAAGTTTCCTTGGAGAATCTCACACAGTGTCAAGTTTTCAGAGTTGAGGGTAAACTTTCGACACTATTTCTGGAGATTGCTCCTCTGATTTGGTAGAAGTTTCCACTCAGTAGTTCTGAGTTCTATATAAAATTGTACATTATATAAAGCTAAATAGAGGCGTAGATAACGTGTTACGAATATTTTGGAGTTGTTCAAAGTTGGAGCAACTTATTTTAGAGTTTGTGAAGTTGGGTCGTTGCGGCTCAGCATCTCGACGGACTTGGACCTGTTTAAGTTTTTTGAAATGAAATATGAGTAATTGTCTTCTTTGGAAAAAATGGTTGAATTTGTGAAGTTATTAAATATATTGTTGATATCAACTGCCGCAAAAGTGAAATTTTATTTTGTAATGTATTTGGATTTGGCTTTAAATGTAACAATAATGTAAAGTAACCAATTTACTGAGTTACACAATGGTCAGTTATTTTAAGTTTTTATGTATTTTTACAACCGATTTAACCAAACAAGTGTACGGCTCAACATAAATAAAAAAATTGTAGATTAGCTTTTTAAGATGAATTTCATAAAAAGTTATGAAATTCAAATGAAAGTCATCGGACTACTAGACGCAGACAGGCCTTCCATCCTTTTATAGTAGATATCCCAAGAAGTCGAACCAAACCTTTTTGGTGCGGGTCTCAAAGGTATGGCATGAACTGCCAGCGTCTGTTTTTCCAGAAAACTATAGTCGTAGATCTTTCAAGCGTCGAGTGTATAGGTATCTCGTGGATAGACTTGTAACACCTTCGTCTTCATCGTCACTTTCCATCAGGTGAGATAGAAGACAAACGTCTAACCCTTTTTCACATAAAAAAAGTTTAAGGCAATGAAGCCATGAGCTTGTGTATTACTTATTGTGGTTCTCCTTGGTAAGGGTAGTTTAATAAGTTAATTACCGCGCCATAATTGGCCTCAATAGATCGGCTTAACTGGTTTTCTTGACGTTATTTAGAAGGATTTTCAAAATAAGTTTCAGTTAGAGAACAATGATTTAAGTTTGCCAGTTACTGAAATTTTGTATTTTTATTTAAATTCTGGAACAATAGGAATATACATCTGTCCTTTTCTTCTCCGACCACTTAAGGTGAGCTATCAGCTTGTAACATTTGCCCTTATTTTTGATAAGAGCTAATTCAAATTCAAATATTTATTTCTCGACATTGACAATTACTTGTTCTTACTGAAGTCAAATAAAACATGACTCTCACCAGTTCGGAAAACCCTTCGTGAATAAGAACTGGCAAGAAACTTGACGGGTATATTTTTATTCAAAATAAACTTCACAGTGTCTCTTCATATCTATACAAAATTATTCTTATCTGTATCTGTTAGCTCGGAAAGTCTCCTCCCCCCAAGTATCCAAACGACGAACACCCTCAAACGGCACCCGTTCACGAGTTAACGCGGGATCCAGCCATCGCCCTCCTCAACCATATCAGAGGAAAGTGAGTGTCCCGTCACCCAACGCTACCATAAGAAGACGTACTTTAGTGACAATGACGCTTTAGATGTTCATAGGGACGAATAACTCAACGAACAAAAGACACATTACACATGTTTTGTTACAAATATTCGGATAGGTTATAATATGTTTTAGCACACAACTTCTGTTTTATAGTTTCTTTGAATTTGTCAATAGGAAGGCCTCGAATAGCCTCAGGAACCTTATTATAAAAGCGTACCCATGAATGAAGCTTTATGAAGCCTACTATTATGAGCTGCCAGCTTATTTCTTCCTCTTGTGTTAACATTGTGCAGATCTTTTTTTTCTTTTGAACAAGGTTATGTTCTTTTTTACCTACATTAACTTTTCTAAAATTTCTACCTCTTCCCGACGCGTCTTCTCCCGGCAATTTTACCCATCATAATAAGCAGTAGTTGTTCTAAATATATACTGATTATTTATAAATATAAATTTTTGTATTTTTGTTTATTTGTATTAGAAAAACGACTGATTCTTTGATAATTAGAAGCCATACTATCAAAACACATTTTATTAGAAAATTTATTGCGGAATCCGAAGATACGTAGATAAAACTGCGCAAAACTGCTATAGCTGCGGCGCCATAAGAGCCAATGCAACATTCTTCTTTTTCACTTCTCAATTAAAATTGACCCACTTTTACCCAATTCCCTCAAGCTCGTTTAGCCTTAAAGGGCTACTAAACAAGACGATCCCTTAATAATCTGTTTACCGCAACCTCTTCAAGGACTTTGAGCAGATTATCTCCCGTAAAGTTCATCACGAGATACCAGGGTTACATAAGATAGCAGTCGTTGGACGCTCCCTTCAATCAGGCCGAATGGTCGTGGTCGCAAACTTACGCAAATCGTATTACTTGAGTGATTGAATTGATTATATATGTACTGAGATTTAGAGGACATTGATTAAGATAAGTGGTAACAATATTAAGCTAAGGATTTAGTTAACTAATACTTGTGATTAACCATCGTAGTAATCCAAACTCGATCGAAACTAGAGGGAACTTATAATTATCCACAGCGTGTCCGTTTTGATCTAAAACAACCCAAGTTTTATTAATTAAATTAATAAAGGTCATAACTTATTTTTTACGAGATCTTTAAAATAGTAAATGTGTTCAATATAAATATACAATAAAGATGGCTTTCTCTTCTATCTTGTTGAAATGATCGTGAAATATGGACAACATAACCTTTATGGATATAATTGATTGTGCACGCACTTTGTTATGATTGTAAGATAATGTCATTAATTTCGATTACTTTTACATGATTTACTAGCTTCCAAAGGAGTAGTAGCTCTTATTTCTTGCATTGCGAAGTAATCAATGAGAAAACTGTCAAAAAAGCCCTAAGGCAAAAATTAGGGGTCACTAAGATAATTAAAGCAATTTTATAATCAATAATCCACACAGATCAGCTTTACTTGCTCAAAGGTTCACTAAACAAGGAAATTACTTTGTTAGCTTCATAAATCCCAAAACAAATAATATCTGCGACTTTCCCAGAATGTCACACATTCACGACATGCTGTTAAATAAACTTGTCAAAACTGCAACATTAATAAAAATTACGACCTGTCATATTGTAAACTTGAATTATGTTTTATGTCTGGCACCAGAATGAAAATTTTAACTCTACAGACATGGGACAAAATGCTAGAAAATTTTAGGAATATATATTCCGTTGGGACGGAGCCGAAAACTTTTGTGTTTCATGTTTTAGAACAGCGCCAGTCCACTCTGTAATGTAGACTATTTATTCGGTCCGTATAAAACATACAGCAACAATTTTTCTACTATATTAATCGCTCGACTTTACCCGCTTTGATTCTGACTATAAAAAAAGGTTCACAAAAAAAACAGGTTAAGCTGTCCCTGTAGGTCTAACGTGAGAATTCCTTACTATGCCTGTCTATTCTCCAGGAGATATAACAATTCTCAAATATAAAATATCTCTAAGTATATAAGATATAAGATGTAGATTTTGATATGAAATGTTTAATAGATATTTAAATTGATCATAAGATGACTAGTTATTATAAGAAATTTCCTATCCGACGATTTTAAGATTTTAATACCGATTCATAAATACCGATTCAGCTCTCAAATAATTAATGAAATGTATTCATAATACTATTGATAATATTATATGATATAACTTACATACGACACAATAATTAAATGAAATCTTAAAACATAAGCCTAAAATAATTTGTTTTGGCTATGCCTCAAATGCCTTAAACGAAGAATTGATAGTCATCGAAGAATTGATAGTAATCGAAGAATTGATTTTCAAGTTTTTTTCTTTTGTCTCATGTTATGGAAAGAAGACATAAAGACATCATTTATTTTATTAAAACTGATTGAATATAAATTATAGGATTTAATACATGTCTTGGGTTCTCATTTTAGGAACAAAAGACATGTCACGTAATCGTAGAAAAAGTCTTCATTTGACTGTCGAATTGGCTATGTCTTCGCTATGAGTCATGTTAGCCCTGTAAATGTTTCTTCCTAATAATTAAATACTTATTTAAACCCATTTTTTACGTTCCAGAGTTCCAGAGTATATCAATCAGAAAAAAAACAAATCTGTTATACTTTCATAGATGCTTTCCTATATCCATTTGAAAACTATCATGAAAACGAAAATTGTTACCAATAAAAGCAGGACAATCAAAACGAAAACCACTTCAAAGTTTTATGTTTTAATCTTTGAAGAATAGTAAAATCATGAAATATATGTCAGAATCAGTATTTATTCTATAAATATTATAGCCTTTCAAACATAGAACAAGCTGAGCTGCTAACAAAACCATTTTGTTACTGCTCAGTTTTCATTTACTAAGCGCTGCAGTTTCAGAGCATTTGTAACGGAGTACTTCAGACTTAGCATATTTTGAAGGTATTTTGCTGTTCAATTTGGAAGGATTAACGTACGACCACTTGTATACGGGCAAGCTTCGATCGCATATAAAACTACTAGATACACAACCAGGGCCGGAAAACAAATTTAAGAATTTGAAATCAGTATAAAATCTAATCGTATATATTCATAAATTAAAATAATAGGTCTTTACCTATGAAACTGCCGTTTTGCCGTACTGGCCATTTCAAATGAAAATATTTTTTTTTTTTTGACTGATAATTCTAATTTCAAATTTATTCTACTTGATAAACATGGAATTCTTTTTCTAAAATCGTCATTTTATTTAATAGTTAGTGTTTTGTTTTCAACGCATTCGAACATTTTTCGTCATCATGGATAAGTTAAAAATTCGAGTAATTATGGAGTATGAGTACCGTCGTGGCAGCAAAGCGGCACAAGCGGCACGCAACATCAACGACGTTTACGGAGCGAACACTACAAACGAACGCACCACCCGTTATTGGTTTACCCGCTTCCGTTCTGGAAATTTTGACCTGAAAAATGAACCCCGTGGTCGTCCGAAAACTTTGGTCGACAATGACGAATTAAAGGCAATTGTGGAAGCTGATGAAACTCAATCCACGGCTGAATTAGCAGCAGCTTTCGACGTTAGCATCAAAACAATATTGGTCCATTTGCGTCAAATTGGCAAGGTAAAAAAGCTTGACAAATGGGTACCCCACGAACTCAATGGCCGCCAGCGCGAAGTACGCGTGGAGACGTGCCTTGCACTGCTCAGCGGGCATACAAATGAAGGAACTCTGAACCGCATTGTTACTTGTGACGAGAAATGGATCCTGTTTGACAATCGTAAGCGCTCAGCAAGTTGGTTGGACCCTGGTTCAGCACCCAAACAATGCCCTAAACGAAAACTTACCCCAAGAAAAGTGATGGTCACTGTTTGGTGGTCTAACGCGGGTGTAATTCATCACAGCTTCTTGCCAAACGGGACAAGCATTACTGCAGATGTGTACTGTGAAGAACTGAACACAATGATGGAGAAGCTCGCACGTCTCCTACCAGCTTTGGTCAATCGTTCGGCTCCACGGCTCCTGCACGACAACGCGCGACCTCATACTGCACAGCAGACGGTCTCCAAGCTACAAGAGTTGGGGTTGGAAGTTCTCCGTCATCCACCGTACTCACCAGACCTTGCGCCTACAGACTTCTAATTTTTCCAGAATTTGGATAACTTCTTGGCGGGAAAAAAACTCAATACCCGAGAGGCAGTACAAAATGCCTTTGAAGAATTTGTTGCCTCCCGTCCAGCTGATTTCTTCAAGAAAGGCATCAATAAGCTACCAATGCGTTGGCAAAGATGCATTGATTGCATCTGTGATTATTTTGATTAATAGAAATAAAAAATATATAAAAAAATTACGCTTCATTTATTTCGTGAAAAACGGCAATTTCATAGGTAAAGACCTATTATAAAAAGTTTTGAAATCGGCTTTCTTCATTCTATTTTAAATCATCCATGTAGCGTTCTATTTGGATGTTATTTACCAATTGTTATTTCTTGACAACGCCTAAACCATTGTAAACAGTTTAAAGCGTCTTATTTGTATGAAACTGGGTATCTAGTGTTTATTTGTGATCTGCTAGAAAAGGATTGCAGGCGTTTTTCAGTAGTTTTGGATAGAAAAAAATTTGTCAAAATGATACTTGGGTAAGCTGCAAGAAGTTGAGCGTGAACTCGTAAAGAAACATATCTTGAAGTTATTTGATGCTATTCATCGTTTATCGTACATTGTTTATAAGCTATTTTGGGAAGGCCTTATTGTACCAATGAGTCACTAATACCGATATTTATATATCAAGGTTTTTACAAAAAAAAAGTGATAATGTAAAACAAATCTGTCTCAGGGATTCCAGTTATAATATTTGTGAAAGTATAATTTTATATATATATATTTTAACAAACTAACTTTCAAATATAATAAAATGTTTAATACTTAACATCCAACACTTAATTAACCAAAAACGAACTCCACCACCCATCTACTAACACAATCCATATCCCCAGTCATTACGTCCTCTAATGAGGCCTAATGAAGCCATCTTGAAAGCTTAACTCCATTAGAATCTTCATTCAAAGTGAAGATAGAAGCTCATATTATCGCCGACATAATAGTCCAGGTATAAGTTATGTGCAGGGCAGTTTAATATCGAGCTTCCGAGAAACTATCAAAAGCTAATATGAGCTTTTGTGGTGATTTAAATCTGATCTTGGAATAAAATCGTAATTTTATGGCCATGGTTTTGGGTATGTTATTAGGGAATCTGGTTAGCAGTTCATTTGGTCTTTTTTCGGTAGGCTTTAATGGTCAAAGAGATTTAACAAACCTCTTCTATTTCTCTGCTTTAGCGTAGGAACTTTACCTACTTATTCATAACTCAGAGAACTGAAGGAGTGCGAATTTTTACTTACAAAGTTGTAGGCACTTATGTTATGGCTCATTTTGATTGCAAAATTACCATTCAAATTTCGGTATGTTCAAAAGAGGCACCGGCTTTATGTTTCATGTTGTGAACTACATATTCAACAATGTTAAGAACTACATATTCTTTGGATCTACTACTATTAGAGCAATGTCATTTATGAAACTGATTCGCTTTTGTTGAACTTTGGTTAAAACGATATTTTCTATGACACAAGATGAAGCAAGATGTTTTTTTTTCTGTACAATTTCTTGGCTCTTATCTTGCAGATAAGAAACAAGTATAGGTATATTTAAAACAAAAGTCACCTGCAAATGTATTTTTATTGTGAAATAAACATTGTTATTATTAAAGATAAAACTTCTAGATTTTACGAACATAAATAACTTTCAGTAATCTTGCAAGGTATGCAATAAAAAAGGATTTGTTGTTTCAGTAACTAAGCTGTTTTCTTTCGTTTATGCGAATTCGTATCGACATCGCCGAAAGTACTAGAATTGGCACACATTGATCGTTTAATGCTTTTAGGGTCTTTTACTATCTTCTATTTTATAAAAAAAAAACATAAAGGACAGCTTCAAAAGTTAACTTTTCGTTTAATAAGATATAGACCATTCACAAAATATCTTTAAAAAAAAATGACCCTATACATTTATATTGGAATTTGAAATAGAAACAAGATATTTTAGAAAGTACAACGTTACATTACTCTCGAAATATTCATATAAATTTTAAACTTATCCTACAAGAGCTACGCTCAGTTCAGCAAACTATGCGACTTTGGCAAAGAACTTTGCATAAATATGCGTAGGGGAGGGTCAACGACATGACTCGTTGAAGAGTTTTGCCAAATTAACGACAAAATCATAAAGATCTACATAAATAGATGTTGTTAACTTAGATTTACTTTGATAAGCTATTAAATATCAAAGAATTTACCTCTTAATTTACCTTCCAAGCAATTGTCTATGGGTGGTCTCGATCAGGTAAAAGCTTTACCATTGAACGCACGTTTTGCTTCCATCTCACCTGATGGAAAGTGATGATGGCGACGAGTATGTAACAGCTTATCGAAGAGGTGCCTATACACTCTACGTTTGAAGATTTCAGGACAATAAGTTTTAGAAAATTAGAGGCGGTGCACAGGAATACATACAAAACACAGGAATAATGCAATTTATTATATTTATTTTTCTACATACTCTCCTCCTTGGTCACTGCACTTAGTCCAGCGGTCCTCCAAAGCCTTGATTCCATTTAAATAGAAGGTCTCGTCAAGGTCTTCAAAAAAGCCATCTACGGCCACTTTGACCTCCTCATTGGTAGAAAATTTCATTCCACCTGAGTGTTTTTTTAGTTTTGGAAATAGGTGGAAGACAGAAGGTGCCAAGTAAGGTGAATAAGAGGGATGAGGAAGCAATTCGAAACCACAATTCACTATTGAGCCATCGATTCTGCAGATGTATGAACACGAGCATTGTCCTGATGAAACAAAACTTTCTTGGTCAACAACAACAACAATCCTGGTCTTTAAGACTTTATTTCTTCACGTAAACGACGTAATACTGTGCAGTAGTATGCAGAATTTATAGTTTGACCTCTCTCTAAGTAATCAACTAAGATGATATACCCTTAGAATCCCAGAAAACCGATGCCATTACCTTGTTTACTGAAAAACACACCTTGGCTTTCTTGGGGGTCGGAGATTCGGGTCTCTTCCATTGTTTGGATTGGTGTTTGGGTTCAGGAGTATAGTGATGAATTCATGTTTCGTCCATAGCAACAAACCTTTCAAAAATTCGTTTGGATCAGCTTAAAAAACTCTAAACAGTCTCTAGAAATCGCTAGCCGAGTTCGTTTCTGTTCAACTGAAAGGAACCGCGGAACCCATCTTGCAGACACTTTGTGGAACCCTAATTCGTAAACGATCACGTTTGGTGTACGTTCATATGAAATTTTTAGAGCTTCAGCTATCTCAGATACCTTGAATCTTCTGTCTCCCATGATGAGATCCCATATTTTTTCGTCAGCTGTTTCGTTAGAAGTCGTTGCTGTAGAAGGCCGCCCAGAGCGGGGATATTTTTGATGCCCTCTCGTTCACGTTTAAATTCAGCTGTCCACTTTTTTATCATTATATACGACGGAACACATGTTCCTAAAGTAGCCACCATATCTTCATGAATCTGCTTTGGAGTTAAGGGTTTTTTGTGGATGTATTTTATCACGGAACGGTGCTCTAAACTATGCATTTTAAAAATAAATGAAACTTACTCTCACTTAATGTTCAATTAAATAAATAATTACACATGTATCTCAGACAAAAATTTGCACAGAGGCCGACAAAGAGGTTTCATATGAGAATAGTTTTATAATAATATGACAATAATATGGCTATCTATGTTAGGCCGCGAACTTTTCAATCCACCCTAGTATATCATTATAAATTAATAATTTTGCACAAAACTGCTTCTTCATTTGAAATAGTTCCTACACATTCGTTTCTGTTAGCGAAAACGAAATCTATTTTAATATTTAAATAGTTTTGATTTAAAAACAAGGAGACCTTTATGCAGTATTGGCGCCTTTGTTTTCAAAACACGGGAATAACACAGAGTAATATGAGAAGTATTGTTTATAAAACACGCTTGTTGATAACTTAGTTAGGTCACTGTACTGGGCTAGTTGAGGCACGATTGTACTGAAGACAATTGAATAATGTAGGTGTACCTTTATATGTATACCTTACTTCGGGACAGAAATAACCTTCAATTTTGAACATATAAATATATTTCATCTTAAATGAAGCAAAGGTTCTGATACAGTTAGCCATACAGTGTGGGGTGAATGCAAAGATTAGGTATATAAACACAGGTTGACATTTTTATTTTTTTAATTTTTTTATTTAATAATTTATGTAGACACAGAAAAAGATAATAATAAAAATGACTTATAAACTAATAAAGTACAAAGGTACAGCTTATTTCTAATAGAAATTTCTACCAGCAGACCTGTTACTGGACAAAGTAGTAGAGAACAAATTTAGTGTGTACAACTATATTCAAATAATATAAAATAAAATACAATACAATAAATAATCATAAAATAAAGATATAAATTCACTTAAACCCATACATAAAATTCTAATATTTATATACATACATACATTTATAAACGAATGATTTATATTAATATTCTACATATACACATAAAGTTTGAACATCAACACAACATTTTAAGGTTGAGAAAGATAGTGTTGCTTTACTTTATTTTTTACGAGTTTATTTTCATTAGTTATGTGTGTCTTTGGTAAAGTGGCTCAGGATTGTAGTCTAAACCCATATGCCACTATTCCGATCGGCAAAGAAATTTACCGAATAATGTCCATTTTACCGGATCCTTACGTATACATGGTAGGGCTCCTACCACATTTAATATATGAGACCACTAACTAATTGAATTCTAAAATTAAAAGAGTTGAAGCTACAGAATTATCTACTTGCATCTTGGAATTTGAAATTTCTATTACTCTCGTATATTTGTTCATCTCAATCTTACGTGATTCTATCACACAAATATTACGGTCCAAATTATTACAAAGCGCTTCTTTGCTCTACATACCTTAAATAATTTGAAATTCTGTGCAATGTTACTCTCATACGGAAGAGACATGTTTACCAAGTATACAGAACTCTTGTTTATCATAAAATAGAATTTGTATACATACATTTGACATAATGATATACAACGGGTGGGGGCATCCGTGCGGGCCTAATATATGCGTAAACAAACGAAATGTTACAAATTTGAATGAAATCGAACATTCAGATTTTTTATGAACGGAGTTTAAATACAAATTAGGATAAATCGAATCAAATTCCTTCGAATTTGAATTGTGAATTTCGAACGCTTTCGAATGTTCTAGTCTTAGTAAGAACGTAATCGGGTCGCTCACTTCCCTCTAATAAGGTTGAGGAGGGCGATGGCTGGATGCCGCGTTAACTTGTGAACGACATAAAGAGACTCTGTATATTTATTTTGAAAAAAAAATATACCCGTGAAGTTTCTTGCCAGTTCTTCTCCACGAAGGTTTTCAGAAGAGGTATTCCTCTAAGCGCAACCATTTTGAGGCGCACCTAATGATTTTTTTTTCTAAAAAAAGATCTGCACAATGTTAACACAAGAAGAAGATATATACTGGCAGGTCATAATAGTAGGCTTCATAAAGTCACTAACTCATTCATGAGTCGATGCCTTATACCCTTTTATAATAAGGTTCCTGAGGCTATTCGAGGCCTTCCTATTGACAAATTCAAAGAAACTATAAAACAGAAGTTGTGTGCTAGAGCATATTATAAACTATCCGAATATTTGTAACAAAGCATGTGTAATGTGTCTGTTTGTGCGATGAGTTCTTCGTCCCGATGAATATCTAAAGCGTCATTGTCACTAAAGTACGTCTTCTTATGGTAGCGTCGGGTGACGGGTCGCTCACTTCCCTCTAATATGGTTGAGGAGGGCGATGGCTGGATCCCGCGTTAATTCGTGAACGGGTGCCGTTTGAGGGTGTTCGTCGTTTGGATACTTGGGGGGAGGGAGACTTGCCGAGCTAACAGATGCAGAAAAGAATAATTTTGTATAGACATAAAGAGACTGTAAATTTATTTTGAAAAAAAAAAAAATATACCCGTGAAGTTTCTTGCCAGTTCTTCTTCACGAAGGTTTTTTTTCGAACTGGTGGTAGAGTCATGTTTTATTTGAAGTCCATAAGAACAAACAATTGTCAATGTTGAGAAAATAAATATTTCATTTCATTTCAATGTAAAAATACTAAAAGAAATGCTCCTACAATGGATGTTTTCTTTTTTTGTTTCCCACGTACAGTCAGCAGCTTGTCAACCTACCACAAGATGTCAAATGTCCTCAATCAATTTTCAACCTAGAGTTCATCACAGAAGAGTTCTAAATCACTTCAGGAAATCAGATATTTTGTGGTTGGTTGAACATCTGTCGACTGTACAACAGCAAACATTATCAAAAAGGGTCACCCATACCCATGTCATTTTACCTTTACCAATCAAGTTCTGTCTATTTCATAGGATGAAATATCTAACATATCGCTAGTATCATACAAATTGTTATATGATGGTGAAACATTTTGTTATGTCAGATGATTAGAATAAAATTAAAATCTGAAAAATTTTAATTTTTAAAGATTAGCTTTTGATTTAGAAGCATTATTTCCTAAAGTTTCTTGCTTCCTTCTTTACTACGAACTGGCTCAAAAATGAGTCTTCAGTGACTTTAAAGTGCAACCAAATATCAAGAACAAATAGCTAAATATTATTTGAAAAGTTGATCAAATTATAAAATTTTACTCATACAACATTTTAATACAGTTTTCATTCCATTACCTGCTATCAATCAAATTAATACTGCGGCGTCCGCTCCGCGCGGGCGATCTTGTTGACAATCCATTTAAAAGCTGTCGCCTAGTTTTTATAACTACCTCCGTGGTGGTGGAAACAATTCAACGTAGAGAAATATAAAAAATCCTATTAAATACAGTTAGTTTAGATATGGAAGGTTAATTTGTAAATATCTTATGGAGGAAGAAATATATATTTTTTTTTAAACTGTTAAATATTATGAGCTATCTAATGACAGATCCATTACGTGAATTTTATTAAAAATAGAACACTTTTGAAAGTTTATGTCTCTTTACGATTGATATCTATACGTTACACCTGATCCCACGGGTTCGAGAGTTATTAGATAAAATATGAAAAAAGAAGATTTAAAGCGATTAAAGAAATATGAAAATCAGTCCATCGGTTTCAGAATCTACTTATAACGAAAGTAAACTTTAAAACATGCACTATAATTATAATTAAAAAAAATATATACAAATTAACCGAAGCCACTCACAAGCACTAACTACTGAATAACATAGCAGTGGGCCTAACAATATAATTATTAAAACTTCAACATTGATAACTATAGTTAAAATGAATGTAAAGTGGAGCGGTAATTAATATAAAGTATGGAGGCCATTAATGTTGCTTCAAAAGGTGGAAAATTTCAAAAATACATTTTGAAATTAATGATTTTACATGTTGCAAACACGGGGTTGCTGTGCAGTTTGGGCAGTTGAAATATTAAAGTTTTAGTCTTTCGTGGTTATTTAAACTATTATTAAAAAAAAATCTAACACGATCTTGATTTCTATTATAAAATCGAACCGTTAATTCCGTAAATACACTCTGCAATATTCATTGAGAACGAAATGCGTGCACTCTTAAGTTCTAATTATGAAATCAATAACTTTACATGATCTTTATAGACATTACTGACGACCGACCTGTAGTCCTACCTCATGCGCTGTAGGTCCCAGGTTCGAGTCCTGGCTGGGGCATTCATTAGTCTGATGAACACAGATGTTGGATCTCGGGTCATGGTTGTTTGTACGTATATATGTATGTTTATTCTGGGTTCCCTCCAGTTCGCTGTATGGTAATCCATAACACAAGCTCTGCTTTCTTTGGGCCATACAGTTGGTGTGTTTAGTTGTGGATTATTATTATTATTATTATATATGTATGTTTATTCTGGGTTCCCCCCAGTTCGCTGTATGGTCATGCATAGCACAAGCTCTGCTCACTTTGGGGCCATACAGTTGGTGTGTTTGTCTGAGGATTTATGTATTATTTATTGCTCAATATTCTTTTAATACAATTTTAATTTACTTATTTTCCATAACTTATTATTTGACACATTTAACTTCCTGCAATCTTATCTTTAATTAAGAAGTCAGTTACATAATATCATGAATATTTATGAGAAGGTGATAGAAAAACATTTCTGCAGGAAGCTCATAACTCAATATGCAAATATTTTATAGCGCATTTAATTGGTAGCCTTTAAATAACATAAAATGTATACATATTAATGACCATAATATCAAAAATTCATGAAACTTATTGGTAACGTTCAAGTAATTGAGAGTAATTAACCTTTTAACTGTTGCAACGATACAATTTATCACATAAGAGAAATTATGTCGCCCCGACAATTTGCACAAATTATAACAGTGTTTTATACATTATGTAGAAGTTGGCCGTTCGTTTATACTGAATTATTTTACCAGGTTTTATGGTTTTTCTAAAATAGAAAGAATTTCTATAAAATATACAATAATCTTAGATTTTTTTTATCTATTGAAAAATGTTCTCTATTTCTTGGCAAGATTAAATTGTTTCGTTTTATTAACGTTTGGAAATGCAAAAATATTTCACTTAAACTTCATCTTCTTCTTAGTAGGTAATTTTAATAAATATTGTAACTAAATTGCCCAATTACCTCACACTTAGAATTTTTTCGACGATAATAATATGTTTCGAAAAGATCCTTAAAAAATTCTTGGCAAAGTTTAGCAAACGTGTCGACATTAACATGATTTATCGCTTAAGTTTTTTAGCAAACTCAAATTGTTAGGTACATGTCTTAAACTTCTCACTAAAACATTTTGCTTAAAAGCCTTCGGCACCTTTTCTGCTCCTTGGAAAAATGTTTTAGTAAGTATGTAGGTGTAGACTGGTTAGTATGTTAACCATTGTTACCATAAAATGATTCGCAGTTGTGTGAAAAATGTTTCATTAATTGCGGCGTGACCTAATGCTGATTTTTAAATTCTATTTCAAGTACAAAAAGTATCTATGACCCTCAATAGAATTACAAATCCTATCAACCAGTGGAGTAGTGATTATAGTTTTGTTCACTTAGAAAGCCTAACCAACAACAACAAAAAGAAGGCAGAAAATTAAAATTGTTTGTACAAACCTAACATCAAAACTCTAAATAAAACCAAAGAAAACATAACAAAAGTGAATAAGAGTTTCACACAAAAAACAGACGCAAAAATTCGTCAGGTCAACGATCGAACGAACCCGCGGGAAATATTCGATAAACATTTCGGATTACAACACTTGATACATGTGCTTAACAATTCGTTTATGAATGGGGTACTCGCCAGATGGCGTTTTGTTTATGAAGTGTTAAAGAAATCAATTACTTCCTCTTATGTAGTTCTTTACAATGTGGCTTCTTACGGTGTAGGTGCGGTAGGTAAATAAATTTGTTTTGTGTTCAAGTTTCTTAGACAAGTAAATGAGATTTTTTATGTTTTAATGTTATGAGCTACAGACTTGTGAAGTGTGGTTAGCCTCAAAAAGCAAAGGTACCGGTTAAAAATCAATAAGTCCTGAAGGAATAATGAATCATTGGAATGGAAAAAATTTAGATTTTTTTAGATTTCAAAAGTATTCTAGTATCTATACTTTAAAAGATTAGTAAATTGAGCTACATCAAAGCTACGCAGATTAATTACCAAAAGGTTGTCAAAAGCAACCACTTTCAGATCTCTCTGCAATTTGTAAATAATGCGGTAATACCAGTGAATATGGATGGCCTTAAAGAAAAACAGTGGATATCATGATTAATATAACATTCGTAAAAGCTGGAAGTAAAACGGGCAATTAGTCAATTCAACGAAAGTTGTACCTGAAAGCAGGCGAAAAATAGTTATACATGTAACGCAACTTTTCGAATTTTGTTAACTAGGCAGTTTTGCCACCTTTCAATGAAACGAGGATGCAACAATCCTTTTTAAGTATTTTTAGTTACATGATTTAAAGTAACTTGAAACCCTTCTTGCAAACCAAGATAAAGTGAATAGTTGGACCTCTGTTTAAAAAAATTTTGACTGCTATTCAAAACACTACATAGTTTTGTAAGGCCGTCGTGTTACCAAACCAATATATCCATTGGACTCTATTTTCAACATTGTGACCAATTCTGGAACGGTCGCTCGGCAGAACTGAGAACCAACTTTATTCGTCTTAAAGATATCAAGTTCTTTGCCAAAGCCTCTTTTAGTAACTTTAAATAGATGATTCACGGGCGAGCGTGTGTTACAGTATTTTAAAAAATAGATAAGAAGGGTTAAAGGTCTCTTACCATGTTTTTGAGGATAAAACCAGTATTAGATTGGACTTTATGGGTTATTGAAAGAGGCGGTTCTCTGGTATTAAACAGCGATCAAAACATATTTAACGATAATTTTCCGGTCGTAAGGACCGATGAAATATTCTTTATTAGAAATTTTTGGGTTGGCTTTCTTGTTATTAAATTATGGTTCTAAGAAATGTCAGTAATTGGCCTATTTCTTTTTTTCGTTATCCGTATTTTATAACTGGTAATGTGATACTTTAAAATGCCTTAAGAAATGTAAAATTAATGTTGTTTTGTGCTTTTCATATTATGGAACAGAGCTTACCTAAATATTTAGAAATATATTATAGGTAAACAAATGAATATTTTTGCGAAAACTTTACTCTGTAATTTGAACGTAATAGTACACCCCATTTTTCCGAGAACTCTTTTATTTCGTCACCGCCAGATGCTTGGGGCGGAGCTATATCAATCAAGTACAGTAATCAATCATTTTTTACATTATTTTCATTTACGATACACTCCCCGACATTAACATTATGATCCTAAAGAAATTTACGACATGCTTTTAAAACCATTACAAAAAGTTTTTCTGAAGAATTTAAGAATGCATTGGGCTTGCACTTGACTCAGATTTGGACATCGTTATATACATATAAAGAATTTTAAATCTGACCATATCTGTAACCACAATTGAAGAATTGGTTTTGTTGTTACCAGTTACCATATTAGGTGGCATGGATTTCCACAAAAACTTGCCTACCAGTCTTTGTAAAGTGCAGCCAAAACCAGTCAAAACTTCCAAAACTGCATTGTTAGTTACTTTCTAATGAAAGTTTCTAAATATTTGTCCAAACACTCGTGACATTGATAGGCCACTAAAATTTGGACAGTAAAATAGGCCACTAAAATTTGGACAGTAAGTAGTATAGTAGTACTAGTATAGTAGTAACACTCGTGAACATTTTGTTAACCATGATTTTTTAATAAATACTTTTTGAGAAAATGTAATCTTCTTAGCACAAGAGTTTTTTTTTCTTTATAGCATATTGTGGAATAAACAAAGGGTTGTGCCATGTTTGACAGAACACGTCTCGCGCTTTACTTTTTTATATCAAGGAGAGGAAATGTAATAAATAAAACATAAAATACGTTTTCCTCATAGATGTCCATCCATCTCAAAGACGATTTTCAACTGCTTTTTGTATGATTTCCGTTTATGAAAACGTAAACATATGACACATAATTAACTAAACGATGTTACCGCAAAAGTTGTGGAATCATTTTAATTGGCTCTGACTATTGTAGCGCAGATAATTTGAGTTTGGTTTTTGCTGAGTCCTGAGTTTGATGGTGCCGCATGATTCGAATAAATTTTCGAACCGGTTCTCTCGCGTATCTGTGGCGCATCGTCAGGGTACACTGAGTTTTTGTTACAAAATGTGTTTGTTCATCCCTATTCAAATATTGTATCAAGTAGTAAGCGCCTCTGCCGGACACACATTCTAGCTATAAAAATTGAAGTTAAATGAACAAAACCTTTTGTTGACTCCCGTTTGAATTGAAATCGTTTTTGTTGACCGTTATATGAAAAATTCAAAGAATATTCCTTCTTGGAATTTAATATTCTCTCTGGGCTACTTATTTATGTTAAAAAGTTACATCATCTTTCACCATTATGTTGCGTTTGAGTGCAATGTCAATATTGGTAGAGCCTGTCGCCTTTGGTGGTTCTTCAAATAGGTCCTTCCTTGTCGCACTAATGGGGTTTCACTAAGAGTAAGTGAGAGGCCTGCTGATGTGTTTTGGAGAGGTACTTTGTCGCGCCGATGCACTCAACGTATTAATCGATAGAGTGAGTATCATTAACCTAATTATTTATTGCTTTATGTGTTGGTTTATGAATTAGAAGGCCATTGGCAGTTCATCTTCATACACAGTTTCATAGATCGATCAATTTACAAATACTTCAAGTTATCGTAATATGGTGATGTGTGTTATGACTTTTGTCAACGTGTGTTGACTAACGATCATCTATCGATACATCTGTATGGTTTTATATAAGTCTGCAAATGTGCCTTTTATAATCTAGAAATGCAGCAGAAGTTGATGAAAATATGGTTCAAGAAATCTTTAAAAAACTATATTGAAAGGAGCTCCGTTGAAGAATTATGGTCAAAGTAATTCTTTTATAGACTTCCAGTTTGCATTACCGATGTCCTTTGTAGACGTTTCATATGTCGTTCTCATATAATAAGTCTAATGCAAGGAATCGCCATCTATAACTTCTATTCTAATTGAAACGACACGCAAAAGGTAAATAATCGATTTTGAATGATCGGAGTTTTAGACTAATGATCGAATAGCATTGTTTAGGGAGTTAGAACTACAAACGTGTCAGTTTTATTAAATTTGTATCTAATTTCGAGAAAACTTTTGGCGTGACTATATGTTATATAAGGCTTTTACATTCTTTTTCTTTCCGTGTTTTTCTTTTTCCTCTTGTTTATTTATTACATCGAAATATATTAGGGAAGAATACACTTTTAATGCAGGTTTTTTAAGTACCAGTTATTGGTTAAACCACGTTCAACTCTTCAAGTTATAATAATAATTGTTTACAAAATTATCACTTGATTTCATAATATGCTCATAAAAACACTAATGGTATAAAATGTAAAAGAAAATCTAGAGCCAATTTTTAATTTCTTTTCAAAGTTATATTTTACTAGTTCTCTCCATTTTGTGCGTATTTTTAAAGTATTCGTCTCCCGTTTCACGTGAAGCAAAAATTCTCAAAAGCACAAAGTTACTCTATCAATCTCCTGAGCTTTTCAATTAAACTTTAGTGGGCCTTTTTTCGTCATCTTTGAAGCTTGTTAAATTACAATTAGGGATGTTTATTTTTGGTAGCTGAATAGAAGGACAATGTAAACTTTGTCGTTATTAAGTTATTTTGGTTTTGCTATCATATAAATCAAATCAAAATGACTTTGCTTTTGTTTTAAAAAAGTTTTTATTTTGTATACTTTCATTTATACCTCTCGTACAAAGTCACAGAACATCTAATATCTACATTATTTACGAAGTCCATTGATATACATATATCATATCATACTCATATGACCATAAAACAACAGCTCACTTACATGAAATGTAACAAAAAAAAAAACAATCAACGGGTTATAAAAATGGCTTTTTGTCCAGTGTCCAATCATCGAATCCATTACAGAGCCTACATAAGCATTTTCGAAAGCTCATATTGGCGGGCGGCACAATGGGACGAATGCCTTTGTCCCGCAATCCGCAAGGACTCGGGTTGCAATCCACTGAATAAATCCTGGTACCCAAATCTTTTGTCACAATAAGGGTCTCGAAACCACATTGTTCATGTTGTGGCTTAAGGAGAATTTTTGGTAAGCAGGTTTACATCTTCATCTTTTATATCTTTACTGCAGTAAAAGGTAACGTCATACTGTATTTCTTTATATTGTAATTGCGGCATGTTTCAGAGATTGTTAATTGACAGTAATGAAAACTTTCAATCATCTCCATCACACTCAATCATTTCTCAGTCTGCGAGCGTAGCGTTCAGCAATAATACAGAAAGTGCTGACAGTGTCCTGAGGTTGAGGTCAAATTTGGTTAAAAAAGGATTTTACTTAATATAATTATTTTCTTAATCGAGAAAACTTAAGTATAACTACTAGTTTTTTGTTACAATTCAGAATAAATAAATACAATACGCAAACACAGTTAAAAAATAAAATCTTTTCCATGGTAACAGAAATCCTTCCACAGATATAAAGTACTCGTTGTTGTATTAAGATATGATACAATAAAGAAATCTCTTAGCGGGTTTTATACCACCTACTTAATCCGAAGCTGTCTAGAAAATCTTGAGATACTGAAAACTGCTTGCGGGATTGCTCTCTCTAGGAAAGTTAAAGTTGGTTAAATTAGAATATGCATTTTTATATTACTGGCAAGACAACAGGGTGGAGTTTTGCAGAACCTAAGCATGTACTTGTAAAATGTCTTTGGCATCGTATTTCATGTTAAGATCTCCTATTTTCTCCTTCCTATTTTGACTGCCGTAACAATCATATTTACGTGGTTGTTTTCTGGTGAAGCGAAGGAATAGCCGGTGCGAGCATCGAGAAGTTCGGTAACGCATCGATGTTCAACATAGATAAATAAAACTCCTTCGACTAATCAGTTCCATCGGTGCGGATCCAACTTGTCATGCCACGTGCTAGTTTGCCAGCTATAAAAATAGTAAAAACATTAACTTGAGTGAATTTTATTTCACACGTCTATTATTTAACAATTTCAGTATGTGTTTTGTCTAGCAATCTGGTAAAGCTCTAATACCTATTAACCTTACTGATGGTGAAGATAACACACGTTCACAATGAAGCGAGCTCAGCGCCATCTATCGAGTAACTTAGTTAGCGCTCACCTGGAGAAATTTGATGAGGAGCAATTTATAACATGAGGTAGTCTTAAAGGCATGTCAAGAAGTTATAAGTTGGTTTTGTATATGAAGCTTGAATGGATTAATTTACAAATGACGTGGTTGGATAGTATTTAGATTGGTAAAAAGTTATTATAGTATACCTATGTTGTGGACGGATGGTTGGTTCAACTAAACAAGTAGCCGTTTGGTTGAATTGGTTTGTTCAGCTAACCGGCTAGCTATGTTGAATAGTTAATTATTAACCAAGGAATATGTGAAAAGTTAGTTATTTTCAAATAAACTAGTTAATATCCTGCGATTTGCGCAAGCCGAGCGAACGGAGTGAGTAAAAAGAATTTTATGTAAAAAGAAGATTATAAATAAAGTTAGTTGTTAAGTTGAATGGCTCATTCAATCATCCGCCTCCTACATATATATAAAGGAAAAATAAAAAATCCATGGCGTTTACATCTTGTATATTTATATATCTAAATAAAGATTTTAATCGAACAAATACATTTTGCGATCCCAACATATTATTCAAATCAAAGCGTAATAGTTTCATATTATACTATTCAAGATCATCTTTATACAATTGATTACTTCTAAATACACTCCCAAGTCTTTCATCACATTTAATTTAAAAAGTAAATTTAATTTAAACTTCATTTCAAAAAGATACGACGGTGCCATCTCAGACGAGGTACCGAAATAAGCACGAAGGTAGCTTTTAGGCCGATGTTCAAATGAAAACTTATATAATTTAAAAGTGTCTGAGGAAAGCATTTTTAAAATCAAAGTCTCGTAGAAAAGGATTTTTTTAATCTTGAAAGATTTTTATATTTTCATTTTATTATGAATTGTAGAGCTTCAATTAAAGATAACTTTTTGCGTGAAATATAAACAGTACCCACAAAACATTTGTATATTAAAAACTATATGTAAATAATATGATAGGAATGAATGTATGATAAATTGTACAAGTATTTAATTTTGGTATTGAATTGGTAAACATACTATTAAAATGTCTGTCGTTCCTAAACTTAGTACATGTTTTTTTTTCAGAAAAAAATATGTTGCGAAAAAATCTCGATAGTAACTCAGAGATTTGTTAAACTTTTCAAAAGATTCTGAAGCTTATATTTAACATTTCCAATATCTTAGAACTGTAAAGAAATTTTTCAAAAACCCAACCACAAAAACCATTTACAGCCGAACAAATTAAAATACAAAAACTTCACCGAACTCAACCACAACACGACTCAAAGTAAAACCGCGTCATTTAACTTGTTCTGGAAAACAATACAATTTTCAAAGCAAACTGCGCTTTGGCCCGTCGAACGTGGAAAAATGAGAAATTCTACGTTTATTCCGTGTTTAGAGATAACCCGACCAATTAGCATGGCCAACGAAGGAGTTACCGGCCCGCGCAGTTGGCAGCGACGCCATTTTGCATCGTTATGCAGTGGTTTGCATTATGGAGCGCATATGGCCAACGCAAATAAGGCCGATGCTGGTTTTTGTTTCAGTCTTAGTACAACGATGGTTTGTGGAGAGACTCTGACAGCTGTGGTGAAGCTTGCCGTTGTCTTAAAATTTTAAAACTTTTTATAAATATATGAATTTATATTTAGTGAGAAAGCCGTTTTCGTTCACAGCATTTTGTTAAGAATATACTTCTTCACATCAAATTTCTTCTTTTATGATATATTAGCCAATATTTTTTAATAAATAACCATCTTATTCAAATTTAATTAGCTTTCATTTATTGACAACTTTACTTAGCAACTAAATGAGAATGTAACAATGTTACAAGTAATTTATATAAATAACTGGCACATCATAAAGCAATATTCACGAGGACACCTAACAGACTTGTTTATTTCCAAAATTTATTCGTAAATATCCCTGTTTCCTTGTTTTATTCCCTTTGTTCCCAAACATGTTTAATTTAACTTCATGAACTACGTTTACTAATAAAACGGGAACGAAGGCTTTGCGGGTTCTATGTTTCCCTTATATCGTAAATGTTCTATCATATTTTCGTTGGTACTCACATCACGCGCCTAGTTTTATATATCTACTTTGTGCCTCTTTATGTTTTGGCGTATCTTTTGAGCATATGATGCTATTACTGTCGAAAATTCAGGACATATTTTGTTAGACGTGTATTGTTTTAATATTTAAAATCTAATGGAAACTTGTTTTTAAATTTGTACCATCTTTAAATGAAAGAAATATTGTTAAATATTAAAAAATAAAAGAAATAGAAACTGCTAAAAATTTCGAAATTATATCCTTAATATGGCAATAAAATTTCAATACGATATGACAATCTTTATAGTACAATCAAAAATCACCAATTCATTCCAATAACGAACCACATTTCCTAAATCCATAATAACACCTAATTTATACATGAACTTTGCCAAATTGGATTCGCTATTACAAAGTTTGAACCTAGAAATTTACAGTCGCGCGAAAACGAACAGGAACGAGGCGAAGCGTTTTCTAATTAAAGTTTAGAAGAAGTTCGGTGCGGGACGTGACGTCAGCAATGGAATTATGTCGCCGTGTCGTGTGTCGACTATCGACAATGTACGTGAGGGGAATAGGAAACACCCTGGGTTATACTTTTTTAAGATCGGCGTAAATGATAGCGTCTACGCCGTAGTAGTGAACGTAGTGTGGAGACGGTTGTTCGTAGCGGTCTAGTTTTTTTGGAGTTTAATTAAAGTTCTTAGAATTTTGTCTTGAGTAATATTGAAAGTACTGTTGAACGTTATTGTAGGCTCGTGTCAGTTCCAGTCAAAAGTCAAATCCAGATTAAATAAAAGCTTTTTAGCAACTTTTTGTAGGCATTGTGGAAATTAAAGTTTTTAACATCTATAACCAATGGTGCAAATATTTACCTTACCATAAAGCAGGACGCATGCTCGTTTGCCAGTTATGAAAATAGTCAAACGATAATTAGGTAACATTCTTAAAATGATTTAAAAAGACCGTCTGGAAAAAAGGTAATTACTATCTCTAACACAAAAATAAACTAAGAAAAATATTAAAATTTAATACAAAAATATGTACAGTTACAGAAAGTTGCTGTGAAGCATAATTAACTTTAGTAATTAGGTAGCTGTCACAGTCAAGAAATAAGCTATTGCAGACAAGCTCGTTGTCACACAGCTTTGAGAAGCTAACAAGCGACAGATTACATGGTACATGTAATTATTACTTTAAAAATAAAAAGTAAAAAATACTTGCATCCAACAAGTTCTACATAGTTATTAAAAAAAGGGTTTTTTAATTGCGAACGCGAAAACACTGGCATGCTGACATGACAGTATATGTATTTCGAAAATGTCTTTTCTTTTTCTATTTCAAACTAATTACATGATTTTAAACGTAGTCCTTTGAGGTATATGTTGACAGAACACTGAAAACCTACTATTTTAATTTTTGTTCAATGTGTAATCAACCATTTCTTAAAATGTTTTATATTTGTGTATAGCTCTTTACAATTTTAAGTAATGAACAATATACTGACACAGATTTTTCACGTATGTGTAATACAGTAAAAATAAAGCTCTTCAATTAAAACACTGAAACATCTGAGTACATCTAAGTCTGAAAACTATCAGGGGTGCTTACCTCAGGCTTATCTTAACTCAATTTTAAATAAAAATCGAATTTATTTTTCCAGGTATAGCGACGAAATAGACAGTAATAAAATGAGGTGTACCATTAGGTACATGGTAATGATTTCAAAAGGACTTTTGTTTTAAAAAGACTGCATTCTTGAGGTATTATATAATTATTGTTATCATTATATTAAGCACATATTATATTTATCATTTATACATTAATGTATTATACATATATTATTTTATACACGAACATATAATATTAAATTTCGGAAGAACAAGATTGGTTTTAAATGATTTCAGGATATGATTTTTATACATTTGATCATTTAGCTAAGATAAGCTTACAGCTCTACAGCTGCTCTACATACTTCGGCCTTAGCACCTGCATTTTAAATAACGAACACGAATGTCATATCCAAGAAGTCCTATCTTCGCTGTGATCTCGATGTTTCAATTTCCCGCGCACTGCAATCACTGTAGCACATTCCTACGTGTCATGAACGGTAACAAAAGTTCCGTGTCACATCTCCCAGCTATTGTGTTTCTTCGAAACCGCTAAGAGACATTCACAAAGCTATCTTAAAATGAAACAGACGTCAAGGCTCAAAGTTGTAGTAGGTTGGGACTCTATTCTGGATTCCGAAGTCGTGAGGCTCGGTAATTCTTAATTTTCAATAGCCTTATTGAATTTTTTAAATATTTACGTTCTAAAGAGTAACCTTGACTCTTAGTTTAGAATATTGGTAATAACATTCTTCTGAATGATAGACAATGAGCTCACCCTATTACGTGGTAATGCGGTATTTCTAAGTTGGTATATTGATCTGGGATTATAGAATAATTTGAAAACGAACGATTCTAAAATAGCTCCCCCAGAGTCTGGTAATACGAAGTTTCCAAACAAGGCTCTCGGGTATCATAACTCCTATGCTAGTTACATAATAGCCACATAAATTCGAAAGTTCAACATATAATCCGCATATCGGCTGTAAATTCGAGTTTTCAGATTTCGGATTAAATTATCAACACAATAATTAACATCTAGATTAAGCTGAATATGAATAAAATAATTCCCGAGGGAGTATTTTTGGATATTTGATATGTTTAAAATGTAATAAATTCTGCTTATACGGTTTTAATGACGGGCTGTGATTACATGCGCAGTCGTTTTATTGGCGATAAATTTTATGCTGTTAAATCCTAGATCTTTCTCAAAACTTGTCTTGTTTTATCAAAAAATATAAAAGCCGAATCGAATCCACCGGCCCGAATACTAATTCGGGTAGCGCCCCAAAATAGATCCAGTCCTGGATTGGTACAATAAATGACCTCGGATCATATGGGGCAAGTACAGATTCTAATTTAATTTACATAAATAATTGACTGCACACAATAAAATACAGGTACTAAAATGACTAGACCTCACACTACACTTATAGTAATTCATCAATAACCAAACGTGGGCAGAGGTCTATAAAGTACTTTCTACATAAATACATCTGGTTTAGTATATCCGTTGTATGGAATCTTTTTGAATACTTACAAAGTTCAATAGACGCTTTGTAAAGTTGTGTCGTATTTATTGGCTGCAATACAACAAACTGCTTTATTATTTACGTTGGTGTTTATTTTACTTTATATTCAAAAAAACTTACTTCATAAGACCACATGATACGACCATATTCTTTCCATACAATAAATAGAAATAGAATTTTTTTTTTCTCATTCAGTATTGTTTATTTTTGCTTCGTTTTGTACTTGCCTAGATATAATATATGAAGTATTTTGTTTAAATGCACTTAATTTAATAATGAGCTATCTGTTGAAACATTAGAATACATTTACTAAGTTTTCAATTAAATACAGTTTATTTGCTATATAAATATAAGATAGTCAATATCGTAAGTTATTTTCATATTATTAATGCTCGAATAGTATTTGGAATGTACTCCTACTTAAATTTTATTTTTTTCTTGCATTAAAGGATTGCGCTATTGGTTATTTTACATTTTTTTCATTTTATCTTGTATTACCGTAAAAAGATTTTAATTAATACCGGTATCTAAAATAAAGTCATATTTTTACATCACATTACCTGATTTAAAACAAACTAGGTAAAAGTTGAGGTATGTTTTTACAAACGACCCCAAAATAAATAAATTATTCATTCGTAAAATTAATTTCCATATAATTGTATTTCTGACGAACGGCGCAACGGGACCGGTAAAAAAATATGTTTCGAAATAGGACAAGGACTTATTTATCAGTGTTTTTTCTAATACAATTTATAATAGGAACTGGATAAAAGCACACATTTCATTGATCCTCTTACAATATAATACTATAAGTTATTATTATTGAAAGCTTAGTTAAGAAAATTCCAAATACACAGAGAGTTCCAATAATGTCATAAAAACCCTAAAAACATTTGATGTGAAACGCTGCATAAAATAGCCCAGTCGTATTAGGATTTGACATCGAAAAAATTATAAGTAGCAATTTTCCTTCATGGGGGGGGGGGCTCACTGGCAGTCTACATTTTGGTTTTCGGGATTCGCACGTTGCGTCATCCGCCATCTTGAATTTAATGGTGAATAAGTCGTTTTTTACAAGAAAATAGGTCATTACCAAAATTGTTTGAAACTGATCTCTTTCTAGGATCGAAATTTTTCGATAAATACTGGGGGGGTTATTTTGGTATCGCATTTTCACCTTTATTTTTCATTTTACGCAAAAATGGTCACCTACAAAGTAAAAAGACACAGTTGCGTGCTACGTAACAAAACGGAATGCCATGTACTGACAAAACTATCGTAACCAACCGAGGCGTTAGGTAACATCACAATCGACCGAGCCAATGGCAAACACATTAGTGAGATAACATCAAAACACTT
This sequence comes from Marasmarcha lunaedactyla, assembly GCA_923062675.1. Lineage (NCBI taxonomy): Eukaryota > Metazoa > Arthropoda > Insecta > Lepidoptera > Pterophoridae > Marasmarcha > Marasmarcha lunaedactyla. Next base: position 6,301,935 of record OV281349.1, read on the forward strand.
GTCTATACGTCCGTACTCTGTTTTATGAAAGGGGGGCCACCGCACCCCTAGCATTTAATATGCTGACAACTTCTACGTGGGTGCTTTTTTAACATAAAATGTTGATCTAAGTATTTTCCTTTTTGGCTTCAAAATATTTAAAATTGTGCTTGTATATGGTGTCAGTAGAAATACTTCTTTTATAGATTTTGCCTTAAAACCAAGTTTTGGTCAATTATTCAAACTATCCTACATGATACTCTACGAAAATCAAGAGTACCGATCACGTCAATTACGTTTTAATTATCCATATCTTCGGGCTGGCAGCGTTCGGCACTGCTCAATTAAGAAGACCCGAAAGAGCCGATATGTATTCAGCCCGAAAGGCAGTTGCCGAATATGTGTAGCAGTTGGTTTGGCTTTGCTGTTTAACAAATACTGCCGAACAGAATGTACCAATAAAGTATCCATAAAAATATTTCTATAATCGTTCAAGTTTGTCTTCTCTCGGGACTTGTCCTCTATAAAACTCGATCCGTGTACCGTTTACTATAAATAGATATTCAGAATCGATAGGCGAAACAGCCGGCACTGGCTTTCATAGATCAATCGAAGGACAGATTAATCTTGTGCCCATCCTGTATAATTAAGGGCCTTAATCTTTGAAAGGTGTCTTATCAGCAGTATACTTGCCTGCACAAACCCTACAAATAAACGGATCTATGTAATAGAACGCAGAAATTGGGTCTTACGGCGGCACTCAGAGACACACACACTAAACGGTTACTTAAGGCAATCCTAGTTACAGAATTTGCGTAACAAATATAGACTTAGGAGGGGTACGGATAAATTGGTTAAATATCATCTGTACTTAAGTTAGCATTTGTTGTCTCTTAGTGCAGCTGTTAAAGAAACGTTTTTATTAATAATAGAATTTATCTCCGCTTTTAGAAGAAGACGATTTTGTTATTTTCCTTAGATTGAAAAACTTATGCGTCACAGAGTCTGGAAGAATCTAAATTTATAAACAGCAAAAAGTAAGTTTAAACTTAACTAGTTCCAGTCGAGTTTTTAAAAAGAATCTATTACGAAAACGCTTGTTGTTTTCCGATCGAGCGCTGAGGTCCAAACTAAAATAGAACCAGACGCTGGAATATGGAACTGAGGGTAGTTTGTTTAGCGCGTTCAGATTAAAATTGTAACAATCATCCGAGCGTTCTAGGCTGGTTTGCGACTTCCAATCCTCTACATAAACACAAAATAGATATCATCTGTCCGCGTTTGTTCGTACGGGCACAACGTAAACCTAAACCTAGAAAAGCATCGAATGTGCACCACTGTATATTCGATGATATTAGTGTTTAGTTGTGACTTTTTGGAAATTTTAAAACTGGCAACACGAAGCCTTCATCGACCGGCCGATGAAGTCACGCATACGGATTCAACGGCTCCAAACTGACCTAGTTTATGAAGCTTTTGTTTTTAGCTGGCTAATTTTTAGTAATTTCTAGTAGCTAATTCATTTATATGTTACCCTATCGGTTTAATCGGCATAGAAGTTAATATGAGTATCACGAATGAAAAATCACATAATATATAACACAAAAAAGTATTTTGAATAAAAATTTGTTGATAAAATGTTTCACTAAGAATATTTACTATAATTTTTTTCGATTGCGAATAGTTACTTAGAATGTACTGTTGGTATATAATACTTTCATTTTTATTTTTCAGGTATTAACTTCCACACACGAAGACGCCTAAAATTAATTCTGGGTAACGTACCAGAAAATAATTATTTGTTTAAGTTTATTTTAACGACGACAAATCTAGATCATGCAAGGATAAAAAATGTATAGGTAACTTTAAAACATATTTCGGTTTGGTACATTGTTTAATCCAATATAGGTTTTGAGTGTCTCACTACATACTATCTAAACATAATATTTTATGGCTTCGATAAAATGTTATTCATTATATCATTTAACGCCGAGTGCTGCACAGTTCTTATTAAATTAAAGTCTCTTTCAACAGTGGAGTATTATCACGTCGTATGTTACAAATAATGTGAATAATTTTTTTATACTCGCCGACAGAGGCAGCGCGGTAATAAATTCTTACAAATTGTGTAACCGGCTTAAACCGACCAAGAAAAGATAACTTTAATTTAGTATTACGAAGATAGAGTAGGTTATCTTGGAGTACATGGGTTTCCTTAAGAAGGTACCTAAAATACGGCTGTTTACTCGGTCCCTTGCACAAAGAAGACCAATATATCATGTTGTGTGACCGACCCCGGCTGCACGACGACGCGACGTCTCGCAAACGGTGCCATAAACTGTTTGTCAACGAACTCACAATTAAGTGCAACTGTTACGACGTAAACTAAATGATATAAACCCAACTTTCTCGTTGGAATGTACAGAATTTATTCTATTAATTTCTTTAATCATTTATATATTTTCTTTTATACGAAATCTGAGGTCACTTTCAAAACGTCACAAGTCTATCTTTCAGAAAAATATGTTTCCTAAAGTACAGGCTTGGAACATGAAAACTCGTGAAATTTTATTCCGGGCCTTTTTGTGAATTGAAACGGGGATATTTTCAAAATTGGAAAATTTATTGTGGTGTAGAATGTGTTCGGCGTTTCCTGAAAGCGCTGGTTTGACAGCGGACTTAAATAAAAGTCCACAAATCACGCGTGAAATTCTTCGAAGACTTCGAACTACGATACAAGTTCATCGGAGAAATTGCTGCTCCGAATGTTTTGGCAATTCTTGTTTCCGACAGTAATAAAAAAGGAACATTTAAAAAACACATGTGCGTTCGAAAAACATAAATTCATGTACCTATTACACAAAAAGCCGTGCGTTCAAAAAGAAAAAAAATCGATTATTTTATGTTAATACTTGAAAGGCTTCAACTTTCTGCGCGAATTGGTGAATACGAAAATGTAGCGACAACACGAGTTTCTTAGAAAAAAGTTGAGCCGGTATATTATTCAGTATTGAGCTGGGAAATGAGAGAATGACAATTTCAAATAATATTGTGAACCTTGTTTTGAGAACATCCAGTTTCTCTAATAAAATAAACGACATATACTTTCATATTTAAAAATATATATCTATGTATTTGACGGCCGAGTAGCGTAGTGGTCAGTAGCCCTGTGTCGTACGCCGGAGGTCCCAGGTTCCTGGCCGGGGCATTCATTTGTGTGATGGACACGCGTGTTCTCGGGTCATGGTTGTTGATATTTATATATGTATGTTTATTCTGGGTTTCCCCTAGCTCGCTGTATGGTCATCCATAACACAAGCTCTGCTTACTTTGGGGCCGTAAACTTGCTGTGTTTGTCTTGGGATTTATTATTTATTATAGTTTTAAAAACGGGTACATATTTCAAACAAAAAAAAAATTGTAGGTACGCGTATGTACGAGTATAAGAGATACGACGCGACGGCGCAGTTGTCAAGGATTCTCAAACTTAAGGTGCCGGGTTAGAACCCGGTGATTGTCAAATGCACCAATGAGTTTTACAACTAAAATAAAACATAATAAAACATCGAGAGGAAACCCCACCTAAGAAATTATTTCAAAGCCATGTGTTAAGTCTAACACCGCGCAGTAGCGAAGCAAGGTGGCCTATAAATTGCCTAAACCCTTGGCTAGCAACCAAGTTGAATTATTAAAGCTACTAGAGTATGTGTATTTAAAAATAATTATAATTTAGGGACAGAACAAATGAAACTAAAATTTGAATGACATAAGAACGACAGTTTTAATATATTATTATGATAAAGTTAAACTAAATGAATACTTTGATGATAAGCCTTTGATAACCACAATTCAAGAGAAACAGACAAAAATAATCCTAAATAAGAAACCCTATTGACAAACCCTGCCTTTACGCTTTAACTAACTAACCTAATTCTAAAAGGGTTATCCATCACAACTCTGTCGTTAACTTCGATACAATGCCACCTCTTTATGTGTGCTTAGGCAAAACAGGCAATATTGCTGCGATGTCGGGTCACGCTATGTCAGGTCATTTCCATTTTATTCGTGACACGTCCGGTTATGCAAAACGGTTCTACATTCCGATCTGATAGTTCCATTTTGATAGATAGTTGTGGTGACTCTCGGTATTGCTAGTTTGACTAGGTTGAGGACCTAAGTTCTATGAAAGTAAGGGTAATAATTTGATCTTAAAATAATATAAATATATAATAACCCTTGTTGATGAAAAATCAGTATCTTTAAAATATTGATTAAAAACATGTGTTTATTTCTTTTATAAGAATATAATTAATAATAGTCAATTTAGTTTAGTTCTGATTCGATATAGCCTCAAATCCGTCCATATATTTATTTTCGTACCAAGTGTAATTTTAACTTAAATAATTCTCATAATGCTCTTTAATAATCCTAAATTATAAATACAATAGCCTTTTAAAATTGGAACGCAGTATTTAAGTAAAATCCATCAAATTACTTAATTTGTATAGTTTGTAATTACAATTTCAAATTGAATTACTATAATCGTTCAGACGTGATCACAGTATTAAGAAACTGTTATAACATTGTTTTAACAACAATGAAAATCTTAGCCAAAACATACTTTTTTGTCGAGTTATCAAAGTGGAAAGATACAAGTATCAGATAGGAAAGGATGCCGACACAGCAAGTTCACACGCTCAGCGTCGCGATGCGTACCTACTTGAACTGATGGAGTTGTCAGATATGACACTCCAATCATGCTGAAGCTGGTTGATTGAATTCAAATTGCTTTAAATTTAATACTACCGTGGACTATTCAATAACATTGAGTACGTAGCATTATTAAGATGGGAGTGAAACAATTTATTCTATTCGGATACATGTTACGATTGTGTGTTGAAGGCTTCATAATGCTTGGAAGATCCTTATAGTAGAAAGATTAAAGTTTACGGGAAATATTTTTCAATACCTACTATGCCTTGTGGGCAATTTATGATAAAAAATGCTCGACTTCTGCAATAACTTTAAATCACAAAAAGGACGATCAAAAAGTTTATGGTTAATATAGTATTGCAATGCTTATGCTTGATTTATTTTTAATTGATCATAAAATACGTTTTGAAAAAAAAAACATCTCAATTTTCAAAAAAAAATCAAAAATTACAGGCACGTCAATCGAATATGACGAAATGCTCTTAAAAAGTAATATTTAGTAATAATAATATATTAACAAATTACATTTTTTTTTAAAGTCTTAAGAATACATAACGTTTGATTTTATACGGCTTTGCAGCACTGCGTAATATAAAATTCAAATTAATTTTGTTCGGACGCCTAATTTGTTATGTGGCTGTATCGTTTACTTTCTTTGCCTCAATCTGCGGTGAACGAAAAACGCGTAGACGCCGCTGCCATCCATTTGCGGTAAAGCAAAGTTTCTAGTTGGGGAGTGAATTTAAAACTGAGGGACGCGCCGTTTGAAGATTAAAAGTGATAGACGTTTTTAATATTTTAAACTTTGTGAGCATTATCCGATTTCAAGTTTACACGTGACACCTTAACAAGGATTGCTTTTTTTTGCTCCTAAGCAGGCAGGAGGTGTGAAGTGCTCTCACGTATACCCCGCAGTCGGCCTGCAAGGGTGATGTGGGACTCGCTCCGAACTACTAGAGCCGCTACCCAAAACCACCTTAACGGCTGTGGCAAGGGATTGCTATGCAGCCTTCATCGGAGCGACAGCCGGTTAGGTTAGGCAAGGGGCTGTACGGGCGGGGACCCGCTAGCGGTTCAACCGCTTTGAATTAGAATGGCACTATTGGCACTTATGGTGCTTGTGGAGGGTTAGAAGTTGGCACGGCCTGGGCAGCCAAAAGTTGGTCCAGATCTGCCGAAAGCTGACTGGGTGTAAGGATTGCAGGGAGACAGAAGTGAACCGGAGAATTATACAACCGACGTTCTGTGGAAAGATCAGTCAAACATTATTAGTCTGGTGGTTGTGGAAGGAGCTAGGATACCTTTTAGTTTTTGGGATCAATACCATCTTACCTACCTACTACAACAAAACTGTCACTAAGTGTCTGTGACACTCTCTCTTGCTCCTACAAATTTTATTAACCAATTAGAAAATATTATCATGACGTAATCTGTTTGTAATAGTTAATTTTATAACTGTTCTAATTATACACATCCACAACCAGAAATCTATATAAAGAATCTTTGTAGTAAACAAAAGGATTTGCAGATTCTATCTATAGGCATAATTAAGCTTATTGAGCTCCACATACGTATCTGCATAGGTATTACCTACCTGTACCTTTCAACTCGAATATCGGATATCATTCTCGGAAACATTGAATTATAAATTAGATTTACCTGATACTCATTTTAATAATTAATCAATTTCATTTTACAATATGAAGTGAATTTTATTGACTTTGATCTAAAGCTATTATTAAATTACAGCTTTTTACTGACCAAAAATACCATAATCGTGACCAATCTCGGGAAGGGTAACAAACCCAAAAAAAATAATTGACTGAATACCAAATACAACTCATTCATCAAACATCGACTTTGCAAAACTGTTGTTTTAATAAGTGACATATAAAAGGGAGATACAATAAATCGTAACCATGCAATTACTTAAGTTGTTTTCAAGTTATCTATTACAATTTAATGCAAAGAACTATGTTATTCAACTCCCTTGTATTACTTCTAATGTACATGAAAGTAAGTGTAAAAGTACCTACCTAAACATAATCGCGTGTTAGGTGGGCTCCATCAATTCCAATTTACATCTCTAATGTCTGCTCTAGACTGGAGGAATGAAAAAATCACACGCACTTTAATGGACTCTGTGCTTAAAGCTACTTTACACGGAGGAGGAAGAGTTGGTCGGAGTTCTTTATTGTAAAATTAGTAGCGTTGAAATGATACAAGTAAAGATTTATGTTTTGTTTATTAGTTACCGCTTTTATTGCATAGGTATTTGATTAAATCTATTTAAATAAGTTATAACTCTCTTTTTTGTTACCATTTACAAAACTATATTAACAAAAATATTGGTGAATTTAATAAAATTTTTTACAGTAATTCTTAACATAATATACAGATAAGTAACAGTTTTGTAACAGATGGCTTATCGATTTAATTGTAAAATATTAGAAAATTCTAATTTTTTGTGTTAGTTCCGCCATTTGCCAAAAGATGTTGCATATTTTCTTTTACCATAACAAGTAAACAAAATACATACATCGTACAAGCGCGTTTGATTTCACCAAGCTAAGATTTGCAAGACCTGTTTTGAACATGAAATTAAATTAAATCAAGGGGTGACCGTAAATATTTTAACAACAGAGTTTAACATAAAAAAGTATAATGCTTGTATTTACCACTTTGTTGAAAGCAAATTTGTAATTCCAAAATTCTCATGCCAGAGCAGATTCCTGCCCACGCATACTTACTAACCGACCTAATGAGCATAATTTCGTAAACGTTGTTAATTAGCCAGCTCTGCACCCGTTGGATTGCAAAACGCGGGAGCAATGGAATTCTAAATTCAATTCGAAATGTGCCGACGTCGCATACCATGCTACTTTATATGGAAAATGCACTGGGATTTTCCGATGCTTCGAGAATTTTAGAGATAGCACTGACTATCGTTATCGATGTTTTGGCTGTACGTTAGGTATATCGATATTTGTTTTTTGTAAATGGTTTTTATTTGAACATTAATTAGGAACGTAAATGACTTTTAAATCTAAATTTTTTTGCAAAACTTGGCGATTGTATTCATACTTGAAATTATTTTCTCTATCTAAACCTGAATTTCGTTAGCGTAATATATTTTTATTTATTTATTATTAAATCAGTATCCAGAGCTCTTAAATCTTATAAAAAGAAATACGAAAAAACCGGACATATAGCCAATAACGGACATAATAATATGTAATATGTAACATGGATAATATGTATGTTAAAATATACCTACAATATAACATTAAAACAATCAGGGTGATAACAAACAATTAATAGAAACAATTGTTGTAAACAATTACCATATTGTCAGAGGCCTATGTAGTTTCCAGAGGCGGGATGATCAACTCTGACACCAGAGGTTGCTACTCTCTCACACGATAAGAAAAATGTCATATCGATATTTAGTTATGTGAAGATTTTCATGTCGCTGTACATGTACGTCCCTAAAAGTTACCCATCCTGTGTAGCTTACAAAGCCTATTGGTAGGCTACTCGTCAAATTTACAATTCCGACGATTACGTCCCTTATTGGTAAAGGCTTAAACGGAGCTTATTGTGAATTGTGAATTCTGATTGTATTTTGAGAGCTAATATTGAATTTTGAATATATTTTTGCAGTTAGATGATGTTTATTAAATCCAAATGCCATTATAATGAAAAGGTTACAAACAGTTAAAAAAATACATATACAGGAGCATGTCCTTTCAGTATCAAGAAGGATCCAAAAAGTAATAATTAAAAAAATTACAAAACTTATAACAAAATAGAAATGTTAATTTTATTAAATTACTAATTGGCAATAAAACAGGTACTTGTGGTATTTTCCTTTTTAATAACTTTTATATGAATTTGGAATTGCTGAGCCCATATCCTCTTCAGAAACTTTTCTTAACCTAACATATAAAAAATAGATTTACCTTAAAAACTTACTTTGTTAAGACATAATTTAAGCAGCATTAATATTTAAAAAAAAAAGAGATTTATTTTCCTTTTGTAGGGATTCATTTATACTGAACCCGTCGCTGAGCTGCGCCACGTAGTTCAATACACATCCTGTGTAAACAATGAAATACCTAAATACAACGATAAATAAATTAAAACTGACTAGTCTTAGTAGCTGTCCTCAGGCAAGAATGAATATCTACCGGTGCTCATGTTGCGTAATAAAGCAGCGAGCAAAAAAATAAAATGAATACTTCGGCTACTTCATTTTTAAGCTTTATTTACAAATAATACGAGAAGACGCACGTATTCATTATACGTACAGATCCAGAGATTATTAAAGTTACTTTTGTCGTTTACATGTTGTTACTTCCTAACAGCACTAAATCACTAGTCGCAGTAATCTACAGCACTGAACACGTAAATCACTCCGCACAAATAAATCGTGTACCAAATATCTCGGCGTGCTGACGACTACAGGCAAAAATCGAATCCGCGATCTACTTACTAATGCGCGGTTTACACGTATTAAGTAGTTAGGTAGTAACTGAATTGTATGTTATATGTTACTACATTTCAATTATTGTGTGTCGAAACAATCACGTTCACGTTACGTTATAAAGATGGATGGTCAATATGGATGGACTCGAGGGATTTGTCAATTCCCTATTTAGATTTGTAAATAGGTGGATTCGGATATAATTCAGAGACGAATTGTTTCATCTAATTATCATTTAAATTTAAATCTCTAAAATGTTTATAAGTAGAGTTTAAGCTGTGACGAGTGGCGTAGTGGCCCTGCCCAGCCTCATACGCCCTAGGTAAGACCTCGCCTAAGGTTCGAGACCTGGTCGGGGCATTCATTTGTGTGATGAACAGATATGTATGTTCTCGTATGGTTGTTGATATATATATGTTTATTCTGGGTATTCAGTTCGCATCCATAAGTCAAGCTCTGCTTACTTTGGGGCCGTTTAGTTGGTGTGTTTCTCTAGAGATTTCTTATAGAGATAGAAATTTATAAGAAAGCGAAAAATTGCGAAATAAGTAATTTTCTTGCCCTTGCCACTTTGTTAACTTATGCACTTAACTAAAAAAACATGGCCAAACGTGTTATGTGATTAACCCCCCCTAGATGTTTAGCGCGCACAAGTACACCGAGTGGACAGCCTATCAAATATATATTTTTTTCTAACCTTACTATCCTATCCAAATATTAAACAAATTCTTTGAAATATTTCAGTAAAAGCATCTTACTCTTATTTCTGTGAAAGCAAGGTATCCACGAGTCTGGTATTCCATCGAGCACTCTCTTTAATTAGATTACAAGTGAGTGAGGATAGTTCAAAGCAGTACAAATAGACAGCACTCAGCGTGTAAAGAGTTAAAGTATTTCGTGTCGATGTTTCCAGAAATTGACTTGTGTAGTTTTTCATTGCTTTCTGAGCTAATTCTCCTGAGTATTTATAACATAATAAACAACTTTTGTTTTTTTTTTGAGAAATTATTTATCGTTGTTGTGTGCTAACGCTACTTCAACACAGCAAAAAGATGATAGAAAGTCTATTAACTTATAATAAAGGAGCCCTTGGCTATAGAATTCGTTTAGTGAATTTATGTTTTATCCATACCTCATCTAAGTCTAGATTTGGTTAGTAAAATTTATAATTAGGATCCTCTTAAGTAGCGCTAGAACTCACAGCGTGGTTTTTTTTCGCATCAGCCACGGTTATAGGCCCACGGCTCCCGTACATTACATGTATGCTCTTATAACAGGCGGAAGGTTAAATTTGCCTTTCAACTTGACAGCTAACCCTGCTGCACAGTTCCGCCAGGTGCTCCCGCACCGCGCTCATTTTGTTCGCCCGGCTCGCGCAAATCGCAGAATAATATCAATTAACTATAATTAACTATTCTACATTCTAGCTAGCAGATTAGCTATATATCTTAACGGCTATTGGACCATGCGCCTGCTATACATAGACAAAACTTTATGTAATTACAAAACTTTTTCGACAGCTCGCTATCTTTTTCCGGTTTCGAAAACAGCAGTCTTTTCGTGCCGCCAGTTCTGGGTCCAAAAACTGTATAATTTCAGTACTAAACTTCAAAACACAAATAACATTAAAACAATGATTAAAATGCCGTTTCCATTAACACGACATTAAGGAAGATCTATGCTTCATTAAATAGACTAATAATAACATAGTTAACAATAAAATGTTCAAATGAACGTGACTTTAATACCACAGAGACAGGCTATTTCTGTTGACGTATGCAAAGTAAAGTGTGTCGGAGAGGTAGACTGAAATATCTATGAATAACGTTCTGGCTATTCTACCGAACTCAATTCGACTCGTGGTAATGTAAGGTAGATACCACCTCTTTGATAGGCGAGTAACTTGCTCGTTTATTGGGAAATCCTGTAAAGATCGTACTAAGGCTAATCTCAGATTTATCTCAGTTAAAATAAAAAGCGACTTTGTTTTACTATAAATAGAATACGTTTTCAGGAAATATGTAAGACAAATCCTGTCGACATTTGTCAAATGTCATTTTTATTAGTAAAACAAAACGCTGTTTATGACAGGATTGGTGTCACATATTTCCAGAATACGTAGTCTGTATAGTATAAAACAAAGTTGGTTTTTTGACAATTTACTCATTCTCGCTCCGATCGCCACGCGGTGCGGACGTGCAAGACCCCGTTCTCCGTTGATCGGTCCCTTCCCGATATTCCTTGGCGCTCAGTCTACTGACGTCACAGTTTAGCGTGTTGGTTCCGTGCTACGGTTTTCAAGGGTTTTCTACTCCGTCTGAGTGCTTTCGAAGTGCGATTTTTCTTTGCGACTAAGCCCCTTAGTCTTCAAAGTGCTGTGCTAAGTTGTGTTGTGCTTGTGCTGAGTGCAGTGTTGTGCCCAGCGTAAGTAGTCTGGTCTCAGTACAAAGGATACTTAACGGTGACAACGAATTTGTACTGAACCAGTCCTTTTATTTTTATTTTATTTCTCTTCTCTATTTTATTTATTTTTCTTCTATTTTTCAAATTTATTTTTATCATATCTGTGTGTTTTCGTGTGCATTTGTCCTTTCTGTCGGTAAAGGTTGACCCTAACGCGGTCAACTCTTTACCTGCGTACCCTTTTTTTTTTAGGTTTCTAGGTAGCGGCCTTCGGCGTACTACGGTTAGTTTTAAGTTATTCTCCCCAGCCCCCCTACCGCTGGTAGGGAGGTTAGCCGCTAGGGTTCGCTAGGTTTTTATTTAGGAACTCTAGGCATTTTTGATATAAATAGGTGCTAGGTTTGCTAGGGAACCTAGGCATATATTATATATTTATACATTACATATCCAAGCCCTCCAATGGACCAAAGCGTCGTTAACATCCTTAGGTCGTTCGCCCAGGCGCTCGCTGCGTCCGGCATCCCCATCCCAGATGACGTACTAACGCATGCCTTACAGGCTACTATCGCGTCCCCGGCCCCTCAGGCCTCAACCCCGGCCCCTCAGGCCTCTAACGTTCAGACCCCTCAGGTGTATAGCTCTCCCGCGTCTCCCGTTCCATCCGATATGGACTGCGCGTCGGTCTCATCCTCGCGCTCATCTCGTAGGAAGCGTACCGCTCCCGGGAGCGATTCAGACTCCGCCGCGTCCGAAGCTTCGTCGGTCGCCGCCACCTTAACCGGCTCTCCTGAGCCCGCGTTCCAATTAGTAGCCAAACGCTCGAAGAAGCGTTCGAAAAAAGCCGCGGTGTCTTCAACACCCGAGCCAACCCCGGTGTCTTCTACACCCGCCCCCGCGCCCCTCATGTCACTCGAAGTGACCACGTCTCCGTCGGTCCCGGCTAAGCCAGCATCGCGCTGCGCTCCCGTCCCATCGAAGCCTCAGCTCCCTCCGCCCGTCTTCCTCCGCGATAAAGCGCGCTGGACCGCGGTTTCTAACCTGTGCAAAGAGCACAAAATCAATTACCTCAAGGCAAATAACGCAGGCGACACTATAAAAATCCAAGTCGCGACTATCGACGACTTCCGCGCGATCACTCGTTTACTTTCGCTTAAACAAATCGCGTACCACACTTACGCCCTCCCGGAGGAGCGTAAGATCCGCGCAGTACTACGGGGCGTCCCGTTTGGACTCAGTAATGAAGACATTCTCGAGGACCTTAAGTCCCAGGGCTTCCCGGCTGTAGCAGTGCACAAGATGCACTCTAACCGCGGTAGGCGCTTTCCGTTAGCTTTAGTTATCTTGTCTAATTCTCCCAACTCGGGGGAGATCTTCAGAGAGGCTCGCACAATCTGCGGACTCTCGAATATCTCCGTCGAGCGTCCCAACCCCCGTGGTCACCCTGGGCAGTGCCACCGCTGCCAGCTCTACGGCCAAGCAGCGGCTAACTGCTCAGCTCACTGCTCACTTAACGCACCTGGGGGGACCCAGGTGCGTTAAGTGCCTGGATCCTCATATAACGAAGGAGTGCACTCGCACTCCCGAATCCACTTCCCCCCCTGCCTGTGTGCTTTGCGGCCAGTCCGGCCACACAGCTAACTACAGGGGTTGCCCGCGCGCTCCGCGCTCCACCGCCAAGAGGGTCCCGCCTAAACCGGCGCCGCCGCTCACTCCCGCTAACTTCCCGCCGCTGCGCAACCGGGGTCCCCCGGAAGCAAAGCCCGTTCAGCCGACGCCTACTCAGGCTCTGTCTTGGAGGCAGCGTCCGGCCGTTCCGCCTGCACCTTCCCGACCCATCCCAGCTCCCGTAGCTTCCGTAGGGCCGCGTCCTTCTCCGTCATCCGCACCTCAGTCGTCGTTGGCTGAGGACATGAAGACCGTGTTCGACGTTATTCAAAACGTCGATATTAACGAAATTTCCGTGCTCGCACGCAAACTGCGAGCCACCCGCTCTCCTCAAGAGCGTTTATTTGCTTTAGCCGAGCATCACTCGCTTCTAAGTTCATTATAAATTTATTCTTTTTTTTATTTTTATATAAAATCGTAAATAAGTAAATTATAATGTCTAGACCCGCAAATCCCGCGTCCAGTCGTATTAAACCCAAGGGCTTATCCCTAGTATCTTTTAACGCTCGTAGCCTTAACACCAACCTTCCCGAGATTAAACTGTTCCTTCCGAACAAAGAACCTGACTTATTCCTTCTCCAGGAGACATGGCTTACTCCAAACCGCTCCAGGGGATTCGCTATACCTAAGTACGCGTTTATTCGTAACGATAGGCCCAACTCCGACGGTTTCGGCGGCACCGTTATATATTACAAAAGAGGCTTCCACTGCTGTCCTCTCCCTACCCCTCCTCTCCTCAACATGGAAGCCACTGTGTGTAGATTGGCTATGACTGGTCATCCGACCATCATCATAGCTTCAATCTACATACCTAGTGGTACCAGACCAATCCGCAGCGACTTTGAGCCCATTCTCGCCCTCGGCCATTCAGTCATTATGTTCGGAGACTTTAACTCCAAACATACTGACTGGACGTGCCTATCGACTAACACCAGCAGTATCGCTCTCCTCGACATCACTAACTCCCTTGACCTAGACGTCATATCCCCCATCACTCCCACTCACTATCCCAACAACCCGTCCTACTCTCCTGACATCCTCGACTTTGCAATTATCAAGCGAATCAATCTTGATCTAAGGTCTATCGAACCGCTCGATGACCTAGGCTCCGACCATCGCCCCGTTTCCCTCGTGCTAGGACCGCCGAACGATAACGTCTCATCTCCTAAGACCTTTACCAACTGGAAAGGTTTTAAAAGTTAGTTTCAGCCTTAGAGGCTCCGAACTCTCCACTCGCGATCTCTCCCGAACAATTAGATAGCCCGGATAAAATCGATTCATTAGTAAATTCTCTCACTGATGCTATCAACTCAGCCATCAGTGACAACGAAAAGGTTGCTAAGCAAGGCAAACCCACGCTTCCCTTAGCCGTTAGCAATCTTATTAAAGCTAAGAACGCGGCTCTCCGGAGAGCCAAGAAATATCCCACGCCCGCCTATAGAACAGCTGCGAATCAGCTTCAACGTAAAGTTAGGTCTTGCCTCGCGGAACTCCGAGACGCTCAGATGAACGATCTCATGGCGAATATCTCTCCGTCCCACCAAGCGTACTATAGCATGGCCCGAGCCTTACGCGTAGACACCGCCTCTCACGTTCCTCCTCTCACTCGTCCCGATGGCACTACTGCCTTTGAAGTCGAAGAGAAAGCCGAATGCTTCGCTGACAGCATTGCCGCACAATGCTCGCCCAGCTCCCAACCTGCTGATCCCTCACACATCCAGGCGGTGGAGGACGAAGTCCTTCGCAGAGACTCTCTCCCCATCACCGCCGACCCTGACACAGTCTCTAATGACGAAATCTTGCTTCTCATTAGAAATCAAAAGTCCAAAAAGGCTCCGGGTGCGGATGGAATTTCCAACCACGCACTTAAGCACCTACCTCAACAGATGCTTACCTTGTTAGCTATCATTTTCAATGCCTGCTTCGACCATAGCTACTTTCCAAAAGCTTGGAAAGAAGCGACAGTCATAGGCATTCCCAAGCCGGGCAAACCTCTTAACGTCCCGGCTAATCACAGACCCATCAGCCTCCTCAAGGCAATGTCTAAACTTCTCGAGTGAGTCATACTCTCTCGAATGCGGAAGCATCTGTTTCCAACGGATGGCGATCCTCTCATTATTCCCCATCAGTTCGGCTTTCGCGCTAAACACTCCTGCCCTCAGCAAGTCCACCGAATCGTCGAGTATATACTTGACGGTTTCTATCCGCGTCGTTATAAAATAGTCGCGGTTTTCTTTGACGTAGCCAAGGCTTTCGATAAAGTCTGGCACAGCGGTCTCGTTTATAAACTCCACAAGATAGGCTTACCGGATCGCCTAGTCAGGTTAATAGCGTCGTTTCTCAAAGACCGTACATTTCGATTTCAACACGAAGGCACGCTTTCTGCGCCCCGTCCCATAAAGGCTGGAGTCCCTCAAGGCTCAGTCCTCGCCCCTCTGCTGTACACCGTGTACATCAACGACATTCCCATCCCGCCGAAAAGCGTCGAACTCGCCCTCTTTGCTGACGACACCGCACTCTATACCGGCCACAGTGTTCGGCACCTTGTAACCAGACTCCAAAAGGCCGTAAACGCCCTTGGTGTATTGTTTCAAAAATGGCGCATCGATGTGAACCCTGAAAGGAGTTCTGCGATGCGCTTCGACCACAAACGCCGTCGTCCCGATGGCGATCCCCACGTTCGAATGTTAGGCATTCCCATCCCCTGGAAGCGCAGTACTAAATACTTAGGCGTCACATTAGATCCGACGCTTTCTTTCAAGCCACACGTCGAAAGAGTTTCGAAACTCGCTCGTCACTATTTAGGCCGCCTAAATAGCATGTTAGGTAGAAAAAGTAAAATGTCCTTCAGAAACAAACGTACACTTTACAAGGTCTGCGTTAGACCCGTCATGACGTATGCCTCGCCAATCTTTGCCCACGCCAAAACCTCCCTCCTGCACAAACTGCAGGTAGTTCAAAACCTCTTTTGCCGCCGGGCCACAAACGCACCGTGGTACGTGCGTAACGCGGACTTGCATAGAGATCTTGAACTGCCTACAGTACAACAACATCTCAAAACACTCTCTGAAGCGTTCTTCAAACGCTCCGAAACCCATCCCAATCCTCTAGTTCGTGATTCAGTCTCATATACTACTCCTGTGTTAGACTCGAAGTTCAAAGTCGCTAGGCCTAGGAATGCGCAAGCGTACTCTTCCACCAGACTGTCAGCCGATCTCGAAGCCCTTCTGGCCGCAAATTCTAATTCTAACGTAAATTCTAATTCTAACGTAAATCCTATTTCTAACGTAAATGCGAATTAATTCAATTTTATTTTGCAATTTTTTATTTTTGTTTTAATTATTGATTTTCATTTTGAGCACCTTCAGTGCTATGTATTCACCTTCAGTGCTTTGAGCACCTTCAGTGCTATGTAATCCCAGCGGGTGACCGCTTCTGGGCCCCGCTAGCGCGGCCTCTTTCTCCAATTGGCCGTCGCTCAGATGAAGGCTGAGTGGCAAAAATGCACGAGCCGACAGGGGGTTTTTAGTGGGTATGGTCCTGGTAGGCGTCGGGACGAGTCCCACATAACTTTGGAATCGCGCCAGAGTATGCGTCAGGGCATTTTTATCCTCCTGCCCTTCCCGCGGAGGGGAACAAAATAAAATTACAATTTAGCTGCGATAAATCTGAGAATAGCGTAAGTACGCTTGATATATTTCAACCTTAGGATTCTCAGGTAATTGGACTTACGGCCACACTGACATGATGTTTACTTAAGGCGTTTCTTAGCATATATTTTGCCAAGCGGATTTAAACTATACCGAACCTAAGCTTAGATTTGATTTGGAACATTTATATTTCCGAGCGCCTTAATTATCCGACGTCGCTGAATTTGGCAGTTCGTATAATAACTCAATTGGGCTTATTATTCGTGACTGATTGAATTTATATTAGACTTTCTTTTTGTTATGAATGACAGCGAACTGGAGGGGAACCCAGAGTAAACATACATATATAAATATCAACAGCCATGACCCGAGAACAAATATTTATGTTCGTCACACAAATGAATGCCCCGGCCAGGACTCGAACCTGGGGCCTACGGCGTATGAGGCAGGGCAACTAACCACTACGCTGCTCGGTCGTCATGCTAGAGCAGGAACTTCCAATATAATTACAGGAACAAAGCTAATTTTAACTGAATCCTCGATCCACAACGCATCAGTTATATTTCCTCGATATTCCCGAAAAATATTAATATTAATCAATTATACATCTATGAATAATTACACCCATGGGCTAGGGAGGTTTCCTGGAAACGACTTTTGCCTGTAAATTATTGTTAATTTTCATACATTTTGTTTGTTAATAATACGGAGCAGTTATGCATTAATAATAGAATTTATAATCTAGTGTTACAGCTACGGAACAAAATTAAGAGTGTAAAAAATAAATAAATCTACATATATAACAAATATACATTAGAAATTTTAAATTACAGAACTAGGCCACAAATAGTTTCGTAAATATATACCAGATAAAGACACAAAACAAAAAAGCTTGACTGCCACTTTAGATATCCTTTTGTCTATAAATAGTTGAGTGGCGGGAAAAATAGCTTCCCCAGATAACTTATATTTTTCTTGGAACACTTTACACTAATTAGTTGTCATGTCTATTTTCTAATTACGTCTGTGTGGAAATTGGAATTGTCATTTTTGAAAATAAGATTTGTTATAACATAGTTCTATTTAAAAAATATATATAATGATTTGAACGTGGTCAAATCGTTTTCATTTCAATCTTGTAATAATAATGAAACATAAATAAGCTCCAAAATGCGTGCGTGATCAATAAAACAAATGCTATTTTAACAATACAAATACATATTTGTTATTTAAATCGATATTACTTAAGCGTAATCAGTCTTCAAGCAACCAGTACGCCTTCAAATCAAGGGGTACGATCCACAACAATAATTATATCTATCTTTCAATACACGAATTATCTTACTATTTGTGTGTTGTTCATAGTTGTAGATGGTACGTCTCAGTGATGATTCCCTACTGTGAACCGTCGCAAGCGCAGCGGGGCGCGTTCTGAACGACACGATTACAATTTCACTTGTTCGGGTGTAACCTTTATAGAAAGCAGTTATTTTTAAAGGTTTATTCGTTTTTATGATTTATTTTTATTGTTCTGTTCTGTTATTGTTTTAGGTAATACGCTTTTTAAGATTTCAAGGTATATTTGTATAAAATACCAACAACACGTCCCTTAAGTCAGCAAAGTATCGAGAATACTTGTCGATATACTCCTAAATACATTAATATATAAATAATGTAGGTATATAAATTGTATAAAAACTTGATATGCGGCTTTTTGTTAATTTCTGATGCGGTCCCTCCTATTTTACTACTGGAACAAAGGCAATTGGAGCTGATGCCTACTGTCAGCCACTAATTATTAGTCGATACAATAATGACATTCACTAATGATAAAAAAAAACACCCAATCTAACTAATCGGTTGCGGATGCCCCTCACCATCAGGCAGGTGGGTAGCGTATTCATTTCTCAGCTAAGAAAATAATAAAAAAAATCACGAATATCCGGTTTATATTTTATAAATGTTATATACTATGAAATATTCATACAATTTCTAATCAATACTAAGAATAAACGTTGTCTGTCTCAAGATTGTCTCCAACTGCGTATCTAAAGGCACCGTCATAAAAATATCCCCATTTCTTTTATGGTAAGTGCAGTAGTAATTTTTATGTAAAGCTTTCTGCTATGGCTATGAAAATATATACGTCACATGGGTGGTATAACAACACTGTATCTAAGACATGAACCTACTATGAGACAAAAACACATTTGTAAGAAACATTTATAAAGCTTACGAAGGCTTCTTCTTTAATATTTCCAACCTAGCGCTAAACTTAAACCGAAATCCCTTTGAAAACTACATTTAAAAACAACATTACAATATGACAATGTATGCTAAACAGGAACATTATAAACATGTACTTACAAGGTAACCTAAAAAAAATGTTGCATCTTTTATTAGGTTCTCAAAAATGCCGAGTGGAGCTGTTTGTGCCTTCGTCTGTAACAAAGACCTCCAAAGCCTCCACATGAGTCTCCCTGAAGTAATCTGATGGAAGTACATTCAATTTTGTATTTAAATTTCCCTTTAACAAAAGGCCCAGCGGTCGGTTGCAATAGCTTTTATCCGGCTTAAATCTTATTTTCTGAACCTTTTGTAGTAAAATTAAATTTTATATCGATTTTTCGACCGATTGGTATCGCTTCAGGCTGTGGGTTGTAAAAAAGAGCTTTTAGTTAACGCCATTTGAAAATGATCTTTACGAATAAATCAATACATAGAAAATTTGAAAATAGCCCCTTTTTCAGCAGTGTCTATCTTAAAACAAAAATCAGCCATTTCTGTTCACAATTCATTAACGTAAAACAAAATCTTGGATTACCTCCTTCATGTAGAATTTTCATCTGCCTATTCAACGGTAGGGCCCATTCATAAATCCCTTTACCCCCACACGCGACAAATGAGGGATATGCACACAAAGATCAAGGGTGATCTCCCCGTATTTACATATAGATGGTGCTTCAAGTCATTGTGGCGTTCTTTTGAAAGCGAGTGGAAATGACAACACCCTTTTTGAGCCACAGAACACTTTATTATTAGCAAGGACGCCTTAAAGTAAAAAAGTATGCGGAAATTTGTTCTCGCGAAAACGTTTTATATAGGGTGGGGGATATAAACAGGTATTTTTTCGTTAAAGCATATTTTTACGTATTTTGAAACGTTTGAAGAACGTTTTCCAATTATTTTGCGTTACACTTGAAAAATTATTTGCAGCCTAGACACGTATATCAAGTTCGTATTTACTTTTTCCTGCGCAACCAAGCCACAAAAATTCAAAGTTCAAAGATGTTAAATACAGGCCGCAGTCGAAAAATTTGATAGGGTTTCAGTATTTCCCATCTGTGACGTAACCAGTAGCCACCAAATAATAGCTGTGGTCCTTACTAAAGTAATTACAGCCACTGACGCGTTTCTATAGAAGAGTTTCTTGTTCTTGAAACTTTGCAATTGTCTGGTGTCCAAGTTTTGGGGTTGATGAAGCACTTTAAGATAATTTTATACTTGAATTTAATTTGAGTTGAAAATTCAAGCATTAATAGCCTTTATTTTAGTTTAAGTAATGTTGTTTTACTTAATTTAGTGCGGATTTGATTTTGGAATTTAAGTTCAAAATTGTCTTAAATTTAAGATGGAATGATTTGCTTTTCGATTGGATGTTACAAGTACTTGATATACTTCGAAGACATATTCGATGTCTTCGTCGTATCTACTATAGCTGAATTATGAAAGTTAAATTGTACTTACTATGGGATTAAAATTTCACATAAATATACTATACATTTTACTTCTGAATAAAAAATTGGAATCGTATTTTCATCTAAATGTCGCTTTTTTAAATAAGTTCTATAAAATCTATTTGATTACCCATAACCACAAACCACAAATCCATTTGAATGATTGATTCGCTCTACGAATGATTTCTGAAACGATTTAGTATAAGTGTAAATATGTTACAATCTGTTTTAATTGATTGCTAGTTATGCATCGTGGCTCTTATTGCCATTACAAATAATTAATTTGAAATAAAATAAGTACTAAGTTTATTTTCAAATTTTACTTAAATATCTGTATATGAGGCAGATTATTGTTCTTCTAAGAAACAAAAATGTCCTGATCGCTCTAGGCAAACCCCTTTAACAACAACTACTGCACAGAAAATATTCTTGTACCCTTTTAATATCGAAAATTTCATTTTCTCTGTCCCGAAATACTATAATGTTGCCATATAACAAATACTATAATGTTGCCATATAACAGAGAGAGTTGCCATATCTTTATTTACATAACTTCCAAGAGTAGGTATTTGCCGAACAAACACAAATTGCTAACTCTAAAGCTCCGTGTACACTACCTCGAAAGGGCTATGAGAGGCCTTAACCTACGCTCTTTTGACAATAGGAAGTTGGGAGTTAAGACGTCCGCTCTCACGTCTGTGTTTGTTTGTATAGCTATAAATAACTCCAGAATGTGCGTAGGTGATTCATCTCGTACAAAAGACGGTTGGCAATTACATGCAGTTGTTACTTAACTGTGAAATAGTTTCCTTCCCGTAATAAATGAGTACAATCAAGTTAGGAAAGGAGAATTTTAATAGATTGTAAGAATTAGGGACTGATTTTCGTTCCCGTAAAAGTGATGCTATGGGGGTTGATTTACGGTTGAAAATCCTATTCAAGTGTAAAGTTATTTGTGGTTTAACTGTAGGAAGAAGGGTATTTCTAGTTTACAGATTAGGGTTAGTAACATCAACGATGACACCTACTAACACATTAAAACTAATTTTCTCACAACTATACTAAAAATGTATTTTTTTACATTCCCAAACAAACACCCCAACTGTTATGGATTTGTTATGGTTTGTTATGGATGCCCATACAGCGACTTGGAGCAGAGTCCAGAAAATACATACATATACGTATAAACATAAACAAATATGACCCGAGAACAAATATCTGTGTCCATGACACAAATGAATGCCGAATAAGGCATTACGCCGCTCCTTTGGTTGTTATCAGTGCATTGTTATATAACGCCTCAACGATTCTATTGTGCCAAATTTAAAGCTATAATACATATGTCATCATTTTGTAACCAACATTATTTATTTACATTTTTTTTATATTTTCATTATTTTCCACGAAAAGAGATATCTGTACAAAACATTATTACGTTAATACATGACGTTGGCTATTGACAAATATGGTTGAAATAAAGTTTGGATCGGTACAACATAATGTTGATAAAATCTATATTCCTATTATTAATTAATCAACCGCAATCAAATTATCAAACTGCCAAAAAACCTTGAAATAAAATTTTCCATGCACATACGGTGTTGTCGCCAATACTTGTGGGCTTAGATCGCATAACAGGTCGCGGTAAGAGGCCCTCTGTAAAGTGTCTGGAGTGGTTGACGGTACCTGACAGCGGGTTGTTTATCTTCTATGGTTTGAAATAATGATAGTACAGTTGGCAACGTAATTGATGTTTTTTTAAAGGTATTTCTGTGGGGAAATATTCGGTATAATTTTTGCTAGGTGATGGATTGTTTGATGGCTTTTTGAAGAAGGTGGGTTTAAGTTCTGCCTCGTATAGTGGAGATCTGTAGTGGAAACATACTATTGTGTTGCTCATTTAAATCTCAAGCTTAAGTTGGAATCAAGCAGTTTTAGTGTGATTGTTTGAAAAGTTTTTTTTATTAGCAAATATTTTTTGATAGCTACTATGTGAAAGGGGGTATTTTAATCCATGGCACAACTACACAATGTCCACATCATACAGTCTTCTAAAATTTCGCTACCTGGATCACGTGTAGTTACTATTTAAAAAAGTACATTAAAAGTAAGTTTTTTTCGTTTTTTATTAAGTTTAAACAAGGATCTACAGTTTTTAGTAAAGTATCTTTTCTTGTCGGTACATAATACTACGAAATTCCCGCCTCTATATTTTTTAAATTACAATTTACATCAAAGAAGTTTGTAAAAAATGCATGAAACCTGCGGAAATTCCTAGGGAGGCTTTTACCATCCTTCTTTTTGGAACTTTATATTATTAAAGAATTGTTAAATAACGGAGTTAGTATACTTCTGAAACCAAATCAAATATGTGGACTTATTATTTGGAAGCGATATAACGTTGCTTTGATCTGTAGATAGACCGAAATATTTTACATTCCAAAGTTGCTTTGATGTTGTTTCGCTACGTGTGTTATGTCTGCTGAATTTGGTTCTTTGTTATCTGATTCACTACAGAAATGTACAGCTTTTTATTGGTTTCCTAAAAACGGGCTATCGAAAGCCTTTAATAGGTGTCAGTAGAGCTAAACCAGAGTTTGGAAATGGAACGCTTTTAAAATCTTAACGAATACTTAAAAATATTGCTGATTTTGATAACCAATTTAACTTCTAAAGTTCATTGACACTCTTTTTATATTTTTATAATACTTTAAGTTACTGTTTGCTAAGTGTCTCGGTGTCATAGTCTTTAAACGTTTTCATAATCGGATCTTTCTCGTTAGTTACTGTTTTTTTTTTTACACCAAAATACGCTACTTATACATTGTGCTTTTTACATGATATGCCCAACACTTCAAACAATTAATTTTCTTTCACCCTTTACATGTGACTTGTTATTAAAGTAACATATTTACTATCTCGAATTTATAAACACGCTGTATGCGTGTTGAACCTTATTACATTTTAATCAACTTTGAACAGTAGCGTACATGACTTACGCGCTCTGGCATTCAAATAGTCTTTGGAGACTAAATAAAGATCCTTGTATACAGAACCGTGTATGGCATCATATTAAAATGTATAAGAAAATTTTGATTAGGCCTCTATACTCTTTAAACCATTTCGAATCCAATATTTTGAAAATTTAATAGGTACTAAAGTTTAGGTTTCTCTTAAGTGGAGCTGTTTGGAAACATTTATTTCAATTTTTACGTAAAAATTTACTCTACATAAAACTAGATCTAGCAAGTTATTTTTATTTGGATCAGTACTCAGTATTTGATTTGGATCCGGAGTTGGTTTTTTACGTGCACGTAGGCTGGCAGAACAAAATGTGAGTCATAGTTTTAGCAGCTAGTCCACAGTCACATATGTTACGGATTTGGTTGATTAGCGCGACTTTGAAAGGTTTTCGCGCCATTCTGAGTCCGCAGTGGATTGAGTGTCTAATATCCAACCCAATGAATATCAGTCACAGTTTTGTCGCCTTTGCCTATGTCTTGATAAAACCTATTTTAGAACGGCCCAAAGTAACGCACACATGTAAAATGCAGTAGAGAACACTGAATTATCAAAATTGAACAGAACCAACTACCCAGCTGAAACTTCAAGACCAAACTTTACAATCTAAATGTGCATACTCCCCAACATCCTACCCGGACATTTGAAACTATACGTTAAGTACGTAATTCAGTGCGACTTCCCAGAATATGTTACTCACAGCGCGCCAGGACGCGTCGTAAGTCAAAGCCCAAAATAAACCAGTGGAATGTGTCCTTTACAAAGCGCGCGTAATAAATGCCTGGACTGGGATGCGTTTATGCAACTTTTATGATTGTGATTATGATGATTGAAAGAGTGATTGAGTGATTGAGTGCATGATTGTAGTGTTTGATTAGGTATATTTGAGCGTTGATATTTTAAGGGTATTTCTTATTGTTTGCTATCTGAAAGGAAATATTTATTTTTCATTGTAAAGATGTCCGCTCTAAGGGTTTCACTTGTTAGTCAAGTACACTAACAAATAATTATTAACACCCTTTTTCGTTTTCATTCGGGATTTACGTTGCGCTTGAAATGTATCTAACGTAAAAAATTGTGTATATTATGCAAAATACAAAGCATACATTAAAAAGTCTCGAAATAAGGGAATAACATCGAGAGCCAAACAACACAAAACATTCATAAAAATACAAACATATAATAGAAATATCGGTACCACGCGCACCGACGACGCCACTTCTAAAAATACTCCATACTTAAAAATTATTATGTGAGCAAAGTAGATATTAATTAGCACGGGCAAGGTAATATCCACACTCGTGGCATGAAACCTTTAAGTACGAGATTATGGCCGACCAATGCCCGACCGGTTATTTTCACGACTTAATAAATAAAATCTGCAGGTTTTTTAATTAGTCCTTAGTTTATCTAGGTATTTGACGAACTTTTTGTGTTGTTATTGTAGTTGGTGATAAAGTTTATTTTGTGACTGTTTATTGATTAAACATTACACTCTTTAAATGGGATTGGTTTGAGGATATTAAGAATATCTGTGAATTTTTCGTGTCTCAGTGTCTTACGAAATTGTAATTATAATAAAATATTGAAGTATTAACTAAAGCAATTAGAGCTGCTAATACGTTTGATAATGTTTCTGACGATGAAAACCTTATAAGTAATATGTATTTAAAGAAAAATGTGTTATTTATACAAAATCGAAAAGTACATCGATTTTAATCGCCCTGGGTTCAATTGGAAAAACGTAAGCACAGTTATTTATATTTTTTTATAAAGATTACAAAACTGCAAACTGAAAAGCATTAAACAAAATTATATTTTTAAAGTAAGCAAATTACATAGTTTTGGAACCATAAGCTCCATTTAAGTTCGGAACGAACGCGCATAAAGATTTTGACATGAACCAAGCAATTACCAAGTTCGCAATAGCCTGTCAAGTCGCAGTGGAACAAACGGTAGTAATACTCGACTTACACTCCAGAGTCCAAGGGTTGAGTCCTACCACGGGCAACGAGAATTCTGTTTGTTTGTTTTTTCACTAGGCTGACGTATATTATGTATTACAAAAGAACAAAACCGTTTGTTATAATATCCAAATCTGATTATGGGATTTAAATACCGTGTACCTATGTATTTATTTATGTATACTAAGTAAGAACATATTATTATAACACATTGAGATCGTCAAACCGAAACAAAGGTTTTTAGGCAGCTTTACATTTTATTTAGTTATAAAACATGAACGAGTCCGTTTCATGTCAAAAAGAAATAAAGAACGGAAAATGTCGACATATACACAGGTAAGTAATATTTATATCAAAAGAAATATCATATTAGTTATATTATGTGCAGTGCAGAATCTCGAGCTTTACAGGAAAAACCGTGCGAAATTGCTAGTATAGCTGGGTCATTGGCTATTTAAACCCCATTTAATTTGCAGAAAACGGTCTACGTCATCTTAATAACCAACTTAATTTTTCATAACAAAAGGCGTGTTTTCGCAAAAACTTGGACGTTTACGATTGAGTTTTAATTTTTCATGCGTGGGCATTTCCAGGAACTTTCTAAAAGGGTGAAATGTGTCAGAATAATTTATACAGGATAAATTTCGTTATTGCAAGAATTTAAGAATAATAAGAGTCGATGTACGTTGGTTGATTACTGTATATGTATTTTATTATCTTTCATAAAATATAGCAGAATTGATATTGAGTATTGTAATAGTATTGGATGTTCAGCATTTCTATACAACAATATTTCGTGAAAAAATTATATATGTAACTGTTGTTCTTAAAAAATGGTGGTTTAATTGAATATTATTGCCACGTAGTTCAAAACTAGCAGTAAAAAAGGAAAATGTCGACATCTATCTATATTTGGTTAATAGCAACCCAGTAGTACGTCATGAAAAATTTGTTGAAGACTTCCCAAAATATTAAATAGCAAGTTTAGTAGTTTCAAAGACCCTGTTAATTACAGACTTCTCTATGAAACTATTTCTCACTGATGAACGATGTACCCTCCCACCTGCTTCGCCATATCTTTGGAACATGACCGTAGACATTTGCGTGGTTATTTTTAGGTCCAAAAGGTTAATCAATACGATTGTCCCGCAAGCAGTGTGGTTCAGGTTTGGTTAAAATGGTTTACTGTGATTTAATCTTTATTTATTTAGCTTTTTCATTTATGCTTTTTTAGTTAAATACAAGATACAATAGATATTTATCTCTACTTGTTATTGGTCCTAATAAAAAGCCACAAAAAATTTATTACATCAGACGTTAATGTTTACAAGGCTGTTATAATTTTTTTCTTTTAATTTCGGGGTCATACGGCCACGTTCAGAGACATCAAACGGCTCAAGCACTTTTAGGTATAGGCTTTAGACAAGGTAAAGATTCGCTAAGCATAATCTCTATTAAGGAACGGCTTAAGCAAACCGTTATAGGTATCTAAATGCAGCCAATAAACTGAGCACACTGTTTCAATACACTAACATGGGCCTTAAATTTCTCGAATATCTGGCTCGAACATAAACTAGACACGATATCTATCGTAGTTCCAATATGATTTACAAACCGTATTTATGTTATGTCTGTTTGTACACGTGACTTTATCACACAGATGTCATAGTCAATTAGAATCTCCATTACGGCTAGTGACTTCCAATTAGTAGTCAAATGCGGCTTCACAAACCTGCTTTGCAAATGATAACCATCCAGATAGCGTACTGAATGTACGCGAATATGAACAGTGTAGATTCGGTGTTTAATGTTTATTTTGATTAAATCGGGTTTCATTTCAGAAAATTGATCTATCTCGGTATTAAAAGTTTGAGATAATGCACCTATCGATTTACTATCTAAATTAATACCTCTCCTATTTTTATCATGTAATTTGGCACAAAAAAGAGTATTTTTATAGCCAGTTTTTACGAGTAGTAAAAGGTTATAGTAATAATAGTTTAATATCTCCGAGTAAATTAATACATTGTATTTCTCCGAAAACGATTCTCTCGACAGAGCAAAGTAAAAACTAGAAAGGCAGACCCCACCATCAGATGGGAATAATATATGCTTTGGAGAAAGAGATAGAGAATAAGTATACCTAAGTACTGCATCTTCCTTGAATAGAAATGTTCCGAGACTTCCGTTCATGAAAATAACAAAAAAATTGATAAGTACTTTAACTATATGAAGGATGTTACCGAGCAAGTAAGACTAATCCCATTGTTCCTTTGTTCTTTGCCATGAAAATTCTTGAAATCGCAATAAGATCATTGAAGCACAAATCGAGTTCTTAACAAAACATCTCTAACCTAAAACCTTTTTATCCACAAAACCAAAGCTACATACAAGTAAATCCAATCATAAAACCTCCACTTATAAAAGCCCATTTCTTCTCACGATGTACAAGTGCACACGACAGGGCGACATACGACACAAATCCTAAGAAAGCCAGTTACCGATCCCGACATTTCAGCTGCGATGTGCGACGACTCTGTGCCGTAAAACAAAGGTTTAAGACAGGGAATCTGATTTTCTCCTAATGATACTTACACCGTTTTTTACTACGTCTTCGAGTAATGGATGTGACGCATAAATTAGGTAACCAGGTATGTTTTAGGCTTACTGTTCTTTAAAGGAATAGAGTTTTTTGACACGTAATAAGACTTTAATTACTGGTCTGAAATTATGAATGATTATGTGTGACGTAAATCACACAAATCACACATTAGTAAAGTTACTTTGTAATAAATAAATGACACCGTGCTAAAAAGGCGGGCTGACGACTACATGCTAAAATGAACTTAAACGCGAACGCGGTACGGCTACTTTGTTACGGGCCGTCGGCGACCCAGTAGTTGTCAGGTAAGTATTTAGTGCGCACAAGTTCATCCAGTGACATAGACCTACCATTCTCTGAACAATCATAATCCTCAAGCGATTCCTAAATTACTAGGCAATTCGAACGACACAATGTTAGAATATTGCACCAAATGTGTTCTCCAGCAAGCGTTTAACCCCAATCAGGGGGAGGCAAACAGACGAAGTAAACTAAACATGTAAAACCACTAAGAACAATGAATTTAGATAAAAGTGAAATGAAACAAATGCAGATTAGGCAATAAAAGTCACTGATTTCTACAGATACGCAACCACAATTCTATCTTAACGTTTATTTTTCTTACGAATTTATTGCCATGTTTTACACATTTTCTATACTTGACAATATGTTTCAATAAAAAAGCCTCCTTAGAGATTAGTCGGTCTGATTTCCATATAAATGTGCTCGTCCTTTTCTTTCTTATAACAAAAGTTTTTGTGTACTGAACAGAATGTGGTTTTCTTTCACGAGATGGTAATGGACAATTTATTTTGCAGAGTCTACCTTCTACCCTTCCTATTGCACGAGTACAGTCAATGCTGGTAGGGTAGAATAGAATTTTAGACAGTAGGTAGGAAAAAAAAATCTATTGAAATATTGATTGAAATGAGCCTTATCCTGTTACTGTTAACCTATATTTAGTAAATTCAATGCTTGATCGATATTTTCTTCTTTTTTTATACAGATCGTCGCTATCACACTAATATAATTAGAAACGAAGCACGATAAGATTAACCTTTCTTTTAGAATGACTGCTGGCGTTGACTGTACAAGGGGAGCGCATTTATTTTTTATACAACCTTCTTTTTATGAAGCAATTTTTTTGCTAGGCTTATGGCCGTTTTACAGAATTTTAGTATTCCTAAAACGTTTTTTAACGATCATTGCAGTTTGTGCCATCGTATTTTTTACAATGTAATTGCAGGTAACGTTTAATCATTTCAATATATTTTTTTATTAATACTAGGGGTTTTGATAATTCTAAATTTAACAAAGAAGCTATATGTTTGAGATTCAGTATAAATATTTTGCATCAGTCGATTATTAAGTTATGTCATACAAGCCCACCATAAAATCGCAATTATAAAACTCTTAATTAAAAATAATGTTACCAGGAATCCAATTAATTTTCATTTTTACAAAGACGCAGTTCAATTTAAGAGCGTGCTATATCGTTAATTTCAATAATGGCCGATACAGGCAGCCATGCAACTGATATCATCTTGCACAGCTCTTTAATTTCCTTCAGGATGAAAAAAAATAAGTTTTACCGCGAATTGGTACCGATACCAACCCCCAACAGGGGTAAGGGTGGCAACACGTAATATCTACCGTACAAGTAACCTAGAAGTGGGTTTCTTGTTACAACCTTATCAAAATAGCCTTTTGAACGTACTTTAGGTGCGAAATGGATATCAATAAACGTAACTGGCGCATTTTATTTTACACCTACGTTTGGCCATATGCAAAAAAGGCATCTTAAATTCATAAATAATTCGAAACGAAGGAGTAAAAAAGTAACGAAGGATTTAAAAAAAACAGCTTAGTAATTTTTTTGCGATTTTTTTTTCAATTTAATATTTACTAGATATCGCCGTGTTAGGTTGATTAGGTTGATTAAAGTGTTGACGGCTACTTTGAGCCCCTTTCAGAGTCGTCAAATCTTTAATAAAGGCGATTTTACTCAGCAAATCTAGACTTTTAAGACGAAGTAAGCAGAAATGCGCTAACATCTTAAGTTTCCATTTGAAGTATATCAGTGTGACCGTTAGATACAGTATGTTAAAAGTATAGATTCGCTAAGCATATTCTTTATTAAGGAGCGCCTTAAGTACCTCTCTGGGTCCGGTCTGGGTTAGTTATATTTAATAACAGAATAAAATGGTTAAATCAACGGAACTTAACCACATTACACAGTTCTTACTTTAATCCAAAAAAGGTCAACACATCGAACCAACGCAACGAAAATCCTTTTAACAAATAAACATTTGGTCACAATTATCACAAATGACCTGCATTGTAAAAGTTTGCGTCGGTAATGGGAAACCAATACGGGGGTAATGGGCCATATAGTTTCTACTGAACTCTACCGAACAGTAAATATTTGTTCATTTGTCACGGCTTAATATCGACGGCCATATTGATGTGCTGATTTCGCGGTCAAATTAAAATTGGCGCGAGTAATTGAAGTAAAATGCACAAAGTCAATGAATAAGTAGTGAAATATGACATTTATGAAATTTCTAAATATTAACTATTTCTTTAAAGTAGGTTCTTGAGAGGCTCTACCACCAGTTCGGAAAGGCCCTACAAGTATTCGTTTTATAGTTAACTTTTGCATGTACGCCTGCTCTATAAATGGTCAAATAAAATTACTCTGTGTTATGAAGTGTGAACTGTTCCATTAATTAGAGCACATGTCCATTCCTTGACATCACTGCTCGTAGGTGTTTTGTTTATTAAACATTTGATACGATTATTATATAGATTAATAATGCGCTGCCGACCGTAGTAACTAGAAATAGGAAGGGCTCTAAGACTAAACAAAAGACTCTAACTACTAATTTCTTTTCCAACTTTTTTTTCAATTTATTTGATTTTTCGTATTTAACCCTTATGTAAAACCACCTGGAAGTGTATTTTACTGGCTTGTTAATAAATAGTCAATTTTATAAAGTGTAATGGAATTTTTTTTAACACGGGCATCACGATGTACGCTTGACGACGATTCTTTGCGTAAATTGAGTATGACACCTACCTATGTTTGGCTCGCGGTACTGACTCGCATACTATTTCTATTTTTCTCTTTTAGAAGTTCTGTGGTTATAATAGTAACAAGTAGCAATTATGTATAATTTTTATAATATTAATAATATGAAAAAAAAAATTTACAGTTTCACCAGTGAAGGTTCTTGGCACTCCTTCACGAAGGTCTTTCCGAACTGGTGGTAGAACCACGTCAACAAGAACACGGTCAATTTTGAGAAATAACAATTTGAACTTGAGTTTAAACATCAAACAAGACATCCTTAATGAAATCAGTGATATTAAACTTTTATCAGGTTCGTTTTTATGTGTCTGCCGAGATTTAAAAAAGTAATCAGACCTTGTTCTCAATTCTCGTCAGGTTTTATTCAAATTACGTTCCTCTTACACGCTGTTATTTGGGTTGCCATTTTGCGTACTTATGTACTTAATAATATAATTGATGTAATGAAAATATACTTTGTTCCAGATGTTCCATTATTGTGTGCTTTTTCTAAGTAATTTGCAGCCGGCGGCGGCTCAATACAGTAACTTTTGGTATATTATATTTCTATTTCAAATTAAAACAGCTTACTTCTTGAAATTATAAAAATACACGCGAAAGGGCCGAGGGTACATTTCATTAAAATTTAAATATATAAGTAAGATATTAAGTGATTATGTCAAGCAACAGAAAATTTACGCTAAACACAATGCATATTAATTTATAGTTCCGAGGTTCCGAACAATCTATGTAGGTGCCTAAATTTGCATTTGGCATTTGCGGCTGTTGCATACGATTTATGGAGAAATCTCTGTACGTCATAACGGGGAGGAACGTCACGTGTATGTATGTGGTGCCGATAAATTACCCCAATAACATCCCTTATTGTTTCAATGAAACTTATGCCTAAATAAGAAGGTCTCTTTCTTAATTAGATATTTAGATATTAATCATAATTTGAAATGACAGTTTTAGTTCATGGCCTTAGCAAAATAATGAACTAAAGTTAATAAAATTATCATAAACTTCATAAATCATCTCCAAAAGCTACGGCAAATCTCTTAAATCTAGTATCATTTTCGTAAAATAGGAAACTATTCATTAATTAACCCTGTCACAGCGCACGTCCGATGTGACAATTTAATTAAGACCCTCGAAAAACGTCTAGGTTTTATTACTTATATGAGTAATAAATGAACTGGGACCTAGTGAGGCCCGTTCACAAACACTCCTTCAAAGAGACCGGCAGAAACAAATCTTAAGACCTGCGGTAGTCGATTACTATTCTTCCTTAATTGTGGACCCAGACCCAAAACATACCCTTGCTATTAAAAAATAATATTTTATTAGTATAGTTTTTGACATGGTTAAGCTTTAATAATATGCTTTCATGGATGATATTATAAGTAACTTAATTATATGATTTTGTAAGCTCTTTTTCTCATAAACATAGCAGTAACCAAAGAGGGTAGAAAAGTTATATTTCCTTTAAAAACAGATAATAAAAACAATGTTGTATATATTTTTATTATTAAACGTAGGTTGGAAATTAAAATGTTACGAAACTCTTCGTGTGTAGCTCGCACACGACTTCTCCGATTTTAAAAAAGTAGATTTCTACCGAAAGAGGTATATTTCTTATGGAAACGAGTAATTAACAATAATAATAAATAAATCCCTGGGCAAACACCCCAACTGTATGCCCCCAAAGTAAGCTGAGCTTGCGTTATGGATGACCATACAGTGAACTGGGGGGCAACCCAGAATAAACATACATATATAAATATCAACAACCATGACCAGAGAACAAGCATCTGAGTTCATGCCCCGGCCAGGACTCGGACCTGGGACCTCCGGCGTATGACACAGGGCTACTTATCACTACGCTACTCGGCCGACAAGTGAGACGAAAGTCCACATTTCAGCATTATTTACTCACAGATCAGTGACGGCCTGTATGACTGTACCCATAGACATAATACTTAGAACCCGTGTCGAGATTTGGTAAAAGCTGCCAAGTCTATGATGAGGGCTAGCGGGGTTTAGTTTCGCAACTAATCTGCATGAAGCGAGACAAATTATAATACTTTTTGTTCATTACGAAGTTTGGTTTCTGAGGGATTCAGTAAATAATTTATTTGGATGTCTCTGACACTTCCTAGTTTTTTAAAGGCTGTTGTTGTGAACAAGAATACCTATTCCATTCATTTATTCACAACATTGAACCGAGTTTTGTTTACCTGTAGAAGTCACGGATTCATCGTAATATGACAATCAAACGGTTAAAGGAGATATTTCAATATTTAATAGAATGAGTAATTGCCAATATTTCATAATTTAATTTAGTTTTGTCTTGGGAAAACATTTTCAATCCGTAAATTAGTCACACTACCTAATGAAAACATGGCGCTATCGATCATGTTGATGTGTTATTAATTCTGTTGTTACTTTTATTTTCCAATTTATCGCTCATCCAATTTACGAGCTCCTTTGAAGTTTTTCGTTAGATTTAATTATTGTACTATATCCGTTATTATTACTTACCATTGATCTAACAACAGCAAACATCTTGATTTATAATCGAGTAATTGATAGTGAGTAACGGGATATTTTGATTATTTCAGGTTGCCAAAACGATTATGATTATTATAATCAAACATTAAAAACCTCCAAAGTTACTCGCAGTGTATATTGATTATTAAAAACATATAGTCAGCTCTAACTCAGAACAAACCACAGACTAGAAAGACAAAAAGTTGTGATAGACTCAGTGGTACAAGCATGCAGTTTCTTATTTTCGTTCAACAATGCGGAGTATGGAAACGTCACCTCGGTGTGGCTATATGCTGTTTCGTGTTTCAAGGTAGAACATAATGCAGGGTATAGTTTTTTAGATATTTTTATTACGTTTTTCACATTTTTTCATACATTTTGAACTGATATACATCGCGCTAGCCGAAAATGAAACGTCTCCTTTCTAATCAATTTTCGCTTGTGAAACATACAGTTTGATAAAAAATATAAAGAAAATACACATGAGCATTAAATAATACTTCGATATATTACACCGTACACGTATAATTAATACTATTTTTATTTCTGCCATATATCAAAATCATTGTCACAATTATTTAATTTCGCAATTTTGATGAAGCTACTAACAAAACCACAAGCCACTCTACGTGGCGTAATATTCATGTTATTTGATTTCGAGTTAACCAGACGAACTCTACTTTCCCTTGTCTACATGAAAAGCGAATAGCCAACAAAAGAGATACCACGTCCAGAAGAGGCCACTGTTTATTTTAATTGTTGAAAAATAGTGCAGCTATTTCAAGCTAAACTATGCTTCCATTATCCAGTGGGGTTAAGCTGTTGTAAAATGTTCTTTGTTCCAAGAGAGTCACGTGCGCGAGCCTTTTATTATAGCTTCGGAGGGCATTATGTTCCAAGCTGGTGTCGGTACCTTGCAAATGAAGCTGCAGAACTCGACAGCTCACGTGATATTAAGCTACTTATGTGAGACAGGGTTAACAAATTAGGTTTTGCAGAGCTGTTTACATGTAAGGAGTTAACTTTATTAGAACAGCTGTTTTTTATGTTTTTATTTTCGTTTTTGCTTTTTGTCTTACTATGCATGGGGTCAGAATGTTATTTGATGTGTATCTAATATGAAATCCTAAAAGACAACTTTGCGGTTAAGGAACGTGACGGGATCACAGTAACTATTCAGAACCCGATGTCGTGTGTTCTCGCGCCGGGACGGCGCGGTCACGGCGCGTATGACGCAACTGTCGAGCCAGCAGCGGTCAAAGCGTCCCGCTGTCAGATTTATCAGATATCGCCACCTTATCTGATCAAGAAACACACTTTTCATAAGACGTATTAATAAGTTCAATCTCTTTGTTGTCATAATAAACGCAACTTTTTAAAAATAATTTAACAAAAATAAACATCCCAGTTTATAAACAAGATTAAGTATGAAAATAAAAAGGCACCACCGACGCTACACAAGTCCAGTATGCTTGGCGAGCTGCCAGACTCGCCGCGTGGCGCTCTTTTATATCTCGTCAACAAACAAAACACTCATTAAACATTTTACACATGTAGTTATACTTAACCGATCACTTAATATTTTTTTATTCCGCAGGAAGCGCGCTCGCTGTGGAAGTGAAGTTTGAAAACAAGGATAGTGGGTTCTTCCTGAAGCACACGGCGCGGTGGAGCGGCGTGGGCGCTGCGCCGGCCGCTGTGTCGCCGGAGCCGGCCGCCGGCACCGCGCTGCCGGGCGCGCTGCTGTCACTCGACCGCTTCACCGTGCTGGAGGGTGCCGCACCCGCCTCCGTGCGCGCCACCTACGGCCCCTTCTCCACCAAACAAACAGTGCCCGCTCGATACGCCGTCCCCGACCCTCTAGAACCCCCTCGCAAAAACTCGAGTGGTCTCGATTTGCAAGAAGTTACCTCTCACAGACTAGATGTGTCAGCTCATCTGGTGTTTCGAGAATTACCTAAAGATGCTCCCGTGTTGCGGGTGTTGTTCCATACGGGCGGAGAAGGTGGTGCTCGACGCGCGGCGGCGAGGCCTCGGCACGTGTGCATTAACGTGCATGCGACCTTCGGCACGAAGTCCCTGAGCGCGACTTGCGGGCCGGAGGGCGAGGAGGGGGCTTGCTTGGCGGAGCTGACGGTGCCAGCGGCGTGGTGGCCAGCAGCCGGGCGCGGCAAGCGGCCACCACGCGCGTTGCGGCTGGCGTACAGCGCGGCGGAGGCGGGCGGCGAGGCGGCAGAGTGCGGGCGCGTGTCGGTGCAACCGGCGTGGCCACTGGGATCGGTGACGCTGGTGGGCCCACGCGCTGGGTACCGTGAGGCGCGTGCTGGTGACGCTGCTCTGCTGCTGCCCCGCGCACCCCTCTACCCGCACTCCCGCCTGCATCTGCCCTTTGTCATTCATCGAGATGTCGTCCAGAATGTTGGCCATGTCGTTATCAGGTTCGTTTAATAATAACATCTATTACACAGCCGAAATCATTTCCTGTTTCAATGTTAAAGCTCACTTAGAGCAGCATGTCGTTCAAGTGTCCGATTATGACAGTCAACGATTTAATTGAAATCTAAGCCAACTGGTGTCATGTTGGGGGGTCTCGGTGCAATGAGTTAAGCGATCACACACAGTCAGACGCAGAGCCACCCAAGTCGAGGCTGTCACGAACTTAGACATGTGCACGACTGGCGAATGCTGGCCAGACCTGTCAAATTCACAGCGATAACAACACGTCTGCTGAACAAATGCAAAACTAGAGAGGTTTTCATTCGTGTCATTGTATCAGATTTAAAATTGTTTTCTTTAAATTGGCTCTAATTTTAAATATAAGATAATAACAAAATAGACATATCCCATACAGGTTATATCAAAGTACAAATTAGTTTCCGCTGTTCCGGAGCGTAACCTCGGAAGGCCTTCCGTTAATTCTGACGTACGAGCCTGCGGTGTACTTTCCCAGATACCCGTACCCAAGTTCGTACTCAGTATACGTTGTATAATGTAACATGATACCTTAACATTAATCACACCGAGGCCGGGTTCATTTTGTTAGGTATTGCATGTCTGTACGTACATGGAGTTTATGTAGATGAAATTGAACGGCCTACCGACAACCTGCCTCATACGCAAGTTATTAATATTTTTATATGTATCTTTATTCTTCTCTGTGTGGTCATCTATAACATGAGCTCAGCTTACTCTGGGGCCATACAGTTTCGTTGTCTAGGGATTTATTACATTTCATATAGTATCAATGACAGTAGATAGTTTTATGATAAAATGTATTTAGAAAACTAGTTTTGTAAAATAGTAAATTAAATTGGTCGCCAACTATATTATTCGTATTACCGTTCTATATTATTTTGGGTTCCTAAAGTGCGAAATAATTTACCTACCCACCTCTAATTCTAGTAGGATGTTCCGGAAGTTGTTACCTCTTGTGTACCGCATTTCTATCAAGTAAGATGATAGACACATTTGAGGTTAACAAAAAGAAATAAATAAAACGGTAAATAGCACAAGCAAGAAAATGTTCATTTTCTATGAGTTACAGAGATGACCAAGAGATAAATCAAAAATTTAATACCGATAGTTTATTTGGAGACCAAATTGCATAAAATAGTACATAAAACAAGTGAGTGGGCGTAGAACGACCCACGCCATATTGACCAAAGCAAACCATTATTGATTACGTGAAATTAACTTATAAGATATTCAATGATATTTTCTATGTCACGTATTTATTTTATTGAAGCCACATTTGATTCAATACAAAATTTGTACGAAATTAAAGGTTTTTCAAATTTACCATGTAATAATTGGACCCAACTTGTTGGCTAAAAATTATAGTTCAGTCATATACCAATAAGGTGACATTCTCCAATCAGTATGCAGTAGTTTATTTAAACCGCTACCCAATTTTAGCCTTTATCACTAAGGAAACAAAACTATCCTCGTAACATCGACCAAGAAAAGAATTTACTAAGGTTGAAAGTAATTTTCACGCATAAAAAAATAAGGCGGATTTTTGCTTACCTTTATTTGAACTTAGATTGGATAATATACTAGTTCGCAATGACAACTGTGAATGACAATCCATACAATAAATCAATAATAAGCCTTAATGAAAATATATTTGATTGCGAGATGTCACTAAAACTGGTAAAACACTTTTTGTTCAACCAAACATTTGGACCTTCACAAGCATATTCAATAATGTAATAACCTATTTTCCCTTTTATTAAAATTATTCATCCTCAATCGTTCGATAAGTCAGAAGTATCAAATATCATAAAGTTTCTCTTTCGAATTGTAAGTACGATGGAGAGCGTTGAACTTTAACTAACTTAATTTTCAAGTAAATTAGCAGCTTTCGAGACTTTGTGTATAATTAAGCGCAAGGTGCATATTAATTGCATTATTTAATGCCGCAGCTATAACGACATTATTTTTATACAAAGTTTTTACATATATTCTGCTCTGCATATAACGCAAAATTTCATGGCTTTTTGCAAGTTTTAGAAATGATTAGAACTCTTGTCTTTCAGTGTAAATTCATTGCGTTAATACAATCATTCGATCGTTCTTAAAATAAAATGAAATGCAAGAAATAAATATTGCATCGTTTCATATGAAAATTTGTCACTTGTGTCTTTGTAACTTCAACATTTTTTTGGCCCTTTAGGTTGACGATCTTGTTTTTTTCCATTCCAGTCAACTGACTATGTTGAAACTTAGGAAAATTGTTTTGCAATACCACGGACAAAACCTTATAATGAATTAATCTCCACTTTGTCACAGATACGTAAAATTACTTGAATTCGTCAAGTGTTTTTTTTTTCGAAACAAAACACTGCAGGTATATCGTAGGCATTGAACTCGCAGAGAATACAATCAATTCCGGAATGATGTGCCAAATAAGACGTTTATTACTTATTAGATTCTTCTTGATTATTTTTGGCAGGCATTTTTATAGTCAAATCGGTTCCAATAAATTTATATGACGAAGCAATTTTATGAAATTTCCCGCGTCGACCTAACTCTGAAATAATCGAATTTGGCTGTCAATAATTCACAGGAATTTGTATAGGTTATAATAAGGACCAGCTTTTAGCCAGGGCTTTGGAGGGCTAATTTTCATGTAAAGAGAATAGCATAATTTATTAAAAAGTTTTTTAAATACAATGCCATGACATATATTCTGTGAACACATCGTAATCAATATTTAAACCCACCATCTCGCCACAAATTGGATTCTCGTTTCGAAAGGACAATTTAATTATAGAATATAACTAAAATTATAAATTATACCAAAATTAATTATATTTAGATTTTGTGTATGCCAAGCTATACATATATTAAGGAATCACAACTATTTCATTCTTTATAAATCATTGTAGAAAAAATATATACTTACAATTTAAATAAAAATACACCACTTACATTTTTTTCTTGTTTTCGGAACATTTAGGAACTATTTACAAATTTATGAAATTTTTTACTGTTTTATGCAGAAAGGAACCTATGAGAATTCTACGCCTATTTTCGCAACAGCTTGTGTTGCTGACTCTACGTAGCTCTCATGAATGGCACCTGCTGCTAGCTTCATGCCTGTCTCCATTCCTACTTTTGAATTACGAGCACCGTCCTACGTGAATGTAGCTACGAGAGCACAGTAATAGAAATTTATTGCCTATTCGCCTTTTGCGAGATGGAGCCTACAAACTTGAAACGTTATTTCCTATTACAGGCTTGCTTTTATGAGTTCCCTGTTATATTTATATTTATCGTCTTGGTATATAATAATTACAGCTATACGACTGAAATACATTATAGCTTAAATTAAACCTTAAATGAATGGCTAGAAGCGTAGATTACGTTACGCTTCGTAAATAAACATTCGACATTTACCTTTGATAAATTTGATCGAAAACTATAATTAACATTGAGTTCTTAGGTAAAGACCGAGTTATCGTAATAAGACATAAGCAAAAATAATCCTGTTTTTTAGTAAAATATGAAAAAGTTGCGCACCCCTGGATTGCTAACATCTAATTTGCGCAATCTGCTCACGTCGTTCATTATTTACATAACCGTAATATTTTTATTTCTTCGAATAAATTATTGTAACTTTTATTTTTTTTATTTCCATTGCTTCTGTAATTTATACATATATTATATGCATTTTCGAAGTATTTGAGCAGAAACTGAACGATAAAAACATTACCTATCCTGAAGGTGGCGGTTTTTCTCCATTACTTGTCTCCGTGTTTATAAACACTATAACCCTTTAACGCCCTAATGCCCTTTAACGTAACTACCATCCTTATGCGAATGACTTAAAGATTTACCGTCACTTGACAGCTTTTGATGTTAGGTTAGCCTTGGCCTCCGACGATACGATCTCAGTCGCATCGGTAAATGGGCGAGTTTTTTGGACTGTGTCTGAATCCCAACAAGTCCCAAGCGTTAATAGTTGGTGGTCGATACATGCGCGGTTGCTTAGATTTCGCTGATCTCCTACCCGTGTTACAGAATGGTACTAGGATTAATTGTGGTACCAATACAGCTAAGACCCTAGATGTTATAATAGACTGCAACCTGCAATGGCACGCTAATTTTAATGAGGTTCGTCGTAAAGTACATTATTCCTTGCATTCCTTAAAGGGCGTTAAAGTTTTCTGCCTTTTCGCACTAAATTCAGTCTTGCGCTCTCATACAGCCTATTATTGACTACGCAGATGCATCCTATCCGGATGTTTCAGAAGAACTTTTGAATAAGTTGGAACGCTTACAAAGCTTATGCATACGTTTTATCTTTGACCTAACGATGTACGACGGAATAATAACATGTCGAATGCAACTCCGCCGGCTGCCATTCCGCCTCCGCAGAAATTGTAGAATCCTTTGTCTTTTGTATAACGTCTTTTTCAATCCATCCTCCCCGCAGTACCTGAGTGAGCGTTCTTTTTTCTCTTCACTTTCTTATATCCAACAAACGTTCATTGCAGACAGCACAAACGCACACTGCTATACGCGAAACTTCTTCTCTAAATCTTATACAGTTGTTGCTGTTTGACTGAATGAACTTCCTCACGAAATCCGTGAATCAAAACCACATGCAGATTAAGAGAACACGTCCTTTCTCAGACCTAAATTGTACTGTTGCTGTCACGTATATTCATTTTCCGATATATATATAACTCATCTTGTTTTAAATTATGTATTTTGTATTATTTATGTGTTATATGTATATATTATGTGTGTTTATATGTTTATGCCTGTTTAGTATGTAGTTATGTATTTTGTAAGTAGTTGCACAAGCAACTCAAATACCTACCTCAGCATCATTATATACAGACACAGGTCCGGTGGAAGAAATTTTTCATTTCATTTCAATTGTTCAATAAAAATACGTTACACTAGCTAGTCTATATCGTGATATGTAACATAAATGCTTTGCCCATCTACTGTATATCTACATACGTCAAAACGTGGAAATATTTGTTTACTTATATGTAAACTACAAATATCTAAAAGTACTTAATCGAAAGCTACAAACGAAAGCTAACTGTCAATCACAATTA
Organism: Marasmarcha lunaedactyla; assembly: GCA_923062675.1. Classification (NCBI taxonomy): domain Eukaryota; kingdom Metazoa; phylum Arthropoda; class Insecta; order Lepidoptera; family Pterophoridae; genus Marasmarcha; species Marasmarcha lunaedactyla. Next base: position 6,343,355 of record OV281349.1, read on the forward strand.
CAGGATGAAAGTGAAGTCAGGCGTGCGATTGATCAGCGCCGCGGCCGCCAGCGCTCGCTGGGCCGTCACTGCAGAGGTAAAGCCGCGGGTCGCTACCGTCACCGCCACCAAGATTGACCAGCCTTTGAGAGATGACAGCCAGGAGGAAGAGTAAGTAGATGTACTTGTGGTACAGTCGGGACATTTGGTGAAGGCTCGGATCCCCTGTAGTGGTCGTCTCATAGTATGCGGGGCGCCTACAAATGACGAACCACGTGCAAGCTATTCTCGCTTATAGCCTGGTCCTGCGCCAAGTTCGCCGACTTCGCCGAGGGTACATATTTGTTTGCTTTTTTTGTAACATTTTGAGGAAGCGACAGGAGATGCTTATTATTTTATTTAATACGAATTGAGTTATAAGTCCCTAGAGTTTCAGGTATGTATTTAATTAAAAGTGAAGTTGCAAAAAAATCATAGAGTTTAAGAAATAAATTATGACATACTTAACCCACATTCCAAGTATCAGAATTGTAAAATTCTTATACAATGAACATTTTATAGTGCTATTAACAAAGGATCATAAAGCGACACAGTAAACCTCTCCGTAGCCGCATATCGGGTCGCTCGAGTTCCTCACTAACATTATAACAGTCACTTATTTATGAGTGTGTAAAATTTCACACCCGCAACCAGTTTGATATTCACACCTCGAATAAAACACAAGGTAGACCAAAACAAACCGTTCATCATGATTCTCTCTCCGGGGTAAAATATTACTTATTTGAACGTTTTATATTCAACTCGTGTTTTTGGTAACACAGTACGGTATTAGATATGTGCATTCAAATAATACAATTTCAACCAATTTCTTGAAATACTTTATTGCGTGGGAATAATTGCATGTGAGGCGCCACAAAATTTTATGCCTGCAAACATTCTGTCACAGGACGTGTCGTTATCCATACGAAGCGATGCCTTATACAGCAACAGAACGTCAAACAGAGAATGTATTTTAATAGATTTTTCCGTGCGATTACCTCAAAAGGAGTGCATGTACCTTGAGAATAAGAATGATTTCAATCATAGACCCGTGAGCATTCAAGTGAACCATCGCTTCGTAGATTTTATAGGATTCATTGGAATTCTATTTTCTTGAGGCTTCGGGCTGTTCGCGTTCTGCAGCGCTATCACAAGTGGGTCGACCTGAGGAAACGAGCTCGCCCGTCGAGGAAATAACGAGCCAGCGAATCCCTATAGCAAATTACGCTAAGCAAGATTGAGCGCGTATTACAGACGTCAATTACAAGCCTTACTTAGAAAGCGGTTTGTAACGCAAGTCCTAAATAGAGAAGTGTACTCTGCGCCCCGAAATGAAAATATTTCCTTTTACGTACCTTTATTTTTTATGAAGGCTGCGTTCTCATTTTGGCTGCGGAATTCGTTGGCAATTTCGGCCGGTTTGCTACCAAACAATGTTGCATTCGTTTAGCTTATAAATTGTCCGGCGCTGCGCGTTGGCTGCCGCTTAATGAAACCCGGGCGTCACAGAATTTTAACTTATCGCCACAATATTATTTTGCTAGTTTATAAGTTGTGTTTATATTTCAAACGTTGCATAAACTGTTTATGTTTTTTAAACGTCTTAATATAGTTAAAAAATTTTGACACACTATTTCTATTTATAGGGAAATTGACGAATATGGGTCTGCTGTGTCGGAGTGGGAAGAAATCTTCACCTGGCTGATAGAAGTTGGAGGAGAAAGTGATAATGATGCTGAAGGGTCTGAGGCAGAGTCAGGTCGAGGAGCGGCCCGACTGACCTGGTCAGCCAAGATGTCTTCCGGACCCTCGGTAGCCGTGACCACCGAGGATCCTCCTCACGAACACCGAGTCAACACGAGACTTGACATCGAAAAAGATGATATTCAAGCGGTTCTTCCTATTTCCAAGGTAAGAATTAATAATTAAATCCCTAGACTAATTAAGTAATTATCGCTTTTTTATATTTTCGATATAAAATGGAAAGCTCTTCATAAAATAAAACAGTCTAACGAAATTCATAAGACCATTATAATACATTTAATGAGTTTCTTCTTAATAATTTGACATGATGTACTAATAAAAGTAAATATGAATTTCATTTACGAAAAGGAAAGCGACTATTTAATATACGATACAGTATTTTTAAATTACCGCCGAAGTTTCCTTATTCTTCACAAGAAAATATCAAAGATAACGGTAAATTGACAATTGATTGCCTTCTATAAATAAAACCGAAAGGTATATTCCCGGTAATTAATGCTGGGAAGACCTTTATAACTATAACGATATCTTTATTGAGCCTCAAGGGTTTTTATAGGGCTGCAAGGGCATTGTCTGCGAATAGCAGAGTTAAATGTTTTAATTAGTTGAAGTTGTAAAACATTTTGTGATGCGAGTAGGTATCTTCAAAGAAGGTTTGTGCGATTAATATTATTATATAATTATACTATTGTAATGAAAACTCAAAAAGCAATTTCGGATTTTGTAACTCATAAAACGTTTCAATTGTTAACTACAAGTACAGACTGCGAACCAATTTCATGAATGTTACGCAATAGTTTCTAACATAGACAGAAAGACTCCACTTTATTTATTAGCTGTTGATAAAATTGAATTATTTCATTTACTATGCCATATAATAGACCCAATCCTATGCAGTAAAATCTTACTGCAACGAAACTTAGCAAATTGGTACACGAGTACAAACGTGCGCAAAATTTAATTCGATAAAGCCTTTGATTTGCACAGTGGCTCTTTTATAGCATTACTGCTGAACTGGTCTGTATATTTTAAAGCTGCCACTGTACTGGCAGAGTCACGTCCCGATTAACATTTTAATAGGCGTTCTCGATATGAATGGAGAGCCTTAATGGCTACTTTGCCATCGCCTAATGGAATTAGTTCGGCTAAGATCGGCCAGCTCGCTTAACTTGTACAGTCGATATTAACTTGGTTAATTAGTTGCCGGTTATAATATCGAAGCTGTGAAACTTGATTGGAAAGGCTTTTGGAGTTGGAGATTAATCTGGAAATGCATTATATTGTTTTGGTTTTGGGGATTAGTTTCTATTCAGATATTTGATTCGTTGTAGTAAATGAAAATCTGCAACTATGAGCGGCAAAAGTGTATTGATTATTTCTAAAAGCGATTTTGTATTTAAAGTGTTGTGATATCTTCTTTAGAACTATACTTACTTAGATGTCCTGAGCAAATTTCGCTTGTGCCCAAAAAAATAAGCACGTACATAAAAACGAATAAAAGCAGTTCATTTAGAAAAACATTTTCTTTTCAATTTCTTAGAAAGTCCGTAGCAGTTATTTTTTATTCCCCTGACACCCACAAGTGCTGGGATACGAAACAACGGATCGAACTTAAATTGCCAATTGCCTTGGAAAAACTATTTTCTTATCTTCCGATAGATTCTAGTATAAAGTTTTTTTTTATGTTTGGTCAACGTTCGACCATTAAAACGGTAATTTTTTTTGTAATATTGGTTCAACAAAGATTTGTTTTTTTTTTTGGGGATAGAGATTACAATTTACGAATACATAATAGAGTTTTTTATATTTGAAAAGAGGTTAATGGAAGCTTGCAAACAGCAAATTCTCGATATTTTCATTTAATAATAACACAAATATACTTGCGTTTATGAAAAAAAGGGGAGAGTACTTTACGTTTTTATAAACAACAATTTTAAAGGCCCATTTATTTTAAATTTCAATTTTACAGACAAAATTTCAATAATATAGGTATTCAGATTGTGTGAGTATCAGCGATTGCATGGTTGAAGTATATCATGTAAGAAAGTCACTTGCTCATAATAACCCTTCATTTATTTTGATAAACTCATAGCACAATATCAGAACAGAACACAATCAATCAACGAAACGTAGAACATATCATTCTGCATTTAAGAGCAATGAGCAGATATCTACACTTAGTTATTCTGAAAACGGCCACAACACTAACAATATGCTTATTGTATTTCATTGTTTCTATCAGCAGTAACTACCAGTGTAACTGTTCATTTGAACCAATTAGCTTCGTGTGAGGCCGTTTCAATAAACTATTTAGTTTGATATTCATAGGGTAATTAGTTTTATCTAAATAAATACGCAGCATGTTTAAGCAGCGTTTACACGGCAAATTTACGACACTAAAGCTTGAGACTTGCGTATACCTGAGTTCACAATTTTAATTACTTGTAATATCAAAAATCGTTTGTAGCTATGATTTCAATGTATTTATTTCTTTCTGTATTTTTAATTATCAAAAAAACGTATTAGGAATAGCGATGCTACGTGATATCAAACAAATGTATTTATTTATTGTATGTTATACCAAGTTGTTTAACATTTAGCGGTGATTGCGCGATAATGGCGCGAAAATTGTTAATTGTTTGCTGAATGCGTTCCTTGCGTAATACCGCAGCCGCTTAGTCAGCTATATGTGTCCCTCGATCACTGTCAATTTCTATTAGATTGAATTCTGACTGAAAAACGTGATTTTATTGGCTCAAATTCTCGTCTAGTTAAATTAAAGTCTCATTGACCACGATTTTAATTAAAACTTTAAGATATCCTACGATAAAAGAACTGCACAAAGAAGTACAGCTTGTTGTCTACTTGTTTTTGCCTTGTTCCTAGATTAGGTACATGATTTAACTTAATGTCATATGAGCTTTGATTTAATTAAAATAAAGAACAATGTCTTGTTCCCGGTCGCCTGATTTTACATGTCAAATGGTCTAGTCACTATGCGAACCGAACCGACAATATACGAATACATACGATATTATACGGACATGACATACATCAAGGGTATATTTAGAAAAAAATAAACTCGTGAAGTTTCTTGCCAGTTCTTCTTCACGAAGGTTTTTCCGAACTGGTAGTACAGTCATGTTTTATTTGACGTCAATAAGAACAGTAATTGTCAATGTTGAGAAATAAATATTTAAGTTTATTTGAATTTGAATTGGCATTTGAATCATTGTATCTCTTTTATGTCGGGGAGCAAAGTAATTGAATTCGTGTGAGTAAACGTAGTTGTGGTAGTACCAGAGCCCATTTTAGGCGCGTAATGTAAGAGTCTATCTTCCGCTATTTTACTTTAATCAAAGCATTTGAGATGTATACCAGATAGAAAAAAATTTTTACAGCACTAAAAAGAAGGCCATGTAAACAAAGCTTTACTAGTTTTCACCGCGTGTCTCAAGGGAGTCTTATTCAAGTGGGAAGGATGAAGTGCCTCAGTATAATGTGATAATTGACGTGAATGCTTGATAACTAATTAGGTGTGTGTAGTAATAGTGCCAAGCGGGCCTTTCGGTTACCAAAAGTTGGCCGTTTAGTATTCAAGTTGGTCTTTTGTCAGGTTTATACTACGGTTACAAAAAGAACACTTACACGCAGTTCAATCAAATTAAGTAGTAGATTTAAAAATTCAATAAACAATTCTGCCTGAGGCTTCACATCTCTCTCGATAACGGTACTTTTTCATATAAAAGGTCCTATGTCTTTCATCTTATTTTATTCACAGCGTTTTTGTACATTTCAAGTGAATGTAAAAATGTATGACGCTCGGTTGATGAGTAAGAATCAAAAAAACGTTCTTTCGAATATTAGATATATAATATTAAGTGCCTAGTTCCTCTTTCAACTATGATTGTTGTTATTATAACTGTATCGTATTCAACATTTTCCATTGTATAAATGACGTTAATACACAAATTTTAGTTCACACTTTTACCCAACTGTCGGAAGGGCGGTAATTTTTTCGAGTATTACGTTTTTTTTAAATTTTTTTTAAATATTTCTAACAATCACACCACATTATCTAGCCCAAATTAAGTATCATTAAGAACTAGTTTTATGGATACTTGATAACGGCTAAATATACTTAAGAAATATATAAGAACAAATAGATATTTTTTTTCATATATAAATATTAGAAACAAACTTAAATAAACATACATACACATCCATGACTAGAAAGCAAATATAATAAAATATCTGCCTCTACCAGGATTCGAACCCGGGACCTCTGGCATGGAAGTCAAGGGTACTAACCTATACATCAAACAGGCCGTCATGTACATTTCTTTGGGACGGATGTAAAATAGAGGTGTAATTAGATTCGTCTCAGTTTTGGAAGTGAAATAGGGTATATTTTTCCCGGAATTCTCATGGAATAACACGGAAAAATAACTTCAGTCAGGCTTTTTTTAATTTGTGAAATGCTGCTTGTTTATACAAAAGGTCCTACGTCTTTGAATGTGCAATTTATTAGGATTGGTTGACGCTGGAAAACGTAGGAATCAAACAAGTTCCTTCGCATTGATAATATCTAGTCTTGTTCCCTTTCAAATATGTCTTTGATTATTATAGAGGACAAATTTGGTTAAACTGCATGGACTTATGTCTTGACATTCAAAAATTCCTATTGTATGAATGGCGTTAATATAACAATATAAGTTCACACAGTTTTCTAATAGCTTCATAAACAGTAAGAATAAAATACATTGTTGACGAAATATTACAATAAAGCCAGCCGATCGTAAAAGGAAACCAAAATACAAGAAAATACCTAGCGGCAGTAGAACTCCCATTAAGTCTAATGGCGGCGGCCCTTTATTTTTCCTGTCGTAATAATTAGGTGGAAACATTATGTGTTCCGGGGTATGTGAAGAAAACCACAGTTTATTTAGAAATAACAGGGAATCGTTGTATTAGCTTTAGGTTTAATTAGGTGCCTAGGTAATACTGATTATTTATTTAGAAATACTTAGTAAGACATGCAAAAATATAAGTATATGGTTTAAACATATTTAAACGTAGTTTTGAATACGGATTAGATTAAAATAAACCTTTGCAGTATGCCGTCTTACAATACTAATATAAAATATTTTTGTTACAAAGACTACGAACAAAGATAAATATTTAATTCATTACAAAAATTACTTACTAACAAATACATTTAAAACTTAGGTGTATTTATTACAAATAAAATATGTACAAAAATATAAAATTGTAATAAGAGTAACGTAAATAAAATTGATTTTGTTGTATGATAAAATATAAATAAATTAATACCTCTTCAATTTCACAGGCATACTTATTGTTTATTGTGTATTTGCTTTTTAATTTTTTTATTTTATTTACTTCATAAATTCGAATAACTAAATAGATCTGAATACTTTATACCACGGAATAATCATATAATGTGAGTATAAGGTATATTTTTATAATTACACTTTAAAATTTTTCGAGGCTGCTCCGTTAACAATTCATTGAAAGCAGTATTTGGCTGTAAAAATTCTACTACTTGCTAACAGTTTGTGCCTAGAGAAAATTAGTTAATAATTCTTGTATTTTCACAAGATCGTATCATTTAAAATTTTATCTACAATCAAAACATAAAAAAGAACGAATGGTTTTACTATGTTCTAAAAAGGGCTATATTTGTACAGGAGTAAAGCCGCTAATCAAAAAAATGAGTTTATTTTTGTTCAATTTTTACTCAATATTAGCTGGACGTTTATCCCCCATCTCAAGTGAAGATCATTATTAAAATAAGTCACGGTATTAGTTTAATTCCAAAGAATATAAAAGACTTATACCGCCCATATACGAACGCACCCTTACAACCAAACTCCGGAACAATCTATGTACCTACCTCAGTTCTTGGCGTCAACAGACCTCTTGTACGCCAATGGCAGTTTGTGGGACCTATTGAAATCAATGTTAGCAGCTTAACTCCTTGTTTATAGACAATTGAGCCCTGCAGTCATTTACACGGCTGCCAAGCGTGGCGCGGCGCAAATTAATTTAGGAGCGCTTTATGTCTAGGTAGTAATGTGTGAGCTAATATGATGAACTCCCTGTATCGACGAGTACTGAAAAATTAGTTTTGAAGTTCCAAGGATGTATTATTAATTAAATTTGAATTAATATTTATAGATTTTATGCTTTTAAGTGTGTCATGAAACTAAGTTCAGTGTAACTTATTAACATTTAACATTAACATCACGAAATGTTACTGTCATGTTAGTTATTATTTCTTCTAATTTAAATAATGAATTGTCAATATTAATTACATTTTTAATTAACTACCCAAATTTGTTACGATTTATTTAAATATAATGTAATACCATTCAGTTTTATGTAATAATATGTTAATTGGTTTTTGTTTGGATGTAACATACATAAATACCTCCTATCGCTTTGGACATAAGTCTGTAACGTAAAGTAAAGTAAACCTGTAAAGTAAGTAAGCATGGAAGAAACAGTGTGAGGGACGTGCAAGCAACGCTAGGCAAATAAAGGCATTGGCTTCGATCGAAAATTAATTTACTTTTTTTAAATACGGCCTGTTTGGTTTGGAGGTAAGTAGCCATGCCTTCCATGCCAGAGGTCCCGGGTTCGAATCCTGGTAGTAGCTGATATTATATTATATTTGCTCTCTAGTCATGGATGTGTATGTATGTTTATTTAAGTTTATTTCTAATATTTATATATTTAAAAAAATCAATGTGTGTTTATATATTTCTTAAGTTTATTTATCCGTTATCTAGTATCCATAACACAAGTTCTTAATGATACTTAATTTGAGTATGATAATGTGGTGTGATTGTTAGAAATAAAAAAAATAAAAAATAAATCTGCAATATAAAGCCAAAACTCAATCTACAGCGCTCTACAATTCAACTATAAAACAGCATATCGGATTTCAAACTACATCTTAACCCTAAATAAGCCGTACACATTGCGCCGGAAAACCGACTTAATTAAGCTAGCTGTCCCTGAATTGGATAACAGGATTACGTCGTAACCGACTAATAGTCGACTAACATTGTGCCGAAACGTGCTGAAAACGGAAACAGGGCTGAAGCAGACTTTGATTGGCTAATCGCCGCTTTCAGCAACCCGCGATGTACGAAACCTGATGGCAAGTATGATTCGCTTTTGTAAATATTTGCTTAAGGACTTGTAACGGCGCTTAAATCTGTCTATTGCGGGCTGATTTTAGGTTTTGAGGTTATTTGTACTGGAACACGCAAAAACGTCATTTGTGATAGAATGCGTATGTTATTCTCGTTTTCGTAAACGTTTTAAGCTGTATGTCAAGCTATACGTTACTCCTGGTCAAATTCTGTGTTATATATTTAATTTTATTCATATCCATCAGCCATGACCACCTTATTTGATTCATTTCTTTATGTAATTTATGTATGTATGCAATAATTATTTAATCAAATCAATCATCATTACTTATTTAATTGGCGCAGCTCAGCGAAACATTATAAAATTGCCACACCAAAAGTGTACAGTATACGGAGCGGGATCCTATTGTGGAGTGAGATCGCTGCTGCGGTAAAAGGGCTTAAAATTTGCAATCACATTATTTTGAAACAATATTTTTCCCTAATTGCTTGCTATACTAAGAAAGTTACCGAAACTGTATGAATCAATTAGTGAGCCATGTATTAATATGTATGAAAATAACAGTCACTTAGCAACAACGCATAATCTTTTTTTCAAGTAAATGTAAAATTCGATAATTCTCATTGGCCAACCTAGTCCAGGTACCTAATGGCCGGAAATTTCAATACTTTTTAAAGGGGAAACTCTATCTGAGTTGTCAACTTGTTGCAGCAATTTTCTTCCCGATAATAATCTGATTTGCGTTCGAGCTTACACGTAATAATGTCACTTAGTATCGGAAACAAATCGTTAAATCGATAATGTCGCCAGACCCTCTCATTTTGCAATTTGTTCGATGTAGAAAGTTTACTTAGTATTTATGTTGAGAATACAAAACTCCCTTTTATTAAGTGCTTTCTTACCTCTACAAGTTTTTGAAAGCGGTTGGTATACTTTACTTTGCCTCCAAAAAATCGTGATGTTACTCCCGTTGTAGTGAAAATCCTACTTTTAAATAATTTAAGCATAATGGGAACATATTTTTTACTCCTTTTCTACTGAATTCAATACAAACAGCCAAGGTCTTCATATGTATGTTTATTCTGGGTCCCCCCCAGTTCGGTGTATGGTCATCCATAACACAAGCTCTTGTTTACTTTGGGGCCATACAGTTAATGTGATTGCCGGGGGGGGGGGGGAATGTAGTACCTAAAGCCTGAAATACAGATATGTCTTTAAAATAAACTCGTCCCCGTACATGTATTCGCGGTGTCGGTTTAACCTGGGCTTAACTAACCGCATGTCACCTTGACAGCTAGGCCACAACCGCAGTCTGTCAGCGAACGAATACTGGGATTTGCCGACAAATGTATTCGTAACAAACTTAAACACACTTCCACAACACAGAAATTCCTGATTACATAGCTTTCCTTGGCAAAATAGTCTAGCGAATATTTAAAAAACAATCGAGATTACTGTGTTGAAACAAAAAAAAAAGATAGACGTCAGTATTGTGATCTCGTGAGGATTTCAGGAAAAACAGTGTAAATATTGTTGGTTAAGAAAACGATGGGTTTATTTATTACAAATACACGAACAAAAATAATCCCTCCACCTCCTCGTGTTTGGATAAACAGATACAAATTAAATGCAAATATTGAAAGAAAATTCAAAAACACATTATTTGCCAAACGTATACAGCTTATACTTCCCTGTCAGCATTATATTTGATAAATGTAATACAAAATAACTTGGCCATAACTTGCTGTTATAAACCCCTGACAAAAAGAAGGATGCTATAAGTTGCGAACTCACCACGGACGGCTTTTGCCACCTAATATAGTTTTGAAAAGGGTGAATCGAAGCCAAATATTTTTTTATTAAATGAGGAAACTATTTTTTTTTTCTGACTTTAAATATATATCTGAATACGTACATTGTGTGGACACCTACAATACTAATCTATTTTGGTAAATGCTCTCCTTATCTTTTAATTCATTTGGTTAACTATTTATCATTATTTCCGTTTTCATGCACATGTTTCATATTACACAAACCAAATATGAAATATTCAGTGTAGGTACAGTGTACCTACCTATCAGGACTTTTCTTGCTAGTCAGTTGGCATTCAAGGCAAGAACTTCAATCCAATAACTAGGTCTTTCATGTATGTGCTTATTGGTCGTATAAGAAACTGGTCATCTGCGGAACGAGACTTTCGAGGAACACAATTTTGCTAAATTGGAAAATATTCGACTTAGACTTTACGTAACCTTGTTACAGGTAAGTAGGAAAGCTATTAAACAATGCACTTTTTTATTTTGTTTATAACATAGCGGAGGTAAAATATTATGAATGCTAACAAGACACTAACATAATTTATTCATACGTACCTACTGTTATATCTACTACTGGAAAGGGAACATTTGTATAATACCAGAAGATTATCTGGAAGTAACATAGGCTTTTTAATCTTTCATCAAGGGATACCGTTTGTACAAATCGTAACGACAATATAGTACGTACTAATTTGGTTAATCAATTTAAAAACGTTGCATTTTCTACACTCATTCGACGTGTCGAGACCTGTGGTGCATTTACGCACCATAAGTCATACCTAACTAGAAGACTTTTTGTCTCTTTCCATTGGAAGATATTCAGTAATTTGCAAACAATTTTCAGTCAGTTTTAAATTATTATATTTCTTTTAACAGAACTGGGAGATCCTTAACACAGCCGTGTTAACGGGGCGTCAGGTGTCGCAAGCTATGAAGGTGCTGATAGTCTCGCAAGCAGGGCAGGTGGCTGATGTCACGCTGCAGAGCTCCTGTCACTCTGAAGATGAAAGCGTTTTGAAGGTAGGTTGTGATGGAATATATGACGAACAAGATACAGAAGATATAATATACATAAACAGGGAAAATAAACTCAAACTCGTGAACTAGTGTGTCATATCGAATGTCTTGTCTTTGATTTAAGCGAGACTGTGTTGAGAAGATGACTTTTTGTGATGATTAAGACAAGGGAAGTCAAATTTTCTGCTTGTATTTATAGGCGTGGTGTAATTATAATCGCCAATATATCTATTTTTAATTATACAAAGATTTAATGCAGTAGAAAGCAAACTAACTTTGTACACAGGTATACTTTTATTGCTCGTTTTTTTCCACCTACTACCTGTGATATGTTTAAACTTTCTTCGACTAGTGAACACCTATTGAAGAATCGGACTGCGAATTTGATTTAAGTAAAATAGCGGAAGATAGGAGACAAGCTCCTCAGCAACGGAACTCAAAAATCTTGTTCCCGGTCGCCTGATTTGACTTTTCAAATGGTTTAGTCAATACGAGAATCAATCCGACATTATTCAGTAAGAGACGAGTACCAACGAAATTATGCGGACTCGAATTTGTGTCCTTTATGTCAGGGAGCAATAAACTGAGTTTGAGTGAGTATATGTATCTGCGTACCAGTGCCACAGCCATGTTTAAAGCACGTAATGTAAGAACGCCACCTATCTTCTAGGCTTTTACCTTACGATTTCACGAAGGTTTTTCCAAACTGGTGGGAGAAGCATGCTTTATACATATAACTCAACAAAAACAAGTGGTTGTCACTGTTGAGAAATAAATATTATTTAAACACTAGGTTAGTAGAATCGAATCGTCGAGTAATTAAACTGTATATTTAGAATCCAATTATATAATAAAAATGATAAAGAAAACATAAAGTCCTGGCCCTCTTCTTAGTATTACAAAATTACAATCATTAATTACAACAACTAGCAACGCAACATGTTTGACTTATCACGATTACTTAAAATCAACCACTCCTTTTTCCAATCAATCAGGTGTCCTCCTCCTGCAGCTCCGTCTACGTGGATGGATCAGAAATCCGCGGATCTTCCAACGCGTCTGTCATCGTGAAGTATGGCACCTACACTGGTCTGGCAAGATTCACCGTCTGGATGCCAGAATACCCTCTGGAAATTGACGTCGATGACAACAGGCTGTCGCAGATCAAAGGTAAATATTAGAAAAATAAGTATATTAAGTAAAGTCGCGGAAGACTAGAAAGGTAGATCTCACCATCAGATGGGAATAATATGTGCCAGATGGTCTATGGATGATGATTGTGAAGTACGGCACCTATACTAACCTGGCGAGACTTACGGTTTGGGTGCCAGAGTAAAATAAAAATATTTTAAACATGTCTTGGTTCTGGGAGTCGTTGTTATATTATATTACACCACTGGTGAACTTTTTACAGAAATCACGTTGTGGGACCACGTCACCGGCTAAAGTTGTAAACATCTAAAGACGTCGTGACACGTTCTGATGTGATAGAATGTCATGTTTGTATGATACTCTCTCTATCATATTTTAAGACACCAAGAGCTTTGTCTTTCGGATGAAGAACTTTTTTTTTGTTTTTTCGGGGGGAAAATGTATTACGCAAACCACCCGGGTGCAGGGGGCACCCGAGTGGTTATATCGGACTCCCGTATAGGCTAATGAGACCCACAGAATACCCACTAAACCCCCCCCCCCATCTTCCTCCTCGCCGCCTTGTGACGGGGTTACGGGAACGCTTTCGCACACATCCGCGACCCCGCCGGCGGCAGCCGCCCACAAGCGGCACCATCGTGAAAGCCCGAGGGCCCTCGACGATGGGCGCACCAGATGGTAAGGTGCGCCTTCCTCCTCGGCTTCCACCAGTAGGTACTGTAGCAGACTCCCTCCGAGTCTGCTACTAGGAGGCCATGGATACCAGATAACTGGTACACGGTGGCAGATCAGGTCTGTGGTTCTGCCACCGACCACACCACGGCCGCAGAAGATAGGGCGAACGGCGGGAGTAAAACTCGACTAATATTTTTTTATAATAGATAGTGTTTGTGCTGTTCAAAGGAATGAAGCCTTGTGTTGTCAATCACTGAAATTACAGTACGCAAGTAAGAGGAAAATCATCAATATGTAAGACGAATTCGCGTTGCTATGTTTGTGTCCTTTAATTAAAATTTAATTGTTACCTCCGCTATATTCATTGACGAGGATGATTTTAATTAAAATCGAACAAAAATACATAAAACATGTTTACATAAAACATGTTTACATAAAAATCATATGTTTTGATAGCTTTAGCCGAATAGGTTTGTAGAATATTGTTAATTCAAATCACAGTTTTATAAAGAAGCTAAGCACTTAATTTGTCGTATGGCAATTTTTTTAAAATTTTTATTGAAGAAGGATTGGAGTTTGTCTTCTATCTCAACTGATGGAAAGTGATGATGAAGACGACACGTCTATCCACGAGATACCTATATCTTCTAGATTTGCTTTGCAAAATGTATCATTTGGAACACCTATTTGACGTGTCTGAATGGGGCTATAGCGCTAATAAAGAAGAGTAAAAAATAATTAGGCACCTAACTTAGCATTTCAGAAAATGCTATTTAGAATTAAGCTATTTAAGGAATTAGCCATAAACTTGCGTATACTTTACAGAAGTTTTGTTAGCCCCCGGTAGCTGTCAGCTTAATTCTAGGAGAAGATAAGCTTTGCTCTACTTTTAGCATTTTGTAATGTAATAATATTATCAGAGCTTAAGAAAAATACGTCTTAAATTAAGCTTAAGATAAAAACAATGTTTATTTTTAAAACTCATTCGCATTCTTTTTGTTTAATAATTAGGTTGCAAATTTCGAGTGAAAATTTCAGGATTTAAATTTATTTACTTATATATTCATGGCCCAAGCTTACATTACAAATACCTTTTTATTTTTTTGAAAAAATTTTATGATTCTTACTATTTAATCCACATAAAATCATCAAACTGGGTAACATATCGTTTTGTCAGTTTAGTGGCTTACACATGCCGCGGGCGTCCTAGTTGCGGATACGGCAATGCGACATTTTAGCGCACCACAGGTTAACCTTTACTTTGTTCGACAGGTTGGAAGGTTTCCGACGATCTGACTGTCAAGGATCGCTTGAAGAGATCACTATCTGCACGAGGGTGGGGTGGTGGAAGACCTGACGGCACCAACTCTTTGACGGACCAGAGAGTTTGCAGATTGAGATACCAACAGAGTAATGTTGAAGTGAGTTTTTAGATTATTGTGTATTTAATGTTTTTAACAATGCAATAGTGTCCATCAGGTATACGGAGTCTCAGACATTTCAGTTCTTTGTGCTTTATTCGTTATAATAAACCCTAAATATATGGTAAACTGAGTTGGGTTTCTAGATCCTCAAACATAACATTATTTTCACTCGAAATTACCGATTGGTTTATATAAGTGAAATCAATGTTCTATTCCAACCTAGATACAACGTTCCATCAGCCAGAAGAAACATTTTTAACAAAAAACCAATAAAACTTATATAAATAGTAGGTCTTTACCTATGAAACTGCCATTTTGCCGTACTGGCCATTTCAAATGAAAAAAAAATTTTTTTTAACTGATAATTCTAATTTCAAATTTATTTTATTTGACAAACATGGAATTCTTTTTCTAAAATCGTCATTTGTTTAATAGTTAGTGTTTTGTTTTCAACGCATTCGAACATTTTTCGCCATCATGGATAAGTTAAAAATTCGAGTAATTATGGAGTATGAGTACCGTCGTGGCAGCAAAGCGGCACAAGCGGCACGCAACATCAACGACGTTTACGGAGCGAACACTACAAACGAACGCACCACCCGTTATTGTTTTACCCGCTTCCGTTCTGGAAATTTTGACCTGAGAAATGAACCCCCTGGTCGTCCGAAAACTCTGGTCGACAATGACGAATTAAGGGCAATTGTGGAAGCTGATGAAACTCAATCCACGGCTGAATTTGCAGCAGCTTTCGACGTTAGCATCAAAACAATATTGGTCCATTTGCATCAAATTGGCAAGGTAAAAAAGCTTGACAAATAGGTACCCCACGAACTCAATGACCGCCAGCGCGAAGTACGCGTGGAGACGTGCCTTGCACTGCTCAGCAGGCATACAAATGAAGGAATTCTGAACCGCATTGTTACTTGTGACGAGAAATGGATCCTGTTTGACAATCGTAAGCGCTCAGCAAGTTGGTTGGACCCTGGTTTAGCACCCAAACAATGCCCTAAACGAAAACTTACCCCTAGAAAAGTGATGGTCACTGTTTGGTGGTCTAACGCGGGTGTCATTCATCACAGCTTCTTGCCAAACGGGACAAGCATTACTGCAGATGTGTACTGTGAAGAACTGAACACAATGATGGAGAAGCTCGCACGTCTCCAACCAGCTTTGGTCAATCGTTCGGCTCCACTGCTCCTGCACGACAACGCGCGACCTCATACTGCACAGCAGACGGTCTCCAAGCTACAAGAGTTGGGGTTGGAAGTTCTCCGTCATCCGCCGTACTCACCAGACCTTGCGCGTACAGACTTCTACTTTTTCCAGAATTTGGATAACTTCTTGGCGGGAAAAAAATTCAATACCCGAGAGGCAGTACAAAATGCCTTTGAAGAATTTGTTGCCTCCCGTCCAGCTGATTTCTTCAAGAAAGGCATCAATAAGCTACCAATGCGTTGGCAAAGATGCATTGATTGCATGGGTGATTATTTTGATTAATAGAAATAAAAAATATATAAAAAAATTACGCTTCATTTATTTCATGAAAAACGGCAATTTCATAGGTAAAGACCATATATATAAGAGAAATATTTGCCGCAGGTTTCTGTAGGCTTGGCACGGGCACGGCAATGTTTTCTCTGAGAAGTTCAATTAGGCTTGGTGCCTTACAGAAGTTAATTTTAGCTCGAATAGTACCTCCCACGCTCTACGAAGTTTGCCACATTACTTTGATTACATGAATGTAGCATTGATCAATCAAAGGTTATCTTATTGAATAAAGAACCGTTTTGTGAGCAAGTTCATAGATATGCACTTACTTGCCTTCAAGATAACATAAAGAAAACTATTGAAGACGCAGTACCTACATCGTTATCCCAAACTATTCGATTAGTACCTAACTAGTAGACTCGCGGAAAAACTCTATTTGATGCTAAATAATTTACTTAGAACTAGAAAGTGATTGATAATAAAGAGCCTTTCTCAGTAAGACTCGTTAATAACTTGTCTTAACAAATATTCATCAATCTTTCTGTCTAATCCATAATTACATATATACTGCGAAGAACTCTTATTATTTTTTGTCAGTCACTTTTGGTATGTTTATAATAGGTATGGTTCAATTCATCATCGTGAGCCATGTGCGCCATCTTGTCAAACCGTGCTCACGTCGCTTTGATGTGCAAATATAATCAGTACCTACATTTTTGTCACGCACACACAGTTGCTGTACATACAAGCTTAACGCACACACAGGACCCCGTAGGGCACCATTACAATACAAATGATTTCATAGGTAGTTGAAAAGTTTGTTTTTTGATCAGACGACGAATTAAATGTAACTGGATGTCATTTTATTGCAGAGAGTCGGTTGTTGTTCGAAAAGCAAAATTTGACGTGATAACGCGCTGGAACGTCATAGGGTTATTTAAGGATCTTTTGTTTTTAAATTTTGCCAAGCCAATCTAGATTTAGATGTTCTATTTATAGAATACAAATTCCCTAAGCGCAAGCTATACTTAGGAGCGCCTAAGATACTTTCTGACATCTGAATGCAGCAGTTTGTGTTAGATAACCAGCAGTAAAATCTACTTGAAACAATTATTATTCCATTGAACAAAGAACGACCTGTAATAAAAAAAAACAAAGATCTTCGCCTGGCAAATTGTTATTCCATGCGGTGTAATCGGCCATCTCTATCTATTATCGCCTCGACTTCCGTCATTCGTTTAATGGTAATTTATTACCTCCTTTCAGAGATCATTAATAAACAGTTATGCATCAAAATACGGCCTATTGTTAATTTATTTTAATTATTCATTATAAAGGCATTTTCGGCAGCTACACCCCTTCTATTGTAATCGGAATTATAGGGTTCGACAAAAAGGGCTGTCGGAGGTATCTTTGGTATTGTTTCGATATTATGGGCTGCCCGAAACATATTTTATGTATTGTATTGATCCTAAGATTATGAGCGTACCTGACACTTAATAATATCTTCTGGTCTACCTATGCGGTTTTCTTGGTAAATATGGCTATGTATAATTTTCTTCTAAATATTCATCTCTTCACATATATACACATTTGTAGTGTTTTGTAACTGGTACATAGGTAGATATTTACGATTAGTAAAAAGTTATGTAGTCAAAAATACATTAAATGTCACTTAATCACTACATTATGAATTACCATGTAAATATAAAATACGCTACTTTACATTAGATGAAACATTGAAGAAAAACAATTTTTTTTAATAAAAAGAACCAGCCGACGTCCGTGCCCTCTCGGGTGCCCTCAGGGGTATCTAGTGTAGGAGTAGTTTAAGTTGCGGCTAAGCGCCCTCAGCTCTAGGCCACAAAGTCCGGTGAAATTTAAAAGTCCAATCCAACCTTTGGTAATTTACGTTATAAGTGTCCTCATTTCCTTTCCTACAGGTATTCGCGCGTTTCTTAGCCAAAGACCACGATTCGGGTAGAGTTTCCTACTTCGTCTCCCGCAGGACCTGGCTGAAAGTTACGGAGCTGGTGGAATCATTGATGAGGGTATCTGACCCCAGAATAGCCTCCTTAAGGGGCAAGGTGCTACAAGGAAGAAGCACCGGAAGAACCGAGGTGCAAGTTCTGTCGCCAATTACTGGTGAGTTTTGGGGGTAATTTTTTATTTGAATTCAAATTCAAATATTTATTTCTGACGACTTGTTCTTATTGACGTCAAATAAAACATGACACTACCACCAGTTCGGAAAAACTTTAGTAAAGAAGAACTGGCAAGAATTTTCACGGGTATATTTTTTTCAAAATAAGTTTACAGTGTCTCTTTATGTCTGTACAAAATTATTCTTATCTGCATCTGTTAGCTCGGCAAGTCTTCCTTCCCCCAAGTATCCAAACGACGAACACCCTCAAACGGCACCCGTTCACGAGTTAACGCGGGATCCAGCCATCGCCCTCCTCAACCAAATTAGAAGGAAGTGAGCGACCCGTCACCGCAAACCAATATGGATGGAGTTTTAGGCCCATTTAATAAATATTGTAAAAGTTTTTATTATTGTTTGTGCTTGCGCCCTTTGATACGCGCCTTAGGGTGAAATATAAAAAGTGCACATAGACTTATCTCAACTAAATGGTCAAATGAAAAGTGACTTTGACGCAAGTTGGATTTGGGGGTACCCAGAATAAACATACATACATATGACCCGAGAGCAAAAATCTGCATTCATCACACAAATGAATGCCCGACAAGTACTCGAACCTGGGACCTCAACAATGATAAAGATCTTTGTTTTTTAGTACAAGATGTTTTTTTCTTTTATTCATATTCATGCGTGTTTGCGCTGTAGGTGTTACGCTCCTGCAAATAATGAACATTGCTTACATTTAGGATCATAGCTTTGATGTTTCTGTCTGGGGATTTCATAACTGAGTTTTATATTTCTGTATGTTCATACCGACATAACGTATATTAAATAACCTAATAACAATGGAAAACCATTATTAAAAAACAAAGTAAGCTCAAATTAATTAATTAATTTAGGTTCGAGTCCTGCCCGGGGCATTCATTTGTGTGATGAACACAAATGTTTGTTCTCGGGTCATGGTTGTTTGTATTTATATATGTATGTTTATTCTGGGTTCCCCCCCAGTTCGCTGTATGGTCATCCATAACACAAGCTCTGCTTACTTTGGGGCCATACAGTTGGTGTCGTTGTCTGGGGATTATTATTATTATTATTATTATTAACTTTCTACTTTCATGACAGGTCGTGTGATCGGCTTGCGCGAAGTGCGCGTGGTCAACGATAAGGTTTCGATTTCCCGTCTGCTAGTCCGGGTCATATCCGGACTGCAGCTGAACATTTCTCCGGACAACGCCATCGAAAACGGATATGTCTCTGAAACTACCGTCACGAGGCGGCTAACCGCACAGTACCAGGTTAGTTTTTATTATATAATTTTACGAAAACTTAACTGTTCTCAATCATTAGTGACGGCCTCTTTTGTGTGGAGGTAAGTAGCCTTGCCTTCCATGCCAGAGGTCCCGGGTTCGAATCCTGGTAGGGGCAGATATTTTATGATATTTGCTTTCTAGTCATGGATGTGTAGGTATGTATAATATTTATAAAATAAAATAAAAATTAATTTGTGGGTTTATATATTTCTTAAGTTTATTTATCCGTTATCTAGTCTCCATAACACAAGTTCTTAATGATACTTAATTTGGGCTAGATAATGTGGTGTGATTCTGAGAAATATTATTACTATTATTATTATTAGTAAGGTAAGTACATAAGTCCGATAAGTCAAAATTTTGTGCCCACTCGTAGTAAATAAATAAATAATAAATCGCCAGACAAACACACCAACTGTATGGGCCCAAAGTAAGCAGAGCTTGTGTTATGGATGACCATGCAGCGAACTGGGGGGGAATC
Source organism: Marasmarcha lunaedactyla (assembly GCA_923062675.1). Lineage (NCBI taxonomy): Eukaryota > Metazoa > Arthropoda > Insecta > Lepidoptera > Pterophoridae > Marasmarcha > Marasmarcha lunaedactyla. Next base: position 6,363,832 of record OV281349.1, read on the forward strand.
CAGAATAAACATACATATATAAATACAAACAACCATGACCCGAGAACAAACATTTATGTTCATCACACAAATGAATGCCCCGGCCAGGACTCGAACCTGGGGCCTTCGGCGTATGAGGCAAGGCTACTTACCACTACAGCACTCGGTCGTCAAATTAAAGCAACATTTCTAAATGGGTAAATAAAAGTAAGACTTATATAAAGAAAAACATGTATGAACAAGAAAATAAATGAACATCACTAAATTGACATAAGCTCCTTACTTCAAAGTGAATGTTTCAAGGAAAATTAATATTGCCATATCAAAACAAAATGAGAGAAAAAGAAAATAATATTAACAGAAAACATCATCTTACCTGCCTGTAAATGTAGAAGTAATAGGAGAGGCTTTTACTGTCGTGTTTGTATGGAAAACTTTAAAACGCGGGGATTAAAGATGGCGCTAGTGATTTGTGCGCAGCCCCATTTTATTAACGTCATCAAAAAAAGTTTTCTTGATAGATCGCTTTGTTTGAGATTTTTCTTGAATAATAATAATTATTTATTTGCAAGTATATGGTAAAGTAATTTTTAATATGTTTACATGATCCCTTTACGTTTTTCGGTAATTTGATATATACCCTTACAGCCATACAGTGCACATTATTACCGCAGAGAGCAAGTTTTTGTTCCAGCACGTATAACTTGTCCTTATGTCTACCACGCCGTCCAATCATATCCTCATTTTTTTCAAACAAATGGTTATTTTGTTTAAGTATTGAATTGAAATAAAAGCACAAAAAATATTAGAAATAAGAGAGCTTAGGTCTAACCACGAACTTAGCTAACTAATCTTTCTGAAATTTGAAAAAGTATGAAAAGTTTTCGATTTCGTAATTTACTATTGAATTTGCAGATAATTATTATATAACTTATTATATTTCGACCTAAGTGGTCCATTCATTTTTCCTCATAGAGAAGAGTTTAAAATTTACCTAAAGTACAAATGTTTATTAAATTTTTTTTAAAGAAATCAATTCAAGGTGTAATTATTCTTAACTGTTAACTATGGTTTAGTTCCTCAGTTACATTTGAGGAAATATGTGTTCAATAGAAAAACAATTGGCAATCTAATCGATGAAAGCCTACATACTATTAAAATTAATACTTGGGACATAGTTCATTGTTATTGTAAATACTTAAATGTATTTTTGGTTTTTAAATTTAATGTACTAAATTTTTATTTCTCAGACCCGTTGTATAAAGCTTTGTCTCTATTATAAAAAAAACTTTAAATGCCAAAAAATTTGTAGTCGCAATCATTACGTAATTTCTAAACACTTTCTAATCCTAATAAATCCACCTTTGTACTTTTCAGGAAGGCCTCCTAGACATCGACATGGAGTTCTCGGACGGCGCGCGCACAGCATTGCGTGACGTCAGTGTGTCCGACTACTTCCTTTTGGTCGAGAGCTTGGATCCCGAAGTGGTTGCGTTTGCGCCGATGTTGGCTTCGAAGCATCCGAGGGTTATTGCTGTTGGGGAAGGTAGGATTTTTTAGGATATCCAACAGCATAGTTCGTAATTCTACTATAACAATTACTTTCTGTAGCAAAAAGTACGGTACCTATTCACTCTACACTTGAAAGCTCCAGGGTTATATTTGTCTGCAAAAAGAAGGTCATTAATGTGCAGCAGGAATAATGTTGCAGAGAGAACAGATACCTGAGGTACGCCGGCGTTGATCGCCATTAGGTCCGATGAGAAGCCGTCGACGACAACTCCCTCAGGAAATCAGAAATCCAGTCGCAGAGTCCAGATGGTATGCCATACGCAGGAAGCTTGCTCAAGAGGGCTTCGTGCCATACCCGGTCAAAGGCCTTGGAGATATCTAAGGATACGGCTATTGCCTCTCCGTGCCCTTCCAAGGCCATGCTCCATAGATGCGTGACGTACACTAGAAGGTCTCCTGTTGAGCCTCCGGAAACCATATTGGTTGTCACTGAGGAGCTCATTGGTCTCTAGGTACGTCAGGAGATGAAGGTTTAATACACGTTCCATAATTTTGCAAATTATGGTGATTGCAATAGGTCTATAGTTGACTGGGTCGGCTCGACTGCCCTTTTTTGGTACTGGCTGTACGTTTGCAAACTTCCATGATTTTGGAACTTTTCCAGTCCTTAGAGAGAATCGATATAGGCGTGTCAAAACAGGAGACAACTCGGCTGCACAGTGCTTTAGAACCACTGCGGGAATGCCATCCGGACCACTGGCTTTATTCACGTCTAGATTTAGTAAGCATTTGAGTACCTCTTTCTGGTGAATTTGGACGGCCTCCATCTTGGGGCCGAATGGGGGTAACGTGGGTGGGCTTTTACCTTTGGAATCTAGACGTGAACATTCCGCGAAGAGATTTGCGAACAAGTCTGCCTTCTCTTTTGTGCTGTGGGCCAAAGACCCGTCAGGCCTTTGCAGTGGTGGCAGTGATGGGCAACAGAAGTTCATCTCAACCGACTTGGCAAGGGACCAGAAAGCTTTACTCCCCGTGTGATAGGATGCTAACTTGTCCCCGATACGGCCAATGTGGTCGAAACGAGCGCTTCTGATCACCTTTTTGCAGGACTTGGCAGCAGCATTGTACGCCTGCTTCTTAGCTGAGAGATCCATAGCTTTGCTTCTGCGAGCGCTAGCCCAGGCTTGGCATGCTACATGCTTTCGCTTTTCAGCTAGGAGGCAATCAGCATTAAACCATGGGCGGGCTTTGGACTCCAGGGATACATCAGAGGACGGTATAAAGTACTCCATACCTTGACATATCACACTGGAGACAGCATCAGCACAGTATGATGGATCATCAGAAGTAAAGCAAGCTTGCCGCCAAGGATAAGAGGCGAAAAAGTGACGCATCTCATCCCAATCTGCTGACTTGAACCGCCATATTCGCCTATTGCCTTTTGGGCTGGTATCGGTTGGCGAGTATTGCGACACAGATTTCACCAGACAGTGGTCGGATGTCCCTAATGGCGGAGATACGGACACCGAGTATCTGTCTGGATCGGTTTTCAGCAGAAGGTCCAAGCAATACGCAGTATGGTCAACAACGTCAGGAATGCGCGTAGGTTCGTGGATGAGCTGGGAGAGACCATGTGTTACTGCGAAGCGATAGGTTTCTCTGCCAGCGTGGTCGGTGTCCTTAGAAAGGTACAGCCACTCTCCATGCTGGGCATTAAAGTCCCCAAGGAACACCAACTTAGCAGATGGATAGCGCCGTTGGACCTTATCTGCAGTATCACTAAGATATTCAATAAGTCGAGTTGTCTCCTGAGCTCCCGTGTGTGATCGGTAAATACTGGCGTATACTATTCGGTCTAGGCCAGTATCGACATAGACCCATAAAACAGAAAAATCCGGAACTTCCAAGTATCGGAGACGCCGACAATAGATCTCGTCTCTGACATACACGCACACGCCCGCAATGGGGTGAAATTTGGTCTCCAGGATATAGCCTGGGAATGCAGGTATGCCAGATCCGAAGGATCACAGATCTGCATTTCTGTCAGAAAGAATAAGTGCGGCCTCTCTGTCTCAAGGTGTTGGTCGACATCGTGGAGATTTGAGTGCACTCCTCGGATGTTAGAGAAGTGTACTTTTAGGGAGAGGGAGTGCATACGCTGTCGGCACTTATTTTCTTTTTGGACTTTTCCATTATGTTGTTTGTAGGGTGAATAGGGGAGAGAAATAGAAGTTGAGTGAAGTGCAACGTTTGGAACCAAGCAACTCGAATGGTCAGACCCACTGGTGGGGGACTCACATGGAGACCGCGGGGCCGCCCAAAACCCCCCGGGGATCGCCATCGGGCCCTCTCCATCCGGTCGCCAACCGGCACGATGGAGCAATCCCGGGATTTTACACAGGCGGTGGGGCAGCCTTTCACGAATGGCTAGAACGCTAGTTGGGCCTAGAACGCTACAACCTGCGGTCGGCCAGCAGTGCACCGTTTCTTTGGATCCCGCTGCCCTCCGGAATGAGCCGCCCGGTGCATCATAACCCTTCGAGTTCAAACGGCTCTCATACGTTGCGCAATTACTCGGACCTATTCTCCTCCAATGGCTACTCAAGACATCATGCCGGAACGTGACTAGGTCACTTGGCGGCATGGCTTTGTCTAGAGGGTGGTTGCAAGCCGCGGTCGAAACCTACCATCTGCAAAATGGTTATCCTGCCATTCATCGGTCGCCAGAGCCACGTCCGCTGTCCGGCAGGGTGCACCACGGGCAGGTGAGGTTGGCATTTGAGAGTCTTGATGGTAGGCGACTCCCCCTTACACTTTTAGAATTTGGCATAATTTAAAAAAAAGTAAAATATCAATATGTAATAATAAATGGCTTGAACAATCAGCCCTTAAACGTTATACCTATGTAATATATGATTAATGCGTGTTGCATTTCTTTATACCTAGGTACTTACAGTATTGTTCTTTAGTTGAAGAACGTATATTTACTTTTCGAGAATAAGCCGCCTGCTTTCTTATAAATACAAGGTCACTTTCTTAACGTTCGGAAAATGGGCGCATAAGCTCTAGCCACAATTCCGGGCAACTTTTCCAAGGAAACCGCATGTAGCTAAAATGGAAAAAAAAACTATGACTCTTTATACTGATCAATAGCCATTTAAAAAAAATATTAACCCGGTGTTAAATTTTTTTTTTTTACATATAAAAATTAAAAATATACACCCGCTACGTCAAATAACCAATAATATCGTGGCCTTAACGAAGAATCTTCCCACCACCCACTTACAGGAAGCGGCGAGCTCTTACGAGTGACGCTTCTCACTCCGGAACAATGCCGCTCAGGACCCATTCGGCGCATCGCTCTCCCCGGGAAGGGGGACACCAAGACTCCCGCCAACATCAAGAACATCCCTGGAGCGCTGGCCACGGCAGCCGCGAGTGTGGACGTGGACTTTAGCGGCATGGAGCCTCCGCAGAGACCCGACACGCCGCAGAATGACGACATCATGGCGAGAGGCGGACTGAGATCCGGCATGGCGGATTTGAGTGATGTTTTGAAAGGTTTGTAGTGAACAATTCGGTGATCATAATAATATTAATAATAATAATAATTAGTAGGTTCATGTAATTACTAGCTTCTTGTAATAAATGCAGAGGTTGAGATCTTTACAGACGTAATCTCAATTTGAACAGTACTGGAAATGTATATATGTATATAATGTATATTAGTTGCTTATAGGGTCAGCAGGATATAGACCTTGTCGTTAGCGCCTTAAGTTACAATATGATACGCTCTAAAGCTTATATGCAACCATTTGTGATAGTTGTATATCATCTCATTATTTTAGTTGAAAGATGTCTACGGGACAGTAAGAGAGCTTAGTCAGTAGAGAGAGAGAGCTTAGTCCATAAAATATTAATCCTTTGTATGGTATTAATATTTTGTACGGTCAAAGGCATGACTGTGACATACACAGACATGTGCATACAATTATGAATTTTGAGGTTTGATTTAAAGATGTCACACATTTAAAGTTGTTAAAAGTATTGGCTGAAACGGATCGCGCATGCACGGGCGCTTGCACGAAAGACGTGAGCCAATTAATTGTTGGAGTAGACGCTTACACTTGATTTCATAAATATGGGATGTTGATAACCGACAATCCAATATTATATTTTACGGGTAACCGACTAATCCACTAAAATCTATAATTGTATCATTTGTCGCAGCCGACGTTACAAACAAAATTCTTGGCAAGGAAAAAATTTCGTTACCGACACTGTACCAAGTATTATATTTTGCTTTTTTATCTAACAGCCATAATTTTCAGATTGATTAAGAGAAAAATAATATCAAGCGCCAATTTTTAATTTTTAGCGCCCGAATTACTCAAGCTCCAAAACATTAAATTTATTTTTGGGCTCAAAAGCCGTATTACTACTATATTCTTTATAAAAAATGACTGACATAAAATCAAAATGTACCGAAAATACCGTCGCTATAGTTAACTAATTTTCGCTAAAAATGTCGGTTACGACATATAGGCCGTTACCCATCGATATGGTTATTGGTGGATGTCGGGAGTAGTATCAACCCGTAAGCAATATTTTTAAAGGTTTATTTCTCGTATTTAACTCCGTATATATCTTTTTGGAACATCAAGAATATTCCAGAGCTCTTGACCACGTAGACTTTGTGAGCACAAAAAAGAATACAATACTCAAAGAAATATTTTTAGATTTTAGATTACCGCACTTATAAACTGCAAATAAAAACGATGCTGGGAATTAATAGTTTATTAATAGGTTATATTGTTAGGCTAAAAACTTCTTCAATATTTGCATAATTTCAACGCCAATATCGTTTGTTCATAAGTATTCAATAGAACTCCAAAATCCTACCTTGATATTTAATATTAATATGATAACCTGTAGAACTTTATGACATTTTATTAGGGAACTTAAATCAATAAATTAAATCGTCACAGTATATATGCTTACTTACCAGTCTTCAAAATATTTTACTAACAAATATCTACCTTCCCAGGTTTCTCTCCATTCAAAGACGAGAACAACCACGAGCCGACGGTGCAAGCGCAGCAATACGCACAGTCTTCTATCTTCAGGAACAATAAGGTGCATGCCAGGCAACCTGCCCCTCATATGACGCCCATCGAAATTGGTACGAAATTGTAGAAAGTTAAGGTTTATTGCACAGTGTGTTAGGTTCTTTGTACGAATGCGTGGGCACTGAGATTATGTCGATCGGCCCTTAATTAATGTTGTAGTTAGAAGTTATCACACATTTCAATATTAACGTCAATATTAACGTAGAGTGATATTTTGGAGATATCTATAATATGTAGCTCAGCATTACATTTAAAAAATGATATTACTTGGGACCACTAACGAGTATTTTTATTATGTTTCAGGGATGTATGTTCTACTGGGAGCATTCTGTTTTGCAATTTTGGTAAGTTTTATAGTGTAATAATAATTTTCTGTTTATTCTGCTCATATATTTAATAGTACATAATTTGGCATAATAAATATCTTAAAAACATAACTATCATAAGCATTGTCAGATTGTTTAAAATTATTTAAGAACACATATAAAATCTACTAAACATTTATATTCGAATATTATAAATGAGTATTTGTATAGTAGGCTTTGTATAGGTACTTCATATTTAGAATTGTTTATAAACAGGATACTTTTTATTAAGTGGAATAGATTGGATTTTCAACTTAAACTGACCTAACCCTCCAGGTATTTGTAATCTCGTGCGTAGTGTACGCTTCGCGTCTGAAACCGGCGGCCGGTGACGTCATAACGCCCACGCCATCTTGCGGCCGCAACATGGCCGCCGTCGCAGAAGGCGGGAGGTTGCAGGTGGCGGGCCTCGTTGGCGCCACGCTGGCTTTGGGAAGAGATAAACCGATGACTGATTCGACGACTAATGCTCATGATTGGGTTTGGCTTGGTGAGTTTTTGTCACCTTGTTACTATTATTTGGTAGTAATTTTTTTTTATTTGAGTAAATCGTAACTTTATTTCTTAAATAATCAGGCTCCCAGATAACACCTAAAAATCATCACTGTGTTGTTAATGCTGTTATTTTTCAAAACTGTGGTGACTCGTTGCTAAATTTAAACCAGCAATGATTTATTTAATACTTATAAAATATATACACACAGGTCGAGCCACAATGGAGCGCAACGGCAACCGTACTGACAACCGCAACTCCCAGTCACAGCCAATCGACAACGGGAACAATACCGAAATGCGAATCACTTCGAACCCCCTTAATTACAACTACGTTGATCCTGACGACGCGATATGTGATAATGGAAACGTAATGGTGACAAGTTTTGACAACCCTAATTCGATAGAGCTGCCCAGTGAGCGACGCAAAACTATCGATACTACGACGTATTGCAAGAAACCTTCAAGACATTCGCGCCAGAAGTCTAGTGATGCTAGTTGGCAGTAAGTAGAGAGTTTATAAAAAAATTTAACACATACTTTTTATAAAGACTGTAGAAATAGTAATGAATACAAAACTAACGTAAGTTTGTTTCTTTTTTTAAATTTAATAAATACGACACAAAAAAACCAATGTCTAATGGAGATTCATTAATTATGTATGTTCCAACGATTATCTTAATCATTAATACTTGTACGGCTGTCATAAAAGCTTTTATTATTCGAATAAGAGTTTCTTTTAGCGACAAAATAAAAAAATACACTTATATGATTAATCCTTACTTCCATAATTACAGAAACCCCGAGATAACTGCTCGCAATGACGACTATCGCCCTCCGGTTCCTCCTCACAGAAACTCTTCGGCCGCACCACAACTCTCAATCCCGCCACGAAATAAGGTAACTAGTCTTGACTTTATAAAGTTGTCTACCAAAAATCAAATACTTTGACCTTTTTAATTTTAATTTGATCAATTTAAACTGCACTAATAAAAGACCCCCAAAACGCAAGTTGACCTTTTTTGAGGATCAAAAAAATATTTGTTTAGCTTACTATCGTTAAAATAAACTCAAAAATTCAGAAATTTTTAATTCGTGTATTAACGAAAACTAAGTTTTCAATTTGTACCCGTACAGTGAGCGCTTACATGTCATACTTATTAGATTAATTATCATTCTTACAAAATAGGTATAAAATAAAAAATATACATATTTAATTTCTAGATACTTCAAGACACAGTCATGCCGCCAACCAGACGGAGCCATTCTCGGAACCATCACAAAAGACACGAGCGAGATCAAGACGTTGAAAGGTCCCCGCAAAATGGAAGACGTACAGACAGGTGAATATTCATTAATCTTTATACTGATGTTAATTTTACACTTGAGTCAGTTGTTTATCTCTTCAAAATTATATGTAATAGTGGACCTGATTAGAAGACTAGTCTTTGTATTACTCGAGCATTGACGTGTAACTGCAATGGACAACATGCTATGTATTTATTTACTTTGATTTTATTTACCAAGCAATTCAGGTTAAAATTGAATTAGCTTCTATTCGTACTTACCTTTATTACTATAATAACATTGATATCTCACTGGGGTATTATTGATGTATGTACAAAAAGGTTTACCAAAATATCAACTAACTCGCAAATAACTTATTTCCAGAGTTATTGATCTAAACAAAGCCGAAATGCCCTATATTTCAAGCCGCGACGTAAAACGAAACTCAAACCCAATGTATAATGTGGACAACGTGGTGGAGAAGCTAACCAACAAGGAGGACTGTGCACGACTCTTCGAATTTGATAACGATGCTCCCCTCATAATGGAGAACAAGGATTATAGAGAAATCGTAGGGTTAAATAGAGGCACGGATGATTCTCGACGGACCTTTACGAAACCTGAGAGCCCGGACTATATGCATGATTCAGGAATTGGTAAGTTTTTGGAGTTTATATATTTAAATTTATATATACATTTATAGTACATCATTATAACAAACATTATTACATTATAGTGTTCTGGTGTTTTAACAACATGTATGTACAAAAAATATCAAACGAATTATGCTTAGTCGAGACATAAACAAATAGATTCATTCTAAAGTTATTCAAAACTTTTTGTGCAAATTCGAACGGGTTACTAATTACACTATACATCATTGACTGTTAATTACTTCAAGCGTAAAAATTATATACGTACTTGCTTTATATTTCAGGAATCCCCGACGTTCAGATGAGAAACAAGAGTAAACCAATAGAAATGAGCAGCACCAAGGCTGCTTTTGTAGAGGCTATGCGAGAGGACAAAGGTAATTATTAAAACTCACACAATACAAATAAATAATATCTATATTTTTAATGCTACTGGTACTCTCTACTTTTTTCTTGAGACGTAAAATTGAATATAAAGCCAACACTAATATTTCAGGTGGCAACTCACCCGAAGTGAAGCGAGCGACTATCGTCGGCAACCCCATGTTCTCGCGCGAGGTGCAGCCCGAGCCCACCGGCGAGTCGCTCGGCCTCGACGACCTCCACATGGATTACGAACAGATCATGCACTACTTCCACAACCTCAAGGTATAAACCATCGACTGTCGACACTCGATACAACTCGCTTTCTACCTAGAACAACACTAGCCACCATCACTCGCTTCTTCATCCGGCCCTCAAACACCATTCTTATGAACGAAGCCTAAATTTTGATGCATATATTTAAAATTATAATAAATACTTTTATATCCGTTTTATACAATTATACTTATAGTACCATCCAGTATTACCTGTCTTTCATAACTTCTCTAGCACTTCTCACGTGTCTAAGCATTCCTTTCACTGTAGAAAGTTAGAAGTCACTTAGATTTTAGTAAATGTATTACTTAAAGGTCTGACGTATTGTTTTCAAATTCGCAGGAATCGAACGCCTGAGTAGAGCAGATCATTGCAAAGATCCGGCAGATATTGTCAACGTTTAAATATCAGCATATCAACAAAGCGCCGTCAATCGACGTTTATAATGCACCTAGCGTTACGTCAGGTTTCGGGGCTAGTACTATTGACAAAGACAACAACAATACCACAACTAATGATGAGCACATCTATGAGAACTTTAGTAACGGTAACGCAGTCGCTCCCACTCAAGTGCTTTGCGACTCGATCGCGCACAAAAACAACTTCATGAAGTCTCAACTCAAGTTTCTATTGGACCACTTGAGCGAAGCTTACGAGTAAAGTTGATTGTCAATGTACTACCTACGATATTTAATACAATATGTGTCTAAATGTGGATCCTTGCAGTGATCGAAAACAGATTAAGAAATGAAATTTTGTACCTATTCCTATCGTAAAACGTATTTACTCTAGTCAACTACCAAGCTGCACACATATATATGTAAGGATTATAAATAATAGTGTGCGTGTAGTTCAATACTCATAATCCAGCTATGGCTGTATTGATATTATTCTATTGTAACAGGCGGATAGAAAACAAAATTCTTGTTTACGTTCAGTCGTAATTTCAAATTCTTATACCAAATATGTATAACCTTGCATTTGTGCTAGATGTGTAAATAACTTTCCACTAGAAGGTAAAAACGCTACCTCACTTATATCTTATCATAGCTTAGCTAAACCTTAGTATTGATTACGACGTAATAATTTTATAGGTCGGTTCTTTAACTGAAATGTAATTTAACATTTCTGTTTAATTTATATCACTGTTTTGCCATGACGTGTATCAGCTAATTATTTATGAAAAATATATAGATCTAAGACTGCTATTTGCCAGTGGAAATAATGTTAGTTTTATGTATATCTTGTTAAGACATGGTACTAGTCAAATGTATTACACCATAACAGTGGGCCGTAGGTTGCTCCACTATTATTTCTTTTTATTTGCTATGATTTTATTTAATAGGATTTCAAATACCACCGGTAACTATTAGACAAAAATTTTAATATTGTAATAAGTCGATTATGATGCTCTATTGTACCTTCTAAATGAAGTTTTTATTGACGATATAATTTTAACCGTGTCTGAAAAAAAAGTAGTGTTTAGTACAACTTTGCATAAATATTGGTCTACCTTACATTTAATGCTTCGTTAACTGATAAAAAGAACTTAACACAACTCCATACGAGCTTTTACTAATGTTTCAGAAAATATTCATGAAACATTAGCAAACATTAATGTGAAGACAGTTTTATGTCCAAATTGCGTTTTGTGACAATTAAGACAAAAATGTGTTACTGGGCACTGCTTCATATTTCATATCGAGTTTTTTATTAGTGATCGAAGATTTAACATTATGAATCAGCTTTAGTAAATTGATATTTATTCTTGAAACTTACTTTAAGGATACAGGGCCTAAGATGACCTACACCTAACTGTGTAACATTTCCAAGCTATAGTCAGAAAAAGTCATTGAAATGTCTTGTATAATCTTATGAAATGTAATGTATTCAGCTGTTTAGGAGCGTATTGCACTAATACTTCACATTTTACTAAGCTGCATCAGTCACTGTCGTAGAATTATAGTGCATTTTTCAGAGATACTACTTCACTTTTATAAAGGTGGAATTAATTAGTGCAAAACGCCCTTTATGTAGCCCTTTAGTAGTTGTTGTAACTCGACAGCTAATATTAAAATTGACGCTTGCAGTCAAAATAATAAAGAGCCATATCATTTATCAAAATTATCGCTTGTATGATATTGTATACACTATAATTATTACATAATTTATTCAAATGTAAATTGCATTTACTTGTAAGTTAGTTCTTTAGGCTTTGTAAATATTGTTATCACGTTATATAATTTATAGGTAAATGTGAAAAAGGAGGATTAGGAGTTAAATGTGGTAGAGTCGCTTAACAAAAGTAGAGCTTGCACTCAATATCGTATGGTTAAATTATTTGAATGTCAGTTTTATAGTGAGGTTATAAATAGGGAATGTACTGGACAGTTGCGTATTGGATTCAATGTGACCAGGTAAAAATATATCACACTATCACGTTTGTATTTTTTTGAATAAGATTTTACAAATTTGATATGAGTTACTGAGTTTAAATGTATAATCATTAGAATCGATGTTTATTCAAACTGAAAAATAAAGAATTTCGGAAAAATATATAAAGATACTCAGTGATAGTATTATTCGGCTTTCGACGTTAGGTTAGGGAAGTTACACCGGACATTTGTAAAGTACTGTTCTCAGTAGTATTTGTTACTGTAAAACATTAATATTTGTTTTTGTTGAGTTTACGCCTTTGTAATTGTAAAAGAAGTTTATGAAATAATTATTGCTACAATGTATTCATGTATGCAAAATGAGGCTTGTCACGAAACTTTCATGAAATGTGAAATTTAATAAACAATTAATTACTGAATCTTGTTTGTATTTATTTTATCACAAATTGTGGCGATTTACATGGGGGGCGATTTGAATGTGTATCCGCGTCGGTGCGCATTTAAAAAAAGGATTGATAATGTGTAAACACTAAGCTATCTTCTAACTTTTATTCGCATATTTTTTTTTCATTAATAATTTATATACACTCTAAAAGAAATCAGAAAACTTCTAAGATATCGGGGAGAGGATGGGTTGTAAAGGACATTAAATAAAAGGCAGAGAACGCGAGTGTTCCTGCGGAACCGAATCGGTAGCCATCGGAGCTGATTACGATATTCTGAAACGTGGTCATATTTTTTAAGACCGATCACAAACCGAATACGTTCAAAGTGCAGACGCTCCAGCTTATTTAAAAGTTCTTCTGTAGCATCTAAATAGCACACATCTGCATAATCTATGATTGGCTGATTGAAGCGGCTGGTGCTTTTGCTTGGATAAGGCCAAAAACTTTGAAGGCACTTGAGAGTATGAAAGACTGATTTCACCGACATTAGCATGCCACGTGAGGTTTGAGTCGATTATCACGCCAAAATATTTTATAGTATCGGTGTAAGCAGTCGAAGTACCATCTAAAACCACAGTTGGAAGAGCAGCCATATCAAGGCAACCCATCTTATATCGGCTACCTACAATTATTGCTTGCGACTTGCTAGGGTTTCCATGGATTCCAAAAGATGAAGCCCATTAACATATGTGGCCAAGATCTTTATTATCCCGCCAATGGCAGAGCCAATGTCACTAATATTGAAATAGGTACTTACTTGAGATAACTTTAGTGATAGAATTAATGAACAAAGAAAAGAGACAGAGAACGTCACCCTGAGGCCTGAGGTACACCCACAACGAGATTACACCACTCAGAGAAGGACTCCTCGCAGCGGACCCGCTGAGACTGACCCTGAAGGTAAGAATTAAAACAAGCAACCTCAGAGGGGTAGAAATTCAGTGATTCTAGCACTCCAAGAAGAATATCAAAGTTAACACCTCTAAAACCACTAATGAAATCAAGTAGAACCAACAATGTAAGCGCACTACCCTATCTGGACCAGCGTATATCGTCAGCCACGTCAACGGAAACCGGACTGGTATTTGCTGAGGAGATTATTAGTGGGTACAAACGTTAGTAGTTGCTCATGGACACTGTGCTCCAGAACTTTGGACAAAAAGAACAAGATAGATATTGGTTGGAAATGTGAAAGTGAGGTAGGATCAGTAACTTCAGGTAATGGCATTATAAGTGGAAGTTTCCAGGAGTTAGGGAAGTTGCTGGTTGAAAGGGGTTATTAAATATTTGGGTGAGTACGGGTAATAAGAAAGGTAACATCAAGCTACTTATTAATTTAGAAATCTTGTTTATGTTTTAGTCTGATTTTATGTACCTATGTATCGCGTCAATCTGACGAGTCCATCCTGACCTGTGTTACGTAAAATCTAGTATGGTTTTTGCAACATTGTAAATGAAATGTAAACGTATTTCTTTTTTTATATAGTAAACAAATGGAAAATAAAGGTGACCATTTTTAAGCATATCTTTTCACCTCCCACAGCTGCTGACGAAATGGAGAGAATAGATCGCCTACAACTGCCCATTGACACAGTATTCAAAGATAATTACGGAAATGCATTTGTAGCATTTGGCGAATAACTTAAAACGCTGGCTTAGACACTCGGATCGGTAGTAAACACAAAGTAACGGCTGGTTTAGGAAATTGGGAGTTCAAAATATTCAAATCAAACTTGTTACGATGACTAGTGGAATTTTTACCAATAACTATAAATTTAAAGAACTTCCATGCCTCTGCAGCGCCTTGACGAGGGAGTCGTGAAAGTTGCGTCTCGACAAAGTCGCCTGCAATGGTTTATATACCCACTGCGTAGATTTGTATAGACAGTAAGGTCATTTTTCCGATCGACGACGTTTATACGTGATCTTGACTTTGTCTCTAGCAGACATGGAGGGGTTTATAGAGTCAGTTTACCAAGGTGCAGGATTGTGCTTAATTTTTACCGATTTGAGAGGAGCATGACGCTAATAAAGGTCACGGAGAAGAGAATTAAAACAGTCAACTTTGTCATTAACATCAGCACCATTGAAAACTGGCGTCCAATCGCTATCACTCGCGTCTTGTTCCAAGGCTTCCGAGTTAATGGTTTTATAGCTATGCAGGGTTAATACTTTCGGTATTTATTTGGGAAGTCGACTGCGATAATGATACATGAAAGTGAAGGTGATGCACCCACAATCTTGTACGACAAATCTGCAACTAAATAAAATGCCAGGCATAACCAGTACTATCATTACGTATGAGGACATAACATTTGGAAGTGGAAGTGCATTTTTTGAAGGAAGGGAAGTTTTAAGAAACGCATCAGAAATTAGTAATGCCTCGACATTCTTTCAGCTTAACGTTGCTGAAGATCAGAACAATGGTCAGGTACGATTACCGGAACCAATGACTGATATAGGTATATTCAAATAAAATGATTGACCAAAATATTACAAAACCGCCTAATATACAATTTCATTTTTTTTCCTATACATAAACACACCAACTATGTTATAAATGACTATTCATTCTTTGTTGAGCGACAAGGACCAGAAGAAGGTCACTATTTGTAATTTGATACTACCGCCTCTCGAAACTTAATTTTGATACACAAACGATTGCGCGACCGGCCAGCTGTGCTGAAAAATGTCGGCCCGCGCAAGTGTGTGACGAGCCTTAAAGATTCATCATTTAGTGAGCACTTATCAAATAAAGTGAGTTCAGTCCTACTATTAATTTATTTCAGACACACCAACCAACAATAAAATACTTAATAGGATTTGAGTTAGATGAATATGTTACATTTACAGGCATGTACAACATTCTTGCAATTAACTAATGATTAGGTGCAATTGTATATTAAATACCTACTAATATGAATATATACTGATACTGAGCATTTATTTATTATTAGCATATCTGCAATCCCACAAGGCTTTAAATTTATTTTATTATATACATTATTTTAATATGGTTGGTTATGTTTGTTCCATTAGCAAATACTTGTTGCCAAGGCGATAATGTGTTAATCTTAAATTTATGTTATTCAGACATTGTGAGACCTTTTGCGTGCAAGTTGAAGTCGTCTTTAGGTAGGTAGGTCACTCACTAGTGATGAATAATGATACCAACGATTCAACTTAACCGGCTCCGTTAGCTAGCAGTTAGCATCTACCTGCCTACCACAACTTAATATAATTGTAAGCAAGCATTTCAATGGATTAAATATATTGAGTGTTGATTTTACTTATGATCGGAGGGGTCGTCGCGTACGCAGTACCCACTACCAAAAATTACGCGTCCGAGTTATCCACACTAGGGATAATCGCAAGGGTCAATCCGAGCGCAGTGCAATGCTCAGGCCTCGCCCTGGGGGAACCGCCTACATGATCACGGTGTTACGTACACCGACATAAACCACGTTTCACAAAAGTTTTCAGATTTTCAGTTGTGGCAAATATACCGCAAATATGGGAAAATCTTAAATATGATTAAGTTCCTTTTGTTTCATTATCGTAGGGGCTCTTAAGTTACATTAATACTTCAGTTACATCTTTGTTTTGGTTCCTAATTTACTAAAATACAGACAGAAAACATTCCGATGTTAAAAACAAGTTTTTGTTACGTTTAATCTTGATCTTGATTTCATTTTAAAAAAACCAACGAAAATTAAAAAAAAATACAAAAAAGAAAACGCAAAAACATTGTTAGTTGGAAAAAGTTGTTATAAAAATTCAGCATTGTGATGCTAATGGCGCTAATGCCAATAATCCCACACAGCAGTTATATATATAACGATCTAGAAGGTTGCTTCATGTTTTAAATGAAGGAGAACGAACGAAGTGTTAGTTTAAGTGTTGGTTTTTTTTTTACTTCAACTTTACATGTCAATGTCAATGCGTGTTTCGAAACAAATTATACCTGTCATATATTAATGTTTACTCTCCAGCATTTGCTGAATTTCACGTCAAAAAATTCTTGCTTTTGTTGATAACGAGCAAGATTCTCAGTAATATTGGTGGTAGTTTACAACATTCCGACAACCAGACCAAATCATTGATACAGTTCACTGCGCGATTTAATATACTGGTAGCGACCTCTAGTGATATGAGTAAGGTACACTCATTTGAATAAGAAGTGTAACATCTAGTGATTATATTTAAAACTATATTGCATCACAAACCTCTCGAACATGAATAATCAGAGTAATCGACATATAGTTTCATAAAATGAAAGAAGTGAACCGAATGAATTTTGATAACCAATTGCTACTGCCATTCCAGGGTGACAAAAATGATCCTCAGTGTTTCGTGAACGTTCGTTGATCAGCATGCATTTTATTTAGGAGACAGTTACTTTTACAAATTCTACTTCAATTTAACCTTTAATAAATAAAGCGTTGTAAATAGTTTTGTTCATTCTTTTATTGTTAATATCCCTCAACGTCCCCGTTATGCTTTATACTTAAGATTGTATAAATACGATTAAATTTTTTTTTTGTTTGTTTGCTGTCCTATTCAATTATGTTTGTATAAATGGCGTGTTACGAGGTATGATTGAAAAGTTCGCGGCCTAACATAGATAGCGTTGTCATATTATTATAAAACTACCCTGATATGAAACCTAGATTCTTTGTCAGTCTCTGTGCAATTTTTTTCTGAGATACATGCGTAATTATTTATTTTATTGAACATAAATTATTTTTGAAAACATAATTTTGAAAATGGATAGTTTAGAGCACCTTGCTATGATCACTTAACTCTTAACGCTAAGAAACACTTAACTCCAAAGCAGATTCATGAAGATATGGTGGCTACTTTAGGAACATGATAAAAAAGTGGACAGCTGAATTTAAACGTGGACGAGAGAGCATCAAAGATGACCCCCGCTCTGGACGGCCTTCTACAGCTACGACTTCGGAAAACATCGAAAAAATATGTGATCTCATCATGGGAGACAGAAGATTGAAGGTATCTGAGATAGCTGAAGTTTTAGGGATTTCATATGAAGGTACTTAAAACATGATCGTTAACGAATTAGGGTTTCACAAGGTGTCTGCTAGATGGGTTCCGCGGCTCTTCAGTTGAACAGAAATGAACTCGGCTCACGATTTCTAGAGACTGTTTAGAGCTTTTTCAAGCTGATCCAAAATAATTTTTGGCAAGGTTTGTTACTACAGACGAAACATTGGTTCATCACTATACTCCTGAATCCAAACAACAATCCAAAAAATGGAAGAGACCCGGATCCGACCCCCCAGAAAGCCAAGGTGTGTTTTTCAGTAAACAAGGTAATGGCATCGGTTTTCTGGGATTCTAAGGATGTCATCTTGGTTGATTACTTAGAAAGAGGTCAAACTATAAATTCTGCATACTACTGCACACTATCACGTCGTTTACGCGAAGAAATATTCCTAAAAGACTAGGATTGTTGACCAAGAAAGTTTTGTTTCATCAGGACAATGCGCGTGTCCACACATCTGCAGAATCGATGGCTCAAATAGAGAATTGTGGTTTCGAATTGCTTCCTCATCCCCCTTATCCACCTGACTTGGCACCTTCTGACGTAATATGTCGTAAATGCCTTTTTTGAAGACCTTGACGAGACCTTCTATTTAAATAGGATCAAGGCTTTGGAGGACCGCTGGACTTAGTGCTGTGACCTAGGAGAAGAAAATAAAGAAAAATAAATATAAAAAAGTGCATGATTCCTGTGTTTTCTAATTTAGGCTGCGAACTTTTCAATCCACCCTCGTACCTTCACACACAATTTTTTATGCCAATGTATAATAATTAGAAAAGTGTATGGTAAGTATGTGCTTGAGATCATTTTGTATCTCAGTGCTGTAGGTTTGTTAGAATAAGACTGTTTGCATAATATGTAAATATATTTGTCGCAGAATAAACTGCAGAAAAATACTGATTTCAGGTATACATTTCTTAATAACGGTAATTTTACTCGAAATGCAAAAATCAATGATGGAGTTATCTGTAGTGCACCAGATGTAACATTTTCTAGTGCCGATATTGCGCTGGATTTTGAGTGGTCCACCACAAATGAAACCTTTTGTAGTGACCACCTACTCATTTTGATCAAAATGTCAGACTCTTATTCAATACCTTATGATAAGAAAAAAAATATAAAAAGGAGAATTGGCCAAGTAACACTAAAGACATTCACTCATGCTGTTTAAATTTGGATTATTTGGGTTTAAATTTGGATGTAGATGTATATAGTTCTGTTAATACAATTACTGATATCGTTGAAAAGTCCGCGAATAAAAATATACCTTACACTAAACCCATCAACGAATTTCTAAATTCAAACATAAGCCATGGAGGAACTCTGATATATCTAAGGCAATAGCAGAGCGAAGACTTGCGCTTAAAAACTTTAGAAAATAACGTAATGTTAAAAATTATGAGGCTTTCAATAATAAAGTTAAAACTGCTCGAAAATTAATCAAACTGGCAAAAAGAAAATCTTGGGAATCTTTCTATAATAATCTAAATTCCAACACGTCCAGTGCCGAAGTTTGGAGGAGTCTCAGTTGGGTAAAAGGTCGCCCTGGCTCCAAAGAATGTAAAAGATGATATTGCTGCTCCTTTTTTAACGGAACTCACTCCCGATAGTATTAAAGGTAAACCATTTAAATTTAAATTTAGCGCCAATACACACCATCTCCTTTTACACTATTTGAGCAAAATTCTATTCTAAAATGAACAGATACTTCTGCAGGTCTTGATAAAATTACATACTCAACGATTTTCAATTTACCGAAAAACGCAAAAGAGACACTTATAGTAATTTACAATACAGGCAATATTCCAGAACAATGGCGTGAAATCCAACTGATAACTACTCCCAAAAGAAGCGAAAATAATTCAGTAAAATATCGTCCTATCTCATTAATAAACTGTGTGTGCAAAATTTTTCATATAATGATTACTAAGCGACTGGAATATTACTTTGAAAGCAATAAACTCTTTAATGACTGTACGTCTGGTTTTCGTAGAGGGACTCTTGCCAGGACAATTTATCTCGCTTTATCATTGATACAGAGACAGCATTCACAAATAAATAATTAGTTTTAGGTGCCTTTTGTGATATCAACAGTGCATAAAATAACGTAGACATACATGCTTTGATTTTCTGTTTAATTAATTTAGGTGTAGATTTATTTCTATGTAGATATATAAGAGAATTTTTAACAGAAAGATTTTTGGTCTACAAGCTACAGAACTGTAAACATTTCACCGGAATTTGTAGGCAGGGTTTAGCTCAAGGCGATCCCATATCACCATAAATATATGTAAAAGTCTTAAAGATTTTGTTAAAATTTCGCAGTAAGCGGATGATTTTGCATTGTTGTTGATAAGCATATCGATGCATGTGTAAAATTAATTCAGCAAGCACTCATTGATTTTAAGTCGTTATTAGAAAAAATATAAGCTTGGAAATTTCGCTTGCCAAAACAGAAATCTTTATGTTTACAAGAAAATACCGAATCTAAATACCGAATATAGAAATTAAAATTGACGATACCCCCATAGAAAACATTAAGAGTGTAAAATTTCTGGGTGTTTGGGTTGACAGACTGTCACATAATACAGTCTTTCCGCCTGCAACCTGCTACCGATGCTGCCTGTTCCTGACCATGCCTGCCGTAGACCCTACTGATCCTGCTTGCGCCAGAGCGTCAGCCGGCGCCTGAGCGTTCTCGCCGTCGAAGCTTTTTGGTGACCCCTTCAAGTCCGTGATAGTTCCACAATACACGTGACATACACGACGTCTTAAGCGGTTAAAACATATAACAAAAATCGCTCAAAAATAAACTACGTTCACCTATGTACTCAGTGCTACCAGCGGTGGTAAATAGGGTAGCCATACACTTCATTTGAGATGACTCTACACAACTTAATTCGGTCTAGACTAGATTATGGAAGTGTATTGTATGGTAATCAATAAAGCTACAGACAGATATAATATCAACAACATAATAACGAAAGTTTCAGAACATTTTGCAATCTGAAAACAAAGTTATAAATACTTGAAATATGGTAAGAAAAACTAACAGTAGAGGTTGTAAGGCTACATGTTTTTTTTGAGAATTATATCTAATTCAATTATGTCTTAATAAGTGCATAATTTTTATTTATAATGCAAATAACTCATAACTATTTTGCAGTAGTTAAAAAAATATTTTCTTGTTGGATTATTATTTAAAAAAATGATCTTTATCCATCAACTTTTTTTGTTCTTTTTATCACAACATTTTATTTGTTTGACAATTTGAATTCTTTGTCGTTCATTGTTGTTGCTATGGGTGTGTGTTTGTTTTGGAACTTTTCCTTGCATTTCTTTGAATTCACAATATTTCTGCTCACCTACTGTGACTCGTGCAAATTGTATGGACCTTGATTAAGTTTACGTTTTGGCTGCTGTGATAATACTGTGATAATAAAAGCTTTTAAAAATAGGTTATTATGGCAATTAAAATAAGGAGGATGGTAGTGCCCAGGCGTCTCTGAACAAAATAAACTTATACCAGTATGTTTATGGTCTTTTGTAGTTGTTATTTTATCATCTATAAAGTAAGAATAAATTACTATCTACCTATTCTTATTGAGTAAAATTATCAAAATCAATGATATAAAATGATGACATTTTCCAATTTCAGGAAAGGAATAAATCCTACTTGCTAAGGTTTCAGGTTATTTGACAACGCTATCTAGCTTTGTTCCGTATTAATACAAATATTTTGCATTACGTTTCTTGTCAATAATTCACAACGACAAGGTTGGTCCAAGCTATTTGAGAGCGACATCTAGTAATTGGATTTTGAGCTTTTTCCGAGTCACGAATTTTTGTATGGAGATGGTCAGTCTACAGTTATTTACTAGTCTCTGCTAGATGTTACACTTCTTATTCAAATGAGTGTACCTTACTCATATCACTAGAGGTCGCTACCAGTATATTAAATCGCGCAGTGAACTGTATCAATGATTTGGTCTGGTTGTCGGAACTTTTATGAGAAATCATACTTACCTGGCGTAGAGGACACTGTGATCAAGTAGGCGGTTCCCCCAGGGCGAGGCCTGAGCATTGCACTGCGCTCGGGTTGACCCTTGCGATTATCCCTAATGTGGATAACTCGGACGCGTAATTTTTGGTAGTGGGGACTGCGTACGCGCCGTCCCCTCCGATCATAGGTAAAAATTAACCCTCAATATTTTTGATCCACTGAAATTCTTGCTTATAATTATATTAAGTCGTGGTAGGCAGGCAGGTAGGTGCTAACTGCTAGCTAACGGAGCCGGTTAAGTTGAATCGTTGGTATCATTATTCATCACTAGTGAGTGACCTACCTACCTAAAGACGACTTCAACTTGCACGCAAAAGGTCTCACAATGTCTGAATAACATAAAGAATATAGGCAAACGTGGTATCCATTAAAGTGGGACATGTAGAATGTTGACTTTTTTTATATTTTTTGCTTAATACTTGGCTACATCTTTTCTACATATGTATAATTTTCTACAACTTTTATGAGTAAAGAAATATCAATATTTCATTTCCCGTGAAATACTGATAACAAAACGCATAAGTAACTGATTTGCAGAAACCAAACGCAACAGGCAGTACTGTTAGTGCTGATTGATTGAAAATTAAATTAAATTTTGCATTTTATGGCCATTAGCTGTAGTTACTACACAATTACTATTTCTGCCAATTTCAAGTATTAATATAATAAAAGTAGTTTTAACATAATTAAAACATTGAAAGATAACCGAAAACCGTACATCATTGATTGAACATTGCGTTATCATTCAACATTCACATTTAAGTGACATATGACAATTATTATTGTTCGCTCGAAAAGTAGCAACGGAGCTGTCAGCATTTAAAAAAGTTCTAACCATAGACATAATTCCTAGCTTTTTTGTATGAAGACTACCTGCTATGATTCTACTCTTTGTTATTACATAAGAAAAACAAAAGCAATTCGTGACGTGACAATGACCTTCGCTGACTGTGAGTGAGTGAGGTTAGGTATGTCAATCAAAAATGACAATCGACGTTCCTTACGTTTTGTTATCCTCCATTTTTGCGTTTAGTAATCTCTTTATCCCTTGCTCCATACTAACTTCAAACACATATATCTTTTTACTGAAAAGTTGTAGAAATGTGATATATTTAATATTTTTTAAATAATTCATGACAAATAAATTGATAATACTTTCATGATCCTACACTTCGTCCTTAGTGTATAAAAGACGATACCAGCGATACATAGATGTTTGCCATTCTTCTTTAAGATTAACACCTTATCGCCTTGGCAACAAGTATTTGCTAATGGAACAAACATAACCAACCATATTAAAATAATGTATATAATAAAACAAATTTAAAGCCTTGTGGGATTGCAGATATGCTAATAATAAATAAATGCTCAGTATCAGTATATATTCATATTAGTAGGTATTTAATATACAATTGCACCTAATCATTAGTTAATTGCAAGAATGTTGCACATGCCTATAAATGTAACATATTCATCTAACTCAAATCCTATTAAGTATTTTATTGTTGGTTGGTGTGTCTGAAATAAATTAATAGTAGGACTGAACTCACTTTATTTGATAAGTGCTTACTAAATGATGAATCTTTAAGGCTCGTCACACACTTGCGCGGGCCGACATTTTTCAGCACAGCTGGCGGGTCACGCAATCGTTATGTATATCAAAATTAAGTTTCGAGAGGCGGTAGTATCAAATATACATACAAATAGTCCCGAATCGAATATCCGACCGGAAAAACCTTGACCTTCCTCTGGGCCTTGACGTTCAACCAATAACAGCCAGCCATATAAGCCGGTTCAGAGCAACCAATAGCGCAGCAGACAACGTTAGGATGGATTTTGTCTGGAGCGGTAAAAACATTTAACTGTCACTGGTGATAAACAATATTGAAGATATTGCCAAATACTGGGAAATTGAAGATATACCTGACAAACATTTCTTATATTATCTCTATCTACATATTTTGGTTGGTTAATAGCTAATCACATATGCACACAGGCAATTTTTTTACAAACACACACATCTAGATGTATCTTAAGAAATATTATCTGAGCATCATTACGATCTGCTACAGCAAGGCGAAGCTGCCTTATTCAAAGCGACGGCTATTTTAAAGTGTGTAACGTTCCGAAGCTCAACTACTACTCGTACTTGCGCGAACAGTTGAAAGCAAGCCTTCTGTAAAGAGGGACTCGTTTCGTAATCTACACTAATATTATAAAGAGTTTCCTCCTTTTTCTATAACTGTGAGTTTGTTTTTAACGGATGAACACAAAAACTACGTACCTGGTTTTTTTGAATTCGTTCACTTATCTATGTTTCAAAAAATCTTTAAAAAAAATTTAGATCCTTACGAAAATTAAAATAATGTAACCCAAGGTTTAAAACAAAAATTACCTATACTAGTCGTTATTTGGCCTACATAAAACGATTGATGATACGTAAAACAATGTGCTTCAAGTTAATAGTGCTCATCACTTACAACAAAAAATATGTCTATTACAGTTAGGTAACAATAACAGTTCTTGACAAAATCAGTCAGAGCCGCCGCGCGCCGGTGAGAATATTGCTACCGACAATTTTAGTTTAATGAATTGTTGTTATCTTCTATTTGTCTAAATAAAGTACTTATTTAAAATACTTATTTATCCTTCTGTCTATCTATTGGCGGGTCGCTAATATCTCATAAAGTAATATCAATTACAGCATTTGAGGAAAATATAACTGTCACACGTGGATACCATTCCAATGGAGAAATAATTTTCGAAATTGGCTAAAGTATTTCTAAGTTTATCGGAAATATCTTTCATCAACAAAAATGTTACTAATTTTTTGTTACATATTTGATCCGCGCAGTTCCAGGCCAATAGCCGACTTTATATTTTCTTATTGCAATAATATCGCCAAGACACTAACTAATTGACAGCGAAATCCTTTCTTACGACTTTCATATCATATATTAAAGTCATTTATTATTTAAGGTCACAATTTTTACATAATTTAGTTTTTATTAACAACTTGCCAAAGTCTTACTATGTTTACAGCTTTGTAAATAAGCATAAACAGTTGGGGATTTCTGTGAAAACTATATGCTTTGGATATAATTTTATTACGATTAATATTTAAATTGAATTTGTTTCTGATAAACTTTATCATAACCTTTCTTACTTTGTTTTAGGGATTTTTGGAATATATATTATAGGGATATTTTGATTTATTTTTTAAATTAAAACATAAATAAAACATATTTAAAATTCCCTTTTATTTTTAGAAAACTACACCCTCATTATCCCAGCAGCTTAATTCACTTAATCTCCATATGTCAACCATACAATCATATTTGATATGTGAAAATGAGCACTCAATTAACATTAGTCAAATAATAAAAGACATATGTACTGAATAAGATTTATATTTCTACACCCTACATTAACTTGTTACACAATATTTACATTTACCGATATTTCCAGAACCACTGATGGTCAAAGTGCGACATCATCTTCTGACATCCACCTATATTATTCTGTATAAGGTACTTCATAGTATAGGCATTTTGATTATTCTCTTCTTCCCATTTTTCTTTGGCTGCCATTTTCTCCATGATTTCTTGTGAAACGGGTATGGCAGCAAAGGGCAGTCTTTCTGCGATGATCCTTAACATATCTTTTACCTGAAATTTTAAATAAAGCCTCTTTGTATTTCTATGGGGTGTAAGTTTTAGTAGTTCTAGAATTTCCTGTGTAAAGTTCTCGTCTTGTTATTTTGACCGCCATAATAACCACGTTTATATAGGTCGTGTCCCGGTCCAAGGAAAGGAACCCAAAGGAACAGTGCAGTTACTGGAACAAAGACAATTCTAACTGAATGCTACGGTTGCCCACGGAGCATTAACACTAGAACGGGCGCGTGGGTCACTTGTGTAACCCAGTGCCACGAACCGCTTTCTTGGTCGGTGTTTCCAAGGACGGAAAAGTCGGCAGTCTCGTGAGTTTTTAAATTGCTGCCCCACAAGCGGCGCGTGGGTGGATGCAAACTGTGCTGCATGTTCTGAACTTTAAAACAACTACTTTATCAGATATGTAGGTACTTAATTTTAAACTGAGCTTAAGTCAAAAAGCACTTAGAAAACCCATAAACCTTTTTGTGCATTTTAGCTATAAGGATACTTACCCCGGTATGTCTAATGATCTAGCAGAAGCAATGGAAAAGTCTATTGCTTCAGAGTTAGTGTTAGTCTAATTCAGTTGTTTTCTTTACCTGGCGAGCACTTAAAATGCTTCATAAAAAAAGCATAAGTTACCATCGTCTATGACATTATAAACGAGATCTTCAAAAACAAATGGCAAAAATAATAATGACTGCTTCCCTTAGAGTTAAATAGTATACTAGTCAACCAAGCCATTTAGACCAACGTAATACCGCCTCCCCTTTCATTCACAGCTCATGAACCAACAAGCGCCGCGAAAACAGAGCAGCTAAATATTTGGCCATTTAGTCAGGTAAAAAAATAACAGAATATAATTCCGAAATCAATAATAATAGTTTTGCTATCAGTATCTAAAATTATTGACGTAACAGTATTTTTCAGTCAGTCAGATGGCTTGGTCGGCAAGTACTAAATAAATAATATAATAAATTTGTATAACTTCACTGTATCTGTTATAATTGTATAAGACATACCTCAGCGTATTCACATTTCCCTGCAACTTCAAGAATAACTCTGTTAGTCTTGACAGGTGTCACATAGTGATCTATGGCTCCTTTACCACCTCCCATACGTTGACCTTGACCTTTCTTAGTAACCGGTTGCCATGGAGGATCAATTCTCCAAATGGCATACATCCTCTTTTGATCCAGCCTTCGAGCGACAGTCATACGACACATTTCAAAATGTTCATATCTCATTCTGCCTCCCCCAGTTGCCTGTAATACGGGAAGTAAAACATCTATACTAATATTATAAAGAGGAAACATTTGATTTGTTGTATGTTTGTATACATAAATACAATACTATTAGATACTTTATTTCCAATGCGCATTTTGCATTAATAAATTGATTCTTGTCAGTATACTTAAATACTTTTATCGCTTTAGATATTTAACGTAGATAAACTTTGACTTTTGTGTATGAGTGAGTGCGCGCTACCAAAATAGCGTGGCCGGCGGACTCAGGGCGGTGGTATGGAATCATAAGCTTTATATAGCATAGCAAGAAGTTCAATATTTAGTTATCGATTCGCTTTTTTATTATTATTATTATTTCCTATTTATGTTAACGCTGTTTCTTTTCATTTTAGTTGTATTTTTATTTTCATGAACACCAAAATTAAAATTACCGCTCCTTTTACTTTGCGAGCGAAGCAGCGGGCAAAAGCTTGTATTATATATATCCTTGTTTTAATGAAAATCATAGATAAGTGTAACTTGTAGCATCTACTATTAGGTCATTACATACGAAATTGGCGTTTTGTAAAGTAATTTTATTTTTAAATATAATATATTTATTTAATCAAAGTATGTACTATTGCTATCTGTGCACTTTTGCCATCTCATAGGTAGTTCATTGATCCCTTTACTAAAAAAAACCATTCGGACGGGAATCAATAAAATCTTTGAAGGCGCTTTGCACTGCCCCATCGGAGTTGAATTTTTTCCCTTGCTTGAAATTATCCAAATTTCGAAAAAATGGTAATCTGTTGGAACAAAGTCCGGGGAGTACGGTGGATGTCTTAGACATTCCAATTGAAGCTCCTCTAATTTGGTAGCCGTCTGTTGTGCAGTGGTGGTCTAGCGTTGTCCTTAAGAAGCAGTGGCCTAGAGCGATTGACCAGCCTCGGTTGTTTAGCAGCTAGCTTTTCCATCATGGTTTGCAGTTGCTGACAATAGACATCTGTCGTAACCGTCTGGCCAGATTTAAGAAAGCTGTAGTAAACGAAACCGGCACTAGTCCACCAAAAGCTCACAAGTAATTTTTTTGAGTCAATTTTCGCTTGGGGCAGGATATGGTTGGGTCGCCAGGGTTCAACCATTGCGATGAGCATTTCCGATTGTCGTACAGGATCCACTTTTCATCACAGGTACTCGATTTAAAATCCTTTCATTTTTGTCCCGGTTGAGTAATGTAACGCAGCAGTCGACGCGCGTTTGTCGGTTTGCTGCACTCAATTCATGAGGTACCCACCTCTCAAGCTTATTCACCTTTGCAATTTGCTTCAAGTGGATTAAAACAGTTTGTCACTAACACCGCAGCCTACAGGTAACTCTGACGTAGTTTGCGATGGATCCGCTTCCACAATTGCCTTCAATTCTTCATTATCAACTTTGGTCTCCGGCCGGCCGTCCACGGGGCTTGTTCTGCAGGTCGAAATTTCCAGAATGAAAACTTTGGAACCAAAAACGCACTGTGTTTTCTTTTGCGACACCGGGGCCATACACAGCATTAATACTTCGAGCCATTTCTGCAGCACTGGTGCCACTCGTACTCGTAAATAACGCGATATTTAAAGTTTTCCATTTTGTAAACTAAGTGACACAAAGAAAAAACCAAAAGAGGAAAAAACAAATGAATTAAGGTTTTCGAAACACAAATGCGTGATTAAATAGCTATACAAATTTGAAATTGGAATTCTTTACCAAAGAGGAGATAATACAGATCAAAGTAGCCAGAACGACAAAACGCCAATTTCATATGTAAGGACCTAATCTTAAAAGAGAATTGTGAAGTGCCGATACGCGGCTCGACTAGGTATTTTCCAACTGTTTAATGTCAGTAACCTAACAATATTTAAAAGTTACATATTTTATATTAAGTTTTTTTTGCTCATTTTTTAAGTCTGGAAACGATCCACTCGCATGGACAAATATGAACAGGACGCTGGACGGAGATTGGGTGCACCGCCGTCATCAAGAAAGTAACTGTATTCACACAATAGATCTGCTAGGTCACAGTGTTTGTAAGTCACACAGACAGGACGTAATGCAGATTGACCACATACTAACAAATAAATAATAAAAATGACAAGCCTTTGATTGCAATTGCAAAAATGAGTAGGTAGTTAAGTTATAAGCTGACAAATGTTAATCAACAAATTCGAAAACATTGACGTATGTCCTGTCCATTTTAATACAGTTACATGACCATACTCATCAGTCAAATAACAAAAGGATACTCACTATAACTCCAAATTGTTTTAATTGTAGCGTATTGTGTAACAACTCTGGTCCTCTCATATATTTTAGCCTTTTCTGCATTTTTGGAGGCTTAAGATTGGCCGGGTATTGTGGAACCTTCTCATACACCTTCAGCCTCTGCCTTTCTGGTATTTCAATGTCTGAAAATGAAATGTACAAAATTAGGTGTGACATTTTATTTGATGAAATATATTCAGTACAATGTTATTTTGTTTGTTATAACATATTTTGTTTCTCATTATAAAGATATAGTTTGAGATAAAGACATTGCATGACAAGACATGCTACTACTTCTTTTCCTTAAGCTGCCCACTAAAAAAAGCTAATCCTATATAATAATTACTGTACTCTGGATACAACATCCATTTTATTTGTCTACTATCTAAAGGTTGGCTGTTAGAGAATGACATTAATGAGACATGGCACTCCTGTACATTTAAACATATTAAATAAAAATAAGAATAACTTAAATTATTCCATAAAGCTTTATCTTCCTTTACTGTACATGAATATAAAATACTAGTCCGTGCCTGGGTCCACGTAAACTCCCATGCAAAATGAGAACTTTAGTTCATTTTGGGATCCATGTAGTCAATGTGTTCATAAAGTGGCTCACATATATCAACATTTTTTAAATTAATCTTCTCACGTAGTCAAGAACTGTTTTCTTGAAAAGGCAAATTTTTTTTTAAAACATTATAATGAACTTTAACATGTACATGAATGATAATTGGTTAAACTAATAACTGTTTTAAACTATTGAGGTTATTTTTACTATAAATTAATGAACTGTCCACGATCATGGTGCTTGCAAAAGCATAGAAATATCGGATGCGAGAAATAAAAATCGAAAATCATGGTAAGAATCCTGTAAATTCATAAAATTATTTTGGTTAAGAAAATAAAAATTATTCTTCAAATTAAAAAAATTATAGCTTTAAACAACCATTTAAGTGAAGTTAAATAAAAAGTATTTAAAAAAAAGAAAACGAAAGAAAAGGTATTTTATTTTTCTCACCAAGAATGTATAAATAAGTTTACAAATACTCAAGTGGGCTCTATTAATTTTTATGTTTGTTTTTCTGCAGGGACATGAAAATTCTTCACTATATCTTTTCTTTAAGAACTATATATACTACTCAACCAAATTATGTTCATGCAGGTATAGACAAATGACTCTTTCCTTAACCTCCCGGGTAACCCTGCCGAGAGGTACCTAGACCGCCGACAACCTGCAGCGACTTGTCAAAGACATATTGACCTTAGAAACACACTGTGGGTATTTTTTACCCGGTAGCGCGTTTTGCAATCTATTTTTTGATGCGCCTCCCGCCGAGTTAAATAACCTTAACAAAAGTGTACCAGTGTCACATGATCATCTAGCTAGCCCATTCACAGTTTAGTCAGATGTTAATAATTTTATTTTAATTAAGTATAGTAATGCATTTTAAGTCATTATGAATTTCATTTGTACAGTGGCAAATGTAGTTACCTAAAGCTGAGTAAATAACAAACAAACAATCAATATATAATACAAAACAAACCATCATAATTTTTTGGTGGTGGAAAGTACTTGAGTCCTGCAACGGAGTTAAGCAGCACATTTTCAGCAGACAGGAAGCCTGTAAAAAGTAATGTCTGCTGTATTTCTAATACATTGAAATTTCAACAATGTCCATTTTAACTTTTCCACTATATCAGACAAACATAGAGGGTTGTTATAATACACATTATAAACTAGATAAAATATTAAATCTATGTGTAACAAGTTAATTACTTAAATGTTTGTTACATTTCATTTGTTTATTAGATTATAAAGATAGATATATTCTATTTTAATTCTTTATAGAGTATGGCATAAACCAAATACATTGAAAATCCTAAAATGAATAGGATTTTATGGATGGATTAAATTATCTATTTCTTGTGACAGGAATTAATTAATAATAAATGTCTGTGCTGATAAATAAAGCTTGCTATATATATCCATGCTACAAAGATGTTATTTTTCTTACTATATCTTCCGGAGTATATACAGTACATAGACCCAACATACAGTTCACAACACTGTATATTATACACATTATAATTAACATCTGTGTCTGAATAATATTAATTTGTTCCTTTCTAATTTATTAAAGATAAGACATACAAACAAGCTGATGTTGTTGTTAAATTAATGTTTATATCAATCGAAATAGTAGGCTGAAATTGTATTAAATTAATTAGTAATACTTCTAATAGCAAAAACATCACAAAAGAAATACTGAACGAGACATTTACATAACTTATAGAAATAAATATATAATAAGAAACGAAACATAATATCAGCAATAAAAAAAACTAAATAATGAACTACACGAGGATGAATAGCTTTTGTAAATAAAATTAAGACGCACCCAATGAAGAGCGAACAGAAAGAGCGAGCATTATTTTTTATTTGCAAAAAATAGTAGAATATCGTTTTCTAAAATTTTGGTGGTTTTTTTAGGTTATGTATGCGTATTTTTTGACATTGACAAAATACGGATTGATATGCTGCGTTCCGATTGCCTATTATATCGCTCACAGCGCTCATATACCCGTTCCGAATGCCTGTGAGCGCGTTCACAGCGATATCGAAACGTCATCAACGACGTCATAAGCGCCGCCATCTTCCCGCTCACAGTGGCCAAGCCAAGCTACGGAGCGGAGCATGGTCGCTCTGAGTGGCAAAACTGACACATGACGTGTAAGAGGTTCTATTTTAAGGGACTGGGCTCTGAAGATATGAAGCTAAAACACTAATATTATGGTTATTGTAATTTATTTTATTACACACACTAACACTATTTCATATTTACACTAGGTATTTTATATTTTTATGACTATCAGATGTTACATCGTTCGTGTCTAGATAAGAAGTCATTCATAACAGAAAACAATCATCTGTTATGACATTTAAATGAACAGTTTAATATTAGAAAACTGTCACTTCATACGTGACAAGTGTTGCCTGCCATTACTCACATATACAACCTCCAACATGACGTTTCATTGTTGATGTTTTTATTCGTCGATTAAAGATTTTAAAAGCTTGCTTATTAATTTTCTTTTGTAATAATGTCAAACAATGGCTCCTGTAATGTTTCATTCGGGGTCAAAGCTCTTAATGAAATTATAACTTTAGATTTAAACGACGAACAATCAGAATGTAACTATCGAGCTAGATAGCGAGCTTTTTTCCGAGCTGTCAGAAAATCCCTCATTATTGAGCATTTCATGCAACGACCATTACACCAGGTGAGATGGAATACAAACGCTTTGCCATTTGAAAAAAAAACAATCAAAAACTGTAAAATCAAAAACAATTTAATTTAATTTTAATTTAAAAAAATTTAAATACCAAACGCCTACATTATTTTGTACATATGGCAAATTAGCTAGGGCCATGAGTTTCAATCACCAACTGTTTTGATCTTTCTCTGAAGAGTACATGAGCACCCTGGGATTCCGTAGTCTCAAAGCCAAAAGTCTCAAAAATATAAGCAGTGCCTAATGTTTATATTTCCTATGCCTCCTATTCCTAAGTTGGCAGCTGAGCAAGCCTCCACACTCGTCCTAGGAGATGGGAGACAGCGAAAGTATCTGCGCAGGTTGTATCCCGCCTACACCAGCATCATACAATATTCCCGAGGACGGTTCGAGTAGGCACCGGAAGAGAAATGAAGGTGAGAAGCGCCCGGTAACCTAACGAAGACGGTGCTCATTACCTACATAATTTTGCACCAATACGGAAACTGTAGGGTTTGGTTGTCTAAAAAATAACAACAAAGAACCCTGCAATCAAATCCCAGATTCCCTAGTTCCTACTGCGTGGCCTATAAAATTAGATAACTGTAAATGAAACGAATTCTCTATTTTTTACGGTTTTACTCACAGAAATGTCACTGGGTAATTTCATAACTTTTAGAACAAACAAATCTTTTAATGATACCAGTCTTAAAACAGTAATATTTACGCCACCATATCAAAGTTGAGGCAGTTATTAAAGGCGTGAGTAGGTATTACTTACAAACTACTAGTTACACTCTCTCTTTTGTAATTAAAAAAAAAGGAAACTGTAGTAAAACGTAGGAGCCTTAGAACTTAGAACCCTAAATGTTTACAAGAAGCCACTTAAGGCGAGACATTGCAACAAGTTCGCAATTTTGTACTGTTTCCTGATAATATTGAAACAGTTTAACCGAAGCGAAGTTACTTCAAAGTTTATTTCAAATCAAATTATTTTTATTACAGTACCGTAGACTTTTGGGTCACGGGCAGGCAGCAATCTAATATAGCGCTTCTGAGATGCAGTCAGAATAGTTGGTCGACCACTGCCAATCGTTTTCCAAAAAAATTAAATTATACATGTCGTGGTACTACTGCAATGTAGACATGATTCGGTAGTGGGATATAGTAACTCTGCGTGCTATTTCTTTCGTCGAATATCCTTATTCTCTCTTACAATTCTTGCTAGAAAAACTTAAAATCCTCTAGGCAGCTTTTTTTCAAGCCACACCTTCTTTGGATATTCATATTTTGAATTGAATTGTTGAAAATCATTTTTATGGAAAAGTAATTGAATTTTTGAGTATATTCTTTTATATTCAAATTCTATTTTCTAATTTCATGATAAAGAAGAAAGAAATTGTATTACATTATATCCTAACTTTATTTATTTATTTATTGTTTCACAGAGCCAACAGCACTTAGGTCTAAATTACAATTGTTTGCATTTAATTGATTTAACAGATTGCCAATAACAGGCTCACAATTTTAAAATTGTTTTATAGAGTAGAATACGTGAACTTTTTACATTTTTAGGATTGAGAACACTACATTAAACAAAAAACAAATGACAGAGAGAAACACAAAATAGGAAGTTGAGATAAATTATGACATATATTTTACAAATAATAACAGTACGCAATATGTATATGTATATATATATATACACAAGTGTGTGTGTGTGTATGAAAATATTATATGTATGTATGAGTTTACGTTCAAGTATTACACCGGTATAAGCCGATGCATTAAAGAAAGGAATCATAAATGGCGGCTTGTACTTGCATTGACAGATAGTACAGTTAGCATACTTTTCAAAAGATTTTCAATTCAAAATTAATAAAAACAAGACCGGGTTTTCAAACTAGCTTCTGATAGCGGCTTCATCGGCGTGAAAGATTGAAAGACACGTGACGCCATCCACTATCATTAGAACGTTATTGTTGTTTTCATCAGAAACAGTCTTTTTTTCGGGATGAAAGTCCGTTTTTGTACACCTGACAAAGTAAATATCAAAATTGCAGGAGAATGCTTATTATGATGTTGGTTAAAATAAAATACGAATATTATTTAAATCAAGACTTTTTTTTTACTTACCATACTCGCGAGAGTGAGTATAGACGGCACTAGTGTGCGAGCGTGAGAACATGATAAGCACCGCCATTTTCAACTCCTTTCCTTAATGTACCATGTTATAGTAGTTTCGGATGTCACTTTTGATCTATATAGAGTTAAGCAATAACAGAATTTTTAAATGATTGCTTTGTGTGTAATACAGTGTGTCCGGTAATGAATGGATAACCTTGAAACGTCTAATAGTACAACTTATGGCCGTTCTGATAAAAGTACGTAAAATAATTTATCATAAGTAGTACCTCTGATATTTCTTTTTTAAAGAAAAAACTATGACCAGAAATGAATGATTTCTATTAGTTTTTTGTTGTTCTAATATTGTAGACTTACTGTGCTGATAGATTAAAAGTAAATAGTATGAATAGCTTACGCAGTTTTTTTTTTAGAAATACGCAAAATAATTTATTTTTGAAAAATTTGCGAAAAATATTTTTTAAGCAAAGTTCAAACCTCTTGGGTATAAAAAAATTTATGAATACTTTGGTGGCCTATAATTTTAAAATAATTTCTGTTTCAAGTAGATTTTATAATGGTACAATTCACAAATGTCTCTTTCATAAATAGTGACTTATTGCCATTAATGTAGAAAAGGAGATAAATAACCAAATTTGTAATATGGGAATTTTTTTTAAAATCGAATTATGTCTGATCATTGGGGATTAATAAAAAACGCATCAGAAATTGATCAAACATGAAAACAGCTATTTTAAAACAAATTGAAACCAAATTGTTAGAAATTCACTAATTTGAATTTAATAAAATAACCAATTTAAACGTTTAAAATGGTTACTTTAATAGCGTGAAATGCGACCTTCATATTTGCTTCCTGCGCGCATGCCATACCGACCGTCTTTTGTGTTATGTTAGACAAAGAGGGGTCTGAATTGGGTAAATGCGAAAGAGAAGTAAATGTAAAAATAAAGGGAACTTAGTGCGTCACTCGACTTGCTCGACTTCGCATGTGTTTATTTCGTCTCCGTTTGTAATTATTTGAATCAGTGTTAAAACGACCACTTGGCTATTCTATTGACTTCGTTTTGCTTACTGATTTGGAATCGTTTTGTTTGGTGATATTTGCGACGATTTGGCTTGTTTCTGGACTGAACTGTACTTTTGTGTATCAAAATGCCACGTCATCAGTACACGGCTCAAGAATAGGCAAACATACAGTTTATTTATGAAGAATGCAGAGGCAACGCAAATGTAGCTGCAGCTCTTTATAGGGAGATACCCTAATTTGCGCCATCCAGACTACCGCGTATTTATGAGTCCACGGTTGTTACTCAGAAGGAAGAATACCGGGTAGTGGTGTAGGTGGTAATAGCACTGGAAGAATCGCTCGTCCTGATGTAGAAGACGTGGTGCTTGAGGAGATTGAAAATGAGCCTTCAACCTCTACGCGAGCAATAGCTCGACGCACAGGCATTGGAAAATCGGCCGTGCAAGATATTTTAAAGAAAAACAGATTCCACCCTTACCACGTCACACGCGTGCAAACTCTCCAACCGAGAGATTTTCAAGCAAGAGTGCGATTTGTCCGGCAAATGCTGGCTATGATGTAGGAAGACCCGCAATTTTTTTATAATATTTTATGGAGCGATGAGTCAACGCTGAAAAGAGACGGTTATGTAAATTTACAGAATTTACATAGTTGGGAACTAGAAAATCCCCATCTTATGCGTGAAGACAGGTCACAATACCAATTTAAAATAAATATTTGGACTGGAATTTAAATGGTATGGTAATTTGCCCATTTGAATTACCGGGGAATTTGACGGGGCAAAGTTATTTGGAGTTTCTTCAACACGATCTCCCCAATTTATTACAACAGGTTCCCGAGGAGCTGAGGGAATCGTATTGGCTGCAAAATGACGGTTGTCCTGCGCATTATGCTGTTCCGGTTCGTGCATATTTAAACAGCAGATACCCATATCGGTGGATCGGACGTCTAGGGCCAATTTTGTGGCCTCCACGTTCACCGGATCTAAATCCATTGGATTTTTTTTACTGGGACTGCCTCAAAGAGGAAGTATACCGTATGCCTATACGGTTTTTGGCCGAACTTCGCAGTCGTGTCAGAGCAGCCGCATCAAAAATAAGCGAGCGACGGTACACTAGACAGCTCAGAAGAGCTTTATCCGAAGATGTAGGGCATGCATAAGAGTGGGAGGCAAACAGTTTGAACATTTACTGTAAATTAATGTAAAATAAATTATTTTAAATATTAAATGTTGTTTTTTATTAATCCCCAATGACCAGACACAATTCGAAACAAAAAAAATTTCCCGTATTACAAATTTGGTTATTTAGTCAAATTTTCTCCTTTTCTACATTAATGGCAATAAGTCACTATTTATGAAATATTCATTTGTGAATTGTACCATTATAAAATCTACTTGAAACAGACATCATTTTAAAATTATTGGCCACCCATGTATTTCTAAATTTTTTTCATACCCAAGAGGTTTGAACTTTGCTTAAAAAATATTTTTTGCATATTTTTTAAAAATAAATTATTTTGCGTATTTCTAAAAAAAAAACTGCGTAAGCTTTTCATACTATTTACTTTTAATCTATCAGCACAGTTAGTCTATAATATTAAAACAACAAAAAACTAATAGAAATCATTCATTTCTGTTCATAGTTTTTAAGACAGTAAAATAATATTGGAAAAAAATACTTTTCTTTAAAAAAGAAATATCAGAGGTACTACTTATGATAAATTATTTTTCGTACTTTTTGCAGAACAGCCATAAGTTGTACTATTAGACGTTTCAAGGTTATCCATTCATTACCGGACACCCTGTATAACAATTGAGTGAAATGTTTTATTGTAGCAGCTAAGTATTTAGCAAATTACCGAGTTACAATGTCTAAACAGGCTAGTTGGTGTTCCTGAGTTGTAAGAAGTGTTGTAGAGAAGTTGCAAGGTTAGCTCAGGGTTGTCAGTTTTATTTAATGTTACTTATGTAATGTAGGGACAGCATCTGCAGCAAAGTGCGTCTTTCTGTCAGTGGTAAACTGGTAAGAGTTTGTGACTTCGGCACAGGTCTGTATAGGTGGAATTTTTAAAGTTGGTACGATAATTAAGAGCTCTCAGAAATCTCGACTGTATTTTTTCAATATTATGACCATGGGTTAAATAATGAGGGTTCCAGACAACACAACAATACTCCAATACGCTGCGGACGTAGGCAAAGTACCTTTAACAATTTTATACATTCGGTGTCAGAAAAAGGTTGGGTTACTAACAAAAAAGATAATTTCGATTACTAGACCGATATCAAACTATTTTGAATGTGTGTATTGTCTAACAATCCTTTATCGTACTAGAGCTACCTCGAGCATGAGTTTGTCGCACTAACATGCCTTCAATCTATGGTGGTTTGCAGTACAGTTTTGTCGTAGAGAAGCGTTAATCACGCTTCCGTTCGTCGAGCTCAAGTGGTGCATGTTGATGTAGTGCCAAATTTACGTATATTCAGAGTAATAAAAAGGTTTATTTTACTTTGTGGGATTAAATCATAACATTGTTCTGAAAGTTCTACTGTTGAAATGGCAATAGCATTAAATACATTGATGGATTCGAAACGATATCGAATTTGTGTAACACGAGTAATAAATGGCTTTGTTGTTTATAGATGTAACGGTCTGTTATATTGTATTTGTGTCGTGAGTGGTGTAGTAAATATTTACTGTCCAGGCTGTATAACGTTGTTCTTCCTTTCTTACAAGACAAACATTAACAAAAAAATAAATATAAACACTTATGTAACCATGGCAACAGTAGGCACAATAAATAACTACCCAACGAGATTTTAAGGAAATATGGAACAACAAACAGAGTGTAGGTGCGTACATCTTTCTAACATTTACGACTGAAATAAAGACATAAGTGCAACACATGAATAAACTTCGGTCTCAATGTTTATAATATTAGAAAAGTCACTAATAATTTTATACTTTTTATAGGTGGTTTCAAATTGTTTCAAAGTTTAAATAATCCTGTTTTAAATCAGCGACCTAGCTATGTCGTTACGTATATTTTTACATTTTGAAAAGTGTTTATTTTTGCAATTCTTCTTAGATTTGGTGTGGATATTTTGTGAATCATTTTCCATTTACTTTAAGGTATCGTCACTTGTTTTCTTGCTTCTGGTACGTATTTATTATCTTATTATGTGATTGGTACATTTACTTTCGATTTTTTTTTCGCAGCTATATAAGCTGGAAAAACGTACCAAATATCTGGCATTCACAGTTTATTTTCTATTTGTGATTGTCGAGTCTGTAAGACTTGTTCTGGGAACTTTTGGATGTGTTCATAAAAAGGTAATAAGTATGCAAGAGAGTTACTTAAATTTATTTTAGATGAAATTGTTGGTAAGGTCAACTCGGCGAAGACCGGCATACTTTATTTTAAAAAAAGTTAATTGACTAAATTTCACAGCTTCGATTTTATTTGTAATAATTTTTTTTCTAATGACCGATCATATATTAATTTGACTTCTTAAAAAAACTTTCAAACTTCACAACAAGCCATGGGTTTATAAAATACACCACATCAAAAACGATACGGCAAAATTGACGGTCTTCGCCTTCATGTCGGGTAAGACCGTCTAATGAGAATAACTTTATAAATACGAAGTTTTCATTAACATACAGATTTCGTACGAGTGTGCATGATAAATGTCAGTGAGTGTGTGTCATCAAATTTTTTATAAAACCTTCTATGCGGCTAAGATAACGAAAAGAAATAATTGTCGGGTAAGTCTTCGTCGTTAATACTTCGCCATTTAGGAGTTGATAACATTTTTGTTGTAAAAAAAAGCTGTTTGAGAAATCAGCCTTTATTTAAAAGTAAGTACTAAAACAAGATATTGCACATAATGACGATTTATATATTGTTTAATGAAATAACAAATCAAATAAACATCTTTTTGTCAACTGTCAAAAATATAGTAGATTGTATATAAAAATAATTGCAAAAAAAGGATTGAGTATTATCGATTTTGTATTTGTTTTGAATCAATTACCTTATTCTTAAATACATTTAATGTCAGCATTTTCTTTTGTTTAAAATATAAATGATTGTACTGAAATTTTAGAAAATGTTTGAGAAAGTCATAGAAATAACGCCTTAGAAAAACTGAATATGTTTTAATGCTGTCAAAACCGCGACCTACTCCACAAACATTTTTAAATCTATTTAAATGTTTTAACTAAATGTTTTTAATGTTTTAACATGGTCCATTATTGTCATTCGTGGCATTTTATATTTTTTAGAAGCTTGATAACCGCTTATTTTGCCACATTTCACCTCCCGAATGGCTTCTTCCAATTTCTCCTTGGTATAAGATCCTCTGGTGGATGTTCTATTATACTTTCCCATTCTTTTTTATTTTTATATTTTTTAATTTAATTACCTGAAAATAAAGTAATCTATATAGATACATTGAAAAAGAAGAAAAAGTAATATCATTGAACGGGATTTACTCCAAGACTTCATCCTCATGGGTACCGGTTTTGCCTTCATACTTTCATGCGCTATGCGAATATGATTGGTGGATATGAAACGCATCCATAGCATAGCTACGTAGCGCGGCTCTGTTGGAAAGGCACCTTAA
This sequence comes from Marasmarcha lunaedactyla, assembly GCA_923062675.1. Taxonomy (NCBI): domain Eukaryota; kingdom Metazoa; phylum Arthropoda; class Insecta; order Lepidoptera; family Pterophoridae; genus Marasmarcha; species Marasmarcha lunaedactyla. The sequence continues at coordinate 6,404,119 of OV281349.1, forward strand.
GATCTCTAGGTAATTTCATCGCTCTTCTGGCGTATATAGACGGGGGCCGGGTGGGCGTGCCCACCCCAGGATGATTTAGACCGTATATTAGGCGCCGACCTAGCTCAATCGGCTACCACATTTTAGGACTTAGGCCCCGCCTGGAATATAGCTATTGCTTCTAGAATACCTACAGCTTCACTGAACGTTTCTAATCTCGTGTTTTAAATTAAGGCTGTAGGTAAGCATAAATAGTATCTAATAAAATACAATTGTAGGTACATGGCTATAATTACGAATAATAACGGAAATCAGTATTCATATATTAAAAATACGAATAAATTCATTTAAAAATATATCTTACTGCTAGGTAGAAAAAGTTTACGATATCTGAAAACGGCGAAGACCGGCACATGCCGATCTTTGCCTCCAACATGTAGACGAACTTCGCCACCATTACACTTTGAGGTTAAGTAATTTTTACTAGATGTAATCTCTTAAAAAACGTGTTGTTTATCTATTCTAATAACACAATAATACAAAGAAATTAGTGATTAATCAACTTACCTACTTAGAAACGAACAGCACTACAAAAAACACAATTTTTTATATTTTTTTTCACCGCGTAGTTTTATCCAAATCAAAGTTAACGGCCTGACTAATTTTCAAACTGCATTTTCTCCCAATGTGTCAAAAGTAACGACATCTGTTTCAATGCATTGAAACAAAAACAGCTCCCCGTTTTTTTGCAATAGCCTGCCATCTATATAGCTATTCAGAATTCGTTGTATTCCTTACTGTACGATCTTACCCGACTGACGGTCTTCGCCGCATTGACCTTACCTATTTACTTATGCAAATATTTATTGAGAAGTCTAGATTATAAAGTATATTTAGCTCCCAGAGGACATATGACTTGGAGAAATCAACACTCATCCAGTTTGTCAACACCTACATCACAAACACCCACAATCCTATATGTCACGGATGTCACTAAAGATATTCTTAATAATAGATTTTGCTTCGGAAATGCATACTTAGGTGCAGTATAGATAAAGTATGAATTCCCTGAGCAATATCTATGCTTAAGGGTGTTACCACAAATTGATCGTTCGTCGATCGATAGCAGAATAGAACAGTTGATGTCGATCGACGGTTTCTACAACACCAATCGATCGACGTCGATCGATGGTAGAATGGAACAATCTATGTTGATCGACAGAAGATCGATTGGTGTAGTAACACCCTAAGAGTCAGACATCTTGGAGTGTACTCATCAGTTCATTTCGAATAAAACCTTAGAAATTATCATTTTAGGTAAGTATATTATCCTTAGTATTTATATTATGATAATGTATACAGTAAATATGACTTGTTGCAGATACCAGAGCTGGCTGGTTTTTTGATTGTCTCAATGTTAATGCAACTCCCATTGGTCAGTTTCTTTGTGTTTCATGGTCATCTACAAAACAGTCCTGTTGAAGAAGCACTTCATACACTTTTATGGATTTCAAGCATTATAGGAATTATCTTGGGCATATTTTCAGTAAGAGCAGCTTCCAGATTAGCAAAATACATGTTTCTCTGTAATTCTGAATGCAAACTACAGAAAGTTGTTTAAAATTATACCTGTAAGTGTGAATAAAACATTATATCAGACTCAAAATATAATTTTATTGTTTAGTATCAATAAAATATGATAAATAAAAATAGGTATTCATGTATAATAATGTCTAAGATGTGTAAGCTCTTAAAATGTAGATTGGTAAATAAAATATTATATGATATAGCTTTAAAAATTGGCTTTGCCATTGTTTCTCTGTAGGCACTTAACTATGATGGGCCCAGGAAGGTAAGAATCCAATGGAATATAGTGACAATATTTAATACATTTTCTATTAAGTAATATTTAAAGTGTTTTAAACCCATTACTTTATTTTGTACTTGTAAAATGACTACAATCCACATTCTTTTGGATCTTTACTTCAAGGTAAAACCATAAATAACCTTAGATTTGCTTTCAATAGGAAGTATAAAATATATTTTCCTGAACAATAGTATTTATTTCATAAAAAGCTTCATAATATAATATTAAAATAAAAAGTTTGCATGTTGGCAATAACTATTAGTGAAACATAAATTGTATACCTTATATATCGATTCAAATTACAATAGATACAAACAGAAAGTCTACAAATAAATTAGGTGGCAGAGGGGTACATGGCAGAATTTCTAAGAAACAGGTTTATATTAGTTAATATTACTGTATTTAGTACAGAGATAGACTGACCAACAACCACTAACACCGAAACTCCTTTTTGCTGTAGGAAATTATACAAATCCAACTGTATTGTCAGTCATAGTTATTTTTTATAAAAGAGACTATTGAAACAAATTTAATTGTCTTTGGCAAGGCAGCAGGCCTTGATAACCACTCTGAAACATAAACAACTTCTGGAATACTTATTATTCAAGAATTACAATTTTAGTTTTATTAACCATAAAATGAAATAAAATAAGAAGATTTAGATACACACAGGTTAATTTATTTTATGGTTACTAAAGTAAGTAGTACCAAGTAAGTGAGATGTCAGTCAAGAGAAGTATTTTCAAAAAAATCATCCAATGTCACTCGCACACAATGCAATGATTCACTAAAAGTGCTTAAAATTCTTTCAAATTCTTCAATCTCATTGTTGACTTCCAGTGAAATTAGGACTTGTGGTAGTGTGGGTGACATCCTGCATATAAACTGAAACAAAAAATACATAGTTTGCATCTTTAAGCCTGTGGGGTATTCTGGTTATGACCCTCCTGGATAGGATAGCTTTCCAATGAAGACACTTTACACTACATGTAAACAATTAAACAAATATTTTATCATCATAACAGTGTACATTGCAAAATCAGGTTTTAATCATATTTGTTCGTTTGTTGAGTGTACCTGTCTCCAGCCAGTTGTTTCAGGAAAGTTCATTGTAAGGAATATTCTAAGATGTCTTATTTGCTTTGGGATCACCTAGATATTCTGTTTGTCTTGCAATTTCAATATTATTTATAGAAATAGGATAAAATATTACTATATAAACCCTACATATATCAAATGAGCAAAAACCTGTTAGTATGAGGGGCGTTCAATGTATTCTCGGAAGGAAAAGGAGGAAAATTCTGAAATAATTTTATTTTTCTTTATAATCTCCCATAACCTCAATACATTAATTACTTCTATAAACTAACTTTCTATAACAACTTAATTTTTCTTTCTTTTCTGAAAAATGAGCAGTAATTGCTGCTTTGAGCTCTTCATCGTCGGAAAACCGCTTTCCGCGAAGGTGTTTTTTCAGGTAAGAAAATAATCGCTAGGGACTAAGTCTGGGCTGTAGGGTGGGTGACTAATTTCTTCAAACCCGCATTCTCTTACAGCAGCCTTGGCAACACGCGCGTCGCGCAGTGTGAACGCGAGCGGCGCGTGGTCATGAAATGAAATATTTATTTCTCAACATTGACAATTACTTGTTCTTATTGATGTCAAATAAAACATGACTCTACCACCAGTTTGAAAAGACCTTCGTGAAGAAGAACTGGCAAGAAACTTCACGGGTTTATTTTGTTCAAAATAAATTTACAGAGTCTCTTTATGTCTATACAAAATTATTCTTTTCTCTATCTGTTAGCTCGGCAAGGGAGACTTAGCCCCGAAGTATCCAAACGACGAACACCCTCAAACGGCACCCGTTCACGAGTTAACGCGGGATCCTGCCATCGCCTTCCTCAACCATATTAGAGGGAAGTGAGCGACCCGTCACCCGCTACCATAAGAAGACGTACTTTAGTGACCATGACGCTTTAGATATTTATCGGGACGAAGAACTCAACGAGCAAACAGACACATTACACATGTTTTGTTACAAATACTAGTAAAATCCTGTTATTGAGGGGATTATACCCAAGGGCTTTTATCATCCAAATAGTTTATAATACGCTTTAGCACACAACTTCTGCTTTATAGTTTCTTTGAATTTGTCAATAGGAAGACCTTGGATATCCTCAGGAACCTTATTATAAAAGCGTATACATTGACCCATGAATGAATTAGTGACTTTATGAAGCCTACTATTATGACCTGCCAGCATATTTTTTCCTCTTGTGTTAACATTGCGCAGATCTTTTTTTCCTTTGATCAAGGTTATGTTCTTTTTTACATACATTAAATTTTCTAAAATATATTGTGAATGGAAAGTAAGAATATTTATCTCCTTAAATTTACTTCTAAGTGACACTCTTAGACCGAGCTGATAGATTGCGCGAGCCTTTTTCTGCAGAACAAATATAGTATCGATGTCGGCAGCACTCCCCCACAACAGAATGCCATATGTCATGAGGCTTTGGAAGTAACCGAAATAGACTAAACGAGCAGTTGTTTCATTTGAAATTTGTCTCATTTTTTAACAGCATATGCGGCAGAGCCAAGCCTTTTCGCTAAACCATCAACATGCGGTCCCCACTGGAGTTTGGCGTCTAAGGTTATGCCCAGAAATACAGTTGAATTTACAGTCAACAGAAAGTACAGGAGTCAGTTCCTGGCTCTTAACTACAATGTTTGTTTTTACGTGTTTGACATTTTGCAATGTAAAAACATATTTAGTTTTTTTTCATGAAGAAGCAACACAACAGCGATCAAGTTCCCGCGTCTTTTTTCTTTAATTTTTTCCTTTAAATTACGCAAACTATTAGCATAATAATATGATGATGCCGTTATAGTCTGACTTGTTTTTGCGTTAGGTACTCGATAAGCAAAATTCCATTCGAGTCCCCCAGCTTCCCAGCCAACGGAGACTTTAAACTTCTTTGGTGGCTCTGTACCCTTTTTGTGCCACTGCATCGACTCGTGTTTGCTTTCTGGATCAAAGTGATGAACCCAATTCTTATCACCAGTAACAATCGGTTCAAAAATCCTCGATGGATTGTCTCCACAGAACTACAAAAACTCCTTACAACACTCAACTCACACTTGTTTTTGAGGCGCCGCCGTGAGCATTCCAGGCACCCATCTTGCACTGACCTTTGACAGATGAAAATGGTCATGGAGGATGGTGTGACTGGTCCTAACAAATAGACAGAACATTTTGATTTTATACGAGCATCTTCAAGAACAATTTTCTCTACTTTCTTCACGTTTTCCTCTGTCGTGGCACTCACTGGCCCTCCCGCATAGGGGTCGTCTTCAATGTTTTCCCTGCCTCTTTTAAATTCACTTGACCACTTTGAACTGCCGATAATGAAGAAGCAGATTCTCGATAACCTGCTACCATTTCTTCGTGGATCATTTTTTGATTTTTTGTGAAGAATTCGTCTTCGAATTTTCGTCAACATAGTCGCGTCAGTCATTCCTGCGACGTTCAAGTTAAAATTACTGGAGTACCTACTAGTGATGATATTTGAAATTTTTTTGTATACCTTCAGATATTGTTTTAACCTAATGACATTTTTAAAGTACCCTCATAGTTACTTAATCAACATGACACCGAGAATACATTGAACGCCCTACGTATATGTTGTCTTCTAAGATATAAAAACTTTAAGTAAAAACAAAAATAGCTTACAACAAAAAGCTGTTGAGTAACCCAACCATGATATTTCTTTACAGAGTGCTCATAAGCATTGGAAAATATATTTTTCATTGTGACATCAACTTTATGTGATCGAATATGAACTATTATTTCATCAAAAATAATTTCAAAGAAGAGTAAAGCTCTGCAAAATAATGAGATAATTAGTATAAAATAAATTCTTGTCATAATAGAAACTTAGTTAAATATCTTACATCTCTGTTAACAAAACACCATTCAATGGAACTTTTGTTACTTGTTCACACAATAACTACAGAATGGATTTGTAATCATTTTGGTAGACAGATGATTACAACATGGTAAAACATACACACATCAAAAAAGTAACTTGTAAAAGTTGAGATATTTTTCTCATTTTAAAATTTAAGTTATGAAGTGATTATTTTTTAACATCTCAACATTCTTTTAATTTTCTTTAAAAAAATCATTCTTTGTGAAATTGAAATTTAAAAAAAAATGCAAAGATTTATTTAAAGTAAATAATTTTATTAATTTTTATATGCTTTTATTTGCAAAAGTAATAAAAAATTACTCCTCCCCTGGCTAGAAGATGTGCAGAAATTCTACTGGTCATGCTGTAGATCAACTTATCCAACAGTTCTTGTAGTAACCTGGGACAGGTTCTTCTTGAAATTTCGGATCTAAGGTTGCCTTGTAGAATATCCTTGTTCACGCAATAACACTATTCACTATTTTTTTCAAATGAACATTAAAGAAATTGATTAAAACAGCTTTCAGGTAGAAACAAGAATGAGGGTCTTCTATAAGTCCGTTTTAATATAAAAAACAGAAAATTATATGATTTTTACATTTAAATTACTATGTATGTATTCTTTATTAAAAACCCAAACACAATAATTTATTGTTAGTAAATTATAGTATATTGGTCCTTTTTTCCATAAATGCAGAAATTTTTTGATGTGTGTATAAAATTATGTTATTTATACTATACCAAAACAATTTTTATTTATCTAGGCTAACTCTCCTAAGAAAATATTCTTATAACTTACCTTGAGGCAAACTAACTGAAATCTATTATTTTAAATTTTAAAAATGGTCAATAATCAAAGTAAACAAGTATTGCAATTTCAAGCAATTTTTCAAGATAGTTCTGATCAGTATTCATATCTGTAGGTGTTGTTAAATTTTTTTACCTGTTTAGCCAAAGTACTGCCTCTGCTGCTTTCTTTCTATTTTTGGCAATTTCAGTCCTCATTGTGTCCAAAAGACATGTTGTTTCATCATAATCTAAGAGCTTTTCAACTTTCTGGAAATATAATTGAAAGCAATACTGAGAAACTCTACTATAAGTGAATATAATTTCTTGTGTTGACTTTGAATAGAATAAAATAGCAAAGATAGGCGACAAGCTCCTGAAGCAGTGACTTCATAATCTCTCTGTTGCCTGATTTAACTTTTTCGGTAAGGTTATATTTCCTCTTGCTCATGGGTCATCTTTGCATCATTCTGTCTCAATGAAATATAAGTACAAGTACAATATATACTTTACTCAAGCATTTCATCTAAGAATGGCACCAACCTTATGCTATTTCATTTAATCAAAGTCTGTTGTACCATGACAAACATATTGACACATTTAAAAAAAACTTCAGATACAAATAAGGCTTAATATGACACTCACATCAATATTGCCTTGCATATCATATTTTACAGGCTTGAAAACCTTTCCAATTTTCTCTGGAATGAATTAACGAATACAAAAGAATTGTTTAGTAAATGTAATTATTCATTAAGTAAATATCTTCTATCATACCAACTAAAATCACCATAGATTTGACTGCATCAAGATATTGTACCAAGTTCAGATCTTTTGTGATAGGGTCAATTGAAGGAAATTTTCTAATATATTCAAAAAAGAAACCACAGGCCGACGTTGGTATCGCCATCTTTCATTTAAATGTGCTACGAAGAATCATAATTGCTGGGTATTATGTTCGATTAAAAAATTTTGGACTTTTCGAAAATCAAAACAAACAAGCAATGTTTTGACAATGACATTGACATAATATACTGACCTTTCTGTTTTTTCAATTATGAAGTAGGCAAGTTATGGCGTTTTTTTCTTCAATAATATAATTGGACTTTCCGCTAGTTAAAATTTACCTAAGTGGTTGAAATGGTACTTATAAATACATAGGCGTATAATTGGAACGCAAAATTATCATCTAAATTTACATTTTATGTATTCATAATATCTATTTCCAATATCTATGATAATACCGTCTTTTTCACCTTATTGTCACTTTTTTTAAAATAACCATCACTATTTTAATAGGAAAAAGTTTGTTTCAACACATTTCCCAAATCATCCTCTACGATAATAGTTAACACTCTGCTTTGTGAAAACGTAAACGGCAACAAAAATCTTTTTTCTGGTAATGGATTTGTAAATTCATATGAGTCTAACACCATACCAGTGTTTTCATCTCTTACTTCAACTATTCGGAGGCCCGCTGTAGATATTAATAACATTTTATTTTTATCAAATTTCAGCGATTTCGTTATTGCTTGTCTTTCTCTTCCATACTCATTGTTAAACCATCTATGATAAGATAGTAATACAGCACAGTTTCTTGTCCAATATATGGAGTCTGTGTCTTTTGTACGGTTTGAATTGGTCTTTGATTCAGCCATCCTGTTTGTAATATTTGAGTAAACACTGGATGGTCGAGTTATTGGTGTAATATTCGGACTACGTCTCACAATGTCAGATTTAGACATAGATGCAAAGTTTCCTAACGTAGTTTTACTTCGTGGGCCCAGTATTCTTAAAGGCTCTGCTACATTCATTGTTACACTGATATTTCGCTGAAAAGATATTGTTGAATGTTGGACTGGTTTTCCATTGTAATTATTCATGTTGTCGGTAATTGCGACTGGTTTTTTTTCTCCAACAATAAAAACTCGATCGATGTTGTCAAATCCTCTGCCCATGATTCCATCCTTTGTATGACCAAGGTCAAAGGTGTGGCCTAACTCATGAAAAACTGACCCCAGAGTAGTAGCAAAACATCCCCCCAATGTTCCTCGATACCCACTGTCATCCATATAACGACGATTATTTACTGGGGTTGAATCTAAAAACTTTGGCACGATATCTTCCACGCGAGCTGGCCACGTATACAAACAGGCTGTTCCAAATAACGCTAAGCCACCGCCACCTAAAGCGGCATATGCCTCCGTCAGGGACACCACTTCGTCGTGTGTCATAGATTTGTTCAAGTCCGTCCCTTTGAATCGAGTGCATGAGATGAAGGCCAAAAATTTTCTTTCGTTGCTACCATGTTCAGAAAGCATTAATTCTCTACCAAAGTGTGCCCATAGTTCTGACTGTTTCATTTTTCTAGCTTTGTTAACATTCAAGCTGCTGTAAAACACTATACAGCCCGTTTTCGTAGAATTGACTTCATATTCGAGCTGAAAAGTTTTTCTTCCCATTCCACTTTCGTAAAGTTTTTCTGCTGTTATACATTGAATGAGTTTTGCTCCGATTGTGATGCGTGAACATGCACTTTCTATAGAGTTGTTGATTTCCGCTGGGCTCTGAAAGCAGCCATCGTGGCCTTGACATATAATGTACACTGGCGTAACACGGAAATTTGTTTTTCTTGGGACATATTCAAGTCGAATCGTAAGGCGTTGCTGGTCAGTATATTCTAAATCTATAGTGTTTTCTCCCTGGTTTAGTTCAATAACAATTTTAAACTCTCCGTTGCAAACTTGCCAGTACGTCCTTTTTTGCATTCCTTCATTTGATAAAACACAAGTTAATTTTTCATCATTATTAGAATTATTTTTTCGAACAGTTCCTTTTATAAGGACTAAACTGTAATTAATAACTTCATTATTATTCAAGTTTGTTATAACTATTGATGGTGAATAGTTTTGATTTTCTTCCGCTAAGCGATTGTCCATTTTCTGAAATAGAGAAATAAAAATAATGAAGGCTTTATGCAAAAACTACTGCATGGTTTGATACCGGTTTGAGTGTACCTGGCTTAAAGATTGAACTAAATCTGTAATTGGATTATGAGGCACGATTAGATACACGTCGAGCTTGTATCTGAAGATCATATTTATTGTTCCCGTACAAAGTATTTCATTCTGTGAGCTAGCTCAGTTTGAACTTTAAAGGTCGTTTGGTGAATAGTTAACAGTCGGTATTATTATAGGCTATGCATGACTCACCATGTTGCGGTTGGTGTATCGAGGAGCGCGCGTACTCGGCGCGGCGCGCGGACTGCGGGCGGAGCGGTTAGCTTCGTGCGCAATCGGGACACTCCGTTTCCACTCAATTCACATTTCGCTAAACTCTTTGTAGCGGAACAGTCGCACTGCGCATGTCCGCCGATGCAGACCGAATAAACCCCGGTAACGATTGCCGTTCGCCAGACTTCGCGACTGCCAGTCTCCGTGATAAGGAGGGAAATTCAAAAACATTATGCGTCAACGCCAACATTCAAATGTTTTTTACCGTTATGCTCACACGTTGATAAATTTATATCATACGTTATCTGAACTTTGTTAGCTTAGTTTATTTGAAACCTTGATACCTGCATTGAAAACACTTTTAAAATCTACATTGTAAGGAATACCAAGAAGTGCAAAATACATTGGCTGGGAAACTACCACTGGCGATTAGCTGTAGGTAGTAACGAAGGGTGAAGCTTTCATGCACAAAGTTATTGATCTAGACTTTATGGGGCATTATATTGATTGATTCTTTTGCGTGTCCACTTTGAATATCAAATGTTGCAACATTATCTGTTTGATAATAAAAGTGCTTTGACCTATTTAATTTGATGTTGGTACCTAAGTAAGATAAAATTTATATAACACATGTTCAAAGTTTATGATAGTCATTAGCATATATCTTTCGACTGATAGATGGGAATAGATCTTACGGCTCATTGTTCTTAGAATATTTGGACGTAGCTGAAGCATAACAAGGACTTTTTTGTTGCCTTTAGAAATTGAAGAGCAAATATTTACCGTGTAAGTTTTGATATCTCAATATAATCGGGTACTAAATAAATTAAGTACTTTTTATGTAGTTAGTTTCCCCTCCCGTCGGGGATACCCCAGAGAGAATATTTTATTAATGCCTAGACTGACACATGTGATTATAAGAGAAGGATTTAGAGTTGAAAGACAAAGACTTATCAAAATAAACTGAACATCGTACAGCATATGCAAGTATTGCCATGTTTTGGTAGGATTTAGAACTCTTTGATACAAGTACCTAGATATGTAAGTATGTAAGTTGAGCGAGAACTGCTTTTAGCTACTTAGAATAACTTATACCATAGGTACATTAACAAAAAGTCATCTTCGTTACTTAATCAAGGATACATATTAGGGATTTCTTATTCCTGGGTCTCAGGTTGTATGGAAAAATTATAATTAAAAAATTCCCGACTTCCACAAAACGAACATAGCAACAAACTACAAATTGTCCAATTTCCAAAACAATTACTCCATACACAAATGAACTAAACAATACGCGTCATACTCATTTTATTAGAATCCTCACAAGTGCAAGCAAACTAATAATCCTTACTCATCAAATATTGAAATCGATGTTCGTTCCAGGATATGTCGTGAGATGGCGTTGACCGGCTGTTGCCAACCGACTGACGAGTCATCACAGTCCCACAGTCGAGGAAGTCACCAGGACCCGGTCGATGTCCCAGTGAACCTCAACTCTCGCTTTCATGGGGAAACGAACCCCGGTGTATTACTACCTCACTCACGCGGTTACACCATCAGGGTTTTGACTGCGTGCGCGCTTATGGAATGCATACAAATTGCGAGTGTTAAGGCTGCGTTTTGATTTCTCTATTGTTTGATGTAGGTTTTTTAAATATTAAACAGTCATTTAATATTTGTTTATTTATTCTTTGATAATAACTTTATAAGGGAAATGTTAAAACTAAAGGGCAGGTTTAGTTTTAACATTTCCGCCGGGCTTTTCGTAACGATAACTATTGCCCAAACTAAGAAATTTAGGAGATACTCGTACAAGTATAATCATATATATTATATAACAAGAAAGAAGCTTTGAATATTATTTATTTTAACTACTTATAGAATTTTCGCAACTAATTACTTGTACTTACTTACTAAATACTTCAAAACATAACCTACGATTATTCCAAACGGATAGATGTAACTGAATTTTTGACTATCAAATTTTTCGTTCGCTGTCACCTTCTATAAAATGTGTGATAAATCAATACATACCTACCCAGGTGCAATAATTCTCTTAACATATTTTGTATAGACTTATAACTGTCACAGCCACGTGACGTAGGTAAGGGACTAGCACCTGGTATACCAAAAGCTCCGGGTTCAATTTCTATAAGGGAGAATCGTTTTGTTTGTTCACTAGTCATGAAAGTGTTCTATTTATCTATCTCTGTTTTTCCAGGTTCTTCGTCAGTTCACATAATCAGTCATCTGTAATATCACATAATAAGATCTGTATACCTGAAGAATATTTGAATATATCTAGGGAATGTTTATTTTACGAAAAATGCTTGGTTATTTACCATTGTGAATTAACCTTTTGCGACTAGAGACGATTGGATCCCCTTCAAGACGTTCGTCGCGACAGATGTAATTACGATGAAATCTAACAAGCGAGGTTGTGAATGATAAATAGTTTCCTGAACATCACTTCTAGAAACATTGTAAACAGTATGTACCTGCTTTTATGTGAAACGAAATTAGATTCTATTATGGCGGCCTCGTAGTGCCCGTGATTGTAGCCTTCTAAACCATTGGTACGGGTTTGAATTATAGTTGAGACAGTATACTTACGGAATTTCACTTAGGAGCCTTGAATTTTTCTCGACAGTTCGTACATATCCTACGGACGGATTTTGTATACAGAGTTGAATTTATTTGTTTATTTTCAACATGGCGTCTTTGAGATAGTTGCTCAGAATTGTAGTCGGAACCCATGAGCCCTTTGTCCGGACGGTAAAAAGTCACAAAGTATTCCTGTATTATGTATTCCGATACGGCCTCAGCTCTGTATACAGGCAAACGTACGTACATTACTTAAGGGCTACAAAGGTCGCGTTTATCTGTTTTAGAAATGTAAAAACTATGGAAATAATGTTTAATCTCATACAGTCTTTAAATTTATTTTCAGATAGTGATCGTGTACAATGTTGACATATTGTTTGAACATTTTCAATGCATCCGTAGCGTACATATATTTTAAATACATTTTAAAGAAATTTTAAATTATCTTTTACAGCGTGTTTTTCTTTTAGATAGATGTTTGAAAAGCCTTGATTTTCTTATATTACCTGTCTCGAATTTAGTAAGACGTCGATATAAAGTTCAGTCTACTTCAGTTTTCTATTTACAATTTTATTACCCCCGCTAGCTTTTCTAACGTAGATCTGTTCGATATCCTACAAAGGTAGATTATATATCTATCAAAACGTGTGACAACAAATCAAGGCTTTTCCCTCAGGATGCGATCTATCTGTGAAACTGAATATTATGATCATCTATTTTCATTCCAAGTTTCGGTCGAAGTCGGGACTTGGAAAACAATTTGCAATCCCAGTGGTATTAGTTCGTGCTGTAGGAAACTTTTTTGATTTCGGTAGATATTTGGGCAAACGATAAAGTTCCAATGACAAGTATGATATTTAGGTATAAGTATTTACTAACTTTGTATCTATGGGTCGATTAATGCCTAAGTCAACAGATTATAAGCCGCAGATTGGAAATGTAATAAGCCGTTGCACCTGAAAGCTTTTGCTAAATAATTCAATTTCCGGAGCCAGGGATAAATGCCAATGATTTTTAAGGGATATAATGATATAACTGACTGTTTATTTATTTTATTTATTTCGTTATTACATAGTCCACAGCTCTTAGATAACTGTAAACCTTATATTATTTTGGACTGACAGCCAATTAAGGACTAACAATTTCATAGATAAAACATATATTAAGCTTAAGAAAAGGGAGAGATGTATCACAAAGTTACAAAATCAACATCATAGATAAATATCAAAACAAAACTTAATTATGCAATAAAAAAGTAAGTATATAATTATTATCAAAATAGAAAAACTAATTCAATTTGTCTTCAGTCTTTGCTGTCATGGAACAGGTCCAAATCCAAATTATGTGAAAAGTTCTTATTAAAGGTGTTTTGTATTCTATTGATTATTGAGTTTTCTGTGTAATTGGTTTTTGAGTGCTGTCAGTAAAATAACTGGGTGTGGCGGGTTCTTGTGGAGGGTGTATGAAATCTTAGAACAAGGTGCGTTAACTCAGGATAGTCAATATAACCATTACATGTGTTGCATAAAAATAGCATATCTAATAAGTAGCATATCAACGTCGGTGTTCTAAACTTAGAAGATGGTGATTTTTGCAGGCTTCTGAGTATCGGGCATGGGTCTGTTGTCTGAAGTTTAAATGTTTTAAAAACTTTCGCTGGATAGATTCTATAAGTTGGTTTATATACAACACAAGGCAGAATGAGCCATTCTACAGGAATAGGAGCCAAACCTAAGTCTCCAGTTGGCAACGCACTAAGTAATCTGCTCAATAAATAACAGCAACACGGTTATTCAATGAAACTTAGACTAACTGTGTCTTAGCCAATTGCCGCCAGATTCCGTTTCCCATTTGCGGCTCTATTTATAACAAAAAAAAAAACCTTTTGAAGCTTAGAAAAGAAGCAAGTTCCAGCATCTGTGGAACCTTCTTTAAATTTGTAATGACAGGCTGTTCTTTAAACATTTACATTTTCTGTTGCAATATTTTTACTATAGCAATAAAAGTAAGATTATGTGTGCTTTGGATGGATTTACTCAGAACCGAATCACTTTCATTAAATATTATGTAATTTTGAATATTCCGTCCTGAGTAAATGAGTGGTTTTCCCCTGACCATCTACTTGTGTAACTATGAACATCTTTGTTTTGTGATAGTTGTGAAGACGATCAGGGTTCCGTCAGATTGTTTTTAGGGGATTACGAATTTTTATTACGTTTAATATCGGAAGTATCGCTTAATTTTTTTCATTATCCAAGAAAAAATGTGTAGTGAAAATTTACGTTTTCTATTTTAAGTTGTCTTTGTGTAATCAGATTTTCAAAATGTTTTGTTTTCATTACCCACAAGATAATATTTTTAAAGAAATTGCTGCGGAAATAACGTGAGTTAATAATAAATAAATGTAAATGTTTTTTTGTTTGATAAAGTTACGAATTAGTGCACTTACAAATATTCAAAGCTTTGTACATAACCTCCTACCAAACTTTAGCTCACGAGAAATTTATAATTAAGATACCTCTAAAATATTCCGGGATAAAATAAAATTAATGATTAAGAACCTAGAGTATATCTCAGAATAAATTCATATCATTCCATCACAATGGTACCCCGACTAACAATTAAATTTCATAGGTTATGAATCAACTTCCTTAGTCGCTTCCAAAAGAAATAAATTATTCCTAAGGTTTTGCGAAACGAAATCAGAGAACTCTAAAAATTTGGCAGTAGTTTTAATAGCGTGTTTAGGCTTTATTTTTATTGGTGAAATGGTTAAATGAGACAAGATCTGACGTCACACATTTCAGGTTGATGATATCATCTCGGTTTGAAGGAGAACCAGTGAATGGGTCTCTGAACGGGCCGCCTGCGCACACGCTGCTGACTTGATCCAGTCATATTTTAATATCAGTTATCGAACACTGGTAGTTCCTTTGCTTGCAATAATTAATCAATTTAATGCTTTGTATTGATATTAATAATAATTATGTGGAGTGTAGGTGTTAATTGTTTTATTATTGAAAAGGTATTTGTGAGCATTGCTTTGAATTAAATGTTTTGACTTGTGTCGGCTGAAGTAGCTCTGTTTCATGCACTAGAGATTCCGATTTAATATCCTGGTCGGGACAAGGATATGTGTATTTTAATGTTATTTTACTGGATTACCTCTGTTCGCTGTATATAGTCGTCCCTAACATATGTTTTGTCTACGAACAATTGCCGTGTTTGTATGGTTCATAAAATTTTAGAATATACTAAGACTCAGTAATTTTATTCGAAGATAACAAATTATAACAGTTTTATTGCTATTCTTAAAACACAACTTGACCTATCTAAATGTAACAAACACGCGTTCATGTCCTTTAATTTAGCTTAAACACTTTGTATATCCGAATACAAAGTCAAAAATTTTGGCCGCTTATTCCAAATTTCGTAATCGTAGTTAGCTGAAACCAGCACACCATCAATCATCCTTTACTTTGCCAACATTTGTAGGCATGTTGGATGCGATTTCGTGTTTAAAAGTTGGCCCGCCGGTTTTGGGTACGCCGAACTGTAGGGCGCGTACGTGCCCTAAGAGCTAGTTCACTATTTCGTAACGACAGCTTTGTTAGCAATAATGAAGATCTGCGTAGTTTCATCACAGCGTGCCTCTTGAATAATAACGCTAGGTTGAACGAACCGTTGCAGTTTGTCCTTGTTCGCTGTGATTTTCCATGAAGTAGCTATGCACGTGCTAACGTCGCAGTTGACGGTAGATCCCCATACGAACTGACATAGAATTAACAATTCATTAATAACAGCTTAACAAACGCATCATAGATCAAGTACAGACACCTACTGCTGCATGTTGAAGCAGTTCTAAGGCCACTGGTTGCATTTTCAGTCTCTGATGTTGCATTTAACAGCAGGAAAACTTGCTGCGGAAACTATGATAAGAACAAAAATTCTGTAGCCTTTGGCGGTCATACATCGGAGTTTGCTTTACAAACTGTAATTATTAGGCTGAAATTTGTGGTAAAGTTGGAGTTCAGAGCAAGCTGTTTATTTTCCCAATAAAGAAACAATTGTCCTAAAATTTGCAGAAGAGCGGGAGCGGGAATTATGTTTAGCTCAGGGATATGTTAGCTGGCTTCTGGAAAGGCTTACGTCCAGCAGTTGATGAATGACGATTATACGTATGATGATGAAAGCTACTGGTCGCGTGCTTGGGCACCAGTCATAATCATCGTTTTAACCTAGTTATATAACATAGGTAATTTTGATAATGACGCGCTTGGTTTGCATTGGCAAGTTAATTTTTAGTTTTTCATTGTGGTATCGATATTCAAGAATTTATAAAATTGATGTGTTCGTTTGCTGTACTTGGTGAGTTATAAGTATTTAAGACAATTACCAATCACATGTGGAAAACCGCATTATAGGAGTAAAATCAACACAAGAGTATGAGAACGTGCATTGTTATTCTCGGTCAATAAAGGTATTTATTGAGTCATGCCATAATTCAATTGATTGTGTTATTTTAAGCATATTTTAATTATATTATGTCTATAACACTTAAATATTTTGTGCTACAAATTAACGCAGCTGCACTGAGTTGGGGCCATCACTTAGTAAAATTATTTTATTTTGCAATCAGTAAGAAATAATTTAACATTTTCAGTTATCTTTTGCACAAAATTTTATTATTTGACTGTTAAAACACGTGCTCGAACTAAATAACCTAATCGCTGACCTCTGTGACGTGCCATAACTATAAAACCATTAGCATTATCAACGTTTATGGTAGAGACAGCAATTGGTTACGGCGAGAGGCGTGGCCCGGTGCCATGCTCTCACTAGTCCAGTAGACCAACGTGCTGTTACATTTTTTGTATAAATACTGTTACTTTTGCCGTTGACCCAAATACTAAGGTCGAGTGGCCCTTCATCTGGCACAGTGAAATGCTTCCAACTGTGGTTGGTATATGAATTGCAAATTGCGGATCTAGTAATGGTAAGAGATAAGCTAGAACAATTGATAGTTAAATAGTGCAACGCCCTGAGAGATCTACGCAGGCTTTATAAATTGTCTCATTCATTTTATGTAACGATGTGATGGATCTATAAGAGTATTTTCATGGCAGTTGGACGTGCAGCGGGTTAAGCACGCTGCAGAACAATGCTACTAAGATTGACCTAATCGCGTCGTATACGACGCAAGAAACTAGCTGACCACACACACTGAATATGAAATGCAAGCTGTTTTATGTGTCACTTTTTGTCAGAAGTAAGAATTTTCGAGTTCGGTCGTTGACCGTAGAATTGCGTAGGCTAGCTACTTTCTCTTGGATCGGAGGGGGGCTGGTAGGGGTTCCTGCCAAATTAAGAGCGAGAAAGGCACTGTGGCTGTTCCGGAGGTATCAAGTACGCAATGTGCGAACTGTTCCAGTTGGTAACAATCGCTGTAACACGTCTTTCGGTCTTTGTAACATATTCCTAACTAGAGTAAATGCCTATTACAGCATCCGCGGCTATAAAAATGTCAGCCATGAATATATTTGAATTTAAAACACGAGTTGAATTTAGAATGTGGTTTTAATGTTAGCTTTCATTACTAGATAAACTCATGGTCACGCACAAACTAAAACTTTTATTATCATACAAATGATTGCAATATATCAAGTCACAATCTTTTGAGAAACTTTCAGAACCCTGTAAACTTTCTCATTTCAGCTAATGTTTTGACGAAGTAAGGTCAATGAACTCGACGTGGGGTATTCGCAAATCGTCGTAAATTCGTCAGAGCCTTGGTTACTACTAACGTTCGGTTGTATAAGAATTGTGGCGCTTTCTATTCCACCTCGTTGTAATCAGAATTACCGAAGTGAACGTAGAAATTGTTAACGGTGGTTTTTGTAAATGAAAATAAAGAAAAGAGACATGGTGATTTACTAGCTGGTTGCTAAGGGGAACACGTGAAGTAGGTTTTCTTTACATTTTTCGTTCTTTGTTTGCGCTGGTTCGTATTTTCGGTAGCGGTTGAGTCGGACGGCCGCGAGTGGAAAATTCTAAAATAGCCTTTTTGAAAGTTGCTTCATATTCAAAATGCATACCAGCGTTACTACGTGCGATGTGAGGAACCTTGTTCATCATTGTTTGCTCAAAGACATGTCAGGTTGCATTACGCAGTAGATAAAATATTAAATTTTTAGGATGATAGATATAGATATCAGTTTTAAATATCTAAATGACAACTTATCGTAATGAATCAAGTGACAGGCTTGTGCCAATGCACTGAACTTGCGTGCTGCACTTGAGCTTTCGGGTTCGACCCCTCATGCTGTAGTTCTGTCAGCAACTATGGATTTTAGATGTGTGTATTTGATTATACTGTATATTCAGTACTCTGTATTGGAGTACAGTTCTATTTTGAAGAAATGCTTCTTTGTTCAATATGTAAAGAGGTTCTACCCAATTACCTACAAATTATTACTTTAGTATTGCAGGTAAAAAACTTAATTAAAGTTCTTTTTGTATACAGGGTGGCCAGAAAAGTAACGTACAAAAATTTTTTTAGGTGCCCGTGTTGAGAGGTGTCTGAATCACCCCTATGTATGTCCTACGGTTTTTCATAGCTTTCGAGTTACGATTTTTTAATGAATTTTTAAAAAATTGCAACCGAATCAGTTTCAAAAATTTCAAAAATAAAAAGAAGAAGGAAGAAGTTATTTTATGCATAAAGACACAGTTGATAGAGATTTAGTAGCAAAATAGAAATCCGAAGAAACCTTATATTTTTTTTTAAAAATTTTTGAAACTGGTATCAGTTTCAAAAATTTTTCGCAATTTTGCCAAAATTCATTAAAAAATCGAACCTCAAAAACTATGAAAATACTTCTCAACACGGCACCTAAAATAAAAGATTGGCTGTCACTTTTACACAAGTATATTAGGTCAAATTGGCGTTTTGTATGGAAGGAACATAAAGTCAATTAAAAAAAATATAATATGTACCTATATATATTTATTTTTCTATAGTTATATATCTTATAATATAGTTATCTATTCACTTTTGCCATGCTCATCATAGGTAGTTCATTGATCCCTTTACTAAAAAAACCATTCGGACGGGATTCAATAAAATCTTTGAAGGCGGTTTGGACTGCCCCATCGGAGTATAATTTTTTCCCTTGTAAGAAGTTATCCAAATTTCTAAAAAAATGGTAATCTGTTGGAACAAGGTCCGGGGAGTACGGTGGATGTCTTAGATTTTCCAGTTGAAGCTCCTCTAATTTAGTAGCCGTGTGTTGTGCAGCGTGTGGTCTTGCGTTTTGGTGAAGCAGCTGTGGTCTAGAGCGATTGACCAGCCTCGGTAGTTTAACACCTAGCTTTTCCATCATGGTTTGCAGTTGCTGACAATAGGCATCTGCTGAAATCGTATGGCCAGATTTAAGAAAGCTGTAGTGAAAGACACCGGCACTGGTCCACCAAACGCTCACAAGTAACTTTTTTTGAGTCAATTTTCGCTTGGGGCTGGATTTGGCTGGTTCGCCAGGGTTCAACCATTGCGATGAGCGTTTCCGTTTGTCGTACAGGATCCACTTTTCATCACAGGTAATGATTCGATTTAAAATCCTTTCATTATTGTGCCGGTTGAATAAAGTAACGCAGCAATTGACGCGCGTTTGTCGGTTTGCTGCATTCAATTCATGAGGTACCCACCTCGCAAGCTTTTTCACCTTCCCAGTTTGCTTCAAGAGGATTAAAACAGTTTTGTCCCTAACCCCACAGCCTACAGCTAACTCGGACGTGGTTTGTGATGGATCCGCTTCCACAATAGCCTTCAATTCTTCAATATCAACTTTGGTCTCCGGCCGTCCACGGGGCTTGTTCTGCAGGACGAAATTTCCAGGACGAAATCGTTGGAACCAAAATCGCACTTCGAGCCGTTTCTGCAGTACTGGGGCCACGGTGGAACTCGTACTCGTAAATAACGCGATATTTCAAGTTTTTCATTTTGTAAAACCAAAAGAGGAACAAAACAAATGAATTACGGTTTTCGAAACACAAATGCGTGATTAAATAGCTGTATAAATTTGAAATTGGAATTCTTAACTAAAGAGGAGATAATACAGATCAAAGTGGCCAGTACGACAAAACGCCAAGTAAGGACTTAATATTAATGTGTGTGGCAGCCGTCATCTTGTTAAGCCGTGTTCTCGTCGCTTTGGTGTACGTATACAATCGGTACATTTTTGTCACGCACACACTGTTGCTGTATATATCAAGCTGCTAAACGCAAACAGAGGACAGCGCGTACAAATGACTTAAACCATATTTTCGCTAAGTTATGTGTATTTATGCGTGTGAGGGGAATGTTATTTGAATAGCTAACTACAACTTGTAAGAGGGTCAAACCTTAAGTCTTTGACCTACCTTGAGCTTAGTCAATATCAAATTTTGCACATTAAAACATATAGAAACATAAAGGGTGCTCCTTATTGTTTCAAAATTATTTGTTGTAGGTGGACTATGATAATGATTTTCTTTGATATTTTGAATTAACTTTCTCAAAGGTAAAGTTACTATACGGGCAAAAATTCGCAGGTATTTTCAGAAACTTATTTGATTTAGATTTTTGGTAACGTATTGGAGGTACAAGCTAAATTAAGCATTTAGCCTCTTGTCAGTGAGCTGTCATTTCCCCAACTTTACTCTATCTGTGAAACCGGCTTCCGGTATAGCCACAAACATGTGGTTTTTGTGTGCAAATATTTCGTTCTAATTGGAATTTCTCTGATTCTAATCAGTATTATGGTTATTACTGAACGTATTATTGTTCTGAATAAAGTATTCTGCATATTTCTTTAAAATGCTTCTACGTAACTGTTAAATTGTAGTTAGTTAGTTAATATGACATTCAACAAGGGGTAGCCTAAAGTTTAAAACAATAATTTAATCTTATATTTGTATACTGTACACCTGAACATGTTAAAACTTATAGAAAACACAAATATCACATGTCACCAAACCTTTTATTTACACAACACTTGTTTTTTATAATGGGTACAAAAAGCAGCCACTCTATATGTCATCAAAAGAGGACCTCATATTTCATTGTTATTTAAAATGTCTAAATGGATAAATGGTTTACTGGAATTACTACCTAGCCTGTTAGATTTTGTACCATGTCAGAATGAGATAGGATATACTTTAACCGCTAAATAATCGGGGAACGAGATACACTCGTCCATCCATACCGGCTGCCGGTATGGCCACAGACGGAGATAAAATGTCATATACCGGGAGCCGGTATAGCTCACAGACGAGAGGTTAGTCTTCTTAATTACTATTTTGTTTCAAAATGTGTCGATTCTGATCCTTAAAAAAAACAATCTAGTTATAAAAACTCAGTATGAATTGCCAATCGAAAGGCACTTATTAATTTTTTTACTATAATTAAAAAACGGCTTGTAAATTTTACTCGTGTTACGAGAACTGATGGTCCGTGTAACTTAACACAGCGACGCATGTGACGTCTTCGGTTACGAAAAAACTTGTTGCCACCACAGGAATATCAATCGGGTTAAATTCGTCGCTACAAAGGTCGAAGGCAAATAATTTATTTAATATTACGAAATATCTACGTAAAAAGAGTTGGCTCATTGAACGTGAACGCCGAAACGTTCTCTCTTGTGAAGGTTAACACTGTATACCGTTAAAACAAAACTGTCCTCAAAACTAGTCCAACAATAGCTTTGGGCGGTTGCTCCGTAAAGCCAATTGGATAACCATTTATTGACAAAAACGTGATAATAAGTAATTAAAATGTAATTTGGTTTTTACATGCAATTAGTGGTAGTAATTCATTTTTTTTTTAATTTACAACTTTCGTTACCTCTGACTTATTAGCAGAATCTGATTTAGAAATACAAGAAAAATTTTTTTTTATTAAAAAAAAGACACATACAAGTAACGTAATTAAAAAAATAAAGCTACAATCTACGCGCGTAGTCAGGCTACGCAAAGCGTAGAATGCGCGCGCACATCGCGGGGTCGGCTATCATATTTCTAGATCATTGAACCCGCCAACCTTGTGCATTGAGCCGACCGCTCTCTGCGCTGACGCAACCACTACTGCCCCTTCTCCATTCAAATAATTACTCCTTCAGGGCACATCTGCTCTTCAAAACCACAGAGAACCATGTAAGACGAATCGATCTAGGAAAGGTTGCATTAATGGCAACTTACGCAACTACTGTTGCTATGCGACTCGCCTTTCGAAGGTGTTTGATTTTGAACACGCTGATAACATTTAGTACATTGTTTTATGAAGGATTTACGTTGAGGCTTTATCTATTATTGTGCTATTGTTTTCTACGATGTTGTGGCAAGATAAATGGGTAAACTTATTTAATATTAAGTGGTCTTTAAGTTAGATTAGTATTCATTCGTATATTATGCAAAATTAAACGCCTTTTTTACATATTGCTTCTTGTATTGCATAGACTGATTGTAAAATTTCGTAGTACGCAAATATACACATGCCAGTTTTGGGCAGTTATTTTAAACCGGTAAATAAATAGGCATTTATTTTTAATATGGCAATTAAACCGGAATTTCGGACGCAATTTGTGTTGGGTTGCAAAAATGTAGGAAACAAGGCCGAATCGAACGGACTGTGCTTTTTAACAAAAGCTTCATTTATAAGCGTTTTATGGCGGATCGTTTGTAATTTCCTGTAAAAGTTGATTTTATGTGTTGAATAGCGGTTAGTTTCCTATAGCATGGATGGCCTTGTTTTTTTATATTTCAGTGTTGCCGTTGTTGAAATTGAAGTAGTTAAGAATACAACCTTCGTTAAATTTTTTGTTCTATAGACAGCTATTAGCAAATGAGGTTGTAGTGTGGTATGTATGTACCAAGCAGAGCAGGGTGTGAACTGTTAACGAAGTGCTACACTGCGAATAGCGGTGCTAAGTGCAAAACTGTTGCAGTCGAGTTATGGTCTGCTTCCAGTCTATCACAACCTGGAACTTATTTGGGCAGTAAAAGCTGATATTTTTAATTCATTAATTTAAATTAAAGCCGTTATTAGGCAAAAGATTCGCTGTACGTCAAATAGTCGTATGAAGGTATGTTGGTTTTTGTTACGTCAACGTTAGTGAAGTGTAAACTATTTACGGTTTTTAATGAATATAGGTTTCACGGCCCATTGACCAACTACCAGTCGACATTCTGTATTCAAAAAATTTAAATGTTTTGTTAATAATAGGTTTAAATCTTTTAAACTTTGGTAATGTCATATTTTACTTAATATTCTTCGTCATATTCTTGACTTCGATACATCTTTGACTTTACTTTAAAGGAATTATAGCACATGAGTAGATATCAGAGTATAGAGAAGATAGATAGAGAAACCAAAAAAAGCCGACGGACAAAACCTCTCGGCACACTTTTGTCAAAATGGTTAAATACATGAAATAGTAGGTTTACAATTTTACTATGAATTGGTTTAATTTGGAACTATGGAATTAATTAATAATTTACAATGTGCTTGCGCATAGAGTAGAAGAATGTTTGCAAAGTTTATTTGAATTTGTCAATTTGGGATCGTTTAAGCGTTTAAGCGTTTGTGGAAAATATGAGCAATAGTGGTTGATACCATAACTCGATGGTAATTAAGAGACTGATAGATACTTACCGGAAATGTACTTCAGTATATTTTTTTACAGGAAATGGCTACTTTCTACCTTTTCTTAAGAATGTATGCATTCTCGATACAAAATTTTACATAAAGCAATCCGTTTCATCCGCAATTATTTTCATTCAAAAATTATTCAAGAAGGCCTAAACCCATTAAATCATGATAGCTGTGTGAATTGCGATCTGGGAGCAAACCTTGAGTCGCCTCGAGGCGTTGCGAACGGAGTTACGTAAACCGCTGACATAACCATGTCGACGACCGCGTTGCGCAACCGGCACACCAACCCCACGGTGGGTTGCCGATTTATTGCCCAAAATTTTGGCCAAATTTTAAAAATAGTGGCAAATTTTTCTTTAAAATATTTTGAGTTACTAAAAATACAACATTACTTTTATTGACAAGTGTATATTTGCGTTAACCTTTAGAAATTGTTATGTAATTTTAGCCGAGGCAATATGGATTAAAATTCAGAAACCCCGTGGGAATTTCGAGATAAAAACCTATTTTCCTCTGGTATAACGTAGCTTTCTTAATGTAAAATATTTTAAAAGTAGTTTCAAGGTTCATTACATCAATTACATTCAAACAAAAAAATACGAATATGTCATACTTCATATAACTAAAGATTCATAACTAAAGATTCGTTCTTAATATCCCTGTCCCAAATATAGCTGAAATTTTATAAAAAATAACACTTAATATGCCGAACGTGTAATCCCTCTACATACGAAAAAAAACCACACAGTTAAGTTATCAAAATCCATCGTAAGGACACGAGCACGGTTACGCCACAGCCATCATCCGTCCAACAACCTCTCGCCTAGATCCCACAATCGTACATATTATTCCAATTTTCGATTAACATTTAATATGTTAATATGGAATTGTAAATGAGAAATAATTTGTGTAATAATGTTTACTTAAATTGGTTAACATTTTGTATTTTGTTGTGGCATTTAGTTTTTTTTTTGTGGTAGCAAATTAAGTGTTAAATATATTTTACGCTAATTGTTGATTTAATTGATTCATGTGGTTTAATTTTATTGTTATTTAAAATGTTATACTAAATTGAATGTTCTGTTTGCGTTAATGTTTGCTTTAGGTGAGGATTTTGGAATTAAAAGATAATTTCGTGGTAGTGCAAACGGCTCAAATCTCGTTCAAATCAATTCAATCTTTTTTCGTCTGAAAAGGTAATAAACATATATAACCCTATCTTTTGCTTTAAATTAGTGAGATAAGACAACATTCACTTCGGTTTTATTTTTATTTTATAGGTTTTATAAATTAATATTAAGTAAGTAAATAAATTATCTATTGTCCTTTTTGCATTATAAAAAAATTCAACTCGCAAACGCAGCGCATCTCCAAAGTTTACGAACCAAATCGTGACGTATGGGTTACTGTTATCCTAAGTGGGTATGGGCATGACGTTTTAAACAGTTATCCTTATACAACGAAAGTGAAAATAAAATGAGGGCCTGGTCAACGACCCTTGTGGCGGGGTCGATGACCGCGGCGAACTGCAAAGGCCGTTTGAGAGTGACGACATTTACTCCTTGAGAGTGTCGCAGGCGCATAAATGCGTATAGTTTTAAGCATTTGCATTATTTATTACAATACACAAAAAAATTGAAATTTTTGTTTTATTGTAATTTAACAAATAAAAAAATACATAATTAAGAATTCAGCTGTCAACCAGCGTTATATACCTTAAATTATATCTTCAGAACAATACCTACATAACAAGATACATTAAAACAAGCGAAACTTATGGTGAACTAACAATAAATTATTGATATGAAATAAAAAAACTTTTAAACCGGGTTTCATCACATCAAAAATCTAAAAATACGATTAAACGCGATAAAATTGAGTTCAAAAGTATTTTATTTAATATAATGAATCGTGAAAACTTAAGAAAATATTAAATTAATAATATATTTACTACTTTACTTACTTATTACTTTCATTTTATTTGTATCTATATTTCTATTGACAAATTCAAAATTTAACTTTATTATTAATTACCTATACGATAAAATTGCTATAAATAAAAAACTAAATCTAAACTTGCATCCATTTAAGGGCAACGTAGCCAAAAGGCTGGCCGAATTACCATGCTGGATTGCAATGGAAATTCGTTGTGCGAGGTAGGTGCCAGCCTTAGGGTCATGAGTTTTACTCACCAATCGCCTCGCTAGGTCCGACAAGAGGCGATGAGCCCCTTGTCCCCAGGACCACATGGTTTCAACGCCATATTTATTACTAAATACACAAAAACTCAGATTACGAATAGGTTTCATCAAATGATATTTAAAATATAATAGTTTAAGTTGTAATAATATTTGCTATTTGATCACCGTGCCGCAGAAGAAATTTATCAAAAGCATTTTGAAATAGCTAAAACTACCAAAACGATTAACAACAACAATATTCTAAAGTTCCCTGTCTTTTAATATAACCTAAAATATTAAGCGATTTTTTTAAGTTCTATAGAATCTAGATCCAATTCTATAGAATAAAGATAGATGCCTTTGCGGTATAAAAACAGGACATACATATACAAACATACATACTGAGGTATAATTATGTATAAATAGCTTCTAGGAAGCAATGTACCAAATAGCTAGACAACCCTGAAAAAATGGAATTTCAATCTGATTGTGTCTTCTCGATTCTTAAAACGGAGTCAGTAGTTAAAGCCACAAAAAGTCAAGACGACTCCATACCATATACAGATTATCTAGACATAGCGCATTTACTGGGTAGACATTTTTGAAAGACAGCTAGTGTACAGGATGCTGAAATCAATTTGGGGCATAAGTATTAATAATTCTATGGTACACAAATCGAACCCTGGTATTTTAGAAAGGCCAATGTCGATTTACGACTATGTTTAGTTGTAAATATTTATTTTCTTTGTTTAGTAAGGGATACAGCTGATTTTGTATAAGTGGGGAATTTTAATATTGTTAATAAATATTACACATTATTTGATATCAATCAAAGCATTAAAAAAACTATAAATGCAAGCATAATTTTTAATCCATTCCCCATTCTCTTCTCCGAATAAAAAAAGCAGTTGTTTTATTGATTATTCGTGCAAGACAATCAATTGCTCCCACTTTCAATTTAAACATTTAAATTACATCAAAATTATTAATTGCTTAGTTCCTAAGTATAATATCTACTTTATTTACATAACTTCACTACTCAGTGTGCATTCGACCTATGACTCCCCCTAGTTCTAAGTTATTTAAGTTAGTTTATGTGTAATTTGCCTATTTTAGCCAAGATATCTGAATATTAATGAACTATGTGATAACATAAAGCTGTTTAAATACTTATTATAAACTCATTAGGTACATAGTTTCTACTAAAACGAACTTAAGTAATTAACTTTATATGTAAAAGCTGCTAGTTAAGACGTCACTACTTGTATTTGTTCATTAAAAAACCCAATCAACGAAAATAGTTTCTCGGGGTATCTAAATAAGTATAAATATATATAACATTCAATATTCAAGGAATCCCCTCTTAACCTAAAAATACCTTCGACTTGTTATCTGTCTAATCTGTCTTATCTGTTTTTGAAAAGTTAAGAAAATTCAAAGTCTGTATTGAAGCACAGAACTAACACCTTGATTAAACTATTACTCGCTAACACCAAAACGGTATATCTTAAAGCCAAATCGAAACTCAGGAACAGTTATTAAACTTGTAATCATTATAATCCTCAACTTATGAAACTCGTACTGCTAAAGCTAGATAATACTAATAAGATAATGGCTTCTATACAAATACATAATAAATTCTAACGAGTCTACTTGTAATAGGTAACCTTAAACAACATCCTGAACTGATAACAATAACAATAGTAAACAGCAACTTTCAATTAGAATGTGCTAAAAAAAGTTCGCCTAGCAACTTGACTCGCGAGTACAATATTGACAATAATATTGACATCTCTTTTACGACTATTATTTTGATTGCTTTCTCGGAGAATCGGAAAGTGATAAAAACATATGAAAGTAGGTTGCTTAGTCGGTCAGTATGCCTGAGCGCAGTTATTTAGTAATGCAACTTCATTAAATTTTGGAGACGCTGCTCGCTGATGTCTGAGTTTAACGGCCTTTTTGGAAAATTTTTGACAGTAGTTTTAAATTTGTTTGAAATTAGATGTTTATCTTTTTTGTGTTCATTTTAATAAGAAGGTTTTAATGTGATTAGATTGCCGTATTGATACTATCTATTGAAAATAAATTAAGAGTTGTATTTGTTCATATTTTTTAAACGTATGATTATTCAATTACCTATAAAAAAACCGCTACGGTTTTTATTGCAATTATACTGAGCTTTGATAGTGCAACTTCGTTGCATTGTTATCTGGTTAAAATGAACGCTATCAGCCACTAACGACACATCGATGCAACTTAAAGTAATTATAAACAAATGCGTATTTAAAAATAAAAAATAAATAAAAAAAGTTATTTTCTTGTGTGATCCCGGTTCCCATGGGAATTCCGGGAAATAATATACCCTTTGTCACTTTCCATAAATGTGTCGAATTTGGTGACTTTTTATATAATGAAAATCGTAATATGGTTAAGGCTGTAAAGCGTGCCAAAGACCTATACGTAGATACATACTAGAAAAACATAACCCTCCATCTGACAGTCAGGTAATAGACGTGAAACTTGAAATGTGAAGTAGGAATAAAAATTGCTGAAGTTTTACTAGAGTTGAGATTATTTCCTTAAATAGAAGTATATTATTTATTTGTTCATCATAACCAATCTGTACCCATGGTGGGTGATATAAAGACAGTAAGGCATTTACTATTGTTATTTATTATTATTATTATACAGGCATATTCTGTGATGGTTGCTTGGACTATGAAACGTTGGTATGAAACGTATGGTGGGACTGGCTAGTGAATGATATTTTTTAGTCCATCAAAGTCTCTCCAATCTGGTGTCACAAATAAACTCTAAAAGATAATATACACCCTGAACGAGAAAAACTGTCAGCATTTATTCAATTCGTATTACTTTTTTCCAGTAACATTACCGAGCAGGCCATGTCAACAGGTGTCGAGTTTTTGTTGATGATGCGCCGGAGAAATTCGTCGACCACGATTACCCCTTGATACTCACAATCTAGGTCGCGACTCCAATTCACAGCTCAAATTATGTTGGTTAATTAATTGAATTGCGCTAGGTATTGAATACATCGCCTTTAGGGTTTTTGCAAGAACTTTAATGTTTAGGCGTGTAACGTATTTACTATTTATTAATTTAGAATAAGTATCCACTTTTTAATTTTTGGACCTGTTCTTATGTTTATTACTGAGGTCAAGTCCTGAACTTTGGAGTCTTATTTGGAAATTACTCAAGACTTCATTTTCAAGTCAAGTAATGTATCGTAATGGTAGCTGCTGGTTGTCTCTGAAGTTGTAACTGTGCAAAATAATACATTTGTTAAAAATCTGTGCACGTATAGGTGTAGAACATTCCTTAGAATAAAACATCGCAGTCAAAGCTTGTTTCTGTCTCGCATCCCTTATAGACATTAAGTTATTATCTAGCTTCAAACTTAATAATAGCAGTTGGTAGGTTATTTCACCTTATTGAAGTGCTAAGTTTAACCATTAATAATTTTAAAAGTTATTCTCATGATGATTTGTTTTGTCTTTTTATAAGGTTACTTTATTTACTAAAAAAATAATGTTTAACGGGTTGTTATTGTAAAAAGCGTTAAAATTGAAAAAAGATGGAAAATTACAGAACTATGTTTCGCATTTGTTTATTTGAAAGTGGTAAAACTCACGCATTTAATTTAGGCATCAACTAATGAGCAATACTTGAGGTGTACAACAAGTTTTTTCATAAAGACAGCGCTGCTATTTTTACAATTATTGCAATTTAAGTATCTGCCAAAATAAAAATGGCTGCCACATGAAGAAGGGGTTTGAGTTTTGACCCCACATGCACATTGGAACTACTACATAATATTTAAAAAATGTAAAGAGCCGTAATATTTTTTCAAACAACGTGACCATAAACATAAAATATACCATATTTTATGTAGATCTACATGAAAATGTATAAGGAAGTGATCAGATAACCCACTGCGTAACAAACTTTCCTCTATAGCCTTTTTAAGCACAAATACTATTGTCCACAAGTACAAGAAATCTCAAAAAACGTGGAGTGTATTTTCGAAAACATTCACTTACTCCTTATGTAAGAGTTCAACGTGACACTTAATATGGAAACCGCGTATTTTGGCGGCAGTATATCGGTCTTCTCAAAAAAAGAAAAAATTCTACGACACTTTTAAGCGTTGACCAAAATAGCCTAGTCTATTAATTAACGTTGTCGTCAAACTAAACCCGTTGATCAAGTTATTATAGAACTTACTTACCTGTATCTAGTAGATACGCTATTGTAATAATCAGAGTGACCTTTTTATAATCTGACCCTATACTTATTATCCCGCTTATCGGGTTCAACACATATTTGTCAGCGCGACGTGAAGATTCTTGACCTACTCAATAAAAACAATATTTCTTACAGTTATCTTTTGAACTTTCTTTTTTAATGCACTCACAATTTATAAGCGGTCGGATGTTTAGATTATAAGAAGGCTAGCTAAGTAGGTACCATTATTCAGTGATCGTATTTGTCGCCTCATGTCAGCGTAAAGCATTATCGCGTTGTCTTGTCTACTTGAAAGCATTAAGGATGTTTGTGTTAGCGTTACCTGAGTGTCGAGTGTCATTCGAAGAAGTTTCTTTTAACAAGTATACCACGATGGTGGGGTCGTCGAACTCCGGATATGCTTTACATTTGGCGAACAATGATTTGGAGTGGCGGGGTGAACGACCGCGCACAGAGGTCTCCGCGTGGGCAGTCATTGACCCATATTCTGGTGAAATGTAGATCAGTGGGCGAGAGCTGTGAATTTCGCCTCTACACTGTTTCACTGCGAGCGGCTTAAAAGTGGCCACGGTCTGCGTGTGCGCATGAGGCTTGGCTTACTGATCGTCAGTAGTGTTGTTACTAAAACATAGATACTAGTTGATTAAAAAATTGTAAGTGCAAAAGTCTTTGTGGATATTTATACCAATTTGATGAATTAATTGGGTAAATTAATAACTTTAATAAATATCCTTCTTTAGCTATGGATTAAAATCAGAGCAATGTTTATTTACCTAAAAACCTATCCATGTTGCTTGCTTGCATAAGTGGTTTTCGTAAAGCAGCATCGAAAATTGGCACTACACCCCCAGCGTAGTTACCTAAGCTACATTTTACTATGCTTATTATTAAAAAACGCCAATTGTTATACTTAACTTTCATTATATTTCTTTAGTGTAGGTAAATAACAAAATATTGAAACTTTTGTACGGAACCTTCACCAGGCTCACATTGCTAATAAAAAGTATGTTCTACTTTACGTCTACGTATACGCCTTTCCGTTTCCTATAAAATACAAGATCCGCCGACAAAGCCACTATCGATGTTGTCAAACAAAAACACAAATAAAATAGTTATTATTACAACTGAAGATGTTGAATCGAATGTGATTTATTGGAACCCAAAATGGCTGACCTATTTAAACACGTGCGCCGGAGTTGATGCTCGAAAACAATGGGAAATCTTTACGACTCCTGGTAACTGTTAAATAACTCTTTGTTCAGGTCCAGACACATAAAAAGTGCCAAATTTCAGAGGGCTAAACTTTATAGCATTCCTTATAGCGGGTTGGTTAAATTAAAGGCATTTCGCTGATCTTTTTTCATCGTCTGCGTTAAGATAGGCGCATATGCAGCATTGTTGGCGTTTAGATTTTTGTTCTATGATTTAATGTTTTTTCAAGTCTAAAATAGTTATGTTGCTTTGATAATTTCAAATTTAGTGATATAGAACCCTAATGCTAATATCAATTGATGCATGTTAATTTTAGGTTAGGTAATGATTAAATACAGATTAACCGAGTTTTCAATATTAGAACTTCATTTTTAAATTTAGTTTGTTTTTTACAATAAAATACTCAGTTTTTTACGAATTAATAACTGTAACATTACGAATAAGTAAACAAAAAAAAAAACTGACAAATACTTTTTATAATAACAAATTTGTTTACGATTGATAATTTACACGATCGATTAACAGACAAATCCGTAAACTGGCACAAACAAAATTCTAGATATATTTAAAAAAAAAGTTTCGTTTTTGTGCCGTCTTTAAATAGAAATAATGCTCTGAGCTCGATGCACTCAAGTTTCTAGTAGAACCTTCCATGCGATTACTACAAGTACAAGCTTCTTTAATGGCGTTGTTTTGAACAAGTTTAGGTAATAAATAGGAATTAAATAATTGTATTAATTGAATAATAACTCATGATTTACTAATAAATGTTTATGTCTAGTGTTAATAGGAAATATTGTAAGAGCTAAGTTGATACTTAATGGCACATACTAAGTAAGTTGTGTCTGTAAATTGAACCTTTTTTTGATAAATTTTTTCATTCATTTTTTCTACTTTCATAGCCGGAAAATAGCATGCGACCCATTTGGTGCTAATTGGGCATTAAATTTGTCGCAGGAGTCTTATTTATTAATAGTTAAGTGATTATTATATCGACTAAAGATGCGTCGCCGGCCTTAGGTTTCAACTGCAATTGACTTTGTTCCAGTAATAGCACTGGCTGTTTCTTTGACCGGATTATTACGGGGGTCAAAATAGGACGGACTGTGGTACCGCCCGAGACGAAATCTTAATAAAAGAAAGATCTCAGAGCTCAAAACCAACATTAGTAAATCCCTTGCAACAAATATTCTTTTCGTGTTTATAAATGAATAACAATATAGTTGAATAAGTCAATTCTGCTTTTAAGGATGATTGTTATTTACAATTTATGTACACCGTAAATTGTTGTCCTTAAAGTTCATACATATCGTTTAGGTACACACTGAACAGCGGATTGTACATAGCTTATAGCTGTCAGTCTTTAATCTTAATCTGTTTTACCTTTAGATACCGTACAGATACCGTACCATTTATGAAAAGCATGAGTCCTTTTAAAACCTAATCATATCGATACAATTATTGTTTACTTATCTTTGTTGTACAGGAATACAGTTGTCACTTCCGAAGTAACGTACATTTTAGGGCGTGTTAGTGCTTCTAGTCTAAGGCGTATGTTTCTAGAACAGAGCTCTCCTAATATGAGAGGAAAGGTCAACGCTGGGCCAATGATTTGCTACTCTCTCATTGACAATTTAAATTGAGACTGAATTTGGTATTTGGATCATTTGAAATTGCAAGTTTTTATTACTATATATGTTATATTGACCCAAAAAATGTTTTAAAAATAAAGTTTGGGTTTTCATATAGAAATTAAAAGGAATGGAAAACTTAAAAAGAAGCAAAAAACTTAATTATAAAATATGTGTAATGTGTAATTTATCCAAACGCCCATAAAATATTAGTACGATTTTCATGTTGTGACGTCACGAAGCGCTACCCTTTGTATGGAGCGTTTTTCGGCGACTCGCAGCAGCTCCTCAAACACATCGCTGTATACATATAGAAAACTATTGATTGTAAACATACTGTTACTTCTGCAATATTTCTTTGCTGTTGATAAACTTTTTAAATGCGGAACAAAATTTTCTTTGTCAAATACCTAATTGGTAATACATTTCTCGGCCACACTGATTATCTTTAAGTTGTTACCATCATAAGAATAAAGTAAATTTGAAGTGGTTGATTGTCATTTTATTGTATAGTATTGTAAAGAGTTAAGATATTACATACACATTAACTTTTTTAGATGTATATATGCAACTGATGCACTCAAATAACATAAATGATAATTTCGTGTCGTCAAAAAAGATAAAAGTTGTTTATATTCAAGCAATTAATAACTGTATTAAAAAGAAATACCGGTAATATTTGTGAAAAAATAAGAGGAATCTTCTTCTTTATTTTATATTTTAGGGCTTTTGTTACATGACGTGTCAGCTCTACTGTAAACACTCTACAAGGTCATCAAAATTAAAAGCAACTTTCAATAAGAGGAAATATTTGTTGCATTATTAATAAAAGCGAATAACTAGTAGTGAGAATTTACTGATTGCGGATACCCAAACAAACAAACGAACCTTTGCTCTTTTCAATATCAGTATAAATGATGAAGAAACACCTTCGAAATAAGTATTTTTGGGATTTTATTTCATAATTTCGATTTGTCTAAGCGGTCTGGATACCACTTATCTTTCTTTAACTCGTGCCTCCAGCTTTTTGGACAATATGCCCAGTGCACATTTTTAATTTTCACAGCCTGTATATGAGCATACAATCTGTCAGATGGTAAGTGGCATCTGCACCCGTTTTATGTTAATTGTTATTATTATGTTCATAAAAGTAAAAACTACCAAATTTTCATTGCACATCTGTATTAAATGTACAATCGATAGTTATTTTAGTAAATAAAATAAGTTTGGGACATTAACCTTATAAACCAATAATCAAGATGTGATTGAGAAGCCAAAAAAACATTAATGGAATAAAAGCAGACAACCATCTCTACCTCTCGTCGTAGATCGCAACCCACTTCTCACGGTGCACCCATATAGCAATTTTCCTCGAAGCGTATGAAGCCTGTCTAATTATACCTCGTTCACTGACTTATGTCATCGGTGCAAGGTTAGCCGAGGAAATCGGCGCTAGGCGACGAGTTTCCGAAAGCGGTCGGAAGAAAGTACTTTTACTGAGCGAAGTCGTATGACCCGGTTTCCACGGTACATACGAGATCGTATTTCTTCAGGAGTTGCTTGGCTTTATTGGATATTGGATATTATATTTAATGTATATGAGAATGGGTTACGATGTTTTAATTGTAGCGTGGCACTAGGTATGATGAGGATTCGGTTTTTAAGAATGTCGGATCACTCTCAAGAGATTTCTATTTATGTAATTGCATCTGTACCTTTGGTATTTGACTACTCCCGTATTATTTTAATCTGTTTTATCGATAGATTAAAATAATACGAGGTTATTCATATGAAGAGACGTCTCATGAGTATAGAGACGTTATAAAGGAGTTTCTGAAGGTTATGTTTAAATTTAAATTTTTATAGTAAGTTATACTATTCTATTGCAGCTAATGAGGTAGTTAATGGAAATAATTAATATAACATGTAAACTTAAATCGCTACTTACACCGCGAAATGCGTGGGCAAACTTTTGTTTGTTTAAAGTTTTAGGCGTTTATTTTTTTTCCTTTGTTTTTCTTTTGCCTATTAGTTGTTTATAAATTTTAATAATTTTGTTTGTAATTAAAGATTTGATTCATCGAAGGTTCATAGATAAGTGAAAACAATTTTTTTTTATTTCTTAAGACTACAAACATACGTTTTTGCTGTCTAGAAAAAAGTAAATGTGATTTCCAGTAAATACACAACCAACAATTTATTATCTAATTAATTTGATATGAAACAATGTATGCGATAACCGACGCCGTGTAGAGGAGGTAAGGTTTATTGTTTATTTTTTATGTATATATTATAAAAATGTGTATTTTCATCTTGATACTCATCTGGCTAAAGTGAAAGCGAGCAAAATTATTTAAATAAATATATTTGTAAATTTTCGAATAAAATACAAATAAGGGAATTCATTACTCTCAAGACTTTTCTTAACAAGAGTTTTAAGGGATGAGAGGACATATTTTTCATTAGTATCAAACTGAAAGCTATAGTAAAATTTAGAATATTAAACCAATTAACTCATATATTCGTGTAATCAAACCGAAGAAGCATAATCTTAATTATTCACGAACTCCCAACCTCTTCAAATATTATTGCTTTCAATTGAATTTATATCACAATAGTAACATTAATTTCATTATCAACTTAAATTCAGTGCCCGACTATACTTAAGTAGTTATATAGAAAATGATCTAGGTCCGACAAAGAGCCGACAAGTTACACCGGATGTAGCATGATGGCGAAGATTGTGCATTTTCCGTTTTCCATCCGTGGGTAGCAAGTAATCTTAAAAGTAGGTCGTCTCTGAAAGGAAGTAGGTGACGGACTTACAATGTTACAACGGAATACCTATAAATTATAATTAGAAGTTTAAGAGTTTTATTTGCGTACATGCGTGAAGATGCATCTCTAGTTCGATAAATCCTGAGGTTTTGTGGGAACGTCTTTCATGTGGCTCAATTTTGGCTGCTAAAATTTGTCTTGATAATTTTCTAGATGTTAGATAAAGTATTTTGTTAAAGTAATGGGTGTATCTAGTGAGAAAATGTTTAAAAAATCTTAAATG
Organism: Marasmarcha lunaedactyla; assembly: GCA_923062675.1. NCBI lineage: Eukaryota > Metazoa > Arthropoda > Insecta > Lepidoptera > Pterophoridae > Marasmarcha > Marasmarcha lunaedactyla. The sequence goes on from OV281349.1 coordinate 6,440,601, forward strand.
CTGAAATGAAACTTAAATAAATCACAATTGCTTTTATTTATGTTATTTCTACTTGCACGTAGTAAAACTTAAAGAAGTGAAACTGCATGGTGCAAACTTTTTACATGGCAATAGTTTTTTTTATGGACAACTTTATGTGAATGTTTCTTTTTATGTAATGTTTTTAAGGTCTCTACTTAATTTGATCGAATGAAACAGTTTCCAATGTTACATTCTAGAATATCTTTTAAATTTTATATTACAAACATAAAAAATATTATAAACCTTAAATCATACTTCCGTGATTATATATTGTGTGCAATAAAATCATTATAATAAAGAAACAAAGAATTGGCGACTTCGTTCGTCAGGGACATCAAAGAAAGGGAGGAGATATCGAAATTATTTTACTGCAGGATTATGACTATAAATTACTTATTGAAAATACAGTAACAAGTGATTAGAGAGATAAGCAAGTGATATTTTTTGAAGACTTGCTATAAATTTGCAGAACAGAAATTTAAAAGCATATTCTTATTCGGAACCCATTGAGAACAAAAGTAAGTGAACATTATTTATTGATTTTTGCAAAATGTAATTTGTTAGATAGATATAAAATATTCAAAGCACTTTGTTTGACAATGTAGTTTTAAAATCTTTGTAAAGCATCTTGTTTACTATGATTACTGTGCAAAATTTTGGTGAAAGATCAGTTTGTAACTTAACAAGCCAATTTTAAAAACACCGAAATATTCCGTTATTAGAAACTACTTACTTTTTATTATATAATTGAACAACAAAGTTTTATGATTCAAATGTCAAGATGTTACGAACTATAATTGCCTAAATGGCAAACAATATGCAAGTCTCGTGACAAGACTGTTTAAAAGAATTTTGCATGACTTTTGCATGACAGTTTTAACTTTCTTTCAGCTGCCAATATGAAATTCTTAGCCGCCTTCGCTGCCATCGTGGCCGTGGCTGTTGCTAACCCCCTGCCCCTCGTGCAGATCATTGTCAACATCGAGGATGCCACCAACAACGCCAACCCCGTTGAGGACCCAGCTCTGGCCCCAGAGAATCCCCAAATCATCCTCCCAACTCCAGTTATTCCCACCCCAGTGCTCCCTTCCCCAGAACTCCCTATCATTCCCGTTATGCCTGTTGTAACACCTCAGGTACCTGAATCTGTAATCCTGCCAGCTCCCGTTTTACCTGAAATACAGCTGCCCGAAGCAGTTGTCCTTCCAGCCCCAGTCTTACCTGAGATCGAGACCCCTGCAGCCGTAGTTCTCCCTGCTCCAGTATTACCCGAGATTGAAGCTCCCGGAGCCGCGAACTTGCCAGCTCCCGTGTTCCCGGAAGTGAGTCTGCCCGCTCCCGTGATCCCCGTGCCAGCTATCCCAGCACCCCAGGTTATGGCTCGCTAAGCTAAGAAAAAAATTAATAGATCTGTTACGAAAATATCGATTGAGCTTCTAACTAAAATTTGGTAAACTTTTGATACATGATCTGATAATTGGAAAAGTTCTAAAATGTATGTGTTCGGCACTATATAAATATAACAAAACAGCATTTTAATAAACAGTTACTTTCAAACCACTGGGTAGTTTCTTTTGAACAATTATCATTGAAAAGTGTCGGAGTATAGTCCGTTCAAAATAGACACTTTGGCTCAATAAAGGCGGTTATTTAAAAAAAAAGGAACATTTTTTTCTGGAAAAATTTGTGATTAATACATTGTCCAATCAATTTTTATTTAAGTTCGACCTAAAATAACTTTTTATTTTGTTTTTAGATATTTCATTTTGAAATAGTGTCCCAGAGGTCTGTACCAAATAGGAATTAATGCGGTTGGCATTACCATACATTTTTTGGCTATTTTGACCAGACTAATGAGAGACTGATTTTATAATAATAACAAAATGTCGTGACACTTAAGTCATCCCTCAAAATACAATAATCATAGTACATTGGTTGCGATTCATGCCTCTAATACAAAGCTAAACCTGTTATACTTTATATATATACTTATATACTTTCGAGCTCATGTAAATAAATAAATTGAATTCAGTCAATAATTGATTTAAGTGCAACGATGAGGAAAATCATAAATTATAAATTTTCCATACTATGAAGTGCGTATGAGTCATATTTTGGAATGAAAGGCTTATTCCCGACCAATGACGAAGCACCTGTCAGTGTACGGTGTAATCTAAATATTTTATTCTACCTTTCTTCCCGAACAATGACGTGATCTTTCGTTTTAAACCTTTTTATTTTGTTCTTTCATCTCGAGGAGTCAGACGAATAAGAACATTTAATCAATAAAATTGATGTGTATTTGGATGTTAAAATGTTTGTTATTTAACAATCTTCTCATAGCTAAACGGATAGTCAGTTCCTTACATCCTAAAATAGAAATCTGAGAAATTCATTGGCTAAGCTTGTAAAATATAATTTTATTACAAGGATATAATGCCTACAAATCTTTAAGGAGAGTTATAAAAATACTTGAGATCAAAAAACAAAAACCAAGTACCATTCCATAATCCTTAAATTCTTCATTTTGCAATTATTGACAAAGCAATAGGGGGCAGAAACTGCATACCACAAGCGACCCAGTCACAAGCGGATCTACATTAAAGAAAAGTAAATATACAAAAACAATGGTACGGCCGTCCAGTTTCTCAAGTAATAAAGGATCAACTTCCTCATCGGAAATTGCAAAGTGCGCGCGTATTTTTATCCTTCTTAGAAACCGACGCCTTCGGACCACGTCGCATGACGTTATAGGGTAAAACTACAAATAGGACGCATTGCAAGGTTCTAGAATATTGACGGCGTAGAGTAGGTAAAACTGTTCAAATAGGTTTCATCAGATTATTTGAATTATATGGATCGTAATCTAAATTATCATATAGTAGTCCGGTCAATCTAGACATTCGTAGGTACATAAATTTACAACAAGCTGAAAAATTTTTCTTTCCCCTGAAAATAAATTTTTATTCAATTTATTGCGATTTTTAGCAGAACGGTAAGTTTGATCGTAATATTACTCCAACAAAAATTGTAGATCATAAAATTATCTATAAAAAATGTACCATCACTTTTTTTCCTACGAGCCACCGTTTCTGAGATATAACGATTCAAAAAGTTGTAAAAGTTATAATTGTCATAATATGCACACGTTTCCACGCCTATGAGTTAGTGTACTTAGCGCGTTTTCTTTAACGTGGTTTCTCCAGTAGGCCTATTCCACGGGTCAGTTATGATCTTGTTTAATTTGAAACTATTGCAAAATAACGGGAATTAACAAAGATAGGAAAAGATAAAAGCGAAGTAAATAACAAAAAAAGTAGTGAAGTTTATTCGTCTGACTCGTAGCCTTCAAATTCATCTTCTTTTACTTCTTCTTCTTGTTGTTCTTCTTCTTCATCTTATTCTGGGTCCAAGTGAATTGCGTCAATAGCGATGTATCGCGTTGGAATCAAACGAATCGTCCACTGTTGGAGATGTGATTGTTGATTTAACATTAGAGCACGACCGGTCTTGATAGTTTGTACACACCAGAGAACAAAACAGTCCGACTTTTTGCAACCACATTTAGCACTGAATCCCTTTTTGCAGTTGCAAAAAATTGTGTTCAGCAGTTTTTTCGGCGCAGGTGAAAGTAAACTTTGCACTGGTCCTAATGTATTGTTGACCAACTTCCAACCCCAGTCTGTAGGGTCTAGCTGATAACCAAGCGACACTTAAATTGGTAATATACCCGAAAAAGATGTTGATGAGCAGCAACTGAGGTTGCAGGAAGACAAGCTAATTGAACTTGTTTTTTACTTTTAGTATTTTTAACGAAACATGCGTATCGATACTTATCTAAGCAGGTAGTTTCTTTAGGAGCTCCGTATATATACGTTGCGTACTCATGCATATTATTGTAAGATTCGTTGTACCTCGGAAACGGTGGTTCGCAGGAAAAAAAGTATACATACATTTTTTATACATAATTTAATGATCTACAATGTTTGTCTAGAGAGTTTTATAATAAAACTTACTGTTTTGCTGAAACTCGCGAAAAATTCTTTTTTTTTTTGACCTTTGACCTGGAATATATTTTTTTCCAATACAGCGGAAAGATGGGGAACCTTCAAATTTTATTCATAATTATATTTTGAAGATTTTACCGATTTTCAGCTTGGTGTAAATTGATGTAGCTTGACTCTTATTTTTTGGTCTAAATTGACCGGACTGTATGATTTTAAAATAAAACGTCTGGTCTCAATAAAGATTTGAAAGCGATTATTAAGTTTGTAATGTTAATGCAATGATATCTGGAAGAATAATAGGTACCAAAATAGTTTTACCTTATATCCGCTGCATTACGTGGTTAGGAAGAACAACAATGACCGAAGAATCAACATATGGCTTTCAAAATAATATGTTCAATTAATTTTATTTTTAAAATAATTTCGGTTCTAGCGTTTTAGCCAATACTTTGCTTATATGTTGAAACTTTTTCTTTGCCGGCCGCGTGATTCTCGCTCCGATCGCCGCCCGGTACGGACGTGCAAGACCCCGTTCACCGTTGATCGGTACCTTCCCGATATTCCGTGGCGCTCAGTCTACTGACGTCACAGTTTAGCGTGTTGGTTCCGTGCTACGGTTTTCAAGGTTTTCTACTCCCTCTGAGTGCTATCGAAGTGCGATTTTTCTTTGTGACTAAGCCCCTTAGTCTTTAAAGTGCTGTGCTAAGTTGTGTTGTGTTTGTGCTGAGTGCAGTGTTGTGCCCAGCGTAAGTAGTCTGGTTTCAGTACAAAGGATACTTAAAGGTGACAACGAATTTGTACTGAACCAGTCCTTTTATTTTTATTTTATTTCTCTTCTTTATTTTATTTATTTTTCTCCTATTTTCATATTTATTTTTATCATATCTGTGTGTTTTCGTGTGTATTTGTCCTTTCTGTCGGTAAAGGTTGACCCTAACGCGGTCAACTCTTTACCTGCGTACCCTTTTTTAGGTTTCTAGGTAGTGGCCTTCGGCGTACTATAGTTAGTTTTAAGTTATTCTCCCCAGCCCCCCTACCGCTGGTAGGGCGGTTAGCCGCTAGGGTTTTGCTAGGTTTTTCGGAACTAGGCATCTTTTAATATACTTATCTATACATATTATTGTCCCAACCCTCCCTAATGGATTAGCTAAGCGTTATTAACTTCGCGAACGCGTTCACCCAGGCGCTTGCTGCGGCAGGCGTCTCCATCCCGAAAGACATCCTAACGCAGGCCTTGCAGGCATCAATCGCGTCCCCGGCCCCTAAGGCCCCAACCCCAGCCCCTCAGGCCTCCAACATCCAGACCCCTCAGGTCTATAGCTCTCCCGATCCATCCGATATGGACTGCGCGTCGGTCTCATCCTCGCGCTCATCTAGTAGGAAGCGTACCGCTCCCGGGAGCGATTCAGACTCCGCCGCGTCCGAAGCTTCTTCGGTCGCCGCCACCTTAACCGGCTCTCCTGAGCCCGCGTTCCAGTAAGTTGCCAATCGCTCTAAGAAGCGTTCGAAAAAAGCCGCGGTGTCTTCAACACCCGAGCCAACCCAGGTGTCTTCTACACCCGTCCCCGCGCCGCTCATGTCACTCGAAGTGACCGCGTCTCCGTCGGTACCATCGAAGACAGCGACGCGCTGCGCTCCCGTCCCGCTGAAGCCTTAGCTCCCTCCGCCCATCTTTCTCCGCGAAAAAGCGCGATGGACCGTAGTATCAAATCTTTGCAAAGAGCAAAAAATTTACTATCTTAAAGCAACCAACGCAGGCGATTCAATTAAAATCCAGGTCGCGACCATCGACGACTTCCGCACGTTCACCAGGTTACTCTCGTTAAAACAAATCGCATATCACACCTACGCCCTCCCGGAGGAGCGTAAGATCCGCGCAGTACAACGAAGAAATCCTCGAGGACCTTAAGTCCCAGGGTTTCCCGGCCGAAGCAGTGCACAAGATGCACTCCAACCGCGGTAGGCGTTTTCTTTTAGCTCTAGTTATCCTGTCCAATACTCCCAACTCGAAGGAGATTTTCACAATTTGCGGACTCTCGAACATCTCCGTCGAGCGTCCCAACCCCCGCGGTCACCCTGGGCATTGCCACCGCTGCCAGCTATACGGCCACGCAGCGGCTAACTGTTCAGCTCCCCCCAGGTGCGTAAAGTGCCTGGACCCCCACTTCACTAAGAAGTGCACTCACACTCCCGAATCCACTTCCCCCCCTGCCTGTGTGCTGTGCGGCCAGTCCGGCCACACAGCTAACTACAGGGGTTGCCCGCGCGCTCCGCGCTCCACCGTCAAGAGGGTCGCGCCTAAACCGGCGCCGCCACTCACTCCCTCTAACTTCCCGCCGCTGCGCAACCGGGGTCCCCCGGAAGCAAAGCCCGTTCAGCCGACGCCTACTCCGGCTCTGTCTTGGAGGCAGCGTCCCGCCTGCACCTTCCCGACCCATCCCAGCTCCCGTAGCTCCCGTAGGGCCGCGTCCCGCGTTGTCATCTTCCCCTCAGTCGTCGTTGGCTGAGGACATGAAGACCGTGTTCGACGTCATCCAAAACGTCGACATTAACGAAATTTCCGTACTCGCACGCAAACTGCGAGCCGCCCGCTCTCCTCAAGAGCGTTTATTCGCGTTAGCCGAGCATCACTCGCTCCTAAGTTCGTTGTAAATTCTTTTATTTTTGTAAATTCTAAATAAATACATTTTAATGTCTAGACCCGCGAATCTCGCGTCCAGTCGTATTAAACCTAAGGGCTTATCCCTAGTATCTTTTAACGCTCGTAGCCTTAGCTCTAACCTTCCCGAGATTAAACTGTTCCTTCAGAACAACGACCCAGATCTTTTTCTTCTCCAGGAGACATGGCTCACTCCTAATCGCTCCAGGGGATTCGCGATTCCTAAGTACGCGTTTACACGTAACGATAGGCCTAACTGCGACGGTTTCGGCGGCACTGCTATCTACTACAAAAGAGGATTCCATTGCTGTCCTCTCCCTACCCCTCCTCTCCTTAACATGGAAGCCACCGTGTGTAGATTGGCTATGACTGGTCATCCGACCATCATCATAGCTTCAGTTTACATACCATGTGGCTCCAAACCAACCCGCAGCGACTTTGAGGCCATTCTCGCCCTCGGCCATTCAGTCATTATGTTCGGAGACTTTAACTCCAAACATACTGACTGGACGTGCCTATCGACCAACACCAGCGGTATCGCTCTCCTCGACATCACTAACTCCCTTGACTTAGACGTCATATCCCTCATCACTCCCACTCACTATCCCAACAACCCGACCTACTCTCCTGACATCCTCGACTTTGCAATTATCAAGCGAATCAATCTCGATCTCAGGTCCATCGAACCGCTCGATGACCTAGGCTCCGACCATCACCCCGTCTCCCTCGTGCTAGGTGCGCCTAACGATAACGTCACATCTCCTAAGACCTTTACCAACTGGAAAGGCTTTAAAAATACGTTAGTTTCAGCCTTAGAGGCCCCGAACTCTCCGCTCGCGATTTTGCCCGACCAATTAGATAGCCCGGTTAAAATAGATTCATTAGTCAACACTCTCACTGATGCTATCAACTCAGCCATCAGCGACAACGAAATTTTTGCTAAGCAAGGCAAACCCACGCTTCCCCTAGCCGTTAGCAATCTCATTAAAGCCAAGAACGCGGCTTTTGTTTTTTTTTTCTTTGGTTCCCCTCCACGGGAAGGGCAGGAGGACATAAAAAATGCTCTGACGCATACTCCGCGCGCACGATCGGAGTTATGTGGGACTCGTCCCGACGCCTACCAGAACCATACCCACTAAAAAACCCCCTGTCGGCTCGTGCATTTTTGCCACTCAGCCTTCATCTGAGCGACGGCCAATCGGAGAAAGAGGCCGCGCTAGCGGGGCCCTTAAGGGGTCACCCGCTGGGATTTACATAGCACTGAAGGTGCTCAAAAAAGAAAAGTAAAAATTTAAAATTTAAAATTGACAAATAAAATTGCATTAATTCGGATTTACGTTAGAATTATAATTTACGTTAGAATTAGAATTTGCGGCCTGAAGGGCCTCTAGATCTAAAGTTAATTGCGTGCGTTCGCTCGTGTGCGCGTTTCTCGGTCTAGCGATTTTGTATATCGAATCTAACACAGGAGTAGTATATGAGACTGAATCTCGAACAAGATGATTGGGATGGGATTCGGCGCGTTTGAAGAACGATTCTGAGAGTGTTTTGAGGTGCTGTTGCACTGTAGGTAGTTCAAGATCTCTGTGCAGGTCCGCGTTACGCACGTACCAAGGTGCGTTTGTGGCCCTGCGGCAGAAGAGATTTTGAACTACCTGCAGTTTATACAGGACGGAGGGTTTGGCGTGGGCAAAGACCGGCGAAGCATATGACATGACGGGTCTAACGCAGACCTTATAAAGCGTACGTTTATTCCTAAAAGACATTTTACTTTTTCTTCCTGTTATATATTTGATACTGCGCTTCCAGGGGATGGGAATACCTAACATACGAATGTGCGGATCGTTGTGGCGATTACGACGTTTGTGGTCGAATTGAATAGCAGAACTCTTTTCTGGGTTGACATCGATACGCCATTTTTGAAACCAAACACCTAGGGCGTTTACGGCCTTTTGGAGTCTGGTGATGTTATACGGGATCGCTTGACTTTTAGTGTAAAGGGCGGTATCGTCTGCAAAGAGGGCTAGTTCGACGCCTTTCGGCGGGATGGGGATATCATTAGTGTACACGGTGTACAGCAGAGGGGCGAGAACTGAGCCTTGCGGGACTCCAGCCTTTATGGGACGAGACGCGGAGAGCGCGCCTTCATGTTTGAATCGAAAGGTACGGTCTTTAAGAAACGACGCTATTAATCTGACTAGGCGAGCCGGTAAGCCTATTTTATAGAGTTTGAAAACGAGACCGCTGTGCCAGACTTTGTCGAAAGCCTTGGCTACGTCAAAGAGAACCGCGATTGTTTTTTTACGACGCTGAGAGAATCCTTCGAGTATGTACTCGACGATTCGATGGACTTGCTGAGGGCAGGAGTGCTTAGCGCGAAAGCCGAACTGGTGGGGAATAATGAGAGGGTCGCCATCCGTTGGAAACAGATGGTTCCGCATTCGAGAGAGTATGACTCTTTCGAGAAGTTTAGACATTGCCTTGAGGAGGCTGATGGGTCTGTGATTAGCCGGGACATTCAGAGGTTTACCCGGCTTGGGAATGCCTATGACTGTCGCTTTTTTCCAGGCTTTTGGAAAGTAGCTATGGTCGCAGCAGGCATTGAAGATGATAGCTAACAAGTTAAGCAACTGCTGAGGCAGGTGCTTAAGTGCGTGGTTGGAAATTCCATCCGCACCCGGAGCCTTTTTGGACTTTTGCTTTCTAATGAGAAGCAAGATTTCATCATTAGAGACTGTGACGGGGTCGTCGGTGATAGGGAGAGATTCTCTGCGGAGAACTTCGTCTTCCACCGCCTGGATGTGGGAGGGATCCGCGGGTTGCGTGCTGGACGAGCATTGTGCCGCTATGCTGTCAGCGAAGCATTCGGCTTTCTCTTCGACTTCGAAAGCAATAGTGCCGTCGGGACGAGTGAGAGGAGGAACGTGAGAGGCGGTGTCAACGCGTAAGGCTCGGGCCATTCGATAATACGCTTGGTGGGATGGGGAGATATTCTCCATGAGATCGTTAAACTGAGTGTCACGGAGTTCCGCGAGGCGAGACCTAACTTTACGTTGAAGCTGATTCGCAGCTGTTCTGTATGCTGGCGTGGGATATTTCTTTGCTCTCCGGAGAGCCGCGTTCTTGGCTTTAATGAGATTGCTAACGGCTAGTGGAAGCGCGGGTTTGCTTTGCTTAGCAACCTTTTCGTTGTCGTTGATGGCTGTGTTAATAGCATCAGTTAGAGTATTGACTAATGAATCTATTTTATCCGGGCTATCTAATTGGTCGGGCGAAATCGCGAGCGAAGAGTTGGGGGCCTCTAAGGCTGAAACTAACGTATTTTTAAAGCCTTTCCAATTGGTAAAGGTCTTAGGAGGTGTGACGTTAACGTTAGGCGTACCTAGCACGAGGGAGACTGGGCGATGGTCGGAGCCTAGGTCATCGAGCGGTTCGATGGACCTGAGATCAAGATTGATTCGCTTGATAATTGCAAAGTCGAGGATGTCAGGAGAGTAGGTCGGGTTGTTGGGATAGTGAGTGGGAGTGATGGGGGATATGACGTCTAAGTCAAGGGAGTTAGTGATGTCGAGGAGAGCGATACCGCTGGTGTTGGTTGATAGGCACGTCCAGTCAGTATGTTTGGAGTTAAAGTCTCCGAACATAATGACTGAATGGCCGAGGGCGAGAATGGCCTCAAAGTCGCTGCGGATTGGATTGGAGCCACATGGTATGTAGACTGAAGCTATGATGATGGTCGGATGACCAGTCATAGCCAATCTACTTACGGTGGCTTCCATGTTGAGGAGAGGAGGGGTAGGGAGAGGACAGCAATGGAAGCCTCTTTTGTAATTTATAGCGGTGCCGCCGTAACCGTCGGAGTTGGGCCTATCGTTGCGAGTAAACGCGTACTTAGGAATAGCGTATCCCCTGGAGCGTTTTGGAGTAAGCCATGTCTCCTGGAGAAGGAATAAGTCAGGTTCTTTGTTCTGAAGGAACAGTTTAATCTCGGGAAGGTTAGTGCTAAGACTACGAGCGTTAAAAGATACTAGGGATAAGCCCTTGGGTTTATTAATACGACTGGACGCGGGATTCGCGGGTCTAGACATTATAATTTACTTATTTACGAATTTATACAAAAATAAAAGAATTGTAACGAACTTAGGAGCGAGTGATGCTCGGCTAACGCGAATAAACGCTCTTGAGGAGAGCGGGCTGCTCGCAGTTTGCGTGCGAGTACGGAAATTTCGTTAATATCGACGTTTTGAATAACGTCGAACACGATCTTCATATCCTCAGCCAACGACGACTGAGGTACGGATAACGGAGCGTGACGGAAGCTACGGGAGCTGGGATGGGTCGGGAAGGTGCAGGCGGAACGGCCGGACACTGCCTCCAAGACAGGGCCTGAGTAGGCGTCGGCTGAACGGGCTTTGCTTCCGGGGGACCTCGGTTGCGCAGCGGCGGGAAGTTAGCGGGAGTGAGCGGCGGCGCCGGTTTAGGCGCGACCCTCTTGACGGTGGAGCGCGGAGCGCGCGGGCAACCCCTGTAGTTTGCTGTGTGGCCGGACTGGCCGCACAGCACAAAGGCAGGGGGGGAAGTGGATTCGGGAGTGCGAGTGCACTCCTTAGTGATATGAGGATCCAGGCACTTAACGCACCTGGGGGGAGCTGAACAGTTAGCCGCTGCTTGGCCATATAGCTGGCAGCGGTGGCACTGCCCAGGGTGACCACGGGGGTTGGGACGCTCGACGGAGATGTTCGAGAGTCCGCAAATTGTGCGAGCCTCTCTGAAAATCTCCTTCGAGTTGGGAGTGTTGGTAAGGATTACCAGAGCTAAGGGAAAACGCCTACCGCGGTTGGAGTGCATCTTGTGCACTGCTACGGCCGGGAAACCCTGAGACTTAAGGTCCTCGAGAATGTCTTCATTATTGAGTTCAAACGGGACGCCCCGTAGTACTGCGCGGATCTTACGCTCCTCCGGGAGGGCGTAGGTGTGATACGCGATTTGTTTTAAAGAAAGTAACCGAGTGAACGCGCGGAAGTCGTCGACGGTCGCGACCTGGATTTTAATTGTGTCGCCTGCATTGGTTGCTTTTAAGTAATTAATTTTGTGCTCTTTGCACAAGTTAGAAACCGCGGTCCAGCGCGCTTTTTCACGCAGGAAGACGGGCGGAGGGAGCTGAGGTTTCGGCGGGACGGGAGCGCAGCGCGTCGCTGGCTTCGATGGAACCGACGGAGGCGCGGTTACTTCGAGCGATTTTAACGGCACGGGGGCTGGTGTTGAAGACACCGGGGAGGGCTCGGGTATTGATGATACCGAAGCTTTCTTCGAGCGCTTCTTGGAGCGCTTGGCGACAAGTTGAAACGCGGGCTCAGGAGAGCCGGTTAAGGTGACGGCATCTGACGACGTATCAGACGCGGGTTCGGAGTCGCTCCCGGGAGCGGTACGCTTGCGACGCGACGCGTGAGAGGATGCGACCGATTCGCAGTCCATCTCGGACGAGGCGGGAGACGAGGAAGAGCTGTAGACCTGAGGGGTCTCAACGTTGGAGGCCTGAGGGGCCAGGGTTGAGGCCTGAGGGGCCGGGGACGCGATAGATGCCTGAAAGGCCTGCGTTAGTATGTCATCGGGTATGCTGTAGCCAGACGCGGCGAGCACCTGGGCGAACGACCTAAGTACGTTGACAAGGTCCATTGGAGGGCTTGAAACTACAGTATATAATATATACATATATAAAAATGCCTAGTTTCCCTAGAAAACCTAGCACCTAAACCTCCCTACCCGCGGTAGGGGGGCTGGGGAGAGTAACTTAGACCTAACCGTAGTACACCGAGGCCGCTACCTACAAACTTAAAAAGGGTGAGCAGGTAAAGAGTTGACCGCGTTAGGGTCAACCTTTACCGACAGAAAGGACAAATACACACGAAAACACACAGATATGATAGAAATAAATATGAAAATAGGAGAAAATAAATAAAATAGAGAAGAGAAATAAAATAAAATAAAATAAAAAGGACTGGTTCAGTACAAATTCGTTGTCACCGTTAAGTATCCTTTGCACTGAAACCAGACTACTTACGCCGGGCACAACACTGCACTCAGCACAAGCACAACACAACTTAGCACAGCACTTTGAAGACTAAGGGGCTTAGTCGCAAAGAAAAATCGCACTTCGAAAGCACTCAGACGGAGTAGAAAAACCTTGAAAACCGTAGCACGGAACCAACACGCTAAACTGTGACGTCAGTGGACTGAGCGCCACGGAATATCGGGAAGGGACCAAACAACGGAGAACGGGTTGCACGGGGAACGCACTGGGCGGCGGTCGGAGCGAGAATGATGAATGCGGCTCTCCGGAGAGCCAAGAAATATCCCACGCCCGCATACAGAACAGCTGCGAATCAGCTTCAACGTAAAGTTAGGTCTCGCCTCGCGGAACTCCGAGACGCTCGGTTTAACGATCTTATGGAGAATATCTCCCCGTCCCACAAAGCGTATTATCGAATGGCCCGAGCCTTACGCGTAGACACCGCCTCTAACGTTCCTCCTCTCACTCGTCTCGAGGGCACTATTGCCTTCGAAGTCGAAGAGAAAGCTGAATGCTTCGCTGACAGCATAGCGGCACAATGTTCGCCCAGCACGCAACCCGCGGACCCCTCCCACATCCAGGCGGTGGAGGACGAAGTTCTCCGCAGAGAATCTCTCCCCATCACCGATGACCCCGTCACAGTCTCTAACGATGAAATCTTGCTTCTCATTAGAAGTCAAAAGTCCAAAAAGGCTCCGGGTGCGGATGGAATTTCCAACCACGCACTTAAGCACCTGCCCCAGTAGGTGCTTACCTTGTTAGCTATTATCTTCAATGCCTGCTTCGACCATAGCTATATTCCAAAAGCCTGGAAAGAAGCGACAGTCATAGGCATTCCCAAGCCGGGTAAACCTCTGAATGTCCCGGCTAATCACAGACCCATCAGTCTCCTCAAGGCAATGTCTAAACTTCTCGAAAGAGTTATACTCTCTCGAATGCGGAACCATCTGTTTCCAACGGATGGCGACCCTCTCATCATTCCCCACCAGTTCGGCTTTCGCGCTAAGCACTCCTGCCCTCAGCAAGTCCATCGAATCGTCGAGTACATACTCGAAGGATTCTATCCGCGTCGTAAAAAAACAATCGCGGTTCTCTTTGACTTAGCCAAAGCTTTCGACAAAGTCTGGCACAGCGGTCTCGTTTTTAAACTGTATAAAATAGGCTTACCGGTTCGCCTAGTCAGATTAATCACGTCGTTTCTTAAAGACCGTACTTTTCGATTCAAACATGAAGGCACGCTCTCCGCGCCTCGTCCCATAAAGGCTGGAGTCCCGCAAGGCTCAGTCCTCGCCCCTCTGCTGTACACTGTGTACACTAACGACATCCCCATCCCGCCGGAAGGCGTCGAACTCGCCCGCTTTGCAGGCGATACCCCCCTTTACACTAAAGGTCAAGCGATCCCGTATAACATCACCAGACTCCAAAAGGCCGTAAACGCCCTCGGTGTTTGGTTTCAAAAATGGCGTATCGATGTCAACCCAGAAAAGAGTTCTGCTATTCAATTCGACCACAAACGTCGTAATCGCTACAACGATCCCTACATTCAAATGTTAGGTATTCCCATCCCCTGGAAGCGCAGTATTAAATACTTAGGCGTAACCTTAGATCAGACGCTTTCTTTCAAGCCACACATCGATAGAGTAACGAAACTCGCGCGTTTTAACTTAAGCCGCCTATATAGTATGATAGGAAGAAAAAGTAAAATGTCTTTTAGATGTAAACGTACGCTTTATAAGGTCTGCGTTAGACCCGTCATGTCATATGCTTCGCCAGTCTTTGCCCACGCCAAACCCTCCGTCCTGTATAAACTGCAGGTAGTTCAAAATCTCTTCTGCCGCAGTGCACCTCAAAACACTCTCAGAATCGTTCTTCAAACGCGCCGAGTCCCATCCCAATCATCTTGTTCGAGATTCAGTCTCATATACTGCTCCTGTGTTAGATTCGAAATTCAAAGTCGCTAGACCGAGAAACGCGCACACTGGCGAACCCACGCAGTTAACTTTAGATCTCGAGGCCCTTCAGGCCGCAAAGTCTAATTCTAACGTAAATCCGAATTAATGCAAGTTTATTTTTCAATTTTTAATGTTTTTAATTATTTACTTTTAATTTTTAGCACCTTCAGTGCTATGTAAATCCCAGCGGGTGACCCCTTAAGGGCCCCGCTAGCGCGGCCTCTTTCTCCAATTGGCCGTCGCTCAGATGAAGGCTGAGTGGCAAAAATGCACGAGCCGACAGGGGGTTTTTTAGTGGGTATGGTTCTGGTAGGCGTCGGGACGAGTCCCACATAACTCCGATCGCGCGCGCGGAGTATGCGTCAGAGCATTTTTTATATCCTCCTGGCCTTCCCGTGGAGGGGAACCAAAAAAAAAAAAAATTGCCGGCCGTCCTGTAAATAAAGTCAATAAGTTTGTTTACTTTTATTAATTCTAAGAGGAAAAAATTCGATTAATTATGAAATACTGGGCTGATTATAAAAATTATTTTTTTATTAGCTATGATGTTAAGGTGCAACTATACAATATTTTAATACAGCATATTATAGATATACTATTGCATAGATATTATATATCTAAAATATGCTATATTTTATTCCAAAATTCTCAAAAACTGCGCAGATATAATAGGTATAAAAAAATTTATAGCTATTCTGTCTCCACTGAACAATAGCTCTAGAAAGCCTTCGTTCCAGGCTTTTCTGCACCTGTTTGAAGTTATTTTTAGATGTTCGTTTTTTGTTTTTGGTCGTCATTAAGCTGAGTGCGAATGTTACATACTCCATTAAGTATCATGACAGTCCATTTTTTGTGCAAGTCTTTTGAAGGTTTTTACGAAGTGCTTCATGAAGTCAGTTGTATGGTGAGTTATCTGTATTAATTGTGTTGCAGACTGGGGGTTGAAAAAACATCTTAAGGGTCTTAAGAGAAAATTTAAGAAAAAGCAATGGTCTAAATAAAGTAATATTTTTTTATATAGAGTATTTGTTACATTTAAGGTAATTTCTTATTACTTGTTCAGGAGTACACTACATAAATCTATGAATCTAAGCTTAGTTGTTTGAGAAATATCAATCCATTTTATCTCACATATTATTTACAGATATCATTCAGTGTCTGAGAGAAATGAAGCTTGCAGTAAATTAAAAAAAATCTGTTTATTGAAATTTTCTTTGGGTAACTATAGAGTAAGATAAATGCATTAACTTACAGACGTAATACCATTTCAGTTAATTACAAACATCAAAGGTATCATTACTTCAACCGGGTGCCTTCTCATCCACTACGTTATTAAGATGGAATAAACATTCACAATTATACAGGCAAAAAAAAACTATAATAATAATAATAGAAATAATCGAAAGACATGTGATTATTAACGTGGCACATGTCACACAGACTTCGATGAAAGGTTCAGAAAAGTCACCCTATCACTGGATGCTGCTTTGTCCTTGCTCCACATACTCGACCTTGTCCCCGGCTTCACTTATCTCACTTACTCTTAGTATTCCTCTGGGGTATTCTTCGGTAATTAAAAAACTGCAACTAATAAACGGTTATAGCTACGTCCAGACTGCATATAGATTTGAATTTACCGTAGTTTTATTGTAAATAATAGAGATAATTATCGTTATGACAAATAAATATGCATAAAGTGTTGGTTTGTTTCTGTATATTTTTTTATTGAAATCTAAAACGCGCGTTTTTCTCACATCTTACTTGATAGAAAGTGATTACCAAGACACGGGTTCTGCACGTTTATCGAATAGGTTTATTTGTGTTCACTTTTCCAGGACTGTAAGTTTTAGGAAAAATTTGTTGGTGCGGACCAAAAAGGAGCTGTCAAATCGTTTGGTTCCACTTTTGTTATTCACCACGATCATCGATAAGTATACAGGCTCCTCCGTAAACTAAGTCTTGTAAAGGCTGATTTACATTGATAGACGGCATTGGCCCAAGCCGTTTATCCGGTAATCCAGCGAGGGAAGCCAGTAACTCTGGTGCTAGTTACTAGATCAATGTAAAGTTTGCAGAATCATTGTACAGGTGACTGCAGTACTCTATATTCGAACCTGGGCTGTATACTAATTGAGTAGCCATTCAGAATTGAAGTGCCGCTGAACCATCGAGTATTCGTAATTATTAAGTATTTTATCTAGTGCCCAAAGTAAGGATTGGCTGCTACAGTAACACCCAAAAGCCTTAGCAGTTCTGTAATCAGTATGCATACATCTAGGAATGCGGGTGTAAGGTTAGCAGATTCCGGTACTAAATAAAATAAATAATAAAAAGAAAAATACTGACACAAAAAGCATGTATTTTATTTAGTTTAAAGCCTTTACATGAAGTATAGGTACAACATCTGTTAAATATTAAATGCAATTTAAGTTACTAATCTGAAAGAGACCGACGCACATTTTCGTTTTAAATGAAGTCACAATTTACCAAAATGTTGGGCAAAAAATCACAAATCGTCGTTAGCCGTGTAGCGTCATAAAGAATGGGCTTAAATTATTTAGTATGGCGTGATTAAAACGTGATTTCGACGTTTGAATGCACTTTTCAAGGCCAAGTATCGTCATAAGCAGAAGTATCGATGAATAAAAATTGGTTTTTGGTGATCTTCCACGTTATAATTAGGGTTAAATACCTACAATTTATAATAATATTATTAATTCACTATTTTTTGTGTTATTGAAAAATTTAGGAAAATTTTATAACAAATAAAAAAAAAATAAAATTTTGGATTACAGAGACATTTTGTATTTAATAACCATTTTGAAAACATTCATAGGCTACGAACTTCACAGACTACAAAAACTATAATTAAATGTCCAAATTTAAATTAAATAAAAAAAATCTATCAGTTCTCCAAGAAATTGTAGAAGATAAGTAATTTGGATATTTTCTGGACTGATCATGTCAACGTTTCAATTAGCCAACCTTTTTCATTATTGTTACATTCCATAAGTACATAAAGAGTGATAAACATGATTTAAAATTTAAATGATAAATATCAATAAAATAATTAATGTTTACTGTTCACTCCCGACTGTACTTGGAGAGGTTTTATAACAAATGACACGAAATACCCCCGAGCGACAGGGGCTAAATGAACACGCATTTCCACAAAATAAAGTCACAAATTCTCCGAGCAGGTTCGTACAATTTAAAATCCTAATTATTTATCATGATTTTACTAATATACATTTACAAACCTGACGTATTTATGCTTCCTTTCCAAATAATATATACCTACTTACAATCTTTGAATAATTTTAAAAGCATCGATTAAATAATGAATTATCAAATTAAACTCCAAATAGATTTAAAGCTAAACTCTGCTAGCAGAACAAGCAGATTTTCCCTGCTTTGTTCAGCGCGCGCGCAGGGCGTTCGTCGTGAAAGCACGGCTCGGGCGCAGCTTGAACTGTGTCACTCGGGTCGACGAACGCCGTCCTAGACCCACATACTGAAATTGGGACACAATCAGTGACAGTATACCGAGCGCAATGACCTCACGCAGAGAAACTCTTGAAAACACCCAACTCTCTTCGCACTCACACATCGCAACAGCCTTTCCCGCTCTGCACTTTGATCTTTTATTTCACCTTCAATTGTTTTTTACCATTTTCCTCGTACCGAACATTAACTGCGTTCGGATGAGTATTGTTTGTAATTTCTCCACGCTTGCATGCGACTATCCGAACTATTCAACGGAACTGACACATATGAAACTGCCATTAAAATATCAGATATTGGAGATAGCTCTGTATTCGCTCTCTTCTGTTAAGTACTTACATAAATTTGCGACAACCGCTTGCAGTTTGTGGAAAACGATCTTACGAGCGATATGAGTAGGTGCAGATGGCCACGTCCGCGCATGCGTGTTTAGCTCATCGTAAATTATGTGTACAACATTCAATTTTCACTTTCAGGAACTGAATTAATTAGTTCTTTCTGAATACCTTTTCGTTATCTTCTTGTTATACGTGAGTGAAATGGTAGTTTTTTTTACGTTACTACATTGTAATGGTATGTGTAAAGAATGAAGAAAAAAAATATCGAAGCATTTCACATATTTTACAATCTATTTTGAAAATAGGTGTAAATAAACAAAAATCGGTTTGTTTACATGTCCATTTTGATTGGAAAATAAGAAGAATTGTCGAATCGACATCGAAAAGAAAGTAAAAATGATAACACTGAGCTATGAATAAAAAGTGAGCAAGCATTCTGTAAGAGTGCTAATCGCACGATTACATACTTATCTGCCGAGTCCTCGCCGTCGCCTCACCGACACGGTTACGCGACTCAATGCACTTTTATCAACTTTTTCCCGCCTTATCACTTTCTTCTTTCTTACAATATTACACTTTCTAGGCTCTATGGTGAAATGGCTGCGCTCTCTATCTTAGCGCTCGCGCAGGTTTTTCTTGTTACAAATCATTCTTAATGAAAACGAGTGGATGCTCGCTGCACCGCTATTTGTATTCCTGTTTTCTTAAAAGAAACCGTGAGCTATTACTTTAAAATAGAAGTCGGTTAAGCGAGATTAATGATCTTAAGATAGTAAACAAGTGAATGCTTTTCTTCGTTCTCTTTGTGATGTTCGTATTTAGGTCATCGAATAGAGCTTGTTGTAGCGATCTGCATAGACGGATGTGGGTATTATCAGATAGGTTTCTATCGGTGAAACTTTCGGATCGAGCTAAGTGTGTCGAGCCGCGGGCGAGGTTGGATCGTGCACCCGCGGAAATGGGTCCAAGACAATAAACTGCAATGTCTAAGTGGGCCATCTCGGGCGAGGCTGCAGCCACTATGCTAATTGCTAGGAACTTTCTTCCGGCGGTTTCTCGATTTCTCGACTACGACTGCCTTCCTGAATGTTTCAGTATGACGTCGATGCAATGAACTGGAGTCGATGAACTTTTAATTGATGGTTGCGTAATGTCTGAGTGTTGTAAAATCGTGGTTCGTTTTGGGTTTGGTGTGTAGCAAATTGGCGGGTGTTTCGGGTGGCTTTAGCGCAGCGACCACGACCCGCGCAACACTGCGCCGGCGCACGCCACTGGTAACCTACTTGGCGAGCGTTGATCTCTTTGTTTGTAAACATGGCCGCCCTGAGTACACACGGCCACATCACAAAGACTCCGTTTGAATTTTTTTAAGAAAAACTATATTTAAAAAAGGTATTTAAATTTAATTTCAAAAAAATCAATGTGGTTGATTGGGTTAAGAGAGGAACTATTGTAATAACTTTTCACATTTCTTTTTATTTGAGAAAATTTTGTTAAACATATTTTATTATGTTTCTTTTATTTCCAGCCAATCCTGAGAGAACTGCTACAGACGTTCATTTAGGAACTGGAACGTTTTTATTATATAAAAAAATATTGTAGTAATAATTTGCATATGCTTGTTTGAATTATTTATTGTAACTTGTATCTTTAAATCTTTTTTTTAGCTAAATGGAAAAATAAAGCTAAAATACAATGCTCTGTAAGAGGTGCGTGAATTCTCATTAACTTGCTCAAATTAAATTTAAAATACACAAGATATATAAATTATCTAGTAAATAAATGTTAATAAACTGTAATTAATTATGAGATTAAGCAAATAAATATGTAAAGGAACGTCATTGAAACCAGTTTCTTGAATGTGATTATGTTTATTTTTGTTATGAATCTGCATAAAATGTTTAAAATAAGAATTTGGTTGTTTTCTATGAAACACATATAGTTTTGCTGTTTTCAAATGCATTCAAAGTAAATATTTGTAGCTGCGACTAGGAAATGCCCATGACGTCTCCGGGAGTAGTAAATAATAGGTCACAGGCCATATAGTTGAATTTGTTATTTAAGATTAGCGTTTAATTGAAAATTTGCTGCTTTTTTCTTTTAATTTACATAATGGCACTTTGGCGGGTGGCCGCACCACGCTCGCTGTGTTCGCTCGGCTCGCGCATCCCACGCTCATTCGTTCGCTCGGCTCATGCATATTGCAGTATATCAACACGTTTGTAAGAAAATAGTTAACTTTATGAATTCAACCAAACGGCTAGCTGCTTAGTTAAATGTCTAAATCAATCCATCTGCGACATAAACATACAGTAATAAATAATAATAATAATAATAAATCCCCGACAAACACACCAACTGTATGACCCCAAAGTAAGCAGAGCTTGTGTTGTGCAATGCAGCGAACTTGGGGGGGAACCCAGAATAAACATACATTTATAAATACAAACAACCATGACCCGAGAACAAACATCTGTGTTCATCACACAAATGAATGCCCGGCCAGGACTCGCACCTGGGACCTTCGGCGTATGAGGCAAGGCTACTTACTTACCACTACACCACTCGGTCGTCAAATGAAATGAACAGGTCTACCAGTTATTAATCTATGTATATACGGTAGTTTATGCAGAGTTTCAGTTTATTTTGGCTTCATAGAGCTGGTGTGTTAATGATGAGGGCTTAAATTAATATTATTTCGACTGAGATACTGTAACTGTATACGCAAATCTTTACTGTCTCTAGTTAGGTCCATGAAATAGCTCAATATTTAGTATTGATGGCGCAATGAAAGTGTCTGTGTGTACATTTACAGATCTTTAAAAGTAACACTTATTAAATTCATGTCCTCAACGTTGGTCGATAGCGATCCGACACGGCAACGCTGCCAGATGACGGAGATGCCAATTTTGGCCAGTTTGCCCTAAACACAAAGTAATTCATTTAGTTATTCTATTTTTAGTCATTTTTTGTCTTTGTAATTCTCGGTCCTAATGTTAATTTGTAAATATTCTTGTTTTTTGATAAATATGTAAATCTTCTAATAGTCGTACAAATCTATGTTTTTGGATATTATTACAAACGGAAAACAAATAAATAAGTGAAAATTTGTTGGATTTGTTTAACTTACTTTCAAGAAAGTAGGTATTAAAAGTGTTTGTAAAGTATATCTACTATAATTAAGTACTACAGCAGATTACTACTAAAAATGTGAGTTATTACTAAACGATAACATTTCTTATTAGAAAATTTGAAAAGTAAATCTATGTACTAAGTATTTCTGTAGCATATTTAAGAAATTAATATTACAATTAAAGCTAAAGTTCAGTTCCAAGCCCTATAAGATCTACACACAATTATAATTTGCACAACCGTTGCGACCGTCACGTACCTATATCTATATTTAACACAAATATTGACAAAAATGATTGCTTGCAAAACGCACGTTTAGGTAACAACGCCTTGTCCAAATATTACGCGCGGGTTTAAGGTACACTTCGAGTGGGTACAATTTAAGTGTTGACCTCAATACGTGCTGTCGAGAAGTCTATCGGAGACTCAAACGAATGACAGTCGCTCTTCCGATTTGGATGTTATTAGTCTGTTATAAAAATCCACGGATTACTCCCAGATCTTCTTCTTGATTGCAAGCAGCCAGAGCCACAGATGTCACACATCAGATATTACCATATTTCTGAGATGGGATAAAAGACTCCAAGTAGTAAAGGAAAAGTCATAAAGAAATCTATCATTAAGGTTCAATATGATGTGTCAATTTTGTATTACACTGGTAGAAAATCATTACAAGGGCGAAAAAACAAAACAATTACAATAACTGTATTACAATAATTCTAATATAATGTTGTCTCCAATTCTCAATGAGAAGACAAGTGGAATCCATAAACAAAAAAAAAAATAAAACAATCGTAATTTTAATTATAATTATGAAATCCCAAAACAAAACCATAAATCTCAAACAGGCCAATTATCAATGTTAACAACACATAATAATAGTTCGCGAAAGATTTTCTCATAACACGTTCACGGACTAAACGTCTAATGCATATGTATTGTCCTTTCACGAGGGGTCATCGAACTGCATCCATTCCGGAGAAGAATGCAAGGCCAGCACGGTGGACTGACGCAGCCGCCCGCCCTCGACTTCATACGTTAAGTACTTATTTGTTTATGATGTTATAATGCGTTTGGAGTTTTAGAATGCGGTGCGTTTTAAGTTTAACGTAGTTTTGTTTTGAGTTTAATTCGTAATTTGTCACATATGCGTCTGTGATCGGCTGTTATAATGGTAACAGGTGCCTGATCAATGACCTGCCTATTGCTGGCAACTATCCATATCTTGAGCTAAACGCACCCATCCCCTTTCTATTGCATCCCCGATCTACTTGCATTGGTTTAATTCAAAATTATTAAAAATGTATTATATATTTTTTGAGGTTTTTGTACTAATTTGGATTTGCATATCTACGACTACAACAGCGAATAAATCATAATGGTGTTCGGTTTATAGGTACTTAACATCACAAGTAGTATACAATTACAAAAAAATAAGAAACACAAAAAGTCTTGCCATAATTAAGTCTTGAGCAAACTGCAGAATTCGACAAATTAAAAAACCCGACTGATTAATTTATTTTCACGTGTAATTCTTATTCTCATGGAAATTCCGGTGAAATACCCTATTTCACACCCATAAATCACAGAAGAATCTAACGACACGTCATGTATTCAAATCAATGTAGAGCGTACCAAAGAAATATACATACATACAAACCTACCCTCGAAAAACAACTTCTGGCACAGTCGGGTAAAAAAGAATGCAACCTATTAATTTTTTTAGAAAAATACTATGAAAATATTTAAATCCAATGGAGATATTCAGTTACGACGCGCTCTTAAAAATAAAAGTAAAAATAGCTAAGAAAAATTTGTAATGAAGTATTTGTATCTTATAAAATGGTTTTTAATTCAATAGGTTTAGTGATGTAGTAGTAGTATATTTGTAATATTTGAGTGAATTATTTAATTGAGTGGATGTTTTGCCTAACCACCTACCTACTTCGTCAAAAAACTATCTATCGTGCGTGCATTGACACGGTAAAACTTTTGTTGATGCGGTATTTTACTACGTTTATTTTTTATAGTCATTATGCACTTAATAATACTATTATGTGCGAGGATTGAACCAGAACTTTTCTATTACAGAATTGGTATCTTTTTATACATTATTATTTGTAGTGTAATATACCGGCCGCTATCTTGTTTAAATTATTTATTTTATATATTATATTTAGGTTATAGAATTTATTTGAGATTCGTCCTCGATTGGCACTACAGACATTCCTTCTTAAACCGTCATTCTTCAGTAACGACTACATTTGCGTGGTGGGTGTGCAGTTACGGGGAAGCACAACCAGTCAAATTGTAGTAACGAAAACAAATTTGAGTGAAGCTTCCAATTTACGCAAAATCAACACCAAAGAATATTAGTCGAATACTGGTATGAGATTGCTTCTGCAATTTCAAGCTTCCTGGAAAGTACCAAACACAGAAATTGTATAATCTAGTGACTCATACTACAAAAGAGCTGTCATGTTTACATTTACTCGAGTATGAAATGACCGTAGGTACATGCACTAAAATAAGATACAATTACAACGAATCAACGCTTTATTTATAGACTACCCCTAACATCCTGGTGTGCTTTATCAATCATTGACACCTGTTTACTCACAAATAATTCGATTAAGGAAAATAGCTCGTAAGTTAAACTCCATGTTTTTGAACTCACAGATAATTAGTCGTCTCCCACAGATAACATTTATAATTAAAATTGCCAATTCGTTTAGAGGAAAAATCCTGTCTGAGATGATTTACCTTGAAATGATAACTGAGTTTTTTGATCTTTTGCTAGATTGTTTAAAATTTACTTATAATTTTAATATTTCGCTTAATGGTGTATAGTTAAATCTTTTGTAAAAAATGTTTGAAAACGTTAAGGCTCAAAGTTTCAACATTTCTTTTAGTATGAAGAATTGAATGTGAATATATCTTATATGTTTGGAAATTAATCAAATGAATGTGGCTGAGCGGGTTTGTTAATTTGTATTTGTAATTTGGAACAACAATACTAAGCCCATTTATTTTAGGTTAGGCATAACCTACATATAAATAGCTAATGCATATAATAAATATACACCAAATTTTCTTGGTACACATGCCTTAAATCTATGTTGTTAAAAAGTTATTGCAGCACAAAACTTGAACAGCTAATGTAGGCGCCCTTCCTTGGTATAAAACAAATGCCTACCTCGTTTCCAAAAATGTTGAATGAAACAGAAGTTTTCCGAATATAAATCACAGGGAATATTAGTTTGTATGACTTGAGAAGTTCATATATTCAAATCATAATTCTGATTTAAACGAATCGATAACAGCAACTTTTCGAATTCCTTCCAATGTGTTTCGATTCCGAGAATCTTCTAGGCTATTTCGCAACAGCTGCCCGAATAGGGGTAAGAGCCTTGAATACATTGACCCCGGTCGACCACCTTTTTCACGCGAAATAAAAATAAAAGAAGGAAGACATACGCGGGATACAAACAACCTAGACTGGAATCGCGGAGTATGGGACAAAAAAGAATAAAAGGCCCTTAACCTGTTCACTGCCCTTGCGCATGCTTTACAACACTATAGCTCTCGATTTGACTAGAATGAAAGTAGAAATGAATAAATGAACCAAAGATTTCATAAATACTCTATTTGTTTATAACATAAATAGAAAGCACGGATCTCTAAAAGAACTTAAAGATTTAACAGTCATCGTAAGTATATTTCTTATTACCGGAGCACGATTTTAAATTATACAAATCGGTTGGCAATAAAAAAAATATCGGAAGTATCTTCTGAAAAATCCAAGTCATAAAGATATTTTTAGCCAGGCTTAGTTCGACAATAGGCTTATTTTGAAATACAAATAAAGAAAATAACCCGTCATCTACCGTAGACCGTAGACTAAATATACGGGTATCTGAAAGAGATGCTTTAGGAACTTGATCCTGGCAGGCGTTAGAATCTTTGTGTGATATGTTTCTTGTAATATGGACTTAAAGAACTTGATTCCTTGAATCGTAAACCATAAGTGTAAGTGCGAAAATATTTTATTAATATTAAATGAAAAGAAACTATCATTCTGAAGATATCCCTTTTCATGAGTATGGTAAAGTAACCATAAAATGTACAACAATATCATACAAATCAGGTTAAATCTAAAAAAAATGTTCTTTTCGCGTTTCTAATCTTCTAACATTATTATTACTGTTCTACAAAATGGTCATTTATTCCTTAAAATCTCATATCAGAGATCTTTATCCGGGTACAGACAACCCATTCCATTTAGTTATCTTATTGCACTTTACAATTTTATACTGATAGATAAACAGTCTGATAAAAGCGTCAAGTTACTAACCGTCAGATAAAATTGCGAGGAAAATTCCTTATGAGCATAGTGCAAGGTCATAATATTAAACGGTCAAATGCGTATGGTAAACTAGGAAATGAATACCTTATATATAAGTTTTTTTTTGGTGAGAAAGGATTTTGTATTTCATTGTCCTTTTGTGGTCGGGCGTTGTACCTTTGCCTTGCGGAGTGTCAGTAACTCTAGCGGAGATAACTGTACGGCGAGTGAATGAGAATAGCAAAAACTCGGCGCGTGCACACAGGGTGCGCGGGCGCAGACAAGCAGCCATACAGACAGGTGAGCTGGAAATTGGCGAAACTCGATGTTATGAGAGAGCAAGTTGTGTTAAGGAATATGAATATTTGTCGAGTTGCTAGTCTTGAGGAAACATTTATTGGATAAGCATAAATAGATAATATAGTAAGTCTTGAAAATATAAACAAAAAAATACGGTAAATTAATGTGCTAAACAGAACCTGAATGAAAACCTGTATAGATTTTTAAATAAGATAAAGTTTTATTACATGAAACAAAGAACTATGGTTAAATGTAATAAGATCGTTTTTACTTGTAATGCCTTTTTAACTATACCTTGAACTATGGCTCGTTAATCAATCATTTAAATGTTTCGTTTACTTTGTAATGTTTAATGGCTCATAAATTATTTATGGTGAAGCGAAATTACTTTGATATTTAAAAGAAGTGAAAAATAATGATGATTCGATGTAAACTTAATTCAAGTTTTGTAAGTTTTCTGGAACAACACGATTCAAGCTATACCTGCCTACTTTATGAATAATGTTTACATTCCATGAAAAGATAGCTTTCAATAAGTTCTTTACCTGTCGTAAAGAAGTAATGTTATAATAAAATAAAATTATAAAAGTGTTGTACGAAAGTTTTTTTCCATTATTACATAAACTATCCAGAAATGTTTGTAAATTTTTCGTTCTCCAATTCAGATACCGTCAAATTTCTATCAATTAGTAAATTCAATGAAATCAATAAATCTAGTCGATAAATCAGCACATCTTAGCTGAAGAATCACGTGACATTAGTCAGTTAGATCCTGAAAGCACTGTGGTTGGCGTGCGCGCGCGCCGCTCGGCCGACGACCGCCCTTCACTCGCGCCGTCAACTCGTGCGGCCTCGATCATGCCTCGGTTTGCTCTTATCAATATTAAGTGCTCATTTTTAGATGTCTAGTTTTTTACCTGTAAGATTTTTTGTGAATTTGTTTGAATACATTTTTGGTCAAAATTTTTATGGGTTAATTTTTGAAGTATGGAACGTAGAAGCCATCGCTGAACTAAGTCACATATTAAGAGTCATCAAAGATTGATATTATCAGTGTTTCAAATATTATTGAAAACCTGTGGCAGAATATGAGAAAGGCCTAAAAATGTGGGTGACGTAAATTATTGATTGATGGATTGAATAGATTGATCGACGCACTGAACAAAAAAAACAGCATACCCACAAGGTAAACTTTTGTAGTTATTAGTAGTGACATGTTGCGAGCTAGTACTCTTAGAAGTTGGTAGCAATAGCCCAACTTTTAATACCAAAATTTAGAACCTGCACCTTTAGCCAAGTGGCATTCGACAGTAGAATAGAAAAGTAAATAGAATGCCAAAAGCATGGAATTGACGTAAGTTCGTAAGACGTAAATGTTCAATAGAGCCGCTAGATATTTGTGTAATGAACGCATTCTTTTGTTTACTTGTGAATTGATCTATGTTTGTATGTTTATTGTTTTCCTAATGGCTGTGATCTTTGTTTTGATAAGAACTTTGCTTGCAATTCGTTTTAGTTTCGGAAAAATCGCAATAAAAAATTAGATATTTGTTTTTACTTGCTTTTTAAGTACAAACTTGCTTTCAATTAAGATACGCGGTAAAAATTAATGTTCTTGGCAGTTCATAGAGCACATTTGTTGTGTGTAATGATCGTGTTTGAAAGATTTTTTAATTACCCAAAGGCACGGAAAATTACGTAATACATAGAAGTGGTTGTTTTTATAAAACATAATGTAGGTATATAATATTTGAGTTAATAAAGGTAATAGGGCCAATAAATAACGTTGAACAATCTGTTAAATCAGATGCTCGTTGGCTGGTTTTTATTGCTTATTTTATTTTACCTATGTTTCCCAAATAAACTTACTGTCATTTGTTTGTTGGCCATCTTTAATACTACTATTATTTCAATAATTATTTTACTACTATCAAATTTCTACTTAATGTCGAAATTTTGCATGGAGTAAAAGGAAATCTGTAGCTATATAAATCAGTACTATTGTTTATGTATTAAAATGACATAGGTACGAACCATACGTAGGTACACTTATACATTTTGAAAATAAAGTATGTTATAGAATTTGTATGATGCTATAAAGATTATTCGTTGAGTTCTTCGTCCCGATGGATGTCTAAAGCGTCATTGTCACTAAACTATGTCTTCTTATGGTAACGTGGGGTGACGGGTCGCTCACTTCCCTCCAATATGGTTGAGGAGGTCGATGGCTGAATCCCGCGTGACGCGAACTCTTTTTTTTTTTTTTTGGTTCCCCTCCACGGGAAGGGCAGGAGGATATAAAAAATGCTCTGACGCATACTCCAGGCGCGCGATCGGAGTTATGTAGGACTCTTCCCAACGCCTACCAGAACCATACCCACTAAAAAACCCCCTGTCGGCTCGTGCATTTTTGCCACTTAGCCTTCATCTGAGCGACGGCCAATCGGAGAAAGAGGCCGCGCTAGCGGGGCCCTTAAGGGGTCATCCGCTGGGATTTACATAGCACTGAAGGTGCTCAAAATGAAAAGTAAAAATGAAAAAAATTTAAAATTGAAAAATAAAATTGCATTAATTCGGATTTACGTTAGAATTAGAATTTACGTTAGAATTAGAATTTGCGGCCTGAAGGGCCTCGAGAGCTAAAGTTAATTGCGTGCGTTCGCTCGTGTGCGCGTTTCTCGGTCTAGCGATTTTGTATATCGAATCTAACACAGGAGCAGTATATGAGACTAAATCTCGAACAAGATGATTGGGATGGGATTCGGCGCGTTTGAAGAACGATTCTGAGAGTGTTTTGAGGTGCTGTTGCACTGTAGGTAGTTCAAGATCTCTGTGCAGGTCCGCGTTACGCACGTACCAAGGTGCGTTTGTGGCCCTGCGGCAGAAGAGATTTTGAACCACCTGCAGTTTATACAGGACGGAGGGTTTGGCGTGGGCAAAGACTGGCGAAGCATATGACATGACGGGTCTAACGCAGACCTTATAAAGCGTACGTTTATTTCTAAAAGACATTTTACTTTTTCTTCCTATCATACTATATAAACGGCTTAAGTAAAAACGCGCGAGTTTCATTACTCTATCGACGTGTGACTTGAAAGAAAGCGTCTGATCTAAGGTGACGCCTAAGTATTTGATACTGCGCTTCCAGGGGATGGGAATACCTAACATACGAATGTGCGGATCGTTGTGGCGATTACGACGTTTGTGGTCGAATTGAATAGCAGAACTCTTTTCTGGGTTCTCCATTTTTCCTCCATCGATACGCTATTTTTGAAACCAAACACCGAGGGCGTTTACGGCCTTTTGGAGTCTGGTGATGTTATACGTGATGTTATACCTGGGCGGTGCGCGGCAGTTGGCCGCCGCGTGCCCGTACAACTGGCACCGATGGCACTGGCCGGGATGACCGCGGCGATGAGGCGCCTCGATCGAGATCCCAGAGAGGCCGCATATAGTGCTAACCCCTTTGAGGATCTCCCTGGACTTGGGGACATTGGCCAGAACCACCAAAGCGAGAGGGTGTTGCCTCCTGTACTTGCTGTGCATTTTATGCACCGCGAGTGCCGGGAAGCCTTGGGACTGCAGATCCTGCAGGATAGCCTCGTTCGATAATTCGAACGGGACTCCCCTGAGAACCGCTCTGATCTTACGCTCTTCTGACAGAGCATAAGTGTGATAAGCATATTGCTTATCAGTGAGGAGCTTTGTTAAAGCACGAAAGTCGTCTATCGACGAGACTAAGATTTTAATAGATTCACCCGAGTTGGCCGCTCGGGTGTAATGAATCTTGTGCTCATTGCACAATGTCGAAACCTCAGTCCATTTACCCTTTTCCCGAAGGAAAACGGGTGGTGGGACCTTGGCCTTGACAGAAGTTGGGGCCGGAGCGGGTGTTGAAGACACCGGGGCAGCTGGCGTTGAAGACGCCGCAGGGAGTGTAGGGACGGGCGTCGAGGGCGCCAGGTCTTGTTTCGAGCGCTTCTTAGAGCGCTTCTTAACAAGGGTGAAAGAGGGAGGCTCAGGGCCAGTTGGGGTGGCGTCCGAGGATGACTCGGTCGCGGGTGCGCGCTTGCGTCGCGGAGGGGCGTCTACTTCCCACTCCATGTCACTGGAGGAAGGGGACGCTGGAGAGCCTAAGACCAGAGGGGTCTGGGGGACTGGGGTGGCCTGAGGGGCCATTGGGGGAATTAACGCCATGATATGCGGGATAAGAGAATCAAGGAAACGATACTTATCAGCATTTATAGACATGCCTTCAGCACCGGTACTTTCAAGTAGCTTCTTCCTAATCTCATTAGAGCTTAGGGAAGCCATTGCGGAGGGGTTGGGGAGGGACAACAATATATAAATATATATACTATGAACCTATCAACGATGACTAACTTCCTAAAACCACCCTACACGCAGTAGGGCGGTTGAGGACGACGCGGATAACTTACTCGAACACGGAACTTGAAGTCCTGGAACGACGAAACCCCGTCTACGAAGCTCACGTTCCACGAAGTACGGTTAACAACCCACTATTCGCCGTGAAAACGGCGTTAGAAACTTATTAGAAGTACGGTTAACGACCCACTGTCCGCCGTGAAAACGGCGTTAGAAACTTATTACGGTATACAACTATGAAATTATATATTACGACAACAACCAGTGAAATTTGGGTGCTCAATTAGCGCGGGGGCTAATAGAGCGGGAAGGCGTCTGCGATCGAGACTGCGCTCGAGAACGCACGCAGACCGAGACTGCCGCACCGCGTGGCGATCGGAGCGAGAAATGCCTGACGCGAACTCGTCAACGGGTGCCGTTTGAGGAGGATTCGTCGTTTGGATACTTGGGGGGAGGAAGACTTGCCGAGCTAACAGATGATGATAAGAATTTTTTGTATAGACATAAAGAGACATTGTAAATTATACTCATCAAGTTTTTCCGAACTGGTGGTAGAGTCATGCTTTATTTGACATCAATAAGAACAAGCAATTGTCAACGTTTAGAAAAAAAAATTTGAAATTTGAATTGGTTTGTTAGATGTGAAATAAATAAATGTTAGCATTTTCATCAAATGGTGATCGTACACGATCACGGATCGTATACGTACATGGGAAAGAGTACAGATCGCAAACGCAAAAATCGCAAAAAAGTGACTAAAGCAAAGCCGCGGGTAGATTGCTTGCAATTATAAAATACATCAATAGTTTATGTGTTATCATTTTGTTTAACGGCTTTTCATGGAAACGAAGAATGACATTTGTAGTTTAGTATCTAACTCACACAAGTTGAAAGTGTACACATTATTTTATTTTTCCAGTTTATTATACAAAAGGCATCCTTATATTTTGTTTTTGTTATAGTTTGGATTAGATAGGTAACTTCCTCTAATGTCATTTCATGGGATGAAGTCAACTTAACCCAACAAACAATAAAACTTAAAAACTAAGTTTCTACATACCACTTTTGCCAAGTGAGTGCGCGGTTAGGTCATACAGTATGTATTTTGCAGCAATCTTTAGTCAGAAGTAATGTTGCCTTCCGTTCTTCTGATTATGGTAATAACCCCTAAAAATGGGCGAATGTTCTAACTGTGACTCGGGGAACAGTATAATTTTTGTAACAGTCCCAAAATTCTTCAAATTTTAAAGTTGATACAAAATAAAATATCTACTAACACACCTTGAACAAAAGTTGAACTGTATGGTTAAGAAATTATTTACCACTAGAAGATTATTTTTAATTTTAGGATAAATCTGTGTACACATATATACGTAGGAGTTCGGCATTAGAAGCCCGAACACATAAGTACATATAGATATTTTTACGTTTCATCGAATTAGCCGTTCTGCTGTGCCCATTCATTCTATATGAGTACCCCGTAAGCAAGGGGTTTGTGTCATTGACAAAAAGCTTCAGTCAAATTATTTTGTTTACTGTCACATAGCGTTGTTTATTTATAAGCGATATACGCGTACTTTATTGTGAAATTTTCAAATTAGCCAGTTTTCTGATAGTAATGTAAATTGGCTATAAAATGCTTTGGTTATAAAATAACAAAATGCTACAATTTAAACAAATCCAATATGATGCTCGTTACAGAAGTATAAAAAAACCCAATCATAACACAACTCAATAAAATGGATCCAATAGGTACTTATTTATCACGTGGAAGATAACTAATTTATCTGCTCACTTTTTCTAGCAATAAACTATAACATTTAATTCTAAAAATAAATACCGTTTTTTATAACTGTGACATGACTATCTTTATTAAACAAGTTTACTTCGTAAAGGCTGTACTTATTTATCTAGAGTACTCAGGTAGTATTTTTTTCATACGGCGCTAAGCTGATTTAATTGGCTACCAATAATGGCGGTACCTTGAAGGGTGACGGAGTACCGTGGGTCTAGGTTATCTACATTGATACCAATGGAAGATGAGGTAAATATTAGGTTAGGTTAGGCACCAGTGACCAAGCCATCTTGGCTATGGGGAACGTGACGTCAACTCCTTTGAATGCAGATAGCAAAACTAGCGACTATTAATTTTGGTATTTTATGCAGCGCGTCCTTACTACTAATAAACTAGTTAGGATTGAACAAGTTATTAGTAAGCATAAATTAAACTAAAGCCCAACTAATGACAAAAACTTCCAATAACTTTCAGACAGATTAACCGATTTTCATGTTTTGTAAGTAACATATAATTCTCTTTCATTTCATTCCCTGATTGGGTATATTTGAAAACATTCGAATCTTCAGGCCACTTTCAACTCCCAAATCTTATAAACGAATGGATTTCGATCAAATAATAGCTCAGAACAGTCTCGATTGAAATACCTTTCAAACAAATAAAAATCATCAAATCGATTCACCCGTTTGGGGGCTGTGGTGCAACATAACAACCACATAATAAGCCACGTCAAACTTATAACAACCTCTTTTTTGCGTAGGGGGTTAAAAAGGCCGCATTTCGCACGTTACTACAAATCGCATAGGATTTTATCTATAGTAAGTAAAAGGTGATATCTTTGTAAACAGCTACTGTTCAATTTGAAATACAAAAACTTCATACATTAAAATTTGGGTCATTCGAAATTTTTTCTTGTCATCCATTGATTACTCACTGATCCAATTATGTACCAAATTGTGGAAATCTCAAGATATATCTTTATCTGCGAAGTTACGTAATATGATATAATAACTGCTATGACTTTTGATATAAGCATTTCTGTTAATTAAGTGAAAACAACACCATGTTTATAAATGTAAATTAAATGATGTAAGAAACGCGCAAATAATTCGCAATCGATATAACAAATAATTTTATAATATAGTCAATATCAAGTCTTGTTTTGTTTTATCTGAAAAGAAACCGGTTCAAACTACTAGTAATATCAAATTATTTCCCAGAATATCGCCCTTATAATTTAGTGACATACTGCACACGTCTTAGAAAATTTATTGATAAAAACTATCTGCGATGAAAAGATAAGACCGCCCTGTTCTAACATATTCTGCAATTCATGTAGATCAATATCAAAATTGAAAATCAATGAAAGCCCGGGATTTCAAATTTGGAAGTATAATTGATATAACCTCCGCCACGGATACGCTTAGTACGTCGAGGAACCTGTGCGGGACCAGCCGTTGCTTGCTAGCATCAGTACTTAGTGTAAAATAAACTATCTGCAGCTGCTGTTCATTACTGATTAATTAAAACACTACACAAAGTACAGGTGAGTCTATATTTGTAATACTTGCAATCCTACCTAATCTGTAAATGCCGTATAAAGACATTAAATTACGTCGTGAGCGAGTGAATTACGCGATGCGTCATTCATCGCTCACATGTAAATTTTTTCTTATGTTGGCAGCCTGTCGACAGTCTAGCGTTTTTGCTCGATTATCATTGGTCGGCGGTATGGAGCCCATGTCAATATGATGATTCAATATTTTAATTTGACGTTTTTACGGCCAATAAAACGGTTGTTACTTAAAAATATAAAAAACCGCGAAATTTGAATAACTATTTCAATGCTTCTGTACGATTTTTGTTCCAGATTAAAAATGGATTTTATATTTTTGTTTCTATCGTCGTTTGTTTTGGGTTATTGGGTATTTAAAAAGCTGAAGGATTGGCAGAATCTGCCGCCTGGACCTTTTGGTTTGCCTATTCTTGGATATCTGCCGTTTATGAATGCCAAGCAGCCCCATATTACTTTGACTGATTTGTCAAAGCAGTACGGTCCCATTTACGGTGTGGGCATGGGCAGCGTGTACACAGTAGTACTGTCAGATCACAAATTAGTAAGAGAAGCGTTTGCGAAGGACTCGTTTTCAGGTAGAGCGCCCCTATACTTAACCCATGGAATCATGCACGGCAATGGTAAGCTATAAAATTTTATTTTGTATATTATGTTATTGTTAATCTTACATTCTAAGTTTAATTGTATATTTTTTTATACATTTTTGTTTGCACATTAACATTTATTTGATCTGATAGATTGATTGAATTATATGATCATTTTCTTTGAAATAACATACTTTTATGTCCCTATTACTGCGTATACTTAACCAAAGTTGTTGCTGCAGAAAATACGTAAGGGCTTCTTTACAACCTGGTTATGCCCTGTAAGCATATATTTTGAAATCGAATATGTCGTCAATGTTTTTGAATATTAATTTACTAATATACAGAATATTACATTACGGTAAATATGTACTATTTTTTAAACATTTCACATCGACGCACGTAGCACTGGACACATGAACATTGTTTATGAATTGAATGAAGAAATTACGAGGGACACTCAGATAGTTTTAAAGAATAAAACAAAAACGTTGTATAGATTATTTTTTTTCGTTACGTAATTTCAAAGAACTCTCCGCCAGCGTCTATACACAGTTTCATGCGGCTGAACCAATTTTCAAATTACATTTTCCAATCTGGAACAGGTACATCACAACGGCCTTCTGGAACGCAATGAGCTCATCTTCTGGAGATGTAAACTGTATCCCTTTGAGCTAGTTTTTAATTTTAGGGAAGTCACTCATGCCAAATCAGAGCTGTGAGGTTTTGTGTTTAGGAAGTCCCTCGTCTTGATCGCAGAGTGTTACGGCGCGTTGTCGTGGTGGAACAAAAGCATCAGAATATCGCATACGGTCACTTGTTGCATTCAGCACCAAAAATTCTAGCGTTTGGTAGTGTACCACTCCGCATTTATGGAATACTGTTAAGGAGAAATAGCTGGCGATATAAATTCTTCCAAATGTTTTACTTGTAGCTCGTTTTTTTTCCTTATACAAACAAAGTTTTGTGTCAAAAACATAGTAAGGTCTTCTTAGACTAACCTGTTTTTTACGTACATTCATTTCGGACTTAGATTTTCGGTTAACTGTAAAGTAAAAGTACTTCGTTCAAATTTATCGAATGGTTTTAGGAATCATCGGCGCGGAAGGAGGTTTGTGGAAGGACCAGAGGAAGTTGATCGTGGCTTGGTTGCGGAGTTTTGGCATGAGCAAGCGCAGCCTTGCAAGAGACAAGTTGGAATCTCGTATTGCTGTAGGGGTTGAAGAGATTCTTGCGGTATGGAGCAGATGTAAAAAGTTACACCGAAATAGTAGATACATAGTTGAATGATGCAATATGTGTTTGAATGTATTGTAATTAATCCGTGAGTCTAAATAAACGTTAACAAATAAATATAAACATTTCAAAGCTCTATTTGATGGATCATTCTCTATGAACACGAAATAGGGAATCATGTTCCCTATTGCAAAACCTAAAGGGTTGAAACGGGGTAGTATAATTTGTATCGTTCATATAGAAAATTTGGCTGGAACGGAATAATATGCGAATGTTATCATTGACCTGATGTTGACTTACTAGTGTTGTAGTCAACATCCAGACTTACGGTTTTATTAGATAAGCCATTAGCTTTATAGGGCTTGAAAGTTGAAACCAGGGATGACATGGTCATCTAGTTATTGTATATTTTTTGTTTTGTTTTCGAATCGATTAACATCACTACCTTAGATATAGAATTTTAAGCAGGCTAAGATTTTATTACCGAAAAAAACAAATCCTTAATGTAAACAGAATATGACACAATTTAGAAAATGTAACAATGGACGCTGAAATAGATCGTTAAGTTTTTGTTACAGTTTGAACATGTTCGGTGATATGATTTTACAGCAAAATGAGATTACAGTAAAGAAATACCTTGACCTAGTTTTCAAGGCCGGGGCGCGCGTGCGCACCTATCATTGGTTTGTTGTCAACTGAGATAAAAATGCCATCTTCTGCTCCTTATGCGGCTTAATCTGTAATTTCATTCCACATTACTGTACAACCTTAACTTCATGCTAAAGTAGACTGCATAGCAACAGATAACAATGAATTTGGACGTTGAAAACACTCGTAATACCTTACTTATTTAAAATGCTTCGAAAAAAAAGTTAAATAAATTAATTTCGTTGTTCGTAATAGCTGCAAAAACTCGCATTATACTTAATTCTTTAAAATGACCTTTGAATGTCACTGACAAATGTTGCTGAGGCCTGTCAGAAAAAACAAGTGGTCCCCGTCGTTTTTGCATCGAGCCGTTTCGAACATGATCGTCATTTCTCACATTTTTTATATTATAGTCGCTTGCATTAACAAAATTTGGAATGAAAAATCACATCCTGAATGTGCAACTCATTATTCAAATTCTAGAAACGCATTTAAATAATAGCCCGTTTTTTTAAATTTTAGAATGTGGAAAAATCTGTTGGAACTCCGCTTAATTTGCGTGATTTAATAAAGGACTCACTTGGAAATGTTGTGAATGAAATTATTTTCGGTTACAAATTTCCATCAGATGACAAAACCTGGATCTGGTTTCGTCAAATCCAAGAAGAGGGCAGTCATGAGATGGGCGTAGCTGGAGTGGTCAACTTTTTGCCTTTCACGAGGTATATAAAAAATAAGTAAAACGAGGCTTGTTAAGGAGAAATATTGATTAGAAAATAAAAAACTACTGATAAATATCTTTAAAAAATTATTAATACAATGTGCTTTCGAAAAGGTTCATATTCAAAGTGAGGTTTAATATGCCAATAACATAATTTCAGGTTTTTTTCATTTTCAATTCGTAAAACAATGGAAACTTTAGTTCGAGGGCAAGATCAGACCCACAGGTTGTATGGATGCGTTGTCAACCGTCGCAGAAAGGAGTTAGGACTGGAAGTACCAAAGGGCGCGGAATACGCAGCACATGCCAACTTGTTCCAAGAGCATCCAGAAGGTTTTATCCGCTGCATCACGTACAGTAAATACGCGAAGAACGAACAGCACTTTTTCAATCCTTCGGTTCTTATTCCCACTACCGGAGAGTGTATTTTGGATAACTTCTTAGCCGAGCAAAAGCGGAGGTTCGAAAGCGGGGACGAACTGGCTCGTTACATGACAGACGAGCAGTTGTATTACTTGCTGGCCGACATGTTTGGGGCAGGTCTCGACAC
This sequence comes from Marasmarcha lunaedactyla, assembly GCA_923062675.1. Lineage (NCBI taxonomy): Eukaryota > Metazoa > Arthropoda > Insecta > Lepidoptera > Pterophoridae > Marasmarcha > Marasmarcha lunaedactyla. The sequence continues at coordinate 6,478,425 of OV281349.1, forward strand.
CACTTCAGTCACACTCGCCTGGTTTTTATTGTACATGGCATTATACCCTGACGAACAGGTGGGTGATGCTTTATATTAATTTATGCAAAGCCTTGCATTATTTTGTCAGTTAAGCCGTTTTAATCGACTTTTAATTGTAGGATATAATTCGAAAAGAGATCACAGCTGTGTGCACGGGGGAAGGTGCAGTGGACATTTCAATGCTGCCACGTCTAATGGCAGCTATTTGTGAGACGCAAAGAATAAGATCTATAGTTCCGGTGGGAATGCCTCATGGTTGCGTTCAGGTAAATTCAAGGCTTTAAAACTCTTTTGTTCCTAAATAGGTAAATTTGCAGATCAAGCCATATCTAAATGCAAATTAACTTCAAAAAAGTTTAATATAGTTTCATCTTAATATATTCAACTTCTAAATGGGTCATTAACGTACTGATCGTTTTTTATGTTTTATTTAATTTTGTGGCAAATGTTCTGTTGTTCAAATCTGTGGTAAACTGTACCTATCTATTTTTTCTCTTGGAAACTTTACAACATAACAGTTTCTTCTTACTGTCATCTTTTTTTGTTACTAGGATACATACCTAGGCAACTACAGAATTCCTAAAGGTGCCATGGTGATTGCACTTCAGTGGGCCATACACATGGACCCCAACGTATGGGAGGACCCTGAACAGTTCAGGCCCAGTAGATTCATAGGGACAGATGGGTCCTTACTCAAACCACAGGAATTCATACCATTTCAAACAGGTACATTTTATGTCGCAATTTATTGATACCTGATTGCTTGTACAGTTTATATAACGTAAATGATTTCAATAAATAAAAAATGATTTCAATGTGTTATTATTATTAGAAAAAAAAATTAAGTCATCAATCAATTTATTACTCGTGAACTTAATACAAGTCCGTTAATTGCAGTGTTTCAAAAAAAAATAATTTTCCAGGTAAACGCATGTGTCCTGGAGACGAACTTTCTCGAATGTTATCTATTGGGTTGATAACTCGCTTATTTATTCGCGTGCGCATACGCATCGCCGGAGAGCCTCCGTCCCCGGAGGAGATGAGAGGTAACATCGGGATCACTCTCACACCACCGGAAGTAAACTTCTACTGCGATCCTTTGTAGCTTTGTTCTCAAGACTCCTCATAGTGGCAAAGTAAGATTGTGTTTGAATTAGTGTGGTACCCTTTTTAGTAAGGTTTTTGTAATATTTAGAGCATCGTGTGTATTACAATTTTGTTAAGACTGCCACTTTTTTTTCTACTAGTTTATATATGTTTCGGATTTGTATGTTTTAGAATTGTTCGATGTTCAATTTTATCAAGTCTTAGTTAGATTTTAAGTTAGCTACAGATTTAGGTACATCAGACTTTAAATTTAACATAGTTTTTTTTATTGTTAAATAACTGAAACTAACATCTTTTCAATCAAGCAAGCTACGTTAATACTTCGCATCAATAAAAAGAATTTAAAAATATTTTATTTAAAAAAAAATTGAATATGACAAAATAAAGGTGTGTGTGTGAAATATATATATATATATCTTTTTATTTTTTTTTATTGAAAAAGGATTAGACCTTTGTCTTCTATCTCACCTGATGGAAAGTGACGATGAAGACGAAGGTCTTACACATCTATCCACGAGATACCTATTCACTCGACGTTTGAAAGAACTAGGACTATAGTTTTCTGGAAAAACAGACGCAGGCAGTTCATTCCACACCTTGGTGACCCGCACCAAAAAGGAACTATCGAAGCGTTTGGTTCAACTTCTTGGGATGTCTACTATAAAGGGATGGAAGGCCTGTCTGCGTCTAGTGGTTCGATGTAAGAAGGGTGTGGGTTCAACCTGATCAAAAAGAGCATTCGCGCACTCTCCAAAATGTAATCTCTAGAAGACTGCTATACTGGCAACTTTCCGGCGATGGTCGAGGCTTTGCAGTTTTTTGGTGGTGAGGTCAAAGTTATTTATAATTTTTCGGGCTCTTCGGTAAACTGCGTCCCAGCACAACCATCCTAAAGGTGGCTACAGTACTCCATACTAGATCGAACTTGAGCTGTGTACAAATTAAGTAGCTGTTCAGGGCTGACGTACCGCCGGATCTTCGAGATGATTCCTAACTTCTTTGAAGCAGTTTAAGCCAAGGACACAATTTGATGCCCAAAGTTCAGTGGGGACGATATAATTACGCCCAGAAGCCCTAGGTGGTCGGTTAAGGGTACAGAAACATTTTGGAAAGTGGGCGTAACGTTGAAACTGCTCTTTTTAGCGGAGAATAAACACGCCTGTGTTTTTGACGGGTTAAATTTGACCAAATTGCACTCGCCCCAATCGGACAATTTCTTTATGGCCAAATCCACCCGCTCAATCATGGACTCGCTCGCGCATTAGACATGTATCTCTCTACATCGGTGCTGTCATCAGCGTAACCAATAATGCCTGGGGTTAGCAGGTCATTAATGTGCAGCAAGAATAACGTTGCAGAGAGAACAAATCCCTGAGGTATCCCGGCATTAATTGCCATTAGGTCAGGAGAGCAGCCGTCTAGGACTACTTGACTCGACCGTTCCCTCAGAAAATCAGATATCCAGTCGCAGAGCCCATTGGGTATTCCGTATGCTGGAAGCTTACTCACGAAACCATCATGCCAGACCCTATCAAAAGCCTTGGAAATGCGCCGACTGGCGCTTGCAGGGTCAGTGGAATCAGGAGGAGGTGGTAGGCAGGATCATCAGGGTCAGCAGCAGGAGCAGTATATTTATGCAAGCAAGTATATTTTCTCATAAATAGTTTTGTAAGAATCCGTGTGTAAGAGGCTTAGCTTGTTTGGCAGCCTCCATTGCTGTCATAAAAAAATTGAATTGACATGATTGTCAATAAAGTAAACAATATATTTAGAAAAATTAAGAAAATCCAAAAATACCAATAAAGAAGAATATTTTACAATATAAGGACCATAAAAGATGTAAGTGTTACAAGTTCATGCGAATCCACGACTTTGCTTCTGCGAGCGTCAACCCAGGCTTTGTACGCTTCTTGCTTAAGCTTTTCAGCTGTGAGGCAAGCAGCATTAAACCATGGGCGACCTTTGGTTTCAAGGGATAGGTCAGCGTAAGGGATGAAATACTCCATTGCTTGGCCCATCATACTTGATACAGCATCAGCGCAGCACGATGGATCGGTTGATGTAAAACAAGTCTGCTGCCAAGGATAAGGCGCGAAAAAATGCCGCATCTCAACCCGATCTGCTGACTTGTATAGCAATACTCGCCTAGCGCCTTTTGGGCGGATGTCAGGCGGCGAGTACTGCGACACAGTGGACATAGATGTCCCTAAAGGTGCAGTTAGGGACACCGAGCACCTGTCAGGATCAGTTGTCAGCAGAAGGTCTAAGCAATATGCAGTGTGGCCAGCAACGTCGGGGATGCGCGTGGGCTCGTGCACAAGCTGTGAGAGTCCTTGAGTCATGGAAAACTTAAAAGCCTCTCTTCCAGCGTGGTCAGTGTCCTGATACGGGTATAACCATTGCCCGTGATGAGTGTTAAAATCCCCCAGGAACACCAACTGCGCTGAAAGAAAACGTTGCCGAACCTTATTTGCTGCATCGCTAAGATACTCCACGAGCCTCGTTGTCTCCTGATCTCCGCTATGTGACCGGTATATCCTGGCATATACCAATTGGTCAAAGCCGGTATCAATGTGAACCCACATGACGGAAAAGTCCAGATCTTCCAAGTAACGGAGATCTGGACAGATCTCGCCACTGGCATACATGCACGAACGCCAGGGGTTCGGGCGGAAATTGGACTCCAGTATGTACCCTGGGTAACAAAGGTATTCCGAGTCTGACGGATTATAGATCTGCGTCTCCGTTAGGAAGACTAGGTGAGGCCTCTCTGTCTTAAGGTGGTGGTGGACATCGTAGAGATTTGAGTGCATTCCTCTGATGTTGCAGAAGTGCACTTTAAGAGAGAGGAAGTTTTTATCTACTTTTTAACAACCTTAAGAAGATAAACGTTCCCCAAATCTCAAAATATTTCTGTTTCTTTAATTTTCAAGTATAAACCCATTTTTAATCTGGAAAACATTTAGTTAATATTCAGATTTTCCGAGATAAATAAAACAAAATTAGAAGAAGGTGCCAAAAAGAAGCAAGTTCATATAAATCTTTACATAAAAATGAAAAAAGATAACTACAAATTATATTAATAATAATAAATTAATATAAACAATTATCCTGTTCTATCTTCAATTAATTAAAAGTTATAGTGGTTCCGTGAGGACATGTGAAAGAGAAACAAAAAGTTAGACAGTGAAAAAATTTGTTGTAATCAAGATATTGCTGACTTTTTTACCTTTCGCGAAAAGGACACATTGTGTTAGAATATAATTCGGAGTTACTTTTTCATGGACACCATAGAGCGAAAATTAAAAAAAATATCGACTCTTCATATAAAATATGGCAGCCCCTAGGATTTGTATGAAAAGACAAATATTTTTTCATTTTCGCTATATGGTGCCTTTCGGAAAGTTGTTCTGAATTGTGGTATGGGTCCATGTTAATTTTTCCCAACAGTAAAAATAGTCATTTTAATGGCATTGAAGATTTTAAAAACCACAATTTTTTATTACTTAGGTTTTGCCTTTTGGTTAACAAACTCAAGAACCTGAATTCACGGGATTTTTGCTATGAATTTTATATTTAACATCGCTTTTCTGATATTGCGAAAGCGTACTTGCACTGCGTTATGATAACAAATTAAGGTCTAGCTCGTTCAAAATGTTGACCTAAAAGGCACTTCTAGGCGTTGATGGTAATGGACGTGACAGCCACTAATAAATGAAACACTGCTGCGTCATAATTTCATGAAGTTGTCATGAGATTGCGCAGAATTGTATCCATTCTACCTTCAAGTTCAAACAAACATGGAGTTGAAAAAAAAATAATTAAAAGCATGTACCGCCACGTGACTTTCAAATAACTTTTAAATAAGTATTTACGTACTTACTGAGCGGACTGAGTTAATGGTTTGTTAAAAGTAATCGTTTGTACAGAGGAGATTCTTGTCAATGAGGAGTGTAGGTTGTTGATTTTCATTGATAAAAGTTGAAATACATTGTCAGATTCTGCAGAAAAAGGTAACTTTTTTAGAATATTTGATCACAAATATACTAAAAATATATAGTTCTGATTTACGATTTTATAAGACGTATATAAGACTTTATTTTATTGCAATTTCAATTTAAAAAGCTACACGAAAATAGTATTTATGCTGTTTTTACGCAACCATGTATGAAAACAGTTCTCAGAAACCAGGTTCAATTGTTGAAAACTGGTTCGATAAGTATTTTAATAAGGCTTCCTAAAATTTTATATTAAAAGAGGACCCAGTTTGAGGTAATGTGCCTTTCTGACGGAGAACTTTTTTATAATTGCTTTAGTTGTTTCAGACTTTATCGATTACAAAACAAACAAACATGGCTTCATTTACCTGTAATTCCAAGTCGCAAAACGTAAAAAAAGTTGGCAGATTGATGATTGACGCGTTGGAAGATTCTATCGGCACGGATGTTAATTCATTATTCATCGAAGTCTTTTTAGTTATAGCTTCATAATTTGTGCTGTTTATGATTGTTCGTAAGAATGTTATTAATAATTTCTCCTTCTCTTTTGCATGGTAGTAAATTTTTTTTAGATTTGTGAGTGAGGGTTGACGGTAAATAAAATACCATATTAATATCAATATTTTAAATAATTTATTTCATCAATTACATTTTGGGTGTAGATTATCGTAATGCAGTATTTACAAGGCGAAAATACAATTTTAATGGTAATATCAACTAAAATTAACGGTGAGCTGCAAAATGAAACACTGTCAATTTTTGAAAGAACCCTCCAAGGCAACTATGTTGCTATCTCGAGGTCTTTTAATTACAGTTTATAACGTCACTTAGCGACTATATTATTCTCTAGACTAGTTGTTGGTCGCTACTCGCTATGGAATGTTACTCTATGTAGGTACTTAAGGAAACTAGAGATGTTTGAATGAACACTTGCAAAATGTTTAACACGCTACATAACGCACACATGAGATCACACACAGATCAATCTCTCACTGCCTAACAATAAATAATGACCTAGAACATACATTTATTTTGGTATAGGTACTAGAGTTTATATGTAAACACGACTTACAAACTAAACATTAAAATCGTATTTCATACGGTGTGATTTGCTGCGACTACACGTAATAACACTAACTTAATATTTAATACTGCAAATTCACACAAATCAATACATACTATAATCTCAACAAATATAAGGTCTAATAACTAAAAGTTCCGTTTACTATAAAATTGAACACTTTTTGCACAGCCTCGACGGTCACCGCGGGGGGTGAGGTCGTTACTTAAACGTAATAACTTAAATAAATGGTGGTCGATGCGCTCTAAAACGAGTGATCTGAATACTGGTGGGTGGGTGCGGGGAGGGACGCGCGGGGGATCAGTGCGCGCCGACGTGGCGCAGGTGCAGCATGTCGGGCAGCGGCGCAGGTGGCGCGGCCGGCACGCGCGGCACGAACTTCACCTTGAAAGCCTTGGGTGCGATGGTGGCGCCCACCGTACCTTCCAGTGATGGCAGCGCTGCGTTCTCTTCTATCTGCACGTCAAACTGGTGCATGATACTGGAAAAGAACATGAACATCTCCATCCGCGCCAACACATCTCCCAAACACATCCTCCTTCCTACACCGAACGGCATGAAAAACTCTGGCCGTCTGATTTTGTTGTTTTCGTCAATAAATCTGGTGGGATTGAATTTATTCGGCTCGTCCCATAAGTTAGGGTCCATGTGGACGCAGTTTATTAGGGGTACAACCTGGGATCCAGCCGGGATCGTGTAGCCGTTGAGTAGAACATCTCTGTGAAAGAAAATGTTTCTGTTAGTATTTATAAACTTTACTGAATGAAATAATACGTTGTATTTTATTTATAAAAAAATCTATAATATTTAACACATACCTGGTTGGTGAATGTGTGGTACCAAGAGGTACAATGCTGGACATTCTGAGGGTCTCGAGGATGGTGGATTCAGTGTAAATCAGATTGGGCATGTCATCAATATTCGGCAAGCGTTCCCGACCCACCACTGCATCCAACTCCTCTTGGACTTGTCTTTTTACATCAGGGTTTCTCAACATGAACACGATCATCCACAGGATTGAAGACTTGATAGTCTCCATACCAGCCGAAAACAGGTCACCTAAAATTTGCTTCAATTGTAATTCTGCAACAGAATATATAAAAGTTTATTTATATGCAAATTAAAGTATAGTGTTAGAAATGATTTCAACGCTCATTAATTTCAATTGATACGTTTGTACAAATGAATGTTATCTAAACAATGATGTTACCGTGATCTCTGCCTTCAAACAGTTCGCCGGCGCGGCCTTCGCTCTTGGCCTTCTCTATCTCGATGAGATAAACGTCGATAAGGTCTCTCGCGTTGTTTATGTCCAGCGTCGATCGGTGCTCGTCGATTAGCGTTTGATAGAACTCGAACATTTCCTTGCGGTTATTTGCGACTTTTTCTTGGGCCTGCGCTTTGCCGGGTAAGTACTGCAATTAATGAGGTAATCATTAGCTGATTAGAGCGTTAAATTTAGTCACGTATTTTAGAGTGGTTTAATGATTGGAAAATTTAAAAAAAATCACGTTTGATATTTATTTGAGATTACTTACATTGTATAGGGGAATGTATTCTCCGTAGTGGATTTCTCCGAAGAGTCGCATGCCTTCTTCGATGAGGAAGTTCAGCCTCTCGAAGCGGGCGTCGCCGGAACTGAAGCGGAGTGACATAGTGATGTCACAAATAACGTTGGAAACCCCGAGAGCGAGCAATGGGTTGGCATCTACGGCGGTGCCTTCCGTGCGGTTCAGACTTGACATCAATTCGTTTATTTCAGTCTGTTGAATATATTATGGTTTAGTCCTAAATGCATGGTCTTGAAATTATCATTATTGCAAAAAATCATAGTTTTATAAATTTTTAATTTATTTTGAATATATATTTTTCGTAATTGGAAATAAAACCTCAACTCTGTCATATAATTGTTTTTAAATATTATTTTTAGATTCTACGCTTTTAGCTATGTATGCTATTAAACTAACCTTAATTCTGGATTCCATGACTTTCTTGCCATTGCCCATGTAAGTCATACCGAATTCGCGCAGCTTCTCGTGGAGGAACCGGCGCTGGTTCTTCCAGAGGCGGCCCTCGCTGTTGATGATGCCTGCGCAAAAACAGTTCATCAGATAGAGTTCATGGGTGGCGCGGGATTAACCTGCCCCTAATGGAAGCTCAAATTAAGTTTTTACTCTTATTTTTCAAACGAACGAATGTATCTCAATGATATGAACAATCTTCAGAAAAAGTGAGTCACTAAAACTTACCGAGACCGTCTAAAGTGTGCATTAAAGGGGTGCTCGGACGTCCGGTGAACTCTTCACGGCGGAAAGCTTCCCTGATGAGGCGGTAGTCGCTCAGGACGACGGTTAGCTGGTTGCCGAGGCGCGCAGAAAACAGAGCTCCGTAGCTCCGTGCCAGTTCCAGGAAGGTCTTGTGCCGCACGCCGACGAAGGGCAGGTAGCCGACGACCGGTGGTGCCCAGGGGCCCGGCGGCAGCTTGCGCATCTCCCGCAGCAGCTGCAGTAGCCGCGCTGACACCGCCACCGCCGCCGTCAGCATCATCAGCGGCACCGACGTCCGCGCCGCACAGTAGCTCACCACTTGCCATAAACCCCACAAAAGCTTACTGTTCATTATTATCGATAACATCTTTCTCAAAAATCTCAAAAAAGTCCGTTTATTTTTATTTACAAACTTAATGTTCTCAGTTTAATTGAACACAGTGATTTTGCGCGAATTTGATTGAACGCGATTTGTGTGACGCCTTGCCGCCGGTAGTTGCGAAGCGGTCGGGCGTCGTGGGCGCACTGGCGCGCGCTGGCGTGGCCTTGCTCATAAATACGCGGCGCGGCGGGTGGCGCGTGCGCAGGCTCTTCCCACCGGCCAGCGCGCGCCTCTCCTCTCTCTCCGTTTTTCTGCGGGTACGGTGCTACGGAAACCGTAGCACATCGTAGCTTCCAAAGCGTCTAAATCATGAGTACAGAGAAAAACTTTTACTGTGAAAGTAGAAGTTCGCTGCATACCTACGCGAGTACTTGTCCCGCTTACAGATTTTGGCCAGGGTCAAAGGTGACTCGCAATGCTGTTGATAAGATTACTGAATTGCGTAATGCGCGGCAAGGTGACGAGCCGGGTCGTCGACTCGCCGACTGGACCTTGGCAAGTTCTAAACGTCGACCTCTAAACAGCAATTGTATTATTACGTCTACCAATAAAAAAAAAACATATAAAACAGCGATATTACCGGCAAATCTTTGACCGATTTGTTCTTCACAAATGTCAATCTTTTGATCCGTGTAAATATTTAAATAACGCTATTTCAGTACTCATTATAATTCAAATTATTGTTTGTGTTAAAAATAAACTAAATACCTGTATTCTTTACGGTAGTATTTGGTATAGTAAATTTTAATCAGCTTCAGAATTTAGAAATCCAATGCTAAGTATGTTTATGATTTTAGAGTCGCTTGAAATACAAAAAAAAACTATATGTAATGTGAGAAAATTAATTAGCAAACAAAAGAAGAAGCGCTCTCATTTTAAAAATATTTTACAAAGGATATATATTTTATAAGTACTTAAAAGAGAAACAATAAAACGTACGATTATTTAACATACATAGCTATAATAATACTTAAACAATAACAATATTGGTGAATGGGACAGATAAGTGATGTAATCTCCGCCAAAACATGTTACGTTACAAGTTCTTATCTTGTTTGTTTCATGTGTAACTTGTCATGCAATAGCTTTTATATAGGCATTCATTTATTTTTCAGTTTGCTTTAAGAGAACAACAAAATTAGGCAAAGAAATGTAATAAAATATAGTTAATTAAGTATATATAAGTTACTGCATATGAACAAAAGAAAATATAATGAAATTAAGTTCAGCAAAAAGCAGTTGGCTTTTCTAAACCACGTAAAAGTAAAAGAAAAGAAATATCGACTATACCAACTATAAATCGAGAGAACAACTCACTCAATACCAAAACCAGGAGGAGAATATACTGGACGGCCGAGGAGCGTAGTGGTTAGTGGCCCTGTCTCACACGCCGGAGGTCCCAGGTTCGAGTCCTGGCAGGGGCATTAATTTGTGTGATTACCACAGATGTTTGTTCTCGGGTCATGGTTGTTGAAATTTATATATGTATGTTTATTCGGGGTTCCCCCCCTGTTCGCTGTACGGTCATCCATAAAACTAGCTCTGCTTATTTTGGGGCCATACATTTGGTGTGTTTGTCTGGGGATTTATTATTATTATGAATATTATTATTATATTATATATTATATTATTATTATTATTTTGCAAAGTCGTGCCCTTAATTTACTTATTACTTTTTTGGTCTATGGATCGTAGGGTGTGAATACAGAAGAAAATTAGTGTCAACGACATCTCGCTACCGACTATACGCATATTTTTGTTGAGGTGAAGTTGTACATAGAGAACTCTCAGACTCTGAAGCGACTCTCTACACTGTGTAAGTGAGTTTGAGTATCACTAAAGCACTTGACCAATTGTGCCGCAACAAAAACTTGAATTTTTGATTCAAGTACAATGGAATACTCCTTGTCATGGAATAATTGAAATAAATCTCGGGAGTATAAAACATTTCCAGAAAAATATAACCCTGGAGCTTTCAAGGTAAAGTGAATAGGGACCTCTTGGACGGGCGCGTACGGTCTTCGTCTCCACCGCCACTTTCTACCAGGTGACATGGAAGACAAGTAAAATTTTTTTCATTCATTTCCGTGGAAATGTTTTAGTTTCCCATAAAACGGCCTATGTATATATAGGTATATATTAGGTATATATTACTATCTAGTTATATATTTGAATTTATTGATGCACCTACTACATTAAATATTTACCTTTCTACAGCTAGTTAGAAGTAATCTGTACAAAAGATCTTTGAACTAAGCTCTCAAATCAAATACAGAACAAATTAATATATATTAATCTGAAACTTAACACAATGATCCTAACACAGAAATTTTCTAGAATAAAAAAATTTAAATGTTCTGAAGGTTATTTTTTTATTACATATTTTCAAAGAACTCTCCACCAGCGTCTAAACAAAGTTTCATCCGTCTGAACCTCTTTCAAAGCACATTTTCCAGTCTGCAACTGGTACTTTATCAATGGCCTTCTCAAACGCAGTGAGCGCATCTTCTGGCGAAGAAAACGGGGGGTTTTTGAGCTGGTTTTTAATTTTAAGGGAAGAAGAAGAAGTCACGCGGTGCAAATCAGGGCTATAAGGCGGATGACCCAAAAGTTTTACCGGTGTAGTGTTTAGGAAGGGTCTTGACCGAGAGGGTACGGACCTCGGCTTAGGACGTCGTATATTGAAACTACCACTGGTTGGGAAGGGTCATCTACTGCCAAAGAACCAGCAAGAAACTCTGGCAGGAAAAAAGCATCTGGCAGGGCCGTGTTGCCCCATTCCTAACTGGAAGCGTCGTCGCGATCTGTTAAGACCGCCGCGGGGAATCGATACTAAATACGCGGTTAACATGAAAAAGCTGGCTGTCAACATTTTTCCCGCGCTTCTCGATCGTTTCATTTACGTAGGCGTTGGTTCGTTTTGAAACAGCCATAGTGTTGACTGGCGCTTTCTTTCTGGATCATATTGGTAAATCCAAAATCCGTCACCTGTTATGATATCGTAAATACGGCGGGAAGAACCTGCTTTGATTTATCAATTATATCATGGCACCGGTCCACGCGTTGACGTTGTGGGGTACCCAGCGCGAAACAATCCTCCTTACACCAAGGTGGTTATGTAGAATATCATAAAGATTTCCCGATCTAACCTATAGATTGTGCTGATTCTACTCGTGTGTGCTTCACTGGCTTTTTTAAATAAAATTTTGGATTTTAAATTTAAGCGACCGCATTTCATTATACCAGTGGTATCCAGTGCTTTAGAAGGCGCCTTATCATAAAAACTAATTGAACGATCCATCAGGTTTGAAGTTGTAAAAAATCATAGCATGAAAATGTTTCCGACGCAGAACCATTTCTGTATGACACATAATTGGATTTTATAAAAATAAATTATAACTCGCCAGCATTCCATACATAAAATATTTTTTCGCCAAACTTTGTCTGGTCAAAAAACATTTCAGTTTAATTTTCTACTAATACAACGTAATTTACATTAGTTTTCAGAGAAGATAAATTGTAAGAGATACGTTCAGAATGCCGTTGTAGTAATTCTAGTTTATCTCTTAACCGTATCGACGACCTGGATAGACCTGGATACATCAAGTACCTGACAATCGTTGCTATCATAGCATTGTTCTTACTCTCGGATATCTCAGGTTGTTGATAAACGAACATTTGATTTTTCAGTGAATAGTTATTATTTTATACATTTTTTATAGCGTTTTTTATATTGTTTTTCTTTCAGTTCGAAGGACGTTATTTTACTTTACTTAGTTACCTAACAAAATAAAACATCGCAAGAAATAATTCAATCACAAATTTTTTAAAAACCATATTAAATATCAAATACAGCCTGGAGGAAAACTCGCATAACTTTTTCCTATTGAACCGATTTGAACCAAACGTGTAGCAGCATTTTCGATTTGCCCAACGAAAAAAAACCGTATCGATCCAGTTGTATGATTTAATTGACAGACACAGATACACAAGTTAAACAAACGACACTACTTTTGCCTCAGGGGTTAAAACTAACATTCTTCAGTTATTTTTACGATAGAAATCTTCTATATGTGATATGACATTATTTTCCACCTACTTTTTCTAATCTGTTTATGTACAATGTGTTTATTTCACCAATCGAAAAAGGAGCAATTTGGAAACTTTGTTCAAACGCAATTATTTCTGACGTATGGTTATAAACTACTGGGCTTAATTTAACTATATGACTATTTTTTTGGCAGTACCAATTTATTTTTTTCCTAAAATTTTTAACAGCTATATAAATCATATAAATAATCCGTTAAGTGTTGTCTAAGACGTTATTTTCCCCACAGTATCTGTCAACAAGTTGGCACACAAAGTTGCTAAGTGCCGGTTCAATGACCGGACCTTTCAATATTTCACCTAGGTAACTTAGGTTCCTACTTCCGAGACCTAGATTGGTCTAGACTATTTGTTACTTAGTTAAAGGTTTATAGTTATTCAACTGAATTTATCGACAATAACGGAACAATAGTATTGCATAAAGGGTGCTAACTGTATTTTATAGAGATAGCTTTATTATAATATTTAGAAATTCTGTCAGATGAAAGTGTTTGTCCATAATCGGCGTAGTCGTTACGATGTTGATTTTCAATGTTCCTGGTTTTAAAACAGAATAATTAAATTTAAACCTTCTTATGCTTTTATAACAACATACTAATAAAATCCCCAGACATATATGCATTTTATTTCCTTATAAATGATAGTTTTGTGTGCAGTTCTCAAGTGATCTTTGGAACGCGGTGTACGTTACAGTACCCGACAAAATTTTACGTAACTATTTTGTCTAAACTTTCCAAAATAATATTGTAAAAAAATACGCTAACTCAAACTCTAACACAAATTATTTATTTGCTAAGAAACATAGTACAAGTTATGATGTGGTAGGTACAACACGCAAGGTTTGCTCAAAAGTTGTAACAGGGCGTACCGCTAGTAGTGCAATAGCGCCCAGGGCATGATTTTATCAGACATCAGTCTAAAACCGCTCAAATTTTATGATTCTAGCTTAGCTTAAAATGTTACTTATCAACCTTTTAAATATAATACATACCTATGTAGTAAACGTTGGCCCTTTTTTTATATAAATTTTTATGAACTCTACGTAAAGGGACGTTACAAAATATTTTGCCGACATTCAGTCGTAAAGCCGTTTTAAGGATTGCATAGTTATGGTTCAGGGTAAAAAAACTTTTTTTAATGAAGTGATTTTCAATTTTATCCTTAAGAATACCTAATTGTATATGGGTTTTCATGTTATCTATTCATATTGTTTATCTTGGTTGAGCTATCTCCAAAGAAGTTTCTACAAACATTTGCAAAAAAAAATTATTGTTGGTGTTTCACAAAATAAGTCACATCACAGCGAACTTATATTTTTCTCCGAAAAAGAGAGCAGTTTTCTTTTCTAGTGCGCGTTTACTTTAGTTTACATTTTAGACACCATGAATATTCTTCGCACGATACATTCCGCTCAATTTTGACAAATTGACCAATTTAAGTAAATGAAAACAAATAAAAACATAAATAATTTGTTTGTTTCGATACAAATATGGCAAAAATTAAGTTATTGTAAATTACATAATGCAAATACAAAGTTTCTTAAGAGAAAAGGAATTCGTTTTAAATCAGCTCTTCAAGATTTAGCAAATGAATCAAAACATCTTGACCATATTCGGTAACCGCTTGTAAGCGCAATTTGTGACAAAAAAGTGAAATTAGACAAAAGGCATGAGTGTTCTAGTTTTAGATTTCTACCTACGTGATCTCGAACGCAGAAATATTGATTAATAATCGATTCGACTGAGAGGCGCTAAATGGATGCGCACGCGTATATTAACAATTTATTTTACGCGGGAGCCTTAGGTATAATAACAAATAGAAATTCAATTAAATAATATGTATTTTATGTTCAATAAAATACATATAATGTCAATATAAATTAACTATTTAAATTAAGTCCAGACAGTTTACTTAATTACCTAACTACTTGGTGGTCGTAGCTAATCGAGAAGTTTAGAACACCAAACATTTTATTCTTGTGTTTTGATTTGTCCAGATCAAGACACTTTACTAATTAAATTAAAATAAATTAATAAAAATAAAAAATTATCGAAAGCGAAAAGCATGAATTAATGAACACAAATATAAACAGTGGGAAAAGAGTAACCGTACTTTACTTAAAATAATAGAAATAAAAAAAAATTGTCAGAATTTTTTTAACGTTTCCGTTAAAGCCCGGTTCACTCTAACCTGTCTACAATATAAATATATAATTAACACGCATTTTTTGCGTACTGACTAAACATTTTCAGAGTTTTCTACTATTTCTGCAATAGTATTACTAAATACTACGTAACTATGCAATCTCTTAGCAAGACCAGCTACAAAGGTCGATTTCTAGGGGGCGGTTTTCGCAGACTGTACATTTTTTGTAGTTTACATACATAATCTTGCAATTTTTTTTTTAAAGTTGTAAAGATTTATTGTTCTTAAGAATTTTAACCTTGCGTGATGCATAAGTGTCTGAGGAAAAACATAAATAATAATAACTCAACTTTCGCATAATACATGCTAAAGCTTTCTTGTTTGTTCATTCTCCTAAGCGATAACGAAGAATGATTATCGTCAAAAACACTATTTTTGCCTCTACTATATGTGATGTGAAATAAAATGTGAATAAACGACGTACTGATATTATTTACCGATGTACGCTTATACATTCTTTTCAAGCTATTAACGTGTTATGCGTAATGGACAACCTAAAATAACACGAAAAGATGACTGAACACAAGTTTACATGGTAATTTGTTATGGATGGTTTAAGTCATTCGTGCGCACAGCCTGTATTTATACAGCAACTGTGTGTGCGTGACAAAAATGTACGGGTTCTTCACGCACACCAAAGCGACGAGATCACGATTTGACAAGATGGCGGCTGCCACAGAAGTTAAGTTCTATATTTACAAGAAAACTCACACATAGGGGTGCACGCTCTAATTAGTTGAACAATCGATAACTGTGCGGTGTTCCTAGCCAATACTGTGCTTACAGAGATAACGAAGAAAACAATTAAATGCCTTTGCATATTAATATTAGTGTAGGTAATATGCAAAGGCATATCATATGCAAACACAATGAGTGTTTATTATATTTTTTAAGTACATGGTGAGGCTATACAGGTTCATTTATACGCTGCCTTTTTCAAACCAATTATTGTTATATGATCGTATCAAAATCATTCTCAATTACATAATTTTCGGACTCTACTGACAGATTTATTCTTTAAACACAGCAATCCGTTTCTTAGTAACTTCAATTGTTTTATTATATCTACTAATGCCAATTACTTGAAATAACAATTACTTTTCGAATAAACTATGAGTTATTTGAAAATCACCGTAGATACCTAATGTTAGATTCAACCAATAGAGTTAGGTAGGTACATGTAATGATTACTTAGTAGGTCATTAATTATCAATAAGAATAATAGAAATACAGAAGACGTTATATAAGGGAATAGTCCATTAAATATATTTATCGATTCGTCCATGACACAAATATCGTATTTTATTTAGAAAACGATTAATCTCTTATTTTATTGTAAAAATAAATAGTAATCATGGCCTTCGGTGATCAAAAAGTAGGTGACACGATTAAAAATACCTTTATTATGTATATAATAATATTAACAAAAAGATAACTTTTGCGATATCGGCAGTCCTCCTGGCTCTACAAGGTTGCAATTAATTATGGTAAAAAAATAAAATAAATCGCGAATAGCTATATATTAACATTTCTGTTATCTCCTTGACCCTTGATATACATAATAATATATTTTATGTGTATAAATGAAACAAAATTAAACTGTTATTGGAAATGTAAAAGTTTTCGTGAGATTTTGTTTTTTTACAATAATAGTAATCTGAATGTCAACATTCAGGTTCGATAAGGTATTCAGATTTCATAAACAAAAAATAAAACAATGACATTCAATTAACGCACACAGTTTCTACAGTTACCCACAAAAGAAGAATTAAATCGTTGAAGTGATAAAAGAAATAAAACTGAATAAAATTATGGGTGTTAATAAACTGCACTACTGAGAAGAAGGTGTGTAACTTTCAATTGGGCCATCCAGGTGTTGAGGTATCAGGTACTCGGCGTAACTTCACATAGCTTACTTGGAAGTTCGTCTGTGACCCTTCTCTCTACCACCTGCAGATCAAGACGCAACTACCGCCAACTGTCAACAAAACTAAAAATACATCGCGTGAAATACAACACCAACATTCAAAAACTAGAGAGACTAAAACGCAATGTAAAGCGCACTGAAAATATTTACACTTTAATGTCAGTGATCGTTTTCAAGAAACTTTGGATTATGGAGAAATCGTAATTGTATGAAATTCCCAGCAACGAGCTTTGTAACCCGAAACGCTCCTCGGGTTACGTGTTAAGTGTAATTTCAATTACTTATAAACATATTATTTGTATAACACGGTGTGAAAAATAAAATGAGGATAAACAATAAAAAATTTCTAGATTTACGTCAATGACGCATTCACTGTTTATTTTTAAGATGCTGAAAGTCGAAAGTTGTGTAAATCGATAAAGATACATATATTTTTAATAAAAACATTAAACAATAATAATATCAAAAATGGTGATTAAATTCATATCACCACTATTTTTTTCGTTATAATCTCTATGAAATATAAAACAAACCAACAAGTATCAATTTCTCGATAAAAATTATATGGACCTCACGGGGTAATAAAAATAAACCTGAAAGTAATTTTCTGAAAGACTGCGATTTGGTTAAACGACATGGTTTTCAAAGGTAAATGAACGTGTAATATATTATGATATAGATTCTTCAGATTATAGTCCGATGTAGCAACATAGCTTTAATAAATTTTCCAACTCTTACTTCTCATCATCGTTCGAAGACAAATCTTGTAGCCACCTCAAGCATCATCCATCAGCTAAATTGTTCAGGTCGTCCTGGCGAGTCGACTCATCTCCCTCTTATATGGTTGCAGAGGGCAATGGCTGGTGATTGAGGTACAGTGGAGGTTAGTCCGGACAAGTTGTGGGGAAGAAGTAGCAAGTATAGGTAAGAATTAAACTTGTACAGATATAAATACTTTGTAAATGAAAATCTCCCACGAAATCTTTTGCTGGTCCCTCCTCAAGAAGGTCTTTTTGACATGTAGAACCTCTCTTTGAATAACTTTGAAAACAACGACCATAAGAAAATTTGGAAATGATGAATAAATACGTAAAGTATATTGTGAAGAATTTCATTTCATTTAAATTTTATCATTATGTAATTAGGCTCTCGAACAGAATCTCATAGGAAACGTCACGAGGCGAAGTGTACTGCGCGATGTATGCCCGAATAGGAACAAAATAAATATGTGAATAACTATAACATAAAAGGTTTCGTAAGTTAGTAATAAATCTTATAAAAAGTTAATAAAATTATCGAACAAACTAGTATCATTTAAATGAAACAACAGTAATTTTCTTGAATAATGAAATTGCAATCTACTCGGACATTTGTTCCGATTTACGAGTATTTGGCTAGCTCGGCTTGGAGGGTGTTCTTTTCATTAAAATAAAATTGTCTCTACAGCATGAAGGGATTTACCTAAAGTTACGCACATGTTATAAATCGGTAGTAACTGCTTACT
This sequence comes from Marasmarcha lunaedactyla, assembly GCA_923062675.1. Classification (NCBI taxonomy): domain Eukaryota; kingdom Metazoa; phylum Arthropoda; class Insecta; order Lepidoptera; family Pterophoridae; genus Marasmarcha; species Marasmarcha lunaedactyla. Next base: position 6,497,024 of record OV281349.1, read on the forward strand.
ATACAACTTAAAATAAGATAAATCCTGCGTTAAAATAAATGCTAGATATAACCGCACCGGATGCAAGCAACAAAATTAATGATATAACCCTTCGTACACGGTTAAACGGCAATCAATTGGTTGATTACGTCACTCTGCAGCTGGCCCAGTCTAAAATCTATGCATTTTGCGTGAATGGGCAGAGTTCGATGAACTGCCCAGGCTGCGCGGGCGCAGTTACGCAGCGAGACCGATCGATAAACTACACTTGCGTAAGATATGCACGCCCTTTGAAGGGACGCTGGTAATGTCCACAGTATGGACCAGTTTCTTTTGGCACATTAATGTGATGAACGAGTTTAGGGCAAACCTGACGATAAGTAGCGTCTTGGATTATAGACATCACTAAACTCGGATTTAGTAAATGATTGTACTAAAGTATAAATGACATACATTTTTGTAAGTGGACACGTTGGATGTCATGAATAAAATTTGAAAATACCCAACTACACGTACAGACAAAAGATCATAGAAGTGTACACTAATATACTTGCTTATTAAAGTCAGTACTTTAAAAGTAAATACACACAATAGTAAGTCGATAATGTAACTAAGATGTTGGCTATTAGGTTCTTTATCTATTCATCATACACAAATAAAAAAATTAATAAGACAATCTATAAAATAATTAACATACCAATATTATTTTTCGCTATTGTATTCGTTGTTTTTTCGTTCCTTCTCTCCTTGATTTTATTTTTCAGACAAATAAAATCAAGGACCTTTTTAGTAAAAATGAGGGTGTTATATCAGAATCGATAATACTTTCCTACAAAAATGCTACTATTTACTGATAATGTAAATAGTAGCATTGTTTCTTACAATGTTAATGTTATGTTAATATTCATTTAATCACATTATTTTCATAGCATTCTGAAGAATTTTGACTGAAGAAATAAGACTTTATGTCTTCGTTCCTTAACATATGAGACAAGAAATTAGGATTTCAATTGATAAATAATTAAATAATTCTTTCGACTTTTGATTCTTCGTCAACTCTGAGGCAAAACCAAGACAAATACCAGAACAAAGACATCTTTTGTTTATTAGGTTCTATTTTAGTCATTTGTATGTTTTAGTTTGTAAAATACCTTGAGAATTTGTATTCTTTAGTATAAAGGATTTTTAGTACAAGCAAATCTCATAGTAAAAATAACAAAATATGTATTACTTTTTTCTAACATGTTTGTACAAACTAATTATGTAGATTTACAGAAAAATATTATTTTTTATTTTTCTCTTTATTTACTGATTTCTCTTTATTTACTTTTTCTCTTTATTTAGACTGAAATATAAAAAATGGCAACCCAAACACGCAGCTGGTCCTTTGAGTCCAAGTCATAAAACTTAAAAAACTTGACAGATTGATGTTTGGCAACCGCCCACCGGTTACCAATCGGGTTTCCTCTTTGGTCGTGTAGTATTTTAGATGCAATTTCAGCTGGCTGATTTATAATTATCAGGAGAATTTATGTCCAAAGAAATTAATCACTAAATCTGTATAAAACAAGTATTTTTTTTGAAAACGGATGCAATCGTCAACTTCAAAAATGTATTTTGTTGATGACAATGACGGTTATACTATGTAAAATTTTTTTGAAATAAATAACTTGAAATCTCAAATGTTTAAAATCATATATCGAAAAAAACATCTAGTGTTACAAAGTCGATTATATATAGATAGTATTATGATCATTCATGTTTGTGGATAACTTGACAGATTACATATAGGTACGAGTACCTTCTTTTCACTCATTGGTCTCACTTTTCATTCACAGCATTGTTAGACCTGCTGATGATCAATTCACAGCCATCCACCATAGAGAGGATAGCCCTGCGATTAATCGAAGATAACGTGTAAAATAACCCAACTAATTTTAACCTTAAGCTCACTCTTAACGACGACTTAAGGAAAAATTATTACAACACTGTTATCAACAAATATAATTTTATGATCTTGTCTTGATGACGTATACTATCGAATAGTCAAACTACGCAATTCGGAGGTCAGATGATAACCCAATTTATACAGTTTATTGCGTTGCGAAAATTTTCTATGTTTGCTTGGTAAATAATTAATTAGACTAGAAACCTGTACTCTAAACAAAGAAAAAGGATGTAATCGTATTTATTTCTTAACTTAATCACTAAGTGAATATCGGTTTAATTTGCTAATTTTATAAGAATCCAAGTTCGCACTAGGACTTATTATTTATTTTTGTAAATTCTTGTTGCAAGATTAAAGCCAGACCTACACGAGGGAGATCACTGAAAATAATTGAGAATGATACTTTATCTTAATAGTCAAGATTTTCTGAAGCTGTACTTGCTGAATGAATGCAATATGGATAAAAGATAACAAAAAAGACATTCGCTAAAATTTCACCCCGTCCTGCGTCTCAGATAGGATGCGAAACAGTGGTCTGACCACTAAGTTTCTAAAATGCGTAACAGAAATGACAATATTTGATAACACTTTATGCCAATTATAAATTTTTAAGTGCTAGTAGAGTCTCATGCTAAAATGTCTTCTGGGTGGTACGACAGTTCTTCCTAGTTTGACTGCCATAATAATGTGTCCCGGTTGAAGCGAAGGAACAGCCAATACAATAGGTGGAACATCGGGAAGTCCAACTGAAGGCTACGGTCGTCAACCTACGGTGCGATGATACAGTACCACATCCAATATTGATAAATGAAACACTTATGATGTCCATGCGGATGCCACTTCTCTTCACTTCACGTGTTCGCAGCTGAGAATATGGTAAAAAAATGCTGTTAATGTTTTCAAGTCCGTTTACATGTGACGAGTCGAATTTTCTTTAATTTTCGCTTTATGGTTTCTTTGGGGAAGCTGATCAGAATCGTGGTCTGTACCTATGTGTCCTTTATTAGAACAGAAAACAAATCACCAATTGACACGACATATTTTTTACAACTTTATGATGACATTTTATCAGAGTAAAAACTCCACTAGCACACAGCGGAAGTTTTTAAACCAGAGTAACAGCTTTAGGACAGTACAAAAGATCTAAAAATACCCACGTTAATAAATAAACATAATGTATAATTATTTAAATAAAGAATTTTTTAAACGAACGTGTTTTTAATACCCAAAGTCTTGGAACGATGATGAAGAAAAATGCTTCTTAAATCTCAATTGTGTAGCGCCTTTATTACTAAACATTTCAGTAAGTACTTACACTTTTTTACGTTAAGACCGCAAGCTTCTCATGTAAATATTATCGTATTACAATATTATACGTATTAATATATACGTAAATATTATACGTATACAATATTGTATACAGACGGATTATATACAATAGATAAGTTAGACGTCCCCGAGAGATAACGAAGCTCTGCCATCAAGTTTTTCAGTGACTTTACATATCAACAAATCAGTCTATTTAATTTTGTTTAAAAATATCGATAGTTCGTTATAAGATGACATATAAAATTAGGTACCTATTCATTCAGATATTAATGAATCAACACCTTACCGGGTAATTACCTACGATCTTTGTTTTGATCCATATTCCACACATACATTGTAATGCTTCACATGAATCAACCAAGCCGGTGTACAATATCACCCGTATGCAATATGTGTTTACCATGAATGAGTCAATATCAAATAACGTCATTATAATTGAATTACACAAGTCACCGCCAGTTTGTTGACATTAAAGGTATTATAGTGTATTATAACATTTACATAAGCTAGTATTTAGAGTTCGTTGCCCTGTGCTATTTACCGACAAAGTTTTAAAATTTCCGACTAAAACGTAGAAGTAGGTCCTTATGAACACGAAGTGAATGACGTGACGGTACTGCTGTAGCATTTACCTTCATTTAGCATTAATACCTTTAAGGCATTTAAGCTATTGATAAATAGTAAATTTCACAGAACATTCTTAATTGGGATGTTTAAATCAGGGATGGTTTGTGGGGAATTAAAATTTGGATAATTTGTGTTGAATACCTATCTTTTTAAATGTTATTAAACAATTAAGCTTCATTATTAAAAAATAAAATACAAAACAATCGATAACTTACAGTTTTTGACTCACAAAGATATTGGTAAAAAAAGTAAGTTTAAAGTACAAACTTGAAACGAAAACGACGCATACGCATCAATTGACTCACGGCTTTTCCCCACGTCCGATTGTTTTACGTAAATAATAAACAAAGCTTTGTAAACAAATTTCTCGGTTTGACTGCGAAAGTGCACGTTGACCTGTAATGCACTTGGTAAATTCCATTGAAATCACAAACAAGAAAAAGTAAATATATGTAATACTTTCAAACAACAACGGAAAAAATCAAAAAGCGTAATCCTGAATTCTATAACTACTACTTGTGAATTCGCTTTGACTAGAGAAGCTGATACAAAATAAATTTTTGCTAGACGGTAGGACGAGATAATCTTTACGCTATCAATGATTAAGTAGGAATCTAAAAATACATGTAAGTTAATAGAAATATAAATAACAAAAACTTTTTCACTATCTTTTGTTATGGATATTGAATCGATAAATTTTGAAATAGTGGGGTGAACTTGGCTGTTGAAGACAATGAAGTTTTTTATTTCAATAAAAGGTAACCAATACAGTACCTGAAGGAAATAGGTTCTTGAGTAAATGTGACGTGATGGTGGGCTAGTTCGTTTGCGCAAATTGAGTCGATTTTAAGAGTAATTTTAACCTTAAGTCGTCTAGCCACCATTACGTAAATCGTGTCGCAAACCCCCTACAGTCCAATGGCGAACTCCTAGGGGTTCACGTACCCTAATTTGAGAAACCCTGATCTAGACCAAAAAAGGAGTTGAGCGCGACTTTATGACTGCTACTCGCTATACATGAATAAGTCCATTCTAATTTGTTCCTCCAGATATCATACTCCTGTCAAATGATTTATTAGAAATAGCCACTACCACTTACCCCACGAGGCAATCAAATTAGTTTTATATGGGTTTTTATCATTTTATTGATAAAAGAGATCATTGATAATAGTTTCTAACTTATATCTTAGCCAAAGAACTCTTTTCGTCATCGAAGCGTCATTTAATGTACCAATCAAAATTTTTACCATTGTACCAGGAAGTGCAACAATGTATCAATGACATAACTAAACTAATTGGCTACATACCAGTGTCTGGCATTCTATTTCAGGTGCATCATGACAATTGGCTCTAATGGCCCACTTTAGGTCGCCGAGTTCAGGGTTAAGGAAACCTAGTGGGACAAACACGAGATTAATTGAGTAAATTGTGCCTTGATCTTGACTGTGGAACATAAATCAATAAAATGATAATTAAGGAAGCTACCTTGGGTTTAAAGAGTAATCTAGTTCTAATTTTTGTACACAGGTCTAAATCTTGATAAAACAAACATTTATATTTTATATTTTCGGTAAATAAATACGATTATCATGCCGAAAACTAAGCCTTACTGTTATTTTAATTGTTATTTTAAGATAACAATAAACATGAAGTCATTACGATTAATAAAGTAAAAAAAAAAACAATTTGTTTTATTTTAAACTTTCCAGTGACTAACTCCATCGATAATTCGACGGCCATATCTTCTAAGTTTTTAGTAAACAACCTTAACCTTGACTTTGCTACGGAAATAAACAACACTAATTAGATAATTTATCATTTATTTCTTTGAGACGTAAACAATGTTTTTAGTACCATTCTCGGAATTTCTCTTGACGTGGCCCAGGGTTTTTTTGCCGTACATAGGGATACATATGTAAAGGGGTATTGTGATCGGTACAATGTAGGTTCCTGTAGTCGTATAAATACCATATCTGTATAAACATTGGGTCTATATTGATGCACAGTAGGCAATCGTAGTAGTAGTGGTATAAGTACCTATATATATATATATATATATATATATATATATATATATATACCTGTATATTCAGAAGCATCATTCAAACTGCAGTTTATCTTGTTTTTATTTTTGTCATAATGTAACTGCAATGTACGATTAATCCAAATAATAAATAAACTCTTGTATATTTATTGATTTGCTGTGAAACATGTTTTGGTTGTAGCGAGGAAACAAATTGAAATCGATTGTCTTCCAATCCAGTAAATAAGCTGGAGATGGGTCACAATTAAGCTTAAACCAAGGTAAGTATAAATATATTACTCTGCAAGGTAAGTACCAAATAAAAATTACATCATCTTAATCCAACACATACCCTAGACGTGTCCCTAGTACAAAAAGTGTAACACTAATCACCTTGACGTTGTTTATCGAAGAACCCAAGTCAATAAACTTGTTCACAATTAGGTGTTGTCGGTGAGTGGTTCATTCATAGAAAAACACGTTGGTATTACTTGTACGTACTATGTAATACTATGCCGATCATGCTTTATTTACTATGATCGTTCATGGCCGGGTTTTGAACCCGGCACTGTGAGATAAACAACCGAAAATGCGGAACTTTACGTTATGTAATCACAACACTCAAGGTCTCTGGAGTATATGTGTTACTTCCCAGTTTGATGTAACGTGGCGCCCAGTATTTTGTTTTTAGAAGGAATATATGTGTATGTAGTGATAGATAACAGTTTAAAAGTGTTTCTTAGTATTTCAATGTAGTATTCCGCAAGTAATGAAGGCTTTAAAGTGTCCGGATTTCAGCTCTGTTTTTGACTTCAGTAAGACGTCCCGTTTGCGCATCGTGGTGGGTGTTTAATTTTTCTATTATACGCGTCACACAACATGGCGGCTCTGAAGTTAGCTGCAGTTCATGTTTAAAGTCTGCTCCCGTTCTGCTCACGTTCGTGTTCTGTGCAGCGTCTCGCAGATACTTCAGAGCCGCCATGTTGTGTGACGCGTATAATACGCGCCCCACCTCGTAGTAATTGGTATGGACTCATGGACATCATAAGTCGTAGCTGATTTATTTATCAATATTGCTTATGATAATTTGAGCGCCTAATAATCCGTTGCCGTTGAGTTCGTTCCAGTAATTGCACTATGGTATAAAGAAGTAGTACATTTGGCGTCGTTGGTTTAACAGACTGTTGATATATGTAAGGCAGTATGGGACAGACTGCACGTAGTTATTTCACGCCTTGAGCTGTTACCTTCACTATGTCGTATTATCCAAGTAGGATAACGAGCTACAATCGTAGGATTCTTGTTTGCTCTAAGCCCAATACGATAATCTGCTTATTCAAAGTTCCTCCTTGTTCTCTAAAACACAAGTGCTTTGGAAAGGAAATTGTGGTCCGGCCTAATTTGGAAATTAACTTTGGCATACATGGTTTTCTAAAACCAATTCAAAAAGTTTCCTATTCTTTATTTTAATTAAGGCACTCCTTGTTTTTCTTATTCCTTTTGTTAATTTGTAAATATTCTTGTTTGTAAATAAATAATATATCATTAAACAAAAGTTTACATGAAATAATAAACCAAGAGCACTAAGGAAATTTTTTTAAATCTGTAGTTTTGAACAAAAACAAATTTAATTTGCATAATTAAAAATCATAAGGGAGCAAAATGATATTTGCACTAACTTTTTTTAAATTTTAGCTCGCGCGTGGTTTTCATTATCAAACAGCCTGTAACTTGTATATGTTCTTGATTAATCTCTTTGATTATTGGAACTTTTACTAACAATCTCCACATTTCAAATTCAAATCATAACAGAATAAACTAGCTAAGTATTTTGGATTGGTGTGATAAAAAAATAATTTCTTATCTTTTAAATGTGAAAGTTTTTATCCAAATACCTACGATGTTCCATTTACTATTCCATTAAATATTCCATTTACTTTTTTCATGTAACGGAATCCCATCTATTAATTGAATCAACAATACAACAATAAGGTTTTGATACGTAGTTTACACATAGCCTAGTTTTTTTTAAATCATATTGTTTACAGAATGTTTTGGCTTTGTCTTTATTGTTTTCAATTTAAACAATTTTCCGGCGCCATGTTACAGTACGCATCGCATGACTCGGAGGCTGTGAAGTTGCTGCGAGCCGTTTTTTTTTTTTTTGGTTCCCCTCCACGGGAAGGGCAGGAGGACATAAAAAATGCTCTGACGCATACTCCGCGCGCGCGATCGGAGTTATGTGGGACTCGTCCCGACGCCTACCAGAACCATACCCACTAAAAAACCCCCTGTCGGCTCGTGCATTTTTGCCACTCAGCCTTCATCTGAACGACGGCCAATTGGAGAAAGAGGCCGCGCCAGCGGGGCCCTTAAGGGGTCACCCGCTGGGATTTACTTAGCACTGAAGGTGCTCAAAAAGAAAAGTAAAAATTAAAAAATTTAAAATTGACAAATAAAATTGCATTAATTCGGATTTACGTTAGAATTAGAATTTACGTTAGAATTAGAATTTGCGGCCAGAAGGGCCTCGAGATCTAAAGTTAATTGCGTGCGTTCGCTCGTGTGCGCGTTTCTCGGTCTAGCGATTTTGTATATCGAATCTAACACAGGAGTAGTATATGAGACTGAATCTCGAACAAGATGATTGGGATGGGATTCGGCGCGTTTGAAGAACGATTCTGAGAGTGTTTTGAGGTGCTGTTGCACTGTAGGTAGTTCAAGATCTCTGTGCAGGTCCGCGTTACGCACGTACCAAGGTGCGTTTGTGGCCCTGCGGCAGAAGAGATTTTGAACTACCTGCAGTTTGTACAGGACGGAGGGTTTGGCGTGGGCAAAGACTGGCGAAGCATATGACATGACGGGTCTAACGCAGGCCTTATAAAGCGTACGTTTATTTCTAAAAGACATTTTACTTTTTCTTTCTATCATACTATATAGACGGCTTAAGTAAAAACGCGCGAGTTTCGTTACTCTATCGACGTGTGGCTTGAAAGGTGGCTAAGGTGACGCCTAAGTATTTGATACTGCGCTTCCAGGGGATGGGAATACCTAACATACGAATGTGCGGATCGTTGTGGCGATTACGACGTTTGTGGTCGAATTGAATAGCAGAACTCTTTTCTGGGTTGACATCGATACGCCATTTTTTAAACCAAACACCGAGGGCGTTTACGGCCTTTTGGAGTCTGGTGATGTTATACGGGATCGCTTGTCTTTTAGTGTAAAGGGCGGTATCGTCTGCAAAGAGGGCAAGTTCGACGCCTTTCGGCGGGATGGGGATGTCGTTAGTGTACACGGTGTACAGCAGAGGGGCGAGGACTGAGCCTTGCGGGACTCCAGCCTTTATGGGACGAGGCGCGGAGAGCGTGCTTTCATGTTTGAATCGAAAAGTAGGGTCTTTAAGAAACGACGCTATTAATCTGACTAGGCGAGCCGGTAAGCCTATTTTATAGAGTTTAAAAACGAGACCGCTGTGCCAGACTTTGTCGAAAGCCTTGGCTACGTCAAAGAGAACCGCGATTGTTTTTTTACGACGCTGAGAGAATCCTTCGAGTATGTACTCGACGATTCGATGGACTTGCTGAGGGCAGGAGTGCTTAGCGCGAAAGCCGAACTGGTGGGGAATAATGAGAGGGTCGCCATCCGTTGGAAACAGATGGTTCCGCATTCGAGAGAGTATGACTCTTTCGAGAAGTTTAGACATTGCCTTGAGGAGGCTGATGGGTCTGTGATTAGCCGGGATACTCAGAGGTTTACCCGGCTTGGGAATGCCTATGACTGTCGCTTCTTTCCAGGCTTTTGGAAAGTAGCTATGGTCGAAGCAGGCATTGAAGATAATAGCTAACAAGGTAAGCACCTGCTGGGGCAAGTGCTTAAGTGCGTGGTTGGAAATTCCATCCGCACCCGGAGCCTTTTTGGACTTTTGTTTTCTAATGAGAAGCAAGATTTCATCATTAGAGACTGTGACGGGGTCGTCGGTAGATCCACCGCCTGGATGTGGGAGGGATCCGCGGGTTGCGTGCTGGGCGAACATTGTGCCGCTATGCTGTCGGCGAAGCATTCGGCTTTCTCTTCGACTTCAAAGGCAATAGTACCGTCGGGACGAGTGAGAGGAGGAACGTGAGAGGCGGTGTCTACGCGTAAGGCTCGGGCTTGGTAAATTTTCCGGACGCAGATCGGGTCTCTGATGCGAGCCGCTGCACTGAACGCGAATATATGAGTGTCTGTGGCCTGGGGAACGCGGCCGGCACTCCTTAGACATGAACTGCAGCTAAGTTCACAGCCACCGAGTTATTTGACGCGCATTGTAAATGTATCTTATTGATAAAAAAGGGTCCTTATTAGTTCTTCTGTATTTTACTTTATATACTCTGAAGTAGATGGATGATGGGACCCTATTTTGATAACAAATGGTGACAACGTAATTAATTTAATTTATGCATTAGAGGTGTAAGTATGATTCGCAACTTCAGGTGATGACTTAAGGACAATTAGTTTAAGACAAATTCAAGAATATCTCAACGGTATTCCTGGCCTGTCCTGTCTGGTATCCACAATTTATCCAAGTTCAAATTTTATTTCTCAACATTGACAACTAGTGGTTCTTATTGACATTAGAGAAAGAGTGGATCTACCACCAGTTCGAAAAAACCTTCATGTAAAAGAACTGGCAAGAAACTTCACGGGTAGGCAATTATTTCAAAATAAATTTACAGTGTCTCTTCAGACTATACAAAACGATAATTATCTTCTTTATTTAGCTCGGCAAGTATCCCATACCCCCAACTATCTAAACGAAGAACACCCTTAAACGGCGACACCTCTTAAGAAGCAATAATCTCATAAAACAGGAATCAGGTAGGAATTTAAAAAAATAATTTAGAAGTGAACAATTTAAAGGTTTTATTTTCTGTGACAATATGTTAACGCATCAGGCCAGAACTAAATTTTATAATTATATATTTCTATAATATTCTCAAAACAGTATTTACCTTTACGAAAACGATTGATATTACGTTAAATAAAGTTCTCAGACAACGAACGTCATCTTTTCGTCCCGATTTTTAGGTTTCCAACGATATACATATATTTTATACTTGAGTATTTGCTAGTAGTATATAGTGAACAGTTGCATACAGTATGGTCAGCATAGTTTTAAGACTGAAAAATAGTATTAAAGTATTTTAAGATTCAGTTTAGAAAATGCATACTAGTGCGATGTCGCACAATTCTATAGTTTACATATAAAAAAATTTTACTTTTTAAAACTGATGTCAGGGCTTCCAGAAACTATTTGGATTCTGATTTCATCCTAATTGAAAATATCACATTACATATACAGATAATTACAGATAATTAAAAATAATTTCTTATCTTTTAAATGTGAAAGTTTTTATCCAAATACCTACGATGTTCCATTTACTATTCCATTAAATATTCCATTTACTTTAACATAGAAATACAGATAATTATGAGTAAATATAATACAATATGGGCATTTGAACAAAATGTCAATCCTTGGATAATTTAAATGCCCAGTATTGAGGCATTTTCGAAACCCTTTAGGTAACCATAAACAAATTATTAATTTGAAAAGAGAATATGTACTCGTAGGTTGAATATTAATGAAAATTTCATTAAAACAACCCATCGCAGCGCGCGCTGCTTAACATATCACTTTCATTTTATTAAAACGATCTGGGCAGGTGAAGTCATCGGTTAAGCGAAAAAAAACGAAAACAAAACGAGAACAAGTTTGTAAGGTTAAGAATTTGCGAGGCGACAACCTTGCCGTGTGCCTTAAGGCGGGATGGAGTTGCGTAATGGTGGGTCAAGGGTGCGTCGTCGCCCTCAATTTTTGGCAGTTAACGCTTGGGACATGTACTGACTGTTGAAAAGTTTCGGCGCTGTCATTAGGTTTGGAACATTATTGACTGCCGTTCTGTGGTCAAATTTTTTGTTGTTATTAAAATGTATCATAGAAATATTTTGTTTGAAGTCTCTTTTTAATGCAAACGTACAATATATTTTGTTAATAATAAGAGATGTGATTTACGAGTACAATACAAATGAAAGATTCAGTGAGTAAAATACAAAATATGAAAATTACACCATAGTTTACAAAATAAATGGCCGTGATGACCCAAAAAAATAAATTCAGCAGTTCTTATGAAATAGCCTGGGAGTTAAGGCGTCGTCGGACATCTTTATTACAGGCTCTCATTATGGTTTTATCGGTAACACATAAAGACTCGTGAGACTCACGAAATGATACTATAAAGTTACAAAAGAGCATAATTTAATTCAGTGATATTTTTGTTTGTCATTCATTCGGCTAAGGTCGAAAAGAACATAACTGCAAAAAGATATTTTTTATTGAATACATAATTCAAAAGAACTCGAGACAATGCCAATCGCCTTTGCTTCGACGTGGTCGGGATTCGTAGAATAGTAGAGTCTTGTGAGTATTTGATAAAAAGGCAAGTGTTTGTGTCCACTACACTTAAAAGATTTACTAGTTTCGAAAAAAAATTTGCTGACGCAGCAGTATGGTTTGAAAGGAAAACTAAATAATTCGTCCTGAAAATGAACAATGTCACTGACCGATACATACATTTTGCTAATCAGGCACATTCTACAATCTATAAAAAACACAATGGACTGGTATTTTTTTAAAATTTCAGGGCACCTAAGTCTCGATCTGAGTTAAAATCCGGTGGACTTTTTTCGGCGATCTGAACGAAAAAAGAAACATCATGCAAGCGTATCGTATTTGAAAATGGAACCTCTAATACAACTCGAAACATCCACCTGCGATACTCATCAACAAGATACTACGGCAATATCGTAAATTATTGTTATGTCCAAATGTGACAAATATTCTTGTTTAAATAACTTGGACCGGATTAAATTCGGAATTAGCATTCAGACAATTTATGGACTCCGTTTGAGTCCAGGGCGTACAGACGACGCCACTTCTGTCTTGGCCTTGACCTGGCTGCCAAAAATTTGTAGGTCCAGACCTCATAGATATCGCAAGTTTGCAACGAGCTCTACGCCAACGTAATAAAGCCTATTTTTCCATATTTATTGATCTATTTTACAATTTGTACTACGTATTAAGTTAAAAGCTTTTGCCTTTTAAACAGATTTGTGTTAACATAAAAGTATTAATGTGACATCGAGGCAAGCTCCATTCAGTGGAAATGTTCTTTACCACAGCCATTTATTATACTTTATTATCTACTGTGTTTAATTATATCTCTACTTTTATGAATTGAACAAAATGTTTTGTTTTTGTGTGTTGTGTTTGTGTTTTTTTTAGCCGCCTAAGCAGCACCCTCCGCGGGGAGGGAGGTGGAAGACGCGTCACTGGGACTCACCAGAGTGGCACCTACCCACTAAAAACCACCTTGCTGGCTGTGGGAATGCTAAGCAGCCTTTATTTGAGCGACACCCGGTAAGGGAAGGGGGTGCACAAGTGTTACATACTTATGATACCGTATTTTATACTCATGTTGAATTATGTTCGTGTAAAGGGACAAACGAGGAAAGTGACGGTAAGTGGTATCCGCACCCATGGACATTTGGAAATCATTAGTTATTGTTTTTTTTTATCAATATTATTTTTTTAATATATTTATGGACTTGTTTTATAGATTGTTTCAAATTTGCATTTTCCGTTAAAATTGGAAGCGACCACTTTCACAAACTCAGGTTGACATGATGTACCAAAGTCTGCTCAGCATGTCGAGGTTCCAGAGGCAGCTCGATGAACTCAGATCCAAGAGCTTGCTGCTGCCTTTCAGGAAAAACAAAAAGGAAATGCCAAGAGGAATGAAAACAACTTTTGAGGACAATGATTGTGAATAAAAGAGCAGATATACATCTATCCCGCAAATATTTACTCTAGACTTAAATTACCTAGTACCTTTATAATATTGTCATGATTTTATCACGGTCACATGAATCCCAAGACAAGAACATCAGCCAACCACGCTTTTTCCTTCACGTGGCTATGAGCTTTCGTTCACAATTAGATCAGCTTAAAATACAAAGTACGAGAAGCAAGCACCTGAATAAACGGCTTTTACCATTATTTGGTCGCAAATGAGTCTGTCCATTTATAAAATACTAGTCAAATCAACAATCGACAAATGAATGAAAAAAATATTTACGTACTGTAAACAATATTTTACATACAAATATTAAAACAATTTATACAGCATAGATTTGGTTTAGCAAAAACAAGGAGATAGATAAAAGGAAGTTGACGATTTTTATCACTGGCTTACAAAAGCAAGCGCGAGTCAGTTTTCAGTAAAATGTTACTGTAGTGTATATACATTTTATTTTTCAGAAACGCAAACTTAGATAATGTCTTTATGTTAAACGTGAAATATACTTTTACTTACTTTCAACTATAGAAGTAAGTAATTATTCTTGTTGTATAATTTTGATTATACCTATTTAATTAAATTCATATTACTAGCGTTGAAATAAACTTTTGCATTACTTCATTTCATAATTAGAAAACGAAGATGTATCATTGTTTATTTATTTATGTATACTAAAATGCTTTTTTCTTTTGTTTCGTTCCCCTCCGCGGGGAGGGTAGGTGGATCTACAAAATACTCTTACGCATACCCCGCCGCGCACGATACGAGGTTATGTGGGACTCGCTCCGAGCCTACCAGCGCCTATACCCACTAAAAAACCACCTGTATGACTATGGCAATCCTTTGCCTCACAGCGTTCATCTGAAGCGACGACCAATTGGAGAAAAAGGCCGCGCAAGTGGGGACCGTTATGATCCGCTGGGAAATATCATAGCACTGAGGGTGCACTCGTAGCACTGAAGGTGCACTCATAGCACTGAAGGTGCACTCATAGCACTGAAGGTTGCGTACGCGAGTGCGTTCCTAGGTCTAGCGAACTTCGAAATGGGAGTATATGAGATGGACTCTCGAATTAAATGATTGAGATGGGTTTCGGAGCGTTTGAAGAGCGCTTCCGAGAGTGTTTTAAGATGTTGTAGAAATGTAGGTATTTCAAGATCTCTGTGCACGTCCGCGTTACACAAGTACCAAAGTGCGTTTGCGGCCCATTTTTTTTTTTTTTTTTTTGCTGCCGAGGCACCCTCGCGAGAGGGAGGTGGAAGATGCGTCATGCATACCCGCCCGCAGGTAAATTCCTCTGCGGAGGGGTTATATGGGACTCACCAGAATGGCACCTACCCACTAAAAACCACCTGTTGGCTGTAGTTATTACCGTTAGCCTTCATCGGAAGCGACACCCGTCGGGAAGTTGGGCGCGCTGGCGGAGACCCGCTAGCGGGTCTTCCGCCTGTAGTGAAAGTTGCACTGAAGGTGCTCAAAGGGACATGAGTTGGTGGCCGTTCGGGGCAGCCTCCGGTGAAGCCGGGGCTGGGCAGAGGTCGGCCGAAGCATGATTTAGGGATCAATTCATTTAAATGAACCTACAATGAATTGAGAAGGGAACTATGAAATGAAATGAAATGAAATGAAATATTTATTTCTCAACATTGACAATTACTTGTTCTTATTGACGTCAAATAAAACATGATTCTACCACCAGTTCGAAAAAAACCTTCGTGAAGAAGAACTGGCAAGAAACTTCACGGGTATATTTTTTTCAAAATAAATTTACAGAGTCTCTTTATGTCTATACAAAATTATTCTTTTCTGCATCTGTTAGCCCGGCAAGTCTCCCTCCCCCCAAGTATCCAAACGACGAACACCCTCAAACGGCACCCGTTCACGAGTTAACG
This sequence comes from Marasmarcha lunaedactyla, assembly GCA_923062675.1. Lineage (NCBI taxonomy): Eukaryota > Metazoa > Arthropoda > Insecta > Lepidoptera > Pterophoridae > Marasmarcha > Marasmarcha lunaedactyla. Next base: position 6,512,723 of record OV281349.1, read on the forward strand.
CGGGATCCAGCCATCGCCCTCCTCAACCATATGCTCCGCCAGAGCTAGCAAACGCTCTGTCGGAGTACGTGAAGCCCTAAGTTTACGGGCTAAGACTGCGATTTCACTAACATCGACATTTTTTATAGCGTCGCAGACGATACGCATATCGTCTGCTACGGAGGATTGAGGAGTGGGTTTGTATGGGCGAGGAGCCGGGATGGGATTCGATGCGGGGCGCTGCCTCCAGTTTTCTGGGGCAGGCCTGGACTGTGTAGGCTTAGCAGCCGGAGGAACCCGGCTACGCAGCGGCGGAAAGTTTTCTTGAGAAAGGCGCGGAGCCTGTTTGGGTGCCGCCCTCTTGGAATTGGAGCGCATACAACGGGGTGCCCGAGGGCAGCCCCTGTAATTTGCGGTGTGGCCGGACTGGCCACAAAGCACGCAATCGGGAGGAGAGGGAGTTTCAGGAGTGCGATTGCACTCCTTAGTGAAGTGCGGGACCAGGCACTTGACGCACCTGGGCGGTGCGCGGCAGTTGGCCGCCGCGTGCCCGTACAACTGGCACCGATGGCACTGGCCGGGATGACCGCGGCGATGAGGCGCCTCGATCGAGATCCCAGAGAGGCCGCATATAGTGCTAACCCCTTTGAGGATCTCCCTGGACTTGGGGACGTTGGCGAGGACCACCTAAGCGAGAGGGTGTTGCCTCCCGTACTTGCTGTGCATTTTATGCACCGCGAGTGCCGGGAAGCCTTGGGACTGCAGATCCTCCAGGATAGCCTCGTTCGATAATTCGAACGGGATTCCCCTGAGTACCGCTCTGATCTTACGCTCTTCTGACAGAGCATAAGTATGATAAGCATATTGCTTATCGGTGAGGAGCTTTGTTAAAGCACGGAAGTCGTCTATCGACGAGACTAAGATTTTAATAGATTCACCCGAGTTGGCCGCTCGGGTGTAATGAATCTTGTGCTCATTGCACAATGTCGAAACCTCAGTCCATTTACCCTTTTCCCGAAGGAAAACGGGTGGTGGGACCTTGGCCTTGACAGAAGTTGGGGCCGGAGCGGGTGCTGAAGACACCGGGGCAGCTGGCGTTGAAGACGTCGCAGGGGGTGTGGGGACGGGCGTTGAGGGCACCGGGTCTTGTTTCGAACGCTTCTTAGAGCGCTTCTTAACAAGCGTAAAAGAGGGAGACTCAGGGCCAGTTGGGGTGGCGTCCGAGGATGACTCGGTCGCGGGTGCGCGCTTGCGGCGCGGAGGGGCGTCTACTTCGCATTCCATGTCACTGGAGGAAGGGGACGCGGGAGGGCCTAAGACCTGAGGGGTCTGGGGAACTGGGGTGGCCTGAGGGGCCATTGTGGACAATAACGTCATGAGATGAGGGATAAGGGAATCTAAGAAACGGTACTTATCAGCATTTATAGACATGCCTTCAGTACTTTCAAGTAACTTCTTCCTAAACTCGTCAAAGCTTAGGGAAGCCATTGCGGAGGGGTTGGGGAGGGACAATATATAAATATATATACTATGAACCTATCAACGATGACTAACTTCCTAAAAACCACCCGACACGCAGTAGGGCGGTTGAGGACGACGCGGATAACTTACTCGAACACGGAACTTGAAGTCCTGGAACGACGAAACCCCGTCGACGAAGCTCACGTTCCACGAAGTACGGTTAACAACCCACTATCCGCCGTGAAAACGGCGTTAGAAACTTATTAGAAGTACGGTTAACGAGCCACTGTCCGCCGTGAAAACGGCGTTAGAAACTTATTACGGTATACAACTATGAAATTATATATTACGACAACAACCAGTGAAATTTGGGTGCTCAATTAGCGCGGGGGCTAATAGAGCGGGAAGGCGTCTGCGATCGACGTGCGCTCGAGAACGCACGCAGACCGAGGCTCCGTTTGCGGCCCTGCGACAGAAGAAATTTTGAACCACCTGCAGCTTGTGCAGGAGGGAGGGTTTGGCGTGAGCAAAGATTGGCGAGGCATAAATCATGACGGGTCTAAGCAGGTCTCATAGAGCGTTTGTTTGTCCCTAAAATACATTTTACTGTGTTTACCTTATATAGTGTTTAGGTGGCCTAAATAAAAACGGGCGAGTTTCAATACCCTGTGACGTGTGGCTTGAAACTTTTATAAATATTTAGTTTTGCGCTTCCAGAGGATGGACTACCTAGCATTCGGACATGGGGGTCGTCGGGACGGCGGCGTTTGTGGTCGAAGTGAATCGCAGAACTTTGTCTGGATTCATATCGATACGCCATTTTTGAAACTAAGTGAAGAATACTGCGACCGTTTTATATCGCCACGGATAGAAGCCGTCGAGTATGTACTTGACGATGCGATAGACTGGCTGACGGCAGGAGTGCTTAACGCGAAAGCCGAACTGATGGGGAATGATACGGGGTTTGCCATCCAGAAAGGATTGGAAACAGATGGTTCCGCATTCGAGAGAGTATGACTCTCTCGAGAACTTTAGCTATGGTGTTGAGGAAGCTGATGGGTCTGTGGTTAGCCGGGATATTGGGAGGCTTGGGAATGCCTATGACTGTAGCTTCTTTCCAAGCTTTTGGAATATAGCTAAGCAAAATAGCTAGCAAGGTAAGACCTTGCTGAGTGGGTTGATGTGATCTACACGGACTTTGAAAAAGCTTTCTACCTTGATTGTTTGATGATCTACCTCTTGATGCATAAACTATATGCCCTAGGAATACGTGGTAACTTGCATCGTTGGTTGACCTCGTACCTATTGATGTGATCGCAGGCTGTATTACTAGGGGATGGTAAGTCTGACTTTATCGTTATAATTTATGGCGTTCCACAACGTTCCCACTTAGTACCCTTGATCTACAATGCTTACCTGTTTGACATAAGCTCATGCTGTATAAGCTCTTAATAATTGTAACTATATTTTGAACGCAAACGACAAAAAAGTATCATTAATAAAAAATCTAAATAAATGTCATCGCCTACAAGAAGATTTTGACTCATTATTAATTTACTATCAAAAAAACAGAATAACCATTAATATCGATAAATATAACTTTATTTCTTTCCGCAGGAAAAAGAATTGAATTAACTATTTCTACAAATTGGGCGATAATGTTATCAATATCGTTTATCAACGTTATATCGACAATCCCATAATTAGGAATTTACGAGATCCTGGTGTCACCCTCGATATCAAACTGATTTTTGACAACCACATTTAAATTGTTTATAGTAGAACGTGTAAACTCTTTGGGTTTATCAGGAGAATATGTAAACCGTTTAAAAATATAACATCCCTAAAAATTTTATACAGCTGTTTACGTAAGAAGCATTTTAGAGTACGGCTCTGTTTGGTGTCCACAATTCACAGTTTATATCCATAGTCTAAATCAGATACAAAGGATATATCTATGCTTTAAATAATATCTCGATAATATCTCGTGTCGATACAAAATAGACTCCCTGGAATGCCGACGATGGCAGGCGGACATGCTGCTGCATAATGACTAGATAGCTACTCGGGGTGCGGGACTGTCTGGCCACGATGCAAGCGCTTCAGCTCCACGGGCCACGTTGCTGCACCCAACACAAGGCATTGCTCAATGTTCTACAAGCTAGCGCCAATTACGCTAAGAACTAGATCATGTGTCGCATCTCCCTCTCTATACAACAAGTAATACTCGGCGATAGACATATTTCACCTTCCGTGCAACAAATTAAAAAAATGAAATTCTAAAACTTGACACGTCATGATAAATCCACACCTAAATATGCACACAGACAATCGCGCAAAAACACAAACACACTTACCCACAAACACTTGCTCACGCTGTCTCTTTCGCTTACTCACTCACACACATACTCACAGAGATTATGGTTTTAGTTTTGGATTTTTTTCTATTCACCTTGTCTATTTGTGATTTTGTATGGGCTTACTTACGTGGTTACCTAATTTCTGAATTTTCATGGCATCTTACATTCACACTGGTTTACTTAATTGAGTTTTTTTTGTTTTGTTTTAATTGGATTACTATAATATTATGTCACTTTTAAATTTAAAAAATTAATTATTTAATGTTTCATTTCAATATTTTGTTGCAGTGTGTTAATTGTAATTCATCTTTGTGTATTTCTGTACTTAACTGGCTTGACTTGTTTTGTATTGTGAATATACAAAATGTAAGAAACGCTGTTGAAATGCTATCTATTAAGTAAACAAACAAAATCTCAGATAATTAAAGAATCTTCTCGTTTGAATTAAAATACTTGTCTTCGTTATAATCCCCTCAAAAATATCATTAACGAAGATATATAATCATTCATAAAGATTCCACACCAAATGGAAGCCATTTTGAATAATGTGTTGGAGGGAGCTTGTCCGCAGTATGACATAGCAGGTCATTAATCACGAACCTTTTACAAGATCATTACAGCTTTTACGTTAGTAAACTTACTTGTGCAGAAATACGTCATATATCTTCTGTTTTTGTTTAATTCTTATATAAACAGGAAATTGCCCAATAAACGGATTATTGGGCAAAGTTAGTTTAAGAAACTGCAACTGTAAAATTAGTTTTAATTCTGACTCAACATTATTTAGCCTCTAATACTATACAGGAAGAGGCTTTTTGAATAGTTTTTTGAAAACCATTTCACATTATTTTGGAGTTGATAAGGACCCTAGAAAAAAATACTGATCTTTATACATTTTAAGTATATAATAAAAAAAAAAACTAATTACAAAGTACAGTGAATATTTAAGCTGTCAAAACTCTTGCTCCAGCAATATGGCGTCGAGACTGGCCTGTGACGTGGCGTCAAGACACGGCATGCGTTAACAGAAACAAGGATTTTACTTTCCTGTGACGTCATTTAAAACTTAACCAATCAAAACTGTTTAAAATCTTGATTTTCCAACTGAAATTATATAACTTTATTTGTGTTTTTTTGGAGTAAATATTAACTATAATTTATGTCTAGTAATGCGAATCGCTTTTAAAATACATTATCTATGCGGATGGCAATAAATATTTCACCATTTTTATATTATCAAATAGCCTATTATATATACCAGTTGACTTTTTTACTATTCGAAAAAAGGGCTCTTGGGCTCAAAACGTTCAATTCTTCATACTCTTCTGTATGAAGCGGTAGTTTTTTTTATTTTCGTTGTATGATTTCTTTGGGAAAATTGCTCATAATGCCATGTGCTCAATTTACGAACGGTAAGAAAAGTCACCTGATATATTACAAAGGTTTTCTCTACTTAATATTTTGCAGCAGTACCCTAATCCATTTCAGCTAACAAGCTCTTCTCTAGAACTTAAAGCAGAAAAACAAGACAATAAATAAAACAATGGAGTCTGCTGTGATTCTCGTTCTCGCAGTTTTTCTGTTCTCTTTAAGTTGTGAATTGAGTTTTTATTATAACTAATTTTCTGACCTGTTTTCTTTCTCTACTATATTAATAAAATATGGTTGTAAATGTTTTATTTTTGTTTGAACTTTGCAGCGTCGGTCGTAGATGTAATTTTGTAGGCATAATTTGAACAGAGTTGAGAATTGGGAAGGAAAAAGTTTATTTTCTAACCTCGAAACCTCAAAAAGCACCTTCTACGTTCTCCTTCTACGTTCACGTATATCATATCCAAAACCTATGAAACCAAAATCTATATAATTAATAATCTTTTACTACACAAACTAACCGTTATACGATTTTATGAAAACTGATAAAACGTAAATGCCGCATCGCCATCGAAATGAACATATTAGCTAAATACAATGTGATTAAATGCAGGAAGCATCGTGTCGTTACGAGATGCAAGGTCGCCTAATAATAGCCGACGTTGACGTAATGCGAGCCGGGATGCGCTAACTTATGTGGATGTGGTCTATGCTTGTGCAGTTTACAATTTAAAATATGTATTTATCGTAATTTTAATTATATTTCTGTTTACTGTTGACATTTACAAACGATTATAGTTTAACAATTTCGATAGAGTGATATATTATCTAAAACCACGTTGCGTACTCTAGGTGATAAACTTCATAGATAAGTTCATGAAACAGTTATTCTATCTTTCATCTTCATAAAATTGTTTGTCTACCATGGGTTTTGATCAGTTTTTGACTTAAACATATAAGAACTGCAGCCTTTAAAGTGAAATTCTAATAATAAGTAACTATAACTTAAATTACCACATTCAAGATTCAAATTACATACATCCGTGACTAACAGCAATTGATATGTTAAATCAAAATATTCCTGTGTCATTTATCTACTTGACATTGTGCCTTCATAAGTGTGGGTGATTCACTTCACGGCCAACTACTCTTCCACACAATATCACATTGATTACATTCTGTGATCTTACGTCTCTTATGTAAGTCAAAGTCAAGAACAGTTTCCATATCTAGATCTTATTAGATCAGGGGCAACTTCATTTAGAGGTTTTGAAAAAGGTCAAAGCTGGTTAGATACAAAGCTAAAAGTAGTTGTCCATGTCAAACACCTTTGTCCGCATCAATAGATAATCCATTATGACATAATAGGTTAATTGATTAGGTAAAAACGATGCCGAATCAACGTTCAACATGGTACGCCACGCAGTTTGACTTTAAATTTCAAACTCATAATGTATACTTGCATTTTTGCAATGTTCAAATTTTCAAGTATTTTTATTGTTTCTGTTGACCCAATCGTTTTTGTCAAATTTATTACCTTCGATACAGTTTTTTTTTTCAAATATCATATCTAAACTACGATAATTGCAATAATGAATCTGATGGCAATCGATTATACTGTCTGCTACTATACAAGTCGAAAAATACAACACTAAATCAAGTTTCTGTTACGCATATATAAATTTATACTACCGCACAAAAAAATATGTTACCGTTCTGTCCTTTTCTAGGTAAAACAATGTGGGGTGATGGGCTGGTGTACCCATCGGTTCTGATAATATTTAAATTTAATACGCCATGTAAAGCTTACCTCCGCATTTGGCTATGACGTTTGTATTGACCGTTTTCTCTGAAACGAATTGTAATGGAGGATAGTGTAGAGTTTCTCTTGTTAAGATCTCATCTGAAGCAGTACTTTCCTCACCTTTTTGACCATACAATAACTTGGCTTACGTAGTCGTTAATAGTTAATTGAAGGAACAGTCAGTATAATAACAAGAACAAAGACAACCCCTACTGATGCAACGCATCATATATCGATATTCCAATAGCCTTTCGAGATATATATATTTCAATTTATCACCTACTATTAATGATATCCATGACTATTCTACTTACCATCAGGTCGATAAGGTGTTCGTTTGTTGGCTACGTAACTTTTAAAAATCAAGCGTTTTAGATATTAATCTTCTGCTCACAGAAAACGAAGAAATGTTGTATTTTAATCGAAAATAATTATGGTCATCAATATTTTAAAAAAATTTGGTTTTCTTCAATACATATTTTCTTTTGACGGTATTAGCCTAAATTTTAATTTAGTTCAAGGTGGTCAAAATAGGTAACCTAAACATTGATCTCGAATTTGTTTATTCTTGTGTTTGGGATTTAACCTTGCATAACGAAGACAGGATTACCTTTATATTTGTTTACAATACTGGCCTAACTACCGGATACCCTAAACTGTGAGGGTCACTTGACTAGATTTTATTAATTTAAAATTTTTGAATATTTTAAGGAATACAGTGTACAAACGGCGAACTTAATGCCATTTGGTATCTCTGCCAACAGCAAAAGAGAGCTTTTCAAAAGAATAAAGGGTTGCATACAAAAATAGCACATCAAGTCTACTTAAGACACTATATAGGAATGAAAACAAAATATACTGAAATAAAATAAATATTTGTAACACAAATAAATAAGCAAACAAACTTGATAGCTAACTAAATTGTACAATACATAAATTATTATGATTATTTGATTAAATTTGACAAACGAGGCCTAATAAAAAAAAAATCAGTAACTTTATTAAAATAGGTAAAACCAATTTCCTTACACATAAACGAGACCAAATAATATAAATAAGAAATAATATACACCCCAATGATGTTCAGATGTCCGTTTCCTTTGTTTCGACGTCCGCAATCATCCACATCCCGAATACAGATATATTTTACAAGCGAAAATTTACAAACGACCTTCTACTTTTAGAATAGGGATATCTAAGATCCCCGTATTTCGTAAATTCACCTTCACAATTTTCAAACAAACACATGAAATATCTTTTGCAGTGTAAACTATATTTGTATTTATATTCATTTTATGGTATCACGATTGTTAATGTAATGCTCGCAATCGGGTCAATGTCTTGTATAATATAGCAGATTTGACCTGAACCAGGGTTTGCTAAGTTACCTAGACCCACTCGTAGCACGTGTGGCCTGTTTCCGAGGTTCGGCACCCGTATAACTAATAAACAACCTTATTTGTCTAACTCAAAGGTGGCGTTTTGATTGGACATGGCGGTTGTGGAAGTAAAGATTGTGATGTCATCGTTTTAGCTTTTCCTAAGGTCTGTTTTATTTGTGTCTGCTGCTAATTTATGATTAAATTATTATTATTATCATTTGTAATTTTGTCAATATTTAGGGTTCTTTATAATTGTATACTAAAAGCAATAATGTGACAATCAGTCTAATGTATATATTCTGTTCTTAATTCTGCCGTTGGTATATTAAATACAAGCGAAAATGTTAATGATTTACAATTTGTCAGATTGTTCCGACAAAATCCAAGCTTGTATGGGCCTATTTAAAACATCACAGCAGGCGCGGTGCCTGCGGAGGTATGCATGACGCATCTTACACCTCACTCCCCGCGGAAGGTGCTGTTTAGGCGGCTAAAAAAAAATTTGTCGCACATAAGGTAAGTAAGCTCTACGCTACAACTTTTTGTTCATCCTATTCATACGAGTAGAACGAAACGGTAGTGAGTTGCGTGTTCGTGGACGACGTACCGAGGTGACTATTTATATCATATGTAAGTTATATTGGACGAATGCATCTAAAACTTTAAGGCATCGTATAATACTAAACAATCCCCAGACGAACACACCAACTTATGGCCCCAAAGTAAGCAGAGCTTGTGTTATGGATGGCCATACAGCGATCTCAGGGGAGCCCAGAATAAACATACGTTTATAAAAATCAACAACCATGACCCGAAACCAAACATCCGTGATCATCACACAAATGAATGCCCTGGCCAGGACTCGAACCGGAGACCTCCGGCGTATGAGTCAGGGCCACTAGCCACTACGCTACTCGGTCGTCAAAAATCGATCTGCTGAGAATTGTAGCCATACTTAGTCCAGTTCAAAACGTGATACAATTTTTTTAAATTACAAAGTTTTATCAGAACGCCTCAGAATACAAAATACATCATACCTACCTTGTTATTTCTAAGTATACGCAATCCGTGACGTAATCTTCAGCTGCGGAAAAGGCCATAGTGCCTGTTTCATATTCAAACCCCCTAGTTCCTTATTTTGGAAACTTTCCGATGATTTCTTATGTACATGTCGTCTGTCAACGCAACAATGACGGTTATGAAAGGGTACCCGTGGCCACGTGTTAAGAACTATAGCTGAATTTGAATGCTCGTGGAATTAAATCACGCAGTTGCATCTCAAATTCAAAGTTGTTTATTCAGAGTCGCTTATTTGTTTATTGATAATTTTATTTATGCCAATTAGTTGTTCACTTTGACATTTTATATTATTTAATTAAAGATACTATCGAATTCGTTTGACATGTAACTATTTAATTTTAGCTCTATTTTTTTAAATTTTCTTTTACTTTGACAGTTCTGTTTGGTTATTGCATTGTTTGCTTTTATCTTTGACATGTTTTCTTTTTATATTAGGTCTTTACCTATGAAATTGCCGTTTTTCACGAAATAAATGAAGCGTAATTTTTTTATATATTTTTTATTTCTATTAATCAAAATAATCACCCATGCAATCAATGCATCTTTGCCAACGCATTGGTAGCTTATTGATGCCTTTCTTGAAGAAATCAGCTGGACGGGAGGCAACAAATTCTTCAAACGCATTTTGTACTGCCTCTCGGGTATTGAATTTTTTTCCCGCCAAAAAGTTATCCAAATTCTGGAAACAGTAGAAGTCTGTAGGCGCAAGGTCTGGTGAGTACGGCGGATGACGGAGAACTTCCAACCCCAACTCTTGTAGCTTGGAGACCGTCTGTTGTGCAGTATGAGGTCGCGCGTTGTCGTGCAGGAGCAGTGGAGCCGAACGATTGACCAAAGCTGGTTGGAGACGTGCGAGCTTCTCCATCATTGTGTTCAGTTCTTCACAGTACACATCTGCAGTAATGCTTGTCCCGTTTGGCAAGAAGCTGTGATGAATTACACCCGCGTTAGACCACCAAACAGTGACCATCACTTTTCTAGGGGTAAGTTTTCGTTTAGGGCATTGTTTGGGTGCTGAACCAGGGTCCAACCAACTTGCTGAGCGCTTACGATTGTCAAACAGGATCCATTTCTCGTCACAAGTAACAAAGCGGTTCAGAATTCCTTTATTTGTATGCCTGCTGAGCAGTGCAAGGCATGTCTCCACGCGTACTTCGCGCTGGCGGTCATTGAGTTCGTGGGGTACCCATTTGTCAAGCTTTTTTACCTTGCCAATTTGACGCAAATGGATCAATATTGTTTCGATGCTAACGTCGAAAGCTGCTGCTAATTCAGCCGTGGATTGAGTTTTATCAGCTTCCACAATTGCCTTTAATTCGTCATTGTCGACCAAAGTTTTCGGACGACCACGGGGTTCATTCAACCAATAACGGGTGGTGCGTTCGTTTGTAGTGTTCACTCCGTCAACGTCATTGATGTTGCGTGCCGCTTGTGCCGCTTTGCTGCCACGACGGTACTCATACTCCATAATTACTCGAATTTTTAACTTATCCATGATGACGAAAAATGTTCGAATGCGTTGAAAACAAAACACCAACTATTAAACAAATGACGATTTTAGAAAAAGAATTCCATGTGTGTCAAATAAAATTAATTTGAAATTAGAATTATCAGTAAAAAAAAAAATATTTTCATTTGAAATGGCCAGTACGGCAAAACGGCAGTTTCATAGGTAAAGACCTATTATTTAATTAGTTTAATTTAACAATTTAAATAAATTTTATTGTCTGATTTGTGTAATATTTATACAGGATTTGGACCTTTTATTGTTTATTTTCTTTTTATTACAATTGAATTTTGTTATGTATCTAATGATATTTCTGTTTTTTTTATCTAATTTGTGTTAATTTCTTTTTGCATTCTTATTTTTAATGACTGCATAAAAATTGTAATAGATGAATAAATGAACAAAAAAATTAAATTTGACGGAATAAAAATTTCCTCAGCATCGGTGGCACAGTGGTTAAGGCGCTGGCGTTTCAATCCTGAGGTCCCGGGTTCGAACCCTGGTAACTGCCAATTTTACCAATGAGTACAACTTAAGTATCAAGTCGACTCTTTTAACGGCGAAGAAAAACAGCGTGAGGAAATAATTTCCAAGGTATGTGTGTAGTCAGCCAACCAGCAGTAGGCAGGAGTGGTGGACTATAAATTGCCTGACACCACCCCGTGGTTGGGTGAGACTAGTATCCCTGTAGTAGGGTTATTAAGGCCGTCGCATCTGTGTACCCCCTCTTTCAATTTAATTTAAGCCAGGCTTGTATTTAGGCTGAAATCTGCTTAAACTTATCTCAGCTAAATGATCGAATGAAAAAGCGACCTTGTATTGTACTATGCAGCTATCAAAATATCAGAAAGCCATTTGAACAAGTTGGTGTCACATGCTGACTGTGCACACTATGTTGAACAACACAACGCCGATATTCGAACATTAGCCTCAGCTAATGTTATAATATATGTAGATTTCAGTATTAGTGTTGTTATTTACATTTAGGGATCTGTGTTTAAGTTTCTTTGAAGTAACATCTACACGGTAATGAGTTACTGTCCGTAGTGCCCATTGCTTTTAAAGTTCTATTTTTCTTAAATTGTTCTATCTTTCTAAATGGGCCACAGTAAATAGGTGCGTCTTCATGTATGAAAATCCTTATAGCCTGCCCTGTAATACCTACACTTTAGAATTTAGTTAGATAATATCAGGAGGTATATAGTTTAGTAAGTAAGTACTAACTAAATCTTATTGGGTTTCACAACACGCTTAACTGTCCCACTGCAGGGACATCAGCCAAACCCATCTAAGGGAGTGGTTTTAGGCAATGGTAACAGTGGTGCTGCTGGTTGGCAGAGTTAGACTTAGACATACTTTGGAATTAGTTTCTTAGGTATACGAGCTTCCTCACGATGCCTTTTCACCGTCGGAGCTTTCGTACAAGTAGCTTTATGTACTGAAGTTCTAAGAATTCATGGAAAATCGCGTAGCGCTTTTTCCCTAACTGGCTGTCGCTCCAAGAAAGGCTGTGAGGCATAGAAGGCCAGAGCCCTGCAGGTGGTATTTTAGTGGGTAGGCACTCCTAGAGTGAGTCCCGCGTAACCATTCCAGCCGGCTGCATGGTATGCATGAGCATTAACCACCTACCTCCTGGAACCTCCAGGAGGTTAAAACGCAAGTGAAAATTGGTACAAATGGCAGACACCAAAGATCAAATCCAAGAACCCAAAATCAAGAAACCAGCGCCTTAACCACTACAACACCGACGCAGAATTAGTCTTATTTTAAAAAGTCTGGCTTCACACGACAGTTACATAATACCCAATGCCAAATACACAACAAGAACACGTCCGCCACAAGAACTTCATTGCAAAAACGCTTATTTAAATAAGCCTTCGATCTTAACGAATATTTAAATCAAATAAAAATCATCAAAAATATGTTAAATGACTGTTGCAAACTGGTATATTAAACACCATAGTTACGTGGCGTGAAACTTCTGTAACCAGAGTGGTCTCTTGCGACACCATTGTGCGTACAGTAAGGTCGCCACCATCGCTTCATTATACAACATTTCGAAACTTGCGAATTGGATGTGATCGCGTTTAATCCGTACGCATTTCCAATTTTTTAAGGCGGTTCCCATTATGGTACTTTCTCATTGATTAAAATTTAATAGTAATTGTAAAATTTCAATTTTAATTTGGGCTTAAGGATTTTATTTTGTGATTTTGAAATAAATCTTAGGTTATGTTGTATTTAAACATACAAAGTACAATATTGCACATCAAGTTGAAATATGTGCTACACCTAGTCTAAATAATATAAATGAAAGGTTGAGTTGCTAAAGATAGAGCGTGATAAAAAATAACCTTGATTAATTTTAGCACGCTACCTCAACTAGGACTGAACCCGATCACATCAAATTCGCAGGTTTCGAAATGATGTATCATTAAGCAATGGTAAGAAACGAACCTTAGAAAAGTTCTGTTGAACTATGGAAGATAAATATTTTGGTTTCAATGTTTAATCTTGATTTATAGCTAAAATTTGCTTTTACATTTCAGGGAAAACAAAATTGATATCTTTCTCGTAGACATTTCCTCAGAAGCCTTTGAACATTGTACCTTTTTAAATAGCAAAATGAATATACGAAATTTTTTCCTAATTATTTTAGTAGGTTGGTTGTCTTTCGTTTATCGCTACAGCTGCAACAGTAAATACAAAATAAAAAAGTTGAATATAACGCAATTCATATGCCGAGAGTATCCAATACTCACGAAGGCATACGTAAATTACGCGATTTATTATGATTACATTCTTCAACTAAAATCATTAATACGAGACCAGCCTTCTTTTCAGGGATTGCTCATAAGCATCTGAATCACAAATAGACATACCATTAAAATTGAATAAATTATTCTGACCTCGATCCAAATAAAATGTTTAACATGTAATTGTCGATGAACTATTTGATCTAACGCAGTAAGTAGGTAGTAAATTTCTAAATGCTAGCTTACCGGTGCCTTGTCCAGACAAGGTCGACACATCTGTGAATTTGACAAGGTTGCAACATCTGTAGTTTAACTGCTTTAGTGTAAGATAGAAAACGTAGTAATTGATATAATAATAATAATAAATCCCCGGACGAACACACCTACTGTAGGACCCAAAATAAGCAGAGCTAGTGTTATGGACGAAACAGCGAACTGGGAGGGGGGGATCCAGAATAAATACGCATAATTAATTATCAATAACCCGAAAACGAATATCATCACACAAATGAATGCTCCGATCAGGACCCGAACCTAGGACCTCCGGTGTTTGAGGCAGGGCTACTACTACGAACTATGCCATTCAGCCGTCACTAAGTGTCTTTGAACAGTTCAAGCCAGATATATTTGTTCTTTTATAAAAAAAACGATCTGTGACGCGACTTGTACATATTTGACAGCTCATAACTTGGACACGTGAGGTTTTACGAGATTTTCTCATTCTGGACTTTATGTTTGTACTGATGTTATATATCGACTTATGAAGGTTTCATGCGTGGTCAACATTATGAAAAAAAAAATCAATTGGTACAAAAGTATCATTTCCCTTTTCTTGTAGAAAAATAAAATAATAAGATTCCAAAAGAAGGTAATAACTGTGTTGGTCAAAAGTAAGCAAATCATTCGTTAGGTATGTATGAACAGGCGTCGCATAAGGGTTAAAGCTGGTATTACAAAAATGTTCAACATTCGGAACAACCACAAACATAGATTTATTGCTCTACAAGGGATCAAATCTCATGTTGTATACTCATAATAATATGAGGCAACATGAGGCCAAACATTTTTTCTTGCGTAGCCGTGGATTACAATATTCAGGCGCCTTTTGCTCATCTAAATCACTTTGAACTCCCGCAGTATCTTCTGTCGAAACGTTTAGTAATAAGGCATTATCTTTGAAGAACATGCAATTGCTTATAATGTCGAGACGAATGGCACCCACTGTACGTGTCCTGGTTACGTTTTACGGTCTTTTTATGTTACTTATGACCGTAGTTAGAGATGTCACATGTTTACTTAAAACGGTCCTAATTATAGATTACGCTAATTGAAAATAGACTTACATGAAATACAGATTAAATATAAATTCGCTGAGCAATTCTGTACTTAGTAACTATTTGAGAGAGGCCTTTTGGTCATCAAGAATGATGGAAACGGGATTCATGGACAGAACATAAGAGTATCAAAAAGAAAGGAAATAAAACTTTACTAATTTAATATAACAAACACATAACTGGATCAGTGGAGCACTTTAAATAACTTGTATTTAATACTTAATCAATAACTCCGTTACGCTTATTAAATATTTAAGTACAGAAAAAATCCAAGTCCTTCTTTAATAACTTTATTTCAGATGTATTGAACTAGAACCAATGGAATCACATAGCTTAAGCTTCCTAGGAATCCTTCCTTAACAAGTATGCAAGATAGATTTTTTATAGTGAAAGCCATCCACAAACACATCGCCAACTTCTTTTTTGGTCTATAAAAAAAATTGCGAGACGCGCTTTGTGAATGGCACTCACCATTTTTGTATTGAACTTCCTGACATCAGTATAAGTGAGACTAAGGTAAACTGGGGTCTGATTAAAAAAATATATTTTTCAGCCCAATACGCAAGAAGAGGCAAGTGACCGTATGACCTACGTTTCGTGGTAAGAATCCTTCACGGTCCACCTGATGAGTGACAATTGTTCTAGAGGCGTCTAAAATTTCAAACTGGTCAGCGTGTTTGTTGGTTTATATTTCTGGCACGCAAATTTTGAGCTACAGCTCATACCATCAACGTAATTTTATTGCACTTTTGAACTTATTTTGCACAACGTTTATCGTGCAATCCCGCGCGGAGATTTTGCCATTCTTTTGGCCACTTTGCCCTACCTACAAAGTAATTTGATCGTTGTATTCTATCGTTAAAATTCCTTGTTTTTCTTATTCATATTGTTAATTTTTAAATCAATATAGGTTATATTTATTAAAAATCCTAAGGTTGTGAAATTATATTTCATTGCAATCTATTAAATTCAATTTTTTTTAATTTACTTGTTCCGTAATTTTGACTTAATTTATGATAGAAAGTTAATCGATACTTTTTTTATTCAACACAACCAGCCGGTGACCACTTTTTTACGGTCTAGACATAATAGTGCAAATTATTTTAGTTTAATTTTTTTTTTGGTTTAAATTATTTTGCTACTAGCAATTTTATGTATGTTACTGGGGGTCTATCAAAAGTGGTTATTCAGTTGTCAGACAGTTTACATAGTTCTTACAACTTGTGTGACATATTAAAAGTCTGCCGTAGCTGTAAGTGAGATCGCGAGGAACAATATACGCAAGCAAGATGCCGCCGGTGCAAAATGCGTTCGGTCCACTGACCTGTCCATATTCTTCACAGATCATCCCCCGGTAGGAGAGTGCTGACCGGAACATTTTATTTCAAAGGTAGCTTTTTCTAAACAATATTGCAAACATCAAGTATGCGTTGCCAAACAGAAAGTAATTTCAACAATTTTAGTGACTCTTCATTTTTGATATAATAGTAGATGGTTGGTATGGCGGTAGTCAAAAGTTCAGGAGCAGCCAGGGGCGCTACCCACATCAAGGCCGGCTCAAATCAGTTACTTCAAATATTCGGCTTGTGTTGATCGGGTCGTCTATTCGGGCTTAAGGAGGTCGGCACATTCGGCTCGCCACGCCCAAACCGAACGGCTTTTGCTAGGCGGCGTTTTACCGAACGTTTATCTGCACAAATTAGACATTGCCGCCCTTTCTTTCTAATGTCGGCCTGAATATGTGGATAGCGTCCCTCAGAAATATATAACATAAAATAAAATACTACTTCCTACATCCTAATGTGGACTTTTCTTATGGGATCAACAACCTCTAATAATAATCAATTTAAAATCGTCCTGCCAAACGAGAATTTGAGAACAGCATATCCATTGACAAAGCCCCTTTATGTGTGCGCACAATATAGCTATTATTGCATAACAATCGGGAGTAGTAAAGACTGTTCACTTGCGTATCCCGGCGTACCGTGCGACGGGTGCGCGCGCGCCGTCCGCGGCCAGCCCCGACCTTGGATTGAGTATAATTGCTTACACGTGGATGTAAGCTGCAGTTCCAGTATTTATAATTTACAATCCTATTAATATTATAAAACTGATAGTTTTTATGTCTGTTACTCAACTAAAAAATGGCTAAGCGGATTTTGATGACAATTTGCATACATATAAAATACGACAAAGGGCTGATTTTTCAATCATCGGATTATTATTATCGGAGAGTAACTTCAAAACATGGCAAGACTTTCCATATAAATAATGTCTATATAAATAATTCTCAAATTTATTCTACAGATAAAAGTTTTCTGAGCACTAAAAAATCAACCCATGATTAGCCCAAAGGTTAGTATTTACCCGAACTTTTATCTCAAAATTAACAGAAACAAGTCTCGAGAAATTATTTTTTGTAATATTGATTTGAGTAATTAGATATGCGCGGAAATGAAGTTGTCGAAATTTTGCCCTTTACTACTTTAAAGATCTTCTTGATTTTTTTCATACGTTTGAAACAGTTGCAAAGAAAAACAAAGGATTACCTTTCTTTAGATAAAACGTTCTGTGTCCTAACGGCATGCAAGTAAATTCATCATCAAATTTATCCGAGTACTACAAAGAATGCAAACCTCTTTGTTTTCAAATTAGAATCTTTAATTTCATTTAAATTTTTTACAGTATTACAATCCTAGTTATAGTTAAATTTATGAACTAAAAATAATCAATACTAATCCGATAAATTCGTGTCCATGAAACTCCTGCTTAAAACCTTGAACTTGTCACACGAGGTCACATGTCGTATTAAATAACAAAATACCCTTCCCTATAGAAGTGCACTTTGAATATCTATAAAATTGAAATTCAAGGTCAGTCTCAGTGAATTCAATAGGGCCAACAAGTTTTTTTTTTTTGTAATTACATAACCTATTCAAACGTCTCTTATGTCAAATCAAAGGCCACTAAGGTACGAAGCTATAGAGATGCCGTTGAAGGGTTGCTTAGAAAATAAAATAATCCATTCTCTGTCATAGTGTATTATTATTCAAGAAAACTTAATCTAAAAGCACGATTTTAACTAAAAGACGTTTAGTATAATTTTATTTCACGACAATTCTAAAGATTTGAAATATTATTTGAAAATAAGTACGTTCATATAATATTGGTGGATTGAGAATACATTTTAGATCAAGATGCAAATGTTGACAATTGATTAAGAATGTAAAAAAAAAACACTACAATAACAACTATTTTATTCAGTTCTGAAATTGTATAGAATCACATAATATTAAAAAATTACGTTGCATAAGTTAACATGTTAAGCAAAAATTTTCTGTCACTAAGAGTAAACGTAGAAAATACTATTACTTAAATCTAAATAAATGGCAACTAACACAATTAAATGAATGCACTTAAAACTACACACATTAATTAATTATACTAATTCATAGGACGATTAAAAGTATAAAATGCATATCTTATTGATACCTAAACACAAACCATATAGAAATTTTTTAGTCACTTTACTCACTGATAAAAATAAATGTCGAATTTTCTATGCGTACAAAGTAATTTTTGATGGATGTCTCAATTATGCTAAAACTTAAACCTAAAACTAAAGGAATTTAATGTCACGCAATTTACTTTAACATTGTAAATAACTGTTTTACCCATTTAGCAATGCCCTTGTTTATCATTCGAAGTTAAACGTCAAAAAAATAAAAAATAATCATATATTGGTCATAGCATAAAATTAAGGTAAAAAAAATTATGTCATAAAATAAATTCGCTAAGAACTAAAAATTTTTAAGAAAATTGGTAAAAAAACATGTCACTGTCAATCAATTAGGCATTAATTTTGTCAAAGGTGAGTTTAAAATCATCAGGAGCGTGGATTGTGGCAACGGTTCCCTCCAGACTTGGTAACGGCTGATCTGGAGGAAGAGCAAACATGAAGGTATTCATAATGTTAGCGAAGAAGAGGAACATTTCCATCTTGGCGAGCTGGTCTCCAAGGCACAACCTGCGACCGACCCCGAATGGTATAAAATTCTCTGGCATAATTATTGAACCATTCTGCAAAAATCGCTCAGGTTTGAATTCTTCAGGGTTTGGAAACAGTTTTGGATCCATGTGAATCTTGCTGATTAAGGGGACGATCTGTGTACCTTCCGGAATCTGGTAGCCGTTAACTGTCCAATTCCTGGAAATAACACAGGTATGTTTAGTGCATGTGAATCTGAAAATTCTCGGAAGCAATACGCTCAGAACGTATCTGTTGCCCTAATCCATTTTAAATATAAAAAATTTATCAAACAGTCATTCAAATTCAAATTAAAATATTTATTCTCAACATTGACAATAACTTGTTTTTATTGACTTTAAATAAAGCACGACTCGGAACTAGTTCGGAAAAACCTTCGTGAAGAAGAACTGGCAAAAAACTTTACAGGTACACTTTGTCTCTTATGTCTATACAAATTTATTCTTATCTGCATCTGTAAGCTTGGCAAGTCCCTCCCACCAACTATCTAAACGAAAGAACACCCTCAAATGGCACCCGTTCACGAGGTGAATGCGAGATCCAGCCATCGCCCTCCTCGACATTTTCTAAGCTCCCTACTTTAATTACAAATACCTATCAACGAAACACACACAGGAATGTTTTTTTAATAATCTGTATTTTCATTTAATAATATATAGCGTAGATTCCTGCGAGATCTTCCTATATGCATACAATGGAGACATGCAGTAAGATAGGAGGCTTTTTCTATAAGAAGACCTTTCTAAATCACAAACACAATAATTTTTCAAAGAAACTCACGCATTATTAACATGAACAGTCCCCAAAGGAACCGGCGAAACGCGTCGCAATGTCTCATAGATGACCGCTTCCAGGAAGACCAGTTGAGGTCTATGTTCAAGAGTCACCAGGTCACCAGGGTTCACCACATTATTCAGTTCGGAGCGGACCTTCTTCGCGGCTGTGGGTTCGTGGAGCATGACTAGCAGAAGCCAGACTATGACTGTTCGCGCTGTTTCCATGCCCCCAGAAAAGAGGTCATTCATGACTTGAACTATCTGCTTTTCTGCAATGATTTGAAAATGGCATATTTTTACAGTAAGAGTCGCTGGTTAAGATACTGGTTACTTGATCTAACCTATTTATCAACGAGTTTATAGTTTCTACTTATGTACTTTCAACTGTCTGCTGTTGTCGTGAGGGTGCTAATTAAACAGCTACTTTGAAGGTATATGTAAAGCCTTCGACCAACTATTGCATTCATTATACATTTCCTGAAACCATCTCTTAGTTCTGTAAGGTTGATGTCCAGGCAATGGAGGTGGAATTAAAAAAGTATGTATCCGAGTTTTAAAGGTACTTAATCTAAAAGGTATTACTAAAATATCAAAAGTTAAGACGCCAATGACGGCTTTTCGTTTCTTTTTTTTAAAGATATGTCGTTCGATAGATGGCGTTGAACAAAACTCAAGAGTCAATGTCAATCTCTTTGTTTGTTGACTGATCGTATGTTTTTATATCAGTTACATATTTATTATATATTTATTTTCAGTCACACACACACATCGTATAAACGATTAATAATATAGTGTTCCTTGAAGTAAATTAGGTTATTTTATTCGTTTTTCTTCTTTACGTAAATTTATATCTGTGGCTCCTTCACCTTGCATTGTGCACTTGTGTAAAAAATCGGTACTCATCGTTTGCCCATACTCATATTCAAAAGCAGCTTTTTCGCACGCATATTTTTTTTTTGTCTATCACTCACTCAGTCATTGCTGTCATCATACTTTTTGACTCTTGAGTTTTGATCAGCGTCATCTTATGTTCAAAGAAGAACTATTTTTTTTATTTTTAATCGTAGAATGAAAAGCCCTCATTGCGTGTGTAATTACAGTTGCCAGTGGTAATAGAGATTCTTTTGTCAACAGTTTGACAGAAATGAGATTAATCTATAGTCTTTACTTAGCAATAACATAATCGAAACCACTTGCGATGAACGATCCACAGCAATGGATTCCAAGAAATGTTAGCTGGATCGAATCCTTTGTTTACAGCGTGGTGAAAGTGACATAATAATTATAACCTATTTTTTAAAAAACTTTATATGGACAAAACCTTGTTCCAGTTCCAAAAAAGCTCCAAAACAAAAAACATGAAGCATGTAAATCACGCACTAAGATTATTTTTTAAGACTACGCTATTCAATGGATATTTTATTGATATTCCTCATGTGATTCATTCCACATATTTAAATAGGTCGATGTCCTCTTCTGATGACCCCATTAAATACGTCCTCAGTACCACCTGTTATCTGAGGGTCGAATACTTTAGAGTTATTCACCTCAGTTTGTTATTAACAAGCATTAATATTCCAGTTCTAATTTAATATATAGAATATCTAATGATTAACGTCACAAAAATGGTAATTTAAGCGTTCAGGGAAACTTGTAGTCTAATTGATAAAATTATATGAACGTGACTTGTGGTTTACTAATTGAACCTCATTTTTATTTTTGATTTGTAGGTTTCAATCTGAAAGAGTGAAAGTAGAATATTACATTAAATTGACTCGGTTACATAACATTTACCTAAGTTCCGGCGACAAGACGAACAAAGATTTTCGAATTTCAAGTACTTGTATATGACCCTTGTTTACTTACGTACAAAACGATCAATGCGAAAGGCATCATATTCTAAGCCTCTATAAAGTGAGCTTGCACCGACACCTATCGATGATATAATATGATCATTCCAATTCAAGCACGTTTTTTCTACGTATATTCAAAAGTGCAATAAACGGGATCCTAAACTTTCTAACCTATTTCAGCACGCAGTATTTCAACACACAATACTGGGAGGGGGGGAGGCAACACTTATATGCCGTCAACCATGTGAGCCTGTTTACCCAACCCTATTTCGTAACACTTCGCACTACGTCTGTAAAGCATAGGAGAGTTGATAGTTTTTAGTATTCGTTAAAAGATTTGCACAAAACTCTCAAATTTCACATTTTTCACCTGGTTCCTCAACGCCAGAGAAAATCCTAGACTCTCCCAACTCTTCTTTCTCCAGCTCCTCAAGAAGGAAATCCAGTAGGTCCGTGGGTTCGGTGCTTGCGGTAGTCCTGCGCAACTCCTTGCGGCGCTGCACGTGGCCAAGGTGGAACCTGCTGACTTCTTCCAAGTTGCTCTCGATTTCACGCATCACGGCCATTTTGCCTGGTAGCCACTATGAAGGAGAATAAGGTTGTATCGACAAATAAATAAATTTAATATAATTAATAAAAAAGATTTGTCTGTATGTTTGTATGACATTTATTTAATATATTTAGATAAGAAATAAAAATTATTTACAAAGAGAATATTTTCAAACTAACAATAGAAAAAAGAAAAAGAAAAAAAATAAACGTAGAATACAACGCCTGTCTTTGTACACAAGCCAAAAGGCTGGCATATTATTAACTTTTTATATTTTTCCCTGTGGTAGAGGCTCGAATTTCTCATTCTCAGCATTTAATTTAACTAAACCAATCTCTAAACCACTCTAAACCAATATTTATGACAAAATTACCATACAAAAATGAAGTTTACCTATCCTAACCTTGTTGAGTATTTGTTAAAAAAACTTCTTCCCATACCTTAAACATTACAGCAGAAATGCAATATTTATCATCAAGAAATTTAAAATTAATAATTTAACCTTATTTCTTAATTAATTATAATTTCGTTTCATAATAAAATAAAGGCATATCTGATGCTCATGTTCGAGATGTGTAGAAGAATACTTACCAAGTACCAGCTCAAGTATTCTCCGATGTTAATCGATCCATACAGTTTCATTCCTCTGGATATGCTTTCATTAAATGTTACGAAATCAGGGTCATTTTCTTCGAAACGGAAACTCATCATTAGGCGAGTGATGATGTTGTGGATATGCCTTCCGAATACAATGGCGGGGTCTACGCTTTGGCTCTTTCTGCTCAGAATGGTGAATACTTCTTGGATTTCGAGCTGGTAAGCAAAATAGAAAAGGGGTCATAGCGAACCAAAAAACTTCCTTTTTTGATGTATTTTAAGCGTTCGGACTAATAGGTTTCATTTCCGATAGTTATTGTACTTTTAATCAATCAACAAAGGAAATATACTATTACATCAACGTGGACGCTAATATCTCAATATTATTTAGGATCAAAGTAATTAATAAATATACGAAAGAAAAAATATAACAGGAAAACAGAAAAAAAGTGGTAGGGATGGAAGTGGCAACATCATTGAGCTCAACTCGATGCTGTTAGACGATACTACAGAAGAGGTTCGCTTGGGTTAAGTAATATAAAATTCGTAATTACACTAAATATAAGATTTTTTTTATAAAAACCCCTGTAAATAAGTCAGTAATAAACAGTGTATGATAAAATTTTACTATTATCGTCAAAATTTTGAATATTCTGCCCATAGTAAATAAAGTTACTCACCAAAATAACTTGTTGGAAGTTAGTGACATTGTAAGTGACCCCTAGAGCTCGGAGTTTCTCGTGAAGAAACTGGCGGTGACGCTTCCAGAGTTGCCCGTCACTCAACATTATTCCTGAAAACCAATACTTTACTAAGAATGCTTTTAGCTTTAGCTATATATATATATATATATATATACATATATATATAACTATATATATATTAAAACTATATATATATATATATATATATATATATATAGTTTTAATAACACAACACAAATTTTTGGCACCAATTCAAAAAGTTGTGTTGTGCCAAAAAGTTGTGTTTTTATAATTATGAATCAAAACCATGTACTGTGATTTTTCTATAAGCTTTTAATATCTTGACAATAGCTAGTGATAAAAAAAAATATTATGTAGTAATGTTTTGTCAAGGTTATTATAATATCGAAGTCATCAAACTATTTGCAAAGAGTATTAATTACATTTGTAAACCTTTCCTGACAGAATCTGATGAGCCATCGCAGTTAAAGCTGGAATGTTTAACAGACACATAAAACCAGGTTTGTATTTGTAATATTGAAAATGAGTAACTTTTCAAAATTTTTTCCTGTATTCGTAGCCGGCAATAGAGCACGCGGGCCGCCTGATGGTAAGTAGCATCCGCACCCATGGACACCATCAGTCGTAGGTGTTTTGTTTATTAATAGCGGTTGTGATGATCTACTTATGATGCGTTGCCAACCGTAGGTGTCAGTTGAAATTGACTTTGTTCCAGTAACTCTCTGTATTTTTGTGTAATTCCAGTTGTTCCAATAATTAACTGGCTGTCCCTTCCCATTGACCGCAACACAAATGTAATTATAAGTATAGAACCTAAATCGTAATACCTCGGCCCTGCAACAAATTATTGAGCGGAGTCTTCGGGCGTCCGACGGAATCAGGCCTGTTGAAGAGGTCTCTAAGCAGCTTGGTGGAGCCGACACAGACCACCAGCTTGCTGCCGAGCTTGAAAGACACAATGTCGCCGTATTTGTGGCATATCTCCTTGTACCAGTTGTGCGGAACCCCCTTGAGGATGCGGTGTAGATTGCCAAGGACCGGAAGTCCCCATGGTCCTTTGATAATGAAAAATTTTTTGTTATGACTTGTTTTCATTAAAATTCTATTAAAAAGCTCGATCTGCCTTAAGGTATTTTTCGATCAGTGAAAAATAGAAAAGCTAGTTGGCAATTTATTAAAGGAAGTAATCAATACCGCATGTATTATTATAATAATTATATATAAAAATAAATGTTTTTTTTTATTTCATCCCTGTAAAACATCAAATTGTCCAATAAAGGCTTTTAAATGCAAAAAATTACAAATCAAATGTAATTATTGTGTTTAGGTACAATTATTTTTATCAATAACTTTGGGCAATAATGATGTTTATCAATAATAATTAATCATAATAAACAATTGGGTATCGTTACTGGCTAAACCACTAAAGTGACTCCAAACCATTTATTCAGTTTATTTACATGATACCTAAGGGGTGTACTCCCAAAAAGAAAAATTGACAACCACACTTGTCGGTATACTAATCTGCAAGCTTTTCGAGTTAAGAAGAATTTACAGCACGCGGTTCTAATATTTTGCGTATTTAAGGACTTCTGGCCCCTTCACTAGCAGACATTATAATTTAAATATTATTTTAAAATTATGGCTTAAAGTTTCACAACATGTATTGTGTTCCATTCAGGTTCGAACTTTGAAACCGCGAGTAGCAGTCGGTTACTCTATGCTTATAGCTACCGAGATACTTCAAAGAATCTTTGTGTAATTTATTTAAATATTGGTAATAAAGAAAAGTAAGATTATCTTTTTTTCGTCAAGAGCTATTTTTATATTAAAATTATAAAAAGAGGTAAAAATGGTTGTTAGGTTGTATTTTTGAATACTGCTTTTAAAAATAAAGAATATTTCGTATTTTCTCTGTAAATATCAGACTGATAAATATAGATATTAAAATGGGAAACACTAAGTGTTGTTAGTTGTGATTGTTGTGACTTAGAGAGCTCTTCAATACGATTCTATAAAAAGTATCTATTTAGTATATATGAGTCCAAAGTAAAAAAATACAAAAAAGGTAAAAAATTTAAGTGATAAGACGGGAAGCGCACTTCGTATAAAAATCCAGATCATCTTCAAATTCTGAGGGCAAACAAAAGTAGTGCAATCGAAGTTTGAAACTGTTAAATAAATAAACAGTAAAAAAGTTGTTTTCTCAAAAGTAGTTTTTCTTCAAGCAAAACGGGTTATTACTGATTTCGAGAAAGGTGTTAGGAAATGGCTGCTTACCTGGTGGTAGTTTTCGATAGTGTTGGTAGCGAGAGGTCAAACTTAAAACAGTAAAAGTCACGCACAACCACACGAGGCATAATCGAATATATTCGACGATGTCCACGCTAATATTACCCAACATTTTACTTTGTAATCTCACTTTACAGAAAGCACCGTTGTACAGCTTCTTAATATTTCACAAATATCTTTATTTTACGTTTCGTATTTTTGTTGAATCCTGTGTATCTGACAAATTATGCAATTCAAAACAGTGAATTATGCATTTTTGAATTTTCACTATCGAAAACGTTGGAGATATGTGCGTACGCCACGCACACCTTTTCCAACCGATCGTTTCGATAAAAAATCGATATGGCTTCAAATAACAGCGCAGTTATTAGAACTACCCGCCATCATTAGGAGTAAAAAATGTTCTAAAATAATAATAATAGATAAACCTTTATTTTGTACTGTATAAGATGTAGTTTCTATATTTAGACTAGACCCAGTGTTTAAGGCTCAGCGAAGGTGATTTTATTTGCAAAAATCTTTAAGATACTCCTAGGGATTTTAAGGAACAAGAAAAGCTTTTTATCATAGATGAAGATCATACGTCTTCTATTTTGATTACAAACTTTCCTCTAATTGACTTACAATAGATGGCCTAAACGATGTGTAGTGGTATAATATTTAAATTCTTCTAATTAATTGACAATATGTTATAAAGATTTTTAGGAAACAAAACATTCTTACATATGCTCTTTTTCAGATAAAAGTGGATAAACATCTCTGGATCTGTTCGTTTAGGATTTAAATAATTTGAAGGAACATTGTGCGTAAACATTGCAATTTATGTACCTTAGTGTTCTATAGCACTGGCACTTTTTGGGCCTTTACAATCAAGAGAAATATAACAGTATGCATAATGCCATCGTAACATAACACCCCTTCACCCCTTCCCCTTCCCACAAGATCTTTCCCGTGTGTTATAAGTGTTATCACACTACAAACCATTCAATTTAACGCAAGTCATGCCCGTAGTATATGCTATTATAACGGCCATGGCATGATCGTATTCAATGCGAATACAAATCTAGTTCGTAAAGTTAACAAATTAATTAATTGCTTATCAATAATGAAACGCACATTTATTGTGTGTTTAACAGAAACCACGTGCCCAATGCATTCCCGACACGTGTGTTTGCCCCGTTATCAAATGAACACAATAATATATAGGCAATAAATTATATTGATAAGCGGTCACTATTGCCAAAATTAAAGTGCTACCTTATGTTAGTAATTTTATGTTTTCCTTTAAAATATTATACAGGGTGTCACTCATAACGTGTCAATCCGATCCCAGACGATAGAGGAGTACCATACCTATCTTTTGAGCCATTTGTTTGTTGTTCAACCAGTTTTGATACTTCCGGGAAACAGCTTATTTTAATTTCAATTATTTTAAAAGTCTAAACGGCCCTTGCTCCCTTCATTTATAACAAAATTAATCCGTTATTAAATCTAAGATGCCTCTCAAAATATGACTGCAAATTTCCGTGACAAAACATGTACTTGCTTTAAATTATGAAACTACAGAATCCATTCTTAAAATTGTAAGTTAACTGATTGAATCATACATTCGTATACAACAGAAGTTTAACAAACACACACGGTAAACACCACACGCACTCACACAACATTCACTCAAACACCCCCTCATCAAACAATATCTCATCACATTAGCTACACTCATCTCATACAAACTTATACAAGGTATATATACAAACTAATAAAAGGTATATTTACAAACTTATATATTAAATACATTTTATAACTCTAAATACATTTTTGTAAATAGTACAGTACACACTGCTACGGTTACAATCTTTTTCTCTTAATTGTTTCAATACTTAATAATATTTTGTTTCCTCTCCTTTTGAGTATTGTATAAAACTAATATGTCAGTTTATCAAATTATATGTAAAATCCACCGGCAACTAAAATAACATGTCCAGTCAACTTAAGAGAAGACTCCTACTGCGATACCGTGCAAACTAGTGCAGAAGGTGTCAGAACTTATTTTGGGTTTGGACCAATTTTTTTTCTGTAAATGTATCTAGGCTTGGATTGTAACATTTTTATTTTGGCAAACAAACTATTTATTTTATTATTTATCATTATTATTTTAACGTGTGACGAAGTGTCTTAAACTTTCTGTATCCTTCTTTGCATTGATGTTTCTCTGCACGTTTTTCTTTAACTGAGTTGCCATGAATTGTAGTTTCATGAGAAAAATAATTATCACCCTCACATCACT
Organism: Marasmarcha lunaedactyla; assembly: GCA_923062675.1. Lineage (NCBI taxonomy): Eukaryota > Metazoa > Arthropoda > Insecta > Lepidoptera > Pterophoridae > Marasmarcha > Marasmarcha lunaedactyla. Next base: position 6,540,885 of record OV281349.1, read on the forward strand.
ACAATATCAATACAATTTGGGTTTGAATAGAGCTATAAAATATAAATTGAAAAAAAATACAGGGTGCCTTTTAAACTGCTCAAGAATCATACCTTCCATAGTAAAACAAAAAGCAATACTTAATATTAGGTCCTTACATATGAAATTGGCGTTTTGTCGTAACTGGCCACTTTGATCAGTATTATCTCCTCTTTGGTTTAGTATTCCAATTTCAAATTTATGCAGCTATTTACTCACGAATTTGTGTTTCGAAACCCGTGTTTTGTTTCATTCATTTGTTTTTTCCTCTTTTGGTGTTTTCTTTTCGTCACTTAGTTTACAAAATGGAAAACTTGAAATATCGCGTTATTTACGAGTACGAGAGAGATTGGCACCAGTGCTGCAGAAACGGCTCGAAGTATTAATGCTGTGTATGGCGACGGTGTCGTAGAAGAAAATACAGTGCGTTTTTGGTTTCAACGTTTTCGTTCTGGAAATTTCGACCTGCAGAACAAGCCCCGTGGATGTCCGGAGACCAAAGTTGATAATGAAAAATTGAAGGCTATTGTGGAAGTGGATCCATCGCAAACCACGTCCGAGTTATCTGTAAGCTGTAGTGTTAGTGACAAAACTGTTTTAAACCACTTGAAGCAAATTGTAAGAAGGTGAAAAAGCTTGAGAGGTGGGTACCTCATGAATTTAGTGCAGCAAAACGACAAACGCGCGTCGACAGCTGCGTTACACTACTCAACCGGCACAATAATGAAAGGATTTTAAATCGAACCATTACCTGTGATGAAAAGTGGATCCTGTACGGACCAGCCAAATCCTGCCCCAAGCGAAAATTGACCTAAAAAAAATTTACTTGTGAGCGTTTGGTGGACTAGTGCCGGTGTCGTTCAGTACAGATTTCTTTAATCTGGCCAGACGATCACGGCAGATGTCTATTGTCAGCAACTGCAAACCATGATAGAAAAGCTAGCTGCTAAACAACTGAGGCTGGTCAATCGCTCTAGGCCACTGCTGCTTCGGGACAACGCTAGACCACACACTGCACAACAGACGGGTTTCAAATTAGAGGATATTCAATTGGAATGTCTAAGACACCCACCGTAATCCCCAGACCTTGCTCCAACAGATTACCATTGTTTAAGAAATTTGCATAACTTCTTGCAAGGGAAAAAATTTAACTCCGAAGGGTCTGTCCAAAGCGCCTTCAAAGATTTTATTGATTCCCGTCCGAATGGTTTTTTTAGTAAAGGGATCATACCTATGAGTGCATAGATAGCAATGGTACATACTTTGATTAAATAAATATATTATATTTTTTTATTGATTATATGTTCCTCCCTTACAAAACGCCGATTTCATATGTAATGAGCCCAATACTACATTATATGTATTTTATTTGATCAGGATAATATTTTTAAGCAGATACAATAGTACATAATATGATGTATTTTGTTAGCGTCAAGTGACCTAAAATTAGGCCTAAAGTCAAAAATGTCAAAAAAAAGAGATGCATTTTCCGCTCCATCACATTTGAAGATCAATTTAACGAAAATGATCATAAAGTCAAATTCAACCAGCAAGTAACAATGAGTACACAAAATTAATTACCTATAATTTCTTTTATTACATTGCTTATAAATATAGTTTATATAGTAATATAGTATCGGATCATTAGTAGAGAATGTTTCCTAATAGAAAAGACTATACATATATTATAATGAGTTTTTGCTGGCCGATTTTCGAGATTTTTACATAAAAATTTTTGTTTTATTGACGCCGTCCTGTTTATAAGGTTCCGGTGAAATTTTCTTTTTGGAATCTCGTGGAAATCCCGGAAAACTCGTTTTTGATACAAATTTTTATAAGACAAAATACCGTTCTGACCGGTTCTAATAGGTATTAATATATTATATTGTGTTTTTAGGTTTTTGCTGTTCCGAGAAGGTTAAATAACACCTTTTGGTTCATCGTTGTAGACGGAAAATTCCATTTTTCATATAAAATAGTAGTTTTTTGGTAGTTTTTATTTTCAAAATTTTATTAAACACTTTGTTTTGCAAATATTCTTCAAATCTTTATACCATCATCTGCGCCGTGCTCCTGCGCGTCTTTTAAGGCACAAGGAACCCTCCACAGAAAACGGTGTAGGCAAATTTTGCAAAACTTAGCGTAAATCCGGCATTTTTAGGTTAAAATTAGTGTTTTTCTTCGATATTTTCAAAATTTTTCATTGAGCCTTCACAATTTTTTAGATTTAATAGCCTGCATTTGACCGTCCGCTTCGATTGAGACAGAAACAGACAGAAACTTTCAGAAAATTTCCAAAAGCGTATGTGCGCTTTTATATACTGGTAGCGCCATCTAGTTGTAAAGTTTTTGGAAAATTTTTAAAGCTGGGCTCTTTTCTTTTATCTGTGATATTGACTGTTCTGATATAATTTTAAGTTAGTTTTAATTAAGTTTTCTGTGTAGTGACGTTTTATTTATTGTTTGGGACCTTTACACCCCAAACCCGTGAATAATTTTTCCAAAATATTTTTATATTAGTTTTACTTTTGTGACGTCTTATTTATTGACCGGGACATTCTACATCCCCACTAAACATAGACAGTGTGCCCATTTACAGCACCTCAGACATACGTTTTTTGTATAATTTTAATTTATTTTATTTTATTTTGACATTACGAATTACAAAAAATATTTTTTATAACCACTGACGAATACCTCTGGCCAGTATGATACGTACACCAGCAAAGACGATGGGAGGCGATGAAAAGAGTAGAAAATCCTCACCGATACCTATGTCAAAAGTGAGAAGAAGTGTTGGTGAATGGGAAGCGGCCAGTCTTGAAACTCAAAGAACTATACCAAACAGAAGAACATCAACAGACTCGGCCAAAGTTTATAGTGATAAAACATCCGAGGCAAGAATGTGCATGAGTAAGGCTAAAAAATACCTGAATGCATCAAGAAACATAATTACAGACATTAAAACCAGCGTTTCAGAGTTAATTGGCAGGCTTTATGAAATTGTGAAGGATTTGGAAAGCCAGCTAACCAGCAAAAAACAAGATAGTGAAAATGCACATTCTTCGCCCTTGGACATACGCACCAACACAAGCCCAAACATAAACTCAGAACTCATCAATCAGCTCCAAATCACTTATAAAAATCTTATAGAAAATAACCAGCAAATGTTGAATCTGAGAGAGGAGCTGAGCAAAAATAGCAACATGGTCGCAGACAGAAATACTACCTACGCAAACATTGTAGCAAAGCAACCAACCTTCGCACAACCACTAAAGAGTTCGTTGCACTCTATTGCTGTCGCTTCAGAGGACGAGCTCCATACAGGAGAGAACGTCCTAGATCAAATAAGGCAAGTTATAAATGCTAAGGAGGGGTGGATTGAAGTAGAAAGGGTCAGGAAGGCAAAGGACAGGAAGGTCATCATGAACTGCAGGACAGAAGAGGAAAAGGAAAAAGTTAAGAGTAAAATCCTTAACTCAGGCTAAAAACTAACCTGTGAGGACATGCAAAACAGGGATCCTCTTCTTGTCCTCAGAGACGTCCTGTCCTGTCATGCCGATGATGAATTACTCCTGGCCCTAAGGAAACAAAATAAGGAAATTTTTGAAGGAGTTGGCCCTGGGGAGGAACGCCTCGCGGTGAGGTACAGAATGAGAGCTCGTAACCCATTAACGGGGCACATCGTGGTTTCAACATCACCTATCATATGGAAAAGGGCGACTGAGGCCGGCACGCTGCACATCGATTTGCAGCGTGTAAGGGTGGAAGATCAGTGGCCCCTAGTACAGTGCACCCGTTGTCTGGGGTACGGGCATTCCAGAAAGTTTTGTAAAACTGCCAAAGACCGGTGCAGTCACTGCGGCGGCGACCACCTCAGGGCAAGCTGTGAGAAATGGCTGGCAGGGTCAACACCGACCTGTTGCAATTGCGAGACCTCAAAATATGACCAACGTGAGCATAACGCATTTAGCCAGATATGCCCAGTGCGAAAGCGATGGGACGCTCTGGCTAGATCCTCCGTTGCGTACTGCTGAGGTCTCCATTGCGAAAACAAATGCCCAAACCCCCACTAGCGATGGCATTAGAGATCAATTTCAGAAGTTGCTGAAGCCGGTAAAACAGGAGCTGAAATTGAAAGTTGTATGGATTAGCGGGGATCTGATGCTCCGCTATTCTACAGTAATGACGGAATTGGAATCTACTCGCTGAACCTTATACAAAAAACTGATAAACGTTTGCGGGCAACGCACAAGAAGCACCCAACTAATTTATTAGTGTAGTTGAGCAACAAGTAATGTTAAGGGTCTATCTGCATGATAATGTCAACACGAGAATATTAGGATGGATTAAAATAGAAGATGGGAAAATATGTTTTTGGGATATTTTGAAAAATATCCCAATAAACCATATATTTGGAACGAAAGTACACAGTAAAAGAAAAACGCAGAAATATAAATAAAAGACAGACAATAAAAATGAATAAAACCTTAAGAAATGCCATGAGTATATAAAAATATGAGAACAATAGTAAACTGTTGGTTAATTAATTGCTACTTTTGTTATTGTATGTTTAGATGATATTATTAAATTCAATCGTTCTTGTAAATACATTATATAAGGTGTTATATCAGATATACAATAAATATACATATAAGGTGCTATGTTATATAAGGAAAAGAAGGACAACATGCACAAGGAAAAACGTAAAATAAAAAATGTTACAATAAAAAAGTTTTGTGTTAAGCTAGATAGCATAGAATATAAATCACAAATTGGAAATAATTGACACCAGAAAACACAGTCTGTGGCCACCATGCCAGAGGTATGAGAATAAAATAAAATAAAAATAGAAAAAATAGAAAAGACAAAAATATAACATAATAAATATATTGGTATATTTATCTCGCACGGCTTTGGTGAAAGATTCGAAAAACACTGCTTATAGGTAAAAAATATCTCAAGTAAATAAAAACTGAAAGGATTACATAATCTGTTGTGAATACGTACCGTATACTTAGTAATCTAATTTTTAATAATGTTTGCCATTTATACAATAGCATTGTTATTACGAATTCTGTCAAAATATATTCATTTAACATTGTATTGAATATAATAAATTACTTTGTACTTAACGGAATAATTGTTATACTAAATAATATAAATGCTTTTATATTTAATTTATTAAAGCAACTGAAACGAATAGCTATGATCGTTTTTGCTGACGGTACCAGGCTCGCAGAACTGGGTAAGCATGCCGGAGACCTGGCAGTGGGTCAACGACCGCGAAGGTCGCTACATCACTACCTCCAAGGACTTACGTAAGCGCGCGGTTCAATGAACAGCGCGCCGTGAGATATCGATATATAGATTGATTAGAATATGCGCTCGGTAAAAATATCGATTTTTTTAAGACTTTTACTTTTACTTTGGTAAGGTTTTGGTTTCGTGATTTACAAATTTGGTCGATTGTATGTTGTGTCTGCGTTATAATACAAAAAAGAAAGATAAAAAGAATCACTACCAACTCTTTAGACAAAGGATCTTTTTCTAGATGTAAACTTTTATTAAGTACATTTTTGCGGCACATAAACCGCAAACTTAACGAAAAGGGACTTCATATTAGTACAATAACGATAAATATAAGTACATTAAGCCCATGAATGTGCAAATTTTAAATTATACTATAACTAATAGCCATTTAAAAAAATCCGATAAAATCCAAACCCAAGAACTCGAGATCAATAATAACCATTATATGTTCCGGGGTCGTCGCACGCGCAAGGACGTTCGTTGGCGTTGATCGACGTGTACTTCGAGCAGGTGATATCGACAAATCAGCATACACCTTACCAGTTAAACAATAAAGCCTATATTAATTTACCACCGCGAAAATTCTAAACAAAGAGCACGCTTAAAATTTTACAACCGTAGTAATTAATTGAACAATCGGTCGTTGACCTATGTGCTGTTATATAAGAAGACAATTAAGATATACATTATAAACATTCAGTAAATGTAAATAGTTGTAATAATACGCAATTCTCTGTTGCGCATTTGTTATCTCACTCTTGAGATTACGTATTGCCTTATTTTGATAATTTACGTAACTTTTTTTTCTTCAACGTATTAGGGTGAGACATAAGTATTTATTTTCTCCACAGCGATAAGTTGTGACATGGCAAGCGACCATTTCCATGACACAGCCTGCTGATTTCAAAACCTGCTTAAAAGAAGGCAATGCAGCAAGTATTAAAAATACAAACTATCCTTTGGTAAGCTCCAAATTAAGAAGAGCTCCGTGATGCATATGATAAACAATGTAATGGTAATCATACTAAGGAAACATATTCAAATTGAAAACATACCAAGGTAACTGGTGAAGAAACAGCATTACTCGAACCTGAGGTCCTCACATGAAGGAGATCGTGCTACTGCCCCTGCGTTACTAGACTTTTAAAATACACAATGGACGCCAAATGACCAACAAAGGCTGTTTCTGATTATCCCCACATATTATGGTTACATGATAAAATCCACTTTTCTTCGTCTAGTCTCCAGTCGTTCTTTGTAAATATTAAAAGGTTTATATGAAACGGACGAACAGCTGATGTAATTATGAGATCTGTAACGTATGGCGTAAATTGCAACGGGATTCTGGATATTGCAGTTAACAGGTTTAGGTTAGGTTAGTAGTTAATAGGTATAGGTACATTTAGAAAGAGAGCTAAATTTAATAGAGTTTTTAATGAAGATTCCATCTGCTGCGGTGCTACAGTTCATCCTATTTTTTTCTGCCGTATTAACTTTGTTATTGTGGTATTGTTCCGGTTTTAGGGAAGACCCATTCAGTAAAATAAAAGGGATAACTTGATATCCAAATAAAGCCTACGGTTGGTAACTATAGTTCATTCGCGCTAAGAATACAGTGACGTTATCGTCTCAGCATGAGGTTATAGCCAATAGCGTCTCCGCCAAAAAGAAAAATTTTCTTATACGGTAATCTCATTGGCTAGTATTTTTAGTTGCATCGATGATTCATTGTATCCTTAACGCGAAAGAGCTATAGTCAGTATTGCAATATCTCAATTAAACACCTACGGTTAGTGACGTCCGTAGAGGCGTGTATCAGCTATGACAAAACAACACGAGGTCACAATACAAAAAAAGAAAATGAATTTTATATTCGTACCAATCTTCTGCACCTTGACAAAGGCTTCTTGAACAAAAAGGACGTGTAGAAAGTAAATCACCGTTAAACATTTATGATTAATTATGGATGTAAAACAGATATTCTCAACAGCTTTAATAATACCACTGTACGGTCAGCAACCTCTTCCGACTAAGAGGATGGTTTCAGGCAATTTATAATTTACCACGCTTCCTACTGCAGGTTGGCAAACAACTAGATAATAATAATTATAATGATAATATGTTTATTTTCGGAAAAAAGACATCCATTTGTGTTAGTAAGTATAGGTTTAAAAAGCTATGTTAGAAATAACTACTGGACTATTACAAAGTCGAGTGTTTTATGAAAGGGCTGTCAACTCTGTCCACCGCCGTAAATAATAATAATAATATCGGTAAATGAATAATTTAGCCTAGAAATTCATTTCGATTTTATAAAGTTATATTACCAAATTCGCATCATACTTATGCAAAATTATTCTGGCACTTAGTCAATTGTCTATAGCAAATTGAGGCAAGTCAACGCCCGCTTATTAGGGCACATCGACGGCCAAGTGGCGTAGTGGGTAGAACCCTGCCTGGTACGCAGGAGGTCCCAGGTTCGAGGCCTGGTCGAGGCAATCATTTGTGTTATGAACAAATGTTTGTTCTCGGGTTATCGTTGTTTGTATTTATATGTGTATGTTTATTCTGGGTCCTCCCACCCTGTTCACTGTGTGGTCATCCATAACACAAGCTGTGCTAACTTTGGGGCCATACAGTTGGTGTGTTCGTCGGGGGATTTATTATTATTGTTATTATTATTATAATATCAATATATATGAAAAACTCCCTTGCACGACGGTCTACGAAATTGCATATAGCAAATCATATTATTTTAAGGTATTTATGAGATTCATGTTTCTTTAGCTTGTGAAAATGTCATATCATATTTAAAAATTAAATTTAGAAAAAAAATTTTAATACTCTGTCTGGGACGTTATGATAACATTATGCCTGAATAAGTACATACCTTATCCATCTTAAAACAAGGCAACTTAGAACATACGACTAAGAGATGTTCACAAGAAAAATCAAACTATAGCGTTAACGGTATACGACACGTTTACGGTGTCGCTGATAGCCTCGTGGTATGGTTGGCCCTTGCTTCCTGCCCGCAACCATAAGATTCCTCCTCGAGAGCCATGGGGAGGACAGAGCATTGTGTGGTAGAATTCAAAAATAGAATACATCTGAGTGTACAAGCTAGCTCGCTGTCCAGTAGTTGGATGTTATCTGAGCATCTTTAGTTCACTAGATGGAAATCCATAACTACAGCCTTGCTTACTTTGGGTATTTATAGTTATTTATTTATCTGGATATTTTTTTACGTGATTGATGATCTTTTTTTAGTGTCTAGTCTAGTCAGCTGATCAAATTATTTAATAAACGTAAACAGATTTCAGATGTCATTTTACGATATTAAAGTTATGATATTATGTTTTTCATGAAGCAAAAATTTGCATATGAATTTTTTTAACTGGACAAAGCATTGAACATGGAATCGTCGATATTTTTAACGTTTTTTTAACTTTTTTACAACCTTGACAAACAGGCACTGGAAAACAATTGAAGCAAAGATTTATTTTAGAGGTTTTATTATAATCATTGTTTGTAGACAACAGGAGTACCTACTCTTGTTTTCGCAATTAGCTAAAAATCTATCTAATAATAGTATCTCTAAGCTTTAGAAATAATTTACAATCGCAAATCAGATCAAGGAAGCCAGCAAATAAACCGAAACTTTCGGGTGTTGTGCCAACAGAACTGCATTGCAGACGGAAACATCTGCAGTGAGAAACTATTGAGGCTTTAAACGGTATCACTTTTTATGTACCTGCCTTCTGGTTATCAGCAGTCGTATAAATAAGTGAAAGAACATTAATCCGGTTGAAACTGGTGGAGTTCGTATAAACTTCAGTGCAAAGGCTTCGATGTTTGTTTCACGTGAAATTGAGGGCTTATACCTACTCGTATTAGTAAAATCCTGTACAATTTTCCGTTTTCCAAAACGTTTAGCAATAGGTAGTTGGGTTAAAAATACCTTAAAAATTTTATGCAATCGTAAAAAAATCTTATTCAATTGTTTTTTTTTCATTTAGTACCAAAACACTTATAGTTTTGCTGCCGGACTTCACTTATTCGAGTTAAAACAATTTTGCTAATAGTAAGAACTTATCTATTTTTTCAAAGAAGTATCTACCAAAATCTTGCAATCATTCAAACATGTATGCTATGTCGAGACGAAGTTCAATAAACATTTCATATTTTCTGGGAAGTTAAATTCAAATTCAGAACCCCAACAGTACCGATCCATGCAGATGTTCAATAATAGAGGCTTTCAAGCTTTTTAATAAACCCAAATAGTTGAAGTGTCCAAAAATTGCAACAAACCAACGTGCTAAAAAGCATACATAGCTCCCAATAACTGAGGTTAACTCCCAAAACTAGAATCAATTGCTCCTTATGCTTATTTACTAATAGAGAAATTTGGGGCAAACAAATTGGCGGGCATTGGCCAATGAGTCGCGGCCATATTGGTTTTAAGTAAGTACATATCATTTCACTTTCGTTTGGGCAGCAGTTGGAGAAAACGGCGCGGGGTCGTTCAACCCGCGTCCTCGAGCGCTCGTGGGTCGATTAGATAAATTCCGCGTTGGTGTTGTCAAAATTACTGGTGACCTAATGGTACAGTGAGGCGGGAGGGTAACGAACTCAGTCCGCTTGCACTGCCTCGTCGAATACTTACGTGAGCAGTGTCGATAAGTCGACGTCACGACGCGAATTAGTTATCAGCTGGAGATACCGTAACCAATAGGAGGGTATGGATGGTTAGCAAAATACTTTGTCAGCTGGTATTTTTTTGATGATTTTTTTATTATATGGCTCATAAAAACTAGAATTTGAAACACAGTAGGAAGTATTAATATTGGAATGTTTATAGAATTTTAAATACCTACTGTACCTTCGAACAAATGGTCGATTTGACGTAATTGCGTCACACTCACGCGGCACGCCTCACTGTGAGCCTGAAGCATACTTAGCAATCCTGTCAGTTGACACGTAAAATATTTAAGTACTTACATTCCATGCGACAATTGTTTCAATAAAAACAAAATTCTTTAGATGGTCAAATGTATCTTTCGTATTTTATACGTATTTTGTATGACTAAACATTAATGGTCGGCGTATATTGAATAATGAAAAACTACATACTTCGATTAATACACCGTAAGCCCGTCCTCAGTTGCTATGTGAGTTGGTAGTGGTGTTCGCGGGTTCAGTCCCGCTGGGGACCAACATTTGTGTGTGAATGAGCAAGGAACATGATGCTTAGCTCGAACGACACAGATGAAGCTTACGGCGATGACAGCGGCTTTTTTATTTATATTTAAGCCTTTTTTGTCATTACCTATATATATATATACCTATATATACTTAGTATATTGTATAATCAGTAATGAATACTACATATGTTTCAGTATTTAAAAGTACGCTGTTTAAAACAACTATTTCACAAGTAAGTATAATTGTATGTTTCATAGGAACTTAAATGAAATCTGTATTTGTTCGAAAGCTCCATGCATTTTACAAAAAAAAAACAAAATGCATTTATAGCACAGGATGAGTGCAAGCCGTATTCAAGATGAATTCTGGATTTCAAAAACTAATATTATTAAAAATTTTACGTGCAAATCAAATTCAATACCAAACATTGTACTAATAAAACTAACTTTGAAGAAGCTATACGATAGAAACTAACATTATATAACTAGTAGCGATGAAATAAATTTAATTTTTATATTTTTGCGTAATCCAAAGGTGTAATTGCTTTTAGAAGAAATACACACTTTCATCTTACTCATTTGTGAACATAGCATTAGACGCATGTACCATAAATTACCAAATAGCAGATTTTTTACAATCTTCTACCTGTTTTCAAACACTAAAATAGGTACTACTTAACATGAAGTAACTAGATCTACATCGCCATCGGTGAATTGTTTATTCTGAATAGATAGCTATAATCAGTTGGTATATTGTGGCATGGGAACTAAATTTTCCATAATATATATAAATTTTTTTTTGCATTTTGATTCTATGACTTCAACAGAACGGGGAAAACACAGCCTCAGAGCGGAAAAATATTTATAAAATGCGGGTCCCGTATTTGGGTTACACTAATTTGTAAATGTTATCTTTGCGTATGGAATTCTACTTTACGCAAAGTAGGTGAATGAACTTTTGATGAATTGATGCAAAATTTTCGATCGGTGTACGGCGTTTTCCGATAGTTAAAATCATATGTTTGTAAACACGCAATGCAATAACAAACATTTTGATTAATAAACATGTAGGTTAAGCTTTGGATTGGTCACACGTTTACAAATGTCACCTTATTTAGGATAATTCCTAGATACAACTCGAAATAATCTCTTAAGGAGTTCAGGGATATCTAGTACAATTGCAAGCTGCTCATCTTTGCCTCCAACTCTCTGGAGCTCGTACACAAGGTGCACAGATTAGTATTTCCCCAAGCAATATTTACGAGTCTCTATAATTAATATCTACACTTCACACCAAAAAGTATCTAAGAATTGTATTGACCATTTGGATGAAGCTTTATTCAATAATTAATTTATAAATGAATATTCTAAACGTATCTAACATATAACAACACTCGATTGATAAATATAAGTATTTTAGATGATTTATTCGGTGCTGGCACCCAAATTGTTTTACGTCATTGTTGACCCTTGTAATATTTCAGCGGCGTTTATCTTGTTCAAAATTATGAATAATAACGCATTGTTTTGGTCGCTATTACTCGATAGGGCATATAATTTGTTAATATGTTAAAATAATGCTTGTAATTCTGGATGAGACATACGGCGGATATAACACAGGTCCCTTAATTTTGTTCCAAGCGGTTCCTATTTATTAAAATAAAAGATTTTTATGCGCGCCCGTAAATTGGGCCCGGGCAAAGATTACTAAACAAGTAACTACATACGTAACAGACAGTTCGTTCCGGCCAAAAAATTACATACCCACCGTTTTAACTAGCTACTCTCTTGGTCGATGACGACTGCATGCAAAATTGAGCTTAAACCTTTGCATGCCAGTTTATTATAGCCCCGCGGCCGCGTGTTAGCGAGTGTAGGGTTACCTCGTTCGATGTTAGAGGTATATTTAATATATGTTTTATTACAAATATTCATAAAAAAATGATGTAGGTTTGCAAATCAAGTAAAGCTTATTTGAACATACAAACAATGCTGCAGCGTGTACTTTTTTTGACAATGATAAAAGCGCGTGATCGCTATACGACTGTTGACAATCAACTTTGTGACAATCAAGAGGGCCGCCGGCGGCTTAGCGGCCAGTAGGCGTTTAGGGCGCGTAAGTACATCGAATGACAGATATCCATGTATGTTAAACATAAATCTATTTTCCCGCGCAGCAATGCGTTCGGACGACTAGTAAAACAAAGCAGTTTTCTGAAAGCAAACGCTTGCGGGGCCGCAAAGTCCGACAAAATTAAAAAAGGACCGCTACCGCTGTACCGCGACCGTGGTGAGTTGTGCCGCCCATCATTTAAATATTAAGCAGTATTATCTAATAAAGTATGACAATTAATCATTTTTAAGTCTCATATGGCCTAACATATATCACACCATTTTCAAATAACTATCGTGTTGGTGGTTAAAATTGATTGATTTTAAAAATATGGCACGTAAAGTCTTTTTAAACGTAAAGAGCAAAATTTAAAAATTTGAGTCTGTCTTTGTTCTACGTGGGACTGTCAAAAAGGGACATAAGTGAAACTAATGCAATAGTTAGACCACAGCGATTATCCACCTTAAAACACCAACCCTAGGATCGATACTCGAAAATGGGTGCTCATCTATCCATTCAGCCCGGAATTCACTGCAGATTCCACTCGCAACATTTTACCTCAAGTTAACAGTATTAAATTAAAATTTTTACTCCAGTTTAATACACTGAATTCAAAATATTTTACTTCGTAATAGTAAAAAAAATAGTACACTTGGTGAAAGTCTCCTTTTTCTTCATCTTCATCTTTATGCAAAACACAACATTACTTCGGCTTTTAATAGTGTATTATGTGTAGGCTAATAGGAAAAAAGCTAGCGGAAAAAAATATTAAAATTACATTCTATTATAATTTTAAAAATAATTTTTTCAAAGGGAACGCGCGCGACTCATCTTTCCAGGCCTCACAATCATAGAGTGTTCATTACACATATAGAGCGCAAGCGTTCGGGTAAGAACCGCGCTCAAATGTGAGAGCTTCGGAACTTTCCGCCAAAAAAGCCCGAAAGTCATATCGGTTGGCCATAGCAACTTGTCAATGCGCGTTAATGTTTATAATTAATATAAAAATATGGTGAAAGTAAAATCATGTGTTATTATAATAATACAGGGAAACACTATTAAATTACCTAACCTAACAAAAAAAACAATTTTGAGATAAACTTGTTTTCTGTGTATTTATTTTCAATGAAACAAATTGTGTAGATCTTTATCATTTCATTGTGTAAAATTTTTTGCTTGATGTGCTTACCTAGTGTTTTTTTAATTCTAAAGTTATGAGCTTTTTTTTACCAATAAAAGGACCCATGAAAGGGATCTGCAATTTTTTTATAAGCTTGAACAACAGGTTAACATCGTCAAGTGTCAAATGACAACAGTTTACCGTTACACAATGTGTTTTGGCAACGACTGTACATACTTTAAGGGCTAACAGAACACCTGTTTTTATCGATAAAAACAAAACTATTTGGGTTGGGATTAAATATACTAACTAAAAGGCCTCAAACCCCTTCATTTGGCAGCCATTTTAGGTTTATAATTTCTCAAACGAGGTGCATGTACTTAAACAGGAATAATTTTGAAAATAGCAGCGTCATCTTAAAGAAAAAGAAATTGTTGGACACTTTAAACCAAGTATGTGGCTAAATTACTTGCATGAGTTCTACCACTTTCAAATAAATTAATGCCAATACCTAGTTTTGGGATAAAATTTTCCATCCTTTCTCAGTTTTAACTGTTTTTTTACATAACCAACCTTATAAACATTGCTTTATTTATCAATCTTATAAGAATTGGATAAGGTAACCCCTTATGTAAAACTAATATTTATGTAAAATACTTTTGAAATTATTAATGGTAGAACCCTACTCACTGTTATCAGTCAGTTTGAAGCTAGCATTGAGTGTGAGAGAAAGAAACAGTTTGAGGGTGTTCGTCGTTTGGATACTTGGGGAAGGGAGACTTGCCGAGCTAACAAATACTGATAAGAATTTTTTTTTATTGCAAAAGGATTAGATCTTTGTCTTCTATCTCACCTGATGGAAAGTGACGATGAAGACGAAGGTGTTACACATCTATCCACGAGATGCCTATTCACTCGACGCTTGAAAGAACAAGGACTTAGTTTAAGTTTAGTATAGTTTATAGAATAATTTTGTGTAGACATAAAGAGACTCTGTAAATCTAATTCAATTTTCATGGGGCCTACAACTGTTGAGGATATCTTGGCGGTCATTAAAAATCTAAAAGATACCAAAAGTACTGGAAATGATGATATTTCAACAAAGATCATTAAAGAAATTGCACCGTATATAGCACCAGTTTTGAACCATATTATAAATTTGTGTATCGAAAATGGCACATTTCCGGAAAATATTAAAGTTACCGTTATAAAACCTATGTTAAAGAAATCTGATCCTCAATATATATCTTCGTACAGACCTATCGCATTTATAACAGTGTTTTCTAAAATATTTGAAAGGGTTATATATAATTCTCTTAGTGTTTACTTTGAAAAATATCAACTATTGGCTGTCGAACAAGTTGGATTCAGAAAAAATAAGGGAATAAATTTAGCTATATACAATCTCCTTAAAGAAGTATTAGTTAATGTCGATAACAAAGTACCTGTTTGTGCTCTTTTCATGGATCTGACAAAGGCGTTTGACTATGTTGACCATAAAAAAATATTTGACAAATTAAACACATACGGAGTGCGAGGAGTGGCACTTGATCTCATAAAATCATATCTCGATAATAGATAAGAGATTACAAGCCACTCAAATATCTAGATTATGTCCCCAATCCTCTACAGAGAAAAACTACCTTTCACGATTCAGGGCAGTCAAGTGCGGGGTACCGCAAGGTAGTATCTTAGGGCCATTATTATTTTTAATTTATATTAATGACTTTCCAGACATAACTTCGCATTCAATGATTTTATTTGCAGATGACAGTACATTGATCTGTAGCAATAAAGACATTCACATATTAAAATCTGACATTAAATCTACATTAAGTAATATTATGGACTGGCTGACAAATAATAATGAAAAATAAATTTAAATAAAACTAACATTATGAATTTTAGGAATAGATATGGGGGCTTGACTTTCGGTAATATTGATTGTAATGGACATAAAATTAGTGAAGTAAATACAACAAAATTTTTAGGTTTAACACTGGACTCCAACCTCAACTGGAAGGAACACATAAATATCACTTGTAATAAAATAAGTAAATATTCCTACGCCTTACGCATGTTATCAAACTTAGTCAACGAATCAGCAATAATATCAGCGTATTATGCCTACATTGAGTCGATTCTACGCTATGGTGTCATATTTTGGGGGAACGCTACTGACAGATTAAACATTCTCAAAGCTCAAAAGCGCTGTATTAGATCGATTTGTCACCTGAAAAGCAGACAATCTTGTAAGCCCTTTTTCAAAAAGTTAGGTATTCTGACTTTTCCCTGTTTATACATTTTAGAAACAGTATTGTTTGTTAAAAAGAACATGAACCTGTTTGAAGGCTTAAACAGCCAAAGGCTTAAAGGCAAAATCAGGTCTCAACCTCGTAAAACTACTCTATATTCTGAGAGTTTCTTTGGTATGGCTTCCAAAATTTTCAATAAATTGCCGAATTGTATTAAAAATATTAATAATGTTACTGAGTTTAAAAAGAAACTAAAAATGTTTTTAGCAGATAAGGCTTACTACACTATTCTTGAATACTTCAATGACAAGTTGGTACGCATGTAATTAAAATTGTTATAATTTAAGATGGTAATGTTATTGTAAAATGTTAGATATGACATGTAAATGACGTTTATTTGGTCAATTAATATTTTAAATTTAGTAGCAACATTTTATACAAGTATTGTACATACCTCCTAGGTTAGATATGGTTTGAACTACCTATTATAATCCAACATTTGTAAAAACCCATATTTGTGCAAATAAATTGATTTGATTGGTTTGATTATTTTGAAAAAAAAAAATAGCTGTGAAGTTTCTTGCCAGTTCTTCTTTACAAAGGTTTTTCCGAACTAGTGGTAGAGTCATGTTTTATTTGACGTCAATAAGAACAAGTAATTGTCGATGTTGAGAAATAAACATTTCATATTTCATTTCATAATCGATGACTACGATGTTTTTACCTAAGGCGGTTTTCACGCCGCACCAGAAGGAAAATGTGCTTACGTATTTATTAGTAACTGAACATCTTTTTGTACATTTCCCTATCAACTTGAATTTGCTAATCTATAGCATACTTAGGTTCGCTTATCGTGCTAAAAATAGAATAAAAGTGTTGGTTTTCCCATATCAAAACGTATTAAACGTATCTTACTACTTAATTTTTACACTTTGCAAAATGCGGATTAATGTAACTTAGTACACATAATAAACATTTAAAAGCCGAGTTATTTAGTGATATACATATATCCAGACTACTCAGAAAGTTTTGCAAAAAATAAAGTTTAACGAGTCATAATTTATAAACAAATTTCGATTATTTAAAAGTAAAAGTAGATTTATTTCAAATTTAAATTTCACTCTAAATTTTTACCAGCGTTATGAAACTAAGGTGTTTCATAGAAAGCGGGATCTGCGTCGGGAAGATTTTCGTGCAATGATTTACAAATTCAAGTCCAATTGGAAACCTGATGAATCGTTTAATCGAGTTAAATTAGCTTTTATGAACAAAGTGCCTTCAAAAGCAACTGTGTGCCGATGAAGAAAGAAGTGTTCGTCCTTTGACTGCTGTTACGGAAGAAAACGTGCTACATTTGAAAAATTTGATTCAACAATACATGGGAATCACTTACGAGAAGCTCCAGCACAATCTGCGGATGGATGAAGAAGTGTTCATGATATCCTACTGGAAACTTTACTTCTGAAGGGGTTTTTTCATATAAAAAAACACAGTGGTATTATATTACCGGATATGAGTCAGAGCTACTTCTTCAGGCCACCGGATTGAGTGATCCAGTTAATGAACTTGTAACTTTCATGATTCTATTTCACAATTTTTTTACCTTTCTAAGAATTTTTTTAAATTATATCCTAAATCACCCCTTAAATTGGTAATATAATTATGATAATATTATATAAAACTCGTTATTGCACACAAACACAACACATACAATAATGTGAATAGACAATAACGATTAAAATACAGAAGTGTCGAAAGAGAAACCCACAATTTTTACAAGAACAGTACAGTAAATTGTTTGGTATACATTAAAATAAAATAAAACCATGTACGGCAGAGTGTCCTCCTAAAAATTATTGCACAAAAAATATAAAATAATGTATTTTAACATGTGTGTTTGAATTGAGTGCATGCGCAACTGGCGCTAACCCAGCATGTGCCGCAATGGAGGCTGCGACGCTGTTACTCTGCCAGGACCAAGTGAGGTGAAATAGTGGACTGTGTACGTTAATGTTAGTAATTACCAATAAAGATTTCACTTATATGTACGTAACAATAAAATAAATTATAGATAAATAAAATTAATAGAACTCAGTGATATAAAAATGTTATGTATGACAAATTTGATGTACCTAATACGATTATGTGTGGGAATAAATATTGGGACAATTATCTAAATTCGAGGATCAGCTGTCAACTAAAGGTTTTTGCTGTGAAAGTAAATAATTACGGAAGGTCAACTTAAACTTGTTTCGGATTGGTGGAGAATTATCGTTCAAGCATTTCGTTGCTTCGTGCCTGAAGCTGCCCCGATATAATGACATTCGGTGACTCGAGGCTGTCAGTTGGCTCTAGTGGTATGTGAGTTTTGCCGAAGGTTTTCAGGTTGTTTTGTATTGATTACTCCAAACAATAGACAAGTAAACTGTAAATTGATGCGGTTTTTATTTTAAGCATATTTGCTTGTTTTATGTACGGAGTAACGTGTGTTCTAGGTGGTATTATAAAATCTTGAACACGTTGACTGCACAGACTGAGCCATATTGGCACGGTCCATACACCGTGAGGCAATGATTTATCTTCGACTCAACGAACTCAACTTTCACAAAGCATTACACAAAGCTCAGGTGAGTGTGAGGGAATTTTTTACAAAAGTTTGAGTCTGTAAAAATAAATTCCGAACCACCTCGATAACATGATCATGGAACCCAAGATTACTAAAGACCGAGATTGCGCACTTTGTCTACTTAATCCTAAGTATCATAAATTTTAACTCATTGGGGTTAAGTATTAGGCAGTTGCATTGTGACCAGTCAAATATACGATTGAGGTCTTCGTTGAATTTGGTAAATGCAGTTTCATGAGGACTAAATGAAAGATAAAGTTGGACATCGACTGCGTAAAGATGAAATTTACAATATCAAATGGTTTAGGAAATGCCAAGATTGAACCCGGCGGAACTTCGTGGCTAACAGGAACCAACAGTTTTGTTTATTATAAGTTTGATGGGCGAAGTAACTCCTAAACTAAGCGAAAATCCGAAATACGATAACTTGGAAAGTAATAATGATGTATGTACTGAATCAAAGGAGCGGAGTGATAATCTAGAAGCACTAATGTAGTGCCCTGATAAGAACCAGCAATCGTGTCAACATCTAATAGTGCAGAACCCGTACTAGCTATAGGTCAGGTACTAGATTATGGGTTTCACATTACTGAGCTCTGTAGGTTAACCACCCTGTCCAAAAGTTTCGATAGAAACAGAAGTACACTTAAGGCTCGCAGGTCCTCCAGAGTCTCAGAAATCTTGTGTTTTGGCAGTGGACGTACATTGCCATGATATGGGAAATGTAGCAAAAGGGAAAGACCGATTTATGATAGCTGGAATGACACTTGAAGTTCTAGGCATAGTTAATAATATATTGAGATCAATACCCTCGGCGCTCAGCGGCAGCTCCGAGTCTCCGCGCGATTTGCGCACACAAAATTTACGTTTTTTTACGTCTGGTCCGAATGATCCACATATCTGACCAACTTCGGCCCATTGACCACTTTTCTAAATAATGTTCTCCAAAACAATGGACCACTCAGCCCAGGTGCACACGAAACCCATAGTACAAATTAAATTAACATCACATAACCGTTACAGAGACCTGCAAAAACTTGCCGCAAGAAAAAGACCAAATGAGATTTTTAAACGATTTATTATTTACAACAAAATGGCACACGGGAATGAAGTCACCGCACTGGTACAACTCGACGAGGGTTTAGCAGCAGCCGCCGTAACAGCAGCCGCCGCAGCAGCTGTACCCGCAGCACGGCGAGCAGCAGGGGCTGCAGCAAGGGCTGCAGCAGGGGGAACAGCCGGGTCCGCAAGGCATCTTGCTTTTATCTAAAAGAATCCTTAAAACAAAGCAAAACCGACGCAACGCCGATTCCTCAGAAGATTCACTCGGAAATTTAGAATTTTTTTAAATATTTTTTTTTGTACGAACGTTTTAAATTTTTTTTTGTATTATTTTAGATTTCTTTCATGGTTGAATACTGCCAAACCTGGATGCTGGTTTTCTTAGGAAAACTCGGAATTCGATATTTTTCGGATTTTTTTGTATTTTGAATTTTGTCGTAGAATTTTGTCACTGCTCAAAAAATTTGTCATTATTTTTGAGCAGTGATAAAAATGGAAGGTTCGTGCATACTTACGATTTTTATCATAATTACTAATGACTTAACTTACGATTTGGTATTTTATTTTATGACATGTTCTTAATTATTAATTCAGTTTTATACGCCTTCTTTGTGTCCCTTACAACCATAACCTAGATACGAGTAGTACGTAAAAAAAGATTACAATATGGTTTACATTGCATACAAGCATGTATCTAAATAAACTACAGCCAAAACAAGAAAAAAGTACGATATTTTTAGTAAGTAATTGAACTGTTGATCAAGCTATAAATCCTATATTTAAAATAAGAAATCAAAACCGCGTCATTTTTCTTTAAAACTTTAAATTCCATCATCAAGAAGGTTACCTATCTGACTGGCTAAATATAAGGGTTAATTTTATTTCTACGGTAATATTTAACAAGTCATAATTTTATACACAAAACCTTTGCTGCACTAGATATAAATGTTACCTACTGCATACCTATTTACCTAATCGCTTGTCTATGCACACACAAGCTAACATTTATCCTTCAATACGTTCGTTCAACTGGCATCTAAGTTTCTGTTACTTGTTAGACCCAAGTACCTACGTGCTACTTTTTGCGCGTTACTTTAGCTCGATTTCAAAGTCGACATAATCGATGTACTTCTATCTCTAAACATGGCCTTGAGAGTTCATTCAATTTGATAATTTGATGCCTCGTAAACATATTATCTTATCTCATTCATAAATTTAAATGCAAGGAGTGATTTGAATGCATTCGGCGGTGAATGCTCTTGGACGACCGTTACGAGGTCGGGGTACCTTATGTAACTAGAGTAATTACGACTGAATTACTTAATACAAAGTAAGTTAGTTGTTCCTAATGTAATCGGCGTTAGGTATTATTGTAGTTGAAATGTCCTTGCACGTTAAAAGAGGACAGGTACCGTTCGATGTTCGTTCGACCTTCCAAGTTCTAATTATCGTAAAAAATATAGTAGGATTTGTGGGTAAATTTTTCGTCGTAAGAGATACCATCAAAAAAATTTGGCTGTCATCTCGAGACTGGTATTTACTCCATCCGCCTTATGACCGCGTCTGTAAGATACCCCAGGAGTAGATGACGATACTGTACCTAATAATATATACCCAATAAGATTCTGTTGCGTATTATGGACGGCAGGATCCCTTACCTACAAAATTAAATTGAGATAGAAACTAATTTACAACGTATTTAGGCGTTATTTTTTGTTCATAGGTGTCGCTAAGGTTGCGCAACGGTAAAAGTAATTTCTTCTAAAATGTGTTTTCTAAGGTACCTATAAAGGAAACCTGTAGTTAGCAAGCGTTTTCGACTTTAAATTGTTTGAAACTATCTCAAAGAAGAATGGCAAACATCTATGTATCGCTGGTATCGTCTTTTATATACTAAGGACGAAGTGTAGTATCATGAAAGTATTATCAATTTATTTGTCATGAATTATTTAAAAAATATTAAATATATCACATTTCTACAACTTTTCAGTAAAAAGATATATGTGTTTGAAGTTTGTATGGAGCAAGGGATAAAGAGATTACTAAACGCAAAAATGAAGGATAACAAAACGTAAGGAACGTCGATTGTCATTTTTGATTGACATACCTAACCTCACTCACTTTGTTTTTGTTTTTTTGCCACGAATTGCTTTTGTTTTTCTTATGTAAATACAAAGAGTAGAATCATAGCAGGTAGTCTTCATACAAAAAAGCTAGGAATTATGTCTCTGGTTAGAACTTTTTTATGCTGACAGCTCCGTTGCTACTTTTCGAGCAAAAAATAATAATTGTCAAATGTCACTTCAATGTGAATGTTGAATGATAATACAATGTTCAATCAATGATGTACGGTTTTCGGTTATCTTTCAATGTTATAATTATGTTAAAACTACTTTTATTATATTAATACTTGAAATTGGCAGAAATAGTAATTGTGTAGTAACTACAGCTAATTGCCATAAAACGCAAAATTTAATTTAATTTTCAATGAATCAGCTCGATCTGCCATTACATTGTTTGTTTTAAGCTACAGTCAGCACTAACAGTACTGCCTGTTGCGTTTGGTTACTGCAAATCAGTTACTTATGCGTTTTGTTATCAGTATTTCACGGGAAATGAAATATTGATATTTCTTTACACATAATAGTTGTAGAAAATGATACATATGTAGAAAAGATGTAGCCAAGTATTAAGCACAAAATATAAAAAATTCAACATTCTACATGTCCCACTTTAATGGATACCACGTTTGCCTATATTCTTTAGGGTAGGCTAATGCCGCTGCAGTGGGATATGAAACGCTCTCGTTGAGTTCAGGAGGATCCAAAAGAGTTCCCTTTTAATGATTATTTAAGTAGGTACTATAGGGTATGGGGAGACAAATAGGAGCTGTGAATCGATTCCGAACAAAAGTATTTTTATTTATTTTAAAGATATTATTACATTGATACAGGGCCACACTCCAAGGTTTAGATGATTGTTTTTATACATATCTATCGCAGATATGTATAAAAACAATCATCTAAATTTTTAAATATAAAATATTCTAATTTGACAGTATTGCTTTTAGTGCCTTAAAAGAGGTCGGACGCTACAGTACCGAAGTACTGTACGCTCACTTCCCTCTAATATGGTTGAGGAGGGCGATTGCTGGATCACGCGTTAACTCGTGACGGGTGCCGTTTGAGGGAGTTCGTCGTTTGGATACTTGGGGGAAAGGAAACTTGCCGAGCTTAACGGATGCAGATAAGAATTACTTTGTAAAGACATAAAGAGACTGTAAATTTATTTTGAAAAAAATATATACCCGTGAAGTTTCTTGCCAGTTCTTCTTCATGAAGGTTTTTCCGAACTGGTGGTACCGTCATGTTTTATTTGATATAAATAAGAACAAGTAATTGTCAATGTTGATAAAATAAATATTTCATTTCATTTCAAGTAAATTGTAGAGACCTAACAGGAAATTCAGCAAGGGGTTCATTTCTTTTGACTCAAGATAATGTAATAAATATTGATGGGTATGCATGCAATTTTCAACCGGATTTCTCATGGTTTTGTAAAATGATTGTGGGTAACACTCTTAATAAGAGACTTATTACGACCAATAACTTCTTAGGATTGTCAGATTATGAAGTAATCTAGGTAAAAACTTTTAACATCTTATTTTTTTCTTTTTTTAATTATGTAAAGCATAAAAAGGCCTAGCAAATTTTATTAACTATTAATAAACGCAATCCTGAGATTATTGACGAAGGTCGAATGAAAAAACATTAACGAAATCGTCTCAAAAGTACCGCAGCCGGTCATCGCACTTTACAAAGTTACACAACAGATAGGCATATTTAAATATATACAAATAAAAAAAAATGTTTCGTAAAAAAAACGAGTTACATAAGTCATTGATCTTGTCGCAATTGTATTCGATTTGGAAACTTCATGATGTTGCATTTGCTGGTTCGAGTTCATTGACTGAAGCGAGGAAGCATCATAACGTAATATTGCAGTAGAGATTTCAATAAACCAACTCGACCGGAAATTCATGCAAAATATAAAGGCTTGGCGCCTAAGTGTTATGGCCTTATAAGGAATCTTGTAGCTGCAGATTGATTTGACAAGCCATAGACGATCTTTGGTCCTACCCACCGGGTCTCTCAGAGGTACTCGTTTGGCGGTTGATGGAATGTAAAAGTAAATGTTATGTGTTTTGACTTTACTTACTGTTCGTCCTTTATAGATTCTAATTGACCTTTCTAAATGACCATTGACTGAGATAAGTCTGAGATCATTCTAAGCGCTCTGTATAGATTCCAGCCTAAGTGCGACCATTTGCTGCTTCAATGAAAGTTAAAAGAAAGCGTACGATATAAAAATGTAAATTACATTCTACATTGCTTTGCCACTGTCGCATAAACGGTGGATAAAATTCCTCATACGACAATTTGTTTTTTGAAACAATTTGTTTGATTTCATGAGTATTTTCTGTGTCATGAATGTTTTTTGTGAATATTTCGCTTAACCTGAGACTATAGTTTTATGTCATGTTAATAATATGATCAAGAAATCGCGGTGTTTCTCCTATTATTCCTTGTTAAGTATATAAAAATATATTACCTAATATGAAAACAAATAAGAGTATAAACATGATGTAAAGTATTTATTGAAAAATATAAAAGTCAATATGGCACCAAATATAACGAACATTTTGAGATAGCAAACAAGTTTCATATAAAATCTACTAAGAACAACATTAAATACACCTAGGCTTACACTTACATATCTTAATTAAAATACATATAACTATAGGCCGTCTAATGAAAGAATGCCATTATGACATTTCCCGAATAACAAATATTTTGTGCGCAACAAATAATGGAAGAGTTATACTTAACACATTGGTGCTGGCGGACAGAGTCAATAATAAAACTATAGTAAAGTACGGTAGTAATACATCGTGGAACTAAATTGAACCCTAAAATATTAAAATAAACTACGCATCAAATTAGCTGCAGTTCAAAAGGCCGAAATCTATTAAAGACACTTAGAATTTTCTCAGCTAAATTGTCAAGTAAAAGTGATTGTGTTTTCAAATGAGAATCCGAAACTATGAGGAATAGCTTAAAATGTAACCAGCCCGATTTTGATAAAAATTAAAACTGCATTAATGGATTTTTATTTATATCCCGGGCCAGCAATCGAATTTGAAAATTTAAAAAAATACATACATTTCTATTCCACCATTCGATAGTGTTGCTAATAAGGGTTGAATTTAGGAAAGTAATGTTTAACGGCAAATTTACAGAAAAATGGTCTATTTTTTATTTGATACTATTTAGCTGAGATAAGTCTAAGGGTCGATGATAATCGATCGACGATCGATCGATTGGTGTGGTAACACCCTAAGCACGCTTTATAGATTGTACCGTAAGGACCGCCGCCAGCAGATTCATTCATATATAACTTCACAGCCGCCATAACAAAGAAAGTGGTTTCTTCTTTGTAAGTTAGCTTTTACAATGCTTTTCAGTTCTTGCTTTAACATTTTAATGACGTTGAAGTGTTCGTTCGGTCTGTACATAAAGCACGGACAGTTGTTCGGATACTTAGAGATTTTTACAAATTAATTTTGTACAAACCCCTTGAGCCATTTTAGCATGATCAAACATAATATCTTTAACATTTATAATATAAGAAGAACTTAGATTTCGTAACGAAATGGACCTGTATTTAAAATATGTTTGTTGTAAAAAATGTTTGTCTCACTTTCCTCTAATACGATTGAGCAGGGCGATGGCCGGCTCCCGCGATAACCTCGTGAACGGTTGCCGTCTGAGGGTGTTCATCGTTTGGATAGTCTATGGGGAGGGAGACTTGCCGAGCTAGCCATTGTAAATTCATTTTGAAAAAATGATACCTGTGTAGTATTCTGCCAGTTTTTTTTCATGAAGGTTATTCCGAACTGGTGGCAGAGTCATGCTTTATTTAACGTCAACAAGAACAAGTAATTGTCGATGTTGAGAAATAAATATTTGAATTTAAATTAGATTTCAAAGATTGTGTAAATTTTATACTGATTGTAATTATATAGGTTTCGTTTTACAAAATGAGTTAAAGTGACTTACATACAGGGTGTTTCGTAATAGAATGCAAAGCTGAAAGGAAGTGATAGTCCAGACCATTTAGAACATTTTGAGCTATACATATTTCAGCCGAAGTATGATTATTTTTTTTAAATTAAAGATTTAAGGTTTTTTAGAAAACTCCAAAAGACAATAAATCTGTAATAGTACTTCTGTCACTGTAAGTGGATTTTTAAAATTTTCTATTTTGGATTGTCTAATGTCTATTGTATAATATCTGCGACTCAAGAAAAAAAAACTGGAGGGATTTGACAATAAAATAATGACAGAAAAAAAATTTAAGTGTTTCTTTTAGGATGGATTAAAAAAAAACTAAAATATTCTTGGTTATTCAAATCATGTATAAAAACATACTCGGCTATTGCCCTTTTATTTAAGCTATCATTTACGCCAGTAGCTATCGCGCCTTTGAAAATAAGCTACCTAAAGCAACTAGAGCGCAAAAATTATTGATTACCCTTATCAAATCAAACTTATAATTTTGCTTAAAGACGAAGACTAATGAAGTTGGATTTGCTCGTCAACGTGGAGGGACTCCAGGACGTAATCGTCCTGATGTGGAAGATGACAGTCTATGGGCATTTGCTGAGGATCCAACTACGAGAATCACAGTGATAGCTCGCAATCTGAACATGTCAATGTGAGTGCATTTCTGCTGATGTTTATTAAATTCCGATATTGAAGACGGGTGGTTTTTGAGAAGCATTCTTTGGACCGATAAGTCCAAATTTTGGAGAGAAGGTATTACAAATTTCCATAATCTCCACCAATGGGCTGACAAGGGTAACATCTACATTGGAAAAAGCAGAAGTCTTTCTAAAGAAGATGTTCCCTCAATGTGTGGGCACGAATAATAGGAAGAACACTCATTGGCCCACATTTTGCCAGC
This sequence comes from Marasmarcha lunaedactyla, assembly GCA_923062675.1. Classification (NCBI taxonomy): domain Eukaryota; kingdom Metazoa; phylum Arthropoda; class Insecta; order Lepidoptera; family Pterophoridae; genus Marasmarcha; species Marasmarcha lunaedactyla. The sequence continues at coordinate 6,567,622 of OV281349.1, forward strand.
AATTTTAAATGGAAATAACTACTTAGAATTTATGCAGAACGATTTGCCCGAGCTTATTGACTAGAATCAACTGCCAGAAGTAGTAATGTTCCAGCACGATGGTTGGCCCGCCATTACACCTTGGCTGTAAGGGAACACTCTTAGATAACTGTTTCCTGGACAGTTGGATCGGCCGAGGCTAACCACTCACACTAACCAACCAAGAAGAAATCAATACTGTAGAAGTGTTGACACAAAAATTCAAATAGCTTTTGAAACCATGAAAGAAGAAATTATTTTGGGAACTACTGCTACGGAAGTAAAACGACGAACTCGTGCTCGTATTAAAGATCGTGGGACTCATTTTGAACCCGAATGACGTATGTTTTTTTGTAATGTAAGCATCAAAATAAATAATTCACCTGATATTTGTTGTTCGATTTTGTCATAAGCGCACGGAAAATATGCCCTTTGATTAGTTTAGCTAGCTCATTTTCAAAGATACAATAGCTACTCTCTTAAATTGTAGCCTAAAATGAAAGGGCAATAGCCAAGCATGTTTTTAAAATGATTTGAATAACCAAGACGAATTTCGTTTTTTTTAATCCATCTTAAAATAAACACAATTTTTTTTTCTTATATATTTTTTTCAAATCTTGAAGCAAATTGGGAAGGTGAAAAAGCTTGAGAGGTGGGTACTTCATGAATTAAGTGCAGCAAACCGACAAACGCGCGTCGACTGTTGCGTTACATTACACCCTTAATTTAATTTTGTCCGCTGGGCCGGACATAACTTTTAAAAAAATCATGTAAAAAATGTATATGGTTTTTTATTTTTATTTTCACTCGGGACTATGTGTTTTATCATAAATAAATTAGTACAAAGTAAAATTAAAAATAGGCAACACTCTATCTGTCATTCGCGAACAAAATGTCGGCGAGAAAGCGATCATCTGTTTTTACCAAGGCAAATGAATTAATATTTCATTGATTTACTAAACAATAATACTTTTTTCTTGCATTGGGTATTAGAATATATATGTGTGAAAATGTTTATTTGTATTTTTTTACATTTTATGCGTATTTTATTCTTTTTTTTGCTTCTTAACCTTATTGTCCGGCACAGCGTACATTGCCAAAGACCTACAAATGATGTACGGAATAACTTTGTCCGCTGGGACGGACATTGCCAAAGTTCGTTTGATTTGCGGTTATGGGCGGTTTATAACATTTTTTTTTTCGCTTGTCAACAGCAAACACGAGCGTCAAAAATATAAGGCTTAGTTCCTAACGAAAATGCTTCATCAGACGCAAGTGGAAAATCAGACACTGAATCTGAAATGCATGATGACTGTGCTTCAAGTAATAGTAACTATTCTTCTCCTGCTCCATCTATTCCATCTTCGCTTGAAAATTTAAATATAAGCATGTTATCATCTGACGACGAACCAGTAGAACAATCTTATATTAATACAACACTAGCTTTACCTGATTCAATGCCTCTAACACCTATTCTGCAAGACCTTCAAGAATGTAACTACGAAAACATTCCTTCATTATCTGCAATCCCTTCACTTCCTTCTACACCCATTACACCAGGTATTCCAACTAGGTCGCGTAAACGAGTCGTAAGATCAAAGCAGGTCCCGAAAGCACCAGCTGCAAAGAGAGCTAAAAAACCAAAGAAGTTTCAACTGGCTTACAAATGGAAAATGGCATTGTTTCGACACAGAGCGACAATTGAAGATGATGTAGGTGATTTTATCGATTTACCTGACTGTACCTCATCTCCCTTAACTTACTTTTATATGTTTTTTTCTAAGGATATACTGACAGATATTGTTGACCAGACGAATTTCTACTCAGTTCAGGAATTGGGTAGGTCAATACAATTGACGGAAGATGACTTGAAAGATTTTCTAGCAATCCACCTAATTATGGGTATAGTTGAGATGCCGTCATACCTCGATTATTGGCCGCTAAAATTTAAATTTGCTAAAGTAGCTGACATAATGCCTTTGAAACGTTATCAGCAAATACGGCGTTGGTTACATTTTGCAAATAACAACCTGCAAGACGGAGACGGATACTATAAAGTTAGGCCTATTGTGGAAAAGGTAAGACAGAATTGTTTAATACAACAAGGAAGTGAAACACAGTATAGTATAGACGAAATGATGATACCCTCTAAAGGTTCAAAAGCAGGCAAACGCAAACAGTATATGAAAGACAAGCCAAACAAATGGGGATTTAAACATTATGTAAGGGCGGGGGTTTCAGGCATCATTTATGACTTTATACTGTATGCTGGTGATGATACCTTCCGTAACCATGCGTTTTCCGAGGAAGAAGGAACCCTTGGTTTCGGCGCTCAGATTGTAATCGGTCTATGCCAGAGTATCACCCGTAAGCCGGCAATTATCTATTGTGATAACTTTTTTTCGTCTCCTGAGTTGTTTTATATATTACGGGAGCATTATGGAATTTTCGGTTTGGGTACAATAAGAAATAATCGCATCAGAGGCGCTGAAAACGTTTTGCCCAATGAAAAATCTTTTAAAAAGAAACAAAGGGGTCATTTCGTTGAAGTCACATGTGACAAAAATCATTTGACATTGGTACGCTGGAACGACAATAAGGTCGTGACGTTTATAAGTTCTTTTGTTGCAAGCGAGCCTGTAGAAAAATTCCAACGATATTCAAAGGATCACAAGAAGAAAATAGATGAACTGTGTCCACAAATTGTGCGACAGTACAACAGACATATGGGCGGCGTTGACCTTGCCGATATGTTGATATCGTTGTATAAAACTCCGTTCAAAACAAGACGGTGGTACATGGGCATTTTTGCTCAGTTACTGGACATTTGTCTAAACAATGCATGGTTGGTTCACAGAAAGGCAAATAAGGGGAATACAAAACAGAAGTTGGCACTAAAAGCATTCAGATATGCTGTGTATGAAAACTTAATTTCCGAAAATCGTTGTGCCAAACGGAGCAAAAGCGGAGCCCCAAAAATCATCAAGCCCCATGTGGCACGCCCTTCCAGCCCTGTAAAGTATGACAATGTAGGTCATTTCCCACAGACGATGGAGGAAGGACGTTGCAGGTACTGTAAAAAAAAAACAGTTGTGTACTGCATAAAATGTCAGACACGACTTTGCTTTGTGACTGGAAAAAATTCAAGAAATTGTTTTTTAGATTTCCATACTAAATAAGGATTTTGTATTCTTCTTTAATTTGAAGTAATTTTTCCTAGTAAAATGTAAAAGTAAACTAGTTTTTTTGTTTCCCCTAAGTTGATAATGTCTGTCACACCGGACAGCTAAATCAGTAGATCACTCTTTACCTATTTGGCAATGGCCGCTGTGACGGACATGGTATTTTCGCGAAAGTAAATATAAAAAAAATTTTTCTTCATTTTTTTTCGTATATTTTTACCCACTACTAGATAAATATTAACAAAAATACAAGTATTTTCAACTTTTTTTTCGTTGTTTTTTTAAGGGTTAACCAAAATTAAGGGTTAACCGGCACAATAATGAAAGGATTTCAAATCAAATACAGTCTGTGACGAAAACCTAAATGTAAGTTTCTGATTCACAAAACGGCCGTAAACCAATGGGGGAACGAGATTTTATAATATTGGAAATCGTATTCTACAATAATAAAAATCAATTTTACCATATTTTGTACCATACCTGGTTGTCTGGAAGAAATCGCTTCCCAGTGATAAGACCGCCTATTGTTTTAGACATTGTCCCCATGTGTCACTATATGTATTATGGTAAACAATAAAGAATAAATAGATAAATATTTCATGTTCCAGACCTGTGATAAAATTGGATCCTGTACGACAACCGGAAACGCTCATCGCAATGGTTGAACCCTGGCGAACCATCCAAATCCTGCCCCAAGCGAAAATTGACTCAAAAAAGTTACTTGTAAGGGTTTGGTAGACTAGTGCCGGTGTCGTTCACTACAGATTTCTTAAATCTGGCCAGACGATTTCAGCAGATGCCTATTGTCAGCAACTGCAAACCATGATGGAAAAGCTAGCTGCTAAACAACCGAGGCTAGTCAATCGCTCTAGGCCACTGCTGCTTCAGGACAACGCTAGACCACCACTGCACAACAGACGGCTACCAAATTAGAGGAGCTTCAATTGGAATGTCTAAGACATCCACCGTCCTCCCTGGACCTTGCTCCAACAGATTACCATTTTTTTCGAAATTTGGATGAATCAAGTGAAAAGTTTTAACGCCGATGGGGAAGTCCAAAGCGCCTTCAAAGATTTTATTGATTTCCGTCCGAATGGCTTTTTTAGTAAAGGGATAATTGAACTACCTATGAAATGGCTAAAGTGCATAGATAGCAATGGTACATACTTTGATTAAATAAATATATTATGTTAAAAAAATTTACTTAATGTTCCTCCCTTACAAAACGCCAATTTCATATTATGTTATGACCTTTTAGTATAGTAAACAAAAGTAAAAATCCAATAAAGTGGCCAAAGTAAAATATTCTTAACTTCAGTATTTGACTTTTCAATTGTCTTCACAAGCTTACTGTAAGATACATCTAGTTATTTACTTTTATTTAGTTATTACTTTTTTGATTAACCGTTATTAGATCACAACTTGGTCCAATTTTACTTTTTACCATTGTATAATGTTTTATATTTTAATATAAAACTTAATCAATAATATTTAATTACTTTGATTAAAGTACAATAACGGAAGATAGGTGTCTTTCTAACGTACGTGACGTACTCTACCTACGCCAACGTACGTGAAAAATTACTCTGATACTAACATAGATACAATTTCTCCCACAAACTAATTATATTGCTCCTCGACATAAGAGAGACAGACAGATGCAAAACATGGGCTTGCGAGCAAGACAGAATATTCACGTCGGTATACTTTCGTTTGTATTCGTGTCGCGGCATACATTGTCGGTTCGGTTCGCGTGTTCAGTGACTCAACTTGCCATTAACTTTCCGCAATTTTACTTCAATAAAAGGAAAATAATCCTTACCCGGGTGATCTATACATGTTAATTTCATTATTCTCAAAAAACTGAATCCTATAAAAATGCAAAATCTATTTGGTTGTACTCATACATTTAGCACCATAATACTAGTTACAGAATAAACAAACTATAGGTAAAACTACAGATCCATACAAAAATACTTAAAACTACAGACGGAATAAAATTCGATTGAGTTAAAATTTCTTAAGTCTAACTAATATAAAAGGGCATATTGCTTAACTCTTTAGTTGCCAACCTAGCCGCCCTATTTAAGGTTACATTGCAATGAGTATGTAAAGCTTCTAACCGTTCATTTTCTTTCTTAGTCCATTTCTTTGCCATAGCCACTGAAAAGGCTGTACATGAAAAAGTACAGAGCAAGCTTATGAGTATACACATTCGCATTCTTAAAGCGTCGCTGGGTTGGTCCAAAAGGCATAGAAAATTAAACTTTGTGTCGTCGAAAAGAATTTTTTCTACGACGTCCGCGTGTTCGGGTAAGTCTTGTAGGACCGTTATGAGAATTCCAAGGAGGTTCAGCCCTAGACGAGGGCTTTCTGAATCTGAAAAATGAAAAAGATGTCTAAAATTAAAATTAAAAACGGTTATGTTTTGTAATAATAGTAAAAAATATGATAAGTAAGAAAATCTTGTGTCAATAATGTATATGTACCTTAGTGTACTCGTTAGAGAAATTTAGGATAACTAACGTCAGAATTCAAAACCAGAAGGCTTATTAAGTAGGGTGCGTTAGCAAACAAATTATATGTAATATGAACTTTCCCTGACGTTTAGCGATGATAGCACGCTAACTGTTGCGCGGGAAATGTTTGCTGATAGCTTTATTACGTAATAACGCAGAGGGGTCTTTTGTGTATTATTAACCATACCACAAGATCAGTTCGTATGTTGATTTAATATCGATTCAATGGTTTGAATTTCAACCTGATTCGATACTTAATCAGTATGATGTTGAGTCTGTAGCAGAGTTCTTTGTGTAATCCAGCAAAATCGGATGATTATACAGCTTGAATATGACTGTTTCCGGTTTAATTCGCATTATCAGTGTCAAATTCAAATTACTTGTTACTATCTGTTTGCTCGGCAAGTGTGCCTCCCCCCCAAGTATCCAAACGACAAACACCCTCAAACGGCACCCGTTCATGAGTTAACGCGGGATCCAGCCATCTCCTTGAAGAAGGTCGACAGATGGTACTCTCACCACAAAGGATTTGAAGCTCACATTGTGACGAGACTACAAAAGTTCAACCCTCACAGTCCAATTGGTCTTGACACGGATGCACTCCACAAAATCGTGATTTTCATAAGATTATTGATCGACAACATCAACAACAACGCTACATGAACTTCCAATAATAATAGAACCTTTTCCGACACTACTTAATTTCCAGTTAAAAACATACATTCAGTCAAAAACTTCGTAAACACAGGGTGTGCGTTACGCGAAGTCACGGCCATGGCGAACTGTCGCACCGCCCTACAGGAGCGCACGCAAAGCCACGCGCACACCTCTAGCATGCGGTTCACTCCTTGTACTCTGTAATACAAAGAATAATACTGTGATATTTACACATATAGTCATCCACACCAGGCCCAGACAGTGACGTTCGAGATACTTTTTTTAAGGTCTCGCCTGGGACGGTACTACAGTGCTTCCTATGGTCATCACCATAACAATCACTTTTGCGTGGCACGACCACGGGTAAAGGGAAAGAACAGCCAGGGTTCCCAACTGTAGCCTACGGCCCGCAACGTATCATTTAGTCACAGAGTCATTAGTCGATATAATAATCACATTGTCTATGACCATTTTTAAATCCAAACTCCATAAACATCTTTTGGGAAATTTGTGATCTACAATTATATATTAGAGTTATGTAACCATATTTGTGTATTTTGCATTTATTGCTTATATATTTATTTATTTATTGCACCGTATTTTTTTTCCTTGTCCCTTTCTTTCCTACCTCTCTTTCTTTTTGTACTGTTCCGTCCACACAAAAGTTGTCTGGAAAATATCGCTAATAGGGATAAGGCCATTTTTGCACACTTTAGTTTTTAGTTTTCTATTGTAAAATTGTACTCTGTTTTTGTGAGCAATTAAGTGTTTTATTTAGTGATGATGACCACTTACCATCAGGCGGGTCACGTTGTCGTTTGCCGGCTGTGGAAATAGTTTAAAAAGCAAGGTTTAGACCTTAGAACAGTCTAAAAAAATGGTTACCTTGGCATAGCCTTAGGGCCTGTATTCAAGAATGAACTAAATTTTGCTATCTGAAGTTCATCGACACATAATCATCTAACTTGTTGATACAAATCAACGCATGCAGTTCACGCCGTACGCCATATCATATAGACGTACAGATTAGCTCAAACTCAGCCATAAAGGTGAATCTTGGTTATCTTATTAATTAAAAAAGTTAGTAGATACGGTATTTTTTGTTTATATTACTATTTTTTTTAGATTATCTCACAAATTGTAATCTGATTGAAAACTTTTCTCTCAATGTAATAGTTTTAGTTAAATCCGGCTCCACGAAACAAGCCTAGCTTAGTCTGGAGTTGATTGAAGTATACTGCAAGTAGCTTTCTAACCCTCGTCTGTTATTAGTATTTGTCAAACCGAAGTGAAATTACACACACTACAGAAGAAAAATACTTTGCACTGCTACGCAATAATATTCAAAAATATACAAATATTATTAGAATAACTGTTACAAGATACGCCAGTCGATATTCTTTGTATACAAACTTTGGGGCATGATGACTTAATTATATTGAATTGCTTATCCATTATGTGTAAAGTTGACCCCGAATAGGCCTTTGCCTATTCGCTAATTTTCAACAGCCATTTGTAGATTACTACGAATCGCTACGGCAACGCGACGAAAATTATAATCATGTTCAATAAATCATTTTCAATTATTTCAAACATTACTTCTATCTTTTTACATTTACAATAAATTAAATATGTATATAACCTGTCTTCAGCACCATCGTTCTCCTTGTGGTTTTTCATCAAAGTGTAAATGGCGACCACAAAATTGTGAACCACTTTCGCTTCGAGATACACCTGAAACCATTGATAATAAAAATAATTAAATGGGTTAAACATGTGCAGAACATTCTAGTACAGGTCCTAGTTTCAACTTTGCGGTTATCATCAGATAAAGACATTTTATTTTGTAACTTTGTCACAGCTGGCAGACGAGCAGGCGATCCAACTGAAGGTAAGTGACATCTGTGCCCACAGACATCGTTATCATAGTCATGTACTGATTATCGATGCTTCGCCGACCATAGGCTTAGGTTGAAATAGCCTGTGTTTCAGTTCTAGTTGCTTGGCTGTTCTTCCCCTTTACCCGGAATACGGTCCACGGTTCACGTACCGACCCAGACGACATCTTACCATATGAAACTGTACTACAGCTACCACTAATATCTATTAATATTGACGATTATAATATTTCTATTCTATTTAAGATTTACACAAACAGTGAGGAGGATTTGCATCAGCCAAACCTAAAGATTAGGATGAATAGCAATAACTTATCTACAGGGTAGATCCAATATGCTTACACAGTGTGATAGTGTTTTCACATAAAAAAAACCTTTAAATGTTATCTTTTCATGCCTAAAACAGAAATTTAAAAAAGTGTTCGGATTTGATCTAAAAACTTTTAAATTATTAAGATTTAAGTCATTTATTTCCGTAATTCAAAAAAAAATATCTAAATCCTAAATATTTTATTTCATCATGGATTAAGAAATAACACTGTCAAAATTCTTCTTTTTATTCATCTTCATCATAGCGTAAATACACCTTAGCTTCAGCTTTTAAAAGGTAAACCAAAAGGGGGAAAAAGCCGGCGGAAAAAACTGTACATGTTAGCTCAAAACAAGTTTTTACCTTATTTAGCTGCGACTGCGTATTTTGCGTATTCATACCCGTTTGGTTCGAATACTTTTGAGTCCATATTAGAGATGAAACGGATAGTGGGTTTGGCCGGATAACGGATACCGAATATCCGGCGCTCCGGCTTCGTAGCTTGCCGGATATTATCACATTACATGGCGTGACCATTTTTATGTGAATATAAGTGGTTGTCGCGATCAAGAAAAACAAAATCCAATTGCGAAGGAGATTGACTTTTGCTTAAAGACTTCTTGAATAGATCCCAATTACGACCCATAAATTTGGTGGTCAGTTAATTTTATTCAGTATCCTATTGCCACAATTTATCTTTCAGCACCTGGCAGTAACGTTTACAGCGAAAGAAACGCGAAAGAAGAAGCTGGTCTGGTATACGAAGCCAAGTGGAGTCGCCTCTTACCAACGAATGCCGAAAATTTGGTATTAATTCACCACAGTTTGCAACTCGCTAATTTTGAGTACTCAATTAATTTTGAAACAAACATTTTCTGCGATTATTTTAATAAACGGTGTCCATAACCTATTGCAGCATGATTTTCCTTGTGTAAAATAATGATAGTTTTTTTTTATTTTGCTATTCGGTATCCGACCGGATAGTGCGCTACTATCCGGTATCCGACCGGATATTGTAAACAAGGCCGGATAGGCCGGATACCGGATAGTTACCGGATATCCGTTTCACCTCTAGTCCATATCCTAATACGTCAATAATCCCTATATAGTACCAAGATTAATTGGCTGAATAAAGAAACAAACAACTTACATCCTGTATATTTAACAGCGTGTGCGAAGGCAACGTTCTAGATAGTTGCGGTAGCGTTAACAGCGCTGCAACCGCGCCACAAACGCGCCCGCCCGCCGCGCCGCGAGCCGCACTGCCTACCAAGCCTATTACCATGCTAACCTAGGAATTTAAATGTTAAATTAGGTTATGTTGAAACTTACACCCTAGTGTTATCCTACCTACGTTGCTCCAGGAGAGTACATAATATTGTTAGTTTTCTGTTTAAAACAAAATTTATTTCAGTTATCTTGGTTACCACAAAATTCTAAGCCTTCCCAGTGAGTACCTAATCAAAGGTTACTCGTATTGGGAATGACGCCAATTCCCTTAAGGAATAATTTCAAAATAAAATTAAAAATTAAAACTACCACAAAAGAGTTTAAGAGATTTCTCGAAGAATTGAAAGAAAGAAGGAAATTACATCTAAAAATGCATTAAATTAAGGATAGTATAGGATAGCTCGCTCGTTTTAGAGTTAATTGGTACTAGAAGTACGGTATGGGTTCACGCACGTAGGTGTCGATCCCGTGGGAATTTTGGGATAAAATGTAACCATATTACGCCAGGAAATGTGACTTTCTGATAGTATATAGACGGTTCAATTTACTTGTTCGTGCCGCCCTATGTGTGCGTGTGCCTATAAATAAGCTACTTAACTTTTTGCGGCAACCGTCATCTTGTACAATCAGTATACAAACTTCCAATCCATAATATACTGTTTCCGGTTGCTGACGACGTCATTCAAAAATAAAGTTAAAGTTAGGCACGTTTATTATTGCATGGGTACGAAGCAGAGGGTATATAACAGGGCATGGCCGGGGAGCCATAAGCTAGCGTACGGTAACCTCCTTCGATGTTATATTTAATATATTTCTTATTGCACAGTTAAATATATTAATTAAAAAATAATTTGGATTATTTGTTATTTCAATTAATTTATTATACAAACAATTCTGCAGCATGTTTTGGTTTTTAGACAATGATAAATATCGCTCGGGCGCAATACAGCCGGTAAGCATTTAGCTCGTGCAAGTTACGTCAAGTAACATACGTTTGCTAATAAGGTCAAACCTGGGACCTGCAGTTCAGGAGGCTACTACCAACAAACTAAACTACAACCAAGTAAAGGAGGCTAACCTATATAATAATGATATGCTTACCATATTTAATTGCGTTAAGGATTCAACATCACCATCCATTACTTCACTGATGTTGGAGTTCAAAAATGCTTCCCATTCTTCTAATTCTATTGTGGATGGCTCTTGAACTGCGGTAAAATAATAACAACAGTGTGATAATTAATGTGGAAGCTTCAAATTCAAATATTTATTTCTCAACATGGACAATTACTCGTTCTTATTGACCACAAATAAAACATGACTAAATAAAACCAGTTCGGAAAAACCTTCGTAAAGAAGAACTGGCAAGAAACTTCACAAGTATATTTTTTTCAAAAACAATTTACAGTGTCTCTTTATGTCTATAAAAAATTTTCACGAGTTAACGCAGGATCCAGATTGCCTATACAATATGATATAATTTTTGCTTACTGATTTTTTATTTGTTGTCCAAGTCTGATCCTAAGGTCCAAAGCACCAGTAGCTTATTCTCACGATGCCCATATACATAAGGCATTCATTTGTGATATGAACACAGATGTTTGTTCTTGGGTCATGGTTGTTTCTATTTACATATGTATGTTTACTCTGGGTCCCCAATATAACTCAAATGCGGCCGATTATGAAACCAACTGTCTAAAAACTCGCAAAATATATTGTTACACAACAAAGCCTGCACACATAATATCACCTGCATGCAAGTAATCTCACTGGCTGTAATTTCACTGGCTTACTGTTCCATTTAATGGAAATACAATTGAAATTAAATGTACTTAAACAGGTAACGGCACTTCTACAAATATTTAAACAAAGTTACCTTCAACTCTATCCTCAGTTTTTATAACATCATTATTAGCAACCTCCTTATCATCTAAAGTCTCCTCAATAACCTCGCACTTTTCAATGTCTTCATCTTTTTCTTCTTTCGCGCTCTTTTCAGATTTATTTTCATTGTCATTCTTACTCAATATCGCTATGGTCGGTTCACTTGTGCGTCTTTGATTATCTGGCTTATTTTTATCCCAACTTCTACTAAAATGGAATGATCTCTTTATACTTTTCGTTAGTCTGTTTCCACCACTTCCAAATCCTAATTTTTCTCTTGAAAATTGTAGTAACTTCTGCTTGTATGACGGTGGTACACTTTTGCTTAAACCAGAACTAATTTCACTGCTACATTTCGTTGAACTTTTAGGATTTTCTAAACTGTGTGATGCAGTATCAATTGATTTAGGTTTTTTATTATCAACTGTCTGTTCTTTAGACTTTTCTTCTACTGTAACATTATCAGGCTTTTCTTCCATAATGTTGTCCATTTTGTTAACATTTGTTTCTATTTGTTTTTTATTCGCTGCCATTAACTGAGCCATGTTGTTTTCGAGATTACAGACTACAAGGTTTGAGTTGTTTAAGACATTGTATTCATGTCGGAGTAGCTTAGCATTGGCTACTGTGATCGGTTGTGATTGGTCCTCATCATCAGTTTTCAGGCTATCTCTAACACTGAATGCACTGGTTGCTCTTACACTGTCGTCATCAGAAATAGGAACGCATTCTACAGCTTGCATAACTCCACGGATGTTGCGTAAATCGTGCTCACGAACTTCTGGCTTTATGGGTTCATGCTCTGCTGCTTTGGCTAGCCTGAAAAAGTTTTTAAAGTATTTTTAAAAATAAGCATGACAAGAGTTTATAAAAGAATGCTTGGATAAGCATTTATATTTTATTTTATAACAGTAAATATTGTAATGAAAACGCAATATTTATAGTGATAAACTAAAACTTCATTCCAATTAACACATATTTCATAATAGAAAAATGGATATTTTCTCTTCGCAATAAAAGCATAATCATCATGCACAACACAAGCTTAGGTAACTTTGATGTCATAAATACTTGTTGTTAAGACATTTTGTTAGAACCATACCTGCTCAAGTTTCCCACTTTTTCCCGTTGTAACTGCTTAGCTTCCTGCTGACTGCTTGTCAGCGGTTTCGTGAAGGGTGATTCACTTTGTATGTCTTCAGGTAGAATATGCACATGTTCAGCTACAAAAGGATGCTCCAAGATTTCAGGCCAGCTCAGCCTCCTACTTGGGTCTTTGTGAAGCAAGCCCTAAAAATTGGTAAAGTTTCTTAAGTATATGAAATGTTATGGTGCAATTATTCAGGAACATGATAATATGATTGAGAAACATTAGCAAAAATATTAATAGATATTGTGATCCTCAAGCATTATTGAGTGCCTCAAGCAAGGCACTTGAACACATGGTGAAATTACGCATATCATGCATATTACACTCTACTGTTCGAATCTATAAAAACTAAAACCTACAACAATAATGGTTCATTACTATTCTTAAGTGCAGTACATGCTGACAAAACTTCATGTTATCCAGGTATATTAAACTTGTCTATATTAACCCGTCAAGTGTCCCTTGTACCACGTAGGTACATAAGAAAATTTTTCAGAAGTGTCGCATTTATCACAGATTGAACGAAATGAGTTACTTAACTAATAATAAGTTATTAATAACGTCTTATTAATAACTTATTATTAGTTAAGTAACTCTTAATCTTTGACTGTTACAATCACACATACAAAATTTCAAGTGCAATAGCCAAGATTTAATTAAAACATAACATTATTTAGTTTTAAAACTCTATGCAAGAAAGGGAGTGAGTAAGAATACTTTACCTGGAGAAAAGATCTAGCATCTGCACTAATAAAGCTCGGCCACTGCACAGGTTTGTGTCTTATCATCTTTACAAGCTGCCATATAGACATTGTGCAGAATGGGGGCTGACCAGCTATCAATTCATATACAATGCACCCCAGAGACCAAAGATCTGCCTGAAATATATTAGACACAACATTTTTTTAGATTTATTTTTGTCATTGATAATTTAGTAAGGTTAGAAATCAATACCATATACAAATACAGGAATAAAGATATATATCCTAATGATACTTATTCAACAAAGGAATGATAATTTACTCGAAACAAAATATCAAGTTAAGGCGCCTCTGATTTAAGAAGAAATTTAAGTTCAGAAAAACAATTGATTGCAAATAGTTGATTCTAATTATAGACTAATTATACATTTAACATCTATTAGATACACTTTTTCTCGCAAATAAGTATGATTTGAATTTGATGTAATACTGTTGTCTTCTACAGACATCTCTTTTCTGCGGAAAGAGCTCAAATTATGTTTTATCAAATGTTTCAAAGCATAAACTAATTAATGGAATGTATTTAATCAAATATTAATTATATTTTATAAGTCTTAAAATAAGTAAAAGTGAAAAAATTACTAAGACATATTCAAACATATGAGCTGTTTTCTGTGTCCAATAAAATTTACATTTTACAAACCTGATGATCATAAGGTTTTTCATCAATTAATTCTGGAGCCATGTATAGTGGTGTCCCCTTGATTGATGTCAGAATGTGTGTAGCATTTGTCATGTGTCTCGCTAGGCCAAAATCACATAACTTTGCTCTGCCCTTAGTGTCCAGTAAAACATTCTGTGGTTTGAGATCTCTATGTATATAATAAAACAGTGTTTAATATTTGCACATGGACCTACAAGATTAAAAAATTTCTAAAACCTTTAATATCAGCCTATTTTATACGGTCAAGTTCTTATTACCATGCAACACTTTATGCAATGCAATGTACCATGGAGTACATCAAAATTTCTTCATACTGAATTATACAAAATAAATGTTCTGTCAATGCTAAGAATAGTTGATAATTTATACCTGTTTGTTAATTGTTTACATTTACCTGTGAAGAACTCTGTGTGAATGTAGGTAATATAGAGCAGAAACTAGATCCCAGGTTATATTTTGAACTCTTTCTTCACTGAGGCAACCTTCTTTAGCTAAGATACTGTGAAGCTCCCTTTCAGCATACTCTGTGACCACAACCAATTCAGATTCCGTGTCAAAACTATCGATCATACGAATTATGTTTGGGTGTTTTAATTCCCTTTGTATATCACACTCTTGTCGCAAATTCTTTAAATCTTTAGAAGAACGTCCTTTCTGTAAATAGGTAACCAATTAGTTAATTAGGTACTCAAACGAAAGGGCGGCGCTGCGCGAAATTTAAAGTAGCAGTATTAACGCTTACCTTCCTTATAACCTTTAAAGCAACTAAGTCATTCGTTTCTTTATGTTTGGCCTGGAAAACCCTCCCAAATGATCCTTCTCCGACAAATGAGATAACATCGTAGTTTTCCATGATGGAGGAGGGTTACACCTTTTGTATCTAATGTACCTGCCAAAGTTGTCCTGCTTAAGACTTAGCTCGTTACCATCATAAATCGATTATTTTTTGTTTTGTTAATTTAAAGCCGGATTTGGTTTATTTATTTTTAATTTTTTTAATTCTTTGCCATTAGGGGAAGGCAAAGGATCTAGCCCATGCAGCCTTTGGTTTATTAACATATAGCAATAGATAGCAAACTAACACAATAAATAATTAATTAGTAGTTAATTGTTTATTTTTCCTATTTTTCCCTATTAAATGAAGTAACAAATATTTTTAGATTAAAGAATTTGTGGTGCAATACAGTATAGTTATTATAAGTTTACTCTAATGGTGGCTATTTTAACACTAAAAAATAAAAAACTAATTAGTATTTAGCTGAAGTGATTATAAAATATGGTATTAACCTTATTGATGATTATAATAAAAATAATTATAACTATATATTTTACTGAAACGTTAGTGGCCGACGACACGAACATTTTGAACTCAACTCTTTTTGTATTTATTTTTCTTCTTTCTTACATGCTAGAGATTTGCTCTTTTTGTTAGCTGCATGATTTGTTGCCGCGACCGTATACGGCGCCAATTGGTCTGTGAGACCAACGCGGGTACAGTTGAAACTTTTTGTGTAAGTAATAATTTCTGTTTTATTGATTGTGATATCATATTGTGTTATTTAGCATAATTTAATTATCTTTTATTATTTTTAGGTCTTAGTTTACGACAAGATGTATGATCGTCAAGTAAGTTTGTTGTTGGATGACGATATTTCGGATTCTGACTTTGAAGATCAAAACGACAGCGAGATGGAGGGTTTTAAGATGACGAGCTGTCAATTCCTCTTTGCCAAGACTGATAAAGCTAAGTATTCTGAAACGTTTCTGACGTCCAGAAGCCTCAGTAACAGCTGCCAATAGTACAATTGGGCGTTGTGCATACTGACCATCAAAAAGAACCGTAAGACGCGGTACATCTGCGCTAAATGCAAAATTAACTATAGTATGGAACATGCTAGTATGCTCTGCTTGTTTTAGTGAGACTTGTGCCCAAGATTATATATTATTTTATTCTTCGCCAACTAGTACCTAGTCTATAAGATTTGACAGTTTATTTTTGTTTATTAGAAGAAAAATATTATTTTTCTTAACATTTTCGTAGCGTGTATGAAATAGTTCTATATTTCAGAGGCTGTTTTGAAAGACTGTTAGTTATTCAAAAAACATATATTTTTTATATGCTGTGGTTTTTTCATTTATGATATCCCCTATTTTAATCATACATATAATAACGTTACTATAGGTGTCCTTGAAAAAAACAATGAAATTGTGTCCTGAATTTTCGGTCAGTAAGTCCAAGCGCGGGTATAGGTTACACAATTTGACGCGGGTATAGGAAGGTTAACTGAATATCCCTTCAATCAAAAATTCAAACAAAACGTAAGTATTATTTATTTTGTAATAGATAAATTTTATTATATCAATACATAATGCAGCTGCCAGTTATAGTGCATAATACGAGGTTATTTATTTCAATCTTAAATCAATGAACGAAAATGTCAATATTAATAACGTACAATTTTGGGTCGTTCGAAAACTAATGAGAATAGTATAAAGTATTGTGGGAACTTGTGTAGCTCATGTTTCTTCAATATACCAACGAACACTGAAGGAGAAAGGAATTTTCGCGTTGGAGTTATGATGTTTCATGTATTTTTTATAAAAGGTGTCTCCTTGGAAAAACATTAGCATAATAAACGTAAAACTTTTTCTAACTAGTGTATTCGCATAACATTTTGAACGATGTGGTACCTATGCTTAAGTTCTTGATTAATGTTATGACATGGGAAATCGGTGTCCTATAGTAAGGAATGTCTTAAACATTTAGGCATTGATTTAAGTTTAGTGCCACGTAATTCTCGTTGCTAAGCACGTCATAGAGGCGCCTAAGTATCAACATTGGCGCTGTCACAGTTTAGTGCAGACGGGCATTGATGTCTAAACTATGATATTACCACAGGTGGAGCTTTAATTGACTCTAAATTTCAAAAATAATGAACTAATGAAAAGAAATGAAAATGAAATGAAAAAAGAGAGACATCGTTGAATCGCAATTGATTCAAGTCTGGTTAACGACAATAAGCTATAATTATCATCGTGATTTTTTTTCTTACAACCTAGTTGATATCCTGTGACTTGTGGGATTTTTTGGTGCGGCAGTAGCTGGCGAAGCGCCACAATGAAAATTAACCCTTTTCTTGACAATGTATCTTTGCAGATACATCAATGTTTGAAAAATTGTAAGTCCATTATTTTTTTGCTCAAACAAAATATACCTATGAGAATATTTACATAATAGGTCTTTACCTATGAAACTGCCGTTTTGCCGTACTGGCCATTTCAAATGAAAATATTTTTTTTTTTGACTGATAATTCTAATTTCAAATTAATTTTATTTGACAAACATGGAATTCTTTTTCTAAAATCGTCATTTGTTTAATAGTTAGTGTTTTGTTTTCAACGCATTCGAACATTTTTCGTCATCATGGATAAGTTAAAAATTCGAGTAATTATGGAGTATGAGTACCGTCGTGGCAGCAAAGCGGCACAAGCGGCACGCAACATCAACGACGTTGACGGAGCGAACACTACAAACGAACGCACCACCCGTTATTGGTTGAATGAACCCCGTGGTCGTCCGAAAACTGGTCGACAATGACGAATTAAAGGCAATTGTGGAAGCTGATGAAACTCAATCCACGGCTGAATTAGCAGCAGCTTTCGACGTTAGCATCAAAACAATATTGATCCATTTGCGTCAAATTGCCAAGGTAAAAAAGCTTGACAAATGGGTACCCCACGAACTCAATGACCGCCAGTAACCTAACAGTACGCGTGGAGACGTGCCTTGCACTGCTCAGCAGGCATACAAATGAAGGAATTCTGAACCGCATTGTTACTTGTGACGAGAAATGGATCCTGTTTGACAATCGTAAGCGCTCAGCAAGTTGGTTGGACCCTGGTTCAGCACCCAAACAATGCCCTAAACGAAAACTTACCCCTAGAAAAGTGATGGTCACTGTTTGGTGGTCTAACGCGGGTGTAATTCATCACAGCTTCTTGCCAAACGGGACAAGCATTACTGCAGATGTGTACTGTGAAGAACTGAACACAATGATGGAGAAGCTCGCACGTCTCCCACCAGCTTTGGTCAATCGTTCGGCTCCACTGCTCCTGCACGACAACGCGCGACCTCATACTGCACAGCAGACGGTCTCCAAGCTACAAGAGTTGGGGTTGGAAGTTCTCCGTCATCCGCCGTCACCAGACCTTGCGCCTACAGACTTCTACTTTTTCCAGAATTTGGATAACTTCTTGGCGGGAAAAAAATTCAATACCCGAGAGGCAGTACAAAATGCCTTTGAAGAATTTGTTGCCTCCCGTCCAGCTGATTTCTTCAAGAAAGGCATCAATAAGCTACCAATGCGTTGGCAAAGATGCATTGATTGCATGGGTGATTATTTTGATTAATAGAAATAAAAAATATTTAAAAAAAATTACCCTTCATTTATTTCGTGAAAAACGGCAATTTCATAGGTGAAGACCTAATAATTTCGTTCTCTTCAAATCCGCGATATTTTTTTAAATTTTGACAATACTGGTGAGCTGTCAAACTTCTTTTATTTTCAACCAACGCCATGCTCCCATGCAAGCAGGTAAGAAAAATGTATAAAATATTGTTTTTCATGCTTATTATATGCATGTTTTTGTAAAATCATAAAATATAATTGTTTTTCTACTAAATTAACTAATTTTTAGTATATGTCTGGTGGTTGCATTTATTCGCATTTTAAATGGGTATCTCGTCGTGCACACTACCAGGTATGCAACAGTTTTGTGTTTATTTGGGATGTATCTCATGGTACACACTGCTAACTTCTCTAACAACTAATACAGTTTCGTTCTGTAGCTATACGTGCACACTGCCAAGCCCATAAATGGTGTGTTATTTTTAAAAAAAGCTTTGCTTATTTTTTGATCTTTTTAGGTAAAAAAGGTGAATATGCTTTCAAGAGGTAGAAAAATACTTGCTTTGGTGCCAGAACCCCATCAATTATCAAATAACGAAGAAAATTCGGAGTCTGGTTGTGAATTTGGGAATATTAATTTCCAAAAGCACGTTAATAATGAATCTTCACCGGATCCTTCGCTTGAAAATCTTCACATTATTTCTGACGATGAATGTGACCTTGCCGTGCAAACAATATCAGATTTCTGCCCTTTGGTAGTAGGATAACTACCTATTGAAACCAATTCCGTGCAATCTTCAGCTCAAGATTCTCTCCTTTCATCTATTTCTCCAATTTTCGTCAAACTAAAAGACCTAGGATTAACCGAATAGTACCTAAAACACCTGAGCCATCAATGTCAATAGCAGCAGCTTCACCATCGCCATTCAACATAAAGAATATGCGTTCTAAAAAGCCAAGCTTAGCTGTAAGACAAACAGTGCCTATACAAAGGAAGCAGTTAAATTTCAATTGGGTAAACAAGAAATTTGAACACGGGTCTGAAATACATAATAAAGAGAAATACCAATTACGAAGTTTTAAAAGGCCACTAGAATATTTCCAGTATTTCCTCGATGATGACATTCTAAATATGATTACGGAGCAAAGTAATTTATATTGGACTCAACCGATTGGTCGTTCCCTTAATTTTTCAAAAAGAGGTTAAAGATTTTATTGCATTTAATTTGCTCATGGGGTTGTGAATTTGCCGGCTTATACGGATTATTGGTCTCAAGAATTTAGATTTTTACAAATAGCTGAAGTAACGCCACTCAAAAAATTTCAGCAGATACGAAGGTACATTCATTTCAACGATAACTTACTAGGTAATGGTGACCGATATTTCAAAGCTAGGTCCATTATTGAAAGAATACATGACAATTTTTTGGAAATTTCACGCGAAATAAAATTTTGCGTCGATGAAATGATGGTGCCCTATAAGGGTAAAAAAGCGGGTAACCGAAAATAATACATAATGAGCAAGCCCCGCAAATGGGCAGGTGTTTCGGGGTTCATCTACGGATTTGTCTTACATGGTGGTGAACACACCTTCCGCACAAATTTACGCCAGAAGAGATGTGTTTGGGCTTGGGGGCTAAAGTTTTTTTACCAGCCTGGAGCTCATTCATGTGCTTCGAAACGAAATGGGAATGTATGCATTAGGTACAATAGGGCCAAATCGATTGCGTTATGCGGAAAATAAGCTTTTATCGGACAAAGTTCTAAAGAAAAAAGGTCAAGGCTCATACTCTCGTGTTGTGTGGAACAAAAATAAACTTTTTATTGTAAAATGGCATGACAATAAAATTGTCACTGTTGCTAGCAGCTGTGTATCAGAGACCCCAGTTGGAATAATACAACGCTATAGAAGGAAATGAAACGTAGAAGTGCTGTCACCTGTCCTGTAATAATCAGGCACTACAACGCACATATGGGAGGTGTAGACCTTGCGAACATGTTGGTTGCCCTTTACAGAACTGAAATGAAAAGTCATAGGTGGTACTTGCCAATATTTTCACAGATCTTGAAATAATAGCTGGATTTTATATCGCAGACATATTGCTGGAAAAAATGTCAAGCAACTGAGCCCAAAGAAGTTCCGATATCATAGAGTACAAGGTCTACTAAACTCTGGTAGAGAACAAAGATTAAATAATTCCGATTTGAAGCTACCAGCACCAAAGAAAACGATCAAAAAACCTTATAGGTACTGCAAGGCCGACTACAGATGTCAGATTCGATGAATTTAATCATTTTCCAACATTTGGCTGCAAACTTTGCATAAAAGTTCAGACCGCACTCATGTGTATGAAATGCGGTGTGAGACTATGCTTACTGCGAGAAAAAAACAGCTTTTTTATTTTCCATAGGAAGCATACACAGGAAATTGATCTCATTTTTCATATTGTTTCTCAAATAAGTTTGTTTATTTTTTTTATGTCAACAGGAAAAGACGTTATATGTTTTAATAAAAGGTACTGATTTTTGAATAAAATGCATTCTTTTTATTTATTTTTCTTACCAAATTATTTTATAGTAAAATCATAGGTAATCATGGTAGCGTCGGGTGACGGGTCGTTCACTTCCCTCTAATATGGTTGAGGAGGGCGATGGCTGGATCCCGCGTTAACTCGTGAACGGGTGCCGTTTGAGGGTGTTCGTCGTTTGGATACTTGGGGGGAGGGAGACTTGCCGAGCTAACAGATGCAGAAAAGAATAATTTTGTATAGACATAAAGAGACTCTGTAAATTTATTTTGAAAAAAAAATATATATACCCGTGAAGTTTCTTGCCAGTTCTTCTTCACGAAGGTTTTTTTTCGAACTGGTGGTAGAATCATGTTTTATTTGACGTCAATAAGAACAAGTAATTGTCAATGTTGAGAAATAAATATTTGAATTTGAATTTGAATTTGAATTTGAACCTGGCTGTGTATCTATAGAGATACATTGAAATCATTGCATATTATTAAGCAATCTTGGCCCTGTATCCCACAGGATACATGTGATGTTGTACAAACTCATGGGAATTTTTTTTTTCATTTTTCTAGGCATCCCTAGATCACATGCATAAAGCCATATAAAAATTATTTTGATATACAAAGATTTTTTTCTTTGCCAAGTTAAGGGTTAAATATATAAAGAGAACAGAATAGGCAAAACACATTTGTAACAAAACGATATCTGTGATAAATCAGCTAATTATATCGTCCACGTGCGACATATACCTACACATAAGCGTTTCCAGTGCCTCTATCGGTAGCTAAAGGGAACGTTTTACGATATGATCAAATAAGTTTGGCTAATTCATGAGGTAGACGCGCGTTTAGTTGATCATATCGTTAAACGATTACTTATTATTGATCTCGCCAAGCCATGATATGACCACAAGACAGACGATCATTTCATGAAGTGCAATCATTTCATCAAACATCTCATGATGTGGGCGATTCTGCGATATGGCAACGACATTCAAACTTTATTTTATTGATTTACTTGGCATCAACAATAGACTTTTTTACTGGCGGGGAAATATGTACGAAGGTAGTTTAGCTAATAAGTATTCTGTGGGGTACTTGCAAGGGTTTTTCAATAATCCCACGGCACCGCGAAATCAGACAAAAACGCATAGCTTGAATTAGTACAAAGATATATACATTCAAACTTTGATAATAATTTCAAAGCTTGAATGTATATTTTCACAAGCCATTCGTTAGGTTAGTCTGGTATAAATTTTTATCTCAAAATTTTATCCCAGTCACATAACTTTTTTCATTTTATGTTTTTGTTTAACGATTTTCGCATAAGTTAACGACAATTACGAAGATTTGACTATTAATATTATACATTTAGAATATCTTTGTAGCAAAACAAAAATAAAGGGCCAGAAAAACCAATTTTTAGGATTTATTAATATTTCAAGACTTTAAGTAGGACTTTTTGTAAAAATCTTTAAATAGGTATATCTTGGAAAGGGTAACTTTAGGACAGTAATTCCGACTGAAATGGAAATTCCCATCCGTCTTGGGGACTGGAACTGCTCGCGTCCGCAAGGTTTAGCCCTCGATGCCTTGTACATGGTCCCTGGGTGATGCTAAACGAGCAGTATCTTCTGGTGGTAGGCTTCGGCCGTGGCTTGTCACCACCCACTAAACAAAGCCATGCCGCCAAGTGACATGGTCGCGTTCCGGCATGATGTTTAGTGTAGCCATCGAGGAGGGTAGGTCTGAGTAATCGTGCTGCATCAGAGAACTGTCTTCAGCTCGTAATTCATTGACTCGCCGGGTAACTGGTTTTGGAGGGTAGCGGGATCCGAAGAAATGGTGCACCGCTGGCCGACCGCAGGTGGTAGGGGGCCCAAGTAGTATGCTAGCCACATGCGAAAGGCTGCCCCGCCACCTCGCGTAAAATCCCGGGAGGCTTCATCGTGCCAGCTGGCGACTGGTTAGAGAGGACCCGATGACAATCTCCGGGGGGGTTCGGGCGTCCCCGCAGTCTCCAAGCCAGTTCCCCATCGGTGCGTTGTTTATAGCTGCTTGGTTCCATTTGCAGCGCTTCACTCAACTTCTGTCCTCCTCCCTATTCACTCACACAACAAATATGAAAAGTCACAAGAAGAGTAAGGTTCTACAGCGGTTGCTCTTAAACTGTACTTCTGCAACATCAGAGGAATGCACTCAAATATCAACGATGTCCACCACCATCTTGAGACAGAGAGGCCTCACCTACTCTTCTTAACGGAGACGCAGATCTGTAATCCGTGAGACTCGGCATACCTTTGTTACCCAGGGTACATCCTGGAGTCCAATTTCCGCCCGAACGCCGGGGTGTGCATGTATGCCAGTGACGAGATCTGTTGTCAGCGTCTCACATTGATACCGGCCTTGACCAATTGATCTACGCCAGTATATACCGGTCACATAGCGGAGATCGGGAGACAACGAGGCTCATGGAGTATCTCAGCGCAGTTGTGTTAAAACACTGTGCAGCCGAGTTGTCTCCCATACTAACGCGCCTGTATCGACTCTCTTTGGAATCTGGAAAGGTCCCTAAATCCTGGAAGCTGGCTAACGTGCAACCAGTACCAAAGAAGGGAAGCCGTGCAGATCCCATCAACTATCGACCTATTGCAATGACCTCTATATTGAACAATCGTCTCCTGGCATACCTTGAGTCCAACGAGCTCCTTAGTGATAACCAATACGGTTTTCGCAGTAGACGCTCGACTGAAGATCTTCTTGTGCATGCCACTCACTTATGGAGCGAAGCCTCGGAAGGTCACGGTGAAGCTATAGCTGTATCCTTAGACATTTCCAAGGCTTTTGATAGGATCTGGCATGATGGTCTCTTGAGTAAGCTTCCAGCATACGGAATACCTAAAGGGCTCTGCTACTGGATATCTGATTTTCTGAGGGAACGGTCAATTCGAGTAGTTTTAGACGGCTGTTCTTCTGACCTAATGGCAATTAATGCCGGGGTACCTCAGGGATCTGTTCTCTATGCAACGTTATTCTTGCTGCACATTAATGACCTGCTAACCCTAGGCATTATTGGTTACGCTGATGACAGCACCGTTGTAGAGAGATACATGTCCAATGCGCGAGCGAGTCCTCAAGAAATCCGGGCTTTGAGAGAGTCCATGATTGAGCGGGTGGATTTGGCCTTAAAGAAAGTGTCCGATTGGGGCGAGTCCAACTTGGTCAGATTTGACCCCTCGAAAACACAGGCGTATTTATTCTCCGCGAAAAAGAGCAGTTTCGACCTAACGCCCACTTTCCAAAATGTTTCTGTTTCCTTAACCGACCACCTAGGGCTTCTGGGCGTAACTATATCGTCCCAAATAAACTTCGGGCAACAAATTGTGTCCATGGCTCAAACTGCTTCAAAGAAGTTGGGAATCATCTCAAAGGTCCGACGGTACTTCAGCCCTGAACAGCTACTTAATTTGTATACAGCTCAAGTTCGATCTTGTATGGAGTACTGTAGCCACCTTTGGGATGGTTCTGCAAAGCACCAACTAGAAGCGATGGACGCAGTTGACCGAAAAGCCCGGAAAATTATTAACAACTTTGACCTCACCACCAAAAAACTGCAAAACCTCGACCATCGTCGGAAAGTTGCCAGTTTAGCAGTCTTCTACAGATTATTAGTCTTTTTGGGGAGTGCGCGAATGCTCTTTTTGATCAGGTTGAACCCACACCCTTCTTGCATCGGGCTACTAGACGCAGACAGACCTTCCATCCTCTCATGGTAGATATCCCAAGAAGTCAAACCAAACGCTTCGATAGTTCCTTTTTGGTGCGGGTCGCCAAGGTGTGGAATGAACTGCCTGCGTCTGTTTTTCCAGAAAACTATAGTCCTAGTTCTTTCAAGCGTCGAGTGAATAGGTATCTCGTGGATAGACGTGTAACACCTTCGTCTTCATCGTCACTTTCCATCAGGTGAGATAGAAGACAAACGTCTTATCCTTTTCCAATAAAAAAAAATTATAAGTTATGTAGTAAAGTATAGATAATAATAAAAAATTTATATACAGCATGGAATTTTGTCATGCCACGTGGAGAGCAAGTACTCTAAACACTGAAGAGTAGTACCAAGTTTTACTCCTAGGAAATATTCCTTTATTTTTTAAAAGAAGAAAAACTGATTTAAAGATATTTAAAAATAAGCTTGCCACACCCGAGAATGGCTAAAATCGGCAAAAATCCGAAAAAATAACACCCTTTATTTTTATAGCATATTAATCAATAGAGTCAATAAAAAGTAAAGTTAATTAAGTTAAAAAAATCACAATTATCTTTACATAAGTCAAGAAGCCTGTTTTATAAAAGCACCATACCAAAAGTTACATTTGAAAAGATAGTACGCTGGCCCATAGCAACAAACGTTCCACAGCCTATTTACAAACCATTTACAAAACCTGGGTTGTTTGGTACCGATGAAGTAAAGGTACCTCAAGCTTTTCGTTTTTGTGGGACGTTTAATTCATATTTACAAAAAAAATACGAAGCAAAATTTAAAATATCTAATTTCAAATTCCAATTCAAAATTTTACCTTTTAAAAGGTATTTTGAGTGCGTGCTAATAAAATGCCGCAGCCAAGCTGTTTACATTGTATGTATATTGTTTTTCACAAACAGAAACAGAAATAGCCTGTGAGGATTTCAATCCCACGCCCTTTGTCATCGAAAAAATCTTTGATCTCATAGTAAGCTTTTCGGCACAGCGTTTCCTTGAACTTATTGAGGGGCAGAAAATGAACTGATTTCTGTATTTTATTGTAACAACGTATTGATTTTCCAATTAATGATTTGCCGCTTTTAGCCAGCCTACATTTTGGAAATGCTGATTTACATTCGTTCCTAGCCCTTACAAAGTAATCATTGTCATGGTTATCTTTCTTAGTTTTAAATTTATTAATATGCTTGTGAAAGTACAATATATTTTCATAAATATATTGTAGTGCCATATAGTAGTTCCAATTTCATTAAAATTTTGTCTTGGAGATTCTATATTTCCTAATTTGTATATTCCACGAATGGCCCAGAGAGAGTTATTCTGCAGAATGAATATCGTTTCGATGTCTGCGGCATTTCCCCACAGTAGGATACTACAAGACATTAGGCTATGAAAATAACTAAAATATACCATCCTGGTTGTATACACATCAGTGAGTGAATTGAAGTGAAATCTTTTTTACTTCATCTTTATCATCATAGCGTAAATGCTTAAATCTTAACTTCAGAGATGTAGTTCGAGAGAAAAAATTCTACGGGAAAAACGTCTCGGCACTATTTTGTCAAATTGTACAATACTAATAATAATACTTAATAAAATTTTATTTCAGACCAGTGTCCATAAAAACATGTTAGTATACAATTTAAGCTTATTTTTAGTGTTAGTAGTTACATAGTTACATGACGTGGTAGGTATGCAACTTGACCACATGACACGGCGCAATTGTTAATGAGTTAAAAACTAAGATTCACAGTACACTTATGAATATTCACAACAAGCAATTAAAATTGACGAAATAAATTATATAATCGTACGATGTGTACGATTAGCAGCTCAATTGCCATGTTCATCTGTCTATAGGAAATATGGTGAAGTATTTTACACGAACTCAGAAATTATCTCGGCTGGGAAAATTAATTTATATAAAGGCATAGATAAGTTGAATAAATCTTAATTATTTGTTAACACGAATCTAAAAAACCTCTACTGACAGAGCAAAACACGTTCAACTCATTTTCTATAAATATGGCTAAAACACTCAATTCATACAGCTTTTAGACAACAAAATCGGTCCATTCCTATAGAAGATACGATGCCATAGACTGACAAATGTACTCTCTACATCTGAATGTAGGATTCGTTATTCATTTAGTATTCATATAGATTTAAACTTATTTCAACATATACACCAATCATCTATAAATCAATCAATCAATCAACAGCAATGGTTTGAATCAGGGTATTGCTTTTATAACGCAATATTTTTAAAAAACGGTAGGTACCTGTCGTATGTAATCTTGCACACATTTTCTAAAAAAATACCTACCTAAATTCACTAGAATTCGCGTGAAGAAATCAGCTATATTCTAAAGTTAATTTAACCCCTCCTATTTGCAAATCGACACTCGATAATTAAACATTGTTGCTCTGTTTATAGGCTATAATGTGTATTGTTGATGGTTTGTCGATTCGCTATTTATAACCGATTATTCGGCAAGCAGCTGTACGCCAAGAATCAAGATACGCACTCCCGCGCACAATAAAACACCGTGCGCTTTGCTCAGACAGAAATTACTCCCTGAAATCTAAAAAAATGTAGATTATAAACAAGACAAGACGCTGCGTGGGCGGCGGTAATTAAGGATTTAGTAATTTGATACAAAAAAAAGAAAAAAGACACAAAATAAAATATGAAAAGATCACGACGTTTCAAGTTAGATTTGCTTACTCAGAGCAGGGGAGAAAAAATAAAATGTCAGGGAAGATCTTTCCTAACTGACATTTTATTTGAATTCGTTATAATAAAAACCGACTTTTATTTTTATTTTTTTGCTGAATAAGATAAATCATAAATTAGTAAACATTATCGTAATTTACTGAAAATATTATCTGTGTGGGCACATTATCATATAAAACTGTTCTGTTGGCTTGGTTTTGTTGTTTCGCTTCATCAGTTATATTTACGAGAATAACAGAAAGATCTAGGAATCATAAAAGTTAGATTGATTTATGATTCATAAAAAACTACAATTATTAATTATTGGTGATATGTATTTCAGTAAAGCACCTGTTTTTTACGACAATTTTAACTAAGAGACACCCGACTAGTAAAGTGTGTGTGATAATAGCAGAGTTGTTTTGAATTCAGATGTTGGTTTAAAGTGCATGCTTTCCGCCAAAAGTATTTGTAGAACGTTAAGTGGAATGCGAACCATCCATGTACCGCAGATTTATCTCTATTCATGAAATAGATCAACGTTAAAAGCGTTCACAGAAATTAGTTTTCATTTTCACACTGTTGCCATCATGTTCAAGTAAATATATTTGCTAGTTTATCATGTTTCGTGTTCTTAAATTGCAAGTGATTAAATGAATTTGTAATATGAAATCAAATTTATATTGCAAAATAGTTGACTATGAATAAATTCCATGAGATTAGCTCATTTTAATTGCGAAATATTTTCTGCTGACAGATTTGTAAGATTTTTCGCGGGCAAATCCAAGTGCAAACTGAACTTTTAATGTATCAACCTAAAGAAAATTGAAATAAACAATATCAATAGAGTTTATGATCAGAGTTGAACGACCTATGTTCTTAAAGTCGAGATTGCTGCTGTAGAAGACCTGTGCCAAATTTTTCACAAGTAGCAGCCCGTCATAATGAGATGTGATAATAGATTGATGGTTCCTTACATTGCATCCAGATTGAATAAATCGAGCATCTAAAGAATGATATAAATTATTCTCTTGAATTTTGTGACTTCTAAGAACGCTGAACATTTCAAATTGACAACGTTATGGTGTTGATTTTTGTACTAACTGAATATAAGCAAAATAAATTAAATTTATAGTTTAGCCCTCGCCACAGTAAGTTAAAGGACAGCTAGTGTTATGGATAACTATGTAAGTCAAGTAGAATTCTAGAATAAACCTACATAAATAAGTATTTTAATATCTATATAATTTAAAAGTGTATTTTGACACAATAACATTTGCAATTATAACAAAAAACAGAAAGTACAAATAAATGTAAATACAGTTCTAAAGTCATCACACTAACAGGTTGGCCCCTTTCAGAATTCGAACTCAAGACCGCTGTAGTACAGGCTACCGCAGTAGCACCAACGAAACACGCACTCTCGTACTAACTTTAATAAAAACAAACTCCATGTCTTTTATCTTTTTCATAGGCGGCAAATGGGCATGCAAACCACCTGGTGCATGCGAAGTGGCATCTGTGCCCATAGACATTTATGTTTGCTCACTGAAGGCATAAACAAATAATATTTTTTCAAGTCCTATCTTACCGGAGAGCTGCATGATGGCTTGTAATTATTTTGGCAGTATAAACTAGGTAAGTCCGCCCCAAACGTCACTTTGCTGAGTTAAACATGCTATATTTCAAGCAAAATGATTTTACTGCTGGTTAATTTTAAATGCCATTTTCCACTTCACGGCTAGTTACTCAGAACTATGATTTAGTATATAATTTACGTATAGAATGAAAAGTATGCACAGCTAAAAATACATAGACCGAGGCATCGAGTAGGTTCCTATCACAAATATCTTTACGAGTACCTACATAAAGGCGCTGCGCATACGTGGATAATTTTTGTTGCTGACATAACACCCCACCCACAGGAACTATGTCCAGTGGCGGCAACCGGACATAGTTGCCGGCATAGTCTCAGATTTTTGTATTTCTGTGACTTTAGATACAAATTATCTAACGAAGGCGAAGAATGTATGCAAGTAGTTTAATAGGTGCAGCGCTTAGGAGCGCGCCTGCTTGTTCTGTCCAAATCTTTAGGTGCCGTTCGATACTAAAATGCTACATATAAAATCTGTTTTTAATAAATGTTTACGTAATACGCAACTTTCAAATTTCATATAACAGTTTTCACGTCTAAGCCAGCATTTTATTGACACTCTAACCCTTATACTAAGCGGCTAAGTAATTCGTTATGAAATATTAGGCATATAAACATTCATACTATTGTAATGGTTCTAAGGTGAAGTGTTGTATGTTTCCGGGCATCTTATCACATCGCTTTTTCAAAAAAACAAATAAATAATATTACAATACAATAATAATTAATAAATCCGCAGACAAACACACCAACTGTGTGGCCCCAAAGTAAGCAGAGCTTGTGTTATGGATGACCATACAGCAAACTGGGGTACATACGTGAATATCAACAACCATGACCCGAGAACAAATATTTATGTTCATTACAAAAATTAATGCCCCGGCCAGGACTTGAACCTAGGAACTCCAGCGTATGAGGCACGGCTACTAACCGCTACGCTACTCGGTCGTCATATGGATGCTTGTCGTTTTTTATTTAGAGTGAAGCTAGTAACTGGCAAAAGCTAGCAGTTATATGAGTAATGTTAGGTACGTCAAGTACGTAAGTAAGCTACGTCTGCGGTAAGTAAGCTGCGTCTGCGGTAAGTAAGCTGCGTCTGCGGTAAGTAAGCTACGTCTGCGGTAAGTAAGCTACGTCTGCGGTAAGTAAGCTGTGTCTGCGGTAAGTAAGCTGCGTCTGCGGTAAGTAAGCCGCGTCTGCGGTAAGTAAGCTACGTCTGCGGTAAGTAAGCTGTGTCTGCGGTAAGTATGCTGCGTCTGCGGTAAGTAAGCTGTGTCTGCGGTAAGTAAGCTACGTCTGCGGTAAGTAAGCTACGTCTGCGGTAAGTAAGCTGCGTCTGCGGTAAGTAAGCTGCGTCTGCGGTAAGTATGCTGCGTCTGCGGTAAGTAAGCTGTGTCTGCGGTAAGTAAGCTACGTCTGCGGTAAGTAAGCTGTGTCTGCGGTAAGTATGCTGCGTCTGCGGTAAGTAAGCTGTGTCTGCGGTAAGTAAGCTACGTCTGCGGTAAGTAAGCTGCCTCTGCGGTAAGTAAGCTACGTCTGCGGTAAGTAAGATACGTCTGTGGTAAGTAAGCTGCGTCTGCGGTAAGTAAGCTGCGTCTGCGGTAAGTAAGCTACGTCTGCGGTAAGTAAGCTACGTCTGCGGTAAGTAAGCTACGTCTGCGGTAAGTAAGCTACGTCTGCGGTAAGTAAGCTGTGTCTGCGGTAAGTAAGCTGTGTCTGCGGTAAGTAAGCTGTGTCTGCGGTAAGTAAGCTGTGTCTGCGGTAAGTAAGCTGTGTCTGCGGTAAGTAAGCTGTGTCTGCGGTAAGTAAGCTGTGTCTGCGGTAAGTAAGCTGTGTCTGCGGTAAGTAAGCTACGTCTGCGGTAAGTAAGCTGTGTCTGCGGTAAGTATGCTGCGTCTGCGGTAAGTAAGCTGTGTCTGCGGTAAGTAAGCTACGTCTGCGGTAAGTAAGCTACGTCTGCGGTAAGTAAGCTGTGTCTGCGGTAAGTAAGCTGTGTCTGCGGTAAGTAAGCTGTGTCTGCGGTAAGTATGCTGCGTCTGCGGTAAGTAAGCTACGTCTGCGGTAAGTAAGCTGTGTCTGCGGTAAGTAAGCTGTGTCTGCGGTAAGTTAGCTGTGTCTGCGGTAAGTAAGCTGCGTCTGCGGTAAGTAAGCTACGTCTGCGGTAAGTAAGCTACGTCTGCGGTAAGTAAGCTACGTCTGCGGTAAGTAAGCTACGTCTGCGGTAAGTAAGCTGTGTCTGCGGTAAGTAAGCTGTGTCTGCGGTAAGTAAGCTGTGTCTGCGGTAAGTAAGCTGTGTCTGCGGTAAGTAAGCTGTGTCTGCGGTAAGTATGCTGCGTCTGCGGTAAGTATGCTGCGTCTGCGGTAAGTAAGCTGTGTCTGCGGTAAGTAAGCTGTGTCTGCGGTAAGTAAGCTGTGTCTGCGGTAAGTAAGCTGTGTCTGCGGTAAGTAAGCTGTGTCTGCGGTAAGTAAGCTGTGTCTGCGGTAAGTATGCTGCGTCTGCGGTAAGTATGCTGCGTCTGCGGCTAACGGTTTTGAAATTAAAACTGTCGTGTTGGGACACCGATGTAATTGTGAATAATTATAAAAGCCCACTTCAAGACCTTATTATGTATAATATGGTAATTATGTGTTTTTTGTATGAATTCCATAATGTAACATAACAATATATGAAATGTACATAGGCAATGACCTAAATATAAATAGATTATAACCTTTGTTTCACCTCGGTTATAACGGTTGTATTAATGTTATTTATTATTATTATTAATTATATCGCATGGAGATACTGACTTAGCGAACACATTTAAAAAATATATTTAATGTAGATAACAGCTTTTTGTCTATATGCTCAGTTTTTATAATTTTCACAATATGTTATATACTACTAATCTTCTTCAAAAGAAAGCTCCATGTATTCTGTTTTGTGTAATCTGTTAAACATGCGGTGGATATAATTACTTCCTTATTAAGTGCGAAT
Source organism: Marasmarcha lunaedactyla (assembly GCA_923062675.1). NCBI lineage: Eukaryota > Metazoa > Arthropoda > Insecta > Lepidoptera > Pterophoridae > Marasmarcha > Marasmarcha lunaedactyla. The sequence goes on from OV281349.1 coordinate 6,599,929, forward strand.
AAAAAACTACACCTAAACTAGAATCTATTGAAGGCAACGGTGCCAAAAAGCTGGCCGATTTACCAAGCCGGATCGCAATATTAATTCGTTGTGCGAGGTAGGTGTCAGCCTTAGGGTTACGAGTTTCACTCACCAGTCGCCTCGCCAAGTCCGAATAAAGGCGATGAGCCCCTTGTCCGCATGGCGCTGAGCCAGAAGCCTCGAAAATATATCAAAATTATGAAATTATTTCATTATTATAAGACTTAAATAAATGTTCTGTTGAATGAGAATAAATAAAGTACCCGATTGTTTATAGTTTTTAAAGAAATTGTTACTAAATGTAACCTACTTAAGAGAATTCTGCACTAGTGCGCTTCTCAAATTGTAGCCTAGGTTTAAAAGTTCATAAAGTTATAACATAATATTCGCTTTTTTTAATTGTATGCTTTACCTAAGAAGTTTTTTGAATGGTTTTTTGAAATATAACCAAAAAAAATAACCTACATTGGAACAGTTTATAAAAATTAACTGCACAAAAATTTACAATTGAAGCCAATAAAATAACTAATAGACAATAAAAAGTGGTATTCTTGTAACTTATTTCCTACAATATTTCTTACATTTTCAAAGCCAGCCAAGCAGCCGAGTTCTCTGATGGTGGGCGTAATCCATGCCCATGGACATGTATGCCTCCACCGTATCTATCTAAGAAGCGTTACCGATCGTAGTCTTCAGTAATGCGCGATTTACACGTATTAAGTAGTTAAGTTAAAAAACGTGGTGTGGAAAAACGTAAACAAGCGTTGTTATACTGGCCGTAAAGTAGCGAGGCCGCTCCGATCCGCGAGTAGATAAAACCTTATTACCCTCTTTCCTGCAGTTTGCTTGCAGCTGTTTTCAGTTATTTGTGTAAAATTGCAATTATTATACTTACAATGTGTACGATGTAGATTTTGGTACAAGAATATGTGACATTTTAAACTCACTTCATGCTCAAATATGATAAAAAAGAAGACATACCTATTCGATCTGCTGTGCTTGGAAACATTTTGATTTCATATTATATTCATAAAGGTATTTATTTACTACAAGTATTTATGGTAATGATTATCAAATCGGCATCTTTTCAATAGTTTTTGACCATCCTCATGCAGGTATTCGAAATCATGATTTACAACTATATAATAACATAAAACTATAAGAACCTTCGTTCTGACTCCAGAATTAACCTCGTGGAATTCTGGAAACGGTGCAATATGACTCGCTCGATTCTATGAAAATGCCTTAAAATACTGCTTCAGTTAAAGTAAAAAGCTCTGACTGAAGCGCAGGAAATGAAAGCAGCTTTACCTCGTAAGTTACTGATAGTAGAGTTCCATTTACTGAAAGCTCGGCTCTGCCAGTACGACAGTTCTTCCTGTTGTAACCACCCTAAGAACCATATTATCGTCGTTGTGGTCTCGGTAAAGAAAGGGAAGACCTAGTGAAATCAGCGTATCAAAGGTGCCACTCTAATGGCTGGTCTACACGTATTAAGTAGTTAAGTTGGTAACCAAATTTCAACAAAATTTTAAGTTCTACATGTCACTTGTGTATCCAAACGGATTAAGCAGTTAAGCTCATAGGTTCAATAAAGATGAACAGTGCTGAATGTCAAGAAATTCGTCAATTCTGTACTTAGATATGTGATAAACAAAATATATTTTTTTAAATGTTTACTTCGTTTATTCCACAAGCATTCCTATTATAAATATTTTTCAACAAATTCTAAAGTGGAAACAAAACTCCACTCAGACATTTTGAAAAAAAAAGGGACAATATGAAATAAATACGAGTTCTTGCTAACAACCGCTTTGTCAACTTATGCACTTAACTAAACAAATCACGTCCAAACGTCTTAAGTGAGAAGCCCAGCCCACATACTCATACGAAAAATAGAATAAATCCTAATCTACTTAATCACTTGCGTACTAAATTTTAACTTACCACTTGTCACATAACTGTTTACACGTAATTTTTAACTTGAAATTTAGTTACCAACTTAACCACTTAACACGTGTAGACCAGCCTTTAGAGTGGCACCTTTGATACGCTGATTTCACTAGGTCTTCCCTTTCTTTACCGAGACCACAACGACGATAATATGGTTCTTAGGGTGGTTACAACAGGAAGAACTGTCGTACTGGCAGAGCCGAGCTTTCAGTAAATGGAACTCTACTATCAGTAACTTATGAGGTAAAGCTGCTTTCATTTCCTGCGCTTCAGTCAGAGCTTTTTACTTTAACTGAAGCAGTATTTTAAGGCATTTTCATAGAATCGAGCGAGTCATATTGCACCGTTTCCAGAATTCCACGAGGTTAATTCTGGAGTCAGAACGAAGGTTCTTATAGTTTTATGTTATTATATAGTTGTAAATCATGATTTCGAATACCTGCATGAGGATGGTCAAAAACTATTGAAAAGATGCCGATTTGATAATCACTGCCATAAATACTTGTAGTAAATCAATACCTTTATGAATATAATATGAAATCAAAATGTTTCCAAGCACAGCAGATCGAATAGGTATGTCTTCTTTTTTATCATATTTGAGCATGAAGTGAGTTTAAAATGTCACATATTCTTGTACCAAAATCTACATCGTACACATTGTAAGTATAATAATTGCAATTTTACACAAATAACTGAAAACAGCTGCAAGCAAACTGCAGGAAAGAGGGTAATAAGGTTTTATCTACTCGCGGATCGGAGCGGCCTCGCTACTTTACGGCCAGTATAACAACGCTTGTTTACGTTTTTCCACACCACGTTTCGTCTAAAATTAGCTTAGCATCCTGTTGTTTGGTGGTCGTCGGATTGGTCGGCGCGGGCGCAGGACCCGGCAAGCACGCCCCCTCCCCCCTGCGCTTACGCATTACATGAAATCCAAAATCATCGAACCCGCTGCAGAAAATAACCCTGAACGTTGGAAACTGTGGAATCGCGCCCAGTCGTGTTGTGCGTCTCACAGTGTTAACTAGTGACTTTAATCATGGTTCTGGATACCGAAGACTGGGTAGGTGTTGACAACGTTAACAGAATACAACTGTTACTCCGCTTTACTAAACCGTAACATGCCAGCTTTAATGGATTCGATATAAAGAAGAGATTGTTGGGAGTGTGTCATTGGATATACGAGTATTTCGGTGATATAGGATGACGTTAGAGACTTCGTTTTATTACTAATTGTATAAACGATGCTTAGCTGAGAGGTGAATTCACTGTGTACTGACTATTTACTAATTATGAATGTAGGATTAAATCTTTCTCTATTAAATTATTAACACTAATAAAATTTTCATCTGAATAACTCTGTGTTTTAATCTATTCTCTTTACTCTTCTTGAAAGTAGGAGCTGACTTGGTAGTTTTATCACTAAACCTGTATTATAGTTGTCACCAGACTGTTGGAATTTAATGCACTACTTGGGAGAAAGGTTAACTTAACCGCATATAACTATTTAGAGAGTTAAGCACAACAAATACATAAAAGTGTGAGTTTAATTTAACAATAAAATAGCGGTTTTATTAACTGACGTTCCTAATTTACGTTTGGAAGTAAACAGTCTTGCAAGCCAACTGTCCTTGTACATTTTTTTTATATGCACCGAAGCTTTCGGACTTAGATTAGCCAGTAGGTACATGCACTGCCAATGCTCACTCATGCTAAAACGTCAACATGACAAAAAATAACCAAATTTTTTCTTTCAAAGTAACCTTATACTCTACGTAAATTAAAAAGTGTGCGTCGGGAACTGACTGAACCAACATTGGGCTTACTATTTTTAGTTTCAATTGCCCCCATAAAATAAATTTATTGCTTTCGCTTTCGTAATGCCCCGATTTTATGTGAAACTGGTCCATAACACGAATTAATGTTGAATCGTCTTAATAACTGCGTTAAAGGTTTGCATTTCATAGCGTAGTTAAACATTTATGGTGGAATAAAGTAGCCATTTTATGTTTAGGTTGAGTTATTGCACAATTTTTTAATTGTAATGGAATTTTCCGAGTTGCATTCAAGTTGGTCATATTTGTTCTATAGTTTATTTAATAAGTATGCGCAAACTCGCTTTAAAACTGTGTTATTGCTGAACAGCTATACAAGGTATGACTGAAATTTACCCATGACCAAGATATTAGACTTTTCTAGTTAATAATAACGGGTTTTCTTTCAATAAATAGCTTAAAAAATACAAGTAGGAAAATGTCTCACTAATATTTTTCGTCATAACTGGGTTTATAAAAAAAAAACTTGCAGATTCCTCGTTTTCTTTTAATACCGGCATCTAAACTTTAGAATTTTCATAGAATTGAAATTTCCAATACCGAATAGCTCGTAGAATCCTGTGTAGTAGAAACAATGCTAAGTAGAAGATAATAGTGAAGAACAAAAGTATTGCTACCTAACAATTCCAAAAGGTTCGTATTTGTTATACTTTATAACATATCCTAATCTTAGCCATAAACAATTCATATACTCGTTCTTTTGTTTCCTTTTGTCTTTTTTTCATTCGCCCAAATCATTCGTTCAGTGCGTTTATTCTAAAGAAATTCATCTCTTAATTTCAGGCCGATGAGCTCCCACCAGAACAAATCGCCGGTAAGTTTCACTTTTATAAATTTTTACATAACTATACATCACTTAATAATTGAGAAACTTATCCTTAAGGAGTTTTACTTAATTGTAGTAACTTAGGCCTTTAGTACTGAAATACGCTTCTTGTGAGATTGTAAGAAGCGCGAAAGAAATAGTAAGCTATCAAAAGGCTTTTAAAATACAAAAAACTCACGCTCACGGCAATCTATAAGTTTTTTTTTTGAAAATATAAATCATGTCAATATTAAGCCAGCTTATAATGAAGGTCAAAAGTATGTGTGGGATCCGTGTAAATCCGTTGACGCACAAACTGACCGCAATCGTTAATGTTTGCAATTATAGTAATAAGCATAAACATCAGTTTAAATACCTGAGCCAAATAAATGTAACATTTATGTGAAAAGGTAATCTTTAAAAGATGTTATCAGTAAATTATTAATAACAGAGAGTAGAGGTGCACACTAAAATTAACAATGTAATTAAAGGCTTATTACAAATGGATTAATATAAAATAATGAAACACCAACATACAGAAATACATAATTGCAACAATATTATTATTAAATACTACAAAAAAAATTGCACACGGACAAAGCAAAACTAAACAATGTAACAAGATACTCTATTCTAAAATAAAAATAAAATAAAAAAACGGTCCCAACTCCCCAACATCTACATTAAATTGAAGTTAATTTATATTTTCACGAAAATATGTCACCGGACGATTAACCTTAACCAAAGCGGTCGAGCGTGCATTGACAACTAGTTAATGGAGCACATCCTTACTACACTCGACTACACTAAATACCTACAACTTGCAATGGTAAAAGCTTTGGACACCTGCCAGTTTCACAGCAGACGTTGACTTAATAAATTCTAAACACGCTGACCCAACATAATAAATTTATTTTTCCAAAATTTGCGCTCGAGCGTGTTTAATTAGATATCTTAAAATAAACTCACCATTTGAGGGTGTGGCTGATGAAAAAATATCCGAAGTCACCTAAATTTAGACGCTGATACACACACTTGCTGTATTTAAATTCTTGTATATTGAACATCCGAGATAGTAATATAACGCAAATGACCTAGCAACCGCTTTGCCATCAAAAGCGATGTCAAATGTGAAATATAAAAATATGATTTTTATCATAATCTTCAAGAATATTTACGACGTCTTTTTGATGTCTCAAGATCATAATTTACACAGTAAAATTTTGATTCTCAAAGTTTCTGAACAGAGAATATTTTATTGACCAGAGAGTTTGTGAAAGAGTTGTTTTTAGTGTTATTTTTTTGGGCTTAATGGTTTTTATTTCTGTTCATTGGAATAGACATAAAATAAACATAAATAAGACAGCGCATAACAAAAGACGCGCCTACGCAACTCAAAAATGTTGACAACCTCTGTCAGGAAGCAATGTTCGCAGCTGACAATCAAAGTGACATAAGAAAACTGTTGAATTTTATTTATAAACTTTATGTTACTTAGACAATTGCAAATATCATATTTTAATTATGTACTTTCAGCAATTTAATTATACTTTAAAAATCTACACTTTTGTAAAGTTTTAATAAGTGAAAGAAAGATAATGAGGCGAAGTTTCAATATTATATAAAAACGCTCACCTTTTTTAGGTTTCAATAGGTAAACACACGCAAATATGTTTAAATTGAAACATGTGTTTAATTGCTCTCAGTTAAAAAACATATTTACAATATCTAAACGCTTGGAAACAAACAACATTAGGTGCTGCCGTCATATTATTTATTTACCTACTCGTAATAGAATTAGGCTGCTGTATCGCCTGGTTGGAGTACAGCCAATCTTTCGTTAACTGAGGTGTGGTTCTACGTCCCACCATTGTTTAACTGACGAGAATATTCTGAATACAGGAATACATTTTTATTTTAAAACCGTGACGGAGACAATAACCTGTGTAAGAACCTACTTTAGAAAATAAATATAGGTATAGATTCGTATGAATTCGGCTTTTGTTTGCGTGCAGGAGACTTTGAACCATTGGAAATCATAAAATAGTTCGAAACGGTATTTTGTAACTATGAACAAAAGAAGATTTAAAAACGAGTGGTACTCACTACACGTATTTGATTCCATCAGCAGAAAGTTAGAACTTGGGTTATCGTAACGTTACCATGGAAACATTTTTTCTAAATGTAATCAAATGTTTATAGATTTTTAATCCTAAAACTGGTACAGGAGTGCTTAAACAACTTTTTGCAAGGAACATGGTCGAACCCGGAACCTCTTTTTTTACAAGTTTTCGTGTCTGGCTTATTTAGTGGGCAAAACTGAACAGTTTTCTGAAGAAACGTAACAATAAAAACTTTTTTACCTGTTTCAGAATTTTTCTAAAGTTATGTGAACCCTAAATTAAAGTGGTACAAGTACCACATTCCTTCTAACACTACTTTCTCTGTAAACTTTTTCTACTAGCAGTAATAGAATTTTAAACTCTGTGTAAAGAAAAAACATCGATGGTCAAAAGATTTTTCGTGCTGTTTAAATTGTCTAACGTTTTTGAGCAGTCCACTGTGATTGGCCAGTGCCGGATGTGATGGATGTGATGGCTGGATCCCGCGTTAATCTCGTGAACGAGTGCCGTTTGAGGGTGTTCGTCGTTTGGATAGTTGGGGGGGAGACTTGCCGAGCTAACAGATGCAGATAAGAATAATTCTGTGTAGACATAAAGATACATAGTAAATGTATTTTGAAAAAATTATACCTATGAAGTTTCTTGCCAGTTCTTCTTCACGAAGGTTTTTCCGAACTCTTGGTGAGAGCCATGCTAAAATAAATATTTAAATTTAAGACTCTGGGAAGTATACATCACTGACCAGTAACTCCAACAAGATCGATTTTTTCTAAGCAATTGTCGTGATAAACAGATCCAGTCCTACTCAATTACTAATGTCTTGAAAAGATTTAACTTTAGAAATGTCTCTTCGTCTTAATTCTATGCATATGACTTTGATGTGGCAAATGATCCTTATTTCGAGATCCCAAATTCTGTAACGTCTGACACTCCATATTATCCAAATATTACAACTGTAAAAAACAATATACACATGTAAGTTCAGTTTTAGATAACTTACTGAGCGTCTCGTTTGCACCAGGAGTGTTCGCGAATGTCATTGTAAACACTTTGTAAGCATTGAGTTGATAAGCCTGCAACCCTTTAGTTTTATTGATCCAAAAATATATGTAAAAATGCTTATTTAGAGCTGATTTTTCAATGCTCAGATAACTTTTATCAGTAGAATAATGTGAGAGTTTGACGTAATTTCTATGGAAAGTCTTATCTAGTGTCAAAGTTATTCTCCAGATAAAAAATACCTGAGCATTGAAAATCAGCCCTTAGTATTCTAAATTCAAATCATACATTCAATTAGGATTTTTTTTTAATATTGAGAAATTCAAATTAATGCCCACATAACTTACTTTTTTTTTCTAGCAGATCCAGAAGCTCGTTTGGTCGACAAAGACCAACTAGAATATAAATGTAAACTTACCGAAAAACACGCAAATTTTAGTTTTACACGTTAACAGCTTGTGAGCTTGTAATAGTTATCATTTGTTGTCAGTTAATGAACAAAGCAACTACTGGGATAAACTTAACGAAACGTCTGCAAGCAAATAAAGGATGTTTTATTTTTTTAAATTTTTGAAAATTTTTGAAAATAATGAATCTTAATGCAAGCTTAGGTACATGTGGTGAATTTGAAATTGGATTGCAAGCTTGGTTTGAAATGAATGATACGTTTTTGTTACAGAAATTTAATAGGTACTGATTGTCTTAGACTATAGCGGTTATTTATTTCAGTCGGTTAAAAATAAAAATCGTAGTATGAATTCCGCTAACACCTTAAATAATAATTAAGTAGAAACTTTAAAGGGTAGTTCTAAGACCTTCAAAATAACGTGCCCACCATTCATATTATTCATGACGTTTTTTGTCCACGGATATCACGTAATGTAACATACGATACAAACTCAAATAAAATTAAAGCATTTTTAATAAATTAACCAAACATTCTTACAAGACCCAATTCAAAAAACTACTTTACATGAAGCGAGCGACGTGCGTTCGTAATTAATACATCTAAATTAAAATCTAGAAAAAAGCAATAAACCTCCCAGATCTTTGAAATAACTGCCAAGACATCTTGACGATTAAAATTAACAACATGTCTTCAGGCAAAAATAAATTCGTATAAAAACAAAACTTATGTATATTTTCTTATTTTTGATGCCAAAATATCTTTAGAAGCAGCTGCGTGCGTTGAAAGCGGTCTATATGCTGGAGATTAACATTAAAATAAATTATTATATTATTAATATTGTGGTATAGTTAGAGTTTCTATGTTTAAATTTGAAATATAAATATAAATAAAAAGCAAGATGAAACTTCAGTCTATAAATATATACTAGTCGAATGTGGAATGTGGAATAGTTGTGCAAGTGTCGTTCTCTTTTAATTGACGCAAGAATATCTACCTACTAAGTACTAATATGATGTGTTTAAAGGCTGAAAATAAATACTTCATATAATTTCTTAGTTGAAATCTTAATCTAAAATATAACAATAATAGTACTATTTTTTTATTTACTTGACCTGGTTCTCACTACATACATCGTGTATCCACGATATATCTTGTTCGTATTAGATATGATATTCTTTCAATTAAAATCGAACGACAAATTCTAATTTTATCTGCCATAACTTTACCATTAGACGCTGGAGATTTAGTCAGGGAGATCTACGGAGATGTGACGCAGGGTATTTATTTGCCTTTTATTTATTTAACAGTTTTTGTACACACATATGAAAACAAAATAAAATACCTTAAAGACTAAATATGTACAAAGGTACGGCTTATTTCTAAAAGTAATCTCTTCCAGTCGACCTGTGAGAGGAGAGATTAGTTTATAACAAAGTAGTGTGTGCCTACTTTAAACATACACAAATTATATACTTAACACCGTAAATAAACTTAGGTAAATATACTCATAACATACATAAATAAAATAAAATACAATAAAATATATACAATTTAAAGTTGTTTAAAAGGAAATTTACAAATGCCAAAACAATAAAAAACTTACTTAATGAGGGAAAAGTAGTGGTCTTTAACTCTATTTTTAAAGATAAGTAGTGTTTCTGACTCGTGGTAGTATAAGGGAGTGAATTCCACAATCTGACTGCATGAACGGTACATGAATAGGAGAAAAAGTCTGTTTTATGTGGAAGGAGAGTACGCGTATGTGCTCTGCATGGCACCTCTTTCGAATGGGTAAAAGAAAATCGTTCGCGAAGATATTGCGGGGAGTTAGGATTATAGAGAACATTAAAAAGGAGGCAGAGGATGTTTCTACGAAGTCGGATAGGAAGCCATAAAAGTTGGTTACGGAACTCCGATACATGATCATGCGTTTTAAATCCGAATATGATTTTGTAAACGTTCCAGTTTATTTAGAAGCTCCTCGGAGACATCTCAGTAGCAGACGTCTGCATAATCAATGATGGGTTGGATGAGACTTTGAGCAAGGGAGATTTTAGTCGGTAATGGAAGGAAGGTTTGGAGGATATTTTAGGTATGTATTGAATGATGAACTCTACGACTGATCTCACTAACATTAGGTCGCCAAGTGAGATAAAAATCAAAAATTACACCCAAGTTTTTGGCTGTGTCAGTGAAATCAATCCGAGTGCCATCAAACACAATAGGAGGAAGATTTTTTTTTTTTTTTTTTATTTATTTAAAATTTGCACACATTATATTGTACAGGGTGGCTTAATGCCACAAGGCATTCTCTACCAGCCAACCTTTAGGTAGGAGAACCAGTGTAAACAAAGTTTCAAGAATGTGGGTCATGACAAAGAACATGGGTAAGGTAGGCTAATTATTATTAAGTAAAAGTATGAGATAAAAAATAATGAACCAAAACGAACAGAGAAAACACATAAAAGTATATCTACACAGATGTAACCATTAATAATTATTATTACATACATATACATACATCAATGTAATTGAAATAATATACATATATAAAACATAATGAGATGAAATAATATAACATAATAACTTTTCAATGTTAATCCTAGAAGCAAATCATTTCTTCTGCACCTCTCGTAAGAAAAGCTCTTTTAATCGAATTTTAAATTGATATTTGTTAGGAGCTTTCTTTATTTGAATTGGCAGTGCGTCCCATAAATGCACTGCTCTTACAGCGAAGGAAAACGAGTAAGATGCAGTGTTATGAACTGGTGTTGTTAGAAGCAGACTCTGGAGTGATCTTAGTTGTCTTTGATGTGTGGTATGAAGGAAGGAGAATTTATCTTTGAGGTACTGTGGGCAACAAGAATCAAAGAGCACAGAATATAGCACACACAAAAGACGAGTGTCGCGACGTCTACGTATTGGAAGCCATCGCAATTGTTCTCGGTAGGAAGATATGTGGTCAAATTTACGTAAGTTGAATATAAATCTGATACAATTATTAAGAAGCCGTTCTAGCCTGTTTAGTTGATTCTCACAGATATCCAAGTAGCATGTGTCAGCGTAGTCAATAATGGGTATGATCAGGGATTGCACTAGCATAATTTTAACTTTAGTTGGAAGGAAGTTTTTAAAGCGATATAGTGAGTGAAGTGCGTTATTGACTTTCTGACACACGCTTGTTACTTGTGGGTTCCACGATAATTTAGAATCAATTAAAAGCCCCAGATTTTTAACCACTGAACAAAAACTGATTGGCAACCCATCATAGGTTAATCTAGGAATATCAATCGCAGAGGCACGGCCAACCATTTGCGGGCTTCCCACTACGACGGCCTGACACTTTAGAGGATTAACCCTTACGCCGAAATCACAGGACCAGTCGTGTATGGCTTTAAGATTACGGTTGAGGGTCTCAATCGCATCCGACACTTTGTCCCAGCTACAATGGCAGTACAACTGTAGGTCATCAGCGTAGAGATGATATGAGCAAGATAAGGACGGTGTAACGTAATTAATAAATATTGAAAAGAGCAATGGGGATATGATTCCACCTTGTGGTACACCAGCGCGCAGATAAGACTAGTTAGAAATACAGTCATTAATACGTACAGCTTGCTGGCGCCCACGAAGGTAAGAGGAAAACCAGTTAAGAGAAATGGGAGAAAAATTTAACGCGGAGAGGCAAGTGAGTAAAATGTCTGCATCCACACAGTTAAATGCGTTCGTAAAGTCTACCAGGACAATAAAAGTTAACTTCCGGTCGTCAATAGCTTTGCGCACATCATCCGTGACCTTAAGTAGTGCAGTTGTCGTGCTGTGACCCAAACGAAATCCAGACTGATAAGGATTTAGTAATTTATTTTCAGTGAGATATTTAAGAACTTGTCTATGAACTGCTCCCTCTATGATCTTAGACATGAATGGCAGGACAGATATTGGACGGATATCGTTAAGAGTGGTGGGATTCGGCTTTTTTGGGATTGGGCGGACAATTGCTTTTCGCCAGCATACCGGGAACTGGCCAGAGTCAAGAGAATAATTAATAAGATAGGTAAGAACTGGTAGAATTGATTTCAAGATTAACACAATCATTCTTCGACTAAGACCATCCCAACCTACAGCATTGGAGTGTAAGGAACGAACAAGTTTAGCTATATCGTCCTGGGTGACAGGTTCGAAATTAAAAATTGCAGTAGGTCGAGCTAACTCACTAAGTTTGGAGACTGTAATCTGTCTTGTTAGTCTGTCTAAGTCTGGAACAGAGGTAAAGTGGTTATTTAAAGTATTGGGATTAAATAACTTCTCGTCAAGATCAGGACGTACTTTTCCCACACCGATAGAGTTTATAAATTTCCACTTCTGAGCTGGAGTTACATTGTTGAGGTTTTCAAAGAAATATCGACGCTTTGATGACCGACAAGCTTGATTGCAACTGTTTCTAGCAGTTTTGAATTCTAACCAACTCTCATCAGTGCGTAGCCTACGATATCTTTTATAGGCTTTATCTCTCTTTGTCATTGCCTGTCGCACATTCTCATTTAGCCATGGAGCTGGTGGACTTTTAACTTTAACTTGTTTAATGGGAGCATGTTTATCAAAAAGGGAAAGTATATTGTAATTTAGGATGTCCAGCTTGTCATCAATACAAGGTTTCGTATAAATAGAAGACCAGTCAATAGCCAATGCATCGTCTAATAAGTTGTCGATATTGATTCTAGCAAAGTTTCGCATCGGAATTATTGATGGTTTCATACGTTGAGGCTTGAGTTTGTACGCGAGGTAGACAAGGTCGTGCTTGGAAAACCCCGGAGCTAATAGCTGGCCAAATCGTAGTACCTTGGCTTTAGAGGACACTACCATTAAATCAAGCAACGTGGAGGAGTCGTTAGTGTGATGTGTCGGTAAGGTTGGTAAAATCTCTAAATTATTGGATTTAATAATGTCTGATAGTTTCTGTGCACGTTGAGTGTTTTCTAATAAACAAGTGTTAAAATCGCACATTATAATTTTGTGAGGATTTCCCTGGCCGACGTTTTCTATCACCGTTTCAAAAGCATCGAAATAATTTATTTTTGGAGGACAATAAGTAACACCCAAGATGACTTTCACATTACTAACAATAACCTCAATAAATAAATACTCTGGGGCAGCCGCATAGTTAGATGGTGATTGAAATAATATATTAAATGATAAATTTTTGTGAAGGTAAATAGCCACTCCCCCGCCTCCTCTATTTATGCGGTCATTTCGGATCAGGATGTATCCAGGAATAGAAACTGAGGTAGAAGGTAGACTTGGTTTAAGCCAGGATTCTGATACCAATATTGCTTGAATATTGCTATCAGTAAAAGTTTCCAACAGCTCATTGTGGTGCGATGGTATACTCTGTGCGTTGATATGGCAAACGTTGAAGCTATTTTTGGTACTTTGCAACTCGTTCCTCAGATTCGTACCGAGTGTACAACAATCATCAAAGCTATTATTAAGTGAGGAACAAGCGGAAAAAAATGATTCGCCACCTGAGTGACTACAACTAGAGCTAGAATCTGACATAAATAGAAATAGAAATGCTTAGATACAAAAATAAAACCCAACCAAAAACCAAAATATAACAAATTATACTTTGATATAAAATAGTATTAAAGACATACCATTACAACTTCATGTTATCGTTTGAGAGAACGATGTCTCTAGCTGAATAGCACATCAGAAATAGAAGCAGCTCATAGAACATTGGACAGCTATCTGAAAGTCTGCTTCTACAATGCAAATGATGTTTAGAAACTAATGAATGAGACAATGTTGTCTTATTAAACTTTACGTTGCACTCTTACCTTAAATGTTATTATTATTCTGACTTTTATTGTGTTATAATTTGTTTTACACATTTAAAAAGGCGTTCTTAATATTTATCGAAATACTTATTCGTTTTACTCGAAAACTTTGCCTTTAAGGTACATGCGATAAGTTTCATTACTCAAACATTCCTCTTATTCCGCCAGCTTGCTAGCTCTAGGATTAGTGCTATAAGGCTCATGCACAACAACCTTCCTGAAAAATATATACCTACCATCATAAAAAATAACACAATCTGAAAAGAAGAGATTTTCACACATATTTATAAATATTCTAATAGCAACCGAGCATAAAATTATTAATATAATGATAGTAAAGATTTAAAATGAATAATGTGTTACATTTTATATCTGAGAGAAAAACCATTAAAACTTTAAAGAGCTATTTCGGTGCACTACTCGGTATTGAAATATGTTTATACTTAAATGATGACGCATGATATAACACTATAGTTTAGAATTTAGATGGTTCAACTCATTTGTGCACGTGTGCGTGTACTTATAAATATGCATCTTAACTTTGTTGGCTGCCGCCATCTTGTCAAACCGTGTTCTCGTCGCTTTAGTGTGCGTGTACAATCAGTCGATTTCTGTCACGCACACATATTTGCTTTATAATAAAGGGACTACTTAGGCACATACCACAAAATCAAACAAACAATTCTAGAGGTCAGCCGTCAATTCTGTATGAAGAGTCGACTCTTTTTCATTTTCGCTATGTTGCATCTTGCTCTATGGTCTTTTGCGGGAAAATATTAACGCGACGGACTAATTTAACGCACACACAGGGTCGCACGGACAAACGACTCGAGGATTTACCTGTGAACTACTAGAGTTAAATTGGCAATTAGGTGTGGTTCTTCCGTAAGCATAATTATAATATAATATGCAATAACACCTATTTGAAACTCCCTTCGAGCAAACGTAAGTTGTCCTAGATGTGAAAGCATTGGTACATTTGTAATTTTTTTCATGTCGAAAGCTTTTCACATTAAAATATGTTTCGATGGTATGTGTGAGGTCTGTCAACCAGCAGTAGACAAGGTTGGTGGACTATAAATTGCTTGACACCACCCCAACTGGTGACGCTGTCCGTGCAGTGGGAATATTAGGTCTGTCGTGACGAAACATAAGTATTCCTAATTACCTAGACTTCATCCATAATCTTTGATTAGCATAGAAAACTAATCCGAAATTATGGTAAAAAATAAGGATACCTATTAAAGAGGTGTAGAAAAGATAAAACATATATATCGCCATAAACATGTAAGTAATCAGTACTGAACATACATTCGCATTTCATTCTTGTTATATGTCACCCTTTACCCTGCAATCATCTTTTTAGAATATGTTATCCTAGTTTTCACATAAATGTTACAATTTTTTGTTCTGTTTAGCATCGTAATGTTTATTTACTCCTGCAATGTATCTCCACATTTCGTGGCAACATTATCTTTGACAGTTCAATAATCTAGCTGTGATATGTTAGGATTACAGAAGACACAGTTTTGTTATCATTTCACAAAATTTATTTATTTTGGCACAATGCTTACTTGGCAAAGAAAAATAAACCATGAATAATGTAGTTGCAAGATACAGAAATTGACGATATTATGCAAAATTTCTGGAACTGCCGTAATATATTTCGTCGCTTATTTATTGTCGACCTATATACGAAATTTCTGTCAACTGATAGATTTTCTGGCGCTTTCAACCATTCAAAGCGAAATTTTACCTAATTGCAAGCAAAATATAACTGATTTCCACAGTTTTCTTTTCCATGAGATATTTAAAAAATCTTTAATGTTAGTAATAGCTAAAGATGATATATTACTTATTAGAAATGGAATTGGATTTGTATTTTCTTACCAGCCAACTGAAGTTGTTTAGACTTTCACTGCTCCTATACTGTGAAGATGCATCGGTTGCTCCAAAATAGATCCGTTGCACAATATATTTGCAGTACATGTAGGTGCATTGAACTATACGCAAACTGTTAACTCGGTCGCTTAGTCCGGTGCTCAGCTCTTAACTGTCTACTCAGCCCTGGCTTAAATATCTAAAAAGTTGGTAAAATTTTTGATCGACGCCTAAATAAAAATATTAAAAATTAAACGTTACAGGCTGGTCCGTTTTTTCGCGATGAGTCTGAACATCGAAGGTAGCTTTTCTGGAAGTTTCTTAGAGTTGCGTAATAGTTTTGTATGGATGTGGTATTTTATCGTAGGGTCTGTTTTGTTGCAGTCCTTCGCAAGGCGTTCGATGGCTTTGACCACAACCGCTCTGGAAGCATCCCGTGTGACTTCGTAGCTGACATCCTCCGGATGATGGGACAACCCTTCAACAAGAAGATCCTGGAAGAACTCATTGAAGAAGTCGACGCTGACAGTAAGTTCTTTTATTGACCATAAAAATAATGTAGTAATCAAAACACAGACTACTTTATTTTTTATATATTATTTTATATTTTAAGAAATTAATTACTTGAATTCATATTTTTATTAATCTGTCTGAAAAGAAAATCCTAGTCTAATCCAGATTTTCAATCAGAAAACTCTGGCAAAAGTTTAGAACTACCTACGGAATAAGAATAGATCGAAAAATGTTCATTTCGAATCGAATATTCCTTATTAAGTTAAAACCCTTACTCGATCAAAATAATTGGTATTGAATTTCACTCTGTAAGATGGCGCACATAAGTTCTATTTATAAACATCGAATACGTTCTGCATTTTGCTGACTGACTATCGGTAATATAAGATACCTATACTTATCATGAATGTAAAAATTTCAGAATCTGGCCGCCTCGAGTTCGGAGAATTCGTAACCCTCGCTGCTAAGTTCATCGTAGAGGAAGACGCTGAAGCGATGCAAAAGGAACTTAGAGAAGCTTTCAGACTTTACGACAAAGAAGGTGAACTTCTACTAATGTACCAATCGTATTTTATAATTCATAATATCAATCTCCATTTGGCAGGATGAAGAATTTTAAAACGCAACTCGTTTACCTTTTAATTACTAAGTTTAAAATCTTCATCAAAAGTTATAACGTAACTTTGAGCAAAAATATTTTTTTGTACACTGCTGGACAATATTTTTGAATCGAAAGACATCTTTTATTTCCGGCGAGCGTGAATCTTTTTTGAATCAGTTCCTACTGGTCAGTAGGTATCACTTCCAAATTCAAATCTTTCTTTTAATCCCTCAGGCAACGGTTACATTCCCACATCGAGCTTGCGCGAGATCCTCCGTGAGTTGGACGAGCAGCTGACAGACGAAGAGCTTGATGGTCTGATTCAGGAGATCGACACTGACGGCAGCGGTACCGTTGACTTTGATGGTATGTTGATTTTTGAGTTTGTTTTATATGTTCTATTCAGTCTCTAGACGTGCCTTAAGAGAAAAATATGAGAATTCAAATTCTGAGTAACTTTTCTTAAAAGATCAAGTATTTTTATTGAAGAAAGAATGAGCTAATTCTTAATATACTTGCGTCAACAATATAAAGTTATAGACAAAGAGTTTACGAAGAATTTGCATTGTTTGCGAGACTTTTTTACTTTTAATTCACCTTTTCGAACTTTTAGAATTAATTTTATGTCTTCAATAACCACAAACAATTTCTTTGTTTCAGAATTTATGGAAATGATGACCGGAGAATAAACTTTCAATTCTGCTTCCATGCTTTTATTATATATTTTGTAAGGAATCTCATATTTTTTAATATATATCGGTACTTCAACTTTTCGATATTTGGGAACATGTCATTTACCAAGCAGGCCAACCTCAGTTCACTGTATAAGTATTATGTATGCAATTGTATAAATGTATACAAAAAAATATATTTATTGATCAAGTTTAATTGATGTGCGTGACTGCGTAATGTTTATATAATAATAAATCTTTATTCTATTATTTTCTCTGTTTTATTTTAAGACTGCTTTTCATTATGTTTCGGCCTACATGTTAGATATACATCTTGGAGTTATTTCATATCGTATGGAATCGTTTCAGTGGGCAGGTGGTGTGGAATAAAATTTTAAAATAGTTCTGGTGCAGGAGAAATGTTGTCCCAGTGGATTCTGCTCGAGATAAAAATAATGAAACTCGTGTTTTTAAAGCTGACGACGCCAAATTGTCCTAGATAATTTTGATGGCGTAAAATTCACAAAATTTGGCTGCCGGCCAATGACAAGGCCCATTTGAAATGCTAAATTTTATTGCATACTATATTTACTTAATACTCTTAATTCAACATTAAACTGTAGTATTTTATTTATAATATAAATTTGAAAAGGTTCATGTAAAAATACCTTCTTAAAACAAAAGCAACGTATGATATTCCGGAGAGGGCTGTAAACACAGCTGCGATACAGTCCTAAACGAATGCAGCTGTTTACGATTATGTTTATGTGCTTACTATGTTTTAATGTTACAGAACAAAAAAAATTATAAAAATAGAGTTGAAATAAAAACCCAGTAGCGAATAATAATTATAATTTATTACATTATTCTTTGTTCGTTTCAATCTCAGTTTATTTTTCGCCAGAAACATCGTCATTATGGCCAATTTTTATTTGTTTATTACAAATCTTAGAATACAGTCTTTCCTTTAGTCTAGAAAGACTCTAAATAAATATTTTTACAACAGCATCATACATTTGGGAAATCTTTATATACATAGCTAGACAAAATTAGGGATACTTGTGAGACCAAAGGGTGGTACATACCAAATTCAGCGCGAAAACTGATTCCATACATTCGCAATTAAAAAAAAAACTCATAATATAAGAAATATCAAATTATTTATCACAAACAAACTACAATAGCTTTATTGATACATACCTCCCCTTCAACTGATCATAGGAATACAAATATTGAATAACATTAATTTAAGTAAGCCCAACAATTTCGTGTTATTAGAATATGCCAACAACTAAGTAATAAAAATAAAATTAATTCATTTAACTTAACTATAACAGCCTACATAAAACGTAGACCTGAATGTTTAATACCAATTCATCATTACAACTTACATAGGAAAGTTAACATTTAAACAATTATAAAAAAATATATCTAACATACTCAACTTCGTTCTTGAAAAAGTAGTAAAATACACGAAAAGGAAGCAATGGTCATTTCCGAGAAATAAAAGAAAAATTATAACATAATAAATAATGTGTTTTAATAATAAATATAAAAGATAAAGATTTTAAGCGTTTTTGAGCTCTAATTATAAGCATAACAATCGTTAGGCTACCTACTTATCAATAAAATTGGAGCACAGGAGACAGTAGGTTGAGTTGACACTATTCAAGTCAAGAGTAAACTGAAATACGTTGCTGTATACTTTCATAAGAGAATTATACTAATTTCAGCTAATATATATATTACCATTCTATATTTCAGTCAAATCTATAATAAACCATTTTCGAGGAACACAATTATTTAAATTCTAAAACAGATTATAAGATAAAAATCAAAAGTACGAAGAATCATAGCGCCTTAAAATAGACAGAAGCAATTGTACAAATCGACTACTTCACCTTTTATAGTTTTTGTAAATGTGAGCAATTAAATCCTTTAACTAACTTCGTGTTTTTAGATTGAGATTTGGAGTATAGTAAACTGGTAATGTTAATAATAAATATTCCTGTCTAAATTATAAGCTATTTCTATTTAAAAACTGGTGAGAGCAAAGGCTTACAGTTTCAGTCCAGCTAGCACTTTATAAAATACATTACAATCTTAAAATCTTTATCTTTGACACGTACAATATATATTTAAATTACGTAAATTTTTATAGGCAACTACAAAGTTAAATTTTAATCGTTCAAGTATCACAATTTTGTCAAATAGCCGTTTACAATGGCACAATAATTAATTGAAATAAGCTATAGAATTACAGTATATTAAAATTTAATAATAAAAGCCTTAAACCTGTTTGACAAACACCTTCCAAGGCAATTGACTTGTGCTTTAGTCCACTTATTTTATAGAATCAACTATGAGACTACGAAACTTTTGAGGCAGTCGCCCATTTCCTTAGTATTTAGAAAAGATGAACACAGTACACAAAATTTATTCACGGTAGATGACAAGTGATCTCAGCTATTTGTTCCCGAAATTACGTTTACTCTGGACTTTATTGATTTTGTATCGTATTGCTGTCAATTTCGTTAATGTATGAAATTAATAAAAAATATTAAAATGTTGCTTCTGCGTTTGTCAGGTAAGGTTTCGGCAATTTTTCCCATCAATGTCAAAATTAAAAGATCATTGGTAACATTTTTAAAAACTAAACTTTACAACTGATTCTATTCTTAAATTATCTAGATTCTAGATACTGCCACGCGGCTAAAAGTTGGCCTAGACATGCCTTTATACATATTTTTGCATAATTGTTAACATATCCCTTAACTTACAATCATGTATACTACATACCCATGTACAATTTTGCATACACTCGGAGTATGTATCAAAACCTGCGGTCATTAATAGGAATTATTTGTTAAATTAGTATGACATTTGTGCAAATATTTGCAAATAAACATTTACAAAGAGTGATAGTTAAGATCTTTAGGCACGTCTGGGATTGCCTTTAATCTTGATAGAAGTAACTAAATATAAAATCCAAGCGGAGTTTTTCTAAACTATTACTTTTGGAATGGTATTATTTTTTTAGGCATTAAAAAAGCAATAAGTAAAAAACAGATTTGAGACAGCCTTCAATTACACACCTCTCCAATAGCATTATCAGGGCAATATTGAATAACTAAAACACAAAACTGACATAAAGATTCTTCTTACGTTTTTTCAACGTAGGTTTAAATGTACTTTGACTCCATTTTAGAACGCCGCAATAATTTTCAGTTAATACAGCTATTTTGAATCTCATAAAAAGAGAAACAAGGCTCTTTTCAAATAGTAACTTTTGTATAAGCCGTACCTAACATTAAATAGCCATACACATTTTCATAGGAAAAAAGTAGCTTCTAGGCTTTAGAAAGCTAAACTCATCTAGATTTTGTAAAGACTACCTATGGTTGAGATCTTTATTTGAACTATGGTTAATTAACATCCCTCAACTCATTACGGATATATTCGAAACTAATTATCACAATACAAAAAAAACATTATAATTTATCGTGGTATACTTAAATCTAACAGTAATATAATGAAATACTCAAATACATGCAGGAAATATACCTACCATGTACACAGTAAACATTATAGACATCCCGTAAGGAACCGGGCTGGAATGGAAATAAACGGGAATCCACTTATAAGTCCGGGAAACCTTGTGAAAAGTGGTTGCAGTGGTTGGGTATATCTTAAATCCCCTAAATTGTCCGCAGTGATACCGGCTCCTTACGTTCCGGCCTTAATAGAAAGTACCAATGAACTTTTGGTATAATTTGCCGCATTTAAAGACGTTCAATAAGGAACTATAGCGCACCAAAGTATAGATTTTGCTTAACAAATCTAGACATAGAAGCAGTGAAGATAAAGTACAGATTCGCTTAGCAAAATAAATACTTATGTTATCCTTAATGAACCATGTGACGTCTCTGAGCATACGTCACATGTAATTTACTCAGATTTATATTTAGTTACAGCAATAATTTTAATTTGAAGTAGGTAAATGGCACATTTAAATAGGTACTCTAAATGGCAACTAATTTTATGAAGCGGTTGGCGACTAAATATCGTAGGATACTGATATTACGACTACCATACTTTTAACAATAATTTTAAATATTTATAAGTAGTTTTTACGAATACTGTTTTAACTTCTAGATCTTCTTTCCATATAAAGCTTGAGGCGCTACTCGGGTGCGTGGTGCACTTACTTTCGTTTTCTTAGCATTCACTAATACTCTGAAAAAGACAGAAACATATCTCGTATATTTATTTTGGAACATAAACTTAAATCAAATCAAAAAAGTCACACCGAGTGGTAGGCTTCATATATTGACCGCCATTTTTACCTCTTTAAGGTGGTATTGTGTACCCGTTAAAGAAGCAATCAGGCAGTTTTTCAGAAACAAAGGCTATTCTGAGTGAATCCTAAAGTCGGCTACGCAACTAAGCGATATTCCACAAGAACAGTAATGTTTTATCAATCAAAACTACTTGGATTAATGATCCCCATGGACAATAATTCCACTTACTGGCAGGCGGTCAGACAGAGAACATTTTATACTCTGTATTACGTAATAGACTTTGAAAATGACACGGTGCTTATCGGCTTAATTTTTTTCAAGTTAACATTTCTTCCTTAAAGTAAATTATCTGCGTCAAAAGCAGCACAAGTTCTTTATAAAATGTGTAAACTTAGATTTTAATTTTTTTTGTTGTTGTACATAATATGTTAAGATTTAAACAGAGCTTACATTTTCTTTTTTGAACAAGCTCTTTTAATTAAAGATTTAAAATAAAAAAAGTAAATAAAATAAAATAATTAAAATTGTCACTGAATTTTAGAGAAGTAATGTCACTTACAATTGTGGCCAAACTAAGGCTTTAGGATCAAGTTATTGTTGTGTCCTCAGTATTATCAAGATCACCTTGTCTCTGTTTGTTATGATTTGCATTTTTCGGACTGATTTTAGTCAAAGCCTAAAATAACAAAATGCCCGACAATACAGACATTACAATTGGATCCAAAACGATTCTTATGTAGATAAAAGTAAGAATTAAAATTTATTATGTAAAAGAAATAACTTGTACAGTCAACAGCTAATCAACCTACCTCAAAAAGCTAAAGTTGTTTAACTGATTTTGAAAGCTTTGTCAGTAAACTCTAGGGTGAAAATCGATTGAAAAAATATTACATTTTGTAGTAGGTTGATGAGCTGTTGACTGTATATAAAGTCAAATAGATTTCCATTCATCCAAGTAAGGATATCGATAATAATGAAGTGGTTGCACAAATTGATATCAATTACAATACTCGACGATTGGCACTAACCGTGATTAATGGCTGGCGTTTCAGTGATCACGATTAAAACTCAATTTAAATACTATTATTGTACTCGTAGCAATTAGGTTTAGTATGCTAATATTTAATTACGTAATAAGTAATTAATACATAACTCGTTACGAATAATATGAATACCTATAACAAAGATAATATTTATATAATTGTAACAGTAACTGATCTATTGTGGACATTGTTTGAGGAGAACTAGTTAGATTGAAAATAATTTTGTTCTTTTAAATTTTACCGAGTATCTCTTCAGAGGACTAGAACCTATAGAATATAATGTTTATTGTGCTAGGGGTAATTAACAATTATTAAAATGATGAAGTGAATTAATTTTCATGATTACCTCAGTTCAGCACACTGGCAGATTTGACTAGTAGGGATTTCAGCCTGCGGGCGCCTAGTGCAGGATGGGCGGAGGAGGGCGCGCGCGGCCTCCGCTTGGCTTCGGAATACTGCTGAATTCCAGAAGGCTGGTGTCTTTGGGCTTAGCGGCGCGGGCGAAGGCCTTGCGGCCGCGGGTGAGCCAGGGCGGTGCCACGTCCGCGCACCACGCTTCATGCTCCCACGCGACCGGCGGCGCGCCGCTCCGGGAGCACTCCCTAGCATACGCTCGGTACGCGGCGCAGTGACAGCGCCAGCCTGAGCAGCCACACGCGTCCACCTCACACGCCTCCCTGTAGTGCTGCGGATTCACCTTCCCCTGGCAATCCGAGAACGCCTCGTATGCTTCGAAGCCCGCGCACAAACGCCGCGCCCGCTTCAATTTTGACTGCCGACACCGTGACCTGCCCCCCGGCCGCTCCTGCCGCCGCGTACATGACCTCCTCCCCCCGACCCGCCATGATGTCCCGAAACGCCAAGGGTCATTCACCATTTTACCCTCTCG
The DNA here is from genome assembly GCA_923062675.1 of Marasmarcha lunaedactyla. NCBI lineage: Eukaryota > Metazoa > Arthropoda > Insecta > Lepidoptera > Pterophoridae > Marasmarcha > Marasmarcha lunaedactyla. The sequence goes on from OV281349.1 coordinate 6,623,810, forward strand.
AGATTTCATATCGTCTCTAGCGAAGGAATTGAAATTCCCACACAACCCGCACAGTTTTCCTTTGTACGCACTAGACACTGTCACTTCCAGGAAGCCGTCCCCATCCCACAACAATTGCACCCCGATGTCTGCCTTCAGTTCGACGTATCCTGGGAGCCGGCCTATCTTCGCAACGCCCGGTACAGCGTGAGGTAGCTGAACTCTTTCACCGTTCACTTTAATTCGCATCTTTTTACCCATATTGATTTTCGACTGCCCGATTCTCAAAGTTGCCGTTCGTGTCCACGAGGAATGAGTTGTGTTTCGAGCGTCATTTGATATTCGAATAGAAAATGTGCCATTTACACAGTCCGATACAAGTTGATATTTACATGATCCTTGAAAACTGTAGAACTTTCCGTCAAATGTTTTGTAGTGTGGGTCACCAAAGACTGTGCAAATGCCATCCATATCTACACACTTTGGGCAGCACTGGCCCGGCACGTTCCGTAAAGTTTGATCTGAAGGGCAGGAGATAGAGGGGCACCGTTCCATGGCACAGCGAGGTTCTCCACCGCGGCACTCGCAGGATTTACAGGCGTCTAACTGCCAGGTTTCACCGTCCTGAAAAATATAAGAGAATTCAAAGTTAGTATACTTTCTAGACTCCTCGGTACGGCACACAGAAAACATTTTGATCTTTGATTTACTGACCTGATAAGTCTTTCCAGCAACAACGCAGGCCGCCTTAGCCTCCTCCACGTTGGGGCACTCCGGACAGCACTTGCCTTGCGCCGGTGGCAGCGCGCGCGCTCCGCACGTTAGAACGGGACAGGTATGCCGCGAGCATACTGTTGTCCCGTTCAGACACTTGCACTCGGTGCATGGATCCACGGTGAACTGTCGGTTGTGGTTGTGGAATTCTTTACCGATTACACAAGGCTTCGTTTCTGAAGATCCTGAAACTGCGAACGGTTACAAGTTACTTTTTTGTTTTACAAAATAAAGTCGCTTCTGGACTAAAAATAAAGTATAAAAAGTTATTAAAAGTGTGACAATTTATTTATTATACAAACACAATTTACAATTCTTAATGTACTTTGTAATAAATCTCAATAGTGATCAATCTCACTACTAAGTCGATTAAAAGCGCAACATATTTATAAAATGAACGTCCCGTCAAAACTACTATATCATATAATGAAGTTATATGACTTACGACGCGACGTAAGCTTCGACAATTGTGTAACTTAGGCAGAATATCTATCGTGATATTAGGTCTTTACCTATGAAATTGCCGTTTTTCACGAAATAAATGAAGCGTAATTTTTTTATATATTTTTTATTTCTATTAATCAAAATAATCACCCATGCAATCAATGCATCTTTGCTAACGCATTGGTAGCTTATTGATGCCTTTCTTGAAGAAATCAGCTGGACGGGAGGCAACAAATTCTTCAAATGCATTTTGTACTGCCTCTCGGGTATTGAATTTTTTTCCCGCCAAGAAGTTATCCAAATTCTGGAAAAAGTAGAAGTCTATAGGCGCAAGGTCTGGTGAGTACGGCGGATGACGGAGAACTTCCAACCCCAACTCTTGTAGCTTGGAGACCGTCTGCTGTGCAGTATGAGGTCGCGCTTTGTCGTGCAGGAGCAGTGGAGCCGAACGATTGACCAAAGCTGGTTGGAGACGTGCGAGCTTCTCCATCATTGTGTTCAGTTCTTCACAGTACACATCTGCAGTAATGCTTGTCCCGTTTGGCAAGAAGCTGTGATGAATTACACCAGCGTTAGACCACCAAACAGTGACCATCACTTTTCTAGGGGTAAGTTTTCGTTTAGGGCATTGTTTGGGTGCTGAACCAGGGTCCAACCAACTTGCTGAGCGCTTACGATTGTCAAAAAGGATCCATTTCTCGTGACAAGTAACAATGCGGTTTAGAATTCCTTCATTTGTATGCCTGCTGAGCAGTGCAAGGCACCTCTCCACGCGTACTTCGCGCTGGCGGTCATTGAGTTCGTGGGGTACCCATTTGTCAAGCTTTTTTACCTTGCCAATTTGACGCAAATGGACCAATATTGTTTTGATGCTAACGTCGAAAGCTGCTGCTAATTCAGCCGTGCATTGAGTTTCATCAGCTTCCACAATTGCCTTTAATTCGTCATTGTCGACCAAAGTTTTCGGACGACCACGGGGTTCATTTTTCAGGTCAAAATTTCCAGAACGGAAGCGGGTAAACCAATAACGGGTGGTGCGTTTGTTTGTAGTGTTCGCTCCGTAAACGTCGTTGATGTTGCGTGCCGCTTGTGCCGCTTTGCTGCCACGACGGTACTCATACTCCATAATTACTCGAATTTTTAACTTATCCATGATGACGAAAAATGTTCGAATGCGTTGAAAACAAAACACTAACTATTAAACAAATGACGATTTTAGAAAAAGAATTCCATGTTTGTCAAATAAAATTAATTTGAAATTAGAATTATCAGTCAAAAAAATAAAATATTTTCATTTGAAATGGTCAGTACGGCAAAACGGCAGTTTCATAGGTAAAGGTAAACCTATTATTTTATTGTCAAAGTTAAAAAAAAGTGAGCGACCTTTGCAATTTCGATAACGGTAGTAATTTTAACAACGAATCAAAAAGACCACCATCCACTCACTCGGAAGAATTTTATCCGCAGTGGAATGCGCACACCTCGGACAGCATTCTCCCGTGGGGGTGTACTGCTGCACGACAGGGCACGGCAGAACCGGACAGGCTCGCTTTGCGCAGGAAAGGGCCCCGTTCACACAGCGGCAGGATAGACACGGCTCTTCGGATATCCGGACGTCTGTGTTCTCCCATACTCGCTGACCGTTAATGACGCATTCTGGAAATGTAAGGTTAAGTTGTTGGGTTAAGAAGACTGATAATATATGTTCACATTGAACGTTACCTACGTTTAATCTTCAGAACAATTTTGTTGAAAAAATGCTTTTACATTTTGAGTACCTATTATCAGCATTCACTAGTAGCTTAAATAATACCATCGGTGTATACAGGGTGGTTTTCTGAGAAGTGTGGTGATGGCCAAGTCCGAAACTACGAGAGTTAGGGAAAAATCGTGAAAGGAGTCATGCCCTCGATTTATAAGAAAACAATAACTGCATATTTATTTTTTTCAAAAATCTTTTACTTTTAACGGAAATGGACCCGAATGATTTTTCCAAAAAAAAGTTACATCCCGTATTTTTGAACCAATGGATTCTGTTGCTTATAAGGATCAATCTTTGCAAATAAACGTTTTACTAAAAATGAAAGGAATAGCAAATTTTTACTATTTTATATTTTTACACGGAAGAAAACTCACCACTTATTCAAACTTTTTGGTCGTTATGTGTGTAACTCATTCAAATTCAAATTCAAATATTTATTTCTCAACATTGACAATTACTTGTTCTTATTGACGTCAAATAAAACATGATTCTACCACCAGTTCGAAAAAAACCTTCGTGAAGAAGAACTGGCAAGAAACTTCACGGGTATATTTTTTTTTTCAAAATAAATTTACAGAGTCTCTTTATGTCTATACAAAATTATTCTTTTCTGCATCTGTTAGCTCGGCAAGTCTTCCCTCCCTCCAAGTATCCAAACGACGAACACCCTCAAACGGCACCCGTTCACGAGTTAACGCGGGATCCAGCCATCGCCCTCCTCAACCATATTAGAGGGAAGTGAGCGACCCGTCACCCGACGCTACCATAAGAAGACGTACTTTAGTGACAATGACGCTTTAGATATTCATCGGGACGAAGAACTCATCGCACAAACAGACACATTACACATGCTTTGTTACAAATACTAGTACAATCCTGTTAATGAGGGGATTATACCCAAGGGCTTTTATCATCCAAATAATCGGATAGTTTATAATATGCTCTAGCACACAACTTCTGAGCCCTGGGGCTCACCCATTGTCACTGCCGATCCTGATGATTTTTCTCCATTTATTGCAACTTTCTGTTTTCTATTAGAAATATATGATTTAATCAAAGCAAGCGCTCGGTTTTTAATGCCGTAATGGTGCAGTTTCATGAGTAGAGTAGTATGATCCACACAGTCGAACGCCTTGGACAAGTAACAAAAGACACCAATAGCATCACACGACTCCTCCCAGGCGCTGAATACGTGTTTTATGAGCTCAACACCGGCATCGGTTGTTGAGCGACCCCGCGTGAAACCAAACTGCTTAAAATTCATTAAACTATTACCGTAAAAATGAGAAAGTAATTGATTTAAAATTAATTTTTCAAAAATCTTACTGAGCGTTGGTAGTATAGATATAGGTCTAAAATTATTGGGGTCAGACATACTACCTGCTTTGAATATTGGAATGACCTTACTCAATTTCATTAAATCAGGAAAAACACCATTATCAACACAGTCATTAAATATACTGGCTAAGTACGGGGCTATACCATCAATGACAGATTCAATAATTTTAACAGAAATCCCATCTAAATCGGCAGTATTTTTTACTTTAATGCTTTTAAATGCATTTAAAACTTGTGGAGCAGTAACATGTTTAAAAATAAAATCAATATTGCATGAATTTACATTTTCCGTTAGCAGTGACTGTGCAAGAGTGGAACATGAATTAATACTCGAAGTAGTTGACACAGGGATGGCAGTAAAAAAATTTTCAAATGCTTCAGCAACTTCTTTGTCAGTTGACAACACTTTATCATTAATTTTTAAATTATATTTGGTGTGTGGTTCTTTTGCTTTCCCAGTTTCCTGATTAATTATATTCCATGCAGTTTTTGAAATGTTAGTACTATATTTAATTTTATTATTAATGTAATTAGATTTAGCTACACTGCAAACTCGTTTAAATAATTTTGAATACTTTTTAACATATTCATAAAATGTCTTATTATGATTATAAGTTCTTTCACTGTACAATTCATATAATCTATTTCTACTTCTGCATATTCCCACTGTTGCCCAGTCACTAAACCTAAATAAATTATTATTTATACATATTTTCTTTTTTTTAAAAACAGAGTCATATTCATTTCTAATTATATTATGAATAGAGTTATATTGAGTAATAGGATCTGCACAGTAATCTAATTTAAAGGTTTTTTCAAATACATTTTTCCTAAATGTTTCAAGCCGTCTCTCATTCATGGGTATAAAGGTAATTTCTCTTTTTAAAGTCTTTTTTAGCCCAATATCAAAAGTGGCCAACTGCCCACTATGATCTGATTGTAGTTTATTAATTACTGACTTTGTACATGGCATTAAATTTGTAAAAATGTTATCAAGACATGTGGCTGAGGTCGCTGTGATTCGCGTAGGCTCTAAGAAGAGATTTTTTAGGTTGTAACAATTAAAAAGATTCAAGAATCGTTTACTTTGTGATGTCTCTACTAATAAATCAATATTAAAATCGCCACAAATAATTATTTCTTTGTTTTTGTTATTTACTCTATGTAATACCTCATCCATAGTGCTCTCAAATACTTCAAATGGTGAGGATGGGGGTCTGTATACACTTATTATAACAATATTCCCTATCTCAATACAGGCTATTTCAACTGATCGCATAAACATCATTAGCGCGATACTGTGGTGATACAAAAAAATCAAAAAAGAATTCCATTCATGTTTTTTCGAATTACTGTTTTGTTTCAAATTGAGTTATTTGTGTTGGCTTATGACAATAAAAAGATCTTTCTAAGAATGGATATATCAAATAGTGAACGATTTGATTTGATGGAGGTCTATTTTTTAAATAGTAGAAGCATAGTTCACGCACTTAGCTGGTATCAAAACAAATACCCACAGCGCTCTTTACCCCGAAAAAAAGCCCTTAGAACTATGGCGAGTAGCTTAAAAGCGACGGGAAGTTACAATAAACCATTGTAACTTCCCACACGAAATCCACGAATCGTCAACGAAGATTTAGAACTGGCTATATTGACGTTTTTCGAAGCATATCCGAGTGCTTCAACTCGTGAAGCAGAAACGAACCTTGAGTTTCCCGGAGCACCATTTATGCAGTTCTTCAAAAACATAAATACAAGTGCTATCGTTATGGACAAGTTGTTCAAAACTTTCATCCAGGTGATAATGAAAGACGCCTGGAGTTTTGCCACTGGCTCAGGGAAGAAATGGATAGGAATCAAAATTTTTTGTTTATGTTAAGACCAAAAAGTAGAGGTGAGTTTTCTTCCGTGTTAAACATAAAATAGTGAACATTTGCTAATTCCTTTCCATTTTTATTAAAACGTTTATTTGCAAAGATTGGTCCTTATAAGCAGCAGATTCCATTGGTTTCATCATACAGGAATAATTTTAGACCTATATCTATACCACCAACGCTCAGTAAGATTTTTGAAAAATTAATTTTAAATCAATTACTTTCTCATTTTTACGGTAATAGTTTAATGAATTTTAAGCAGTTTGGTTTCACGCGGGGTCGCTCAACAACCGATGCCGGTGTTGAGCTCATAAAACACGTATTCAGCGCCTGGGAGGAGTCGTGTGATGCTATTGGTGTCTTTTGTGACTTGTCCAAGGCGTTCGACTGTGTGGATCATACTACTCTACTCATGAAACTGCACCATTACGGCATTAAAAACCGAGCGCTTGCCTTGATTAAATCATATATTTCTAATAGAAAACAGAAAGTTGCAATAAATGGAGAAAAATCATCAGGATCGGCAGTGACAATGGGTGTGCCCCAGGGCTCAGTTCTTGGTCCTTTCCTATTTTTAGTTTATATTAATGATCTGCCATCGGTCGTTAAGAATCAATGCGAGGTCATATTGTTTGCTGACGATACTTCCTTCTTGTTTAAAATCAAAAGACAAGAAATTGACTATCGAGCGGTGAACAAATGCATCTCCAACACAGAGCAGTGGTTCTCAGCTAATAATTTGCTCCTCAATGAAAAAAAAACGAAATGTGTTAAATTTACATTGCCAAATGTCAAACAGGTAAACACAAACATTGTAGTTAAGAGCCAGGAACTGACTCCTGTAAACTCAACTGTATTTCTGGGCATAACCTTAGACGCCAAACTGCAGTGGGGACCGCATGTTGATGGTTTAGCGAAAAGGCTTGGCTCTGCTGCATATGCTGTTAAAAAAATTAGACAAATTTCAAATGAAACAACTGCTCGATTAGTCTCCTTTGGTTACTTCCACAGCCTCATGACATATGGTATTCTGCTGTGGGGGAGTGCTGCCGACATCGATGCTATATTTATTCTGCAGAAAAGGGCTGTTCGCGCAATCTATCAGCTCGGTCCAAGGGTGTCACTTAGAAGTAAATTTAAGGAAATAAATATTCTTACCTTCCATTCACAATATATTTTAGAAAATTTAATGTATGTTAAAAAGAACATAACCTTGTTCAAAAGAAAAAAAGATCTGCACAATGTTAACACAAGAGGAAGAAATATGCTGGCAGCTCATAATAGCAGGCTTCATAAAGTCACTAACTCATTCATGGGTCAATGTATACGCTTTTATAATAAGGTTCCTGAGGATATCCAAGGTCTTCCTACTGACAAATTCAAAGAAACTATAAAGGAGAAGTTGTGTGCTAGAGCATATTATAAACTATCCGATTATTTGGATGATAAAAGCCCTTGGGTATAATCCCCTCATTAACAGGATTGTACTAGTATTTGTAACAAAGCATGTGTAATGTGTCTGTTTGTGCGATGAGTTCTTCGTCGCGATGAATATCTAAAGCGTCATTGTCACTAAAGTACGTCTTCTTATGGTAGCGTCGGGTGACGGGTCGCTCACTTCCCTCTAATATGGTTGAGGAGGGCGATGGCTGGATCCCGCGTTAACTCGTGAACGGGTGCCGTTTGAGGGTGTTCGTCGTTTGGATACTTGGGGGGAGGGAGACTTGCCGAGCTAACAGATGCAAAAAAGAATAATTTTGTATAGACATAAAGAAACTCTGTAAATTTATTTTGAAAAAAAATATATACCCGTGCAGTTTCTTGCCAGTTCTTCTTCACGAAGATTTTTTTTCGAACTGGTGGTAGAATCATGTTTTATTTGACGTCAATAAGAACAAGTAATTGTCAATGTTGAGAAATAAATATTTGAATTTGAATTTGAATTTGAATTTGGATGTAATTTTTTTAAAAGATCATTCGGGTCCATTTCCGTCAAAAGTAAAAGATTTTTGAAAAAATAAATAAATATGCAGTTATTGTTTTCTTATAAATAGAGGCCATTACTCCTTTCACGACTTTTGCCTAACTCTCGTTGTTTCGGACTTGGCCATTACCGCCCTTCTCATAAAACCACCCTGTATATATCAAAAACGCATATATGCTACAAACTAACCAAACAGTCTCTACCAAGAATACTTATGGGCAAGGAATTTTCTTAATATAGTAGATAATTGCTTTTTAAATCCAAGCATAACATTAAAAACCTTGCAGAAAGTAAACGTTTTTCACTAGAGGTGAAATTCTCAACTCATGTACATTGTGGACAGACAGTAAATAAAACTCTTAAAACAAAAGAACAAGGTAGGTATTGTTTGGCGAATTCAAGGAGAAGTCGGCTCGTTGTGGGTACAAAGAGAAGGTTCATAAATTAGTGGAGGTGGACTATGAATCAATCAAGTTGGGGCTAATGAATGAAACGAAGTAAGCAAGGCCCGCACACGTCTTCAAGCGTTGACCACCTGCGGTTCATAGTTTTTGCTTCAAAATCGGTATCCCTTCTGTTAGTTGAAGCAGTTTCTTCGCATGCTTATTGTTCGCACTCTAATTAAATTTAATTTGGATTTTTGTTTTGTTGGACAGGTACAATAACGTGCTTTTTTCCCGATAGGAATTACCGTGACGTTAATTGCATAATTCTTATGAAAATGTTCGATACTTGTTCATGAAAAACAGTACCTACGTGTACGTATTTCTATAATTCAAGCCACTCACAAATTCGATATTCATTTAAAATAAAATCTCTTCCTAATTTCGTTTACATTCCCCACTTATCACTCATTTTTATCAATCGCGTGCCACACAATATCCTTTCAAATGCAACACATTCAAAATTGTGCCATAAAAATTCCTGCATAATGCCGGGGAAAACCTGACTGTTCTATTTATGTTTTAATAATGAAATTCTGTCCGCATTGTAGTCAACTCAATGGAGGCGAACAAATTCAAATCCAAACGCGCTTGCGCCGCTCATGACAATGAAGCTAGCTAAATGTCTGTCGTAAAACTAGAGACACATAAACAAAGTGGCATATCCATAATGTAACTGCACAATTTAGTATTCACACTCTGTCCCGGCAGGTTATGAACGATGTACCATAGACATTGGAAAACTACAGCTTATTATTGCACTCCTAATAAAAAAAGGAAGGTAAATGAGTTTTGATAAATTTTATATTTTCTGTTTATTATGAGTAATTATCTAAAGAGTCAGAGGTACTATTCGGCTGATTGATCGTAACGTCATTTTGAATCTTTATTCTAATCCCATTTAATTTTCTTAATGCTCCTAGCAACCAACATATAGAATCACATAAAATACATCTTCCGAAAAGATACAACACACGCTTCACATGTCAAAATGAAGAACATGTTAAGGTCAGTTTCGTTTCCACACACGTACAACCAAGTGGTCATCCTTAAATATTATGTAACACTTTGTAAAAAGTCCAATCTAACATTGACATTCGCATCACGGAGTTGGCGTACATCACAAGTTAATTATTTCAATTTCTCAGCCCGCTTCGAGCGGACATGGACCGCATGAGAATTTTGATGAGATAGGCTCGAAACAATATTTTTTGTTACAAGCGATTTTATTATTACAAATTGCTTTGGTTTTTATTTGTTCAAAATTATCTTTATCAGAGAGCTCATGTGGATGAGTGTTTTTGGGGTTTTTAATTTTGGCGTATGAGGCCAAAATATACATTAGAAATAAATAATTTAGATGCGATACTCAGATGACAGGGAGACATGGAAGGAAGTCAGCAGTGGGACTATACAGGCTCGTAATCATAATATTGAGATTTAAATAAATTATTAATAAAGGTCTATAATGCGTGCTCATAATGTTATTTTTTGACACTATAAAATCCAAGACATCTTCTTCATAAAGATGCTTTTTAAAATGGTTGCAAAATAAAGTAGACTAAAAGTATAAGAAGCAAAGTTATCCCTTTACTCAAAAATAAAATAAGAGGTATAAAAACCTTAACAAAAATCAATGAATCAACAGTTTCCAGTTAGAACCCTAAAAGCCACTCTCTTATTGATAAACGAAAAATCGTGAAGAAATAACGAGTACAAAAAAACTTAATGCACCGTTGGGATCATAAAACAAACAAACGCAGGATTGCCTCAAAGCCTCCCAGCCGGCGGGACGACGGCGGGGCTTTGACCACTGCACAAAAACCAAACCTTTTAAGTAGGTTGTTAACTTTTTGATTTATGGTCAATAATAGAGACGCAACTTCGTGGGAGACTTTTTGACCACCATAAGTATATAATTTTAATGAACCCCTGTGATCCTACACGTTGCTTTGTTTCATTTTATGATAGAATTCTTCCTTTTGTCTCGGAGGTACCTACAACGTAAGGTCTCCGCGAAATGCCAGGGGCTGGGTGGTCCTTCATTCGAAGTAATTTCACAGTAATATCCCCAACATCCGTTGCCGAGTTTATAATTCAACAATTATTTTTGTTTTCTCTTTCATTAACATCTTTAGTTTTAATAACTGTGTGATGTGCTCGCTTTATATTGAGGTCTTCGAGACAGTTAAACCGTTCGCAATGTTTCTACAGCGAACTATTTGTTCAGTTTGATTACCCCCGGCGCCGGCGCCGAGCCCCAATGGCATTAGCTACACTTCAATACCTATTAATGGCTATAGCCAACTTAATGTTAAGGTAAATTAGTTTATTTGTCTTGCTTCGAGTGCCAATCCTCTTTTAATGAATTAAACAAAAGTTTTAATTGCCACCTAACCTTGATCGAGTCATAAAATGTAAATAAATGTTGATAGTATTAATAACATGGTAACAATGTTGATCGTTGGCTCATTGTCTCCAAATATGGCTGGAATGGATATAGGCCCACTATTGTCTCGGGAGAAGGTAGGTCCTCGCGACACGTCCTGAACATTATGTGTCATCGAAGTGCGTGTGGGCGAATTAATGTCCTCTAGTTGACAATTTAAGGGCCCTTTTCCTAATACATCTCAAGCTTTATGTATTCTAATAGTATTCTCATATATTAACATTGCGACTTCAAATTCCATAGAAATTATTAACTGCCAACGGCTCCTAACGAGATAACTTAATCGGTGGTAAAGAATTATCATTCCTACGAGTTCACTGCAACTAAACTAATATTCATTTAATGATAGCTTTAGACCCACCAACGACCCTATGATCCTTTCCGGCCTTCCGAGCAGCCGGCAATTAATAAAACATAAACACAGTCAATAAAACGATAACTTGGAATGCGCCGGCTCATCCAAAGAATGATTTCGATTCGTGCTATAAATTATGATTATTTTTGTATGGAATTGATAAACTTGTTAGGGCTTGGAAGCGCAGGTAAATTGCTCGACGTTTTGCTTTTGTTCAGTTCGCGTGGCGGCCTGTGTTTGTTTTCGATGGGATTATGTTTTTCGATGCGTCTGGGTGGGCGCGCGGCAGACAGGCCCGCGCCGCGCCGCCGCAGCCATCACAATCTTGAAACGTCACTCGCAAGCGATGGGAAAACTCAGCGTGAAATTGTGAGACTTCAACGAGTCATTTCTACCTGTATTGTTTATTGAATTAGTTTTAAGTGATTTGATGATAATAGTAATTATTTGAATTATTTCTAGGTGGTTTAGAGGCGTTGATGGCGTTGATTTATCATTAAGAAATAGGACATCTGCAGATTGTTCGAACAGCAACCATCAAATTAGGACCAGTCGTAATAGTTCCGCCTCATATGTTAGAGTTCCTACGTTAGAATCCGAAAAGAGATAAATCTTGTTATTATTTTAATATCTAATCTAGTATTTAAAACAATTATTTTTAAATCGTGGCTTGTTTTTGCTTATAAGCGTTTGGTCTAGTAAATCTAGCTTTTTATTAGTTTACTATTATTATTATTTATTTAATTTAATATTGTTATTATTTATTTACTTTATTATTATTATTTATATAATTTCATAATAATTTATTTTTATTATTTATAAGTTGCATCGTGCCAGTGTTCAAGCTCGTTATTTTGTTACGGTTAAAATCTTTTCACAATAAAACATTCGTGTGTCTTACCATCACAAACCGGGCAGTTATAATGCGTATGGCGCTGATGCTTCGGTCTGTCGCAGGGAGCATAGCACTCGGGTCTGGAGATGGTCACGACTCCAGCTTCACACCTAAACAACTTCCCATCCTCTCCCCACTCCGTGTGCGAGGCGTGCTCAGTTCCATTGTACCAGCAACCTGCGTTGTATTTCAATTTTAACATTTATATGTATTTCAAATACTCGTTAATTAGTTAACCACAAAAAAAATGGGCTCTAATGGATTTATTGAATTATTTATTGGCTTACAGTAACTGTTGCACTAAAATGGGACACAGCAATAGGGTAGAACCGAAACATAAGTAAAATTTAGTAACTTATGACTGACTAGCTCCAATCTTTCCAAAAGTATATAAAACAATAACAGTAATTTGTTATTATAAAAACAGAATGTTTATCAGAAAGCAGTCCTAAATTTACAAATGATTGCTTTATGTGGATAGGGCTATGCTTGTGACTTCCAAAACTTCATTGACTCTTTTGCATAAGATGGAAACCAAACTTATGGCAATATAAAAGAGGCTTATAAATATTGAATAGAACGTCTGATATTTTACATTCCGATCCAATGGGAATTTCTGGACGAAACAATATATGCCACTCTCCAGCCCCATATAAAAAGTCTCGTCAAGCAAGTCAACAATCACACCTTCACATGAATTTTTAATTCTTCTAACCTTTACACTTAGCACAGCAGCCTTCCCGAGGCATGGTAACGGCACAGTCTTCCAGCAAGCCGCACTCGTCAGCCCCCGTGCGGCACTCAACGAACCCGTTCTGTAACAAAAGTAAATACGTGTTTACTCACAAAGTTAGACGATCTTTTGTGAGATATTTATTAAACACTAAAGTGGATCCCGTGGGCATTTCTGGATAAAATAAAGCCTATGTCAATTTACAGCGCTCCAACAAACTAGACACAGAAAATTACGAGTATTGCAATCGGTCGTTCTGCTTTAATTTGATAGCCGTCACATGAACACGCATCCCAATGACAGTAAGTTCCATGAATACCCGTTGTCATAACAGAACGTAGATAATGTTGATTAATACATTGTTACTTATTTTTTATTCATGGAACCCTTGAACTGGAACACCACCATATAAACGCGCTGAAGTTCCACCCCAGACGATAATATGTTAACAAAACTAAGCATTACTTTATTTGCAAAAAGATTAAAATCCTTATTTTTCAGGCCAATACTTAAAGTAGCATCCATTATGTTATCTATATCAGATGTTCTTACAGAAAAAAAAATTATTTTAATTATTTGCCTACTTGTAAATACTTGGCCTTAGAACTTCAAGAATTTTCAAGCTAAATTCTTAAAATTATAAGGCAATAATACAAATACAGACAAGCCTGTCTATAACATGATTCAGCTAATTCAATAACAAATCTACAAAAATAACAACAACACTAGTATTGAGTGTGCGGAAGAGTTTGTTGCTGATGTATGGAAGCTATCGATAATAAACCGAGATAGTAAAACTAAGTCGTAATAAAACCATAACTATGAAATTGACTGAATTAACACACAAAAACCTATCAGGACAATGTGAGCCGAGTAATGACAAAGCGACATATCTGTTGTTATTGTACCAAGGATTTTATTGGCATCAATGTAAGGCCGAACATAAATCGTTAATAAATCGTATAAAGCGATGCCGTCTTGATCAACTATGAGCTATGATTTCTGATAAGGGTGGTTGTGTATTGGAGTATTGCCTTGTATGTTAACATACCAAGTAATTTTTATTGTCGTTTAGAAAATCGACACATTACGGCAGACGGCAGATAGCGAAAACTAGAAAAAAAAAATCCAACTCATTACGGAATTGGCAGCTGACCCGTACGATTTGTATTAACAGTCTTTTTTTTTTCATTAGAGATATATGATAATATTGGGAAAGTTGCTTAGAATAGTGGTCTAAATCCACGTGTCTATGTTCAGAAAGGTACAGAAGTCACCCAATATGTTTGATACGGTCTGTATGAGAATTCAGGTCTATCCGTGACTCAAAAAGGCTCCAATATTTTAATTCTTATACCTACTTGCCTATTGAATCTTTTCCCATTTTTCCCAAACGATTCGTTTTCTTTTTTCTAAAATTATCTGGAACCAGAAGTTATTAAATTGATACTGAAACTTTGTAGAACAGGATTTTATGCGCACGAAGTTGCGGCTGGAAGCTGATCTGTGATATTTCTTATGAAGTGTTTAAATTAGAAAAATCTATTTAGGCACTAGTATAATTTGTGTGACTGTTAATAACCATACCTCTATCATCCAATTTTCTGAGTTCACTTTTACCCCAGTAGGTAGTAGGTACAGACATTTGGGTGGCGAACACCAATTTAACTTCATTATAAATTCTGTGTTACACCGAACACTACATTAGTTATCAGAAGGACTTCATTATAATTCTAGATTATTCTGAGTATACTTCACATTGCTCGCTTATCACCAAAAACAGTAAAATTTTCTAAACCTACTACATGTTATGAAAGCAAAATTGCATATTGGTAAAAAGTTTAGATGTGAAAATTTTACAAATCGAGAAATATATGAACAAACAAGCTCGCTTTCCAATTGTAAGGTTACTAGAGTGCATAAGGGTTACTAGAAAATTCGAATTAAACATCTCTTAAAAGATTCTCAATACTTATTCAGTGCAATTGTGTGAACAAATCCTTAGTAAATCGTTAATATTTAACTCTGCTTTGTTTACCAGTTTGCATTTAACATGAACTATAAATGGAATTTCTCTGTCATTAAACAATGTTATTATTTAGTTCAGATCAAGACACATAGATATCAAAGTGGAAACTACCTAATGATTTTGCAATTGCTATTGGTACTGCAGTAAACTTTCATTCGTCGTATTTTATTTTATATCTGACAACTTAATCAGATCTGTTGTTAGGTAAATGAATTAAATATTTTATTAATAAGTTTATGTTTCCAAGAACAGATTTATACTCTTATTTTACTATCAAGTTATATGCAAACATCTCGTTTATTATTTTATTTTATTTTATTTTCATTGGATAACAAACAGTGTACATAATTATACAGTTTTACTACAGAAGACATAGTTAACTTAACACCATTTACATGCTATCACATATAAGTAATAAAGCGCTTGTTTTATGTCACAAACAATAAAAGAGAATCCCAATTCAAAAAGAAAACACATACATTTATAAATATACAAGAAAAAAGCAAGAACATTGAATATGACAATGCACAAATCCACATTATAACTAGTCGGATGTATGCATCACTTTCGTGGTCAGTTCTTCAAACGAGAGCTCAATATCGAAAACAGAACGATAAAGAAGCTCACAATATTAATTAAGCCAGTAGAATACAAACACACTAAATGTTATTTCAGGAATCGCCCAAAAACGCTTCGAGAAAACAGAAAATAATGTGTAATTATTTGGTGTCAAACCATTTGGAGGATATTACCCGTTTAAATGTTAATGGACTGGAATTGAATAAATCCAAATCCACAGAATCCGCGAGTGCATTTAGGTAATTACTCGCTCTGACAAAAAAAGAAAATTTCCTATAGTTGGTATTACTGTACTGTACGTGCAAAAATACTGGAAGTCTAACGGATTTTGCGGGTACACGAAGATTGATGTTAGAAAGAAGATATGCCGAATCTACTTTTGACTGTGCTATTTTAACTAAGAGCAAAACATCTGCTATCTTACGTCTTTCTGCAAGAGGCAAAATATGATGTCTCTTACATCTCGACTCATACAGTTTATCATAGGTTTTGTTCTTAAACTGTAAGTACCTTAAGAACTTTCGCTGGATTGTTTCGAGTCTGCTGACGTATACGTCATATTATGGATTCTAGATCTGAGAACAATACTCGAGAGTGCTACGCACTAAACTACAAAATAGTATTTTAACAATTTTGACACTTTTGAACTGCGAACACGTTCTTATTACGAATCCCATAGATTTATTGGCTTTCCTGGCAACATGGTCTATATGTTTTTCAAATGTTAATTTAGAGTCAAGAATTACGCCGAGATCCATTATATCATTGACTCGTTGAAGATTCTGTTATTTGATATTGTAGCAAAATAAAATAGACTGTAATTTGCGAGAAAAAGTTATTAAGTGACATTTCGAAACATTTAAATCCAAATTATTCTGGAAACAGTATTTCTGAAAACTTGTTAAATCTTCTTGAAGGCGCATGCAATCGTCCACTGATCTTATTTTTCGATAAATTTTCATGTCGTCAGCATATAGAAGAAATTTTGAATTACGGAAACAAGAAATGACATCATTAATGAAGATATTAAATAATAACGGGCCGAGTAATGATCCCTGTGGGACTCCAGAGGGGATCGAGCGCCACGAAGATTGATACCCATTTAGTGCAACAGATTGGGATCGATTGTCTGTATACGACGCAAACCATCTAAAAAGATTACCATGGATACCGGCGAATAATAGTTTTTCAAGCAAGATTTTATGATCTATACGGTCAAATGCCTTACTAAAATCGGTATAAATACAATCGACCTGTGCACCAGAGTCCATAGAAGATGTAACATCATTGACAAAGGACAGGACATTTGTAGCAGTAGATCTATTTTTTAGAAATCCATGTTGTTCAGCGATAAATGAACATGACAAGGAGCTATAGACTTGATTAAAAATAATTCTCACATATTTTTGCGAAAAGGGATAGTTTTGAGATTGGCCTATAATTTTTGACCTCGTCTTTGTTACCGTTTTTGTGAACGGGAGTGATAAATGCACACTTCCATACTCCGGGTACAATTCCTTCATTTAGTGAGCGTTGGAATAATATGAAGAGAGGCTTTGTTAAAACTTTGGCACATTTAGTTATAAATATGGCAGGTATGTCATCTGGACCAGCTCCCTTAGTTAAATCTAATGATTTCAGCAACTTGAAAGCCTCATCTTTTTCAACATAAATGTTAGATATCGTTTGTTTAAAATTCGACGGTTCAGTTCTGGAATCAACGCACTGGGTTGTTGTGGAGAGAAAAGTTGTTTGAAAGTAATTCGCAAAGAGGTTGCATATACTTTCTCCAGAGCTGGCAGTTTCGCCCTCGTATGATATTATTAAAGGGAGGGAATTAAAACCTTTCTTATTCGATTTTATAAATGACCAAAATAATTTTGGATTATCTATAATTGAGCTTTCAACTTTCTGGATATAGGATTGATAATTTTTTTGTTCCAAAACTTTAGCTCTTTTTCGTAGCAAGGAAAAACAAGCATAATCTGAAGCGTTGCCGTAAACATGATATTTTGAAAGGTATTTCCGTTTCTCTTTAAGGAGTTTTTTCATACATGAGTTATACCAGGGTGGAAAATTATCAGGAGTGACAAATTTGACAGGCAACCTATCTCTGACGTCATAAAGGCATTGGTAGAAAAAATTAACGGCGTCATCCAGTGAACCGTTAGACAAGTACGTATCCCAATCAATTTTTTCCAGCTGAGCCATAATTTTGCCATAGTCACCGCGATTATAAATGAATTTTTTTATTTTATTAGCCTTAAGTGTTTTGGCACATGTCAAATTCAAGTCAATGTTTAAAGACCTGTGATGGGCATCCTCAGGAACTAAAGGATTGGAACAAGCGCATACGGAGAGATTGGCGTTACTGAATACTAGGTCTAATAATCTATTGTTCACGTTGCGACAGTGGTTGAACTGCGTTAAATTATACTCACCAAGCGTATCAAAGAAGTTTATTTGAGAGTCACCTACCATACCTAAGGGCTGAAATATTGACTCTTCATTTGACCATTCGACATTGCTGAGATTGAAATCACCTAAAATTAGGGTATGAGTTAACTAAAAAAGATAGCCTATCTGTAAAATTTTGTAACTGCACATTAAATGAATTACCATGCCTTTCATTGCACAAGTAGATGGTACATATATGGATATTACCAGATATAAGATCTTTAGTTTTATGCGTGACCGTGAGCCAAATATCCTCTGCCGAAGATGTCCACTCAGGGTGGTCAGTGACTGACAATTCCCGACGCACAGCCAGCAACACTCCTCCACCGTACATTTGTTGCGTATTTGTATAGTTCCTATCCCTTCGTCACACTAGGCATCGGTCGTCAAAAAGCTCACTATCGTTTATCCCGTCAAGAAGCCAAGTTTCAGTCAAAGAAATAATGTCGTAAGAGTTCAAAAGTAAATTACGTTTAAAATCATAAGTTTTAGTACGCAGACCCCTTGTGTTCTGATAATACATGTTCAAATTAGACATCATTATTTTTATTTAAATAAATTCTCTTGCGATATATTCCAATAATTGTATAATAATATAGTATAGTCTAGAAGACTCTAGGTAAGATAAATCTACTAATAAAAATTAAAATTTTTAAACATATTTCTCTGTCACAATAACCAAAAAGTTGTAAGATGTATGATTTTTTTTACAATCTTTGTTTCGAAGGCTCTGTAACGCTGTGCGTTTGCCTTATTTTTTGGCTGAAGATATTTTAAAATTTTTGGCTATATCACTACTATTTTTTGCATCTGACAGATTATGTTTACATGGAGTTTTCAAAATTTTTTATGTTCCGCCAGCCCAGTTCCACATATCGCTTTTCTGATATAAAATTAATGCATGCCATAAATGAGCGGGACATAGCTGGGTGGGGCGGAGTAAAGTAGTGTCTTTCACTTGGAAAGAGTTACCTAGTTGGTCTCCCTTGGATGCCGTTAGAAACTTTTATTCGCTTACGCTTTGTGATAATTTTTTTTCAATCGATTTTGTAATAAGTCCGCTCCGTTCGTAATGGAAGGCATGCATAGCGAAGATTTGAGACATTTACGTCTAAGACAAATTTTGTTCTAAACCCATCATCAATTCCATAATCCCTCTTTATGTAGATAGTAAATATCTAGTTTAATTGATGTTTAGGTAGTCTAGTTAACATACTTAAAGGAAAAATACTCATTTAGTTAGTGTGCAAGCAATTTGACTGTTCTTATTTCCAATTGACACTATTAAAATAACATAGAAATACGATTATTTAATATTTGAGCAGACGCCCAAGGATATCAAGTTATATTCATGAACAGCTAATATTTATACAAATCTGTAATGTATATTGATCAAACATTATTACTTTTGACACCACTTACAGAAATCGTTAAAAATTATCGGCGCCATTGAGGTTTTGAATCGAATGGAAATTCGAAAAAAGGCACATGTGCTCAGATCTTTATGGTGTATAAGTCTTTTGGAAAGTAATAAAAATACACCCGGTATATATCACCAGAGATATTTTCTTGTTCATCGTCTTCTGGGTATCAATTTCAATTTTTCTATTTACGGTCATTTAAACAGTGTTTAACTTCATTATTTAAACACATTTCACGTTTTGATTTACGTTTTGAATCTAAAGAATTGAGGACAACAGCAACAACAGGCAACGATAAAAGAAATGTCCCAAAATGCAAGGAGTCTGGGCCAGGTCTTTGTACACTTTATCAAAATATAGTTTAAGATGATAAGAACACTTTTTGATTGTTAAATTGTTATTAAAACACTTTGTTTATTGGTAGGAAATGAAATTGTGCATTATTAGTGCACATAAACAAAAAACATCTTTATACAACAGCTTATTTAACAGTTGTAAAGTTAAAGAGATACCGAAAGAAAGAACTCAAGCGCATCGAACAATCAAACACACAGTGAGTGAAGTGTGCTGTGAGTGTGGTGGCTGTCCCCTATGCTTAGTGAACTCACTTCACTTGACAACTTCCGCCCTAGAAAAGACTCATTGTCAATGTTGCCCGCTAAAACGAACACAAATAATGTTGACTTTTTTATTTTCTTTCCATCTAACTACTAATTAAATCAAATTATTTGTATTTTTCCTATAATTAGCATTTCTTTTTAAATTTTTTTAGATGGTGTACAAAGACCTAGCCCAGGTTGTGACATTTCTTTTATTTTAAAATGTTTTCGATGATTTCGTTTAGCCACACTTGACTTTTTCTTCTCTCCAGCACTGCCTTTTTAAAGCGAAGTTGGTTTTAATGACTGTATAAAAGTTTTAAAGCAGAGTGTGGTGCGCATGCTCGTGGAAGTGCACCTAAAATGAGATAAACATAATGTAACAGAGTTATACCTAAACGGCTAAATAAACAGGTTTGGTAAACTAGACGATGATATAAAAAAAAGCTTGTAACAAAAAGTAAGCATTATAAAAAAAAAGAAATAAAAATCTTTATTTAACAGATATTAAAATTTGAACAATTTGGAACGAACGGTTATCTTTCGAACTAGAACACAGGAGATATAGATCTTGGAAAGTAGCCTTCTCCTAAATTTGCACAAACATAAAAAATAAATAATATAGGTAATAATCTAAAAAAATTAAAATAAAACTGTTATAATCTTACTTCTTAAGCATGCATGCGTGTGGGGGTGAACGTTTAGTGTGGGTGTGTGTGTTATATATAATTAAGGGATATGATATAAAAGTACAATAATAAAAAATAATAAAAAAATATATATATTTATATTCATACTCATACTATCTATCTTTCAGCATATTAACAAACGTACACATATGTACATAAACATACATGTAAATATACATGTGACATTTATTGAACATTTATGTATAAATTTTCTGTTTTTGGTAATCCACGGGCAGAAGTCAGGTACGAAATCTAGATTCACATTCGTAGATTGAAAGGGGATATACATGTATTAAGGACTTCAATTATTTTATTATACAAGTAGATTGATTGTTGTCTGAAGCTAGCTTGTTGTCTGGCCAAAGTAGTATTATAAAATGATGACAGAAGATAAAAAAGGTCGAAAACTTCAATGAAATAGATACAATTTTTAACGTTCTGCAAAGAGTATTACAGAAAAAAAAACCACGACGAAATCAAGATTTTTAATTGTTATCTATGTGCAGGTTTTTCAAGAAAAACGACCAGACCATTAATCAAAGAAACTGGAAAATATTTTCTCTGAACAACTTCTAAGATATCAATTAGTCATACGTTCCGAGAAGCGATGGCATTTATTCCGTGGAGTCTAAAGAAAAAAATAAAAACGGGAATTTCAGAGCCATTCCGATTTAACAGGAACTTTTGAAAGCATCATAGAAAAACACGTCAGATTGCTACCGACGAGGGCTACATTAGTATTGCATGTTGCACTAACGTTCGCACCCAGAGACCACAAACGGTTATTTAAGGCACTCCTAAGAATAGATTTTGCTCAGCGAATAAAGCTTTATCTACATTTCATCGAGGTCTAAATTCGCTAAGCAGAATCTATAATTAGGAGAGAAAACTTAGGTAACCATTTTGCATAAGGGACTAACAGTGTTTTCCTTTATAATTTAACTTTTTGATTCATATAATACATAAAGAACGTTAAGATTATTCGCTAATTTAGTTCAATATAAAACATAAGGTGATCAAAATTTCCTGGAAGGTGAACAGTATACGTGACTGATAAATAATACAAAAATTCCGTTGAATAAAGAATTTCTCTCTTTTTTATTTACCTTATTATTTTGCCTTATTATTTTACCTTATTATTTTTACTTATTATTTACCATCAAAAAAAAATTCACGTTTTTTAATTTAAGTAAATTTGGAAAACTTATTGTACAAACTTGTAAGGCGCTTGACGATACAACCTGCCAAGTTTTTTCATACATATTTGCTTTCATTTTCATGTAACATGTACTTATGAGTTCAAAGAAAACAATTGCTTCTTGAAATTTTCTTTAAATCCAGTTACATAGTTAATCTCTCGTTATATTCGCATAGCCGACGAGGTTATATCTGTTTATTGTGTTTCAATACTTCGACCGAATTTCAAGAACACCTCTTTGAACCAACTCGAAATATTTACGTTAGATGTCGAATAAAAATAACAGTAACTCTGTCGGCTGACCATTAATGTGTAACGAACATTAAATGGAACAGATTTACATAAATTGGGATAGATTTTAAATAATTCTGTTGTTTTTAATGGGCTTTTTCACAGCGTAGCGCGATAGAATTAAAGTATTTTAATTTTATCGCTAATATCTATTTGTGAAAAACGATACCTCCTGGTATATATCATCGGGTATAATTTTCGGGTCAATTCAATAATTTGTAATCGAAAGTAATTTTTAGAACGTGCTGCTTTTGTTATGCTCTATCTTTGACAAGGTGGTTTTGAAGACGTTTAGTGTTGTACTTTGTGATTATATAATGGCTCCACTACATCATTACTTTACTTTTAAAGTAACACTTGACAAAAGCATAATTTGTCTAGGTCACTTGTATTCTAAAAAAGCTCCCAAAGTTATTTAAAGGCAAATATAGTTACAATAACTTACTTTTAATTTGAGGTGTACACGCTCTTAATTATAATACTTACTCAACAAAAAATTCCATTTTAAAATTAAATTTAAAATATTTTATTTATCAAAAATGTTGCTTAAATCTAAATACAAAAGTAAAATGAAATGAAATATTTATTTCATTTCATTTAACTTTTTATTCGACAATTACTTGTTCTTATTGACGTCAAATAAAACATGATTCTACCACCAGTTCGAAAAAAACCTTCGTGATGAAGAACTGGCAAGAAACTTCACGGGTATATTTTTTTCAAAATAAATTTACAGAGTCTCTTTATGTCTATACAAAATTATTCTTTTCTGCATCTGTTAGCTCGGCAAGTCTCCCTCCCCTCAAGTATCCAAACGACGAACACCCTCAAACGGCACCCGTTCACGAGTTAACGCGGGATCCAGCCATCGCCCTCCTCAACCATATTAGAGGGAAGTGAGCGACCCGTCACCCGACGCTACCATAAGAAGACGTACTTTAGTGACAATGACGCTTTAGATATTCATCGGGACGAAGAACTCATCGAACATACAGACACATTACACATGTTTTGTTACAAATACTAGTACAATCCTGTTAATGAGGGGATTATACCCAAGGGCTTTTATCATCCAAATAATCGGATAGTTTATAATATGCTCTAGCACACTACTTCTGCTTTATAGTTTCTTTGAATTTGTCAATAGGAAGACCTTGGATATCCTCAGGAACCTTATTATAAAAGCGTATACATTGACCCATGAATGAGTTAGTGACTTTATGAAGCCTACTATTATGAGCTGCCAGCATATTTCTTCCTCTTGTGTTAACATTGTGCAGATCTTTTTTTCTTTTGAACAAGGTTATGTTCTTTTTTACATACATTAAATTTTCTAAAATATATTGTGAATGGAAGGTAAGAATATATATTTCCTTAAATTTACTTCTAAGTGACATCCTTGGACCGAGCTGATAGATTGCGCGAACAGCCCTTTTCTGCAGAATAAATATAGTATTGATGTCGGCAGCACTCCCTCACAACAGAATACCATATGTCATGAGGCTGTGGAAGTAACCAAAAAAGACTAATCGAGCAGTTGTTTCATTTGAAATTTGTCTCATTTTTTTAACAGCATATGCGGCAGAGCTAAGCCTTTTCGCTAAACCATCAACATGCAGTCCCCACTGGAGTTTGGCGTCTAAGGTTACGCCCAGAAATACAGTTGAGTTTACAGGAGTCAGTTCCTGGCTCTTTACTACAATGTTTGTGTTTACCTGTTTGACATTTGGCAATGTAAACTTAACACATTTCATTTTTTTTTCATTGAGGAGCAAATTATTAGCTGAGAACCACTGCTCTGTGTTGGAGATGCATTTGTTTAATGCTCGATAGTCAGTTTCTTGTCATTTTATTTTAAATAAAAAGGAAGTATCGTCAGCAAACAATATGACCTCGCATTGATTCTTAACGACCGATGGCAGATCATTGATATATACTAAAAATAGGAAAGCACCAAGAACTGCGCCCTGGGGCACACCCATTGTCACTGCCGATCCTGATGATTTTTCTCCATTTATTGCAACTTTCTGTTTTCTATTAGTTTAATATATAATTTAATCAAGGCAAGCGCTCGGGTTTTTATGCCGTAATGGTGCAGTTTTATGAGTAGAGTAGTACGTTCCACACAGTCGAACGCCTTGGACAAGTCACAAAAGACACCAATAGCATCACACGACTCCTCCCAGGCGCTGAATACGTGTTTAATGAGCTCAACACCGGCATCGGTTGTTGAGCGACCCCGCGTGAAACCAAATTGCTTAAAATTCATTAAACTATTACCGTAAAAATAAGAAAGTAATTGATTTAAAATTAATTTTTCAAAAATCTTACTGAGCGTTGGTAGTATTGATATAGGTCTAAAATTATTAGGGTCAGACATACTACCTGAAAGTCATCTTTTACTTCATTTTCATCGTTGTAGTGTAAATACATCTTTAACTTAGACTTTTAACAGGTATTTTAGGTAGAACGATAGGAAAAAAAGCCCCTGGAAAAAACCCATCGGCTTTGTCTTAATTGTGAAATTCATGACACAGTAGGTGTCAATTTCAATACGACACGAAAACACAATGTGAATAATATTGTCCGCTTTAAATTCCAAACTTTGTTTATTTACGAACTCCAAAACATATTGAATTGGAGCTTGATAACTAAACAATACCCGTCGAAACTAACTAATGATAAGTATTTTAGGAGATACACTGCTTTCTTAAATCTTGGTTTTTGATATAAATTTGCTTCTGATTTCATAAAGGGTATGAGAATTGGACATATGTGGAACTTAGAGAACCTTTCATAAACGTTAGCTCACAATTTAAATGGAATGTCTCAAAGGAGATAGATATATCTCTTCCAGTTTGCATAGAGTTTTATTTTGGCAGCAGCTCGAAAAAGGTTTGCCAGTTATAAGTACATATACTCACAATCTACCCCGTTATAATCTTCTCAACACACAACCATTTAATTAAAATATTATTAAATTCAATACTCAATATACTAAGTGATAAAATATATCTCCAATTCTGCTACAAGAAGTTATTATTATACATTTGTTTTAAGATTATTAATAGATTCGCAGTAATTAATTATAACAAGTCGTTATATAGACTAGGGGTCAATAAACCAGTTTGTATAAAAACTTGGCGGACGATTTACTTAAAAATAATTTGTATTTAAAAATGTACACGACTGTCATTGATGATCTTAATTTTATCACTATGCGTAAATGACTTAACTATTACAGATGTTTCAATGATCATAAGTAAAATACAGAGTATAAGGATATAAAAGAAATATGTATGAGTGTGTCTTGTTGACAAAGTTGACTTGAGAATTGTGTGTGTATATTCTCGTAAGGTAGGTAGATAAGTGATATGAATAAAGTACCAAATCTTTAAGTAGACAAAGCTTGAGCAAATAAACCAGACTAAATATACGTATGAGTAAAGTATACTTAATACTGTTAGGTTGAACCTAAGAAATGGATCTTTCATGACGACGAAACGAATAGCTACTGAGTTAAACTGCGATAAGCCCTACAAACACTACATAGCCATCTCTGATTTTGAGATGCAACTCTATTTGGTCCATATCAAAGGGCCCTGAGTTTGTCACGCGAAACTGTCTGGTATAAGCTAATGACCACTACGCCACTTGGACATCAAAATGCCCCAATAATTCGCAATAGCAGTTTTCTTTCCAAATTCGAATTTAGATTTCTGGTTCGGCTGACACCAACGTTGAAAGCCTTTAACGTTAATATGATAATCTAGGTAAAGGGTATATTTTTTAGGTTTTTGGCGTTGAAAACATAGGTTTTGAGGACAATGGGCTCATTGTCTTTATTCCGAGGCGGGGTGATTGGTCTGGTGAAACTGTCGATTGACGTCGACTGTTCTATTCTACCATCGATCGATGGCGTCGATTCGTGTGGTAACACCCTATGGCAGGGGTTCTTAAACTTATGGCTCCACGTACACTTGTTAAAGTTTTCACATGACAGCGAATCCCTAAAGCTTATCCCTAAAGATAATAATAAACTTGACTGTTGAAGAAAATAAAGTTTTTTATATCAATAAAAATACAGTACCAAAATGCAATAGGTTTTTGAGTTAATTGTGATAGGAGGGCTAGTTTCTATACACAAATTGAGTCTATATTAGGAGTAATTTTAACCTTAAGGCGCTAGCCACCATTAGGTAAATCATGTCGCGAACCCCCTACCGTTAAATGGCGAACCCCTAGGGGTTCGCGTACCCCAGTCTGAGAATCCCTGCCCTAAGGCTGGCAGCTACCTCGCACAACGAATTTTTTATCAATTAATTAATTCGGCAACCCTGAAATGGAATGAAATATGAAATATATTATTTCTCAGCATTGAGCATTACTTGTTCTTATTGATGTCCAATAAAACATGACTCTACCACCAGTTCGGAAAAACCTTCGTGAAGAAGAACTGGCAAGAACCTTCGCGGGTATATTTTTTTCAAAATAAATTTACAGAGTCTCTTCATGTCTATACAAAGTCTGTACCCTGTTGGCTACGTTGCCTTCAATTGATTCTAGTTTAAGTGTGTATTTTTTATTCTTCTTCTTATTATAATAATTTTTTTATTTATAAATATATATTTTGCTTCGTACGAATTCCAATTTAAATTGTAAAACCGCAATTATAGAAGCCTATGCTATTTTAATTTACTAAGCCAATCGAGGCTTATCACAGTATAAAAGTAATGAGTCGCTTAGGATAATCTACATTAAGTAACGCCTTAAGTAACCACTAAACATTTCCGAGTGTCTCTAATACTGTTATGATCAATAAGCTGTGTCGTTAGTACGTAAATCATATTTTCAATTTCAATCGTCAAAAATATCCAGTGTAGCAAGATATCAAGATAAATACAAGAACTACCAACGTGAGTCCAAAGTAAGAATAACTTGTGTTAAGAACATATTAAGCGTAGCTACTAAGTCCATAATTTGGGAGCAAACCTTTGAATTTATCAGATTGACTATCAAGAATGGTCTCGAGCATCGTCGAAAAGTTGCTAGTCTATCGGTTTTTTACAGATTGCACTTTGGAGAGTGTGCGAATGCTCTTTTTCAGTTGATCGAACCTTCCCCCTTTCTCCACCGCTCAACCAGACGCAGACAGAAGTTTCACCCGTTTGTGGTTAGCGTGCCGATGAGCCGAACTAAACGGTTCGATAGCTCATTTTTGGTTCGTGTTGCCAAAGAGTGGAACGATTTGCCTGCGTCTGTTTTTCCAGACAAATATAACCCTGGAGCTTTCAAGTGTAGAGTGAATAGGTACCTCTTAGACAGGCGTGTATGATCCTCGTCTTCATCGTCACTTTCCATCAGGTGAGATGGAAGACAAACGCCTACTAATTATTAATAAAAAAAAAATTAAAAAAAACTCTGAACTCTATTTTCAAAAGTCCCGAAAATTTTTTCATTAGCTTAAGATAATCCCAAGTAAATTGCAATTGGAAATCCCGAAGAATTCCTGGATTTACTTCCGATGAAAGAACACCTCAAAGATCAACATCATTGGAAAACGATTATTGCTACATAATAAAAGGCTTTTCCTATTATTTTAATTATTTATATCCGTATAGGCAGCTCCTTTAGTTCTTCCACCTCGAATATATTCCGGGAGAATTTTTTCCGTTCGGAAAAAGGGATAAAAGAAGCCAGGCGGTATATTCAAAGTGAGTACACTTCAAAAACTAACTTGTAACAATATGGACTTTTCCTGAAAGTGACGTATGATCATAAAACCAAAGTTCTCAGCAGAGTGCGCGCGCGTGCGCGGTTTTCGTCACGGCCGTCGCAGCTTCCGGTCGCTGATAGTGGACTTTATATAATTTATTTATTATTTCCGCAACGATTGCTCAATACACCAGAAATGTCACTGATTAACGGGCAGACCTGGAACTCCAGAAACTATCACACTGTTTATAGGCTTTTTCTAGTTGCAAAGTTAAGATATCTAAATTGCGATCCACCGCGATTGGTGGTAATTCTGCCAGACTGTTAAAACCACACAATGTTATTTTGGCTTTGTATTTTTATATATGTGTATGTTTAACTTATCATTAACTTGTAACTAATCTTGATTATAGTTATTAAACTTACTATGCTAAATTAATTTATCTTTACATACGTGTTATAAACAATACTTTTTTTACTGCTAAATACGAACCTAATATCTGTTTCGAAGGTATACGAAACTAATTAATAATAATAATAAATCTCCACACAAATACACTAAATGTATGGCCCTTAAGTAAGCAGAGCTTGTGTTACGGATGACAGCAAACAGCGAACTAAGGGGGAACCCAGAATAAACTAAAACTAAACTATATAAATAGTAACAGCCATGACCCGACAACAAACTTTTGTGTTCATCGCACAAATGAATGCCTCGACCAGGACTCGAACCCGGGACCTCCGGCGTATGAGGCTGGGCTACTAGCCACTACACTGTCGCATGAATAGAATCGTGCCAATAAAATAATGTACGGTATTTTTGTTCATTTCTTATTAATTTCTGTTCAATAACAAATATTATCAAGTATTGTTAATTCGACGGGTTCAAATCATTCTCACAAGCACGTGTTACATAGTTGTTTTAATGCGTTAATTTTACCATACCTAAAACAAGTTACAAAATACGCAATACACTTTAGATGAGTTAAACTCTATGACCCCAGTAAATACACAGCGATCACAAATTATTGACAACACTTAACGTCTGACAATCACTCAATTTACAATTTACAATATAATCTAACTTCTTATGCCTGATCAATTCCATTGGTTTATTATCCCGTTACCTAATTTGTATTTGAAATCCCTACTTCTTATCACGGCACGATCTGGGTCAACGTCTGTCCGTGGAAGCATGTGTGTAACAGAATAAAATTACTTTTATACTTAATTATTAGTAGAAGCATCGAAAAAAGGTCTCATTTCATAAAAACTAAAATAAAAGTTATCATCGAAAGAATACAATACTAATGAATCTCACGGTCAAGCGGTGTCCGGAGACTTACTAACATATTAATGAAATATTCAAGTAAGTCTATGGTGGAATCACAATCTGACCTTTTTATATCTAAGTACCTATATCATTTATTATCTGATACACAATTGAAATAAGGCGCAATTTTTTTAGACATCTTTTAGAAATCTTATTTGTATATGTACGTATTAACCTATTTATAGTTTATAAATAAGCCCGCATGTGTATCTTATACAAGCGTACTCCCGCTTACTTTTTAGATTTCCGTCGCACAAAGGTTGTCTTTTGGAGATCGCTTTTAGCGATAAGACGGTCTTTGCCCACCTAATATTTAAGTATGCTTGAAGTTATAATGTTTTTTTTGTATGTAAGCAATAAAGTAGTTTTATTATTATTATTAATGTACACTACACATTTCACGTGTTTCAGCCAGAACCCGCTTATAACGATTGTCCTGAACCCAAGCGGCAGGCCTACTCTCTAAAACAAATCGGATAGATCGGCAATCCAATTTTGATATTTCGTACTCTTGGATGCTGCATTATCGCCAATTGTTTTATTATTGTTTGGTAATTTTATGAAACTAATTGATATTGAAATTGGCATCGGCTAACCCAAAGACACCAAATCGCAACTCTTGAATTTGCTTTGACAGCTGTCAACTGTGGTAATATTGAGCTTGCATTGTTTGTTGATTGTTGCATCGTAACTTACTTCACACGCAAGTCACGTGACTTTTAAATGATCTTTGGACTTGGATTAAGTAAGCTTGCGTAAGTAAGCTTGTAAGGAGTAGTCTTGCGGGTCGAAGTTGCCTAAACACATGAGAAAATATATCTATTCATGTGATTGCTATTATTCGATAGTTAATCGAAAAAGCTTGGTTTTACTGATAAAACAAACAGCCAAACTAAGATTTAAAAAATTATAATGATAAAAATGTAAATATCGCTCATTGTACATGTACGATGACCGTACAAACCATTTAATATAATTAATTTATTTTATGATTTACATTTAATATACGGTATTTTTTCAATCACCGAATGACTGCTAAATGCATGAAAAACCAAAATCTATACGTGTTGACTACGCTTATCTATAATGCGGATCACATGTACATTTTAATGATAATTATGTAAAGTTAAAATTATCAAACCTATTTATAAGCAATGCCAACTCTATAAATACTAGAAACTGTTGTATGTAATGTAAATGTTAAACATTAGTTTTAAATGTTTATCTCTTAATTTACATAATGTTGTTCCTTAGAAGTGCCAGACGCAATGGCTTTCGTATCTACTGAAGGGAATACCGTCTGTCTTGTTCATTTAAATAATCGTATTCATTTTATTTAGTAAGTATCTAAGTAACGTACGTGGTTCTTAAGAAGGATTTAGTTTTCGAATTTCATGATGGTGAAGAAAAAAACATGTCTGACTGGGAGACTTCAGTTCTAAATTTCAAAAATTTTCATTAATTTAAGATTTAAAATTTTCTTAGGTAAATAATTGAATAAAAATGTGGATTGAAAGCAAGACCTTATTTGTTTCATGTTTCTTAGCACAAAATCTTTTCTGATTATACAAGAGATTGTATATGTATATAAGAACCAATACCTACTGGAAAATTACAACGTAATAAAATTGTTCCATGAAAAAGCTTCTCGAACAAAAGACGTACTATTACTATCTGATACCTTAATAAAGTCTTTATCGATATTGATTAGTGAAGCCAACTTATTTTATACAGCGGAGAAAACTGGTACTAAACTTAGTGCTGCAAGAACTAGAGATAACCTCATTTACGTAGACACTAGCGCCATTGTTGCCTAGCCGTTTTATTGTGTAACAATTTTGCTTGGTTATAGGTTTAATCAGGATAAAATCGAAGTTATTATATCAAGAAATCTACCTTGTTTATATTTGTAATAGTGCATATCTACAGTAAATTTGCTCAATTATATGCATGATTCCGCATCTGTGTCTTAATTTGATTTATAAGGAATAAACTATTTAGCTTCATAATCACTAATAAGTCCCTTATAAATAAATAAATATAATTAATAATTATTTTAGAAAGTTTAAAATAAGGTAAATAATAACATAGTTTTAGCATATAGTAGGTATTGAAGAAAATTGATTTCCAAATGCCGTAGTGGGTAGTAGCCCTGCCTAACACGCCGGAGGTCCCAGGTTCGAGTCCTAGTTAGGGCATTTATTTGTGTGATGAACACAGATATTTGTTTTCGGGTCATGGTTGTTTATATTTATGAAATAATTTATATAATAATAAGTTTATTCTGGGTTCCCCCCACCAGATCACTGTAGGGTTATCTGTAACACAAGCTTTGCTTACTTAGGCACAGTTGGCGTGTTTGTCTGGGAATTTATTAATTAATTTTTGCCAAACTACCAATTTTAATTAAGACACTGAAATTAACTGAAAAAATCATATAGTCGTAAGAAATGAGTGCTGTTTTAAAAAATTAAACATGTTTCAGCGTTACATTTTTTTGTTGCCAGTAATAACAAATAACAATAATATTAATAAATCCCCAGACACTCACACAAACTGTATGGCCCCAAAGTAAGCAAAGGATTATTTTGATAAGAAAGACGAATGTCCTTGAAAAGATCGTAGATAATAGAAAGGTATATAACACCGAATAAAAAAAATGACGGGCACAGTAAATTCATTCTGTAACAATAAAAGATAAATTTAAAAAGTCATAACCCTAAACCTATGTGGCTTATATCTATTATTAATATTTTTTGTTTCCACTCTATTACCGACATTTACCTAACATAAGCATCATAAACACGTAGAAAAGAATATGAAACTCAATATTTGACACAATTTTAATGTTATGTAATTTTAATCTTAATTTAATTAAGCCATAATCACCTATAACCGTATTTAATTCATATTTATAAGATAAAAATATGCTACAAATAAAAAAAGTGCACCTAAACTACAATCTATTGAAGGCAACGTAGCCAAAAGGCTGGCCGAATTACCACGCTGGATCGCAACAGAAATTCGTTGTGCGAGGTAGGTGCCAACCTCAATCAATCACAACAATAGTTTTAGTTACAAACTTTTACTAAACTAGCCACTGCCCGCCATTTCGTTCACAGAAATTCCCACTTCCATTGAAAATTAATTCTCTCAACCTGCTCTCTCCGCGCGCTGACTACTACATGCTAAAAGGAACTTAATCGCGAACGCAATACGGCAATTTACTTTGCGAAGGGTAACACAGCGACCGGTAGGTATTTCGTGCGCACAAGTACATCGAGTAACAAAGGCCTGTCTAAATCCCCAAGGGTAGCCTTTAGCGTTGGGTTCATATTATAATAATATCATGTAGATAATAGTTGCAATCCCGCAAACTTATTAATTACAAAAGCAGATCTTTTTAAAACAAAAGAGAAGAGCTAAAGATGCCAAAATTTAATTGTCTACATTCCTTCGTAGCAGAAAAAACAGACGTTTTAGCGACAAAAAATATACAATACAAAGTCTTTGTATTTTTTACACACGCATATAATATTGGTTTGGCGAGTTAATTACGTAAGTAAATATGTTACAGTAAGACATCACTCGCGACTTTACTTGTCTTGTGTTATTTTATGTTTTTTTATTCATATTGTGAATTTAATTTTATTACATAAATAAATATACTATTTAAATTCAAATTATTCATCTTGAAATGACATATTTTTAATTATGAGTATTTTTTTCTGCTCAAAAGTTTAAAAAACTTATTTCTCAAACTTACCTTGTTCCTTTATTAAATAAAGTTGACGGATTTGCTTACATAAGTCATCCCCTTTACCAAATAAAAAGAATATGACACCAATATAAAGATCTTTGAGTGTTACACTTTTTATAAAATTTAACTTTTCATATTACAAAGGCTTAGCTACACCAATTGTTATCAAGTAAATCACCACCAATCTAACAAAACATTAAAAAAATATTTTTCCATAAATAAACAGGCATTATCTCCGTAATTATTCGTATATATTAATTTACTATTTAAGTATTACAAGTGTAATTTATATAGAGTAAATGATCCTGTGCGAGACAGACAAGGCCGCGTGTGGGCGCGCGTGAACACTAGATGGCGCCAGCGTCTATGTACTTGACGCCACAGAAAAAAATGCTCAAATTATACGTATAGAGAGGCGTTGACTAATGAATAACTTAGTTTTTTTTTTATGTTTACAACAATTAATTATTCATAGGTATATAATTTGTTAATAAAAAGTTCCTATAAGTAAGTCTTGTACAAGTGCGTTAAACAGTTGATTTTAGCTAATATCCTACAGAAAGGAATAGTTTTCATCAAAAGATCTTTAAATCTTTTTAGGTAATTTTTATATATGGTATCATCTAACTTATTTAAGACCAATAAAGTGGGTTTATTTCGATCTATCCTTAAAACGCAATTTTTATAAAATATAAATTCTACACGTCTGGCAAATGACAATAGCTTGAAATCCAAAATCATGCCGTTCTTTTTATAAACGTAATAAAATGGGTGTTACTTAAGTCAAACCAGGTTTGCGACAAATCCGCAAGAGTCTTAATAACTCTACGTATATCATTCAAAGAAGACAGGCAAGGTAACACCAGTTTTTTATTGTCGTGGCCAGGTTTCCCTGAAACTATCATTCTTCAAACCGGATACTTAACTCTTATCTTATGTAATATGACAAAAAATAAACCTATATAATGTTTTATTCATTGATGGTATGAAGAATGTTGATTTAAGTAAACTAGTTTGATTAATAGCGTAAAGTTACTTGCTTAATAGCTTGATGTTACTCAGTTTTGCTAACTTGAAAGTATATAGCAACAAGCTTCACCTGCGGCTTCATTCCCATGAAGAGTTCTTTTAATTTCTGATGTTTTATGGCATTAAAGGTACCCTGTATAACTCTTGGACAAACTAACATTAAAAAACGTAAAAACGTCATCTAGCATAAGCCTTAAAATATACACCTGTGTTTAGATAGTTAGCGGAACTTTGTGTGCGTAACAAAAATGTACTGATTGTACACGCACACTAAAGCGACCAGCACACGGATCGACAATGAAGATGCCGCACAAAGCTAAGTTTTTTGACCAGGAATTCTCTTATTATATACCTAAAGGAAGTACCCATCAAATTCTTTTATACAAAATTATACCCTAAAGAACTATTTTTCAAAGTGAGTGGACTCAATTTTAGCTTGCTTAATACTAAAAGATAGGACTACTACGAGTTATCTATCGCAACAGTACCTGCACAAAATATGACAGCTGTCTTTAACTCAATTTAGGCATAAAAGAAAAATTTTAATAACAGAATAAAGACACTTTCACATTTAGAATTGACGACCGAGTAGCGTAGTAGTAACTAGACCTGCCTCATATGCTGGAGCTCCAGGTTCGAGTCCTGGCCGGGCATTCATTTGTGTGATGAACATAGATGTTTGTTCTCGAGTCATGTTTGTTGATATTTATATATCTATATGTATGTTTAGTCTGGGTTCCCCCCAGTTCACTGTATGGTCATCCATAACACAAGCTCTGCTTACTTTGGGGCCATAAAGTTGGTGTGTTTGTCTGGGGATTCATTATTATTATTAATTATTATAAAACAGTACCTAATTGAAAACAATTATAATTTATGATCTGAAGTCAATATTAAAACCAATATCCGCTATTGATTTTTTTTATTACTCACTACGTGTAATTATAGTTATATATTACTGAAGTAATTAAAATACTCATTAGGCTAAAATCTAGCTACGACTTATCTCGAGAAAATTGAGAAATAAAAAGCGACTTTATTTTATAGACTATAGTATACATATTCGTTCAACAAGTGACACCGATATTCTAAAAACAATTACTTTTTCTTTAACCATTTAAGTAAGATAAGTCTAGGCACACTTTATAGATGTCAGTTTAAGGCTGAAAAAGAGACTTTATTTTATTCTCTATAGAATAGATATTCTGGAAACATGTGGCACTAATCTTATTAAAATATGTCAAATGCTATTTTCATATCTATAAAGTATTAAAAAAGTACATTTTATTTGGGAATTTAGAGGACATAAGTCTGAGCACTCTCTATATATATTTCGGCCGTAGTGTCAAAGCAGAGGCGTCTATTTTCTTTTATGCATCCAAATTAAACGCAATACTTGTTTAAAGGTAAAACAATACACACCCTACACAAAATAACATCACCAACATCATTTACCCAAAACCAACCAAAAATCCCAAAACACCACTCCCACCAACCCATTTCCTTGCCGTCCCATATCTGAAACCCCGTATATAAATACCCGAAAGTATATTTTTTGCCAACAAAACTGACCAATAACACGGTCGATACGTGTGTGGGTATGTAAAAAATACGCTTCGCTAGGCGAACCGGTGTGACCGCATGCCTCGGCGGCAACTCGGCACCTGCAAGTAACCACCTACTTTCACATTCGGATTACTGGAGATTTACTGTAAACGCCTGAAATCTCAAAAGAATGGCCTTTTTGGTTCGGGTATTTAAAGATTTAAAGTTCACTGATTGATAAGTACTAAAAAGGTTATAATGTTAGCGGTATTGATTGTTTTAATCTTTGGACGATATTTTATAAATCTATTGTTCTGTAATTAATGACGTTTCGTTTTTACTTGATAGTCAAAAATGTGTTTTAAGGCTCAGGTAACTTTTATCGGTAGAATAATTTTAGTTGAAATGATTTCCGGTTTTACAGAAACAGAAGTTACTCCAAAAGCTATTTTGTATTTGTATTTGCTATTTTGACATTTATGATTTAAATGAAATTTGCGTCTTCAAATATACAATACAAGCAGGTTGTACAATGAATAACCTGACTTCTAACCTAACCTAACTTCTATGTTAGGTTATTCGATGTTAAATTCATTTCTACTTGGAAATGAATTTACATAAAATTAACCCTTAAGTAAATTTTGAAATGTCATGTTTCCTTGGACATTTTTCTTAATAGTTAAATTACAAACTGGAAGTTGGAGTTAAAAACTGCACATAAAAATATAACCACTAAATTAACTATATTTTCATAATTTAAATAAATAATTAACATTACTTTTGTATCAAATTTAAGTATTCAAAAAGTCCATTAAATAGTAATATTTAAACAGATAAAAATTTTAGTATACAATTTAATAATAATGTTTAGGTATAATAAAGTTTCCTTGATGGATTCTAAATTGAATAGTAATTTTACGATGTTTCAAAATTAAATAAATCATTTAAAAAAATAGTTATGTAGATTCGGTACTTCTATAAATGCAAGTAAACTCCTAATAAAGGTATTTTGAAGCGGTTTTGTTTAGTAATACCTTGCTAACAGATACCCAGTTACCGAAGCATAGTTCAAATGGAGACTACGCATTCATCATAAGTCTAGAGTCGCCGTTAATACAGCCCCTTAATTATACCCCATTGCCTTCATAAAGTAACGTTGAATGGCCTAAACCTTAGGAATTACAGGCCCTGATTCAATTAAGCTGTCATGAAAGCTTCTTGTATGTTATTACGGTAGGCCTGCCAGTATTTTACTATTTTATTTACTAGCTCTTTGTTGCATTAAATTTTAGCATAAAATTAAATTTGCAAATAATAACACACTTTACCGCAGTCGGGAGATGTAATGACGGTTTTAACTTACTTGAAATTCTTTAATCGCTATTATTTCAATACTATTTATCTACACATAACATTTTAAACATATCTAAGAAATAACCATAAACAATCGAAACTTAAAATATTTAAGTTTTACACTATTATCATACATCACAAAATAATAAAACTACTAAACATAGTTATTTGATCTACGAGCAGGAAATCCTACTAAGGCCACAATTACAGATTACATTTAAAATGTCAAGAATAACATATGATTATAGCCAATAACGGCTACCGTTTGACCACATTTCTACACAAATAAAAGTAATTCTGTTGATGTTTGGTTGGCGACGAAGCTGGCCTGACGTCACGGCAGCGATGGCCGAGATCCGGTGCGCGTGCGGTGCGCAGTAGCCACAACTTCATTCCACAAAAAACCGAATAGACCCACGGGTTATCGCCGCACACCTGCCACCGATTAATCTATTATACTCGGCCATTTATAAATTGCATGCCTGTACCAAGTATCCAGATAAGTGTATCTGCCACGATATTAATAAATGAAAAAAATTCCATCACCAACGGGACAGTGAGCCCAGTTCGGCCATGTGACACGGAACAAAAAAGCCCATTAGGTAGGCAAATGTATTTTAATACAGAATAAGCGATAAATCTTTGGATGGGCTTTCAAATTCCGCGCAAGTCACCGGACGAGGTGAGACCGCGTGGGGAATACCGCTCACATACATAATACGATACGCGCGAGCGGCGAGCAAGCGGTTGGCGGGCGTACACTCCACGCATACCTTAAACCCGTGTCCTCGCAATTTATGATTTGAAAATCTATAAATTCTAAAAGGCTTGCAATCATTTTCAAAGAATGCAAGATGGAGTTATGTTAGAACGGTTGCACCGGATTCCAGCGCCAGGTTTCCGCAAGGCAGTTTTTGCGGGCCGTGGGCGCCGCCGCCGGTTCCACACGCGCCCCGCACGCGCTCGCACTTCACCTCGCCCACAATATCAAATTAAATACGCATTACTCAAACATAATAATATTCCATTTACTAAGTACATTATCGTAAGTAACGCAGCTCGCTTACAATAACACTTTAAGGATACAGAGTATATCGTGTCATTGCGTAATTTGAGAGCAATAAATACGAATGAGGTTAACCCTTTTAAGCTGTGACGTGGATGTGAGCCGTTATATCTTGATTGTGTTCACCACGAGCACTTGGTGACTGTTGAGCTTGCAGTATTTACAGTTTTGCTTCTCACTCCATCGAATTAATACATATAAAAGTCGGAGATAACAGGTTATTCTTCTTGTTCTCGGTATTGACATCTAGTAGACGTCATGGAGTTGTATTAACAATTATCACTTCTCGCCTTTAACTCTCAGTATGGATGCGTGAAGAATTAGTTGCGTTCACATCTGTATTTT
The DNA here is from genome assembly GCA_923062675.1 of Marasmarcha lunaedactyla. Lineage (NCBI taxonomy): Eukaryota > Metazoa > Arthropoda > Insecta > Lepidoptera > Pterophoridae > Marasmarcha > Marasmarcha lunaedactyla. The sequence continues at coordinate 6,662,249 of OV281349.1, forward strand.
ATATAACATAATAATGATAGTTCTATGACTAAACAGTCAACCAATGTTGTGCAATGTTGATCATTCAGTTACAATTACAATTGAGATTGCGAAGACTTTCTCTCATAAGTTAATTACCTAAAGCAATTAGGCTTATATGTTTCCTGAACTAACTTTTTAAAACCCGTATTCATAAACTGTCTTCATAACTGCTTGGCTTAGCGATAACTAAAGTACATTTATTAAAGGCTATTTTGACTGCGCTTGCACATACCCAATGCAACAAGGTTTCTAACATGTTTTTAACTAAACAAACTGATTCGAGTTCACTGAGTCATTTGAATTCATTTCTAGATATTTTAACTATAACAACGTCTATTATCTTCTCCGTGCTCTTCGCCCTCTTTCAAAAAACGAATTCTGACATAATACAAAGTACTTATTCCTACGGGTATGTTTGAACAGTCAAATTACGTGCGAAGTAATGAGCCCTTATTAAGATGGTTGTGATGTTCACAACTTCTTTTTGATTAACACATTTAAAACCCATGTACTGTAGTATCGCTATGTCTCTACAAAAAACATGTTTTATTCAAACTTATGTTTGTTCTTGAAAATTGTTCAGGTCATTTTTTTATATTTAAAAAAAGAATGAAAATATATTTTATTAATAAGGTTATGTGTACACGCTTTTTAGCGTGTATGCTAAAATGTTAATCATATATATGTTTGAAACAACCTTGGTATACTTAACACTCGGCAAAAAAATTTAAAAAAAACGAATGCTTAGTAGAAAAAAATCTGTGCTTCTTACAAATCTTTAGTCAAATATGAATTTACATACAAAAAGAAGGAAAAATAAATAAAATAAAATAAATTAACTTATCTTACATGCAATTGATAGCTGATAATCGAGTATAGACAAGAGGTTTTATTGCTGATTTTTTACGTCAGCTGCGTAAAGTGAACCACTTTAGAAATGTCATGACCAGTGATTGAACTCTCGCACAGTCTGTGGGCAAGAAACCAATGAACTCTTCCCATTTTCGACAGTAAGAATCAATTATTTCAAGATAAACTTTATTCAAACTGAATTTTTCTAGGTAAAAAACAACTATCAAGAGGATTAATTAAACGACTTTAAAGAAAGTATTTATATATTTATTTTCACATTTTCGGAAAACTAACAGCTAAAAATAGTATAAGTATACACATAGTAGGAAAAGGCCAATTATAAGTTTTCACATATATACACAAAGTAAGTGGCTTTTTTATCTGTAAGTATATATTTTAATGTACATTATACAATTTAAGTATAACTTTTTTTCTTTCAAGACCGATTTTATAATTTTCTAATTGATTGAACCCAACGTAAGGAAAATTATCATTATCACAGCTCCAAATAGGTTTCCATATTAATGTCATGGGTGGTGGACTCGGCACTCGGAAAAATATTATGGAAGACACTTCATCAGTAAAGAAGAGATCACACAATAGGTAGAAAATAAATGATGCGTGGTTCGTGTCTCACATGCCATCATAAATGCTCTTATCGACCTCAAAAATAATTATTTGTTATATATATAAATTATTAAGACATCCCTTTTGTATAAAAAGTTTTTATTTCTCTCTTTTTAATTACACTATGTTGAACGTCGTTTTTTTAATCAAATTATTTTTAAGTTTCCTGCCAGTTTGAATATAGGTTTGGACACTTTAAGAATGCAAACTATTAGCTAAAGAAATTCTTTTAATTCACAGAGTAATAAAACCATTGTCATGCAGAGAATTTGAATCGATGGCCTGTTATAAAGTTTTTGCTGCTTTAGGAATCGGCACGCGACTTTAGTTTTTCTCGATCTCGACTGTTTGACGGAAAATTTTCCATCTTTTTTTAGATTCTGAATTTCGAATGTCCGAATTTGAAAATAGAATGCCCTGCGTAAATTTTTTCGAACTTTAAATGGCATTTGAACGATTTTCGCTGTCGTGGGTAGCTTGGATATTAATAAATAGAAATAGTAAACGCGATTACGTGTAATATTTTTACGTAGCAATGTATAAATTAACATGTTTATTTGATCAGCACAAGTCATAGGTACCTTAGTTATATTTTTGCATTTCATCCACTTTTTATTATTTTCCTTTACACTTACATAAATTTTACTCTACAGTCTCCCTTTCATGAATAGTTGCGAAAACTAAACCAAGGTCAACCCTTGCGATTCAGGTGATCTATTCCAGACAACCCCATGATTTGTCCCTAACATATTTATTTATTTAACATTCACAAAATATATTTGTATTGTTACCTTACAAATGCAGCGAAAGCAGCTGCTTTCCGTCTGGAGCCTGTCCTGGAGGCGTACGGGCTCGCCCTCGTTCTGGCACGGTGCGCGCACGCCTTCTGGAAATACATAACTAATGTTAAAACAAGTATTCTTTGATAGAACGTCGGTAACGCAGTAGCTAAGATACTAGCTTCTTGCTCTAATGGTTTTCGGTTCCATTCCGACGACTGCCAAAGGTACCAATTAGCTTATCCAACTTATGTTGCTAGAAACCGACTGAAGTAAAACATCGCGAGAACACCCTCAGAAATTATTTCGTTGGTATGTTTAAACTTGACCAACCCTTTCACTGCCTGAAACCACCCTCTTACTTTGGTGAGGTATATGTTCCTACAATTGTATTATTATAATTGTTGCAATTAGAACATAGAAACGTTGATAAATAACATTTTGTCTCAATTTAAATAGTGACTCAAAAAGAGATTCTTAAAGCTATAATTTAAAGTGCTTGTTACCATTGACAGACTCAGTTGCAAGTAACATTAGTTACTTAGTAGCAATAAAGTTGGCGGTAAAATGCCGTATATTCGTAAATTATAAGAAATGAGGCACTTTTGTCCTTAAAGTGATTTACTAAATGAATTGTATGAGACCATATCTAAAATAAAATATATAATACTTAACAAGCTCAATATCAATACGCCATCATACAGAACTTGACTTGAAACTTACTGTATGCAGAAATGTCAATCATTTAATAATATATGAGAATGTAAAGTTCCTTAATGTATGTCAGATATTTCAATAACTTGTTCATAAAAAAAAATGAAACAATTTTTAATTTATTTTAAACGACCATAAATTAGACTTAAACGCCCCTGTCATACCAAAATATCAGCTTAAGCAATATATGGCAGAATTAAAATAATTAGGTCAGTATTCATTTCAATTTTATTACCAATTTCAGGATATACATTTTTTCTTCTTAATCACAATTATTGCAGATATTTTATATATATGGGACCATAAAATGAATATAAAGTTGTAAAATGTTCTATTTACTGACTTTTACGATGTTATGAATGCAAGGTATTGAAAAGGACCTTTGTTTTTTTAATAAGTTATATTTTTATAAATTCACTAGCTTACGGCCGCTATGAGAACCGACATATGGTACCTTAGGGCGCTTCTAAGTATAGATTTTGTAGAGCGAATTTGTACTTCATCTATAATTCTTCTAGTTCTAGATTTTCTAAGCAAAAGCTATGACTAAGACAGCTTGAAAACCATAACATCTCTCTGCAAGTAGCCGTTAATCTTACTTTGATAATAAAGTAACTACCCTCAAAACGATATTAAAAAAATCCAATATAAAAATTATAAATCCCCACACAAACACACCAACTGTATGTCCAACCAAAGTGAGCAGAGCTTGTGTTATGGTTACCACAGCGACTGGAAAGAAACCCAAAATAAACATGCATACATAAATTTAAACAACCATGACCCGAGAAACCGACCTAAAAACCTCTGTGTTCATCACGCAAATAATTGCAATGACCAGGACTCAAACCAGGGCCCTAACCACTCGGCTGTCAAAAAAACCTGTCGACCTTAATTACAAAACAATTAAAGTCGCCTTGTACTTCGCATATACTAAGTTTATAAGTTTTCCACACCCGAAAACCACCCTTTAAGTTGATTAAAACTCACATTAACAACACGATAAAATCAAAACTGCCCACAAGAAGCACATAAACATGTCAAGAATAATCCTATTGCGATCAATATTAATGTGGAATATTTATTGAATTAACATAATAACTCGGTAGGTTTTAACAAAGCGACCTGCGCTTTGATCGTCCTGTCAACAGGCGGTAGGTGTTGTGTCGCAAGTTGCGTGGGAGAGTTCGAACGACGAAGTGCACGAAACTGCATAATAATGCTGCACCTGCCTATGAATTCTGAACATCTAAGGCTCTGTTGGTTTCATTACAAATAGATTATTCGAATATCTTTTGTTTTCTATTTTCATACATGGCAAACAAGCATCAGCCTCTGTAGCAAGTGCAAGCCTCGTAGCAAGCGCACCTATGAACAACTTAGGTCATAGTTCTATTTATCAATATTGAATGTGATTATTATATCGACGAATGATGCGTCGCCGACCGTAAGCTTCAGTTTGAAGTAACACTTACTGTTACTTTCCTTTCACCAAAACTCAACCAAGTAAGCGTTATTATTATGGCGGTCAAGATACGAGGGATAGCACCGCCCCAGACAATAAAGAAATCTTCAAATCAATAAAAAAATCTTAATTAAGCAATTCTACTACTCCTATACTATTGAGGGTTTTCACCGCCCATCTTTATATGGATATCCCCCTCTTCAAACAAACCGTCGGTTAACCTATTTCGAAAAGAGTTAATCTTACTTTTTATTAAAAATTATCTTCACTTTATCAATAGTGCGAGCATTTAACTTAAAATCTCAGCTACTTGCATTTTGAGCCTTTGAAATTCTACCAGATAAGTAATGTTTCCACGTGACGCAATCTTAAAACAAAGTTCAACATTTGATATTTTCCAGTATTACCGAGCAACTGAAAGTTTAAAAAGCTTTCAAAGTGTCTGTTTATTTTCCGCGTATTTCCTCGACCAACCTTCGTTTAAAATCAATGTAGACGGTTTCTGCTATTTTGGAAATTTTTATGTTCAGCATATTATTTTACTTAACAAAAAGTAGTTCGTATACATGTGTACACATATTAGAGTATACTTATTTCAGGTTATAATCCTCTACAATCACATCGTTAAGGCTTTTCATTTACTAATTACATTTAGATAATATTGTTTCAGCTCAAAACAAAGCTATTACATTATCTGAATCATGACAATACATTACTTCAGTAAACCAAAGCTTAAAGCTTCATTATAATATGCAAATCCAAATCAATACCTATAAGTTTACCACCAAGTTTTGTAAATTATTACACTTTAAGATAAAACCAACATAAGTTAAAGAGTTTTTGTTTATTAAAAAAAAAAACAATCGTATACAACGAGCCCAATCTCTAATTTACCTTGATAAGGCACCGCATCCGCATTCCGTGCGACCTGCGCGAGCGCCGCGCCGATGATACGTTAGACCTGCGCAAATATTATCACAGCCCGAATCACTACAGCGTTTTAACAAAAACACGAGGAATGTTTACAAACCAACATCAACGCGTTTTTGTTTCATTTAGTCTCATCACCCGCTCTATAAGATTATGCTAAACAGTCAACCAAGGAATTTATCATCGGTCACATAAATTTAAATACGTCAATAGCGAATAGAAAGCCTCTAATTTATTTAATGAGTGAATTATTTACTCTAAGGATTAGCAAATAAAATCTTCATTTTGAGGATTCAACTATTTACATTTATATTTACATTTCTAAGTCGATTTTTGGAGCCATAGAAACGGGTTTCAAAGCAAACATACTTATTATTATTCGTATCGCTGAATTATAAATTAACAAATCAGGTAATTCATATTGTTGAGAAATTATATTATCTGACAGGATAATGATTGGCATATTTATCTTACGCATGTCACTAAAGCTAATCTTGTATGTACAAGGTGTTCAAAAAATTAGCGCCGAGAAAACCTCAAAGAAACTTGAATTAAACCCGTTTACAGTTCGCGATTTTATTTCGCTTTGAAGTTGTTTAAATTTAAATTTAATACAGTAGGTGAATTTTGCTATTTCAGTCTTGTCAATATAACAGTTTTGAAGTCACAGAACACTCTGTATAATATACAATAAATTACATGTAGTCATTTAACTGCGTTTATCAATTCTTATTTTCTATGTAGATTGATGTTAATTTATTTTGCGCACATGAGATAAGTAATTGCAATAGTAAGCCTAATTAATAAATTAATTTAACGTTAACTTAGACCAGAAACTCGATGAAAATTAATTTATAATTATCGTAGGACATTTAAACACCTCAGGTGAACTTTAATTACGATCATTTAGTTTTTAACGACACAAAAACTATAAAACTGTTGCAAATACCGTATTACCAGTAATTTCGTTAATATCTAGAGAGGATAATATTTAGAAAGTTGCTCCCGTCAACGTTTGTTGCCTAGGGATACACCGATTATATCCTGAAACATGATATTTATACCCCGATATAAACTTTCAATGTAATCAGCGATTTATTTTACAACTAGCTTAAGTCAGCGGCTTTGTCCGATTGAAATTTTATATTCTTATGCGAGTTATATTATTAATTTAAAAACCAAAATTCAATCCTTTCTTTTTCAATCCTTGAGACAGATGGGCTTCAGGACTTGTATCCATCCGTAAATAAATAAATAAAAACTGAAGCAGATAACATATTGAAAATTTTCTCATACACCAGAATGCTCTTGTTCGTTTGTGTATAATAATCATTGTTGATTTCAGACCAAAAGGTTTTAAAAATTAAAACCCAATCTATACAGTTCCTACCTACTTTGTGTCCGAGATAAGTTTCCAGTTTCCACTTCACAATTTCCTTTGATATATTTAGTTGTACACCAAAGCCAAGCTGCAGGTTTACGGTCTCGTATTTAAAACTGACAGTAACGATCGCGACCGTAGAGTCACACTTTGAAATTAGCGTATAAATATTGGTATTGCATTTTCGATTTGTCGATTCCATGAATAGAAGCTTTTCGTAAACCATAATGGACACGATATAGGTACAGACATTATCTGAAACAGTCTATTGCTTCTAAGATTTATTTTACCTATTAAGAAAATGAATTTGCAGGCAATGGTTTAAAAGGGTATACAAAAACAACTTAGGTACCTAATATATAACAAACCAGAGTCCTGATTAAATTAAAATTATTAGCATTTAAAACAAACACATCCTTAAAACTAATAGGATGACATTTACAAAGATAATCAAACAATATTGGCTAATGGAACTTTAAAACGAAACTGATCAACAAGCTTTCATCGCGAACGTACGGGCATGATCTATGTGCAAACTTAGTGCGGCCGCGAGTTTCGCAACGGAAGAATTGTCGAGTACTCGAGTACAGTTGAGCAACCGGTTGAAAGCCTCATTTATTGTACATTGTGAAACTTAAAGAGGACCGTAATGAAAGTATTTCCAGTATGATATTATTTATTTACAACCACACGGCCTGATATGCAGAACCTTTGTTACTTTGAGGCAGGATAATGTATCGGTTCGTTTTCTTCGTACATTCAACTTATTCATATATGGCGTTACAATGTGAGTAACATATGTGCGTATGAGTAACAAAGCTTTTGAAAATCACGTTGCTTTAAAAGCAAATCGTTGTATACGCAATCTGTTTAAATAGCTGGTTAATAGGTTTGATACGTTTTTCGAAAATTCATGTAACTTTTCTAAAATTTTCATTCCAACCCTAACTTTTCTAAAATTCTCAATCCAACCCCAACTTTTCTATAATTCTCAATCCATACAACTTTTGATTAGGGTACTATAAGGTAAGATGTTCAGATTTTAAAAATTCATTTTATTACCTCAGAAAGTAATCAACAAAACAACAAGTTTAAAAAAGATCAGAATAGTTTAGACTAAAGCCTAATATTGCTGTAATGTTTATTTTTTCTATATTCTTTAATTACTACCGAGGCTTACGGAATAGTTGGTCTTTTATAACGGACGTCTGAACGCCTAACATTTGAATGTCTACACCCTGCTTCTGTAAATATCTTGCATCCAAACCCGAGCCATACCATCATATGTACGTCTACGACTTAGGAAGAAGTCTTCTACTTACTGATAACCCCAGTAGTAGCAGAAACAGCGTGTGCAGCCGCGAACAGGAGCAGGCAGGCGACGGAGCGCGCCCGCATGGTCGCGGCTACACCCCCCGGCGCCCCGCGCCCCGCGCTCCTCGCATCCCAGTCCCGAGCCACACCACTAGGCACCTACACCTGAGGAAGAAGAAGACAATGATTCATTAGTTAGTATTTACTGGTAGTAGAGTTTCTTGTGCTACAGGCCTTCCTATTTTGACCTCCATATTACCCACGTCTACGTGATCGTGTTCAGGTCAGCGAGAAGGAATAGCCAGCGCAATTACTGGAACAATGGCTGTTCCAACTTGAGCCTGCGATCAGCATATACAACAAGATAACGAATCAAGACAAGGGTGCGGATGCCACTTACCATCAGGTGGACGACGGCTATGACTAAGTTTGAAAAAAATATCCCAGATGAAAATAAAGCATCCAAAATACTAGAGTCAAGTAAAGATAAAAACAATGATGGATTTAATGTTCGAAGATGTCCAATTGTTGCAAGCCAAAACTACAATAACCAGAAGCTTTTCAAACGTATTGCAATGACTTTTTAGAACTGAAAAAGAAACAAAATAAAAGTGGGCAAAACGGCACGCGATCCACCATATGCGATCCGATTGACGTCATTGTTCGTAGCAGTAATTCAACGTAGGCTCAGAAGGGATTGCCTTCACTCCTACAACTGCACTGGCTGTTCTTTAACATGCTGCTACAAAGGAATTTAGTACTGCCCCAGACCAGATCTGAACGAAAGAATGCGGATCATTCATGCGTTTGTATTTAGAACTGTTATTTAGAACAAAAGCAAATAGGTCACTCTCTTTTATCCGCCAGCTATTATCCTCTCGGTATACTGCAATACCTTTGCTTAAATTGCTAAATGTAAAATGAACTTAAATGCTATTATATGAAGTTACTCTGTGATGATGAAAATGAAGTTATACATTTACCCATAATGGAATAAAATGTTTTGATTTTTTTACTTATTCTATGAACAAATCTGAATAGGTTACGCAGTTTCACCCCCAATAGCCATTGATTCCGTGGATTATGTCATTTTATTTCTTTACCCAAGAGCTTTTCAATTACAAATAAGCAAATCAACAAATGTAACCCTTTTACAATAATAATATCATAATAACTGCGTTATTATTCAATATACCGAAAACGTAATAATTATACCTAAAGTACCTGTATCCGTATATAGTTTATCTACATAGTCGATCTCCACCCGTAGATGATTTACGTTAGCGAAACGACCCTAAAATTAGCTCGAACATTGCCCAGATACGCGTGCAATGCTCGCAACTTTGTATTCAACGATATTTTAAATAGATAAAGTAGCTTTGGAATAATAATAAAGCATCTTAGTACTGCAACTAAATAACTAATAATTAGTACTGAAACAAAAGGGGTTGGACAAAAGAACATTTGCGTTGATCATAATTATAATTAAAATAAACTTTTAGAGTTTTTGTGTTAAAAATATTAAGTATCATCAAATTGTTATTTCTGAACATAAGTAAGGTAATTTGTATAAATAAATATTTAACAGTTTCGCAGTAGCACACAACAGTACGTACAGTGCGCGTGATATAAGACAGTTAATTGCGGTTCTTAATATTTTTATTACACTTGTAAATATCATGTAGTCATTAATATTTCTTATAAATAAAATAAATTTACGACACAATATCTCTGAATAAAAGATTTTTTGGGCATACCATACTCATAAGCACGCATCAGAGTTTACATTACCTAGATTAGAACCCCCGAGCCTCGCATCGCCACACCGCCGCGCCGACAATGAACATTTCATTATGGAACCATGTCAAAGACAAACTTTTGTGAAATCTTTATCGCACATGTTTACATGTGAAGCTTCTAGTCTATTCTATAAAAAATAAAAAAGACTTTCCATAAGTTGCCAGGAATCAAGATATTTAGATTTCTTACTAAACAGCATGCTTCACGAAAACCGTATGCAAATCCCAATTTAAATGAGTAAAAATAATACAACAGAGACAGAGCCCAATATGCAGTATGTATTTATACCTAATATTTATTTAAGTGTCGGGTTCAATGCCCCGTAATATCGCCTGATAAGTCCAAGATCGTGCTTTAATATTTTTTTGTTCGTGATCGATGGTACGGGATGCGAAATTCATACGTACCTTCATTTGTTTCAACAAATATAATTGACTGCTATTAAAAGATTACTTTTGATTGATTATTTCACGTATAAATTAAAAATAGTTGTTTATAAATACAATGGATAAAGATTTGGAGGAAACTAAAAAATATGTAAAAATTTACGGATATATTTGCGTATGATATGATGTATGTAGATGTTATTTATGTATTGTAGAGTAAAATTATATACATTTTTTTCGCATCGTTAAATTTAGAATAAAAAAATTATTACAATTTCAGAATAAAATATAATAAGGATAAAAATACACTGCAAAAGACTTCACTAAACAAGCATCAACTCAAGGCAACGTAGCCAAAAGGCTGGCCGAACTACCACGGTGGATCTCAAAAGAAATTAATTGTACGAGGTAAGTACTAGTCTGCATATGGTAATGGTGCCAAGTGCCATAAGTAATTTCGTTTGAAAAAATTGTAGAATAAATTCCTTAAATCAATAAAATGGCACAATTCGTTCCTAGTTTAACATTTCAAAAATAAACAAACTTTAAATATATTAAGCCAAACAAATACTTATTATGGTCGCAAATGTTACTAAAATACAATTACTTATTTTATTGATATACGCGAATGTGTGGTCAAAAAAATAGTACAAATTATTATAATACCTATCATAATAGGAAACGATCGAAACTCGTCCTAACAAAACATGCTCCCATTTTTTCTACCGTTGAACTTATATTCTACAACTATTCACAATAAGAACTCGATTAGTTATTCAAATGTAATCGAGCAATTATAATCGTTTCAAAATTGATATATACGAATACTCGAGCGACTGTCCTTTACAATTTTTTGTGTTGACATTCCTATGGCGCGTCGACCTCTACAGACACGGTACTTACTCATTAATAGATAAGTAATAAAAGCACACATCAAAACATAGGATGTGTGTTTTTGTTTAAAGTTCACTGTAAGACTTAAATAAGCGTGTAACTTTTCCTCAACCAACAAAACATAATATATTATATAATCCTAATTATGGATAAAGTTAACTATTGCATCCCGCTTCATTTTGGTATGAATTTTATCAATTAACTTTTTTAATTATGTAGACTATAAACGAAAAATTTTCAATCAACTTCAAAAAATTCAAAGAGTTTGTGAATTACAAATATGTCGAAAAAAATAAATTAATCAATCAAACATAAGTAATTCGTAAATTAAAAAGAAATAAGAAAGAAGGATAAGACAGTACTTTCTTCACTAGTTCCGGGTTTGCATCCTGTTTGAAATGAGCGCGTAAAAAGTTAATTGAAACGGTCATACTTAAAGATAGTTTTTTTTTTTATAAATAACGGTTCTGTAAGCATGCTGGTCAGTAAATTAAGTTTTAAAAAACGGCTAAAATGCATTACTACTTACCTGGAAATGCTTTTCTTTCGCTAATTCAATATGAGTTAGTCTGATGCACGGATAGGACGAGAGATTAATACTAGGTTTAATATTATAAAAGAAAAGGTAGGTATATTTCAGTATATCGCGGCAGGGGTGCTATATAAATGTATGTACAATATCTTAAAGGTATCAAATTAATATTAGGTATAATTTTGTTTTAGTGGACACTATGGGAACTATGTCAGTCCCAACTCAAAGTCCCAAACTGAAATTAGGATTAATATATATAGATATATATATATTAGGTCTTTACCTATGAAATTGCCGTTTTTCACGAAATAAATGAAGCGTAATTTTTTTATATATTTTTGATTTCTATTAATCAAAATAATCACCCATGCAATCAATGCATCTTTGCCAACGCATTGGTCGCTTATTGATGCCTTTCTTGAAGAAATCAGCTGGACGGGAGGCAACAAATTCTTCAAAGGCATTTTGTACTGTCTCTCGGGTATTGAATTTTTTTCCCGCCAAGAAGTTATCCAAATTCTGGAAAAAGTAGAAGTCTGTAGGCGCAAGGTCTGGTGAGTACGGCGGATGACAAAGAACTTCCAACCCCAACTCTTGTAGCTTGGAGACCGTCTGCTGTGCAGTATGAGGTCGCGCGTTGTCGTGCAGGAGCAGTGGAGCCGAACGATTGACCAAAGCTGGTTGGAGACGTGTGAGCTTCTCCATCATTGTGTTCAGTTCTTCACAGTACACATCTGCAGTAATGCTTGTCCCGTTTGGCAAGAAGCTGTGATGAATTACACCCGCGTTAGACCACCAAACAGTGACCATCTCTTTTCTAGGGGTAAGTTTTCGTTTAGGGCGTTGTTTGGGTGCTGAAACAGGGTCCAACCAACTTGCTGAGCGCTTACGATTGTCAAACAGGATCCATTTCTCGTAACAAGTAACAATGCGGTTCAGAATTCCTTCATTTGTATGCCTGCTGAGCAGTGCAAGGCACGTCTCTACGCGTATTTCGCGCTGGCGGTCATTGAGTTCGTGGGGTACCCATTTGTCAAGCTTTTTTACCTTGCCAATTTGACGCAAATGGACCAATATTGTTTTGATGCTAACGTCGAAAGCTGCTGCTAATTCAGCCGTGGATTGAGTTTCATCAGCTTCCACAATTGCCTTTAATTCGTCATTGTCGACCAAAGTTTTCGGACGACCACGGGGTTCATTTTTCAGGTCGAAATTTCCAGAACGGAAGCGGGTAAACCAATAACGGGTGGTGCGTTCGTTTGTAGTGTTCGCTCCGTAAACGTCGTTGATGTTGCGTGCCGCTTGTGCCGCTTTGCTGCCACGACGGTACTCATACTCCATAATTACTCGAATTTTTAACTTATCCATGATGACGAAAAATGTTCGAATGCGTTGAAAACAAAACACTAACTATTAAACAAATGACGATTTTAGAAAAAGAATTCCATGTTTGTCAAATAAAATTAATTTGAAATTAGAATTATCAGCCAAAAAAAAAAATATTTTTATTTGAAATGGCCAGTACGGCAAAACGGCAGTTTCATAGGTAAAGACCTATTATATAAGTTACAATTATTTTTTCATGAAAGTTATCAGTTTTATTACAGATAAGCTAAATAAAACATATCCAAATAAGTAGTTCAACATTATGATCTTAACATTGTGATTAATGGAGAATTTTCGTTCATTTTTATGTATACAAATTCTTTAATTTTAAAGAATTTAGACTATCCAAAAATCTTCTGGCGTCGTTTTTTTACAATTTGTCTGGTTGTAAAGATCGCTAAAAGGGGTTTCATAGTCTGAAATTTAATTGATATGGGCTTGTGATCCTTTTACACCCCTGTATTTTAAAGGAATCAATATAAAGCTGAGGGTCAATCATCATGATATCTTGGAAAAAGTTTTACTTAATTCACTTCACACATTTTTCCGCCGGCTATTTTTCGTAACACTAGGTATAATATATATTATAATATGATGTTAGCGTAAGGCCAATTACAGGATCCCAAATTAAATTGTAGTATATTGCGGAACATGCAAAAGATTTCAAATTCAACAAATTCTGATAAAGTTACCTCTGACGGACGGAATAATGTTTCAAAAACCCGAAGTTTTTATTGTAACGTTCATTAAATGTTCTCAGTTTACGAATAATGATATGAATTATCTTGATTTTCAGATCCATATTAAAACAAAATAAACCGGCTAAGCGAATGGAATCTTTTACTTATAATTGTTTCTAATTCTTCTACCACGGACATTACGGTTTTTCTACATTTTATCCAGGAATTACAAGAATAGATAATTATGCGTCCCAGCATTCAAATGTTATATCGTAGTGCCAAAACCGTCCAAAAATATACTGTACTTAATCATTTAAACTCGTTTAAGTTTTAACAAGTGTTATTTTTTACAAGTAGGACGCTTGTAATACAAAGACAGACAGCGCTACCAGGCTATTGTTATTTTTTGTTAAGTTATCAATTATATTTTTAGACCCAAGGCAAAAAACTAAACAAACAAAATGTCAATAACAAATTATTGTAATGCAATTTTCAACCTTCATTAAATTCTGTGTGTTTAACTTATTATGTTACATTAAGTCAATATTTCTTGAATAAATTATATGGTCTGGGTTATGGAAGTACCGAAATAATGCGTAGTATGTCAAAAGTATATTGTTTTGGTTGAAGTATACTTTGAAGGTTAGCCTCAATATAAAAATAACCCTTTTCTAAATCTTGCGGTTTCTTTGTAATTTTATTGAGTGCTTTTGCGTTTGATTTTATCACCGATTTTTCCTACGATAATTATTTTTCATAACTTCAGACAATATTGAGAACTGATGTTATGTTTCAAGATTATTAGTTACCTATATAATTAACAAATTAGACAAGGAAAAACTAAAAAAAGTGTTCTCGAAATAAAATAAATTATATTAACTCAATAATTTGGAAATGGGAAGAAAATTACAATTTATCCTTTTTAATTTAAGATATTCATTATACCCACAAAGTTACTTTCCTAAGTTCTGGAACTAGTAAAATGATTTTAATTCATAATAATTATTTCACTGCTTTAAAGTTACATTGTCCAAAAATAATATGTATATAAAGTTCAATAGGGTCATAAGCTACACGATTAGAACTGGGCAAACACAAAATAATACAATATTTCGCCAACATCTACAAGAGGTGAGTTAAAAATAATATTAATTTTGAAACAATGTATATTACCAAAGTTTGAATTAGTTCTGCGAAAGATCCTCACCGTAGGTCTTAGAACTAAGAAGGCCTGCGCAAGCGGTTATTACAATGCATTTAATTCATTCGTTTCTACGAAAATATTGTCATTGAATATGTTCCAGCCACTACAATGAGTTTCTCGATTAGAGAATTCAATTTTCGTAGGCATAATTGACGTCATTATTAACTAAGGTGCTGAGTTTGCCAAGTAAAGTTCGCACGGTAAAATATGTGACGTTCTGTATCAGCTTATATATCCATTTTATTACTGATTGTACCAGTAGTATTATAGGAATAAATAAAATTTTGCCAAATGTATACATAATCTGCTATTTACTTTTATTCATAACGTTATGAACATAATTGTTTTCTCTCATTTTCCCCCTTTAACAAAACATATTAAGTTTGACGTTATCTGACGTCAATTTGTCCCTTTAATGAAAACAACAAAATTACCGCTGTAGTTTTAAGTGGTTATATGCAACAAACAAACAAACAAATTGTTTTGATCATTTCGAAAACCTTTCTTTTATTATAGTTGACTTCTTACAAGGTAAAACTCGATTCATGCAATTGCGTGTTACTTGATTTGCTGAAACTATATTCCGCCAAAAGTATTATGTAGATTCATCATTATCGATGGATTCTCACGCCACCATTATTCATATTCCTAATAAATCATAAAGGGTGTACTTTTTCAAAAAACTAAAGAATTACGTCTTCGTCAAACAATACAAACATGCTTCCAAGAAGAAGACCGAATTACAACATTTTAGTATATTGACATCCACGAGTTCGGAGAATGTTTTATCCATCGTTTTGAATAATATTAAGCGTTTACAAAATTGCAAAACATCAGCTTTTGGATATGGCTTGGATATGCAAGTTGTTACGTTTCGTGGACCAACTTCATCAGTCGAACCCAATAAAACTTTATTTTGTTTCAAAAGTGATGCTTTCCAAAATATAATCAGTTTCTTAAATACTTCGGTAAAGGTCAAATTATACAATTATTGTTGACAAAAGCTTTTATTGATAAACGTACTAGGGTAGGTACTTTAATCTGAGTTATTTTATAAGGTGAGAAACGTGAAAAAGTAGAGGAAACAAATTAATCATATTACAACCCCATCTCAAGTCATCCCCAACCACAGCAAAATCTACACCATGACCAACCACCATTAAATTATAAAAAATCGCGGATATATGCTCGTATATACAGTTACACCGGCGTTAAGTAATCGGATCCGAGCTCTTGATAATCTTGCGCACGTGTGCTTGTGTATTTTATAGCGGTTCGAAACTGGTATGCGTTCGCGCAGGTATATGTCGTCGCAGAGATTTCGTAGTGGTTTGCCTCAAAGCGACCTTGCGGGCGGTACGGCCCTGCCGCGCCGGCGTGAAAGTAGGTGACGCGGGCCGATGTTGGATAGCTTGAAATGTATGCTGCATGCTGTATTGTCTAGGAAGTTATGATGGCCTGGTAGGTCCGGCCGTTTTAGACAGGTGTTGTGGCGATTTAAGTTTTTGTTTTGAATAGTTTATAGACACGACCTTTGCGCATTGTCTAGATACGTATATTGAGAGATGTGTAAACGATTACTTGTAGACAACTGAACACGTTTTGTTAAATTTATTGAATAAAGATTTTATCGTTACGTCGGCGATCTTAATTGATGAAAATTGGTGATAAATCTTAAAATAGTGCACACCATTTTCTCTAGCTACTGTATTTGTCCGAAAGATATAGAAGAACAAGATATATACGTGTATACTATTTAAGTAAATAACTCAGAGCTACAAAATTCAAGCGTTGACGCATTTTTATGTATTGCATAATAATTGTGCTAAATACTCGTATAGTTAACTACAGGAAAAACTAATTACAAAAGCCAATTCCAATTAACTATGGTTATATTTTGGAGGATTTAGGTAAGCGTTCACACTAGGCAACCCTGGAGTCAGAATGTGTCAGTCTTCGTCTTTTCGGTGAAATTTTAAAACGATTGTTGAGTGAACTTACTTTTTACAAATTGTATCGAAGGCGACGCAGCGCGCTTTTTTCTACCAGCATTTTATTGACTTTGTCTTATTACAAAGTAGAATTCGGATTTTATCTGTCATTATTTTTATTTCCTAAACGTTTTCCGTAACCTGACCGACTAATTAAAAACTGAACAAGAAAAATATAAAATTTCCCAAGCGCCTGTGCTGCGGAAAAGGACTGTAGTAGGTAGGTATAACCAAACACCTTTCGCCGATTTATTTCGTACTTAGTTTTAATGTTAATTATCACATGATGGCAACAGTCATAACTAGTGTTGCCTGTACTAATTTAGAATTCCGCTTTCTAAATGCACCAGTTATCTGGCTGTCACGACTCACGACACCAATTTTACTGACAGGTCGTTCACATCTCAATATACCACGGTTATAAAATATTTGTATATTTTTATCGTTATGTTTAAAATTTACGTAAAAAATTTAAAAATTTTGAGATGTATAGATTCTAGAACATGTCTCGAATATCGTCAATATTATAAATAAAAGCCTCTCGATGGTGCACAATTGGAAGAACATCATCTTCCAATTAAATGTCTTCCAAAAAAATGGGTTCATACAAGTTTATTTTTGTGCAATACTTATAGTAAAAACAAGAGTGATATTAATCTTAACAAATTTGAACAAGAATTTGTTGAACAATTACTTTAGCCATGTCTATTATTTCTTTTTTTGATTAAACGAGATGGATAAGTTCGGCAGCACTCCGTATCCTGACCTATCTCTGAGGTTACGTAACCAAGAAGGTCATATAATACTGGTCAAATTAAAAAGTGTCTGTAATTTATAGACTTGCCAGTGTTCGATTTTTAAATTTCTTGCCATGGCGTCAATAACTGCAAAGGTCAAGGGTTGTTATTTACCTTAAACTCCTGCAGATAAAACAAACGAAATTAAATTTACATACGATGAAGGTTATTTAAAATATTTGATAGACCTCAAATAACAAACTATTTCCGGTTATATCTGGATATATCGTCAACATGTTTCTAGTTTCAATGTATTTTAATGAAGTTATATCGTCGATTACAAATACTAACTCGAAACACAGTTTCATACAAATATGACACCTTATATTGTCCACGATGGTTAATATTTGTCAAGAAATGACAATTGGTACACAACAACCTATGTAATTGCAAATACAACCATATGTGGATGATTTAAAACAGAATTCAGAAAGCCGATGACAAAAATCGAAATATTTTATTAAGAATACGCGGCTGTTGATTTTTGGCTGGAATCTTACTAAACTTAAAAACATGATTTTGTACTTTTGATTTCTTGACTAAATTCTTATGTACTTTATACTTGTGTAGAGCTCTAGAAGCGTAATTTAAATTTTTGTTTTGATATGTTCACTGTCGAATTGACCGATGCTACTCAGTTCAAAGAGAAGCCAAGTACTCTTGGGCACTCTTCTGGTGGCGACATTTTCCTGACCCTGATTGTGTGTCTAGTTTTAACATGTGATCGATGAGTTGCGTCGATATAGAAAGATGAATTTATGAACTACGAAACCTGAAAATATGTTTGAGGATGGTTTGAAATAGTTTAATTTATATGAAACTAAAAGAAACATACTCTTATAATAATTAAAAGGTAATAATCGTAGAAAATAGATATCACTCTTTTACTCGATTAGTTTTACTGTGGGGTCTTAAATGTTTTTTTCTGTATATTTCCACACTGTAAAAAAAAAACTCTTTGTTTATGTACAAGATTCACTATGCCCTAGAAATCCCGGCGTTATACACGTAGTATAATCTTTAGTAATTCGTAATAGGTATGGATGTCTACAGTAAAATATACTTCCTTCTACTAAATTCCTCATTCGAAGAATATAAGTAAATTTTTATAGTGAGTATGTTTTATTGGTAAATTATCTTGCTAACGCTTACCACGCATTCTACGAGATTTAAGATGAGAGAGATTTTTCATGGACTTGTTGTTTGATTATGGCCCTGAAGTTTATTAAATGGTCTTGAGAGTTCGCGCAAAAGGGACATAGCCAGAACTTGAACCATGTCCTAATATAATTATTTTCTTTTCTTGAAACAAAGTCTGATATAACAGGTATACGGCCATTCTGCAATTAGTTAGCTGGATAAATCCAAAAGTTTGTTTGTTTTTATTTAAACAAGACGAGAATATTGAAAGGCACTGTAATAAACCTCATGACGTACTATCCTACAGTCGAAGTATCAATACTTTTACAATAATACAATTGAGTAACTTATTACATTATTACCATAAGAAGATAATTTGTATTCATCTTGCATTACTCATTGACTATGAATCAAACAAGTTAGTTTTCAAATACCTTCGCAAGAGATGGTGCTAAAATTGTCAATATACAAATTCTCCCATGATTCAATTGGACGTCATCGCTTTCTCACGTTCTGATTTGTCTAAATCTTAGCTAAATGAAATCATATTTATATAAGGAAAAAGATCATATTCGAATAATTTTTTGGTAGCAAAACGTAGACGGTAATGATCTCATAAATAATATAAGATTATAACACCTTTGCCACTGTTCTGGGGTTTATCTTTGGCAAATATTAGGTGGATTCATGATTAGCTAGTGTTTACCAAGATATATTTGGATTATACATACATAAGTGTGAATGGGTTACGTTGTACCCACGTCTAGCGAAGTGCAATAACTGCGTTCATAAATTTTCCGACGCTCAATCAATAAATATTATTTAAAAAAACAATAACGTATATAAATGTGCAATAAAAATATAAACGAAGAAAAAGCAAATATATCGTGGTAGGGATATAGCCCTACCAAGCTTTGCAGTCCTAATGTCTAGATAGTGAGGTATATCGACGGTCGATCGATTGGTGTGGTAACACCCTTAGGTTGCACACAACGATGAATACATTCAACCAGTATTGAGGCACGTATTCGTAAATGTCACTTACTATATAGACATTAGGACTGCAAAGCTTGGTAGGTCTATATCCCTACCACGATATGTTTGCCTTTTCTTTGTTTATCGTTTTATTGCATCCTATTGGTAACTCCAATTAACAGTATTGGTAAGACCAAAAAGAAGTGGGGCGCGCTTGTGTAGATTCCACTGTACATTTGCATGATGTATATGGTTTTCATATACGGATCATGGATGATTTCAATTCTGTAAAGGTCATTAAAATTGTTAGTTAATTTCAAAACAGACAATCGTAATGCGTTTTGTCACTTAACAGGTTACCTTTCTAACGTTGGTGATAAAATAAAGGAGCTGAAAGTTCTTCGTTATCAAATAAGTAAAATATATAGTATAAGTAAAAGACCGGTATTCAAACTCGCGAAGTCCGGTATGGTAGAACCACCATTTATTTATGTATTAATAAACTTATAAAAATATAGGTATATACACCTCTAAGGACGTTAATTCTGGCCGTAGACTAAATCAGTCTGGCCGTCAATCAGTTCCATTCATTCATTCATTTCTCACACATTGGCTGTTCACATACATTTCAGTACAGTTATTGTTAAATGCAAATGGGTTTTACCTACACATGTGCTCCACACAAGTTACGAAAATAATACTTAGTCATCATATTTAATGTTATTTATTTTTAGTATGTAAGCTTATTTATGCAATGCATGATTTTCCTAATATGTAACATTTTACATGTTCAGAGAGAATCAAAACTGGCAGTAGACCTTTTTTTAATTACGACACAAAATACATGTTCTCGTCTTTCGTTTATAAAGGTTCATTTTTCTATTACTACATTTTTTCAGCATCATGTGATTTTTATCAGTTTTAATATCTTTTATAACCTTTTATTATAGCATTACGGTTGTACGAATTAATTTATCACTTTAGAAACAATTTACATTTATTCATAAATATTTTTATTAGAGTCAAGATATATAAAAACACAGAATACTGAATCTCAATACAAAACAAAGTGACAGAGGTATTAATAAATAATTTGACCGTTACGAAAGTTCAAGTTCTATCTACGAGTATAGCGCCAGGACAGTGTATTATGCAAAAAAAGGTTTAAGTTGGCAAAAGATAAAGGCCAACGCACACCAATACAAGTTATTTTTATATAATTTATGTAATACCTAAAGAAGATTCTTCCACAGGTTTGGAATTCCACTCTTGAAATAAAACTGGCAAGAATGAATTTCGAAAAATAATAGTGAGTCGGATGTAATAACAAAAACCTACTAAAGACTGCCTCAGTAACAGTAAGAACAGCATTCACCTTCTGAAGATGAACTCTGTGTCCCTTATACTTCCAATTAGACGGTCAACAAATAACTGTCCACAGTTTTTAGTTCAGTCAATAGTGACCCCAAAATTGGTTTTAGACATACTTCGGTTAGTCGTTCACACCAATAATTTTCAAAACGACAGGACTTCCTATAACAGCTTGTTTTAGTTATCGTCCGACTCAACTTTAAATGAAATAGTACATCGTTCATGGAGGGGAGAAATCGAGCTGAAACTCGAGTTTGGAATTGCACCTCTTCTGCACCTACGAGGAAACTAAAAAAACATTATTAGTTTTAATTAATAAGGCTTCACAGACCTTGCTGTACTTTTGCCTGAATTTCTCAGGCAATAGGTTTTCTATAACTGCTTGTACAATTTTTTTTAATTCAGGCGGAGACCATCAATTTTCCTTTCCGCCACTAGACATTTCGAGTTAAAAAGAAAACTATCAAAAAAATTATGACACACAGAAAAGTAAAAACGCGCGTCTACTCGATTTTCACTTGCTTTTGCTACCTAGTTTACGGAAGAAGCAAAGAAACAAAGCCTATACGGCCAAGTCTTTAGTTTTAGCTTAGAAAAAGTATGTGGCCGGTATCATTTTTCTAACTTCGAGAAACAAATTTTTTGTTTATTAACAATTAACGAAGGGCGAAAATTAATTTTCCTAAATTTTCTGAGAACGTACATTTTTTCGATAGTAATGTCTTACCTACATCCTTCCCTGTTTCAAAAAAGTGCTACTTCATTTTTTTATCACATATGATTAAAAAGAGCTAATTTATTCTTCGTGTACAGGGGCTAAAATAGCTATTCAATCCCTAGGGACTAAGTGATTTGAATTCGGAATGTCAGTTGAAGTTCCAATCACTAAAGAGATTATAAACATTGTAGGAACAAGTTACAGGCTGAAGAATAAAGAAAACCGCCCGGGAGCCAAACCAAAAAAGTTTGTAAAAAAATAAAATGCACGAAATGCATTCTGCCTTCGTTTGTTATTGTTTACTCAAATACGCATTTTATTTAGTGCGTCTTCCTCAAGTAGCGAGAATGAAAGAAATATATATATATATATATATATATATTGACGATCAAGTAGCGTAGTGGTTAGTAGCCCTGTCTCATACGCCGGAGATCCCAGGTTCGAGTAATGGCCGGAGCATTCATTTGTGTGATGAACACAGATGTTTGATCTCGGGTCATGGTGGTTTATATTGATATGTATATGTATGTTTATTCTAGGTTCCCCCAGTTCTCTGTCTGGTCATCCATTACTTTGCTTACTTTGGGGTCTGTAATTGTTAAAATATAAATACTACCCTGTAATTACTTCTAAGTTATGTTGTATTGTTCCTAATTGTATGTAAATAAATAACATTCCTACTATTCTAATTCATAAGTTGCACTTACTTATGTTCTCATAGAGGGTTATAAACAGTAGTGTGTATCATACGGTCGCAAAATTATTTTTGGCGCAAGCAGAATACTTTGCATCCCTGACTACGTTCATTCGTTCATACATTCAAAACAGCTCCCTCGCGTTACAGATATGTTTTGCTCCCTTATCATACGATCTACCATTTACTATTACGTCATTTATTACTATGCCTACATTGTGTTTTATAACCAAATTATTACTCCATTCGAAGCTCAAAAGTTAACATTTAAGTATGCTTAAAAAAAAGCTTGCTTTTTCGTTACTTTTAGCAACTTTTTAGCACAGATTATATCGATATCACGGGTTAAAAGCTCTTAGTGATTTATGATACCGTATTTTATAAAGTATGAACTCTTAAAATAATCTGAACGACTAGCCGACATCTGATAATTTATTATTGAACAAAATGTCTGGTATGATAATAATAATGGAAGCTACCAGGTTTGCAGCAGGTATAAAAACTAAGGGTCTATAAATAGGTGTATCTCAAACAGGGGTAAGGGGTGTGAACATCAGAGGCCACGCCCATTACCTGTCACCGCCTACCGCCACTCAATTTACTTGTTACATGCAAAATAATTTTATTTGTAGTTCATTTTTATACCGTATTGTTAGTTTTATGAAAGACGGGTGGTATTTTAAAGTCTAGAGAAGAATCGTTGAAATTCGTTCACATTTTTTTAATTTCCGTACACAGAAGCGTTTAAACATAAGCTATTTATAAGCGAAATAATACATAGGTAAGGAACAACTAAGGCGTGAATGTTGCTAGTAGTCCAAGAAGAATTACAGGAAGCGAAGGGATAATCATCCTAGCTAAGAAATTCTTAGCAAAAAAAGAGTACCATAGTAAAAAACACTTTAGCAATTTCAAACGATTTATGGTTACGTATTTTAAAAGTCATTTTAGAAAATGCCTTACAGCAAATTAATTTGAACAAAATTGAGTGTTTCTTACGGAGGGCCTTGACTTAGTTTATAGTGTCTACTTATATATAACTATTATAAAGAAGAAAGACCTTCGTTTGCTTATATACATTATTAAATCTGAAACTACTGAACTGATTTAAAAAATCAGAAAGCTTAGCTATTGTGCAGTTTTATGCCAGAAGACATTTTTTATTGTTCGTTAAATGGGCATAGGTCAGCCCACAGTTCTGAGCTACTTTCCCAAAGATACCGTAAATTGCAAAGATGAAAAAATAAATCGGCTTTTTGTACGAAGATTCCAAGAGTCCTATTTATCATTTTCGGTAAAAAGTCACCCGGTATGTATAAACAATTTTCACATGTTTCATCAAGCATTCCCACGGGGTCAGCCAGGTGCAACGCGACCACGCACGTCCATGCTGGCTAATAATCACATTAAAACAACAGTTATTATACATACTAACAACATATCCTTCAAACTTAACCGCAGCACATAAAATTTAGACTCAACCAATTAGTAGACTGGCGCACATACTACGATCTTTGACCATACATGGTATCTCTCATATATACAATACTTAGCAACTAAGTAACTCTGGCTAATTATCATTTGCTGCGAACTTCTAGAGATTTATTATGTTGCAATATATTATCTTACGAAGAGTGGAAAATGTTCAATTTATAACAATAGGGTACAGTCAACATGAAAATTTATTTAAGGTCTGAGCGCCTAGACAAATGGCAAACGTTCCATGTTTAATTCTGACCGTATGATTCATACGTCTAATGGCCGGTTTACACGAGTTAAGTGGTTAAGTTGGTAACTAAATTTTAAGTTATTACATGTCACTTCTGTGTCCAAGCGGATTAAGTAGTTAAGTTCATAAGTTCAATGAAGTTGAACAGTGATGAATGTCAAGGAATTCGTCAATGCTGTACTTAGTTAGGTGGTAAACGTGATTTTGGACAAACTCAGAGAAGAACTTGATTCGGTAATTAAAATCTTTGAAAGATTATGTATATTTCTAAATTTTTTACGTCGACGAGTCGACGTCGATCCACGGACGATCGATTGGTGTGTTACCTTTACTAATTAGGTACCCTTAATAATCACTGGAGGGATATCAGCCTCTCCCAACTCAGGGGTGACGTCAGACAATTGTAGGCCATCACGCCTACTGCGGGTTGGCAGACTTACCAACTCAGGGGTAACGTCAGACAATTGTAGGCCATCACACCAACTGCGGGTTGGCAGACTTACCAACTCAGGGGTGGTGTCAGACAATCATAGGCCGCCTACTGCGAAGTCGACTGTTCTATTACGGTGGATCGATTGGTGAGGTAACACCCTTAAATATTCTTTCACAAATTTTAAAGTCGAAACTAAACTCCACTCCGACATTTAAAAAAAAAAGTGAAAATGCGACATAAATACAAGCTCTTGCCGCCATCCGCTTTGTCAACTTATGCACTTAACTAAAAAATCACGTCCAAACGTGTTAAGTGAGAAGGCCCGCCCACCTACTTTTACGAGAAATGGAACGAATCCTAATCTACTTAATCACTTGCGTACTAAAATTTAAGTTACCACTTGTAACTTAATTGACTGTTTACACGCAACTTTTAACTTAAAATTTAGTTAAAATTTAGTTACCAACTTAACCACTCAACGCGTGTAAACCAGCCATAAGCGATGCCGCTCGACAATTGTTAGACAAGTGTACAACTAGTCAGCAAACGCTCATTCTATGCGATCATTCGCCGAAAACCCGAATATTGTTGATTTTCAAACGAAATAATTAAACGAGCTGAACGTTTCCTTTTTGGGAATAACTTTGAGTTTTGAATCATTAAACGTTACGATGTTTTATATTAATTTCATAAATGTTGCATTGTATTCACTATCCTATTCTACAGTCGAAAGGCCACTTGTCTATGTCCTCTGCAGTGTGTCTTTGCTTCTAATTTATCCATCCTTAACCATAATATAACCATCCTTTTTAACCTCCAACACAAAAATATGGTTGTTATAACTGCAATGTATATATCTGCCAATGGCATTGTATCTCATGAATGAACAGATTTTGAAGTGGTTTCTGTTTGAAATCAATGCTTGACGAAAATCGTTTCTTGTCTGTTGGGGCTTTATTTTATTAACCTGGTTTACTGTTCACTGGTTTAGGAATATAAAGATTCCGTCTCCAATGAGCGTCAGCCAACTGACTGCGTTTCATATACTGTAGGTATGTGTATTTTAGTTGTAGCCGTAGCGTATTCGCACTTGGCCGTTTCTTTTTTTTTTTTGTAGGAACTGAACATTGATCCTTTGCCTTGAGCTTTTGCTGATTTATATCGTTGTAGCACATACTTTTAAATGAGTTCATAAGTAATAGTTATTTGTGTGGCGTAGGTACGGAAAACTATTCGTCTACCCATTTAAACTGTTTTATTAAGGAAATGGTTGACTTCTATGCAGAAATTTTGAATGAGCGCACTGATTTATCTCAATTATTATTATTATTAAAGATTATTCCGATTTGTATGAACCCACCACATTAATTAAGTAATAATTGAATAAAATATCTTGAAGTTCTTGTACCAGGAAAATTATCGCATACCTTTATTTAAATTAAATTACATTTATATTTAAGATTGCTTAAAATAAAAATGAAAAATATTTGTCCCATTGTCATTATTTTCCTCATTCAAAACCTAATAAAATTAATATTACCCTAATTAGTACCATAATTTTATATATTTTTTTACTATTTGGATAGTCGGCAGACCAGCACGCGGTTCTATAGCATACGCGGTGATGGTAAGTCGCATCAGCACTCATTGACATCATTAGCTGAAGGTGTTTTATTTGTTAATAGTGACTGTGATTATTATATCGACTAATGATGGGTTGCGGACCGTAGGTTCAGTTGAAACTGCTTCTGTCCAAGTGACTGCACCGGCTGTATCTTCCCTGCAATTAGAATACAACCACTTAAAAGTGATTATTATGGCCGTCAAAATGAGAAGGACTAAAATACCGTCCCAGGCGCGATCTTAACAGAGAAACTCTCCTGCAAAATTATAACAGTTACGAGGTTGACTGTACCTGTTAGATTAATAATTAATAAAAGCTAATGAACTGAAGATTATTATTCTAAAAGCACATAAATATAAATATTAATGTCGCAATCTTTTTCGTGATTAACATGGCGATTGTCACGTAAAATTAATTCGTTTGATCGTAATGTCTTCAACAGTAGATTAAATAGATACGAGTACTTACTTATTTATTTATTAGAACACAAAACAGATCACAGTCTTCTTCACAAAAATAATATTACATTAAGTTTTTAACCTAACTGTAAGCCAAAACATGTGTTACAGAAATAAGTTGTAGCTATCATACTTCAAGATTAACGTGAAACTATTAAAACGCGTACCTAATATTATCAGTAGTGAAGTTTCTGTGTGGTCAGATCTCTTCTGAGTTGATACGAAAGTGCTTCCTACTTTGACCGCCATCATAACCACGGTTTAGCAATGATGTTCCGATCAAAGGGAAGGACCAGCTTTAACTGGAACAAAGGCATTTCTAACCAAAGCCTGCGGGCGGCAACGCATCATCACTCGATAGAATAATCATATTCCATATAGATAAATAAAACACGTACGACTAATGATGTCCATGGGCACTGTAGCCACTTACCATCAGATGAATCGCGTGTTGGTTTGCTGGCTATAAAAATATATTATGGAAAAATTACAATAACTATCACTTAATATTTCACACAAAATTCACAGCAAAATTGACACTATTGTATTGTCACTGGTAAGTTGTGTAAATTGTGCTAATTAGATTTATTGTTTCTTCAAACGATCAATCGACACGATATTGCGTTTGTCATGATAATCCAGAAGAAGTGATGATATTAATTCAAATGGTAATATTGAAATGTATATACTTTTTTAGATAAATTTACTTGTTCTAACTCATCTGATGGTAAATTTTCAAAAGTTCTCCAAACTTATGCGAAGGACTTGCCAAAAAGCACTTGTCGCAAATTTTTGGTTACTAAAAGGGAACCGTGGAACGGTTAAGCTATTATGTCGCAAAGTTTCGCCTAGTTTATAATATCTCGTGTCTGATGAATTCGGTAATAGCTTATTTAATTTCTTAGGCCAAATTTTTCAATTTTGAGTAAAATTTTGTCTGATGTGATGAAAGCACGGTCACGATATTGCACAGTCTCAAAAATTATCACAAAGTCTAATTGTTTTTACTGATCACGTTTTGGAGACTATATGCGAAAGCTGTAAAATAGTTATTACAATTCAACAAAATTTCAAAAACTGTCAATATTCTCCAATACAAACGCCTGTCAGGTGATCAAATTGTATGAAACTGTGTGTCGTAATTGACTTAACACATATTAATAAATCAATTGCAGAAATACTCGAAATTCCTCATTAATGTTTTCCTCTAACATCAATCCTATTATATTATAATTATCAGTTAATGTCCGTGACATAACAATGAATTGTGAAGTACCACAATGTCTGCTGCGGCAGATCTCATGGTTTCATCGAGCTTAGACACAATGCGGGATTTAGTGTCTTACAAAAAAAAAGTAAACAAACTAATTTATCTCGATCACCCATAATAATTATGATAAATAAATCAGACATTGTGTTTTACAAAAAAAAATTGCTTTTATTTGATGAAAATATCAACTGTAATCTTTTTTAACATCTCTAAAAAGTAAGCGCAAAAATTACCTCAGGTCAATGGGATAAATGTACTTACACCGAAAGCGTTAACTTGATCATTATTTACAAAATGTCAGAATTCCCGTTTCCCAAACACCAGCCAAAACTCTTTAATCTGCCAAGAGCCAAAAATATTTCAAACTTTAAATAGAAATAAATACTACCACTATTATTCTCAAAGACATTAGAACAATCCTTTTCCTACTGAACCAAAAAATATAGTTACCTAATACAGTATTAGCTATTACGCACATATATATGTGCAATATTGACGACTCCCCACAATTATGCCTCTAAAACTCTCAGCTGCGGGGAATCGAAGCGGCGACAATCAGGCTGCGTGGGCGCGCGAGGTCGCTCACTCGCCGCGCTATCGGCACCTCGCCGCGTGATTCTTGTTACTATATTAACTACTATTTTCGTAGGTAATGTGATCAAGTGAATACATTGTAATTCAGATAAGGAAAGTTTTAAAATAAGAAACTATACATTGTGATGGAATCGTGTTGGATACGCTGCTAGTTGAATATTGGTATGTAAAGCTGTGGGGTAGAGTAAATATTTAAAAAACAGCTAACAGGACCTGACGGCTGATTTGGTAAAATAGATCGTGAGATTATTGATCTTGCTTATCGGGCCTAAATGTTTTCAATACTAAAATCGTATTTTACACAGAAAGGTTAAAACATTTTAAGACAGCACTTTAATTTATGGCAACGAAATAAGATACCTAACTATACTTTTTTTTATTCAAAGCCTTTTAGAATGGAGTTACGTAATGTGAAAAAATGAGTAGACATTCCAGTCTAGAGGCTTAGGAATGTAGTATGAACCTAAACTATCCCCGTTTATAAAGATATTAAATGGTATTTTTTTTATACGTTACATCCATTTAAGCTGAATTTGCAACAATGAACTAGATATATTTACATAGAAAAGAAATAGACAAAGTTTCTCTATTCATATGATACATACCAACTACTACCAAATAATACAAAATATTTTTCAGATACAAATGTGCCACAGGAAAGTTACACAGTAAAAAATAATAAATAAACATCAAAGTATATTACTACGCAACGCAGCGGTCCAATCTTACGATACCATAATAACAAAGCTAGGGGGTAAAACTTACTTAAAAATATATACAGATATATAGACTTATGAATTTTAAATCAAAGTACCTACTTAAATTAAATAGCAATCCATAAATAGGATAAGGATAAAATTATATACTATTCGTGTAACGCGATAACTCGTTAAAAATGTTTTATTTTCAAATAAGAATTCAAAAAAAAACTTCTAATGTCAAAATAACTAAGGAATTAAATTCAACCAAAGCGTAATTGAAAAATTTTGTTATCAAACATATCACCGAATAAACATTTATCAAACCAAGTAGGAAAAAAAGCCCGCGTTGCTTACTGTGAATGGCCCCGATAAGGGAGGTCGCTCCATTCATTCACTCACTCATTAGCTATGTAATCAAAAACGAAATGAATGAATTCCGATCGAATCACTGTATTGCAAAAATATCTTTAATGAGACGGTACAGACCACAGATATTGCTATCAAATTGTTACAGTTCTACGTCGCAAAGGTCGTGTCCTCTTTTATCAAGAGCGCAGACTAATCATTAGCAAATAAGTCTAATAGTAAATTGCTTCGAACAAATCGAACGAGATATCGGTTGTAGTTTTAAAAGTAATGTTTGTCTGTTGTACCGGTAATTGGTTTGTTTCATTTTTGTTGAATCGAATGATGCCTATGTATGTGAGAGAGACAGAGAGCTATATGACTGGGTTCTTTATACAATTTCAGTAACTGTAAAGTGAAAACCCCGGTTTGAAAAGTTAAGTGAAGAGGTTCTTCTTGGACAGGCGTGTCATCTTCACTTTCCATCAGGTTAGATAGAGATCAAATGCCTACCTAATTATAAAATATGAAAAGTATACACATCAAAAGTATCGCGTAATTTTTTTGCTAAAAATAATTATCTCATCAGTATTTACAAAACTATTCTACCAGAATGACCTTTTACTTTAATTCCTATGTTTAAATTAAAAACACGTAGGGTGTTTTAAATTTAAATTTCGTAAAACTGTTTTTTCAACTGTGGGAACAAGAGTGCGTGTTACCACTCTAGCCGTGTGTGGACGTGCATCATCTTGCATAACTTGACTACATTACCCAACCTGCCTCAGAAAGGGATAATAACTTATGAATCAATTCTCTCAACGTAAATCTGAGCATTGAGGTTGCCCCTGATCCAAACGAGATCGGTTCTTCCACCTATCTAAATACCGGCCCATATTATTATCACCATAAGGATGAACTTCCTGGCAAAATGACGTTCATGACGTCAAGAAGTTCTCCAAACTCGAATGCGTCTTGTACCACCCTAATTCCGAAACGAGATTCATCGGAAAAGCACACACAACACCGGTCTTCTTCCTCCCAATATCTTTGTGCACGAGCCCATTGTAAATGGGTCCTACGATCTAAGCGGGCTTTGCTCTTTGGGAACGCAAACCGACGTCACGTAAACGATTTCTGATGATTTTATGGCTTATTAACAAGCCTAAAGAGCTGTGGAGCCTCGTAATCAATATCATGGCGGTCATGGTACGATTCCGTCGAGGAGTATTTTGGAGATTGTCCTCCATGTCGCTCGACCACGCTGCCCGTGATGCGATAGCGTTTCCAGAGGGGGCTCCGTGTAGTGCTAAGAGCAATAGAGCTTCCAACATTCCGATGACTCTCATCATCTCTTCTCGGGTTAAATGACGTCATCACTCTAGTGTACATTTTTACAGTGCCGATGCAGAAATTGTAATGATTTTGTAAAAATTTTATGACAATTGATTTTATTTTTACAATCGAAATTAAAACAAAATTATTTATTTAAATTGTGAAATTAACTAAATCCACGATCCAAAAAAGTCAGTATAATAAACCTCATTTGCAGAAATATTGTAAAACTTGAACCCTAGGCACTTTTGATGTGTTGATTTGATTTATCTTGAACACACATTTTTGATATGATTTCTTTTATTTTGCCCAAAATATTTTGAGTTATTATTTTTAGTTACATTCCTAGTAAGTCTGCGGAAAGAAGCTGTTAATTCTGCATTAAAAAAATACATTCTGTGTAAAATTATAAGAAATTAAAATAATTTAAACCGTTAAAGTATCTTAGCCCCCGAACATAGCCCGATTTCATAGACATAATTTTGATGAAATGGAGATTTTACATAATTATTTTACTGCACGTAGAATAGTATCTTTTCTTAGTCACGTAGTTAAAATGCCTTTTTATGTAACCCATACACAGTTGTATACACATTACTCCATAAAGAAATGAATCACTAGTATATTGGAGTACTTATGACGTTTTGAAATTCCTTGCATATCGTGCAATGCATTGTTCATCTCTCTGTGCCTTCTGTGTACATTCAATTAATAACTCAAAATTATATGCCAGACTGTGAAACAAACAAGTGTATCTATTTATACTAATACAAAATGATCCAAGATTAGTATTAGGCACATACACAAAATTGTTCAAGAAAATGCAAAAAAATGCTCACACACTTTCGAACCAGTAAGGGTTGCTAAAAAATACAAATTATTTTATTAAAATCATATCTTAAGAAGTTTCTGAATGAAAATTATTTTTAGTATTATATTATTTTGCTTGCATTCCTGTATAATTGATATTTTCAAGAACTAGGTACCCAAAAATTCTGAATATATTTTTTGGCTCTTTAAAACATACATTTGTATACAATAATTATATATATATAATATACTAGATGGACCATTTAAGAATGGGCGACTCGATATAAAAAACCGGAATAAATTTAGTTCACAAACAAGTTAATATAAGTACATAAAATTTATCTAAACCACTCTTCGAGCATTCATCATCAACAGCGAACAAAAATATCGTAACTTTAGCTTTGTAATAAAGCCAAGTTTACGATTCCTTCATTCGCCTAAGATACTATTAACTATTTACATCAAAATTAATGTATAATTACTATGTCGCGTTCAAACATAAATGCCATAAAGATGTTTATAAAACAGTTTCACTACAATGGGCTTTAAGCCGTTGTGTTGCGGTAGGTCGCGGATTATCAAACTGTGACGTCACCTGTTAACGTGAATTTTTTTCACTTAACGTGACATTTTTCCAGTCTGAATAAGATTTAATTGATCTTGAGTGTTTTTAATAGTTATGGTGTAAGTTTTTATGAACTTTTTAGTGAGTAATGAATAAAATAGACCAAGTTAAAATGGAAAAACATCAACAAATATAACTTATTTTTATTCTACGGAGAACTTTACAAGAATAATATTATAAATTGGGTTGTTATATCATAGTATTTATTTATATAGTATTAATTTAAAACCAACCAATTTGAAGTCGCACGTCCGATAAAAAATACTGGTAAAACGAATTTACAGTTGAGTCCACAATTTTATTACACCTCATGATAAATGAGATTAAGTTATTGACGCTGACCACCTAAAATACTTGGATGATATCGAAAAATTCTAAATGTAAAGATGTCCAATCAAATTGTATTGGTATCTGAACATACCTGTGTGTGTTAATCTACAACTATCTTTTTACAACAATACTAAAGGTAATAAAATGAACTTTTAAGCCACTGCTTAAAAGATCATTTTAAGTAGTGGCTTAAAATGTTAACTTTGTTGTAACGGCATTTTAACTTACCCCCCCCTCGCAACATTAAACTTAACCTGAACAAATTTTACCTAAATCGAATTTAAATGCAAAATTTTACCAAACTCAAAATCAACTTAATTCCTACAACAGCGAGACAATTATATTTCTAGCTGAGTTCGGTTTAATAACAAATGCATGCGTGTTTTAAAAAATGATAATAAATAAAATCCCCGGACAAACACAGCGGTTGTATGGACCCTATGTAAGAAGAGCTTGTGTTATGGATGACTATACAGCGAATAAATAGCCCAGAATAAATATAAGTAACCATGACCCAAGAACAAAAATCTGTGTTCATCAGACAAATAAGCTCGAACCTGAGACCTCCATCGCTTGGAGCGCTACTACCGGTGATGCCACGCGCCGTCGATTCAATCGACAAATTTTATTGTCTACTTTTTCTATTTTAATTTGTAAATATTCTTGTTTGTAAACAGATGTATTAAAAAATCTTGAATCAAAACAGACAATGTACTGTACACTTGCATGGCTACATAAGTTGCTAGTGATAGTAACGAAGACACAAATATTCAATTGATACGCACCGATATTCGTCATCTAGATGAAATTCGATAAGACATCACATCCTGAAAATGCTCACTTTTATGTTTTATCACAGCACTTTATGTTTTATCAATTCTTTATCATTAAGAATGTCAAATCATTTAATAATTCGATCATTGTTGATCGTGACGTATTGTGATTGTAAAGTTCAATGGTCTATTAATATTATGCAATGGGACTTTTTGTTAAGTATGTATCTATTTTGTCATATATTGGTTTAAATAAAGATAAAGAAAATAAAGTTAGGGTACTACCACATTATTTTTTTGTCTACTGTTACTATAATTTTTATACTAAACCTCTGAACATCCAGAAACTATTGATTAACGATTTCAGGAGATACTATCATACCCTGATACCAAAAACTGATGCGTTTTATTTGCTGTTTGCATATTATCTTGGAAGGAAAAACAAGATAGGCTTTCATATTGTCATAGTTCTGTTCCGTTTCTTAGATTCAAAATCTAAGGTAGAGTTCCACTTTAATATGTTGCTTGTAGTTCTTAAGAGACGTCTACCAACGACGTTCCTACGCGCTCACACCCTGACTCTAGGACCCCAACACTGAAATAATATCCACACAAAAAAATTGTCTATTTAAAAACTTGAAAGATCCTACAACCTAAGAATCTTACACCACATTTCGTTTTAAATCTATTTTTAACTTCAAGAACATCGACTTTTACATTATTACGTCAAAATTACAGACTAATTATTGCATTTCATTAATGACAGTTTAGCTGAAAACACTAGAGCTATGTTCAAGTTTTCAAATATTTACGATTGTGAAATTATAAGCAATATATACTTATTGGTGGGTACTAATTACAAAGTGGCTGCGACAGGCATAAAACCCGGAGTCGTAAGCATAGATCTTAAAGGTGTTGTCACACAGGATGCAATTATCGCTGCCGTGGTCGCTGTACAGGCAAAGAGCAATGAATGTTCATTTAATAAGGCGTCCGGCTTATATAGGTTTTTCTTAATTAGATTATGTAATTTATTAGAAAGTAAATAAATATTCCTGCCGTTTAGTTTGGTGTGTTAAGATTAATTTATGAAAAATCCGAATAATATTACATGATACTGACTAACTTTAATAATTTAATTATGATATCAGAAAAACATTCAGTAAGGTATTTTCATTCATTCTTTGGTAAGATTTAGAAATTTCATAAGTCCCTTATTTCATTGTTAAATTTTACAATTCATTAAAAAAATCTTTTCAATGACATTCAAATGGATTTTTAAAATGTTTGCAAGACACATATTTTAAAATAATTCTCGAAGTGCAAAATTCACCGTGTTGACAAATATTAAGCTGCGTAGTTACCACATGTGTACCACACGCGCACCTGACCTACGAATGTAGCAAGCATGGGATCTGTGACGTCGACTTCAACAAAACTGACGCGCATCAACATTGTGCAGATGCTGAGCTTACATTGCTTTACTACGTTACTGACGTAAGTATTTCGTACATTTTTATATATTAAAGATTTATATAAAAATCAACCATAGAACATAGTAAATTATCAAGTATAAATTTAACTTTTTCTGCTTAATCTATTTTTATACTATGGAAACATGGTGTGTCAACATGAATTCTAACTCAAACTTTAATTTTATAGTATATTTACGTGTAGTATAATTTTCTCATATTTTTTTGTAACAGAAGTAACATAACAGAACTGTAACACAAGGGCTTAATAACAGAAGTTATTTTAATCAATACTAGAAATGATAAATTGGGAACAAAAAAAAAGGAGGATGAGTCATTGACATCCACAGAATTTTTTCACACAGACTTACGATGAATCACTTGAAAACTGAAATTGAATCATCATTTCGTTTCATCACATTTTTTCATAAATTATCCAATTATAAATGTCAAAATGGTACATGCATTTCTAATAGTAAAAAAACAAACTTAACACTTCATGGGTAAAATAAAAAAAAATGAGTCATCGCCTATCTGGCCTATGCTGAGTTTAGTTAAAGATACAGATTATTTTTATTTTTATCTAAACCACAGCTCGAATTTTTATAAAACTAAAACCAAAAGAGTATCTTGATCGCAAACTGTCAAAGAATAGATACTTTATTTAATTAGTCGAGTTATTTATTGAAACAATTTGAAAACATTTGTACCCAATCGCATCATGCGATAAAGCATATCAAAGTAGGACTTCTGATCAGGCTTTCCATGAATAAGCATTTTTTGTCTACCAAAAACCTAATTATATTCAAACATAGATTCATAACTATCTTATATCATAATACTTAAAAAATTGTACAAATATTAGATTTTACTAGTCCTCGCTAAAGTAGAAAAGGACGAAAAATACTTTAATAATATCTAAATAACTAAAAAATAAAGGTTAAGTCTAAGTGTAGGATGATAATGTTTGATTGTAAAATTTTATTTGTTTCCATCACTACATAGTATATAGTATAAAACAAAGTCGCTTCCCGCTGTTTGTTTGTCCCTTTGTATGCTTAGATCTTTAAAACTACGCAACGTATTTTGATGCGGTGTTTTTTATTAGATAGAGTGATTAATTAGAAATAGAGAGGAAGGTTTATATGTATAATACATGCAATAATATAGTAGAGTAACACTGATAATTTTAGAGGTTCGTAAATAAATACATTTTTTGCGCTTCCATTGCAAACGGTGGCTGAACCCTACAAGATAGATTAAAATAATGTAGTACAGTATTGTACACCTTTAAAAGGTCTACAAGAAAATTCACGACGGTATATGTCTATCTTTAGGTATATCCCACAATAACCATGTTTTATCCTTTACTTTTTATGAGAAATAATGGCTTATTTACGAAGCGATGTTAAGCAATAATCAGCATTTATCCTTATCCAATTAAGTACCTTAAATACATTGTGCATGTAATATAAATCAATATTGCCCTTTACGGCGTGTAATTTAAATGAATATTTTCGAAGATATTACAGATTCAAAACGCAGGGACATAGACCCGTGCGAAACCGGGGCGGGTCGCTAGTATTATATAAAAATAAGTGTCACAATCTTCACTAAAACTCAAACATATCTAACCTATAACTTTGAAGTAAAATATAAATTCACCTAACAAAAACTTAATAATACAATAAATCATATTACCCTAATTTAATTACTTTATATATGCATTGAGTAATTTTTAAAGCACCTCATAGTATAGCGCGCGGTGTCAGCGGACTTTAAGCTTAATTAGCCCTCTCGAGAAACGCCCTACGAGAAACTGTCCTCCAACTTTTACCTTCTTATCGTATCGCTTTGTAAAGGTAATCTCTACACTGTGTACTAATTAAGACGTAGCATATTTTATTATATGAACGTCGCTGTAAGAGCTTTGTCTTTCGAAAATAATTTGTAGGTAGACTAAAAGGAAAAACGCAAGGGGAAAATACCTTCCGGGACTCGAGTCAAAAATGTTTTTATATACGCATAAGTTAGTAGTTAATTTAACTAGGGCACGGAAGAAACAAACACATGACAGCTAATCGTAAAAAAAAATTGCGCGTTCCTCAATTGTTCGCAACAAGTAATTATACGACGATTGGACCAGATGCAGTACTCCAAGTACTTACAACGGGAAATGCCAATAGCTGACTAAGAGAAATTCTCTGAAAAACATCTAACAGACAACTAGCCTAATAGAAACAAATAAAGATCTATAAATTACCATGTTTACGAGCCGCGGCCATCATAATTCATCTACTAAAGTAAATTATCATGTCGCATAACTTTAATTGGCTATTACATTGAATTCGTAGTGGATGTCGTCAATAATGTATAAATATTTGATCAGGTTTCTTGACGGGGCGAAGGGGGTCGAAGCGAGTTTGCTATTTTAGTAATACGTGATTTAGGAAGAGAAAAAACTTTGGTCACTATGGTAGATTACTTGAGTGTCATTTAGGCTGTTTTTCTACTGTTTGGTACGGAAACGGTATAATTTGATGGGCAGAACTCTGATTGGGATAGAATGGACTTTGGTGGACGCAAACTTAAGGAATACAAATTGATGTATATTTAAAATTCTTTTTAGTATTTCACAATCGGAATTTAGTAAAAGGAGCTTTGTAAAAGATCAAAACACTTTTCTGTCTTTGGATTATTTTGTTCTTATTTAATAATAAGAATATTTTTATACGATTCGTAATAATAGCAACAAATAAACTAAAGTAGTTCCAGACATACCTAGATAATGTCTAGTCCAGAATAGTAAGCTGATTGGTAATTTTAGCTTAACCCATGGGACATTAGAATTTCATTTTCTTGGGCCAGTAGCAAAGTTCTAAAACGTGTTTAATATATAATAAAAATTGTTTCTGCACCAATACAGTAACAGTCGCATGTGTCGACTTTCAACCACCTTAAAACTCAACGCATGCACCTTGTCGAATTTTATTTAAAGTTTGTTCAAATGAATTACAATAATAAACTTTTTGCCTCAAAGCTTGATTAGCTACTGTATACGTAAACAAACATTTAGGGCTAGAAGAAAAACTAAACGCGAGCATATTAAGCATTTGCGCCAGGCCGCGATTATAACTGACCGATTCATTATTGATTTTGTAAAAGTCAACCTCCTTGGGTAATTTCTTGTATTTTGTTCGATATTGATTTTATTTCGGTAGTATATGACTATACGGGACGACAATCATTAATTGAAAACAAGCAGACTAAGAACAGCTAATAAAAATATAAATTAAATAATTGAAATAAAAATTAAACGGTGTTTTTAACTAAAAACAAAACACATTTAATGATTCATGTAATATTGATTCCTTTTATTATAACCTTGATAGACATTATAATGTTGATGAACACGGACGTTTGTTCTCGGGTCATGGTTGTTTGTATTTATATATGTATGTTTATTCTGGGTTCCCCCCCAGTTCGCTGTACCTATGGTCATCCATAACACAAGCTGTGCTAACTTTGGGGCCATACAGTTGGTGTGTTTGTCTGGGGATTTATTTATTTAAATGGTCATGTTCTTAACTGGATTCAAATCCACAAAGCTCAATTACCGGTCAAGTACTCTGAAAAGTAAGCTACTGAAAGACTCGACAAAACAGGATGAAATTATCACAACCCGATAATCCCAAAAACATGTACCGACTGGTTTTTATAAGTTTATCATAAAATGTTTGTTAATTCATTTATAAGTATAGTCACGAATATTTGACCGTGATTACAAGATTACGTATGAATTCGTATAAATTCCATAAAGATTAGGTTTTTTTGGTATTTCCAAATATTAATAAATTACCTACACGCCACTGCCTCACGACAAATTACACTTGTTTACGTGTATACACGGTGAAGTTTGTACCTTACCGACGGGTGTTCAATTATTTAAAAGGGTTGTTGAGTCAACCCTGTGGTTACGTACAATAGTTAACCCCATATTTTCCGCAATTCGATAATCAATACCTATTTATCTCCATGTTTTGAGTTACTATATAATTTTATTTAATCTTACATATTATGACAAATTCTTTATGTTCAAAATCCGGTAACAAGCTCACTTGCCTTCAAAGTTTTTCCAGCAATTTATCTTAATGTTAAGGAATCTAATTTAACTATGTTAAACAATAACATGAAGGATAATTAGTAACGTAAGTATGTTCTTCCTGGTTAGTGTTAATTAAGTAGTAACTTAGTAATCGTGTAACATAAATTGCTCAGTTTCTTTGTTGGACACGACTGTATAAGTTTTTTTTTCAGAACAGTATAGTCTACAAATGTTTTGTTATTTTAAAGACTAGATTTTGGTCTTACGCTTTAACTGAATATTCCCAATCCTACTTTAAATGTTAAAACTACTAATAATGTTAAAATTGTAAAATACTTAATAAAATAATTTACAATAACTTTGTAAAAGCCTTTTAAACTTAATGTTGATTTCAATTTATATTTAAATAATTAAATTTAAGTAAGCCTAATTTTATTTCGTACTTGCTTCTTAACCTTTTCATCATTTGATAGATCATATTGTAAGCTACAGTTAGAATAATGTCCAAGCATGTAATGTACTGTGTACGCTTACTTTTGATCGTATTAGTCTACCATATTTATATTGTAATAAAGTTATATGAAAGAGGTAAAGTATTTATATTATATAAAGCAAAGTAACAATGGATATAAACTTTTTTCAAATAAAAAAAGCAATGTATAATGTGTACGTTGCAATAATTCAATAGTTTTAATGTTTAAAAGCAACATGGAATTAACAAAAACTTATTCTAGCATAAGCAAAGTTTAAGCACAAGGTTTATATTCATATAACCTAAGATAGTTATTCGTAGTAAGTTCGTATATGTCGCCAAATTAATTACTACTTAGCAACAACTTCACTTAGGTTTCTATTTGATTAATGTCTCGACTTTATCAATTGACGTTACGTTACGAAAATAAACGTCAATTTTGACATTTATTTATTTATCGAACGTTACGAGGTTACATCAACAACGCGTTAACTACTCGAACAAGCAGTTTTAACTTGTTTCTTAGCTTGCATGTAACTTTCTAATATTAAAATTCCTTTTATGACAACATGTCATGTAATTTAAAGTCACCGAAGATTTGAACTCACCTGAGTATAAATGAAATCCTGTTCACACTGTTCACTGTTTATTTTTTTAGCACTGTAACTGAACTTAGTGTGTTTGTAACTCGCGGTTGCCGCGTGTGTCGGTCGATGGAACAGCGCGCGGAGCGAGCGGGCGTCTACTGCGGCACTCGGACGTGGACTGAGGCTGCGACGGCGGCGGAGTCTGACACCTCAAGCCGCGCCTGCGCTGACTTCGAGGACTTGGAGCGAGCCTTGCTGCCTTAGGTCTTATATGGATTAAGATTAACGAGGATATCTTCAGTGTCTTGATTATAATAAGGAAACTTGAATCCCAACGAAAAGAAAGTGACTTTATTTATGTGTTCATGCCCTAACCATTGAACCGTTTATGATGAAGTTTGGCACACATGTTGAAACATGCAGAAAAATTATTGTTCACGCTAGCAACAGCTAGCAAAGACTAGATCACCAAACTAATCAAGATCATTTATAATGCAGTAACTAGTACCAATCTAATATGTATATACATATAAACACAACCCTACCTTATACAACACCGTCTCATGTTTTGGTCTACTGAGGAAAGAAGATTGTGTGATGATCTCCGATGATAATGATAAACGCCCCTTATCCCGCTCCGGTATCTCCTCAATACGGACTTTTGCTAGTACATTTGTAATAAAACACATGTAACGTGTCTGCTCGTTCGCTGGGTTCTTCCTACCGATTAATGTCTAAAGCGTCATTGACACTAAATGACCTCCTCCTACGGTAGCGGCTGGTGACGGGTCGCTCACTTCCCTCCAATACGGTTGAGGAGGGCGATGGCGGGTTCTCGCGTTATGCTGGGGCGCTGGTGCCGCTTGCGGAACTGCAAAGGTCCGACGTTTGGACAATTTTGGGGAATGAGGATAACACTCTAAATTTATTTTGGAAAAAAGTCTCACGTGAAGTTTCTTGCCAGTTCTTCTTTACGAAGGTCAATACGTTTCTTCGAAATACCAATATCTCGCATCAATAACAAAAAATTTTTATGATATTTATTTGTCTTGATAATTGTGAACATTCAGGACATTATTTTTATTATTATTAATAATAAAAAGTTTTTAAATGCCGTTAACATAGACATCAGGCTTTATTTTCGATAAGAACTTAAATTCTTTGGTGTAGCGGACGAAGAACCTGCAGCTACAAGTGAGGTGGCAAATTCAATCCCTGCAAGTGACAAATTTAAAATTGTAATTGGTATTATTTCAAGTATGCATTTTTTATTTACGTTGGGAGCTTATAACTTAAGCTTTTTTGTAAGCACACCTAACTATACAGATGGTGAGTTGATCCTAGGATGAGATTTTTTTTTTGAAGTTGAAACAAAATAGTGATTTTTATGACTTATACCTACTTATTTTAATATCCATCTTCTCAAGATCACATCAAACTCATTAAGCGTTGAATCAGATTTCACACAACATGAGACTGTTGTGAAACACAACACAATAATTTAAATATATTTTTTTTA
This sequence comes from Marasmarcha lunaedactyla, assembly GCA_923062675.1. Taxonomy (NCBI): domain Eukaryota; kingdom Metazoa; phylum Arthropoda; class Insecta; order Lepidoptera; family Pterophoridae; genus Marasmarcha; species Marasmarcha lunaedactyla. Next base: position 6,704,082 of record OV281349.1, read on the forward strand.
AATAACCCTTTAGTCAATGCATACTTAGGTAATAGAAAAACCTAATAACATTTGTAGGTGCTAACAAAAATTTGCAAATTACGTTTGGATTAAGATATCATAGAAATATATATTGAGACACATTTAAAGTTTCCATTCTACTATACTATAATATGTCTATGTCTGACCCGCATTTAAATATAAAGTTTCCATTTAAAGTTATTGTTTATTATCTAAATGCTGATAATATCTGTCTGCAAGATTTGACCCTAGATGACTGTCTGGTATATTAGTGTACGTCCTATTTTTCTAGTCCTGAGGACCTTGTAAAATTATTATTTGATTTTCTGTTTTATTTCTCCTTTTTCTGTCGAAATTACTACTTAAGGTAAAAAAAATTACACGGAAGAAGAACGCACATGAACTTTCATGTAAAATTCTTCTTCCGTAGGGTAACTAGTTTTACTATATATGGTTTCATCTTGTTTTGGAGGCCAAATAAATAACCAAACTTGGAAATTTTTAAATTTAAAACTACCCTTAAATTCTGAACTAACTTTGGTTTGCGGTTTTATTGCCGTTTTTGGCAGAAAAAGAACCCGCACCAGTCGAGTGTTGTAAGGTGTCTCAGTATATTAATGATAGCAATTTTATACTACAAGCAGAATTTGGAACAATTTGTTTATGCAATATTTTTAATTAGTAAAACGATCGTAATAAAAAATTGTTTTCAAACTGCTTCAAGGCTCACACTGGTATACTAAAAGATTTCGGTCATTTAGGCCCGCTTGTGCATCTCTGAATAAGCTAGCACTAGGCTAGGCTAAATATTGGTCTATGTATCTGTCAATTCAATACATATTGGCAGTGATGAAGGGACAAATTAACTAACTATCCGGCTAGCGTGGGGCTAAGTGGAGCTGCGCAAGTGGCCTTAACATAGTTTTTCCTAAAGCTAACCAAAATTAAGGCAGTCTTAATCTATCTATGCCTCTGAAGAGGTACATTTTTACTACTTAAGTACACAAAGCAGACTCCTTTAACGGTGAAGGAAAACATCGTAAAGAAACCTACATACCTTACAAATTATTTTGAAGGTATATGGAACAAATGCCCACCCGCAGGAGGCATACGTGGAGGGCTTTCAATTGACTGAGAATACTTCTCAGCTGGGATAGGCAGATGTCCCAGCTGTGGGATTATTAAGGTTGTCGTGGAATGCAGCTTTCGAATCGTTAAATAAAACTAAAATTTACAATGCATGTGTATAAATTACAAATGTATACAATATTACAATAGTGAAAAACATTTGAGACTGTTCGTCTACGATAACTTAAATTTATTAACTGATTTGGTTTGTATATGTAGAAGTTGAAGGATTTTTTTTTAACAAAGACAATGAACCAAAACTCAGCAAAGCTAATGGTAAAAATTTACAACACAATATAATAATTATAATAAATCCCCATACACCAACTGTACGGTTCCAAAGTAAGCAAAGCTTGTGGTGTGGATGGCCATACAGCGAACTGGGGGGAACCCAGATAAACAGATAAAAAAGACCATGACCCGAGAACAAACATCTGTGTTCATCACACAAATGAATGCCCCGATCAGTCTACGGCATATGAGGCAAGACTACTTCTCATAACGCCAGTCGTTTTATACATGAATTGTAGGTTCAAAAATAATTTTAATGAATACTACGCACTGGGAATTGTATGGGAACACGTAACAGAAATCCTAACAAAAACATATCTTGTAAAAATATGTAACTAAGGTTCAACCTGATGTTTGAAAGCTAAGCCCCTAAGCTATAAGTCTACGGACTCAACTTGGTCAATTTACGACGAGTTTACGAAGTTTACGAATTACAATTATTAACTCTAATAAATAATGAACTTGGATTAAAATTATGTATTTATTTTTATTTGGGTTAACAACAGCATAATACAAATAATCACGTATTTAAATAATACCCAAGACAGCCAATTAAAGTCAACCACGGATTACTAGCAAAAAAGAAACAGTGTTGTACAATAAAAGCGAGTATTCATAAAAATAAAGATGTGTGAACACACGGTTGTTGGGAATTTATAAAATTACACTAAAAAAAAATAAAAAAATCTGTTTGAGTTGCGAGTAAAGAATAGGTATAGGTATATATGTCTTTATTATATAGTGTTATGGGATTGGTTAGTACAGTTATACAATAATCCCCCCCGATGGTTGCCCGCCTTGTCGTGGTGGGGGGGCTTAGTAACCGTGGACTGGTCACCCACGGTGAAGCTAAGAGGCAACCAGGGCCGGCCTGTTTGGGTGGCCGACTGGCCCGAGGAGGGCGCTCCCAGCGGGCTGAACAAGTACGCTGCGAACGCGCGTGGAGGTGGGACCGCAAAAGAAGAGGAGTGCCGGCATTACGGTGCGCCACTCTCCCTACCCCCTGCGAGCTGGCGGGGCTGTTCCGTCGAAACGGCACTGGTGGGGCCGCAGAGGAAGAGGCATGTCGGTATTGCGGTGCGCCGCTTGCCCTATCCTCTGCGGCCGAGGTGTGGTCGGTGGTAGAACCACAGACTTGATCTGCCACCGGGTACCAGCTATCTGGTATCCATGGCCTCCCAGTAGCAGATTCGGGGGTAGTCTGCTACAGTACTGGTGGAGGCCGAGGAGGGAGGCGCACCTTACCATCTGGTGCGCCCATCGTGGAGGGCCTTCGGGCTTTCGCGATGGAGCCGCTTGTAGGCGGCTGCCACCGGCGGGATCGCGGATGTGTGAGAAAGCGTTCCTGTAACCCCGTCACAAGGCGGCGAGGAGGAAGATGGGGGGATTTTTAGTGGGTATACCGTGGGTCTCATTAGCCTATACGGGAGTCCCACATAACCACTCGGGTGCCCCCTGAGCCCAGGTGGTATGCGTAATGCATTTCCCCCCCCCCCCCAAACAAAAAAAAGTTATACAATAATATGATCAATATAAAATAGATAATTAGGTTGATATTATGCACAAAATATGTAAATAATATGTTACAGTTGCGTCTAGTAATTTTTTTGAAATATGATTTTTAAATGTCAATTTTGACAAATAGTAGGGGTCTATATCCATGAATGATTTATTGTACATATTTGCTATGCGGGTAAGAACGCTGTTCTGGCCATAATTAGTGCGGCGAATATGAACATCAAAAGTTGAGGTGGTGCGCGTGCGCGAAGGTGGAGTGCGTAAATATAAGCCTACGTTAACTGATAAGGACGGAGCTATTGTGAATTGACAATGCTAGCACCCATGTCGTTGATATAGGCATTCCAGAAAAAGGGACATAGCAATGAACCCTGGGGCACACCTGAAGGTACAAAAACATAGTCTGACCAATATCCCCCCAAAACAACAGCCTGACGGCAGTTAGAGAGATAAGATTCGACCCACCGTAAAAGATCTCCACGGATACCCAACAGTTGCAGTTTAGAAAGCAAAATGACGTGGTCTACACGATCGAAGGCTTTCTCAAAGTCAGTGTAGACCACGTCAACCTGTCCACCTTTTTTCATGTTCATTAATACAAATTCACTAAAGCAAGCTAAGTTGGTAACAGTTGAACGATTTCTTAAGAAACCGCATTGGGCATAGGAAATTCTATTGGCCACTGTGGAGTAAATGTTGGTAAAAACTACTTTTTCAAAAACTTTGGCTTTGACATTTAACTTAGAATTGGGGCGGTAGTACTCAATGCAATTTTTTTGACCTTTTTTATGGATTAGTACGATTATAGTTTTTTTCCAAATAGCTGAAAAGTGCACTCCTTCAGAGAACGTCGAAATAAAATAGTGATAGGTAGAACAAGGCTGTCAGCACACGAGGAGATGAAAACTGCAGGAACTCCATCACAACCAGCGCCCTTAGACTTGTCCAACGACTTTAAAATTGCAGTTATATAATCGACGGAAATATCAATACTACATATGAAATCGTTAGAGTTAATCTCAGAATATTCATGAACAGGAGATGAAGATGACGAGGGCTTAGAAAAAATACTCTGAAAGAAATTACTAAAGGCATTGCAAATGCTGACCCCATCACTATGCGTTTGTGATCCGAGAGTGAAACTGTTTGGGTAGTTTGACCCTCCCCTTTTTGATTCAACATACTGCCAAAAGAGCTTTGGGGAAGATCGAAGTGTTACTTGTAAAACGGTTATAACATTCTTTTAAAATCTTATTGTGTCTATTCCTCAAAACATAAACTCATCTGTGTCTCGCGGATAATGATATTTTTTCCATCTGCGAAGAATTTTTTTTTTTTTTTGATAATTTTGATTAATGTGGGACTGTACCACACAGGAAACTTATTGATTTTACTGGAAGTCTTCGAAACAAAAACTTCAAAACACTCATATTTTTTGTATAAAAAATATCTACAGCCGAATTGACACACTCTACGTTTAACGCATCATGCCAATCTTTTGACTTTAAATGAGCATTTAGTAAGTCGTGATGGCAATCATAAAATTTATATCTTGGTGGATTTTTTTCTTTGAATGGCCTTAATTGTAAGTGTAAGAATGGCCTTAACTTAAAGGATCAGTTTTCGTTAAAGGCGATGGGCTAGTACATATATGGAGAAAGAGATTTGAAATTTGAAAATACGCATAAGTAACATCTATTTGTACCTACCTAAAAATCAAATTCTAGATTTTTAACTTTATTAAAGAAACTTACAGGTTTTAATAAAAAATAAAGGAAAATAAAAAAAAAGTTGAAGGCCATTTTTTTAAGACAATAAAGAAGCACCTTTTACTAACCGTGTTTTCATGCAAATAACCCTCTGTACTGTTCGACTAAACTTAATAGTTATATGCATAACCTATTTTGGCATCATAATTTGTACAAATTATGTCGTCTGAACAAGTTAGGTTTTCTGCACATGTTAGCACAATGACTTAAAATAAACTACAGTATGAGAGCATACAAGTGACTGGCTGAATCCTATGTGAACGGAATCGACGGAAAAGTCTAGTAAAAGCATAAATTCTTTACATTTCACTTTTAAACCAGCCTCGATCGGCTCCGCTTCACCCCAGGAATGCATTAAAATCTTATCTATATTAAGTAGGTAACAAATACGTAACATTCAAAGATATTATATGAGTGTCAAATGTCTTTTGATAATAAAGCACTAATGGGAACAAACACATATTATCTGTTTGTTGGTTTTGTTGTTGGACACTAAAGCAACTCGCTTTAATGTCCCTTTTTGGCCGCTTTTATTTTGTTTTAGGTCCGAAGTTTAAATAAGTGTTAGAAGGTTAGTAGTTTGACATACACATATTTGAACATTAAGGTTCTACTTTGGTGGAATAATATTGTAGGGTATAAAATGGTTATAACAGAATTTTGGTAGGCAGCTTTGGTACATGTGTACGGTTGCTAAATTCATATCATGATTTGTTAATTAATGTTTTCAATGAAATTGATATATTTTGGAAAATTTTCAAGTCAGTGATAAAAATAAAATACTTTTAACATGTATTATCTTGTTGCCTGAGATTGATACACGCCTGTCAAACAATTACCTATTCTGTCTACGCTTGAAAATCTTAGGGAAACTTTTAGGGTTTCTTTTTCTAAAAACACACTCACAGGCAGATTGTTCCGCTCTTTGGCTACACGAACCAAAAACGAGTTACCGTATCCTTTGGTATATTACATGATTAAACTATTTCATTACTTTAATTAATGACAAATACCAACCGTAGTAATCTTAGACCCACTTAAAACTTCAGCCATAGAAGGTATGCAGGTCTTCATCTTTTTTTACTCATGCTGGTTGCGCCCAAGAAATCAGAAGCTCTTTCTCCATGCAAATACAACGTTTCTTTTGCACAATTAATTTGGATGATTCCATAAGAAAAAAAATTACACAAAAACTCCAGCCTATTTACATATTTAAAAAAAATCGAATATAATTTTAACAAAACCGAAATATCAAATTTCAAATTATTTCTCCAAAATAAATTATTTTTGTGTAGTTTTTTACCATAGCACCTTAGTCTAGAGACGCTTAAAACAAAACTACATTTGGTCTGCAGGCAATCGTCGCAGATAATTATTTATAAAGTCTGAGTAACCTTAGGGACCGCGCACACTTGTGGCATCTTGCCCTGTGCATTCTACTTGCACTTCTAACAAATGACGTACTAGTGGAGTTCAAATATGAAAAAGAGGACTATATCATAAATATTGAAACACCGTGCCCCAAATTCAAATATCTTGATGATCTTTAAAGGTGTAGATAGGTGGCTTTCATTGATTTTGGTTTCTTTAATAACAATTATGTTAATGATCAAAATATTTTAGTTTACCAATGTGTGCCCTGATACAATTTTAACCAATTCTTTAAAATTATTTTTCCTATGTTGCAGAAATGAAAATATTTTATAAACAAATTATTTAGTAACAAATAAATCCCTAGACAAACACACCAACTGCATGGCCTTAAAATAAGCATAGGTTGTGTTATAGATGACTATGCAGCCAACAATTGGAACTTTAAATAAACACACATATATAAATATATAAAACCATGACCCGAAAACAAACATCAACACAAAATAATGCCCCGAGCAGGACTCGAACCAATGACGCGACTCGGCCTTCAGTGGTACTCGTCCTTAACTAAATAAAGAAAACACCCTGCCCTAGATTCAACTAATCATACTAACACAAATCCTGCGCAGAGATTTAGAGAAAGATTAAAGTGGTAAACATTTGGCAGTAACCTATGATAGAACCCGGGATCCTTAGACCGAGACACCAGCGCCTCAAGCGCTTCCGACGCTCTCAGCTGCATGATCTTTGCCTAACATAGTTTATATAAAATGGGAAAATACCCACATAATTAGAAACTACCAAGAGCTTCTACACTTGTTTCAAGCGCACTACTCGTAATGCCGTCGGCTTTTGTCTAAACGTTATCGCTAAAATAATGTCAGAAGACTGCAGACAATCCCTCATTTGTGCTGCCCCGTACCTACCCGACGTATTTAAGAATGAGTTCATACCTACCGTATTCAAGAACGACTTGTTCAATCCTGCGCAGCCTTATCGCAATGGCGACGCACCCGCCTGACCTCCGCTTTGTGGTAGGTCAGTGTAGACTTAGGTCACGAAATGTCTTTTTATCAATGAAGATGGCTGATTAAAAGTTACGTGGATCGCTGATATGTTCTGTTAATTAGGTGAAAACTGTAAAATGAGAAGAATGTAATGAATTTGTTTCTGTACATTATTTCTACACATATTTGTAATATTTATGATAGAATCTATCGATATGTGAAATAAAAATTAATTATTATGTTCGAATTGTGAATACTAATTTCAGAAAAACTACACAAAAACTTGTAAATTATGAAAATGGCGTGCCAATTCCAAGTTGATGGCTGAGTTTCTAAAGTACTACCATGTTACAGATAGCTCGGTAGATACAAGACTCTGTCTAAGCGTAATGATGTTGTTTGTCATCCACTGATATTGAATCAATTGCTTGTAAAAAGTGACATTGATTGAATCGATTCATACGGACGTCCATTACGTAGATTGAATATTACAATAAGGTTATTATGAGCTTATTACGGCAAACGTAGTGTAGGACGTCCTCAGACACGGTGGAGTGAATATTTGCGCGGGATGGCTGGCAGGAGCTGGATGCGAGTAGCCGAGGATAGACCTCGATGGCGTGAAATTGGGGAGGCCTATGTCTAGCAGTGGACGAATATGGGCTGATGATGATGATGATGAGCTTATTCCGTAACTGTGTCAAGCTGGCCACGTATTCACGTGTCTTTAGAGTCAAAAAAAAACATAGAAATTATAATAACAATAACGCAACAAGCTGCAGAATTTCATAAATCAAACAATCCGATTGCTGAAGTAATTTTTCCGTGTAAGTGCTATGTCAGACAAGACAGTAGACGAATCTAATGACAACATAACCCTCCTTCTGGCTCATTCGGCCAAAAAGTTACAATCTGCTGATGGGATAAAGGTTAATTTTGATTTGTTAGTTGGCAATCGAGATTCGACGCCCTTAAATATCACGAAGAGAAAACTCGGTAGGTTGCCAGTCTTTTGGCTACTTATGTTGCCTTATGCAAAATGTAGTTAAAATTTTGTATTATATCTGTAGTATTCTTTTGTATTTACTTATGCTAATATTCTTAAGCAAAAAAAATTTGTGAATAATGTAACAGTAAACTTGATCAAGATTAAGAAGATAAACAACAGACAGATTCTCAGAGAAAAATTGCCACTCAAGTGGATAAGACTATTGTATTGCTTTTACGCTTCGAAACCTTATCTTAGAATATACCATTGACGAGTGACTTAGTATTACTAGCAAGACCTAAATAATTAATAAAATCCCCAAAAATAGTCAACTACCGAAGTGTAATGGAGAACCATGAATAAACCTTCATTTACTAATAGAAAACGTGTTAATAACTCAAACCCAGATGTCCTTTCCTACCGAGAGTCGAACCCGAGAACACCGTTGCAGCGAATTATATCAACAAAATCCCACCAGATTAGAAGAATTTCCCGGATGAAATCTCGCAAGACTATAAAACTGTTTCGATTTGCCTCAGACTTATCTCAGCTACATGGTCAAATAAAATGCGACTTTTTAGCGTAGAGCATGGTGATGAAAATCGCATTTGAATAAATTTTGACAGGTTGGTGTCACGTTTTTCCAGAATATGTATTCTATGCAGTAAAAATCAAAGTCGTTTTTTATTTTACCATTTAGCTGAGATAATTCTGCGATTAGTCTAAGTATGCTTTATAGATTTCTCCTTGGTTAAAATGAATAATTAGTTTATAATAATCAATAAATTTTCTATCGGCTGGCAGAATTGAAGAAATACCAAATACTTTCCGAAAATACGAGGTCAAGATGCATATTTTAACAATACATAGTACTGGATGTAACAATTTTTTAAGTACTCAATAAGTCTATCGCCGTCCACTGCTAGACGTACACCTTTCCACGATCCCACCAACTGTCCCTACCTTAAGATAATCAAATCCATTCACTCCCAACCATCTGCAAGCCATCGATAAATCGCGCCGGAGGTCGTCCCGCACTACGTCTGCCTTGACTTGGTCGCCATTCAAGTACCCGTTGACTCCTACCTGTCTGTCCTGCGTTTTTCGACACACGTGACTGGCCAACTGCCACTTCAGCTTACTGATCCTGCAAGCTATAGCGTCAATACATTTAAAAGAAAAAAGACTGAGACACTATAATCGACAAATTAACTACAATTTTTATTAATTCGTCTGTCTGTGACTCTAATGAATGCAAATAATGTAAAGAGTATTACAGTAATGAATATTATTACCCTTGTTACGAGATAACTGTTATTGCGGTATTCAATTATGGTTTACCATACAACGAATTCCTGGGATGTTTACTTAACTGTCTATCATAATCGTATGAAAGTGTGAATTATGCAAGGACTTAAGGTCAACACGGGTTAAGTCCCGAGGGGTGTCTCTCCCTCGGGCTTTGGTTTTTATTAAGATGATGACTTAATAACCCCTTTAGGTGCGCTACCTACTTGTTTGGACCGGAACATTTGGGTTTGCAGTATTTGTTGAATGGCACTGCCAGCCCGAACCAACTACTACACATATTCGGCAATGCTAATCTGGTAATCTTTTGGGGTTCATTCATACAAGTCGGCTTATATGGCTCGTCTCGCGAAAACCCGAATGGCACTGGCCGAGCGGCATTGTTCCCCTAGATTAAAATCCACCTATTCGAGATTGCCTCCCAACAGTGCCGATTGAATCCAACTCGAATATGTGGGTAGTGCCCATTACACTAGCGGACTCATTACGGACTCCGCTCAACTTGTAACGGTTGTTTAATTATAATCGCTTCCGCTGAAAATGTCGAACTTTGCAGAGCGGAGTGAGCAAGTAGAAAGAGTGACAAATGAGGTCAACATACCTCTCTAAAAAACTCTTTCTTAGTGGAAGGGAGAAACTTTTTTACTCCGTCACACCCAGCTAGCTCTCGCTCATTTGCTGTGGAATATGGGGATGGGCAAACGCATTGGTACATGTCATAAGTAATCATATGTCACGTAATCCAAATCTAGAATACCTAATTAATGGTTACCAATTAGTAATCTTTTTTAATTTAATGTAATTAACCAACCATTTAAGAACAAATTCGAGTACTACCACTACGATATATAAAATTCCCGTATAGTTTGGTTTTTGATCAGATGGTACATTATGTAAGTGGACTTAAGCTGATTTTTAAAGAAAATTTTAAAATTACCGTAAAGTCCTTCCTATCCAGGCTGTCTAATCTAATCTTTATTAGGTCAACTGCCACTCAACACACATTCCTACTTTCCCGCCACATCATCTAACTAAAGCAACAACAAGGCAGCCTATCCCACATAAACCTATTGGCATAATCTATCACTTCACAGATACCTGCGCTTGCATACTCCATAAATATCAGATTATAATATAATCCTGCGAACAAAGGTTGCGGTTTGGCAATAAATTCACACTTGATGCTTGTAACACGTAGATCGATATCTGACATTATCGATCGAAGTGATTCATTGTAGCAAAGTGTTAATGGCACCGTAATAACTGGCTGCGGCTGTTGCACCGCCAACTGAATTATGTTTTACGCTCTAAACTAATCTAAAATCGATTTACTTCAAACTATTAACTGAGTGCAAGGGTATTTTGTCCTGTAACAGGAAATAAGTACTCGACATTCAAATACATAGGCTTACTTATTCTACATTGGAAAGAACGTTTTTACCATCGGTGAAAATCTTATTGTATAATTAAAATATTCTCGCCATTAATTATATACTTATAAATCTATTCTTATTTAAATAAGCGGTTAAAATGGGAGAAGTAGGGCACAACCGGACAAGAGCTAAAAAAGTAACTCTAACATCAATATTAAAATACCAAAAATGTTATCACACATTATACAAGATGAAGAAAACGAATATACCAGCACAGCCGTTGAAAATACCTGCTACATACGATATCCTATATCATATTTTACTCATCTCATTATTCTTAAACTTAATATTATTGTAAGAGTGACATTCAAAATATGACGATCCCAAAGCATGGATTTATAAAACTATTTTATGTCGTTTTTTGTTTCGTTTCACAGAATTTTTTTTTTTATATCCTACTTCTTACCAATTTTTTTTGCGTCGTACCAGTAATGATATCGCATGAGTTTTGCACATCCATATAAAACATCGATGACCATACGCAATTTATTTTCTCGATCAGCATATTAGATCAAGCTACCTACTAGTATAAAAAACAAAATCTTGTGCAATTGCGTTTATTTGGTACATAAGCCTTAAAATAATAAGCAATGTTTGTGGGCAATATTTTTTTTTAATTCTAAATCAAACCGAACGTTAGTGACTTAGCCGTTTAAATCTGTAATACACTGACCTAACTAGCGCTTAAAATATAGTAAGCTACCCACCATAAAATTAAAAACATAAAACTTATTTACAACCAGAACTGCGGCGCCTGTAAATATCTGAACTAAACCTAAATCATGCCTCACATACTCTATAAGCACTAAAAACCAAATTACTCGTAACTAAGTAATTTGATTTGACCTACGTCAAATCTTCGCCTTCAATACATGTAATCACAGTTCTAATACGTGAATACGTTCATTTTATGTTCGTTGTACAGGTAAACTAGTGCAATTATGTGGTATAAAGTTGTTTATTCACGGGTATCTTAAATAGCTATGTAATTTCCTGAGTATCTAATGTTATCGACGCGACACAGGCGGCGCCGGCGCACCGGCTTTGTGCAAAGACGTTTATGCTAATGCATAACTTACTAGTTACCTGGTACCGGACACTTCTTGATTATAGAAGCTTATAAATATTGAATAAATTGTAATCTATAGTATCGATCAATCATGTGGCTGGCGTTTTTTGTTTGTCTCGGCGACGACCGGCGACTTGCAGACAATTATCTGATAATTGTCTAAAGAAAGCATCTTACTTGTGGCAACTCAGAGATTTCAAATGGTAACTTAAGGTGCTGCGAAGTATATTTAAGGTCCGAGTGGTGTTAATTTTTCCTGACTGATAGAATAAAACCCGTGCGTGCCCATTGTATATTTTTCTTTTAATAATAGTAGTTATAATGCCGGGTTCTCGATTTAACGTCCCGGGTTCGAGCCCGGTGACTCCAAATGTACCAAAGAGTTTTTACAAACTACGTTATTTGAGCCGACTGCTTCGACGGTGAAGACAAATAATTTTCTTTAAAAGTAAAGTTAACCACCAACCCTTAGTTGGCAAGCTTGGTTGACTATAATTAGCAAGAAACTACACTCTTAGCCGGGTTAACGTTGATGTCCCTGCATTGGAAATGTAAAGGCTGTCATGCAAATAAGACGAAACCAATCTTTAAGAATCCCTACAAAAACCACGATACGCCTATCAAAATAAATTACATTAAATATCAAATACTCAAGCTCAGAATTTTAATAGAGCAAGATGAAAAAACCCAAAGCTTCAAAGATTTTTAGAGGACTTCGGTTCCTTAAACTGTCTACATTATAGAAGAACGACAAACTGTGCGAAAATTATGCGTTTAGAAACATGACTTGCTCGCAAAACTGCGAATTCACTGAATGAGTTCGTGTCTTACATTTAAACGCCTTTTTATATTAGATAGCTTTTATTAAATAAACATAAAACACTACAAGGAATATCTCGTTTGCGTATTATTTCTTTTCGGGGCTTTGAGTCTGTTTAGCGATCTATTCTCATAAGCACACCATATGGTCAAAGCCACTCCATAATTCATTTACAATGTCGCTTTGGTGTTCTCATTCAATTTTGAACGACCGCTTCTCCCAAATGCATTAACTGAATTTGATGCAGTTTTTATTGGAAAGCTGAATGTATAGAGAGCGATTTAGCCATGTTTTGTTTAAAAAAATAAAAGTCTAGTTCTGCCAAAAAGTGGGACCTCCTCAGTGTTGAAAACAATGGTTTCATTATGTCAATCAAAAGGTGACATTTTTACCGTTTGCAAAAAGCGCACAACAGACCACAGAACTGAGTAACTTTCCCAAATATAGCGCTAATTTAAAAAAAATACTACGAGTGAGCTGCCAATTTTGTATGAAGACTCGAATATTTTTCTACACTTTAAGTATTTGAACCTGATTCACTCTTAAAATATGACTGGTGCCTAATTTGTGTATCTTGCTGTAGAATGTCGAACTGCCTTATAAATATGTACAAGATGCGAATGAAGAGGGTAGAAGACATAAAGGGATACCTAAAAGTTATTTTCAGTGGTAGGTATATTTTAAAACGTTCAGCCGATATATGCACTAAATCAAGTATTTGTTTGGGCGGACATAAGATCTATAACGAAAAAGAGTCATATATAATAAAAGTTCTTTACCTATGAAACTGCCGTTTTGCCGTACTGGCCATTTCAAATGAAAATATTTTTTTTGACTGATAATTCTAATTTCAAATTAATTATATTTGACAAACATGGAATTCTTTTTCTAAAATCGTCATTTGTTTAATAGTTAGTGTTTTGTTTTCAACGCATTCGAACATTTTTCGTCATCATGGATAAGTTAAAAATTCGAGTAATTATGGAGTATGAGTACCGTCGTGGCAGCAAAACGGCACAAGCGGCACGCAACATCAACGACGCTTACGGAGCGAACACTACAAACGAACGCACCACCCGTTATTGGTTTACCCGCTTCCGTTCTGGAAATTTTGACCTGAAAAATGAACCCTGTGGTCGTCCGAAAACTTTGGTCGACAATGACGAATTAAAGGCAATTGTGGAAGCTGATGAAACTCAATCCACGGCTGAATTAGCTGCAGCTTTCGACGTTAGCATCAAAACAATATTGGTCCATTTGCGTCAAATTGGCAAGGTAAAAAAGCTTGACAAATGGGTACCCCACGAACTCAATGACCGCCAGCGCGAAGTACGCGTGGAGACGTGCCTTGCACTGCTCAGCAGGCATACAAAAAAAGAAATTCTGAACCGCATTGTTACTTGTGACGAGAAATGGATCCTGTTTGACAATCGTAAGCGCTCAGCAAGTTGGTTGGACCCTGGTTCAGCACCCAAACAATGCCCTAAACGAAAACTTACCCCTAGAAAAGTGATGGTCACTGTTTGGTGGTCTAACGCGGGTGTATTTCATCACAGCTTCTTGTCAAACGGGACAAACATTACTGCAGATGTGTACTGTGAAGAACTGAACACAATGATGGAGAAGCTCGCACGTCTCCAACCAGCTTTGGTCAATCGTTCGGCTCCACTGCTCCTGCACGACAACGCGCGACCTCATACTGCACAGCAGACGGTCTCCAAGCTACAAGAGTTGGGGTTGGAAGTTCTCCGTCATCCGCCGTACTCACCAGACCTTGCGCCTACAGACTTCTACTTTTTCCAGAATTTGGATAACTTCTTGGCGGGAAAAAAATTCAATACCCGAGAGGCAGTACAAAATGCCTTTGAAGAATTTGTTGCCTCCCGTCCAGCTGACTTCTTCAAGAAAGGCATCAATAAGCTACCAATGCGTTGGCAAAGATGCATTGATTGCATGGGTGATTATTTTGATTAATAGAAATAAAAAATATATAAAAAAATTATGCTTCATTTATTTCGTGAAAAACGGCAATTTCATAGGTAAAGACCTAATATTTTTACATGTAACTGGTCCCTCTTTCACCACAGGCCCTGGGATCTATCTTGAGGCTATTTATCAGACTAATACAGGTGTTTCAATTATCAAGGTAGAGTATATTTAAAGAAAAGCACCTACTTACTTAATTACCACAAAAATCATCTGTATTTTCTGGTAATTCATTCACACCTATAGCATTCAGAAAAGCCTAAACAATGTAAGAAACAGGCCAATTTTTATTCTGCTCACAATCTAGATGGTCCCTAATTCGACTCCCAGACACTGCGGCACCTCTATACTGCATACTGATGACAGCTGTCAAACGATAAGTCACCGGCGAAGTGACATGTGCTGACTGGTTACGAATTGTCTCATTTTGTAGTGACTCAGACGACGAAAAAAAAGAGTACGGAGGATAAAATTTGCACTGATAAGGTTGTGTCGCAAAACTTAGAATTCAAAAAACGAATTGCGTCCTGTAAATATTATATATATATATATATATATATATATATATATAGGTATATAAGGTACCTTGACATATTCTTTGACATCTGAATATTTATGGAATATTTATAATCCTCAACACTGAAAACTTTTGAACAAAATGTACATGCAAATATAATACCGTAAAAGCATTTAAAAAAATACGTTCTTGTGTGTTTTTACATAATAAAAAGTACTTGTGTAGTAATAAATATGTGATACACATTTTCATTGCCAGTTTCAATCAAAACATTTCATTATATTCGCGCATCTTTCTCTTTAGCTTTTACGTTTCTATCAAAACTTGACTATTTTGTAACAAATTTCAATTATTATATCTTCCCGAAAAGCTTGATTATATTTTGTAAACTACTTTGAAATTAAATGAATGAAAGAAAAAGAACAATAGTTTTACAAAATGTGAATGAATATGCAAAATCTCTTCTATTTAATTTTATACGCATCAAAAACTCTGCCAAGTCAGCAATACGAAGTGTTATTTCGGCATAGTAAATTCTACCAAAAGGAAGCCACCCTTTCAGAACTCGTAGTTATTCATATTTATTGAAAAGATTATGGCGCGCTCCGTTTTGTAGAGATTGCCAAGAAAGCTAGTACTATTGCGATTTTATTACTCCATGCTAACAATGGGCCCATTATTTGAACTACATAGTTTAATATCCTGTTTTAATAAAGTTACTAGCCGTAATTTACTATTAGCCGTATTTTTTAATGAGTTCAGACTTGTTATTTTTAAAATAATAAAATTGAAGTTATAGTAGACATATGTCTATTTTTTCTAAACATACCACAGAACTTCAAACATAGAGAATTAGAAATTACTTTGTTTGAATGGATTTGCAGTAGCACTGATGCCAAATTGTTCCCCACTTCTTGCCTTTAGCCTTTAGCTTACACACGCATATAAATTTTTACCGAAACACATATCGCCCGTACACTTGCACGCACTTGGCCAAACAAAAAACAATTAACACTTTGGCATAGCGGGGAAACCCGCGGTCATGAACCATAATGACATTTATACCATTTAGTCCACACATCCTCGGCCGATGTGTGATACTTTTGCGCGGGAAGATACATCGCTTACTAAAATATCCATTGTTTTGTCTTAATACTAATGCTTGCTTTGTATTGAAGTCGAACAAGCAATAAATTCAAAATGTACTTACCAGTATATAAGAAATCGTAATCAAATCAAATATATGGCTTTAAAGCCTTATACTTGACATAATATGCTACCCACGTAGATTACACATACCATTTATATGTCTCTGTTTTAGCAGGTCTGTGATACGCAACCTAAAGCAGATCTTTGCCAGAAAAAGTAGAAGACTTTTCTGTAACTTATTAGCTAATCCTCGATCCAATTTATTGTTTGACAAGCTCATTACTTAATCTTGACCTCTAAGACAGATAAACAAGGAAAAAGTTATTCTTCGCAGTTGGCTTAAGCAAAATCCTAAGTAAAAGTGTAATCACTAGACCTCAAACCCTGGTCTCGAAAATCAATTGGTATCCCCAGATATATTTTAGGGCTACTCAGGTTCTGAATTTTATTAACGGGGTACTAACCGTAACAGATTTGAGAAATACAGATAGATTATAAGCAAATCCTTCGTGTACGAGCGCTACTTCTACTTTTCAAATTTGTTTATTACGCCATCTTCGCTAAAAATAATAGTTAAAAATTTCTGCATTTCAATACTACCACTAATACTAAATTTAAAACTACGATTTATAATACGTTTCTGCTATAGCCATGCATTTTATCATTTAATATAATAATAATAATTAATCCTCAGACAAACACACCGACTGTATAGCCCCAAAGTAAGCAGGAATAAATATTAACAACCATGACCCGAGGACAAACATCTATGTTCATGACAAATGATTGCCCCGACTAGGATTCGCACCTGGGACCTCCGACATATGAGGCAGAGTTACTACCCACTAAACCCATCGGCCGTATTGAATAAACCTGAAGTTAATTTAAAATATTAATGTTTTGTACTAACTCCTATATTTTATAAATTAACATACTTATATATTAAAAACATTTTCATCTCCTAGATTTCACTCAGCACAGTAAAATAACTAATTGATTCTAAAAAAGAAATCTATTTACCAACTATGTACAACTTGTTCATTCAGGCCAAGACTCGGTTGTACCAAAATCATCTCTACCACTTCAATAATAAGAATCACGTTTATATACTGGACTATCAATTAAGCGAGCAGCGAGCCGTGAACCAACAGTTAATCAATACGTCCCAATCAATTTAGCCTTACTGTAATGGCGCTAAACAACCAATTAATTTCAAACATAGAATCTCCTCTATTGCACAGAGGATCCTCACTGTTTTAACTGCTTCCAAAGAAGGGATAAAGGGACTCTTTTAATTTAGAATGTATATTTTTTTTTAATTAATTTGTTAATATTGGGCTATTAAGTAAATCAATCGATCGAAAATATTTTATTAAAGTGCCTGTGCATTTGACAAACGTGATATTGATAATTCGC
Organism: Marasmarcha lunaedactyla; assembly: GCA_923062675.1. Taxonomy (NCBI): domain Eukaryota; kingdom Metazoa; phylum Arthropoda; class Insecta; order Lepidoptera; family Pterophoridae; genus Marasmarcha; species Marasmarcha lunaedactyla. The sequence continues at coordinate 6,721,855 of OV281349.1, forward strand.
TCCGTAAACAGTTTAATTTATCTTTAAGCAAACTGTATGGAATATTATCGATTTATATTTATTGCGTGTCATTTAGCTATACATTAAAATATGTTAAACATAGTTATAGGGATAGAATATACAAAGCACGATTTTATCGCTAAACAGCGATATCTTCCAGACTACCAAGTTTACACAAGTTGAAAGATTGCAGTAGGAAGGTATGGTATGTCTACAGTAAAGTAAATAATAATAATAATATTACAGCTATATAATTACATTATGTTCGTTTCATTATGTTTAGGGTTTAGGTACTTATAAAGAAAAATATAAGTACCTAAATCCCGGGTCCAAAGAAAGATCCAAAGGTAATTGAACACTTAGTAACACATGTTCATCATCAATTTAACTGAAATATTATTGCTCAAAGGATCTTACACGTCGATCTCTGAACTGGGCTCGCATATCGATGTCTCCGGTCGATATTAAACTAAATGTAATTGTAAATCATTTTCAATATCACAAAAAGTGCATATTCTTAGATCAGTTACAAATCAACATATTTCATGAAAATTGGCGCAGTCAAGTAACAAGCACGCTTCGATCGTTATGAAGACTCCGATAGCTTAATGAGTGGACTCCCCTGTGAAAACATGAGCTTTATAACTTTCGCTAAAGTTTTCTGAGGGCCGCTATTCAAGGCAAGGTCAGCCATACTACACATATTCGCCGAGTGTCATCTATTCGGGTTTTATGCAGGTCGGTTAATTCTGCTCGTCTCTACGTTCTTGCACATATATGACGTGATCGACGAAATATGAAATCAGTCATTCATGATCAGTCAGATCAGTCAATAAAGTCAGTAAAATAAAATATTAAGCTAAAGTAATTGAATGAAAAATAAAATTTTTGGAAGTCGATTACAAAATACTAAACCAGCTTGTTAGTCAGAAAATGAATAAGTGCTCGCTTGAAATCAGTCGTCCGCCGCTTAAGTGATCGTTGCACTAAACATTTCGCCGGCACAAGGGACGTGTCAATTTAATGCTCCACTTACTAACATCTTAAATACCATATAATTATAGCAATTATTTATATTCCCAGTATTTAAGTAACATTAATCTTACGGCAGTAGAATAAGAAGTGTGCAGGAGTTTTTACATGAAAACGTGTAAGATTTCTTGGATTTAGACGTGATCGGGGTGCTTGAGTAAGCGGGCGGTGATTCCTCAAACTCAAACTTTGCTTTGAAATGTTTAATTTGTGAAGATGACTGGAATTACGTTTAATCTTAAGTTTACTGGCATTTGCCTGCAGCTTCACTCGTGTATTCCTCGGGCTGTAATTGTTGTGGATAAGGCATCTTATGATCTATAACACTATAGTTATAGATCATAAAATGCCTTATCTTTATGGAGACATTTTTAATGCTTATACATAGTTACATAATGAAAAAATCAGCTGTTAAAAAAGTACGAATAATGTTAGATGTGTAATGTGAATTTATTATCGCAGGTACTATTATCGCACTTAACTTTAAAAAAATTTTATAATAATTTTTTTGTACAGTAAACACGATACCTACCTAAAGTATGAAGAACACCAATCCCAATATTATCCATTCAACACCCGAAATAATTTAAATATTTGTCTTTCACTTACGATGAATATCTTTCTAAGAGGAGTGAGGACTCTCTTTAGAGTACATGAGGAGGCAAGGTGATACAGTTTACTAAAACCTCAATTATTAAAAAAATAGGCTAGTGTGCAATTACAAACAGTAGTTTGTCGTAGTAACGCGGCTACGGACTACGATTAATGAATATAGCAACATTGTTACAAAAAATAAAGTTAAATTAAAACGCATGACTAATAACAACTCAGAATACACGAACCAGACATAGAATACCCCACAGATAGTTCAAAAATAAACTGATTACTCATAAAACCGCCACTCCACATAACAATAAATAGATTTACAGTACGCAAAAGCCGAAACCACTAAATGTCTTATCTCTAATTAAACATTGACAGTTCCACAATATGGTATTAAGCAAATGTGGTGTTTCTGCGACACCGATCTTTGTTTGAGGCCGTGGGCGTCCCTCCCTTCATTCAGAAAGTATTTTCTTAATGACGAAGCCTTTGCCCGCTCGGCGACAGTCTGGCGACCCGAGTTTATTTTTATTCTTTTTATTTTTCTGAGATAGAACTTGGATCTATGACTAGTGGCAATGACGTGGCCTGCTTTGGATTTAATTCATGGTTTTCTTGGAAATTTTATTCATTCATTGGAGATAAAAATGCGGTTTATTTGCAGACTATTCAATGTGGTGTGTAATGCTTTTGAAAATGAATAATAAATTAGTAACTAAAATGTACAATTGTGAGTTGTTTATTCATATTTAGCGTCCAGGTTAACCATAAAGATGATCCGCTTTTGCAATGAAACTTAATGCGGGAAACAACTGGGTGGAACAGGGCAAAGAAACTTTTAACTCCCACTAAAAAAGAATATCCAGAGAGGTGATCCAGGAGATGGCCCTTCACTGGCAGCGAAGAAGCGTTAACAGGAGCGTCCTGAGTAGGCGGACAAGAATCATTAATTTTTCTATGAAAGCAATTGTGTGCAATAAAGTGTTGCTAGTAGAGCGAACTCCTTAAGCCGCACCTTTTATGTAATTCCTCTAACTTATTCACTTTGCTCTAGTCACTCTTTTCATGTTGGAGAACTAGGATTGATGGGGACATTTAATATTTTATTTGTAATGTCCCAAAATTCCCGTGCCAAATTTCAGCTTTATGAGAATTACAGTAAATTAAAAAGTATAATTCAACCAGACTATTAACATTAAGATTTGTACAAAAATGAGCATCTATAATCCCATTACTTTCAATTCTGATCTTTACTCTCTAGTAAAACCACAAGTTATTAGTAATTGTACTTAAATTAAAGCACCACAAATAAGAAGCTACATTAACAAATGCACTATAAAACAATAAAATAAATTTGTTTTCCTTTTCATTTGTAAAATACGGAGCACTTAAATCTGCAAGATACAAGTTTAATATTCACAGAGGATATAAATCAAAGAGGATTGTTGAAAAATGTGGGAATTGGCGGGAAGCCCAAAAGTCTGATGAGAAAGGCTTTTGTCCGAATAATAGTATTTTATTGCGTGGAAAATACAATAGAGTGCAATAGAGTTATATTATTATTTACTAGCAACATGTAGATTATATTTAAATATAACGTTTATTTATGTTACTTGAAGTATTTTCAAGTTTGTACGTTCTATCCTCGTGTATTTGAAAACGCCAAGAATCGCTACGAATAATGAAAACAAATAACCAATTTATTGACCTTTGATCTTTGATTAAAGTAAAATACCGGAGGAGAGCTGATGTTCTTACATAAGGTACATGAAACATTGCTCTAATACTACCACAGATACATTTACTCACACTAAGACAATTATATTGCTTCCCGACTTAAAGAGATAGAATGATGCAAGGCTTGGGTTTGCAAGCAGGACAAAATATTTCGATTCCGTAGAATTTCGTTTATATTCGTGTCGTTTCGTATTTTATCGGTTCGGTTTGCGAAATAACTAAACTATTTCGCAAATAAAATCAGGCAACCGGGAGCAAGATTTTTAGGTTTGTGTTTGGGGAGCTTGTCATCTTTCTTACACTATTTTACTTTAACCAAAGCCTTTAACGAAAATTACTCTATCAAAGATATGTACCTCGTATCTACTACTACCTTTCAATTTTGAAATAAATAAGTACCTACCTATTAAACTAAAGACAACAAAAACCAAAAGTGCACCTTAAACTTTAAAGTGATTCAGTACGTATCTCAACGGTATCTCTCGTTAATCCAGTATTCAAATAAAAAAAATTTGAAATGAAATAACTGCTTGATTAGTCTATTTCGATTACCTCCATAGCCTCTTGACATATGGCATCCTACTGTGGAGGAGTGCTGCCGACATCCATATTAGTTCCGTATTAGTATTTGTAATAAAAACTGGTGTAATGTGTCTGTTTGTTCGTTGAGTTCTTCGTCCCGATGAATATCTTAAGCGTCATTGTCACTAAAATACGTCTTCGTAGCGTCGGGTGACGGGTCGCTCTAATATGGTTGAGGAGGGTGATGGCTGGATCCCGCGTTAACTTGTGAACGGGTACCGTTTGAGGGTGTTCGGCGTTTGGATACTTGGGGGTAGGGAGACTTGCCGAGCTAACAGATGCAGAGAATAATAATTTCGTATACACATAGAAAGACTGTGTAAATTTATTTTGAAAAAGATATACCCGTGAAGTTTCTTGCCAGTTCTTCTTCACGAAGGATTTTCCGAACTGATGGTAGAGTCAAGTTTTATTTAACGTCAATAAGAACAAGTAGGTAATTGTCAACGTTGAGAAATAAATATTCGGATTTATTACGTAAAGCAATACGTGCGCAACTGCAACCTTACATAAAACCATTATTTATTTATTTAATGGCACAATAACAAACTGTAAACCTTAAAATATATACATTCATTTCCTTCTAACAATTTAGGTTTAGTCTACAATTCATTCAAAATTATGCACTACAATATGTAATATCTAAAAAAACCTTTAAAAAAAGAAACAATTAAATTAAACTATGTAAAAAGAAAAAGTAAGTAGGTGTAACGAAAAATATATAAAACTAATCAGCTAACGTTATTGAGGTTTTATTCTTAAAGGATTATAAAGGATCATTAAACAAATCAACATCACTTTTTAGGGCATTGAAAAGTCGACACTGTATGTAACTATATGTAACTGACACTATGTAAAGTCGTACTGTAGAGCGGACTTTTGTAAGATATATTATTATTTGCAGATGGTATTGCAAACAAAATGTGATGTCTCACAGAATTATTCCTAACTTAAATTAAGGTTCTGGATTAAGTTTACAATTTTTTTATAATTCACAATTTTATATATTGTTATCAAAGAAGATAATGAGCGTCGAGATTGCAAAGGTATCAGGTGGAAGTTCTTAATTCTGTCAGTATATTCTAGTGTATCTAGTATATTCTATTCAGTATAGTATAGTGCCTGGCAAACTTCATTTAAATTGATTCAATGCGATCTTTATGAACAGTGTAAATAGGATCCTAAATCGGACTACAGTATTCTAGAATATTTTATTATTTTTATATATAAATTATCAACGAATATTTGACCACCTCAGTCTTAGTTCACATATCACGTTTTTATACATGATAAAAGAACTAAGTTCCTTATTGATAACATTCTAAATTATTTTGCAGTTGAAATTCGAAAACTAATTCGAGATTTATTATTGCAGAAAACCAAACAAATATTTTGGGATTTTTCTGTTGCCCAATTTCGTAGAAAATACTAAAAATCCAAATATATGCCGATGACGTCACACCGCGGCTCAATAGTTTTTTTCGACTTTGCAAGGCAAAATATGTCATATTAAGTCACTTTTGAAATCAGTTGCAAAAACATCTATTTAAGTATTTTTTTAGATTTAGGACACGTGTCTTGAAAGAATAATGCCATGTACAAAGTCAGTAATTAATAAACTACAATCAGATCATAGTGGGCAGTTGGCTACTTTTCATATTGGGCTAAAAAAGACTCTAAAAAGAGAAATTACCTTTATACCCATGAATGAGAGACGGCTTGAAACATTTAGGAAAAATGTATTTGAAAAAACATTTAAATTAGATAACTGCGGAGATCCTATTACTCAATATAACTCTATTCATAATATAATTAGAAATGAATATGACTCTGTTTTTAAAAAAAAAGAAAATATGTTTAAATAATAATTTATTTAGGTTTAGTGACTGGGCAACAGTGGGAATATGCAGAAGTAGAAATAGATTATATGAATTGTACAGTGAAAGAACTTATAATCATAATTAGACATTTTATGAATATGTTAAAAAGTATTCAAAATTATTTAAACGAGTTTGCAGTGTAGCTAAATCTAATTACATTAATAATAAAATTAAATATAGTACTAACATTTCAAAAACTGCATGGAATATAATTAATCAGGAAACTGGAAAAGCAAAAGAACCACATACCAAATATAATTTAAAAATTTATGATAAAGTGTTGTCAACTGACAAAGAAGTTGCTGAAGCATTTGAAAATTTTTTTACTGCCATCCCTGTGTCAACTACTTCGAGTATTAATTCATGTTCCACTCTTGCACAGTCACTGCTAACGGAAAATGTAAATTCATGCGATATTGATTTTATTTTTAAACATGTTACTGTTCCACAAGTTTTAAATGCATTTAAAAGCATTAAAGTAAAAATTACTGCCGATTTAGATGGGATTTCTGTTAAAATATTTGAATCTGTCATTGATGGTATAGCCCCGTACTTAGCCAGTATATTTAGTGACTGTGTTGATAATGGTGTTTTTCCTGATTTAATGAAATTGAGTAAGGTCATTCCAATATTCAAAGCAGGTAGTATGTCTGACCCTAATAATTTTAGACCTATATCTATACTACCAACGCTCAGTAAGATTTTTGAAAAATTAATTTTAAATCAATTACTTTCTCATTTTTACGGTAATAGTTTAATGAATTTTAAGCAATTTAGTTTCACGCGGGGTCGCTCAACAACCGATGCCGGTGTTGAGCTCATAAAACACGTATTCAGCGCCTGGGAGGAGTCGTGTGATGCTATTGGTGTCTTTTGTGACTTGTCCAAGGCGTTCGACTGTGTGGATCATACTACTCTACTCATGAAACTGCACCATTACGGCATTAAAAACCAAGCGCTTGCCTTGATTAAATCATATATTTCTAATAGAAAACAGAAAGTTGCAATAAATGGAGAAAAATCATCAGGATCGGCAGTGACAATGGGTGTGCCCCAGGGCTCAGTTCTTGGTCCTTTCCTATTTTTAGTTTATATTAATGATCTGCCATCGGTCGTTAAGAATCAATGCGAGGTCATATTGTTTGCTGACGATACTTCCTTCTTGTTTAAAATCAAAAGACAAGAAACTGACTATCGAGCAGTGAACAAATGCATCTCCAACACAGAGCAGTGTTTCTCAGCTAATAATTTGCTCCTCAATGAAAAAAAACGAAATGTGTTAAGTTTACATTGCCAAATGTCAAACAGGTAAACACAAACATTGTAGTTAACAGCCAGGAACTGACTCCTGTAAACTCAACTGTATTTCTGGGCATAACCTTAGACGCCAAACTGCAGTGGGGACCGCATGTTGATGGTTTAGCGAAAAGGCTTGGCTCTGCCGCATATGCTGTTAAAAAAATTAGACAAATTTCAAATGAAACAACTGCTCGATTAGTCTATTTTGGTTACTTCCACAGCCTCATGACATATGGTATTCTGTTGTGGGGAAGTGCTGCCGACATCGATACTATATTTATTCTGCAGAAAAGGGCTGTTCGCGCAATCTATCAGCTCGGTCCAAGGGTGTCACTTAGAAGTAAATTTAAGGAAATAAATATTCTTACCGTCCATTCACAATATATTTTAGAAAATTTAATGTATGTTAAAAAGAACATAACCTTGTTCAAAAGAAAAAAGATCTGCACAATGTTAACACAAGAGGAAGAAATATGCTAGCAGCTCATAATAGTAGGCTTCATAAAGTTACTAACTCATTCATGGGTCAATGTATACGCTTTTATAATAAGGTTCCTGAGGATATCCAAGGTCTTCCTATTGACAAATTCAAAGAAACTATAAAGGAGAAGTTGTGTGCTAGAGCATATTATAAACTCTCCGATTATTTGGATGATAAAAGCCCTTGGGTATAATCCCCTCATTAACAGGATTGTACTAGTATTTGTAACAAAGCATGTGTAATGTGTCTGTATGTTCGATGAGTTCTTCGTCCCGATGAATATCTAAAGCGTCATTGTCACTAAAGTACGTCTTCTTATGGTAGCGTCGGGTGACGGGTCGCTCACTTCCCTCTAATATGGTTGAGGAGGGCGATGGCTGGATCCCGCGTTAACTCGTGACGGGTGCCGTTTGAGGGTGTTCGTGGTTTGGATACTTGGGGGGGAGGGAGACTTGCTGAGCTAACAGATGCAGAAAAGAATAATTTTGTATAGACATAAAGAGACTCTGTAAATTTATTTTGAAAAAAATATACTGTGAAGTTTCTTGCCAGTTCTTCTTCACGAAGGTTTTTTCGAACTGGTGGTAGAATCATGTTTTATTTGGCGTCAATAAGAACAAGTAATTGTCAATGTTGAGAAATAAATATTTCATTTATTTCATTTCATTTCAGCAATGTTTTAATTTTATTAATTCTTTTATAATACTAATACTTGAAATTGGCACAAATAGTTATTGTACACAAATAGTGTAGTAACAACAGCTGATTGCCATAAACACAAAACAATAATAAAAGTATTTATTATGGAATACTTCATCATAAAAATGTACAAATAAACAATGAAAATACTCAAACTGAATTGAAATTTATTATTAGTTATTCATAAAAAATGTATATTTACAAAGTAATCGTGTGAAAAATTTACTAAGCCTGGTTTTAATATTTCTTCTGGAAATATTCCTATTGATTGTTAAAAGGTTTTTTTTTTATGATAGGCAAATGAATGCCTAATTTCCTATCCCGTTGTGTCACAGCGGGTGAATATATTTTGTATTTTCAAATCAAATTGAAGTATAAAAACGTACATATTTCACAAAATAACAAATGCTCTCAAAACACCGTCATAAAATCAAAAATAAAGCAATCATTGAAGCTCTTACGGCAGGTTATCTGGGTGACTTTATTTTGTAGCGCGATTGTTTTATTTTTGCTTTAACTCCTAAGCGATAATTCTGATGAGCATGAAATCCTTAAGGTAACTAATGTATTTAATTGGATATGAATTTACATCCGTCTAAACAGCTCTCCAATTACCACATTATTTGTGAGCATTTTTTTTAAACATTAGAATGGACCATTGCGGACTTTTTTGTAGACGTATTAAAGAGGAACATTTTCACCATACATTGTTTTGTGAGCAGGCTACTCAGTTTTGCGAAAAAAAGTTTTTATGGAACGCTGCCGGGTTATAATTGTATGTCATAGAAAAATTGATCTGCGTCGGGAAAATTTGCGTGCAATTATTTTTTACGACTTCAAGTCCAACTTGAAATCTGATGAATCGACTTCAATTAGCTTTGATGAACAAGGCGCCTTCTAAAGCAACTGTGTTTTAACGAGTTTATGTGCGGTCGCTTAAATTTGAAGGATGCAGACCACCAACATTCTACATAATCACCTTTCCACAACCTCACCGAAGCTCAGAAGCAGGCGTGCGTGGAATGGTGCCATGATATGATTGACAAATTCAAAAGCAAAGTTTTCCTGCCGTGTTTACGATAACATTGCAGATGACGCATCAATGTGATCCAGAGACAAAGCGCCTACGAGAGTGAAACGATCGAGAAGCGCTGGAAAAATTTTGGTCACCAGCTTTTCTTTCTTAACGGGGTATTAAGTATCAGTTCCTTTAAGAAACCAAAGTAGCATCAATGCAGAGTGGTACACTACCAAATGCTTGCCAGAAGGCTGCGACCGAACACGGGACTCCGAGGCCTTTCGGTCCGCCACTACAAGAGCGCCCGCGCTCTCCGCGGTCATGACGAGGGACTTCCTAAACACTACATCGGTAGAACTTAGGGTCATCAGGATTTTTATCTTTGTCTAAGCCGGCGATCGAGCAGGCGATCTACCTGATGGATTGTCGATGATATATATATTTTTTTATAAATATTTCTAACAATCACACCACATTATCTAGCCCAAATTAAGTATCATTAAGAACTTGTGCTATGGATACTAGACAACGGATAAATAAACTTAAGAAATATATAAACACACATAGATATTTTTAAAATAAATAAACATTAGAAATAAACTTAAATAAACATACATATTACTTAATGACATAGTCTTCATCGTCACTTTCGTCACACATCGTGAGATAGAAGACAAACGTCTAATCCTTTTGCAATAAAAAAAAATACACTGAAAATGACTGGAAAGCAAATATAATAAAATATCTGCCTCTATCAGAATTTATTAGTAATATTGTTATTTACTGATTATCGCTAAACATGCGCGGCTGACCGGAGGCTGAAACTGTTTGTTCCAGTGTTGACGCTGGCCGTTCCATCCTTGGATCTTGAAGACAACTACGACTTGTCATTGCGGCGGTTGAAATCGGAAGGACTGTAGTACCGCCGCAGAAGAGACCATAACAAAGAAACTCTACTACCACGTTCATACCGATATGTTGTTCAACAAAACATAAATGAATCATACAATTATTAACCTATCTGAGTACCTAATGGTAGCCAATTATACAACTGAAATGTGTCCGATGGATAATTAAAATTATTGCAGTTGAGTGACACTGACAGCTGTGAAGGTTTATTGGTCCAGTTTAATTTTTGACAGCTCTATGATTGAACTCAATTTTTACAACTAAGACTTTGCAAGACGGGGTCTTTACTTAAAATAATGTTTAAAAAAGTTGTTGGTATGAGTTTGGTAATATCAGTACTGAGACTAAAAGTACCCTTTTAAATTTTATTGTGTATCTGCTTTTATTTAGCTCAAAAATTACTAGACAGACACAGATCAGACACCTAGTACCAATCGATTCTTAAAGCTCTAGTATCTGAGGCAAGACTACTACCACAAATCCCTTAAGGTTTATATAACTTACATACCTGCCTGTATTATTTATATACTTGTAATGAAAATAACTATGAATATAAGATCCTATCTACCTAAGATACGTGAGAAAACACCCACTTGCAGTTCTATAAAAGTAGATTCCTTATCATAATCGTTTATTCATAAAATGAAATCATATCCAAAACCAAACACAAGTATTCCATGTAATCTCGGACGTACGCGCGCTGACGTCACGGATCCAAAGTGCAACTTGATGACGTCACGAAGCGTTTAGCAAAGTAAATTGACGCACGCTAATAATTACTGTATGTAGTTAAACGCCCACGTTCTCTGAACACTTCAGTAATGCATTACTAAAAGTAATCAGTTTATTCAGCAATGATATTAGATAGGTACAGTAAGTTTGTGTTTTTAAAGGGATTAATTGTAGTTGTGGGGCCATCATTAATGTATCTAAACACAGACGGTCTGCTAACACAGGTGTGTTCAAACTTTTGGCTCCACGTACTACTCCGTGGCTGCAGTACCAAAAATGAATAGTTTTTTAGATTCATGTGATGGGTGGGTTTACTTCTTTTCAGAACTTGAATCAATTTTAGGAGTAATTTTGGATAATTGTAACCTTAAGTTGTTCAGCCACCGTTACGTAAATCTAGGGTTCGCGTGCCCCACTTTGAGAAATCCTGTGCTAACAGTGGGATGTTTATCTGTAATTTTCCTAAGCCCTAATGCGCTAAGATACTTTAATCTAAGCGGAAAACTGAAAAGGCTTATTTGCCGTGTTCCATGATTCAATTCCGTGAACTCGGAATTAAAGCAAAATTTTAACTAGATGTATTTGCATATCTTTTCTTAAATCTATACCTTTTATTTATAAATGTGGTGTAAGGCCGCATTAGTACTCCATGTTTCATCTAAGTTTGACATATAAGAGACCCTAGTTGACAGAAAGTAATAAGAGTTATATACAACTATCGTATGATACAACGTTTAAAATCAGTATCTATATTTCTATATAATCCATCGGATCCATCTTTGTAAAATATTGTAAACATTTCTAATATAATATTCTTAACTTAACCATTTTTTGAATAATATATCTACGAAACACACATCGAGGAACCTAAAAAGAGAAAGAATTGTTTCTGTGAAAAGAAAAAAAAGATCTACAATTGTTTTAATTAGAGAAATAACAATTTTAAGCATATCATTTTAGAGCTGCACTTACGAACGATAAGCCAACTACCATAATGTTACCTTTTATCTAAATGCATCCAGCAAATTGCGAGAAATATCATTAATACGTACTTTATCGCGGCCCTCTGTTTTGTACACAACTTGAAAACACAAAGCGAAAGTACTGAACAATAAATTTTGTTATTAACGCAATACATTAAGGATACATTAAGGAAATGAGATTAGAACATAATATTTACATATATCGTGTTATATTTATAATGTTGTGCAAGAGGAACTCAATTATCTTAAATAATACCGTAAATGCCAAAGCTTGTATATTGTTGCGCTCTCAGGCGATAATAAAGCTAGAAATAGGTACAGTCCGGGAACTTAGTGCACACTTAGATTCGCATTCAAATCCCTTGCAATGTGGTCGCCCCTTAGTATGCGGAGCTCCTACAAAACACAAAACAACATGCAAGCGATTCTCGCCTTAGCATGTGCCTCCACCGACTGTAACTTTCTACGTACTAAAAGTGTTGAAGAGGGAATCATGTAGATACATTTTTAAACATTTCTACGTGAGTAGAAAAAGCGTTTTTTTTACTAATTTCATACCCGACAGCAAGCATGAGACCCGCCTGATGGAATTAACAATAATTATGATAATTGTATCGACTTATGCGTTGCCGCCCGTAGCCTTCAGTTGCGTTTTGCCTTTGTTCCAACTATGATGGCGGTCCAGTGGGAAGGACTGTAGACCCACTAGGGCTGAAATCTATAATGCGTGCTTAGACTTATCTAACATTTTAGTCAGCTATATAGTGATGAAAATTCAGTTCAAACTAATGACTGTCATTTTGACAAGATTGGTGTCACATGTTTTCAGAAAATGTGTACGTTATAGTATAAAATAAAGTCGCTTTTTAATTGACCATTTAGATGAGTCTGCTTAGATAAGTACCTAATAAGTTCGCTTTATAGATTTTAGCAAAGCATCATACAGTTCTCTTTAAGAGAACTTACTTCTCTTTACATTATTATATCCGCAAAAGATATACCCAATTTAACTTTTAGACGGCCGAGTAGCGTAGTAGTTAGCAGCCCTGCCTCATACGCTGGAGGTCCCAGGCTCGAGTCCTGGCCGGGGCAGTCACTTGTGATGAACGCAGATGGTTATGGTTGTTGATATTTACATATGTATGTTCATTCTGGGTTTTCCCCCCAGTTAGCTGTATGGTCATCCATGACTCTGCTTAGTTTGGGGCCATACAGTTGGAGGGTTAGTCTGGGGATTATTATTATTATTAATTTCGCCAGTATAATACCACCTTAAATAAACTGCTAGATACATTTTAATAGACAATGCATCATTACATACTCCATCGGCTAACCAAGTTAACATTTATTTAAATAGCAAGATAACTTCATTACATACGGATCACACAAACTGCGTTTTATTAAATAAATCGTAAGTAATTAATACTATCTCTTACAGGCTCGTTGTCAGCCATTATCAAAATAAAACGCATCAATGAATTATGAATGAAGCATCAATAAGCGGCTTAGTAATTAAAATTACAAGATAACTGAAGTCAAAAACCTTTGTTGATATCTGCAGAGTGAATTCACAAAAAAAAAGATAATATTCCAAATGCATTTGGAGATGGGCGCTCCGAATGGGATGTCATTGGTACGTTGAACCCGAAATGGCGGTCGATATTAAATTAATTTATTCATTGCAGTTTTATTGTTAGTGTTATCATGTGATAACGTCATCGAGGAATTCATAATGTCTTGTCTTGTACGTGTTTTAATTAATATTTCGAAGTGGTACAGGTCTTGTGTGACACAGAGCTTTTTTGCACGTTAGCATTGTGCAATAACCGCTAACTGAGTATTGTTAGAAATAGCTACTATATAGTCCTTTACCTACTCTACGTTTGTGCACATAAATAGATATCCATACAGAGAGCACAGATCTCTAATAACGTGCAAAACTTTGACACGTGTTAGAAGCAAAAATAACACACGGAAAAAAATTAAAAATGGCATCATGAATCATTATAGAAAATTAAAACTAGAGTCAGTGTGAACTGTTGTTTTTATTTGTACATTCAAACTAGAATACTTGTATATCCAGCGAAGACTTGCTTCGCGAAGTGTAGGTACAAAGGCCATTGACCTTTTTTAAGCCGACTAAATGCAAGACTATTCATCCACTAATATACAGATATGATCTACTTGAAACCAAATAATTTCAACCCTTCGTTAGCTTAAATACCATATTTACACATTTTCCACATTAAAACACTTAGGCCGACTTGCGTGTACCTGAGTGAGCTATTTAATTATTAAAGTTTCCATTAACACATTTCCACTGCTAATCTTGAAAAAGAACTATATTAGGCAAATTTTTATATAATTTAAGTATATTTTATTAAATTATAATAAATAATAAACTAAATAATAAATTTTTCACTGTACCCCATTAAGTTTCTTTTCATAATAGCTAAATAAAATAAGTTGTTAAATCTCTCGAAATACCGCAAAGAATTTTAAATGTCATAAGAATACATTTAAATAAAATTTTTGCACAAAGAACCAAGGACGATGTCTTTGGAATTCGGACTCACAAGTTGTATCCCTGTGATAGATCACTTCGAAACATTTTAACACCGAAACTTCCATTCTTTTAAAGATTAATGACTCAATTCACTTCTCGGTTTGACAAGCCGAAACCGTTATGCAGGGAGATAAACTGCATTATAAGAGTACGTATAACAAAAGTTTAGTTTTTTCTATAGTGATGGAGCGCTGAGGGAGTCCTGGGGCTGGACGCATTCCCTAGATAAGATAACTCAACTGCTTCAACGCATTGCAATCTGATCAGTCATCGATCGGTTACACGTTTATAAAAAAAACTTAAAGTAACCGTTTCTTTAACTACCTACCCGTTTATTAAGTACAACGCAAGCGCGTTGCAATCACATTTTTGAGAATATTGACGCTCTAAGTTTAGAATTTGTCACTACTATAAGTTCAATTTAAAATGACCTACCTCCACGCTTAGATCTTTATTTTCTCCACAAAAATCGCATCATGGAGCCGATCAATGCAGTGTTATAATAGATACTAAGCTATGCAGCTGGACCGGGTCGTAAACGCACAATCGTCGGTTTGTCAACAGCACTTTACGGCCCTGTAGTAATATATAATGATTGATTTTATTCAATTATCGATACTGAGAAAGAGGACGAATATCGCGATGAGTGATTTATGCGTCTTTTTAGGGAACAATATTGTATTGAGAGGCTTACTACACTCCTAAAAAAGTAATCGATATATAAAGTATATAAGGCCTATTTATTTTGGCCACCCACAGTGAACAGGAGTTTTTATAACATTTTGTTATCAAATTATGAATCTGATTAGTGGATTGATAACTACTTTTTTTAAGAATCGGTAACAAGAGCAACATACATACAAAATCAAAGAAATTTTGGTGATATGCGTTGTCAAATAAGAGTTTCTTCAAGTAGTTTAGACGACGATGGTTAGTATTTAACAAAGTTAACCTAAAATTTATTTTGTTTTGCACATGTTAGTAGTTTTTAACAAACAACTACTGAAAATTCGAAATAAAGATATCATTCAAAAATCACAAAGCCTTTTGAGTAAGTTGCAATTTAATATTTTTACTCAGAATGCATTAAAATCCCGTTTTTTCCAATGTGAGGCAGTCGCCAGAAGAACAAATGTTTGCAATTTTTTATCACATTAAATAATTGTCAGTTTCAGTAACACTCAATTGACTCTGTCTAGTTTATTCGTATTTATTGCACGTACACACAGACTGCGAAAATAAAGAGCTTTCGTTTACACGGTAAAAATATATAATTATAACTAGAAGCTACTCGTTCTTATTTCGATATTCTTTTACTGTTGTTTAAATCAACTGTAAGAAGACAGAATTTATATAACCAAGTATTTTTTCAGAAGTAAGTATTTTAATGTAAACATAAAAATAGTTTACTCAAAAACTCAACCTTGTTTTCAAATATTGCCAGCAAGGAGCAAATAACTATTCTCAAAGCTGGGATATAAAGACACCTTACTTATAGTAGTTGTATAAAGATCAATAATTTTCTTAATTTCATTAATATAACTTTAATTATTAAAGTTAAAATTAGTTGAATTCATACTCGCCCCCTATTTGGGTTTTAATTGTAAAATGGGGTTGCAATATGGCGTATTAATAAATACATACAATATATAAATAAGGAGTGGCAATAAAACAAAATAAGAAACACTCACTGACGCGACAAAACATGCATTACTTTACATTTCAATTGGATTTTAAACCAAAAAACACGTCAAAATCGAGATGCGAGATATTCGAAATACGATGCCACAGACACATAGACACGCTAAACTTATAAGACCCCTCTTTTTGCGTTTAAAAGGAGCTACAAACAGACATTATTCACGTTATTAATTATACAAAATTACCAAAAAATAAAAAGAACCTCGCGAGTCCTTAAAATGTTTACTCAAAATAATATGCATTCTCTCTTTATTTTAAATAATCATACTTTAGTTTAACGTATGGCTTAATATTTTAAAATATGATTTGTAGTAGGCGTTTCGTGGGCCCCATTGGAAAAAGAAATCATAGCTTTAAATAAATAATTAAATTGTAAGTTATCTCTTTTAAGCGAGAAAGTTTTGTGGTACTCTTTATCCTCAAATTCAATATTTTTTACATCATTTTAGTTATTGTCTTAGCTATGACAAGACCTCTGGAAATGATGAGTAAGAGCTGAAAGTTCCACGAAACTTCCTTGGAATGCATGTAGAACAGATAATTTACAAATCCATCTTTAGTTAAAGATTATAAATAGATAGTGATTTACAGGCAGCGTTCATGAATTTTAGACTTTGAAAACTGGGCCAGTAACTGATGGAAGTGATTAGAGTACCAACCTTCCTACTTCCTAGACGCAAGTAGGTTAATGTATTGACTTAAAATGAAATGTCTAATGTGTACATTTCCTACTTATAATGTTTTTACCCAAATGTTCGTTACAACTTGCGACCGAGTGTATCAACACTTACCTACTCAACACAAAATAGACGTGTGAATGAGCAAGTGTTCTCATAATGAATGTATGAAACATTACCTATTCAACTAGCATGCAGATGATCAGGCGCACCAATTTTATAACCGCTTATATAAAACGAGAAATTTTGAACTGATATTAAGTGCTTTTGTTACATTACTTTATAAAAACATAATTTCGTTTCCATGGAGCTTGTATTTAGGTCGGCATTACAGTTTTTGGTAGGGTTTTTAGATCAAAAGTCAAACGTAAAACTCTATATACTTTAAGGTTGTACGTGTGTAATAACAATAGATAAATAGGGATTTCCAGGAACCTGAGGAATTACTTCGTAGACAAAAAACATTGGATAGATACAGCAGAGTTTACGAGAAACAATAAAACAAGTAGAGAGGAACAATTAATGTATATTGCGAGTAATTCTGTATGTGAGCCATAAATGCCACTATCGAAGACTTTATAGCCATTAATCGCTGTGGGGTCGCAATAAACCAATACAATCAGATATGTTATTAAACTAAATCAAGAAACCAACATAAAAATGTTTTGCTTTGTTTTCCTTTAGGTTACAATGTAGTAATTTATTTGCTACAAAGGACACGCAAACAACACAAATATTAAGTTTCTGATAAACATTTACCCACACAAATGTTAATAAGATAAAGATAAAGATTAATAAGATAAAATTAAGTATTATGTACATTGGGCATTGGCAAGCCAAAAAATACTGTAACTTCTGCAATGGACGAATTACTAAAGGGCCGTACCTTACAAAATCTTTCTACATTGCCATGCCCAGACACAACTCCTTTTACATTTCAACCTTTCACTGAATGTGGTGTTAAGCATAGTATAGTTCAATATACATCCAATGCCATGGGTTGCGACAGTATCAGCCGTAGCATGGTCATTCATATCCTAGAATTCCTTCCCCCTACGTCTATCATCTTGGAAAGTCGCTAATATTATTCCCTCACCGAAAACAAACAATCCTATACATCCAACTGATTACCGCCACTTTTAATTCTACCTTTCCCTTCCAAAGTCCTTCTCGTCCACCAACAGCTATATTCTTTCCTGAATACAAAAAATCTACTTAACTCATTCCAATCCAGGATTTCATACCGGGCGTAGCACGGTTACAGCGCTGGTTAAAGTAACCGTTGGCATCAGGATCAAGGAGCATGGAACGTAAAAAATTGACCTTGCTTACTTTGTTGGACTTCAGCAATGCCTTCAATACAGGATTTTGATGTTTTACTTGGTATTCTATGCTCTCTTAACATATATCAATATATCTTATATCAAAAGTGATTGAGTGGTTTCGCAGTTATCTGCAGGGCCACCGGCAGCGTATTTCAGTGGAAGACCACCTGTCTTCATGGTGCAATACTACTGCTGGTGTACCCCAAGGCGGTGCGTTTTCTCCTTTATTGTTTTCAGTTTTTACTAATACTATAACGTACTCTCTTTCTTCTTCCTACCTGTTGTATGCAGATGATCTTCAAATATATACCCAAGTCAGTTTTGATAACATCGGTGTGGCAATTAACACGATCAATACACACCTTGAGTTATCGCTTAAATGGAGCAAAGATCATGGTTTAAATATAAATCCTTCAAAAAGGCAAGTCATCTTTGTAAGCAGTTCAAAAATTATAAATAAAATCGATTACAACCAACTTGCCCCAATAGTTTTTGATAATTGTGTTATTCCGTTTAGTACCGTGGTTAAAAATTTGGGAGTTCTCATGGACTCTACTCTATCATGGAAACTGTAATTGCAGTCTGTCAGTAGAAAGGTATTTTTCGCTGCACGTTCTCTCCAAAGGCTTCTAAACAAGCTTAAGCGCCTTCAAAATCTTTGTGTGAGTATCGTATTTGGCTTACGCAAATATGACCACGTATCTGAATTCTGCGCAATTCATCTCCGAAGAAATACTCATGCGTTTCATCTTTTATACGGAATATTGTTCAACCTCTGCCTGCCAACTTACCTTAAAGAACGGTTTACTTTCACCTCCAACACCATGAACGTAACTTGCTTAAATTGGTCGGCCAGCAACTTCTTGCTGGTAACTCCTCGTCACGGTACCCACTTTATCAGCAGCCGTTCACGGTGAAAGTAATTTCTCTCTGGAACTCACTACCCTCTCCTCTCCACCAAGTTAAAAAGAATAGATTCTTTTAAAATTCAGCTAAAGAACTTTTATCTTTCACAATGATTCGTACAATCTTTCATGATTTTCCTCAAAATTTAAGCATATGTATGCATATCTATGTAATTATTGTATTTTTATGTAAGTATATGATATACGTTTATGTATACATAGTTTTATTATTTATGATGTACGTACCGTCATGGCTAAGCCTTAGGAAGCACGTCAGAATGCCGCGATATTTCAGTAAAGAGGTTAATATGAATTAAGAAGAAAAGATATTTAAATATACGTTTGACATGCAAGAAATGAAAGAAGCAATACATTCTGACTTGCTCGGTCAAAAAATAGGGGTGAGGTTACAATAATTCCCACTTGGCTGAAAATTCGTAGGATTATTCAAACACTATTATAAACGAAATGTGAAAAGTCCTCATCGATCCGGCACGTGCAAAAAAATTTACTCGGGGTCAAAGGTGATCCTCAGATTTTGCATTTTGAGGATCGATGAGGACTTTTCACATTTCTTTTATAATAGTGCATTGAACAATCCTACCAATTTTCAGCCAAGTGGGAATTTTTGTAACCTAGATTGTCTAAATTGCCCGGATTATAGATTAAAGTTATTAAAATAAAGGCACATAAAATTTATTACATAATTCATTTCATCACGAGTTGGTGGAGTCGCCGGGTAGGGTTCAAGTAGGACCAAGGCTACCTGAGACACGTTATGAACAAATATATTTTTCAGAAAAGAAATACGAACGGAAAAACAAATACAAAATGATGCGCGTCACCCCGAGCATTCGAAGGGCTACATTTGGTTCACTTCTACAACTGAACAGAAGATGTGCCATGTGTAGCGGCCCGTCACTTAGGAATGACTACATGCTCGCGCCAACAACAGGCGGGCAGCTTCAATTTTTTTTTTTTTTTTTTGGTTCCCCTCCACGGGAAGGGCAGGAGGACATAAAAAATGCTCCGCGCGCGCGATCGAAGTTATGTGGGACTCGTCCCGACGCCTACCAGGACCATAACCACTAAAAAACCCCCTGTCGGCTCGTGCATTTTTGCCACTCAGCCTTCATCTGAGCGACGGCCAATTGGAGAAAGAGGCCGCGCTAGCGGGGCCCTTAAGGGGTCACCCGCTGGGATTTACATAGCACTGAAGGTGCTCAAAAATGAAAAGTAAAATAAAACATTAAAAGTGAAAAATAAAAATTGCATTAATTCGGATTTTCGTTAGAATTAGAATTTACGTTAGAATTAGGATTTGCGGCCTGAAGGGCCTCGAGATCTAAAGTTAACTGCGTTGGTTCGCCAGTGTGCGCGTTTCTCGGCCTAGCGACTTTGAATTTCGAATCTAACACAGGAGCAGTATATGAGACTGAATCTCGAACAAGATGATTGGGATGGGATTCGGCGCGTTTGAAGAACGATTCTGAGAGTGTTTTGAGGTGCTGTTGCACTGTAGGTAGTTCAAGATCTCTGTGCAGGTCCGCGTTGCGCACGTACCAAGGTGCGTTTGTGGCCCTGCGGCAGAAGAGATTCATATACTGCTTATACAGGACGGAGGGATTGGCGTGGGCAAAGACTGGCGAAGCATATGACATGACGGGTCTAACGCAGACCTTGTAAAGCGTACGTTTATTTCTAAAAGACATTTTACTTTTTCTACCTATCATACTATTTAAGCGGCTTAAGTAGAAACGCGCGAGTTTCGTTACTCTATCGACGTGTGGCTTGAAAGAAAGCGTCTGATCTAAGGTGACGCCTAAGTATTTAATACTGCGCTTCCAGGGGATGGGAATACCTAACATTCGAATGTGGGGATCGTTGCGGCGATTACGACGTTTGTGGTCGAATTGAATTGCAGAACTCATTTCTGGGTTGACATCGATACGCCATTTTTGAAACCAAACACCGAGGGCGTTTACGGCCTTTTGGAGTCTGGTGATGTTATACGGGATCGATTGACCTTTAGTGTAGAGGGCGGTATCATCTGCAAAGAGGGCGAGTTCGACGCCTTTCCGCGGGATGGGGATGTCGTTAGTGTACACGGTGTACAGCAGAGGGGCGAGGACTGAGCCTTGCGGGACTCCAGCCTTTATGGGACGAGGCGCGGAGAGCGTGCCTTCATGTTTGAATCGAAATGTGCGGTCTTTAAGAAACGACGCGATTAATCTGACTAGGCGAACCGGTAGTCCTATTTTATAGAGTTTAAAAACGAGACCGCTGTGCCAGACTTTATCGAAAGCCTTGGCTACGTCAAAGAGAACCGCGATTGTTTTTTTACGACGCGGATAGAATCCTTCGAGTATGTACTCGACGATTCGATGGACTTGCTGAGGGCAGGAGTGCTTAGCGCGAAAGCCGAACTGGTGGGGAATAATGAGAGGGTCGTCATCCGTTGGAAACAGATGGTTCCGCATTCGAGAGAGTATGACTCTTTCGAGAAGTTTAGACATTGCCTTGAGGAGGCTGATGGGTCTGTGATTAGCCGGGACGTTCAGAGGTTTACCCGGCTTGGGAATGCCTATGACTGTCGCTTCTTTCCAGGCTTTTGGAAAGTAGCTATGGTCGAAGCAGGCATTGAAGATGATAGCTAACAATAGGTTGGAAATTCCATCCGCACCCGGAGCCTTTTTGGACTTTTGCTTTCTAATGAGAAGCAAGATTTCATCATTAGAGACTGTGACGGGGTCGTCGGTGATAGGGAGAGATTCTCTGCGGAGAACTTCGTCCTCCACCGCCTGGATGTGGGAGGGATCCGCGGTTTGCGTGCTGGGCGAACATTGTGCCGCTATGCTGTCGGCGAAGCATTCGGCTTTCTCTTCGACTTCGAAGGCAATGGTGCCGTCGGGACGAGTGAGAGGAGGAACGTGAGAGGCGGTGTCTACGCGTAAGGCTCGGGCCATTCGATAATACGCTTGGTGGGACGGGGAGATATTCTCCATGAGATCGTTAAACTGAGTGTCTTGGAGTTCCGCGAGGCGAGATCTTACTTTACGATGAAGCTGATTCGCAGCTGTTCTATATGCGGGCGTGGGATATTTCTTGGCTCTCCGGAGAGCCGCGTTCTTAGCTTTAATGAGATTGCTAACGGCTAAGGGAAGCGCGGGTTTGCCTTGCTTAGCAATAATTACGTTATATAAAACACTTTTTACCGGATATTATTGCAGTTGCCGTGGCCAATTTTAATCGGGCTATCTAATTGGTCGGGCGAAATCGCGAGCGGAGAGTTCGGTGCCTCTAAGGCTGAAACTAACGTATTTTTAAAGCCTTTCCAGTTGGTAAAGGTCTTAGGAGATGTGACGTTATCGTTAGGCGCACTTAGCACGAGGGAGACGGGGCGATGGTCGGAGCCTAGGTCATCGAGCGGTTCGATGGACCTGAGATCAAGATTGATTCGCTTGATAATTGCAAAGTCGAGGATGTCAGGAGAATAGGTCGGGTTGTTGGTATAGTGAGTGGGAGTGATGGGGGATATGACGTCTAATTCAAGGGAGTTAGTGATGTCGAGGAGAGCGATACCGCTGGTGTTGGTCGATAGGCACGTCCAGTCAGTATGTTTGGAGTTAAAGTCTCCGAACATAATGACTGAATGGCCGAGGGCGAGAATGGCCTCAAAGTCGCTGCGGATTGGTCTGGAGCCGCACGGTATGTAGACTGAAGCTATGATGATGGTCGGATGACCAGTCATAGCCAATCTACACACAGTGGCCTCCATGTTGAGGAGAGGAGGGGTAGGGAGAGGACAGCAGTGGAAGCCTCTTTTGTAATATATAGCGGTGCCGCCGAAACCGTCGGCGTTGGGCCTATCGTTGCGAGTAAACGCGTACTTAGGAATAGCGTATCCCCTGGAGCGGTTTGGAGTAAGCCATGTCTCCTGGAGAAGGAATAAGTCAGGTTCTTTGTTCTGAAGGAACAGTTTAATCTCGGGAAGGTTGGTGCTAAGGCTACGAGCGTTAAAAGATATTAGGGATAAGCCCTTGGGTTTAATACGACTAGACGCGGGATTCGCGGGTCTAGACATTATAATTTACTTATTTACGACTTTACACAAAAAAAAAAAAAATTATAATGAACTTAGAAGCGAGTGATGCTCGGCTAACGCGAATAAACGCTCTTGAGGAGAGCGGGCGGCTCGCAGTTTGCGTGCGAGTATGGAAATTTCGTTAATGTCTACGTTTTGGATGACGTTGAACACGGTCTTCATGTCCTCAGCCAACGACGACTGAGGTGCAGATGACGGAGCGGGACGCGGCCCTACGGAAGCTACGGGAGCTGGGATAGGTAGGGAAGGTGCAGGTGGGACGGCCGGACGCTGCCTCCAAGACAGAGCCGGAGTAGGCGTCGGCTGAACGGGCTTTGCTTCCGGGGGACCCCGGTTGTGCAGCGGCGGGAAGTTAGCGGGAGTGAGCGGCGGCGCCGGTTTAGGCGCGACCATCTTGGCGGTGGAGCGCGCGGGCAACCCCTGTAGTTAGCTGTGTGGCCGGACTGGCCGCAAAGCACACAGGCAGGGGGGGAAGTGGATTCGGGAGTGCGAGTGCACTCCTTCGTTATGTGTGGATCCAGGCACTTGACGCACCTGGGGGGAGCTGAGCAGTTAGCCGCTGCGTGGCCATAGAGCTGGCAGCGGTGGCACTGCCCATTGTGACCGCGGGGGTTGGGACGCTCGACGGAGATGTTCGAGAGTCCGCAAATTGTGCGAGCCTCTCTGAAAATCTCCTTCGAGTTGGGAGTGTTGGACAGGATTACTAAAGCTAAGGGAAAGCGCCTACCGCGGTTGGAGTGCATCTTGTGCACTGCTACAGCCGGGAAGCCCTGGGACTTAAGGTCCTCGAGAATGTCTTCATTACTGAGTTCAAACGGGACGCCCCGTAGTACTGCGCGGATCTTACGCTCCTCCGGGAGGGCGTAGGTGTGATAAGCGATTTGATTGATCGACAGAAGCCTAGTGAAAGACCGGAAGTCGTCAACGGTCGCTACCTGAATTTTGATTGATTCGCCAGCGTTGGCGGCTTTTAAGTAATTAATTTTGTGCTCTTTGCACAAGTTAGAAACCGCGGTCCAGCGCGCTTTTTCACGCAGGAAGACGGGCGGAGGGAGCTGAGGCTTCGGCGGGACGGGAGCGCAGCGCGTCGCTGGCTTCGATGGGACCGACGGAGACGCGGTTACTTCGAGCGATTTTAACGGCGCGGGGGCTGGTGTTGAAGACACCGGGGAGGGCTCGGGTATTGATGATACCGAAGCTTGGCGACAAGTTGAAACGCGGGCTCAGGAGAGCCGGTTAAGGTGACGGCATCTGACGACGTATCAGACGCGGGTTCGGAATCGCTCCCGGGAGCGGTACGCTTGCGACGCGACGCGTGAGAGGATGCGACCGATTCGCAGTCCATCTCGGACGAGGCGGGAGACGAGGAAGAGCTGTAGACCTGAGGGGTCTCGACGTTGGAGGCCTGAGGGGCCGGGGTTGAGGCCTGAGGGGCCGGGGTTGAGGCCTGAGGGGCCGGGGACGCGATAGATGCCTGTAAGGCCTGCGATAGTACGTCAGCGGGTATGCTTACGCCGGGACGCAGCGAGCGCCTGGGCGAACGACCTAAGGATGTTAACAAGGTCCATTGGAGGGTTTGGTCCTACGATATATGATATATAAATATATAAAAATGCCTAGGTTCCCTAGCAAACCTAGCACCTAAACCTCCCTACCCGCGGTAGGGGACTGGGGAGAATAACTTAGAACTAACCGTAGTACGCCGAAGGCCGCTACCTAGAAACCTAAAAAGGGTGCGCAGGTAAAGAGTTGACCGCGTTAGAGTCAACCTTTACCGACAGAAAGGACAAATACACACGAAAACACACAGATATGATAAAAATAAATATGAGAATTGGAGAAAATAAATAAAATGTAGAAGAGAAATAAAACATAAATATTAGGACTGGTTCAGTACAAATTCGTAGTCACCGCTACCTACAAACCTAAAAAAGGGTACGCAGGTAAAGAGTTGACCGCGTTAGGGTCAACCTTTGACGACAGAAAGGACAAATACACACGAAAACACACAGATATGATAGAAATAAATATAAAAATAGGAGAAAATAAATAAAATAGAGAAAAGAAATAAAATAAAAATAAAAGGACTGGTTCAGTACAAATTCGTTGTCACCGTTAAGTATCCTTTGTACTGAAACCAGACTACTTACGCTGGGCACAACACTGCACTCAGCACAAGCACAACACTACTTAGCACAGCACTTTGAAGACTAAGGGGCTTAGTCGCAAAGAAAAATCGCACTTCGATAGCACTCAGAGGGAGTAGAAAACCTTGAAAACCGTAGCACGAAACCAACACGCTAAACTGTGACGTCAGTAGACTGAGCGCCACGGAATATCGGGAAGGGACCAAACAACGGAGAACGGGGTCTTGCACGTCCGTACTGGGCGGCGATCGGAGCGAGAATGTGGCAGCCTCAAGTAAGTCCGTTCCATTTATGCGTTTAGATACGCGACTGGGAGGTCGAGAAATGGCCGTCAGTGTGAGTCGCCTGATACCTTTTACCTTACGATAGATTTAAATTTAATTGACACTTTAAAATATTTACTTCTAAAATAAATAATTGTTGTTTTCTGGTTTTAGGCTAAAATGAGGGGACATTAGCCTGACATATATCAAACTGAAAGATATATGATTAATGTAAATATGTTGATAATAACGTAGTAAATGTTATTATATATTATCTATTTCTCTTTCTATTTCATATTGTGAATTATAATGGAAATGAGATGGCAGTCACTAGCAGATGAGATGGCAGCCACTAGTTGATGAGATGGCAGCCACTGAGGGAAGAGGAATGATGACAACCCTCCCTCGGCGATACGAAAAATAATGAAATTAATATTATCTTGTCTTAAAAGTTTTTATAATATGTAATGATAATTAAAGATTTTTTTGCGCTGTGTTTCACTATGTCCTTATCTGGTGATGTAACCGAGGGGCGATCATTCGTAATCAGGCGGTCACCGACACCATACATTCTCTTAAGAATAGGTGGCATGCTTTTCTGGCTGCAGGTTAAAAGCTGGTTGTCGATTCGCGCAGTAAGGTGAAGTTATCTGCCAGGGACGTGAAACAACCAAATAACATCTCTATAACGGTTCTGGCTCGCATCTCAACATTCCGTGAGTATATTTGACATGTGATTAGGAAACATTACATTGAAAGTAGCTTAGGCGACGTTCGCTTGCTTTTAGCGAGGTTTTATGGGCGGGAAATCCTCTCGAAGCAGTTGTTCCTTGGATCATAGTGAAGGCATTGCTATTGTAATATTATATATACTCTTTGTACGTAAAGTATTCAAACCAACCACCAGGAATGACCTAACCGACAGGGGTAGTATCCCATGAGGCCGTCGTACAAATACATCCTTGTTCAGGCAGGTAGTTAGAGAAACTTTTGTAAGAAATTTATCCACGCAACTTTCTTTGTGCGAATAAATTTAATGCTGGCGGCCGATCGTCACGGCTAAGCCTTAGGAAGCACGTCAGGATACCGCGATGTTTCAGTAAAGAGGTTAAAATGAATTAAGAAGAAAAGATATTTAAATATACGTTTGACATACTTACAAGAAATAAAAGAAGCAACACATTCTGACTTGCTCCGTCATCGGATTAAGATCTATTATATTAAAGTTATTAAAATAAAAGCACATATTTATTACATGATTTCATTTAATCACGAGTGTACTTATGTTTTTATTTATTTTTTTGGTTAATTTTAAAATTGCCCTGCCCATCAGTCTGTAATTGTTTAAGATATTTCTCTTCATTTAAGAACGGTTGCCTGGGAGAGATCACTTTGTAGTGATAAGGCCGCTCAAATTGCATTTCTGTATTTTTTTACATTTTCTTTATTTCATTTCTGCTGTTTTTCTTTTTATTGGCAATAAAGTGTTTATTATTATTATGTTAATATTAGGTCTTTACCTATGAAATTGCCGTTTTTCACGAAATAAATGAAGAGTAATTTTTTTACATATTTTTTATTTCTATTAATCAAAATAATCACCCACGCAATCAATGCATCTTTGCCAACGCATTGGTAGCTTATTGATGCCTTTCTTGAAGAAATCAGCTGGACGGGAGGCAACAAATTCTTCAAAGGCATTTTGTACTGCCTCTCGGGTATTGAATTTTTTTCCCGCCAAGAAGTTATCCAAATTCTGGAAAAAGTAGAAGTCTGTAGGCACAAGGTCTGGTGAGTACGGTGGATGATGGAGAACTTCCAACCCCAACTCTTGTAGCTTGGAGACCGTCTGCTGTGCAGTATGAGGTCGCGCGTTGTCGTGCAGGAGCAGTGGAGCCGAACGATTGACCAAAGCTGGTTGGAGACGTGCGAGCTTCTCCATCATTGTGTTCAGTTCTTCACAGTACACATCTGCAGTAATGCTTGTCCCGTTTGGCAAGAAGCTGTGATGAATTACACCCGCGTTAGACCACCAAACAGTGACCATCACTTTTCTAGGGGTAAGTTTTCGTTTAGGGCATTGCTTGGGTGCTGAACCAGGGTCCAACCAACTTGCTGAGCGCTTACGATTGTCAAACAGGATCCATTTCTCGTCACAAGTAACAATGCGGTTCAGAATTCCTTCATTTGTATGCCTGCTGAGCAGTGCAAGGCACGTCTCCACGCGTACTTCGCGCTGGCGGTCATTGAGTTCGTGGGGTACCCATTTGTCAAGCTTTTTTACCTTGCCAATTTGACGCCAATGGACCAATATTGTTTTGATGCTAACGTCGAAAGCTGCTGCTAATTCAGCCGTGGATTGAGTTTCATCAGCTTCCACAATTGCCTTTAATTCGTCATTGTCGGCCAAAGTTTTCGGACGACCACGGGGTTCATTTGACGATCAACAAATGACGATTTTAGAACAAGAATTCCATGTTTGTCAAATAAAATTAATTTGAAATTAGAATTATGGGTCAAAAAAAAAATATTTTCATTTGAAATGGCCAGTACGGCAAAACGGCAGTTTCATAGGTAAAGACCTATTATAAAAACAAAACAATAACAATTAATTACTAACATCTACGGCTAAGGGCCTGCGCAGACGACGGACTGTTCTCCGCGGCGGAGAAAAAAGGTGGATAAACGCACACGGTGTGTGATCATTTGTTGCCCGGAAATGTAGAAATAAACGCGGACTAAAGTCCGCTATGTCCGTTGCTTCACCTAGTCACACGAGTTAAATTTTTTTCGGGGACTCCCCCGTACTTTTGTCCGGTCCGCTCTTTGCATGTCCTCAGTTTTTCGGGCGACTTTTTGTACGTGGTACTTTTAATCCTCGTTTGCGTTACTCGATACAGTTGTAAGCGATCTATTTTAGCGGACAAAAAAGTCCGCGGACAAACGTCCGTCGTCTGTGCAGGCCATTATGGTGTCTATGAGCACTGCTTATGTCTGCATAGCATCTATTAGGTCACTGTCATTTACCATCAGATGGATCGCATGTATGAAATGGATGAATGATGGATCGAATGTAGGAAATACCTACAACAAAAATACAAAAAATATTTACTTACATAAATAGAATAAAGAAACAATAACATAATTATACAAATGTAAAAAAAAAATAATAATAAATAGAAACTTCTGTCTAGGTTCCACAAGGCTCGTTTAAAACGCCACCTCTAGGCAAAAGCGACACAAAAAAAAACTCGTCACGGCTAGGCCTTACGAGCACGTCAGAATGCCTCGTCATTTTAGTAAAAATGTCGATATAAATTAAGAAGAAAACAATTTAAATTTGAATACGTCAAATATAAGAAAAAATTTCAAAAAACAATACATTCTGCATCGCCAAAGTAAGATGTAATATATCATCTAGTGAATGAAAATAAAATAAATAAGTTATTAAAATAACTATTTTTATTAACTCCCCTACTGACGGAAACTTTAGTGTACCCATAACGCTTGCAGCTATAGCGAGTCTACAATCCCTAAAGCGCTTAAAATGTGCCGAAGCCGCTGTCAGCCAGTCAAACTTTTATCAGATTTTCGTATCTGACTGAAGTAAAATGCATCTTAAGTGTGTTAAAAGTGTGACTGTGGATTTTTACGAATGGTCTGTTCAATTCCTTATATTTTATATCCGATAAAATCCAATATTATAAAAACAAATATAGTCTACCGACACAAAAACCAATTGTGTCTCAAGCAATTATCAAGCAACTACCTAGAATAATTTATTTTAAGATCAATTTATATTATTTTATTTATTTCTATTCTAGAGTCATTTCATATGTCATATAAACCAATTTTTAATCTGAAAATTATGACCAACTAAACTGTAAATATTTAGTTTAGACTATGTAGTGCGTTAGCCTAAACAAATCATTGTAGGTAGGATGTCATTTGAGTCAGAGCCCGTGAATGAACGTAGCCACAAAGAATTTGTCACGTCTGGAATTATTATTAGACGCGCAGTCACCATTTTGTAATGAATGGGATGGTGATCCGATCAGTAGGTACTGAAGCATAAGATTTGACGTCATCCATCGTATCAGCAGTTGACTGTAACGGTGTAGATAAAATTAGGTCTGCTTTGTTTTTGAAAGTAGGTATTCGAAGATATTTCTTTAGTTAATTCTGAAAATGTTCTCACAAAATATGAATTAACGTACACACAGTTTCATGATATAAATTCGTAAACGTGAATTTTTTTATAGCCAGACTTTTTGAAATGGGTTAAAACTGTGTTTGGGTAAATTTCCATATCCATTTTAAAAAATAATTTACAATTTTAATTAGAAATACTGGTAGCGAGTTATGAAGTATATCAGGTTTTGGATCATCAGCTGTCTTAATAAACAGTGTCACGTAATAAAACTTTTTATAAAAAAAAACTGTCACGGACATGAATTAATCGGAGGGGTCGCCGCGAAGGCTTCCACGATGAAGGCGCTTAGGCACGTGCAGGGTCAGCGGCAGACGCTCAGGTGCTGACTGGCGCTCTGGCGCGTGCAGGATCAGTGAGAGCAGGAACAGGAGAAGCAGGTTGGATCAGCACGCAGGAGAAGGTGATAGGCAGGATCATCAGGGTCAGCAGCAGGAGCAGGATCAGCTTCATAGTCGGGTAGCTTCAACATGAGGCAGCTTCAGCGTCAGTTAGCTTCAGCATGGGGCAGCTTCAGCATGAGTATAATTTCAAGGACTTGCAGAGTTACTTGCAGAAGACTGGAGATGTTATCGGTAGGATGGCTTGAAATCGACTGGAGATGTCATCGGTAGGATAGCTTGAAATAGACTCGAGATGTTACCGGTAGGATGGCTTGAAATAGACTGCCGTTCTAAGGCCAGCAATAGGCTTATATGGTCGGGATCGGATGAAATTTTGAATTTAATCTTATTAGCCAGGAATCAAGTATATTTTCTTCCAATAGTTTTGTAAGAATCCGTGTGTAACAGGCTTAGTGTGCTTGGCAGCCTCCATTGCTGTCATAAAAAATAGAGTTGACACGATTTGTCAAAAAGTAAACAACATAAATAAAGGAAAATGGAGAGTAATGAATAAATAAAATAAAAAGTATTCCAAAAACATAGCATTACAATAGGTTGTAAGTTTTGCAGGCACGGGCTACTTAGCTGTTAGCTCCCACATTACTTTTATAAAACGGTACATAAACCATATTGGTTATTTGCCTTCGGGGCATCAAGTTTTTTTTTTTTTTTTTTGCTGCCGAGGCACCCTCGCGGGAGGGAGGTGGAAGATGCGTCATGCATACCCGCCCGCAGGTAAATTCCTCTGCGGGGGGGTTATGTGGGACTCACCAGAATGGCACCTACCCACTAAAAACCACCTGTTGGCTGTAGTTATTACCGTTAGCCTTCATCGGAAGCGACACCCGTCGGGAAGTTGGGCGCGCTGGCAGAGACCCGCTAGCGGGTCTTCCACCTGTAGTGAAAGTTGCACTGAAGGTGCTCAAAGGGACATGAGTTGGTGGCCGTTCTGGGCAGCCTCCGGTGAAGCCGGGGCTGGGCAGAGGTCGGCCGAAGCATGATTTAGGGATCAATTCATTTAAATGAACCTACAATGAATTGAGAAGGGAACTATGCTCCGCCAGAGCTAGCAAACGCTCTGTCAGAGTACGTGAAGCCCTAAGTTTACGGGCTAAGACTGCGATTTCACTAACATCGACATTTTTTATAGCGTCGCAGACGATACGCATATCGTCTGCTACGGAGGATTGAGGAGTGGGTTTGTATGGGCGAGGAGCCGGGATGGGATTCGATGCGGGGCGCTGCCTCCAGTTTTCTGGGGCAGGCCTAGACTGTGTAGGCTTTGCAGCCGGAGGAACCCGGCTACGCAGCGGCGGAAAGTTTTCTTGAGAAAGGCGCGGGGCCTGTTTGGGTGCCGACCTCTTGGGATTGGAACGCATACAACGGGGTGCACGAGGGCAGCCCCTGTAGTTTGCGGTGTGGCCGGACTGGCCACAAAGCATGCAATCGGGAGGAGAGGGAGTTTCAGGAGTGCGATTGCACTCCTTAGTGAAGTGCGGGACCAGGCACTTGACGCACCTGGGCGGTGCGCGGCAGTTGGCCGCCGCGTGCCCGTACAACTGGCACCGATGGCACTGGCCGGGATGACCGCGGCGATGAGGCGCCTCGATCGAGATCCCAGAGAGGCCGCAAATAGAGCTAACCCCTTTCAGGATCTCTCTGGACTTGGGGACGTTGGCGAGAATCACCAAAGCGAGAGGGTGTTGCCTCCCGTACTTGCTGTGCATTTTATGCACCGCGAGTGCCGGGAAGCCTTGGGACTGCAGATCCTCAAGGATAGCCTCGTTCGATAATTCGAACGGGACTCCCCTGAGTACCGCTCTAATCTTACGCTCTTCTGACAGAGCATAAGTGTGATAAGCATATTGCTTATCGGTGAGGAGCTTAGTCAAAGCTCGGAAATCGTCTATCGACGAGACAGTGATTTTAATAGATTCACCCGAGTTTACCGCTCGGGTGTAATGGATCTTGTGCTCATTGCACAGTGTCGAGACCTCAGTCCATTTACCCTTTTCCCGAAGGAAAACGGGTGGTGGGACCTTGGCCTTGACAGAAGTTGGGGCCGGAGCGGGTGTTGAAGACACCGGGGCAGCTGGTGTTGAAGACGCCGCAGGGGGTGTAGGGACGGGCGTGGAGGGCGCCGGGTCTTGTTTCGAGCGCTTCTTAGAGCGCTTCTTAACAAGGGTGAAAGAGGGAGGCTCAGAGCCAGTTGGGGTGGCGTCCGAGGAAGACTCAGTCACGGGTGCGCGCTTGCGGCGCAGAGGGGCGTCTACTTCGCACTCCATGTCACTGGAGGAAGGGGACGCGGGAGGGCCTAAGACCTGAGGGGTCTGGGGAACTGGGGTGGCCTGAGGGGCCATTGTGGACATTATCGTCATGAAATGAGGGATGAGAGAATCTAAGAAACGGTACTTGTCAGCATTTATATACATGCCTTCAGCACCGGTACTATCAAGTAACTTCTTCCTAATCTCATCAGAGCTTAGGGAAGCCATTGCGGAGGGGTTGGGGAGGGACAATATATGAACCTAACAACGATGACTAACTTCCTAAAACCATCCTACACGCAGTAGGGCGGTTGAGAACGACGCGGATAACTTACTCGAACACGGCACTTGAAGTCCTGGAACAACGAATTCCCGTCGACGAAGCTCACGTTCAACGAAGTACGGTTAACAAGCCACTGATCGCCGTGAAAACGGCGTTAGAAACTTATTAGAAGTACGGTTAACGAGCCACTGTCCGCCGTGAAAACGGCGTTAGAAACTTATTACGGTATACAACTATGAAATTATATATTACGACAACAACCAGTGAAATTTGGGTGCTCAATCAGCGCGGGGGCCAAAAGAGCGGGAAGGCGTCTGCGATCGACGTGCGCTCGAGAACGCACGCAGACCGAGACTGCGGAGGGGGCATCAAGGGCGGGACATTTATATATATACCGGACGTAAGTTCAGCACATGAGGTGGCGTCGTTTATAACCTTATATAAAAATACCAAATCATGTCGTATTCTACGATTACGCAAAGATTATAGTTTGAAAACTTCATTCATATGAGTTTTCTTCTTTTCTTTTCATATGAGCATCGGTGTGATATACCACTAGATATAAACGCAAGATGTCGAGCAAATTTTCTTTGCACTGCATCTATTCGTTGTGACTGCGTGGTATACAACGGACTCCACACTGTTGATGCGTACTCTAAGTGACTACGAACGAGTGTATTGTACATACAAGATTAACTTAGTGCTCACGTTTTTGAAGCCCTTAGCATTCCGTTTTATAAATCCGACCATTTTTGATGCTTTGGTAATAATATTAGCTTTGAAACTGAGTTCACTGTCGATAGTGACGCCAACTTCTTTTATTCTTTTATTTGTTTAACTTTGGATAAAGTTGTTGTATCTATGGAATACAAAGTGTCGAAGTATAGTTTCTTTTTAGCAAATTTTACGCGATACAATTTAGCTGTATTTATTTTCATGCAATTTATAGAACACCACTCTGAGATTCTGTCACGATCTTCCTGCACAAGAACAGCATCGTTCAAAGAAGTAGTAGTCCGATATATCTTTAAGTCATCCGCGTAAAACAGGTAATGACAATTTTTTATTTTGGCGGAGAGATCATTGATAAAAATTAAAAACAAAATTGGGCCAAGATGAGATCTCTGGGGTTCTCCTGATGCTGCCTCGTATGGGATCGATTCGTATCCAGCAACAGAAACAATCTGGAGTCTTTTTGATAAATAAGACTCAAACCAATGCTGCAATGAACCTTGTATACCATAGTGAAAGAGCTTCTTTAAGAGTATCTGATGACATACTTCATCAAAGGCACTACTGAGGTCCGTATAGACTGCGTCAATTTCACCCTTTTTATCGTTTGAAGAAGAGAGGTCAGTAAGGAAGTGCACTAAATTTGATTGCGTACTCGTACTACTATGAAACTCGTGTTGATATAGAGGTAGCATTGGTTCAATATGTCGGGTTAGTATAGGACACACTAATGACTCAAAAAGCTTAGAAAGACATGACAGTATGGCCACAGGCCTATAGTTCCTCGTTAAAGTTCTATCACCATTCTTTTGCAAAGGTATAATTTTGGCTTTTTTCCATTCGTCTGGAAATTTGCCGGTTTTAATAGACTTGTAAAACATTATAAAGAGTGGATAATTCAACCCACGTCCACATCGTTTGACAAAAATGGCAGGAATGCCATCAAGTCCGGGTCCCTTGCAATAGCTAAAGTTTTAATTTTGTTAGAAATATGCTTTTCTGTAAAGAATATTCTATGGATAACATTGTCACAAGTAGGAAAATTATACGATATATCATTTATTGTCATGTCAGGCAATAGGCATAGGAGGATGAAAATTGTTTACAAAATATATTAGCTATGTTACGTCCAGCGTTGGCTGTTCTGCTTTCACTTTGCATATTAATAGGAATACAAGAATGTTTTTTTTTCTTATTCTTTATATAGTTCTAGTAACATTTTGGATTGTTCCTTAAATTTGATTCAGTGTTTGGAATGTAAAGTGCATAGCAGGATTTTGTAACAATTTACAGTGTTTACGCAAAGTTTGATAAGATATCATGTCCCGTGGATTTTTGTATATTTGCTATTTTCTCCTAAGCTTATCCTTTTCACGAATTCTACTAACAAAAGCATTGCTGTACCAGACTGGATAGTTCTTTCTTTTAATTGGTCTCACTTTAGTAATAAATTTGTCACATATCTCATTAATCTTAGCATACAACAGTGAAACCATATCGTTAATATCTTAACAGTTTTTAAATTCTGATCGCCAGTCAATTTTTAATAATTCTTCATTAATTAATTTGTAGTCAGCTTAAAAATAGTTTATTTTGTTTTTATTAAATGTTTTTAGAAAGCCACATTGTGTGTCAAATGTAACCGTTAAGGTCAATGCTGGGTGTTTAGCATCTAATTTGCTTAAAATACTAGGCGCGTTTGAAACAATTATGTCAAAACTAGTGAATTACACAATCATGTCATTTTTGTATGCCTTCCTGGCTCCGAATCAATAAAGCTTGTGTTGCTTCATTTTTGCGCACATGTATTCGCCCATTTCGTACTCGGACAAACCTCTTATTTGTTTGAGAAGCTTGTATTTTCACCTTATACCTTCTCGCCTTGATTGCCCTAAGCATCGCACTGCAGCGTTTCGTGGCAGTTTTTATAGCCACGAATATTTTATTATTATTTATTATTATTATTTTAATATTTGCACACAGCAAGTTCACAAGGTCACAAGTTGCGCAAGGCAAGAAGTCTTCGCCTTTAATAGCATTGTTATAACCACCACACTTCCGGGAAGCTGCTATTGTTTAATTCATTTATATTGTATAATGACATTGTCTTATATAATAACCGAAACTAATTAAATCTATAGTTATATGTGACAAATTTAAAGATGACAGTTCTGAAGTATTAATTAATTCCATAAATAATAATAAAATATAATTGAATTGACATTATAATTACAAAATATTACAAATTAACAATAGGAAAACGAAAAACAAGGAAATTCCTCTGTACATAGGGCAAAGTAGCCAAAGCAGCCACAATCATAATTGCAGCGTTGGATCGCTAACGATACGAAATACGAGTAGGGCAGCAAAGTTTTTAAAAGTCAAGATAATTAAATATTATAATTTTTTTTAATTTTACAAAATTACAATTTATTTATTCGTTCCTTTTTTCATTCACCCGCAGATGCTCCGGCGCGATGCTGCGAGCTACCGCAGAGCACTTAATGCTAATAACCTTGTACCATAACCTCATAACTACCTTTTAAAAGTCATCATACCTAAAAAAAATATATGTAGTGTCAGAAAAACGTCCGCACCAAAACAGTGCCCAAAAGGAGTACTTGGAGTTTCTTTCTACTTAGTAGCATTAGTACACTTCGACAGGAAACATTTCGAAATTTCGAAATCCATTTGTGAATTCTATTGAAACTAACGCAGAACGTAACAGAATTCTGCGAAATCACTGCAACAAAGTGTGTAGAGATGAACAACGCCACCACAAACATAGCTCCGTTGAAATTAGTCTAGAAATTACTCAAAAATTGGCAAAGATAGTAGGTACTCCAATTACATCTAATATTGCAGTCAACCTGTCGAACAGACACTTCTTTAAATCCGATAAAATGGATGGTGCTCTAGGAGACCGTACCTTAAAGACTCTTTTTTTACTGCTACGTCCATATACAGATCAATCCTCTGCTTTTCTTAAATAAGCTGACAGCTCATAATAGTAGGCTTCATAAAGTCATGCATGCAAGTCATCATCAATTCATGGGTCAATGCATACGCTCTTAGAGTAAGGTTGCTAAGGATATATAAGTTCTTCCTACTGACAAATTCAAAGAAACTATTTATAGCAAAAGTTGTGTGCTAAAGCGTATTACAAACTATCCGATTATTTGGTCCCTTGGAGCCCTTGGGTATTTACAGGCTTTTACTAGTATTTGTAATAAAACATGTGTAATGTGTCTGTTTGTTCCTTGAGTTCTTCTTCCCGATGAAGTCTAAAGCGTCATTGTCACTAAAGTACGTCTTCTTATGGTAGAGTCGGGTGACGAGTCGCTCACTTCCCTCTAATATGGTTGAGGAGGCCGATGGCTGGATCCCGCGTAAATCTTGAATGGGTGCCGTTTGAGGGCGTTCGTCGTTTGGATAGTTAGGGGGAGAGAGACTTGCCGAGCTAACAGAAGCAAATAAGAATAATTTCAAAGAGACATAAAAAGACACTGTAAATTTATTTTAAAAAATTTCTTGCCAGTTCTTCTTCACGAAGGTTTTTCCGACCTGGTGGTCGGTCATGCTTTGTTTAACGTCAATAAGAACAAGTAATTGTCAATATTGAAAAATAAATATTAGGTCCTTACATATGAAATTGGCGTTTTGTCGTACTGGTCATTTTGATCTGTATTATCTCCTATTTGGTTAAGAATTCCAATTTCAAATTTATACAGCTATTTACTCAGGCAAACCGTAAAGCATTTGTTTTTTTCTTTTTTAGTTTTTTCTTTGCGTTATTTAGTTTACAAAATGGAAAACTTGAAATATAGCATTATTTATGAACACGAGTTCCATCATGGCACCAGTGCTGCAGAAACGGCTAGAAGTGTTAATGTGTATGGCGGTGGCGTCGCAAAAGAAAACACAGTGCATTTTTAGGTATAAAGTTTTCGTTCTGAAAATTGTGATCCGCAGAACAAGCCCCGTGGACGGCCGGAGACCAAACTTGATAATGAAGAATTGAAGGATATCGTGGAAGCCAATCCACGTCCGAGTTAGTTGTAGGCTGCGGTGTTAGTGACAAAACTGTTTTAATCCACTTGAAGCAAATTAAGAAGGTGAAAAAGAAAATTTTATAACTTCTGGCAAGGGAAAAAATTCAACTCCGATGGGGCAGTCCAAAGCTCCAAAGAGCTATTGATTCACGCCCGAATGGTTTTTTAGTAAAGGGATCAATGAACTACCTATGAGATGTTAAAAGTGCATAGATACATACTTTGATAGCAATGGTACATACTTTGATTAAATAAATATATTATATGTTTTTTAAATTAACTTTATGTTCCTCCTTTCCTTCCTAAAAGCGCCAATTTCATATGTTATGACCTAATATTCGAAATTGAATTTTTTTCGTCAATTTACTGACTGTGATGCTGCAGAGCATTTTCAAAATCACTTTTGCAACAAGCAGTGACAGCATTAGCCGAAACATGATTATCATTGACGTACTTTTTAATAACTCCATATAGTAATCTAGATTCCCTGAGTATTCCCTGAGGAAAGCTACTAATATCATACCTGTCCCAAAAATGCATCAACCTCAATCTTTCTCCAATTGTCGTCCCATACCAAGCCTTCGCATCCATTCAAAAGTTTTGGAGAGTCTTATAAATCGACTCCGTTCCATTCCAATCTGGTTGTCGTCCCGGGCATAGTTAGTACGACTACTGAAAAGTGCTCACGGCAAGTGAAAATTAACGACGACATTCGAAAGTGGCATTGACAAGAAACAAGCGACACTACTAGCCCTGTAAGATTTTAGCAATGCTTTTAACACTGTTGATTTTGATATCGATTTAAGCCACCGGCAATTTACTGGTTTATTCGCTATGTGCAGGGGTGTGGGCAGCGTATAAGTGTCCAGGATACTAATTATGAGTGGTGCTACATGACTGCCAGTGTTCCTTATTGTTTGCTTTCTTCATCAATTCTACAACCCGTTCCCTATCTTCATCCTACTACTGGTATGCGATGATCTTCAAATATATACGCATGCTTTCTCTTTTGAAAAATAAAGATTCTGCAATGAACACTGTAAACAAAGATCTTGTGTCTATTTTAGACTGGTCCAAACGTCAAGGGCTACAACGTCATGGCTTCGCAAACCCACAAAAGATTGTATTTCAAAATCGAAATACAATTAATAAATTGTTTTGTCTTAGCTCCCACCAATAATATTTGATAACCTCATGATACCGTTTAATGATGTTATTAAGAATGTTGGTGTTCTGGTTAATTTTGCACTATCCTGGAGGTCTCAAATAGATTCAGTCAGCAGGAAGGTATTTGCAGACACTAGATCAGTTAGAAGACTGCGTAGTTTTCTGCCGGTAAAGGCAGCGCCCTCGCAAGCACTGATTCTTCCCTTACTTGATTACTACTATATATATCAGAATTTTGCACCAAGCTTAAGTGGCTCTCAGTTCGAATTCGACGGAAGACTCACACTTTAAACTTCTTGTACAATATCAACACTATCCTGCCTTCCTACCTTAAAGAACATTTGATATTCAAACCATTAACGTAATCTAAGATCCACAAGCACTTTTCTACTAGCTACTCCAAGTCACACTTTCCATCGTTATCAGCATTCACTCACGGTTAAATCCACTTCACTTTGGAATAGTACCTCCACATCATAAAATTGTGGATACTTGTTTTAAAAATTTGGAATATTTTAAGGAGCAAATCAAGAGTGACTATCTCTCGCTTTAATTTATAGTAATTAATAGTGTATATGTAATTAACTTCTGTATTTATGTATGTCTATAAATATATAATATAATAATAATAATAATAAATATTTCTTACAATCACACCAGATTATCTAGCCCAAATTAAGTATCATTAAGAACTTGTATTATGGATAGGTACTAGATAACGGATAAATAAACTTAAGAAATTCTATAAACACACATAGATATTTTTTTAATATATAAATATTAGAAATAAACTTATATAAACGTATATACACATCCATGACTAGAAAGCAAATATAAAATATCTGCCCCTATCAGGATTCGAACCCGGGACCTCTGGCATGGAAGGCAAGGCTACTTACCTCCACACCAAACCGGCCGTCAATATTCTGTGTATGAGTTATGTTTGTTAATGTCAGTTCATTATTATCTTTTTAGTATTTAGTATTATATAGTAATTATCTTTAATATGCTTATTGAAATTTAATATGACTCAGCCCCTTTGGCATAAAAATTGCAATATCTTCTTTTTCTACAAATACATGGCCAGTATTATACCTTTCTGAAATCTTTATTAAATAAGTAATTTATGTGTAAAATGTGCAGTGATAGTCCAGTACATTTTTTTTTCACCATCGAATGCCAAAGCTGAGGTAAATAATTTTTGTAGAAAAAAATTATGAGGGTAAAATTTTGCATTGGCAAAGATACCTAATGATATTTAACAAAATGATACTTGAATATGGTAGATCTACTATTCTAGAATATTTACAAAACAATACAAATGTATCTGCTTGTTTGTACACACATTAACAAAAAAACTGACCAAAATGGGGATTTTTCGAAAAAAATGAAAACTCGGGAATATCTCGAAAATGGTGACACTTTTACTGAGG
This sequence comes from Marasmarcha lunaedactyla, assembly GCA_923062675.1. NCBI lineage: Eukaryota > Metazoa > Arthropoda > Insecta > Lepidoptera > Pterophoridae > Marasmarcha > Marasmarcha lunaedactyla. Next base: position 6,762,026 of record OV281349.1, read on the forward strand.
TAATTTTTTTTATATCGTAGGGCACACCTGAATCTCTATTTCATTACAGTTTGTCGTGCAAGTAATGGGACACCCTCTATATTTGCATATTTACTAGACTGAAACACATGAACTTTGACACTTGACATGACTTTTCATAGAAATTATGTCAAATTCTCAAATTTATACTAATGATAAAAGTTATCTGAGCTTGAAATTTTGCTGAGCTTGAATTGAGCTATAGTCTAGTAAATACAAAATGAATATATACATTCATTCATTCAAAATAAACAGTCGCCTAAAGACTTTATTGGATTTTAAAATAATTAATTAACTCCCTATTCCGCTGTTAAAGTCCTAGCCACTGAAACGTCCAAGTACAAGTTGTAATGACGTGCTCATAGCAGGTAGTCTTCATACAAAAAAAACTAGGAGTTATGTGTATGGTTAGAACTTTTTGATAATGGCTACTTTTCGAACAAACAATTGTCATATGTCACTTCAATGTGAATGATGAATGATAACACTTGCTGCGTTCCGTTTGCCGATTACAGCGCTCACAGCGCTCATATACCCGTTCCGATTGCCCGTGAGCGCGCTCACAGCGATATCGATACGTCATCAATGACGTCATAAACGCCGCCATCTTCCCGCTCACAGTGCCCAAGCTACGGAGCATGGTCGCTGTGAGAGGTCTGTCAAAACTGACACAATCATGACGTTACTTTGTTGATGTTTTTATTAGTCGATTAAAGATTTTAAAAGCTTGCTTATTAATTTTCTTTTGTAATAATATAAAAAAATGGCTCCTGCTTCATTCAGGCTCAAAGATCTTAATGAAATTGTAACTTTAGACTTAAGCGACGAACAATCAGAATGTTAGCGCGATATTTACCGTTCCAATTGCAATAGCACTAATAACACTTTTAGCGCGCTCAAACGAATCGGAACGGTTTTGAGCACTTTTAGCGCTGTGAGCGCTGTAATCGGCAAAACGCAGCAACTATGTTCAATGAATGATGTACGGTTTTAGGTTACGTTTCAATGTTTTAATTATGTTAAACCTACTTTTATTATATTAATACTTGAAATTGGCAGAAATAGTTGTTGTATAGTAACTACAGCTGATTGCCATAAAACGCAAAATTGAATTGAATTTTCAATCAATCATCTCGATCTGCCATTACGGTTTCAATTATTGACGAGTGATGAGTTTGCATTGATCAATTTCCGTAACATAACCTCTCAATTCCCAAATATGGTAATTAATTTGCGTTCCTGGTGCTTCACAATGTACAAGTGATGGTAGTAAATGAGAAAGTGGGTGAAAGGGCGTCATTTTCCAAGAACTGAGATAGGACTTAACAGTGGTTACCGTGTCTTTGTGGTAATAGTGTTAACTTTACAAGGTGTAATTGTGGTAGAACTTCGTAATTGTTTGTAAGCCACAAACATTCTGAGAAGAATAGTTTTCTGGGTTACTCAATCAGAATAACCGTATTTAATTGGTGTAACATAATTAACAGAATATTAAAAGGTCTCGCGTATAAAAAATGTCTAGAAAATATAAATTTGCCTCCCATGCAATACAAACAAAAAATATAAAACAAAGTTTAGAAATTAAAAACAAAATCATAAATATACAAGTCTTTTTTTTATTTTACCTTCTTAATCTTTTAGATTGTTAAAATATCTTGTAGAATAGAAGAGGGGCTTTCGCGCTGCCACAATGGCATTGGGTAATTCCGTGTAAATTTGCACCGTGACTAAATGGACAAAATGGAAAATTTTTGGATAAATTTCCTGAATAATTTATTGACTAGACGCACCGTTACTTAAAGTTCATCAAAAAATTACGTTATACTTCGAAAAATTTATATTTTACCAAATATTGCAAATTTTACTTAGGACCTGGACTAAATTTTGTCCATTTAGTAACGGTTTTATAATGTGTTTTCCCTCGAGCGACAAGCTATTATTTTATTTTATTTCACAAATATGTTATTTTAACTGTTTAGCTAATTGAGACTTCTTAGTGAAATTCAACTAGGATCGGATGAGACATGCTTAGCAATAGACTTATTTATTTTATGAAATTTTACCACAGTACAACAATATATTCCATTATACTCGATGACGATAGTAGGACAAAAAATTGTGACCGTGATTAAATAAGAAATGTTATCGTGACTAAATGGAAACATTAGGCAGTGCTCATACATAATGTCAAAAAGCAATAAAACAACGCTTGCAATATGCAAGTTTTATTTTGTACTTAGGAATTAGAATTAGGTATGTTGTTAAAACATTACAAATGTAAGTATTTAATCTAATTTTACATTTGGTATTCGACATGGTAGTTACAAAGTTAGTAATTTCTAAGTATTTTAGTCTCCAAAATTCTTATTTCACAGCTCTTGTGTTTAACTATATTATAATTAATATCTGGTACTCAGTCTCTTAATCAGACTTTTTGTAATGTTTTTACTTAAACATTAATAATAATATTTATTCATTATCAAATTAAAATTTTACTAAACAATTATGCCTATGCTTTAAAAAAAACGCTTGTTCTCAACGAGTCACACTGTAACCTGTAACACTGTGACTCGTTGGGAGAACTTTGTAAAATAATTCCCAACTAGTCACGTTAACTTAACACGTTGGGATATCTTTCTTAAATCATTCCCAACCAGTCACACTGTGAATCGTTAGGCCAACCTACTCTTAGGTATATTTTTTGTATGATCTGGGGGTATACTGATTACTGTTACGTCGTAGCCCTAATTTCACTAAATAATCAGCTACACTCTACTAAATGCTTTAATAACAGGAAGGCAACATTTTTTCCTATTATTACTTACTATCATCGCTTACTTTCATAGTTGAGAGCAATAAAACACCTGTTCTTTTTAACAAAACAATACGATTATGATAATAATATGATAAAACCGGCAAACGCACTAACTATTATTGAGTTGCCGCTGTCATACATCATATTGTCATCATCATGTTAAAAAGAACAGGTGTTTTATTGCTCTCGACCTGTGTACTTAATTCCCTAACGTATTTTTGAAAGTCGCCGAAAACGCAGCCGAAAGGGTGTGACAGTCCGAGCTTCTTTGTCTGTTAATATAATAGAACACTTTATCTTATTTTTGCGCGGAAGCTCAACCCAAAGTATAATATTCTCTACCCACGCAAAATTAAGGATTATATTTGCAGGTAAGCTCGTACCGTACGAACATAAATATGATTCCTCAGGAACCCTCTTACAGCTCGTAAAGACAGGGATGCAAATATGTGTAGGTTTAGTTATACGTTTAGGTCAACGCTTATCAGTGCACGCCTCGCTACATACCATGGAGGAACCCGCATCTACTTCGGCAGAACAAACACAGGATTACAAGTTTATTAAAAAGAATGGTGGTACTATATTGCTATGTGCCGGATATCAGTTTTACGCCAGACGAAAACACAAAAGTGGTTTAACAGTGTGGGCGTGCTCAAAACGGAAAACTTGCAAAGGGATCCTAAGAATAAAAGTAAGTGCCTATTTTATAACTTCAAAGTGATTGCCTATTTGATTAAATATTTTCCACTATTTTTTGCAAGTTTTTAACAACTACAAAGTTCCAAAGTCAGTACCAATTTTATTTATTTATTTATTCTTCACAATAGGAAAGTTAATTAACCAATGTATGATTGGTACTGATATAACTGAAAATCAACAGTTTACTGAGATTACCTACTAATAATTCACTTTAATTTAACGATTACTTCATAGTATAAACAAGGTAAAAACGTTTCATGATAATATCATAGGCGAATTATTGAAGATCTTTACTAAACCTTTGAAACAAGATGGACGTGTTATATTTTTAAATTTTAAGCTGCAATTGTTTGCTTTGTCGTATATGAGTGATGACATGAGATTGTGAGAAATATGGATGGCCTATATACAACTCGGTTGCCGTTGTCTTGCCTAGAGCACTTTTTAAGGCCTTAAAATATTATAACAATTATATCCTATACCTCTACGATATACCTCCACGCGCACGCGATTTTCGCTGCAGTTCAGCAGGGACTTCGCCGACCCTATACCTTACTAAAAATATCTTAAATCATCTTGTCTCTAAATACGTTAATAGTTATATTTCTATAAACAGGATCAGCAAATCTTAGAAGAAACTGCTCACGTGTGCGTCCCTGACTTTGCAAAGAATCAAATCGAAGAATCTCTACAAGAAATTAAGTCTGAATTAATAAAACCGAATTTTCCAAATATACCTCAATGTTTTAATACCATGCTAGGCAACCTCAAAGATGCTGGTATAAACATTATTTCCGAGATGTACCAAACTTCTCAAGTATTAAAAGCAGTTTGTATAGACAAAGAAATTCAAAGGCTGGGGTAGGTATCTAAAATGCGGCATAAGAAAGTGCTGGAATTCGAAGTGCCACCCCGTTACGAAGATTTCGTGCTAGCATATTATTCATGTAATATGGATAATACACGGATAGTAGTATTTTCTTCGTTAAAAGCAAGAGAAATCATGTCTAAAGAAACAAACTTTTATGGCGATGGAACATTCAAAAGTTGTCCTTCACCATTTGTGGAACTTTATACGATTCATGCTGATACAGGCAGTACAATAGATCATACCAACATAAAGCCTCTTGTTTGCGCTTTAATGAGCGACCGAAAAATAAAAACTTACGTAAGTTTATTCCGTATTATGCAGTCGCAGTTGCCCAACTGGAACCCAGTTAAATTTAAGGTTGACTATGAGAAAGCAGTTATGAAAGCCATTGCCATTGTATTTCCTACAACCACAATAAAAGGTTGCTACTATCACTATAATAAGGCAATTTTTAAAAAAGGGAAAGAGCTGAATACTTCACGATCTAAAGGAAGTTCAAATGATCCAATTAAGCGCTGCCCTTCCCTTAATACCAGAACACCAAATATTCCATGGCTGGGTATACATAATTGCTCGTTATGGAGATGGCGACGATACTGGCTCAAAAAAGAAATTTGTAGATTATATGAAGAAACAGTGGCTCCGTAAAGACTTCATAAAAGTGTGGTGTGTTTTTGGAGAGACCCATCGTACCACGAATGCCCTCGAAGCATGGCGCAGTAAATTAAATAGGGCAATGCAAATAAAAAACCCCAACGTAATGCATTTCTTGCATGCACTTAAAGACGACTCGTCCCAATGTACAGTTAGAAATATATTGGAACAACAAAATAAATCACCCCAGAGAAAACGAACTATAAAAATAATAAAAAGTGATGAATTCATACAAGAAGTACAATTGGAGTTGACGCTAGGTCATGTGACAGTGGGCCATGCCTTAGAGATTTTAAGGTACTAATAAATAAGATAATGATGATTTATTGTGATACTACTAAAGACACTGATTTTAACATGTAAAATAGTTTTTTGTGATAAATAATAATTAAGAGTTCATTCCTATTCACTAGGTTCAGAGCCATGTTCCAATCTGTGATGATTTAAAAACATTTTTAGATATTTTTATTTTATTAATATTTTTAAGGACGACTAATATTTAACATCATGTGATACTACTTTGATACTGACTATAACTTGTAAAATAGTTAAATAGTTTGGTGTAAAATATTTTTGTGATAGTTATATATTATATATATAGTTCATATAAAAAAGGTATCGTCCTATCTATGACGATTTGAAAAATATTTTTGGAGATATTATTATTTCATATATATTTTGTATAATGTTTTCAATGTTGTTGATTTGTTATCTGATCTGAAATTGTTCTTTCAATGATAATATTGACATGTTTGACGAAGTTATTTTATATTGTTGATTTATTTTAATAATTATTTTTATATGTTGATTTTAGTATGATATCTAATTAAACTTATTTGATTTTACCACAAATCTTTTATTTCAACAACCTTGAATTAAGTACCAAACATGTATTTATCGTTAATTGATAGTAAATAATAATGGGAAAAAATGTTGCCTTCCTGTTATTAAAGCATTAAGTAGAGTGTAGCTGATTATTTAGTGAAATTAGGGCTACGACGTAACAGTAATCAGTATACCCCCAGATCATACAAAAAATATACCTAAGAGTAGGTTGGCCTAACGATTCATAGTGTGACTGGTTGGGAATGATTTAAGAAAGATATCCCAACGTGTTAAGTTAACGTGACTAGTTGGGAATTATTTTACAAAGTTCTCCCAACGAGTCACAGTGTTACAGGTTACAGTGTGACTCGTTGGGAACAAAGTTAAAAAAGACCTTAGGGCATTGTAATAGAGTCTAATTTTTTGCAACTCATAATTGTTAAGGGAAACAAGTTTTACAGAGTAATCGTACTTGATCGATGCTGAAAGAGCCCGGCGTGTGGTCCTTAAGGTACTGCTTTTTCTGCCTTTTAGAGAACCTACCACATTGGTATATGAGAGAGCACAGGTTCTCAGTGTCCGTAAATTGTTTATATATCAATGTGTTAGGCGGTATCACAAAAACTCTGCTGCCTTTTTAGTAGAACGACAAATAATAAAAAGAAAGAATAAAATGGATAGGTACTTAATTCCTAAAACACATAGTGCTTTCGCCGACAGACATTACTATTTCATTGCTCCATTTTTATATAATAAATTAAATAAATTTTGTCAAACAAAAAATTACACTAGCAACCAAATAAAAAGTAAAATATTACACTGGCTTAAAGGCTACGATTATGAAGCTACTGAGTCCTTGTTCAGTTATTGACTTCTATTTAAAAACTTATAGATACATTCGATTTAATTAGGCTATCCACACTCACACTTTCCACACACCATACACAACTACACACATGTATTCCTTAACACAACCACACATACACATCCGATAAACACGCATCCCTAGTTTCAACCTCATCTTTTAACTGAGTAGCCATAGTAGACACAGTATTGATTGCAAATTTGATGATTTTATTATATTCTCCTGTGTATTTTTTTTTCTCTTTCTATAATTGATTGTATCTCAACTCCAATAGTATTGTCAATGATAGGAAGGTACTGGCTTCTTTATCACAGGTTTGTAGCGTAGTTTCAATAAAACACAAAATTCTCTTCTGTGTTTATTTTTTCGGTAAAATTTAAAATATACAAAGATGCCTGTAAATACAAACAGAATAATATAAACAAAATTGAAATAAAAAATAGTCACACAAAATAGAACAGAAATATTAATACAATTAAATTTGCTCTGAAAAGAAAAAATAACAATAAAATAAATTTTAATGAGTGAGAATCCTTACCAACAATTTTGGCTACGCACACTCGTGAACGTAAAAAATAGGTTTCTTAAAAAGAACTTTGATTATCGATAATAAAATATCTTAACTATATAATTTTGAATGATAAACTCGGAAAAAATAATAAATAAATAGATTCAAGTTGCTTTGATGAATAATTTTTCGTGACTGACTTGTCAAATCAAAACATTGCCGTTCTCCGACACTACGTAATTCCTAGTTTAAAATTACGTCGGAAACGACAAAAAAATAAAATTTACTGACAAAAAGAGGTCGAAATAGACAACCGTCACAATACCCCGGGGGCCGGGAAAAAAAAAATCTGAAAGATTTTTTTTTAGTAAAATTTCAAATTCAAACCAAATCAAAATAAACCGCATATACATATCGAATTTTAATATTTAATCTGCTAAATGAAAGAACAATCAAAAAAAAAATAATAATTAAAAGCAAAATGAAAATTAATATTAACATCCTATAGAAGAATTTTTCTGAAAAAACATCCTGTATATATGAAAAAAAAAAAATAATAATACTGATATATTGCATATCAACAAGTTATTTAATAGAAAAAAAAAACAAAACAGACGAGAGAGAGAAAAAAAAATCCTAAATAATTATCTTAAATTACATGGTTCATGAATGATAAAATTTTAAACATGTTCCTGGAATATACAATGTTAATATACATCGTTCAACTCCATCAACGTACATTATAATTACAACATACATTCTCTTTCATACTAGTCTTATTCCAACTACTGGAAATAAAACATCATGCAGTTAGAGTTGCTTATGAGGAATCGTATCCTAAAAAAGTCAACTCAATAGAGTTGAACGCAACGGCAAAAGGCTTTAATAGTTGCCATCCGCTGAAAATATTAATAGCTTATGGCTTCTTTAACGTGTCGCTAAATCCCGCACGGTGATTACTATAAACAAGTTTCAGTTAAAGACTGAAATAAATATGCCGGAAAGCATATGAAAATAATTCTCACAGGAAAGTGATTCAAGTGTATAAATAATACACATAGGTATGGTTTAGTTTAACGAGTTACCTTAATAAACGCTCGTGCAGAAGGCTTAATTTTACAAGTTGCAAACCGCTTGAAGAAAAAAAAAAATTGAGAAGAAAAAATTAGAATTGCAAATATTAAATAAATTACACAAAAAGTTAACCTAATACTACGATGATGATAATTAATTATAAGTTTTGACCAACGTCAATGTTAATGGTATAGCCAAACGATAATGAGGTGCATAGAGAAAAAAAATAAGACAAAAAGAATCGGCTTATGCTCGCCGTGAAAATTCTCTCTCTCTCTGAAAATTCTTCAGGGCTATTTTGTAAAATTTCTGTTTCAGAATCTACATTAATATTTAATAATAATGATCGTAGTTCGTCTACAGATTGCGTCGAAGAAAAATTTATATTTCTGATTTTTAATTCATAAATTATTTCAGGTTTATTTAATTGTGAAAAATTCATTGCAAAATCAAAAAAAAAATGTTAAAGTGAAATAAATTTGTTAATAGTCGTTATGCAGAATAGAGCCTTAAAAATATACGTATTTTCAAGTGATGAAAATGAATAGAAAATGTTATTTAAATAGTGAAATTACTGGGTTATAGAATGTTGTGTCTTCAGAAAATTTCTTCAAGGATATTATAACGAAAGAAACTAAAGAAACTTAAATGTCTGAATAATTTAGCAGTATTTTGATATATAATAGTAGATATATTATAGTAGATACATATATAAATATATTATAGTGAATGTTAATGATTGAAAATGGTAACAAATAAAGTTTTATGCCTGACCTCAATAATAATTATAAAAAAATTATTTTTAATGTTGCAATTCTTCTGTTCCTTTTGTTCCTTCTGTTCCTTCTGTTGCAATTTCTCCTCTCATCTCAATAAGCTACGTTTGAATATTCGGGCGCCAGTATGTAGCGTAGTTTCAATAAAACACAAAATTCTCTTCTGTGTTTATTTTTTTCGGTAAAATTTAAAATATACAAAGATGCCTGTAAATACAAACAGAATAATATAAACAAAATTGAAATAAAAAATAGTCACACAAAATAGAACAGAAATATTAATACAATTAAATTTGCTCTGAAAAGAAAAAATAACAATAAAATAAATTTTAATGAGTGAGAATCCTTACCAACAATTTTGGCTACGCACACTCGTGAACGTAAAAAATAGGTTTCTTAAAAAGAACTTTGATTATCGATAATAAAATATCTTAACTATATAATTTTGAATGATAAACTCGGAAAAAATAATAAATAAATAGATTCAAGTTGCTTTGATGAATAATTTTTCGTGACTGACTTGTCAAATCAAAACATTGCCGTTCTCCGACACTACGTAATTCCTAGTTTAAAATTACGTCGGAAACGACAAAAAAATAAAATTTACTGACAAAAAGAGGTCGAAATAGACAACCGTCACAATACCCCGGGGGCCGGGAAAAAAAAAATCTGAAAGATTTTTTTTTAGTAAAATTTCAAATTCAAACCAAATCAAAATAAACCGCATATACATATCGAATTTTAATATTTAATCTGCTAAATGAAAGAACAATCAAAAAAAAAATAATAATTAAAAGCAAAATGAAAATTAATATTAACATCCTATAGAAGAATTTTTCTGAAAAAACATCCTGTATATATGAAAAAAAAAAAAATAATAATACTGATATATTGCATATCAACAAGTTATTTAATAGAAAAAAAAAACAAAACAGACGAGAGAGAGAAAAAAAAATCCTAAATAATTATCTTAAATTACATGGTTCATGAATGATAAAATTTTAAACATGTTCCTGGAATATACAATGTTAATATACATCGTTCAACTCCATCAACGTACATTATAATTACAACATACATTCTCTTTCATACTAGTCTTATTCCAACTACTGGAAATAAAACATCATGCAGTTAGAGTTGCTTATGAGGAATCGTATCCTAAAAAAGTCAACTCAATAGAGTTGAACGCAACGGCAAAAGGCTTTAATAGTTGCCATCCGCTGAAAATATTAATAGCTTATGGCTTCTTTAACGTGTCGCTAAATCCCGCACGGTGATTACTATAAACAAGTTTCAGTTAAAGACTGAAATAAATATGCCGGAAAGCATATGAAAATAATTCTCACAGGAAAGTGATTCAAGTGTATAAATAATACACATAGGTATGGTTTAGTTTAACGAGTTACCTTAATAAACGCTCGTGCAGAAGGCTTAATTTTACAAGTTGCAAACCGCTTGAAGAAAAAAAAAATTGAGAAGAAAAAATTAGAATTGCAAATATTAAATAAATTACACAAAAAGTTAACCTAATACTACGATGATGATAATTAATTATAAGTTTTGACCAACGTCAATGTTAATGGTATAGCCAAACGATAATGAGGTGCATAGAGAAAAAAAATAAGACAAAAAGAATCGGCTTATGCTCGCCGTGAAAATTCTCTCTCTCTCTGAAAATTCTTCAGGGCTATTTTGTAAAATTTCTGTTTCAGAATCTACATTAATATTTAATAATAATGATCGTAGTTCGTCTACAGATTGCGTCGAAGAAAAATTTATATTTCTGATTTTTAATTCATAAATTATTTCAGGTTTATTTAATTGTGAAAAATTCATTGCAAAATCAAAAAAAAAATGTTAAAGTGAAATAAATTTGTTAATAGTCGTTATGCAGAATAGAGCCTTAAAAATATACGTATTTTCAAGTGATGAAAATGAATAGAAAATGTTATTTAAATAGTGAAATTACTGGGTTATAGAATGTTGTGTCTTCAGAAAATTTCTTCAAGGATATTATAACGAAAGAAACTAAAGAAACTTAAATGTCTGAATAATTTAGCAGTATTTTGATATATAATAGTAGATATATTATAGTAGATACATATATAAATATATTATAGTGAATGTTAATGATTGAAAATGGTAACAAATAAAGTTTTATGCCTGACCTCAATAATAATTATAAAAAAATTATTTTTAATGTTGCAATTCTTCTGTTCCTTTTGTTCCTTCTGTTCCTTCTGTTGCAATTTCTCCTCTCATCTCAATAAGCTACGTTTGAATATTCGGGCGCCAGTATGTAGCGTAGTTTCAATAAAACACAAAATTCTCTTCTGTGTTTATTTTTTTCGGTAAAATTTAAAATATACAAAGATGCCTGTAAATACAAACAGAATAATATAAACAAAATTGAAATAAAAAATAGTCACACAAAATAGAACAGAAATATTAATACAATTAAATTTGCTCTGAAAAGAAAAAATAACAATAAAATAAATTTTAATGAGTGAGAATCCTTACCAACAATTTTGGCTACGCACACTCGTGAACGTAAAAAATAGGTTTCTTAAAAAGAACTTTGATTATCGATAATAAAATATCTTAACTATATAATTTTGAATGATAAACTCGGAAAAAATAATAAATAAATAGATTCAAGTTGCTTTGATGAATAATTTTTCGTGACTGACTTGTCAAATCAAAACATTGCCGTTCTCCGACACTACGTAATTCCTAGTTTAAAATTACGTCGGAAACGACAAAAAAATAAAATTTACTGACAAAAAGAGGTCGAAATAGACAACCGTCACAGGTTCTCTCATTTCAGAAGCCAGGGCTACATTTATCTTTGTATTGGTGATTGTTACAATAAAGATTTTTTATTTTTTATTTATTCAATTCGTTGTATACTATATTTTAGTTTCGGCCATACATACAGCATTACAGAGGTTACTTTTTATCCATTCATGCTTCCCGCAGGATATAACTTAATTTTATATGATATTCTTGAAGACATTCGGTAGTTTTTTGATATATTAAGTAAGCAGTACGTGTTTAACCACATTTGCTACTTTAATAACATGCGTACTGTAAAATCTTACTCTAAAGGTTTCCGTGGGCAAAAGCTAGCTCAAAATACAATACTCGGCCTCTTATTGTAGACGCAATTTTGACAAAAGAAATATCATTCCATGATAATGCAAGATAGATCTTCCACAAATAAAAAATGTTCTATATCAAATAAAAAATAAGCTCGCAGACAATTTTTTTTAATTTTGCTGTTTAAATAATGACTCAAATATCAAAACCATTTTTAAGGCATACTAAACGGTGTTACCATATTCGCTACAGGTATTCGAAGTGACGACCTCATTTTTTGTCAAGACTTTTTGGTCGCACTATACGTGCTTTCATTAAGTTATTTTTTTATACATTCCTGCTACATGTATTATAGTTTATATTCAATTGCCTATTTATTTTTCAGGCGGATATCTCCAGAGCGGCAGCCGTGCATTATGGTTCCCATATTGGTGCAGTATTCAACAAAATAGCTCTGTGTGGCTGTTTGCAATTCAAAGAATTGAGAATCTTAAAAAAATTTCAGTCAATCAATTTCGTGGAAACATTGTTATCTTTTACATATTACAAAAATAAATGCTATTTCAGAGTTATTTTAAATGAAACGGTATTAATTAAAAACGATAATTACGTTGTGCATGTTATTAAAATTATTCTTTTCGGTGTGCAAATGAAGTGAAAATATTAGAAGATATCAGAGATTTAAAATGGAAAGAAAACTATAAAATGCGTTTTTCAACCAAGCAAACCATTTTTTTTTTATAGATTTTTTTAAATGTAAATATTTGTTTATAGAAAAAGACGCTAAAATGTCTAAATTGATTTTGATGGAATATGAAACTCAGTTACCTGGAATAATAACACAGAATTCGATTTAAGTATGCCAAAAAAAATACAGGGTTATCAAACATTTCATTTTTGCGAGTGAAGCCGCGTCCACAGCTAGTATAATTATAATAAAGTATTTGATTTATCATTTAAAAAACAAAATATGTCATGAAACACACATGAAACAATTATTAAGTTTCCACATTGTTGTTATTGTATTTATTATGTTGTAATTGTCATATGTAAGAATTATTTAAAGGTTATTCCAAATAAATATTACAAAACACAATATTTGTCTATTATTTAAATTATTTTTTTAAATATCAACAAATACTATCAAGTCCAATATTTTTTATACTTTTAAAATTTAGCATCGTAATTTAGTTTACACATAAGTAGTTTCTGTATAGTGTCAGCTTTTTAAAAGTATTTTTTTATTTGCAATAGCTACCGTAGTTTACTATAAAATAGACTTTAAACTAGATGAAGTCGCAGGGCGCTCGAGGCGACGGCAACCTGCCGCGAGCGTAGACAAATAGCGCGTCCACAAACTAATTAATAATGGTACGCATCAGACGAACGTCTTCCTAACTACAACACTAGGAACGAACTTTTTCAAATGGACAACAATTTTTTTTAAATTTAGATTGTCCTTCGTTTCTTAGTTTTAAAATGACGGCATTGGATTTTAGCGAAATGAAATTGAACCAATGAATTCTGTTGCTTATAACGATCAATCTATGATCAATGTTGTTATTTAATATCATTTTTAGTAAAACGTTTATTTGCAAATGATATTAAATAACAAATTTTTACGATTTGCTTTTAGTATCTCAATTTTACCTAACTAATAAGTTGCTCAAAATGGTTTCCATTGACTCCAATGCATTTGATACCATGACAGGATTTTGCCTCGATAAAATATCAAGCAATGATCTTTGTAAAGTTAGTTCTTGACGTAACCCCATAGGAAATAATCAAGTGGTGTAAGATTGGGTGATCTTGTTGGCCATCTCACCGGACCATGACTGCCAATCCATCTGTTCGCAAAATGTTCATTCAGCATATCTCCAACCACACGATGTTATGATCTGGGGCCCTGTTTTGCTGGAAATACAGATCCCGTATCCTGGCTATTGGCAAATTCTGCATTTCTTCAAAAACGTTGTTTAAAATTTTGACATACATCGTAGCATTTAAAGTACCGTTGTAAATCTTTATGAAAAAAATCCTGCTTCCTGGGATTCCACACCAACCGTTAAACGAAAATGTAATCTGGGGATATCTTTCACGTGTTCGCAACGGATGAGACCAGTAATGATCATTTAACTGATTGTACATTCCGTTATTTGAGAAGTATATTTCGTCGGAAAATAAGAAGTTAAATAAAAAATTTTGATGCCTATCCATTTCTTCCCTAAGCCAGTGGCAAAACTCCAGGCGCCTTTCATTATCACCTGGATCAAAGTTTTGAACAACTCGTCCATAACGGTAGCACTTGTATTTATGTTTTTGAAGAACTGCATAAATGGTGCTCCGGGAAACTTGAAGGTTCGTTTCTGCTTCACGAGTTGAAGCACTCGGATATGCTTCAAAAAACGTCAATATTGGAAAGTTCTGAATCTTCGTTGATGATTCGTGGATTTCGTGTCAATGGCTTTTGTAACTTCCAGTTGCTTTTAAGTTACTTGCCATAGTTCTAAGCACTTTTTCCGAGGGTAAAGAGCGCTTTGGGTACTTTTGATGCCAGCTTAATGCGCGAACTATGCTTCTAGGTATTTAAAAAATAGGCCTCCATCAAATCAAATCGTTTACTATTTGATAAATCTATTCTTAGAAAGATCTTTTTATTGTCATAAACCAACACAAACAACTCAATTCGAAACAAAACAATTATTCAAAAAAACATGAAAAGAATTCTTTTTTATATTTTTTAGTATGACCCCTAAAAAGACAAATAAGTTTCACATATAACAACCAAAAAGTTTGAATAGATTAAGATTTAGTAAAACGTTTATTTGTAAAGATTGATCCTTTTCAGCAACAGAATCCATTGGTTCAATAATACAAGATGTAATTTTTTTTTAATCGTTCTGCTTCATTTCTGTCAAAAATGGAAAATTTTTGAAAAAAATAAATATACAATTATTGTTTTCTTATAAATCGAGGGCATGACTCCTTTCACGACTTTTCCCTAACTCTCGTGATTTCGGACTTGGCCATCACCACCCGTCTCAAAAAACCACCCTGTATTTTACTAGAAGCTTTATGAAACGTTTCATTGATAAAAATGCGTTCAAAACGAAAAAGTACTTTTTTGCTACTAGGCTACTCTGGTTGCCCGGATAGTTGACGCATATAATTTTTAGGCCTCTCCTAGTTGCCTAGACAGTTCAGTAGATTCGAACAATATTTTTATTAAAACTTCATGCATTGTGTTACTTTAAACCAGTTATTAAACAGTTAGTTAGTGCGTTGAAAAATCGAAAAAGTTAATACCTCGTCGAAGATAAAGGGACTTTTTGGCGCGAAATGAAGATAGCAATGCTTTTCGTACCTATTGTTCCAAGAAGTCAGTTTGTGGATAGTAAAGTCACGCTATCGAATTATTATTGACTTTCTCCTCCATCGTCTTCATTATCATTCATAAAATAATCATCTTATAAAATATATCAATAAACATCTTAGTAAAAGAAAAGAAATATTTACGACAAAGGCTTAGGCTGTATGGCGTAGTTCCTTTTTCTTATAAGATAAACTTTAACGAACAAAATGTCGATAACATTGACAGTCATATGCTGCGTTCCGTTTGCCGATTGTAGCGCTCACCATGCCCACAACGACCATGCTCCGTAGCTTGGGCACTGTGAGCGGCAAAATAGCGGCGTTTATGACGTCATTGATGACGTATCGATATCGCTGTGAGCGCGCTCACGGACAATCGGAACGGGTATATGAGCGCTGTGACCGCTATAATCGGCAAACGGAACGCACCATTTGTTGATGTTTTTATTAACCGATTAAAGATTTTAAAAGCTTGCATATTTATTTTCATTTGTAATAATGTAAAAAAATGGCTCCTGCTTCATTCAGGGTCAAAGATCGTAATGAAATTGTAACTTTAGACTTAAGCGACGAACAATCAGAATGTTAGCGCGATATTCACCGTTCCGAGTGCAATAGCACTAATAACACTTTTAGCGCACTCAAACGCTGTTAGCTCTGTGAGCGGCAAACGGAACGCAGTAATTCAGACAAAACATTGACACTCATTGACTGACACTAGTGACACTTGACTGACAGTAAGTAAATTGAAAAGGCGCGAACTTAACCGTTGTTAGTTTTTATTTGGTTTACTACTAAATCAAAAGTCTTAACTTTTAGAAAACTATTAAAAGTAAAAATTATCTTCCTTTTCATTGTTTCAATAATTTTAAACTATTGTTATAAAGGTAAATAATATATCTTTAAAGTGGAAGTGTAGTCGCTTATTTAATGTTTACATCAAACAATTTTTCTTTTGTATTTTTCAGCTAGTAGTTCCCATTAATAAATTTGCAATGGATAAAAGAAAGAAGTTCAATGGCCCACCGCCTAAAAAGTTCAAATCTCAGGAAGACGACGACGAGGATTTTCCGTGCACTTTTGAAGAGCAATTGGCAGGTATGGACAATAATGACGTTGACTTGCATACTGTTATCGGTGACGGCCCGGAAAATCAAAGTACTAATCAAAAATGGTCGCGCCCATTACCGACTGAAATGGATCCTAAATGTGATAAATTAATTTTTCAACAATTAGATATAGATCATTACAATGGACAGCCCATGCAAGGTATGCCTGGATCACAGCTGGCACCAGTACCTATAATGAGAATGTATGGTGTTACGATAGATGGAAACTCTGTTTGTTGTCATGTTCATGGTTTTACTCCATATTTTTATGTAACTGTGCCCAATCATTTCTCGGAGTCCAAGTGTAATGACATGAAAATAAACCTAAATAAAGCTATCTTAGAAGATCTAAGAGCTAATAAAGATAACATTAAGGAAACTGTTCTTGAAGTTCGACTTATCAAAGCTCGTTCTATAATGTATTATAAAGGTGATAATGATATAACATTTGCTAGAGTGTCAGTGGCACTTCCAAAATTAATAGCTGCAGCTAAAAGGCTTATAGAAAGGCAACCAACTTTATTTGGTTTAAGTGATCCTGGATTTTATGAGACCAATATTGATTTTGATATTAGATTCATGGTGGACTCTTGTGTTGTTGGCTGCAGCTGGATAGAATTGCCAGAGGGTAAATGGTTTCTACGGACCAAATCTTCTCTATTTAAACCTGAAACTAGATGTCAAATAGAAGTAGATGTTGCCTGGAACGCTTTTATTGCACATTCACCTGAAGGGGAATGGTCCAAAGTAGCACCATTCAGAATTTTAAGTTTTGATATTGAGTGTGCAGGCAGAAAAGGTATATTCCCTGAGCCGAATCATGATCCTGTTATTCAGATTGCCTCTATGGTTATAAGACAAGGTGAAACTGAGCCTTACCTGAGAAATGTGTTTACACTAAAATCATGTGCCCCCATAGTTGGTTCTCAAGTATTAAGTTTTGAGTCTGAAGCAGAAATGCTAGCTACATGGTCAGATTTTTTCAGAGAACTGGATCCTGACATAATTACAGGATATAATATTACTAATTTTGACTGGCCATACTTAATAAATAGAGCTAAACATCTTAAAGTTGAAAATTTTGACTTTTTGGGTCGAATCAAAAATATAAGGTCTGTTATCAAAGATTCTATTCTTCAATCAAAGCAAATGGGTCGTAGAGAAAATAAAAGTATTAATTTTGAAGGCAGGGTGCCATTTGACTTGTTGCTTGTTTTAGTCAGAGACTACAAACTTAGATCTTACACATTAAATGCTGTGAGTTATCATTTTCTGCAAGAGCAAAAAGAAGATGTCCACCATAGTATAATTACAGATTTACAAAATGAAAGTGAACAAACTAGACGCAGACTTGCTATGTATTGTCTTAAAGATGCCTATTTACCATTGAAATTATTGAATAAATTAATGTGTATTGTTAATTATATGGAAATGGCAAGAGTAACTGGTGTACCTCTAACTTGTTTATTAACTAGAGGTCAACAAATTAAAGTTGTCAGCCAATTGTTAAGGAAAGCAAAGGATGCAGGTTATTTGATGCCTGCTTATCATGGACAAGGGTCAGATGACCAGTTTGAAGGAGCTACAGTAATTGAACCTAAAAGGGGATACTATGCTGATCCAATATCAACATTGGATTTTGCTTCTCTATATCCAAGTATTATGATGGCTCATAATTTATGCTATACAACATTGCTTCCTCCAAATGTACAAAAAGATCTAAATGTAAATAACGAACATATTACTACTACACCATCAAAATACTTGTTTGTGAAACCTAATATAAGGAAAGGTTTACTGCCTGAAATTCTTGAATCACTTTTAGCTGCTCGTAAAAAAGCTAAAGCAGAATTGAAAAATGAAAAAGATCCGTTTAAACGGTCAGTTCTAGATGGCAGACAATTAGCACTCAAAATAAGTGCTAACTCTGTTTATGGCTTCACAGGAGCTCAAGTAGGAAAACTGCCATGCCTTGAGATCTCAGGTAGTGTAACAGCTTATGGAAGAACCATGATAGAGTTTACCAAGTCTGAAGTGGAAAAAAAATATACTAAAGAGAATGGCTACAAAGAGGATGCTGTTGTTATTTATGGGGACACTGATTCTGTAATGGTTAAATTTGGAGTGAAGACATTAGAAGAAAGTATGCAATTAGGAAAAGAAGCTGCAGAGTTTGTAACAGAAAAGTTTGTAAAGCCAATTAAACTTGAATTTGAAAAAGTGTACTATCCCTACTTACTTATTAACAAAAAAAGATATGCAGGTCTCTATTTTACAAAACCTGAAAAATACGATAAAATGGATTGTAAAGGTATTGAAACGGTCAGGCGAGATAACTGTCCTCTTGTATCTAACATGATGAGTACCTGTTTACAAAAGTTACTTATTGATAGAGACCCAGATGGGGCAGTTAATTATGCAAAGCAAATAATTGCTGATTTATTATGTAACAGGATTGATATATCACAGCTAGTAATAACTAAAGAACTAACCAAAAATGATTATGCTGCAAAGCAAGCTCATGTAGAACTAGCAAATAAAATGAAAAAAAGAGATGCAGGGACTGCACCGAAGCTCGGAGATAGAGTCCCTTATGTTCTCACTTGTGCAGCCAAAAACACTCCTGCCTACATGAAAGCTGAAGACCCCATATATGTTTTAGAAAATAGTGTACCTATAGATTTTAATTACTACTTAGAAAATCAATTATCCAAGCCACTTCTAAGAATTTTTGAACCGATTTTAGGGGACAAAGCTGAATCCTTGTTATTAAAAGGAGAACATACACGAACAAAAGCCATGGTTACTTCAAAAGTAGGAGCTTTGGCTGCCTTCACACAGAAAAGAGAAAAATGCATAGGCTGTAAGACTGTGATGCCCAATGATACAAAGAAAGCCTTATGTAATCACTGCTTACCCAAGGAGAGTCAACTTTATATCACAGAGATGTTTAAACTGAGGCAGCTCCAAGAAAAGTTCTCTAGACTTTGGACTGAATGTCAAAGGTGTCAAGGAAGTTTGCATGAAGAAGTGTTGTGTACCAATAGAGATTGTACTATTTTCTATATGAGAAAAAAAATGGGGATGGAGTTAGACAACCAAGAAAAAAATGTATTAAGGTTTGGAGAACCAATTTGGTAAATCAAGTTTTATTAAAACCATGTTATCTTAATTTAACCAGTTTTATTTTAAAAGGGTATGCATAAATTGTTTTATTTCTAAGCATTATGTAAAAATTACACTTTTTGATTATCAAGTTAATGTTCAGGCAATGTACCAAAACAATGAAGAATGTTCAGTGTGGATTAATAAACACATCACAAACGTTTTATCTGTATTTGTTAAAACTCATTATGGAATGTAAGCCTTGACAACCAAATAAGAGACACCCGATTTGCTTTTAAACTGCGACTACAATGTCATTTCACATTCCTGAATTATTTTACAAGCCGTTTTTGACAAACAACGTTAGACTAACAATACTTTTATAACCGTTTCTGGCAAGGTACACATACCAGGTACGGCAGATCGTTTTTTGAGAAGATGTGTAAGTAGTACTTTTTAACCATTGAAATACAATGCAACACACTGACCATAAAATTCCATCGATTTTCAACTAGGCAGCTTATTGTTAATTAAACATTAACACGTCGCTTATAATGGCGAGCAAATTAAACCTCCAGATAACAAAGTAGAATATGAAGTTCCTAAATGTTACATTAGAGATGAAGCCTTCGTTAGCTGGTTGTCAATTTTTAAACCAAATCTCTAAATTCCGCTCCGTTTCAGAGGACAGGGGTTTACAAACTAGTTTTAAAATTCATATATTTAACCTAGCAGCTGGGACGCGGAGAGGAGAAACGAGCGCGGGTTAAACAAAGCATTTTTCTTATAGAATTGCTCAAATGGTATGGTAGTTATTCATGACGGCCGAGTGGTGTAGTGGGTAGTAATCCTGCCTCATACGCCGGAGGTCCCAGGTTCGAGTCCTGGTGGGGACATTAATTTGTGTGATGAACACAGGTGTTAGTTCTCGAGTCCTGGTAGTTGATTTTTTTGTGCTGTTTATTCTAGGTTTTACAGCAGTTCGCTGTATGGTCATCCATAACACAAGCTCTGCTTACTTTGATTGTCTGGAAATTTATTATTCGGTTTCTTCTGACACCAACTCTTCTTCCTCAAGCAATGTATAAACTTTTTTCGATTACATGTCTGCTGCCATTTTGCTTATTAAGTAAACTTGAATGATTCGTCGCGTGCTAGCGGCCTAGCCCGCGTATGGAAACACAGGCCGCAACTCTTCGCATTACTTTCACGCTCCACTTCGCTCTTTTGGACAGGCAGCCTAAAACGTACTTCATTCGTAGGTTGTCAGATTAGATAAATACATGTTCTGAATATATTATTATTTATCTTTGCATCGCAACGACACATAAAAGGCGTAGTACATAATTTGCAGAGTGCCTACATAGTAATAGCAAATGTTAAAAGGGATCAAATAATTAATTCTATGAAATCAAAATCTCAGCGCCATAACACCATAGAAGACCTACAGTTTCCTTAATTAGAATTAAATTAACATTATGTGTACAATATTGCAAGTGTACAAATTACATTATTAAATTAATAACTTGGTATTATAGACTTCCTACCTGGTAAAAGCAGACAATTCAGTATTTAAGGGGTGCTTGGCTAGATTTGTACGGGTGTTCCCAGGATTACATAAAATAAATAGAACGCTGATTATATGCCAATATTTCATAGTTTCATTTTTATTCTGTGTTAGGAAAACATTTTGAAATCCGAAGAACAGCCACACTACGTAATGAAAACATGGCGTTAACTGCCATGTTGATGTTAATTTTTATTTCAAGTTTTGAGGTTAATTCTGTTCTTAATTTTATTTTTCCAATTAATCTCTTATCTAGTCCACAAGCTCCTTTGGAGTTTTTTATTTGATTCTAGTATTCTATTATAACTGTTATTATTATTACCACCGCATAGATCTTGATTTATCATTGGTAATTGATAATGTATAAAAGGATATATTGATTATTTCAGGTTGCCAAAAGGAACATGATCTTTAAAGTCGATCATTAAACACCTCCAAAGTCATTCAAATATTTAGTTATTTTTAAGTCACTACGGTAAACTTATAACGGTAGCAAAAAACGGAACCCTTATAAATTCGTCATGTCTGTCTGTACGTCCGTATATCACAGCCACTTTTTTCCGAAATTTTAAGAAATATACTGTTGAAACTTGGTAAGTAGATGTATTCTGTGAACCGCATTAAGATTTTACACAAAAATAGAAGAAAAAAACAATAAATTTAGGGGGTTCCCCATACTTAGAACTGAAACACAAAAATTTTTTTCATCAAACCCAATCAAATCAAATACGTATCTATGGATAGGTTTTCAAAAATGATATTTAGGTTTCTAATATCATTTTTTTCTAAACTGAAAGTTTGTGCGACAGAGACTTCCAAAGTGGTAAAATGTGTCCCCCCCCATTCCGGTAACTTCTAAAATAAGAGAATGATAACACTAAAAAAAATATACGATGTACAATACCATGTAAACTTCCACCGAAAATTGGTTTGAACGAAATCTAGTAGTCGTTTTTTTTACGTCATAAAACGTAAACCGCAATTTACCTTTCATACAATCAACTGCAATATAAAAATAATAAATAAAAAAAAATACTTCATTACATAAACCTTATACATAAACCCTGAACCATTATTTTCTAATAATAAATCTGTAATAGGTGCCTAAGTAAATAGCGCGCCTAAGTGCCTAAGTAATAGTAAATAAAAAGAGCGCGCGGTGGCAGGTTCCCGAATGCGCTTACCCGAATGGGCAGATACGTGAGGGCAGATGCCGACGACACTCGTGCGCGCGGAGCTAATTATTTTCGATACATTTTATGATTATGATATATTTTCGTTGGATAAATTAATTTAAATTACATCGAAATTATTCTTTTAAACTCATTTACTGCCTAGAAATTGGTAAGTGCTTACTATAAAACGTCAACCTAATAAAAGTTTTGAGATTTTTTGTTAATTTCCTTACATCTAAATACATAATATACCTCCCAAAAATGATTTTTGCAACAACAATATGCCAACATTACTTTTTGGAGACTTCAACGAAGATTTTTTGTGTCCTAGCTGTAATCCTCATATCTGAAATCTCAATGAAACGAATTTTGACAATGCTAAACAATAGTCGTGAAGTAGTGATAAATAGTCATACATGTAAAAAAAAATAGTCGTATTATAGTTTCGGCGTTATAGCTATAGGTTGGTGAGGATTATGGCTTGAACGTCAAGCTGTAATCCTCACCTGCCGTGGAAGCAAACGGTAAGGAATTATCGACTTGGTTGAGGTTCAATTATTAAAAGACAATTGTATACTGTCATTCATGCAGAACAGTGGATACAGGACGTTATTACCACCTTGTCCAACTACGCGAGGAGGCACACAAATTGATATTTTTGGAAATATTTCTCGTCAAACCGGAATAAATATTAGCTTGTTCAGCTATCACAAGCTTACATGGGCTTGCATATAGTAAGATCTAAATCCCATAATTTAGGTACCTAATTATGTTTACTTATCAATAACTTAATTAAAAAAATACACTATTATTAAAACATCGATCAAAGTTACAACGAACTACAAAAACTATTATGTTATGTTACTTGCTGCTACGGAACCCTTCTTGGGCAAATCCGACTCGCGCTTGGCCGCTTTTTATTTTTGTTTAACTTGGCGGAATATGGAAATGTCACCTCAGTATGGCCTAATGATGTTATGGTTTTCGTTTCAAAGTAGGAAGTAAAGCAGGATATAATTTTTTAACATTTTTAGTTTTTACCATATTTTATATACATTTTGCATTGGTACATCATGCTAACCGAAAATGAAATGTCTTATTTAATCATTTTGGCACACACAGTACCAGTACATTAAATGATCATTAGAATAGTCCGGACTTAAAATTGGTACAAGCCATAAAGTCATATGTATGTTTCGACAAACAACTCAAGAGAACCTAAGAAAGGGAAGAATTGAATCAATTGACAACCTTTTTAATCCCTCCTCCCATCATCATTAATAGGTTTTATTTCATTGTAACATTTTTTATAATAACTATCTGCAATTAAGTTTAAATCTTGTAAAACCTTACTTTTAATTGTTTAAAAATAGTTAAGCAAACCACATAAAAAGTTAATGTTAAAAATGTCTCAGAAATATTGCATGAGAGTCATATTGCATTTGTATGTCAATTGGGTTCTACCAGAAAAAGAAACTTATACTGTGCGTCCAGTTGTCCACCAGGCTGTGTTATGCTGAAAATTGATAACTTCACTTACTTTTGTTTTTTTTTTCTCACAAGGAAAATAAACCTTATGGAATGGGTTTTTCCTACCACAGCAAGCTTCCTAGCAAACTTTTTTTCAGCTATCATGTAACTGTTATCTACACCTTCTAAGATTTTTGTAGTAAATACGAAAATTTAGTTCCATAAGCGATTCTGAAATGCTTATTTCACAATAGATAATTTACTCAACTAAATTTGTAAACATAAAAAAAATAACAGTAAATAACTATGTGTTCATATTCATAGACTGTATAAATGTTACATTGATTGCAAGTGTAAAGTACCAAAACAATAATCTAATTACTTTTTTAGTAGATATAGATAGCTCAAGCCATTTGTGCGGGTGGTCCAATTTGTTATGCTTGGATATATTCAGCAATTGTGTGTGCGTGACAAAAATGTGCTAATTTTACATAACACATTGTAACACAATTTGTCAAGATGAGAAAATCAAGTTATATATTTACAAGCACACGCGCACGTAGGGCCGCGCGTACAACTGAGTTGATCCATCTATAGGTACATAGACACAGACTGAAACCCAGTAGAAACTTCCAGAAACTTGTCCTATATTATTTTATATTTATTTATACCGAAAAACATTTAATTCAGTGTCAGAGCTGAAATCTTTGGTTTAATATTTAGGCAATTTTTACATCTCTTTCAAGCAATAAAATCACAGACAAAACACATAATACTTAAAAAGATCTTGCAAAGCATAATAAACATGCTTTTTATCATTATAAGATCAATTTTACTACAATCAAGCAAGATCATGAATTCTTTATACAGTATCTTAATTAGTATCTTAACTGAAACTTTAAGTATACAATTTTCACCTATTATCCTGTGACATTGTTCGACTAACATTGTGTTTAGAAGGTTTATTACTAGTGTGGTTGTTTTTGGAGATAACATTAGTTATAGGCATCTCAAATGGAACTGATGAAGTTGCATTGCTTGATAATTTCATGATATCTTCAAGTGTTCTTATAAAAGTATCACAGGTTGCAGTCAGTAAACTTGAGGCATCATCAATTTTCTGAAATAAGAGAAATATACATTAAGTTAAGATTTCATTTGTATGTGTAAAACAAACATATTCCTTCCCACTACCGAGTGTTTGCCAAATTCAAAAGCAGAGTGAATAGGCCTCGTTTTAGACAGGAATGGAACATAATCCCCTTTATCTTGACTTTTAATCAGGTGAGATTGAACACCTGCCTATTGCAGAAGCCAATAAACCAATAAAGTCAATGAAGAAGATATAATATATTGTTTAAAAAAAAATGGGACAAAGATAGGTATGTAACATGTATTATTATGACAGCAAGGCAGGGCAGCACTGTCCCAAATATTTGTAAAAACTTAAGTTATAGTTACAAATAGTTTTCAATATTGAGAAAAACTTAAAGCATAGTAAAATTTTTTTGTTTGTATATTATATATATAAACTATGCAATCCGTGTTTCAAACCCTACAGGCGTGATACACATAATATGTGTTTGAATTTCACATAATTATTTTTTGCACTCGAACTTTCAAACTACACTTTGTTGATGATGATGGGTAAGAACAGTCCTTTCTTAGTGCATTTTTACAGTTTCCAAAGAACCTTTAATCAAACACACATCTCTAGGTATAAAGTTTTTGGCTGTGGGATATTTATGGTTGATGAGTATTTGTGGTAGTTCCTTCCTATTTGAACAGCCGTAATGACCATTTTATTGTGATTATGCTCATGCACAATTTGTCAAAACAACCAGTGAAATGAATGAAAACAACCAGAATTTGTTATCAATAATCATAAATCTATAACACATCAATGAAAAACATCTATTATCAATAAGTCCATAGACAATGGGCCCATATTAATTTTATTAAATTTTTTTACTTAACCTGAACTTCTGGGCCTCCATCAGCATTGGCTGCACTTTTCATAGCATGTACTTGTTGCATCATCAGATCACAGTAAAGTCTCAGTTCAGATTTCTTGTGAGTGATTGAATTTGTATCTTCAATTACTGAAAAAAAAAACAAATTGAGATGTGAGTCTAAAATTCACTTATATATATTTTGCTATCTACTTATTTATATATTATATACATCAACAGTTTAATAAAACTAGTAGTACCAAAAGTAATTTCAGACTTTAAAGAATGATTCTATTTTTCAATTTAGTTGTAAAATAAGCTTCAGGTGGAATATCTAAAATTTTGAATACTTTTTATTACAACCACCCAAGTAACGTTACGAAATCTGAGAAAAATCTACACAGGTAAATATTAAAATATATTTATTATTTATTTATTTATTATATAATAGGACAACCAGTGAGTAATACATTAGGACTTACAACTAAATATTCTTATAGTAATAAAGAGATAAATGTACACTCTTTTTAAGGCTGCCATGACATGCATAAATAAGATACTGCGACAAAAGTTAACTAAATTATTAAAGAATTTTTACAAATTGGATAATTATAAATCATAGATAAAAGTGTTTAAGAGTATAGATGTTTAAGTGTTTGATCAGAGCTTAAAGAATTTGATTAGTATAGTTGAGTGGGTAATTTTCAAAATTGATTAATGTATGTCAATAATAAGTAAAAAATTCTTATAATGTCAAAAATTATTTAATTTAATTCGCCTCTCTGGTCAACTTCTGGATATTCTTTCTGTATGCAATCAAAGATTTTAGCGAAAACTGTTAATATTGATATTGGTCTATAATTAATTTTAAGACACACACTTGGAAGACCGGTGGTATTCCGTCAGTTTTGTAAGGACAGACTTTTGCTCCAAGAAAATACCAGCACAAACACGACCACCATTGTTGACATTGTCCGAGAAAGTAAAACCTGCATCGATCTGATCAGTTTTGGACTCTTCTGATGGTAAAAAACTGAAGAAAAATGATCACTGAACATGTTGCAGATATCTGAGCTGTCTGTGGCAGTTTGATTTTTGTAAGTCATTTTGGCTGGATAATATGAAATTGAACCGTTTACAGACTTTATAAATGACCTGAAATATTTTGGATTTCTTGTAATACTCTCCTATTTTATTGACATATTACTAAGAATCGAGTGAAATTTCATTGTGTGGATTTTTATGAGTTTCATATCTTTTACTTAAGAGATATAAAATTCATAAAGTTTCTGTTTTTCTTATAACATTTTTATTAGCTGTTTAGAGTACCTTTTTGTTTTGGGAATATATTGATCTATAATATCATATAGATGTTTGTAAAATATGTTGACCACAGCATTTACATCTACGCAAGAACCAAACTTCCCAATCCAGTCAATCTCGTTCAACGCGGATTCTATTAAATAGTTAATTTTTGTTTTTAATAATATTAAATTATAATCTGCCCTGAAAAAATTGGGTTCCAAACTATTCTTACTAGAAAGGAGCATCTTTACTTTGGGGATTCTTAAAATTATGTCACGGAGGATGGTGAGAATCAATTTTCACAGGACTGGAGATTTTGTTACATCAACTTCAAGTAGATTAAAGAAAACCAAATCAAGTACTTTATTATGGATGTTAAAAATATTGTTATATTGATATAAATATAATTACAATTTTTCTTACCTTTTATTTCAGTAGTGGAATATACACATGCTTTAGCACTGCCTAATGCAACAAGCCACTTTTGTCTATCTTGCGGTGATGGAGCCCGTAGGTACATATGTTGTTGCCCAGGGATTACTAAGTCCAGTCTTGTACTGTCAATGCTGTTTACTAAAGTAATCGTTTTTAAAGTTGAATTATCTAAATCAGACACAAACCAAGAAATCTATAGAATCACTATCACAATAAATAGAGTTCTAAGAGATTACTCAAATATGAAAAAACAAAATTTATTTTAATAAAAGTTTAAAAATTTAGTTTGGTATAATAAATTACAGTAATGAATCTCAGTTTTAAAAGCCACCACTTGCAAAAACACAGGCTTTATTAAAATTATAACATCACATTAAGTTTGTGGGCAAATAATTAGATTTGAGCTTGATAAAAATGCACTAAAAAATAAAACTAACAATATCAGTTCAAATAAAAATAGAAAAATAAAAAAATGGTATGCACAGCCATCTTCATCTTGAGGCTAGACGTAACATTAGCAGTAAACAAATAACCTTATGAATTAATTGGGTTAGTAACCAAATTTATGTACTTATAAAGAAGAAATATTTTCACATGCTTTGTACTAAAACTTACCATTAATTTGACAAACAGAAACTTTAACAGAACCTTTGCACCCTTGATTTGCTTCTTCCTGAGATTTATAATACGATAAAATTCCATTTTCCAAAACAAACCATCTAGTTTGCCAACCTGTACAAAATAACCAAAAAAAAATTACTAAATTACGTTATTCATTGGCATACTTTTAACACTGGCTAGAAATTCCAGCAGTTTTACCATTCCAATAGTTAGTCCATTTCCATAAAATTCCTTCCATATGTATGCCAACAAAACCTGTGATAAAATGTTCAACTTTCTAAATCAGAAAATATTGTTTATCACAATAGTGATTTTTATTTATTTACTAATGCTGTTAACAGATGAAGAATTTTTTAAACAAATTATCAATTTAGACATGTGTAGGTATAAAGTTTCATTTGTAATCAAAAGTATTTGGGAAAGACTTCACAGTATTTTTTATTTACGCTTCACAGAATTCATAGATTACTTAGAGACAGCCTAACGTAATAAGCGAGGAGACACTACGCCAAGGAACATAAACTACGGCGAGAAGAATGACAACTTAATACTAAATAATGTGAACAGAAAGCGATTGATGCGCCATCTATTGGGGCCCCCCTGAATTATACACCAGCGGGTATTTTAAATCGTTTATAATATGCTTACACCATAATTTTAAATTTTTAGGATTTTGTTATATAAATAAAACAGAATATTAAAGAAATGTGAGTTTATTAAATAAAAAACTCATTATATAATCATATTTCAAAATACATTCGAATGTTTAAAGAGATGAGGTCATTTAAATACAATTTCGTCAGATATGATGTGAACGTTTACGTTAATGTTAGGCAAGTTACATGACAAAATAAAATAAGTAATAGGTGAGCGAGATGAAGCGACGAGGGTCTTCGCCGAAGTGTTGCTCGCTGCACGAACTGTCGAGGAAAGAGTTTTGTTTTGTTTTATTTGTTCGATGAGCTTGAAGCGGTTAAGTCTTCCTGGGTTCTCTGGGAGTAGATCTGGTCCCGGAAGCGACATCAGCGACCTGCCAAGGAGAAAATGTCCCGGGGTGAGTGCCGAACAATCATCAGGAGTTGATGAAAAGTAGTGAGGTGTTGTATCGCCTCTTACATACCTTGCAGCCGCCCAACAGATGGCATTTTGATGTGATGTGACCTGTGCGCAGGCAATTATGGCACAGCTTATGTTGAAATGAAAAGAAATGAAATGAAATATTTATTTCTCAACATTGACAATTACTTGTTATTATTGATGTCAAATAAAACATGACTCTACCACCAGTTTGAAAAAAAACCTTCGTGAAGAAGAACTGGCAAGAAACTTCACGGGTATAATTTTTACAAAATAAAACTGTCTCTTTATGTCTATACACAGCTCTTCTTATCTGCGTCTATTAGCTCGGCAAGTCTCTCTCCCTCCAAGTATTCCCTCACTCGTCGTTGGCTGAGGACATGAAGACCGTGTTCGACGTCATCCAAAACGTCGATATTAGGGAAATCACCGTACTCGCACGCAAACTGCAATCCGCCCGCTCTCCTCAAGAGCGTCTCTTAGCGTTACCCGAGCATCACTCGCTTCTTAGTTCGTTGTAAATTTTTATTAATTTTATAAATAGTTTAAATTTTTTAGTTCATACAATGATTAGACTTTTAAATACCGCGTCCGGTCGTATCAAACCCAAGGGTTTATCCCTAGTTTCATTTAAAGTCCGGAGTCTTTATTCTTACTTTTCTCAGCTCAAACTGTTCCTTCAGAATTAATGAGCCAGATTTACTGCTCCTCCAAGAGACCTGGCTCACTCCATCTCGCTCCAGCGGATTCGCTATTCCTAAATACGCGTTTACTCGTAACTATAGGCCCAACGCCGACGGTCATGGTGGCACAGCTATTTACTATAAAAGAGGTTTCCATTTCTCTCCTCTCCCTACCCCTCCTCTCCTCAACATTGAGGCCACTGTGTGTAGGTTGGCTAAGACTGGTCATCCGACCCTCATCATGGCTTAAACCGACATACTTTGAGGCCATTCTTGCCCTCAGTCATTCAGTCATTATATTCGGGGACTTCAACTCCAAGCATACTGACTAGACGTGCCTATCGACCAACACCAGCGGTGTCGCGCTCCTAAACATCACTGAGTCACTCGACTTAGACGTCATTTCTCCCGTCACTCCCACTCATTATCCCGTCAACCCGTACCACTCTTCTCCTGACATCCTCGATTTTGCGATAGTAAAGCGAATGAACCTTGATCTCAGGTCTATCGAACCGCTTGATGACCTAGGCTCCGATCACCGCCCCGTTTCCCTCGTACTCGAACCACCTAACGACAACGTTACGTCTCCTAAGACGTTTACCAACTGGAAAGGCTTTAAAATACGTTAGTTTCAGCCTTAGAGGCCCCGAACTCTCCGCTCGCGATCTCACTCGACTCTCTAGATAGCCCGGACAAAATGGACTCGTTAGTCAATTACCTCACTGTTGCTATCAACTCAGCCATCAGTGATAACGAAAATATTGCTAAAACCCACGCTTCCCTTAGCCGTTAGCAATCTTATTAAAGCTAAGAACGCGGCTCTCCAGAGAGCCAAGCTTTATCCCACGCCCGCCTATAGAATCAGCTACAACGTAAAGATAGGTCTTGCCTCGGGGATCTTCGAGACGACCAGATGAACGATGTCATGGAGAATATCTTCCCGTCCCACCAAGCGTATTATAGAATGGCGCAAGCCTTACGCGTAGAAACCGCCACTCAAGTTCCTCCTCTCACTCGTCCCGAAGGCACTACCGCCTTCGAAGACGAAGAGAAAGACGAATGCTTCGCTGGCAGTATTGCCCCACAATGCTCGCCCAACACTCAACCCGCAGATCCCTCCCACATCCAGGCGGTGGAGGACGAAGTCCTCCCCAGGGACTCTCTCCCCATCACCGCCGACCCTGCCGAGTGTGTTTAATGATGAAATCTCTCTTCCTATAAGAAGTGAAAAGTCCAAAAAGGCTCCGGGTGCGGATGGAATTTCGAACCGTGCACTTAAGCACCTGCCTCAACAGGTGCTTACCTTGTTAGCTATCATTTTCAATGCCTGCTTCGACCTTAGCTACTTTCCAAAAGCTTGGAAAAAGCTACAGTCATAGGCATTCCCAAGCTGGGTAAACCTCTTAATATCCCGGCTAATCACAGACCCATCAGCCTCCTCAATGCCATGGCTAAACTTCTCGAAAGAGTCATACTCTCTCAAATGCGGAACCATCTGTTTCCAACGGATGGCAATCCCCTCATCACTCTTGCACCCTAAGCACTCTTGCCCTCAACAAGAACATCGTATCGTCGAGTACATACTCGGCGGCTTTTATCCGCGGCGTAATAAAACGGTCGAAGTTTTCTTTGACGTAGCCAAGCCTTTCGATGTGTTGATGACTCAACAAAAGTCCCCGTGGATTTCATCGTTTTCGAGCTCAAACGGGACGCCCCGTAATATTGCGCGGATCTCACGCTCCTCTGGGAGGGCGTAAGTATGGTACGCGATTTGTTTAAGCGAGAGTAAACGAGTAAACGCGTGGATGTCGTCGATAGTCGCGACTTGGATTTTAATAGTATCGCCTGCGTTATTCGCCTTGAGATAACTGAATTTGTGCTCTTTGCACAAGTTAGAAACCGCGGTCCAGCGCGCTTTCTCGCGGAGGAAGACGGGCGGAGAAAGCTGAGGCTTAGGTGGGACTGGAGCGCAGCGCGTTGCTGGCTTGGACGGAGCCGACGGTCACTTGTAGTGCTGACGCGCGAGATGACGTGACCGACGCGCAGTCCATATCGGATGGAACGGGAGACGCGGGAGGGCTGGTAAAGACCTGAGGGGTCTGGGAGTTGTTGGCCTGAGGGGCCGGGGTTGGGGCCTGACAAATACACACGAAAATACACAGATATGATAAAAATAAATATGAAAATAGGAGAAAAATAAATTAAAATAGAGAAGAGAAATAAAATAAAAATAAAAGGACTGGTTCAGTACAAATTCGTTGTCACCGTTAAGTATCCTTTGTACTGAAACCAGAAACTACTTACGCTGGGCACAACACTGCACTCAGCACAAGCACAACGCAACTGAACACAGCACTTTGAAGACTAAGGGGCTTAGTCACAAAGAAAAATCACACTTCGATAGCACTCAGAGGGAGTAGCAAAACCTTGAAAACCGTAGCACGGAACCACCACGCTAAACTGTGACGTCAGTAGACTGAGCGCCACGGGATATCGGGAAGGTACCGATCAACGGAGAACGGGGTCTTGCATGTTCGTACCGCGCGGCGATCGGAGCGAGAATGAATTTTTTTTTGTTCCCCTCCACGGGAAGGGCAGGAGGATAAAAAATGCTCTGACGCATACACCGCGCGCGCGATCGGAGTTATGTAGGACTCGTCCCGACGCCTACCAGAACCACTACCCGCTAAAAAACCCCCTGTCGGCTCGTGCAATTTTTTGCTACTCAGCCTTCATCTGAGCGACGGCCAATTGGAGAAAGAGGCCGCGCTAGCGGGGCCCAGAAGGGGTCACCCGCTGGGATTTACATAGCACTGAGGTGCTCAAAGCACTGAAGGTGAATTCATAGCACTGAAGGTGCTCAAAAATGAAAAATAAAAAATAAAATTTAAAGTTACATTAAATAAATATTAAAGAAGTTAAATTAATTCGAATTTACGTTAGAATTAGAAGTTGCGGCCTGAAGGGCTAAGAGATCTAGCGTCAGCTGCGTCTCTACGTTCGTGCGCACGTTTCTCGGTCTAGCGACTTTGATTTTCGAATCTAAGACAGGTATATGAGACTGAATCTCGAACTAGAGGATTGGGATGGGATTCGGCGCGTTTGAAGAACGATTCTGAGAGTGTTTTGAGGTGCTGTTGCACTGTAGGCAGTTCAAGATCTCTGTGCAGGTCCGCGTTACGCACATACCACGGTGCGTCTGTGGCCCTGCGGCAGAAGAGATTTTGTACTACCTGCAGTTTGTGCAGGACGGAGGGTTTGGCATGGGCAAAGACTGGCGAGGCATATGTCATGACGGGTCTAACGCAGACCTTATAAAGCGTACGTTTGTTTCTGAACGAGATTTTACTTTTTCTACCTAACATACTATATAAGCGGCCTAAGTAAAAACCGGCGAGTTTCGTTACTCTATCGACGTGTGGCTTGAAAGAAAGCGTCTGGTCTAAGGTGTCGCCTAAGTATTTGGTAGTGCGCTTACAGGGGATGGGAGTACCTAGCATTCGAACGTGCAGATTGTCAGCGACACGACGTTGTTTGCAGTCGAATTTGCATCAATTTGCACCCAAAAATAATTCCTCAGTTCTCCCTAAACTCTGAAGAGCAACTGACGTATTTGTTTCAAATGTGATTTCGTGACGCGACACAAAAATTTTAGAAACTCTATATGTCATCATTTATGCCATGATCGAAAATAAGCAAAGGAAAACTATCATTAAAAAGTCTTTGACAATTGACATTGTCACCCTAGTCATCAGAAATATTCATTTGGATGTAACTATTTTCCATGACTAGTTCGAAAAAAAAAATGATTGTCAATTTTGCGTAATTTCTTCGTCACTAATGTTTAATCCAAGTTTGGAGCTCCTAGGACCATCCGTTGCCAAGATACAGGTCGTCCTAGGTCTATAATTATGAACCTAGGGCTATTCTGTATCTCGATGATGGCTCGTGTTACGAAATTCACACCTGCGTCATTAATTAGTGGCGCATTTGTGACGCTATCGTGACGACTTACATCAAACCGAAATGCAGTAATTTACGAGTAATTTGATGAAAACTGGTAAGCCCTAGGTTCATAATCAGTTCCATTCAACCACTTATATCTCCGAAACCAAAGCGTCACAAATTTTAAGTAAGGCCGCAATGAGCGTCACATTTGAAGTACTAAAAGATGAGATATCTTTGAAGTCAGTCACAAATGAGGCCCTAGGTTCTGATGTCAACCCCTCCTCAACCGTATTAGAGGGAAATTAGCGACCTGTCACCCGACGCTACCGTAAGAAGACGTACTTTAGTGACAATGACGCTTTAGATATTCATCGGTACGAAGAACTCAACGGACACACAGACACATAACACATGTTTTTTCACAATACTAGTACAAACCTATTAATGAAGGGATTACACCCAAGGGCTTTTATCATTGAAATAATCGGATAGTTTATAATAAGCTTTAACACACAACTTTTGCTTTATATTTTCTTTAAATTTGTCAATAGGAAGACCTTGGATATCCTCAGGAACCTAGGATATCCAATAGGAGGATAAAAGCGTATACATTAACCCATGAATGAGTTAGTGACTTTATGAAGCCTATTATGAGCTGCCAGCATACTTCTTCCTCTTGTGTTAACATTGTGCAGACCTTTTTTTACTTTTGAACAAGGTTATGTTTTTTTTACATATATTAACTTTGTAAAATATATTGTAAATGAAAAATAGGACTTATTTAAAAAAATATTTCTTTTTTTAATTAAAACGAAATTATTTAGTAAAAAAAATTTAAATTTATTAAAAAGTAATAAATTTACTTCTAAGTGACACCCTGGACTAAGCTGATAGATTGCGCGAACGGCCCTTTTCTGCAGAGTAAATATAAATCTGTTGAGTTTACAGGAGTCAGTTCCTGGCTCTTAAATACAATGTTTGTGTTTACCTGTTTGACATTTGGCAAAGTAAACTTAACACATTTCGTTTTGTTTTCATTGAGGAGCAAATTATTAGCTGATAACCATTCCTCTGTGTTGGAGATGCATTTGTTCACTGCTCAATAGTCAGTTTCTTGTCTTTTAAATAAGAAGGAAGTATCGTCAACACACCATATGACCTCAGATTAATTCTTAACCAACGATAGCAGATCATTGACTAAAAATAGGAAAGGACCAAGAACTGAGCCCTGGGGCACACCCATTGACAATGCCGATCCTGACGCTTTTTTCCATTTATTGCAACTTTCTGATTTCTATTAGAAATATACGATTTAATCAAGCCAAGCGCTTGGTTTTTTATGCCGTAAAAAACTTTGCTTGGATAAAGCCCCTACAATCTTCCCGAGCCTCAGCACAGGTCTCCGTCGGTGCGAGGAAGTCGTGACCGCCGCATAGTTGCGCTGTGACCTC
The DNA here is from genome assembly GCA_923062675.1 of Marasmarcha lunaedactyla. NCBI lineage: Eukaryota > Metazoa > Arthropoda > Insecta > Lepidoptera > Pterophoridae > Marasmarcha > Marasmarcha lunaedactyla. The sequence goes on from OV281349.1 coordinate 6,797,500, forward strand.
AGCAGAATCAAAGGCGCGTTGAAGGGTGACACAGGCAAAGAAGTGAATTTTAGCAAATCGTTGGAGAGCGAAGGCAAGTATAACGTTGAGGTTTTGCGTAGGTACTACAGACATCATATCTGAATAAAAAAGTAATTTTCGCCCGCCGCAACTTTCAAACGTTACCTTTTTAACTTATACTCTTTGGCCAACACCCGTGTTCTGCTTCTTATTGCTCGCAGCAGCAAAAACTAGTGACAATCATTTGGTAGTGGACCACTCTGCATTGATGCTACTTTGGTTTCTTAAGGGAATTAATTAAAGAGTTCCCTGTTAAGGAGAATAAACAGGCCATCAAATATTTTCCAGCGCTTTTTTTTATTTATTATTAATAATTAGCAGGCGTTTGTCTTCCATCTCACCTGATGGAAAGTGACGATGAAGACGAGGATCATACACGCCTGTCCAAGAGGTACCTATTCACTCTATACTCTATTCAGTTCATTCTACTCTACTCAATCGTTTCACTTTCGTAGGCATTGGTTCGTTCTGAAACATACTGATGACTGGCGCTTTGTGTCCGGATCATGTTGTAATTCAGATTTCGATGATTAAGATAAGAAGATTCTTCACCTGTTATAATATCCTAAACATGGCGGGAACAACCTGCTTTGAATTTATCAATCATATCATGGCACCATTTTGACGGCCTGTTTGGTGTGGAGATAAGTACCCTTGCCTTCCATGCCAGAGGTCCCGGGTTCGAATCCTGGTAGGGGCAGATGTTTTATTACATTTTCTTTCTAGTCATGGATGTGTATGTATGTTTATTTAAGTTTATTTCTAATATTTATACATGATAAAAAATATCTATATGTGCTAATATATTTCTTAAGTTTATTTATCCGTTATCTAGTATTCATAACACAAGTTCTTAATGATACTTAATTTGGGCTAGATAATGTGGTGTGATTGTTAGAAATATTATTTATTTATTTATTTACCATGGAAGTGGGGGGAAGTTGAAAAGAAAGAAAACTCTTTACCCTTTTTATAATTTTATTTATTGTTATTAAAAAAAGTGCTTACTTAATAAAACTATACTCACGATATGTATAGATACTTTTTCTAAAACCTTTTAAATTAATACTAGTAAAATGGACGGATTTTTTTTATGTAAAGAATAATGTAAATAACAAATATGAAGTAAATCAAGAGATTCAATATTCCAGCAACATTTCATGTCATAATTAAAACATTTATCTTCATTCAAATGTAGAGAATACAATTCCTTTATATGTAGAATTTCCTTCTAAGAATAATATCATTTGAAACACCTTAAATAAAATCTTTTCAGTCATTCAAATGTAAGTGTTAATGTTGTTTAACACATAAGGCACTTAACATACGAGTTTATAGTTCAGTAATTATATACTTGCGGACTAAAATGTGTTATACTTAAGTATTGTATAACACATTTTAGTCAGCTTATCAAAGTGTGAATGTTGTTTAACACATAAGGCACTTAACATACAAGTTTATAGTTCAGTAATTATATACTTGCTGAATAAAATGTGTTTTACTTAAGTAGAACACATTTGTTTAACACATTTTAGTCAGCTTATCAATTTATATGTATTATTGCATGTTTTTATTAAAGTAACAGAGCGGAAGATAGTTGTCAAGCTCTTTAATAAATTAGTTTGTTGCCCAGTCCAATTTAGTTGCAATCCAACACATTGCAAATACTAAAGAAATTAAAAGACACTATTCTGTCTTGCCTATGCACCACCTCTAATTGTCAGTTTAAAAAAGTAACATACTTACTTAAGTTTGAGTGAGTAAATGCATTTGTAGGACTACCAATTCATTGTTCAAATTTAGTAAAATGTGATTTAGAAAGTACTGAAGTAAAACAGTAAAATAAATATAGTCCTTAACACATTGTAAATCTATTGGGTGACCCTTAAGATACCTTGAACGCTAAGTTTGAAATGTTCATTCTGTTAAACAAAAATGTTTAAACCACAATAGAATTCCCATGGTAACTGAATAAAGTGTTGGGGTCAACATAGCAGCGTTACTCTGAAATTAAGAAGACAGAAACAATTTACATTTAAGTAACATTAACAAATATTCACAATAAAGATAATGTACTTACAATGATGTAGTAATTACACCTATCTCCCTGACAACAGTCTGAGCATTTCCAATCCTGATACCATATATGTGTGCAAAGAGGCATGTACTTCTGTCTTGTTAAGGCACATTCAGTTCTGTTTGAACAGCGCTTTGATATATAGTATTGCTTCTTAGCACCTTGAGACCAATAAGGGGTGCTTCCCCATTTTATTTCCGTAAGGCATACGTCTTGATTGAATTCGCAGGTCTTAATAGTCTTTACGCATTTTTCATTATTATCTTCTTGGTTATCACAAACATAGCATTCCAAAGAGCTAACTGAAAATTCAAATTATTTACATTACTACCAGATTATCTACTATTGATGGTCTAAATAAAGCACAAGTATTTGTTATGCAGATCAATTAAAATGTGAATACCTTTTGATATGAACGAGACTAATAATATTGAAACAGCTAACACTAGTCGACGTTCAGTTATAGCAATCATATTTTATAATTCTAAGTTGTAAAATGGTCATGTAACACAAATTTTTAAGTTATTAACCACGCCCAAACAATTTTAAAGTTAACATTTAATAAAATAAATACTGCGTTCAGTTTGCCGATTATAGCTAATCATAGCAGGTAGGTAGCAGTGTTCACAACCTGAAGCCAGGCAGTTATCGTACCAAAATTATCGTATATGGATCAAAATTATCGTATCCTTCGGGAAAATTGCTAAAATACTTTTAAAAAAATCATATGAAACGCGACAATAATACGTTGCAAATTATTTACAGTTTAAATCTTGTAAACTTGTGTTGTTTAAATGAAAAAAAAAATAATTATTCAAATTAAATGTTCAACGTATGGCACAGACCTGAGTTCGGACCAGACTTCGAGTGTGATGGACGCGCCAACATTTCGAATTTATAAAGAAGAAAATAATGTTAAAGGATAGAGACACATGAAAACAAGCATATTTTTTAAAAGTTTAACTTAATAGATTCTATATTTGCGATAACAGAATACACAAATATTAATGAAACTTAACATTTTATATACAATTTTTAATTTTTTCCGTCAATGAGGAACAAAAATACGCTATATTTTCTCTTCGAACGATAAAATAGACTTGAAACTAGATGAAGCCATAGGGCGCTCGACGCGACGGCAACGTTTCAGTGGTACCGTCCGGTGTCTCTAATACTAGGACCCCAAAACGACCCTCCTGCTCCGAAAACCTATACCAATTGGGAAGGTTTCAAGCACACCCTGTCTTCGGCCTTGGAAGCCCCAGACTGCCCACTCGCAATTTCATCCGACTACCTCAAAAGCACGGATAAAATCGACTCGATAGTCGATTCGCTCACTACCGCCATCAACTCGGCCATCAGTGAGAATCTAAAGGTTGCTAAGCATGGCAAGCCCAAGCTTTCCTTGGACATTAGTAACCTAATTAAAGCTAAAAACGCCGCTCTCCGCAGAGCCAGAAAATACCCTACACCCGCCTACAGGCAAATCGCTAACCAGCTTCAACGTAAAGTCAAACGTACCGTCGCGGAATACAGAGACGTTCGAAGGAACGATCTTATGATTAATATTTCCCCGTCCCACACGGCGTACTATAGGATGGCGAAAGCCCTCCGACTAGACGCCCGTACTTACACCCCTCCGTTATCTCGTCCCGATGGCACTACCGCCTTCGAGGACGACGAGAGTACCCAACCCACAGACCCAGCTCACATCCAGGCGAGGAAAACGAAGTCGATTGCAAAGACTCCCGTCCAGTCACCGCTGACCCCATCACATTATCTAACGATGAGATCCTATTCATCATTAGGAGACAGGAATCCAAGAAGGCCCCGGGTGCGGATGGAATTTCCAACCATGCATTTAAGCAGCTGCCTCGGCAGGTGCTTACCTTTCTTGCGATTATCTTCAATGCTTGCTTCGACCTAAGCTACTTTCCAAAAGCTTGGAAAGAAGCTAAAGTCATCGGCATTCCCAAGCCTTGTAAACCTTTGAATAACCTGGCTAATCACAGACCCATCAGCCTACTCAAGGCAATGGCCAAACTTCTCGAGAGAGTCATACTCGCTCGAATGAAGGACCACCTGTTCCCAGCGGACGGTGACCCCCTCATTATCCCCCACCAATTCGGCTTTCGAGCCAAACACTCGTGCCCTCAGCAAGTCCATCGAATAGGTACGCCCATCCCGTGGGCACTAACCACCAAGTACCTAGGCGTAACACTCGATCGTATGCTTTCATTCCGACCTCACATACATCGAGTTACCAAATGACAGCATTCCCATGCTACAGCCGTTTAGGTGGTTTTTAGTGGGTAGGTGCCACTTTGGTGAGTCTACATCACCCCGCAGACGGCTGCGGTGGTATTCATGACGAATCTTCCACCTCCCTCCCGAGAGAGGGTGCTTCGGCAGCAAAAAAAAAAAAAGTTTCAGTGGTTAATCATCAATTTTTTCATCAGAATGGAAATTATCGTACAATCTGCGTACGATAGTCGTGTACCATCGTACATCGTACGTAGTTATGAAATTATCGCACATGTACGATAATTATCGTACGGTTCCGAACGCTGGTACACAAACTAACTAGTGATGCTACGCATCAGACGAACGTCTTCCTAACTACAACACTAGGAACTAGGAACTTGAGGAACTTTTCAATTTGACAACTATTTTTTTTTAAATTAGATTGTCCTTCGTTTCTTAATTTTAAAATGACGGCATTGGATTTTGGCGTAATGCCATTGTGGCAGGCGAAAGCCCCTCTCCTTTTCTACAAGATAAATTTAAAATTCTAAAAGATAAAGAAGGTAAAATAAATAAAAGACTTGTATATTTATGATTTTCTTTTAATTTCTAAATTTTGTTTGTATCGCACGGGAGGCAAATTTTTATTTTCTAGAAGCAAGACATCAGTACTATTTATTCAAATTCTGTTAATTATGTTACACCAATTAAACACCGTTATTCATATTGAGTAACCCAGAAAACATTTCTTGTGTGGCTCACAAACAATATACAAAGGTTTACCACACTTAAACCTTGTAAGCACAAAGCACTATTAGCACAAAGACACGGTAACCATTGTTAAGTCCTATCTCAGTTCTTGGAAAGTGATGAAAAATAACGTCCTTTCGGCTACTTTCTCATTCACTACACAGCACTTGTTGTACATTGTGAAGCACCGAATAAACGCATATTAATTACTATATTTGGTAAATGAGAGGTTATGTTTCAGAAATTGATCAATGCAAACTCTTCACTCGTCAATCATTGAAACCGTAATGGCAGATCGAGCTGATTGATTGAAAATTAAATAAAATTTTGCGTTTTTTGGCAATCAGCTGTAGTTACTACACAATAACTATTTCTGCCAATTTCAAGTATTAATATAATAAAAGTAGTTTTAACATAATTATAACATAAGAATCATAACCTGAAACCGTACATCATTGATTGAACATAGTGTTATCATTCATCATTCACATTGAAGTGACGTATGACAATTGTTCGCTCGAAAAGTAGCAAGAGATGTCAGCATCAAAAGTTTCTAACCATAGACATAATTCCTAGTTTTTTTTGTATGAAGACTACCTGCTATGGCTGGTAGGTAGCATAGTAGGTAGTCTTCATACAAAAAAAACTAGGAATTATGTCTATCGTTAGAACTTTTTGATTATGACAGCTCCATTGCCACTTTTCGAGCGAACAATTGTCAATAATATGTCACTTCACAATATGTACTTCAATGTGAATGATGATGTTCTATGTTCTATGACTATGTTCAATTAATAATGTACGGTTTTAAGTTATGTTTCAATGTTTTAATTATGTTAAAACTACTTTTATTGTATTAAAATTTGAAATTGGCAGAAATAGTTACTGTGTTCTAACTACAGCTAATTGCCATAAAACGCAAAATTTAATTTAATTTTCAATCAATCAACTTGATCTGCCATTATGGTACGGTTTCAATGTTTGACGAGTGAAGAGGTTGCATTGATCAATTTACGTAATATAACCTCTCAAATGCCAAATATAGGATTTAATTTGCGTTTATGGTGCTTCACAATGTGTTCACAAACAAGTGCTGGTAGTGAATGAGAAAGTAGGCGAAAGGACGTAAATTTCTAAGAACTGAGATAGGAATTTAGGGTGGGCATTAGAAATGCGCATCCGAATGATGAAAGACCATTCCTGATCTGTCAACATTTTGACAACTCATATTATGTATAGATAAGTAATATAGTACGAAAAATTACTAATTTTGAGCTGAACCATAAAACCTAATTCATGTCAAAAACTACAATTTACAAAAAAATTTATTGGGTTTTCTTTTTATAGTCATTTATTGACATTTGGTTGGCCACGAACGCGCCCAGTATATATATGGTCTATGACACGTTTCGTTCCAAATAAAGCTCGAACTTTGCAATATTTCGAATTTGCTTATAAAGTAATAAAAATATATGACTTTTTAAATTAAATTGATATTCTATTTGTTAATTTATTTAAATTAATGCACATCAAGATGAAATAATCAATTATTTTTCTTAAATGTACAATACAGCTTAACTTAACTGTCATGTTGACAATGTCAAAAAATATGAAATGAAATGAAATGAATGTCATTTATTGGAGCATAGACAGAGATTACATTTGATGAAAAATACAACATTTTGTTAGAATTTACATTTGATATTCTAATCTTACAACGTCAAATTACAACGTCAGTTTAGATTTAAATTAAACGTTTGCATTCCTTCGTTTGCTTTTGCGTTATTGTGTACTGTGCGATACTATTCTGGATTTTTCTAACTGTTGATCACCTTGGCATTCCTCCTGGTTAACGCTTCTGGCTTCTTGTTCAACGCTTACTTGCGCTAGTTTTACACGGATCTCGGATTTTGCTGAACTATTGAATTTACGTAGTGTGTTCCTGTTCGTTAAAATGTCGGCTACATCTAAGACTATAGATGGCGCAACGTAAGCTGTGTATTACGTGTATTACGTATACTAGGTACTTGTAATACAGTTCGTCATCACCTTGTTATCGGTTTTGTATGTATATTCTAGGATCCTCGTAGTTCACTACATGGTAAACCATAACACAAGCCTTTGCTTACTTTGGGGCCATGTTGTCTGAGGACTTTTATTTTTAAATCCACGCATACCTACTTATCTATGTAAAAATCTATAATCTAACTGGATAAAATGAACAGGTGTGCCACTATCTACATTACAATGCCGAGGCTTGCTAAAGATCAATGAACTCATTTGAAATCGACATCTTTCATGTCATTTCATTAGAGCGATAGAAGGTTTGTCTACATTTTAAACTAAATATGAGTTTTCATACATGAATTTTAACATAAATAAATAATTTTAATTAAATAAATAAATAAATAATTATTGAGAATACTTAGTAATTACAATTTTTACTTCTTTCGCTTAAAAAAAATAACATATCCGTGAGAATCTGAAACCAAAATCCTGAAATGAGCTCGATTTCGTTTTTTCAAGTAAAAAATTGCCAAGATGTGCTATGAAACTTGATTGAATTTGACATATAACCTCGAAATATATTTTTCCATGTAACGTTTTTTCTGGATTGCTAAATTGCATTAAGTTGTTACCTTAAGTTTAGGAATAGAACACTATTTTTTCTGCCTCGTTTTTATATTTACACATTAGATCAATAAAAAACAGGCTGACAGGTCATTGCATATATGGAACATGGGCATTGTTCTTTTGGTTTGGTAAGGGTTGATTTTGTAGGGGATGGTCCCCCCTTTCAAATGCCACCCCTCCCCTCCTGAGAAGATGCGTATTTTTTTAAATACGTGTTTAAAGTTTTGTATAACGGAACGACATTTTACATACGAAATAACCACATAATTTTTTTTTAAATATTACAATGATGTAACGGAACGTACTTTTTGCCATTTCTTTTATGTCAAATCTGTCAAAATGACATGACGCGCGTGACGCATGCCGTTTTTGGGTGGCATTTGAAAGGGGGGACCATAGCCTAAATTATTAGATTATGTTAGTGTTGTTAACAGTATGTTTTAAACAAGCCAAAAGTATGTCAAAAAAGAATCTCATTGGTTAGGTTAGGTTAGGTTTTGTGTGTGATAAAAATATGCGCGAGCCGAGCGAACGAAGCGAGCGTGGTGCGGAAGCACCCGGCGAAGCGCCAGTATGCAATTCAGTTACATTTCAACCCTTTCACATGTATATTTACTATTAACCTAACCCTTTAGTCCCGTGTTAAGGCCGGGACTCCACCAAAGCAGAGATGTGTGCGGTGTGCTGTGTGCTGTGCGAGAAGAGATGTTTTTCAGCTCGCGGGACTCCACCAAAGCGGAGATGTGTGCGGTGTGCTGTGTGCTGTGCGAGAAGAGATGTTTTTCAGCTCGGGTGCGGGGCGTTGAGTGCTCAGTACGCATTCTGACACGAAAGGTAGACGATGTCGCTATTATTACAAAAAAAGTATCTTCTTTTACTTGAAGAAGAACTACAGTCTGAAGAAGCAGAATTGATAGCTTTATACTACCTAAACAAAAGAAAACATCGGTTTTGGAAAAGAAGTCACTTGTATTACCATACCAGTCATGGAGAATTTTTTACTCTGTTTAATGAGTTAGATGATGAAAGTTTTACCAAGTCCTACAGACTACCGAGGAATATATTCTACGAACTACATAACTTAATTAAACCACATATATTTAAGCAAGATACTAACTACAGGAGATCTATCTGTACCCAAGAGCGGCTAGCAGTATGTTTGAAGTAAGTACCTACCTAATTATGTTTTTGTTAATGTGTGTTTGTGTTTATGTGTGTTATCTGCGTTTGAATGTGATCAGTCTTTTTTGAGTGTTTGTTTTTTTTTTTGTGTAAAAGGGCTAAGTGAGAAGTACTCAAAACGAGAATCAAGAAGTACGAGAATACATGAAAAATATTATGTAAACTGAGGTATGTAAGGATTACGAGAAATCGAGATCCGTTGTCTCTTTCTACCCCTCCGGGAGACTGGAGTGATGCATATTATGTAAAAACCAAATATATTTTTATATTATCTTATTTATTCATAAAGAAAACAAAAAAACCAACTGCCTTTCTGGCAGTAGCAAAAAAAACGTAAGGTTATATTAGAAACATAACGTACAAAAAAATTATAACAGTAAATCACATGAGACATATTGCTTTCTTTTCCATATAGTTACAAATTATCATATGTGTCTTCTTCGTTTCTGAATGCTTCTATCTGTTCATCGGTCATGTGCGTATCTTCCAAGCTTGGAACAGGTGCCTGTGTCGAACTTGGACCCGGTATTTGTGTTGAGCTAGGAACCGGTGCCTGTGTTGAGTTAGGACCACCGGCCTGTGTTGATGTAAGAACCGGTGCCTGTGTTGAGCTAGGACCCGGTGTCGAACTTGGACCCGGTGCTGAAGTGTAACCGGGGGAATACCAATTATTTTCATTTGTGTTATACCATGTGTTTTGTAGCTCAAGTTCTTCCAATTCTAAAAGAACATTGAAAATTTTACGTTTAGCCTGAAGCTGCATATATTGAGAAAGTTTTTTTACACTTTTTGATATCGACAGAAAAAAAGTGTCCATTTCGTCAAGGGTATTATTTTTCTCTATCAATGATTGTATTTCTAGTTTTTCTTGGCGTATTCTTTCACGGTTTGCATGGTGCTGTATAAGTAAATTACTTATTTCATCCGATTTTCTTGTTGCATTTCTGCATGTCGAGGCTGAGACGCTTGATGTCGGTGACGGCGAATGTTGTACAGATGGACGATCTTCTGGAGTGCTTCTTGTATGATTGCTTGATGTTTCAAAAAACTCATCGGTTACATTACTTTCCAATGAATTTGTTTCCTGTTCATTTATATTTGTTTGTGAGGTATAATTTGTAGTCCTGTTTCTATTCGTCATATATGGTATCAAAAATTCCATTACCTTCTCATATTTCCATTCACGAATTTGTTTACCACTCTGTCCACTTCTAGTGGCATTCTTCCTTTTTAATGCGTCCCGGTGGCTGTCTCTCAACTTTTTCCACTTAGATTTAGCCGTTTTTACTGAAATAAAAATAATTGAAATCATTATAAATATTAAATGTTGACATTGCCATAGTCAAAATATACTTACCGCATTATCACTCATGCAGAATTTATAACCATTATAAATATCTAAAAAATACCAGAGTTTCAAGGGAAACCAATTTATAAAAAAAAATATCTGAAATCAAACAAACAAAACGGATTGTATCTCTCGTACGTGGTCGCGGCAGACGGCGGCGTCGAAATTTGAAATATTAATAAATAACGAGTGATAAATCCATTTTATTTGTTTGATTTCAATGTATTGTGCTCGTGTGAATCTTAGACTTTTAATTGTTTCTTTTCTATTATTTAAAAATGGCTATAACTTTTGAACGAGTGAAAATTCTGTAAATACATAATTTCAGTAATGCCTAATCTTTTATAGTTCCGGAAACAACACGACACTGATTAAGATATTATTTTGAAATGACCCTTCTATTCTAACTGAAACCACGACACATAAATATAAATCTATATTATAATTATTACAGGTATTTGGCGACTGGTTCAAAATTTTCACAAATAGCTGAAAATTTTAGGATTGGAAAATCGACTGTTCCAAGAATTATAGAAGATGTCTGCGATGCCTTGTGGACAGTATTACAACCTTTGGTTATGCCAGAACTTAACGAAAATGATTGGAAAAAAATTTCAAAGCAATTTGAAGAAATCTGGCAATTCAAAAACTGCGTCGGGGCCATTGATGGCAAGCATGTGTACATGTTTGCACCCCCAAAATCTGGGTCCTCATATTACTGTTATAAACACAGGTTTTCAACTGTAATGATGTGCGTAGCCGACGCTACCCGAAGAATAATTATGGTAGATATAGGTTCAATGGGAAGGTTCAGCGATGGTGGTATTTTTGCTGATAGTATATTCGGAATTCGTTTGAGAGAAAACAGACTAAATCTACCACAGCCACAACCCTTGTACCAAAATGGAGAACCTGTACCGTTTGTTTTTATTGGAGACGAAGCTTTCCCTTTGATGACTAACTTAATGAGACCATATCCACGCGATAATTTAAATAACGAAAAACGAACATACAATTATAGACTTTCAAGAGCTCGTCGTATTGTGGAAGCTACATTTGGTGTATTATCACGGAAATGGTACGTATACCGTAAAGAATTTGAATGTAAAATAGAAACAGTGGAAAAAGTGATAAAAGCAACGTGTGTTCTACACAACTTTTTAATTGACAAGATGCCTGGCTATCTAGATAATAATGAAACGGGTTTGGCCACGACTATGTTTAACGACACAAACGTGGAAAATCTATTATCGAATGACAATATGGATGCCTATCAAGTTCGAGAAAAATTCTGTAGTTATTTCAACAACGAGGGCGCCGTTCCATGGCAAGACACTCGTATTACAATATTACTTGAACGAAATACTTAATATAATAAATTGCACTTACCGTCAGATAATTGAGTTTCTTTCAAAACGTTCTCCCAAGCTGCATCTTTGACGTCAGTAAGTTTATAGGTATCTATTGATGTGTTCCATAGACATGGATATTTTTTTACTGATTCAATAAATTGTTCATCCATTACGTTTTATTTAAATTAACTAATTGTTTACGTTGAAAAATACAAACTGCACAAATTATTCACGATAAAAGCGTGTGCTCGCGCGCACGGTACTAGCAAGATGGCCGGCCGGCGCGCGCGCGGGGTTCTGCGGGTTGCTAGCGGGCGAGAGGGGGGAGGGTGACATCGCTCACTGCACGCCGCTCACATCTCTCGTCTCCACTGCGCGTCGTCCGCGCACAGCTCACATCTCCGCTTCCATCGCGACATACAAATATTACACATCTCCGCACAGCGATCTCCACTGAAGCTGAGCGGAGAGGAGACGTGTCAATAACTCAATTCTATTGGTTGTTTAAAAAACATCTCCTCTCCGCTCGTCTCGTCTCCGCTTTGGTGGAGTCCCGGCCTAAGGGTTTTAGGCGAGATTTTAAAAAACTAGTCATTTCCTCACTCGGGGAGTGGTGGGGGTGGACTTCTCACTACCTTGTCAAATTGAAAAAGTGGGTTCCTAGTGTTGTGGTTAAGAAGACGTTCGTCTGATGAGTGGCATCACTAATTTGTTTGTGCAAGTAACCGACGGACTTTTTTTCATTTACTCGTTTAATTATGCAGGGAGTTTTATGCCCATGCAGCCAGAATACAGAATACCAAAATTTTTTGATTTTTCATAGGTCTGGCTCGATGTTTTTATGCCAACTTAATAGCCACTGATAAAATATATATAGCCGCTCAAAACACAACCCAGATATCCAAAATGTCTGCCTATCTTTCTGTCTGTTTGATTTAACTAATTCTCGAATTAACTATCACAATAAAAAAATACAAGGGAAACGTGGTAGTTCAATGATTTAACCCTGTCCTCAGTTTGAGCCCAGTGGCTGCCAAAATATTTTTGGGAAGCTTTTTTGGGAAGATTACTTAATCGATTCCGCTGATTGTAATTGCACTAGGGTTCGTTTCGGTAACGGGACAGCGCGCGGCTAGTGTCGACCGTTGAGCCGTTGACGACGAAGTGGGGGAGTCAACGTCACTCGTTGACATATGATGTGAAGAAGGTCGAGGGTAGATTTGGGTTGGGAACAGGAAGGGATTTATAAATTTAATATGAATATATAAACTACCCTGCGTAATGCTAATTTGATCAATCAGCTTTCTTGGACTTTTATTATTAAGTATATTTTAACATTTTTTTAGAAACCAACAAGTGAGATTAAATTTTTGCTTGTTTAATTTTTTTAAACTACAATCATAGCCAACAAGCGTGCATGCGACTTACCAGATAGTAAGTCGCATCTGTTCCCATGAACATAATTAATTGTAAGTGTTTTGTTTATTAATAGTAATTGTGATCATCGACCAATGGTGCGTGGCTGACCGTAATGTAGTGCTTAGATATTTTTTTACCATTTACATAAATAATCACAATGTATAATCAAGTATAATTAATTATGACATAATCGAAATGTTACAAGATTTTCACGGAACACTGTTTTATTAATAAATGTGTTGTTGAGTTGTATTAACAGCTGATTGCCATTGTATCGTACAAGTCGGCAATCGGTAAACCGCGACACAAACCCACCAAATTAATAATGAGCACTACTTATAGCTAATTAACCAATAATTGGTACTGACCACCAAAACACAAATGTCTATTAACTTCGTATAAGCGCAACTATAACTCGCCTTTAAAACACTTAGACCAGCGCGGGCGCAATAGATAGTTAAAACTGTGTGAAAATATAAAAATGAGCCCAGTCCCGCGGCGATCCAAAGTCTGTAACAAAACTATTTAAACATTATTTTACGGAAAATCCCCACGGCAGCGAAGCAGGCGCCGACAGCCCAGCCGTTCCAACATTTCGCGACAAGTTGTCGCCGACAACTCGACAAGTGCGGGTAGGTCCTAAAATTTATGGTTTCAATTTATAAATTACCTACAAAACCTGTGGATGCGTTCTATTCCGAACAGCTATAAAACGCAAAATTGAATTGAATTAGTATTAAATTAAGGTTACTTAATTCAGTCTCTTCCGGCATCTATTTTTTAAAAGTAATTTTATTTCCAGTTACCATTTTGTTAGGTTCACCAGTCAACTTAATTGGCAACATCTGAATGTTTTTTTTTCCACGTAATGCCGTAAAAAAAATGGATAAAATTTGAGAACGCCCGGTGGTTGTGCAAGTTGGCAATAGGCATTGTTGAAACTAACTTTTGGTTTTAAAATCTATTAATTTCGTTTACCAATCAAGAAGTCTTACCAGAATGTATTGGACTAATTCTAACTTGAGTACCAAAATTTTATCATCAGCTGTTATTTTAGTAAGTTCTGTTCACTTGTATAATTGGATTACACGTATCGTTTGATTGTTGAATTTACGCTCGTTGAGAACAATTAATTGAAACAAAACAATTATTTTACAGATAATTCATTGTTTTTATAATCCAACTGATAGTGGAGCGGTTAAAATTACCCAAGAAAATCTTGATATGACGTTGGGTGAGTACAAGATATATTTTATGGCTAATTTTATAGTTAACTTCGCTTCTGTTAGCCGACAAATTTGGTATTACTCGTCACTTCCTTTTCATTTACTTTTATTTACTACGTATTTACTTACAATAGTCAGAAACTGCATTTATTATTTGTCTATGTTACTGAATAATATATATTTATTTTAAAGTAACCTAGTTGGTAATTACTTGCAATTAAACCAATAAATGTAATGTTCTCGTGTCGTTGTTGTTTCAATAAAATTTTTAAACAAATTGTATATTTCTGAAATTAATTAACCTTGTCCACTCCATTATTTACCCAAGAAAATTAACAGACAATACTTTTATTTTCAGCTTCCAATGAAGTGGTGTTTATTAATTTCTATGCAGACTGGTGTAGATTCAGTAATATGCTTATGCCTATATTTGATGATGCTGCTGCAGAGGTGACTAAGGCTGGGTATGACCCAGGAAAAGTCGTTTTGGGAAAAGTTGACTGTGACCGAGAGGGTGCTATTGCAACTAGATTCCACATTACTAAATACCCAACATTGAAGCTCTTTCGAAATGGAATACCAGCTAAGAAAGAATATAGAGGTTTATTTATTGAGTCTCTATGAACAATTTGTTTAGAATTTTTTTAAATTTGTTGGTTATTACTATTGTTATGTCAACAACCATGGCTAGTCACTTCATTTAATGAAATAAAATTAAATCATTAAATGATTTTAATGATTTATACCTTAAGATTGTTATTATTTCATTTTCTAGGTCAGAGATCAGTTGAAGCATTTGCTGAGTTTATTAAAAAACAACTAGTTGATCCCATTATCAATTTTGGATCTCTGAAAGAACTTCACAATCTTAGTGAAGACAAAAGATACATAATTGGGTATTTGGATCGCAGAGATCAACTTGAATATGAGACATTGAGGAAGGTGGCTGCTAGTCTTAAAGATGAATGTACATTTTATGCTGGGTTTGGTGATGCATCCCAAGCTATGCATCCTCCAGGTATGCAATTGTTTATTATTATTAGTCATAATAATAATAGTTCATTATAATGCTAATGCTCCAAACACCCCTGTTTTGCCAGTACTAAATGATTACAGATGATACAAACATATTTGATACTTATTCAAAGTTAAAGTTTACAACATGGATTTATACGTAAATGAAATCCAGCTTTATATTGGAGCAATTGATGATGTAATCTAGAATATTTCCTGGTGTGGTATTTTAGATATTTTGTTTTGAACATTTTTAAACACATACAGGTTCTCAAATTACCTGTGTTATCTATTACAGTTCAGAAAACTTGAAACAAAGCAATTACTTATCGTGTATTATAATTATTATTTTAATGACATAGATATCTACAAAAAGTACAGGTGTGCATGATTGGAAATGACATGTTGCTGTTGGCATTTATTACAATTGATTTATATCCATAGGGTTCTCAGCTATTCTGAATAATTATTTTTATTAATAAATTGACCAATAGTCAAATATGAAAGTTTGTGAATATGTTTGGTTTGATAGATGTGAGGTACTTTGTCAATCTTAGAATTAAGTTATCTAGATAGGTTTACTTAGGAAACTTATTTTATTTTTATTAAATCATAATCTAACACAGGTCTAATGAGTTATAAAATTGAGATTTGTGTTTTCTTGATACCAATGTACAATAATGTAATTGTGTGCAAAATTTAACTTTCCAGATAAAGTGAACAATAGCCTATTAATCATAAAAACCTAATAAATTGTAAATTATGTGTAAATTAAAAGTAGCCATGATTGATTAACTAGTAAACTCATTGATTTTCTTTGGTCATTAAATAATTGTTTTTTATTAGCTTCTTTGGGTTCATAAAGTTGACCTCCTTTATGATTTAATTTATTTTAGGTGTTCTAGTAGTTTGTGATTAATGGTGTTCAAGTTTTACTAGCTCAATATTATGCTATTTTTGTGCCTTCTCTACACTAAGAAAATTTACTTTACATGCTAATTTGTTCAGTACAAAATTTTAGCTAATGCTTATACAAACTTACAAGAATTTTTGTCACATAATAACCTTCATATAATTTATTTTTGATTCTATATCTTTACAGGACAGCCTGTGTTTGTTTTTAGAGCAGATAGGAAATCATCCACAGACCCAGATGAGACTTACAGAGGATCAATGACAAACTATGACGACCTCTATGCTTGGGTCCAAGAGAAGTGTATTCCCTTAGTTCGGGAGATTACTTTTGAGAATGCTGAGGAGTTAACGGAAGAAGGACTGCCGTTCCTGATTCTGTTCCACCATCCATCAGATACAGAAAGTGTGAAGCAGTATAAAGATATTATTGCTAGAGAACTTGAGTCTGAGAAACGTAAGTTCAGACAATTTTATTTTATATTTAAAGAAGTATAATTGTTGTTTAGAACAATTTAGTAATAGTACTAATGCTCCAGGATCTACAAACCCATTAATACAACACATACATATCCATGTTATTTAGTTACTCCACAAATATAGTTATTTTTTGTATTGATTAGAATTAGAGAAAGGATTCGATTATTTATAATTTTTAATTAAAGGATTATTGTTATTACCGGCTCAATGCTATAAGAAAGTAAGTCAACTATTACATAGAACACAAATGCATAACAAATTACTAATTTTCTAATACAAGTATTTAAATTTATTGGTGGCTATTTAATAATAATCACCTGATTCAAAATAATTTTGGGTGTAAAAATAACAAAATAAACTAGACCTGGGGCAAATACTGTTTTCAAACTTATAAAATAAAAAGGCTCTATTATTCTTTTGCTTTCACTCTTTCATCGTGGATACCTGTGCAGTCTGAATTGGTTTCCAGATAATTGATTCCACGTTTTTAGGTTATTCAAAATAAAATGTTGAATAACCTAAAAACGTTATTACTGAGCTGATATTGAATATTCTATTGCCATTAATTGGAGATTGTAGCACAATTACTAAGCTATATATGTGAAATTGTGTGAGAGATGAAACAGCTGTGATTGCTCTTTTCTTTTCAAGTTTTTACCCATGATTTGAATTTAAGATTTTTAATGGATTGATTGACCTTTATAATTTCAGAAAACATAAACTTCTTAACTGCTGACGGAGTTAAATTCGAACATCCTCTTCATCACTTGGGCAAGACCGTGAATGATCTTCCATTGATTGCTATAGACTCTTTCCGACACATGTATATATTTTCGGACTACAAAGACATCCACAAGCCTGGCAAACTTAAACAGTTCCTCCAAGATTTATACTCTGGCAAATTGCATAGGTGAGAGATCTGGTTTCATGTACTATCATAGTAAATTTTATTATTTATAACTACTGCGTGCCAGCTTCGAGTCTTGGTCAGGGCATTGATTTGTGAGATGAACACAAAGTTATTTTTTGGTTCATGGTTGTTTGTATTTATAATATATGTTATATTCTGGGTTTGCTGTATGGTCAGCCATAATGCAAGCTGTGCTTACTTTGGGGCCATGCAGTTGGTGTGTTTGTCTGGGGACTTATTATTTTTAACATAAGTCAATACTATTCATGTACTTAAGATTTGTTTGTTTGTTTATATGTAATCTATAAACTCTAATACTGAACCAGTTTGTTCCAGTAATTTCATTGATTTTGTTTTGTAATGTTTCCTTTCCGCTATGACAATTACCATAGTGCCTAAAAAAAGACTGCTATTATTTTTATTTTTATTTTTTGTATTACTCAGCAGTTATTTTACAATACTTAGAACATGACTTCAAGTGTAGGTATTCAATGAGTGATTTCAACTAAATGTCTTTCTCGCAAATGTTTATTTTTTAAATATTATATATGGGTACTTTTCTGTTTATATAGGCCTATGTATTTTTATTACTGTGGTCAAGAACAAAAAGGTGTTGTTAATATAATATCATAGAAAATAACTGGGCTAAATAGTGTATGGGCCACTGCCCTGGTAATGTATAAACATTGCACCTTATATCATGTAATGCTGAATAACTGAGTTTCGTATTTCGCATGAAAAACGGTGAATGAATAAAAAAAAAGAACCTGTTAGTGACAATAATTGAGCATTGATGCAACAAATTACATATTTTTTTATACCTGCAATAACATAAAACTTTTTATATTGATGTGATCATGAAAATAAAAGTACAATAACTGTCAATTACTTTTAAAATTTAATTACCTATAGGAAATGATATTGCTAAGAAATTTTAGCCAGGCAAACTCAGTTAAATAAAGGCTCTACACATATTTATACTACTATTATGAAGAGGCAAGATTTGTTTTTTGTTTGTTTCTTTGATTAACATATAATCGATAAACATTGAAGTTAAATTTTTCATTATTAGAACTCCAGGAAAAACATAGGCTGCATTTTATTTAAAAATTGTCATTGGAGCCTGAGATACAAGGGCTACAAGTCTACCTTGAGGCACTTTTAGTGATAAATAATTATATCAGCTAAATGTTTACATGGTCGTGTTTCAGTTAAAGGAAAGTAAAATCTAGTTCTCTCTTATTTCTTTCTAGTTCTTTCGTTACTCAACTAAAAACATGCCATGTAATACTTTTCTGAACTATTTTTGTTACTTCATATTTAAGTTTCTGTACTTACTTTTCCAGGGAATTCCACTATGGGCCAGATACTCCTCAAATTGACGCAAAGGCAGATGTCAAAGTGACAACCCCTCCCGAATCAACTTTCAAGAAGTTGGCTCCTTCCAAAAACCGGTACACACTGCTTAGAGATGAATTATAAAAGTATTATGTTTATGCCAGTATGTGCATTTAAGTCTGAGAACATTATTATACATTAAAAACAGATAGTTGCCAGGTCCATTGAAAATAATTTCTATAGATTTACAAACCTATGTATCAAAGATTATTAAAAAGAAAATGTATTTTCTTTCATATAGATGTTGAGACAGGTCTGTTAATATTGTTGTATATTTGAATTGTTTTACATTTCTTTATTGTTCTTAGGTTTTATTGCAGTTTTAGTTCACTTTTTTTTCTATTCACACATAAAATGGCCGCAAAATTTAAAGTGTGCTTTCATTTTTATTTCTTTGCTTAGTTTCAATGATAGACAATTATACTGCCACAAGTATAATTAATATAAACTATTAGGTAATTCTAAAAACAATTTAGTGGTAAAGAACAGCACAGAACTTGGAGTTGCATGGTTAATGCAATTGCTGTTTATACTATTTATGAAGTAAATTGATTAACTAAGACAAAATGTAACGTAATGTAGAATATGTATACCATACAAATTATGTGAATATAAAATAATTTTTTTGGTGAAAGTACATCATGTGACATCCTCAAAATATAAAATTTATTAAAACTAGGTTTTGCCTGAAAACTGTGACTACTTTCTCCTTGTTTTCTTAAATATGTGCATCAAATTTCCAAATAAGTATTTATTTCGTTAACTGTGTCTTAAATTTTTTGAATGATTAGAAAATTTAGCTCTTTATTTGTATAGTCCTGAAAATGAACAAAAAATATATTTACACAAGAGACAAATTAGTTGTCCCTTCTGTAAATATATGGAGTATGTAATATACAAGTTGCTAGAATGCGGTGTACTTCTTTGGTTAAAGTAAAATGGCGGCATATAGGTGACTAGCTCCAACGCACGGATCTCATAAATCTTGTGCCTGGCGCCTGATCGAACTGAGTAGCAATCCAAGTGTCATGCTGCGAAAAGAACCGAGGCAACCGTCTTGCTCGCGCGCCACTTCGTTGTATCATTCTGTCTCTTTCTCAGTTTCAAAATGTTGTTTGAGAGAGTACAAGATCCATTGCTGAAAGTACGTCTGTAATAATGTTACCTATCTTCCGCTTTTTTAATTTCGTCAAAGGTCACTAGATTATCAACTGGATATCACATTTTGGAACCACTAGCTCTGGTGTGCAATGATTTGTGCTCAAAGCACTTCAAAATTAAATCTAGAGTACATTTTCTCAGTGATGCCATTTTTCCATAGATTGTGATAATTCATGTATAGAAAGTATTAACGCTAACAGAATCGTAGTTATGGTAAAGTTTGCTTAGTGAATATTATAACTAAATAAAAATAAAATTGTGTGTGCAGTGTGAAGTACATTTTTATTATAGAAAGGTAAATAACTCCAGGATACTAAACCTTTTGAAATCTAAGTTTAAAACATGTATTGCTCGTTTATTTACATGTGGATTCTTAAACAAATATTTAAACCTAAAAATGGGCACAAAGGCGATATGAAAATAAAGTGAGAAAATTTGGTGAATGATTCCTTAGACCCAAGGAACATAGGTCGAATTTGTGAATAAAAAATTCCCTATTAATTTCTGACTTATTTAGTGTCTGCAACTGAACAATTTTTTAAAGAAACATAACATTTCAAGTGCATAAAAAAGAAAGAACAATATTTCCGCTACACGTGGAAACGCATTGCAATACAATGTCAGAACTGAGTATTTTAATAGTAATTATTTGTTATGCGTTTTGAATCCTCGTGTTTCTTTTGGAAATTGTTCAGTATTAGCAACTCTAGCACCTGTTGCTGGATTAATAGTACTTTTTACGACCTGTATATCAATTTGAATAATCATAATATCTAATTTTACTATGAGTCCGGTCAAATTAGACCAAAAAATAAGAGTGAAGCTACATAAATTTACAACAAGCTGAAAATCGGTAAAATCGTTCAAAATATAATTATGAATAAAATTTGAAAGTTCCCCATCTTTCCCCTGTATAAATATTTTTTTATTCAAGGTCAAAGGTAAAAAAAATAGTTTTTCGCGATTTTCAGCAAAACGGTAAGTTTTATCATATAAACATCCCAGAAAAAATTTTTGATCTCAAAATTATCTATAAAAAATGTATAAATACTTTTTTTTCCTGCGAACTACCGTTTCCGAGGTACAACGAATCTTACTATAATATGCATGAGTACGCAACGTATATATACGGAGCTCCTAAAGAAACTACCTGCTTAGATAAGTATCGATACGCATGTTTCGTTAAAAATACTAAAAGTAAAAAACAAGTTCAATTAGCTTGTCTTCCTGCAACCTCAGTTGCTGCTCATCAACATCTTTTTCGGGTATATTACCAAGTTACAATACAATACATTAGAACCAGTTCAAAATTTACTTCCACCTGCGCCGGAAAAACTGCTGAACACGATTTTTTGCCCCTGCAAAAATGGATGCAGTGCTAAATGTGGTTCAAAAAATTCGGACTGTTATGTTCTCTGGCATGTACAAATTGTCAAGGCCGGTCGTGGTCTAATGTTGAATCACCAACAGTGGAGGATTCGTTTGATTCCAACGAGGTGACATGCGATACATCGCTATTGACGCAATTTACTTGCACCCAGAATAAAGATGAACAAGAACAAGAATAAGAAGAGGAAGAACAAAAGAAGAGCAAGAAGAAGAACAAGAAGAAGAATTTGAATTTGGCTACGAATCAGACGAATAAACACTACATTTTTTTTTATTTATATCGCTGTTATCTTTTCCAGTCTTTGCTAATTTCCATTATTTTGCAATAGTTTCAAATTGAACAGGATCCTAACTGACCTGTGGAATAGGCCTACTGGGGAAACCACGTAAAAAAACGTGCTAAGTACACTACCTCAGAGGTGGCCTGGAAACGTGTGCGTATTATGACGATTATAATTTTTACAACTTTTTGACTCGAAAACGGTGGGTCCTAGGAAAAAAGTATTGGTATATTTTTTATAGACAATTTTATGATCTTCAATTTTTGTCTGGGGTGTTTTTATGACAAAACTTACAGTTTTGCTGAAAATCGTGAAAAACGAATTTTTTTCCATACAGGGGAAAGACGGGGAACTTTCAAATTTTATTTATAATTATATTTTGAACGATTTTACTAATTTTCAGCTCGTTGTAAATTTATGTACCTTCGAATGTCTAGATTGACCGGACTATATTATACTGTGTTCCTCTTTCAATATTGAATGTTAAAATTGAGTTTTTCTAAGTATTTAACTTACTCAGTTTTTTTGATTTTGATTTGATTTGATTTGATTATAAAGCAAATAAATTATGGGTAACATTTCGAACTTATTTGTAATCCATAATAAAAAAAGTTTGCCCAAAAATATATAAATTGTATTAATATACCTAGATGTATATTTGTAAGATCTGTTTATATTTAAATTAAAATTTAAATTGTATATTTGCTATTTATGTTACTTACTTAGTAATTGCTTGCTACTTTAAAAAGTTTTTGGATATGTACAATAATCATTTATTAATATTATATAAATACCTCTTGTGTAATAATATATCAGATAATTTAATAACTACAATGAATTCAACCTTATAACTTAGATTCTAGATGCTTCTGCCGAAAAAAATGAATGGAAAGAAAGCTATTCTATTTCATTCAAGTAAAATATCGTAGCCTTCTCTGAAGAGAATACTTGTGATATAGACAACTTAAAAAGATACGGAAGATTATGCATTGTTGGTAAAATCTTACCTTATACAGAATTTTATATGCTCCTAAAATTTTATTTTTTTGTAATAAGCGTGAATGAGGAAGCCTGTAGATTTTCACCGACTTATTCAAAGAAAACAAGCGGTTTCCACATTAATACAATTAAATGATTAATTGGACTAAAATCTATACAATATTTCCGGTTGTTTTTAGATTTAAGTTTTATGTAAGTAGGGGTTTAATCTTAAATTTTAGAACGCACCACATATAAATTATTACAATTTTCTTATAGAGTTTTGGTGGACATTCCTTCCTTGGAACAGAATTAAATCTTGAAACATGTATTGTGAATGGTATGAAAATGATTGTACAAAAATGTATGTTTTGTGACGTGAGCTGAAATAAACTTTTAAAAACAAGTCTTCTTTTTTCTTTTCAAACAGTTTGTTGGTATCTACTTTAGTAAGAAAAATTTGCTTTGTTTGTTTATCGATAAACTTTGAAACTACCCGTCCGAACTAAAAAAAAATGTGCAGAAGTCGAAAGTAAGTAGGACTTTATAGAAACTTCAAGTATAACACTTTTGTCAAAGCTTTATACTAGTATATTCCTTTGTTGATTATTGTTTAAAGCGGGACAAGTTTCAAATAGGTTTGCCGTTTAGTTTCTGAACATTGTTATTTTTTTGATGTTTACTATAATGATTTTGAATAATTGTTTTTATTGTTATAAAAACAACCATTGTTTTTTGTATTTTAATTAAAATTAAAAAAAATACCTACTAACATAAAACCAACTTTACCGACTCAGACTATTAACTGGGCTGCGACGAACGAATAATTATAGGAACAAATTATTCATTTCAGGAAGCGAGCTCATTCAACGCAAAGATGTCAATGTAACTAGATCAATGTAACTAACTCAAGGTGTAATTAGTTGATTTTCTGACAATTTTATTAAATGTGTCAATTTATTTTAACTGTGTAGAACACTGTCAAATATATTTTAATCTCGAAATTGTGCGTCCGTTTCGGTAAGTTTTATTTCTTATTTCACTGTGTTGGGGCAATGGCGATAACATAAAACTATATTTATCAAGTTTGGGTTGACTGCTTCTAATTAAATGGGATTTGTTTAGGTGGCAATATAATTGCCACTGCCTTATGTGTGTGCATGGCTTGGTGTTGGAGTTGTTGTTCTGAACGATGCAGCAAT
Source organism: Marasmarcha lunaedactyla (assembly GCA_923062675.1). Lineage (NCBI taxonomy): Eukaryota > Metazoa > Arthropoda > Insecta > Lepidoptera > Pterophoridae > Marasmarcha > Marasmarcha lunaedactyla. The sequence continues at coordinate 6,821,517 of OV281349.1, forward strand.
CGAGGAAGAATTGCAGCGTTTATTTGGTGTTCCTGACGATCCTGAGGCTTCCGAAGACGAACGTGAACCTGAATCAGAGACTTTTACCGACGTAGATGTCGGTACATATTTATTGAATGGTTTTGACATGGATTCTGTCCTTTCTTGTACCGAAGTTGAGGATGTTCATCAAATATCTTCAGTACCAAATACAACCGTATTGTCTGATACAATGAGTCTGATACTGAAGAAAATCAATGGGAGAAGATTCTTTACACACATTATCTTGATGTAGAATACTTTGCTAGCGCACACTTAGAAAGCAAATAATTTATGCCAAGTATGTCCAGCCCTGTTGCTCATTTTACGCATTTGTTTGACTACAATTTAATAGATCTCATTGTCCAATAAACTAATATTTACGCTGACACCGGTTGGACACCTGTTGACATTGCTGAAATATAGGCTTTTCTAGGCATTATCATTTTGATGGAACTCTACCCACTGCCAACGATTGATTTATATTGGTCTAGCGATCCATTTTTTCGTGTTGTTGAGATTGCGTCAGTAATGACATGTAACCGATTTAAGAAAGTATTAGAAAATGGGAAATTATAAGTCAAGCCAAAAATTTCTTTATTGGCCACGTGATCAAACTTCTAAATTTATAACTAAGCCACGGGAAAATGATATCGCCTCTAATACACTAATTCGTCTTTTTTGCGATGCCTACTAATTGTTTAGAAAGCGTAGTAGTTAAATTTGGGTTAGGTTAATGTTAGGCTGCATTTATCGCATGCGCGAGCCGAGCGAAGCGAGCGTGGTGCGGGAGCACCCGGCAAAGCGCCATTATCGAAATTTGATAATTCAAACTTTTATAGCAAAAATATCATGTAACAACTATTTTTAGTGGCGAAGATAGTATCGTTCAGACGCTCGTCAATTGTGGCTGACTTTAGAAGGCAATGTAGATTTTTAGAGGCGAATAATCGCCCTAAGTCAGATACGCAAAATGCCAGACATGCATAATGTCAGATCGGCGAATTTCATAGCAAAATGTCAGATTTGCAAGTCGTCAGAAACTCGATTTACGATTACACAAAATGCCATATACGCTGAATGTGAAATACTCAAATTGACAAATAATGCCATTATTACATTGAAGTTAGTTAGTTAGTTAATTGAAAAGTGGCAATCAGCCGCGATTGGTGTGGCGGGATATTTCCACATGAGTAGATATCAGAACAGAGACAAAGCTCCATACAACCGCACGAATCGGTTGCACTACTACAAGCACGCGGGGCATGTGTGCGTGACCACTGGCCGCTTGTCACGTACGCGGCGAGACAAGTCAAGACATTGTCAAAAGGCACAGCCAGTTGACAATCTCAGGGTCATTGCGATGCACGTTGTTTGTTTTGTTAGTTGCAAGTTTGATTATTTTAATGTATAAAAGATGTATTTTTTTATTAATTATGGTTGTTTATTGCTCTGTGTGTATGAATAATTCTAGAAAATATAAAACTGAATTGCTGGAGCCAAAGTTTCGTGAATATTTCAGTCTTAAAATAAATATTGTCTGTATTGGCAATGAATTTCTTAAGCGTATTAAAGATTGTAAATTTGATATGACATGTGAGTGTTTCCTGTTAGATTACTTGAAAAAACTATATGTAAAATTCAGTACCACACCATCAAAAGAAACAATAAATTATTAAAAAACAAAAATTATAAAAGAAAATTATTAGAGTAAGTAATTTGTAAAGTATTCTATCATACTGAATAATGAAACTATTTAACAAATGTTTTGTCTAATTTGCTTTAACCTATTGTGACAACCCTACTAAAATAGAGTCTGTCAAGCGAGTCTAGTCCACAACCATTTTGCTGATTTCTTATAATGGCAACACTATTATCTGTCAAACAAATTGTCACAAATTCTATTGTTAACCTCGAAATATTCCTGTTTTTGTTGAATTTTTAATTTTATAATGCCGAAACCTATTAAAAGTAGTATCAGGAGCCTATTATTTACAATGATTAATAAATATAATCATGTAAAGAATGAAATTGACAACGAGTTATTGGAAAAACGACGACTTTTGGATGAAATCGTTTCAACATCAGGTAGGTTGGCTACAACATGTTGATACTTTTAGCACAATTGTATAATTTTATGTATTTTAAAAGTGATGTGATCAGCATTTCGGTTTTGGTTTAGATTCAGACGTATTCATCTCCACCATATCACTGTGACCTGAACGCAATTGAACTGATATGGAGTTTTGCTAAAAGAAAAATAGCCAGCAAAAATTTAGGAATTCCTGGTAAAGAAATGGAGAATCTTATAAAGGAATGTTTTAATAGTGTCACAGCCAGTGATTGGAAAAAATGCACAGATCACACTATTAGTGTCGAAAATAAGTACAAAGTAAGAGACAGGATATCAGAAACAGAGTTGGAATCCTTCATAATTTCTGTACGTAATGATGATACTGACAGTGATTTTTCATATGAAGGCATTGAATTTCTTGATTCTGATCTAAGTTCTGATAGTGACAAATAAATACCTACATTAAAATGCTTTTTCTTTTATTTATCCTTAACGATTTTTTTAAATTAGAATTTCAAGTATCAAGAATTATCAGCGTGTTACATCAGTGTTGACACCTGAAAGATTTTTGAATTTACCGCCTTTTTCATGGGACTTCAAACGACAACGTTACGTCTCCTAAGACCTTTACTAACTGGAAAGGCTTTAAAAATACGTTAGTTTCAGCCTTAGAGGCCCCGAACTCTCCGCTTGCGATCTCACCCGACTCTCTAGCTAGCTTGGACAAAATAGACTCGTTAGTCAATTCCCTCACTGATGCTATCAACTCAGCCATCAGTGATAACGGAAAAATTTGCTAAGCAAGGCAAACCCACGCTTCCCTTAGCCGTTAGCAATCTTATTAAAGCTAAAAACGCGGCTCCCTGGAGAGCTGAGCTCTATCCCACGCCCACATATAGATTAGCTGCGAATCAGCTACAACGTAAAGTTAGGTCTTGCCTCGCGGATCTCCGAGACGCTCAGATGAACGATCTCATGGAGAATATCTCCTCGGCCCACCAAGCGTTTTATAGAATGGCCCAAACCTTACGCGTCTCACATTCCTCCTCACTCGACCAGATGGCACTACAGCCTTCAAAGACGAAGATAAAGCCGAATGCTTCGCTGACAGCGTTGCATCACAATGTTCGCCCAGCACGCAACCCGCGGATCCCTCCCACATCCAAGCGGTAGAGGACGAAGTCTTCCGCAGGTACTCTCTCCCCATCACAGCCGACTCCGTCACAGTCTCTCATGATGAAATCTCTCTTTTCATTAGAAGTCAAAAGTCCAAAAATCACTATCACAAAAATAGCTAAGCACTAACCCATCAGCCTCCTCAAGGCCATGTCTAAACTTCTCGAGAGAGTCATACTCTCTCGAATACGGAACCATCTGTTTCCAACGGATGGCGATCCCCTCATTATTCCCCACCAGTTCGGCTTTCGCGCTAAGCACTCTTGCCCTCAGCAAGTTCATCGAATCGTCGAATACATACTCGACGGCTTCTATCCGAAACGATAGAAAACGGTCGCAGTTTTCTTTGACGTAGCCAAGGCTTTCGACAAAGTCTGGCACAGCGGTCTCGTTTATAAACTCTACAAAATAGGCTTACCGGCTCGCCTAGTTATGATAATCGCGTCGTTTCTCAAAGACCGCACGTTTCGTTTTAAACATGAGGGCACGCTTTCCGCGCCTCGTCCCATAAAGGCTGGAGTCCCTCAAGGCTCAGTCCTCGCGCGTCTGTTGTACACTTCGGAAAGACGTCGAACTCGTCTTTGCCGATGACACCGCCCTTTACACCAAAGGCGTCAGTGTCCCGGGTCCAAAAGGGTCACCAGACTCCAAAAGGCCGTAGACGCCCTCGGAGCATGGTTTCAAAAATGGCGTATCGATGTGAACCCAGACAAGAGTTCTGCGGTTTACTTTGACTGTAAACAACGTCGTGTTGCAGACAATCTCCACGTTCGAATGTTAGGTACTCCCATCCCCTTGAAGCGCACTACCAAATACTTAGGCGTCACCTTAGACCAGAAGCTTTCTTTCAAGCCATACGTAGACAGAGTAACGAAACTCGCCCGTTTTTACTTAGGCCGCCTAAATAGTATGTTAGGTAGAAAAAGTAAAATGTTCCTCAGAAACAAACGTACGCTTTATAAGGTCTGCGTTAGACCCGTCATGACATATGCCTCGCCAATCTTTGCCCACGCCAAACCTTCCGTCCTGCACAAACTGCAGGTAGTTCAAAATCTCTTCTGCTGCAGGGCCACAAACGCACCTTGGTACGTGCGCAACGCGGACCTGCACAGAGATCTTGAACTACCTACAGTGCAACAGCACCTAAAAACACTCTCAGAATCGATCTTCAAACGCGCCGAAACCCATCCCAATCCTCTAGTTCGAGATTCAGTCTCATATACTGCTCCTGTCTTAGATTCGAAATTCATAGTCGCTAGACCGAGAAACTTGCACACGAACGTAGCGACGCAGTTGACGCTAGATCTCTTAGCCCTTCAGGCCGCAACTTCTAATTCTAACGTAAATTCGAATTAATTCAATTTAATTTTTCATTTTGAGCTCCTTCAGTGCTATGAATTCACCTTCTGTGCTATGTAAATCACAGAGGGTGACACCTTCTGGGCCCCGCTAGAGCGGCCTCTTTCTCCAATTGGCCGTCGCTCAGATGAAGGCTGAGTGGCAAAAATTGCACGAACCGACAGGGGGTTTTTTAGCGGGTAGGGTTCTGGTAGGCGTCGGAACGAGTCCCACATAACCTGGATCGCGCGCGCCAGTGTATGCGTCAAAGCATTTTTTATCCTCCTGCCCTTCCCGTGGAGGGGAACAAAAAAAAATACAAATAAAATGTCCGTGTCGCGATTGCGAATGTGGGTAGGTACAAATGCTCATTTTATTTCTTTAAGACGCGAAAATGTATGTAGTAGTAGTGTATGGGTAGGTACAAATTATTCATAGCAGAACGGATGGAGAGAGAGGAAGCAAGCGTGCCGCGAGCGGGACTTGATCCCCGACCGGCGAAAGGTTAAGAGCTGCCAATTGGTAAGTGATTTTATATTTCACTCTCAGCTTTATTTGATCATTTTATAATGTTGTGTTTATTATATTGTGTGTATTATGTGTGTGTAACCGGCGGCGTGCGGGACTGCTTGCGAGCAGTGATCAGCTCAGACCACAATGAGATCTACCAGTATCAGAATATAAGTGAGGCATGGGGTGGCTATAGGGGAGGTTGGAGGCCACTAGGGGTGCATCCCCAAATCGTATCAGCTCAGGTACCTATATCTTCAACTAGGAAGATTAGGTACAGGCTATAACCAGATAGCCAATACTTACATACTTAGAGATTCGTCCAATACCGTTTAGGATGTATTTGACGACAGCGTGTGTGTATCTATAAGATCAGATGTCATACCTAGGAGGAGAGTTTGTAGAAAAATAAACACAAAAAATTGCATTATTCCTTTCTTATTTAAGCCGCGAATTTTCCAATCCACCGTCATATCAAGTTTGATCAAGATACCACTAATTAAGACTCCAAATCAGATATTTCTGAAACGAGTGAGTTCTCAATAACATTCAATAAAACTTTTTCAAATGTTTTATTTATAATTATAATTACTTCATACTATAATAATAGAAATGTTATTTAATATCAATTTATAAAAAAGCCATACGCTTTAGACCAAATTAAAAAAAAATTAAGTAAAGTATTTTGCCATGTGATTGTAACGCTCTGTCATTATTGGTCCATTCATCGTAGTGTGCGTGTGGACTCATAGGTAATTACTTTGTTTTGACATAGCTAAAATACTATCGGGAGGTTGCACACTTGAACTGTAAACGATTAGGAAGAAGAGCACAAAGACTGAAGTACATAGAGCACTTATTGACCTCAGAGCTGGATAGTTATAAACGTGGTTTCAGAGAAAATTTTAATAAAGCATGAATTTTTCCTCATAATTTTTCATCTAAATTAACGCTTGTCTACATGTTATGAGTATTAATGAAATCATACCTCTATAAAATTTGTACTTGAGAAACGACATTATATTTTAAACCACGTTTTTTGCTTCACATAATATATTAGGTCAAGGGCAACAACACTAACACGCGTTGACGATATTATTACTTTAGTTAAAATAGTTTTTTTTGTACTTACTTGTAGTATTATTTATAATAATACTTTTTTATACTTACTTTTATTCCTAGCAATATAAGGAAAGGGGGAAGGGATGGGGTATTGGGCTACTGTATATCAATAACCTATAAAGTTCTGCCTCGATCTTTTTGAGTCACTTATAGCTTCGATCACAAATAAAAACGAAGTACACACCTACATACAAACATGACACTTAAACTTTCTATAATGGTAGGTTTAATTACAATTGGTACATAACAACCTATGATATTGCAAATACAACCCTACAAAACTGGAAATAAAGTTTAAAAAGCTCGTTTAATTTTTTTTTACTTAAAACATGGATTGATAATGGTTTATTGACTAAATTCTATGTATTTTAAGAAGTTGATGGTAATTATAAATTAACTTACCGAATATATGATAATTCATTCTTTATAGAGAACTAGAGCTGTATTTTTTAATTTTTTTTTGTCATATTTACTGTTACTACCAAATGCTACTAAATTGCAAGAGAACCCAAATACTCATTCGGGCATTTTTTAGATGTTTCTACGAACCTGATTGTGTACCTAGTTTTAATATGTGATCAATAGATTATAACGCATCTATAATGTAAATGATATTTTAACAGATATACCCCATAGGTCAGTTGTGTTTTAATATCAATTGTTTTAAACTGTTTTAATAATGTCCTAGATGTTTAAAATAAGGTGCTCGTCTTATTACATCTTTAAGTTATATTACATTATATTTTTAGTGATTTATAACAGTTCCACGGCCGCTTCGCAAAGAGAAATTGAATTAAACACCCAGTTATTTACTATAAATAAACACTTTTATTTAATTTTTTTATGATGTATTACAGTCTCATGGATCCTATCTTCCGATTTAAAGTCTTTATCTTCCCACCCCCAAATATTTGTGCCGTCTCCAGTCCGGTTTTTTCTTGCTAAAATAACCTCTTCTCGTACTGATTTCAAATCATATGCCCAACCAATTAGTGCAAAAAAGTCTATAAACCACTTTGTCACATTTAAGTAGTTGTTTCCTAGTTCTGCCGATCGATAATCCCACGGGAAAACGTGGTGGTAATTGTGGTACGATTCTCCGTTAGTCATAATTGTAAGAGCGATGTTGTTGGTTGCTGAAATAGATTTATCGTATGGTCTATATCCCCACAAATGCGATATACTATTGACGAGAAACGTTTTATGCAGAAAATACACAAATCGTAATATCGTTATGTGCCATGCACAGTTTAATGACTCCCCAAAGCAATACATAACGATCAGGGTTGGCAATATAATGCACATTATTCCGATGACCATCCATGAGAACCTGAAAAATTAATATTATTAAATACAGTATTTGACGCTGAAAGAAAAATTCAATGTTATTACTTCCAGTAATACCGTTTCTGAAATTGTAGAGCTGGATTGTTGTTCACGTCTTCCATGTAAACAGTATCTTTAACACTTAAATAATCTGGGTGTTTATCGAGCAGCAGCCATCCCATATGAGAGTAAAAAACTCCTCTTCCAGCACTATGAGGGTCAGCATTAGTGTCCACGTATTTGTGATGTAATCTATGCTCCATAACCCAATATGTAGCGTTCTGTTGGCCCGCTATTGAATACATGAGCATCAGAAGAGTGTGTAGGGGCAACGTAGCCTTGTATGAGTTATGTGACCAAAGGCGGTGGGCCCCGGCTGTCACACCCATTTGTCCTATGAGACCATAAATGAAATCTGAGAAAAGTTGATCGTTGGTTAGTTATAGAGCTGTATGTTGTACGTTTTTAACAGTACGTCTGCATATACCCAAAGTGTACAGAAAATCATACCTTTTTTAAAATATTTTTATTATTAATATAATTTTAATATACTAACCGTGACAACGAAATAGGCAAAAGGCGACAAAACAAGGATCTAATGAAAAAAATGTTACTTTTTAATTCTAAAAGTACCTTTTAGATTTATTAAAGGAAGTTTTTGCAAAATGCTTAATAACAAATTTTTCCACCTAGCAAAGCATAGATTTTTGTGATTGTAAATTGTAAAGTGTGCATAATTTGTTATTTGGATTTTTACTGGTTTTGTGAAGTGAAATTATTTATTATAAAATTATTATCTTTTTTTATATATCTATTTAATTATGTTAATAAAACAACGAATAATTTTAAAACAGGAGGCAGATTTCATCCAACTACTTACAATAAAACAGTATCTAACAAAATTAATAGACAGTATATTTTTGACATATTCAATAAAAAAAATTTATTAAAATATGGCAATTGCCGCGACAATAAAAAGTAAGAATTTATTAAATTCTGAATTAGGTTGATACACTCGTTATTAATGGCGGTTAAAACACGGTTTCTATTACTAACTCTCTAAACGATTCCAAATTAACCTCGTACAAAAAATATTATGAATTTTAATTTTTGCGAATCTGCTTGAATTCATGACATTTGACCCCACGTTTAATAAAATTGTGTTTATTTCTATATTAAGTCCGATCCGTGTCCACAGACGTCATTAATCGTAGATTTTATAGATTAGTTAGATTGGTATATATTTTTATTGTAATGCAATATTTTTTCTTCTATTGAGTGTCTATCTTATAATATTTTGTTGTTTTATTTTAACATTAAAACCATACCGTTGTTTACTTTTCTGAAATATTAGTAAGGATAAATTTTATAATAGCTAATATATAAAACTAAACATGAAACAAAATAATATGAAATATATCTTGATTAAAAACTAAGTTTGGGCACTTTTCACGTAGAGCGAATAAGTCCTACGAGTATAAGAAAAAATAAACATGGATTTCTTGATTTCCAAGGTAATATGTTCGTCCTCATAGAAAAATGAATAAGTATTCTTCACAACAATAATAAATAAAAAACTTACTGAAAATGATGGAAGATAATTTCGCACTTGTAAAACACAAATAAATCCCATACAAGGAGGCGGGATGTAGGTATAACGCTAATGCAACGTAGCAGTAATTGTATGGAATCTTGTAGTTTTTGTCCTTAGAATCCTTTTTATTTTCGCTAGGACAGGTGGTCATCATGAAAGTTTTAAAATGACACTTTCTTGAAAAGCACTGAAACTATATTGTGGCAAATGGTAATTGGACGGTTGTATGTAACAAGCACAAAAAGGTGAGTGAAAATTCTGTCTCAGTTATGGTTTATAATCATTTTTATTCGTGATAACTCACGAATTCTTGTGATATCAATCACGATAAAACATTTTTTTTATAAATGTACAGTACGTATTTGTAATTTTGTGTTAAAATTTGTTTTCATAGCTATAAATAATTTTTATATTTTGTATTGTCAACAGAATCTGACAAATAAGTTTAGTATATGTTTAGGATACAGACATTACTAATTTCATTAATAGGCAAAATTCGCATATTTAATGATATCGCAGCATATGGTTTAGTTCTTTGCGGATAAAAAAAAATCCAAACTATGTGGTAGGGATAACCGCTTGGAAACCAGACCCATTTTTGTATTCTGAATGCAGCACGTAAGCGTGCAGTTTATTACATTCAGTACTGGTTTCAGTAGTAATTATCCTTCTGTTAGCTAGCAAAACTATAACTGACCAAACAAGGAAATCTTTGGTTTTTAAATTAGATGTTTTTAACAGTTCGTTGATTTTAAACAAACTTTAACGAATAGTTTAACTACGCCTATTTCTGCACGAATAAACGTCCACATCTGTAGAAATGGCTTAAAATGCACGAAGTAATGAACTGAGAAATTATATTTTAACTTGAGCTATGCAAGGCAGACCTCGGAGCCAGGGTCCAAGGTTTTAGATCAGCGTTTGGATTTTAGGCGATGACCCGAGAAATATTATCGCTCTGAATAATTATAAAAATTACACTGTTTCTATTTTAAATATCTATAAATACATTTACCTTCCAATTTTACTTTGTATTTTTGTATTTAATCTACCTATGATTCAATTCATTTTATTTTAGAAAATAAATAAGCGTTATAGAAGATATATAGACGATAGCGTGATAGGTGTACAAGTCATCGTAGTTAAACATCTTTCAATCAGAGTTTTAACTCAAGACTGGCTTTCTGTGTGACTGATCGTCTGTCATTGAACGTTTTATGCGATGACTGTTTAAGAACTGGCCCTTCAAAAGCGGCCAAAACGAATATCACCGGGTCAAAAAAGAAATATATACCAATTCTTGTCTAAGTGTAGTTTCTATATAGCCTTTATAAATAGTGTTATAGAAATTTTCACCTAAGGATTTGAGCAACGCGATGACCGAAACTATCTCGTCCTTAACAATAACTAATAAAACTATAAACAATTTTAAAATTTAAACATTCGTTTGTCATGTTGGCACTCGGAATGACCAGAGGTTTTAAGCATGAGACATCTTAGCTATGACTTCAAGAAATAAACCTGCTACTCGACCACGGGAACTAGATGGACATGTGTAGTGCGGATTCCACTTTCAATCATTTACTACTAATAAAAAATACATGTGCTGCGAAAGGACAACATACTTATACTTTGATAACTTAGTGAATTTGATAACTTAGTAATTGTCAATGTTAGAAACAAATATTTGAATTTGAAAGCTATTACTCCCAAATACTCGTGAATACACAATCATCTTTGCATATCAATATTTGATTCAATCGCTAATCGTCAAAACATTTATTATACGTGTTTTTTTTAAATCTTTCTTATTCGTAATTCTCATTTTTTTGGACGTTCCATTTTCCCCGATGTAGTGAGGTGAAAGGTTGTGTGTTCAGCTCGGCAGCAAAGTTATTCTGCGTCTTGCACCTTTGAAACCCTCGCTCGGGATTGTATGTTTGCTTCGCGCGTGGTTCAATCATAGAATCCTTTGCTTGCTCAAGTGACGATACAAGTGCTCGCGCCAAAATACAAGTTTGCGGTTTTGCTAAACAAATAACTATTTAAATTTTACACCACCACCTGCACGATTATTCTTTATTATACTTATGACATGCAAACTCCGTTTAAAAAGAGTCATATAGGCGCTCAGGCACTCCCGGTGCATCATATTGTACCAAATTTCGTTGAGATTTGAATGGAACGTCAAATAAAAATTCAAATATTTTAAAAGACAAAAATTATACAACAACTAATTGCAATCCAATAAAAATAAGTTCTAAATTTGAATTCACATACTTGAGTTATTTTACGGAAAGAAAACAAGGCTGTATAGCTCTGTTTTTTGCCTCAATAATTCTTTTGCAATCGATAAAAAAGGCGCAATTTAAAGAAAAATGCTTTAATATTTGAGTCCGCGCTGATTGATAGTGTTTTTTCAACATTGATCTAGATTGCAGAATAAATGTATAGGTAATACATTTCTAATTTTTTTTTAATTATCCCAGTGGGTGTGAAAAGTGGGTTTTTGGGGATAAACGTGTCCTCGTCTTGGACATTGCTGCACTTGTGAATTAACCGTCAAATCCTTCATTTCGCTTAGGATTCAACATGCCGCCCTTGGCATTATACCCTATTTTGTATTTTGGCCAATATTTTTTGTTGGAGCATGTTCGCGTTTGTATATACAGGGCGAGGGGGGAAGATTTTTTTAAACTTTAAAATGAGGTTTAAAAAAGATTTTGAAAGTGGTAATATTAATTGTTCTTCCGAAAGTCAGGTACTGCAGATAACCAAAGACAAAATTATTTTAGAATATATTTATTTAGAATTCATAAAATAACTTACAATCACATCGACGCAAAGAAATGCGTCACTCATTGGCTACTTATCTATGTATAACTTGTATTTAAGAATATACCTATGTATTAGGTTATTACAGGGTTATAGTATAAAGATTAACTAAAACTGATAATTATCTTTAAATGGTTTTTGTTTTACGTTCTGAATATTTTTCTTTACACACCGATCTACTCTATGCTTAAACTGTAACGTCAATGTTTTCCATACATATCTGTTACGAAAATCCACAGCAAAATTTTGTTGGTAATTCCAGTTATAATAATAAACTTTGTTTTGCAATTTAAAAAAAGGTAACTACTCCGTGACGTCATAACACGAAATTCTTTAAAATATTATTTAAAATTAAATACTGCACTAAAATATTCATATCGTTTTCTCAAAAAACCTAATTCTTTGGGAATAAAATATATAAACAGATACTTCAAAATGACTTGTGTACCGAATTCCATTACTTCTACAATATTCTATCCAATAGCGCAGCTCTAAATTAGTTAGCACTTGGCTAAATATTATTATCGATCTCTGTCAGTTCTAACTTGACTAACTTGCATGCTCTTAATGTAAAACTACAAGCGCAAATACAAAATGCAAAGTTATCTGTTTCACAATCACTAATTATTTTTTTCGTAGAGATGCATGATCATAAGATAACAATTTATGGGTTACTGATTAAAAACTGCTCATGTACACGCATCACAAGTCACGTAAATCACGTTTGAGCATCAGCAAAAGATATATCGTTTATTTTGATTACTAAGAAATGAAACGAGAAAAAAATTCTTTTGTTTTTTAAATGACTAATACTTATTGATGTGTTGTTTCTACGCCTTTAATTTTCACGGTTCATATTACAACAATTTAATTCCGTAGTGTGCACGATATAGGCTTTGCAATTAAGTTTATGTTGCAGATATTACGACTTTTTAGAAATGTACGATATGATGCATCTTTAATTAAAAATTTACTCTTGATAAATCATTATATAAATCAGATAAATTTTAAGTGATAATTACAAAAAAATAAGTATCAATCCTACGATTATTTTTCGTTGATAGACTTTTTTTTGACTATTATTTTAAAGAGAACATTGTTTTTACATTTTATTTGCTTGTGTCAATAATTGTCACTTGATAATGATGATTAAACAAAAGAAAGAAATATTTCACTATTGAAAGGCACCTTATCCAGAATGAACATATCCTTTCATCCCAAAAGCCCTAAGAAATCATTAATAATTACGATATTTTCTTAAAAATAAGCCAATCCTTAAAGTTTTTGATAAGGACTAATAACTTACAATCAACTCAATCCCACCAAATAAAAAGTAACAGAAAGTTCTTGTCAAACACTTAGTTTTATAAATAAAGTGAGCTTTTGCGCGAACTAATTACAAGTTGGCACTAATTTAATAAGAAAATGGAGGACACGTTTCCTGTTTTGAAAATCGATTGTCAGCACCGTAAGTCCATGACCATTTACAAATTTCCATAACTGCTAGAAAATGCAGCATCATGAGTCGCTCGACCATGGACGTTTGCTGCTGACTAAGTATGTAATATTATATTAAAATTGCTTTAATAATTATTTATTTTCCCAGTAACATTTGTTTTTAATTACTTTGAACATCACTCAGCTGTTTATCACTTTGAGGGCTAAGAGGCGAAGTGGGTAGTAGCCCTGCCTCACACGGCACAGTTCCCAGGTTTGAGTCCTGACCGGGATATTCATTTGTGTGATGAACACAGATGTTTTTCTCGGGTCTTGATTATTTATATTTATAAAAGTATGTTTGTTCTGGGTTCCCCGCAGCTATGTGCAAAATAGTTAATAAAATGTATTTAAATACAAAATTCACATACTTTTAATATTCAAAATACAAAATAGTTTTTTATTTTATACACAAAATACTTTTTAAAAATAAAATACTTTTATAGTTTTTAAATTTCTTGAGTTTATTAGTATCTAAGATAGCAAGATGCAATTTAAGTAAGCAAATAACAAAAGGAGTTTTTGATTTTTTTTATTCAGCAATAATTTGCTATCTTAGATACTAATAAACTCAAGAAATTTAAAAACTATAAAAGTATTTTATTTTTAAAAAGTTTTTAGGTAAATTAATCTTTTTTTACAAAATCAAATTTATAAGACATGAGCACATTTATTGAACAGTTTTTTAGTTTTTTTTTAACATTGGTTGATACAAAACAGCATATAAATTACTGCGATAAAAGATGCACTCTTAGTAAAATAAGAGTTAATTATGTGCCTGAGTATCGTTTGTGCACAAAGATTCTTGTCACACATTATTAGTGCTATCATGTTCTTAAGTACATCTGACTTGACTAATTGAATTGTATTCTTGACTACTGAATGTTAATTTGACAGCCGAGTGGCGTTAGCGGCCGCCAGACGTCGAAGGTTTTAATTCTGGCCGGGGCATTCATTTGTGTGATAAACACAAATTTTTGTTCTCGGGTCGTGGTTGTTATATTTATATATTGTGACGGTTGTCTATTTCGACCTCTTTTTGTCAGTAAATTTTATTTTTTTTGTCGTTCCCGACGTAATTTTAAACTAGGAATTACGTAGTGTCGGAGAACGGCAATGTTTTGATTTGACAAGTCAGTCACGAAATATTATCCATCAAAGCAACTTGAATCTATTTATTTATTATTGTTTCTGAGTTTATTATTCAAAATTACATAGTTAAGATATTTTATTATCTACAATCAAAGTTTTTTTTAAGAAACCTATAATTTATTTTTACGTTCACGAGTGTGCGTAGCCAAAATTTTTGGTAAGGATTCTCATTCATTAAAATTTTATTTTATTGTTATTTTTTCTTTTCAGATCAAATTTAATTGTATTAATATTTCTGTTCTATTTTGTGTGACTATTTTTTTATTTCAATTTTGTTTATATTTTTCTGTTTGTATTTACAGGCATTTTTGTATATTTTTAATTTTACCGAAAAAATAAACATAGAAGAGAGTTTTGGTGTTTTACTGGTATTACGTTACAATATGTCTGTTGATTCTGATCGCTTCCCTGTTCGCTGTATGGTCATCCATAACACAAGCTCTGATCACTTTGGGTGTTCAACCATATTACAGTTGGAGTGTTTGAGGTTAGAGGCTTCTAAAATATCCTCTTCAATTGGAAGCGATTCCCTTACTGACAAGCACCGGAACTCTGCTGAAACGGTTGGCTTGATAACTTCTGGTGTTTGTAGAGTTACAGTAGGTTCTTTTGCAGCCACTGTCGTTTACTATCTCCATCTGGAATAACTTTACTTTCAAGCTTTTTCGATGACGCTAACATCGACATCTACATTACATTACATTATACACTACACCACAGTCAATAATATGTCTTTGTATTATGATTAAATATATTTTGTATTGCCTCTCTTTTTTCGATGTTTGGGTATGTCTTATTATTGTATGCAGTTTAATGATGTGATAAGTTTGAAATTCATTATTTGATTGGTATTGGTTCTGTTTGTTATGATTATTATTATTATTGTTATTGTATTCCATTGGTTGTATTAAGTTTAGAATGTTCACAATTTTATCTACTTATAATAATTTTATTTAAATATCAAAACCTTGTATAAGTCTGCTTAATGTTACGGAAAAAAGATGTAATTCCATAAATGGCTGTCGGTTTCAAATATTTTATAATATATTTATATTAAAATTACGAATAGCTGTGGATTTTGTGATAATAAATAAATAAATAAATAAAATAAATAAATCGACGTTTTTTCTTGTCGTTTTTCTTGGCCTTCTAGACATAAATACTAAAAAAAAATAAAAAATATATTCACACAATCAAAAACATATTTCTGTACATCATGGTTATTTATGATGATACAAAACTGTGCAAGAGTGCGCGCGCATTCTTTAAATAAGCCTTACCTTAACAATTTATTTCGCAATCGACGTAAGAAGATCTTTTAAAAATAGATCGCAGCAAGGAAAAACAAATTTTGTGAAATAAATCTTCCAAAATTCATTAAAAACTGAAATTGTTTTGAAGGCACACATGCAACTTGCCTGCGATCAGTCGACAACTAAAGATGGGAGCGGATGTCTGTCCTCTGACTGGTTAATACCCATGCGTACTCTTGTACGCCGCGCACTCTTACACACCCCTACTATATACATTGTATATAATTTAGATCTAAAATATTATAATGAAGCGGAAGGATGTCTGTGTGTGTTTATATGTTAGGCATATATTCTGATACCACCGACCTGATTTTAGAAATTAATTTACCATTTTAAAGGTACATTAACCAGATTCAAGTAATATGGGCTATTTTTCAAAAGGTTGGCAACGCATCAATAATCAGCTTGGTGTTATTGGTGTCCATGGGCGTTGGTGGTTACTTAGCATCAGGTTACCCACATAGCCAAGAGTTGGTTCAACATTTTGAATCATTTAATTTTTTTTTAAATTTCGGTATTTTAAATTTTTTAATTTTTTACTAGAGTTAGGTAAGATTGGAATTGATCTTAAATTGGTTAAGTCTGTAGTACCACCCGATTTAGTTCAAGGTGATTTAAAATCAAGTCTTAAATGGGCTGTAATTTGAAATCCACCTTGCGCTCACTTACACGATGGTTTTTAGCTATGATTCGGCCTCCATAGGCCATAGACAATGAATTTGACAATTAAGTGGTCAAAATTGGATTATCAGCGAAAACCTTCTCAAACCCTATCACGATATTTGTATCTGAAATATACGAAATGTACAGCTCAAGTTAGCTCAAATAAACCAAAGATTGTTGTCGCCTAGTCTCGACATATTAACCAAATGACTTAAATATATTTTAAAACTGTAATCTGAGATAATACCCATAAATGTGTAAACATAGTAAGGTAGTAGCAGCAAAAGTCCTGATCCAAATGATTACATGCGGGCGCAGCGAAATAATTTTAAAACAATTGCAATGGATTTCCGCAAATTGATGCCCGACTCTTGCAATTACATTCTACAACTCGTATATTATGTTTATTTTAACATACCTGTTGCATTAATGAAAACCTTTTACAAAAACATTGATAAACAAAAAGAATATTTCAGAATTTTCGATTGCAAAATTATGTATGTTCAACCTGCCAATTACAATAATTTCAATCCAATCATGCGGATTGAAAAAACAAATAAAAGGACAAAGAAAATAAAATAACAAATTTGGAATATTTTATGCCAGCCAATTATTCGCCGAAGGTCTGTTTTGATTAAAAATTCGTCAATATTACAAAGAATAATACAAATCGGGCATATTAATAAATTATAACTTATAATCGGCAATTTCATTTATATTTGCTGCGTTTTGATTTTCTCACTAAGTACAAGAGAACGCTACTAAGATTTACACGTATCAATTTAATTTAATTTTTTTTTAAACTGATACTTTACATTAAAATATTATATACGTAATAAGTGATAAATAATTAAATAAATTAAGGCCGGTAACTTTTTTTTACTGCGATTTCTAAAGTTAACTTTTGCGTAATCTGGAACCGCTAAATTGTATGTTTTGCTGTCAAAAAGTAATTTTACCTGGTGGACAATGAATAGTGTCTAAAATAATAATTGTAATGCAATCGAGGGGCGGAAAGTCATTTGCTTGTAATTTTTCTTAATCGTGTAAAGAAAAATAGCATTTTCTATATATTATTAAAATTAAAATTAAAAAATCCTTTATATTATCTTTACATTTATTGTTTAATAGTCCAATAAAAAATAGTACACCTATATTCTTTAAATAAACTTTAAATAAAAATAAACTTTTATTTATCTTACCAATTTTGAGGGTGTTCGTCGTTTGGTTACTTGGCGAGCTAACAGATGCAGATAAGAATAATTTTGTATAGACATAAAGAGACTCTGTATATTTATTTTGAAAAAAATATACCCGTGAAGTTTCTTGCCAGTTCTTCTTCACGAAGGTTTTTTCGAACTGTTGGTAGAGGCATGTTTTATTTGGCGTCAATAAGATCAAGTATTTGTCAATGTTGAGAAAATAAATATTTTATTTCATTTCATTGGATAAAGCTGTGTTAATTTACGGCCTTTTTTTTAGGTTTCTCGCTTAAATCTCATCAGTCGTTGGCAGTGATGATCCGAAAAGAAATGTTTAAATCAACTTTTTGCTACTCTTACAGAAACTGCATTATGCCCATACACGCCACAGAAACGGGTCCTGTTCCGTTATTCCTGAAAAATTTCGTTATAATTGAAAAATTACGGAGAACAGTAATTTATTATTCTTTTTTTTAAACAGATCATTTTTACAGTATCAAATTCAGCCAGATGTTTGTTCTCGGGTCATGGCTGGTGATATTTTCACGCTGGGTTCCCATCAGTTCTCTGTAAGGACATCCATAATATAATAGCTCTGTTTACTTTGGGTTTACACAGTTGTTATGCCTGTCTAGGGGTTAACAAAAAATCATGGCATTTGTATACTGTACATGGACTTTATGAACTAATAAGTAGTTTAACAATTTTAAACCTAGATAATTATATAAAAGAACTTCCAGGTACCGGTAGGCACATAAATTCCTTGTTCTAACTGACATGAAACTGACAGTTTGAAAATAAATGTCAAAATATTTTGTCAAAACGAAAGTTGCGTTGCTTATTTATAATAATTACATGAAATATGAATTCATTACTAATACATTCGTAATATTGGAACTTGAAGAGAATAATGTCGGAACCTTTACCCTTAGTACCGGGTAAACGGTAAGTGTTAATTGTAAAGTATTTGTTATCGTGTTATACAATATAATTGAGATTCTTATTATCATGAACATTAATGTTCATTTGTAATTTGCATACAGTAACTGGCAGAACTAAAAGTGATTTCCAGGTAACTTTATTTTCGCATTAATTTGTTACCTACTGAAAGAGGCGGGACATTTAGCTAGAGGAGATGGTGATCATGCATAAATATGTAATATTTTAGTACATGGCCTTTTATTTAAAACCTCCAACATTGCCCGTTTTTTATCATTTTTTTAGATTATAAAAAAATATAAACAAGAAAGATACACGCGTCATATTATTATATTCGGGTTAATAAGATTTTATAAAATAGCATAGAAAGCTTAAAATTAAGTATTTGTGAGTAGTTATTCTAAAATTCCCAATTAATGAGGTGGGCAAAGTTAAGCGGGAATGTGCACATCTTTGCCAATTGTGAATATATGATATTAAGAGTCGAGGTGCACACTGAAGAAAAGAAGCGAATTATATTAAAATATTTCTAAAGTAAACTTGGGTTGCGGTCAAATCAGGCTGGCAATGTTATGTTAACCCTTTCTGAAATTTTCATACAGAAATGTTTTGTGGCTATCATGGGTATCATCATCTAAAATAAGTAAAATGTTATTTACATTTTTAAGACTTTTTATTAAGTGTAAAAGTTTTTACTATTGAGATTTATAAAAACAGCTCACCATTAAAACAAAGTATTACAATTTACATTAAAACTGTCTACATAACTGTTACAAAATTAAATCTCAAACGAAAAATACCATTATCAATAAAACTACGTAAAATGAAAATTATTATGTATTTATTTTTCTAAAATACACGTATACCTACAGGGTGAAATTGAATTGATTGGCATCTATCGAACCTATAGTTTGAATCATTGTAAGGCACATATTTAAATAATCGAAACTATAAAAAAATGAGAAAAATAAAAAATAAAAAAAATTTGAACGAATTATCAATTATCAAGTGGTGGCGCATCACTACACATCTACGTGAATGCCGCAAGTTGTGCTGTCTTGTGGTGCGTTTCGAATACCACTCACAGCACTAAAACTGCTCATAACCGTGCCGATTCGTTTTAATGCGCTAAAAATGATATTTTTGCTATTTCAATCGGACCGGTAAATAGCGCGCTAAATTCTAATTGCTCCTCTTTTAAACCTTAAGTTATATCTTCATTAAGATCTTCAACCCTGATTCACAGGAGCCATTTTTTAACATTATGACTTAAGAAAATCAATAAGCAAGCTTCTTAAATCTTTAACCCTCTCAATAAAAACATCAATACAGAAACTTTATGAGTCTGTATTGATATCCATTGTGAACGCGCTCACAGGCTTTCGAAGCGGATAGGTATATGAGCGCTCCGAGCGATTTAATCGGCAATCGGAACGCACCACTGCTCCCGCACTCGTGTTATTGGATGTGCATGAGTTCGATGACTGATAACAGGGATCAGTATCATATCATCAGGTCAGCCATGAATATTTTGCGCGCACTGGTTTTCCATTAGTTCAACTTTCCCTTCACATTCAACCGGCTTAGGACGGCCAAAACTACAACGATTTAAATTAATTTAGATTTAATGTGAAAAAAACCATTAAAACCGTAAAATTTTCCATGTGTCGTAGTTTAGGCGTATTTAAAAAGTTGGAATAATGATATTTACAATAATTGAGTACTATCATGCATACCCGCCCGCAGGTAAATTCCTCTGCGGGGGGGTTATGTGGGACTCACCAGAATGGCACCTACCCACTAAAAACCACCTGTTGGCTGTAGTTATTACCGTTAGCCTTCATCGGAAGCGACACCCGTCGGGAAGTTGGGCGCGCTGGCAGAGACCCGCTAGCGGGTCTTCCGCCTGTAGTGAAAGTTGCACTGAAGGTGCTCAAAGGGACATGAGTTGGTGGCCGTTCTGGGCAGCCTCCGGTGAAGCCGGGGCTGGGCAGAGGTCGGCCGAAGCATGATTTAGGGATCAATTCATTTAAATGAACCTATAATGAATTGAGAAGGGAACTATGCTCCGCCAGAGCTAGCAAACGCTCTGTCGGAGTACGTGAAGCCCTAAGTTTACGGGCTAAGACTGCGATTTCACTAACACCGACATTTTTTATAGCGTCGCAGACGATACGCATATCGTCTGCTACGGAGGATTGAGGAGTGGGTTTGTATGGGCGAGGAGCCGGGATGGGATTCGATGCGGGGCGCTGCCTCCAGTTTTCTGGGGCAGGCCTGGACTGTGTAGGCTTAGCAGCCGGAGGAACCCGGCTACGCAGCGGCGGAAAGTTTTCTTGGGAAAGGCGCGGAGCCTGTTTGGGTGCCGCCCTCTTGGAATTGGAGCGCATACAACGGGGTGCACGAGGGCAGCCCCTGTAATTTGCGGTGTGGCCGGACTGGCCACAAAGCACGCAATCGGGAGGAGAGGGAGTTTCAGGAGTGCGATTGCACTCCTTAGTGAAGTGAGGGACCAGGCACTTGACGCACCTGGGCGGTGCGCGGCAGTTGGCCGCCGCGTGCCCGTACAACTGGCACCGGTGGCACTGGCCGGGATGACCGCGGCGATGAGGCGCCTCGATTGAGATCCCAGAGAGGCCGCAAATAGAGCTAACCCCTTTCAGGATCTCTCTGGACTTGGGGACGTTGGCGAGAATCACCAAAGCGAGAGGGTGTTGCCTCCCGTACTTGCTGTGCATTTTATGCACCGCGAGTGCCGGGAAGCCTTGGGACTGCAGATCCTCCAGGATAGCTTCGTTCGATAATTCGAACGGGATTCCCCTGAGTACCGCTCTGATCTTACGCTCTTCTGACAGAGCATAAGTGTGATAAGCATATTGCTTATCGGTGAGGAGCTTAGTCAAAGCTCGGAAATCGTCTATCGACGAGACAGTGATTTTAATAGATTCACCCGAGTTTACCGCTCGGGTGTAATGGATCTTGCGCTCATTGCACAATGTCGAGACCTCAGTCCATTTACCCTTTTCCCGAAGGAAAACGGGTGGTGGGACCTTGGCCTTGACAGAAGTTGGGGCCGGAGCGGGTGTTGAAAACACCGGGGCAGCTGGCGTTGAAGACGCCGCAGGGGTGTGGGGATGGGCGTTGAGGGCGCCGGGTCTTGTTTCGAACGCTTCTTAGAGCGCTTCTTAACAAGCGTAAAAGAGGGAGACTCAGGGCCAGTAGGGGTGGCGTCCGAGGATGACTCGGTCGTGGGTGCGCGCTTGCGGCGCGGAGGGGCGTCTACTTCGCACTCCATGTCACTGGAGGAAGGGGACGCGGGAGGGCCTGAGGGGTCTGGGGAACTGGGGTGGCCTGAGGGGCCATTGTGGACATTAATGTCATGAGATGAGGGATAAGGGAATCTAAGAAACGGTACTTATCAGCATTTAAAGACATGCCTTCAGTACTTTCAATTAACTTCTTCCTAAACTCGACAAAGCTTAGGGAAGCCATTGCGGAGGGGTTGGGGAGGGACAATATATAAACCTAACAACGATGACTAACTTCCTAAAACCACCCTACACGCAGTAGGGCGGTTGAGAACGACGCGGATAACTTACTCGAACACGGCACTTGAAGTCCTGGAACGACGAATTCCCGTCGACGAAGCTCACGTTCCACGAAGTACGGTTAACAAGCCACTGTTCGCCGTGAAAACGGCGTTAGAAACTTATTAGAAGTACGGTTAACGAGCCACTGTCCGCCGTGAAAACGGCGTTAGAAACTTATTACGGTATACAACTATGAAATTATATATTACGACAACAACCAGTGAAATTTGGGTGCTCAATTAGCGCGGGGGCTAAAAGAGCGGGAAGGCGTCTGCGATCGACGTGCGCTCGAGAACGCACGCAGACTGAGACTGTGATTTGAGTACTAAGGAATCACTTAATATTTAAATACATTTTTTTGAAAAAATGTTTTAAGGCTTACACGTATTGTAAGAGATGCTCAAAGTGTTCACCGCCTCTTTGCAACACACAACTCTGCCCTTCGCCTGTGATTGTGTCGTACTCTCATTAACACAAGTTCTTGTGATTTCATAGTTTCAAATGCAGCAATAATTTTGTCTTTTAATTCGCCTCTCGTCTCACTTTCACTTTCATAAACCATCCTTTTAATTTCTCCACGGGTCCACGAGTGGAAATATTTGCGTATCCGTCGGTACATAGATAAGGGGTAAATTGGCGCTCTCCCTCGCGCTTGAGCGTGTCTCGGTACATGGAAAGACCCAAAATCTAAGAGGTTCTGCGTAGATCTCAAAATGCGATCCCGCGATAGAATCGGTGAGTCTGGGAAGCGGCGATGAAACATTTCTTGGGTCAACACTGAATTGTGCGTCCGTTTGTATAACAAAACCATTTGTAGGTACTGCTGGTTTGTATACCATCGTCTTTGGACACTACGTGGCCGAGGCATTATACTAGCTCAGACTACTACATAACAAGTACAACTTTCGAAGCAACTGCAATCCAAAGGGTGCGTATTATCGCGCGCGACGAACTAGGACTCGACCGATAAACGATAATTTGCGTGAGCGTTAGCGCAACAGCCATACGTCACTCAGACGACGCAGTAATACACTGACTAAGTCAGCTGACGGGGCCCCAGGGATGCATGGGTGAAATTTACTAAACTACTTTCACACGAATTGGCAACGCTGTATTAGAACAAAATTTGAAACCTTTGTGGCCTTGAACCTATGTATGCAGATGCACGGGTAGGTATGAATTAGCTAGTGACGACTGCGTTAATTGATTTGATACTTGAATTGATAGATTGAATGTTTATTATTATTTTTTATTGATAATATTTATTCTTGGTGTTGTAATAATAATTATATTAAACTTATTCGATTTTGCAGGAATTCGTTGATTAAAATAATTAAGATTCTGATTCGCTTAATTTTAGTCCTAGTGTAATTGGTAACATAAGTAGACTCTTAATTTAGAAGGATGCCAATGAATTCAATTTCACCCTGTATAACAAAACATATATTCTAAAAACGAACATATTAATCACTTTGGTTTTGTCTTAAAACTAAAAATATTCATGTGTCTAATTAAACGAATTAAAATCGTTAGTAAAGAAAAAGATATAGCACAAAACAATATTTTTTATATTGCTATATACGTGACAACCCTACTGCTTTTATACCAAAGGGCAATGTTGGACGGATTCATATGGAGTTGTTCTAACAAACATTTGCAAGCACCATGACTCACAATATAAACATATTTTGTTATGTGTAAAAATGCGCTGAAAATGACATTCCTCATTTTCAGCGCAATTTTAGATACAAGGGCTGTTCACAAAGTAGGTTACGTTTTGGAATTAAGACAAAACTATGTACAGGAAAATATTTTTATTATATACATTTGAAAGAGCAACTAAAATACTATTTTTCTACATAATCGACAAAAAGGTTGAGACATTTATCGTAGCGATGAATGAGCTTTGAAATTCCTTCCTCATAGAAATCCGCCGCCTCAGTGTCGAGCCAGTGAGTCACGGCCGCGCGGAGATCGTCGTCGTCATCCAAACGCTGGCGAACGCCTCCTTCACTGATCACGTTGTTCCCGTAAACTTCACACAGTTGCCGATAAATTTCTATGGGTTTAAGTTTTTTTGCCTACAAAAACCTTATTACTGACCGCACCTCACAACTGGCGGGGTTTTCAATGGCGGCGTACATTTCAAAAGCCTGCAGCAACGGAACGAACGACACTACGACCTTCTCCCTTGCACGGCTAGATGCCGACTGAGCTGCCGAACGCTCACACACCAAGATGGCCGCGATAGCTGCGCCCTCTGCGACGCTAGACAAAAACGTAACCTACTTTGTGAATTGCCCTCGTATTACAAATTTTGACTCCTTCTAACCAATTTAAAAAAACGTTTTTACAGCAATAATTGGCACCTGTTTTACACGTCCGACTTCAAAAACACGTTGTGAGAAACAGTTTAGACTTAAGGATAACCCACGTGCTTAGCGTTGCCATAAAATGTGGTTTACTATTGTTTGCCAAAAAACGTATGACAAAAGATCATTTTACAAAAAACGTTTGAAAATCTAATCATTTGACAAACTTTCATTTCGCAAACACATTACTTTAAAAAGAATCATTTGACAAAATACAGGTTTCGCAAATGTTTTACTTAGAAAACAATTCAATTGTTAAAATATTAATTATAAAACTACTTGTGTTGAACCAAAGTCGCTCGTCGTGAAAAGCTGGAAATCGTACTTAATTTGGTCCTGTTAGGTTTGTATGTAGTGTATTAACTACATACAAATCTTTTTTTTTTGACGCAGGAAAATCCTCATGGATACACAACCCAGCGGGGTCCGTTGTCGGGTTATGCCGGACTCCTACTGGCTAAAAATCTGCAGCTTCCGTCTGGACGCACGGAGTCAGGTCACGAGGATCTCGCGCATTCGTTCGCGGCCCGACAGCGTTGGCCAGCGCTCTGTGCAGCGCTAGCGACGTTCCGAGAGGGAGGGGTCCCTCTCTAGTCGTCCCTCATGAGATGGTGCCCAGGAAGCGCAATGGATAAGCGCTCGAGCCCTGGACTGGAGGCGACTACCCCCGAAACCGCCACCGAAGGCTCATGGCACTGCGGGAGAGGGAAGCTTTCGTCAATGAAAGCCGCCCTCTGACTTACCGTGCGAAGGTGACGAAGCGGAAGGGAGGATGTATCATCTTCCCTCGCCCTCTCCGCCGCGTCCTTCGCGAGTATTACGGCCTCGCAGAAAGTTCGCACCGCCTGCCACGATCTCTCACTCTCAACCATAGCGCGAACCACGGTCAGGAGCGAGATGTCGGCAACCAATACAGAGCCGATCGTGCTGCGCTCCGCATACCATGCCGGGCATACCTCCAGCGTGTGCTGGGCCGTCTCGTCGAGGCAATCGTCGCAGTGGTAGCACCTGGCCGTCGGTTCCCGACCGATCCGAAACAACCATGTCCCGAGAGCACCTGAGTCAGACGGTAGGTCAAGAAACCGAATCAGGCGATTCGGAGGCGACCCTACCACTGCTGGAAGACCGGACGAATTGCCTCGATAGTCCAGAGTCCGGCGATATTGCTGCGAGTCACGGCGCTGTCGGCCCACACAGGGGCACCATACAGGGCAATCGATCTCACGATACCCGCGTAGAGACGCTGACACGACGTCTCAGTTCCGCCGAGATTTGGCAGCAGCCTTCCCAGGGCCGCAGCTGCCCTCAGCAGCCGAGGCTCAAGGCACTCGAAGTGGGGGCCGATTTCCACCGCCTATCCAGGATAAGTCCCAGATAGCGCATCGACGGCCTCATGTCGATGCGGACTCCGGATACGACGATATGGACACCCTGGAGCGGCGCGTTCCGCGGGCCATGGATAACCACGGCCTCGGACTTTTCGAGCGCCACCACTTATCGCCGTATGCGGCCCACCATGAATGCCGCGCCGGTGGTGGCGTGCAGGGAAGCGTCCCTGAGGCATTTCATTTTATTCCACCGCACGCCCAGACAGGTAGTCCCCGACGACCCGGCGCAGGTACGGAGGAACTCCGTGGTATCGTGGTACCCTGATGCAACTCCAGGGGAGGGAGTTAAATGCGTTAGCGATGTCAAGAGACACCGCCAACACGACCTCGACCCGGGCGATCGCGTTCTGCGCCAAGGACTTAACTGAGGAGAACGGGACGGCCTATCTTCCACTGCTGTGAAAACTGGCCCAGAGCCAGACAGGCGTCGAAGAGTCTCCTTAGGCGAGGCTCGAGGGCATCCATGGCCAAGACCAACACCCGGCCGGGTATGCCGTCAGGACCGGGGGCGGTGTTTCTGGCTCGCAGCCGCAACACCGCAGCTCCCGGTTTTCCCGGGGTCACTGACGGCATCACATCCGAGCCGGGCTGCGCGGCACGGAAGGCATCATGGGGGGACTGGGATGGTCCCCCGTCCGCAGAAACAGGGCCGCATCGACTCTGTCTTGGATTTGCGGCTGAAGACTTCGGCGTGAGAGGGGTTGGCCAGGGGCGAAGTTTACACATCGCCAACCTGTACGGCCTTCCCCATGGGTCACGGTTCAACGTCCCCAACAACTCCTCCTTCGCAAGAGCCTTAGCCCTGCTGATCGCTGCCTTCAGCTGCCGCCGGAACTCCTTGAAGGAAGCATGCAGGAGTGCAATCACACTCTCCTCCCGCATCCGCCGCCGCCTGTAATTGGTGTACTGGCGTCGTGCGACCACACAAGCTACACGCAGTTGCGCCAGATCGGCGGACCACCAGTAGACCTGGGGCTTCGGGGGACGACGCCTGGCACGGGGCATTGACGCGTCGCAAACCTGCGACAACGCGCCCCGCAACCATTCCGCCTCGTCCTCCAGCACCACGGGGGCCACAGGTGCGGACACCCAGGATTGCATGATAGCAGCTTCCTTCGCGAGGTCCCTGTCGAGGTGCCTTAACTGCCACTTTAGGCTGTCGTCAACCGGGGGCCGGAAGGGACCGGCTGGATCTGATGGGGATACGGCTGCGAGATCTAACCGAATGTATCGGTGATCACACAACACTGCCATATCCACCTCTCCCCAGTCCCAACACGGCGCGCCACCGGCTGGACTCGCGAACGTGAGATCCACGATCGATTCAACCTGGGGTCGCACGCACGTGCTCACTGATCCCCGGTTGAGAAGGGCAACTACATACAAACCTAACCTAACCCAACTGAACCTGTATTGTGACCGGGCAGAGAGCAAACGGAGCGAGCGTCATATGCCTGTAGTTAAAAAAATAAATCAATTTGTGAAATGATGTTTTGGCATAATGAAATTTTTTGTCCAATGAGTACTTTATTAAACAATATTTAGGTAATACTTTTATATATTTGACATTTTTTTTATTAAGATAAAGCGTTAATGGAAAACAAATTTCAGTTTAAGTAGAAATAAAAATTTACTGCAACATGGAAGGGGTTGGGTTTTCAAACCACCATGTCGTATATTTTGATTGATAAAAATAAGTGTGCTACTAGCCCTTTAAGTTTGTATAGTCGTCGCCATGTATATAGATCCGACGCACCCGCGTTTGCTTTGTTTGTATATTAGATGTGTTACATATATACAAACAATTAAAACTTTCCTCATAATAATAGTAGAAAAGATAAAGTTCTTCATTACTTAATCCCCACTAGGTGAGGTTCGTAAAATAATTATTGCATTGAAAGGCAATGGATAACATTTCCCCTACCTATTTCCAGCATATTCATACGTCTCATCCTCAGTAGATCTGGATTTGGAAGTTATTATTATGTTTATATATTTAATATTTAATTTGTTTAAGAGAATATATCCTAAATATCTTTTTATCTGCGCAGTGGTGAGGTATGCGGCGATGTACGTCCAGTATTGTGCGAAATATTTCGAGATTCTGTGCCTCCAACTACACCCTTTGTTTCCACTGCTCCATGTGGGGCTACTTTAGATACAAAAGAGAATGATGACAAATCTGACGACCAAAATGTTGTAAAACCAGAGGCTTGGGTAAGTGATAGTTATTTACGTCACACTTTTGTCCGTTTGTACGTATATTCGTCAGTTTTAAAACTTTTCAGGTTGCGTGTTATAAGGAAAAATGCGACGAATTGATTCAATACGAAGGCGAGCTCAAGCAAGAGTATGCGGAAAAGTTGTCGCACGTATCACCGCTTAATACTTACAAGGTGCATCGTCAGGACAGAGTGGTTTGTGGGGAGCAACGGCGTGGTTGGCGCCTGGAGCACGGACTGCTCAGCCGCCAAGACCTGCGTCCTTCACTCGTGCAAAATGCTGCAGGTAATATAACCACATATCGCTTCGTTCAAAATAAAATAGAAGGCTGTAAGTTATACCACAGACACCTAATTTGAAGTAATGGCCTAAGTTGATACGTTTAGTCATCAAAAAGTCGTTATCCTTGCATAACCTTTTCTTATAAAATAAGTCTTTGATTTCTAAGTAACAAATATTGGAAAAGTGTAGTTTTGGTGATAAGTTGCTGGCGCAGGTCACATTTACCTTCGTTTTTACACTGATCCTGTAGCCTAATTTTTAATTCTCATCAGTATAAAATTATATAAATATATTTCTTAATGCAGGAAACGCTAGCCTTTGGGTGCGCAGTCTATTAGTGCGAAGCTCAAGTAATGCGTCGACAGCCTCCGATATAACATCAAACACACATCCCGCTCCTCCAGCACCTGTCGACTTGAATCTTACGACTCTGGATCCTTGCAACTTATCAAACGCGTCTATAAGGTAAGAACACCTGTACAAAATTTTTCCTTGTTAACGTCAACGGCACAACTTATAAAAACTTTGATAATCCACGTGGTTGTTTAAGGAAAAGATTTCTGATCGTGCCTTGACCTTTATTTTATTACTTTTTATTCATCTGATTTTGAGAGACTGTTTACCACAGTGAAATTTGATGTTCATTTTTTTAGTTATCTTTATACAACCAAAAATACATTAGTAAAAATATAACAAAACGAACCGATTACTATGATCTTGAATTGAAAGACGAAAATATTGAAAAACTTATATACTTACCTTTTTATTTTTTTTAAATATAAATTGGCAGATGTTTGTCTTCCATGATACCTGGTGTAATGGCTGGTTTACACGGGCTTCGTAGCTAAGCGCTTAGTACTTGTCACTATACTAAGCATCAATATGACAAGTAAAAAGTAACCGTTTACACGTTGGAGCCAGTAGAAGTCATTAGTGATCAGACATTCGAAATGGAACGACGCCGCCTGATTTTGCGCAGTGTGTTTAAACAATATTCAAACATTATTATTTCAAGCATGATCGAAGAGCTTGAAAGACAAACATTAAAAAGAAAACGTTTGTGGACAAGACAGTGGTTACTGCGCAGAGATGAACGGGGCCATTCTGCTCTTCTATTAAAAGAGCTAGCAACCGAAGATCCAGGAGAATATAGAGTAACTATGAGAATGTCAACGGCACAATTTGATATTTTATTAGAAAAAGTTGCACCAGCAATTCAAAGACAAGGCACAAATATGAGGAGTGCCATACCAGCTAAAATAAAATTGGAGGTTACTTTGTCATTTTTGGCAACAGGAAGCAGCTACCGCATGTTATCACACGTGTTCAGAGTTTCTAAACCAGCGATTTCAAAATTCATACCCGAAGTCTTGGATGAAATTTATAATCAACTTTCGGATTACATGAAGGTAAAAAAACAATTTTGTTTATTGTTATCATTAGTGTAATCATTTGAAATAACATAAGTACACGAAATATTATTGTGTGAAGTCTTCACCGTCAAGTGTCATTGATATGGCCTGTGATAGGATATTTTCATCAGAAATTAAAGCAGGTGTGGATGCATTACGTAACGATCCCGCAGATGAGACGGTTTCCAATGTTTCAATGGAAGCAGATGTATTATTGTACATGTAGTTCTCGATCGCTAGTTCACTCAAAATATTTTGTATTTGTTTTTGCAATCATACTTCTCTCGAATGATAATTCTCTTAACTGCACTGCTACGTTCTTTGCAAACACATCGAATCTGTCTTCTTTTTCAGGTACATCCCTATTGACAGCTTCTTGTAATTTTTTTTGTTCTCCAATCGCACGAAATATTCCTTTCCGCTGTGACATATTTTTACTGGAGGTACTTTGACGTTGTTCCCCCCTTGGTTCCGAAATAGATTCAACCTCTGAAGTGGAAGCGATAGAGATATCTTGCTCGCTACTTATAGGATTATGTTGCTCGCTGCTTGTAGATCCGCTATCCTGAAAAATAAAATTGCATTTCAGGTTCCTGCTACAGAGGATGAATGGAAGAAAATAGAAAGAGGTTTCAATACACGTTGGAACTTTCCAGGAGCTCACGGTGCTATAGATGGCAAGCATATATGTATTCAAGCACCTCCTGACTGTGGCAGTGATTATTTTAATTATAAAGGAAGCAACAGCATCGTGCTAATGGCCGTCGTAGATGATGATTACTGTTTTATATATGCTAATATTGGCGCAAACGGCCGGTGCTCAGATGGTGGTGTTTTTCAGAACTGTTCGATTTTTCGTGATCTCGAAAACAATATGTTGCCAAACAATGGATTTTTTGTTGGAGATGACGCATTTCCCCTGAAATCATATTTATTGAAACCTTACAAGCATAGTCCTTTGACCTACGAACAGAAAATTTTTAATTATAGATTGTCAAGGGCCCGAAGAATCGTCGAAAATGCTTTTGGCATCTTAGCCAGTCGCTTTAGAATTTTTATAACATCTATATCCACGAATCTCACAGTTACTGATCGCATTGTTCGTACAACATGCACTATACATAACTGGCTCAGAAAAACTTCAAGGACATACCTAACCACGAGATGTGTTGACTATGAAAATTTGGAAACTGGGGAAATTATTCCAGGATTATGGAGGGACGCCAACTTTGATTTGCAAAATATTCAGCCAGTGGGTAGTAATCACTCGTCAAGAATGGCCCGACAATTGAGAGAAAGATATACGAATTACTTCGTAAACGAAGGTACCGTATCATGGCAATCTAGAATGATCTATTAGTTTAAAATGTACAACTTTATTAATTAAATTAAATCTATTGTTAAATAAGCACATACCTACTAATACCTATAACCTAGCTTAGGCTTCAGTCTCCCACAAAACATATACCTGCAAGTATATGATAAATAATCATGGTTCGAGACTTATTATTATTGAATATAATACCTACTTCAAAATAAATCTAATACCTACCCTATGAAAAATGTTGTTTTATTACTTACATTTTCTATAGTTGTGCGCCTTTCGTCTATATCTTTCAACAAACTATCCATTTCTTTGTACCAATGCAGATTTGGCACATAGACAGTATCAGTCCCACTTCCTGATCGCATTGAATTTTGAACTTTTTTCTTTTCCTGGTAATAGGTTGACCGAAGTGTTCTCATTTTCTTGTTTGCCTCAGGCACTCCGAAACCAGCAATATTCATCTCTTCAACGATTTTCTGATAAGCAGCATCTTTTGCGAGTTTATTTTTATATAAAGCCGATTTGTGGTTCCATAAACATTCATAGGATTTAAATTCCTGAATGAACTTGATTGTTTTTTCCGAATTCCACCTTTCCGCAGCCATGATCACTAAAAAATACGTAAGTAAATAAACACGTGTTTTCACTTCCCGGTACAACTTGTCACTAACTAACTTGTCGAGCTGTTTACATGCGGTCAGCAAGCGACAAGTGCTTAGTAAATCGTGGTGGGGGTATCGACTTGTCGCTTAGTAAATAGGATCGATCTCTATTCACTTGCACTATTCACAAACACTAATACTAAACACTAATCAGCGTGTTTACACACGAGGACTTAGTATTAGTGACAAGTACTAAGCGCTTAGCTACGAAGCCCGTGTAAACCAGCCATAAACGAGGACAATACACGCCTGTCCAAGAAGTACCTATTCAATCTACACTTGAGAGCTCCATGGTTATTTATATTTGTCGGGAAAAACAGGGGAAGGCAAATCAAAGGCATCCATCACCCTTTGTCAACACGAACCAAAAATAAACTGTCGAACCCTTTAGTTCGAGTTTTCGGCACGCCAACCACAAACGGGTGAAACTTCTGTCTGTACCTGGTTGGCCACTAGAGAAAGAGTGAAGGTTCAGTCAACTGAAAAAGAGCATTCGCACATTCTCCGAAGTGCTATCTGTAAAAAACCGTTAGAGTAGCGACTTTGCGACGATGCTCGAGATTTGAAATTTCAAAATCAATCGATATTGGTCAGAATGCATACGACTTTTACAATAATATGAAAAGTTATTCACATAAATATCACAGCTTGGGTCGCAATAAGCCTAGTGAAAAGCTTATACCTGTCCCGCCCGCTCCCGGAATCTTACCCCCGCAGTACGTCGTTAGTGAGCCCACTGAGTTGAACTTCATCAACTTTACAATTGGAAAAATGTATAGTGTAAGTACTTAATTTAATTACCATTCATGTAAAATCTTTGAATAGACGCGTAGACGAGACTTACACACGTATTTATATACAAGTAATTATGGAGACAAGTCAATACTTGGGGCTAGCATTCGTAAATCACAAAATTTTATTTCATAGCCGAGAATTGCGCGTCACTGGCCAATAGTAAAAAAATGCCTTTTCTTAATTGTTATGTGTTACACTCGTATTCATAAACAAGTGATTACTTGTCTGAGTAATTACTTTATCAAAAGTAAAACTTAAAATTTTTGTTTCATACTCGGGAATTCCGTGTCACTGGTCAAGAGCAAACAAGAGACTTCTCATAAACAGGTAATAACTCAGACAAGAAATGATTTAGCCAAGTCATTACTGGGCAGTTGAAAAATGTGTGGATTACGTAGACAGTACTTGAGAAAAATCTAAGTCAGGTTATTACAGTAATATTTAGTAGGGGATAGAGGTACTTTACAGAGTAATTAATTATATTCATAAACCTTTAACTTATTCTATCTTATTTGTAGTTAATTTAATATTGAAATATTTTATTTAATGTCAAGAATTTTTTTCTACACACCTATGAACATAATGTGTCGAACGCGTTTTATTTATCTAAATAAAATAAAAATAAATATAATCAATGTTGAATGTGATTCATATAATGTCGACTAATGATGCGTTGTCTACCAGAGGCCTCAGTTGGAATAGCCTTTGTTCCAGTAATTGCATCTGCTGTTCCATCCCTTCAACCGGAACACAGCCACGTTGATGTACCTGTAGAGCCGCCCCACACGAGATCTTTACATAAGAAGTACCACTAAAAGATGGATTTTTATAATTAATTTCTCAATACGTTTATAATGTTGAAATAATTAGCATTCGGTAATGATTTTTAATACGTGTGTATGTTAATTGTTGGAAATAAAAGAGTTAAATAAATATTCTCTGGGGCACACAGGCGCGCGTTCGGTTGGTGAACGTCAGTGGACAGGAAGTGCGCGTGGCTGTAAGCGCCCCCGCCGCGCCACTCTCTGTGGAGCTGTGTGGCTCTCGTCCGTTGAACATCCGCGCCGGGGCTACCAGCACTCTTAAGGCCAGTATTAGGTGGATTTTGCAATTCTTACTATGGCTAGAATGAGGCGCATAGCGTGAATTACTGCTCGAATTGTACAATTATATTTAAAAATTTTGATTATAATAAAATTAAAGGCAAATCAGAGCAAACGAGATTGTCATTTAAATGCACTATCTACAATACTGTGTATATGTGCCCCCTTCCGGCTACCTATACATTATGCCGTATTATATAGGCACTGAATATATGTCAAACAGACAACATTATGAAGCACTTCGTTTTAGATAGTGAGACTACTATTCCAATAGTGTCACTATCTAAAACTATCGTAAACATATTTATAACTTTATTTTTATTCATTGTATCAGTATTTGAATAATGTTTATGTTCAGGTCTTGTTCAAGCCGCGTGACACGCGTTGTTTCCAAGGGGAGCTGCGCGTGCGAGTGTCCGCCGGCCGCGCGGTCTGCGTGCCGGTGTACTGCTACATGGAGCCGCCTAAACTACATAGTGAGTTAACGAAAGTCTCTCGAGCAATGATGTACAATTAAAAGCTACAGTAAATTGAATAACTAAAGTATGTTTTTTATATTCGATACAGTGAATATGTTGTGGTCCTGTGCCATTATTAATTTTACACTAATATATAACAGTCGATATCTAAATAATGTTTTGATTCTTTTTTGTAGTAAAAAAACAATTATCTAATTAAAAAAAATATATCACGACCTGATTTTTTTACATATTAGTCACTTTTCAAAATCTTTTTTACAGCTCCAGATTTTAATTCGGCTACATAAGGATTTTCCATCGGTCTCCTTAGATAGGCACCTTAAAGATGGAATAGCATTAATGTCGTACTAACTTTTCTTTATGGTACGGTTGGACGAGAAACTTGTCTACCAGTCGTAACGTAACTCCTTGTTTTACTAAAATGACTAAGGTTTTCCAATAATTAAAGCGATTCATATATTTATGAAGTATTTTTTGTTATGTCGGATATCTGATTTCTGAAATCTTAATCATTTTCATATTAGATTTGAATGCATTGGAGCTCATTTTCACTTAGCCATTGTCCGTGCAAGGTTGCTACCGCCCGCGGCTGGAGATATAACGATTGTGAGCGCCGCTGGCCGCCCGCAGTTGTCAACACCACTCTTATTAAAAATTGACGTTAAAGAAATAATTTATTTTTACTTTTTTATTGCAAACACTCATATTCGATTCAACTCATAAGAAAATCGTACCCAGTCGTTGATCGCATATAAAAACTAGATACATAATATCTGATTATCTGAAAAACGTCCAAACCAAAAGAGTACCAAATTAGCATTTGGTTACTCTTTCTATTCAGAGGAATTCGATCACTTCGACAGTAACTATATAAAAAAAATTTAATGTCTAGTCCTCCAAAAAATCATGTACTATCATATTTTCGGGAAGTATTTTGTAATTACTACCTACTTTTTCTTTTAGGCAGGTAAGGAGCGTGAAGTTGCATCGAGCATTACATCCAATAAATCAAACGCTAAAGGTTTTGATGGCATAAGTCGAAGAATGATCGAGTATGGTTCAGATATTCTCATTCCTATCATCCACCACATTTTTAACTTCGCACTCACAACTCGATATTTTCCAGGCTGCTGGCCTAAGGCAGTGGTCATTCCTATACCTAAAACCAGTAATCCTTTGTTACCGTCCCACTTCAGGCCTAGTGATATCATGTTGGATATTCTGCGAAATGTTTTGAGTTCAGAAAAGGAAATTAAATGGTTCCGCACTTACCTTATTGGACGTCAGCAATGTGTTCGTGCTGATGATAGATTTTCTGGGTTTTGTGACGTCAGCGCTAGTGTAACCCAAGGAGGTGTCCTTTCTCCTTTTCTACTTTTCAATATTTATAAACTTTTGGACACCCCTACTTTCATGCCAATATAATTTGTATGTCGAAGAATTTACTACCAGGCTACTGTTGAAGATATAGATGAACTTTTTCATAAACTAAATAATGACCTTAGGAGCATTTTAAAATGGAGTCAATCTCACGGACTTCTAATAAACCCAAGTAAATCGCAAGCTATAGTCATTGGTGGTTTTAAACAGATCTCAAAACTTAGAACATGCAGACTTCCAAACATCTATATGAATGATTACCACCTTGACGATTAGAAAAGTAGTCAGAAACCTGGGTGTACTTTTTGAGTCCACCTCTCCTGGTTTGGGGCTATACAGTTGGTGGGTTTTTTTCTTATTGAAAAGGGATTAGACGTTTGTCTTCTATCTCACCTGATGGAAGGTGACGATGAAGACGAAGGTGTTACACGTCTATCCACGAGATACCTATTCACTCGACGCTTGAAAGAACTAGGACTATAGTTTTCTGGAGAAACAGGCGCAGGCAGTTAATTTTATTATGATTATTATAAGTAGCTGTTATAATTTTTTGGCATGCAAGAGAAAATCAGCCTTGTTTTATTTATGATATTGGTTATTTACCTATAAATTCAACCGTAGGGTGGTAGAATACAATTTTTGCCGACCGTGCCTACATAAGTCTACGTACTACAAAATTTTCGCGGTGTTTGAGACGAGGACGTGGCCTCTTTCTATTTCTTCATCGAAGCTAACGGGTCGAATGGTTGAATAGTAAGTTCAAATAAAATGCAGTGTTTGTGGGCGGCGGCGCGACGAGGTCATCATCGCGGACCTCAGCAGCGGAGGAGATCGTGGACCTCGGAGCCCGGCTGCTGGGTGACGTTCACTATTCTCCACTGCTGCTGACATCTAATGCGGCGCATGCATCTTTTTTCATCATCACTGAGGATGAATGGCTTAGTTCTACGATCAGCGTAAGTAAAATTTATTATTTTTTTTACTTTAAAAAAGTGATTTGAAAATTAGTACCCTGAACTTAAATCTTGTTTGCTTGTATTTTCGATGACAGTAAACATTAAACATAAATACTTTTTACTAGCATCATGACTAGTAAAAAAATTCATATGTTTATCACCGTAATTTTTTTTATAACTTGGTACTTTTGGTGCATGAGGAATAAAACTTTATGCTTTGTCCATAGAAACAAAACTAGAAATACCGTACACCCAATACGAATAACGTATAAATACCCCATACAATTCAGGATAATTTTTATTGAATTTTAAAAGAATATAGATGACGTTCTTACATGAATCGCTTAAATATAGGATCTGGTACTCATGCCTAAACTTATGCGATGGGGACAAAACATATGAGGTCTGTGCGTCAGCTTGGCACTGATCTACCGCTAATTTAATTTAATCTAAGAGGACAATACAATACAATACTTTGCTTAAATCATGTCCATGACTTGAAAACTGACGAGTTTACATACAACATAGATGTTTGATCAGATTTCAAACTTGTGACCAGAATTTGAAGTGGTTTTCATTGACGAATCTTTCATTCTTTAAAGTCTTGTTTAGAGACGACGACGATGTCGTAAATTAAAAACAAAAAAACAATATTACAGAACTCAGCACTGCGCGGGCGCGTGACTTGCGCAGGGTTCGATCTGTGGCCGGCGTGGTGGCGCGGCGGTGGCGCGGTG
The DNA here is from genome assembly GCA_923062675.1 of Marasmarcha lunaedactyla. Classification (NCBI taxonomy): domain Eukaryota; kingdom Metazoa; phylum Arthropoda; class Insecta; order Lepidoptera; family Pterophoridae; genus Marasmarcha; species Marasmarcha lunaedactyla. Next base: position 6,858,982 of record OV281349.1, read on the forward strand.
CAGGGCGTAGCGAGCTGCATGGCGCCTCGTGCCGGCTTGCACGTCGCCTCATTGCGCGTGTTGAGCTCCACTGCCACCGTGCGATCCCTCACCTTGATCGCTGACAGCATCATGTTCAATACTGATCATGTAACTATAGAGGTAGATAATATTGGTTTTATAGCGTTTTTTTTAAATTGGACTTTGTCTTCCATTTTACCTTGTGAAAAGTGCTGACGTAAACGAGGATAATTGTGGACCAAAAATCTCGGGCTAAAACTCACTAAAACTGAAATTGTCCTCATAGCCAGTCAACGTCATACGCACAACCCCAGATTTCATTTGAAACAGCTAACAGGAAAGCAGCTAAGGGTTTAATCGTATTTATTGATTGCACTATATCATGGGAACCCAAAATATAATTAAGAAGATATTTGCTACCACCAAAAGCTTGCACATTCTCTCCTTCTTCCTATTCTTGACTGCGCTGACCATAGTTATCCATATTTAATAGAGGAGCAATTAAATTAATAAGAGCGGTTACAAAATATGTTTTACGATGAATATGTCGTATTAAAAATATGATCACGTATGGCAGAAATTGCCACGTATTTGCTCTCGTGGAAATGGTTACGTGCTTTGTCAGTTATATTATTTAATTCTTTCTTACCTAATTATTTAAAATGCCACTTCGAATACAGACATCAGGGTCATACACGTTGCATGCGATCTTATTCGGGATAATATTTTATTAACAAAGTATTACAAAAATTCGTTCACTCTTAAAGCAACGCCTCTGGAAGGCTCTGCCTGAAATGACTTGCATCGCCTAAACGTTGACTAGTTCTCTAAATGAGCTTTAAGATTCTTTACCTGACAGTTTAGTTTATAAATTCTTTTTATTTATACTATTATATGTGAGCCTTTAAGTATACATGTAATTTATATTAAGAAAATAAAATAGTTAATTTGTGTCTTTACGTGTATCTTTGATTTGTTTTATTTGATTTGAGGCTAAAACAATCTGATCGCTTGCCAAAGGTGTAATTTATCAGTTTGCTGGAAGAAGTCTCAGCGATAATGCCGCCTCATTTGTAATATGTATTTTATATGTTTCAATATTTATTGATTACGTATTTATCGTAATCAATATTCTTAATTTTTTTATTTATCAATAAAAGTATTCTGTATTGTGTTGTATATGCGTGGTACCTATTTTCTCTACTCATGCAAATCCCGCTTTTCCCCATGCCCAAGGATTTTCACACCGCTCTGTCTTGTGCGGCCCGCATCCATTGCCATCCGGTGATTTTCACCAGGTCGTCGGATCATCTTGTGCGGGCCTGCCCACACTGCGTTTTCTGGGTGGAGTTCGCCCCTCGTAAACTTTACTGCCCCACCGGCCATCTGTACTTCGCGCTATGTGCCCTGCCCACTGCCACTTCAGTCTTGCAATCTTTCGGGCTATGTCAGTGAACCTGGTTTACCTGCGAATCTCCTCATTCCTGGTTCGTCTCTCAGCGAAACACCAGGCATAGATCTCTCCATTGACCTCTGAGTGGCTTAAAACGTTTTTATAAGGCCCATAATTACTACTCACGATTCTGTACCGTAAGTCATCACTAGTAACACACGTTGGTCGTAGACCCTTGACGAAAACACATGTAGGTAAACAAACATAAATTACAACAAACATAAATTAATGGAACAGCTGCTTGCGCTTCGTTGTCCACTGTTTGGATTGTTAAGACTTTACCCGCACAGTTTCTGGTGCCATGGGAGATGTGCATAATTCTAACAATACTTATTTATTGCGAACACTCAGGCGCAAGAGAAGACATATGATATTTGTCTTGAAGGCGATGATGCGTGTAAATATTACATGAATCTCGGCGAAGCTTTTCCTGGGGACGATGTCTCTAACACTGTGCAGCTCGTAAACCATAGGTGAGAGATATTATTTCAATAAGTGATTTATTTTTACTATTTTCGAGTATTAACTTTAATTGCAGTTTAACTTTTTCACATAAAATAAGTTGAAATAATTCGAATAAAACTATAGGGTCCTTACTTATCAAAGTTTTGTAGGATTGAAATAGTTATATAGCGTTAAAATTCGTTTATGATTTTTAGGCTTAACTTTCAATTCGCCAAATCACATGTAAAGTTTATATAGTTCAGTTTGGTACTCGTACCGCTGGGAGATCAGGCCGTGGGGCGTTTGCTCGTGTAACTCGCAAGCCGGTGGCGGTCGTCGCAACAGCACGGATTGTGAGAATGCCTTCCTACCACCGAGATACTCAATGCCGAACGGAGAAGATAAGGTATCCAACGGTTTGTTTTATTTCCTTTATTATTTTACATCAAAATGTAAATAATGAATAATTTTATATCAACATAGGTAAAACAATGTATCTTGATTGAAATTATTTTTTTAACAAAATAAATCAATTAAGTTTAGCACTTCCCTTCTTTAGTTCAGAGAGTGAATAAGAAAAAACAATCCCAAGTCGAGAAACAGAGTAAACGAAAAAGACACTTCACGAATCACTCCGACATCATACGACGCATGGCGAGTGCAATGCGTCACTTCCATAGGGTGTGAGATTTATCAATTTGTGATTCTTTATAATACAGTTCTCATTAGTACAACTGACAAAGAAGATTTATTAAGTATTGCTGTCTTAGAATCTCGAAATAATTAGCTTGTTTTTGCAAATTTAGAGGCTCCATAGTATAAGTATCTACTTTATGCGTTATAGGACTAAACGTTGTACAACTTTATGAGCTGCGATTAGGCTCTAGAATCGATGGTAAAAATCGGTCGAGTACATGATATAGAAATATATAGAAATATTTTTCTGATAGTTGTCACGCTTGGCCCGGTTCCGGCTTGATGTTGATTTCTAGGGCACCCTGCATATTATCTATAACTCTGTATTCGTATTCAAATAATTTTTAGGGATCGCATTCTGACAATTCTTTGTCCACAGGACTTTAGGTACGAAGATTCGCATTCAATCTCAGTGCAGCCACAGCGCGGGTCGCTGGCGCCGCGCTCCTCGCAGACGGTATCGCTGAAGGCGCGCATCCCACCTTCACCCGCCCCCTCGGTGCATCGCGCCGTCCTTGTGTACGTTATTTACATAGCAGGTAGTCTTCATACAAAAAAAAAACTAGGAATTTTGTCTATGGTTAGAACTTTTTGATTATGACAGCTCCGTTGCTACTTTTCGAGCGAACAATTGTCATATGTAAGTGATGGTAGTAACTGAGAAAGTGGGCATAAGGGCGTCATTTTCCATCATTTTCCAAGAACTGAGATAGGACTTTACAGTGATTGCCGTGTCTTTGTGCTAATAGTGTTAACTTTACAAGGTTTAATTGTGGTAGAACTTCGTAAATTGTTTGTAAGCCACAAACTTTTTGAGAAGAATAGTTTTCTGGGTTACTCAATCAGAATAACCGTGTTTAATTGGTGTAACATAATTAACAGAATATTAAAAGGTAAGTACCTTGCGTAATGTGTCGCGTCTAGAAAATAAAAATTTGCCTCCCATGCAATACAAACAAAACATATAAAAATATCATAAAAAGTTTAGAAATAAAAAAAAGTCATAAATATACAAGTCTTTTATTTAATTTACCTTATTTATCTTTTAGATTGTTAAAATATCTTGTAGAATAGAAGAGGGGCTTTCGCGCTGCCACAATGTCATTACGCCAAAATCCAATGCCATCATTTTAAAATTAGGAAACGTACAATATATTTTAAAAAAAAGTTGTCAAATTGAAAAAGTGGGTTCCTAGTGTTGTAGTAAGGAAGTCTGATTAGTTTGTGGTTATTTGCTTGTTACAAACGGCATCAATCTACGTCACTTAATATTTCCTTAAGTTTTCGCGATTCATTAAATGAAATGAAAAATATTTTAGCTGGATATTATCTCGATATTTCTTTCTTTTTCTTTCTCGATGGTGCCTTTACACACATACCTTGGTCAAGAGTTACTAAGGTGATAGGCATCTACTTGACAGTTATGAAAAAATTCTATATTCTCCATCTGTATCTATAGCGTTCAGCATTAACACAGAAACAGTTGACAGTGTCTTGAGCTTCAGGTCTTACAGCTTGATGGATGCTGAATTATATGTTTTTAGTATTGGACGCCAAAACGTCGTGTTTTAATGTAAAAATATTATTGGATACAATTAAATCAGGCCAAAAAGTGTTACAAAAAGTTACTTGCCCCGTTCTGTGAAAGTCTTGATGTCTTTACGTTGCAATGTATTTATGTAGCTCGCTTTTAAAAAAAATAATGCCAATTTGTATGTAGGTATATACGAATATTACATTGAATCAGAATTGAGTCTAATTATATCGGTCCATGGTTTAGAATTTTTATAAATTGGATAATAATCAATGTTAAATGTTGTAATAAATATGGCATCAATTAATCTTCTTTTATATTTTGAGAACCAAGCGGCAAAGGCAATAAATAAATCCACACATTCCGTAAATTGGTACGTTTAAATCTTTCGTGACAAAAAAAAAATTTTTTGCAGTTTTTTTGTTGCCAGTAGAGTTTTTTTGGTTAAGATCTCGTCTGGGATAGTCCATACTATAATTCTTTTTATTTCGACCGCCATAGTCATCACGTTCCCGCGGTTGTGCTGCAGTTACAGGGCAGAAACAGCCAGTGCGAATTACTGGAACAAAGGCAGACAAGACAACTGCAGCCTACGGTCTGCAATGAAACATAAGTTGATATTATAATCACATTCAATATTGATAATTAAAATTTAACGTTGCCTATGTTGTATCTGGATGTTTAGATTTCTAATAATAAAAGATTTTTTAAAATCCGTTCGCTAGTTTAAGAATTTGTCGATTATATAGTGACAAACAAACAAACAAATAAACAAACAACAAATCTTTCCAATTAATAATAATAGTAAAGATATGTGTAGGGTTATCAAATTGGCTGAAAATATGCTTATACACAATCACCCTATTAATTTTTCTAAAATAAGAACCTACGCTCCGTTTATGTCAAAAACTGATAACGAAGAGAATAAAATTATTCAATTGCTCATTTATGTGAAAGATAATTATTCCAAATCACCAAATAACTAAAAATTCAAAATCTGGGATTACAAGCTATTATGACATAAAAATATTTATAATAACTATCTGAAGTTATGATAATTATGTATGTTATTATTAAGTCTTAAGGGACTTAGGTCTTAGTCCTTTTTCCCCAATGGGGTTAAATATGGCTAAGTTTACATTTTGTTATTTTTTCATCTTTGAAAACATCTTGTAAAATGCATGGTTCTTTCGAAAAATAGGATTCTTTCAGGTTCGTATGCAAAATACCATTTTTTTAAACTATTAATACCTCGTTTATCAAAGTAAATTGAATTTGAAATGGTAAAAATTATCTGTTGTGTTGTGAAAGTCAAAATTTCAAATACTAAAGCCAAGAAAATATTAGTGGTATAAACCAAGTTATTTAAATGTAAAATAATTTCGAGAACATAAGATGGCTTGCTAGCTCTAAAAGATATTGCTGGTAAAAACGCTTGCCACGTTAAAGTAGACGTTCATTGTGAAAATGTGCTTGTGAATTTTCAGGCTAATCCTAACCGACATCCCCGAAGAGAGCGTGCCGTTGGATTGTCAGTCGCTAATAGTGCCGAGTTGCGCCTTGCCTCGCCCAGTGGTAAGATATTATTTGTTTCTTGAAAGCAGAGTTTTTTTTGTTCAGATGTTGTGTGGGGTTGTATTATCCGGTTCAAATGCTGTTAGGATACGACCTTTTGGAGTTGCGTTACGCAATAGTGATGACTTGTAGGGTCAGAAAAACAGTCAGATTAATAATATTAATCAGTTAATTTATTTTTGGAAACAAATATCTTGTATACCAGAATATGATTTGACTCCCAAAACACTGTAGTAATTTTATGGCAAAGTACACTAAAAAAATATCGTGTACCAAAAAACGAATGTATAAAATAGTAAATATGCGTCGAAAATAAAGTAATGTGCATAATTAATAAACTAATATTTGAACTTTAAAATGTAACCGCCGATCAAATTTAGTAAATGTTCACGAAATTTAGTACTATTTCGTCTTCTTCGTACTTCGTCAAACTAATTCGTCTTTTTTGCAACGCCTACTAAATATTCTATAGAAAGTGTAGTAGGTAAATTTGGGTTAGGTTAATGTTATGCTGTAATTTTTGCATATCGCCTTAATCTAAATTGGATGATAATTCAAAATTTTGTAGCAAAAACATCATCAGACAATATATTTTTTGTGGCTAAGATAGTATCAGCGATCAAAATTAGATAACATTTTAAATTAATTTGGTGTAAATTTTTTTCCAAACATATACTAATTGTAAGAAAACAATATGATTTTTGATATTAGTTACTTTATTAGCCTAACGTAATTTACCGTATACGGGCAATGTTATAGTATAAAATAGGATGACAAACTTTGGTGCACATTTACTAATTTTGGGTAAAAAATTTATTTTTTGGACCTAGCTTTTTACTACATTTGGCGAGCAGTTAAACATAAGCCTTTATGTTTTTTGCAAATATCAAGGCAACTAAAATATTAAATAAAGATAGTAACTAAGGTACATAATGAGAATAAAAATAGAGCTAAATCCTTTTTCATTGCCTCCATGCACTATAATTCATTTTTGGATTGGGCTGTCGCTTTTTTCTCTCCAACATCTGATGAGGACTTGCGGCCAGCCCTTGCCGACGGTGTAATTTGCATGTATCCACGTTTCATCAAAATAAAAAACATACTTCTTATTCTAATAAATCATTTTGTTTCATGCGACGTTAATAACGTGCTCTGCACGCCTGTATTTGAGGCCTCTCAATCAAAGCGACTCTCTTCGGCTTACACTTGTTGAAACGGTATTCTAAATCTTCCATAAGTATTCTGCGCAATGTTGATTGATTGCTAGTGTAATCTAAGTCTGTCAGAGCAACTGCGAGTATTTTTTTCAGGATTGGCACCTCTTTTTGACCGTATACAAGTAGTGGATAATGTTTCTCACAGCTGACAGTCCAGAGCTGTCAAGGAATTATTTTTTACTGCGTGGCTTTTTTTTTGGTGTTCTTATTTTGGAACTGAAAGCCATAGCATCTGCTCGTTCACCCCGTATTGTGCACACTTTATTTACACTGTCTTTTAACAAAGAATTCAATTTCTAAATATATTTTTGCTCTGTTTTTTTTTACTTTCAAAATAATCGTTGACACGCATAAGCATTTCTCGAGCACGACTGTTTAGCACATCTCTTCTTTTAACACTCAAAAGTACCAATAAATATAATTTAAAAAGAAATACTTCCGATTAAGATATCTCGCGCTTTCCCGACAGCGTTGCTAACGGTACTGACAGGCGTCAGTTAACGTTATATGCCGCTCCATTCCAAAAGGTCGTAGAGTCTCGGTTTGCGTGCGGATTCGTTCGCACGTCGATCGCAGACGCTTTTTCCGCTCTCTAGTCCCCGCACTAGTTGAGCACCCCAAATTTCAGGGGTCGTTTTCACGACCCAGGCTTCGTACCGTATTTCCTAAATTTCATAGAAAAGTCGTTTTCACGACTAATCTTCGTTCCGCCTGCTGCCCGACGTCGCCGACTGCGTCGCCGTCGCCGCTCCGGCAAGATCTGCGTTCCAGAACTTCGAGTCTTCGTGTTCGAGTAAGTTATCCGCGTCGTTTCCAACCGCCCTACTGCGTGTAGGGTGGTTTTAGGAAGTTAGTCATCGTTGTTAGGTTCATAGTATATATATTTATATATTGTTGTCCCTCCCCAACCCCTCCGCAATGGCTTCCCTAACCTTTGATGAGGTTAGGAATCAGCTATTTGAACTTTTCCGTGCTGAAAAATTCTATACAAATGCCGAGAAGTATTGTTTCGTAGATACTCTTATCCCTTTTTTCATGAAGATAATGTCCAAAGCGGCCCCTCAGGCCACCTCCGTCCCTCAAGCTACTCAGACCACTCTGGTCTTAGGCCCTCCCGCGTCCCCTTCCTCCAGTGACATGGAGTGTGAAGTAGACGCTCCTCCGCGCCGCAAGCGCGCACCCGCGACCGAGTCATCCTCGGACGCCACCCCATCTGGCCCTGAGCCACCCTCCTTCACCCTAGTTAAGAAGCGCTCTAAGAAGCGCTCAAAACAAGCCCCGGCGTCCTCAACGCCCGTCCCGGTGTCTTCAACACCCACCGCGGCGACTTCAACGCCAGCTACCCCGGTGCATACAACACCCGCGCCGGCCTCTTCTGCCAAGGCCAAGGTCCCACCACCCGTGTTCCTTCGGGAAAAGGGTAAATGGTCCGAGGTCTCGACTTTGTGCAAAGAGCACAAGATCCACTACACCCGAGCGACCAACTCGGGTGAATCTATTAAAATCACCGTCTCGTCGATAGACGAATTCCGTGCTTTGATAAAGCTCCTCACTGATAAGCAATATGCTTATCACACTTATGCTCTGTCAGAAGAGCGTAAGTTCAGAGCGGTACTCAGGGGAGTCCCGTTCGAATTATCGAACGAGGCTATCCTGGAAGACCTGCAGTCCCAAGGCTTCCCGGCACTTGCGGTGCATAAAATGCACAGCAAGTACGGGAAGCAACACCCTCTCGCCTTGGTGGTTCTCACCAACGTCCCCAAGTCCAGGGAGATTCTCAAAGGGGTTAGCACCATTTGCGGCCTCTCTGGGATCTCGATCGAGGCGCCTCATCGCCGCGGTCATCCCGGCCAGTGCCACCGGTGCCAGTTGTACGGGCACGCGGCGGCCAACTGCGCCGCTCCGCCCGGGTGCGTCAAGTGCCTGGTCCCTCATTTTACAAAGGAGTGCACTCGCACTCCTGAAACTCCCTCTCCTCCCGATTGCGTGCTTTGTGGCCAGTCCGGCCACACCGCAAACTACAGGGGCTGCCCCCGTGCACCCCGTTGCATGCGTACTAATTCTAAGAGGGCGGCACCCAAACAGGCCCCGCCCCTTTCTCAGGAAAACTTTCCGCCGCTGCGTAGCCGGGTTCCTCCGGCTGCAAAGCCTACCCAGCCCAAGCCTGCTCCAGAGAACTGGAGGCACCGCCCCGCTGCACTAGCGAATCCCATCCTGGCTCCTAGCCCATCCAATATCACTCCTCAACCCTCCGTAGCAGACGATATGCGTATCGTCTGCGACGCTATCAAAAGTGTCGATGTTAGGGAGATTGCAGTCTTAGCCCGTAAACTTAGGGCTTCACGTACTCCGACAGAGCGTTTGCTAGCTCTGGCGGAACATAGTTCCCTTCTCAATTCATTATAGGTTCATTTAAATGAATTGATCCCTAAATCATGCTTCGGCCGACCTCCGCGCAGCCCCGGCTTCACCGGAGGCTGCCCCGAACGGCCACCAACTCATGTCCCTTTGAGCACCTTCAGTGCAACTTTCACTACAGGCGGAAGACCCGCTAGCGGGTCTCCGCCAGCGCGCCCAACTTCCCGACGGGTGTCGCTTCCGATGAAGGCTAATAGTATACGCTTACTACAGCCAACAGGTGGTTTTTAGTGGGTAGGTGCCATTCTGGTGAGTCCCACATAACCCCCCCGCAGAGGAATTTACCTGCCTACCTTTATTTCGAAAAAAAAAAAAAAAAAAAAAAAAAAAAGGTCGTATCCTAATAGCATTTGAACCCGATTATACTATATAGTCCTTCCTTCGACGGCCGAGTAGCGTAGTGATTAGTAGCCCTGTCTCACACGCCGGAGGTCCCAGGTTCGAGCCTTGCCGGGGCATTCATTTGTGTGATGAACACAGGTATTTGTTCTCGGTTCATGGTTGTTGATATTTATATATGTATGTATACTCTGGGATTCTGGTCGGGTTGGTATGTTTGTCTGGGGATTTATTATTATTATTCCTATTTTAATCGCCATAATAACCACGTGTGTTTAATTTAAAAGGAAAGAATACTAAACGTTATTGGAGGATGGGAATTCCAACCGAAGCCTGCTCTCGCATGTTGGTTGGTATCAAATTAAACTTTTACGATTGATGGATAGCTAAATGGACGCGTATTCATATCATCGGGTTATGTTTTGGCGGCTATGTTAATAGGTAAATAATAAAGAATTAAGTATAAGTATTGTGAAAGTTTTAACAAAAACACGATTTACGTAAGAAAATACGTTTGAATACCAGGTTAAGTTGTACTTCATTAACTAAACAGTGGCTGTTTTATTCCGCATACAGTAAACCATGTTTGCCATGAGCGTCGAACGACGAACAATTAAGGAACTACTCATCATGAGGACGCTCGCATACCGAAGAAGTAATTGCGAAGGTATGTCTCGAGTCGGCCAACCCACAGTAGGCAAGGTGGAATATAAAATTGCCCTTAGCTGGGCGAGGCTGATATCCATGTAGTTAGATAGTGAGATCATTAAGGCTTTCGTCGATGTTTGCAATTCGTTTAATTAAATTAATGTTGCTGTAGGAGCGAACGAGTGTGACGGGGACAACGGCCGGAACGGCGGCTGGAACGGCGACCGGTACCGTAGTTGGAACGGCTGCTGGAACGGCGGTCGGAACACGCCGAAACACGATGACCCCAGACATAATGACTTCGTATGAAACTGGCGGCGGCGGCGGGGTGCCGCGGCGGTTGGTGTCGGTGCTGGCTGGGCAGATGGAAGTGTGGTGGAACTGCACGCTGCTCCGCTTTATGTTGGCGCCGGCAGCAGTAGTTCTACCACACTCGTTGCGGTAATATCTAAGGAACTTTATCTATAGCTTCTAATTTTATTTATCAAGAAAATGTATGTTATCCTTTTTTGCCCAAAAAAATCATATGATCTTAGTTATTTTTTCTTACTTATTGTACCTATAGTTTTTATCAGCTCTGATATTGAGATCCTAACAGTTGTATGGTTCGAGCGTTGGTGGCACTGTGGTTAAGGCGCTGGCTTCTCAATGTTAACGTCCCGGGTTCTACCCCCGGTGACTGCAAAATGTACCAATGAGTTTATACAACTAAAGTACGTAAATCGTACTGCTCTAACGGTGAAGAAAATTATCGTAACATCGGAAACATAAGGAGCCCATACCTAAGAAATTATTTCGAAGATGCTTCTAAAGTCTGCCAACTCACACAGGCAAGCTGGTACCACCCCTGCCACGGATTCTCCGTGGTACGAGCGTAACGCAGACTTGCACAGGGATCTCGAATTACCTACTATACAACAACACCTTAGGACGCTCTCCACCACTTTCTTCAAGCGATCCGAAGAGCACCCTAACCCCCTCATTCGCGAGACAGTAAATTACACTGCTCCGTCCATGCCGTCCAGGTACAAAGTCTGTAGACCGAGAAATGCACTCTCGAATCCCCCCGATCAGCTCTCGGTGAATCTGGACCAGCTTAAGGCTGCCCAGGCTGATTAACCATCACCCAAACTGTCACTTGCACCTTACGTGACTTTTGTTCTCAGCGGGTGACTCACTAGCGGGTCTCCGCTTTCACACCCACCTCGCAACCCGGGTGTCATTTCGATGAAGGCTGCTCAGCATTCTCATGCCACAGCCAGCAAGGTGGTTTTTATTGGGTAGGTGCCACTCAGGTGAGTCCCACATCACCCCGCAGTAGCCGGTATGCCTGCGGTGGTATGCATGACGCATCTTCCACAACCCTCCCGTGAGGGAGTTGCTTCGGTGCCAAAAAAAAAACTCGTATTTGGGTTAGGCTAATATCATTAATCATATACCCTACATCTAGTTATTTCAGCCTTAATGATTATTTTATTACATACAATTATAATCCCCCCCGATGGTTGCCCGCCTTGTCGTGGGTGCCGCGGGGGGCTTAGTAACCGTGGACTGGTCACCCACGGTGAACTAAGAAGCAACCAGGGCCGGCCTGTTTGGGCCGCGCTCTGGCCCGAGGAGGGCGCTTCCAGTGGGCTGAACAAGTCCGCTGAGGACGCGCTTGGAGGTGGGACCGCAGAAGAAGAGGAGTGCCGGTTTTACGGTGTGCCGTTCTCCCTATCTTCTGCGGCCGTGGAGGGATCGCAGCTGCGAGCCTGCGAGCTGGCGAGGCCGTTCCGTCGAAACGGCACTGGTGGGGCCACAGAGGAAGAGGCATGTCGGTATTGCGGTGCGCCGCTTGCCCTATCCTCTGCGGCCGAGCGGCCGAGGTGTGGTCGGTGGCAGAACCACAGACCTGATCTTCCACCGTGTACCAGTTATCTGGTATCCATGGCCTCCTAGTAGCAGACTCGGGGGGAGTCTGCTACAGTACTGGTGGAGGCCGAGGAGGGAGGCGCACCTTACCATCTGGTGCGCCCAACGTGGAGGGCCTGCCGGCGGGGTCGCAGATGTGTGCGAAAGCGTTCCCGTAACCCCGTCACAAGGCGCCGAGGAGGAAGATGGGGGGGTTTTAGTGGGTATATCATGGGTCTCATTAGCCTATACGGGAGTCCCACATAACCACTCGGGTGCCCCCTGCGCCCGGGTGTTATGCGTAATGCATTTCCCCCCCAAAATACAATTATAATACTGCGACGATTGCCTCGACGAGACGGCCCAGCACACGCTGGAGGTATGCCCGGCGTGGGATGCGGATCGCAGCACGCTCGGCTCTGTATTGGGTGCCGAGATCTCGCTCCCGACCGTGGTTCGCGCTATGGTCGAGAGTGAGAGATCGAGGCAGGCGGTGCGAACCTTCTGCGAGGCCGTAATGCTCGCCAAGGAGGCGGCGGAGAGGGCGAGGGAAGATGATGCATCCTCCCTTCGACTTCGTCGCCGTCGCACGGGACGCCGGAGTGCAGCTTTTATTGCCGAAAGCCTCCCTCTCCCGCAGTCCCATGAGACTTCGGGGACGGGTTCGGGGGAACCCGCCTCCGGTCCTGGGCTCGAGATGACGTGTGCGCTTCCTGCGCACCATCTCATGAAGAACGACTACAGAGGGAACCCTCCCTCTCGGGACGTCGCTGGCGCTGCACAGAGCGCTGGCTAACGCTGTCGGGCCGCGAACGAATGCGCAAGATCCTGGTGACCCGACTCCGTGCGTCCAGACGGAAGCCGCAGGTTTTTAGTCGGTACGAGTCCGGCATAACATAAGCGTCAAAAAAAAAAAACATACAATTATTATAATATCAATTCTGTATACATTTGCCTTTGTTAATAGGACCACAACGAGACTCAGGATGGTTTGTCATTAAATATTATAGTCTAGACATGGTCTATCTTTAAATGGAAGATGTTCAATAATTTTAATTAGCAAGACAACGTCGTGTAACCACGTCAGAGGCCAATAGAGTCCAGAGGCGGATTGACTAACTCTGACACCAGAGCTTGCTATTCTCGCGATGAGAAGAAGAAGATAATCTTATTACACTCAAATACTACTATAACAAAATATTTGAAAAATTCTACTTCACCACACTAAAACAGGTAAACAGTCCTGGACGATGGAACGTATCGAGTAAAAAGATATAACTATTTTGTCAGAGTGAAGATGGTGAACGTGACGGTGTGCGTGTGGCAGACAGGCGGCGGCGAGGCTGCGGAAGCGCTGGTTCTGCGAGTGGGGGCTCTGGACTGTCCACTACACTTGCCTCCGGCGCGAGCGCCCATCGCAGCCCGTCTACAGCTGCAGCGCTTCCTTACTGCAGAGCCACTGCGCGAGCGAGTCACGTGAGTACCCACCTCGATGAAGGCAATTCTGACTGAACTCGCATGGTTTACCTAGAATACCAAAATCATATGATACGGAAGCTTAAATATCAAATTCAGAGTGATATTCTTGAAATTTCCTGAAATTTCAACTATATTTAAATAAGTTGGCGGTAATCAAATTATTGATATAAATTAATCTATAAACGGGCTTAACTATTTGAATCTGTGTGCTACTTTAAGCAGTTGTTTTTCTTCTTAACTATTAAATGGATATACCCAAATTACGACCACGTAATTAAATCAATTAATAAAATAACTTATATAAGAGCGAAGCAACCATTGTACAGTGTAGAGGCAATCAAAGGCGGCTGGCGTTCCTGCATAGTGCTGGTGACGCAGCCAGCGATGCGCGCGCCAAAGTTGATGCCGAGTACACACGCCTTGCCTACCAGCGCGCCGCGCGCCACCGTCTCCGCCGACATCGTCATACATAACGATACCTGTACCAATGTGAGTTTTTGCAATTACACCCAATTTCGATTACACACTGAGGCTGATGATGAGGGCCGAGTCGCGTAGTGGTTAGCAGCCCTGCCTCATACAACGGAGGCCCCAGGTGCGAGTCCTGGCCGGGGCATTCATTTGTTTTTGTTCTCGGGTCATGGTTGCTGATATTTATATATTTATGTTTATTCTGGGTTCCCCCCCAGTTCGCTGAATGGTCATCCATAACACAAGCTCTGCTTACTTTGGGGCCATATACAGTTGGTGCGTTTGTCGGGGGATTTATTATTAATATTATTATTTATTACTGTGCTGTTGCTTTCAATCATCTTACCTGCTTGAACTTTTGACGGTGCTACTCTACTAATGTTCCATGGCCTTGTAACGTATTTTTTAAGAACAATATATGCAGAGAATAATCTGGTCAAAGATAGATAGAAACTTAATGATTTGGACCTATTTTATTGTATTACTTCTGGATCGAATTTCGTTGCAATTTAAATTGATTATTAAATAACACACCTTTTAACTGGATATTTGTATATTAAGTATGAACCATTGTTTACGTAGGAGCTCATCACATTAGTCAAACTAAAAGAAATATGTCAACCCGCCTTATAGAACACATCACTGATATTAAAAACCGGAATGCAACAAAATTTGCAATTAGTGAATATTCCATGGACAAGCTAAACCATTATTAAAATTAAATTATCAAAGTAAAAACACTTCATGCCTAGATGACCAGAGAAGGTATAGTAATTTTTAAAAAAACACTCCGATTTCAATAGAGAAAATGTATGTAAACTTTCTCCGACATGGGCTCCTATACTAAAAATCATAAAATCCAACATCAAACATGCTGCAAGACCTCAAGCTCAACACACTGTCGGCATCTTCTGTGTTCCTGAAAGCTGCGCTCGCAAACTGAGAAACAGATGGAGACGATTGAATGTTTTTATAACTGTCAAGATGTCTGTCACCTTAGTCACTCGTAACAACGGTGTCTGCAAAGATACCAAAACATCGAGTTAAAATTTTAAAATATAATTAAACGTTATATTTTGTGTGTGCATAAATTGTAAAATGTTCTCTTGAAAATAACGCAACAAAATCCGGTTAAAAAGTGTTTAATTTAATATAATAAATCGTGAAGGGTTAAGGAAATATTAACTTCTGATAACTTCGAGGCCACAAAATTGGAGTAATTGTTTGGGTTCTAATTAACAGTAACAAACAGTACATTAACCTTGATTTGTCGCACAAAGAGAGTCGAAATTTAAAGCTTTAAGAAAAGATCTTAAAGCTTTAAATTTCTTGCTTGAAAGCTTGAAATTATTTTTTTAATTACTTATTTCACTTTCAAATACGAAATGTTCTCTTGTCAGCTTTGGTGGAAGGCGCAACTATTGTGGTATGTTGGCGTGGAGCAGAAGACGCCGTGTTTGCCCAGCAGTGACCGCTGCATAGAACATTGCGTCAACGACGCTTGCACCTGTCGTATCCTACGACCGGTCGCGGGTCGCATACCTTGTGATCAAGATCAGGATGTTTTCTTTCAGTTTACTACACCAGAGGTAGGTTTGCCTGTATGACAGTGTTTTAATCTATTAATTGTTCTAAAACCAAGGTATAAGACGTTGTTAACCAAACCTGGTTTTACGTTTAGTCGCCGGGTTAGTCATAAAGTTATTCGGAGCTACCTATCTAATATCGGTTCAAGTAAAGCTACGGACTAAGGATTACAATGGCAATACTAAAAGTATAGAGTGAATGAAACACCAAAAAATGTCTCTAAGTTTTGACGTTAAATTATGCAGAGTCAGTGTCACAAGGGTGTCATCTGTTACGTCAGTGGCACGGCAACATCGCAAGCTTCAACAATAATACCTTGAAACGAAAGATTGTTATATTATGACGACCGATTGGTGTAGTGGTAAGTAGCTTTGCCTCATACGCCGAAGGTCCCAGGTTCGAGTCCTGGCCGGGGCATGCATTTGTGTGATGAACACAGATGTTTGTTCTCGGGTCATGGTTGTTTGTATTTATATATGTATGTTTATTCTGGGATCCCCCCCAGTTCGCTGTATATCCACAACACAAGCTCTGCTTACTTTGGGGCCATAGAGTTGGTGTGTTTGTCTGGGGATTTATTATTTATTATTTATCTGGGGATTTATTATCTAGTCTGTGTAGTTTGTGTGTTTTACTTTAAGCAGAGTGCTTCCTTAATAGACGCCGTGGGCTCTTACAGCCCGACAGCAATTTAACCTATGTATCTCAATTTAAATAATTTTTTAAAACAAAATAAATCATTAAAGTTTTGCACCTCCTATTGAAAAAATCTTTAGTTGAGACAGGGGGTAACAGAAACCAATCCCTAGTCGAGCAAGGGAGTAAGTGAGCTAAAAAGATACTTAACGAATCACTCCGACATCACACGATCCACGGCGAGTGCAGTGTGTATGTGACCTGTATTACATGGATCTAGCTACGTCACATCCTTAGGGTGTGTTACACCTGATATTTTTGAACTTAACCTTTTTTTTAAATTGGACTGCATGCTGAACCTTTTCCAATTAGGCTCTAGAGTCGATGGTTGAAATCGGTTGCGTTATAAGGGCCCGAGGTGTACATACCTAGTTTAATAAAAAAATATGTAGTTTTATGCAACTCTGGTGTTATGAAGGTAAGTTCAATACAGGTATACTTAATTCGTATCACAATCGTAGTTTCTTCATTAATTCTAATTTATGGGTTATCAGTTTCTATTCATATTCGTCACAATCATATCCGCTTACGCTTCTAAAGGAAAACGAAGCACAAACATGTCGTCGTGGTGTTAACTGTTAACTCTAGCAAGTAAACTACAGGCCAACCAAAAAATCTTGAAAGAATGTTTGAGGAACTAAAATAAATCTGGTTATGGCAACTATCAATTGACATGTCATTGACGTCACTGTTATGATATCAATCTATTATGATAGATTTAATGGTGCAGGAATCTTCAGTTTTTGTATTGTTTTTCTAATAATTTTGAGTAATAATCGTTGATTGTCATCACTATTATCATTAATAAGAAGAAATCGAATAAACGGATACGCAGTGGAGTGGTGTTTTGCGGAGTACCAAGCTGGACGCTTATTATCAGATTTGGAGGATGTTTATGCCCGTACTGTATTTATGACAGGTATATAATAGGGATATGGTGAACATTTAAAACGAAAAGGTTTATAATAACACGGTATGATTACTGTTTTTTTCAATTTCTTGATTTGTTTACATTGCTCTATTTAGAGGTTATGTAAGGTCGACACAATTTGATACTTTACCATTTCATATTGATTTAGTGGAGTAGTTATTTTTGTTATAATATATTTTTTGTTAGTTTAGATACCTATTGTTTATTAATAGAGGTACTTTGTTATTAAATTATTCATGTTATTTTCAGGAAAATCAGAAAGTACCTTCAGACATATTGTAGATGAAGGCTTTCAAAACATTGGAGTATTTAGAAGTCCTGGTAAACATAGAAGTGGACGTCCGAAAAAGGGAATTGACAATTTTATTATTTGTGCACTGCGTCAAAAAATTCAATTTTTAATACTGTTCAAAAAGAAATTCTAACACTGATAAAATTTCTGGCCTCAGCTAAAACAGAGCTAAAATAGATTTTATATATACCCAATAGCGACTTATCGGGTGTTGAATATCTAGATGTATGTGATGAATGAATATGTAAAAATTACTTTAGTCGTTTTATTTAAAATTATTCAATTGCACTCTGGCTGAATTAATATGGTCTTTGCATGAGTGTTGTATGTACGATGATTCTTTTGTAGAGTCTAAGTTTTTGCAACTCATAATTGTTAATAGAAACTAGTTTTACTGAGTAATTCATTGTATACTATATTTTAGTTTCAGCTATACATACTGTATAATATTACAGAGGTTACTTTTTATCCATTCATACTTCTCGCAGGATATAACTTAATTAAGTATATATGATATTCTAGATAGATATAGCATTCGTCAGTTCTTTGATATATTAAGTAAGCAGTACGTGTTTAATCACATTTGCTATTTTAATAACATGCGTACTCTAAACTCTTACGAGCTAAAGGTTTCCACGGGCAAAAGCTAGTACAAAATACAATACTCGTGCCTCTTATTGTAGATCCCGTTTTGACAAACGAATGTCATTCGATAAAGCTGTTTCAGTAACCAGTACGCATTAATTCGGTTAGTTTAATTTAAAGGAATTTTCAAATTTAAGATTTTGAGAAAAATATTTTTTGAACCATAATAATTCAAGATAGGTCTTCCACAAAAAAAATGTTTAAGCTCTTAGAAAATTTTTTTTTTAAATTTTGCTTTTTAAATATTGACTCAAATATCAAAACCGTTTTAGGCATACTAAACGGTGGTACCATATTCCCTATAGATATTTAAATGGTGACCAAATATATTATATCCGTTATATCCTTAATTTTTGTCAAGACTTTTTGGTCGCACTATAGTAAGCTAGCGCTGCCGGAGTGTCCAACGCCAATGAAAATTGTAGAGCACACACATCTGTAAGAGTTTGTATACATTTCGGTGTGTAAAGGAAAAAAATCAGATTATTAATTCAAAAACTAACCGAGATATTATTTTTTTAATAATATATTTTGTTAGTAATGAATAGGAAAAATGAGATCAAGCTTAGTTTAACGAAAATGCGTTAAATTATTTGACTCATTTGACCTTCAATTGACGGCATGAATTAGATCCATATTAAACTGTCTTGCCATTTTTTGTGACATAATCTGTCATCAAGATTTCATAAAATTTTTTAGAGTTGTTTATTCCAGGTAATATAATAAACTATGTATTGCGATTTTAAAAAGATAACAACTTTTTAATTTAAATACTAATACTTTATCAAAGATGCTCAAATTGTTTTCTCAAATTACCTCATTCTTTTAGAAAAACATTTAAAATACATACCTCAAAATTACCTTACATACCGAATTACTGGAAAAACAGTTACTACTGTCTTTTTACTATTAGTGAAATAGTACAGTGTAGGATTTGTAATGTTTAATGTTTTTTTTCCATTTACATACCTCTCGTACCAGATATGTTAAGAGCAGTGATTTAAATATGAAGAATATAATTTTATATTTCTACAAAATAAAAATTCACGAACTGGAAGTCAAGAAAATAAATATTGAACTTCGAATTTATATTAACACAAGAAAAAATCTAAACAGAATAAGAAAGAGCGAAAACATAATATATTTGAATATTCTTGATTTGTAAATAAAATTGGTATGTAATAAATATTCTTACATATTGTTCAATTGCACCATTGCCTCTTACGCTAGGTGCTTTACCTATTTTATCTACAATCGTCTTCTCTGTTAAAGCACGAATTACTTGATCTTAAATTAATTGAAAAGAAATGTCCAACCTGGGCTAGGTCTTTATACACCATCTAAGAAAATTACAAATAAATGGTAACTATAGGAAAAATACAAAAAATTTTATTTAATTAGGAGTTAGATGGTAAGAAAATAAAAACGTCAACATTATTTGTGTTCGTTTTAGCGGGCAACATTGACAATGAGTCTTTTCTATGGCGGAAGTTGTAAAGTGAAGTTAGTTCACAAAGCAGAGGGGACAGCCACCTCACTCACAGCACACTTCATTCATATCACATTGATAGTTGTCTGTCTGTGTGTTTGATTGTTTGTTGCGCTCGAGTTTTTTTCTTCGTTTTCTTTATAACTATTAAATAAGCTAAAAATACACAAAACAATGCAATTCCATTCTTTGGACTTAATGCCAGCCATCAATACTACTCGATACACAAAACAAAAAGATGTAAGTAAACCTTAGCTGTCAAAATTAATTTTTTTCCGCCATGATGTTTTTTGTTTGTGTTGCACACTAATAATGAACAGTTTCATTTCTTAGCAGTAAACAAAGTGTTTAATAACAATTTAACAATCAAAAAGCGTTCTAAGCATCTTAAACTATTTTTTGATAAAGTGTACAAAGACCAGGCCCAGACTCCTTGCATTTTGGGACATCACTTTTGTGCAATACAGCCAAAACCACCATTAAGGTATAAGATATTTATTACTTTTTATCTCATAATAATAATAATAATTATTATTCTAAATGACACCCCTTCAGCTCACTCGCTAGCTTGTTGGATACTAATTATGGTCTCATAATTTGTAAAATTAGTGGCTGTTTTTATCTAAATAAAGTAGAAATCGAGTAAACTCATTTTATAATTGAGGGGTTCGTTATATTCCTTATTAATCTTTTTCTCTACAAAATTAATAAAAATCTATTTTATAAAAACGATTTCCATGTCTAACAGGAAGATGGCCTGTACGCGGCTTTGGTGAACATTCAACGCGTAGATCATGGTACTGATAGTCACGCAGATCAAACCATTGATAGCCGCAGCGGGGTGACGTCAATCACCTCGGCCATTACGGACATAACTCACGACAGCGACAAGACGAAGAATCCACTGGAGGAGCTGTCAGCGGAGGCAGGCGTGCGCAGCATGCGCGCCATGGGTCGAGCTGTGCTGGTAGCGGGGCGCGTGCTGGCACCGCGCGTGCTGCTCCGCGTACTCACCTGTTCTGGCGTCTTCGACAACAAGATATGTGGGTATAATATACATAGACTATCACTCGTCCGACGATTCTCGCTCCGATCGCCACGCGGTGCGGACGTGCAAGACCCAGTTCTCCGTTGATCGGTCCCTTCCCGATATTCCGTGGCGCTCAGTCTACTGACGTCACAGTTTAGCGTGTTGGTTCCGTGCTACGGTTTCCAAGGTCTTTCTTCTCCCTCTGAGTGCTATTGAAGTGCGATTTTTCTTTGCGACTAAGCCCCTTAGTCTTCAAAGTGCTGTGCTAAGTTGTGTTGTGCTTGTGCTGAGTGCAGTGTTGTGCCCAGCGTAAGTAGTCTGGTTTCAGTACAAAGGATACTTAACGGTGACAATGAATTTGTACTGAACCAGTCCTTTTATTTTTATTTTATTTCTCTTCTTTATTTTATTTATTTTTCTCCTATTTTTTATTTATTTTTATCATATCTGTGTGTTCTTCGTGTGTATCTGTCCTTTCTGTCGGTAAAGGTTGACCCTAACGCGGTCAACTCTTTACCTGCGTACCCTTTTTAGGTTTCCAGGTAGCGGTGACAACGAATTTGTATTGAACCAGTCCTTTTATTATTTTTATTTTATTTCTCTTATTTCACTTATTTTCTACTTTTTTCATATTTATTTCATCATATCTGTGTGTTTTCGTGTGTATTTGTCCTTTCTGTCGGTAAAGGTTGACCCTAACGCGGTCAACTCTTTACCTGCGTACCCTTTTTAGGTTTCTAGGTAGCGGCCCTCGGCGTACTACGGTTAGTTTTAAGTTATTCTCCCCAGCCCCCCTACCGCTGGTAGGGAGGTTAGCCGCTAGGGTTCGCTAGGTTTTTATTTAGGAACTCTAGGCATTGTTATATATTTATATATACTATCATAATCCCAACCCCTTCCCAAATGGATAAGCAAATCGTCATTAACATTGCGAAGGCGTTCGCCCAAGCACTCGCCGCGTCGGGTGTTTCAATTTCTGACGACATATTTACGCAAGCTGTACTAGCGCTTAACGCGTCCCCGGCCCCTCAGGCCCCAACCCCAGCCTCTCAGGCCTCTAACGTCCAGACCCCTCAGGTCTATAGCTCTCCCGCGTCTCCCGTTCCATCCGATATGGACTGCGCGTCGGTCTCATCCTCGCGCTCATCTCGTAGGAAGCGTACCGCTCCCGGAAGCGATTCAGACTCCGCCGCGTCCGTAGCTTCGTCGGTCGCCGCCACCTTAACCGGCTCTCCAGAGCCCGAGTTCCAATTAGTTGCCAAACGCTCTAAGAAGCGTTCGAAAAAAGCCGCGGTGTCCTCAACACCCGAGCCAGCCCCGGTGTCTTCTACACCCGCCCCCGCGCCGCTCATGTCACTCGAAGTGACCGCGTCTCCGTCGGTCCCGTCTAAGCCAGCGACGCGCTGCGCTCCCGTCCCATCGAAGCCTCAGCTCCCTCCGCCCATCTTCCTCCGCGAAAAAGCGCGCTGGACCGCGGTTTCTAGCCTGTGCAGAGAGCACAAAATCAATTACCTAAAAGCAACCAACGCAGGCGACACAATTAAAATTCAGGTCGCGACCATCGACGACTTCCGCGTGTTCACCAGGTTACTTTCTCTGAAACAAATCGCTTACCATACCTACGCCCTCCCGGAGGAGCGTAAGATCCGCGCAGTACTACGGGGCGTCCCGTTCGAGCTCGCGAACGAAGATATCCTTGAGGACCTTAAGTCCCAGGGTTTCCCGGCCGTAGCAGTGCACAAGATGCACTCCAACCGCGGTAGGCGGTTTCCGTTAGCGCTAGTAATCCTGTCCAATACTCCCAACTCAAAGGAGATTTTCAGAGAGGCTCGCACAATTTGTGGACTCTCAAACATCTCCGTCGAGCGTCCCAACCCCCGCGGTCACCCTGGGCAGTGCCACCGCTGCCAGCTCTATGGCCACGCAGCGGCTAACTGCTCAGCTCCCCCCAGGTGCGTTAAGTGCCTGGATCCGCACATAACGAAGGAGTGCACTCGCACTCCCGAATCCACTTCCCCCCCTGCCTGTGTGCTGTGCGGTCAGTCCGGCCACACAGCTAACTACAGGGGTTGCCCGCGCGCTCCGCGCTCCACCGCTAAGACGGCCGCGCCTAAACCGGCGCCACCGCTCACTCCCGCTCACTTCCCGCCGCTGCGCAACCGGGGTCCCCCGGAAGCAAAGCCCGTTCAGCCGACGCCTACTCAGGCTCTGTCTTGGAGGCAGCGTCCGGCCGTTCGGCCTGCACCTTCCCGACCCATCCCAGCTCCCGTAGCTTCCGTAGGGCCGCGTCCTGCTCCGTCATCCGCACCTCAGTCGTCGTTGGCTAAGGACATGAAGACCGTGTTCGACGTTATTCAAAACGTCGATATTAACGAAATTTCCGTGCTCGCACGCAAACTGCGAGCCGCCCGCTCTCCTCAAGAGCGTTTATTCGCGTTAGCCGAGCATCACTCGCTCCTAAGTTCGTTGTAAATTCTTTTATTTTTGTATAAATTCGTAAATAAGTAAATTATAATGTCTAGACTCGCGAATCCCGCGACCTGTCGTATTAAACCCAAGGGCTTATCCCTAGTATCTTTTAACGCTCGTAGCATTAACACCAACCTTCCCGAGATTAAACTGTTCCTTCAGAACAAAGAACCTGACTTATTCCTTCTCCAGGAGACATGGCTTACTCCAAACCGCTCCAGGGGATTCGCTATACCTAAGTACGCGTTTATTCGTAACGATAGGCCCAACTCCGACGGTTTCGGCGGCACCGCTATATATTACAAAAGAGGCTTCCATTGCTGTCCTCTCCCTACCCCTCCTCCTCGGAGACTTTAACTCCAAACATACTGACTGGACGTGCCTATCAACCAACACCAGCGGTATCGCTCTCCTCGACATCACAAATTCACTTGACTTAGATGTCATCTCCCCCATCACTCCCACCCATTATCCCGACAACCCAAACCACTCTCCTGATATCCTCGATTTTGCAATAATCAAGCGAATCAACCTCGACCTCAGGTCTATCGAACCTCTCGATGACCTAGGTTCTGACCATCGCCCCGTCTCCCTCGTGCTAGGACCGCCGAACGAT
The DNA here is from genome assembly GCA_923062675.1 of Marasmarcha lunaedactyla. Classification (NCBI taxonomy): domain Eukaryota; kingdom Metazoa; phylum Arthropoda; class Insecta; order Lepidoptera; family Pterophoridae; genus Marasmarcha; species Marasmarcha lunaedactyla. The sequence goes on from OV281349.1 coordinate 6,882,904, forward strand.
GACGTCTCCTCTCCTAAGAACTTTACCAATTGGAAAGGCTTTAAAAATACGTTAGTTTCAGCCTTAGAGGCTCCGAACTCTCCACTCGCGATCTCTCCCGAACAATTAGATAGCCCGGATAAAATTGATTCATTAGTAAATTCTCTCACTGATGCTATCAACTCAGCCATCAGTGACAACGAAAAGGTTGCTAAGCAAGGCAAACCCACGCTTCCCTTAGCCGTTAGCAATCTTATTAAAGCTAAGAACGCGGCTCTCCGGAGAGCCAAGAAATATCCCACGCCCGCCTATAGAACAGCTGCGAATCAGCTTCAACGTAAAGTTAGGTCTTGCCTCGCGGAACTCCGAGACGCTCAGATGAACGATCTCATGGCGAATATCTCTCCGTCCCACCAAGCGTACTATAGCATGGCCCGAGCCTTACGCGTAGACACCGCCTCTCACGTTCCTCCTCTCACTCGTCCCGATGGCACTACTGCCTTTGAAGTCGAAGAGAAAGCCGAATGCTTCGCTGACAGCATTGCCGCACAATGCTCGCCCAGCACGTAACCTGCTGATCCCTCACACGTCCAGGCGGTGGAGGACGAAGTCCTTCGCAGAGACTCTCTCCCCATCACCGCCGACCCTGTCACAGTCTCTAATGACGAAATCTTGCTTCTCATTAGAAATCAAAAGTCCAAAAAGGCTCCGGGTGCGGATGGAATTTCCAACCACGCACTTAAGCACCTACCTCAACAGATGCTTACCTTGTTAGCTATCATTTTCAATGCTTGCTTCGACCATAGCTACTTTCCAAAAGCTTGGAAAGAAGCGACAGTCATAGGCATTCCCAAGCCGGGCAAACTTCTGAACGTCCCGGCTAATCACAGACCCATCAGCCTCCTCAAGGCAATGTCTAAACTTCTCGAGAGAGTCATACTCTCTCGAATGCGGATCCATCTGTTTCCAACGGATGGCGATCCTCTCATTATTCCCCATCAGTTCGGCTTTCGCGCTAAACACTCCTGCCCTCAGCAAGTCCACCGAATCGTCGAGTATATACTTGACGGTTTCTATCCGCGTCGTTATAAAACAGTCGCGGTTTTCTTTGACGTAGCCAAGGCTTTCGATAAAGTCTGGCATAGCGGTCTCGTTTATAAACTCTACAAGATAGGCTTACCGGATCGCCTAGTCAGGTTAATAGCGTCGTTTCTCAAAGACCGTACGTTTCGATTTAAACACGAAGGTACGCTTTCTGCGCCTTGTCCCATAAAGGCTGGAGTCCCTCAAGGCTCAGTCCTCGCCCCTCTGCTGTACACCGTGTACACCAACGACATTCCCATCCCGCCGAAAGGCGTCGAACTCGCCCTCTTTGCTGACGACACCGCACTCTATACCAAAGGCCACAGTGTTCGGCACCTTGTAACCAGACTCCAAAAGGCCGTGAACGCCCTTGGTGTATGGTTTCAAAAATGGCGCATCGATGTGAACCCTGAAAAGAGTTCTGCGATGCGCTTCGACCACAAACGCCGTCGTCCCGCTGGCGATCCCCACGTTCAAATGGTAGGCATTCCCATCCCCTGGAAGCGCAGTACTAAATACTTAGGCGTCACATTAGATCCGACGCTTTCTTTCAAGCCACACGTCGAAAGAGTTTCGAAACTCGCTCGTCACTACTTAGGCCGCCTAAATAGCATGTTAGGTAGAAAAAGTAAAATGTCCTTCAGAAACAAACGTACACTTTACAAGGTCTGCGTTAGACCCGTCATGACGTATGCCTCGCCAATCTTTGCCCACGCCAAACCCTCCCTCCTGCACAAACTGCAGGTAGTTCAAAACTCTTTTGCCGCCGGGCCACAAACGCACCGTGGTACGTGCGTAACGCGGACTTGCATAGAGATCTTGAACTGCCTACAGTACAACAACATCTCAAAACACTCTCTGAAGCGTTCTTCAAACGCTCCGAAACCCATCCCAATCCTCTAGTTCGTGATTCAGTCTCATATACTACTCCTGTCTTAGATTCCAAGTTCAAAGTCGCTAGGCCTAGGAATGCGCAAGCGTACTCATCCACCAGACTGTCAGCCGATCTCGAAGCCCTTCTGGCCGCAAATTCTAATTCTAACTTAAATTCTAATTCTAACGTAAATCCTTTTTCTAACGTAAATGCGAATTAATTCAATTTTATTTTGCAATTTTTAAATTTTTGTTTTAATTATTGATTTTCATTTTGAGCACCTTCAGTGCTATGTATTCACCTTCAGTGCTTTGAGCACCTTCAGTGCTATGTAATCCCAGCGGGTGACCCCTTCTGGGCCCCGTTAGCGCGGCCTCTTTCTCCAATTGGCCGTCGCTCAGATGAAGGCTGAGTGGCAAAAATGCACGAGCCGACAGGGGGTTTTTAGTGGGTATGGTCCTGGTAGGCGTCGGGACGAGTCCCACATAACTTTTGAATCGCGCCAGAGCGTCAGGGCATTTTTATCCTCCTGCCCTTCCCGCGGAGGGGAACAAAAAAAAAAAAAAAACATAGACTATAGCGTGGTGAGGTGTTTTTACTTTTAATTTACGTGTCCTATTTACACCCAGTATTTTCATAGATTTAATTGCGGAAAAATTCTGTTTCCTTGGTTAATAATTCCAACGACAAGCCGGATGCGAGGCATGGTCGCATTGAACAGTGTACTCCAAATTTAACTGCCGGTGATAGTTGTAAAACAAAGTCGGACATTTTGTTTTGCGTTTTAGATATCTCCTGCGCCCGAGAATGACCTGGATGTTCAATGAAATTGAGCCCTAAGAGAAATGTATGAATCGTGCTCAGACCTTCGCTAAATAGCCAAATAAAAAGCATTGTTTTTAACTTCATAGTGATGAAAATCGAAACAAAGTTTTTTGACAAGGTATTTGTCATTTTTTTTCAGTATAGTTATATTACTAGGCTATGCCGTAAATCTATAAACCCTACATATTTTGGACTTATCTCAGCTAAGTGGTAAAATCAAAAAGAAACTTTGTTTTAAACTCTATAGTATACATGTCGCTGAGAAATGGTTGAATTAGCTAATTACCTAAACAGCTACCCGTTTGGTTGAATAAACTTGTTTAGTTAACCGGCTAGCCGTAATGTAGAATAGTAAATTACAAAGCAAAGAATATGCGACTTTTTAATTATTTTCTTGCCATCTTGTTGACATCCTGCGCTTTGCGCGAGCTGAAAAAAACATAAGAAGTTTAACAAAACGGTTAGCCGTTTAGTTAAATGGCTAATTTAACCATCCGCCTGTGACATACATATTTATATGTATGTCAAATGGATGTCTCGCCATGACAAATTTTACTGTAGTAAATAAACAAATGCTTGAGTGTAATCATCTCAATTTATTAAACAAATTGTTTATTTATTAAAGGGTGATAATTAAACAGACTACTTTTTAATAGCATTATTCACCTCTAAAAAGCCTTCTAATTTACTAAGTCAGCCACAATTAACGAGCGCTTGAACGATACTATCTTCGCAACTTACATGTTGTTTTTGCTATAAAATTTTGAATTATCATCCAATTTCCATCATGGCACTTCGCCTAAACCAAATTTAACTACTACGCTTTCTATGGAATATTTAGTAGGCGTTGCAAAAAAGACGAATTAGTGTATTAGAGGCTATCTCATTTTTCCCGTGGGTTAGATATAAAGGCTTAAGTCCATAGTGTTTGAGCCGTCGGCCGATGATGTTTCAGCATATAATACCGTCATGATTATTTTTAATAGATTGACTATACAGTCATAAACCATATTTAAAAGGTTATTGAACTAACTTTTTTGTTTTTGGTATTTAAATTAAATAATGAAGTCAAAGGAAATCTTACGTACAACACTAGAGTCACGTGTCCAAAATCTTAATTAGAATATAGAAAGAAGACACATTTATACATAAGACTAACCTAAAGGCTTTTAAAGTAAGAGGTCTGTACCCGCGACAATTCGAGGAGGTCTCAAAATACGAGAAACTGACGCTACTGAGCCACATTATCTCTCGACCCGAAGCGAGTGTTTGTCGCGTTTAGACTTCACACAAGGAAAATCAAAAAGGAAATAACATGGGAAGTAAAAATCTAAAAAAAAAAGGAAAACCGAAAGAGCTCATCCACTTGTTGCAAAATAACAAATTGGATTGACGTATTTGAATTTTGAAGTTTGGTGATAGGGATCCCGAACTAAAAAAAATAAAACTCACAAAAAGTTATAGTTGCAATCGAAATAATGCTTTGCAAGATTATACAATTAACATAATTAAGTTTGTAATATGTTTTTGATTTTATTTATTTAGTTTTAAATGTATACTTTATGTTTACTTTATTGTTCATGAAAAGCTTTATGCCTTTATCTTTAGAATAAGCCACCAGCAAAACTTCTTTTGCATTGAATCGGTAACCCCAACGTTGCGCAGCTATTGTATGGAGACTCCTCAGGTTTTGTTTCTTATTAATTTAGATAATTTTATTGGGAAATATTTTAGTTCTGATACTTTTTCTAATAATCATTTACATAAATGATACGAATTATCGTGCATTCCATTCGTCCATTAAGTGCTGAAACATAAAGCTTACTGACGGCCTAAAATGGACTTAACCCTTTAGAAGTTTGATCACGTGGCCAATAAAGAAAGGTGATGGTCAAACTCAATTTGGGATTTTGACCTGCTAATGGTCAGTAGTAAACGTGAAAGAGTAACTCATGAGTAACCTTTTCCCCCTTAAACTCCCCTAATTTTAAATCTAAAAAACTTGTAAAAAAATTACAAATTATTTGCGAAAAATCAATCATAAGTTACCATTTTGTTTTCTTTTGAATGTATCAATGTCAATGTCAAAAAAAGTAACAAAACTATATAAATATTATACATAATTAAGTCGAAAAACGATGAATGAACCCACAAGTAATTGACGTTATTGACGGATTAGTTTTGACAGTCAATCAACAATCTGTCAATTCTTTTTATCACATGAATTAGCTAGAGTGAATCATAAAAAAATCGTAAAAAAGATATTTAAAAAATATTTCTTACAATGGTAGGAAGTACTATATATTCAAACTAATGAATGTATGATAATCGATATTTATTGCCCTTTAATTTGATATACTGACTATTAGTAGGTCATCTTTTATACTACCTGCTTTGTGGCTTGACTTATAATTTCCCTTAATTAAATATGCCACTAGATTTTAGAACAGATCGTACGTATGATGGTAACTTACGAAGATTTTGAATACAAGGTTAGTGCAGCTCTTCGTATGTATGCGAAAATTCCCGAGACGATGACAACCGAATAATGAAAGAGTTAATATCTAAGGTAAAATAAGTAGACACCGACATTTTTTAATAAAAGTTCTTTAGACTGATGAGAGTTTGTTTATCAGGAACATCATGTGGAATGAGGGCTTTTCATTTCTTTTTTTTAAAGATATTTCATTGGAAACTAGATGGCGTTGAAAAAACTCAAGAGTCAATGTCAATCTCTTTGTTGACTGATCATATGTTTATTTTTATTTTATTTATTTATTAACAAGGAAAACTTACAGCTAGTTAAAGAATTATAATGAGTGGAATAAAATAAACATGGCCACAGAGAAGTTTTCACGTATAGATTTTGATGTGGTATATAAAGTTAATAGGTACGCAATAAAATATAAAATATATAAAATAATAAGAATAAAAAGATGTAGCTATATAATATTTGAAAAATAATCTTTCATTGACGATCTGTGCTCCAAAAGAAGTGCCCGCCAAGAGCGGCTCTGACACGAGTACCGTGAAATAAATCGACATTTTTCAGTTCCCGGTTTGCTTTGTTCACCGAGTTGCACGCTCGTATAGAGAATGTGTTCTGCCTATAGTTAGTATTAGCGAATGGGATGTGTAGAAAACTAGGGTTCCTGTATTGTTTATTATGAGCACAAATACTAATCACAGACAAGAGCTCAGGAACATCTAATAAACTATTCGCAATTTTTGTAATGTTACAAATATCCACGATTTCCCTACGAATATACAGCGGAAGAATATGATGATGCCTGCAGCGTGAAACATAATCAGTATCGTATTTCCGACTTTTGTACTGTATAAATCTCAGAAATTTCTTTTGAATAGCTTCAATTCGATCTATATACACTTTGTAGGCCGGATTCCACACTGATGAAGCATATTCTAGGTGACTTCGCACGAAGGCGCAGTAGAGTATTTTAAAGGTTTTAATATTGTTGAACTCAGAAGACATTCTTGAAATAAACCCCAAAGCTTTGGATGCCTTTTTAATGATTGCTTCGACGTGTTTGTCAAATATTAATTTAGAATCAAACATCACTCCTAGATCGATCATTGAGTCAACTCTCGTCAACATTTTATTGTCAATAGTGTAGTCATAAGTAATAATAGATTTTTTTCTTGAAAATGAACAAATATAGCATTTGGAAATATTGAGGTAAAGTTTATTTAAAAAACAGTAGTCAAGTAGACTATCAAGGTCACATTGCAGTTTCAAATTGTCAGCAGGGTTATTAATTGTGCATAGAATTTTCATTTTTTGTCATCGGCATATAATAAGATTTTTTAATAATTAAAATAATTATGGATGTCATTAATAAAAATGGAGAATAAGAGCGATCCTAGCAGGGATCCTTGGGGGACCCCTGAAGGAACGTGTTGGATGTGTGAGGTGTATTCATTTAAAACAACAACCTGACATCGACCATCAATATAAGAGGCAAACCAACGAAACAAGTTAACCTTGATACCCATTTTTAGAAGCTTGCAAAGCAGGATTGCGTGATTAATACGGTCAAAGCACTTGGAAAAGTCCGTGTAGACTATGTCCACCTGCGCTGGTTTAGACATCTGCTCCGTCAAGTAATCCACACATACGAGCAAGTTTGTCTCAGTTGATCTGCCCCTCGTAAATCCGTGTTGTTGACCATTCAGAGTATCTTTTAGCGATGCGTTAACTTGTTCATATACAATTTTTTCAAGGATTTTGGAAAAAATGCATAATTTTGATATGGGGCGGTAGTTTGATATCTCTGTTTTGGGTCCTTTTTTGTGTATCGGAATGATGAATGCAGTTTTCCACAATTAAGGTACATGACCTAGTTCAATCGATCGTCTGTAGATGAGCGTTAACGGAACTGCGAGGCAACTTGCGCATTTGACGGCAAGAATGGAAAGAATATAATCTGGACCAGCTGACTTATGTAAGTCAAGGGACTCGAGACGCTTAAAAACCTCATCCACTCTAATTTCTATATTGTGTATGTCAGTGTTAGTAGTACTGGTATTGTCTTGGTTATCGTCAAAAGTTTGAGATGTGTCTGATGTTTGGTATGTTGAATGAAAGTATTTACTAAACATATTGCAGATCTCACTGCCTGATTGGGAGGTTTTATCTGCATATTTCATTTCTTTTGGGAATGCATTGCACTGTTTTTTCAGTTTGACATAAGACCAAAATTTGCGTGGGTTTGAGGAGATAGTTCTGTATGTTCTATATAGGCTTTGTACATTTCAGCCTCAACCTGTTTCACGTGACTACGTAGTAAAACAAAACTATGGTAATCAGATATGATATTTATTTTTTTCCCTAATGATTTTTATCAATGATAACTGATACCAGGGAGGATACTTGTGCGTATTTCTTGAAACTAGACTTGGAACGTGAGTGTCTCTAAGATTATATACAGTTTAATAGAAAAAATTCACGCCTTCTTCTAGTGACAATGAACCCAAAACTTCTGCCCAAGGTACCTCGTTTAGTTTAGTTTTTATAATATCAAAGTCGGCTTGTTCATACAAATAGATCGTTCTGGGGGTGGGTGGAAGTGCTGAAGGCTGCTGAAAGTCGATGCCTACGCAGAGAGCTGGGTGGTATGCATCAGTAGGGACAAGCGGGTTTTCAATACCTTTAATAACTATATCCTCATTTGAAAAAACTAGATCTAAAATGCGATTATATTTGTTAAGTATATAATTAAATTGAGATAAATTACAAATATTCAGATTTTCAAAAAATAATGCTTGGGTGTCACCATGAATGTCAGACGGCACATACGATGCCGAGTCAGTGGAAGTCCAACGTATGTTTGGCATGTTGAAATCGCCAAGATATATATTTACTACACTATATTTCTATCATTATGTGCCCGCATAACAATATCAGTGAGTGAAGCAGAGAAGTTTGCGAGTTGGGCGTTTAATGAAAGACCACCACTTGGCATATGGAAACTACGCTTATATGCAAATTAATTGATTCATGCTTCTTTTATATTTTAAACGAGATCCAAAGGTCTTCAGCCGAAGAAAACCAATTCATACGAGGTTCCGTCGTCAACTCTCGGCGCACTGCGATCAAGATTCCCCCACCCAATGCTTGGCCGGTGCTAGCATAGTCCCTGTCTCGTCTGTAAACTAGGTAACGATCGTCAAAAAGTTTACCATCGTTGATACCGTCAAGTAACCAGGTCTCAGTCAGGCAAATAATGTCATATGCGCTCAACAATACATTCCTAAAGAACGAAGCAGTCTTAGTACGAAGCCCCCGCACGTTTTGGTAATATATATTAAACATTTATATTTAGTTCATAGATGAATAGGCGTAAGCTTATATTAAGAATATAATAGTAAGAATATAAGTTTCATCCGAGTATATTAAAGTTCAAAAGAAAAGAGCGAACAAATAAATTAGTGTAATACGATAAAAAGGTATCATTCAGGGACGCATGATAACTAATTAACTCAACTGTAGATGATGTTAATAATCTCATGTCATTTAAAATGAATTTTATAAATAATGAATAAAGCCTTTGAGGACACCGCTGTAAGATAAGATTACGAGAAATAGTACTTTTACATTAATAAAACGTGTATCAGTGTAAAGTTTTTCAAAGAGACGCAATGTAAATGTAACAATATATAGATTAATAAAAAGAAAACTCTGATTCTGAATCACTTCCCTGAATAATTGTCTACTCTTACAAAACAGTTTATATAATAAACCATGAATGTGTGCCATAAAATAATTAAACATTGTAAGAAAGATAATAAGAAAGTAAATCAAATGTTCAGAAATCAATTGAAAAGCGAAAAAGGCAATATTATATACACTCACGATAGCACTCGTACATGCAACAATAAATGTATTGTATAGTGTATTTATACTATATAGTCTACTGTATACTTATATAGTCTACTGGAAATAAAACTAATAATAATAGCACTAGGATCAAAATTATTAGTACTAGCGTTACATTTGACGAGTGCTTAAAGTGCCTATATAAATACTTAGAAGCTAAGAAACAAATTAATTTATTAGCAGCAATGCCGCGATACAAAATTTTACTGCAAACTTCCAACGTAAAATGTGATGCGGAACGGAACATAAAAATTATAAGTTGTAAAAAGTGCCAAAAAGTCAGTGAACCAGTTGAGCAAGATAGCGCGCAAGCGTGTGAACGAGATTGCTGGCATGCATAGGCGGCCGGACGATCATAACGGTAACCTGCGTAAAGTGAACAAAGCAAAACATAGAGACAAAGATTTACCAGAGGTCCTCAAATTGTGGCAACAGAGCGTCTTAATAATTAATTTTATACAGACAAGTATTGAGAAAAAAGTTACTGCAATATGTATTATTTTGAGAAGACTTTTTTGAGATCCTGGTCCGATTTTATTGAATGGGGTGCTGATGTAGCATTTTTCCGTACATATATCTGGAATTTTTGATCCACACGTACAAAAAACTTTTTTCTTTAGTCAGGAGCTTTGCTTTGTTTAAAAGCAATTTGTTGTCCGTTGTGAGGTGGTCATTGATATATACGCGAGAGTCTTCCGGAAATCCAATGTTGCTTAGACGTAAAGATTTTTTTATTCGCGCTGCTGCTGCTACGAAGTTTTCTTTCACATAACGGTTGTTAAAAGACAAAATAATATTTTTGGAGTCCTTGTTCGCGCGCGTGGGTACTCTGGCAACATAGTTTATCTGCTCCTTCGGGATCTCGCAGTCAATAGCTTTCCCTATTCCTGCAATGAGCATAAACAAGTTTTCGTTGTTCGTGTTGGGCACACCCTTAATCTCAACATTATTGAACCTAGTTCTCTGTTCACTCTCGTTTATCGTTGCTTCCAGTCTTGCCATCCTTTCTTCTAGATTTTTTGTAGTGATGCTTAATTCCTCAAATGTATGTAATCTTCCTTCGAGAGCCGACATTCTAGTCCCCAAGGAGTCAATTGAAGCATGCGAAAATTCTAATGATGATTTGACTTCGATTAGCTCTTGTTTTATATTTTTCATGTCTTCTCTTATTTCTGGGATACCTCAGATACCTGGAGAGAAAGGTTATTCAGCTCTAACATAACGCTTCCATGTCTGCGGGCTTGGGGCTGCAAGCAGGACTTGCGCTCTTATTCATCTTGCACGAAGTAAATATCCAAATTGCCTTTCGATCGCCGAGTGTTTGCGGTAGCCCGATTCAGTTATGCCTGCACACGGGAAGTCGAAGAAATTACGACACGAGCTGCAAGTTACTACATTAGACACATCAGAGTCGCACTTCGAACACTGTTGCATTTTTTGATTATTGAGTGTTGAGAACCACTGAAAACTTGAATATGGAGCGAAAGAGACGTGTTAGCTTAGCGAAGTCTTGCGACTGACTGACTTATATTATGATATATATATTTGTACCAGTTACATATTTATCATATATTTATTTTCACTCATACACACATATCTTATGAAATATTATAAGGGTTTCTTGAGGTAGACAAGGTTATTTTATTTTATTCGTATTTTTTTCTTTACGTAAAGTTTACTGAAATTGATACCTTTGGCTTCTTCACCTTGCACCCGTACACATAGCAAGAACCAGTGACGAATGATTCATATTCAAAAGAAGCCCTTTCGGGCGCATAATTTTTTGTTGTCTATCACTCATTCAGACATTGCTGTCATGTCATACTTTTTTTTTCTCTTGAGTTTTGATCAGCACCATCTAATGTTAAACAAAGAACAATTTTTTTATTTTAAATCGTAGAATGAAAACCCCTTATTGAAGAGCTGTGCACCATTGGACTCCAGAAAGTTGAAATTCTTACATTAGCTGCCAATTGTCACATCAAACCCGTTGATCAATTAATGTTTGGGCTGGTATAAAAGACGACAAAAATGGTCCTGTTGATCGCTGTGATGGTATCAACATGACGGAGCACCACCTTTTGTATCGACAAAGGAAAAGTTGAGTCAATGGATCGAAAGATATGCTGCAACTCCTTGGCCAGTGCACTCGCCTTTTTTTGGGGTTGGGTGAAACAACTTGCCTTTAAAAGAGAATCAGAAACGGGTAAACTAATTCTCTTTTAGTAAAAGACTGACAAGACACAAAGATGAAAGACCATTCCTGACCTGTCAACATTTGGATAACTCGTATTATGTATAGATAAGTAATATAGTACAAAAAATGACTAATTTTTAGCTGAACCATAAAACCTAATTCATGTCAAAAACTACAATGCACAAAAAATGTATTGGGTTTTCTTTTGTAGTCATTTATTGACATTTGGTTTGCCACGAACGCGCCCAGTATATATAAGGTCTTTGACACGTTTCGTTCCAAATAAAGCTCGAACTTTACAATATTTCTAATTTGCTTATAAAGTAATAAAAATATATGACTTTTTAAATTAAATTAATATTCTATTTGTTAATTTATTTAAATTAATGCACATTAAAATGAAATAATGAATTATTATTCTTAAATGTTATTATTATTATTATTATTTTGTGTATAATGGCAATCAGCTGTTGTTACTACACAATAACTATTTCTGCCTATTTCAAGTATTAGTATACACACGTACTACACGAGGTTAATAATTTTGTAGCGAACAGCTGAGTAGAACTTGCAGTATCTCGAACATTGAGTTACCTTGAACAATACAAAAACAGGGGGATGATATAAGTTTTTACAGATCTTTAGAAGAGTATAATTACATATTTATATTTATTTGTATCATATTTATATCATTTGGGGGAACAGCGCAGAGGCACCGGCACTCTTCATAGTTCAAAAAAAACTGATGCGTATTTTAGTTAACATAGACCAAACTAGTAGTATTAGACCACATTTCCTTCACCATAAAATATTAACACTACCATGTCTCTATATTCTAGAAATTTGTAAATTTGTCCGCAAATACCCAGAGCTATACACAAAACGCACCTTACGACAGCACTACAAGTTAGCGCTACCTAGATCCAGACTTCAGTTACACGCAAAGAGCTCCTATGTGATGTCTATCAAAATATATAACAAGCTCCCCGATTGTCTGAGAAATACGACGGATTATAGGCAGTTTATTAAAAAAATTAAAACAATTACTTACAGAAAAATGTTATTACTCAGTTCATGAATATTTCGAAGATAATAAATTAAATAAGTACCAAATAAACCATAAAATAACTTAACATAATAATTTTTATTTTCGAAACTTACAAATCTTTCCACACTCCAATCAGGTAAAATATCATTTCTCAAATAATAACATACAAGATAACATATTATATAACAAAGCTTAACACCATAGTTTAGCCAAGCGTAGGCATAGGCATAATAATTATGTTATAAGGGCGGTCTGCAGATTTGTGGCCTTTTTCACTTCACGGAGGGCGTATGAAAAAGAATTGAGTTTAGTTCGTAGTTTTTGTATGTGAGATTTCCAATTTATATGTGTATCTATGTTAATACCGAGCAGATTAAAAAATTTTGTGACATCAATTTTATTATTATTATATGTAAAATCTATATCTAAAGAGATTTGCTGGTGTGGGTGAAAAGTTATTAATTTAGTTTTCTTATAGTTAATCTCTAAATTATGTTCTTTTAACCATTTCGTAGTTTTATCAAAAATGTTTGTAAGTTTTATATTTAGATTTGTATTTCTTATTGTTGAGAAGAGTGTGGAAACGTCGTCAGCAAACAAAATGCAGTGTCCTTTTATTACGTTAGGCAGGTCGTTTATGTATACCAAGAATAACTGACATCCGAGCACACTGCCTTGGGGTATAGAGGAGTTTACTTTTCTTGCTTCCGATCTAACTTTTTTACTTTATAATTTTTTTCCCCATTGTATATGTCTATTTCTACGAACTGAACTCTATTTTTTAAGTAAGAAACAAACCAATCGTGCGCTAAACCCCGAATGCCCATTTTATATAATTTATTTAGTAAGATAGGATGTTGGAATATATCATATGCTTTTGTCATATCTAAGAGTATTCCTACAGCATATTTCTTATCTTGTATTATGTCTATTGTTTCTTGAATAAATTTATAAACTGCTAGAATTGTTGATCTCTTTTTACGGAATCCATATTATGAGTTTTGGTGGGAGTTCGTCATAACTATGGCTAATTTTGTTCTTTACCATTTTTATGGTTTTCAATATTACACAAGTGGTGACAGGCGCTAAGAATATTGTATTAGGCTGGGTCGTCGACGTGCTGGGAGGGGGTTTATGGGATTGGTGACACTGACTGTTTTCACCAATAGATGCGAAAAAATAAGTGAAGGCGTTTGCTACTTGTTTTGGTTCTGAAACTATTTTATTGTTTATTTCTAGTCCTATATTGTTTCTATTGTAAATTTTTCGTTTTTTTGTTCACTCATTTATAATGTTCCAAGTTGTTATTATTTTATTTTCAGAATATTTGATCCTATTGATGTATTGTAAACGTTAAAATGTTATGACTCCTCTTTTTAATTTGGATTCATATTTTTTATAGTTATTTAGTAATGTTAGGTTATTAGTTTTATTAACAAATAATTTTAAAAGTCTTTTATTTTTGCAACATTTTTTTATACTTTTATTTTTTACACCAAAGGTGAGCCAATATTTTTTAAAATTTTGTTTTATTTGGATTCTTTTCTTTGGTATGGTTTTATCAAGGGTATTTGTAAGTATATCAATAAATATTTTGTAATTTTCATTTATATTGTTTGTATTTGTTAGACATTGTGATCATTTTATTTCACTCAAATGTAGTTTAAAATTTTGTTTATTATGATTGTTAAATATTCGTCTATAAGTGTAGAAGTTATCCGATTTACAAGTTTGTTCTATGTTTAGTTTTAAAGTGGTGCCGCGATGGTCAGACAGACCAAAATCTTCGACTGTGTTACCTAGGATTCTATCTTTAAAGTTAGTTAAAATTAGGTCTAAACATGAGGACACGCAATTTGGATTTTTTATGTGTTGTTTAAAGTTAAATTCCGATATAAGATCTAAAAATTCGTTGGTTTTCGAATTATTTTTTAAGATATTTATATTTAAGTCTCCGCCTATTATAGTATTTTTAGCGAAATGCTTATTTTTTATGTATTTTAATAGATATTTAAATCTTTCATAAAATATAACCTCTTCTTTCCCATTCCAGTACAAAATATTTAATAATATATTTTCCTTAACTAATTCTATTCCACATAATTCTATAACATATTCTAATGACATTTGCGATATCTCTGCTATTTCTATATATTCAATATTGTTATTTAGTAGTATACAAACCCCGCCGCCTTGCATTGTTGCACGACATAAGGAGGCTGCAACAGTGTAGTTATCAAATTGTATCAAACTGAGTTAACCCGGAGACAACCAGGTTTCAGACAGACAAACAGCTTGGTATATTTGTTTTTCTTCTAGAAAAGTTTCTATTATATGTTGCTGGTATAAGATGTGGTATTGTTGGTTATTTTCGAAATGTATTATTTGTTTCTGGGAATCCGTTTTGGCAATTTTCGTATGTTTTATTTTTATGAAATTCTTGTATTCTTTCATTTTGGATATTAAAAATAAAATTACTTTCTCTTAGGTTTCGACTTGTACTTTTTTTATATGTTGTCCTCTTTTCTTCTATAATTAGCTGGTTGTTTCGTATAATAGCATACAAACCACTTTTGCGCGTTTCATCATTTCTTCTCTTAAAGCTTTCATTTTCAAACGAGCTTTTTCATCTAAATGTTCTGCCATTGTTAATCCAGTTTCATGAAAGTAGGGCTATTACTTACAATTTATTTTACAGTTCAATTATTATGGGTCGGTTATAATTTCTGTATTTACCAATTCTGCGTGTATCCTCAATGTAGCCCAATAAATCTATGTTCAAAATAATGCGAAAAATTTCAATTATTGTTTTACGTTGGTTATATTCGTGTTCTTGTTGAATTTCAGGGAGTCCATATAGAACAAATTTTTTACGGTTACTGTCAGGTGTAGTTTCAGTAGAATTACCACATTTTGATTGTAACTGCAAGATATCTTCTTTTAGACAGTTACATGGTTTTTTCAGATTATTAATTTCCTTGTTAATTACTTCCATTTTTTTATGCATACATTCATATTGTTGTGATAAACGTTCAGTTTATATAGATTCTTAATTGAGAAATGGCATTATTTACTTCTAATTTGATTATGTCTTGTATTTTCATAATCAAGAAATTGTTATTTTCACTAAGATGTTGATTATAATTTTGCTTAAATTTTTGATACAGTTGTTCCAGGCTCGGTGTTGGTCTCGGTATTTTGAGAGGTCTCTCGAGATTGTATCACCTGTCATGTTTGTTATATCAAGACAAGAGGCATCATAGAAGTTGCACGAAGATCTGACTCTGCAAACTTACGATGACTCGTAGTACTGGAACGAAGAGCTTTGAGACGGCAACGGCGGTGAAATTGGGGCGCTCAACTACTGCGGGGACTAGAGAGAGGGCGGGAAGAAGACAGTGACACACGTGCGAAGGGTCCCCACGTAGATCGAGTCTAGTACTAGGCTTTAAAAAATAACACTAGTAGTCTAGGGTTGGTGGTGTGAATCTGAAACTTGCAACTTCAAAAAATTTGTGCTCGCTGCGCACCACGCGATAGTTTTCTAATTTTTGGGACTTTTTTTACTTTTTCACACCCTAAAAAGCATAATCTATAAATTTTTTAACAACCAAAATTCAATACTTTAAATACAATAGCTAAATTAATTTGCAGCAATTTAAGTCCTACCGCAGCAATATTATCGTTATATAGACTAAAATGTATGGCCCTGCAAAAATGATCCATTTTTCCGCTATTGGACAAATTTAAGCTTTGCTTTGATTCGGAGCAAAACATTGATAAAATCGCTTTACCTATGAGAAGAGTCATATAAATATATTTTAGTTTCAATACGCTTTCAATAAAGCATGGAACAATGTTCGTGCGACTAATAGTTCACTGGCTCCCGGCTGAACTGACAATGTTTTCTTCACAATCTCTAATAAAAGGAAAAGAAGTTTTCCTCCACACAAAGCGACCAAATGCTCCGAAGATTCACATGGACCATTATTCTTAAAATCGATGGACGGGATTGTACAATTTGACCCCCACGACGAGCATGAGTGTCAAAATTATTTCGAGTGGTCTATCTGTTTCTGCAAGCACGGTGAACACTGACTTCACGAAGCTCTTTTCAAAGTTCTTTCATTCTCATTGAAATTCTATTCCACACACACGGTAAATTAGCGTTTGGATACTGCTATTTTTACGACTACCACTGTACTGTCACCTTCTTCGAGTGCCAGCTGACACACAAAATAGACTCCCGGCTAAACTGATTATTAGATATTTCTGATTATTTAGATAGTTTTGTATATTAGTTGTTTTTGACAACCACGGCGTTTTAATATTTTTATGCCAGAACTACGAAATCTTCGCACCTAGATTAACCTATCAAAACTTCAAGGAACTGAAATTGTTTTTCT
Organism: Marasmarcha lunaedactyla; assembly: GCA_923062675.1. NCBI lineage: Eukaryota > Metazoa > Arthropoda > Insecta > Lepidoptera > Pterophoridae > Marasmarcha > Marasmarcha lunaedactyla. The sequence continues at coordinate 6,899,713 of OV281349.1, forward strand.
GGTACTGTTTGTTTTTATTCTGTTAGTCTACCCCAGTAAAGGTGATCGTTAGGAAAACTTTATCAAAATGTGCGAACGTGCTATACGAAAAATCTTTTGGCGTCTATTGGATTTTACCACTTAACTACATCAAAAAAATGTATCTATAAGAATGCTTTTACTAGCAGTTTGGTCAACACAGTGCAATTGACTAATATAGTTTAATTATTATGGAAATTAGATAATTTATTTAATTAACATAGTACAATGACTATGCAAAGGTTCTTTTATATTTTTTTTATGCACTAAAAGTTAATTGTTTTACTATTTATTTATTATTATTATCATAGATAGCATACGATACTGTCTTACAACACAGGCAAGAAGAAGTGCCAGCTCGAGACGACCAAGGGCGAGGCGCGGATCCTGCGGCCGGCGGCGGCGCTGCAGCTGGGCACCACGGTCTGCTGCCGCATCAAGCTTGTGAACATCACACCTACGAGCACCACTCTACACTGGGATCCACCGCTCGGTCAGTAGTTGCACACTTCGAAATTTTCGTTGTTGGAAACCTTAAACAGCCACCTGAAGCTATCCGTGTCCATGTGTATCATTGATTAATGATGTAGTGTGCGACTCTGAACCCGCGTCTGATACGTCGTCAGATGCCGTCACCTTAACCGGCTCTCCTGAGCCCGCGTTTCAACTCGTCGCCAAGCGCTCCAAGAAGCGCTCTAAGAAAGCTTCGGTATCTTCAATACCCGAGCCCTCCCCGGTGTCTTCAACACCAGCCCCCGCGCCGTTAAAATCGCTCGTAGTAACCGCGTCTCCGTCGATCACATCGAAGCCAGCGACGCGCTGCGCTCCCGTCCCGCCGAAGCCTCAGCTCCCTCCGCCCGTATTCCTGCGTGAAAAAGCGCGCTGGACCGCGGTTTCCAACTTGTGCAAAGTGCACAAAATTAATTACTTGAAAGCCGCCAACGCTGGCGATACAATCAAAATTCAAGTAGCGACCGTCGACGACTTCCGCGCGTTTACCAGGTTACTCTCGTTAAATAAAATCGCGTATCACACCTACGCCCTCCCGGAGGAGCGTAAGATCCGCGCAGTACTACGGGGCGTCCCGTTCGAACTCAGCAACGAAGACATTCTCGATGACCTTAAGTCTCAGGGTTTCCCGGTCACAGCAGTGCACAAGATGCACTCCAACCGCGGTAGGCGTTTTCCGTTAGCGCTAGTAATCCTGTCCAACACTCCCGACTCGAAGGAGATTTTCAAAGAGGCTCGCACAATCTGCGGACTCTCGAACATCTCCATCGAGCGTCCCAACCCCCGTGGTCACCCTGGGCAGTGCCACCGCTGCCAGCTATATGGCCACGCAGCGGCTAACTGTTCAGCTCCCCCCAGGTGCGTAAAGTGCCTGGATCCTCACTTCACCAAGGAGTGCACTCGCACTCCCGAATCCACTTCCCCCCCTGCCTGTGTGCTGTGCGGCCAGTCCGGCCACACAGCTAACTACAGGGGTTGCCCGCGCGCTCCGCGCTCCACCACCAAGAGGGTCGCGCCTAAACCGGCGCCGCCACTCACTCCTGCCAACTTCCCGCCGCTGCGCAACCGGGGTCCCCCGGAAGCAAAGCCCGTTCAGCCGACGCCTACTCCGGCTCTGTCTTGGAGGCAGCGTCCGGCCGTCCCGCCTGCACCTTCCCGACCCATCCCAGCTCCCGTAGCTCCCGTAGGGCCACGTCCCGCGTTGTCATCTTCCCCTCAGTCGTCGTTGGCTGAGGACATGAAGACCGTGTTCGACGTCATCCAAAACGTCGACATTAACGAAATCTCCGTACTCGCACGCAAACTGCGAGCCGCCCGCTCTCCTCAAGAGCGTTTATTCGCGTTAGCCGAGCATCACTCGCTCCTAAGTTCGTTGTAAATTCTTTTATTTTTGTAAATTTTAAATTTTAAATAAATAAATTTTAATGTCTAGACCCGCGAATCTCGCGTCCAGTCGTATTAAACCTAAGGGCTTATCCCTAGTATCTTTTAACGCTCGTAGCCTTAGCTCTAACCTTCCCGAGATTAAACTGTTCCTCCAGAACAACGACCCAGATCTTTTTCTTCTCCAGGAGACATGGCTCACTCCTAATCGCTCCAGGGGATTCGCGATTCCTAAATACGCGTTTACACGTAACGATAGGCCTAACTGCGACGGTTTCGGCGGCACTGCTATCTACTACAAAAGAGGATTCCATTGCTGTCCTCTCCCTACCCCTCCTCTCCTTAACATGGAAGCCACCGTGTGTAGATTGGCTATGACTGGTCATCCGACCATCATCATAGCCTCAGTCTACATACCTTGTGGCACCAAACCTATCCGCAGCGACTTTGAGACCATTCTCGCCCTCGGCCGTTCAGTCATTATGTTCGGAGACTTTAACTCCAAACATACTGACTGGACGTGCCTATCAACCAACCAAAGCGGTATAGCTCTCCTCGACATCACCAACTTACTCGACTTAGACGTCGTCTCCCCTATCACTCCCACTCACTATCCCGACAACCCGAACCACTCTCCTGACATCCTCGACTTTGCAATCGTCAAGCATATCAACCTCGACCTCAGGTCTATCGAACCGCTCGATGACCTAGGTTCTGACCACCGCCCCGTTTCCCTCGTGCTAGGACCGCCTAACGTTAACGTCACTTCTCCTAAGACCTTTACCGACTGGAAAGGTTTTAAAAACACGATAGTTTCTGCCTTAGAGGCCCGAAACTCTCCGCTCGCGATCTCGCCCGATCAATTAGATAGCCCGGATAAAATAGACTCGTTAGTAAATTCTCTCACTGATGCTATCAACTCAGCCATCAGTGTAAACGAAAAGGTTGCTAAGAAAGGCAAACCCACGCTTCCCTTAGCCATTAGCAATCTTATTAAAGCTAAGAACGCGGTTTCCGGAGAGCCAAGAAATATCCCACGCCCGCCTATAGAACAGCTGCGAATCAGCTACAACGCAAAGTTAGATCTCGCCTCGCGGAACTCCGAGACGCCCAGATGAACGATCTCATGGCGAATATCTCCCCGTCCCACCAAGCGTATTATCGAATGGCCCGAGCCCTACGCGTAGACGCCGCCTCTCACGTCCCTCCTCTCACTCGTCCCGATGGCTCTATCGCCTTCGAAGACGAAGAGAAAGCCGAATGCTTCGCTGACAGCGTTGCGTCTCAATGCTCGCCCAGCACACAACCCGCGAATCCCAATCACATCAAAGCGGTGGAGGCCGAAGTCCTCCGTAGAAACTCTCTCCCCATCACCGCCGACCCCGTCACAGTCTCTAATGATGAAATCTCGCTTCACATCAAAAGTCAAAAGTCCAGAAAGGCTCCGGGTGCGGATGGTATTTCCAACCACGCACTTAAGCACCTGCCTCAACAGGTGCTTACCTTGTTAGCTGTCATTTTCAATGCCTGCTTCGATCTTAGCTACTTTCCAAAAGCTTGGAAAGAAGCGACAGTCATAGGCATACCCAAGCCGGGTAAACCTCTTAATGTCCCGGCTAATCACAGACCCATCAGCCTCCTCAAGGCAATGTCTAAACTTCTCGAGAGAGTCATATAGATAGATAGATGGCGTTACCGTCACCATAACATCAGCTCTGTGTTTAAAAATAATTAAAAATAATCCTAGTGCATTTTTCCATCAATTACTATTTTATATACGTAATACCTATCACAATGAACCTGTGTTAATGATCGTGAACCAATATATTTCAACATCGTGAAATAATCTCAACACAAATATTCGACATCGACCATCACGTATTGTGCAAGATTTGGCGCAAGATTTGGCGAAAATAAGAAAAAGTCAAAATTCTTTCACCATAACAATCGATATGCAAAAGTGATAAATTCGTTTTGTACGGCTAAACGTGCTATCAGTGATAAACCAATAAGTGCTTAGTGATAGTGACCGTTGTAAAATATTCACTTGCTACTACCCAACCAACGTCGCTTTATTTATAACAAAAATACAATATCATCGCCTTATTTCGCGCTCTAAGAAGTTGTCCGACTGGTGCAGTGGTATAAGCGGCTGACGAAGGTTATCAGACATTAGGCTGACCTCAGGTTCAAGTCTCCCGACTGTATGTACGAGTTATTAAATTTCAATTTAGTTTAATTTTTTGTAGTTTTCTATTTGAGTTGTTGTTTTATTTCAATTTTATATTATTATTATTTTTGCATAAATATTGACATTTAAGTAGGTTTATTTCACAGATGCGAGAAATTTTTTGTTTTTAACTCCCTGACATTGAATAAGAAATTTTATGGTCTTTATATTTAATAAAAAATTAACAAATATTTATAATTTACGTTGATTTTTATTAATATTATTTAGAAAGTTTCATCACTTTTTGACGTTCTATATTACTTAATTTCATAAATATATAATTTAATAATTTTGTCCTTAAATTTCAATTATATTTCCAGTTCAATGTTTAGCAGTTATTAATTTAATTTATTGAATTCATCCGGACATTTAATGTTATTTGATTGACTGGCCTTCTTAAAACTTTAATTTATTAAAATTTGCTTATATTTATTATTTTATTTTTTTACAAATTGTTATTTAGAAACTTTTGGATATTCTATAATTTTTTAATTTTGTTCCAATATTTCAATTATATTTTATTATTGTTTATTGAATTAATTAATATTTAAGAGCTAACTGTTATCTTTAAATTTGTCACATATAACTATAGATTTAATTAGTTTCGGATATTGTATAAGACAATTGTTTAATACATTTATATTGTATAATGGCTGCTTCAGTGAAGTGTGGTGGTTGTAACAACGCTATTAAAGGCAAAGACTTCTTAACATGCTCAACTTGTGACCTTAAATATGACCTGCTGTGTGCAAATATTCGTGACAAAAAACAATATTGCAATATGGACGCCGAATCAAAAAAAACATGGACTTGTCCAGAATGCCGCAGTAAAGCACCAAAAACGAACAACGCAAATACCCCTGTGCGCTCATATCCAATAAGTACCTCAGCACTTCCTGGGCTACCTGAAAAGCATGAATCTCCTGATAACGTTACCCAAAGAAACAAAAGCAAAATGTCTCACTCCACTTCATCGGGCATGGATTTTATTTCAAACTGTACAGCAGGCCAACTCAGAGATATTATCAAGCAAGAAATGGCCGTGATAGTGAGAGAACATATAACTAACGAGCTTAAATCACTAAATCGTCAAGTCGCGGATTACCATGAGGCTGTTTCCTTTCTCAACAATCAGTATGAGGACCTTAAAAAACAGATAGAAGCTAAGTCGACACTAATCGCACAATTGCAAAGCGATAACACCAATTTGAAAGTCACAGTTAAAGATCTTTCATCCAGATTGAATCTTGTCGAACAGCACATGCGAGAGAACAACCTGGAAATAAATGGGATTCCCGAACACAAATCCGAAAATCTAGTCCAAACTATAGTGCAAATGTCGAAAATAGTTGAAAATCCTCTCAAACCTGACGATGTTTTTAAAATTACTAGAGTAGCAAAACTTAACAATGACAACAAGTCTCCTAGGTCTGTCATTGTCAAGTTAAGATCTCCTCATCTTAGAGACAGTTTGTTGGCTGCAATATCAAGATTCAATAAGAAAAATCCAAAAGAAAAACTAAATTCAAACCACATCGGCATCGGAGGCAACAAGATGCCGATATTTGTTGGGGAGCATCTCACACCCGCTAATAAATCTCTCCATGCTGGTACACGAAAGAAGGCTAAAGAACTGGGTTACAAGTTTGTCTGGGTACGAAATGGGCGAATATATGTGCGCAAAAATGAAGCAACACAAGCTTTATTGATTCGGAGCCAGGAAGGCATACAAAAAATTACATGATTATGTTATTTACTTATTTAGTTAGTTGTTAATGATAATTTATGTATCTAAAATGTTAAAATTCAATTCGTTATCAATATATTATCAAAATGTTCGCGGAATGCGAACAAAAACGAATGATATTTATCAAAATATTCTGTTAGAAGACTACAACATAATTGTTTTTACAGAAACCTGGCTTAATTCTAATATTTTCAATGCCGAAATATTGGATTCACGATATTTAGTTTACCGAAAAGATCGCTCTAACGTGAGTAGTTCCAAAAAAGATGGGGGAGGAGTTCTAATTGCTGTCACGCGTAATCTTTCTTCAATACGTATGGAAAGTTGGGAGTCTGAAAACGAAGATTTATGGGTCGTCATTAATTTAGATTTAAATGGTAAAACGAAAAAAATTGCTATATGTGTCGTTTATCTACCCCCACCTGTTCGATTGGAGCTACTTAATAATTTCCTTGATAATTGTAATAATGTTATGAATTTAACTGAGGATGTAATCATTATGGGAGACTTTAATTTAAATTTCATTAAATGGACTAAATGTAATGATTCTAATCATATGGTCCCAACGAAATATAATAACAGTTTGGGTTATCAGCTAGTCGACTTCATGGCATCAAATTGCTTAAATCAATTTAGTGACGTGGTAAATACCGATGGAAATAATTTAGATTTAGTGTTAAGTAATTTTGACATAAGTGTTTCAAACGCGCCTAGTATTTTAAGCAAATTAGATGCTAAACACCCAGCATTGACCTTAACGGTTACGTTTGACACACAATGTGGCTTTCTAAAACCATTTAATAAAAACAAAATAAACTATTTTAAAGCTGACTACAATTTAATTAATGAAGAATTATTAAAAATTGACTGGCGATCAGAATTTAAAAACTGTTACGATATTAACGATATGGTTTCACTGTTGTATGCTAAGATTAATGAGATATGTGACAAATTTATTCCTAAAGTGAGACCAATTAAAACAAAGAACTATCCAGTCTGGTACAGCAATGCTCTTGTTAGTAGATTTCGTGAAAAGGATAAGCTTAGGAGAAAATATCAAAAATACAAAAATCCACGGGACATGATATCTTATCAAACTTTGCGTAAACACTGTAGATTGTTACAAAAATCTTGCTATGCACTTTACATTCAAAACACCGAATCAAATTTAAGAAACAATCCAAAATGTTTCTGGAACTACATAAAGAGTAAGAAAAAAGAACATTCTTGTATTCCTAGTCATATGCAAAGTGAAAGCAGAACAGCCAACGCTGGACGTGACATAGCTAATATATTTTCGGAACAATTTTCATCCTCCTATACTTTACCTGACATGACAATAAATAATATATCGTATAATTTTCCTACTTGTGACAATGTTATCCATAAAATATTCTTTACAGAAAAGCATATTTCTAACAAAATTAAAACTTTAGACATTTGCAAGGGACCCGGACTTGATGGCATTCCTGCCATTTTTGTCAAAAGATGTGGACGTGGGTTGAGTTATCCACTCACTACAATTTTTAATGAGTCTATTAAAACCGGTAAATTTCCAGACGAATGGAAAAAAGCCAGAATTATACCTTTGCATAAGAATGGTGATAGAACTTTGACAAGGAACTATAGGCCTGTGGCCATACTGTCATGTCTTTCTAAGCTTTTTGAGTCATTAGTGTGTCCTATATTAACCCGACATATTGAACCAACGCTAACTCCATATCAACACGGTTTTCGTAAGGGCCGTAGTACGCAATCAAATTTAGTGCACTTCCTTACTGACCTCTCTTCTTCAATCGATAAAAAGGGTGAAATTGACGTAGTATATACTGACCTCAGTAGTGCCTTTGATAAAGTAGGTCATCAGATTCTCTTAAAGAAGCTCCTTCACTATGGTATACAAGGTTCATTGCTGCATTGGTTTGAGTCTTATTTATCAAAAAGACTCCAGATTGTGTCTGTTGCTGGATACGACTCGATTCCATACGAGGCAGCATCAGGAGTACCCCAGGGATCTCATCTTGGCCCGATTTTGTTTTTAATTTTTATAAATGACCTCTCCACCAAAATAAAAAATTGTAATTACCTGTTCTACGCGGACGACTTGAAGATATATCGGACTATTACTTCTTTGAACGATGCTGTTCTTATGCAGGAAGATCTTGACAGAATCGCAGAGTGGTGTTCTATAAATTCTATGAAATTAAATACATCTAAATGTTATCACGTAAAATTTACTAAAAAGAAACTTTACTTCGACACTTCGTATTCGATAGGTACAGCGACTTTATCCAAAGTGAAACAAATAAAAGATCTTGGCGTCACTATCGACAGCGAACTCAGTTTCAAAGCTCATATTGATAATATTATTACCAAAGCATCAAAAATGGTTGGATTTATAAAACGGAATGCTAAGGGCTTCAAAAACGTGAGCGCTAAGATAATCTTGTACAAAACACTCGTTCGTAGTCACTTAGAGTACGCATCAACAGTGTGGAGTCCATTGTATACCACGCAGTCACAACGAATAGAAGCAGTGCAAAGAAAATTTACCCGACATCTTGCGTTTATATCTAGTGGTATATCGCACCGATGCTCATACGAGAAGAGAAATGAAGTTTTCAAACTACAATCTCTGCGTAATCGTAGAATACGACATGATTTGGTATTTTTATACAAGGTTATAAACGACGCCACCTCATGTGCTGAACTTACGTCCGGTATATATATAAATGTCCCGCGCTTGATGCCCCGAAGGCAAATAACCAATATGTTTTATGTACCGTTTTATAAAAGTAATGTGGGAGCTAACAGTCCTCTAGCCCGTGCCTGTAAAACTTACAACCTATTTGTTAAGACAGCTGATGATCCAAAACCTGATATATTTCATGACTCGCTACCAGTATTTTTAAATAAAATTGTAAAAAAAAATAAAATTGTAAAATTGTAAATTAGTTTTCAAAATAAATTTATGTTGGACTTATCATTATATTGTTTTGGAGACATATTTGCTAAGTATTTTCAGTAGATTCATTTCTTTATTTTCTTAACTCAAAGTTTTGTTAACGTGTTTTTATTTTCATTTTTGACATTGTTTTATTTGTAATTTTGTGTACACAGAGTTGTCTTGCAAACGCTGATCATACCTAATTATGACATATGTATCAGAACTATGACTTGAAATTGTAACTAACTATGATTATTTTAATATGTATGTTGTTGGTGTGACTTTAAATAAATAAATAAATAAATAAATAAATGCGGAACCATCTGTTTCCAACGGACGGCGATCCTCTCATAATTCCCCACCAGTTCGGCTTTCGCGCTAAGCACTCCTGCCCTCAGCAAGTCCATCGAATCGTCGAGTACATACTCGACGGCTTCTATCCGAAACGAAAGAAAACGATCGCAGTTTTCTTTGACGTAGCCAAGGCTTTCGACAAAGTCTGGCACAGCGGTCTCGTTTATAAACTCTATAAAATAGGCTTACCGGCTCGCCTAGTTAGGATAATCGCGTCGTTTCTCAAAGACCGCACGTTTCGTTTCAAACATGAAGGCACGCTCTCCGCGCCTCGTCCCATAAAGGCTGGAGTCCCTCAAGGCTCAGTCCTCGCCCCTCTTTTGTATACCGTATACACTAACGACATTCCCATCCCAGCTAAAATCGTCGAACTCGCTCTCTTTGCCGACGACACTGCCCTTTACACCAAAGGCCGCAGAGCCTCGGGTCTCGTCACCAGACTTCAAAAGGCTATTAACACCCTCGATGCTTGGTTTAAAAAATGGCGTATCGATGTGAACCCAGAGAAAAGCTCTGCGGTTTACTTCGACTACAGACGCAGTCGCATCCCCAACAATCTCCAATTGAGAATGCAAGGCACTCCCATCCCCTGGAAGCGCAGTACCAAATATTTAGGCGTCATATTAGACCAGACGCTTTCATTCAATCCTCACGTCGATAGAGTAACGAAACTTGCACGTTTTTACCTAGGCCGGCTTTACAGTATGTTAGGTAGAAAAAGTAAAATGTCCTTCAGAAACAAACGTACGCTTTATAAGGTCTGCGTTAGACCAGTCATGTCATATGCTTCGCCAGTCTTTGCTCACGCCAAACCCTCCGTCCTGCACAAACTGCAGGTAGTTCAAAACCTCTTCTGCCGCAGGGCCACAAACGCACCTTGGTACGTGCGCAACGCGGACCTGCACAGAGATCTTGAACTGCCTACAGTTCAACAGTATCTAAAAACACTCTCAGAATCGTTCTTCAAACGCGCCGAATCCCATCCCAATCCTCTTGTTCGAAAATCAGTCTCATATACCACTCCTGTCCTAGATTCGGCATACAAAATCGCTAGACCGAGAAACGTGCACACAAGCGAACGTTCGAAGATAACCGTAGATCTCGAGGCCCTTCAGGCCGCAAATTCTAATTCTAACGTAAATTCTAATTCTAATTAATGCAAATTTAATTTTTCAATTTTAATGTTTTCATTATTTACTTTTCATTTTTAATGTTTTTATTTTACTTTTAATTTTTGAGCACCTTCAGTGCTATGTAAATCCCAGCGGGTGACCCCTTAAGGGCCCCGCTAGCGCGGCCTCTTTCTCCAATTGGCCGTCGCTCCGATGAAGGCTGAGTGGCAAAAATGCACGAGCCGACAGGGGGTTTTTAGTGGGTATGGTTCTGGTAGGCGTCGGGACGAGTCCCACATAACTTTGGAATCGCGCCAGAGTATGCGTCAGAGCATTTTTATCCTCCTGCCCTTCCCGCGGAGGGGAACAAAAAAAAAAAAATGTTGTTTGGCTCAGTCTGAAATTTTTTATTACAATTCCACAAAAAAAATTTAACGTTAAAAGTAAAAATAACTTATTGCACCAACTGAGAAATATTTATTACTGTAATTTAAATATATGTCAGTTGGGCAGTTTCTTTTTTGCTGACAAGTTTCCGTCCCTTTAGCATTTCGAATGGGTGTCACTAACAATAACTGTTCTGTAGATGCAAAATACATGCAGATCTCCCATCCATCTATAAAGTGTTATTTAGTGTTTTTTCGGACTATGCTTACAATGTTCTGTAAATGTCAGGTCTTTTTAATTTCCTGACGGTCAGTTCAGACTCTTCTACTAGAAGGGAGAAACTCAGAAAGAACCTTCCATTCATGACTATAACGAATTCTGTGTTTCGAACTTCTGACCTCTTTTTTATTTAAAATAAACAAAAGTTTGTATTTAATATATCCAAAACAAAGCCAAGATAAAGATAGCCAGTGCCTGACATTGAAACTATACGCTCCTTGACTTTGAATATCTTAAGACGCGGAAACAAAGTTAATGAGAATTTTTATGCAACGTATAAAATTTGGAAATAAAAGTACGTGAATACTAAATAACAGCCTATAACCTTCAATTTCCAGGTTTGCCTTCTTCCTAGGATTTTAATGAACAAAATTACTTTACTAAATTTAAACATACACCGTGTCGGCGTGTTCGCCGTACCGGAGAAATTTCTTTCAATTTATTTGTAATTTTAATACGTAAATCATGTGTTACATGGCACGTTTTTCTGTTTATACTTTTTCCATTTCTTTATTTCTTTTTCATTCATTCTCGATGACAGTTCTAATTTGATATAATGTAGTGTTGTGACCAAATAAGTAATCATATCGATCGCATATATTATTTTATTTTGAACAAAGAGAAATACAACAAAAACATTTACATATTTTTGCGTTTGTTTTAATCTGTCACTCGCAACAAGACGGTCGTGCTAGTCACTACATTTCTGTTCGCTGAGCTTTTTCACATTATCCATACGTTACGTTGTGTATTTTGGGTTCCTCCATGTTGATTGCTGCCCAGCTGTCAAATATCAAAATGCTGAAAGGATCTGTTCTGAAAAGGCAGGCGAGAGAACTGGTGATCAAGGTTCGTAATTACTTTGAAGCAGAGTATCAAAATGGTGGCCCGCTATTACCATTGTCGCAAGTGCGAGAGCGTGTTGCGGCCGCATTAGGAATTAGTGGACCTACTGTTTCAAAAATTACTACCGAAGCTTACGGTACAAGCGGCATGAAGGAAAATAAGCTTCGTACGCCGAAGAAAAAACGCCAATCACGTCATGTGACATCGGTTGACAACTTCAACGCTGATGCTATTCACCGTTATATGTATGAGTATTACTTGTTGTTTCTTTACGTTAATGTGGTTTGTTCCATGGCCAAAAATCGTCTTTAAGCTTAGTTTTGAAAGGAATTGGATTATCTTATAAAAAATCGGACAAACGTAAAATATTGATGGAGCGTCACGACGTTGCTATGGCTCGCTGCGAATTTTTGAGGGAAGCCAAAAAGATATCAGATTGCTCAAATGTTATTTTCACTGACGAGACTTGGTTAAATGCAAACCACACAGTATCTAAGAACTGGACTAACGATACCGCCACTTCCACTAGTTCAGTGCCAATGGGAAAAGGTGAACACCTTATCATATGCCATGCAGGGTATACGAAAGGATTAGTGTCAGATTCTTTACTGGCCTTTAAATCCAAGAAAACAGTGGGCTACCAGGAAGAAATGAACGCGGAGACTTACGAAGGATGGTTTAAAGAAATGGTGCAATCTCTGGAAGAACCGTCCATAATTATTATGGACAACGCTACATATCACTCCAGACAAATTGATAAAATGCCGACGCAGGCCAATAAAAAACAAGTGATAATTGACTGGCTCCAACGTCATGGCAAAAATGTGGATAGTACTTTAATAAAAGTACAATTAGTGAATATTATAAATCGAAAAAAAGCCTCCCTAAAAGATATGTTATCGACGAAATAGCTGCCGAATGTGGTCATTAGGTTCTTCGACTTCCACCGTATCATTGCCAGTACAATGCTATAGAACTAATATGGGCCCAAATCAAAGGACACGCCTCTCGAAACAATACCCATCCCCCATTTACGGCAAACAAGATTAGTTTTATTAAAAAATGCATGTGCAGAAGTAACTGCCGAAAACTGGGAAAAAATTGTGAGAAGAACCCAAAACATTATATCGTCGGATTGGGAAATTCATGTGGCATTCCATAATATACAAGTACAGGAACTTATAATAAACGTTGGGGAGAGCTCATCGAGTGACAAGTTGGCATTATCAATCAAGAATTAATACGTGTAACATCTTGTAATGAAATATAATATTAGTTAATCAATTTGTACAAAAGCATCCGGCAGTAGATTAGTTTCTTACATTTTGTTTAAAAAATATCGGGTCTGTTATCGTGTTACGTTTATCGATATAGCTCCATCCCTATCAGTTTCTCCGACTCTGGTATTATATAACCTTGTACGTGTGTAAACGTCATAATTTTATAAAATAATGCATACATAATGTAAAAAAAAACGCTCGCACAAGTTTTCACAGTAGCTGTCATCGAGAAAATAAATTAGAAACGGAAATAGTATAATGAGAATTATAATTGTTTCCAATTTTAAATAAAAATGCAACCCACTACAAAAAGATAACTCTCCGTTTAACTAGAATTTAAATAAAATTCCTTTGATCTTGTTCTCGCATCTTTAATGTTACTTATTTATCATTTGCCTACATTCAAGTATTGGATTTGTGATGGTTTTATTTACTATAACTAATTTACTTGTTTTATTTTATGGATCATGGAAAAGATATCTTAATATCTTTCTTACAGAAACAGATGATGACATTGACGTTGAATTTTGTCCGAACGACATTGAAATTGGGCCTTATGAGACTAAAGAGATTAGGGTAAGTACAATTACTTTAACTACAGTTACAGTACCTTTTTTAACCGAAAAACACAAGGTATAGCAAACTTTTTCAAATTAAAATATAACAACGTCTTATTAGGTGAAAGATTTTGTAAGATGCAGTGAAAATAATATTTAAAATCCTTTAATCAGATGATGTAAGTTAAAGATGAAAGTATATGATATTCTGAACACCTTTGCTGAGTGTCTGTTTTGACGTGCATACAAAATTCCCTCTTATAACTTTTTTTAAATCTTCTGCCTCCGGCATGGGGGCCGCAGACTTTATTTATCTCTATTATCTCTCATTCCATTTAATTTTTATTCTTTTATTCTTCATACCTTGTTTTCTTTCATCTTTTTGACATTTTAGTAATTTACGGGTAGGAATTTTCCTGTTTTTCAGTGCTCTACATCATTTACTTCTTTTTGTCACATCTTTTGTCGTGATAACGATTCAACTGATATGGGCCTAGTTCTTTCAATCTCTGCTCTATCATATTTTATAGCTCTTTGGTCTAATAATCTGCGTCTTCTTTCAGTAAAATGTTCCATCTACAATATTCAAGGTACTTGCCCTCCATGTGGCATAACCGTGGGACGCCCTGTATGAGACGATAAGCAATTTTGAGTGGATACTTCAGGCCCAAAAATATTGAGATATAGTCTTTGAATGACATTTAAATGTTAGGATGAAGACCTGGCTGAGGGATAGTGGGGAAAAACGAACAGTCGAAGTTTTTTATCAGCGTTAGTTTAACTATTATTAGTTATGTATTTACATATTACTGAGGCACTTTTAATTTTTGGGAGCATAATCTGGGCACTCAGCAGTGAATAATCCCAAATAGCCAGATCAATTTGGTGGGAAATTATGCCTGCCAGGCGACTGAAACTTAATTTCATGAGTGTGAGTGAACGGCGCAATGGTTTCCGCAATGTGTGTGAGCGGGTGTCTGCTCCTTGTAATGGACGGTTCTACGAGAACATCGGGGACATCAGTTCCCGTACAGTACTGCTTACACAGCCCCTCTAACCTAGCCCTCAGCGCTAGGCTAGCGCTATAATATTTAAAACGCTAATAAACTTATAATTTAAAAAGTTACAGGTTCAATTTTCAAAAATAGAAATGTGTTTCGATTTTCCTCTGGTTAATTATATTGGTCTGAGAAGAAAATACCTTTCAAATGTTCAAGAAGTTTTGGCTCCTCATGAAACAATGAAACATAAAAACTTAATAGTTTTCTATGCACCTATCACCCCCACTATCATGAATTTGCGTAATTTTAACTGGTTCAATAATAGAAAACGATACCTAGTAGGAATAAAATCAGGTAATTAAACCAAGAAATTGTGTCCAAATGATTAGATTAATTTATTTTCAGTGTGTAAAATTTTTCGCATTCTGAAATTATCTATTAAAGATATTAATAGTAATGAAATAAGAGTTAGTCTTCGTTGTTAGATGTACGTCTTATTCAATAAGATTAAAAAGCTATACATTTTTCTAATGTTATTTCTGCAGACGTTGGTAACTGCGCGACGAGTGTGTGATCGGAGACTGTTCGTTCGGCGGGCGCGATTGGAAAGAGGCGGCGCGCCGCTGTACCTGCTGATTGACGCTGCCGTTTCGGTAAGTACTTACTTAAAATATGAAATAATACACCTTTACTGTGTCCACTGTATACAGAGTTACTGGTTTTTCGACACGTTCTTTTCGGGAAATCAAATTACAGGTTATTTGAGGTATATTTTGTCATTTAACACTCTAGTGGTAACGCCAAGTTTCTGAGATATTTGGTTTTTTAATGTATTTTTAAATATTCTGATTTTTGACAAAACATTCATTTTTTAAATGTTTTTAAGTTTTTTGCGCACTATCCGGTAGCTATAATTTCAGCACTTCTGTGAAACAATATAAAGCTAAAGTGATACAGTTAAAACGTTGAGTTCATTCCAGGCCCTCAATAAGCTTTTTGTTTCAGTACTTTACGCAAAAAATGACTATACCTTAATTTTTATAACATTTTATAATAATTACTAAAAAGAAAGTCAGAACCAAATTATGTTCATAAATATATAAAAGACATAAAAGCAAATCAAGGAACACGTAACTGCGTGCATCTTTACCGACACAGACAAGGTTCTCGAACTATAGGTTAATCATTATGAAAAAAAAAATACTTGAGGTAATCTTTATGATTTAAAATAGATGACAAAGATATTCAGTTGATTAGATTACTTTAAAAAATGTCGAAATCATAACATATTAAATAATATCACTAAAAGTATATTTATGTCACCTTTATAGTCAAATATTTTATTTTTGTGCTTTTTATTTGCTTGGGTTTCTGTGCGATATTATTTTCTTTGATCGGCAACCCTCAATAAAAAAAAACATTCGCTCTATTTTTGTGCAACAAATGAATGCAGTCTGCTTACTAATGAGATAGCAAACTAACACAATAAATAATTAATTAGTAGTTAATTGTTTATTTTTCTTATTTTTCCCTATTAAATGAAGTAACAAATATTTTTAGATTAAAGAATTTGTGGTGCAATACAGTATAGTTATTATAAGTTTACTCTAATGGTGGCTATTTTAACACTAAAAAATAAAAAAAACTAATTTGTATTTAGCTCAAGTGATTATAAAATATGGTATTAACCTTATTGATGATTATAATAAAAATAATTATAACTATATATTTTACTGAAACATTAGTGGCCGACAACACGAACATTTTGAACTCAACCCTTTGTTTTAGAGAACTAGAAAAAGCAAAAGATTTTAGAAAAAACACATCAAGTTAAAAAAAAAACATATAAATAGAGTTGTATGGAAGGTATCGTGCAAAATATATAAATAAGTTCCTTATTTGAATATTCGTATCAATAAATTTATTTGGGACATACAGAGACTAAATGACAAAAAATATTTATTGATGACTATGAAAACCAATTTGCACTTAATATAGGCACTCATTATTCATTTAAATAGGACTGTCTGAATAAAAGCAATAAAAAACAATAAAAGAATATCACTAAACCGTTCAACATCTAACTTAGTACCGTTCCCCATAATTCCTTATTTTAATTTTTATGAAACCATATGTTCACTTTATTCTGAGTCCATAATAAATTCAAGGCTGTCACTACATTAATTTTCTTGCACACGAATGAATTTATAAAGATTTAATTCTTAAATTGTCTATTACTTTAAAAATAATAAGCTAATTGACCTAGGCGCTAATTGTGCTACTTCAAAACCTATCGCGATCCCTTTAAATTTGACATTTGAAACATATTCACGAACTTCACATCACAAACATTTACTAATGATGGAGATCGAGACAAAGCGATCGAAACGCATTTTAAATGAATGATTTTATCTTTTTTGACTTATAATTGGTATTATATATATCCTACAGGGCAAACACAAATATCTTTGAAAGTTAATGGTAATATCAATTGAAAGAGTTTACTCATTTCTTAAACGTAGGTAAAACAATCTCGACCAATTTAATGTTTGGTTGCTAGTACGATCATTGGTAGCTTGCATTGATTAATTTGATTGAAAATCGGTTGACGGAACCAACTTTTGTTTAAAGTACATTGCATTAAACGAAATGTGCATCCTCCTGCTTCCAATGCCACATCCACGATAACGAAGAGAATCTCTGAATGAGACTAAAACTCATCTAACTCGATAAGAATCTGCTACACATCTGCACTGAATCTGGACACTTCACAGACCTTCTTCATGCAATTAAATGCTCAAGTCCGTTTAAGACGTAACACAAGCAAGTCTGAAATACTACGGCAGTCATTTTCAAATATATTTTATTTCATAGAACAACGCCTTTTAGATGTGGCGAGATTGGCATTCAAAGAATGAATTCCAATTACGAATATAAAACACGAAACAATTTTATACACAAAATCAACAAACACGATAATGTACGGCTTCGATCCTATGTCTCCGCAGTCCAGGGTCCAGTACCCATGAAAAATGGGACCAAATAGATGCTAAACTAAATCCAACTCTGAAAAAAATTATACATATAAAACAGAAAATACAAAAAAAAAAATGTTGTGCGTCCTCCTTTATGAAGTGAGTTATAAGTAATAAATATTATTATTCAAGTTCACAAACAGATACAAGTTAGTGGTGAGTTTCGTTTGTTAAGATCTCGTTTGCGGCGGTATTAACGTCCTGCCATGGTTTATTTCAAATCTGCCACTGTTAGTATCTGTCTTTAACTGCAGAACTGTCTGAAATAGGGTGCCCGAGGAGTAGCAAGTTCTCGACTCACACTCATCGTGCCCAGCGGAGCTCCAGGCTAAGGAATTGCGCGTTGTTTGGACTTTTGTAGTCTAAACAACGGCACCCTGTAGGGTTGTGTTTCCTGGAATAAAACGCCAGTGAATTTATAGTAATAATGACAATTCCAAAACAGTTATAGTTAAAATATTTAACGGACCATGGATGTTAAATAGTAATATCCATTAATCCGAGAAAGTTAAGAATTATGAAGATTAACGTAAAAAAATCATTTTTTAAAATATTTATTGCATATAAATCATTAACTCTAATGGCTATTTAAATTATTAGTTAATACTAACATAAATGAATAGGCTTTTTACAGGGCGTCGAAATGACATGCGAGATCCCGTTAAGCGGTGGTGACGGTTCTGGCGCAGCTGTTATTCCATACAGACAAGTAAGTTATTTTTACATTTTGTGCAAGTACAGTAAATATATGAGCTAAAACAGTTATGTAACTACGAACAAATGCTCTAATCCCCCCTCCGAAAGACCCCTTTAGTGACCTCGCGATCCTGCGGTAAGGTTAAAAATGACAAGTAAAAAATTTAAATATACCTACAATCTGTGTTAATGCCAACTTTATAACTAATAAGAAAACTAGTTTTGACAAAAAAAGAAGTAAACATTTACTGTGTACATTGCAGATAGTCATCCTATATCTACATCACAAAATACACATAGATTTTTTAAATATTTTTTTTTACTATTTGGACCATGGTGCGTGAACCCCTTGCATTTGGACGTTGACCTTCTGGACACCCTGTATTTAATAAGATCAATTTAACTTATTGTTTGACACGAATTTCCACCTGTTAAATGTCTAGCCCACGACTACTCAGCCTCCTTTCCTCAAATCCTTTTGAAATGGCGTGGTTAACAGGCTTTCCCAATAGTCCCAATAGAAAAAGAACTACACACATAATTGATAATAAATCTCCAGACAAACACACTAACTTTATTAACGTAATATCATAAAGTTTTTCAAAGCAATAAACATAATAATATAATTATTATGACTACACTTACTAACCTTTCATTAAATTTTGTATGTACGTAAACTTTTATAATTCCTGGTTTTGAATGATTATGTAATGATGAGGTAAAATCTTCAATTAAAATTATCCCGTACTAATGTAAATTTGAATTTTTTGTATGGCCTTATTTATCGTTTTTTCTTAAAAGGCTTGACGTAAGAATTGAACGAGCATAGGTTCTAAAAACAAGAAAAAGAGGCCTATTTTAATTACTGCTTTGGCTAATATATTTACTGTGGTGGAAGCGTGTACGCTATTGTGTGGAGGACAGATACACGTAGTAGAGTAATAAAATATATTACGCATATATATTTATACATTAAGTATGTGAAAAAAGATCCTTATGCAAATATAATACAACAGACCATTTCTCCTGGAGTAAGATTTTAAAGGGTTATTAATCATAAATTTTTTTAGAAACAGCGGAAATCTCGCCATATGCCATGCCTTGCTCCAGATTCTAAGCAAATATTTTCGGATAATGACGAAACTCGCCAGCAAATTAAAGGTAATGTAGATTCGATGTAGAAAAGTATTATAATAATATACAAAGTATTTAGGTGAGGCGTTTGTCTTTCAAACTCTCAAACACAAAACTATAAACTCCAGGATTGTTTGTTTTATGGTGTCTTCACATTTTGAAAAACAAGATAATCAATACATATTTTCATTCAATGTTATGCATATTATTAAATGTTAGAGGAATACAAATTAAATTGATTTGTATTGATTTTCCCTAAACTAGGCTGAAACAGAGGAGAAGAATATCTCCAATACACGAACAATAATTAAGTTTTCATTACATAACCGATCTATCTTATTCAAAGGCTTATTCAACCGTATATGATCCTAAACGTACCAATTTACTAATTAAACTTTGATCAGACGCCGGAACGGCACAAGAGCACTCACGCAAAACTTTCAGCTCATCGTTTGGCTAGTTCGGGAAAATTATTCTTCTAATTTATAGCGATGGTAAATAATTATACCCATGAAGTTTCTTACCAGTTCTTCTTTACAAAGGTCTTTCCGAACGGGTGGTAGTCATGTTTTATTTGATGTCAATAAGAAAAAGTGAGTTGATAAACATCAAACTCCAATATGTCCATAACGCACTAAAATATACTTTTTTACGTCAACGTATTTAAAACTAAAATCAAAAAATTTTCAAAATTTTACAATTTCAAATATGTCCACTAATTTGCTGTTAAAATCACTTGTAAAAACATAATTTTCTTTCAAAATCCATTATGTCCATAGAGGCATTCGAACCAAAAACGAATATGTCCATAGCGTCCAATCAAATCAGTCCTTTCGGCCATCATGGTGGCCATTAATGTTTGCATTAATGACCAACTCGACGTAGCATTGTGATTTAATTTCATTTAAATTAGTTTATATTAGTGAAAAATGGACATTACTTTGTAACTGTCAATGTTGAGAATTAAAATTTTTGAATTGAATCAAAAAGCTAAAAATTTTTTTTTTTATTATTTACATAAAAATATGAAGCGTTCCCTTTAAACCAAATGGACAATATGGATAAGTGATATAATATTGAAGGTACTTTTAGTCTAGAAATGTATCTAGAATATTTGGGGAAAGCTAGTTAATTCAATGAATTTGACCCCGAGATGGTATGTACTCCATCATGCGCAACCTCGACTAACACTTGGCTGGTTTTTTAACTTAGAAACTTAGCAAGTAAAAGGAACAGAGCATTAAATTTAAAAACTTCTTTACTTTTGCTAGTACTTCACGTTTATGGACGACGAGTAAGTGTATAAACTAAAACCCGAGTATACTAAAGTATCGTAAACTACATCGAACTTCTCCTTATAGTTTGATAACTTGCTTGAAATTCGTAACCTTCATATTTTTGCTCGTAATTGGACAATAGCTGGAAGTTGTATCGAGTTGTATGTAAATTATTCCTTGCTGTTTTTGTTTCATTGCTATATTCCAGTCCAGTGGGGTTTAAAAGTAAATTTGTTTACAGAACGCCTTTGCAAGTGTGAGGATAGGTGGAGGTACGTGCCACCTCCGACGGTGGTGCCTCCTAGACCCTTGTCGGGTAGTGGCGACCAACCCCCGAGTTTCCAACTCAGTGAGTGTTTCATGTATGAATTACACTTAACATAGAATTTCGAAGATGAAATACATAGAACAGGTATGCTCAGAGTAAGTAGGTCTAGTAAAAAAACAGCTTTGAAGGATATGAAACGTCTATTTAATTTTTTAATTTGGCTTTTGGGTAATCTCTGATAGTGTTTTTATTGCACAAAAACAGTGCAATCAAGATCATTGCTGATGTGGATTCTTGTACCAAGTCCAAGCTGATACTAGTATTTAAGACAATGAATGTTTTTTCTTGTGCCGCCGAAGCAACACCCTCACGGGAGGGAGGTGGAAGATTCGTCATGAATACCACCGTAGCCGTCTGCGGGGTGATGTGGGACTCACCAGAGTGGCACCTACCCACTAAAAACCACCTTGCCGGCTGTAGCATGGGAATGCTGTCAGCCTTCATCGGAGCGACACCCGGGTAGGGAGGTGGGTGCGCAAGCAGGGACCCGCTAGAGGTTTACCCGCTGAGAATACTAATCACTTAAGGTGCAAATGACATATTATATGATGATTATACGGCCTGGGCAGCCTTAAGCTGGTCCAGATTAGCCGAGAGCTGATCGGGGGGATCCGAGAGTGCATTTCTCGGTCTACGGACTTTGTACCTCGATGGCATGGATGGAGCAGTATAAGCTACTGACTCGCGTATTCGGGGGCTAGGATGCTCTTCGGATCGCTTGAAAAAAGCCGTGGAGAGCGCCCTAAGGTGTTGTTGAACTGTAGGCAATTCGAGATCCCTGTGCAGGTCTGCGTTTCGTACGTACCATGGAGCATCCGTGGCCCTACGGCAGAAGAGATTTTGGACTACCTGCAGCTTACACAAATCGGAGGGTTTGGCATGTGTAAAGATTGGGGCGGCATACGTCATGACTGGTCTGACGCAAACCTTATATAGCGTTCGCTTGTTCCTAAGAGACATTTTACTGTGCCTACCTAACATACTGTTTAGGCGGGCCATGTATAGACGGGCGAGTTTGGTGACTCTGAGAATGTGAGGTCGGAATGAAAGCGTACTATCGAGTGTTACGCCTAGGTACTTGGTGGTTTGCCTACCTAGCATTCGTATATGGGGGTCGCAGGTGCGACGGCGTTTATAATCGAATCGCATCGCAGAGCTTTTCCTTCCCGCTCTTTTAGCCCCCGCGCTAATTGAGCACCCAAATTTCACTGGTTGTTGT
The DNA here is from genome assembly GCA_923062675.1 of Marasmarcha lunaedactyla. Classification (NCBI taxonomy): domain Eukaryota; kingdom Metazoa; phylum Arthropoda; class Insecta; order Lepidoptera; family Pterophoridae; genus Marasmarcha; species Marasmarcha lunaedactyla. The sequence continues at coordinate 6,922,053 of OV281349.1, forward strand.
CGTAATATATAATTTCATAGTTGTATACCGTAATAAGTTTCTAACGCCGTTTTCACGGCGGACAGTGGGTCGTTAACCGTACTTCTAATAAGTTTCTAACGCCGTTTTCACGGCGGATAGAGGGTTGTTAACCGTACTTCGTGGAACGTGACCTTCGTCGACGGGGATTCGTCGTTCCAGGACTTCAAGTGCCGTGTTCGAGTAAGTTATCCGCGTCGTTCTCAACCGCCCTACTGCGTGTAGGGTGGTTTTAGGAAGTTCGTCATCGTTGTTAGGTTCATATTCTGTCCCTCCCCAACCCCTCCGCAATGGCTTCCCTAAACTTTGACGAGTTTAGGAAGAAGCTACTTGAAAGTACTGAAGGCATGTCTATAAATGCTGATAAGTACCGTTTCTTAGATTCTCTTATCCCTCATCTCATGACGTTAATGTCCACAATGGCCCCTCAGGCCACCCCAGTTCCCCAGACCCCTCAGGTCTTAGGCCCTCCCGCGTCCCCTTCCTCCAGTGACATGGAGTGCGAAGTAGACGCCCCTCCGCGCCGCAAGCACGCACCCGCGACCGAGTCATCCTCGGACGCCACCCCAACTGGCCCTGAGTCTCCCTCTTTTACGCTTGTTAAGAAGCGCTCTAAGAAGCGTTCGAAACAAGACCCGGCGCCCTCGACGCCCGTCCCTACACCCCCTGCGGCGTCTTCAACGCCAGCTGCCCCGGTGTCTTCAACACCCGCTCCGGCCCCAACTTCTGTCAAGGCCAAGGTCCCACCACCCGTTTTCCTTCGGAAAAAGGGTAAATGGACTGAGGTTTCGACATTGTGCAATGAGCACAAAATCCTTTCCGATGAAGGCTAACGGTAATAACTACAGCCAACAGGTGGTTTTTAGTGGGTAGGTGCCATTCTGGTGAGTCCCACATAACCCCCCGCAGAAGAATTTACCTGCGGGCGGTATGCATGACGCATCTTCCACCTCCCTCCCGCGAGGGTGCCTCGGCAGCAAAAAAAAAACAAAAAAAAAACAGAGCTTTTCTCTGGATTCACATCGATTCGCCATTTTTTCACCAAGCTTCGAGGTCTGTGTTTACAACATGCATTTATATTTAAGAGTTTATTTCTTAAAATGTATATTGATTGCTTTTGAACAAAAAACGATCTCTGTAACTTCAGTAATGATATTTTCGGATGGGCTATGATTGCCGTCAATCGAATCAAGTATATATAACAGAAATAGCGAAACAATGTCAATAAAAATCTTAAAAAATTGCCTTCCACATTGAAATTTCAACTGTTAAGTAGTTGTTTGTTAATCAATGGTTAGTTAATATTCTAGACATAAATATCACAATTTAATAAGATATGACGTAAATTGATAGAATCTGGCGTCACTTTGCTAAATCCATTGCAATTGTTAATAAATTAATGATTCTCATTTATTCCGTGAGAAAAGGGCGCTATCCTCTGGTTTTCATCACTACGGAGCAGCTTCTTTGACAGCATGCAGGTAAATATTATCCATGAAACACAGTGCCATGTGACAATATAGTACAGGATCAAGTGTAGCCTTATTTAAAATGTAATTTGAGAGTATTTGATGTTCAAAATATTAAGGTATCAATTAAATTGAAGTTAAAGCGTACAATATTATTGACAGTAACGGAGCCGCCGCTGGAGCGGTGGTGCGCGTGCAGTGCTGGCCCGGACCTCTCCGTGCCGCTTGAACCCGAGCCAGTCTCTCTACAGTTCCGGGCATTGCCACTACATACACGTGAGTACTATTAGATAATATTTCTTAAACATACAGAAAATATTAATATATATAAACCATCAAATTAAATAGTAGTATAGAGTCTGACAAGTGTACAAACACATTAAGATACGTTAGCATGAACTTTCATAATATAATTGCTCAATGATAACAATTCTTTTTACTCTCATTTTTTTTTAATTTACAGTTTCAGGGTATCATCGACCAAGAAATTGGTTTACCACTCTAAGGTTGAAATAATTTGTATACCATTTGTACATTAATGAAGTCTGTTTTTGTCTTCCGTTTTCGGCGTTACGTCATTCATGTATTATGTTTAATTCGAATTTGGAGCTGGTATCGTAAGGACCATAGAGATCTAAATTATATAGAGAGGCCAAGGCCGATAACTGCACTATAAGACCAAATTGGGCTCAATTTCTCAGCCTCTAGTTAGTAAAATATTAACTTGTTCACGTCACGACAAAGTGTTTTTGTATAAATGCGCAATTTTTCTGTTGGTGTATGCAAAAACAGAATTAATAAAAGGTGTATAAATCATTATAGCATTATATACAGTCGGGAAAATCAACAATCTTTACCCTTTTATGTCTTAATTTGATAAAAAAACAAATTGCAAATCTGCATTTCACAAACAACGTTTGGCAAAATTATTATTCATAAGTTCATCTTTGTACAAAGTAATGGTTTTATAAATAATTTATTTGACAAAACAATAACGAGACAAAGTTTTTTTCTTCAAAACATCACTCAACAAACTATTCACTTGTTATATACGTTAATAGGTAAAACAACGCAAGGCATACAAACTTTTGACAAAATGCATTGTTTAGTAAGTACTTTATTTACCCAAAAATGTGAAATCGTTTGTATATACATAAATAATTTAAGCATTACAGACAGTTAGTAGGTACTCTAAATTCAGTTTATGTTTCTAATTACTGTAGTATAATTTGATTCAACAACAAGAATTATAGGCGATCCCCTTGATTCGCCGACAAACTTTTCAACGAATTTCAAATTGTCGAAATCGATACATCAAACAATTAGTTCAAGCATTTTCAATTACTGTATTTTCATTTCATCGACGCCTCATTTCAAGTTTTTTTAATTCGTTGAAATACGGTTCATGTAAAAAATTTCATCGATTCATCACTTTATGGACATTTTAAATCACAGAACACTATGTAAGTCCGAAATTAGGTGCGACGACGAGCGTAGCGAGGTATGTAAGTCACACGTCACACCATAACACGTCATAACATACCATAACACACCATAACGTCGTCACACCATAAGCGAAATTGAATGAATTTATATGTGAGGTATCAAAAATAAATTATATGAAATAATAATGTATGAAACGTACTTCGGTGATATAATAATTCCGAATTTGAATATTCATTTTTAAAATTCCGAATTTCACAATCCCTAAGAGACTAAATTCCGACTATTCAAAAACACGATTCTTATTTTATCGAAATTCATAAATACGAAGTTTTAGTTTTCCGACTTTCATCAGTACGAGGAATTAAAAACCCGCTGTGTTACTAGTCCGAAATATGGTATTCCAAATTTGAATTTTCCGAAAAACAATGCTAACATTCAGATTTTGTATCTAAAATATATATTAAAAATAATAGTCTTAATCTCTTGTGATTCAAATTAAAATTAATAAGGCACATTTTGAAATTATACACATTAGGCGCGACTACGAGCGAAGCGAGTAGGAGCCGTTAGTCTGCATGTAGAGCGACCGTAGTGAGCGTGCCGCAGGAGCGGCCGGCGAAGCGCCAAAAAGGGATTTGCATTTCAGTACATAACCTATTTACTCCAAAAATAACTTGGTACAAAAAACTAAATAAACTTTCTCATTTCCAGCTGACAACTTGAATGCTCAAACGTATAAATTGATGTGCTAGTATTATTCGGAATTTTGAAATTCGGGATTCGTATTTATGATATTGCGGATTATTGATAATTAAGATTTTTTATAATTCGGCATATTGATTTTTTTAAAAAAAACGATCGGAATGTTGAAGTTTCGAAGAAGAAAATTTAGGAATTTTGAAACACGGAATTTTCATTATCGGAATTTTGAACCATTCGGTGTCATAAAATTCGGAATTTTGGAATTCGTGATTATGACTATCGGAATTATGTTTTTCGTATTTATGTAGTGTACCCGATATAACCACTAATATTATATCGCCGTAATAATATAACAGTTAGTAGTTTGTCAACAGTAATAATTATAAAATACCCATTTATTAACCAACATTTAGTAAACCCTCAAATTGCGACTTTGAAAAACGAATACTTTAGTAATTTAAAAAAAAATTATAACTGGCAGTTTTACATTCAGAACATTTGCAATGTTAAATATTTAAAAAAATATTTTTGTTAAATGATCACTTATAAATTTATCAGTTTATTAAATGAACAGTTTGTCAAATGATTACTTTTTCAAAAATAATCTGTAAAATGTCATTTGTCATACGTTTTTTGTAAAACATTAGTAAACCCTTAAAAATACGTAAATTTAAATTTCTTTGCGTTATATGTAAGGTCTGTGTCTTTCCAGTGTCTTATCGATGTATATCATGTCAGTTGCTTAATTTTTTGTATAAATATGGTTTCAATATCAGTAAATTTTAAAAGCAATAGTTTTATTAATTTTTGTATGATCTTCAATGTGATAAGAAGGATAAAGAACAATGGGTTAATCCAACAGGAAGATCACCCAGTTGGTGGCCAACGAATAAAAATGTTAATATATTTTAAAGATAAAAATTATCAGCAATATAAACAAATTACCGAAAGCTTTTTTAATGGCTGTACTTAGAGTAACTTAACTTTAACTTTAGAGTCACGGCTCGTTTTTGCAACGGTTGGTATAAAATATATGTTCCGTCAACTACGCTATATTGAGTTGAAATGTTTGGAGTAACATTATTTGCTGTGTTACTGAGAACACTTTGTTGCTGTTTTTATTAACCACTTGAGTTTATTTTGGAAGAAAAAGTGTTTAATACGTTAATTTATTCCCGTAAAACACTTTAGACTAACTAAAAGTCAACAATCTATTTATAGATTTTAACCAGTCGGCCTCCCTTAAACAATTTTCGAGCAATAATTGAATCCAAATATTCTGTGACGACGGTCGTGTCAAGTGTTCACCTATTGGAACGAGTACAGGTGTTTCTCACTTAATAAATAATATATTTATACTTCATTTTAGTTTGTTTTCCATTAAAGATATTTAATAATTGATGTTTTGTTTCTTAGTTCCTTAGTAAAGCATATTTTCAAAAATATTTTAAAATTTCACAGATATATATTTATAAACTTCATTACTACATTGATTTTCACTTTTCTTGTACCTAAAGCAGGAAAGCATGGCTCTTTCAATAACAAAAGGAGTAAAAGTGAAATTGAAGACACTAGGAACCTACTGTTGAGTCATGTATGTAGCTCTACCCACTTTTTCGGGTCGGCATGAAGTATTCATATAGTGCCCGATCGGCACTAGCTAATCTAATTTGTGTAGCAATTGCTTCGGGCCTGCCATTCCAAATAACAATTCTTCATTCCTGTAAAATACGACAGATAAATAAACTAATGACATAATTCTAACACAAAATTTTCTCTGCTTTTTCTGTGTTAAAATTTGTCAGAAATAATAGTTCAAAGTTTTGAGGGCAAGTACTTTAAATATTTTACGAGATTTGCTTATGATTTCATTGACGTTAAAATAAAGCATGACTTTACCACTAGTTTAGAAAAACCTTCGTGAGGAAGAACTGGCAAGAAACTTCACGGGCATAATTTTTTCTAAATAAATTTACAGTGTCCTCTTTATGTCTACACAAAATTATTCTTAACTGCATCTGTTAGCTCGGCGAGTCTTCCTATCCCCAACTATCCAAACCACGAACACCCTCAAACGGCAACCATTCACTAGGTTAACGTACCTCTCCGTACTCCTCTACCATATTAGAAGGAAGTGAGCGAGGTAAAAATTTTACACCAGTTGAAAGTCCTCTTTTTCTTCAACTTCGTCGAGATTGCGTAAATAAAGCTAAATTTCGGCATTTAAAAGGTATTATAGGTGGACTGAGAGAAAAAAAAGCCGGCGGAACAAAAAACCTTTTAGTTCGTTCGTTTATACAAAAATATTTTTTAAATACTTTGTACAATTTCACGACGATTTGGATTTAACTTTCGCGTTTCAAATGTGATTTTTAAATTACATTTTGAAGCTCTTCCTTTTGGTTGCAAACCGAAGATATCACTGTTTTAAAAACGTGTGGTATGTGTTATAATATGGTATATCATATTTTTATTATATTAGTTTGCGTTGCTAGTTTGGCCAGGTTCCCCATTCACAAGTATATCTGTTATGTAAAAACGAGTATGTTATTTCGCCGTTATGGTAATTTTCGATTAGATACAGTAATAGTTATCCTTGCTGAAAAAAATACTAGAAAAACGACCATGACTTTCTTATAAGATTTTCTCAATATTTTCAGTGAGGGAACAGCGTGTAGTGCTCGACAACGGCTCCGCGTGTGCGTCGAGCTATACAACGCACGTGCGGCGCTGGCCGCTGCAGCCTTCGCGCACGCTGAAGTCAGAAGGTAAGTTAGTATCTACGCTGACATGTAAAACACGAATTTATAGGATATTGTCGTTTTGATGCATACTCTCTGATGATACAATGAACTTAATGTTAAGGTAGAACGCACGACAGAGCTTTCTAACGTTTTAATTATATCACCAAGTTAGTAGACGCGCTCTAGAAGTACTGATGCATATATATGCATATATGCACGCTTATACATATATATATATATATATATATATATATATATATATACATTATAACTTAATCAGTATTTTAGTAGAAATGTGATAAATGGAATTCGACAAATAAATTCGACAAGTAAGTGTTGGAGGGTAGTTGTAACAGCAACAGCAAAGGCTTAAGTCCATAGTGTTTGAGCCGTCGGCCGATGATGTTTCAGCATATAATACTGTCATGATTATTTTTAATAGATTGACTATATAGTCATAAACCACATTTAAAAAGTTATTGAACTAACTTTTTTTGATTTTGGTATTTAAATTAAATAATGAAATCAAAGGAAACAACACTAGAGTCACGTGACCAAAATCTTAATTAGAATATAGAAAGAAAACACATTTATAAATTAGACTAACCTAAAGACTTTTAAAGGAAGAGGTCTGTACCCGTAACAAGTCGAGGAGGTCTCAAAAAGCGAGAAACTGGCGCTACTGAGCCATATTATCTCTCGACCCGAAGCAAGTGTTTGTCGCGTTTAGACACCTTCTCGGCTAATTATGCTAGCCCCGTGCAACTTTAATAGACACAAACAAGTTTAACCTTCACGTTGACACATCACGTTACTTTGTTGATGTTTTTATTAGTCGATTAAAGATTTTAAAAGCTTGCTTATTAATTTTCTTTTGTAATAATATAAAAAAATGGCTCCTGCTTCATACAGGGTCAATATCTTAATGAAATTGTAACTTTAGACTTAAGCGACGAACAATCAGAACGTTAGCGCGATATTTACCGTTCCGATTGCAATAGCAATAATAACACTTTTAGCGCGCTCAAACGAATCGGAACGGTTTTGAGCACTTTTAGCGCTGTGAGCGCTGTAATCGGCAAACGGAACGCAGCATATGTCATGTCATACCTAAATGACACTGACAGACAGACGACATACCGTTCATAATAAATAGTGTTTTTTTTTAAATATTTATCAATGATGGACGCAGTACTGCCAACATACAGGAAACAACAGTTACACATTAATTGTTAACTGTTTGTATATTTTAAATTTTCTGTTGTCAAAATTATTTGATTCGGTGTTACATTTGTTTTTCTAGTTAGATATCTATAATAATGTGAGTGGTGAGTTTGATCTTTGTGCCAATTAATATTATTGGATTTTGTGAGTAAATATTTATATAAAGTTATTTGTATATTAAGTATATATTTATATGTATAGATATATAGTACCTTACAGACAGTTATGAGGACAGTCTCTTCTTACAATCTTGCAATTTTTCTAGCGCACATGGGTCTCTTTCTTCTTCTCTAACAATACATGACAATCTCAATGCTTTCTCCTCTATACATCCCAAAAACTTGAATAAAGTCCATATCAACATCCAAAGTGTTCTCAAGCACTATTCTGATCTTCTGGCTTCCTTAAGCTCTGCAAACATCGATGCTATTTTAATATCCGAAACGTTTCTCAAACCTTCTTTTCTTTCCTCTCAATACACAATCCCTGGGTTCGTGCTCATTCGCAATGACAGGATCGGGAAGGGCTGTGGTGGATTGGATATCTACTTACGCGAGGGTATACCTTATAAGGTAATTAGTACTTCTCCGTCATATTACACTGAGTCAGCTGAGTACTTAGCTATTGAAATGGTCACACATCACACAACATTATTGCTTGTTTTTTTGTGTAATGTTGACTATTTCAGTAACTTTGAGGATCTCCTTCACGATCATTGTCCTTCCTATGAACATGTTATTATTATGGGTGACTTCAACACCTGTTTGTTGAAGAATAATTCCCGCTCCAAAAAACTTGAATCCACTGTGTCTTCTTATAATCTCCATATCCTACCCCTTTCTCCTACCCATCATTTTCCCGACTGTGCTCCTTCCTTGCTCGATCTTATGTTCGTCACATTCCCCTGTAAGGTTTCTGTTCATGGGCAACTTACTGCACCGTTCTCTTACCATGATCTTGTGTTTTTGTCATATCATTTTCGTGCCCCTAAACATAGACCACAAACTGTTTTGCTTCGTGGCTTCAAAAAAATTAATCTTGGGGTTTTGAAACACGCCGCCGAGTTAATTGATTGGTCCAGTGATGAACAGTTCTTACACTAAAGAAAAAGTGGATAACTTTAACACCATACTTTTAAAGTTGTACGATCATCACACTCCATTAAAAAAAGTTAAATTAAAAGATAATCCAGCCCCTTGGCTAAAATACTCTATCGAAGATGCTATGGCTAAGAGAGACAAGGCCAAGAGATCACTGAAAACTTGCCCATCTACAGAAAATTTTACAATTTATAAGAACCTTCGTAACATTTGCAACCGCATGTGCCGAGATGCTAAAAGACGCCATTTTTACAATTCCCTCGTAAACCAAAAGTCTGCAGAAGTATGGAAATTCCTCAAGTCCGTAGGCATTGGTAAATCCACTGTCAGTTCTCCCATCAACTTTGATTTAGGTGTTCTAAACCAATTTTTAATTTTTCTGAATCTTCTGTCACTTTAAACCCTAACATCAAAGCTGATACGTTGAATTACCTAACAAACCTTCCTGTAACCTATTCCTCTTTCGACTTCTCTGATATTTCAGAAGATGAAGTCAAAAAGTCAATCCTATCAATCTCCTCAACGGCAGTAGGCAATGACAAACTGTGCTCACGAATGATTACTCTAATCCTCCCACAATTGCTATACGTGCTTACCCACATTTTCAACTACTCTTTATCCACTTCTACTTTCCCGTCATCCTGGAAACTCGCACAAATTATTGCCTTACCCAAAATTCAAAATCCCTCTTCTTTATCCCATTTCCGTCCCATTTCCATATTACCTTTCCTTTCGAAAGTTCTGGAACACATCGTTCATAGGCAACTTTCTTTTTTCCCTCACAACAACAACCTCCATAGCGACTATCAGTCTGGTTTCCGCTCAGGTCATAGTACTGTCTCTGCGCTAATTAATGTTACTGATGACATCCGATGGGCTATGGAAAACAAGTCTATAACAATCCTTATACTCCTCGACTTCACTAATCCCTTTAATTCCATAGATTTTGACATCCTCCTTGGTATCCTTGGTACTTTCCTCTTCTGCAGTGACTTGGTTTAATTCTTATCTTCGAGGGCGTTCGCAGCGGGTTCGCCTTAATGAGGCTTACTCTGATTGGCGTGACCTTGTTGCGGGCGTCCCTCAGGGTGGCGTTCTATCTCCATTGCTTTTCTCAGTTTTTATAAATTCTGTCACAAGAGTAATTTCCTCCAAATTTCATTTATATGCAGACGATCTACAAATCTACACTCCCTGCTTACCATCTAATATTCATATTGCGATTTCATCGATTATTGTTGATATCTGCCGTATAAGTGAAATCCTGGACGAAATCCTTTGGTCTGCGCATAAACCCTACCAAATCTCAGGCCATGCTAATACTAATATAACATGCTAATAAAATACCTTCCTCCTGTGCTTCTTAACAACGTCCCGATTGCCTATACTGATACATCTAAAAATCTAGGCATTATTTTAGACTCAAATCTGTCATGGAATGCTTATATCAGTGAAATCAGTCGGAAAGTACATTTTTCTTTTCACATTTTAAAACAGCTATATAATTTCTTACCTTTGTCAACTAAAATTATTCTTGCACAATCCCTCATCCAACCTATTATCGATTACGCAGACGCGTGCTATTTGGATGCCACAGAGGAGCTATTAAATAAACTGGAGCGCTTACTAAATTTATCTATCCATTTCATATTCGGTCTTAAGAAGTTTGACCATGTATCCCAATGTAACACTAGGATACTCTGCCTCCTTTTTAATGTCTTGCATTCCTCGGCTTCTCCTTCTTATCTACGTGAGCGCTTAATTTGTTCGTTCTGTGAACGATTCGGTAAGGCCTAGTAAACGATTTCTTTTACGAATGCCTCCACACAAAACCGATTTCTACTCATACTCCTTCACAGTACATGCAGTTAGGCTATGGAACTCCTTACCACATACAAGTCGAGAGTCGAAATCTATGCCAGTTTTTAAAAAAGAGTGAAAGAGCATTATCTTTCTCAGACATGATTTTAGTTGTAAGTATTATTAAGTATTATTATTATTATTATATTAGTATATATATATATATATATATATATATATATTAGTATTATTTATGTGATTGTATGTTGTATTCTTGTATGTGTTCATGTATGCATATGTATTTCCCAGTCCCAGGTCTACTGGTAGAAATTTCTTATGGAATAAGTAGTACCTTTGTACAAGCATTTTATCCCATTTATGATAAGTTATATTTTGTGTGTACATAAATTGTAAAATAAATAAATAAATGATCACTTCTAAAAAAACTAGGAGAATTCGGAAGAAAGAATTCGATAGATATTCTATAGATAGAAACGCTACTTTCCCTAGAGTATATATATTGGTATTGTTTTAAATAATTGTTGAAAGTACCCATATTAATATAAATATAGCTGTACTCTGACGTCAAAGAAAAGTAAAATATTTATAGGCCTCACCTTTATTAATTTATTTAGTTTTTTCTTTCTTAGTAATTGCATTATAATACTTTATTATCAATTAATCACTGAGGTACATAATAACCAGAATGATATTCCCTTTTAATTTTCAAGCCCCAAAATTTTGAACGTTTGTCGGTTTGAGGACAAGCATTTTTAGGAATAATGTCTGAATTCGACAAGAAATAACTGTATTTCCTCAAATACACCGTAAAAATTCTCAGAAAATGGAAAGAGTTATTTGGTACTTTTCTGAACAAATTAAGTTTTGGCTTTGACAGGTCATTAAAAATGTGTTATAATATATTGTAAATGTACACAAACACCTAAATAGAGCTAAATAAACAATATCAAAAGTAATTAAGTAAGCTATTTTGTGCTGGTCCTAAGTGTTTTAAGCCTATTTTATAAATGCTTGGAGTTAAGAATGTTTCGAACAAAATGTACAAAATTTTAAACAAATACTCGCACTTGCTTTTTATAAATAACTGCATCTACTACAAAGGGATTATTTTTTGCCTCATCAAATTTATTGTTTTTAAAGTTCGTTTTAATTTAAAGTACAGGGCTTCAAATTGATCTAACTCTTTGTGGTGGTTGCATACTTGCCTCATTAAATAATTTCTCATAATTTAGTACGTCATAAAGTTTTTCGTCTCGACTATCGAAAGTCCAAAATAATACTTGTTTAACATAATACAAGATGTCCTAAAATCAAAATCCATAACAAGTTTCTCATAAACATCACTTGTCATAATATAAAAAGCTTCGAACATTTTGTCTTTACCCAATAGTTAATTAGCCCCAAAAATGTACAAACGCAACGATAAATAATTCTTCACAAATGCAAAAAGAGCAATATACTACAGTAAGACTATCAATGTTTTCCACTGTAATCTACAACGCCTATGAAAATTTAATTTGCTATTATGACGTTGAGACGGTTTTTCATGAGTTTTTTTTTGTCTTAAGTTACGAATTGATACATTTTTTGTCTATAAATTCTATAAAATTGAATTTATACTGTTCAATGTTTAGGGATTGAAATTTTAGAAAATGTTGTATTATGTTTAACAAGTATTATTTATACAAAGAGTTTAAAAATCAATTTGAAGCCCTGTATTTTAAATTAAAACGAATTATAAAAACAAAAAATATTGTGATACTACTACTGTAGCTACTTACTTCGTATTGTTAGTGGCAATGGTTACCATTGCTGACTCTAGTGTCAGAGTTGATCAAGATCGTGATCACTTCGTCATAATAATAATTACATCATTATTGTAACCGTACATCATGACTCTCTCAAACATAATGGTTTTGTGTAAATTTTTAAAATAAGTTTGAAAAATATTACTCCGCAAATCACATTGTCTTTGAACGCTTAATATTTTGCAGAGCACTGATTAATTCAAGTTACATGTTTTTTTATTTTGAGCATTATTAAACTTTTTTTAAATTGTCTCATAAGACTTTATTTGGTCTGCAGACCGATGGCGACACGGCGTTGGCTCGGCGGGTGTCGGCGTGCGCGTGGCCCCTGGTGGCAAGCTCCCGGCGCATTCGAGGGTCGAAGTGCCAATTGCCGTCTACGCTGACTGCTGGGGCATCTACCACGACCAGGTTCTTATCAAGGTAGGGTATTTAGGATATTAATGTTCGTTATATAACCTTAAACACTGCATACAATTATGAGTAAGTATAATGCAAACACTATTTCTTACAATTTAGATTTTTTAAATTACTTGTGCAAACGATATTATGGGAAAACTTACAGCTAGTTTGTAATTTACATATTAGTTTAGTTTAAGATATCAGATATAGTTATCACAAATAACCCGTGGAATAGCTATCCTAAAAGATATCAAGGTTATCCAATGCCCGATTTCACTTCGACAATGAAATGAAATGAAATAAAAGACCCGGTGGTTCGTATAGGCGTCCGCGTAACGTCTTAGCAGATCCCGACGATGATATTACAACATGGAACGCCGTTGTTCCAGTTAGAAATAGGGCAACACGGCCTTTGAATCGCCTGACCCCACGGTGGGCCAGGCTAATGCGTCGTACGCATTCCTACTGAGTTTCTTGCTGGTTCTTTGGCAGTAGATGACCCTCCTGAACCAGTGGTAGTTTCAGTATACGACGTCCTAAGCCGAGGTCCGTGCCCTCTAGAGTGCCCTAAGGCGTATCGTATGTAGGATTAGTTAAAGTTCCGGCTAAGCGCCGCCAACGCTAAGCTACTGAGTCCGGTGAAATTTATAAATAAACTGTCCATTTCGAAAAAAAAAGGCTCTGGTTTTTCCTGTAACTTATTTTGTGGTGCGTTTTTTATTGGTAAGCTCGATAATTAACCGATTCTTATTCTTATGATATTGTTTTGAACTTCATATTAGGTGTATAAAAATAAATATATATTTGTTGATAGGTAGAGTTGCTGCCGCCCATAATACTGGACATCTGGGTAGAGGTGGTAGGGGCCCCGCTTCAGTTTCCCATACAGCCCAACCCTGACATCTCCGCTACGCTTTGGTAAGACCTTTTATTATTCATATATCTGTAGGTTTTATAGCGTGGGATAATATACAGGGTGTCCCAGAAAAGACACGTAAGGGTGACACTGGAGGTAGATGGACTTTAGGCCTATCAGATAACACTAACATGCCTCCAGTAAAAGTTTTCTGGTTTTCGAGATATTGCCACTTTTGTGATTTTTTATGAAATTTCCACTTTTTGGTTCTTTTTTGCCTACAGCTGCAATAAATATCTTTTAACTCACGGTTTTTTTTTACCAAAACTATCGTTATTAGTTATTTGAGACAACCTAGTAGTAATTTTGACGGAAACTAGCACACTATGCTAAGAAAAAGAGTTGAATTGTTTTGTTTTATTTCATTGCGAAAGACCTAACTAAAGTTTAACTGATTGCTGTGAAAAAAAATGTATAGCGATGATACTGCACATCATCTTAAAACATTGCTTGTTTAATGACCTTTTCAAAAAAGCATTACAATAGCCATTTTTTTGACCAAATCTTAGAAAATTTAATTTTTTCATGAACGGCGTGCTACTTGGAAAATAGTACAACTGCATGATAATGCTTAATAACAGGTCCAGGTGTCTTTTTTGGCAAAATTACTAATAATTGAAATTGTCGAAGCACATAACTATCTATCGTTACCCTAAATGCAGACCTATATTTAGGCTTTTTACAATCATCTACCCATTATGATGGAAAATGTGCCACTTGAATTAAGAAGAAATATGTGGCTTCAAAATGATGGGTGTCCTGCACACTACGCTTGTGCAGTACGGGCGCATCTTGATCAGGAATTTTCAAGCAGATGGATTGGCCGACTAGGACCAATTTTGGAAATATCACATTTTACGTTGAGATAATCAAAAAGACAATTTTTGAACAAATGTAGATTATGTGTAAGAGTCGGAGGCAGACACTTAGAAAATCGTTTGTAACAAGATTAAATAAAAATTTTGAAAAACCCCTACATTTGTGCTGGTGACCATCTTGGATTTGAAATTTATCATAGTATTTCACTAGTCAAGCCCTTTCATTTGGTACCAATATTGACGGAGTTCTGAAAAAATATGTAATCCGCCATTTTGTGGTGGCAGCCATCAAACATAGCTGAAAACACTCCCCACTAATTCACCTTTCATACAAGAAAAAACAAAATCAAAATCGTTTCATCCATTCGACACACACACACTAACACACACACACACACACACGCGTAGACACATCAAACTTATAACACCCCGTCGTTTTTGCGGCGGAGGTTAAAACAATAATAGTAAAAATAAACATTTGAGGTTACAACCTACCAACCTACTGAACAATTACTTCACTTCTAGTAGGTACCTAACTTCATAAAACAATAAAACAGAGAAAAATATAGATAGTTATGTGCTTCTGCAATTTCATTTTTTAGTAATTTTGCCACAAAAGACACCTGGACCTGTTATTAAGCATTATTATGCAGTTGTACTATTTTCCAAGTAGCACGCCTTTCATGAAAAAATAAAATTTTCTAAGATTTGGTCAAAAAAATGGCTATTGTGATGCTATTTTGAAAAGGTCATTAAACAAGCAATGTTTTAAGATGATGTGCAGTATCATCGCTATACATTTTTTTTCACAGCAATCAGTTAAACTTTAGTCAGGTCTTTCGCAATGAAATAAAACAAAACAATTCAACCCTTTTTCTTAGCATAGTGTGCTAGTTTCCGTCAAAATTATTACTAGGTTGTCTCAAATAACTAATAACGATAGTCTTGGTAAAAATACCGTGAGTTAAAAGATACTTATTGCAGCTGTAGGCAAAAAAGGACCAAATAGTGGAAATTTCATAAAAAATCACAAAAGTGGCAATATCTCGAAAACCAGAAAACTTTTACTGGAGGCATGTTGGTGTTATCTGATAGGCCTAAAGTCCATCTACCTCCAGTGTCATCCTTACGTGTCATTTCTGGGACACCCTGTATATCTTATGGTTTGCGGTATATGTAGTCAAGTATATAAGTCATCAAGTATATGTAGAGCTTTAGCTTATAAATGATTCGCAACTGACTTTAGGCGTACTCTAAGGAACTCAGAATTATAATATGAATCTAAGAAAAGTATGTATCATATTTTATTATGTATTATAGAAAAGTATATTTCTTCTCCTACTCCTTTTCTATACATGCTGTCAGATTGTGGAATTCATTACCTTTCAAAATACGCGAGTCAAAATCTCTAAAAATATTTAGTAAAAGAGTTAGGGAATACTACTTATCTTAAATATATTTAAGCTTTCATAAAAATTTATCATGCAAATTAATTATATAGAATTACATATTTATTATATATAATATTATATGTATTTTATATATAATTTTGTAATATTATACTAGAAAATCAGTTTTTAATATGTTTACTAGTATACGCACGCAATAACTTTGCATTGTATTATTTCTCCAGTCTCAGGTCTGCTGGCAGATATTTTTTTAAACAAATAAGCTGACCTTTTTACTTTTTTAGTTTCTAAGTCTCATCTATTGTATTTTTATTCTTGTGTGTACGTAAAATATTAACAAAATTAAAATAAATAAATTAATATGCAGCGTAACCGAAATTTCATAAAGTTATTATATTAACTTCCTTCTTAAAATAATTATTTTCATGTATTAAAATATCATATACATTAGGTCATTACATATGAAATTGGCATTTTGTAAGGGAGGAAAATAATGGTAATAAAAAATATATAATATATTTATTTAATCAAAGTATTTACCATTGCTATCTATGCACTTTTGCCATCTCATAGGTAGTTCATTGATCCCTGTACTTAAAAAACTATTCGGACGGGAATCAATAAAATCTTTGAAGGCGCTTTGGACTGCCCCATCAGAGTTGAACTTTTCCCTTGCAAGAAGTTATCCAAAATTCGAAAAAAATGGTAATCTGTTGAAACAAGGTCCGGGGAGTACGGTGACTGTCTTAGACATTCCAATTGAAGCTCCTCTAATTTGGCACCCGTCTGTTGTGCAGAGTGTGGTCTAGCGTTGTCCAGAAGTGGCAGTGGCCTAGAGGGATTGACCAGCCTTGGTTGTTTAGCAGCTAGCTTTTCCAGCATGGTTTGCAGTTGCTGGCAATAGACAGTTGCCGTAATCGTCTGGCCAGATTTAAGAAAGCTGTAGTGAACGACACCGGCACTAGTCCACCAAACGCTCAAGAGTAACTTTTTTTTGTAAATTTTCGCTTAATACAGGATTTGGCTGGTTTGCCAGGGTTCAACCATTGCGATGAGCGTTTCCGATTGTCATACAGGATCCACTTTTCATAACAAGTAATGATTCGAATTAAAATCCAAAGTTTGTCGGTTTCCTGCGCTCAATTTTGGTTTCATGAGGTACCCACCTCTCAAGCCTTTTCACCTTCCCAATTTGCTTCAATCAAAACATGTTTGTTACTAACACCGCAGCCTGCAGCTAACGCGGACGCGGCTTGCCATGGATCCGCTTCTACAATAAATAGCCTTCAATTCTTGCCTCAACTTTGGTCTCCGGCCGTCCACGGGGCTTGTTCTGCAGGTCGAAATTTCCAGAACGAAAACGTTGGAACCAAAAACGCAATGTGTTTCCTTTTGCGACACCGTCGCCATACACAGCATTAATACTTCGAGCCGTTTCTGCAGCACTGGGGCCACGGTGGAACTCGTACTCGTAAATAATTCGATATTTCAAGTTTTCCATTTTGTAAACTAAGTGTTGCAAAAAAATAGCCAAAAGAGGAAAAATCAAATGAGTTACGGTTTTGGAAACACAAATTCGTGAGTAAATAGCTGTATAAATTTGAAATTGGAATTCTTAACCAAAGAGGAGATAATACAGATCAATGTGGCCAGTACGACAAAACGCCAATTTCATATGTTCCTTACTAATACTATCAAATTACGTAAGCCACTAACGGAGGGTTCAAACAAATCACTAAATTAAAATTAAAATTATACATACTAACTAATGGAGTGGCCTGTTTGGTGTGGAGGTAAGTAGCCTTGCCTTCCATGCCAGAGGTCCCGGGTTTGAATCCTGGGAAATCCAGAGTTTTGCCCGGCCTGGGAATGCCTATGACTGTCGCTTCTTTCCAAGATTTTGGAAAGTAGTTAAGGTCAAAGCAGGCATTAAATATAACAGCTAACAAGGTAAGCACCTGTTGAGGCAGGTGCTTAAGTGCGTGGTTGGAAATACCATCCGCACTCGGAGCCTTTTTGGACTTTTGACTTCTAATGAGAAGCAAGATTTCATCATTAGAGACTGTGACGGGGTCGTCGGTGATGGGGAGAGATTCTCTGCGGAGAACTTCGTCCTCCACCGCCTGGATGTAGGAGGGATTCGCGGGTTGCGTGCTGGGCGAGCATTGAGAGGCAATGCTGTCAGCGAAGCATTCGGCTTTCTCTTCGACTTCGAAGGCGATAGAGCCATCGGGACGAGTGAGAGGAGGGACGTGAGAGGCGGCGTCTTCGCGTAAGGCTCGGGCCATACTATAATACGCTTGATGGGACGGGGAGACATTCCCCATGAGATCGTTCATCTGAGCGTCTCGGAGTTTCGCGAGGCAAGACCTAACTTTACGTTGAAGCTGATTCGCAGCTGTCCTATAGGCGGGTGTGGGATATTTCTTGGCTCTCCGGAGAGCCGCGTTCTTTGCTTTAATAAGATTGCTAATGGCTAGGGAAAGCGTGGGTTTGCCTTGCTTAGCAACCTTTTCGTTATCGCTGATGGCTGAGTTGATAGCATCAGTGAGAGAGTCGACTAATGAATCTATTTTATCCGGGCTATCTAATTGATCGGGCGAGATCGCGAGCGGAGAGTTCGGGGCCTCTAAGCTCAGCTGGTATAGGTCTTAGGAGAGGTGACGTTATCGTTAGGTGGACCTAGCACGAGGGAGACGGGGTGGTGGTCAGAACCTAGGTCATCGAGCGGTTCGATAGACCTGAGGTCGAGATTGATTCGCTTGACAATTGCAAAATCGAGGATGTCAGGAGAGTGGTTCGGGTTGTCGGGATAGTGAGTGGGAGTGATGGGAGGGATGACATCTAAGTCGATTGAGTTAGGGATGTCGAGGAGAGCGATACCGCTAGTGTTGGTTGATAGGCACGTCCAGTCAGTATGTTTGGAGTTAAAGTCTCCGAACATAATGACTGAATGGCCGAGGGCGAGAATGGCCTCAAAGTTGCTGCAAATTGGTCTGGTGCCGCTAGGTATGTAAATTGTAGCTATAATGATGGGTGGATGACCAGTCATAGCCAATCTACACACAGTGGCTTCCATGTTGAGGAGAGGAGGGGTAGGGAAAGGATAGCAATGGATCCTCTTTTGTAATAAATGGCAGTGCCGCCGAAACCGTCGGAGTTGGGCCTGTCGTTACGAATAAACGCGTTCTTAGGAATAGCGAATCCCCTGGAGCGGTTTGCAGTTAGCCACGTCTCTTGAACAAGCAATAAGTCTGGCTCGTTGTTCTGAAGGAACAGTTTGAGCTCAGGAAGGTTAGTATTAAGGCTACGAACGTTAAAGGAAACTAGGGATTGATACGACAGGACGCGGGATTTGCGGGTCTAGACATTATATATACTATTAAGCGAATTTATACGAAATATAGAATTTATAAAGAACTAAGTAGCTAGTGATGCTCGGCTAGCGCGACTAGACGCTCTTGAGGAGAGCGGGTGGCTCGCAGTTTGCGGTGCGAGTACGGCGATTTCGTTAATGTCGACGTTTTGGATGGCGTCGAACACGGTCTTCATGTCCTCAGCCAACGATGACTGAGGCGAAGACGACGGAGCGGGATGCGGGCCTACGGGAGCTAGGATAGGATGGGAAGGTGGTGCAGAAGCGGCCGGACGCTCTCTCCAGGAAAGAGCCGGAGTAGGCGTCGGCTGTACGGGCTTTGCTTCCGGGGGAGCCCGGTTGCGCAGCGGCGGGAAGTTAGCGGAAGTGAGCGGCGGCACCGGTTTAGGCGCAGCACTCTTTACGGAAAAGCGCGGAGCTCGCGGACAACCCCTGTAGTTTGCTGTGTGGCCGGACTGGCTGCAAAGCACACATGCAGGGGAGGAGGTGGAGTCAAGAGTGCGAGTGCACTCCTTTGTGATATGCGGATCGAGGCACTTAACGCACCTGGGGGGAGCTGAACAATTAGCCGCTGCGTGGCCGTACAGCTGGCAACGAAGGCTTTGCCTCGGGTGTCCGCGACGGTTTGGACACTCGACGGAGATATTCGAGAGTCCGCAGATTGTGCGAGCCTCTCTGAAGATCTCCCTCGAGTTGGGAGTATTAGCTAAAATAACTAATGCTAGCGGAAAACGTCTACCGCGGTTGGAGTGCATCTTGTGCACTGCTTCAGCCGGGAAGCCCTGGGACTTAAGGTCCTCGAGGATTTCTTCGTTTGAAAGCTTGAACGGGACGCCCCGTAATATTGCGCGGATCTTACGCCCCTCCGGGAGGGCGTAGGTGTGATAAGCAATTTGCCTAAGTGATAGGAGCCTAGTGAACGCGCGGAAGTGGTCGGTAGTCGCGACCAGAATCTTGATGGTATCGCCTGCGTTGGCAGCTTTAAGATAATTGATTTTGTGCTCTTTGCACAAGTTAGAAACCGCGGTCCAGCGAGCTTTTTCGCGGAGGAAGACGGGCGGAGGGAGCTGAGGCTTCGGTGGGACGGGAGCGCAGCGCGTCGCTGGCTTTGTCGGAGACGCGGTCACTTCGAGTGACATAAGCGGCGCGGGGACGGGTGCTGAAGGCACCGGGGTGGTATCGGGTGTTGAAGACACCGCGATTTTCTTTGAGCGCTTCTTGGAGCGTTTAGAGACTAATGTGAATGGGGGTCAGAAGAGCAGGTTAAAGTAGCGGCGCCCGACGACGGTTCGGACGCGGATTCGGAATTGCTTCCGGGAGCGGTACGCTTACGCCGCGACGCGCGAGATGACGTGACCGACGCGCAGTCCATATCGGATGGAATGGGAGATGTGGGAGAGCTGGTAAAGACCTGAGGGGTCTGGGAGTTGGTGGCCTGAGGGGCCGCGGTTGGGGCCTGAGGGGCCGGGGACGCGTTAATTGCTACTAAGGCCTGCGTGAAGACCTTGTCTGGAATGGGGATGCCGGACGCTTTCGCTTTCGCGAAGTTAATAATGTTTTGCGAATCTATTAGGGAGGGAATTATAGGGAATTATATGAATATACAAGTATATAAAATATGCCTAGAGTTCCCTAAAATAAACCTAGCGAAGCCTAGTGGCTAACCTCCCTACCAGCGGTAGGGGGGCTGGGGAAAATAACTTAAAACTAACCGTTGTTCGCCGAAGGCCGCTACCTAGAAACCTAAAAAAGGGTGTGCAGGTAAAGAGTTGACCGCGTTAGGGTCAACCTTTACCGAAAAAAAAGGACAAATGTACGCGAAGAGTCACAAATATGATAAAAATAAATATGAAAATAGAAGAGAAAATATAAAATAGTAGAAGGAAATAATAAATAAAATAAAAAGGACTGGATCAGTACAAATTCGTTGTCACCGTTAAGTATCCTTTGTACTGAAACCAGGCTACTTACGCTGGGCACAACACTGCACTCAGCACAAGCACAACACAACTTAGCACAGCACTTTGAAGACTAAGGGGCTCAGTCACAAAGAAAAATCATACTTCGATAGCACTCAGAGGGAGTAGAAAAACCTTGAAAATCGTAGCACGGAACCAACACGCTAAACTGTGACGTCAGTAGACTGAGCGCCACGGAATATCGGGAAGGGACCGATCAACGGAGAACGGGGTCTTGCACGTCCGTACCGGGCGGCGATCGGAGCGAGAATGACCACTTTAAGTATTAATTTTTGGTTAAAAATTAATGATCGTCGACCGTCTTTCGAACCTCTGACAACACGCCACACTCGCGCAAACGCGCCCGCGCCCGCGCGTTCTACGTGAACAAGCATTAAGTCACATAGTGCAACAGACAAAAAGGGATAGGTGGTCGCCGAAGCAAAGCAACAATTCGAAGTTTCTTCGACCTTGGTAACAAAATTCAGACAGAGTCTATTTATGTAAAAATCCACAAAAAGAATGTGAACTTTTTGTTTCATTTTATAAGTAATTTAAAATTATAGGTTCTTGTAGCAGTAAAGCTTCAAGTTTATGTCTTTAAAAAAGATAATAAAATCAAGGTTTCAGTGGAAATATTTCCTTACATTCTCTTTTCCAAATTAAATAATATCTTAGAGGATTTTTTTCTTTGTGTCGTAATTTCACAAAGAAAGACGCAAACAACAGTAATATCAAGTCAAAAAGACCTACCACTATTATGTCGCGATGTTTCTTTGTGATGAATTCTTAATGATTTCTAAAAAAAGTGGGCTAAAAGTGAGATGAGATTAAAAGAGCCTTGCGATTTTAATGAAATTGTTAATTAATTTTGCGCTGTTCTGTAAAATATTTTATTTGAAAATTATGTTTGAATTTTACTTATAATCGTTTTTTGGTAAATTATATTTTAAATTAATATAATAATTATTTGTAATATTTTATTAAGAATTTGTATTTCACAAATAATAAATAAATAGAAGCAACGGTCGCCCAACCTTATAACTTGCTTCTTTCGCCGAACTCATTACCGCCGCACCCCTTGGTTGCAGTGTTGCCAGATCAGAGGATTTCCCCCTAGATTTAGGGGTCTTTTGACCGAGTTTGGCGCAAAGTAGAGGGGAAAAATATTTGGGGGATTTTTAGGGGAAATTTAAAAAAAGACGTCAGATACAGGTATTTTTTGCAAAATATATCACGTTCCTGACGTGTTGCTAATGTTTTTTTATCCTTTTTGAATTACTTGACCGCCACAACTAGTCTTGGTCGAGATTCGAGATGTTGAAGATAACGAATAAAAGCCATAAGTAATAAAATGCAGCAATAATAAAGTTTAATAATATTTTTTATTGAATATTAAAAGAAATTCGTACTGTATGAGCTGTGAGCTGGTGAGCCTGAAGGATGTAGAATTTATGTCATACCTTTTCTATAACCAAAGTCTTCTGTAACCAAAAAGCGAGTTAAACTTACACATGTCAATCAATTTTCTATTATAATTACTTTTTGTAATATGCCTGTCATTTCTCAACATGAACGCCGTTTCAAAAAATCGCTGCATGCTACCATCTACTTGGTGAGGGTCTTCTAGGGGATTTCTAGGGAGAAATCAGTCTAGGGGCACGTCACCGCACATTGCCATCTGGCAACACTGCTTGGTTGGTATTTAGTCAGTAAGCCACGGGATGCAGAGCGCCATTTTCTTTATCGCAGACCGAAGAAAGATTAATTATATTTCCCATTTGTAGTGAAATTAAAGTGCATCTCACTTTTTCTTATAAATAATATATCATATGAATTTTTCTCGAGAAGATATAAAAAAAGGATTACTTTACGAGAATCCTACTAAAGCGAATGCAAATGGCTATTGTTTTAAATTTTTGTTTGACTGGTGGCAATATCTATTTAGTATTTTATTTTAAATAAAGATTAAAAAGTAAAAACGCTTCAAGATTAGGGTTGAAGCAAACCTTTGTTAATTTCGTCCGAAAATTCCAACTGTCGAATATTAATTTAAACGCATTGTTCCGAAATTACGATAAGATAATCCTTATGATTTACTTCACCTTACCTTAATTATACGAACACCTTAAACCATTGCACCTTACTGAACAATTCCAGAGTTTGCAATACTAAATATTTATTTTGTTCAATTTTAATATACATTACCTTGAAATACCAAATTTCAATTCACCTTATACTACAATTCCAAAGTATAAAATCGGTTGATATGTTATGCCGTCCTTAAATCTAACAATGTAATTGTAATTAACAATGTAATTAACATCATCACAACCGCCGCAAACATCCCAATTCTTTGGTTCTATCTGTGTTCATTTTTGTCTAGTTTCATAAATGAAATATGGTTGATTACCATTTTTTACATTACTATTTTTTATTTTTGTTTAAGATTTGGCACAATTTTCGTTTCTGGTGCTTCGTTGATGCTGGCGCACCACACTCGCTTAGCCCGCTTGGCTGGCGCGTATCAATCTACAAACCTAACGTAACGTACATTATGTGAACTCTTTAGATAGGTGTTTACTTTCTGTGGCAGTAATCGTCAAAGTGCCAGAAACGAAAACTTTCCCAAATCATAAGTAAGCTTTTTCAGGCCACCCTTCCGGCTGTTTTGTGTGACTTCTGTGTAAACCTTTATTCTAGTTTCATAGTCTCTTTAACTAATCGGATAACGGTTATCTAATTAAATTTTTTTTTGATATTTTAAATTCACTGATTTTAAAGTTCATTATAAGTTAGTTCAGTATAACTTTTTCGTTTGAGTCACTTAAATTTTAATATTTTTTAGAAAAGTTTCGAATTACTCAAAAACTATAAGACTTTACAACACTAAACGCAATCAAAAATACTCAAAACAAAATAATGCATAGTAAGATGCAGAAGTGTGTATAGTAATAATAATAACGTTTGTTTAATAAGCTCAATGTAACTTCATTTTCTAAATTTTAGTACTGATGAATTTTTTTAAACTCTCATACTCATAAAACCCTTGATTCCATTTTTATTCTCAGTTGGTTTTCAGGGTATCTTCCGAGGACTTGCAACGCGAGATCCGGGCAGTGAACACGTCGCGAGTTGATCTCCTGGTGCATGCTTTTATGCTCAGGGAGCATGGTTAGTAAATGTATTTGTAAATTTATTTATTTATAGTTTCGTTTTCACAACTGCACCGTTGATTATTGAAAGAATCTATCATCTAGTTAAAAATATAATTGTATGTAGAAAATAAAGTTACAAAAAAATGCAAGCTCGATGACTTGACCTTTTGAGTGAATTTGCTAGACGACATATAATAGTATATTATGCAACTAGTGAATAAAGGGCGGATTTAAAGCGAGGGCCGTAGATGAGCTACGAGCAAGTGAAGGATTCTAACGATTGAATCCTGAGCGACGCGAGTGATTCATGGCCCTCGATATAAATTCGTACTTTATTCAGGAGTTGCATACTATACTTTATACCATGACTACGAGAAAAAGACATAATTTAAGCGAAAATAGAAATTTAATCAAGAAATAATAAATGTTACATTAATTGAAATGGACATTAAAATTAGAGCAATG
The DNA here is from genome assembly GCA_923062675.1 of Marasmarcha lunaedactyla. Classification (NCBI taxonomy): domain Eukaryota; kingdom Metazoa; phylum Arthropoda; class Insecta; order Lepidoptera; family Pterophoridae; genus Marasmarcha; species Marasmarcha lunaedactyla. Next base: position 6,946,887 of record OV281349.1, read on the forward strand.
ACTGAAATTAAGCGTAATTTTCTTATTATTATCATTAGGGTGGTCAACTTGTGAAACAATATTTATTTCTTGTCGATGGTCAGAACTTTCTCCTGGAGGAAACTCTGGGGCATCTTTGGACGCTGAAGGGCGTGGAGTCCATGGGTCTTCAGGTTTCTTTAGGTTTATGCTGCTTGCTATCTGAAGGCTGCGTTTCGATTTATTTTCAATACAATATTCGATATAACCCTCTGCCACGGTAGTGGACTTCCATCCACCATGTCGCTTTAATTCCGTCATATCTGCACCAGTGTTTGCTAATAATGTGGCAGAAGTCCTTCGGAAAGAATGTCCTGTATACATCTCGGGATTTGGTAGCTTTAAAAATGTTGCAATGTCTTTTGGCATGGAACCAATTTTATTTATTCCAATCGGATTTTTTGTACATTTATTTTTAGAATAGAACAAAAAGAATCTATTGTTGTTTGTATTCGGAGGACGAAAACTTTGATACTTTTCTACGATTTTCATGTAATCATCTCTGACTACGAAGGCTCGGTCGATTTTCGTTTTTGTATCCTTTAAAGTAATCAGTAAAGCAGTGTCAGAAATCGTTTGCACGTCATCCACTGTCAGTTTAACAAGCTCATTTGAACGACAGGCTCCACTAATGCCGAGAATTAACGCAACCTGCAAACAAAAATAGAAAAACTGTTACAAAATTGATGTTGATAGGTTTACAATTAAATAGTTCAAAATACCTACTTGTATTAAGCAAGATATGTTGAAGATTAATAACTTTTACTGCCAAAAAATGCGAGTCTGGCGCTTCATTCAAAAAGCGTTCAACATTTTGAGCGGTAAAAACCAGGGATTTTTTCGGTTTATAGCCTTCTGATAGCCTTTTAAGGTAGGCTTGCAAGTTAGAATATGTTTTTATATCAATGTTATGCCTTGTTTTTACAGTACACCGCAACATAGAATATATACTCCATAATGTCGATGACTTCCTTTTCTTCGACAGTTCATTAAAATAAGTTATGAAAACAGACTCAGAAAATGTGCCCGAAGCTTGATTTTCATTTTTCCATTTACAAAACTCATCGTAGGTTTTGATGTAAACCAGCCGTGATTTGTTGGGTAGCAAGTTTTCTACAATATCGGCCGCCTTCTCTTTCATAAATTCAGGTGTTAAAACAATATCTTCTTCGTCACTTGAATGCATAATCGATTTATTATAATTCAATCGATTTATTATAAAGTAACACTAAACTTTGTGTCCGTACAATTCACAGTAAGTATTTGAAATGGCGCCAATTCACTATTTTTTTTTTATAATGGCAGCAAAGAACACAAAACAGTTTTTTATCTAATGCCAAACTCCTTGTCGCAAATATCGACCAATCAAATCTCGAGAATTTATTTGCACCAAAGAGTTTGAATTTCGAATCTTAGCGCAAGGAGTTTGTGTAAGCATTGAAATGGAGATCGGATATATTTTGTGTTCCAAATTCAAACACCAAAACAGTAAATAAAAACAAAACAGTGAATAAAAGGCCTTTTTATTCACTGTTTTGCGTGAATAAAATAAGCTTTTTAGAGTAGGTATGGTATAAAGGTTATGTTTTCAATAATAAGTTTCAAAATCTATACCATTTGCTGAAGCATTATTAAAGGTGTCGAAACAAGATGATGATCAAGAGGATATCTATACAAAAATAATACGTGATGAACCTGAAAATATATGTATCTTTTAATGAAAAAATATTTGAACATATTTACATTGTATATTTTCAATTTCACAACAATAATACTTTTCACGAACGTGGTTTTGTAATTAATACGACTTATTTAGTCCGACCTAGTCCGACGTACAACCTTTTAAGTAGATAACGTGTAAAGAAAGTATACATAAAATATTTTAAGGAAAATTCTACCTTCCACGTTTATTCAGAATGGGAGAAATAAATGAAGAAATGCTATATTAGTAGATTTTGTTCTGGCATACCGCCGAGCTTTCTCGCACAGCTTTGATACGCAACCAAAGTACGGAACGCGTTAATACATTTGAATTTAGACGGCCTGTTTGGTGTGGAGGTAAGTAGCCTGGCCTCCCATGCCAGAGGTCCCGGGCTCGAATCCTGGTAGGGGTAGATACTTTATTATATTTGCTTTCTAGTCATGGATGTGTATATACGTTTGTTTAAGTCTCTAATATTTATTTGTATATAAAAAATATCTATGTGTGTTTATATATTTCTTAAGTTTATTTATCCGTCATCTAGTATCCATAACGCAAGTTCTTAATTATACTTAATTTGGGCTAGATAATGTGGTGTGGTTGTTAGAAATATTTATTTATTATTTATTTGAATTTGAAGTTATTTTCAAACTCGATTGCGTCGAGAGTTTACAAAGCATTTAAATTAGCTTACATTACACTAATAGAGCATGTGCCTTGAACGAAGAACTGTCACCTAGCAATAAGGAGACTGAAAAACTTTAAGCGGTTCCATAAAATACCGAGAAAAGTTGGATGTAACGTTAAAAAAGATGTTTGTAAAGTTTTAAGTTCGATGAGGGAATGAGGGGGGCGGGGGATTGAAGCTGAAAACGGGCATTCCTCATAATTTTCAAAGAAAATTGGTACAAATGTACTGGCATTTGACCTATCCGTGACAGTCTCGGTTTGCGTGCGTTCTCGAGCGCACGTCGATCGCAGACGCCTTCCCGCTCTTTTAGCCCCCGCGCTAATTGAGCACCCAAATTTCACTGGTTGTTGTCGTAATATATAATTTCATAGTTGTATACCGTATTAAGTTTCTAACGCCGTTTTCACGGCGGACAGTGGCTCGTTAACCGTACTTCTAATAAGTTTCTAACGCCGTTTTCACGGCGGTCAGTGGCTTGTTAACCGTACTTCGTGGAACGTGAGCTTCGTCGACGGGGTTTCGTCGTTCCAGGACTTCAAGTTCCGTGTTCGAGTAAGTTATCCGCGTCGTTCTCAACCGCCCTACTGCGTGTATGGTGGTTTTAGGAAATTAGTCATCGTTGTTAGGTTCATATATTGTCCCTCCCCAACCCCTCCGCAATGGCTTCCCTAAGCCCTGAGGAGCTTCTGAATAAGCTGATCGCTGATTACGACGCCCAAGGCACTTACTGCCCCCCTCATATGATTCGCACACTGCAATGATTTCTCCCTCTAATCATGGCACTAATCACACCGGCCCCTCAGGCCACCTCCGTCCCTCAGACCGCTCTGGTCTTAGGCCCTCCCGCGTCCCCTTCCTCCAGTGACATGGAGTGCGAAGTAGACGCCTCTCCGCGCCGCAAGCGCGCACCCGCGACCGAGTCATCCTCGGACGCCACCCCAACTGGCCCTGAGTCTCCCTCCTTTACGCTTGTTAAGAAGCGCTCTAAGAAGCGTTCGAAACAAGACCCGGCGCCCTCGACGCCCGTCCCTACACCCCCTGCGGCGTCTTCAACGCCAGCTGCCCCGGTGTCTTCAACACCCGCTCCGGCCCCAACTTCTGTCAAGGCCAAGGTCCCACCACCCGTTTTCCTTCGGGAAAAGGGTAAATGGACTGAGGTCTCGACATTGTGCAATGAGCACAAGATCCATTACACCCGAGCGGTAAACTCGGGTGAATCTATTAAAATCACTGCCTCGTCGATAGACGATTTCCGAGCTTTGACTAAGCTCCTCACCGATAAGCAATATGCTTATCACACTTATGCTCTATCAGAAGAGCGTAAGATCAGAGCGGTACTCATGGGAGTCCCGTTCGAATTATCGAACGAGGCTATCCTGGAGGATCTGCAGTCCCAAGGCTTCCCGGCACTCGCGGTGCATAAAATGCACAGCAAGTACGGGAGGCAACACCCTCTCGTTTTGGTGATTCTCGCCAACGTCCCCAAGTCCAGAGAGATCCTGAAAGGGGTTAGCTCTATTCGCGGCCTCTCTGGGATCTCAATCGAGGCGCCTCATCGCCGCGGTCATCCCGGCCAGTGCCATCGGTGCCAGTTGTACGGGCACGCGGCGGCCAACTGCCGCGCACCGCCCAGGTGCGTCAAGTGCCTGGTCCCTCATCTCACTAAGGAGTGCAATCGCACTCCTGAAACTCCCTCTCCTCCCGATTGCGTGCTTTGTGGCCAGTCCGGCCACACCGCAAATTACAGGGGCTGCCCTCGTGCACCTCGTTGTATGCGTTCCAATCCCAAGAGGTCGGCACCCAAACAGGCCCCGCGCCTTTCTCAAGAAAACTTTCCGCCGCTGCGTAGCCGGGTTCCTCCGGCTGCAAAGCCTACACAGTCTAGGCCTGCCCCAGAAAACTGGAGGCAGCGCCCCGCATCGAACCCCATCCCGGCTCCTCGCCCATTCAAACCCACTCCTGAATCCTCCGTAGCAGACGATATGCGTATCGTCTGCGACACTTTAAAAAATGTCGATGTTATTGAAATTGCAGTCTTAGCCCGTAAACTTAGGGCTTCACGTACTCCGACAGAGCGTTTGCTAGCTCTGGCGGAGCATAGTTCCCTTCTCAATTCATTGTAGGTTCATTTAAATGAATTGATCCCTAAATCATGCTTCGGCCGACCTCTGCCCAGCCCCGGCTTCACCGGAGGCTGCCCAGAACGGCCACCAACTCATGTCCCTTTGAGCACCTTCAGTGCAACTTTCACTACAGGCGGAAGACCCGCTAGCGGGTCTCCGCCAGCGCGCCCAACTTCCCGACGGGTGTCGCTTCCGATGAAGGCTAACGGTAATAACTACAGCCAACAGGTGGTTTTTAGTGGGTAGGTGCCATTCTGGTGAGTCCCACATAACCCCCCCGCAGAGGAATTTACCTGCGGGCGGGTATGCATGACGCATCTTCCACCTCCCTCCCGCGAGGGTGCCTCGGCAGCAAAAAAAAAAAAAAAAAACCTAAGCGTGTATGCTGACCAAAAAGCTTTTAAGCTTTTATTTATCAGCAGCATACTGATTTGCTTTGTATCATAAAAGAGTAGGGATATTTTAAAGTATTAAGATTATGTTATAGCGATAATTTTTATTCAAACCATTCAAACGGACTATTTTAGCTATTAATACACATATGTTAAATTTAGCATACATATGTTGTGATCAAATATTATTGACAAACATGTTTACATCTTTGTTTGTCTAGAACATAATAAGCCTTCATCGTTAAAACATTATCACGCAATCTCCGTTTTACATCCATCATCATTTATGTTATATTTCATATTATATGAAATAAGGCGAACCCTCTTCATTATTAGACATGATTTATCGCTTCCTTTCCTTAAGGTTGTTTTGGTAGGGCATTATTTTGCCTTCATGACAGTGCTTGACATTATGGCTTTCCGATAATTTTTGGCGGTTAATTTTAATCAATGGTTCTGATTTTTCATAATTGTGTAGGAAAAATTTATCTACAGAAGAAAAACTTATTGCCTTCACTTAAAATTATACACTCTATGTGCGTTATGGGGCAATATAACTTCGCATTATATTTAACCCGAGGTACGGTTTAAGGTGTTTCGGCCCCATATCATATACTTTGATGTATGCTTGTTTAGGACAAAAATAAATATTACTTTACAATATAAATATAACTATAATCTTAAAGAATGAAATAATTTTATTTTGCCTTCGCCTCGAGTTCTGATTGGAGAAATGAAATATTTAAAAAAAAATTGGGTTCGATCGTCTTGATACCACGCTTAAATGAGTGTAATTTTCGATAAAAATTATGTCAATAATCAATAAAGGCAGATATCGATAAAATGTATGAAGACAGCGTCGATATTTTGCTACTTACAGACAAGTTTTATGGTATTGGAACACAGCATTTTTCAAAACGTACAGAGTTGAACCAGTAAGACTCGTAAGTTTCAAGTTCCGATTCTTTATCTTATTAGTTTTTCACTTCCATTAGTATTTTACGCCATTTAGTTGTTTCATACTAGAGTTTTGGGATTCTGAGCTTGTGTTTTGACTTCTTTTCTTGCACGGGACAGATTTGAATATTTTAATTAATATGTACCTTATTTTGAGTATTAGGTGATTTTATTTCTTCCTACTACAAGGTTTTTCATCTTTCTAATCAAATTCTAACATGCGCCTACAACGTCTACTTATTTAATTTTGACTTTTCATCGATAATTTAGTTAGTGATTAGTATCAACATCAAACTCTCTATTTGTTTCATTCTCGCTTTTTTTTTTGCTGCCGAAGCACCCTCTCTCGGGAGGGAGATGGAAGATTCGTCATGAATACCTCCGCAGCCGTCTGCGGGGTTATGTGGGACTCACCAAAGTGGCACCTACCCACTAAAAACCACCCAAATGGCTGTAGCATGGGAATGCTGTCAGCCTTCATCGTAGCGACACCCGGGTAGGGAGGTGGGCGCGCAAGCAGGGACCCGCTAGCGGGTCACCCGCTGAGAATACTTAATCACTTAAGGTGCCAATGACATTGATATATTGGTGATTATACGGCCTGGGCAGCCTTAAGCTGGTCCAGATTAGCCGAAAGTTGATCGGGGGGATCCGAGAGTGCATTTCTCGGTCTACGGATTTTGTACCTCGACGGCATGGACGGAGCAGTATAAGCTACTGACTCTCGTATAAGGGGGTTAGGGTGCTCTTCGGATCGCTTGAAAAAAGCGGTGGAGAGCGTCCTAAGGTGTTGTTGTATAGTCGGCAGTTCGAGATCTCTGTGCAGGTCTGCGTTTCGCACGTACCAAGGAGCATCCGTGGCCCGGCGGCAGAAGAGATTCTGAACTACCTGTAGTTTATACATATCGGAGGGTTTAGCATGTGCAAAGATTGGGGAGGCGTACGTCATGACTGGTCTCACGCAAACCTTAAAAAGCGTTCGCTTGTTCCTAAGAAACATTTTACTGTGCCGGCCTAACATACTGTTAAGTCGGCCCATGTACAGACGGGCGAGTTTGGTAACTCGGAGAATGTGTGGTCGGAATGAGAGCGTACGATCGAGCGTTACGCCTAGGTACTTGGTGGTACGTGCCCACGGTTTGGGCGTACCTAGCATTCGGATGTGGGGGTCGTAGGGACGACGGCGTTTATGATCGAAGCGCATCGCAGAGCTTTTCTCTGGATTTACATCGATACGCCATTTTTTAAACCAGGCTCCGAGGTCATTTACGGCCTTCTGGAGCTTGGTGATGAGTGTGTCGACGTGCACGCCCTTGACGTATAGGGCAGTGTCGTCGGCAAAGAGGGAGAGTTGAACACCTTTAGACGGTATAGGTATGTCATTGGTGTATATTGTGTATAGTAACGGGGCGAGTTCCGAGCCCTGAGGGACGCCCGCCTTGAGGGGGCGGGGGGTGGAGAGCGTACCTTCGTGTTTGAATCGAAAGGTGCGATCTTTTGTATATGATAATTCTAGTCTCAAGTAATCAGTTGTCTAAGTAATTGCTTGTATAGGTATATACTTACTTATGAATTCGGACGATAGACCAGAACCACGTAAACAAGTAATAAAAAAAAATTTACATTCATTTTTAATCGACTATTTTGAAGCCAAAAGAAGTATTACGACTTTGACGACTTTGTATGTATGTAAGTTCATCTGTTTGGGTATTAGAGAAAATAGGTATCGCTGGAAGCGCATTGATTCTGAGTTACTTTCAGGATATGTTACGTCACACTAAATTTAATATGACTTTCTACAAAGCACAGTTATAATTAAGAAAAAAAATCATATTAAGATTGAGTTTACCTATTTTAAGCTATTGCGGTTATTTTCACTATAATTTAATGAATTTACGGGATTCTTACCACGATTTTCGATTTGTATTTCGCGTGTCCGATATTTCGATGCTGTTGCAAGCACCATGATCGCGGACTGCTTGCAACAGCATCGAAATATCGGACGCGCGAGTTTACCTAATTATCAAATGGGCTTCAATAGCACATTTCAAAAGTATACAAAAATATAACATTACATACTGAAAACCCGACTGCTGGAAGGTGTCAAACTAGAAGCAATAATATAGAATTTGGCACACAAATAAGTAAACGTAAATAATGTATAGACATGGTGATATTTAGAGGATAATCGTCGCCGTAATGTTTAAGTTTTTTTACAAATGATCTTATTCAAACAATGAAATCGACGGTTGGCCTACAGAGAATCCAATGGACACGATGCCGTTTCGATTGTACCTGCGCTTTGAGAACGTGTCACTAAGTGACTGCCAGTGTGACACAGACAGTCGATGTAAGTCTTCAAATTTCTTATTATATGTTAGAAATAAGCAGTACCTTTGTACATCAAATTCAAATTCAAATATTTATTTCTCAACATTGACAATTACTTGTTCTTATTGACGTCAAATAAAACATGATTCTACCACCAGTTCGAAAAAAACCTTCGTGAAGAAGAACTGGCAAGAAACTTCACTGGTATTTTTTTTTTCAAAATAAATTTACAGAGTCTCTTTATGTCTATACAAAAATTATTCTTTTCTGCATCTGTTAGCTCGGCAAGTCTCCCTCCTCCCAAGTATCCAAACGACGAACACCCTCAATTTATTTTGAAAAAAAAAAATACCAGTGAAGTTTCTTGCCAGTTCTTCTTCACGAAGGTTTTTTTCGAACTGGTGGTAGAATCATGTTTTATTTGACGTCAATAAGAACAAGTAATTGTCAATGTTGAGGAATAAATATTTGAATTTGAATTTGAATTTGAACTACTTTTTATACTGTAATTAAAACCTGAGTGTAAATGAATTATTAAATAAATATATTACCACTCTGATAACCTTACCTTTATTGCTTTATCGGGTAGTTGTGGATCATCTTAATGTATTTAGGAGTAACATTTCTTTCTATGTATGTCTTACAGACGTAGTGCCAACAAGATTTTGTTACCTACGAGCAATTTACAAACTTATTAAATAGAAATCTGCAACTTATTATCAACTTTAACCATAACGAAATGAGTTTTTCCTGAAATTGAAATTGACTGCATTGTTATGTATACCAGTGGGCATGGATGTTTAAAATCACCACTCTTCCATTAACTTTTCAAAATTAGAAATTTAAATATCATAATGTTGGCAGCCATGTCGAGGGGCAGTTCTAGCTACAGCACAGCACTGCCAGTGGACAACAGCATTGCTGTTACCAACGAAGACGACGTCAGCTCCGACGGAATGGGTACCAACGTGCGACTTGAAATAACGCGGGACGCGGGATCACATGACGACGAATTTTATCGCGTACGTACTTATACTATATGGTCAAGGAAAAAGTTTCTTTGTATTTTACATATAAAACAGAGAACATTTTCTGCACGTCATATTGAAGTTTAATTATAATAATAATAATAATAATAATATAGTTTATTATGCCACAGAAAGGATAATTTTACAACAGATTCTAAGTCTAATTATTTAAGGCTATTTATATTACTATAGGTACACATTGTACACTCATGTTACTGGAGCCCATTACTAAACTAGACAATAGTCTGTGCTGAGGGCCCAGTCCCCTCTCCCCAGAAAAGAAAGCCTTTTCTATTAATTTATAATATAGAGGTCATAATACATACTTTTTACAATAGTACATAGTTTGCCATAATTACATTCTAGATGACAGCATTTCATACTTTAGAATAGTTTTATTCTTCATCAATTATTTCCATTCTATATTAATAATTATCAGTTACAATTAAAATTTTTAAATAAAAGGAGTTAAAAGTTTTTCAGTTTCAATATATGATTTTCCTACAAGCCATGTTATGATTCGCTTTTTACAGAGTGAGTGTGGGTGATTGTGTTGTGATAGTGTTTTGTTGGCAGAGTTGTATAGGTGTGATGATAGGTAGCAAAAATGTGTTTAGTGCATTCAAATTTAGGTGAAGGTGGTGTAGTTATGATGTAATTTCGTCTTGTCGTATTTTCTACATAAGGAATGCGTGCATGAACCGTTAATATACAGCTTAAAATAAAGAGTTGGCAAACAGTAAGTACCTTTAATTCTGTATAGAGTTGTATGGTTGGGAAAGTGCGTGGTTTAAAGGTACTTACTTTTAAGAGAGCTCTTTGTGCTCTTTCCAGTGCGAGAAGGTTTGATTTAGGTATCCCACCCCAAGAAGAGGTACAATATGAAACAAAAGTTTGGCATAGAGCTCATTTACCTTATTTACAGATTCGGTTGGAGATGTACAAAGATTAAGCAACTCTACTGGTGGCTTTCCAGACTTCAGGGTGTTCCTTACTTTCTTTGTACTATCCCAAATCTTTTTTGGGTTATTTCCAGCTTTAACAAATAAATCCTTATCATATTGCCACTTCACTTTTTTAAATATCCTATTACAGAAGTTGCGATATCTGAGGTAAGTAGTTTTCAAAATAAAGTTGTTAGACTAATTTTTTAGCTCTTGATGCATCTTGTCTCTATTACGTATACAACGTAAGAGGCCAGGCGTAATCCATGGCTTAATAACACGTTTATTTCTTGAGATGGTTATAGAGTAGAGCTTTTTACAATAGCTGATTTTATTAGTGAAATAATTTTGTAAATAAAAGATAAGTCCAAAGAAGAAATTAAATTATTTAGGCTTTTAAAATTGATTTTATTTATAATAATTTGTCTATTGTTATGACATTCCGGAGTTTTGTACAAAAAGAGGAAGGTTGCAGAATGGTCTGTAATGGTAGAGTTAATCACTGTAGTTGCAGAGGAAAGTTTTGTTCTTATAATTAGGTGATCCAGGCAGTTTAGACCGCGTGTAGGTACTTGATGAGCTGGCACATAGCCCTGATAAGCCAGTGTGGTAGCCAGCCAGGTATTCGGAGGCATGACTGTCGGTATTTGATGCTTCAATATTAATATTAATCTCACCGACCAAGAGTACATTTTTAGTAGTTTTATATGACTCCAGAATATTATTGAGAGAGGTTAAAAAGTTATGTATACACGCATTAGAGGGTGATCGGTAAATACATAACACTACCACATCAGTTCCTATTTTAATACCCAAGCCAGAAGCGTCTCCAATGGCGATTTCTTCAACAGAAGCACATAAGTCTGAATTCACATATACTACTACACCGTCGCTTTGGTTTAAGTGTTTTGTTGTATGATAGGTATTGTAGTTAGGCAACGGTGGGATGTTAGCGTTTGACAAGCATGGTAACCAGGCCTCGGTCAGAACAATAACGTCCGGTTTAAAAAGACAGCCTTTTAAGTAAAGTTTCAAAACTGAGTATATTTTTACAAATCGATCTGATGTTTTGCGTAAGTATTTTAAAATTTTTTTTTGGGCTATTGCAATAGGTATCAAATTCTTCTGGAGTACAGATGTAGGAATCAGAAAATACTAGATTACCTATGCTTTCTGATGTATCGACTAAAGAATCCACCGTAAAGTAAAAATTATGGAATAGAATACATGGCATCAGATATACGAAAATAGATGTATAAGTGTATTCGAGAATGTGTTGATGGTTGTATTATCGTGTAAAATATTCTTTTCTTAAGTTTTCACGATACATACTTTAAATAAAACACTTTTTACCGGATATTATCGCGTATATTTTAGTTAATTTTAAAATTATTTCGACGTTTCGGCATCTTTGCAGTTGCCGTGGTCACGATAGACTCTGCAAAGATGCCGAAACGTCGATATACGCGATAATATCCGGTAAAAAGTGAAAAATAATATTTAAAATATTATGTTTCGCTAAAATTTTCATTAAAAGAAATACCATTAAATCCCATGAGTTTGTTTGTGTGTACGAGTAAAAAGGTTCAGGATATAATTGAAGACTTTTAGAAAAACTTTTAACGTTTAGCATACTTTTTAAAAAGATATAGCTCATAGTAACATTTTTTATAATTATTTGTTAATGAAATTTATTTAATATATATATATATATATATATATATATATATATATATATAATATAATAAGAATGTTATGTATTTGAATTTCATATATATTTAACGTATTTCTTTGGAAGGTATAGCAAAGGCCCCTTAACTATTTATGCATATTTGTTATACAACTTAGATAAAGTATGTTTTTAGAGTATATACACGTTATAATATTTTCTATTGTCATATTTAAAAAGTAGAATAATAATGATATATAGGTAAATGAGGTTTCGGTATATACGAAATGAAAGTACAGCATTAAAATATTATATATTATACCGACCGCCATTTCATGAATTGTAATTAGATGTATTTCCACTCATATAAATATGTAAGAATAAGTAAAAAAGAATTTCAGTTGTATATGAGTAGTTTGTGTTGGCAATTAATAAAAACACGTAGCTAAAAAATAATAAAGTAAGATATAAAATAAAAAAATAAAAAATAAACAAAGAAAAATTTAAGAGTCAATCTTCAGGGAAAAGTTCATCTATTTGCTTCTCAGACTTCAGTGCGATTACTGGTCAGGTGTCTGTTTTGCGGATGAGGACCCGTCCGTAAGTCGTCCAGCAGTAACGAACCTTCTCGTCTTGGCGCAGCTGGCGTCCTAGGTAGAAAAGTCGCGCGGCTTGCTGGGTCAGGTGGTCCGCGACGTATATAGGCACTGCGGGCCCGCTCAGTCCGGCGTGATTTGAATTGAGTTTGACTTCTTTGTTTGTTTTGTTGAACTCCTTAGCCGCAAGGATGAATTTAGTTTTAGTTGCGTTATTATAATTGGTTTTAGTTATTTAGTTTAGAATTGTTTCCCCTTGAACTCGCTGGACGTTTCCTTTCTTTCTAAAGTTCTTGCAAACTTGTTTGTAATTAACTAAATGCATTTTTGAATTCCAATAACTTCCTTTGCAAATTTCAGTCTGGGTTTTGTCCTGGGCACAGCTCAACAACCGCATTAATAAATGTAACTAAAGACATACGTTTGGGCATGTCTCGACAACAACTGACTACTATGGTTCTATTGGATTATAGCAATGCATTTAACATGGTTGATTGCGATATCATGTTGGCTATGCTGCGTAGGGTTTTTGGCTTAGACAAGGAAACAGCTTGGTTTAGGAATTATCTTGTAGGTCGTTAGCAATGTGAATGTGTAGATGATGTGTTTTCTAAGTTTTCTGATGTTATCACGGGAGTACCTCAAGGGGGTGTACTCTCACATCTCCTTTTCTCAATCTTTATCAATTTTGTGACACCCCTTATCTCATGTCATTACCACTTATATGCTGACGACCTGCAAATTTACACCCAGGGTACTGTCGAGGAAATTGATAGCATGATTGACAAAATTAATGATGACCTCGCCACAATAACTGAATGGAGTCAATCACATTTCTTAGCAATAAACCCTCAGAAATCGCAAGCCATCATCATTGGCGGTACTAAACAAATTGCTAAGCTTAAGTTACGTACTTTGCCACGCATTTACTTGGGTGATGTTTCTTTTAATGTTAGCAGTGCAGTAAGAAAATTGAACGTTATCCTTGATTCTACTCTCTCCTGGACGCCTCACATAACCGAGGTGAGCAGGAAAGTATATGCTGCATATAGTTCGCTGAGAAGATGGAGGAATCTTTTACCCATCAAGACAAAGATTGAGCTCGCGTAATCGTTGCTTCTGCCGATTCAGTACTATACTGATGACTGCCTCATCGATCTCAACGATTTACTTGACAGACTTCAGCATCTGCAGAATCTGTGCATCAGATTTATTTATGGATTGCGCAAGTTCGATCATGTCTCAGAACACGAACGCAAGCTTGGTTGGCTGCCAGTCAGGCTACGGCCCGAGGAGCACGTTTTAACGTTGTTATACAAAGTATTTTATGACCCCCGCATGCGCTGTAACCTTAAAGAGTGCTTCAGGTTTCTTGGTGTACGACACAACCCTAACCTACGATCTGAAGCTGATAACCTCATTGAGGCACCACCTACTCGATCAAGATATTTTCACGAATCCTTTACAGTCAGGTCCGCTCATCTGTGGAACAAGCTACCGGCTGTTGTACGGCACTCGAAGTCCACACCACTTTTAAATCCAAACTCCATAAACATCTTCTGGGAAAGTTGTGATCTACAATTACAATTATTTATTATAAGTTTACTATTGATTAAATATTAGTTTTATGTTACCATATTTGTGTATTTAGCATTTATTCCTTATATATTTATTGCACTGTAATTTTTTTCCTTATAATGCACTACCTCTCTTTCTTTTTGTAGTTTTTCGTCCACGCAAAGGTTGTCTAGAAGAGATCACTGCTAGCGATAAGGCCGCCTTTGCCCACTTTAGTTTTAAGTTTTCTATTGTAAATTTGTACTCTGTTTTTGTGATGCAATAAAGTGTTTTTATTATTATTATTATCTGGGGCGACTATGTCGCATAAATAAATTTGAAAACAAATAACTTAAAATGGACGAGATTTGGTAAGAACAGCGTGGAGTCAAGTTTTGCCAGTTATGGAAAATTATCTTCAAATGGTAAGATTCGTAGAAAAACCCGCGAAACCGACCGTCACATACCTTGAGTGACTCATATGTTTATAATCGCGGACAAACTTCAAATATTTATATTTTTTTGTGTAAAGGCTGCATGGAGTTATATTGCTTTGAATAAATAAAAGGAAATATATTTATGTTATTAGATAGATTGTTAAACGGTTTAGCAGTAAACATATTAGAGCCTAATGACGATTCCAACCTATTAAGGTGCAAAAAGGAGATTCTGTTCTTACGGAACGTGAAATAAACTTGGGAAAAAAAAATATATAAATGTTATTTTAATTTTTTTTATATGCCCCTTATACCAAAGAAGCTATATCACATAAATGACTATTCCAAATTCTCACAACCCTCATAATAAATGACCATTAAATTATTTAGAAGAATTATATACTAGAAAGCTATTTTATTTTCTTAACTTTAAAATAAATTTAATAAAGTATATACACGTTTCAGTCTGAAGATGAACAGAATGTAAAATAAGTCTAAAACAAAACATATTCGCTACATAGGTGTCTACATAATTCCTCTAGCATTTCCTTTTTACGTTGTCATTCTAATAAATCAAACCCATCCCTTGTTAGTTATTTATATCCTGTAACGTCCGATAGATAAGATATAGTAGTCCCTTGGGCGAGTCAAGCCTTGCAACCACTCCATTTAACTAACCCCGAGATATATTACCCACCCTTCCCGTCACTATGTCTACCCATAATAAACGCAGTCATCTTACGTAATACTCCATATTCAATATTCAAATGCATTAACATTTTGTGTTCTTCCTATAAAATTAAAAGCACCGAACATGCCTTAACGTTATATATTAAAACGGCATAAAAGAGTGTTCAAAGTGGGTTAATCGCAAAAGCCACTTTGCATTTTATGTCGGGTAGAAACATAAAAGATGAAGTTAACCTCACAAAATAAACCTGTTTCTAATACGTTTAAAGTTTAAATTACAGTTTAGTTTAACATAAATGGTAAAAAGACTAGTTGCATTCTTGTAGCTACAGTAAATTCCCAAAATTTTGTTGGAATTCAGTATTAAAATATTTTCACTTGTATTAAGATAACATTGCATTTGAAAGATAATAATAGCGTTTTTATTTATTAATAAACTAACTTCCCGCTCAGGCTTCGTATGGGTTGATCGATAAAAAGATAAATTAGTACTTTATTTGGACAAATGGAAGATAACAACAATTCCTTATTCATTGTTTCGTAACAATGACCTCAGGGGCGGCTCTGACTATTTTAAAGAAAAAACGGTTATTATGATATAACTATAATAGTTGGACGTAATCTCACTGATTTGAATGTGGGTAATGATGAGTACTATAAACATGTAGTTTACATTACTATAACATTATTTTAAGTATCATAGTTTTGGCAGCGGGCGCCAAATAATGCCATGTATAAGCAAATGTTTGATGCCTTATACATTATAGTAATTTTCGTAGGGATCTCAAAAAAATATTTTGAAAATAAAATACTCGCTGATAATGTTGCTGTCTGTATATAACTTTTTTAAATCAGTAAATTGGTTTTTAAGTTAACCTTTATACCCTAACATAGAAAAATCAATTCTTATAATTAGGGATATGACAAATTTTTTTTTATTTCATATTTAAATAGTTTATCAACAGTAAATAAATATTGCAAACGTAACAGTATGTTTACAATCAATAGTTTTCTAGATACAGCGATGTGTTCGAGGAGCCGCTGCGAGTCGCCGAAAAACGCTCCATACAAAACGGTACTGAGCTGTGACGTCACGACTTGTGAATCATACTAAAATTGTATGGGCGTTTGGATAAAATATATAATAGCTACGTAGATAATGCGTTTACATGAATACTGTCATAGTAAAAATTGTTATATTTAATGTCAGTAAGCTAATGATATTTAAAAATTTAACATATACCATAATAAGTTTTTGCTTCTTTTTTTAAGTTTTCAAATCTATATAATTTCGATATTAAATTCAATACTATATTTTTCAAAACATTGTACCTGCCAAAATAACTAATATTTTATAAATAAATTATAAAAACTTGCGTTTTTAAATGGTGTCATCTACCCAATTATAGTATAGAAGTATTCATTACTATTATTATCTAGCGGTTACAAGCGGTTATTATCTAGCGGTTATAATGGAGTAACTGTTATGTTTCTGTAGGATATTTTTGTTGTGGTGTTTGGAATAAAACACAAAATATAGTCCGGTAGGGATTTTGGGGTAGTAACTTACACACATTTTAAACTTTCAGATTTTTGGCCTGTAGGTACAGATTAGAGTTCCATTTACGGAATGTTATACTTTCTTTTGGGATACTTTCCGGAAACATTCCTGAAACATTCCAAATTACGGGAAATGAGGAAGTTTTTAAAAATGATAATTTTATTAAGAAAAATGCAACGGCAGCTAATTTAAAATACATTGTTCGCGATAAATTTTTTTGAAACCAGTATCACTGAAAACCGGTATTCTATAAAAACCAAAAAAAAAATATGGGTTTTGATTTCAGTCGGTTTTGCATTCCCCACTACTTTGGACTTTGATTTGGAAGCTATTGGTTAGGTTAGCTTTGATGTAAACCAATGAACTCTTAAGTAAAATAATTTTTTTTATGTTTTTATCTTTATCAAAAATCTGTATTGCGATAATATGTTCCACGTCGCAGGTGAGTCCAGCAGAGACGGTGGTTCGCGCTGGGCAGCGAGTGTCGTGGACTGTGTCGACGCAGCCTGTCCACTCAGACCTGTGGCCCAATGCAGTGCTTTTATTGAACCTCACGCCAATTGCACCGCACAGGTAAAAATGAAAGATGTCTGTTGTAACGGATTTTTTAATCATGGTTGTGGAGGCCCTGGATACGTGGAAAACAGTTTTGATGATGATGCATACACAAAGTATGTAAACAAAGTACTGTCAATGGCAATCGGTCCGAAACTTTTTTCAAATTATATTGTACCCCGTGGTTTGTTTTTAATGTTTACTCAAACTTGCACCGCTTTCATTGACTTGGAGTGGAGATTTCGAGCACTGTGATTGGAAATTTTTTTTTTAAATTAAAAATTTGCAGGCGATTGTCTTCCATCTCACCTGATGGAAAGTGACGATGAAGACGAGGATCATGCACGCCTGTCCAAGAGGTAACTATTCACTCTACACTTAAAAGCTCCAGGGTTATATTTGTCTGGAAGAACAGACGCAGGCAAATCGTTCCACTCTTTGGCAACACGGACCAAAAATGAGCTATCGAACCATTTAATTCGGCTTTTCGGCACGCTAACCACAAACGGGTGAAACTTCTGTCTGCGTCTGATTGATCGGTGGAGAAAGGGGGAAGGTTCGATCAGCTGAAAAAGAGCATTTGCACACTCCAAAGTGCAATCTGTACAAAACCGACACTAGCAACTTTTCGACGATGTTCGAGACTTTGCAGTCTCGAAGAAGTAAGTTTGTCGTCACTTATGAGTCTACGGGCTCTTCGGTCGACAGAATCCAACGCTTCAAGATGGTACTTAGCAGAATCATGCCAAAGATGGCTGCAGTACTCCATACAGGATCGAACTTGGGCTGTGTACAGGTTGAGCAACTGTTCGGAGTTGAAGTACCGCCGGACCTTTGCGATGACTCCGCATTTTTTGGAAGCTCACTGTGCCATGGTTTCAATCTGTTGACCGAAATTAAGTTTCGACGTGATGGTCATGCCTAGATAATTTGTGATCGGTACAGATACACCTATGAAAGTGGGCCTCAATTTGAATGTGCTCTTTTTACCGGAGAAGAGACATACCTGGGTTTTGGAAGGATTGAACTTGACAAGATTGGCTTCACCCCAATCGGAAACCCTACATAGTGTCAAATCAACCCGTTCGATCATCGATTCTCTCTGAAATAAGATCTGGTTTGGACTCGCTCGCGCATTGGACACATATCTCTCTACAACAGTGCTGTCATCAGCGTAACCAACAATGCCTTCCGATAAAAGAAGGTCATTAATGTGCAGCAGGAACAATGTTGCAGAGAGAACAGATCTCTTAGGTACGCCGGCGTTGATCGCCATTGGGTCCGATGAGAAGCCATCGACGACAACTCGAATTGACCGTTCCCTCAGGAAATCAGAAATCCAGTCGCAGAGTCCAGATGGTATGCCATACGCAGGAAGCTTGCTCAAGAGGGCTTCGTGCCATACCCGGTCAAAGGCCTTGGAGATATCTAAGGATACGGCAATTGCCTCTCCGTGCCCTTCCAAGGCCATGCTCCATAGATGCGTGACGTACACTAGAAGGTCTCCTGTGGAGCATCCTCCGCGGAAACCATATTGGTTGTCACTGATCATTGGTCTCTAGGTGCATCAGGAGACGATGGTTCAATACACGTTCCATAATTTTGCAAATTATGGAAGTGATTGCAATAGGTCTATAGCTGACTGGGTCGGCTCGACTGCCCTTTTTGGTACGGGCTGTACGTTTGCAAACTTCCATGATTTTGGAACTTTTCCAGTCCTTAGAGAGAGTCGATATGGGCGTGTCAAAACAGGAGACAACTCGGCTGCACAGTGCTTTAGAACCACTGCGGTAATGCCATCCGAACAGGGATGGGATAGGATGCTAACTTGTCCCCGATACGGCCAATGTGGTCGAAACGAGCGCTTCTGATCACCTTTTTGCAGGACTTGGCAGCAGCTAAGTACGCCTGCTTCTTAGCTGGGAGATCCATAGCTCTGCGAGCGCTAGCCCAGGCTTGGTATGCTGCATGCTTACGCTTTTCAGCTAGGAAGCAATCAGCATTAAACCATGGGCAGGCTTTGGACTCCAGGGATACATCAGAGAACGGTATAAAGTACTCCATACCTTGACATATCACGCTTGATACCTTGACATTTACGGTGCACTCCTCCCACTCCACCCAGCTCCGAGTGAATTGAAACGCGCCCTAAGGTCCTCTGGAGCAGAGCGACTGACTAATGCTCTGTAGAGTTGCAGACTGTTTGCCCATAGACGTACAGCGAGGTAGTGGGCGGGGCCAGGAAGTAATGTGGAGCGTGGTTGCGGAATGTGCTATTGTTGTGTGTTTACACTGTTTACATTTTTGAAACGAGGTTATGAAATGCATTATATCTATAATATAATATGTAAATCTTGGGTGCCATTCTTCAAGCGAGGGTACCCCGGACGAAGGCAGTGAGATGCACGCGGAGGGTTGTTGGCGCAGCCCATTGGAGCCGAGCGTGGTGCGCGTGCGTCGCGTACGCACGAAGGGTGCGCTTCAAGCCACGTGTGGCCCCGTGCATGTCTCTGTGTGCGCGCTCGACCTGCCGCCGCAAGGACTCAGGTACACGCTTGCATTAGCTATCATGTAGATGTATATGCTCTAGAAGCGTGATGGGTTTTGACAAAAATAATATATTTCTTAACAAAGTACAAACATATAAAGATAAGAACAATATTTTCACGGTAAAATATCAGGATTTTTCTTACAGGTTGCCTGACATGAAACGTAGAATTTTTATATATTGTGCAAGATGACACTTTATGATCAAATATAAACTATTTTCGAATGTAGGATTCGCAAGCGCGTGATGTTACGCAACACGGGCACGGAGCCCATGGTGGTGTATGCATGCACGGATCCGCCGTGGCGTGTGCTACCCCCTGCGCTCTCCACGCGGCCCACGTCCCACGAGCCCCTCTCTGAAGGAGAGATCTACCTACCACCGCGTAGTGCCATGGAGGTAATTCAGAGTGTATCATTCTTATGCAGTTAAAAAAAAAACGCTTATAAAATCACTTCTGTAGGCGAAATGTAGGAAATGTTTTTGTCCTTTAAGGAACTTAACCACGCGTTTCCATTGATGGAAAAGGATGGGCAGGCCGCGGCCCACGGCTCCCAAGTAGATGCAGGAATGTCGTATATACTTATCGAATAATACATATTGATATTCCGTGGTAGAATAATAATAATTTTGAATCTTCGCTCATTTTGAATAATTTTATGAAAACGCTTTTACGACTCTTACCAAACAAACAATACTATTCTCATCTTTTATGATATTTAAAAAACTCAAATTTTATGATATTTTTTATTTATTTACGAACATCAATATTGTGGTAAAAATGTACATCTTCTGATGTTTAATAAACCACGGTTTCAAACGGAGATAATTATTTAAATCAAAAAGATTTTAAACAATTCAAAGGGCAAAAGTGACTATGGAGTAGAATAGAAAATAATATAAATAAAAAAGGAACTTATAATTTATCACATATATTTACATAGAGACGACCGAGTGGTGTAGTGGTAAGTAGCCTTGCCTCATACGCCGAAGGTCCCAGGTTCGAGTCCTGGCCGGGGCATTCATTTGTGTGATGAACACAGATGTTTGTTCTCGGGTCATGGTTGTTTGTATTTATATATGTATGTTTATTCTGGGTTCCCCCCCAGTTCACTGTATGGTCATCCATAACACAAGCTCTGCTTACTTTGGGGCCATACAGTTGGTGTGTTTGTCTGGGGATTTATTTATTTAAAAAAAAAACATTTAATGATTCAGTTAGTCTTTCTTGGATTACTCGTTTTTTTTTTTAATAATTGACTCAATTGTATTATTTTATCAATTTTAATATGTATATATCAATATATAATATCAATGAGCAAATTTTAATAGTAAACAGTTTATTTTAGAATTGTGTACACTACTGCAATTATTATCTCTACCAAACAATTTTATCAAACACTTTTAAAACTAAAAAACATGTACAAAACCTCGTTCTAAACTTGTGAGAGTTTCTTGGCTTATTTATAAAACCTTCTCTCAAACACAATTGATTTTAGTCAGTAAGAAGGTCCTGAACCACCATTAAACAATTGTTTAGTTACACAAAGATTAAATTGAACATTCGCAACCATCAACCATTATCTAACGGAAGCCTTTTGTGCAACAGAACCGTTTTCACAACCGACGCCTTGTCTTATAAACGATATAGCTGCACGACGTCTTAAAAATGAGTCGTACGGATATTTACTTTATAATAAAGCGCTATTTTTGTCGCACGACTAAAATGTTTTAAAATAAACGTGTAAAGAACATGAATTTTTACTATCGCTAGGTAGCTGAAAGTCGTATAAGTCTGAAATTATACGACGTTTCTGCTACTTGGGCTGACATCGGTTGGATCGCATTTTTCTCTGCAGGTTGACTGACGGTAAACTGAATATACATACTATATAGCTTCAAGCTGACGACCGAGTGATGTAGTGGTAAGTAGCCTTGCCTCATTCGCCGAAGGTCCCAGGTTCGAGTCCTGGCCGGGGCATTCATTTGTGTGATGACCACAGATGTTTGGTCTCGGGTCATGATTGTTTGTATTTATATATGTATGTTTATTCTGGGTTCCCCCCAGTTCGCTGTATAGTCATCCATAACACAAGTTCTGTTTACTTTGGGGCCATACAGTTGGTGTATTTGTCTGGGGATAAAAAAAAGTTGATTGTTTATTTAATATAATTGTATCCGAGAATAATATCCAAGGGCGATGTTAATTCTTGTTAATAAATTAATAGATTATTACAGATACTGTTTAATTTTAATGACCATCTATTATTGAAATATCGTTCTTCAACAATGATTTTAAACTTTCATTTTCAATAATGGCAACAATTTTTGATTATATTTCTCTGCGATAATACTTTATTGTTATATATTCTGCAGAAACTAAATTGAACTGGTCATTGAACTGTATTTTTCAGATATCCCTAGAAGTGACAGTGACGCTTCAGAAACCGAACAAGATATTGACAGAAACGGAGCTGCAGCGAACTGCGCGCAAGCTTCTGCTGTATCATGCGGGACAAGTAGTGCAGGTAACGTAATAGAAAGCAACTTCAGTCTCGGTCTGCGTGCGTTCTCGAGCGCACGTCGATCGCAGACGCCTTCCCGCTCTTTTAGCCCCCGCGCTAATTGAGCACCCAAATTTCACTGGTTGTTGTCGTAATATATAATTTCATAGTTGTATACCGTAATAAGTTTCTAACGCCGTTTTCACGGCGGACAGTGGGTCGTTAACCGTACTTCTAATAAGTTTCTAACGCCGTTTTCACGGCGGATAGTGGGTTGTTAACCGTACTTCGTGGAACGTGAGCTTCGTCGACGGGGTCTCGTCGTTCCAGGACTTCAAGTTCCGTGTTCGAGTAAGTTATCCGCGTCGTCCTCAACCGCCCTACTGCGTGTAGGGTGGTTTTTAGGAAGTTAGTCATCGTTGATAGGTTCATAGTATATATATTTATATATTGTCGTCCCTCCCCAACCCCTCCGCAATGGCTTCCCTAAGCCCTGAGGAGCTTCTGAATAAGCTGATCGCTGATTACGACGCCCAAGGCACTCACTGCCAAGGTACTCACTTGCCTCATATGATTCGCACACTGCAATCATTTCTCCCTCTAATCATGGCACTGTTCACACCGGCCCCTCAGGCCACCTCCGTCCCTCAGACATCTCTGGTCTTAGGCCCTCCCGCGTCCCCTTCCTCCAGTGACATGGAGTGCGAAGTAGACGCCCCTCCGCGCCGCAAGCGCGCACCCGCGACCGAGTCATCCTCGGACGCCACACCAACTGGCCCTGAGTCTCCCTCCTTTACGCTTGTTAAGAAGCGCTAATTTTGTCTATGCTCTAAGAAGCGTTCGAAACAAGACCTGGCGCCCTCGACGCCCGTCCCTACACCCCCTGCGGCGTCTTCAACGCCAGCTTCCCCGGTGTCTTCAACACCCGCTCCGGCCCCAACTTCTGTCAAGGCCAAGGTCCCACCACCCGTTTTCCTTCGGGAAAAGGGTAAATGGACTGAGGTCTCGAAATTGTGCAATGAGCACAAAATCCATTACATCCGAGCAGCCAACTCGGGTGAATCTATTAAAATCTTAGTCTCGTCGATAGACGACTTTCGTGCTTTAACAAAGCTCCTCACCGATAAGCAATATGCTTATCATACTTATGCTCTGTCAGAAGAGCGTAAGATCAGAGCGGTACTCAGGGGAGTCCCGTTCGAATTATCGAACGAGGCTATCCTGGAGGATCTGCAGTCCCAAGGCTTCCCGGCACTCGCGGTGCATAAAATGCACAGCAAGTACGGGAGGCAACACCCTCTCGCTTTGGTGGTTCTCGCCAACGTCCCCAAGTCCAGGGAGATCCTCAAAGGGGTTAGCACTATATGCGGCCTCTCTGGGATCTCGATCGAGGCGCCTCATCGCCGCGGTCATCCCGGCCAGTGCCATCGGTGCCAGTTGTACGGGCACGCGGCGGCCAACTGCCGCGCACCGCCCAGGTGCATCAAGTGCCTGGTCCCGCACTTCACTAAGGAGTGCAATCGCACTCCTGAAACTCCCTCTCCTCCCGATTGCGTGCTTTGTGGCCAGTCCGGCCACACCGCAAATTACAAGGGCTGCCCTCGTGCACCCCGTTGTATGCGCTCCAATTTCAAAAGGGCGGCACCCAAACATGCCCCGCGCCTTTCTCAAGAAAACTTTCCGCCGCTGCGTAGCCGGGTTCCTCCGGCTGCAAAGCCTACACAGTCTAGGCCTGCCCCAGAAAACTGGAGGCAGCGCCCCGCATCGAATCCCATCCCGGCTCCTAGCCCATACAAACCCACTCCTCAATCCTCCGTAGCAGACGATATGCGTATCATCTGCGACGCTATGAAAAATATCGATGTTAGTGAAATCGCAGTCTTAGCCCGTAAACTTAGGGCTTCACGTACTCCGACAGAGCGTTTGCTAGCTCTGGCGGAGCATAGTTCCCTTCTCAATTCATTATAGGTTCATTTAAATGAATTGATCCCTAAATCATGCTTCGGCCGACCTCTGCCCAGCCCCGGCTTCACCGGAGGCTGCCCAGAACGGCCACCAACTCATGTCCCTTTGAGCACCTTCAGTGCAACTTTCACTACAGGCGGAAGACCCGCTAGCGGGTCTCCGCCAGCGCGCCCAACTTCCCGACGGGTGTCGCTTCCGATGAAGGCTAACGGTAATAACTACAGCCAACAGGTGGTTTTTAGTGGGTAGGTGCCATTTTGGTGAGTCCCACATAACCCCCGGCAGAAGAATTTACCTGCGGGCGGTATGCATGACGCATCTTCCACCTACCTCCCGCGTGGGTACCTCGGCAGCAAAAAAAAAAAAAAGCAACTTCATAGAGATTCGATGTTGATCAATATAATGCAAAAACATCGGGTGCCTTTTTTAAACTTCACAATTTTTGCGTTGGTTTTTGTAGAGTTCGAATATAATATAATAATGGCTGAGCACGGGCATAGAACTCATCAGTATTTAATGTATCTCGAAACTTGAGTTTCAAGGGCCCAATTATTTTCAAGTTTTTTTTCTTTCGTCCTGTGTCGGACACAACACAGAGCGAATATTTAACTTTCATATGATCAATATGAAATCAATCAGTCCCTACGCAGAAATAGAATTGGTTAAAGAGGAACCTGGGTATTGTAATGCATAGACAGTTGTGATTTAGTACTCATATTGTACAGTTGGTGAGAACCTGTTTTACAGAAGAAGAAGAAAGAAACTTCAGGGGCATAATTTTTTCAAAATAAATTTACAATGTCTATTTATTTTAAGTTGGTTCAAAATTATTCTCTCACAGAACACCCTCAAACGGCACCCGTTCGTGAGTTAACGCGGGATCCAGCCATCCTTTACAAAATTAGACAATTGTTCAGTGAACGGACACGAGTAACCCTCTGCGTGATACGATCTTGTAAAAATTATGGTCATCATATATATGATCCACATCTATTATCTGTTCATCGGCGCATGGAGGAGATTTTGCAGTAACTGCAAAATCTCCTCCTGAAAATTCCCTCCTCGTGGCCACAATACGTCACTTCTAAACAAAGCATCCACCTTGAACATGAATTGAAGTCAATAGGCACTATTTTTGAGGCCATAAGGCAAGAAACTTATACATTTACCCTTAGATAACATATAAAACAGTGCCTACTTTTTTTGTAAAAATCCATCATGAGAAAAGTACAAGAGAGTATCGACAGTCTGCTCTCGAGCGTGTTATGATCATATAAATTTTTTTCCAATCTGTTCGTTAGCTTAAGCATGTCACGATGTAATATATTTATTGTGATATTGTGCTGTATTTACCTAAATCTTATAAGAATGTACTCATAATTTTATAGCATAAACTGTGTAGTATGTTTCATATTTTCGTACAATATGGCGGGATATGGAAACGTCACCTTGGTGTGGCCACGTGATGTTTTGTTTTTTGTTTCAAAGTAAAACATAATACATAACATAACTTTTTTGAATTTTTTTTCAACACATTTCTTTCATACATTTCAAACTGGTGTACATCACGCTAAACAAAAATGGAATGTGTCCTATATTATAACCTCATAACATATAAGGTTATTAAGTTATGAGAGAGGGACGGCTAATGTTATTTTCCCGTGTAATTCCTGTTACCATGGGGAATTCCGGGAAAAATATACCCTGTCATACTTATGACAGGGTATTATTATGATATATATGATAAGAAATGATGTAAGTGTAAATGTCTGCCTACACATAAAGCTGGCAATGTCGTATTTGTCCAAAAATGTTTGGGCCTAACTGAATGAAAGTCAGTCATCTAATATTTATAAAATTTTAAGTTGGTTGAAAAAATTTAATATTCATAACTCGAAAACTATGAACGGCCGTGGAATATACATGGGATGATTCGGATACCCCACGACACGAAGAACCTACATTTTTTTAAAAGTTATTTTCCGAATACCGTGTATATTTAAACAAGACACAAAATTGCATTAGATAAAGTTGAAATTATTCTGTCCACAGTCAATACCACTATGTCAATGCGTGGAGTACCCAGCGTTGATTGTGCAGCCCGCAACCCTGAACTTCAAATTTGTTACAACAGGAAACCGTCGTAAAGCTTACTTCAGCGTATCACACACTAGCGGTGAGTGTGATTTTTGTTCTTGCTAATTCAAAGTTAGTTACGGAGTCACTATTAAATAATTTAGAATATAAATTATCTCTAATTCTTATTTAAATTCAGTATGAAAATGTTACAGATTTTCTCTAGCTGATACTGTGCCATTATTTTGCTTGAAGGCTAATCTGAAAGTCCATTTGCTATTAGACATTTTAAAATATGCGTCAAATGATTTGATAGCGTTTTTAAGCAACCGACCCAAAAAGAGGGATGTTTTGTAATTTAACGTATGTAACTGTTTTATTAATGTGCAATCGTATCTTCCATAAGAATATACCGATTTGAGTGCAATTTTTTTCTTTTGTTGAAAAGCTATATAAGGCGGTATAAAGCTGTGTTTGAAGAAATCTAATATTTAAATAAAATATTTAAATAATTATAATATTTAAATACAACATATTTAAAAGTAATCAATTCTTTATGTTTAGCGTGTGCAACAGTATTGGTATCAGTGAATTCATCTTGCGAAGACCTACGGGTTCACCCGACCTTCGCTGAAATACCGCCGCGCCAGCAAGTCCACGTCTATGTTCTTTATACTGCCAAGTGAGTTAGCAAAACGGTACACGTGTTTTGTCGGTTAAACTATATCTCATTTGCCTGCCTATAAACTAGGCAAATCTTATCTGGCTTTAACATTAATCATTAACGCGCGCCCATAAACGAATTGTAAACAGGTGTATGCATTTGGCAGCGAATAAAACTCTATTTTCTACATTTTTGTTCTCACAGTTCTAGTCAAAGCTAAACGGTCTTATGATATATTCCCTCAGGTACAATCGCGCACCACTGGAGACGTTCATATACGTGACAGCGCACGGGCCGGCGGCAATGGCAGCCACGCGGAAAAGCAGCAATGTAAACTCGGAGGTACAGGACTCGGTGTCGGAGTGGTGCAGGGCGCGCGTGGCGGTGCGCGCTGTCGCCAGCCTTGATTACCGCTGCCATGCTCCTCCACACGACTTCACCGACGATACTGTACTCATTTAGAACGAAGCTAATAGTCATAGGGATCACTGAATTATGCAACTTGCTGAGGAGTGTTAAAAACTTCGATTTAAAGTAAATCTGAACCTAATATTGTGGTTGTTTGCATTAATTACTGCGGCTAAATGTCGTCAAGGAAATGTTGTAGTTCTGATTTGTTGCAGACGACTTGTTAAAAACTTTTGTACGCATATTTGACTATTTATCTATGACAAAATGCCCATACACTCTAAGCGGGCCGCCTGCAGATCAAACTTGATCTCCTTCTCTATTTTTTATAAATGTTTATTATTATGATAGGTTTGTTTATGTACTGCTCGACAGACACTTTCTGATTATTTTTATTATTCCCGAACCGAGTGATAATGATTACGAGTAATAATTAGATTTTTCATCAATATAATATTTTAATTAATTACATACTGTATTTGTGAAGCGATTTTCAATAAAAAATATATACATTACACATTTATGATTTTTTTTAAAGTCATTCAAGTTTAAGCACTTTTTTTATAGAGCATTTTGTTAATTTTTTTTGTATTTCTAAATATTTATAGCCAAATAACTCTACTCCACTCCGAATATGAATAAGTTATTTTAAGGTAATCACAATGTGTTAAATATTTCAACTCTTTTTTGAAGCAAAACAATAATCGTTTAATATACAAAGGAAGTGAATATAAGAGTTGGAATTTTGCAACACCACCCGGTGAGAAAATTATCTAAATACTGGAGATAGCAGTGCCTAAAGTACTTTATAATTTTTTTTTATGTATATATAGAAAAATTTACTCTATGGAGCATTCCTTTATTTTAATTTAAATGAAAATAAGCTTACTACTCTCAGGATTTTACAATTTTATTGTATTTTAATGTCACCAACCAATAAAGTCATTCACAATAATCAATTATCAAATAAAAACAAATTAAACAAATACGGTGATTTAAATGAAAGATACTCCATGAACTTTTAACTCATGAATGAATTCAGTAACAAGAACAAGATGAAGCACCTTTACTCAAGGGTGAGTCAGATTACTTATTTTAATCAATTAAAGTTATTTATTTATTCAAATTACGAAAAGATTTTCAGATAACAATGTTGGAAATATCTTTAAACGTGTTTGTAATGCGGACTATTTATTAGAACTCACATAACATGCTTAATGCGAACCTGAAACTATACAGGGTAGAATAACACTATAAATGCTAAGTGTTTTTTTTTGTTCCTCTCCACGGGAAGGGCAGGAGGATGTAAAAAATGCTCTGACGCATACTCCGCGCGCGCGATCGGAGTTATGTGGGACTCGTCCCGACGCCACCAGAACCATACCCACTAAAAAACCCGTGCATTTTTGCCACTTAGCCTTCATCTGCGCGACGGCCAATCGGAGAAAGAGGCTGCGCTAGCGGGGCCCTTAAGGGGTCACCCGCTGGGATTTACATAGCACTTGAAGGTGCTCAAAATGAAAAGTAAATAATTAAAAACATTAAAAATTGAAAAATAAAATTGCATTAATTCGGATTTACGTTAGAATTAGAATTTACGTTAGAATTAGAATTTGCGGCCTGAAGGGCCTCGAGATCTAAAGTTAAATACGTGGGTTCGCCAGTGTGCGCGATTCTCGGTCTAGCGACTTTGAATTTCGAATCTAACACAGGGGCAGTATATGAGACTGAATCTCGAACAAGATGATTGGGATGGGATTCGGCGCATTTGAAGAACGATTTTGAGAGTGTTTTGAGGTGCTGTTGCACTGTAGGTAGTTCAAGGTCTCTGTGCAGGTCCGCGTTACGCACGAACCAAGGTGCGTTTGTGGCCCTGCGGCAGAAGAGATTTTGAACTACCTGCAGTTTATACAGGACGGAGGGTTTGGCGTGGGCAAAGACTGGCGAAGCATATGACATGACGGGTCTAACGCAGACCTTATAAAGCGTACGTTTATTTCTAAAAGACATTTTACTTTTTCTTCCTATCATTCTACATAGGCGGCTTAAGTAAAAACGCGCGAGTTTCGTTACTCTATCGACGTGTGGCTTGAAAGAAAGCGTCTGATCTAAGGTGACGCCTAAGTATTTAATACTGCGCTTCCAGGGGATGGCAATACCTAACATTCGAATATAGGGATCGTTGTGGCGATTACGACGTTTGTGGTCGAATTGAATAGCAGAACTCTTTTCTGGGTTGACATCGATACGCCATTTTTGAAACCAAACACCAAGGGCGTTTACGGCCTTTTGGAGTCTGGTGATGTTATACGGGATCGCGCATCCTTTAGTGTAAAGGGCGGTATCGTCTGCAAAGAGGGCGAGTTCGACGCCTTTCGGCGGGATGGGGATGTCGTTAGTGTACACAGTGTACAGCAGGGGGGCGAGGACTGAGCCTTGCGGGACTCCAGCCTTTATGGGACGAGGCGCGGAGAGCGTGCCTTCATGTTTGAATCGAAACGTACGGTCTTTAAGTAACGACACTATTAATCTGACTAGGCGAGCCGGTAAGCCTATTTTATAGAGTTTAAAAACGAGACTACTGTGCCAGACTTTGTCGAAAGCCTTGGCTACGTCAAAGAGAACCGCGATCCTTCCTCCTTCGAGTATATACTCGACGATTCGATGGACTTGCGGAGGGCAGGAGTGCTTAGCGCAAAAGCCGAACTGGTGGGGAATAATGAGAGTTGAGAATACCGAGGCTTTCTTCGAGCGCTTCTTGGAGCGCTTGGCGACTAATTGAAACGCGGGCTCAGGAGAGCCGGTTAAGGTGACGGCATCTGACGACGTATCAGACGTGGGTTCGTAGTCGCTCCCGGGAGCGGTACGCTTGCGACGCGACGCGTGAGAGGATGCGACCGATTCGCAGTCCATCTTGGACGAGGCGGGAGAGCTGTAGACCTGAGGGGTCTGGACGTTGGAGGCCTGAGGGGCAGGGGTTGAGGCCTGAGGGGCCGGGGTTGAGGCCTGAGGGGCCGGGGACGCGATAGATGCCCGTAAGGCCTGCGTTAGTACGTCATCGGGTATTCTGGCGCCGGACGCAGCGAGCGCCTGGGCGAACGACCTAAGAATGTTTACAAGGTCCATTGGAGGGCTTGGAACTACAATATGTAATATATAATATTGTTGTGGTTAATACAATAAAGCAATCGTGCCTTGCTCGGCTGTCACACTGCTTATAGTGCTGGGACTATATTAGTGTTATAAATTGCACGCCGATTTAATATTAGTTTTGTCTATTACCTCGACTTCAGTATACAAAAGTACACCATATTTTACTAGTTTGTAGTGCATTGCATCTTGTAATGTAATCCGATATCATTTTGTGTGTTTACAAAGTAAGTATCCAATTCTGAAAAATCATCAAAATAATCAAGATGTAGCACCAAACGGTCTACAAGTAAGCGGATTGTAGAGACATTTTTACGAGGTCATTAAACAAGGGAAGGTGTGAAAATCAATTCTAAAAAGTATTGTTTGAGAAGTCACTTGTGGATTTTTATTTTATTGGGAACGTAACCATTTTTGCGGAACGTTGTTCATAGAACACCGAAATTTAATGTATATCCCATTCCAGGATAAAAGCTTCATTTCACTTTCCATACATGGTCTGGCTTAAAAGTGACCAAAATCTTTCACATAATGTTGTACATTGTCTAGGTAAAACCAAGGTACTGGATTTAAGAATTATTAATATTAAAATATTAAGAATTATTAAGAATTATTTAGTGGAATAATCAAAAGTTTGATTTTGTAAGCTCAAAATACGTTTGGAATTGAGGAATATTAAAAAGTTAGAAAATAAACAATAGACAGTTTTTTTTAAATATATTTATTTTGATTCATATATGAGAAGTATATTATCTAATGACTGATATAATACCAAATGATTTTGGCAATGTGTGCGCAGCAACCCTCTGTCCTCCGGCCTACCTTGCCGTTACAATAATATTGCTTTATAGCATCTGTACAATCACTATTACGTAAATATAGGATATAAACAAAATATATTTTATGACTTACTTGTCTGTCTACTTTGTATTCTGCCTCTTAGCATTACCTTATCATTAAATTAAGAAAAATATAATTTAACAATACATTATTTTATTCCTAACCTGGGTAGCCGAAAGCCAGGACTGAAATGGTGCATTTAGAAGTTGAGATAGATATTATTATCTTCTTGTGAACTAAGAAAATATTGCCGGTTCCACTATAAACGAGTAAAACAAAAAAGAAAAATAATAACTGTTTTAAACTATCGCGGTTATTTTCACTATAATTTAATGAATTTACGGGATTCTTACCACGATTTTCGCGGAATCATGGTGCTTGCAAAGCATCGAAATATCGGACGCGCGAAATAAAAATCGAAAATCGTGGTAAGAATCCCGTAAATTCATTAAATTATAGTAAAAAAGAAAAAGTCCGGGTTACTTACCTCATCGAGTTACAAAAACATTTACCCTTCCACAAAACCTAGAATAGGTAAGAAAAACTCAGCTTGGGGTGTCCGTGGCAGTGAGCAGTGCTATTATGCCGCCTGCTTCGAACCATCATTTTACTTGATAAGGGAAATGGATAGGAATGAATCCTTTTCGTTGCTCATGTCAGCTTAAAGTGGTATTGGAGGGGTTGTTTGACTATACATTATATTAAATATCCAAGCTGAAACATAATATAATGAAAACAATTTGGGTTACGTCGGTAAATAAAGTTTTGAATTACATTATACATAAATATGTTGAAACAGTAGGTGATATTGTTCGATCAGGGTCAAGAGTTTACCGTAGTTTCTATTGTAGACATGGTAAACACATCCTAATTTGCTAATGTAGCGCCATATCGTGTTAGATGCTCAGTTGAAACTTTTGTCGTTAAGTAAAACAGTACTAAACGTAGTTCTGTCTTTTTTCTTGCAAATTTAATTTAGATTTGAATATGCATCTGTAAATAGTTACAGCAAATAATAATAATTATACCTATCTTATTATCTTTTTTGTGGTATTTAACATAATATTTCACTAGAAAAGTCTTGCATTTGTATACTTATGAACTTTGAACTTAAAACAAAAATGTATGAGCAGTAATTGTCAAATCAATATAAGTAAAATAGTAACGAATATCCCAAGCAAATGGATATCTGGGTATGAAATACTTCAATCATTTCAAGATATAAGTTTGTTCCGTCAGTTCTCTACCCCCGCGCGTCACCGAGCAGGAATATAAATAGCTCCGCCGCGGGCTCGCCGTTCATTCTCGCTCCGATCGCCGCCCAGTGCGGACGTGCAAGACCCCGTTCTCCGTTGTTTGGTCCCTTCCCGATACTCCGTGGCGCTCAGTCTACTGACGTCACGGTTTAGCGTGTTGGTTCCGTGCTACGGTTTTCAAGGTTCTTTCTACTCCCTCTGAGTGCTATCGAAGTGCGATTTTTCTTTGCGACTAAGCCCCTTAGTCTTCAAAGTGCTGTGCTAAGTAGTGTTGTGCTGAGTGCAGTGTTGTGCCCAGCGTAAGTAGTCTGGTTTCAGTGCAAAGGATACTTAACGGTGACAACGAATTTGTACTGAACCAGTCCTTTTTATTTTTATTTTATTTCTCTTCTCTATTTTATTTATTTTTCTTCTATTTTTCATATTTATTTTTATCATATCTGTGTGTTTTCGTGTGTATTTGTCCTTTCTGTCGGTAAAGGTTGACCCTAACGTGGTCAACTCTTTACCTGCGTACCCTTTTTTTAGGTTTCTAGGTAGCGGCCTTCGGCGTACTACGGTTAGTTTTAAGTTATTCTCCCCAGCCCCCCTACCGCGGGTAGGGAGGTTTAGGTGCTAGGTTTGCTAGGGAACCTAGGCATTTTTATATATTTATATATCATATATCGTAGGACCAAGCCGTCCAATGGACCTTGTAAATATTCTTAGGTCGTTCGCCCAGGCGCTCGCTGCGTCCGGCGCCAGCATACCCGATGACGTACTAACGCAGGCCTTACAGGCATCTATCGCGTCCCCGGCCCCTCAGGCCTCAACCCCGGCCCCTCAGGCCTCAACCCCGGCCCCTGAGGCCTCCAACGTCGAGACCCCTCAGGTCTAGAGCTCTTCCTCGTTTCCCACCTCGTCCGAGATGGACTGCGAATCGGTCGCATCCTCTCACGCGTCGCGTCGCAAGCGTACCGCTCCCGGGAGCGACTCCGTACCCGCGTCTGATACGTCGTCAGATGCCGTCACCTTAACCGGCTCTCCTGAGCCCGCGTTCCAACTTGTCGCCAAGCGCTCCAAGAAGCGCTCTAAGAAAGCTTCGGTATCTTCAATACCCGAGCCCTCCCCGGTGGCTTCAACACCAGCCCCCGCGCCGTTAAAATCGCTGGTAGTAACCGCGTCTCCGTCGGTCACATCGAAGCCAGCGACGCGCTGCGCTCCCGTCCCGCCGAAGCCTCAGCTCCCTCTGCCCGTATTCCTGCGTGAAAAGGCGCGCTGGACCGCGGTTTCTAACTTGTGCAAAGAGCACAAAATCAATTACTTAAAAGCCGCCAACGCCGGCGACACAATCAAAATTCAAGTAGCGACCGTCGACGACTTCCGCGCGTTTACCAGGATACTCGGATTAAACCAAATCGCGTATCACACCTACGCCCTCCCGGAGGAGCGTAAGATCCGCGCAGTACTACGGGGCGTCCCGTTCGAACTCAGCAACGAAGATATTCTCGAGGACCTTAAGTCCCAGGGTTTCCCGGTCACAGCAGTGCACAAGATGCACTCCAACCGCGGTAGGCGTTTTCCTTTAGCTTTAGTAATACTTTCAAATACTCCCAACTCGAGGGAGATCTTTAGAGAGGCTCGCACAATTTGCGGACTCTCAAATATCTCCGTCGAGCGTCCCAACCCCCGTGGTCACCCTGGGCAGTGCCACCGCTGCCAGCTCTATGGCCACGCAGCGGCTAACTGTTCAGCTCCCCCCAGGTGCGTAAAGTGCCTGGATCCTCACTTCACTAAGGCGTGCACTCGCACTCCCGAATCCACTTCCCCCCCTGCCTGTGTGCTGTGCGGCCAGTCCGGCCACACAGCTAACTACAGGGGCTGCCCGCGCGCTCCGCGCTCCACCACCAAGAAGTTCGCGCCTAAACCGGCGCCGCCGCTCACTCACGCTAACTTCCCGCCGCTGCGCAACCGGAGTCCCCCGGAAGCAAAGCCCGCTCAGCCGACGCCTACTCCGGCTCTGTCTTGGAGGCAGCGTCCGGCCGTTCCGCCTGCACCTTCCCGACCCATCCCAGCTCCCGTAGCTTCCGTAGGGCCGCGTCCTTCTCCGTCATCCGCACCTCAGTCGTCGTTGGCTGAGGACATGAAGACCGTGTTCGACGTTATTCAAAACGTCGATATTAACGAAATTTCCGTGCTCGCACGCAAACTGCGTGCCGCCCGCTCTCCTCAAGAGCGTTTATTTGCTTTAGCCGAGCATCACTCGCTCCTAAGTTCGTTGTAAATTCTTTTATAAATTCGTAAATAATAAATTATAATGTCTAGACCCGCGAATCCCGCGTCCAGTCGTATTAAACCCAAGGGCTTATCCCTAGTATCTTTTAACGCTCGTAGCCTTAACACCAACCTTCCCGAGATTAAACTGTTCCTTCAGAACAAAGAACCTGACTTATTCCTTCTCCAGGAGACATGGCTTACTCCAAACCGCTCCAGGGGATTCGCTATACCTAAGTACGCGTTTATTCGTAACGATAGGCCCAACTCCGACGGTTTCGGCGGCACCGCTATATATTACAAAAGAGGCTTCCACTGCTGTCCTCTCCCTACTCCTCCTCTCCTCAACATGGAAGCCACTGTGTGTAGATTGGCTATGACTGGTCATCCAACCATCATCATAGCTTCAATCTACATACCTAGTGGTACCAGACCAATCCGCAGCGACTTTGAGGCCATTCTCGCCCTCGGCCATTCAGTCATTATGTTCGGAGACTTTAACTCCAAACATACTGACTGGACGTGCCTATCGACTAACACCAGCGGTATCGCTCTCCTCGACATCAATAACTTCCTTGACCTAGACGTCATATCCCCCATCACTCCCACTCACTATCCCAACAACCCGTCCTACTCTCCTGACATCCTCGACTTTGCAATTATCAAGCGAATCAATCTTGATCTAAGGTCTATCGAACCGCTCGATGACCTAGGCTCCGACCATCGCCCCGTTTCCCTCGTGCTAGGACCGCCGAACGATAACGCCTCATCTCCTAAGACCTTTACCAACTGGAAAGGTTTTAAAAATACGTTAGTTTCAGCCTTAGAGGCTCCGAACTCTCCACTCGCGATCTCTCCCGAACAATTAGATAGCCCGGATAAAATCGATTCATTAGTAAATTCTCTCACTGATGCTATCAACTCAGCCATCAGTGACAACGAAAAGGTTGCTAAGCAAGGCAAACCCACGCTTCCCTTAGCCGTTAGCAATCTTATTAAAGCTAAAAACGCGGCCCTCCGGAGAGCCAAGAAATATCCCACGCCCGCCTATAGAACAGCTGCGAATCAGCTTCAACGTAAAGTTAGGTCTTGCCTCGCGGAACTCCGAGACGCTCAGATGAACGATCTCATGGCGAATATCTCTCCGTCCCACCAAGCGTACTATAGCATGGCCCGAGCCTTACGCGTAGACACCGTCTCTCACGTTCCTCCTCTCACTCGTCCCGATGGCACTACTGCCTTCGAAGTCGAAGAGAAAGCCGAATGCTTCGCCGACAGCATTGCCGCACAATGCTCGCCCAGCACGCAACCTGCTTATCCCTCACACATCCAGGCGGTGGAGGACGAAGTCCTTCGCAGAGACTCTCTCCCCATCACCGCCGACCCTGTCACAGTCTCTAATGACGAAATCTTGCTTCTCATTAGAAATCAAAAGTCCAAAAAGGCTCCGGGTGCGGATGGAATTTCCAACCACGCACTTAAGCACCTACCTCAACAGATGCTTACCTTGTTAGCTATCATTTTCAATGCCTGCTTCGACCATAGCTACTTTCCAAAAGCTTGGAAAGAAGCGACAGTCATAGGCATTCCCAAGCCGGGCAAACCTCTGAACGTCCCGGCTAATCACAGACCCATCAGCCTCCTCAAGGCAATGTCTAAACTTCTCGAGAGAGTCATACTCTCTCGAATGCGGAACCATCTGTTTCCAACGGATGGCGATCCTCTCATTATTCCCCATCAGTTCGGCTTTCGCGCTAAACACTCCTGCCCTCAGTAAGTCCACCGAATCGTCGAGTATATACTTGACGGTTTCTATCCGCGTCGTTATAAAACAGTCGCGGTTTTCTTTGACGTAGCCAAGGCTTTCGATAAAGTCTGGCACAGCGGTCTCGTTTATAAACTCTACAAGATAGGCTTACCGGATCGCCTAGTCAGGTTAATAGCGTCGTTTCTCAAAGACCGTACGTTTCGATTTAAACACGAAGGCACGCTTTCTGCACCTCGTCCCGTAAAGGCTGGAGTCCCTCAAGGCTCAGTCCTCGCCCCTCTGCTGTACACCGTGTACACCAACGACATTCCCATCCCGCCGAAAGGCGTCGAACTCGCCCTCTATGCTGACGACACCGCACTCTATACCAGGGGCCACAGTGTTCGGCACCTTGTAACCAGACTCCAAAGGGCCGTAAACGCCCTTGGTGCATGGTTTCAAGAATGGCGCATCGATGTGAACCCTGAAAAGAGTTCTGCGATGCGCTTCGACCACAAACGCCGTCGTCCCGATGGCGATCCCCACGTTCGAATGTTAGGCATTCCTATCCCCTGGAAGCGCAGTACTAAATACTTAGGCGTCACATTAGATCCGACGCTTTCTTTCAAGCCACACGTCGAAAGAGTTTCGAAACTCGCTCGTCACTATTTAGTCCGCCTAAATAGCATGTTAGGTAGAAAAAGTAAAATGTCCTTCAGAAACAAACGTACACTTTACAAGGTCTGCGTTAGACCCGTCATGACGTATGCCTCGCCAATCTTTGCCCACGCCAAACCCTCCCTCCTGCACAAACTGCAGGTAGTTCAAAACCTCTTTTGCCGCCGGGCCACAGGCGCACCGTGGTACGTGCGTAACGCGGACTTGCATAGAGATCTTGAACTGCCTACAGTACAACAGTACCTAAAAACACTCTCAGAATCGTTCTTCAAACGCGCCGAATCCCTTCCCAATCCTCTTGTTCGTAAATCAGTCTCATATACTGCTCCTGTCTTAGATTCGGCATACAAAATCGCTAGACCGAGAAACGCGCACACAAGCGAACGTTCGAAGATAACCGTAGATCTCGAGGCCCTTCAGGCCGCAAATTCTAATTCTAACGTAAATTCTAATTCTAACGTAAATCCGAATTAATGCAAATTTAATTTTTCAATTTTTAATGTTTTCATTATTTACTTTTCATTTTTAATGTTTTTATTTTACTTTTAATTTTTGAGCACC
The DNA here is from genome assembly GCA_923062675.1 of Marasmarcha lunaedactyla. Lineage (NCBI taxonomy): Eukaryota > Metazoa > Arthropoda > Insecta > Lepidoptera > Pterophoridae > Marasmarcha > Marasmarcha lunaedactyla. The sequence continues at coordinate 6,984,788 of OV281349.1, forward strand.
TTCAGTGCTATGTGAAACCCAGCGGGTGACCCCTTAAGGGCCCCGCTAGCGCGGCCTCTTTCTCCAATTGGCCGTCGCTCAGATGAAGGCTGAGTGGCAAAAATGCACGAGCCGACAGGGGGTTTTTAGTGGGTATGGTTCTGGTAGGCGTCGGGACGAGTCCCACATAACTTTGGAATCGCGCCAGAGTATGCGTCAGAGCATTTTTATCCTCCTGCCCTTCCCGCGGAGGGGAACAAAAAAAAAAAAAAAAAAAAAAAAGGGCTCGCCGTTCATTCTCACTCCGATCGCCACGCGGTGCGGACGTGCAAGACCCAGTTCTCCGTTGGTCGGTTCCCTCCCGATATTCCGTGGCGCTCAGTCTACTGACGTCACAGTGTAGCGTGTTGGTTCCGTGCTACGGTTTTCAAGGTTTTTCTACTCCGTCTGAGTGCTTTCGAAGTGCGATTTTTCTTTGCGACTAAGCCCCTTAGTCTTCAAAGTGCTGTGCTAAGTAGTGTTGTGCTTGTGCTGAGTGCAGTGTTGTGCCCAGCGTAAGTAGTCTGGTTTCAGTGCAAAGGATACTTAACGGTGACAACGAATTTGTACTGAACCAGTCCTTTTTATTTTTATTTATTTCTCTTCTCTATTTTATTTATTTTTCTCCTATTTTCATATTTATTTTTATCATATTTGTGTACTTGTCCTTTCTGTCGGTAAAGGTTGACCCTAACGCGGTCAACTCTTTACCTGCGTACCCTTTTTAGGTTTCTAGGTAGCGGCCTTCGGCGTACTACGGTTAGTTTTTAAGTTATTCTCCCCAGCCCCCCTACCGCTGGTAGGGAGGTTTGCCGCTAGGGTTGCTAGGTTTTTATTTAGGAACTCTAGGCATTTGTTATTTAATTAGGTGCTAGGTTTGCTAGGGGACCTAGGCATAGATTACATATTCAAGCCCTCCAATGGACCTTGTAAACGTTCTTAGGTCGTTCGCCCAGGCGCTCGCGGCGTCCGGTTGCCCCATCCCAGATGACGTACTAACGCAGGCCTTACAGGCTACTTTCGCGTCCCCGGCCCCTCAGGCCTCAACCCCGGCCCCTCAGGCCTCAATCCCGGCCCCTCAGGCCTCCGACGTCGAGACCCCTCAGGTCTACAGCTCTCCCGCGTCTCCCGCCTCGTCCGAGATGGACTGCGAATCGGTCGCATCCTCTCACGCGTCGCGTCGTAAGCGTACCGCTCCCGGGAGCGACTCCGAACCCGCGTCTGATACGTCGTCAGATGCCGTCACCTTAACCGGCTCTCCTGAGCCCGCGTTTCAACTCGTCGCCAAGCGCTCCAAGAAGCGCTCTAAGAAAGCTTCGGTATCTTCAATACCCGAGCCCTCCCCGGTGTCTTCAACACCAGCCCCCGCGCCGTTAAAATCGCTCGTAGTAACCGCGTCTCCGTCGGTCACATCGAAGCCAGCGACGCGCTGCGCTCCCGTCCCGCCGAAGCCTCAGCTCCCTCCGCCCGTCTTCCTGCGTGAAAAAGCGCGCTGGACCGCGGTTTCAAACTTGTGCAAAGTGCACAAAATTAATTACTTAAAAGCCGCCAACGCTGGCGATACAATCAAGATTCAAGTAGCGACCGTCGACGACTTCCGCGCGTTTACCAGGTTACTCGGATTAAACCAAATCGCGTATCACACCTACGCCCTCCCGGAGGAGCGTAAGATCCGCGCAGTACTACGGGGCGTCCCGTTCGAACTCAGCAACGAAGACATTCTCGAGGACCTTAAGTCTCAGGGTTTCCCGGTCACAGCAGTGCACAAGATGCACTCCAACCGCGGTAGGCGTTTTCCGTTAGCGCTAGTAATCCTGTCCAATACTCCCAACTCGAAGGAGATTTTCATAGAGGCTCGCACAATCTGCGGACTCTCGAACATCTCCGTCGAGCGTCCCAACCCCCGCGGCCACCCTGGGCAGTGCCACCGCTGCCAGCTATATGGCCACGCAGCGGCTAACTGTTCAGCTCCCCCCAGGTGCGTAAAGTGCCTGGATCCTCACTTCACTAAGGAGTGCACTCGCACTCCCGAATCCACTTCCCCCCCTGCCTGTGTGCTGTGCGGCCAGTCCGGCCACACAGCAAACTATAGGGGTTGCCCGCGCGCTCCGCGCTCCACCACCAAGAGGGTCGCGCCTAAACCGGCGCCGCCACTCACTCCTGCTAACTTCCCGCCGCTGCGCAATCGGGGTCCCCCGGAAGCAAAGCCCGCTCAGCCGACGCCTACTCCGGCTCTGTCTTGGAGGCAGCGTCCGGCCGTCCCGCCTGCACCTTCCCGACCCATCCCAGCTCCCGTAGCTCCCGTAGGGCCGCGTCCCGCGTTGTCATCTTCCCCTCAGTCGTCGTTGGCTGAGGACATGAAGACCGTGTTCGACGTCATCCAAAACGTCGACATTAACGAAATTTCCGTACTCGCACGCAAACTGCGAGCCGCCCGCTCTCCTCAAGAGCGATTATTCGCGTTAGCCGAGCATCACTCGCTCCTAAGTTCGTTGTAAATTCTTTTATTTTTGTAAATTTTAAATAAATAAATTTTAATGTCTAGACCCGCGAATCCCGCGTCCAGTCGTATTAAACCTAAGTGCTTATCCCTAGTATCTTTTAACGCTCGTAGCCTTAGCTCTAACCTTCCCGAGATTAAACTGTTCCTTCAGAACAACGACCCAGATCTTTTTCTTCTCCAGGAGACATGGCTCACTCCTAATCGCTCCAGGGGATTCGCGATTCCTAAGTACGCGTTTACACGTAACGATAGGCCTAACTGCGACGGTTTCGGCGGCACTGCTATCTACTACAAAAGAGGATTCCATTGCTGTCCTCTCCCTACCCCTCCTCTCCTTAACATGAAAGCCACCGTGTGTAGATTGGCTATGACTGGTCATCCGACCATCATTATAGCCTCAGTCTACATACCTTGTGGCACCAAACCTATCCGCAGCGACTTTGAGACCATTCTCGCCCTCGGCCTTTCAGTCATTATGTTCGGAGACTTTAACTCCAAACATACTGACTGGACGTGCCTATCAACCAACCAAAGCGGTATAGCTCTCCTCGACATCACCAACTTACTCGACTTAGACGTCGTCTCCCCTATCACTCCCACTCACTATCCCGACAACCCGAACCACTCTCCTGACATCCTCGACTTTGCAATCGTCAAGCATATCAACCTCGACCTCAGGTCAATCGAACCGCTCGATGACCTAGGTTCTGACCACCGCCCCGTCTCCCTCGTGCTAGGACCGCCTAACGTTAACGTCACTTCTCCTAAGACCTTTACCGACTGGAAAGGGTTTAAAAATACGATAGTTTCTGCCTTAGAGGCCCCAAACTCTCCGCTCGCGATCTCTCCCGATCAATTAGATAGCCCGGATAAAATAGACTCGTTAGTAAATTCTCTCACTGATGCTATCAACTCAGCCATCAGTGTAAACGAAAAGGTTGCTAAGAAAGGCAAACCCACGCTACCCTTAGCCATTAGCAATCTTATTAAAGCTAAGAACGCGGCTCTCCGGAGAGCCAAGAAATATCCCACGCCCGCCTATAGAACAGCTGCGAATCAGCTACAACGCAAAGTTAGATCTCGCCTCGCGGAACTCCGAGACGCCCAGATGAACGATCTCATGGCGAATATCTCCCCGTCCCACCAAGCGTATTATCGAATGGCCCGAGCCTTACGCGTAGACGCCGCCTCTCACGTCCCTCCTCTCACTCGTCCCGATGGCTCTATCGCCTTCGAAGACGAAGAGAAAGCCGAATGCTTCGCTGACAGCGTTGCGTCTCAATGCTCGCCCAGCACGCAACCCGCGAATCCCAATCACATCAAAGCGGTGGAGGCCGAAGTCCTCCGTAGAAACTCTCTCCCCATCACCGCCGACCCCGTCACAGTCTCTAATGATGAAATCTCGCTTCACATCAAAAGTCAAAAGTCCAGAAAGGCTCCGGGTGCGGATGGTATTTCCAACCACGCACTTAAGCACCTGCCTCAACAGATGCTTACCTTGTTAGCTATCATTTTCAATGCCTGCTTCGACCATAGCTACTTTCCAAAAGCTTGGAAAGAAGCGACAGTCATAGGCATACCCAAGCCGGGTAAACCTCTTAATGTCCCGGCTAATCACAGACCCATCAGCCTCCTCAAGGCAATGTCTAAACTTCTCGAGAGAGTCATACTCTCTCGAATGCGGAACCATCTGTTTCCAACGGACGGCGATCCTCTCATAATTCCCCACCAGTTCGGCTTTCGCGCTAAGCACTCCTGCCCTCAGCAAGTCCATCGAATCGTCGAGTACATACTCGACGGCTTCTATCCGAAACGAAACAAAACGATCGCAGTTTTCTTTGACGTAGCCAAGGCTTTCGACAAAGTCTGGCACAGCGGTCTCGTTTATAAACTATATAAAATAGGCTTACCGGCTCGCCTAGTTAGGATAATCGCGTCGTTTCTCAAAGACCGCACGTTTCGTTTCAAACATGAAGGCACGCTATCCGCGCCTCGTCCCATAAAGGCTGGAGTCCCTCAAGGCTCAGTCCTCGCCCCTCTTTTGTATACCGTATACACTAACGACATTCCCATCCCAGCTAAAGTCGTCGAACTCGCTCTCTTTGCCGACGACACTGCCCTTTACACCAAAGGCCGCAGAGCCTCGGGTCTCGTCACCAGACTTCAAAAGGCTATTAACACCCTCGGTGCTTGGGTTAAAAAATGGCGTATCGATGTGAACCCAGAGAAGAGCTCTGCGGTTTACTTCGACTACAGACGCAGTCGTATCCCCGACAATCTCCAATTGAGAATGCAAGGCACTCCCATCCCCTGGAAGCGCAGTACCAAATATTTAGGCGTCATATTAGACCAGACGCTTTCATTCAATCCTCACGTCGATAGAGTAACGAAACTCGCACGTTTTTACCTAGGCCGGCTTTACAGTATGTTAGGTAGAAAAAGTAAAATGTCCTTCAGAAACAAACGTACGCTTTATAAGGTCTGCGTTAGACCAGTCATGTCATATGCTTCGCCAGTCTTTGCTCACGCCAAACCCTCCGTCCTGCACAAACTGCAGGTAGTTCAAAACCTCTTCTGCCGCAGGGCCACAAACGCACCTTGGTACGTGCGCAACGCGGACCTGCACAGAGATCTTGAACTGCCTACAGTACAACAGTACCTAAAAACACTCTCAGAATCGTTCTTCAAACGCGCCGAATCCCATCCCAATCCTCTTGTTCGTAAATCAGTCTCATATACTGCTCCTGTCTTAGATTCGGCATACAAAATCGCTAGACCGAGAAACGCGCACACAAGCGAACGTTCGAAGATAACCGTAGATCTCGAGGCCCTTCAGGCCGCAAATTCTAATTCTAACGTAAATTCTAATTCTAACGTAAATCCGAATTAATGCAAATTTAATTTTTCAATTTTTAATGTTTTCATTATTTACTTTTCATTTTTAATGTTTTTATTTTACTTTTAATTTTTGAGCACCTTCAGTGCTATGTGAAACCCAGCGGGTGACCCCTCAAGGGCCCCGCTAGCGCGGCCTCTTTCTCCAATTGGCCGTCGCTCAGATGAAGGCTGAGTGGCAAAAATGCACGAGCCGACAGGGGGTTTTTAGTGGGTATGGTTCTGGTAGGCGTCGGGACGAGTCCCACATAACTTTGGAATCGCGCCAGAGTATGCGTCAGAGCATTTTTATCCTCCTGCCCTTCCCGCGGAGGGGAACAAAAAAAAAAAAAAAAAAAAAAAAGGGCTCGCCGTTCATTCTCACTCCGATCGCCACGCGGTGCGGACGTGCAAGACCCAGTTCTCCGTTGGTCGGTTCCCTCCCGATATTCCGTGGCGCTCAGTCTACTGACGTCACAGTGTAGCGTGTTGGTTCCGTGCTACGGTTTTCAAGGTTTTTCTACTCCGTCTGAGTGCTTTCGAAGTGCGATTTTTCTTTGCGACTAAGCCCCTTAGTCTTCAAAGTGCTGTGCTAAGTAGTGTTGTGCTTGTGCTGAGTGCAGTGTTGTGCCCAGCGTAAGTAGTCTGGTTTCAGTGCAAAGGATACTTAACGGTGACAACGAATTTGTACTGAACCAGTCCTTTTTATTTTTATTTATTTCTCTTCTCTATTTTATTTATTTTTCTCCTATTTTCATATTTATTTTTATCATATTTGTGTGTATTCGTGTGTATTTGTCCTTTCTGTCGGTAAAGGTTGATCCTAACGCGGTCAACTCTTTACCTGCGTACCCTTTTTTAGGTTTCTAGGTAGCGGCCTTCGGCGTACTACGGTTAGTTTTAAGTTTTTCTCCCCAGCCCCCCTACCGCTGGTAGGGAGGTTTGCCGCTAGGATTTTGCTAGGTTTTTAGGAACTAGGCATCTTTTATTATACTTATATTTTTACACATTATTGTCCCAACCCCTTCCCAAATGGATAAGCAAATCGTCATTAACATTGCGAAGGCGTTCGCCCAAGCACTCGCCGCGTCGGGTGTTTCAATTTCTGACGACATATTTACGCAAGCTGTACTAGCGCTTAACGCGTCCCCGGCCCCTCAGGCCCCAACCCCAGCCTCTCAGGCCTCTAACGTCCAGACCCTTCAGGTCTATAGCTCTCCCGCGTCTCCCGTTCCATCCGATATGGACTGCGCGTCGGTCTCATCCTCGCGCTCATCTCGTAGGAAGCGTACCGCTCCCGGGAGCGATTCAGACTCCGCCGCGTCCGTAGCTTCATCGGTCGCCGCCACCCTAACCGGCTCTCCAGAGCCCGAGTTCCAATTAGTTGCCAAACGCTCTAAGAAGCGTTCGAAAAAGGCCGCGGTGTCTTCAACACCCGAGCCAACCCCGGTGTCTTCAACACCAGCCCCCGCGCCGTCAAAATCGCTCGAAGTAACCGCGTCTCCGTCGGTCCCATCGAAGCCAGCGACGCGCTGCGCTCCCGTCCCGCCGAAACCTCAGCTCCCTCCGCCCGTCTTCCTGCGTGAAAAAACGCGCTGGACCGGGGTTTCTAACTTGTGCACAAAATTAATTACTTAAAAGCCGCCAACGCTGGCGATACAATTAAAATTCAAGTAGCGACCGTCGACGACTTCCGCGCGTTTACCAGGTTGCTCGGGTTAAATCAAATCGCGTACCACACCTACGCCCTCCCGGAGGAGCGTAAGATCCGCGCAGTACTACGGGGCGTCCCGTTCGAGCTCGCGAATGAAGAAATCCTCGAGGACCTTAAGTCCCAGGGTTTCCCGGCCGAAGCAGTGCACAAGATGCACTCTAACCGCGGTAGGCGCTTTCCGTTAGCTTTAGTTATCTTGTCGAATACTCCCAACTCGAGGGAGATCTTTAGAGAGGCTCGCACAATTTGCGGACTCTCAAATATCTCTGTTGAGCGTCCAAACCCCCGCGGTCACCCTGGGCAGTGCCACTGCAGCCAGCTCTACGGCCACGCAGCGGCTAACTGCTCAGCTCCCCCCAGGTGCGTTAAGTGCCTGGATCCACATTTTACGAAGGAGTGCACTCGCACTCCCGAATCCACTTCCCCCCCTGCCTGTGTGCTGTGCGGCCAGTCTGGTCACACAGCTAACTACAGGGGCTGCCCGCGTGCTCCGCGTTCCACCGCCAAGAGGGTCGCGCCTAAACCGGCGCCGCCGCTCATTCACGCTAACTTCCCGCCGCTGCGCAACCGGGGTCCCCCGGAAGCAAAGCCCGCTCAGCCGACGCCTACTCCGGCTCTGTCTTGGAGGCTGCGTCCGGCCGTTCCGCCTGCACCTTCCCGACCCATCCCAGCTCCCGTAGCTTCCGTAGGGCCGCGTCCTTCTCCGTCATCCGCACCTCAGTCGTCGTTGGCTGAGGACATGAAGACCGTGTTCGACGTTATTCAAAACGTCGATATTAACGAAATTTCCGTGCTCGCACGCAAACTGCGTGCCGCCCGCTCTCCTCAAGAGCGTTTATTTGCTTTAGCCGAGCATCACTCGCTCCTAAGTTCGTTGTAAATTCTTTTATATTTGTATAAATTCGTCAATAATAAATTATAATGTCTAGACCCGCGAATCCCGCGTCCAGTCGTATTAAACCCAAGGGCTTATCCCTAGTATCTTTTAACGCTCGTAGCCTTAACACCAACCTTCCCGAAATTAAACTGTTCCTTCAGAACAAAGAACCTGACTTATTCCTTCTCCAGGAGACATGGCTTACTCCAAACCGCTCCAGGGGATTCGCTATACCTAAGTACGCGTTTATTCGTAACGACAGGCCCAACTCCGACGGTTTCGGCGGCACAGCTGTTTATTACAAAAGAGGATTCCATTGCTGCCCTCTCTCTACCACTCCTCTCCTCAACATGGAAGCCACTGTGTGTAGATTGGCTATGACTGGTCATCCGACCATCATCATAGCTGCAGTCTACATACTTAGTGGTACCAGACCAATCCGCAGCGACTTTGAGGCCATTCTCGCCCTCGGCCATTTAGTCATTATGTTCGGAGACTTTAACTACAAACATACTGACTGGACGTGCCTATCAACCAACACCAGCGGTATCGCTCTCCTCGACATCACAAATTCACTTGACTTAGATGTCATCTCCCCCATCACTCCCACTCACTATCCCGACAACCCGAACCACTCTCCTGATATTCTCGATTTTGCAATTATCAAGCGTATCAATCTTGATCTAAGGTCTATCGAACCGCTCGATGACCGAGGCTCCGACCACCGCCCCGTCTCCCTCGTGCTAGGACCGCCGAACGATAACGCTACCTCTCCTAAGACCTTCACCAACTGGAAAGGCTTTAAAAATACGTTAGTTTCAGCCTTAGAGGCCTCGAACTCTCCACTCGCGATCTCTCCCGAACAATTAGATAGCCCGGATAAAATTGATTTATTAGTAAATTCTCTCACTGATGCTATCAACTCAGCCATCAATGACAACGAAAAGGTTGCTAAGCAAGGCAAACCCACGCTTCCTTTAGCCGTTAGCAATCTTATTAAAGCTAAGAACGCGGCTCTCCGGAGAGCCAAGAAATATCCCACGCCCGCCTATAGAACAGCTGCGAATCAGCTTCAACGTAAAGTTAGGTCTTGCCTCGCGGAACTCCGAGACGCTCAGATATACGATCTCATGGCGAATATCTCTCCGTCCCACCAAGCGTACTATAGCATGGCCCGAGCCTTACGCGTAGACACCGCCTCTCATGTTCCTCCTCTCACTTGTCCCGATGGCACTACTGCCATTGAAGTTGAAGAGAAAGCCGAATGCTTCGCTGACAGCATTGCCACACAATGCTCGCCCAGCACGCAACCTGCTGATCCCTCACACATCCAGGCGGTGGAGGACGAAGTCCTTTGCAGAGACTCTCTCCCCATCACCGCCGACCCTGTCACAGTCTCTAATGACGAAATCTTGCTTCTCATTAGAAATCAAAAGTCCAAAAAGGCTCCGGGTGCGGATGGAATTTCCAACCACGCACTTAAGCACCTACCTCAACAGATGCTTACCTTGTTAGCTATCATTTTCAATGCCTGCTTCGACCATAGCTACTTTCCAAAAGCTTGGAAAGAAGCGACAGTCATAGGCATTCCCAAGCCGGGCAAACCTCTGAACGTCCCGGCTAATCACAGACCCATCAGCCTCCTCAAGGCAATGTCTAAACTTCTCGAGAGAGTCATACTCTCTCGAATGCGGAACCATCTGTTTCCAACGGATGGCGATCCTCTCATTATTCCCCATCAGTTCGGCTTTCGCGCTAAACACTCCTGCCCTCAGCAAATCCATCGAATCGTTGAGTATATACTTGACGGTTTCTATCCGCGTCGTTATAAAACAGTCGCGGTTTTCTTTGACGTATCCAAGGCTTTCGACAAAGTCTGGCACAGCGGTCTCGTTTATAAACTCTACAAGATAGGCTTACCGGATCGCCTAGTCAGGTTATTAGCGTCGTTTCTCAAAGACCGTACGTTTCGATTTAAACACGAAGGCACGTTTTCTGCGCCTCGTCCCATAAAGGCTGGAGTCCCTCAAGGCTCAGTCCTCGCCCCTCTGCTGTACACCGTGTACACAGACGACATTCCCATCCCGCCGAAAGGCGTCGAACTCGCCCTCTTTGCCGACGGCACCCCACTCTATACCAAGGCCACAGTGTTCCGCACCTTGTAACCAGACTCCAAAAGGCCGTAAACGCCCTTGGTGTATGGTTTCAAAAATGGCGCATCGATGTGAACCCTGAAAAGAGTTCTGCGATGCGCTTCGACCACAAACGCCGTCGTCCCGCTGGCGATCCCCACGTTTGAATGTTAGGCATTCCCATCCCCTGGAAGCGCAGTACTAAATACTTAGGCGTCACATTAGATCCGACGCTTTCTTTCAAGCCACACGTCGAAAGAGTTTCGAAACTCGCTCGTCACTACTTAGGCCGCCTAAATAGCATGTTAGGTAGAAAAAGTAAAATGTCTTTCAGAAACAAACGTACACTTTACAAGGTCTGCGTTAGACCCGTCATGACATATGCCTCGCCAATCTTTGCACACGCCAAACCCTCCCTCCTGCACAAACTGCAGGTAGTTCAAAACCTCTTTTGCCGCAGGGCCACAAACGCACCGTGGTACGTGCGTAACGCGGACTTGCATAGAGATCTTGAACTGCCTACAGTACAACAACACCTCAAAATACTCTCTGAAGCGTTCTTCAAACGCTCCGAAACCCATCCCAATCCTCTAGTTCGTGATTCAGTCTCATATACTACTCCTGTCTTAGATTCGAAGTTCAAAGTCGCTAGGCCAAGGAATGCGCAGGCGTACTCATCCACCAGACTGTCAGCCGATCTCGAAGCCCTTCTGGCCGCAAATTCTAATTCTTACGTAAATTCTAATTCTAACGTAAATCCTAATTCTAACGTAAATGCGAATTAATTCAATTTTATTTTGCAATTTTTAATTTGTTTTAATTATTGATTTTCATTTGGAGCACCTTCAGTGCTATGTATTCACCTTCAGTGCTTTGAGCACCTACAGTGCTTTGAGCACCTTCAGTGCTTTGTAATCCCAGCGGGTGACCCCTTCTGGGCCCCGCTAGCGCGGCCTCTTTCTCCAATTGGCCGTCGCTCAGATGAAGGCTGAGTGGCAAAAATGCACGAGCCGACAGGGGGTTTTTAGTGGGTATGGTTCTGGTAGGCGTCGGGACGAGTCCCACATAACTCTGGAATCGCGCCAGAGTATGCGTCAGGGCATTTTTATCCTCCTGCCCTTCCCGTGGAGGGGAACAAAAAAAAAAAAGCTAGCCGTTTTCTTTTTTTCTTCTTCCCTTTGTCACATCACGTTTGATCATACGAGTTAATCCAAGGAAAATGTAAAATCATTATTTGTAATGTTATTAATATTTTTTATTATTTTATATTATTTTTTTTTAAATTAATATTTAAAGTAAAAGATAATCAGTGTTTCCTTTTTGCTCATCCTATAAGGTACAAAGTCTAAATAGGCAACGCTATAAAGTGCTATTGAGTTTCTCGTGAACATTGAAATAAACTATTTCATTTTGATTTAATATCATTTCATAAAAACTTTTTGCAACATAATATAATCGATCTTTAATCTACACAAATAGTATTAGACCCATGGAATAAAATTAAGTACTTTGTAACTCACTAGAATTTTTTTGATCATCGCAATTGCAGCTGAGATTTTCGGAACAAAACGTACCTACTGGGATGTTGCGGCAAAGCAGGCCACAGGTAGTGGGTTCGAAATAAAAAGATGGGAGTGATCTATACGTACGATTTATTTAATTCCATTTATTTTCCATTCTATAAACTAAGTGACGCAAAGAAAAACCAAAAGAATAAAAAACAAATGATTTACGGTTTTCGAAACAAAAGTGCGTGAGTAAATAGCTGTATAAATTTGAAATTGGAGTTCTTAACCAAAGAGGAGATAATAAAGATCAAAGTGGCCAGTAGGACAAAACGCCAATTTCATATGTAATGACCTAATATTTTGTGAATTGGAATTTCCAGCTTTTTCTTTATTAAAAATATCCTCGGACTGCGACAAAAGTTTGAAAAAATTAATTAACCGAATCGGTTCAGCCTTTCTAGAGTTTTGCAATTAATTTTTATAGATAAAAAATCGTGTACACGAGTTATATGAATTACAACAGAAGTTTTACGATTGGTATGTTGAAAATAATGTCAACTGTACCTAGTTATCGTTAGTGCGGTGTTGAGCAATAAGTCTAATTTAAAAAATAAGTTAACGTTTGAAAGTTGTAAGAACGGTTTTGTCTGTAGTGCCGGCTTTGTCTGCTCTCATACATTTTGGTGGTAAAAATGTACCAATTTATCTAGATGTGGGTGACACTTAGCTGGAGCTTGCCTCAGTTCGTGCATATATTGTTGACAAGAAAAAAATATAAAAAAAATTTATATCCGCAGGTTTTATAAAACTCATAAATGTCGCACGAGCATAAAAGCTTTACATGGTTTGATAATTGGATCATTCTTTTAATTAAAATTTTATAAATCTGTATCACCAGACACTAAATTGGTGATCCTTCCGTTGTTGATTGAAATTCTCGATTGAATTGGGTAGTTATAATAAGGCACCATCGATCACTAAGAGCAAGTTTTATGTTCTTCAGTCAATGGAGTAACTACGGGTCGGTAATCCCTAGGGCAGATCACGGATTCTTCGATAGTCTGTAAGAGGTTTTTTTCATTAAATAGTCTTTCGTTATATGTGTTTTAATTCAGCAACCGCGTAATTCAAAGTATCTATCTTCAAAACATTATAATCAGGAACTTCTTATCTACAAAGTTTATTAAAAATTGTATCTGTAAAATACATTATATGTAATATACATTGACTAGTAACAGTCATAAGTACTATTAAATGTATCGTTCATTAGAAATAAAAGTTAAAATACCAATGGTAAATAAAAAAAAAATGTAGGTTATCTCCCACCACGACGAATTAATATTGGAGTGTGTACATTCGTGATACCTTTACAAAACGAAATAGGAGCCTTCAAGTTGCGAGAAACCCACCAACTGCTGATTACGTATTAAATTATTTGATTCGATGGAGCCAAATCGTACGAAGGTGTACTTTGAAAACTGATTGACATTGATTTGGCGTCTTAAAATAAAAACATATTTAAAACATATCCTCTTGGGATACTTATTCTAATTATATTCACAAAGATTTTTTTAATGAGATAGCTAAAAGAACAGATAGCTATTTCGTTTTTCTGTAATTTGAGGTTATGTCAAATGTCAAGATGTTTGAATTTATAGGGATTGTATCTGATTATTCAAATAGAAAAGACATGAATTTATCTTAAGTCCACATTTTCAAAGTACTTCTGACAGTGGACGATGCGTATCACCCGATTTCATGTAAAAGCAAGCCCTCGTGAAATGAGATTTATATTCGATTTGATTAAAATACAGCGGCTGACATCGCTATTTGGTGGAGTTCCATGATACCAGAGACTAGTAAATAACTATAGACTGACCATCTCCATACAAAAATTCGTGACTCGGAAAAAGCTCAAAATCCAAGCTATTACTAGATGTCACTCTCAAATAGCTTGGACCAACCTTGTCGTCTTTGATTTTTATATGAATTATTGACAAGAAACGTAATGCAAAATATTTGTATTAATATGCACTAAAACTGCTAGATGGCGTTGTAAAATAACCTGAAACCTTAGCAAGTAGGATTTATTCCTTTCCTGAAATTGGAAAATGCCATAATTTTATATAATTGATTTTGATAATTTTACTCAATAAGAATAGGTAGATAGTAATTTATTCTTACTGTATAGATGATAAAATAACAACTACAAAAAACCATAAACGTCCTGGTATAAGTTTATTTTGTTCAGAGACGCCTCGGCACTACCATCCTTCTTATTTTAATTGCCATAATAACCTATTTTTAAAAGCTTTTATTATCACAGTTGTGATAAACGCAGATGTAATACGATATATGTAGCAACAGTAAGCTTAATCAAGGTCTATAAAATTTGCAAGAGTCACAGTAGGCAAGCAGAAATATTGTGAATTCAAAGAAATGCAGGGAAAAGTTCCAAAACAAACACACACCCATAGCTACAACAATAAACGAATTCAAATTGTCAAACAAATAAAATATTGTCATAAAAAGAACAAAAAAAGTTGATGGATAAAGAACATTTTTTTAATAATAATCCAGCAAGAAAATATTTTTTTAACTACTGCAAAATAGTTATGAGTTATATGCTTTACTTCACACTAATTAAGACATAATTTTTATCGATATCAAGAAATAAAGTAAAATATTATATTCCTATTCATTAAATGCACTGAAATTCGTTTTATTATGTTGAGGCAGATAAGAACAAACTGTGTAGATGAACGTTATATTTTTGTGGGAAAAATTATATACTGGCAATACAGTAACCCTACAGTAACACTACAAATAATATCCGGGGTGGTGTAAAGTTTTCTGTTACTGAATTATACGAGCGGCAACATAGCATCAAATAATATGATGCACTAGCTGGCAATGTCTGTTGTCGCCTGATACCTACTGATAGTACTTGCAATGATATCAAAGATTTTGTAAACTGCGCCATCTTAAGTTTTTTTACGTATTATTTTCACTAAATTTAAATAAATTGTAAATCGAATACAACTAACGCCATCTCTCTATCTTAAAAATAAACAATTTTTCAAGTCACAAAATTTTGTTAGACATGGTCAGTCTATAGTTATTTACTAGTCTCTGATGATACTGACATTCATTCCTCGTAGAGCTTCATATTAGGTCTTTACCTATGAAATTGCCGTTTTTCACGAAATAAATAAAGCGTAATTTTTTTATATATTTTTTATTTCTATTAATCAAAATAATCACCCATGCAATTAATGCATCTTTGCCAACGCATTGGTAGCTTATTGATGCCTTTCTTGAAGAAATCAGCTGGACGGGAGGCAACAAATTCTTCAAAGGCATTTTGTACTGCCTCTCGGGTATTGAATTTTTTTCCCGCCAAGAAGTTATCCAAATTCTGGAAAAAGTAGAAGTCTGTAGGCGCAAGGTCTGGTGAGTACGGCGGATGACGGAGAACTTCCAACCCCAACTCTTGTAGCTTGGAGACCGTCTGCTGTGCAGTATGAGGTCGCGCGTTGTCGTGCAGGAGCAGTGGAGCCGAACGATTGACCAAAGCTGGTTGGAGACGTGCGAGCTTCTCCATCATTGTGTTCAGTTTTTCACAGTACACATCTGCAGTAATGCTTGTCCCGTTTGGCAAGAAGCTGTGATGAATTACACTTGCGTTAGACCACCAAACAGTGACCATCACTTTTCTAGGGGTACCGTTTTTCGTTTAGGGCATTGTTTGGGTGCTGAACCAGGGTCCAACCAACTTGCTGAGCACTTACGATTGTCAAACAGGATCCATTTCTCGTCACAAGTAACAATGCGGTTCAGAATTCCTTCATTTGTATGCCTGCTGAGCAGTGCAAGGCACGTATCCACGCGTACTTCGCGCTGGCGGTCATTGAGTTCGTGGGGTACCCATTTGTCAAGCTTTTTTACCTTGCCAATTTGACGCAAATGGACCAATATTGTTTTGATGCTAACGTCGAAAGCTGCTGCTAATTCAGCCGTGGATTGAGTTTCATCAGCTTCTACAATTGCCTTTAATTCGTCATTGTCGACCAAAGTTTTCGGACGACCACGGGGTTCATTTTTCAGGTCAAAATTTCCAGAACGGAAGCGGGTAAACCAAAAACGGGTGGTGCGTTCGTTTGTAGTGTTCGCTCCGTAAACGTCGTTGATGCTGCGTGCCGCTTGTGCCGCTTTGCTGCCACGACGGTACTCATACTCCATAATTACTCGAATTTTTAACTTATCTATGATGACGAAAAATGTTCGAATGCGTTGAAAACAAAACGCTAACTATTAAACAAATGACGATTTTAGAAAAAGAATTCCATGTTTGTCAAATAAAATTATTTTAAATTAGAATTATCAGTCAAAAAAAAAATATTTTCATTTGAAATGGCCAGTACGGCAAAACGGCAGTTTCATAGGTAAAGACCTATGATATTTTTGCCTTTTGTGTTACCAGAAACAAGTCGATATTTGGAAAGGGTTGTGTAACAATTAATTCATAATTTTTAGTACGTGCTCCCTTTTAAACCTAACTTTGGGGAAGATATTTTTTATAGACCCTTAAATTATGATGACGCATGTTATAAACAAACGGGGCAGTACCTAATTACATATCAGGAATTTCGAATCACAATGGAAATATATTTACTTAACATAATTTAATCTTACAAAAACCTAATTATGCCAATGTGTTATTTTGCAGGTACTTATAATTATCAGGATTATCAAATACACCTAATTAGTCTGTAAATATTTGATAATACTTTTCGTAAATGATCGCTTGCTTAGATTGTTATTAACGAATTCTGTGATATTACTAAATGGAATAGCTTTTTAGGGAACTAAACCACGCGTTCCCACCGATAGCAAAGGGTGAGCAGGTCGGAAAGTCATATATATTCTAATCGCTTAAGTAAAGTTGATATTGCGATGTAGAACACGCGTTGTGATTGGTCGGCTGAGTAGCGCGTCACCGCTACATCACTTCCCTCCGAGACCGAAGGTCGTAAGTAGCGGTCATATTCGGTTTTTGCGTAAGGTGAAGCTTGCCAGTGTCTCAGCTGATGGTTCCAGTGCATCGGAACCAGGTGCCGCGTAGTAGTCCACGGTGAGTCCGGACTAAGGCAGTGGATGTCCGACAATGCTTGGTGTGGGTCCGGGTCCCGTGGAGTACGGAAAAAGTTGCTCCAGTGAGTCGGAGGCTGTCCCAGGATGCCGAGGTGCTGACTTCCTCAGTGCGTCGGGGCAGTGCAGTGTCGGTGCGTAGTGGCTAGCGTCGGCGTCTGCCAGAAGAGAAGTGCTCTGCTTGTTGATCGGCCGAAGGTACAGCGCTGCGTGTCGACCAGGAGAGAGGTGCTCTGCTAAGAACCGGCCGAAAGTGCAGGTGCTGTGCCAAGTCGCAGGTGGAGGATGAGTGGTGACGACCAGTGTTGCAAGGCGCTGCAAGGTCGTGGTTGCTTATGCCCGTGTTGTCCTCTGGCTCTGGCTTGGAGTCTTCGCTGTTGGTGTGGAGAGTGATGATGACGATGATGATGGCTGCTCATGCGCTCAGCTCGGGGTCACCACTTTAGGGAACTAAACCACGCGTTCCCACCGAAAGAAAAGGGTGAGCAGGCTGCAGCCCACGGCCCGACACTCGTCGGAAAGTCATATATATTCTTATCGCTTAAGTAAAGTTGATATTGCGATAAAGAACACGCGTTGTGATTGGACGGTTTACGCGTCACCTATACATGTTTTAAAATTGTTACTGGTGCCTCTTGTATTGATACTAAGTTAAAAATACATTTATTTCTATAATATACAATTTTTTATTAAGCAAAGAATCGCACATGAGAAGCACTAGAGTGCGTAGAAGGGCTTTTAATGTTATCATATTCAATTTTTTTATTACTATCATGGCCTGCGCATAATTCTGGAATGTGACTGGCACTCGAAAACAAAGTGACCTATATTTTTATATTTCTTGGAGTTATTTAATTAATTCACAATTTACAAATACAAGAGTATAATAAAATTTAGAAATAGTCCACGCTAACACTTGTATTATAAAAGATTTTATGTCAAATTGCGCCTCAAAGAATTTCCTACAAATTTTTATGCCGTCAAAAACCAGAAGAGCTGACTATTCGAATGAAATGTCAGAGTCACGTAGGTAATTGAAATTGTTGGACCGACATTCCTTGCAGATTACTATAAAATTGGAACACAAAAGCAGTAATTTTATCGTTAGGAAATGGAGAAATTGTTCTGTAACTGCTTGTAAAGGGCCTTCTACCTTGTTCCTGCTACGTGCCAGGAAGGTAAAATAGTACTTAAATTTTGTGTACTACAAAAATACTTGCATATAAGCGACTTTGATGTTTTTATTGCTGAAGATGGGAGATAGAAAAATACGCCTTTTGTTGAATTGAATTATTGCAAAAATTAACAAGCAAGATGATATTTTATTTTCTTCTAGAAATAAGTTATTGTGGAGATTGCTTAAAGTTATTTTAAGTTCAATAGTATCAATGTGACCGACTTTTTCTTCTAATTGTCAATTTTGATTAGGTCAGATGTCTATTGCTTTCTACTGAAAAAGTAAATAATTAAAATATCTTGTAACTATACATTTTACTAAAACTTTTAATATCATTGTTATGCAAAGTTATATCACTTTTGTGATATTAGTTTATATTTCCAATGATATTTATTTTTTGTCGTTTTCTGACACATGTCTTGAAAGCAATGTTTTAATTTTATTAATACTTTTATGATAATGATACAGAAATAGTTACTGTGTAGTAACAACATCTGATTGCCATAAAACACAAAATAATTATATTTATTATTATATTTCAAATTAAAGAAATTTAATATATGGTCCATAGTGACAAATGTAAAGGTTTAATATATAATTTAAGTAAGTTTCTTAATGAACAAGCAGATTCATTTCTGCATAGCATATTTGTTAGTTTATAATCGATTTTTGGGCTTTTTTATGTAAGTTTAATGGTTTTGTAGTAACTGTTTACGTTTCTCTTTTTTTTCCGTGTGCATTATAACTAATGGTAAGTGGTGCTAGGAAACGTAACGAACACTTTTGGCAAGTGATTCTTATGTTTTCAGAAAATATGAATATCTTAGTTATAACCGGATGTCAATGGCAAGGTGCAAGCGGAAAGTGGTATAAATCGATGATCACCCATTTTATTTTCCTTGCTCCAGTAGCTACGAATTATCCACACCAATACCACATAAGAAGATATCTGTACAGAGGCCCAGCTCTCTAATAATGTGCAAAACTGTTGCCTATTTTCGTAGGGTTGACACATGTTGGAAGTAAAAATTAAACAAGGGAGATATAAAACCAACTAATGTACTCTACATAAATTCAAAAAGAAAGTTATAACTGTAACTTTATTTATATATTTTAGCTGATATTCTTTTATGAACAGCGAATACCTGATCCGCAAAGTTTAGGTACATAGAGCATTGACATTTTTTTACGTCGACTTAATGTAAGTTGTAAATGACTCTTATGTGCAATCAACCAGCACATGAAAAAAATACGCTATATGTCTATTTCTTTAAATGATACTTATACATCTACTTGAAAAAAAAAAATGAACACGTTAGATATCTAAAATACAATATTTTATTGCAACACCACGTGATAGTAGTTATATGGTAGTACAAATTGATTTGAGCTAGACAATGAACTTGATAGGCCAGCAGAAACCGGCACTAAAAAAGGCGAAAATCGCAAAACAAGAAGTGAAAATGTCCTAAAATTTCATAATTTATCGCATAGTGCGCAGCGAGCACAAGTTTTCGTTGCTAAAAATTTCCCAACTTACTGTTCATTATAAACTAAAAAACCAGAACTACATTAAGCTTAACTATTTGAATGTTTATTTCTACTGCAGTATGATGACTGAAATAAACACATAGTATATATTAGTAGATTATATTGGTGAAGATGAATTTGAATTATGACTTCACTGTTAGTCATTGGTAGGATTACAGCACGAAACTACCAATACGCACCCCTCTCGTGGCTTTAGGTGGTGAAGATGGACGTGTATTTAAGTTTTTAAGGAGCATTTTTATGTATTTTTAGTATTCCACGAGTATAAATTCGTGCCATGCGTTAGAATATATATGTACTATATAATACATACATTAAAATTATGACATAATCTACGAAATTTCAAACTCACTAAAATTATAATCGATTTCAAAACTCGTAATTGAATGATTTTGTCGGAGAGATTTCAATTTAATTAAGTAAGCAAAATCAGTTATAGATGTATGATTTCAATAATGACATGTACCTACTCGTGTTTTTAAACATTGTAAATAAATAAACTCAGTATCGTATTAATATATGAGCTACACGTCAGCTGGCATAAATTGAATTCCGTCAAGTGAATATGAACATTCTCGCTCCGATCGCCACGCGGTGCGGACGTGCAAGACCCAGCTCTCCGTTGATCGGTCCCTTCCCGCCATTCCGCGGCGCTCAGTTTACTGACGTCACAGTCTAGCGTGTTGGCTCCGTGCTACGGTTTCCTAAGTCTTTCTACTCCGTCTGAGTGCTTTCGAAGTGCGATTTTTCTTTGCGACTAAGCCTCTTAGTTCAAAGTGCTGTGCTAAGTAGTGTTGTGCTTGTGCTGAGTGCAGTGTTGTGCCCGGCGTAAGTAGTCTGGTTTCAGTGCAAAGGATACTTAACGGTGACAACGAATTTGTACTGAACCAGTCCTTTTTATTTTTATTTATTTCTCTTCTCTATTTTATTTATTTTTCTTCTATTTTTCATATTTATTTTTATCATATCTGTGTGTTTTCGTGTGTATCTGTTCTTTCTGTCGGTAAAGGTTGACCCTAACGCGGTCAACTCTTTACCTGCGTACCCTTTTTAGGTTTCTAGGTAGCGGCCTTCGGCGCACTACTGTTAGTTTTAAGTTTTTCCTCCCCAGCCCCCCTACCGCTGGTAGGGAGGTTAGCCGCTAAGATTTTGCTAGGTTTTTCTAGGTACTAGGCATCTTTTATTATACATTTATTTATTATTATTAGTGCCCAACCCTCCCTAATGGATCCGCTAAGCGCTATTAACGCGTTCACCCAGGCGCTTGCTGCGATAGGCGTCTACATCCCGAATGACATCATAACGCAGGCCTTGCAGGCATCAATCGCATCCCCGGCCCCTCAGGCCTCAACCCCGGCCCCTCAGGCCTCAACCCCGGCCCCTCAGGCCTCAAACCCAGCCCCTCAGGCCTCCGACGTCGAGACCCCTCAGGTCTTAAGCTCTCCCGCCTCGTCCGAGATGGACTGCGAATCGGTCGCATCCTCTCACGCGTCGCGTCGTAAGCGTACCGCTCCCGGGAGCGACTCCGAACCCGCGTCTGATACGTCGTCAGATGCCGTCACCCTAACCGGCTCTCCTGAGCCCGCGTTTCAACTCGTCGCCAAGCGCTCCAAGAAGCGCTCTAAGAAAGCTTCGGTATCTTCAATACCCGAGCCCTCCCCGGTGTCTTCAACACCAGCCCCCGCGCCGTTAAAATCGGTCGTAGTAACCGCGTCTCCGTCGGTCACATCAAAGCCAGCGACGCGCTGCGCTCCCGTCCCGCCGAAGCCTCAGCTCCCTCCGCCCGTATTCCTGCGTGAAAAAGCGCGCTGGACCGCGGCTTCCAACTTGTGCAAAGTGCACAAAATTAATTACTTAAAAGCCGCCAACGCTGGCGATACAATCAAAATCCAATTAGCGACCGTCGACGACTTCCGCGCGTTTACCAGGTTACTCGGATTAAACCAAATCGCTTATCACACCTACGCCCTCCCGGAGGAGCGTAAGATCCGCGCTGTACTACGGGGCGTCCCGTTCGAGCTCGAGAACGAAGAAATCCTCGAGGACCTTAAGTCTCAGGGTTTCCCGGTCACAGCAGTGCACAAGATGCACTCCAACCGCGGTAGGCGTTTTCCCTTAGCTCTGGTAATCCTTACCAACACTCCAAACTCGAAAGAGATTTTCAGAGAGGCTCGCACAATTTGCGGACTCTCGAACATCTCCGTCGAGCGTCCCAACCCCCGTGGTCACCCTGGGCAGTGCCACCGCTGCCAGCTATATGGCCACGCAGCGGCTAACTGTTCAGCTCCCCCCAGGTGCGTTAAGTGCCTGGATCCCCACTTCACTAAGGAGTGCACTCGCACTCCCGAATCCACTTCCCCCCCTGCCTGTGTGCTGTGCGGCCAGTCCGGCCACACAGCAAACTACAGGGGTTGCCCGCGCGCTCCGCGCTCCACCGTCAACAGGGTCGCGCCTAAACCGGCGCCGCCGCTCACCTCCGCTAACTTCCCGCCGCTGCGCAACCGGGGTCCCCCGGAAGCAAAGCCCGTTCAGCCGACGCCTACTCCGGCTCTGTCTTGGAGGCAGCGTCCGGCCGTCCCGCCTGCACCTTCCCGACCCATCCCAGCTCCCGTAGCTCCCGTAGGGCCGCGTCCCGCGTTGTCATCTTCCCCTCAGTCGTCGTTGGCTGAGGACATGAAGACCGTGTTCGACGTCATCCAAAACGTCGACATTAACGAAATCTCCGTACTCGCACGCAAACTGCGAGCCGCCCGCTCTCCTCAAGAGCGTTTATTCGCGTTAGCCGAGCATCACTCGCTCCTAAGTTCGTTGTAAATTCTTTTATTTTTGTAAATTTTAAATAAATAAATTTTAATGTCTAGACCCGCGAATCCCGCGTCCAGTCGTATTAAACCTAAGGGCTTATCCCTAGTATCTTTTAACGCTTGTAGCCTTAATACCAACCTTCCCGAGATTAAACTGTTCCTTCAGAACAAAGAACCTGACTTATTCCTTCTCCAGGAGACATGGCTTACTCCAAACCGCTCCAGGGGATACGCTATACCTAAGTACGCGCTTACTCGCAACGATAGGCCCAACTCCGATGGTTACGGCGGCACCGCGATATATTACAAAAGAGGCTTCCATTGCTGTCCTCTCCCTACCCCTCCTCTCCTCAACATGGAGGCCACTGTGTGTAGATTGGCTATGACTGGTCATCCGACCATCATCATAGCTTCAGTCTACATACCTAGTGGTACCAGACCAATCCGCAGCGACTTTGAGGCCATTCTCGCCCTCGGCCATTCAGTCATTATGTTCGGAGACTTTAACTCCAAACATACTGACTGGACGTGCCTATCGACCAACACCAGCGGTATCGCTCTCCTCGACATCACTAACTCCCTTGACTTAGACGTCATATCCCCCATCACTCCCACTCACTATCCCAAAAACCCGACCTATTCTCCTGACATCCTCGACTTTGCAATAATCAAGCGAATCAATCTTGATCTCAGGACCATCGAACCGCTCGATGACCTAGGCTCCGACCATCGCCCCGTCTCCCTCGTGCTAGGCGCGCCTAACGTTAACGTCACACCGCCAAAGACCTTTACCAACTGGAAAGGCTTTAAAAATACGTTAGTTTCAGCCTTAGAGGCACCGAACTCTCCGCTCGCGATTTCGCCCGACCAATTAGACAGCCCGATTAAAATAGATTCGATAGTCGATAATCTCACTGATGCTATCAACTCAGCCATCAGCGACAACGTAATCATTGCTAAGCAAGGCAAACCCGCGCTTCCCTTAGCCATTAGCAATCTCATTAAAGCTAAGAACGCGGCTCTCCGGAGAGCCAAGAAATATCCCACGCCCGCATATAGAACAGCTGCGAATCAGCTTCAACGGAAAGTTAGGTCTCGCCTCGCGGAACTCCGTGACACTCAGTTTAACGATCTCATGGAGAATATCTCCCCGTCCCACCAAGCGTATTATCGAATGGCCCGAGCTTTACGCGTAGACACCGCCTCTCACGTTCCTCCTCTCACTCGCCCCGACGGCACCATTGCCTTCGAAGTCGAAGAGAAAGCCGAATGCTTCGCCGACAGCATAGCGGCACAATGTTCGCCCAGCACGCAACCCGCGGATCCCTCCCACATCCAGGCGGTGGAGGACGAAGTTCTCCGCAGAGAATCTCTCCCTATCACCGACGACCCCGTCACAGTCTCTAATGATGAAATCTTGCTTCTCATTAGAAAACAAAAGTCCAAAAAGGCTCCGGGTGCGGATGGAATTTCCAACCACGCACTTAAGCACCTGCCACAGCAGGTGCTTACCTTGTTAGCTATCATCTTCAATGCCTGCTTCGACCATAGCTACTTTCCAAAAGCCTGGAAAGAAGCGACAGTCATAGGCATTCCCAAGCCGGGTAAACCTCTGAACATCCCGGCTAATCACAGACCCATCAGCCTCCTCAAGGCAATGTCTAAACTTCTCGAAAGAGTCATACTCTCTCGAATGCGGAACCATCTGTTTCCAACGGATGGCGACCCGCTCATTATTCCCCATCAGTTCGGCTTTCGCGCTAAGCACTCCTGCCCTCAGCAAGTTCATCGAATCGTCGAGTACATTCTCGAAGGATTCTATCCGCATCGTAAAAAATCAATCGCAGTTCTCTTTGACGTAGCCAAGGCTTTCGACAAAGTCTGGCACAGCGGTCTCGTTTTTAAACTCTATAAAATAGGCTTACCGGTTCGCCTAGTCAGATTAATCGCGTCGTTTCTTAAAGACCGTACGTTTCGATTCAAACATGAAGGCACGCTCTCCGCGCCTCGTCCCATAAAGGCTGGAGTCCCGCAAGGCTCAGTCCTCGCCCCTCTGCTGTACACCGTGTACACTAATGACATGCCCATCCCGCCGAAAGGCGTCGAACTCGCCCTCTTTGCAGACGATACCGCCCTTTACACTAAAGGTCAAAGGATCCCGTATAACATCACCAGACTCCAAAAGGCCGTAAACGCCCTCGGTGTTTGGTTTCAAAAATGGCGTATCGATGTCAACCCAGAAAAGAGTTCTGCCATTCTATTCGACCACAAACGTCGTAATCGCCGCAACGATCCCCACATTCGAATGTTAGGTATTCCTATCCCCTGGAAGCGCAGTATCAAATACTTAGGCGTCACCTTAGATCAGACGCTTTCTTTTAAGCCACACGTCGATAGAGTAACGAAACTCGCGCGTTTCTACTTAAGCCGCTTAAATAGTATGATAGGTAGAAAAAGTAAAATGTCTTTTAGAAATAAACGTACGCTTTACAAGGTCTGCGTTAGACCCGTCATGTCATATGCTTCGCCAGTCTTTGCCCATGCCAATCCCTCCGTCCTGTATAAGCTGCAGGTAGTTCAAAATCTCTTCTGCCGCAGGGCCACAGACGCACCTTGGTATGTGCGCAACGCGGACCTGCACAGAGATCTTGAACTACCTACAGTGCAACAGCACTTCAAAACACTCTCAGAATCGTTCTTCAAACGCGCCGAATCCCATCCCAATCATCTTGTTCGAGATTCAGTCTCATATACTGCTCCTGTGTTAGATTCGAAATTCAAAGTCGCTAGGCCGAGAAACGCGCACACGGGCGAACCTTCGCAGTTAACTTTAGCTCTCGAGGCCCTTCAGGCCGCAAATCCTAATTCTAACGTAAATTCTAATTCTAACGTAAATCCGAATTAATGCTATTTTTATTTTTCATTTTTAATGTTTTTATTTTTACTTTTCTTTTTTGAGCACCTTCAGTGCTATGTGAATCTCAGCGGGTGACCCCTTAAGGGCCCCGCTGGCGCGGCCTCTTTCTCCAATTGGCCGTCGTTCAGATGAAGGCTGAGTGGCAAAAATGCACGAGCCGACAGGGGGTTTTTTAGTGGGTATGGTTCTGGTAGGCGTCGGGACGAGTCCCACATAACTCCGATCGCGCGCGCGGAGTATGCGTCAGAGCATTTTTTATGTCCTCCTGCCCTTCCCGTGGAGGGGAACCAAAAAAAAAAAAAAAAAAAAAAGTGAATATGAATCAGGATATACATATATTTCGTAAATAAAATAGATATATTAAAAGGTAGATCGGGAACATAAGTAAGCTTTTATAAAAGACATATAACAATCAATAATTATGATGACATTCCAGCAATACTAATATTAAAGTAATTGATTAGAGGCATGAATCTAGCTAATTTTGACGGCCAAGTGGCGTAGTGGTCAGATACGCCGACTCATACGCCGGAGGTCCCAGGTTCGATTCCCGGCTGGGGCATCATTTGTGTGATGAACACAGATGTTTGTTCTCAGGTCATGGTTGTTGGTATTTATATGCATATGTTTATTCTGGGTTCCCCCCAATTCGCTGTATGGTCATGCATAACACAAATTAACAACATAACATAATTAACATCATTTATTTGGAACACATGTACGTAGGTAACAAGCCTTCAGCCCCGTTTGTAATCGCAAGATAACATTCGCCAAGAGGCCTTTGGGGTTTCCAGCGGTGGCTTGATTACATAAGTCTTAGTATGACTAAGCCAGCCACAACATGCACTTCAACTTACTGAACTTGCAACCAACTTTCCGTAAGTAAACTTTTCGTACCCATGAACATGTACTCATGACCATAAGTCAAGAGCCTAACAAAATATCTTCCGACATGAAGTGTCAAGTAATAAATTAGTAGATGTTTAATCCTGCTTACAGAAACTAAACAAGAATTAAATTCTTCAAGAGGCGCAGTTGGCTTGCAACTTTTCTCTGCATTTATTTATGAAAGCTTTATGCAAAATTTAATAACAGATTTTTTCGGATGTTGTAAGATTGTTTTATATTTAAGGAAAGTTATTGTACTTACCAAATCTATTTAAAAATATGTAGAATCTTGACAATGCTGTGCAAAAAATCGGCTCTTGGTTTTCTGACGGAGGCAGCCAACTGATTTCCATTTGATACAGTTGTATTTAAATATTTTTTCCATAATTTTACAGTTATTTAACTTTTTACGTCCAGTTAGTTAACAGTTATTTAAAAGTGAAAGAACAATGCAAACACTTTCATGAATGAAAATCTTTATTATAAATACAATGGGTAGGTGATTTTCATGAACACAATTCCTTTAGTTTAATTTTATGTATAAAATTCTTTTTATCACTGTAGTTGTTAAATAGCAAATGTACTATACTTAATGTTAAGAAAAATTACGCTAGTGTTATTATTTGATGAGCTTAATCTTAACTAATATTTTTAATTTTGTTTGAAAATTTTCGTATGTACATGTTATAGGGGTCCAGAAAAGGACAAAGAGTACCATCCTTCAAGGAATACTCAAGTAAACCCATATATTTATATACATATATATTTACTATACATATAGGGTGAGATTTGTTTTTGAAAGTTATTTTAAAAGGATTACAATTGATTCTACGCGTGTTAAAAGCATACAGTGACACTAACATTAATAACAAAATTATTACTGTGGTTGGGCGTAGACCTACGCAAGACAGAGGTCTTACTCGTTAGTACCCCTACTTAAAACTCAAATTAATTAAAAAAATTTAAACTTTTTTAATAAAAACGTATATTTACGCAAAAAAAGTTTAAGAAAGAATCCGCCGCGAACCAAAACCGACGCAAAACTAACCATAACGTTTGCAGCAACGTTTGCATATAATGTAATCAATTTCAAATGAAATAATCAATTAAAAACCGAGGTGCCGATTACTTTCTTATTTACCCTACAATTAAGCGTCGGGCGGGGTAGCGCGGGGAGCGGAACCCTCAAAGCTCAAGGCCTACTGGCCTTTTATGTGGACGACATTTCCAACAGTGAAAATCATTTATGTGTTCAATAAACGAAACAGTTGTAGACCATTTGTACCTACATTATAAATTTATTGTGTATTTGTTTATCAGAAGTGATTTAGTTTGCCAACTTTTGGATGCTAGGTAAATGTTTAAAAAGTAGTTCCATGGTTCTTATCTGAAATAAAATTTATAAAAATAAGTAATATTCATATATATTTTTTTATAAATATCGTTAATGCTAGTTCTGCTTTATTTGTTTTATTTTCTAATGCATTTAACCATAAACATTTCGTAATTATTTGATTCCTTGACAATAAATTAACGTACTAAAAATACTGATGTCAAGTAAACTTAATTTTCATCATTATTATTTACTTTAGAGATATTGGGAAGCATGTTTAAAAAAAATTATGTGCTATAGTCATAGAAATACAAATTAAGTTGAGTTTTTGCGACCGTTGTTACTTCATTCGCGTTCTTTTAAAAGTTTCGGGATAAAAGATAGTCTGCGTGTCATTCAAGATCGTGTTACATTGGTATGCCAAGCTTCATTCTTAACTCATTTTTACCTGCTTCACACATCACGCCAATTTTCTCTAAACTGGTAATTTTTTACATTTTTCATAAATCACGCGCTTTACCTTATACTTGTATTGAGATCCGTGCCCATTGATATCAAACAGCATGGCTGTGCTAAATTCATTATATTGAGTACCGACTGGCAGAAATTGCCTTGTACTTTTATTTTTAAATAAAAATATCGTGGTTATTATGGCGATTACAATAAGCAAGGCCTGTAAAGCTGTGCATAATTTTGCACATTACACTGTCATGATGATACAGTCACATTAAAATTTAAAACATGCACTTTTGGGAACATTAATTTATTTTTGATACGTTTTTTTTTTGGAGTCGTATTTTAGTTTATTTGGGTCTTGTACATAGTTTTGAATAGGTATATAATATACGAGTGACTTTTTCCGTTTTTTTTTAATAAATTGAATTAACCCAGACAGGACTGTGGAACCTCCCCAGTGCACTGGTTAACTACAAAAACTTTACTACCACTAAATAGTCTACCAAGTATCATTTTTCAGATTGTTGTAAAAAGGTTGTAATCTGTATTTGGGGTTAGTCAAATGGTGCGATAATATCTATTTATTCAGTTAAACCAACAACAAACATATTAAAATAATCATATTTCATTACAATAATTGTAAGTCATTGTTCTGATACATATGTCATAACTAGGTATGATCAGCTTTTGAAAAACAACTCTGTGATCACAAAATTAAAAAATTACAAATAATGTCAAAGAATGTCAAAAACAAAAATAAAAACTCATTAATAAAACTTTAGGTCAAGAAAATAAAGAGACGAAATTACTGAAAATATGTCAATAAAATAATATAATAATAATAATAAGTGCAACATAAGTGCATTTTGAAAAACAATTTACAATTTTATTAAAAATACTGGTAGCGATCGATAGAATATCAAATCATTAGTCACCTCCTTCATTGTGGGATATATAATAGATCATATTCTTTTAAACCATAAGATAAAGAATATGAAAGAGATAGTATTTTGCTTAGTAAGAAAGAGTTACTTTCCGCCCAAAAAGTTTTTGTTCTGCTTTCCATCAATTAGGTACAAGAAGGTTCTCGTTTGGGTATTTTCTTAGACAAGGAAAAACTATAGTGATAGGCCATAGTTAAAGAAACAGACAGGCACTTTAAATAACATATCAGAAAGATATAGAAAAAATATCTTAACAAATCGATTCAAATGCTTATAAATTGAATTATTGTTTCTCAATTTGCGTATCTTGGATAAATTGTGTATGTTTATGAAGCTCTACAATTTTACTTTCTTCAGTTAGAGATAAAACTTGTGTCAAATAATATTTCGACGTTAGATGGCGCACGGGTACATCGGCTTCGTATTAAATTACCTTTTAAAAATACCGAAGTGATTTAAACAGTTAACAAATAGTGAATTTGCATTGTACAATCAACAAATATTATGTGATAGTGTTTGCAACGTATTATTTGCAATATACTAAAAGAACAAGTGATCTGTATAAAACATCTCCAATTCTACTTGAATTATCATTTACTCTGTATTCATACTTCATAAACTTATAAAAACAATAAAACTCAACATAAAATAGAGAAAAATTGGACTTCCGATCACCAACCGGTAGTCATGCAGCTAGGTATCCCAAGTGACCCCGTTCCTCAAACGAGGGCACACATCGCCGCTGGATCCTGCCTGAGGATGTGAGGGAGTTGTTGAGAGCAAAGAACGCAGCTACCCGGGCGTACGATTACGCTCCGATCAAGGCAAACCGCATTCGTATGAGGGCCCTACAGCGAGATGTTAAATCTCGCATACGCGAACTGCGGTCTAACAACTGGGCCGCACTTTTTGGAGAGATTTCACCTCCGCATCTGGCTTACTGGAGCTTGGTGAAGTCTCTTAAGATGGACTCTATCGCGTCATCGATGCCTCCGCTCCGTAGGCCTCCGCCCATGACCCCCGCCTTCGATGACTCCGAAAAAGTTGAAAGCCCAGCCCATAGCTTAGCCCAACAATGTACACCGAGTACTGAAAGCACCAACGCCCTCCACATAGAAACTGTGAATGGCACAGTCGAAACTAAATGCGGCAACCCACTGACACACACCCTCCAACCGGTAACGGTGGAAGAAGTACAGACAATAATTAAAAATTTAAAACCGCGAAAAGCTCCAGGTTCAGACGAAATACCAAAAAGTTAGTTTTTAGTTATTAGTAGTTATTTACAATAACTTACTAACAAACTGCTCCTTTCCGCTCCTGCATCCCGTCACTCCTGCGTCCAACAGGTGCACCGCATCACGGAGTACATCTTGGAGCAAAGGAACGTAGGTCGAAATCCGATGGGCATGGGTGCGCTTTTCTTTGACGTGGCTAAAGCTTTCGACAAGGTCTGGCACAACGGCTTATTATATAAGCTCTTTGAACTAGGCGTGCCAGACAGCCTCGTGCACATCATACGAGACTTTTTCCACTGTCTAACCTTTCGCTACAGATTGGAAGGTGCACTCTTGAGAGTGCATCTCCAATACCCGTCCTGTATTACCCGGTGTCCCACAAGGCTCAGTGCTTTCTCCAACTTTGTTTTCACTATACAATAGTGACATACCAAGGACGGAGAAAGTAGACCTAGCGCTCTTTGCAGACGACACCGCGCTATACACATCTGATAGGAAACTACGTAGGTAAACCAGAATACTTCAATCCGCAGCCAACGCATTAGGCGCTTGGTTTCGGAAATGGAGAATAGAAGTCAACCCAGAAAAAAGTGTAGCAGTATACTTATCTCTCTCAACCTGCTCTAGGACAACCTCTAGGAAACCCTCCAAAAGATTAGGTCAGATCACCCTGTTTGGTACTCCGATCCCATGGGCTAAAAAAGTCAAATATTTAGGAGTCACTTTAGACAGTGGACTAACATTCGCGGATCACATAAAACGCGTCCGGCACTGGGCCGCCTTCGTCATGGGTAGGCTGCACCCTCTAATTTGCAAGGTAAGTAAAATGTCGCTTAGAAATAAGCTTACACTTTACAAAACTTGCATCCGCCCCATCATGACATATGCCAGTGTGGCTTTCGCTCACGCCAGCAAGTCGAACCTCAATCACTTGCAGGTTATTCAAAATAGGTTCTTACGCAAATGCGTTGGGGCCCCGCCCTATGTTCGCAACTTAGATCTGCACAAGAATCTCGAGCTGCCCACCATTGCCGCATTTATGAAGTTGGCGTCTAGACGCCACTTCGATAATGCTTCCCACCATCACCCACTGGTCAATAAGTGATCTGAATACACAGCCAACCCAGACGTGGCGATTCGTTATAGGCGTCCGCGTAACGTCTTAACAGATCCCGACGATGATATTACAACAAGGAACGCCGGTGTTCCAGTTAGAAATAGGGCGAAACGGCATTCGAATCGCCTAACCCACCGGTGGGCCAGGCTAACGCGTCGTACGCATTCTTACTGAGTTTCTTGCTGGTTCTTTGGCAGTAAATGATCCTTTCGAACCAGTGGTAGTTTCAATATTCGACGTCCGAAGCCGAGGTCCGTACCCTCTCGGGTGCCCTTAGGCATATCGTATGTAGGAGTAGTTTAAGTTCCAGCTAAGCGCCGTCAGCGCTAAGCTACAAAGTCCGGTGAAATTTAACAGCCCCATAGGGCCATAAATAAACTGTCCATTTCGAAAAAAAAAATCGACAATGCTTGAACCGAATTGAGGCATCTATTAAAACTAATCCCAAGCTTTTCTGGACATACATAAAAAGTAAGAGAAAAAGCCAAAGTTCCTATCTTGCTAAAATGGTACTGGGTGTCGCACATGCTTCGTGGGGAGAAAAAACCTGCAATTTATTTGCAAAAATCTTTTCTGATATTTTATTACGACACCTATAGGTCATACTTACGATGTGCAGTATGATCCCTTCGATTGCCGTCATATCTAAAATATAGTGCTCTCACAAAAGTCTGTCCTGGATGCTTTTAATAAATTGGACCCACATAAAAGTGCAGGTTGCGATGGAATACCACCACTTTTCTTTAATATGAAAAACTTTCGCCCAATATCATTGCTTCCCATATTCACAAGAGGCTTTGAATATCTGTTAAAGCCCATTTTGACTTGGCATCTCAAATGCTAAATAAGTCCTTACCAGCATGGATTTGTCCAAAATCGTTCAATATGTTCTAATTTGGTGGACTTTGTAGATACGGTATCGAAATCCGTAGACAATCGACTACCCTTTGACGTAATATATTACAGACTTTAGTAAAGCTTTCGACAAAGTAAGCCACACCTACTCATAGCAAAGTTGCGGAGAGTTGGAATTGTAGGAAATATACTAAATTGGTTTATTTTCTATCTCAGTAATCGGTCTTCAAAGGTTGTAATAAACGGATACGCTTCTAACTCATATACTGTACTTTCTAGTGTTCCACAGGGTTCGCATTATTAGTTCGCATAGGGCCTCTTTTATTTAATATTTTTATCAATGACATTGTTTTATGCTTTAAACACTCCAAATGTTATTTATTCGCCGACGACTTAAAAATAACCCGTAGTATAGGTAATAAAAATGACAAAGCATTATTGCAGAAAGATCTGGACAGATTCGTAAAATGGTGCGACATGAACAGCATGACACGTAATATTGACAAACGTTTCTATGTTCGTTTTTCAGGTAGTCGTAGTTAAAATGGTCTGACATATTACTTATTGAGTGATAAAATAATTAAACACGTAAATTATATTAAAGATTTAGGAGTTCAGCTTGACGGAAAACTGCAATTAAACAAGCACATCAAGGAAATTACGACGAAATCCTTGAAAATGCTTGGTTTTATAAACCGCAATACAAAAGACTTCAAGAACGCGGCTACAAAAATTTTGCTGTTTAATTCGTTGATTCGTAGCAGGTTGGAATATTGTCGTCAAGTATGGAATCCCTTCTACGCTGTACACGCAAATAGTGTCAAAAGAGCACAAAAACTATTTTTGTGGCATCTTTGTTTTAAAGATGGATTGGGAAAACAGTTAGCATCATACGAAGAGTGTTTGGTCTACGTTAAAATGCAATGTTTATCATCGCGTTTAAAATTTCACGATTGTTTGTTGTTGTACAAGGTGGTAAACGGTTTAATAGATTGTCCTAATTTAATACATAAAATTGCACGAAACGTTCCTCTAGAGGTGTCCAGACTCACAAAAACCAAAAAAACATTTTTCAATACAACATCTAGGACTAATATTGGGCATTCTGCTCCATTGTTAAGAATGTGTCGATCATATAACGAGCTCAGTAATCAAAGCGACATCTGTATATTTACAAATAACATAACTAAATTCAAGTCTGCACTACACCAGAAATTGTTTGGTTAATTTATTACAATAACCTGTTCGACATCTTGTAAGTTATTATTTTACTATGTATTCTTTGTTAATAAATTTAACTATGTAGTTCTTCTAATTACATCCATGTAAACAATTTTATCATTTTATTATTCATATAATTTGACATAATTTTAATTTTCTAATTTTATTTTTGTGGTAACATGACCAAATTCATGTCTGCCCTACGCCAGAAACTTTTTTGTTAATATATTACAATAACCTGTTCAATATCTTGTAAGTTATTATCTTATTATGTATTCTTTGTTAATAAATCTAATTATGTACTTTTTTAAAATTTTATCCATGTAAACAATTTTATCATTTTATCATTCATATAATTCGACATAATTATAATTCTCTAATTTAATTTTTGTGGTAATTATAAAATCTATTTTACTTGACTTATATAAATTTTTTTTTATTAAAAAATTATGAAACAAAAACCGTTTTAATAAGCACGTTGTGATTGCCTAAAATTGGGGCTGCATTGAATTTTGCTTTTTACCTCGCCTTGTATAAATTGTAGAATAATAGTGTTTAATAAAATAAACTTATTTTGATTTTTTTTCAATAAATAAATAGTAGATACTTGTGTCATATTTAAATAGAAAATATAACGAATGATTGTGATGTCAACAAATGTTTGGTTTTTTGTTTCACCCAAATTCAATTTTGGGTGCATCATAAAATAAATGTACTAACCTATAACAGAACGATATATGAGAACATTTTTAGAAATTCAGGACACAATGATTTTGCATAAATACAATCAGAAATACAGAATAGAATTAGGTAAACTTCAGAATTAAAATTAGAAATAACATTAGAAGGTTGTCCAGATTCGAATAATTACGTTGAAATGCAAAAAAAATACACAAATACTTGATTTTATAGGTAAAAGACAATTTTGAGTGCCTGAATACCACTTAAAATCAGGTAGATCGCCTGAACTGTTTGGGCAGAACACCGTTTCTGTGGAGCACGACGCCCTCCACTTTTTAAAGAGTTAGTTATGAAATATTTTTAGTTTGAGTAACTTCATAAACAGTAGTAAAATATTGTTCATCTGTTGCAAAAAACAATACAGATCCTATCTCAACAACGCTTGAATTTGAATAAAAAAAATAAAAGTAAACAAATTTAATTTAAAAAAGGATATTTTTTTCCCGAATTGGATATATTGTACCAAAAAACCACACATTCTAGTGGTACATTAATTCACGGAACTATAAGCAGAACGAATAATGCTTAGGATACACGCAAAAAATGACACCTGACACAAGTGTCGACACTACTGCTGATGCGTCCACACGGTAAGCAATTTTTTGTGTCGGCATTAGCGTATACATCGAGTGTCACGGTTAAATTGTATTGGCTACACGGAGCGATGTGCAATTCAGTGTCGGACATTCCATTACCATGAATGGTCGTGCTGCTGGCGCGATTATCACGATATGTGTTTCAATCAAAATGCGTCGTCGTTAAAAGAGGTCATTTGGGTTAAGGATTGAATTAAGAGAAGAGACCAGCTGGGGGCATTTAATCAGTTATTATCCGAACTGAAAAACGAAGATCCAGAATGCAATAAGAACGTTCTTCGGATTAAAGTAAAATTAAAATAACTCTTCAACTGGATTTTATCGCGTACCTTTCATTAATTTTTACACTTTTATAGATAAGAAAGATACTAAATAAAATCACCCCGATTAGGATTGGAACCACTGATCTCCCGATCAGGCGCTCTAACTAATGCAACTAAGCTGGCTGATACCATGGACATTATTTAGTACGTATATAGGATTTTTTCGTTACATTGCTAACGTAGCTCCATCTTGTGTTAATTATAAATAATAATTTTGTGTTAATATACAATTAAAGGTTTGGTTTCGTCTGCAGTCTACGTGCGTGATGTTGCTCTAGCTAGAAATATCGCGCAGGCTCGATAGCCCACGACACTCGTGTCTGACACTGCGCAAGATGTGTCTCCACGGCAGCGACACCGACACTGAGCTAGAGCGCCGGTAGATCTGCAACTAAGTGTCGGGGTAAATGACACACGCGGACATTTGATGTATATACTGAGTTTCAAGTGTCTGGTGTCGTCGTGTATCAGTCGCTTTATGCTCAAAACACTGTCATTCATTCATTTTCATACAATGTCGATGGTTATCCCAAATGTTTACATTAGAAAAAAAAAGAGATTACCTCAATTTTTTTTAGTTTTGCAAGTTTTAGCTCCAAGTACTACTTAAAAGTTGTTTAATAAAAGAGCGGCAGTGTTTTCTGAGTTACTGGTGTGCAATTTTAGTGTCTTGGAACTGAGATTCATGATGAAATTGACGAATTTATATCCGGCAATGGTTTTCTTTCTGAATCTGGTATAGATATATATTTATCTATTTATATATAGATAATTTGCTATCATGTTTTGGTGTAAGCGTGTCTGACTTTTAATATATACATAACTGCAGTATATGCTAGAATTTAAGGTTATACATAATCCGTATAGTTCTCGAAAGGCTTGTGATGATAGGTAAAATGATAATGTATTCAATTAATATTACAACTTATTCCTCAGGTTGTTGTATACGTTATTCCTATGTTTTCATACTATTTGTTGCTTATTATTTGACGACCGAGTGGTGTTGTGGTAATTAGCCCTGCCTCATACGCCGAAGGTACCAGGTTCGAGTCCTGGCCGGGGCATTCATTTGTGTGATGAACATAAAGGTTTGTTCTCGAGTCATGGTTGCTTATATTTATATATGTATGTTTATTCTGGGTTCCCCCCAGTTCACTGTATGGTCATTCATACAAAAGCTCTGTTTACTTTGGGGGCATACAGTTGGTGTGTTTGTCTGGGGATTAATTATTATTATTTGACTAAATCTTTAAAAAAAGTAAGTAATTACTTTACAACAGCTCGATTTAAATTGTAACATCAAATGTTTCAAAAGACGTCACACAAAAGTGTCTTTGTTGTCATTTATTGCAAAATGTATGACTCATTTAAAGACTTTAACTATGAGTATTGTGTTATGCAAAAAATAGATAAGCATTGTCGGCGCATCTACGTAGCGGATCGAGCGCCATGCCAGTGACGTAGTAAACTGGTTTCGTTCCCGCAGCCCCGGTCGCTCGCGCATCGAACACTCGGCTCTTCCGCGCCTGAGACTGCGGTCACTTATAGATTCACAAGCTACATTGTAATACAGCATTAAACCTTTTATTCTACAGTCCATTGTTTCTCTGAGCCATTAACAGTCCTCTTAAGGCCTAAACATTGTTCCTTAACGAGCATTTAATGAAGATAGTCGGCATTCTCGCTCCGATCGCCACGCGGTGCGGACGTGCAAGACCCAGTTCTCCGATGATCGGTCCCTTCCCGATATTCCGTGGCGCTCAGTCTACTGACGTCACAGTTTAGCGTGTTGCTTCCGTGCTACGGTTTTCAAGGTTTTTCTACTCCGTCTGAGTGCTTTCGAAGTGCGTTTTTTCTTTGCGACTAAGCCCCTTAGTCTTCAAAGTGCTGTGCTAAGTTGTGTTGTGCTTGTGCTGAGTGCAGTGTTGTGCCCAGCGTAAGTAGTCTGGTTTCAGTGCAAAGGATACTTAACGGTGACAACGAATTTGTACTGAACCAGTCCTTTTTATTTTTATTTTATTTCTCTTCTCTATTTTATTTATTTTCTCCTATTTTCATATTTATTTCTATCATATCTGTGTGTTTTCGTGTGTATTTGTCGTTTCTGTCGGTAAAGGTTGACCCTAACGCGGTCAACTCTTTACCTGCGTACCCTTTTTAGGTTTCCAGGTAGCGGTGACAACGAATTTGTACATTACCAGTCCTTTTATTATTTTAATTTTATTTCTCTTCTCTATTTCATTTATTTTCTACTATTTTAATATTTATTTTTATCATATCTGTTTGTTTTCGTGTGTATTTGTCCTTTCTGTCGGTAAAGGTTGACCCTAACGCGGTCAACTCTTTACCTGCGTACCCTTTTTTAGGTTTCTAGGTAGCGGCCTTCGGCGTACTACGGTTAGTTTTAAGTTATTCTCCCCAGCCCCCCTACCGCTGGTAGGGAGGTTAGCCGCTAGGTTTCGCTAGATTTTTAGGAACTAGGCAACCTGTGACATACTTATTTTATACTTATAACTGTCCCAACCCTCCCTAATGGATTCGCTAAGCGTTATTAACTTCGCGAACGCGTTCACCCAGGCGCTTGCTGCGGCAGGCGTCTCCATCCCGAAAGACATACTAACGCAGGCCTTGCAGGCATCAATCGCGTCCCCGGCCCCTCAGGCCCCAACCCCAGCCTCTCAGGCCTCCAACGTCCAGACCCCTCAGGTGTATAGCTCTCCCACGTCTCCCGTTCCATCCGATATGGACTGCGCGTCGGTCTCATCCTCGCGATCATCTCGTAGGAAGCGTACCGCTCCCGGGAGCGATTCAGACTCCGCCGCGTCCGAAGCTTCGTCGGTCACCGCCACCTTAACCGGCTCTCCTGAGCCCGCCTTCCAATTAGTTACCAAACGCTCTAAGAAGCGTTCGAAAAAAGCCGCGGTGTCTTCAACACCCGAGCCAACCCCGGTGTTTTCTACACCCGCCTCCGCGCCGCTCATGTCACTCGAAGTGACCGCGTCTCCGTCGGTCCCATCGAAGCCAGCGACGCGCTGCGCTCTCGTCCCGCCGAAACCTCAGCTCCCTCCGCCCGTCTTCCTGCGGGTAAAAGCGCGCTGGACCGCGGTTTCTAACTTGTGCAAAGAGCACAAAATTTATTACTTAAAAGCCACCAACGCTGGCGATACAATTAAAATTCAAGTCGCGACCGTCGACGACTTCCGCGCATTCACCAGGTTACTTTCCTTACAACAAATCGCGTATCACACCTACGCCCTCCCGGAGGAGCGTAAGATCCGCGCAGTACTACGGGGCGTCCCGTTCGAGCTCGCGAATGAAGAAATCCTCGAGGACCTTAAGTCCCAGGGTTTCCCGGCCGAAGCAGTGCATAAGATGCACTCCAACCGCGGTAGGCGTTTTCCCTTAGCTCTGGTAATCCTTACCAACACTCCCAACTCGAAAGAGATTTTCAGAGAGGCTCGCACAATTTGCGGACTCTCGAACATCTCCGTCGAGCGTCCCAACCCCCGTGGTCACCCTGGGCAGTGCCACCGCTGCCAGCTATATGGCCACGCAGCGGC
The DNA here is from genome assembly GCA_923062675.1 of Marasmarcha lunaedactyla. Taxonomy (NCBI): domain Eukaryota; kingdom Metazoa; phylum Arthropoda; class Insecta; order Lepidoptera; family Pterophoridae; genus Marasmarcha; species Marasmarcha lunaedactyla. The sequence continues at coordinate 7,023,286 of OV281349.1, forward strand.
TAACTGTTCAGCTCCCCCCAGGTGCGTTAAGTGCCTGGATCCTCATATCACTAAGGAGTGCACTCGCACTCCCGAATCCACTTCCCCCCCTGCCTGTGTGCTGTGCGGCCAGTCCGGCCACACAGCAAACTACAGGGGTTGCCCGCTTCCCGCGCTCCACCGCCAAGAGGGTCGCGCCTAAACCGGCGCCGCCGCTCACTCCCGCTAACTTCCCGCCGCTGCGCAACCGGGGTCCCCCGGAAGCAAAGCCCGTTCAGCCGACGCCTACTCAGGCTCTGTCTTGGAGGCAGCGTCCGGCCGTTCCGCCTGCACCTTCCCGACCCATCCCAGCTCCCGTTGCTTCCGTAGGGCCGCGTCCCGCTCCGTTATCCGTACCTCAGTCGTCGTTGGCTGAGGATATGAAGACCGTGTTCGACGTTATTCAAAACGTCGATATTAACGAAATTTCCGTACTCGCACGCAAACTGCGAGCCGCCCACTCTCCTCAAGAGCGTTTATTCGCGTTAGCCGAGCATCACTCGCTCCTAAGTTCGTTGTAAATTCTTTTATATTTGTATAAATTCGTAAATAAATTAATTTAATGTCTAGACCCGCGAATCCCGCGTCCAGTCGTATTAAACCCAAGGGCTTATCCCTAGTATCTTTTAACGCTCGTAGCCTTAACACCAACCTTCCCGAGATTAAACTGTTCCTTCAGAACAAAGAACCTGACTTATTCCTTCTCCAGGAGACATGGCTTACTCCAAACCGCTCCAGGGGATTCGCTATACCTAAGTACGCGTTTATTCGTAACGATAGGCCCAACTCCGACGGTTTTGGCGGCACCGCTATATATTACAAAAGAGGTTTCCATTGCTGTCCTCTCCCTACCCCTCCTCTCCTCAACATGGAAGCCACTGTGTGTAGGTTGGCTATGACTGGTCATCCGACCATCATCATAGATTCAATCTACATACCTAGTGGTACCAAACCAATCCGCAGCGACTTTGAGGCCATTCTCGCCCTCGGCCATTCAGTCATTATGTTCGGAGACTTTAACTCCAAACATACTGACTGGACGTGCCTATCGACTAACACCAGCGGTATCGCTCTCCTCGACATCACTAACTCCCTTGACTTAGACGTCATATCCCCCATCACTCCCACTCACTATCCCGACAACCCGACCTACTCTCCTGACATCCTCGACTTTGCAATTATCAAGCGAATCAATCTTGATCTAAGGTCTATCGAACCGCTCGATGACCTAGGCTCCGACCATCGCCCCGTCTCCATCGTGCTAGGTACGCCTAACGTTAACATCACACCTCCTAAGACCTTTACCAATTGGAAAGGCTTTAAAAATACGTTAGTTTCAGCCTTAGAGGCTCCGAACTCTCCACTCGCGATCTCTCCCGAACAATTAGATTGCCCGGATAAAATTGATTCATTAGTAAATTCTCTCACTGATGCTATCAACTCAGCCATAAGTGACAACGGAAAGGTTGCTAAACAAGGCAAACCCACGCTTCCCTTAGCCGTTAGCAATCTTATTAAAGCTAAGAACTCGGCTCTCCGGAGAGCCAAGAAATATCCCACGCCCGCCTATAGAACAGCTGCGAATCAGCTTCAACGTAAAGTTAGGTCTTGCCTCGCGGAACTCCGAGACGCTCAGATGAACGATCTCATGGCGAATATCTCTCCGTCCCACCAAGCGTACTATAGCATGGCCCGAGCCTTACGCGTAGACACCGTCTCTCACGTTCCTCCTCTCACTCGTCCCGATGGCACTACTGCCTTTGAAGTCGAAGAGAAAGCCGAATGCTTCGCCGACAGCATTGCCGCACAATGCTCGCCCAGCACGCAACCTGATGATCCCTCACACATCCAGGCGGTGGAGGACGAAGTCCTTCGCAGAGACTCTCTCCCCATCACCGCCGACCCTGTCACAGTCTCTAAATGACGAAATCTTGCTTCTCATTAGAAATCAAAAGTCCAAAAAGGCTCCGGGTGCGGATGGAATTTCCAACCACGCACTTAAGCACCTACCTCAACAGATGCTTACCTTGTTAGCTATCATTTTCAATGCCTGCTTCGACCATAGCTACTTCCCAAAAGCTTGGAAAGAAGCGACAGTCATAGGCATTCCCAAGCCGGGCAAACCTCTGAATGTCCCGGCTAATCACAGACCCATCAGCCTCCTCAAGGCAATGTCTAAACTTCTCGAGAGAGTCATACTCTCTCGAATGCGGAACCATCTGTTTCCAACGGATGGCGATCCTCTCATTATTCCCCATCAGTTCGGCTTTCGCGCGAAACACTCCTGCCCTCAGCAAGTCCATCGAATCGTCGAGTATATACTTGACGGTTTCTATCCGCGTCGTTATAAAACAGTCGCGGTTTTCTTTGACGTAGCCAAGGCTTTCGATAAAGTCTGGCACAGCGGTCTCGTTTATAAACTCTACAAGATAGGCTTACCGGATCGCCTAGTCAGGTTAATAGTGTCGTTTCTCAAAGACCGTACGTTTCGATTTAAACACGAAGGCACGCTTTCTGCGCCTCGTCGCATAAAGGCTGGAGTCCCTCAAGGCTCAGTCCTCGCCCCTCTGCTGTACACCGTGTACACCAACGACATTCCCATCCCGCCGAAAGGCGTCGAACTCGCCCTCTTTGCCGACGACACCGCACTCTATACCAAAGGCCACAGTGTTCGGCACCTTGTAATCAGACTCCAAAAGGCCGTAAACGCCCTTGGTGTATGGTTTCAAAAATGGCGCATCGATGTGAACCCTGAAAAGAGTTCTGCGATGCGCTTCGACCACAAACGCCGTCGTCCCGATGGCGATCCCCACGTTCGAATGCTAGGCATTCCCATCCCCTGGAAGCGCAGTACTAAATACTTAGGCGTCACATTAGATCCGACGCTTTCTTTCAAGCCACACGTCGAAAGAGTTTCGAAACTCGCTCGTCACTACTTAGGCCGCCTAAACAGCATGTTAGGTAGAAAAAGTAAAATGTCCTTCAGAAACAAACGTACACTTTACAAGGTCTGCGTTAGACCCGTCATGACGTATGCCTCGCCAATCTTTGCCCACGCCAAACCCTCCCTCCTGCACAAACTGCAGGTAGTTCAAAACCTCTTTTGCCGCAGGGCCACAAACGCACCGTGGTACGTGCGTAACGCGGACTTGCATAGAGATCTTGAACTGCCTACAGTACAACAACACCTCAAAACACTCTCTGAAGTGTTCTTCAAACGCTCCGAAACCCATCCCAATCCTCTAGTTCGTGATTCAGTCTCATATACTACTCCTGTCTTAGATGCCTAGGAATGCGCAAGCGTACTCATCCACCAGACTGTCAGCCGATCTCGAAGCCCTTCTGGCCGCAAATTCTAATTCTAACGTAAATTCTAATTCTAACGTAATTCCTAATTCTAACGTAAATGCGAATTAATTCAATTTTATATTGCAATTTTTTAATTTTTGTTTTAATTATTGATTTTCATTTTGAGCACCTTCAGTGCTATGTATTCACCTTCAGTGCTTTGAGCACCTTCAGTTCTATGTAATCCCAGCGGGTGACCCCTTCTGGGCCCCGCTAGCGCGGCCTCTTTCTCCAATTGGCCGTCGCTCAGATGAAGGCTGAGTGGCAAAAATGCACGAGCCGACAGGGGGTTTTTAGTGGGTATGGTCCTGGTAGGCGTCGGGACGAGTCCCACATAACTTTGGAATCGCGCCAGAGTATGCGTCAGGGCATTTTTATCCTCCTGCCCTTCCCGCGGAGGGGAACAAAAAAAAAAAAGATAGTCGGTATTTTGCTCGTCGTTTTCTCGAAAAATACTGTGTGGTAGTCGTGTGGACTTTGACCGCGGTTGCTAGGAGATTCCAGAAAGAAATCGACAAGAATCTGAAGAAGTAATCGCCGCAGCAGCCTACATCTGTGGAGCCAGTGTCATACGTGCCTTGGGATAAGTGCAGTTCGAGTGTGTCGATTCTTTAGTTATCCTTACTTACTACTTTCTTTGTTGCCGAAAAAATTGTTCTTATAATAATTAAATAGATTTTTTCCGTAAATTTAAAGTGAACATCTTATTGCTTTACTAGTAATCTCTTTTAAATTAAATTTGTAAATTAATTAGTCCCCAACAAAAAGTACCTTATACGGCAAGTGCTTACGTAACATAGCCGGCCACGTTTTTTGCATGAATAGATGTTAAACCCAGAACTACTTTGATCATTGATAACGCGATCCCTTTTGTTTATTTAACAAGTGTTTTTGCATATTTGCGTGCATTGACTTATTTTATTTACATTATTTTACGATGGCAGACAATCTTAAAACTTTAATGAAAAAACGTAGTTCCATCAAGTGTAAAGTAACTATTTATAGTAATTACGTAACTTTAATCAAAAGCAATCCTGAAATTTCGGAAATACAGCGCTTGGACTTGCAGGAACGTTTTAATAAATTTGAATGTTTATACAATGAATTTGACGACTTACAGACGAATATTGAGGTGCTATCTGATGACGCGGGGTCCGTGTTCGCTGAGCGCGAGGAGTTCGACCGACAGTACTTCGCTCTGGTGGCTCTCACGCGCAGCCTTCTATGCGCGGGCGCGGGTGCCGCTGGCTGCGACAATGACGGCTCGGTGGCGGGCTTCGGTGACGCTAACTCAGGTGCACATCATTTGAATAAGACTGACTTTGTTCGTTTGCCTAAAATCGACTTAGCTCATTTCGATGGGAACTACCAATGCTGGCTCGAGTTTCGAGATACCTTTACGTCATTAATTCACGACAATTCTAGCATAAATGAAATAAATAAATTTCACTACCTCAGAGCTTCACTTGAAGGTAATGCCGCTTTAGTAATAAAAAATATAGACTTCAAGGGCGATCACTATAAAATTGCTTGGGACCTGTTGTGTGAGCGGTATGATAACAACCGCTTGCTTATTAGCAATCACTTAAAGGCATTGTTTGACGTCGAATCTTTATATTGTGAATCCAGTGTCTGTATAAGAAACCTTATAGACACAATTAATAAAAATGTAAGGGCATTAACTATACTCAAACAGCCCACTGGGACCCCCATTGGGACACCATTCTTATTTATGTTATGTCCAAAAAATTTGATTATCAACCAGCCGTGATTGGGAAGAGCATAGAAACAATTCTCTAAAGGATGAACCTACATTAATACAATTTTGTTCTTTTTTAAGCAGGAAGGCGGACTGGTTAGAATCAGTCGAATCAAATAATAATTTCCGTAGCTGCCTACAGCCGAGCAGCATTGTAGCCCTTAATAACAATCATTCAAATAACACTTTCAATTCAAAAATTACTCACGCAAATAAAAAGTCGAATTATACTTTAAATAAAATAAATAAATGCCCACTTTGTTCCCAAGGTCATACATTATACAAATGCGAATCATTTAGGAACTTAAGCATTGAAAATCGCTTGCTAAAAGCAACTAAATTTAATGTTTGCCTTAACTGCCTACGCTTAGGGCATTCTGCTAAGCATTGCAAGCTTTCTCATTGTAAATATTGTAAAGTAAAACACAATACGCTTTTACATTTAGATACATTTGAACCAATTTCGAATCCTTTGCCTTCTGCTATACCTACTGCTTTGCCTTCTACGTCTAAAGTTGTGCTATCAGCCAACTCTATGCAGCTTGCTACTTCTGCCCATGTTTTGCTATCCACAGCCATGGTGAACGTGATCAGCGCGGCGGGTAAGAAGTACAAAGCTAGCTTGTTGCTGGACTATGGTAGTACGGCGAACTTTGTCACGCAGAGCTTCACGGATAAACTGGGTTTGTCTCTATGCGGTACGAACACTAAGGTAACGGGTATTAATAATAACGTATCCACTAGTACACAGTCTTGTCACCTTACATTAGAGTCGTTATGCTGTGCTTACGCCGTAGATATCAAGTGTCACGTTTTGCCCGAAATAACAAAAGTTCTACCGTCTCCATTCGTACACATCAATCATGTCCCTATACCTCCAGGTCTTAAGTTAGCGGACCCGAAGTTTAACGTTCCGTCGGTCGTAGACATCCTGGTAGGGGCTGAAGTGTTTTGGAATGTCTTAGGCAATAATACGATAGATCTAGGAAAGAACCTGCCTAAACTATGCGAGACCAAATCTGGATGGTTGGTTTCAGGTTCAGTTTCAAGTAAGTCCGACTTTTCCTACTCATACGTATGCCATCATTCTTTTGTCAGTCCCGACCTTTCTCAATTTTGGGCGCTTGACAATATTTTACGTAAACATTCACATTCGCTTGAAGAAAAACTATGTGAAAAGATTTTTCTTCAAACCACATCCCGTAGTAGCGACGGTAATTTTGTGGTTACCATGCCTTTAAAAGGCAAACCAAATTGTTTAGGTGATTCATATAATAACGCGAAAAAACGGTTTTTATCTTTAGAACGACGATTTAAAAAGGATCCGTCTTTTAAAAATAAATACACCGAGTTTATGAGGGAATATGAACGGCTCGGTCATATGACTTTAGACTCTGACTGTACTTTCTTGCTTGAAAACCCCAACATAAATCATTTTATTCCACATCACGGAGTTATTCGCAATGCTAGCACTACTACACAACTACGCGTAGTATTTGACGCATCAGCACCTACAAGTTCAGGTATATCACTTAATGACATTCAGATGGTCGGTCCCGTAGTTCAAGACGATCTATTTAGAATACTAATACGTTTTCGTCAGCATAGGTATGTAGTTTCAGGTGACATTGAAAAGATGTACAGAGCGATACAGTTAAATCCGAGTCAACGATCTTTACAAAAAATTATATTCCGTTTCGAACCGTCAGAACCTCTTAAAAGCTACACATTTAACACAGTTACCTACGGTACTGCTTCAGCACCTTATTTGGCCACTAAGTGTTTGAAGAGTCTGGGTGATAGTGTAGAAGATAGTCAAGTCAAATTTGCCATCCAACGTGACTTTACGTGGATGACTATATCAGTGGCGCTAGTAGCATAACGGAAGCTGTGAACATTTCAAAAGGGGTTCAATCAGTTCTGTCTTCTGCTAATTTCAACTTACGTAAATGGCGATCTAACAATCCAGAGATTTTAAAACAAATTACTAATAATAATGAAACTTCTAACATTTTACATTTTTCTGACAACAATTTAAATTCAAATCAACCAAAGACTCTAGGCATTAACTGGGTTAGCGACAGTGACTCATTGACATACACTTAAATATAAAACCCACAGTTAAAATCACTAAACGTCATGTATTATCTGTGATTAGTCAGATCTTTGACCCACTGGGCCTAGTTGGTCCGTGCGTCGTCGAAGCAAAAATCATAATGCAACGTTTATGGATGGAAAATTATGACTGGGATGATGTAGTTTCTACTGAAATCAAAAACCTCTGGACCTTATTTGAAAATTCAATAATCTCTTTAAATAATTTATCTATTCCTAGATGGGTCTTAAAAGCAAATTCGACGGTACACGAGTTACACGTATTTACAGATGCGTCTGAAAAGGCCTACGGTGCGTGCGTGTACATTCGTTCGTGTGATAGCGTGCGAGTCACAGGCGTTCAAATTCTAGTCTCTAAGAATCGAATATCGCCTATCAAACCAACGACGATTCCAAGGCTTGAGCTTTGCGGAGCCTTGTTGGGTGCAAGGCTGTGTACTAAGGTTCAGGAATCGCTTACCATACCGATTAGTAGATGTAGATTCTGGTGTGACTCTACTATAGTCTTAGGTTGGCTCTCTACTCCATGTAAGCAACTGAAACCTTTTGTAAAAAATAGAGTAAGCGAAATACAAGAGAGCACATTCGGTCATACCTGGAGCTACGTACCGTCAAAAGACAACCCAGCGGATCATATTTCTCGTGGTCTTAATGCAAACATCATTAAGGACACCCCCCTATGGTGGTCCGGACCTTCTTTTTTACAAAATGATGAAAGTCAGTGGCCAAAAATGCCGAACACTGAGAAGCATGATCTTCCTGAAGTAGTGACTCATTTTATCGTCGATGATGGGAAAAATAATTCATTTAATACTCATCATTTAGACGTAACCCATTCATCAATCATACATAGTTTATTAGAAAAATATTCTAACTTTACAAAGATTCATAATATATTTACATATGTACCAAGATTTATATACAATTTAAATAATAAAAATAAGACTTTTTGTACTTTTACGTCTGTAGAGTTACAAAATTCTTTAAATTTAATAATTCATAATTCTCAACTTGAAATGTTTCCTGAGGAATACAAACTTTTGAAATCTAAAAAAGAACTACCATTGAAAAGCAGGCTACTTCCTTTGACACCTTTTTTAGATGACTATGATGTAATTCGCGTGGGCGGGAGGCTTGGTAACTCGCTCTACGATTTCAATGTAAAATATCCCATTGTTCTATGTAGTAAACATAAATTCACCAAGCTTATATTTCAAAGTGAACATTTAAAGCTCTTACACGCTGGTCCTCAACTCCTATTGTCACACATAAGACAGACTTATTGGACTCTAGGAGGTAGAAATTTGTCTAGATTTGTCGTCTAATAAATGTCTCAAATGCTTTAGACACAAAGCTCAAAATGTTCAGCCCCTTATGGGTCAACTACCTAAGTCAAGAACTCATTTAGGGTTCCCATTTCTTAATTATGCGGGTCCAGTATTGATAGCCGATCGCAAAGGTTGCGGTTGTAAGTTAATAAAGTCTTATATGTGCATCTTTGTTTGTTCAGCAGTGAAAGCCGTACACCTGGAGCTCGTCACCGACCTCACCTCTGAGGCTTACATGGCAGCACTAAATCGTTTCGTGGCGCGTAGAGGCAAGCCTCGAAGCATCACGTCCGATAACGGCAAAAACTTTGTAGGCGCGTCAAATGATATTAAGAAATTATTAAAAACATCAAATATTTCATCCAAATTGGTGCAAGATGGAATAGAGTTCATTTTCACGCCTGCATATAGTCCTCATTTTAATTCACTTGCTGAAGCTGCCGTAAAATCGTGTAAACATCATTTGAAAAGATTACTTACACTCACTCATTTCACTTTCGAAGAGATGACAACCTGTCTTACTCAAATAGAAGCGATCTTAAATTCGCGGCCGCTTACTCCACTTTCTTCCGATCCTAACGACTTTTCGGTACTTACTCCTTCCCACTTTCTAATCGGACGCACACTCTTAACTGTACCACATCCCCAGGTAGTTGACGCTTGTATCACGCGGCTGGATCGATGGAAAAGAATCCAGTACATCAGAGATCATTTCTGGCGTCGATTTCATAACGAGTACACATCTCTGCTGCAGGCAAAATCAAAATGGTTTCATTCCAGAGGAGAAATTTCACCAGGACCCATGGTCCTTATCAAGGATAAAACCACGCCGCCGCTGCTCTGGTCCCTGGGTCGGGTCGTTAATACCTATCCCGGCGTTGACGGAGTCACGAGGGTTGCAGAGTTGAGGACAAAGAGGGGTACCATTCTTTGTGCATTCAACTGCATCTGCCCACTTCTGGTTGACAATTGAAGATATTACTTCAACCTGGGGAATATGTCGGCGCATCTACGTAGCGGATCGAGCGCCATGCCAGTGACGTAGTAAACTGGTTTCGTTCCCGCAGCCCCGGTCGCTCGCGCATCGAACACTCGGCTCTTCCGCGCCTGAGACTGCGGTCACTTATAGATTCACAAGCTACATTGTAATACAGCATTAAACCTTTTATTCTACAGTCCATTGTTTCTCTGAGCCATTAACAGTCCTCTTAAGGCCTAAACAGCATCGATCAAATAAAGAACACGAGGCGGCTATTAATTAAAACATACATTTTAGTAGCAGAATATACAGTTCAATCACTTAATAAGTCCATTTCCTTTTCTATGAGACGATATGGAGAAAATAAATAAAAGCGAACAACCGACCACGTCACTTCCCTTGGGATAACGGCTTCATTTTATTTGTGTAACTTTCTTATTTCTCTTCTGATATCATCGTATTTAGAAATAAAATGTATTGTCCTTATTCCCGTTATAGTGATATATTTTTGATCTTTTAGTTTGTATGTGGTTTCGTAGGTATACCATACAATATTGTACAGATTCAGAAAAAAGCTTTGTAAACAATGAAATGTCAATGACCCTTTGGCATTTTAGTGATGTTACTCATACTGATTATTGAATTATTAAATCTAATCGCTTTGGCAAAGCGATAATCGACATCAACAAATTAACAAAATTATGTTTTTATCAAAAATATAATTTCTTTTTATTAATGTAATAGAATTAACAATCAGTCTTCTTTATATTTTTAAAATTACACAATCAGACTAAACAAAAATAAACTAAATGTTATGTTTTCTTTCCAGATTACAAGACAATCAAAACAAAAAAACAAATTAAATGCACTTCTAAAATCAATTTATATTTTTTATTCATATTATACAAGAGTCTTTGTATTACTCAGAATCAGTCACATTTACTACATAACTAGTATGACATTCCTCAAAACAAGCAGGGCAAAGACGATTTTTGCAATTCTTATACCTAAACCTCGTTTTCAATGTTCCTCTTTGAATTTTCTGTAGTCGGAATGTCTTCAGGCCAGTGACCATTGTAAACTCTCTTTGCTGGCTGTTGCCTTGGCCCTGGCCTTTCGATTGTAGCTCTATCATTTGTGCGTCTACTGGAATAAATACTTCCTATTCTGATAATATCTTGGCCCTTTAAGTTACAATCGACTTAAGTCATCTGCAATAATCTGCATAATTAGCTTATTCCGATAGCTCTTAAAGTTTGCCCTTCTAGGCAGTTTGCAATCAGGCAATAAAGCTGACCTCCCCTGTGAATGAGGGGTATACGTACGCGTTACAGATATGGGTTTGCCTTCATAAACCCAGTTTAAACATGCCACATAAAAAAATAACATTTGAAATTAATATTAATGTACAATGTAGTTTTATGAATTAGAATAAAAAAATAAAAGTAAACATATTTAATTTAAAAAACGATATTTTTTTCTCCCGAATAGGACTTATTATACCAAAAAACTACACATTCTAGTGGTACATTATTTCACGGAACTATAAGCAGAACGAATTATGCTCAAAACTCACCTAATAAAAGAATCAGTAACAACCACAATATTGTTCCAACGGCAAAAAGTCTTTGTAAACTATAATTTTACAAAATTACACTGAAAGTAAAAACATTCATTATTACATAAACATATTTATCTGAGCGATTTAGTCTTATCGGATCTTGTTGTATCGATACATCAAAATGTCGGGAATCGATACCTGTCATTCATTCATTCATTTTCATTTTATGTCGATGGTTATCCCTAATGTTTGTATTTAAAAAAAAAGAAATAACCTCAATTTTTTTTTATCTAATTGTAGTTTTTTTAGTTATGCAAGTTTTACCTCCAAGTACTACTTAAAAGTTGTTTAATAAAAGGGTGGCAGTGATTTTTGAGTTACCGGTGTGCAATTTTAGTGTCTTGGAAGTGGGATTCTTGATGAAATTGACGAATTTATATCCGGCAATGGTTTGTTTACAAACTTTTTTTTTGAATATGGTATACTCCATAGATTTAAATCTCTTTGGTATACTCTATATAATAGAACATTATGATGTCATGTCAGTATAAATATTTCATGTTTACTGATTTGACAAGTGATTCTTAAGTATAAACTAAAATGAAGAACGTGTGGACGTAAAATAGCAATAAAATTTTGATATTTTGTAATGAAATGAAATGAAATGAAATGAAATGAAATATTTATTTCTCAACATTGACAATTACTTGTTCTTATTGACGTCAAATAAAACATGATTCTACCACCAGTTCGAAAAAACCTTCGTGAAGAAGAACTGGCGAGAAACTTCACGGGTATATTTTTTTCAAAATAAATTTACAGAGTCTCTTTATGTCTATACAAAATTATTCTTTTCTGCATCTGTTAGCTCGGCAAGTCTCCCTCCCCCCAAGTATCCAAACGACGAACACCCTCAAACGGCACCCGTTCACGAGTTAACGCGTTAACAGTTAACAGCCATCGCCCTCCTCAACCATATTAGAGGGAAGTGAGTGTACTCTTGAATAAAATACTAGCGCCAATTTTATCATTATTTTATGGCCATATTATGGAACTAACTGAGATTGACGCTGGCAAAGGCTAACTCAAAGACGCTAATTAACTTAATTAATTAATAAATGCTACTCTAGAATTTAATATGACAGCTGTCAATTGTGGTATTGTTGAGTCTGCATTATTTATTGCCATTGAATCGTAACTAACTTCAATCATCAGAAACCAATCCTAATTTCATTAAAACTATTTTCAAGAATTAGTGTTGAATTAAAGTTAAAATTATTTTCAAGAATTAAAATTAGTTTCCTGGTTTCTTTCCTTTTTAACGATCTCGTCGGGGCCCTGCTTATTTTATGTGCCATAATAATCACGTTTTACGTGGTTGGGTTCCGATTTAAAGGAAGAACTACCCGTGCATTACTGGAACGAACCAACTGAAGTCTACAACCGGCACTGCATTATTAGTCGATATAATAATCAAATTCAATATTGTTCATCATCACATTTCAATATTCAATATTCATCATCAACATTTTTTTTTTTTTTGCTGCCGAGGCACCCTCGCGGGAGGGAGGTGGAAGATGCGTCATGCATACCCGCCCGCAGGTAAATTCCTCTGCGGGGGGGTTATGTGGGACTCACCAGAATGGCACCTACCCACTAAAAACCACCTGTTGGCTGTAGTTATTACCGTTAGCCTTCATCGGAAGCGACACCCGTCGGGAAGTTGGGCGCGCTGGCGGAGACCCGCTAGCGGGTCTTCCGCCTGTAGTGAAAGTTGCACTGAAGGTGCTCAAAGGGACATGAGTTGGTGGCCAGCCGGGGCTGGGCAGAGGTCGGCCGAAGCATGATTTAGGGATCAATTCATTTAATGAATTGATAAGGGAACTATTCTCCGCCAGAGCTAGCAAACGCTCTGTCGGAGTACGTGAAGCCCTAAGTTTACGGGCTAAGACTGCGATTTCACTAACATCGACATTTTTTATAGTGTCGCAGACGATACGCATATCTGCTACGGAGGATTGAGGAGTGGGTTTGTATGGGCGAGGAGCCGGGATGGGATTCGATGCGGGGCGCTGCCTCCAGTTTTCTGGGGCAGGCCTAGACTGTGTAGGCTTTGTAGCCGGAGGAACCCGGCTACGCAGCGGCGGAAAGTTTTCTTGAGAAAGGCGCGGGGCCTGTTTGGGTGCCGACCTCTTGGGATTGGAACGCATACAACGGGGTGCACGAGGGCAGCCCCTGTAATTTGCGGTGTGGCCGGACTGGCCACAAAGCACGCAATCGGGAGGAGAGGGAGTTTCAGGAGTGCGATTGCACTCCTTAGTGAGATGAGGGACCAGGCACTTGACGCACCTGGGCGGTGCGCGGCAGTTGGCCGCCGCATGCCCGTACAACTGGCACCGATGGCACTGGCCGGGATGACCGCGGCGATGAGGCGCCTCGATCGAGATCCCAGAGAGGCCGCATATAGTGCTTACCCCTTTGAGGATCTCCCTGGACTTGGGGACGTTGGCGAGAACCACCTAAGCGAGAGGGTGTTGCCTCCCGTACTTGCTGTGCATTTTATGCACCGCGAGTGCCGGGAAGCCTTGGGACTGCAGATCCTCCAGGATAGCCTCGTTCGATAATTCGAACGGGACTCCCCTGAGTACCGCTCTGATCTTACGCTCTTCTGACAGAGCATAAGTATGATAAGCATATTGCTTATCGGTGAGGAGCTTTGTTAAAGCACGAAAGTCGTCTATCGACGAGACTAAGATTTTAATAGATTCACCCGAGTTGGCTGCTCGGATGTAATGGATTTTGTGCTCATTGCACAATGTCGAGACCTCAGTCCATTTACCCTTTTCCCGAAGGAAAACGGGTGGTGGGACCTTGGCCTTGACAGAAATTGGGGCCGGTGTGAACAGTGCCATGATTAGAGGGAGAAATGATTGCAGTGTGCGAATCATATGAGGGGGGCAGTAAGTGCCTTGGGCGTCGTAATCAGCGATCAGCTTATTCAGAAGCTCCTCAGGGCTTAGGGAAGCCATTGCGGAGGAAATTGGGGAGGGAGGACAATATATAAATATATATACTATGAACCTATCAACGATGACTAACTTCCTAAAAAACCAGCCTACACGCAGTAGGGCGGTTGAGGACGACGCGGATAACTTACTCGAACACGGAACTTGAAGTCCTGGAACGACGAAACCCCGTCGACGAAGCTCACGTTCCACGAAGTACGGTTAACAAGCCACTGTCCGCCGTGAAATCGGCGTTAGAAACTTATTAGAAGTACGGTTAACGAGCCACTGTCCGCCGTGAAAACGGCGTTAGAAACTTAATACGGTATACAACTATGAAATTATATATTACGACAACAACCAGTGAAATTTGGGTGCTCAATTAGTGCGGGGGCTAAAAGAGCGGGAAGGCGTCTGCGATCGACGTGCGCTCGAGAACGCACGCAGACCGAGACTGATCAACATGTACGGCTAACGATATTCATGAGAACAAACGCCTTTTGCCATTAGGTGGGTTGCGTGCATGTTTGCCGGCTATGATAATAGTAAAAAAACGTTTCCATTCTGCCAGTGGCCAAAACACTTTTTAGGAAAACCGGATTATCTATTTCCCGCTCATTTTCCTTTCGCGGTAAATGTTGGCCCTTTGTTCTACGACATCTGTTGCTCGTAACTGACCTAATTCTCTGGGCATGGTTTATATGCAAAATGATTCAAGCATAAATATTTCTTTTTCTGAGAAGAGTGTCATGAAGATGAATACAAATTTGTAGTTTTATTTCAAAACCAACTAGCTCAGACGTGAGGAATTTTTTACTACCCCTTGAGGAGTACCACATGCTTCTCTTTGTTCAATTATCAGAATTTCGCCATTATCTGTAATATAATAAACTTGTCAAGACAAACCGAACGAGCCCAAAAACGATGGGGACAAGAGTAGCCATTCAAAAGTTCCACGTTCAGCTTCTGGCTTCGTCATCAAAGATAACGTGTTGGACTTATAAAAAATCCAATGATACGATAAAAACATTCGATAAAATAAATCGAAAAATACGATAGGTGTAATTCTCATACGTTGCTCACAAACCGAGTATAGAAACTTGCTGTTTGATTTCGAGAAGTTCTGTAGTCCGCATCCAGGTCTAGACCGGAACATCCTTGAACACATTTATGTCTCGTCTCGAGTTTGGGATGGTCAACATAACGTAACAAAACGTCAATGAGTATACTTTTGCTATTTGATTTTTGGGAGTTTCAAATTCAAATATTTATTTCTAAACCTTGACAATTACATGTTCTTATTGACGTCAAATAAAACATGACTCTACCACCAGTTCGGAAAAACTTTCGTGAAGAAGAACTGGCAAGAAACTTCACGGCTATATTTTTTCCAAAATAAATTGACAGTGTCTTTATGTCTAAGCAAAATTGTTCTTATCTGCATCTGTAAGCTCCAATGTATCCAAATGACGAGCACCCTCAAACGGCACCCGTTCAAGAGTTAACGCGGGATCCAACCATCGCCCTCCTCAACCATATTAGAGAGAAGTGCGCGACCCGTTACCCGACGCTACCAATTTACCGCTTAACAATAGAACTGATTTGAATCCAAATTAACAACAACGCAAAAGAAATCATCAAAATCGGTTCAGAAACAACAAAGTTATGCCCAACTACATAAACAACTATACAGATCAATTGAGAACCTATTCTTGTAAAAAACCGTGACTTCCTACTTAAAAGAAAACTATGATTTATTTTTACTAAATCACTTTGGCAATATAATGCTGTAGTGCAAAATATGAAACTTTCAACATTTTATTGCTAAAGTTATTTTTATATCTTCTGCATTGAATGTTAAAAACAAAGCCTAGGCTATCTAATGTTTGTGAACCAAGCCGGATTCCAGCCCATTGACTTTTTTGGTTATCTTTTTAAGTTTCATAATTTCATAAGTCTGGTATTGTTACTAAGATATACGCCAAATACAAATAGAAACTTTACAAGTAATTATGAAGGAAGTTCTAGGAATGAACAAAGGTCGCGAGGTAAATCTGTAGATGACAGCCTAATATGACGAGGGCCAGCGATGAAATTATTTCTATGAACTTATTATTAACAAGCTAAAATATTTTTTTCGCTTACTGAGAAAGTAACAAGGCGTATAAACGTTTTTGTGAAAAAAATTTTTAGTCCTTACAGAATAACCATTATGATGGCTGGGTTTCTTTGTTTTATATGTATTAATATTGGATATAATTGAATTCCTGGAAAAATTATTCCAATGTCTGCGGCATGTTTTGCATTTTGGATACACATCCAACTGTGAATGATAAGAATAAGAAATAGGTTGATATAAAACTATATAACTAAAATCCATCCTGGCTGTGGGCACATCAGTCAGTGAGCGAATTCCGCTCGGCAGTTGTGAGACTTTGGAGGGTTTGCCACTGAAGTTTCAAATCAACAGTTACCAAGAAAACCAGTATTATTCTTCTAAGTTACTATTACCAGTTACCATTGAGATCCAAGTTACACTCAACTTGTACACGTGGCGCAAAAAATAATCTTTATTTCTAAATTAAACTCGTGGAAAAAATTAAGAAATTAATATTTTTGCATTATTTCAAATTGCTGTATAGTACGATCGTATCAGACTCATAACAAAATTTATCTAAACCTAGAAATATCTAGTTTTTAGATTCTTATACTAGAAAAAATTCAAGCACCAAGTCTCGCGCACACTTGATGCATACTGGGAAGAAAAAATCGGAAGTGAATTTAATAATATATTTGAACCCAAAAGTGTACTTCAAAAATTTTCAGACTAAATTACTTTTAGCAGCTGTTGTATAGTCAACAACACTGGCTGTCATTTAAACGAAATGAAACGTCACAAGTTTCTAGTTATTCAAGAACTTGTTAAGGCGTTGTTGGAACATAAAAACACAAAATTTTCCGCATCCATTTATTCAGAGAACAAAGTTTCCATAGAAATTCTCTAATATAATTGGAGGCTATTCAGGATCAATTAAACTTTTCTTAGGTAGAAATAACAACAGGTGCCTTGAATAATTATTTATTTACTTAATTTAAATAAACGAATTATAAACCTGCTTTGTAAAGTGTCAAATAAATAATCAAATTGTTTGAGCTGATATGAAATAAAACTATGAAAAGCTTATGGCTTTAGACGATTCCATAATGGGGTTTGAAGAATTTGGTTATAATTCCGAGTTTTTCATGCATTTTTGGAAATCGCGGTTCACTACTTTTATATTGAGACAGGGAAACATTCTAAGGAATACGAAAAAATAGCCGACGACATGAAAGAAACAAACACATGACAGCTTGTGCTAATGTCATGTCAAAAAATATAAATAATATTTTATTTTTACAAACAAAAGCAGAAATTGCCTTTAGGGACTTTAATTCCACGCTCTTCAATTCCAATTTGTCATCCTAATAATATTTGATCTTACAGTAAGCATTTGGACATATTGCATTCAGATTGCACCTGATTTTAGAGCAACCTTCATAAAGGTACTTATGTTACTGCTTCTTTCAATGTTTGGACTTAACACTTATTGATCGTCATTGTAAATACCAACTTTAGGGAAAATAGTAGGGATTTAAATTCGCGGTATCAAAGCAGTGTAGTTGTCGCTGTGGTGTTCCCATCTAGTTTTGTGCTTAATAATTAGCAAATGGTTTTCTTTACTTAACGTAAAAAAAGCCTTATTTATAAGAATTTTTTTTACTATAACATCAAGTCACGTTTTGTCTCACTTAAAATATATTTGGTATGTAACTAAAATTAAATTAATAGTGTAAGCAGTTGAAGTAAATACGTTAATTATTATATATTTTAGGGTTTTCGCTCATCCATAATTTAAAATTAATCTTCTTATATGGTAAAAGTGCCCGGAAAATGAAAGAAATTCCAGTATTCCGTGTTTCAAGTTTTATTACTAAAGCAGTAAACAAAAAAATAGGCTGAAATAAATGTTTCGTAAGATAAAGCCGGAATTAAAATATTTTAGAAGAACTTTTCGTAAAATTTAAATATAAGATGAAAATAAGCCAGAAGTATTTAAAGTCAAAAAGTAAGGAGGCAAAAGTAATTGGATGTAATTCGAGGAAGTAATATTGCAAATTCTTTCTTTTTTGCGATTCATTATAAAATTTCATTATAAAAGCTGCCTGAGTCTTTAAGAAAAATAAATTCCAAATATCTTACACATCAGGTTACCGCTATAAGATTAAAAAATAAATACCTTAAGACAAAATATTTCGTGTCGAAATGTCCTACTCTCTCCCGTACCTAATTAGATATCGTCGTTGAGATTGCCAGTTCCGTTATGTGCAGTTTAGCAATTTTTGAGGAGATACAAATAATCGATTTATGATTTAAATGGCTATAATATGTTTTTAAATATATGTCAAAATAGTGTTAAAAAAATGAAGAAATATATTTGTAAAGTATTAAAAAAAAACTTATTGCATATTAAGATAATAATTTTTTTTCTGCCATTTGTTCACATGTGGGTGTTGGTTTTGCTCTTAGTAAACACATATGTGCAAGTCATGCACATAGGTATTTTGTTTCACCTATTAGAGGATTATTATCGATAGTTATGTGTTTTTATAAATAAAACAACAAAAATAATCTGAGATCAATCACTTGTATTTCAAAAAAAGACAATAATCATGGTAATTGAATGAATTCAGTACACTGAATAATGCTATAAAAATCACTTATGCCATCAAAGTAATGGCCACTAAAGAATAAAAAGAAACTGTGATAATTAACATTTGAAACCAAATATAAACACTATACCAAGTGAAATTAAAAAAAAAAATCTCTTAATCTATCTAGTTATTTGGGCACAATATACCTAATGTGACAAATAGGTACTATAAAAACCAGATCTATTTAAACACTTATTACAAAGTAATAACAATAAAGTTAAAAAATATAAAAACAGTCTTAGATTCCTTAATATAATCAGACTTTAAAATTATTCTTGATTACATAAATCAGTCATGATAGAGATTATCAAAAAAATGATGGTGATCCCTGTGCATGTATCTTTTCAAGGACTGTAAGCTGTCAAACTTAGATATATCAATTTTTAGTGCTGAATTGTACAGGTTACAAAGTACATTACTGTTTGATCGTTGACCTTGAGGAAGAGGTTTTCATTCTTCTGGATGACGTAATTTGTAATAAATGGATCCATTTTTATAAAGCAGTCCTCTTATATCTGTTACCACTGGATCACCAGCTTTTTTTCCTGGCCTGATTGAAGAAAATTGGCATGTTTTTTCATAGTTATGAAAAAAAGTATAATCCAGGTGATGAACATCATATGGTTTTGCAGGACGTGCATGTCTCATTATGTTCACGTAATCATTAGGCGTATAAATAGGAGCCTTAAAAAGGCCCTCTAAGGTCGGGTGCACACTGTCAACCTCCATCATTGTATGACCTTTTTCAAGTATAAGTTGTTCAAGCTCGACGTTTGCTTCTGTTGACAAATTTAACAGATCTGATGAAATAATTTTGTTCCTATTCTGGTATGAGCATCCGTCTGATATAAGGATAATTTTTTTATAGCCCTCAGAAATTTTCGAGTTGAGGAAATGAATCACACAAGTAGTGAATTCGTTCGCAGTCACTCCACCGTCACCTTCATGCCATACATATAATTGAACTTTCTTATCGTTATTGCAGTAGATGGTAAAATTGTGAAGTTGGGGTTTCTGTTTATAGTATTGGACAGATACTTTCAACTTAGGACACAATAATACGCCTTGTACATCCATTGTGATAACAAGAACTTCAGGAGAGCACATACTCAAGACCAGTCGCTTGGCTGCATAGGCTTCCTCTTTCTTATCAATGGGATCTTTATATTCTTCCTCAGTTATATTTTTCTATTTGAAAGCAGTACAGGTATCACATTGATCTTTTCTCGGTTTATAAACTGATATTTTTTCAGACCTGAGAACACAAGAGAAAAGAGTGCGGTGTGCTGGGGATTTTCCATGTTGAAGGCACCATTTATTGTAAACGCGATAAAGATGGGATTTACTGAGAAAGGTACTTTCAACGTACACTCTCTTAGAGGAGCTTCTGCAATAGTGGCTAGGAACCTTAGGAAGCAAATTCAACCATTCTTTTATAACACACGATTTTGGATTTGCTATTTGTCTTTCGGATAGGTTTTGTTTTCTACTACTTTTTGTCATAATATTTTCTGACTCAAAGCGTTCTAAGTTTAAAGCCTTTGTCCAATCAGATAAAGTGTCATAATTAATATCCAAAGTACTGATGAAAAACTTCTTGCACACCCTAACCAAATCATTATTTTCATTAGGTAATTTGTAGTCATATCCGATATGTTTTGTGTAAACGCATTGCAATAGTTTTCTTCGCCGTATTAAAGGACGTACAATGACCAAATTTTTTATGTACGCTTTTTTGGCATCCCACGAATCTAGACTCCAAAAGTATCGAAAAATACTCTCCCGTTCATTTTCAGATATTTCACCACAAAGGAAACTTCTATTTGTTTTCATTACAGTGCCGTGGGGACAAGGCTTTTTTTTAGACCTCTTGGTTTTCCACAAATTCATAACTGCATCTTCCATTTTCCTCTTTTACTCGTTTTCTACCTGTATATTTTTTCCCATTTTGTCTCCGATTCTTATTAAAAGTTCTGCTTTTTCCTTTACTGTAAACTTCAGAGTCATCGTCATTGTCACTAGATACGACTTGCTGTTCTACTGCTCGTAATTCACCAGTAACTTCATCAAGAAAACGAATTCCTGCTGCATTATCAATTTCAGCACTTAAAGTAGACGGTACAAAGAGTCCTGTTTGATCATCTAGCTCGTAGTTATAGTTAGAGTGAGCATGACTAGGTGATGGAGATCTCAAATCATTACTTATATTAGAAAGACTTTTACGCATCTCAATTTGTGTATTCAGCTCTCCCACAGTTTGTGAAAGTTCAGACAAACAAGCTGCTTTAAGATTCTGTGAATCTTCTGTAATGCTTAAATTAAAATTTGGATCAAATGTTTTACTGTTAACTTCTTCCAAACAAGCATTTGTCATAGTTGAATTAAGCGACATCGTGTCGCACTGATCATGGCTTGTGTCTTGGTATAAATCATATGCGATGTTCTGCACGAGACTGACATTATTGTTAGAGGAATCATTAGTGTTTCGGATCTGATCTAGGTCTCTGTTTATTGGATCATATGAATCAGGTATAAATCTGTCAGAAGTAAAATGTGGGTCAAGTTCATGACTACTTATTTGTCCTGTGCTAAGATCAATCAACAATTGAGATCGCCAATGCTTGCCCTTTTTAGACATGTCTTCGATTTAGTTTACTTTTGTAACCAACCTGTAAACAAAATGTCAATAATAGATTCAAAGATAAAAGTAGGTTGTAAGAAAACAACATTAAAGTTATTTTTATTCAAACTTAAATTTTGTTTGTATGTGTATATATTTTGGTTTATTTAGGTAAGTAAGTAAAACAATTGTAGGTAGGTATCTTATTGAGTGTACACTAATGATGCAAACTCTCTTACCGCCAGTCAACTGAAATCTCTTAGATTTCTTCGCTAAGTGGGAAGTTGTAAAAGATAATTTAACCCTATTATTTTGTATTACTAACTTTTTTTGCACTAATTAGTTGCCAAAATAGTACTGACACTTTTGAACGTTTGGATGAAGTAGCTATAGTTTTATTAAATCAAATAGAATTCAAAATGGCATTCCTTATCTATTAAATAAATATAAGTTGGTATAAGAAACGTAAGCAAACAACTTTCTTTTAATTCATAAGTATAAATACATGTAAGTAAAATAGCCCTTTTATTAAAATAAAGTAATATATTAACGAACCTACGTAGATACCTACGTTCTATATTATTAAATAGTTTGTTAATTACACACTAGTATGCTATTTATTTAGAAATGATACATTTTAATAAAACTTGTTACCAGAAAATATCAATCAAATCATACATATAATCACTTTCCAGTTAAAATATTAAGTAGCACTTACCAAAATCCAAAATAACTACCGAAACAATGTTCTTTCAACCAAGTCCACGGGCGTACTGAGCAAATCGTCGAACTGTCACTCAATACTTAATTCACACATGTGCAGCGGCGGTTATCAAACGATAATTTCTATGACGGTAAAAAATCCGTATGTACTTAAATGCACATGAGTAATTGTTTTTTGGCTGACTTCACAAAAGTGTTTTGTCAAAACCTAATCCAAGTTGAATTTGCGTATGGGGGATTTTGTATAAGACGCGGGATGTAATTTTAAAACGAATCTGCAAAAAAAGTAAAATTCAAAAAAATGCACATAACGTAATTGGCAATCTCACCGACGATATTCTCTTTTCTCATTATTTTCATATGTGATGGAAATAATGTGATACGTGTACGTAAATTCGTGCAGATATAAAGATGGTACGGTTTGCATGAGCCAATTTCGTTGCTTGTCAACATTTCTTAAACTTTTTATGAAAAAGGGATGAATAATGGAATGAACGTTAAACGGAAATTTGAAAACTTATGATATGGTTCTGTCTCTGCGGTTATGTGCCTAAATCTTAACCTGTTTGGATATTCTGTGCACTCAGAATTTCCATGGGGTATGACGTGTCTTTGTATTCATACGAGTATAATAGCGTATTCTTTACGGTTCTGATGGCTTATTATGTGAAGAAACCACTAGATATTTAAGTATTTTTTGTTAACGATGTTTCTGGCAAATAAGTATTTTTCCTTTTTCAATTTCATTTCCATAATATAATTTATTTTACTGAACAGTGCGGATTCTTTTAGCCTGTACCGCTTGTTTGCGGCATGATGATTGCTAAAAATAAACCGCATTATGCACGACGACAAATTAAAAGTTAGTTACCAAATAGGTAATGTTTTTTACCTTTATGTTACTAACATAATATAGCGAATACTAAAAACTAGAAACAATTTATGTATTAATTTAATATAAAGCACCGTACAACTATCAACACAGGTCATACTTAATGCGATAGATAGTGTAGTCTTTTAAAATTGCATTTACGAGCAAGTGTCTCTTTTGTATGTGCAATTTTGAATTCTTTGATTAACTTTCATAAAAGGCGTAATAGATTCAAGGGGAAAATTGCCGCTTTAATTTCTCAACGTCGTAGCATCGAAAAATACCTTTTTCAAGTAAAGCATTTTTCATCAGTATATCCTAATCACTACTACATTTATTGAAACTTGTAACATAACTTATAAAATCAATGTCACTGTTTGGTAATCATAATTCACTTTAAATTTAGCGCCATTTCATCATAGGTTAATTTTATTAAAGGCAGCGAATGATCCTGAGTCTATTTAAATGCACCAATCGTGAGTCTATCTCAAGACCACACATCCAGCCAAACGCAAGCCAGATTTGAGTGCAAGGCTGAGAAACGTTTGACAGGTGTCAAAAACCAAGAGAACCTCACATGCTTCTCTTTCACGGAGCGTGTAAGATCGCTGCGCTGTAAGCGCATTAATAATCCAGAATTATTTATAATCAATAGTCAAAGTAAAGCAGTGTAATCTGCTAATGAATGGAGGAAGAATAATCATTGGGCAAATTGATTAACTAAGGGGGCCCCCATACCCAGGATTAAAAGGGATTTTATAAGGAACCACATGTCCAAAAATCTGGTGAGCGTGGAATCCGATGTGAGTACATTTGAGGTTTTATTTAGTGTTAAAATTATACAAGTGTTTTGTTTTTCCTAATGTGCACTTCCCGCACAGTCATAACTAATCACCGTCTGTATTGATGCTGTATATACAACAGAAACATCAAAAAATAAAAAAATATATTTTAGGAAATATAAGGTTATTTGGTCATTCATCACAAACAGGAAATATACAGATAGTGTTGGTTTTTTTAGTAAAAAATTATGATCTTACATTATGAAATAGTGTTCTACCTAATGACCGCTTCCTGAAGCAAGATGTCTTTGGATCCATTTCCAGTACTACAAAACTATACTTTTTTCTATTACATTAATGGCCTATAATATACGACGGCGTACGCAATATTAAGATAATATTCTACGAGTATAACTGACAATCCTGTTGATGACTTATCCCATCTTTTGCGTGAACCCAATGTTGTGTCATCTCCGCCTTACGACCGTCATCATTTATGATATATTTCATGCAAATAATAAAGCATTTTCGCTTTAACATCGTAAGTAATTTACTCATAGAAACGACCTGTACTATATTGTAAAAGTATTTGAAGGGAAACAATAGTAATGTTTTATAATGAAACGTAAAAAAAGTGGCCTAAATACCACATGATCCGTGACTTTTTACATTTTATTTATCGCAAAGCTTTCTTGAAGAACTAAAGAAAATTGTACGTTTACTTTCTTAATTAAGTTCACCGCCGGCTGGAGCTGCTTCAGCAGTTTTTTTTAAGTCTAAGTACCTACTTCAGCAAGCCAGATTGCTTTTTAAATAGCGGTTATTACCACAATATCCACATTTACTCCGGTTTTCCGTGTTTTTTCTTACAAAATTTATATTTTTTGATCAGAAAGTATGTATTTTGCATGAGTATAAGTAGCTCTCTTGTTATTTTGCTTATATTTTGATTTATTTTCAATAAAAGTGTACTTATAATTTGTAATAAATGAGTTTATAATTTCTGAAAAAATATTTTAATTTAAATTGATGGTTTATTTATGATTTTACTATTGATGAAACTGTAATCTGTAATTGAATTAAAAACCAACGTATTTTAGGTTGCGCTAAAGGTGTATTCTTTAGTTTTTATTCCGTCTGCAACCTAAAACGTCATTCCATCAAGTTCAATATTAGACAATAGAGATAGGGAGGGATTGTATACAATCTTTTGTGAAAAGAAAAATAAGGTACCTGACGTCTCTTCCTCCAAAATGAACCAAAGATCTTTGTTACTTAAAAATACCTTATGAAGAGTCTTTCACTTAATAAAAGAAAACCAGTAGGTAGGTAATTTGGAGTTAATGTTAAGGTTGGTTGTAAGTTTTTAGAAGAAAATTCTTTTAACACAACAGAATGATTCTCTAACACAATATTATGACAAACTTGTATTATAAACAACTATACTAATATCTCTGTGGTTTTTTTATGTTGCGTAGTACTAGGGTGGATTGAAAAGTTCTCGGCCTAACATATGTAGCGTTGTCATATTATTATAAAACTATCCTCATATGAAACCTAGACTTATTGTCAGTGTCTGTGCAATTTTTATCTGAGATATATGCGTAATTATTTATTTTATTGAACATTAAGTGCGAGTAAGTTTCATGAATTTTAAAAATGGATAGTTTAGAGCACCGTGCCGTGAACAAATACCTCCACAAGAAACACTTATCTCAAAATCAGATTCATGAAGATATGGTGGCTACTTTAGGAACATCTGCTCCGTCGTATACACTGATAAAAAAGTAGACAGCTAAATTTAAACGCGGACGAGAGAGCATCAAATATGACCCCCACTCTGGACGGCCTTCTACAGCTACGACCTCGGAAAACATCGAAAAAATATGTAATCTCATCATGGAAGACAGAAGATTGAAGGTATTTGAGACAGCTGAAGCTCTAGAGATTTCATACAAACGTACATAAAACATGATCGTTAACGAATTAGGGTTCCACAAAGTGTCTGCAAGATGGGTTCCGCGGCTCCTTTCAGTTGAACAGAAACGAACTCGGCTCACGATTTCTAGAGACTGTTTAGAGCTTTTTCAAGCTGATCCATACGAATTTTTGGCAAGGTTTGTTACTATGGACGAAGCATGGGTTCATCACAATACTCCTGAATCCAAACAACAATCCAAACAATGGAAGAGACCCGGATCTCCGACCCTCAAGAAAGCTAAGGTGTGTTTTTCAGTAAACAAGGTAATGGCATCGGTTTTCTGAGATTCTGAGGGTGTCATCTTGGTTGTCAAAGAGATTACTTAGAAAGAGGTCAAACTACAAATAATGCATAATACTGCACACTATTACGTCGTTTATGCGAATAAATAAAGTCTAAAAGACCTGGATTGTTGACCAAGAAAGTTTTTTTCATCAGGACAATGCTCGTGTTCACACATCTGCAGAATTGATGGCTCAAAAGTGAATTGTGGTTTCGAATTACCCCTTATTTACCTGACTTGGCACCTTCTGACTTCCACCTATTTCCAAAACTAAAAAACACTCAGGTCGAATGAAATTTTCTACCTATAAGGAGGTTGTAGCACGCCGCGGCTCACCTTACGGTATTGCTCGCCGACCGTGCCTACAAACCGCAGCGGCTCTCTCCACGGTATTGCTCGCCGACCGTGCCTACAAACCGCAGCGGCTCTCTCCACGGTATTGCTCGCCGGACCGTACTTAGATATCCAAAATTATATATAAAGAGGCCGGGATCAGTCTCGGTCATCATCAGTCTCGGTCTGCGTGCGTTCTCGAGCGCACGTCGATCGCAGACGCCTTCCCGCTCTTTTAGCCCCCGCGCTAATCGAGCACCCAAATTTCATAGTTGTACCGTATTAAGTTTCTAACGCCGTTTTCACGGCGGACAGTGGCTCGTTAACCGTACTTCTAATAAGTTTCTAACGCCGTTTTCACGGCGAATAGTGGCTTTTTAACCGTACTTCGTGGAACGTGAGCTTCGTCGACGGGAATTCGTTGTTCCAGGACTTCAAGTGCCGTGTTCGAGTAAGTTATCCGCGTCGTTCTCAACCGCCCTACTGCGTGTAGGGTGGTTTTAGAAAGTTAGTCATCGTCGATAGGTTCATATTATATATATTTATATATTGTCGTCCCTCCCCAATCCCTCCGCAATGGCTTCCCTAAGCCCTGAGGAGCTCCTGAATAAGCTGATCGCTGATTACGACGCCCAAGGCACTTACTGCGCCCCTCATATGATTCGCACACTGCAATCATTTCTCCCTCTAATCATGCCACTAATCACACCGGCCCCTCAGGCCACCCCAGTTCCCCAGACCCCTCAGGTCTTAGGCCCTCCCGCGTCCCCTTCCTCCAGTGACATGGAGTGCGAAGTAGACGCCCCTCTGCGCCGCAAGCGCGCACCCGCGACTGAGTCTTCCTCGGACGCCACCCCAACTGGCCCTGAGTCTCCCTCTTTCACCCTTGTTAAGAAGCGCTCTAAGAAGCGCTCGAAACAAGACCCGGCGCCCTCCACGCCCGTCCCTACACCCCCTGCGGCGCCTTCAACGCCAGCTGCCCCGGTGTCTTCAACACCCGCTCCGGCCCCAACTTCTGTCAAGGCCAAGGTCCCACCACCCGTTTTCCTTCGGGAAAAGGGTAAATGGACTGAGGTCTCGACACTGTGCAATGAGCACAAAATCCATTACACCCGAGCGGTAAACTCGGGTGAATCTATTAAAATCACTGTCTCGTCGATAGACGATTTCCGAGCTTTGACTAAGCTCCTCACCGATAAGCAATATGCTTATCACACTTATGCTCTGTCAGAAGAGCGTAAGATCAGAGCGGTACTCAGGGGAATCCCGTTCGAATTATCGAACGAGGCCATCCTGGAGGATCTGCAGTCCCAAGGCTTCCCGGCACTCGCGGTGCATAAAATGCACAGCAAGTACGGGAGGCAACACCCTCTCGCCTTGGTGATTCTCGCCAACGTCCCCAAGTCCAGAGAGATCCTGAAAGGGGTTAGCTCTATTTGCGGCCTCTCTGGGATCTCAATCGAGGCGCCTCATCGCCGCGGTCATCCCGGCCAATGCCATCGGTGCCAGTTGTACGGGCACGCGGCAGCCAACTGCCGCGCACCGCCCAGGTGCGTCAAGTGCCTGGTCCCGCACTTCACTAAGGAGTGCAATCGCACTCCTGAAACTCCCTCTCCTCCCGATTGCGTGCTTTGTGGCCAGTCCGGCCACACCGCAAACTACAGGGGCTGCCCTCGTGCACCCCGCTGTATGCGCTCCAATTTCAAAAGGGCGGCTCCCAAACAGGCCCCGCGCCTTTCTCAAGAAAACTTTCCGCCGCTGCGTAGCCGGGTTCCTCCGGCTGCAAAGCCTACTCAGCCCAAGCCTGCTCCAGAAAACTGGAGGCAGCGTCCCGCATCGAATCCCATCCCGGCTCCTCGCCCATACAAATCCACTCCTCAATCCTCCGTAGCAGACGATATGCGTATCGTCTGCGACGCTATTAAAAATGTCGATGTTAGTGAAATCGCAGTCTTAGCCCGTAAACTTAGGGCTTCACGTACTCCGTCAGAGCGTTTGCTAGCTCTGGCGGAGCATAGTTCCCTTCTCAATTCATTGTAGGTTCATTTAAATGAATTGATCCCTAAATCATGCTTCGGCCGACCTCTGCCCAGCCCCGGCTTCACCGGAGGCTGCCCAGAACGGCCACCAACTCATGTCCCTTTGAGCACCTTCAGTGCAACTTTCACTACAGGCGGAAGACCCGCTAGCGGGTCTCCGCCAGCGCGCCCAACTTCCCGACGGGTGTCGCTTCCGATGAAGGCTAAAGGTATACGCTTACCACAGCCAACAGGTGGTTTTTAGTGGGTAGGTGCCATTCTGGTGAGTCCCACATAACCCCCCCGCAGAGGAATTTACCTGCGGGCGGGTATGCATGACGCATCTTCCACCTCCCTCCCGTGAGGGTGCCTCGGCAGCAAAAAAAAAAAAAAAAAAAAGTCTCGGTCATCATTCTCGCTCCGATCGCCGCCCAGTGCGGACGTGCAAGACCCCGCTCTCCGTCGTTTGGTCCCTTCCCGATACTCCGTGGCGCTCAGTCTACTGACGTCACGGTTTAGCGTGTTGGTTCCGTGCTACGGATTTCAAGGTTCTTTCTACTCCCTCTGAGTGCTATCGAAGTGCGTATTTTTCTTTGCGACTAAGCCCTTTAGTCTTCAAAGTGCTGTGCTAAGTTGTGTTGTGCTTGTGCTGAGTGCAGTGTTGTGCCCAGCGTAAGTAGTCTGGTTTCAGTGCAAAGGATACTTAACGGTGACAACGAATTTGTACTGAACCAGTCCTTTTTATTTTTATTTATTCTCTTCTCTATTTTATTTATTTTTCTCCTATTTTCATATTTATTTTTATCATATTTGTGTGTTTTCGTGTGTATTTGTCCTTTCTGTCGGTAAAGGTTGACCCTAACGCGGTCAACTCTTTACCTGCGTACCCTTTTTTAGGTTTCTAGGTAGCGGCCTTCGGCGTACTACGGTTAGTTTTAAGTTATTCTCCCCAGCCCCCCTACCGCTGGTAGGGAGGTTTGCCGCTAGGGTTGCTAGGTTTTTATTTAGGAACTCTAGGCATTTGTTATTTAATTAGGTGCTAGGTTTGCTAGGGGACCTAGGCATACATTATATATTTATATATTACATATTCAAGCCCTCCAATGGACCTTGTAAGCATTCTTAGGTCGTTCGCTCAGGCGCTCGTTGCGTCCGGCGCCAACTTATCAGATGACGTAATAACGCAGGCCTTACAGGCATCTATCGCGTCCCCGGCCCCTCAGGCCTCAACCTCGGCCCCTCAGGCCTCAACCCCGGCCCCTCAGGCCTCCAACGTCGAGACCCCTCAGGTCTTAAGCTCTCCCGCGTCTCCCGCCTCGTCCGAGATGGACTGCGAATCGGTCGCATCCTCTCACGCGTCGCGTCGTAAGCGTACCGCTCCCGGGAGCGACTCCGAACCCGCGTCTGATACGTCGTCAGATGCCGTCACCTTAACCGGCTCTCCTGAGCCCGCGTTTCAACTCGTCGCCAAGCGCTCCAAGAAGCGCTCTAAGAAAGCTTCGGTATCTTCAATACCCGAGCCCTCCCCGGTGTCTTCAACACCAGCCCCCGCGCCGTTAAAAGCGCTCGTAGTAACCGCGTCTCCGTCGGTCACATCGAAGCCAGCGACGCGCTGCGCTCCCGTCCCGCCGAAGCCTCAGCTCCCTCCGCCCGTCTTCCTGCGTGAAAAAGCGCGCTGGACCGCGGTTTCAAACTTGTGCAAAGTGCACAAAATTAATTACTTAAAAGCCGCCAACGCTGGCGATACAATCAAGATTCAAATAGCGACCGTCGACGACTTCCGCTCGTTTACCAGGTTACTCGGATTAAACCAAATCGCGTATCACACCTACGCCCTCCCGGAGGAGCGTAAGATCCGCGCAGTACTACGGGGCGTCCCGTTCGAACTCAGCAACGAAGACATCCTCGATGACCTTAAGTCTCAGGGTTTCCCGGTCACAGCAGTGCACAAGATGCACTCCAACCGCGGTAGGCGTTTTCCCTTAGCGTTGGTAATCCTGTCGAATACTCCCAACTCGAGGGAGATCTTTAGAGAGGCTCGCACAATTTGCGGACTCTCAAATATCTCCGTCGAGCGTCCCAACCCCCGTGGTCACCCTGGGCAGTGCCACCGCTGCCAGCTCTATGGCCACGCAGCGGCTAACTGTTCAGCTCCCCCCAGGTGCGTAAAGTGCCTGGATCCTCACTTCACCAAGGAGTGCACTCGCACTCCCGAATCCACTTCCCCCCCTGCCTGTGTGCTGTGCGGCCAGTCCGGCCACACAGCAAACTACAGGGGTTGCCCGCGCGCTCCGCGCTCCACCACCAAGAGGGTCGCGCCTAAACCGGCGCCGCCACTCACTCCTGCCAACTTCCCGCCGCTGCGCAACCGGGGTCCCCCGGAAGCAAAGCCCGTTCAGCCGACGCCTACTCCGGCTCTGTCTTGGAGGCAGCGTCCGGCCGTCCCGCCTGCACCTTCCCGACCCATCCCAGCTCCCGTAGCTCCCGTAGGGCCGCGTCCCGCGTTGTCATCTTCCCCTCAGTCGTCGTTGGCTGAGGACATGAAGACCGTGTTCGACGTCATCCAAAACGTCGACATTAACGAAATCTCCGTACTCGCACGCAAACTGCGAGCCGCCCGCTCTCCTCAAGAGCGGTTATTCGCGTTAGCCGAGCATCACTCGCTCCTAAGTTCGTTGTAAATTCTTTTATTTTTGTAAATTTTAAATAAATAAATTTTAAATTTTAATGTCTAGACCCGCGAATCCCGCGTCCAGTCGTATTAAACCCAAGGGCTTATCCCTTGTATCTTTTAACGCTCGTAGTCTTAGCACTAACCTTCCCGAGATTAAACTGTTCCTTCAGAACAAAGAACCTGACCTATTCCTTCTCCAGGAGACATGGCTTACTCCAAAACGCTCCAGGGGATATGCTATTCCTAAGTACGCGTTTACTCGCAACGATAGGCCCAACTCCGACGGTTACGGCGGCACCGCCATATATTACAAAAGAGGCTTCCATTGCTGTCCTCTCCCTACCCCTCCTCTCCTCAACATGGAGGCCACGGTGTGTAGATTGGCTATGACTGGTCATCCGACCATCATCATAGCTTCAGTCTACATACCGTGTGGCTCCAATCCAATCCGCAGCGACTTTGAGGCCATTCTCGCCCTCGGCCATTCAGTCATTATGTTCGGAGACTTCAACTCCAAACATACTGACTGGACGTGCCTATCAACCAATACCAGCGGTATCGCTCTCCTCGACATCACCAACTCCCTTGACTTAGACGTCATATCCCCCATCACTCCCACTCACTATCCCAACAATCCGACCTACTCTCCTGACATCCTGGACTTTGCAATTATCAAGCGAATCAATCTTGACCTAAGGTCTATCGAACCGCTCGATGACCTAGGCTCCGACCATCGCCCCGTCTCCCTCGTACTAGGTACGCCTAACGTTAACGTCACACCTCCTAAGACCTTTACCAATTGGAAAGGCTTTAAAAATACGTTAGTCTCAGCCTTAGAGGCCCCTAACTCTCCGCTCGCGATTTCGCCCAACCAATTAGATAGTCCGGATAAAATAGATTCATTAGTCAATACTCTAACTGATGCTATTAACACAGCCATCAACGACAACGAAAAGGTTGTTAAGCAAAGCAAACCCGCGCTTCCACTAGCCGTTAGCAATCTCATTAAAGCCAAGAACGCGGCTCTCCGGAGAGCAAAGAAATATCCCACGCCAGCATATAGAACAGCTGCGAATCAGCTTCAACGTAAAGTTAGGTCTCGCCTCGCGGAACTCCGTGACACTCAGTTTAACGATCTCATGGAGAATATCTCCCCGTCCCACCAAGCGTATTATCGAATGGCCCGAGCCTTACGCGTAGACACCACCTCTCACGTTCCTCCTCTCACTCGTCCCGACGGCACCATTGCTTTCGAAGTCGAAGAGAAAGCCGAATGCTTCGCCGACAGCATAGCGGCACAATGCTCGCCCAGCACGCAACCCGCGGATCCCTCCCACATCCAGGCGGTGGAGGACGAAGTTCTCCGCAGAGAATCTCTCCCTATCACCGACGACCCCGTCACAGTCTCTAATGATGAAATCTTGCTTCTCATTAGAAAGCAAAAATCCAAAAAGGCTCCGGGTGCGGATGGAATTTCCAACCACGCACTTAAGCACCTGCCTGAGCAGGTGCTTACCTTGTTAGCTATCATCTTCAATGCCTGCTTCGACCATAGCTACTTTCCAAAAGCCTGGAAAGAAGCGACAGTCATAGGCATTCCCAAGCCGGGTAAACCTCTGAATGTCCCGGCTAATCACAGACCCATCAGCCTCCTCAAGGCAATGTCTAAACTTCTCGAAAGAGTCATACTCTCTCGAATGCGGAATCATCTGTTTCCAACAGATGGCGACCCTCTCATCATTCCCCACCAGTTCGGCTTTCGCGCTAAGCACTCCTGCCCTCAGCAAGTCCATCGAATCGTCGAGTACATACTCGAAGGATTCTCTCAGCGTCGTAAAAAAACAATCGCGGTTCTCTTTGACGTAGCCAAGGCTTTCGACAAAGTCTGGCACAGCGGTCTCGTTTTTAAACTCTATAAAATAGGCTTACCGGCTCGCCTAGTCAGATTAATAGCGTCGTTTCTTAAAGACCGTACTTTTCGATTCAAACATGAAGGCACGCTCTCCGCGCCTCGTCCCATAAAGGCTGGAGTCCCGCAAGGCTCAGTCCTCGCCCCTCTGCTGTACACCGTGTACACTAACGACATCCCCATCCCGCCGAAAGGCGTCGAACTCGCCCTCTTTGCAGACGATACCGCCCTTTACACTAAAAGTCAAGCGATCCCGTATAACATCACCAGACTCCAAAAGGCCGTAAACGCCCTCGGTGTTTGGTTTCAAAAATGGCGTATCGATGTCAACCCAGAAAAGAGTTCTGCTATTCAATTCGACCACAAACGTCGTAATCGCCACAACGATCCGCACATTCGTATGTTAGGTGTTCCCATCCCCTGGAAGCGCACTGTCAAATACTTAGGCGTCACCTTAGATCAGACGCTTTCTTTCAAGCCACACGTCGATAGAGTAACGAAACTCGCGCGTTTCTACTTAAGCCGCTTAAATAGTATGATAGGTAGAAAAAGTAAAATGTCTTTTAGAAATAAACGTACGCTTTACAAGGTCTGCGTTAGACCCGTCATGTCATATGCTTCGCCAGTCTTTGCCCACGCCAAACCCTCCGTCCTGTATAAGCTGCAGGTAGTTCAAAATCTCTTCTGCCGCAGGGCCACAAACGCACCTTGGTACGTGCGTAACGCGGACCTGCACAGAG
Source organism: Marasmarcha lunaedactyla (assembly GCA_923062675.1). Lineage (NCBI taxonomy): Eukaryota > Metazoa > Arthropoda > Insecta > Lepidoptera > Pterophoridae > Marasmarcha > Marasmarcha lunaedactyla. The sequence continues at coordinate 7,057,085 of OV281349.1, forward strand.
ATCTTGAACTGCCTACAGTGCAACAGCACCTCAAAACACTCTCAGAATCGTTCTTCAAACGTGCCGAATCCCATCCCAATCATCTTGTTCGAGATTCAGTCTCATATACTGTTCCTGTGTTAGATTCGATTTACAAAATCGCTAGACCGAGAAACGCGCACACGAGCGAACGCACGCAGTTAACTTTAGCTCTCGAGGCCCTTCAGGCCGCAAATCCTAATTCTAACGTAAATTCTAATTCTAACGTAAATCCGAATTAATGCTATTTTTATTTTTCATTTTTAATGTTTTATTTTTACTTTTCTTTTTTGAGCACCTTCAGTGCTATGTGAATCTCAGCGGGTGACCCCTTAAGGGCCCCGCTGGCGCGGCCTCTTTCTCCAATTGGCCGTCGTTCAGATGAAGGCTGAGTGGCAAAAATGCACGAGCCGACAGGGGGTTTTTTAGTGGGTATGGTTCTGGTAGGCGTCGGGACGAGTCCCACATAACTCCGATCGCGCGCGCGGAGTATGCGTCAGAGCATTTTTTATGTCCTCCTGCCCTTCCCGTGGAGGGGAACCAAAAAAAAAAAAAAAAAAAAAAAAAGTCTCGGTCATCATTCTCGCTCCGATCGCCGCCCAGTGCGGACGTGCAAGACCCCGCTCTCCGTCGTTTGGTCCCTTCCCGATACTCCGTGGCGCTCAGTCTACTGACGTCACGGTTTAGCGTGTTGGTTCCGTGCTACGGATTTCAAGGTTCTTTCTACTCCCTCTGAGTGCTATCGAAGTGCGTATTTTTCTTTGCGACTAAGCCCTTTAGTCTTCAAAGTGCTGTGCTAAGTTGTGTTGTGCTTGTGCTGAGTGCAGTGTTGTGCCCAGCGTAAGTAGTCTGGTTTCAGTGCAAAGGATACTTAACGGTGACAACGAATTTGTACTGAACCAGTCCTTTTTATTTTTATTTATTCTCTTCTCTATTTTATTTATTTTTCTCCTATTTTCATATTTATTTTTATCATATTTGTGTGTTTTCGTGTGTATTTGTCCTTTCTGTCGGTAAAGGTTGACCCTAACGCGGTCAACTCTTTACCTGCGTACCCTTTTTTAGGTTTCTAGGTAGCGGCCTTCGGCGTACTACGGTTAGTTTTAAGTTATTCTCCCCAGCCCCCCTACCGCTGGTAGGGAGGTTTGCCGCTAGGGTTGCTAGGTTTTTATTTAGGAACTCTAGGCATTTGTTATTTAATTAGGTGCTAGGTTTGCTAGGGGACCTAGGCATACATTATATATTTATATATTACATATTCAAGCCCTCCAATGGACCTTGTAAGCATTCTTAGGTCGTTCGCTCAGGCGCTCGTTGCGTCCGGCGCCAACTTATCAGATGACGTAATAACGCAGGCCTTACAGGCATCTATCGCGTCCCCGGCCCCTCAGGCCTCAACCTCGGCCCCTCAGGCCTCAACCCCGGCCCCTCAGGCCTCCAACGTCGAGACCCCTCAGGTCTTAAGCTCTCCCGCGTCTCCCGCCTCGTCCGAGATGGACTGCGAATCGGTCGCATCCTCTCACGCGTCGCGTCGTAAGCGTACCGCTCCCGGGAGCGACTCCGAACCCGCGTCTGATACGTCGTCAGATGCCGTCACCTTAACCGGCTCTCCTGAGCCCGCGTTTCAACTCGTCGCCAAGCGCTCCAAGAAGCGCTCTAAGAAAGCTTCGGTATCTTCAATACCCGAGCCCTCCCCGGTGTCTTCAACACCAGCCCCCGCGCCGTTAAAAGCGCTCGTAGTAACCGCGTCTCCGTCGGTCACATCGAAGCCAGCGACGCGCTGCGCTCCCGTCCCGCCGAAGCCTCAGCTCCCTCCGCCCGTCTTCCTGCGTGAAAAAGCGCGCTGGACCGCGGTTTCAAACTTGTGCAAAGTGCACAAAATTAATTACTTAAAAGCCGCCAACGCTGGCGATACAATCAAGATTCAAATAGCGACCGTCGACGACTTCCGCTCGTTTACCAGGTTACTCGGATTAAACCAAATCGCGTATCACACCTACGCCCTCCCGGAGGAGCGTAAGATCCGCGCAGTACTACGGGGCGTCCCGTTCGAACTCAGCAACGAAGACATCCTCGATGACCTTAAGTCTCAGGGTTTCCCGGTCACAGCAGTGCACAAGATGCACTCCAACCGCGGTAGGCGTTTTCCCTTAGCGTTGGTAATCCTGTCGAATACTCCCAACTCGAGGGAGATCTTTAGAGAGGCTCGCACAATTTGCGGACTCTCAAATATCTCCGTCGAGCGTCCCAACCCCCGTGGTCACCCTGGGCAGTGCCACCGCTGCCAGCTCTATGGCCACGCAGCGGCTAACTGTTCAGCTCCCCCCAGGTGCGTAAAGTGCCTGGATCCTCACTTCACTAAGGAGTGCACTCGCACTCCCGAATCCACTTCCCCCCCTGCCTGTGTGCTGTGCGGCCAGTCCGGCCATACAGCTAACTACAGGGGTTGCCCGCGCGCTCCGCGCTCCACCACCAAGAGGGTCGCGCCTAAACCGGCGCCGCCGCTCACTCCTGCCAACTTCCCACCGCTGCGCAACCGGGGTCCCCCGGAAGCAAAGCCCGTTCAGCCGACACCTACTCCGGCTCTGTCTTGGAGGCAGCGTCCGGCCGTTCCGCCTGCACCTTCCCGACCTATCCCAGCTCCCGTAGCTCCCGTAGGGCCGCGTCCTTCTCCGTCTTCCGCACCTCAGTCGTCGTTGGCTGAGGACATGAAGACCGTATTCGACGTTATTCAAAACGTCGATATTAACGAAATTTCCGTGCTCGCACGCAAACTGCGAGCCGCCCGCTCTCCTCAAGAGCGTTTATTTGCTTTAGCCGAGCATCACTCGCTCCTAAGTTCGTTGTAAATTCTTTTATAATTTATAAATTCGTAAATAATAAATTATAATGTCTAGACCCGCGAATCCCGCGTCCAGTCGTATTAAACCCAAGGGCTTATCCCTAGTATCTTTTAACGCTCGTAGCCTTAATACCAACCTTCCCGAGATTAAACTGTTCCTTCAGAACAAAGAACCTGACTTATTCCTTCTCCAGGAGACATGGCTTACTCCAAACCGCTCCAGGGGATTCGCTATACCTAAGTACGCGTTTATTCGTAACGATAGGCCCAACTCTGACGGTTTCGGCGGCACCGCTATATATTACAAAAGAGGCTTCCACTGCTGTCCTCTCCCTACCCCTCCTCTCCTCAACATGGAAGCCACTGTGTGTAGATTGGCTATGACTGGTCATCCGACCATCACCATAGCTTCAATCTACATACCTAGTGGTACCAGACCAATCCGCAGCGACTTTGAGGCCATTCTCGCCCTCGGCCATTCAGTCATTATGTTCGGAGACTTTAACTCCAAACATACTGACTGGACGTGCCTATCGACTAACACCAGCGGTATCGCTCTCCTCGACATCACTAATTCCCTTGACCTAGATGTCATATCCCCCGTCACTCCCACTCACTATCCCAACAACCCGTCCTACTCTCCTGACATCCTCGACTTTGCAATTATCAAGCGTATCAATCTTGACCTAAGGTCTATCGAACCGCTCGATGACCTAGGCTCCGACCATCGCCCCGTTTCCCTCGTGCTAGGACCGCCGAACGATAACGTCTCATCTCCTAAGACCTTTACCAATTGGAAAGGTTTTAAAAATACGTTAGTTTCAGCCTTAGAGGCTCCGAACTCTCCACTCGCGATCTCTCCCGAGCAATTAGATAGCCCGGATAAAATCGATTCATTAGTAAATTCTCTCACTGATGCTATCAACTCAGCCATCAGTGACAACGAAAAGGTTGCTAAGCAAGGCAAACCCACGCTTCCCTTAGCCGTTAGCAATCTTATTAAAGCTAAAAACGCGGCTCTCCGGAGAGCCAAGAAATATCCCACGCCCGCCTATAGAACAGCTGCGAATCAGCTTCAACGTAAAGTTAGGTCTTGCCTCGCGGAACTCCGAGACGCTCAGATGAACGATCTCATGGCGAATATCTCTCCGTCCCACCAAGCGTACTATAGCATGGCCCGAGCCTTACGCGTAGACACCGTCTCTCACGTTCCTCCTCTCACTCGTCCCGATGGCACTACTGCCTTCGAAGTCGAAGAGAAAGCCGAATGCTTCGCCGACAGCATTGCCGCACAATGCTCGCCCAGCACGCAACCCGCGAATCCCACTCACATCAAAGCGGTGGAGGACGAAGTCCTTCGCAGAGACTCTCTCCCCATCACCGCCGACCCTGTCACAGTCTCTAATGACGAAATCTTGCTTCTCATTAGAAATCAAAAGTCCAAAAAGGCTCCGGGTGCGGATGGAATTTCCAACCACGCACTTAAGCACCTACCGCAACAGATGCTTACCTTGTTAGCTATCATTTTCAATGCCTGCTTCGACCATAGCTACTTTCCTAAAGCTTGGAAAGAAGCGACAGTCATAGGCATTCCCAAGCCGGGCAAACCTCTGAACGTCCCGGCTAGTCACAGACCCATCAGCCTCCTCAAGGCAATGTCTAAACTTCTCGAGAGAGTCATACTTTCTCGAATGCGGAACCATCTGTTTCCAACGGATGGCGATCCTCTCATTATTCCCCATCAGTTCGGCTTTCGCGCTAAACACTCCTGCCCTCAGCAAGTCCACCGAATCGTCGAGTATATACTTGACGGTTTCTATCCACGTCGTTATAAAACAGTCGCGGTTTTCTTTGACGTAGCCAAGGCTTTCGATATAGTCTGGCACAGCGGTCTCGTTTATAAACTCTACAAGATAGGCTTACCGGATCGCCTAGTCAGGATAATAGCGTCGTTTCTCAAAGACCGTACGTTTCGATTTAAACACGAAGGCACGCTTTCTGCACCTCGTCCCATAAAGGCTGGAGTCCCTCAAGGCTCAGTCCTCGCCCCTCTGCTGTACACCGTGTACACCAACGACATTCCCATCCCGCCGAAAGGCGTCGAACTCGCCCTCTTCGCTGACGACACCGCACTCTATACCAAAGGCCACGGTGTTCGGCGCCTTGTAACTAGACTCCAAAAGGCCGTAAACGCCCTTGGTGCATGGTTTCAAGAATGGCGCATCGATGTGAACCCTGAAAAGAGTTCTGCGATGCGCTTCGACCACAAACGCCGTCGTCCCGATGGCGATCCCCACGTTCGAATGTTAGGCATTCCCATCCCCTGGAAGCGCAGTACTAAATACTTAGGCGTCACATTAGATCCGACGCTTTCTTTCAAGCCACACGTTGAAAGAGTTTCGAAACTCGCTCGTCACTATTTAGTCCGCCTAAATAGCATGTTAGGTAGAAAAAGTAAAATGTCCTTCAGAAACAAACGTACACTTTACAAGGTCTGCGTTAGACCCGTCATGACGTATGCCTCGCCAATCTTTGCCCACGCCAAACCCTCCCTCCTGCACAAACTGCAGGTAGTTCAAAACCTCTTTTGCCGCCGGGCCACAGGCGCACCGTGGTACGTGCGTAACGCGGACTTGCATAGAGATCTTGAACTGCCTACAGTACAACAATATCTCAAAACACTCTCTGAAGCGTTCTTCAAACGCTCCGAAACCCATCCCAATCCTCTAGTTCGTGATTCTGTCTCATATGCTACTCCTGTGTTAGACTCGAAGTTCAAAGTCGCTAGGCCTAGAAATGCGCAAGCGTACTCATCCACCAGACTGTCACGCGATCTCGAGGCCCTTCTGGCCGCAAATTCTAATTCTAACGTAAATTCTAATTCTAACGTAAATCCTAATACTAACGTAAATGCGAGTTAATTCAATTTTATTTTGCAATTTTTTAATTTTTGTTTTAATTATTGATTTTCATTTTGAGCACCTTCAGTGCTACGTATTCACCTTCAGTGCTTTGAGCACCTTCAGTGCTATGTAATCCCAGCGGGTGACCCCTTCTGGGCCCCGCTAGCGCGGCCTCTTTCTCCAATTGGCCGTCGCTCAGATGAAGGCTGAGTGGCAAAAATGCACGAGCCGACAGGGGGTTTTTTAGTGGGTATGGTCCTGGTAGGCGTCGGGACGAGTCCCACATAACTTTGGAATCGCGCCAGAGTATGCGTCAGGGCATTTTTATCCTCCTGCCCTTCCCGCGGAGGGGAACAAAAAAAAAAAAAAAAAAAAAAAAAGTCTCGGTCATTCTCGCTCCGATCGCCACGCGGTGCGGACGTGCAAGACCCAGCTCTCCGTTGATCGGTCCCTTCCCGCCATTCCGCGGCGCTCAGTTTACTGACGTCACAGTCTAGCGTGTTGGCTCCGTGCTACGGTTTCCTAAGTCTTTCTACTCCGTCTGAGTGCTTTCGAAGTGCGATTTTTCTTTGCGACTAAGCCTCTTAGTCTTCAAAGTGCTGTGCTAAGTTGTGTTGTGCTTGTGCTGAGTGCAGTGTTGTGCCCGGCGTAAGTAGTCTGGTTTCAGTGCAAAGGATACTTAACGGTGACAACGAATTTGTACTGAACCAGTCCTTTTTATTTTTATTTATCTCTCTTCTCTATTTTATTTATTTTTCTCCTATTTTCATATTTATTTCTATCATATTTGTGTGTTTTCGTGTGTATTTGTCCTTTCTGTCGGTAAAGGTTGACCCTAACGCGGTCAACTCTTTACCTGCGCACCCTTTTTTAGGTTTCTAGGTAGCGGCCTTCGGCGTACTATTGTTAGTTTTAATTTATTCTCCCCAGCCCCCCTACCGCTGGTAGGGAGGTTTGCCGCTAGGATTTTGCTAGGTTTTAGGAACTAGGCATCTTTTATTATACTTATATTTATATATAATACTGTTCCAACACTTCCTAATGGATTCGCTAAGCGTTATTAACTTCGCGAACGCGTTCACCCAGGCGCTTGCTGCGGCAGGCGTCTCCATCCCAAAAGACATCCTAACGCAGGCCTTGCAGGCATCAATCGCGTCCCCGGCCCCTCAGGCCCCAACCCCGGCCCCTCAGGCCCCAACCCCGGCCCCTCAGGCCTCCAACGTCGAGACCCCTCAGGTCTTAAGCTCTCCCGCGTCTCCCGCCTCGTCCGAGATGGACTGCGAATCGGTCGCATCCTCTCACGCGTCGCGTCGTAAGCGTACCGCTCCCGGGAGCGACTCCGAACCCGCGTCTGATACGTCGTCAGATGCCGTCACCTTAACCGGCTCTCCTGAGCCCGCGTTTCAACTCGTCGCCAAGCGCTCCAAGAAGCGCTCTAAGAAAGCTTCGGTATCTTCAATACCCGAGCCCTCCCCGGTGTCTTCAACACCAGCCCCCGCGCCGTTAAAATCGCTCGTAGTAACCGCGTCTCCGTCGGTCACATCGAAGCCAGCGACGCGCTGCGCTCCCGTCCCGCCGAAGCCTCAGCTCCCTCCGCCCGTATTCCTGCGTGAAAAAGCGCGCTGGACCGCGGTTTCCAACTTGTGCAAAATGCACAAAATTAATTACTTGAAAGCCGCCAACGCTGGCGATACAATCAAAATACAATTAGCGACCGTCGTCGACTTCCGCGAGTTTACCAGGTTACTCAGTTTAAACAAAATCGCGTATCACACCTACGCCCTCCCGGAGGAGCGTAAGATCCGCGCAGTATTACGGGGCGTCCCGTTCGAACTCAGCAACGAAGACATTCTCGATGACCTTAAGTCTCAGGGTTTCCCGGTCACAGCAGTGCACAAGATGCACTCCAACCGCGGTAGGCGTTTTCCGTTAGCGCTAGTAATCCTGTCCAATACCCCCGACTCGAAGGAGATTTTCAAAGAGGCTCGCACAATCTGCGGACTCTCGAACATCTCCGACGAGCGTCCCAACCCCCGTGGTCACCCTGGGCAGTGCCACCGCTGCCAGCTATATGGCCACGCAGCGGCTAACTGTTCAGCTCCCCCCAGGTGCGTAAAGTGCCTGGATCCTCACTTCACCAAGGAGTGCACTCGCACTCCCGAATCCACTTCCCCCCCTGCCTGTGTGCTGTGCGGCCAGTCCGGCCACACAGCAAACTACAGGGGTTGCCCGCGCGCTCCGCGCTCCACCACCAAGAGGGTCGCGCCTAAACCAGCGCCGCCACTCACTCCTGCCAACTTCCCGCCGCTGCGCAACCGGGGTCCCCCGGAAGCAAAGCCCGTTCAGCCGACGCCTACTCCGGCTCTGTCTTGGAGGCAGCGTCCGGCCGTCCCGCCTGCACCTTCCCGACCCATCCCAGCTCCCGTAGCTCCCGTAGGGCCGCGTCCCGCGTTGTCATCTTCCCCTCAGTCGTCGTTGGCTGAGGACATGAAGACCGTGTTCGACGTCATCCAAAACGTCGACATTAACGAAATCTCCGTACTCGCACGCAAACTGCGAGCCGCCCGCTCTCCTCAAGAGCGGTTATTCGCGTTAGCCGAGCATCACTCGCTCCTAAGTTCGTTGTAAATTCTTTTATTTTTGTAAATTTTAAATAAATAAATTTTAAATTTTAATGTCTAGACCCGCGAATCCCGCGTCCAGTCGTATTAAACCCAAGGGCTTATCCCTTGTATCTTTTAACGCTCGTAGTCTTAGCACTAACCTTCCCGAGATTAAACTGTTCCTTCAGAACAAAGAACCTGACCTATTCCTTCTCCAGGAGACATGGCTTACTCCAAAACGCTCCAGGGGATATGTTATTCCTAAGTACGCGTTTACTCGCAACGATAGGCCCAACTCCGACGGTTACGGCGGCACCGCCATATATTACAAAAGAGGCTTCCATTGCTGTCCTCTCCCTACCCCTCCTCTCCTCAACATGGAGGCCACGGTGTGTAGATTGGCTATGACTGGTCATCCTACCATCATCATAGCTTCAGTCTACATACCGTGTGGCTCCAATCCAATCCGCAGCGACTTTGAGGCCATTCTCGCCCTCGGCCATTCAGTCATTATGTTCGGAGACTTTAACTCCAAACATACTGACTGGACGTGCCTATCAACCAATACCAGCGGTATCGCTCTCCTCGACATCACCAACTCCCTTGACTTAGACGTCATATCCCCCATCACTCCCACTCACTATCCCAACAATCCGACCTACTCTCCTGACATCCTCGACTTTGCAATTATCAAGCGAATCAATCTTGACCTAAGGTCTATCGAACCGCTCGATGACCTAGGCTCCGACCATCGCCCCGTCTCCCTCGTACTAGGTACGCCTAACGTTAACGTCACACCTCCTAAGACCTTTACCAATTGGAAAGGCTTTAAAAATACGTTAGTTTCAGCCTTAGAGGCCCCTAACTCTCCGCTCGCGATTTCGCCCAACCAATTAGATAGTCCGGATAAAATAGATTCATTAGTCAATACTCTAACTGATGCTATTAACACAGCCATCAACGACAACGAAAAGGTTGTTAAGCAAAGCAAACCCGCGCTTCCACTAGCCGTTAGCAATCTCATTAAAGCCAAGAACGCGGCTCTCCGGAGAGCAAAGAAATATCCCACGCCAGCATATAGAACAGCTGCGAATCAGCTTCAACGTAAAGTTAGGTCTCGCCTCGCGGAACTCCGTGACACTCAGTTTAACGATCTCATGGAGAATATCTCCCCGTCCCACCAAGCGTATTATCGAATGGCCCGAGCCTTACGCGTAGACACCACCTCTCACGTTCCTCCTCTCACTCGTCCCGACGGCACCATTGCTTTCGAAGTCGAAGAGAAAGCCGAATGCTTCGCCGACAGCATAGCGGCACAATGCTCGCCCAGCACGCAACCCGCGGATCCCTCCCACATCCAGGCGGTGGAGGACGAAGTTCTCCGCAGAGAATCTCTCCCTATCACCGACGACCCCGTCACAGTCTCTAATGATGAAATCTTGCTTCTCATTAGAAAGCAAAAATCCAAAAAGGCTCCGGGTGCGGATGGAATTTCCAACCACGCACTTAAGCACCTGCCTGAGCAGGTGCTTACCTTGTTAGCTATCATCTTCAATGCCTGCTTCGACCATGGCTACTTTCCAAAAGCCTGGAAAGAAGCGACAGTCATAGGCATTCCCAAGCCGGGTAAACCTCTGAATGTCCCGGCTAATCACAGACCCATCAGCCTCCTCAAGGCAATGTCTAAACTTCTCGAAAGAGTCATACTCTCTCGAATGCGGAATCATCTGTTTCCAACAGATGGCGACCCTCTCATCATTCCCCACCAGTTCGGCTTTCGAGCTAAGCACTCCTGCCCTCAGCAAGTCCATCGAATCGTCGAGTACATACTCGAAGGATTCTCTCAGCGTCGTAAAAAAACAATCGCGGTTCTCTTTGACGTAGCCAAGGCTTTCGACAAAGTCTGGCACAGCGGTCTCGTTTTTAAACTCTATAAAATAGGCTTACCGGCTCGCCTAGTCAGATTAATAGCGTCGTTTCTTAAAGACCGTACTTTTCGATTCAAACATGAAGGCACGCTCTCCGCGCCTCGTCCCATAAAGGCTGGAGTCCCGCAAGGCTCAGTCCTCGCCCCTCTGCTGTACACCGTGTACACTAACGACATCCCCATCCCGCCGAAAGGCGTCGAACTCGCCCTCTTTGCAGACGATACCGCCCTTTACACTAAAAGTCAAGCGATCCCGTATAACATCACCAGACTCCAAAAGGCCGTAAACGCCCTCGGTGTTTGGTTTCAAAAATGGCGTATCGATGTCAACCCAGAAAAGAGTTCTGCTATTCAATTCGACCACAAACGTCGTAATCGCCACAACGATCCGCACATTCGTATGTTAGGTGTTCCCATCCCCTGGAAGCGCACTGTCAAATACTTAGGCGTCACCTTAGATCAGACGCTTTCTTTCAAGCCACACGTCGATAGAGTAACGAAACTCGCGCGTTTCTACTTAAGCCGCTTAAATAGTATGATAGGTAGAAAAAGTAAAATGTCTTTTAGAAATAAACGTACGCTTTACAAGGTCTGCGTTAGACCCGTCATGTCATATGCTTCGCCAGTCTTTGCCCACGCCAAACCCTCCGTCCTGTATAAGCTGCAGGTAGTTCAAAACCTCTTCTGCCGCAGGGCCACAAACGCACCTTGGTACGTGCGTAACGCGGACCTGCACAGAGATCTTGAACTGCCTACAGTGCAACAGCACCTCAAAACACTCTCAGAATCGTTCTTCAAACGTGCCGAATCCCATCCCAATCATCTTGTTCGAGATTCAGTCTCATATACTGTTCCTGTGTTAGATTCGATTTACAAAATCGCTAGACCGAGAAACGCGCACACGAGCGAACGCACGCAGTTAACTTTAGCTCTCGAGGCCCTTCAGGCCGCAAATCCTAATTCTAACGTAAATTCTAATTCTAACGTAAATCCGAATTAATGCTATTTTTATTTTTCATTTTTAATGTTTTATTTTTACTTTTCTTTTTGAGCACCTTCAGTGCTATGTGAATCTCAGCGGGTGACCCCTTAAGGGCCCCGCTGGCGCGGCCTCTTTCTCCAATTGGCCGTCGTTCAGATGAAGGCTGAGTGGCAAAAATGCACGAGCCGACAGGGGGTTTTTTAGTGGGTATGGTTCTGGTAGGCGTCGGGACGAGTCCCACATAACTCCGATCGCGCGCGCGGAGTATGCGTCAGAGCATTTTTTATGTCCTCCTGCCCTTCCCGTGGAGGGGAACCAAAAAAAAAAAAAAAAAAAAAAAGTCTCGGTCATTCTCGCTCCGATCGCCGCCCAGTGCGGACGTGCAAGACCCAGCTCTCCGTTGATCGGTCCCTTCCCGCCATTCCGCGGCGCTCAGTTTACTGACGTCACAGTCTAGCGTGTTGGCTCCGTGCTACGGTTTCCTAAGTCTTTCTACTCCGTCTGAGTGCTTTCGAAGTGCGTATTTTTCTTTGCGACTAAGCCCTTTAGTCTTCAAAGTGCTGTGCTAAGTTGTGTTGTGCTTGTGCTGAGTGCAGTGTTGTGCCCGGCGTAAGTAGTCTGGTTTCAGTGCAAAGGATACTTAACGGTGACAACGAATTTGTACTGAACCAGTCCTTTTTATTTTTATTTATCTCTCTTCTCTATTTTATTTATTTTTCTCCTATTTTCATATTTATTTCTATCATATTTGTGTGTTTTCGTGTGTATTTGTCCTTTCTGTCGGTAAAGGTTGACCCTAACGCGGTCAACTCTTTACCTGCGCACCCTTTTTTAGGTTTCTAGGTAGCGGCCTTCGGCGTACTATTGTTAGTTTTAATTTATTCTCCCCAGCCCCCCTACCGCTGGTAGGGAGGTTTGCCGCTAGGATTTTGCTAGGTTTTAGGAACTAGGCATCTTTTATTATACTTATATTTATATATAATACTGTTCCAACACTTCCTAATGGATTCGCTAAGCGTTATTAACTTCGCGAACGCGTTCACCCAGGCGCTTGCTGCGGCAGGCGTCTCCATCCCAAAAGACATCCTAACGCAGGCCTTGCAGGCATCAATCGCGTCCCCGGCCCCTCAGGCCCCAACCCCGGCCCCTCAGGCCCCAACCCCGGCCCCTCAGGCCTCCAACGTCGAGACCCCTCAGGTCTTAAGCTCTCCCGCGTCTCCCGCCTCGTCCGAGATGGACTGCGAATCGGTCGCATCCTCTCACGCGTCGCGTCGTAAGCGTACCGCTCCCGGGAGCGACTCCGAACCCGCGTCTGATACGTCGTCAGATGCCGTCACCTTAACCGGCTCTCCTGAGCCCGCGTTTCAACTCGTCGCCAAGCGCTCCAAGAAGCGCTCTAAGAAAGCTTCGGTATCTTCAATACCCGAGCCCTCCCCGGTGTCTTCAACACCAGCCCCCGCGCCGTTAAAATCGCTCGTAGTAACCGCGTCTCCGTCGGTCACATCGAAGCCAGCGACGCGCTGCGCTCCCGTCCCGCCGAAGCCTCAGCTCCCTCCGCCCGTATTCCTGCGTGAAAAAGCGCGCTGGACCGCGGTTTCCAACTTGTGCAAAATGCACAAAATTAATTACTTGAAAGCCGCCAACGCTGGCGATACAATCAAAATACAATTAGCGACCGTCGTCGACTTCCGCGAGTTTACCAGGTTACTCAGTTTAAACAAAATCGCGTATCACACCTACGCCCTCCCGGAGGAGCGTAAGATCCGCGCAGTATTACGGGGCGTCCCGTTCGAACTCAGCAACGAAGACATTCTCGATGACCTTAAGTCTCAGGGTTTCCCGGTCACAGCAGTGCACAAGATGCACTCCAACCGCGGTAGGCGTTTTCCGTTAGCGCTAGTAATCCTGTCCAATACCCCCGACTCGAAGGAGATTTTCAAAGAGGCTCGCACAATCTGCGGACTCTCGAAAATCTCCGTCGAGCGTCCCAACCCCCGTGGTCACCCTGGGCAGTGCCACCGCTGCCAGCTATATGGCCACGCAGCGGCTAACTGTTCAGCTCCCCCCAGGTGCGTAAAGTGCCTGGATCCTCACTTCACCAAGGAGTGCACTCGCACTCCCGAATCCACTTCCCCCCCTGCCTGTGTGCTGTGCGGCCAGTCCGGCCACACAGCAAACTACAGGGGTTGCCCGCGCGCTCCGCGCTCCACCACCAAGAGGGTCGCGCCTAAACCAGCGCCGCCACTCACTCCTGCCAACTTCCCGCCGCTGCGCAACCGGGTTCCCCGGAAGCAAAGCCCGTTCAGCCGACGCCTACTCCGGCTCTGTCTTGGAGGCAGCGTCCGGCCGTCCCGCCTGCACCTTCCCGACCCATCCCAGCTCCCGTAGCTCCCGTAGGGCCGCGTCCCGCGTTGTCATCTTCCCCTCAGTCGTCGTTGGCTGAGGACATGAAGACCGTGTTCGACGTCATCCAAAACGTCGACATTAACGAAATCTCCGTACTCGCACGCAAACTGCGAGCCGCCCGCTCTCCTCAAGAGCGGTTATTCGCGTTAGCCGAGCATCACTCGCTCCTAAGTTCGTTGTAAATTCTTTTATTTTTGTAAATTTTAAATAAATAAATTTTAAATTTTAATGTCTAGACCCGCGAATCCCGCGTCCAGTCGTATTAAACCCAAGGGCTTATCCCTTGTATCTTTTAACGCTCGTAGTCTTAGCACTAACCTTCCCGAGATTAAACTGTTCCTTCAGAACAAAGAACCTGACCTATTCCTTCTCCAGGAGACATGGCTTACTCCAAAACGCTCCAGGGGATATGTTATTCCTAAGTACGCGTTTACTCGCAACGATAGGCCCAACTCCGACGGTTACGGCGGCACCGCCATATATTACAAAAGAGGCTTCCATTGCTGTCCTCTCCCTACCCCTCCTCTCCTCAACATGGAGGCCACGGTGTGTAGATTGGCTATGACTGGTCATCCTACCATCATCATAGCTTCAGTCTACATACCGTGTGGCTCCAATCCAATCCGCAGCGACTTTGAGGCCATTCTCGCCCTCGGCCATTCAGTCATTATGTTCGGAGACTTTAACTCCAAACATACTGACTGGACGTGCCTATCAACCAATACCAGCGGTATCGCTCTCCTCGACATCACCAACTCCCTTGACTTAGACGTCATATCCCCCATCACTCCCACTCACTATCCCAACAATCCGACCTACTCTCCTGACATCCTCGACTTTGCAATTATCAAGCGAATCAATCTTGACCTAAGGTCTATCGAACCGCTCGATGACCTAGGCTCCGACCATCGCCCCGTCTCCCTCGTACTAGGTACGCCTAACGTTAACGTCACACCTCCTAAGACCTTTACCAATTGGAAAGGCTTTAAAAATACGTTAGTTTCAGCCTTAGAGGCCCCTAACTCTCCGCTCGCGATTTCGCCCAACCAATTAGATAGTCCGGATAAAATAGATTCATTAGTCAATACTCTAACTGATGCTATTAACACAGCCATCAACGACAACGAAAAGGTTGTTAAGCAAAGCAAACCCGCGCTTCCACTAGCCGTTAGCAATCTCATTAAAGCCAAGAACGCGGCTCTCCGGAGAGCAAAGAAATATCCCACGCCAGCATATAGAACAGCTGCGAATCAGCTTCAACGTAAAGTTAGGTCTCGCCTCGCGGAACTCCGTGACACTCAGTTTAACGATCTCATGGAGAATATCTCCCCGTCCCACCAAGCGTATTATCGAATGGCCCGAGCCTTACGCGTAGACACCACCTCTCACGTTCCTCCTCTCACTCGTCCCGACGGCACCATTGCTTTCGAAGTCGAAGAGAAAGCCGAATGCTTCGCCGACAGCATAGCGGCACAATGCTCGCCCAGCACGCAACCCGCGGATCCCTCCCACATCCAGGCGGTGGAGGACGAAGTTCTCCGCAGAGAATCTCTCCCTATCACCGACGACCCCGTCACAGTCTCTAATGATGAAATCTTGCTTCTCATTAGAAAGCAAAAATCCAAAAAGGCTCCGGGTGCGGATGGAATTTCCAACCACGCACTTAAGCACCTGCCTGAGCAGGTGCTTACCTTGTTAGCTATCATCTTCAATGCCTGCTTCGACCATGGCTACTTTCCAAAAGCCTGGAAAGAAGCGACAGTCATAGGCATTCCCAAGCCGGGTAAACCTCTGAATGTCCCGGCTAATCACAGACCCATCAGCCTCCTCAAGGCAATGTCTAAACTTCTCGAAAGAGTCATACTCTCTCGAATGCGGAATCATCTGTTTCCAACAGATGGCGACCCTCTCATCATTCCCCACCAGTTCGGCTTTCGAGCTAAGCACTCCTGCCCTCAGCAAGTCCATCGAATCGTCGAGTACATACTCGAAGGATTCTCTCAGCGTCGTAAAAAAACAATCGCGGTTCTCTTTGACGTAGCCAAGGCTTTCGACAAAGTCTGGCACAGCGGTCTCGTTTTTAAACTCTATAAAATAGGCTTACCGGCTCGCCTAGTCAGATTAATAGCGTCGTTTCTTAAAGACCGTACTTTTCGATTCAAACATGAAGGCACGCTCTCCGCGCCTCGTCCCATAAAGGCTGGAGTCCCGCAAGGCTCAGTCCTCGCCCCTCTGCTGTACACCGTGTACACTAACGACATCCCCATCCCGCCGAAAGGCGTCGAACTCGCCCTCTTTGCAGACGATACCGCCCTTTACACTAAAAGTCAAGCGATCCCGTATAACATCACCAGACTCCAAAAGGCCGTAAACGCCCTCGGTGTTTGGTTTCAAAAATGGCGTATCGATGTCAACCCAGAAAAGAGTTCTGCTATTCAATTCGACCACAAACGTCGTAATCGCCACAACGATCCGCACATTCGTATGTTAGGTGTTCCCATCCCCTGGAAGCGCACTGTCAAATACTTAGGCGTCACCTTAGATCAGACGCTTTCTTTCAAGCCACACGTCGATAGAGTAACGAAACTCGCGCGTTTCTACTTAAGCCGCTTAAATAGTATGATAGGTAGAAAAAGTAAAATGTCTTTTAGAAATAAACGTACGCTTTACAAGGTCTGCGTTAGACCCGTCATGTCATATGCTTCGCCAGTCTTTGCCCACGCCAAACCCTCCGTCCTGTATAAGCTGCAGGTAGTTCAAAATCTCTTCTGCCGCAGGGCCACAAACGCACCTTGGTACGTGCGTAACGCGGACCTGCACAGAGATCTTGAACTGCCTACAGTGCAACAGCACCTCAAAACACTCTCAGAATCGTTCTTCAAACGTGCCGAATCCCATCCCAATCATCTTGTTCGAGATTCAGTCTCATATACTGTTCCTGTGTTAGATTCGATTTACAAAATCGCTAGACCGAGAAACGCGCACACGAGCGAACGCACGCAGTTAACTTTAGCTCTCGAGGCCCTTCAGGCCGCAAATCCTAATTCTAACGTAAATTCTAATTCTAACGTAAATTCTAATTCTAACGTAAATCCGAATTAATGCTATTTTTATTTTTCATTTTTAATGTTTTATTTTTACTTTTCTTTTTGAGCACCTTCAGTGCTATGTGAATCTCAGCGGGTGACCCCTTAAGGGCCCCGCTGGCGCGGCCTCTTTCTCCAATTGGCCGTCGTTCAGATGAAGGCTGAGTGGCAAAAATGCACGAGCCGACAGGGGGTTTTTTAGTGGGTATGGTTCTGGTAGGCGTCGGGACGAGTCCCACATAACTCCGATCGCGCGCGCGGAGTATGCGTCAGAGCATTTTTTATGTCCTCCTGCCCTTCCCGTGGAGGGGAACCAAAAAAAAAAAAAAAAAAAAAAAAGTCTCGGTCATTCTCGCTCCGATCGCCGCCCAGTGCGGACGTGCAAGACCCAGCTCTCCGTTGATCGGTCCCTTCCCGCCATTCCGCGGCGCTCAGTTTACTGACGTCACAGTCTAGCGTGTTGGCTCCGTGCTACGGTTTCCTAAGTCTTTCTACTCCGTCTGAGTGCTTTCGAAGTGCGTATTTTTCTTTGCGACTAAGCCCTTTAGTCTTCAAAGTGCTGTGCTAAGTTGTGTTGTGCTTGTGCTGAGTGCAGTGTTGTGCCCGGCGTAAGTAGTCTGGTTTCAGTGCAAAGGATACTTAACGGTGACAACGAATTTGTACTGAACCAGTCCTTTTTATTTTTATTTATCTCTCTTCTCTATTTTATTTATTTTTCTCCTATTTTCATATTTATTTCTATCATATTTGTGTGTTTTCGTGTGTATTTGTCCTTTCTGTCGGTAAAGGTTGACCCTAACGCGGTCAACTCTTTACCTGCGCACCCTTTTTTAGGTTTCTAGGTAGCGGCCTTCGGCGTACTATTGTTAGTTTTAATTTATTCTCCCCAGCCCCCCTACCGCTGGTAGGGAGGTTTGCCGCTAGGGTTCGCTAGATTTTTATTTAGGAATTCTAGGCATTTGTTATATAAATAGGCGCTAGGTTTGCTAGGGAACCTAGGCATACATTATATATTTATATATTACATATTCAAGCCCTCCAATGGACCTTGTAAGCGTTCTTAGGTCGTTCGCCCAGGCGCTCGCGGCGTCCGGTTGCCCCATCCCAGATGACGTACTAACGCAGGCCTTACAGGCTACTATCGCGTCCCCGGCCCCTCAGGCCTCAAACCCGGCCCCTCAGGCCTCCGACGTCCAGACCCCTCAGGTCTTCAGCTCTCCCGCGTCTCCCGCCTCGTCCGAGATGGACTGCGAATCGGTCGCATCCTCTCACGCGTCGCGTCGTAAGCGTACCGCTCCCGGGAGCGACTCCGAACCCGCATCTGATACGTCGTCAGATGCCGTCACCCTAACCGGCTCTCCTGAGCCCGCGTTTCAACTCGTCGCCAAGCGCTCCAAGAAGCGCTCTAAGAAAGCTTCGGTATCTTCAATACCCGAGCCCTCCCGGTGTCTTCAACACCAGCCCCCGCGCCGTTAAAATCGCTCGTAGTAACCGCGTCTCCGTCGGTCACATCGAAGCCAGCGACGCGCTGCGCTCCCGTCCCACCGAAGCCTCAGCTCCCTCCGCCCGTGTTCCTGCGTGAAAAAGCGCGCTGGACCGCGGTTTCCAACTTGTGCAAAGTGCACAAAATTAATTACTTGAAAGCCGCCAACGCTGGCGATACAATCAAAATCCAATTAGCGACCGTCGTCGACTTCCGCGAGTTTACCAGATTACTCGGATTAAACCAAATCGCGTATCACACCTACGCCCTCCCGGAGGAGCGTAAGATCCGCGCAGTATTACGGGGCGTCCCGTTCGAACTCAGCAACGATGACTGATGACAGACTCGATGACCTTAAGTCTCAGGGTTTCCCGGTCACAGCAGTGCACAAGATGCACTCCAACCGCGGTAGGCGTTTTCCGTTAGCGCTAGTAATCCTGTCCAATACCCCTGACTCGAAGGAGATTTTCAAAGAGGCTCGCACAATCTGCGGACTCTCGAACATCTCCGTCGAGCGTCCCAACCCCCGTGGTCACCCTGGGCAGTGCCACCGCTGCCAGCTATATGGCCACGCAGCGGCTAACTGTTCAGCTCCCCCCAGGTGCGTAAAGTGCCTGAATCCTCACTTCACCAAGGAGTGCACTCGCACTCCCGAATCCACTTCCCCCCCTGCCTGTGTGCTGTGCGGCCAGTCCGGCCACACAGCTAACTACAGGGGTTGCCCGCGCGCTCCGCGCTCCACCACCAAGAGGGTCGCACCTAAACCGGCGCCGCCACTCACTCCTGCCAACTTCCCGCCGCTGCGCAACCGGGGTCCCCCGGAAGCAAAGCCCGTTCAGCCGACGCCTACTCCGGCTCTGTGCTGGAGGCAGCGTCCGGCCGTCCTGCCTGTACCTTCCCGACCCATCCCAGCTCCCGTAGCTCCCGTAGGGCCGCGTCCCGCGTTGTCATCTTCCCCTCAGTCGTCGTTGGCTGAGGACATGAAGACCGTGTTCGACGTCATCCAAAACGTCGACATTAACGAAATCTCCGTACTCGCACGCAAACTGCGAGCCGCCCGCTCTCCTCAAGAGCGGCTATTCGCGTTAGCAGAGCATCACTCGCTCCTAAGTTCGTTGTAAATTTTTATTTTTTATTTTTGTAAATTTTAAATAAATAAATTTTAATGTCTAGACCCGCGAATCTCGCGTCCAGTCGTATTAAACCTAAGGGCTTATCCCTAATATCTTTTAACGCTCGTAGCCTTAGCTCTAATCTTCCCGAGATTAAACTGTTCCTTCAGAACAACGACCCAGATCTTTTTCTTCTCCAGGAGACATGGCTCACACCTAATCGCTCCAGGGGATTCGCGATTCCCAAGTACGCGTTTACACGTAACGATAGGCCTAACTGCGACGGTTTCGGCGGCACTGCTATCTACTACAAAAGAGGATTCCATTGCTGTCCTCTCCCTACCCCTCCTCTCCTTAACATGGAAGCCACCGTGTGTAGACTGGCTATGACCGGTCATCCGACCATCATCATAGCCTCAGTCTACATACCTTGTGGCACCAAACCTATCCGCAGCGACTTTGAGACCATTCTCGCCCTCGGCCGTTCAGTCATTATGTTCGGAGACTTTAACTCCAAACATACTGACTGGACGTGCCTATCAACCAACCAAAGCGGTATAGCTCTCCTCGACATCACCAACTTACTCGACTTAGACGTCGTCTCCCCTATCACTCCCACTCACTATCCCGACAATCCGAACCACTCTCCGGACATCCTCGACTTTGCAATCGTCAAACATATCAACCTCGACCTCAGTGCTATCGAACCGCTCGATGACCTAGGTTCTGACCACCGCCCCGTCTCCCTCGTGCTAGGACCGCCTAACGTTAACGTCACTTCTCCTAAGACCTTTACCGACTGGAAAGGTTTTAAAAACACGATAGTTTCTGCCTTAGAGGCCTCAAACTCCCCACTCGCGATCTCGCCCGATCAATTAGATAGCCCGGATAAAATAGACTCGTTAGTAAATACTCTCACTGATGCTATCAACTCAGCCATCAGTGTAAACGAAAAGGTTGCTAAGAAAGGCAAACCCACGCTTCCCTTAGCCATTAGCAATCTTATTAAAGCTAAGAACGCGGCTCTCCGGAGAGCCAAGAAATATCCCACGCCCGCCTATAGAACAGCTGCGAATCAGCAGCAACGTAAAGTTAGATCTCGCCTCGCGGAACTCCGAGACGCCCAGATGAACGATCTCATGGCGAATATCTCCCCGTCCCACCAAGCGTATTATCGAATGGCCCGAGCCCTTCGCGTAGACGCCGCCTCTCACGTCCCTCCTCTCACTCGTCCCGATGGCTCTATCGCCTTCGAAGACGAAGAGAAAGCTGAATGCTTCGCTGACAGCGTTGCGTCTCAATGCTCGCCCAGCACGCAACCCGCGAATCCCAATCACATCAAAGCGGTGGAGGCCGAAGTCCTCCGCAGAAACTCTCTCCCCATCACCGACGACCCCGTCACAGTCTCTAATGATGAAATCTCGCTTCACATCAAAAGTCAAAAGTCCAGAAAGGCTCCGGGTGCGGATGGTATTTCCAACCACGCACTTAAGCACCTGCCTCAACAGGTGCTTACCTTGTTAGCTATCATTTTCAATGCCTGCTTCGACCTTAGCTACTTTCCAAAAGCTTGGAAAGAAGCGACAGTCATAGGCATACCCAAGCCGGGTAAACCTCTTAATGTCCCGGCTAATCACAGACCCATCAGCCTCCTCAAGGCAATGTCTAAACTTCTCGAGAGAGTCATACTCTCTCGAATGCGGAACCATCTGTTTCCAACGGACGGCGATCCTCTCATAATTCCCCACCAGTTCGGCTTTCGCGCTAAGCACTCCTGCCCTCAGCAAGTCCATCGAATCGTCGAGTACATACTCGACGGCTTCTATCCGAAACGAAAGAAAACGATCGCAGTTTTCTTTGACGTAGCCAAGGCTTTCGACAAAGTCTGGCACAGCGGTCTCGTTTATAAACTCTATAAAATAGGCTTACCGGCTCGCCTAGTTAGGATAATCGCGTCGTTTCTCAAAGACCGCACGTTTCGTTTCAAACATGAAGGCACGCTCTCCGCGCCTCGTCCCATAAAGGCTGGAGTCCCTCAAGGCTCAGTCCTAGCCCCTCTTTTGTATACCGTATACACTAACGACATTCCCATCCCAGCTAAAGTCGTCGAACTCGCTCTCTTTGCCGACGACACTGCCCTTTACACCAAAGGCCGCAGAGCCTCGGGTCTCGTCACCAGACTTCAAAAGGCTATTAACACCCTCGGTGCTTGGTTCAAAAAATGGCGTATCGATGTGAACCCAGAGAAGAGCTCTGCGGTTTACTTCGACTACAGACGCAGTCGTATCCCCGACAATCTCCAATTGAGAATGCAAGGCACTCCCATCCCCTGGAAGCGCAGTACCAAATATTTAGGCGTCATATTAGACCAGACGCTTTCATTCAATCCTCACGTCGATAGAGTAACGAAACTCGCACGTTTTTACCTAGGCCGGCTTTACAGTATGTTAGGTAGAAAAAGTAAAATGTCCTTCAGAAATAAACGAACGCTTTATAAGGTCTGCGTTAGACCAGTCATGTCATATGCTTCGCCAGTCTTTGCTCACGCCAAACCCTCCGTCCTGCACAAACTGCAGGTAGTTCAAAACCTCTTCTGCCGCAGGGCCACAAACGCACCTTGGTACGTGCGCAACGCGGACCTGCACAGAGATCTTGAACTGCCTACAGTTCAACAGTATCTAAAAACACTCTCAGAATCGTTCTTCAAACGCGCCGAATCCCATCCCAATCCTCTTGTTCGAAAATCAGTCTCATATACTGCTCCTGTCCTAGATTCGGCATACAAAATCGCTAGACCGAGAAACGTGCACACGAGCGAACCTTCGAAGATAACCGTAGATCTCGAGGCCCTTCAGGCCGCAAATTCTAATTCTAACGTAAATTCTAATTCTAATTAATGCAAATTTAATTTTTCAATTTTTAATGTTTTCATTATTTACTTTTCATTTTTAATGTTTTATTTTACTTTTAATTTTTGAGCACCTTCAGTGCTATGTAAATCCCAGCGGGTGACCCCTTAAGGGCCCCGCTAGCGCGGCCTCTTTCTCCAATTGGCCGTCGCTCCGATGAAGGCTGAGTGGCAAAAATGCACGAGCCGACAGGGGGTTTTTAGTGGGTATGGTTCTGGTAGGCGTCGGGACGAGTCCCACATAACTTCGGAATCGCGCCGGAGTATGCGTCAGAGCATTTTTATCCTCCTGCCCTTCCCGCGGAGGGGAACAAAAAAAAAAAAAAAAAAAACAGTCTCGGTTTGGCTCTGTCTTGGAGGCAGCGTCCGGCCGTCCCGCCTGCACCTTCCCAACCCATCCCAGCTCCCGTAGCTCCCGTAGGGCCGCGTCCCGCGTTGTCATCTTCCCCTCAGTCGTCGTTGGCTGAGGACATGAAGACCGTGTTCGACGTCATCCAAAACGTCGACATTAACGAAATTTCCGTACTCGCACGCAAACTGCGAGCCGCCCGCTCTCCTCAAGAGCGTTT
This sequence comes from Marasmarcha lunaedactyla, assembly GCA_923062675.1. Taxonomy (NCBI): domain Eukaryota; kingdom Metazoa; phylum Arthropoda; class Insecta; order Lepidoptera; family Pterophoridae; genus Marasmarcha; species Marasmarcha lunaedactyla. The sequence continues at coordinate 7,079,924 of OV281349.1, forward strand.
ATTCGCGCTAGCCGAGCATCACTCGCTCCTAAGTTCGTTGTAAATTCTTTTATTTTAGTATAAATTCGTAAATAATAAATTATAATGTCTAGACCCGCGAATCCCGCGTCCTGTCGTATCAAATCCAAGGGCTTATCCCTAATATCTTTTAACGCTCGTAGCCTGAACACAAACCTTCCCGAGATTAAACTGTTCCTTCAGAACAAAGAACCTGACTTATTCCTTCTCCAGGAGACATGGCTTACTCCAAACCGCTCCAGGGGATTCGCTATACCTAAGTACGCGTTTATTCGTAACGATAGGCCCAACTCTGACGGTTACGGCGGCACCGCTATATATTACAAAAGAGGCTTCCACTGCTGTCCTCTCCCTACCCCTCCTCTCCTCAACATGGAAGCCACTGTGTGTAGATTGGCTATGACTGGTCATCCGACCATCATCATAGCTTCAATCTACATACCTAGTGGTACCAGACCAATCCGAAGCGACTTTGAGGCCATTCTCGCCCTCGGCCATTCAGTCATTATGTTCGGAGACTTTAACTCCAAACATACTGACTGGACGTGCATATCGACTAACACCAGCGGTATCGCTCTCCTCGACATCACTAACTCCCTTGACCTAGATGTCATATCCCCCGTCACTCCCACTCACTATCCCAACAACCCGTCCTACTCTCCTGACATCCTCGACTTTGCAATTATCAAGCGAATCAATCTTGACCTAAGGTCTATCGAACCGCTCGATGACCTAGGCTCCGACCATCGCCCCGTTTCCCTCGTGCTAGGACCGCCGAACGATAACGCCTCATCTCCTAAGACCTTTACCAACTGGAAAGGTTTTAAAAATACGTTAGTTTCAGCCTTAGAGGCTCCGAACTCTCCACTCGCGATCTCTCCCGAACAATTAGATAGCCCGGATAAAATCGATTCATTAGTAAATTCTCTCACTGATGCTATCAACTCAGCCATCAGTGACAACGAAAAGGTTGCTAAGCAAGGCAAACCCACGCTTCCCTTAGCCGTTAGCAATCTTATTAAAGCTAAAAACGCGGCTCTCCGGAGAGCCAAGAAGTATCCCACGCCCGCCTATAGAACAGCTGCGAATCAGCTTCAACGTAAAGTTAGGTCTTGCCTCGTGGAACTCCGAGACGCTCAGATGAACGATCTCATGGCGAATATCTCTCCGTCCCACCAAGCGTACTATAGCATGGCCCGAGCCTTACGCGTAGACACCGTTTCTCACGTTCCTCCTCTCACTCGTCCCGACGGCACTACTGCCTTCGAAGTCGAAGAGAAAGCCGAATGCTTCGCCGACAGCATTGCCGCACAATGCTCGCCCAGCACGCAACCTGCTGATCCCTCACACATCCAGGCGGTGGAGGACGAAGTCCTTTGCAGAGACTCTCTCCCCATCACCGCCGACCCTGTCACAGTCTCTAATGATGAAATCTTGCTTCTCATTAGAAATCAAAAGTCCAAAAAGGCTCCGGGTGCGGATGGAATTTCCAACCACGCACTTAAGCACCTACCTCAACAGATGCTTACCTTATTAGCTATCATTTTCAATGCCTGCTTCGACCATAGCTACTTTCCAAAAGCTTGGAAAGAAGCGACAGTCATAGGCATTCCCAAGCCGGGCAAACCTCTGAACGTCCCGGCTAATCACAGACCCATCAGCCTCCTCAAGGCAATGTCTAAACTTCTCGAGAGAGTCATACTCTCTCGAATGCGGAACCATCTGTTTCCAACGGATGGCGATCCTCTCATTATTCCCCATCAGTTCGGCTTTCGCGCTAAACACTCCTGCCCTCAGCAAGTCCACCGAATCGTCGAGTATATACTTGACGGTTTCTATCCGCGTCGTTATAAATCAGTCGCGGTTTTCTTTGACGTAGCCAAGGCTTTCGATAAAGTCTGGCACAGCGGTCTCGTTTATAAACTCTACAAGATAGGCTTACCGGATCGCCTAGTCAGGTTAATAGCGTCGTTTCTCAAAGACCGTACGTTTCGATTTAAACACGAAGGCACGCTTTCTGCACCTCGTCCCATAAAGGCTGGAGTCCCTCAAGGCTCAGTCCTCGCCCCTCTGCTGTACACCGTGTACACCAACGACATTCCCATCCCGCCGAAAGGCGTCGAACTCGCCCTCTTCGCTGACGACACCGCACTCTATACCAAAGGCCACGGTGTTCGGCGCCTTGTAACCAGACTCCAAAAGGCCGTAAACGCCCTTGGTGCATGGTTTCAAGAATGGCGCATCGATGTGAACCCTGAAAAGAGTTCTGCGATGCGCTTCGACCACAAACGCCGTCGTCCCGATGGCGATCCCCACGTTCGAATGTTAGGCATTCCCATCCCCTGGAAGCGCAGTACTAAATACTTAGGCGTCACATTAGATCCGACGCTTTCTTTCAAGCCACACGTTGAAAGAGTTTCGAAACTCGCTCGTCACTATTTAGTCCGCCTAAATAGCATGTTAGGTAGAAAAAGTAAAATGTCCTTCAGAAACAAACGTACACTTTACAAGGTCTGCGTTAGACCCGTCATGACGTATGCCTCGCCAATCTTTGCCCACGCCAAACCCTCCCTCCTGTACAAACTGCAGGTAGTTCAAAACCTCTTTTGCCGCCGGGCCACAGGCGCACCGTGGTACGTGCGTAACGCGGACTTGCATAGAGATCTTGAACTGCCTACAGTACAACAATATCTCAAAACACTCTCTGAAGCGTTCTTCAAACGCTCCGAAACCCATCCCAATCCTCTAGTTCGTGATTCTGTCTCATATGCTGCTCCTGTGTTAGACTCGAAGTTCAAAGTCGCTAGGCCTAGAAATGCGCAAACGTACTCATCCACCAGACTGTCACGCGATCTCGAGGCCCTTCTGGCCGCAAATTCTAATTCTAACGTAAATTCTAATTCTAACGTAAATCCGAATTAATGCATATTTAATTTTTCAATTTTTAATGTTTTCATTATTTACTTTTCATTTTTAATGTTTATTTTATTTTACTTTTAATTTTTGAGCACCTTCAGTGCTATGTAATCCCAGCGGGTGACCCCTTCTGGGCCCCGCTAGCGCGGCCTCTTTCTCCAATTGGCCGTCGCTCCGATGAAGGCTGAGTGGCAAAAATGCACGAGCCGACAGGGGGTTTTTAGTGGGTATGGTCCTGGTAGGCGTCGGGACGAGCCCCACATAACTTTGGAATCGCGCCAGAGTATGCGTCAGGGCATTTTTATCCTCCTGCCCTTCCCGCGGAGGGGAACAAAAAAAAAAAAAAAAAAGTCTCGGTTTGCGTGCGGATTCGTTCGCACGTCGATCGCAGACGCCTCCCCCCGCTCCCTTAGCCCCCGCGCTAATCGAGCAATCAAATTTCATAAGGTCGTTACCGTATCATTATTTCATTGACGTTTCCGTTTTAAATTTCAAACGCCGTTTTCACGGCGATTAGTGGCTTGCTAACCGTCTTCGTGTCTCGTCGTACGTGAGCTACGTCGACGGGCTTCGACGTTCCAGGAGTTCTTCGTGTAGTAAGTTCGCCGAGTTCAAGACTTCGTGGGCTGGTGGATACGCGTAACGGTGCCAACGAAACCAGTCGGCGTTGCCCCGGTGCGCACAGTTTCGCCCTTCAGGCAAACAACAAACCGGAAGTCCCGATCCCAGTGCACTGGGCCTTACCCAGGGTGACGGAACCAGCGCTGTCCGAGTTAGGGGCACCGCTGCGGCCGTCCCGACCCCCCCTACCGCCGGTAGGGAGGCTTAGTTAGGTTTTGTGCTAGGTTTTGCTCATAAAGTATATATTTATCATATTTAATATATCGATAGCTCCCCTTCCCTCCCCCGCCGTTCGCAATGGCTGCGCAAGCTCACGCTGAGCTTGCGAAGCAATTCGTCGACGGCGTCGCCGCTTCAGGCGCCCCATTCGACCCGCATGCATTTCTTCGAATGCTTAGCGATCTCTCGCCCATGTTCGCCACCGTGTTGGCTCCACTGGCCCTTCAGGCCCCGGCTTTTCAGGCCACGACGACATCGCTGCCTCACAGCGCTCCCCCCTCCTCCGCCTCCAGTGAAATGGAGTGCGATCATTCGGACGACGCCACCTCGACGGCGACCTCAACCTCGGCCTCATCCGCCGCCCGCCCCTCCAAGCGCACTGCGTCTAGCAGCAGCGCCGAGTCCCTAGCGGACACCCTCACCGGCTCACCCGAGCCGACGGTCACCTTTACGCTCGTAGAGCGCCGCTCCAAGCGGAATAAGAAATCCCGGGTGTCTCCGACACCCACCTCCAGGCCGGTGTCGCCGACACCAACCGCCTGCCCGGCGACACAGTCGCCCCCCTCCCCCGTCCCCCTCATGTCACTCAACGTGACTCCCCCAGTCGGCTCAACCGCCGCTCCCACCAAGCCAGCAACGCGCTGCGCGCCTGTTTTAGCTAAGGCTAAGACCCCTCCCCCCGTGTTCCTACGGGATAAGGCCAACTGGCCTCTAGTTTCAAACCTTTGCCGCGAGCAAAAAATCAACTATGTACAGGCCACTAACATGAACGTGGCCGTCAAAATCACTGTTCCCACAGTAACTGACTTCAGAAGTCTGACTCAGCTCCTCACCCAAAGGCAGATCGCCTATCACACGTACGCTCTCCCAGAAGAGCGTAAAATAAAAGCCATCCTACGGGGAGTCCCGTTCGAATTCTCGAACGAGATCATCCTTGAGGATATCAAAGCTCAAGGCTTTCCCGCCGAGGCTGTGCACAAGATGCACAGCAAGAACGGCCGCCGTTTTCCCTTAGCCTTGGTCATACTGACCAACTCACCTAAATCCCGAGAGTTCTTCCGCGAGGCCCGCACTATCTGCGGCCTCTCCGGAATCTCCGTAGAAACGCCTCATCGCCGAGGCTATCCAGGACAGTGCCACCGCTGTCAACTTTATGGGCACGCGGCGCGTAATTGTCTCGCCAGTCCCAGGTGCGTTAAGTGCCTGGAGCCTCACTTCACGAAGGAGTGCAACCGCACTCCGGAGTGGACCTCTCCCCCATCCTGTGTGCTGTGTGGCCAGTCCGGCCACACCGCCAACTACAGGGGCTGCCCCCGCGCACCCCGCACTTCCCGACCTGTTGCAAGGAGGGCGGCGCCCAGTCAGGCCCCGCCCCTTATTAGTAACACTAATTTCCCGCCGCTGCGCCACCGGGATTCCCCGGCAGCAAAGCCCGCCCAGCCCACGCCCACTCCAGTGCTTGCCTGGAGACAGCGTCCGGCTGCACCCACCCGCCCTGCTCCACAAGCAGGGCCCCAGACTTCTCCTCAGCCTTCTATGGCTGAGGATCTTAAACTAATATTCGACACCTTCAAAGGTGTCGATATGACCCAAGTTGCGCAGTGCGCTAACAAACTGCGCGCGGCTCGTTGCTCGCAAGACCGATTTATGGTACTCGCTGAGTACCAATCCCTTATTAATTCATTATAGGTACATCTATAATGAATAATACACCAAGCGCCACGACTGGTCGCATCAAACCTAGGGGTTTATCCCTGATCTCCTTCAACACCCGAGGTCTAATCAACCAACTTCCGGAGCTCAAACTGTTCATTAAGAACATTGAGCCCGAGTTAATCCTTGTCCAAGAGACATTTTTAAAACCCCAGCACACCAGGGGTCTTAACATTCCTAAATACTCCCTTGTGCGTGGTGACAGGCCCGCCTCGGTCCAACGAGGCGGCACTGCCATCTACTACAAGAGAAGTATCCACTGTTCTCCAATTCCCACGCCTCCGCTCACCAACATGGAGGCCACAGTATGTAGGCTGGCTATGACAGGTCACAGGACCATAGTCTTGGCCTCGGTCTACATACCTAGTGGTACAGCGCCCCTTCGTTGTGACTTCGAGGCCTTACTCGAACTGGGGCAATCCGTCATTATGTTCGGCGATTTTAATTGCAAACATACTGACTGGACGTGCTTGTCGACTAACACCAGTGGTGTTAAATTACTAGACATCACGAAGTCACTCGATCTTGACGTCATTTCACCGGTTACACCGACACATTACCCGGACAACCCACTTCATTCACCTGATATCCTTGACTTTGCCATCGTCAAGGATATCAATCTCGACCTTAAGACCATTCAGCCGCTAGACGACCTAGGCTCTGACCACCGTCCGGTGTCCCTAATATTAGGACCCCAAAACGACCCTCCTGCTCCGAAAACCTATACCAATTGGGAAGGTTTCAAGCACACCCTGTCTTCGGCCTTGGAAGCCCCAGACTGCCCACTCACGATTTCATCCGACTATCTCGATAGCACGGATAAAATCGACTCGATAGTCGATTCTCTCACTACCGCCATCAACTCGGCCATCAGTGAGAACCTAAAGGTTGCTAAGCATGGCAAGCCCAAGCTTCCCTTGGACATTAGCAACCTAATTAAAGCTAAAAACGCCGCTCTCCGCAGAGCCAGAAAATACCCCACACCCGCCTACAGGCAAATCGCTAACCAACTTCAACGTAAAGTCAAACGTACCGTCGCGGAATATAGAGACGTTCAAAGGAACGATCTTATGATTAATATTTCCCCGTCCCACACGGCGTACTATAGGATGGCGAGAGCCCTCCGACTAGACGCTCGTACCTACACCCCTCCGTTATCTCGCCCCGATGGCACTACCGCCTTCGAGGACGACGAAAAAGCTGAATGCTTCGCCGATAGCATTGCTTCACAATGCTCCCCGAGTACCCAACCCACAGACCCAGCTCACATCCAGGCGGTGGAAGACGAAGTCGATTGCAAAGACTCCCGTCCAATCACCGCTGACCCCATTACAGTTTCTAACGATGAAATCCTACTCATCATTAGGAAACAGGAATCCAAGAAGGCCCCGGGTGCGGATGGAATTTCCAACCAAGCACTTAAGCAGCTGCCTCGGCAGGTGCTTACCTTACTTGCGATTATTTTCAATGCTTGCTTTGATCTAAGCTACTTTCCAAAAGCTTGGAAAGAAGCTATAGTCATAGGCATTCCCAAGCCGGGTAAACCCTTGAATAACCCGGCTAATCACCGACCCATCAGTCTACTCAAGGCAATGGCCAAACTTCTCGAGAGAGTCATACTCGCTCGAATGAAGGACCACCTGTTCCCAGCGGACGGTGACCCCCTTATTATCCCCCATCAATTCGGCTTTCGAGCCAAACACTCGTGCCCTCAGCAAGTCCACCGAATCGTCGAGTACATACTCGACGGCTTCTACCCCAGACGACTGAAAACAGTCGCGGTCTTCTTTGACGTAGCCAAGGCTTTTGACAAAGTCTGGCACGCAGGGCTCATTTACAAGCTTCACAACACAGGCTTGCCCGACCGTCTAGTCAAACTAGTCGGCTCCTACCTTAAAGATCGCACCTTTCGTTTCAAACACGAAGGTACGCTCTCCACCCCCCGCCCCCTCAAGGCGGGCGTCCCTCAGGGCTCGGTACTCGCCCCGTTACTATACACAATATACACCAATGACATACCCATCCCGTCTAAAGGTGTTCAACTCTCCCTCTTTGCTGACGACACTGCCCTATACGTCAAGGGCGTGCACGTCGACACACTCATCACCAAACTCCAGAAGGCCGTAAATGACCTCGGAGCTTGGTTTAAAAAATGGCGTATCGATGTAAATCCAGAGAAAAGCTCTGCGATGCGCTTCGATCATAAACGCCGTCGTCCCTACGACCCCCGCATCCGAATGCTAGGTACGCCCATCCCGTGGGCACTCACCACCAAGTACCTAGGCGTAACGCTTGATCGTACGCTTTCATTCCGACCACACATTCTCCGAGTTACCAAACTCGCCCGTCTGTACATGGGTCGACTTAACAGTATGTTAGGCCGACACAGTAAAATGTCTCTTAGGAACAAGCGAACGCTTTTTAAGGTTTGCGTGAGACCAGTCATGACGTACGCCGCCCCAATATTTGCACATGCTAAACCCTCCGATATGTATAAACTACAGGTAGTTCAGAATCTCTTCTGCCGCCGGGCCACGGATGCTCCGTGGTACGTGCGAAATGCAGACTTGCACAGAGATCTCGAACTGCCTACTATACAACAACATCTTAGGACGCTCTCCACCGCTTATTTTAAGCGATCCGAAGAGCACCCTAACCCCCTTATACGCGAGACAGTAGCCTATACTGCTCCGTCCATGCCGTCGAGGTACAAAGTCCGTAGACCGAGAAATGCACTCTCGGATCCCCCCGATCAACTTTCGGCTAATCTGGACCAGCTTAAGGCTGCCCAGGCCGTTTAATCAACAATATATAAATGTCATTTGCACCTTAAGTGATTTAAGTATTCTCAGCGGGTGACCCGCTAGCGGGTCCCTGCTTGCGCGCCCACCTCCCAACCCGGGTGTCGCTCCGATGAAGGCTGACAGCATTCCCATGCTACAGCCACTTGGGTGGTTTTTAGTGGGTAGGTGCCACTTTGGTGAGTCCCACATAACCCCGCAGACGGCTGCGGAGGTATTCATGACGAATCTTCCACCTCCCTCCCGAGAGAGGGTGCTTCGGCAGCAAAAAAAAAAAAAAAACTAATAAAGGGCATTCGTTATCGAACCGTCTCTCTTTTCGCCTCCAACTACCTCCAAGCTCCTAAAAGGTCAAAGTGACCGTAGGTGCCTTCTTTGAAGACCTTGACGAGACCTTCTATTTAAATGGGTTCAAGGCTTTGGAGGACCGCTGGACTAAGTGCTGTGACCTAAGAGGAGAGTATGTAGAAAAATAAATATTAGGTCTTTACCTATGAAATTGCCGTTTTTCACGAAATAAATGAAGCGTAATTTTTTTATATATTTTTTATTTCTATTAATCAAAATAATCACCCATGCAATCAATGCATCTTTGCCAACGCATTGGTAGCTTATTGATGCCTTTCTTGAAGAAATCAGCTGGACGGGAGGCAACAAATTCTTCAAAGGCATTTTGTACTGCCTCTCGGGTATTGAATTTTTTTCCCGCCAAGAAGTTATCCAAATTCTGGAAAAAGTAGAAGTCTGTAGGCGCAGGGTCTGGTGAGTACGGCGGATGACGGAGAACTTCTAACCCCAACTCTTGTAGCTTGGAGACCGTCTGCTGTGTAGTATGAGGTCGCGCGTTGTTATGCAGGAGCAGTGGAGCCGAACGATTGACCAAAGCTGGTTGGAGACGTGCGAGCTTCTCCATCATTGTGTTCGGTTCTTCACAGTACACATCTTCAGTAATGCTTGTCCCGTTTGGCAAGAAGCTGTGATGAATTACACCCGCGTTAGACCACCAAACAGTGACCATCACTTTTCTAGGGGTAAGTTTTCGTTTAGGGCATTGTTTGGGTGCTGAACCAGGGTCCAACCAACTTGCTGAGCGCTTACGATTGTCAAACAGGATCCATTTCTCGTCACAAGTAACAATGCGGTTCAGAATTCCTTCATTTGTATGCCTGCTGAGCAGTGCAAGGCACGTCTCCACGCGTACTTCGCGCTGGCGGTCATTGAGTTCGTGGGGTACCCATTTGTCGAGCTTTTTTACCTTGCCAATTTGACGCAAATGGACCAATATTGTTTTGATGCTAACGTCGAAAGCTGCTGCTAATTCAGCCGTGGATTGAGTTTCATCAGCTTCCACAATTGCCTTTAATTCGTCATTGTCGACCAAAGTTTTCGGACGACCACGGGGTTCATTTTTCAGGTCAAAATTTCCAGAACGGAAGCGGGTAAACCAATAACGGGTGGTGCGTTCGTTTGTAATGTTCGCTCCGTAAACGTCGTTGATGTTGCGTGCCGCTTGTGCCGCTTTGCTGCCACGACGGTACTCATACTCCATAATTACTCGAATTTTTAACTTATCCATGAATACGAAAAATGTTCGAATGCGTTGAAAACAAAACACTAACTATTAAACAAATGACGATTTTAGAAAAAGAATTCCATGTTTGTCAAATAAAATTAATTTGAAATTAGAATTATCAGTCAAAAAAAAATATTTTCATTTGAAATGGCCAGTACGGCAAAACGGCAGTTTCATAGGTAAAGACCTATTATAAAAATCAAATCGATAAATATAAAATCGACTTTTTCAATCCACCCTCGTATATTAGACTTTCTATATGGATCAGCGCTATACTCTCAATACTTATAAAATTGAAGTGAATGTTTAGGTTGGCTAGAAAAGATTACACCTTTTGTATAAAAACCACGTCTGTATCTGAATAGCATACAAAAGTCTTTTTAAGCAAGGATATAGAACCTACAATCTTTTACAATGTATCATCAGTTGCAATGGTCTGAATGAGAGATTACGCTGAAATGTGTTTACCGTTTATTCCTTCGACAATCAGATCTGCAAATGAACTAGACAGAGAAAATTTTGAATAACTTAATTTTATATTGTGTTATTGTACCGAATCAAAAACTAGAAAAAGATGCATTACGGAAGAATGGTTAGTTTTGTAAAAGTGATAATCATTTGTGTGATTTAAAATTCCGCACTATCGTAAATAAAAAGATCATGAATAACAATACGCATTAGATGGCTTTATTTGATACACGATGGCGCTATTCAACTTTGCTTTTTTTCACATTTTCACCCATTTTTCATATTTCTGATTTTTCGAGTGTACTAAGGTATGAGTAATTTCTGTGAAGAGGACACTGACCTCGACCCTTCTTAAGAGTCTTAACGGAGAGGGCGACACGTCCTTCGGCTGGAGTGCTCTATGGTTTAGAACTACTTAACCCTAAAAGCGAATAGAAAAATAAAATTGATGTGTGCGTGTATTCAGTCTCCTTCAGATTATTCAACAATAAAAACGAGTGAAATTGGAAAGCGGAGAAAGCTGTGCTTACAAACTTCATCTACTTCCCGTCTACTGTAATTTATAAAAGGGAGTTTCAGAGAAAATTATTGAGCTACTAAAATTCATTTCTACAAACACATTCAGGGGTGCCTTCCTTAGTATTTGATTATGTTATGATTCGGTTTAAATTTTGCCATTAATTTTCTCCTCTGTCTGCATCTTTGTACGAGTCTAAACATCTAATAAAATTTATAACACAAACTTTATTTATTTACTTTGTCAAAAAAAAAATCACTTTTAATAACATGGTTTTATTTAATGTGTTAAATTAAACGAATAAGAGAAAATCTATGCAATGTTCGTCACTACAATACAACACTACAAATACCGAAAAATAAAACCGTTTAACTACACCCTTTTACTTCTACGTGGAACACCATTAATGAGTTTTAAAGATTTCTTTACATAGATAAATGTTAACGAATTTTTGAAATAAAAAATGGCATAAGGTCCAAGGACCGATTCTAAATTACTCGCGAAAATTAATTTATGTCACTGATAGGTCCACCAAGCTATACATACTGCCAGCTGAATCTGTAACCGGTTCCGTGATTAAACAGATACGGTTAAAGTTTTGTTTGCTTAGGCCCTCTTGTGAAATTGCGTGATTTGATTTGAATTTAAATATCTCCGGTAGATCCATGGGCATTTGGGCATCACATGTAAGGAATAATTATATATTTTATTATCGCCAAAAATTTGTGTGATAAAAACAATATTTTATTTTATATGGGCCTCTGTAGACTGAAATAAAATAAAAAAAATCACTTATTTTTATATTTAAAGTGATTTAAAATAATGCTGATTCTATCAAAGTAAAACATTATGCTACTTCTAGTAGCGTCGCTCACTAAAATCGATATACGCGGCTTATTTTTAATGCTTTTTTTTACACTTTCGAGAGCGGACGCGATATACATTTATTTAGTCGTCAATGTTATAAAGAAGAGCTAAGCCTTATAAAACTAACATTAACTTTGCTTAAGTGAAGACTTAAGGACCTAGTATAGTATTTGCATAATAAGTGCACGAAACAATTATTTTGACTTTTTTTAGGTTTTCGCTCATGTCTTGACAATGCAAGCGCAGTCGAGGAAATTCTACAGCACTCTTTCGGTATTCATTCTTCAAAAAAAGAACTGCCTCTCAATTACAGTTGCGTAAAGAATACTATCTAATCTAGATTCATTTTATACCAGGCTCTTTAAATTTCATAACATTTCGCACCACCTTGACTCATCCTGTAAGATAATAAAATAATATGTAACAAAAGGATAAGTACACAGTGTCCCAGGTACAAAATAATGCTCATAAAGCACACAAAACCATATAGAACACAACGTAGGTTTTCACTGTTTTACTTTGACGTAAATCTTCTACTGTGTTGATTAAAGAGCTTCCAGTATATCGAGATTCCGTTTTCTTATTTAGGAAATATACGAATTTAAAAAGCCAAATATCATTTTTGCTAGGGCATTAAGCAATATTAAAATATATGAACACTTTTTAATATGAAAGGTATAATAAAAAAAGAGCCGTGACCTCAGGTTGAAAGTAAATTAATGACTCGCGGAAAAGAGGCAAAAGTACAATATTTGACGAAGTATTATTGCAGTTTCTGTCCTTCATTATTGCCATGCGTAATACTTTTTCATGCTTAATATTTAAATAACTCAAAGCTACATTGTTATATTTTAACGAGTTGTCATTAAAATGTCAAGAAATAAAATTGTCTGTCATTTAAAAAAAAAGAGGCTAATTTGATAAAAATTTATTAAATAAGGAGAATGGCGATATGTTTCCATTTGATATGTTTCCGTTTGTGTTATAATGTCCAACTCCATTTCATACCAAATGTTTTATTTTCTTCACACAATTTCCTTTGGAAATTACGTATCCCGAGAATTCGTGAAGGTATAATGGTGGATCCCTAATACAGTTTGCATGAGCCAATTTTGTTGCCAGAGATTTCTAAAACCCTCATACTGGTACACGCGTTGCTTAACGCGAACTTTAAACAGAAATTTGAATACAGAATTTAGCCATTAACGACATAAAAGGTGATTTTGACTTGTCTATTTTCGTACTTTTAGTTTTATTTTTAACCGACTACGCCAAGGGAAGAAGAGGCAGATTCTTTTGATATGAAAAGGTAGGTTCGCATGCCAGGTGGATAATCCGCAAATTAAATTGACTCTCATTCGACCTCTTTCTGACATCATCGAGTAGCATCAACTGCAAATTACTCTTTACTTAAACTGTGATGTCAAAGTTTACAATTAATAACTGTCCCAAGAATCCATAGACAATTGTAGAGTAGACATTCCAGATAGTATAATAACTGTGTAATGCCATTTTAAGAAGATACCTACTCAATGACTTTGTCAATCAAAATGTTAAATTAATTTAAAATTAGAAACTGTACCAAGGTAATAAATAAATATTCAAATTGTTTTTCTTAGTAACTTTGGGAATATTCCTTTTGGAAATATAAAAAACGATACTTTAAAATTACTTTACGTACCGAATTATTTTGACCCAAGTGTCAAAGTGGTTATTTCTTTTCGCTCGTAAAAGCAGGCAAAGAAATCAAAGTGGTGGTAATGTTTGTTTTTTGGCAAAATAAAACGAAATAATACAGCCTGACAACTCTTTGTCGATGTCAAAGACAGTTTAGATATATTTGTAGTCATAGATGTAATATTAGGTTAACGAGAGGAATGTTTGGTCTTTTTATTTTTGTTTGGTGTGTTTCAAAACCTCCTATATTTTCTGCTTTCATGCCATGAATGCCAGAGTGAGATGTGAGGCAGCCACGATCAGCGTCTCTAGTCCAGAAGACGAGATGCCAATGAGGGGTGGACCCTTACCCCGATGAAAGAGAAACACCGCTAATAATAAATTCTAGATAAATGTTTTTCATTTCCCGCAGTTAAGTGACGGAACCGAAAGGCGCTCAAACGTACTGAAGCTATCGCCAACACCTAGGGTGGACAGTAACGGGAAGCCACGGGAGTGAAATAGAACAAATTTCTTATACATGGATACAGACCTCATATCTCAATCTCCCTCATTATTCTAAGAGCGGACTTGAAATTTGAAAGAATCACACTAACTAAAGAAAGTAGTTAGAGCGACGTTTGCTCGATTGTTGGGGAGCTTCAGGGGCGGGATCTCCTGCCCGAGGCAGTGGTTCCCTGGTTAGTCGTGAACCCATGGCTTACTATTTTTTTATTTATGTTTAGTTTACTAGTTAATGGGCTCACGCTAGCCAGCAGGAGCGTCCTGGTCATTAAGAGGAGTCTCTACTGAGGCCGTCGCGTAAATTAAGTCCTTTTCATTTAAATTACCTTTTGTAAAATAAAACACTTCCTAATAATCCGGACAAAATAGGAAAGACTCTAGTACTTGTACATCGTGTATGTGGCGGCCAAATAGGGTAGACTCTAGTACTTGTACGTCATGTAAGCAGCGGCCAAAATAGGACAAACTCTAGTACATGTACATCATGAATTCGGCGGACAAAATATGAAAGACTCTGGTTCTTGTACATCATGAATGCGGTGGACAAAATATGAAAGACTCTGGTACTTGTACATCATGTATGTGGCGGACAAAATAGGACAGACTCTAGTACTTGTACATCATGTATGTGGCGGACAAAATAGGAAAGACTCTAGTACTTGTACATCATGAATGCGGCGGACAAAATATGAAAGACTCTGGTACTTGTACATCATGTATGTGGCGGACAAAATAGGAAAGACTCTAGTACTTGTACATCATGAATGCGGCGGACAAAATATGAAAGACTCTGGTACTTGTACATCATGTATGTGGCGGACAAAATAGGACAGACTCTAGTACTTGTACATCATGTATGTGGCGGACAAAATAGGACAGACTCTAGTACTTGTACATCATGTATGTGGTGGACGAAATAGGACAGACTCTAGTACTTGTACATCATGTATGTAGCGGACAAAATAGGAAAGACTCTAGTACTTGTACATCATGTATGTGGTGGACAAAATAGGACAGACTCTAGTACTTGTACATCATGTATGTAGCGGACAAAATAGGAAAGACTCTAGTACTTGTACATCATGTATGTGGTGGACAAAATAGGACAGACTCTAGTACTTGTACATCATGTATGTAGCGGACAAAATAGTAAAGACTCTAGTACTTGTACATCATGTAGGTAGCGGACAAAATAGGAAAGACTCTAGTACTTGTACATCATGTATGTAGCGGACAAAATAGTAAAGACTCTAGTACTTGTACATCATGTATGTAGCGGACAAAATAGTAAAGACTCTAGTACTTGTACATCATGTATGTGGTGGACAAAATAGGACAGACTCTAGTACTTGTACATCATGTATGTAGCGGACAAAATAGTAAAGACTCTAATACTTGTACATCATGTATGTAGCGGACAAAATAGTAAAGACTCTAGTACTTGTACATCATGTAGGTAGCGGACAAAATAGGAAAGACTCTAGTACTTGTACATCATGTATGTAGCGGACAAAATAGTAAAGACTCTAGTACTTGTACATCATGTATGTAGAGGACAAAATAGTAAAGACTCTAGTACTTGTACATAATGTATGTAGCGGACAAAATATTAAAGACTCTAGTACTTGTACATCATGTATGTAGCGGACAAAATAGTAAAGACTCTAGTACTTGTACATCATGTATGTAGCGGACAAACCATCGAAACCATGGTGCTTCGGAGAGATCGCGCCGGTGACGTTGGATGGGGAGGCGTGCTGCTCGCGGTACACAACAGGTACTCTGTTAAACTAATAACTAACATTGATAGCCTCACACCAGATATGAAACTGTTATTTGTAATTATTAGCTGTAAAAGTTTAAGGATGCTCTGTGGTATTGTTTATTTGCCCCCTAGTTATAATGACAACCAGTATTTGAATGTATTGACATGTATTGAAGATGTTATTTGTAAATATTCGACTTTGAAAATTATAATTCTAGGTAACTTTAATTTAAACTCTTGTAGCGTTAACGTTAAAACTCAATTTGACTTTTTTGTGAATTTTGTAAAACAAACCAGTATAATATGGTTTGAACTGTCACGGTGGCTTGTTAGACTTAGTGTTGAGCGATTTTGAAACCGAAGAAGTGGCAGTGTCTGCTTGTACAGATCCCCTTGTACCACTTGATTCTTATCATCCTGCGCTTGAAGTGTCTATCACTTTACCTTGCCGTTTATTACCGACTCCCTCTCAACCGCTGACACTTCCGGCCCCTAGGATAGGTGCTCCTCCTATGTGGAATTGGAACAAGGCGAATTTTTGTGAATTGTATGCAGCTTTATCTAATATTGACTGGTCTGAACTGGACTTAATTTAGGATATAAATAGCGCCTGCGAATTCGTTTATATGAAGCTGTACGCATGTTTTAATTTGTACGTTCCGGTGAAGAGACCTGTGTCAAGTTCCTGCTACATTTATCCAAAATGGTTTACAAAAGATATTATAAAGAATATTAGGAATAAATACTTTAAAGAAAGAGTAAAGAATTTAATAAATAAATATTTAAATTTTATAGATGGCGAACAAAAACTCTTATTGACAATGAATATCGACATTTTATTACAGCGATTCAAAATAACATTATTGACAATCCAAAGAAATTTTGGGGCTTCGTTAAAGATAAGAAAAGTACAGGCAGCAAATAAGCTCGTACACGTATAGAAACAAAGAGGTGGTCAAGATGCAGCAGATGGTTTTGTTGACTACTTTAGCTCGGTATTTCTTACCAACGAACTAATACTTGACCCAAATGCGGCACTTAGAGCTGGCTATTCTAATCCTGACTCATCTCATATCTGCGAATGAGATCAATCAATCCGACATTATACGAGCAACAAGGAGAGTAAAATCTTGTTCATCCAGTGGCCCAGATGGAGTACCTACATTCATAGTGAAAGATTGTATATCAGTACTTATTCATCTCCTCTCATACTTATACAATCTCATCCTAACTAGCTCCACATATCCAAACCGCTGGAAAATATCTAGAGTGTCGCCTATTCTTAAGGGTGACCCTGGAACAGATAACACTAATTTTAGACCTGACGCTGGGCTTTCAGTTCCTGCTAAGATTTTTGAGTTTATTCTTAATCAAGCTATAATTAATGAAGTAGATCATTTGTTAAATGATAAGCAACATGGATTTCACAAGTATAAATCAACCGTAACCAATCTTGTGTCCCACGTGGACCATATCTACAGAGAAATGGATACTGGTAAGCAGGTAGACGTTACCTATTTTGATTTCCGCAAGGCTTTCGATTCCGTCGACAATGATCTTCTATTACAGAAAATGGCTTACTTAGTTTTTCGTCTAGTTTGGTCCACTATTTCTCAAGTTACCTTGGTGATAGGCGTCAATTTGTTCAAGTTGGTAGGTTTGAATCAGGTGAATACTATACCGGATCTGGCGTAAGTCAGGGAAGCACGCTCGGACCGACTTTATTTCTGATTTTCATTAACGATTTACCTCAAAATATTCGCTTTGCTGAGTGTCAGCTTTTTGCAGATGATCTCAAACTTAGTCTGGGTGTGTATGACGCGGGCAATGCAGACGCACTCCGAGCTGACATCGATAACGACGTTCACTCGAGCCAGTCAAATTATTTACCGCTGAATGAGTCGAAGAGTAAAGTAATGAATTTCACACGCAAACGAAATCCACTAAATTTTTCCTATAAATTACTAAACGCTCCCTTACATAGAGTTCACGAAACACTTGACTTAGGCATAACTCTCGACACACAACTTGACTTCCACAGACACATAATCACAATTTGCAGGGCAGCTAACAAACTTTTAGGTTTTGATTTGAGGACTGCTTTTCAATTTGACAAATTTAGTGTAGCCATAGTGTTATATAATGCATACGTCCGCAGTAAGCTAGATATGGAGCTTTACTCCAGGATCCTTATGAAGACAAATATCGTCTCTTAATTGAAAGAGTGCAGCGAAAATTTGCTCGTTGGCTTTATAAGCGCAAGTATGGATACTACCCCTACCTATACCCATCCATTTTTGTGAGTGGTATGGTGGACTTGGATACTCTTGCGCTTAGACGGTTGATGTATCTTGTTGTTCATTATTTAAAAATAATACACAACATAACCTACAACACTACAATTATGGAGCATGTCGACATAATGGTCCCGACGCGTATACCGCGAGGTCTGGATGGCCTGATAGCGCTCCGCCGCCGCCTGCGCCTGCTGCGCCGCCCTACTACGCGAATGCATTACGCGGCTAACGCGCCAACTAACCGCGCCCTGCGACTTATCGGTGACATCATGGCTCAGCACCATGATATTGACTTATTTGCAGATACTTTTGGACATATTTTTAAAGTCGCCTATTTTATGATTAATGACTTACTTAAGTAGCAATACCATTTTCTTTTAAAAATTGTAATGTTATTGACATAAATATTTTTGACATTGTAATATTATTGTAACCTTTGGACATTTGGACATGATTAATTTATGAGTTGGACATGATTATTAAAACTGTTTTCCTGCTTATGTTTTCCTGTATATTACTGAAGTATTTTTTTTTTGTTTTATGTTCATGTTAACGTTTTGGATTTAGTCTGTAAGTTGACATTGAATTAATTTGATAAACAAATAAATAAAACCTCCTTTATTGCTTTTCGTTGGTCGCCGACCCGTATCTCACTCTACTCTCTTCTCGCTAATCGTCAGCGGTACGACAAGTGCCTGTAGCGTCCGCAAATTTATTCAATTTGTGATTATATGATCATTGTTAAATTTAAATAAAAAGTAAATATTTTTCTGTAATTACATAAGAAACAAAGGAAATCAATATTATTTATTTTGTGGATTTGAGTGAGTTATGCAACAAACGAACTTATGTCACCTTTGTTTACCTATTTACTCAAACTGAAGAAATTCTTGCTTTACTTGTTATCTATATACCAAGAACAAAGTGGCGACGGTTAGCGGTTAGCTACAATATGCAGGATGACACAATGCTTTGCGTAAATATAAAGAACGAAGATCACTTGAAATATTCTAAATGTAGTAATACTTATCACGTGAATTGTTTGAATATAACTAATGAAAATGTGCAAAAAATTGCATTAGCAGAGTGGTTATGCCCTATTTGTAAGAGAAAATAACCTACGGGGGGAAATTCCAACACTAAAGTATGCCCATCTACTCCTACTTCATCAACCAATCAGAATGATCACTTAACTCATTTTTCCTCCATTTTGTACTGAATTTTAAGTACCTTGACATATTTTTAAAATTATATTCAAAGGCATTAAAACTGCGTCTCTTTGAAATAAAATTAAGCAGCATGGTAGCTTTTATCGGCACATAATACATGTAAAAGAAGAATTCTTTATATTATATTTATAAATTTGTTAACTTTTATTTAATATACATACTGTAAGACTATATTTTAATTGGTTTACTGAAATATTCATTTACTGAGTAGAAACAATTTTTAATAAAGATTTTTTTTTATTTGTGGTAAATATTGATAGTTTATTTTCTTGTTTTATATTTCGAGGTAATTCATTGAATATTTTTACAGCCTATATGGGCTATTTGACAACATATTAATTCTTGCAGTAGGCATATATAGTCTATTTTTATGACGAGTATTAATGTTATGGGTTTAATGAACTTTTTCAAATGTTCCAATATTTTTATGATGAATAAATCTTGGGAGTCTACACTATTTCCCCAGAGCATAATTCCACATCGCAGCCAGGCGTAAGCGTATGCATAATATGTAGGTAGATAAAATGGTTTCCAAGTTTGTACAATTCCTAATTTTAAAAAGAGCGTAATTAAACTTAGCTAAATTAGATTTTATGTTTTGAATATGGATTTTCCAAGTTTTTAATGCAGAGCTTAGTTATTCGCACTGTACTATTACAGAGCCTCAATCTGGTGTTATTTTTATGTGTGGCTGGCAAACGGTGGATAGCTGTTGTATATGGATCGGTAGACAAGGTTACAATTTCTTTATCTCTGTAGGATAGCGAGGCATTGAATCCTCCGCCAATCCATATAGCTTTCAATTTGAGATCCTGATTTTCCGGTGTGAGTTCCAGCTTGTACGACCACTGTCCTAGGGGCTATTTTGGTGAGGGCTTGGGTTTCTACTTGCACAGGGGAGACCTCAACAAACGGGCCAAATATAGTGAGCGATTCTATGATTTGGCCACGCCATATACAACGACTAACGACGTTTAAATTTTAAAATTTAACGGCAAAGGATATTTTTGTATTTAACCGCACATAAGGTAGACAATTAGTACGGGGAAATATTTACCATTCATAGGACGGAGCTGAAAATTTACAATTTAACAGTATTCGGGATATTTTGATAAACAACTCTCAAAATGTTAAGATATAAGTTGATGTTTAAAATAAGCTTTTTTCTTTGCTTAATTAACTTCTTTGCCTGCTTAGGTGTGCTGCCTCGGTAGTTTGTAAACTTAGATATCTACTTCTACGAGGAAGTTTAAGTAATAAATTAAAACAAGTATAGTCTTTATTTCCACAGCCTGGACCTCAATTTACCAAGTTTAAAAGCAAAGTTTGTCTTGCTTTTTCCATTAAAAGCAGTAATTTAAAAGTATGCACGTAAAATAACAGATTGAAAGCTATTCTTTAAGCTCAACAATTATAATATTATATTTATGTTACTATTTGCATAACTGCATAACAAAATACTTTTTAACTGAAGATTTTTTTGTTATAAGAATATTATCTATATACCCTTGTTTTGCGCTTCTAATCATATTAACAATAAAGACAAGATCATTATACAAAATTTTGTGAAAAGAACAATACGGTACATATCCGATGTTTATTTTGTTTCCAAAATAGAAAAAGTATTTCGTTGTAAAGGGATTTAGTTAAGAAATACATTTACGAAATTTCTAAACAAGATAACATTTCGTAATGCGACTTCGATAGATAGCAAGTTTTAATCATATTTAATAGTGTGATACAAGTGTGTATTTCACTAATAAATGAATGTTTAGAGATGACGATGACAAGAACAGTCTTCATGTTAAACTTCAGAGAACCTCAACTTTTTTGCATCCCTATTGTCAAACTTTTGTGCTAGGTTTCCATACCTGCAGGTAGGAACTACGTCTGTTAATATTGTGTTGTACCCTCTACGAGTATGTATCGATGACTTTTGACATTAAAAATAAGTTGAATATTGATACAGTTTTCCTATAAATATGTGTTTTCTAAGTGGTTATTTTGAAGACGCAGATACAGAAGCTATATCACATGCATGGATGTTCTATCTACTAGAATTTGATAAATTCCTTTTTTCTTAACTAAAAGTGTAAAAGTAATCACTAACCCTAACCCACTAGGTGTCGTCTCGCTGTCCTCGTTCAAGAACATCGCCCATTCAATTACAGCTCCCCTTGCTTTATGTCGCTTTAATGCAAAATTAATGTCCCGTCTGTTGCGTGCCATATTCTTTAAATATTTTCCTTCGTCATTTTTATTACATTAAGAAAGGTATCTCAGATAATTAACAGCTCTGGACTCGTTTTTATTTTTTTGTTACAACATTCCGTAATTTTTAACAGAAGATAAGGCATCCATTTCGTCATCTTTATTAGAAGAGTACTAAACTTATGACATTCGACTAAATAGCTAGCAAGAACTATTATGCTGTTACTTAAAAATGCACCAGCTGTTTTTAGCAGTTTTAGGTGATACATTGTTGAAAACACAAATCCAAATGGTAATTGTGCAAGTGATTTAATGTCACATGATTACAAATAGATTTTTCGCATAATTAGAACACATTTTGGTCACCAATATCGTCCATTATTGATTGGTGAGCAAAAAATGTAATGAAAAATAGGAATAAACGTGGTACATAACTTAAATAGTCTATTTCCTTGCTACGGGCTCCATAAATAGTTTAAGTTTCTTCATTCAGGTATAGGTATCACGCTAACTACAATTCCATGGCAGTGCTGAAGTCAAACAAAAACCAAAATGCGAGGCGGAACAGCTTAATGAAATAAATAACTTTGTGATGATTACTTCACATTATTGAAATTTTGAGAACTAAGGACTTAAGAGATTAAGGATTTAGATAGTATACTGCTTTAGAGAAGTTTTATAGTTGATAAAATTACATCCCGTACATTTAACCCTAATACAATATTGATTATATTAGTAGGCAGATGTAAGCAACTAAGTAGGAAAACAATGACAGCATGTTTTGCTAGATTGAATTGCAGGCAGAATATTAGTAAAATTATTTTGTTTGCATTTCCATTTACCCAGAGCCCCTCAGAAAATAATATGAAGCATCGACTAAATATAGATGTACAAAATATGACATGTCGTCATAGTGAAAAATTTCAGTTTATTGATTTAAATACATTTATTAACAAGCCATATATGATAAATGATAGGTACAATTTGTACAGTAATGACCTACGACATATAGCATACTCGCTATCATATATTTTATTCATAACAGTCAATTCGTTGACTACAACCGCTGCTTCTATTGAGCAGTCACTTTATACTTTTGACCCGTTGGAATGTAATATTCCAAAACATAGTATTAGAAATAATTTAAACATAAGTTAGTGACAATAGATAATACATCTAGCACCAGTATTCTAAGTAGTAATTTAAGCAATAAAAATGTAAAAAATAATTTTCTGAACATAGTCCATCAAAATATGCAGGGCATTGATGGTAAGGAATTACAGATCGAACTATTCATAAACTGTGAAAATATTCATATACTATGTATCACAGAGCACTGGCTCACACAGTGTCAAATTATGTCTTCTTATAAGAATCATGTAATTGCTAGTTCATTCAACAGAGAACAAACAACTTGCGGCGGCTCAATGATCATCACTCATAAGAGCCTAACATTTAAAGAACGCACTGATATTGTAAGTCTGTCTGTTGAGCGATCAGTTGAAATAGCCTGTATTGAGATAGGGAATATTGTTATAATAAGTGTATACAGACCCCCATCCTCACCATTTGAAGTATTTGAGAGCACTATGGATGAGGTATTACATAGAGTAAATAACAAAAACAAAGAAATAATTATTTGTGGCGATTTTAATATTGATTTATTAGTAGAGACATCACTAAGTAAACGATTCTTGAATCTTTTTAATTGTTACAACCTAAAAAATCTCTTCTTAGAGCCTACGCGAATCACAGCGACCTCAGCCACATGTCTTGATAACATTTTTACAAATTTAATGCCATGTACAAAGTCAGTAATTAATAAACTACAATCAGATCATAGTGGGCAGTTGGCCACTTTTGATATTGGGCTAAAAAAGACTTTAAAAAGAGAAATTACCTTTATACCCATGAATGAGAGACGGCTTGAAACATTTAGGAAAAATGTATTTGAAAAAACATTTAAATTAGATTACTGTGCAGATCCTATTACTCAATATAACTCTATTCATAATATAATTAGAAATGAATATGACTCTGTTTTTAAAAAAAAGAAAATATGTATAAATAATAATTTATTTAGGTTTAGTGACTGGGCAACAGTGGGAATATGCAGAAGTAGAAATAGATTATATGAATTGTACAGTGAAAGAACTTATAATCATAATAAGACATTTTATGAATATGTTAAAAAGTATTCAAAATTATTTAAACGAGTTTGCAGTGTAGCTAAATCTAATTACATTAATAATAAAATAAAAAATATTGTACTAACATTTCAAAAACTGCATGGAATATAATTAATCAGGAAACTGGGAAAGCAAAAGAACCACACACCAAATATAATTTAAAAATTAATGATAAAGTGTTGTCAACTGACAAAGAAGTTGCTGAAGCATTTGAAAATTTTTTTACTGCCATCCCTGTGTCAACTACTTCGAGTATTAATTCATGTTCCACTCTTGCACAGTCACTGCTAACGGAAAATGTAAATTCATGCAATATTGATTTTATTTTTAAACATGTTACTGTTCCACAAGTTTTAAATGCATTTAAAAGCATTAAAGTAAAAAATACTGCCGATTTAGATGGGATTTCTGTTAAAATTATTGAATCTGTCATTGATGGTATAGCCCCGTACTTAGCCAGTATATTTAATGACTGTGTTGATAATGGTGTTTTTCCTGATTTAATGAAATTGAGTAAGGTCATTCCAATATTCAAAGCAGGTAGTATGTCTGACCCTAATAATTTTAGACCTATATCTATACTACCAACGCTCAGTAAGATTTTTGAAAAATTAATTTTAAATCAATTACTTTCTCATTTTTACGGTAATAGTCTAATGAATTTTAAGCAGTTTGGTTTCACGCGGGGTCGCTCAACAACCGATGCCGGTGTTGAGCTCATAAAACACGTATTCAGCGCCTGGGAGGAGTCGTGTGATGCTATTGGTGTCTTTTGTGACTTGTCCAAGGCGTTCGACTGTGTGGATCATACTACTCTACTCATGAAACTGCACCATTACGGCATTAAAAACCGAGCGCTTGCCTTGATTAAATCATATATTTCTAATAGAAAACAGAAAGTTGCAATAAATGGAGAAAAATCATCAGGATCGGCAGTGACAATGGGTGTGCCCCAGGGCTCAGTTCTTGGTCCTTTCCTATTTTTAGTTTATATTAATGATCTGCCATCGGTCGTTAAGAATCAATGCGAGGTCATATTGTTTGCTGACGATACTTCCTTCTTGTTTAAAATCAAAAGACAAGAAATTGACTATCGAGCGGTGAACAAATGCATCTCTAACACAGAGCAGTGGTTCTCAGCTAATAATTTGCTCCTCAATGAAAAAAAAACGAAATGTGTTAAATTTACATTGCCAAATGTCAAACAGGTAAACACAAACATTGTAGTTAAGAGCCAGGAACTGACTCCTGTAAACTCAACTGTATTTCTGGGCATAACCTTAGACGCCAAACTGCAGTGGGGACCGCATGTTGATGGTTTAGCGAAAAGGCTTGGCTCTGCCGCATATGCTGTTAAATAAATTAGACAAATTTCAAATGAAACAACTGCTCGATTAGTCTATTTTGGTTACTTCCACAGCCTCATGACATATGGTATTCTGCTGTGGGGGAGTGCTGCCGACATCGATGCTATATTTATTCTGCAGAAAAGGGCTGTTCGCGCAATCTATCAGCTCGGTCCAAGGGTGTCACTTAGAAGTAAATTTAAGGAAATAAATATTCTTACCTTCCATTCACAATATATTTTAGAAAATTTAATGTATGTTAAAAAGAACATAACCTTGTTCAAAAGAAAAAAAGATCTGCACAATGTTAACACAAGAGGAAGAAATATGCTGGCAGCTCATAATAGCAGGCTTCATAAAGTCACTAACTCATTCATGGGTCAATGTATACGCTTTTATAATAAGGTTCCTGAGGATATCCAAGGTCTTCCTACTGACAAATTCAAAGAAACTATAAAGCAGAAGTTGTGTGCTAGAGCATATTATAAACTATCCGATTATTTGGATGATAAAAGCCCTTGGGTATAATCCCCTCATTAACAGGATTGTACTAGTATTTGTAACAAAGCATGTGTAATGTGTCTGTTTGTGCGATGAGTTCTTCGTCCCGATGAATATCTAAAGCGTCATTGTCACTAAAGTACGTCTTCTTATGGTAGCGTCGGGTGACGGGTCGTTCACTTCCCTCTAATATGGTTGAGGAGGGCGATGGCTGGATCCCGCGTTAACTCGTGAACGGGTGCCGTTTGAGGGTGTTCGTCGTTTGGATACTTGGGGGGAGGGAGACTTGCCGAGCTAACAGATGCAGAAAAGAATAATTTTGTATAGACATAAAGAGACTGTAAATTTATTTTGAAAAAAAAAATATACCCGTGAAGTTTCTTGCCAGTTCTTCTTCACGAAGGTTTTTTTTCGAACTGGTGGTAGAATCATGTTTTATTTGACGTCAATAAGAACAAGTAATTGTCAATGTTGAGAAATAAATATTTGAATTTGAATTTGAATTTGCAACTTTTGAGTGCGTAATAAAAATGTAGCAAACCACGAACATCATTTATTTGCTTTTGAGACGAAATTACAACTAGAATTTTTGTATCCACATAAGAATTTTTATATCACGTCGAAACTTTAACAGATCGCCGCGAAGGGTTCGACGGCGAGAACGCTCAGGCACCGGCTGGCTGTCTGGCGCAGGCAGCGTTAGCAACAGACAGCCTCTGTAGCAGCAGCATCGGTAGCAGGCTTTATCAGTTGCAGGCTTCATCAGTTGCAGGCTTCATCAGTATCAGGCAGCATCAGTGTCAGGCAGCATCAGCATCAGACGTGATTGTCAATGAAAGTTAACAATAAAATATATATACATATATTTAGCAAAAATGAGGAAATATTGAAGAAAATATATATAAAATTAAAATGGAAAGATCATACGTTAAAACGTAAGTGTTACAAGACAATTTAAAAGCTCGCTGAGCAGTTCACGGCATAAACTGGCATTATTAAATAAAATTTGTGAACTATGACATGTAGTACGAGATCCGGCTGCAGGATTAGTGCGTTCATCGGTTTTTTGCTGAAAACCGAATTTTTATGTATATTTATAATTAGGAGAATATATATTTATCAAGTTGCCTATCAAAATTTGGCCGCTAGTATTTTTAATTAAATTATTTTTAATTTATTTTTGGGAAAAAATATCGTTCACTTGTTTTTTAAGTAAAATAACGTCTACATCACGGCAATTTATATGAAGATTCAAAAAAATCACGGTTGCCGTTGCGCACTTGGCCGCACCTCTTCGCAGCCAGGTGTAAACAGGTATGATTTCGAAACATTTTTACGTTCACAACGTTTATTTATTAATTATATATCAAGTTAAAGCTAATTTTTTTCTATTTATTATCATATATGGTTGCCTAATTAAATCTACTCGCAAATAAGGGTTGCTGGCTTTTAAAAATTATAAATATTTAAGGTAGAGTGAAAGAGAGTTAGCGCGTAACATCATTTGTCAGACGAGGATAGCGATTGCCGGCTGTGCGACGCTTTTAAGCCATTGCGCATGCGTCGAATGTTAGTTCATTAGTAGATTCAATTGTTAATAAAGTGTCATGATATTTATATTTTTTAACAATAACATTAGCGAGCACTTTTTGAATGATGCATTATTAAAATCGAGTACCTTGATTTTTTCGTTACACATAAAAACACGACTTGATCTTTATCAATTTTATTTTACGTTAATTACATTAATAATTTTTAGATTTAAAATTAGAACAACAATGTAAATATAAAACTTTGTGCATTACGAACTCCAAAACAGCGTGGTTTTTATGTAAGAATAAAAATACCGCAGCTGCTAAGTTGAGAACACTAACACTGACAAATGATGTTACGCGCTAACTCTCTTTCACTCTACCTTAAATATTTATAATTTTTAAAAGCCAGCATCCCTTATTTGCGGGTAGATTTAATTAGGCAACCATATATGATAATAAATAGAAAAAAATTAGCTTTAACTTGATATATAATTAATAAATAAACGTTGTGAACGTAAAAATGTTTCGAAATCATACCTGTTTACACCTGGCTGCGAAGAGGTGCGGCCAAGTGCGCAACGGCAACCGTGATTTTTTTGAATCTTCATATAAATTGCCGTGATGTAGACGTTATTTTACTTAAAAAACAAGTGAACGATATTTTTTCCCAAAAATAAATTAAAAATAATTTAATTAAAAATACTAGCGGCCAAATTTTGATAGGCAACTTGATAAATATATATTCTCCTAATTATAAATATACATAAAAATTCGGTTTTCAGCAAAAAACCGATGAACGCACTAATCCTGCAGCCGGATCTTAGACTAATGGGAAATAGGTAAGCACCCAGGTTACATTAGTGGGTAATTATCCAATTTATCCCCTC
The DNA here is from genome assembly GCA_923062675.1 of Marasmarcha lunaedactyla. Classification (NCBI taxonomy): domain Eukaryota; kingdom Metazoa; phylum Arthropoda; class Insecta; order Lepidoptera; family Pterophoridae; genus Marasmarcha; species Marasmarcha lunaedactyla. The sequence goes on from OV281349.1 coordinate 7,107,778, forward strand.
TCAGCCCAAGTACTGAGTAAAACCCAAAGTACTGGGTGAAAATAAATATCTTTCAAATATGTTCTGCCCCCAGTGTTTTAGGAAAGTATACACCAAAGTATACAAAAGTACCATACGACCATTTAATTACCGATTGTTTTCATCTTTTCAATACTTGCTTGGCCTATAATACTACAATACCTACAGCGGTTTGTCTTCACATGACGCAAAATGGATGGATATAAATTAATTATATGTTGCATAATCTTCCAAGGTATTATTTCTTCATACAATTTAAAAAAAAAAGATAATAATGGGTTAAAACCAGGGTGTAACCCATAAAGTCCAGTGATTACCTAAATGAGTGGGATGGGTTATTATCTACCCAAAAAATTCTAACCATGGCGCAATTCGTAAATATGTATATATGTATATATGAAATAATGTTCATAATGTTCTCTGAAGCCGCCCCCTTAACATTTGCGTATGCTTGCAACATAATAACTGTTCACTGTTCATCTATTGAATCGCCTTACAGAATTCGTATTGACTTCTCATGTACTCGGTACCGGAGTTTGTGAGCCAAGTCTCATGGCGGAATATTGCTCATGGTTGTTGAAAGAGTAATTGAATTAAGTGATAAAACAATTTACCGACACATAATTTTAACACTATAATTTACTAAATACCTATACCTAAATGAACCGGATGTTACAATTTAAAGCATATTATAAATAAAGTATCCGAGTAAAGTCTGTTATGAGAATAGGTTTTCACCTCACAGTGAAAATGTTCGACCTGCTGATTCGTTGAAGTATATACTAACCTCGTCCCTTTTTAAGTAAGAATCTTAACGGAGAAGTCAACACGACCCTCGGAAAGAGCTCTTAACCGTGGAACTACTTAACCCTTAATATAAAAAGAGAGTAAATGAGTATTAAATTCCAAATTGAAATGAAAAGAGTAGGAAAAGTGCTACCTTAAAAATGATTCACGTAGCATATTTTGTTATCTCTGTCTAAAAAACTGACATACATACATAACAGACATATTATTATTATTATTTTGTGTATAATGGCAATCAGCTGTTGTTACTACACAATAACTATTTCTGCCAATTTCAAGTATTAGTATACACACGTACTACACGAGGTTAATAATTTTGTAGCGAACAGCTGAGTAGAACTTGCAGTATCTCGAACATTGAGTTACCTTGAACAATACAAAAACAGGGGGATGCTATAAGTTTTTACAGATCTTTAGAAGAGTATATTACATATTTATAATTTGATATTAAACAAATGGATAAATCTTCCAAGAACCTTAAAGATAAGAGGATTTTGAGAGGAGAGCAGAGTTTTGATACTTGTAGGTTTAGGGAACTGGAGTGGGAGATGGTCATATAAGGAAGCTGGTGAGAAAGGGCAATTAAAGAGGAGATGGTCAGTGGTTCCATCCCCCAAACCACAATCACAGACTGAAGTCCTTCTTATGCCAAGTTTATGAAGAAATACTGGAGTACAACAATGACCCAATCTGAGCCTGCAGATGACAGATGTTGTTTTCTTATCCATATATTTATATTTACAGAACCAAGGTTTAGTTGGGATGGATGGTTGGATGCTCCATAGTACTTTCCTGTTGTTAGCCTTGAATTGCACCATATAGAGGCCCATGCCATACTTAGGCGTTTCTGCGCCAGAAGCTTCAAATCTTGGCCAAAACACATAAAGTGTTCTAGCGTACCCATATTGATAGATGCTTTAGCAAAACTATCCACTGTACAATTATCTGCAATACCAGAGTGCCCCGGTATCCAAGCTAGTGTAATGTTTAGGGATTTAAGATAGCAAGAGAACAGAATATTTATAATTTGTAAGATAACTGGGAATTTAGAGCCTAATTTGAAAGGGTTACCCTTTAAGACCTGTAAGGAGCTAAGGCAATCTGTCAAAATAAGGGAGTTAGACAAATTATTATTCGAAACGTATTTTATGGCCTCAAGGATGGCTATGGCTTCACCAGTAAATACAGTTGTTTGCGGTGGACATTTGTAGGATAGCAAGTATGGATCCCTAAGTACTCCACTTAGGGATCCATACTGCCACCCCGACACACCCCGAGGTAGAAATTTTTGAGGCATCAGTGAAGATTAAGGTCCAATCCCTCCATTTTTCATTGACAATCCTTAGAAATTCAGTATTAGCATTTGGCATGTTTTTAGCTAAACCTAGGCTCGATATAACATTGGGGGAATATACAAGGGCTTCATAAGGAATGGTATAGAGAATTTGACGATCCATCCTGAACGTAGGAATAGGGGAAGAGTCTAAATTAGAGAGACTGTTAACCAAACAAGGAATATCCTTATTGGACCAGAATGTAGAGGAAGAAGTTAAAAATTTTAAATAGTTAAGTTTAGTGTGAAGAGGATGAGAATGAACCTGTTGGATGTTGGCAAGGAATCTATCTGCCAGAAATTGTCTTCGAAGATGTAAAGGGGGTTCTGCACATTCCACCTGCATAGCATTAATGGGCGAGGATTTCATGGCACCGAAGATGATCCGAAAGGCCTTACTTTGTATCTTATCCAGTAAATGTAACACCGATTTGTTACACGGGATAAGGCAAAAAGAGCCATAATCCATAATGCTCCTGATTAATGCATTATATAATAGTCTCTGAGTGTAAGGGTGAGATCCCCACTAAACCCCAGAGAGTGAGCGCAACAAATTGATATTTTTTTCACACTTTTGAACTATATAATTTATGTGGGATGAGAAAGACAGACTAGAATTCAGTATAATACCTAAAAATTTCACCTCATTGTACATTGGAATGGGAACACCTTGAAAAGAAAAAGCTATTGGGGGAATTTGTCTCTTCCTCGTAAAGATAAGAGCCTTACTCTTAGAGGGTGAGAGAGAGAGGCCATGGGATTCCAGCTAGTTGCCTAGGTAGAAAAGAGCAGTGTTGAGGCAACCTGAAGTAATCTCTGCTATGGCTACCTTGGAGTAGAGAGTGATATCATCTGCATATTGCAGGATATTACAAAAGGAAGACACAGATGTGTCCAAATCAGAAGTATAGATGTTATATAGCAGTGGGCTTAAGACAGAACCTTGAGGAAGACCCTGCCAAACTAAACGAGGAGATAGATTAGAGTGCTGATGTCTGATTTGGACAGATCTAGACACAAGAAGATTGTAGATGAAGTAGGTCAACCTCACCGGTAAACCTAATCGCAGCATTTTCTGTTTAAGTATGGGAAGTTGAACGTTGTCATAAGCAGAACAGACATCCAAGAACACCGCCATCACTGATTCTTTATTAGACAAAGCTAACCTTAAATCAGTGGTGAAGATGCTCAGGCTGTCCATGGTGCTCATGCCTTTCCGAAAACCAAATTGTGTTGAACTTAGCAGATTATGACTCTCAACATACCATTCAAGGCGATTCTTAATAAGGTGTTCAGTGACTTTTAATGGAGTTGGAGCTAGCGCAACTGGCCGATAGGAATTATGAACATCTGGGTCTTTGCCTGGTTTTAGGATGGGAATTACTAAATAGAAGTTCCAGGGAGCTGGTATATCACCAGATATGAAAATGATGTTAATAATTTTAAGTAAGGATTCCTTAAGGAGGATACCAGCCTTGGATAAGAAAGAACAAGGAATACTATCATGACCCGGGGTTGAGTCATGAAGGTTATTGAGGACATGATTTAATTCGTCGATGGTGAAGGGAGCATCGAGGGGACTAGATGAGGTGAGAGTAGAATAATTGCAAGGTTGTAAAACAGAAATCGGGACATAAGGGGGAGCAATTTTATCCAGAAATTTATCAAGCCAAAGGGATGGGTTGTAAGAGAGCCCCGGTGGAGTGTATGACATGGAGCCGCGGAAGCGTCGAATAGCGCTCCAGACATGGGAAGAGGGGGAACGAGGAGCCAAATTCTCGCAGAACTTACGCCACGCCTCTTTCTTCTTTTTTTTAAATAGTCTCCTGGTCTGGGCTGACACTTTTTTAACTTGAATGTAATTAAACATTGACATAGTGGCCGCATATTTGCGGATAGCAGACTTACGCATTCTGATCATGTCAGAGCAGTCTGAGTCCCACCATGGGGGAGATGATCGAAGTCTTTTATCTGGGTTCTTCTTTGGAATATGTAAGTCTGCCGCAGATTGAATGCAAGAGATTAGGCTCTCATAGCACTCTTGGATATTATACAAGGACGGGGAGAGAATGTGGGAGGACAAGTCATTAGTAGCTTTAGTGTAGTTGTACCAGTCTGCCTTATCAATTTTATGCTGCAGAAGGTGTGGTAACTTAGGAGGAATATGACAAGAAGAAGGTATGGTTATAATTATAGGGTAGTGGTCACTGCCATATAGGGAATTAAGCCTTCTCCAACTAATCGACGCACCATCAGCAGCAGAGCACATGGAAATGTCCACAGCACTAGGGTTCTGATGAGGGCCAGAAAAACGAGTAGGACAACCATCATTCAGGACATATAAATTTTGCTCATCAATTATGGCTGCTAAACGCTGACCAGGACCGTCACAAGCCTGTGAACATTGGCTACCCCATAGGACATGGTGACAGTTGAAGTCACCTAGAATAATAGGGTTACTCGGCAAACTGGAAATGAGTGAATGAAATTCATCTATAAGTGAAATAGTGGGGTTAGATATATAGACTGAAACAAGAACAAATTGAAGAATTTTGACAGCAAGTATACTAATTTCAAATGAGATGAGAATGAGAGTTGTGTATGGAAGAGAAACCTTCACGAAGAGAGCTGCACCACCATGCCCATCTGCTCTGTCATCTCTAAGACAGACAAACCCAGGCAATTTGAATCGACTGCCTGGGGATAGCCAAGTCTCAGAGACAGCAATAGCCAAAGGGTCATGCTGATGAGCCAAATGAGAAATTTCATGCTGTTTATTTCGGATGCTTCTACTATTCCATTGCAGTCTGGCCATTGTTAAGAAGAAGATTAGCAATAGGGGATAACTTTTTAGCAACGGAGGACGGTAGTGGGATGTTTTCAAATTTTGAAAGAATGTTCAAAACTAGGGAAATCAGGAGCTCTAAAAAATTGTCATTAGGGGAGCAGGAAGAGGTAGGGAGGAAGGCGTTACCCGATTTAGAAGATGGAGGATTAGAAATAATAGCATTATGGGCAATTTTGTCATAGCCTGGAGATAAAGACGGACTGGGTTTTGATGGTTTATATATTGTTTTTTTGTAAGAAAGATTTAGTGAAGGAGAACTTTTAGAAGCATCTGCATACGATTTTTTAACTGAAGGGAAGAGGGATGATGCTTCCTTGAATGATATGTTCTTTTGGGACATGGTGATTTTAATATTCTTTTGCCGGGAATGTTCCGGGCAAGATTTGTCAGTTGCTAAATGAGGGCCTGAGCATTGCAGGCAGGAAACTTCAGAGGATGCAGGGCAAGAGTCACCTGAGTGAGACTGTGCCCATTTGAAGCAACGAGCACTGGATCGGCATTGTGCTTTCACATGGCCAAATCTACAACAGTTTAAGCATTGTATGGAAGGCAAAATGTATGGATCAACGGTTATTGATGAGTTAAATATAAACACTTTATCAGGTAAGCATTGTCCAGAGAAAGTGATCACTACAGAACCCGTGGGGGTTCCAAGGGGTTCCAAGTGGAACCAGACTCCATGGACACTTTTCTGTTTAAGCGACGAGCCTTCAAAATTATTATATCACCTTGGCTTGTGGAGATTGCTGTTACAACTTCCTCCATTGACCAAGAAGTTGGGATCCCGCGAATCAGCCCCATTCTTGTTATATTATATGTAGGAATTAAAGCTATATAGTTATGAGATTTAAGACTCGGGTTTCTGAGAAACTCGTTTGCTGCACATGCAGATGAGAATTCCACAGAGACTCGATTTGTGCCAACACTCTTTATACCATCATTTTTAATATTTTTAATGTTTGATGTAAATAAAAATTTTCCAAAATTTATATGATTAAATATACTGCCTGACTTAGGGTGATTTTCTGACCTGGACACATGAACAATGAAAGGACCTTTGTCAGAAGGATGGTAAGATTTTTCTTCTAAAAGACTTGTATGAGTGTAAATAAGGTTATTGGCTTGAGATGGAAGAGCATTCGAAACAGATTTTTTAGGAGTAGGGGATGAATCCCGATTTATACTCGGACGTTTTCTTGTTTGCACATGTTGAGAGAAAGGGTCAGGGGAGTTGTTGACATCAGGAAACGGGATTGGGTCTGGGGGCTTAGGAGGGATTAGAACACAATCCATGCTCATTAAGAGCTAGATAATTCATACAACCACTTACCAGGCGAGGAAGAGAAAAGCAGAAACACTTAAAATAACTCAATGTTGATAACAAAATCACCAAAAAAACCGGAAAATGACGAAAACCGTGTGTACACCGCAAACGAAAAATTGACCTAACAGACATATATCAAGATCTTTCAAAGAAAATGTCAATGTCAGCTTTTTCACTGACAGAACCGACAGAGCATGAAGCAAAACTTCATGTTGCTGTTACCAATCTTTGGAAATAATCGGTAAAATATAAAGTCTTGAAATGTGACACAATCGAACAAAGAAAGAAACGTCAGTTGTTACCGGCTAGTCAAAGTCAATGTCTAACTGACATACAGACTTGAAAAGTGATGAACTGACTAGGGACTTTCGTTTCCTTAATTTTGCATATTTTAATCGGTGGTCTAATAAAATTTTAAAATAGCAGATATGAAAAGCGTTTTTAATATTTTAACGGTTCTACGTTCTACGGTTTTGTATATATTTTTTAACATTCTCTCAAAATTAATTTTATTTCAATGTTACAGAAACTCTTTGTAGCTGTCAGTTTGCAAATAGGTCAAGTTTGCCCAGTGGCTGTTACTTCAAGCGGATCGCTTACGTGTGAATACAATTTAGATTACTGGTAAAGCAATAGACCTCAAAGGCTTTGACGCTTGTATTTGGATAGATACTTGATTTTTGCATTCAATTGCAATTTGTATTTGGAAATTTAGAAAAAAAATTTAAAGGTACAGTGTGAAAACTGGCTTAGGTTAAAACGTAGTCATGGCTTATGACATCGTAGCCATCGTAGCCATCGTAGTATGGCTTGTTTCTCTCTCATGCTCAATAAGCTTACCTTATCATCTTTTTGTTATGTTTGTAAAAAAGCTTATTAATTTATCCATAAACAATATGGATAAAATCGTCAAAACTGAGGAAGTATGGAAAATTTCCCCTCAAAACTAGGTTTTGGCTCTTATTTACTTGATAGTGGCAGACTCAAGGCTCCACATATAATTGAAGCACATAATTCGATGTTCATATTTCAATGTGTCCAACAATTTTTTAAATTAAATAAACGCTACTGTTTTCAAAATTAATAAAATTAGGTACCTTTAAAAAATAAAAAAGGTTAAAAAATAATTAAAAACTTGAAATGGCTGCCATATGCAGCAGCGTGAGTTTTTGAGGGTGTTCGTCGTTTGGATACTTGGGGCAGGGAGAATTGTCCCTCAATAATGTACAGTCGTCGCCCAAACTCGTAGTAAAAGCTCAAAAGTAGAACTGAATCTAAACTGTTCGATTGTTTAGGTTGTCCTTACAAAATTTTGTATAATTCATTTCTTTTTTAGCCGACGTCAAAAAAAGCAGAGTTTCTCAATTCGTCTGTAATATTTTTTATATATGTTCGGGCATAGCTCTTTTGTTTCTGGACCGACTTTGTTGTTTTTTTTTTTGTTGGGGTCAGTTCAGCGTCAAATTGGTCCCATTATAATTTCATGGATGCCGGTAACAACTGCCTACGGAGGTATAACATAAAACTCCTGAAAATCAAACAGAACACTATTAATAATTAACGTTTTCTTAAGTATGAGTCAATCCCAAAGCAGAAAGGTAAGTCACTATGATCAATAATATCCTGGACTGGACCTGGGCGCAAACAACGGAACTTCCAAAGGTCAAACAACACGTGCTTGAGAATCGTTTTGGTCGAATTGCGCTAATATAAAATAATACCTGACCTGTGTACCTGAATATGACCCGGATTTAATAATAAACCTATTGACTTAACCAATAATTTCGGCTTTCTGGAAAAACTCAAGTATTTTAAATTTTGTCAAAACACTAATGGCTTTTATTATAAAATTTATGAAAAATTAAAAATAGACCTGAAAACATTATTTATAAGCCAGGTAAGCTTCACGGAAATAAATGGAAAGCTCTGTTTCAATTTTTACTTTTCGTAGTAATGGAGTTTTCATTAGAGGTGCTCGCTGCTATTTTGATTACCTTAATCAATTGAAATAAACAAAAACTGTCCTTTTTTAAAAATATAAAATATTTTTTTACGAACTAAGTTGATTTTATATTTAGCCGTAAAGTTCACCAACCCGATTGATTGTGATTAAAGGGGACTCGAAAATAAAACCCACTGGACTTTTGAGATCGTTTTAATCAATTCATCCTTTTAGGACCCAGCCTCTTTTTATAATAAGATTTCATACTACAATTTTATATTCAGGTGATTTACAAATTATTATAAAAAGTTAATGGTTGTACATAATCATAGAAGGTTACACAGCTGTTCAACAATATTCCAGAAATTACAATTCTTCATAGAAATACTTAGTTTGAGTACCTCTATAACGGGTGTTTGTTTTATTCTGTTAAGCTCATCAAAAAAGTTCACATAAATAATATTTGGACACTATTTGTCTTACTGATAAATAACCTAGATTTTAAACTTATAATTTTGTAATGACTGTTTGTACCAAAATAAAGTAAAATAAAAAAATCCGAATAAAATAAATATCTGACATAGCAAGAACACAAAATATTTTAACCTTTAGGTATTTTACATAAGCATTGTTCTTATTCTTAGGTATCATATTACTATTCAATAACAGTAACAATTAATGTAAGTATCTAACATATAGTCACTGACCATATGTCAAGTAATAAATAAAAAATAGTTTAATTTGCTTTGAAGTAAAATAAGGAAAGGCCTTTAATTAGATACACAATGTTAGTTTATATTATATATTAACTGTATTTTTCGTAACAATATCACCGGAGAACGAGTGTACGTGCATCGAGTAGTAGCTCGTTTTGTGCAGTTTGGGAGTGCTGCGAGCGACGTCGCAGTTGCTGGGACTGGCCTCTCCAGGCGGGTGCAGCACTGGGCCCGCTCGGCGCAGCTCGCACCCCGTGCAGCGCCGTCAGGCAGGCCGCATCCTCCCTCGGTGCACTGCCTTCTCCCGGGTACCCAAGAAGCTCTTTCTCTACGCATGAGTTTTCCCATACGTTTCGCTCCGGTCGGAATAGTATAATATACACCTAAAACAATGGTTTAAATTATAAAGAAATGAAATCGAATTGTGTTTTTATTTATTTTGAGAGGAATTAAATGTCATGCATTGGGATGAAAAAGAAGAAACATTTTAATTTTAAGAAAACATGTACCTTTGGTCCAAACACGCACACGAGTGTTGCTGAGGCAGCGAGTGCCACTGCGGCGGCCGTCGAAGCGTCCCGCAGCGGCACGCTGGTGACAGCGCGTAATGGAAGCCAAGCCGCCCACACCACGCATGACGTGTAAACGGCGCTGCCTACGTGGCGTGCCTCACCGAAAGCGTGCGGCAAACTACGCGCACGCACGGCGGCCACCGTGCAGGCGAGGAGCAGCAGGGCAGGCGCGGCCAAACCACTGCTCGGCGCACCGCACGTGCGCAGTGCCTTGCGACCGGCCAGTTGCGTCAGTACAGGCGCGGGCGCCGTAGCCTGCCACGCGGCAGCAACGCTCGCCGCCGCCACCGCTAGCACGCCACAGCCACCCGCGTACCGCGCCTCGCGCACCGAGCGCCGCGACGCTATGCGCGCCACGCGCCGTGTTTTCAGCAACAGTGCACCGTACACTACACTGAAGCTTACAACTGCTCCAAACCTACAAATAAACAATCTAGTTTCAAAAAAATATGTTTTTCGTTTTTTTAAATGAATTTTCAGCCATTTTTTTAATTTCAAGAAATACAAATCCATACATAAGGCTTACACTAAAATCTATAAAATTAAAAAGACTGCTCAAGATTGTCTTGCCTTGCAAAATTATTTAAATGCGTTTGACCTTTATTGCAAGTCAAATGAGCTGTACTTAAATATCGAGAAATGTCACATAATCACTTTCACACGTAACAGGAGCCCAGTAATTTATAACTACAATATTGGAGGTCAGTGTCTTAATCGAGTTTCCACAATACAAGACTTAGGTGTAACTCTGGACTCCAAACTGCACTTCAACGAACATATTGATGCCATGGTCGCTGAAGCTTTCAAACGCCTAGGTATGATACTGCGAATAGGAAAGCCCTTTAAAAGCTTAATAACAACAAAGCTGCTGTATAACGTTTACGTTCGCAGTGTGTTAGAGTTCGCAAGTGTAGTTTGGAGTCCTCAGTACGCAATCCACATAGGTCACATCGAACGCATTTAACGGAAATTGGTTAGAGCGCTCGACTATCGATCTTCCTGTCAGCATATCAGTTATAGTGAAAGTGCTGCTAGGTACAACACACATTCGTTGGACTTAAGGCGCAAGTATCTGGATGTTTTATTCCTTTATAAAATATGACACAACTACATTAATAGTTCTCACCTACTCAATCAAGTTAATTTTAAAATTCCTCGACCTTCTTCTCGATCACAGGATACCTTTTATATTTTACCTTACCATACTAACTATGCGAGAAATACCTTCTTCAGACGTTCTTGTTCCTATTATAATTCCCATAATGCAGTGGATATTTTCTCACATGATTTAAATAAATTTAAATTTAATTTAAAAAAGTTTATGTTTGCTTGAAACAAATTAATTGTATAATGATGTATTTTTGTTTTTATTATACTTTGGCAATCTAATATGTATCAACAACAAGTCATTTATTTGTAATATTTTTATTGTTTTCATTTCATATAATATGTTCTTACTTGCGTGTGCTAATATCCTTTCAATATATATATATACTTTATACAATGGTACTTTAGGTCTAATTGTGTTCACTATCTGTAACTACTTTGTTTTTGTTTAATGACTGTGTGTTACCTAAATAAATAAATAAAAGTTTCCTTCATTTCTAAACGAAACTAAGATAAAACTTGACTAACCTCTGTGCGGCGCAGACGGTACCGCTTGGAGGCAGTACCAGCACCGCAGCCAGCAAGTACGCCGCCGCAACACCCGCTAGCAGCTGCAACGACAGCAGCGCACCACCCGCGGCCAGCAACGCTGAGTGCCGGTGAGCCAGCAGCAGGGCACCAACAGCTGCACTGGCTGCCAGCCCACTAGCCGCCAATGCCAGTGCCGCCGCAGCCGCACCCTGCCGTGGCGATACGCTGGACGCCAGCACTGGCTCACAGTGCAGGCGCGCCGCATCTGGCTCGCTACCGGGCGGGCACTCGGCGCAGCGCCCGGACGCAGCCACTGCGTGCCGCCCGCATCTCTCGCAGCGCCAGCAGCACCGCTCGCCGCTCGACACCCGCATGGCCTGCCCGCGCCCGCACGCCGTTGCGCATACCGACACCGGTGCACCTTCTTCATTCGCTACGCCCCAATCGATATCTGCCAATATTTAGTTCTTTAGATTAAGTTTGAAATTAATAGTTATAGAGTGGATACGCAATTGTTTATGCAGACAATATTAAAATATGCCGTGTTGTTGGTTCGAAAAAAGACTACAAAAACCTACAAGTTTCAAATATTTGTTCCCCAACTTTGACATTTACTTATTCTTGTTCAACAACTCGTTGACGATGTATAAAGCATGACTATGCCATCTGTTCAAAAAAACCTTTATGCTGCCTGAGAAGAACTGGCCAAAAATTTCATGGGTATAATTTTTTCAAAATAAATTTACATTGGCTCTTATGTCAATACAAAATAATTCTTATCTGCGTTTGTTAGCTCGGCAAGTCCCTCCCCATAAACTATTCAAACGACGAACAAATTCAGACAGCACACCGTTCACGAGGTTAACGTGGGATCCAGCCAACGCCCTCAAAACATATTAAAGAGAAGTGTGGGATCCTTCAACCGACGGCGCCGTAAAAAGACGTACTTTAGTGACAATGACGTTTTCGACATAATAAAAAACTTCTTAATACATACAAATTTTACATAATCATCGCTTGCCACACGACATGTAACATAATAGTATAAGTATAAGTAGTAATAAATATAATAGGGCACGAGATCTTGGTGTCATTGTGGATACCAAAATGTATTTTAACATCAATATTAATAAAGAAGTTAAAAAGCCTTTGAAAATATTAGGCTTCACACTCCATGTGTCAAAACAATTCATGCGGTTTTTAGTCTAAATATATAGCTTTTGGTTAGATACATATCAAAGTTATGTTTAGTGTTACGAGTATGTGGAATTCTAGCTATGCGATACATATACGAGGGGAGGTCCAAAAGTTCGGGGAATGAAAGGATTTTAAATAAAATGAAACTATAAATCTCTATTTCTCCTTCAATCTATTTTTCGCTTAAATAATAAGGCAGGTCGCTTTTTTTCCCACTTTTCACTTCTGTCTAATATGGTTGAAGAGGGCGATGGTTGGATTCCGCGTTAACTCGTGAACGGGTGCCGTTTGAGGGTGTTCGTCGTTTGGATACTTGGGAGGAGGGAGACTTGCCGAGCTAACAGGTGCAGATAAGAATAATTTTGTATAGACATAAGAAGACTCTGTAAATTTATTTTGAAAAAAAAAAATATTCGTTAAGTTTCTTGCCAGTTCTTCTTCACGAAGGTTTTTCCGATGTAGATTCATGTTTTATTTGACGTCAGTAAGAACTAGTAATTGTCAATGTTGAGAAATAAATATTTCAATTAATTTAATTTCAGTCTTTTTTTTTAAATTGGGGAACAAATAAAAATCACTTGGGACCAGATCTGGATTGTAAGGTGGGTGGACTAGTGATTCGAAGCCATGCGTGTGCAGAGCAATTTTCAATTTTCCTCAACGATTTTCCTTGATGGTTTCCTTTAATTTTTCTAGTATCGTAGCGTAGTGTTCTCTGGTTATGGTCCTTCCCTTTTCTTTGTAATAAATCAGTATTATCCCCTCACAATCCCAAAAAGCTGTGGTGTCCTCTTTTGTGCCATTGCATAGACTCTTGTTTGGACTCGGCTCAAACTGATGAACCCATGTTTCATCTCCGGTAAGAATCCGGTCCAAAATCTGTAAATGTTCGTCTCTACACAACTCCAAAAATTAATTTGCCGCATCGACGCGCTGGTGGCTCTGAAGCCACGTGAGCTCGATACCCGTGTACCGAGAATCTTGCACTGACTTTTGTCATACCCAGGTGGTCATGTAGGATTCGCAAAATGGTGATATCAGATACTCCAACTAATGCAGATAACTATTTTTTCTTCAAACCGGTGTCCTCTAGTATAATTTTTTGCACTTTAAATGACGTCTGATGTGGTGGCCTCAACTGGCCTTCCTGAGCGGGAGTCGTCTTCATTCGACTCCCGACTCTATTTAAAAAGACCATTCCAATTGTAAATCATTCATTTACTAGGGCACTGTTCCTTGCTTGATAAGGAATTTTATCATAGCACAGTGTTAAATTTTCTCCCTAGTTTCAGTTTTCCTTCGGATTGATTTGTTTAGCAGGCGCGTGTTCGTAAACGAATGACGCAATAGGGCTGACACTCAATTTTGATTCTAATGATGAAATCCCTATCTCGACTCCATCCCCTCCATTCCGTGAACGTTTGGACTTCCCTTAGTAGATTGCACAGAGGATAAAGTGTTTTTATTCAAGTTCTCGAAACCGACAGTGTTTTTATTAGTTAGGAGTCCTCTACAGCCCGTCATAAAATGCCTTCGTTATCAAAGTTCTTACATAAAATAATTAAAACAATCTACCCTTTAATTAAAAATGTTTGCACCTCGAATGTCACGTTGCCTCCTCATGCTAAACTTTTCTAAGATTTCACACCGTTTTCATAACTATATTACTAATATGACCAATATTACTGAAAGTCTAAAATTGTACTAACCTACAATTTTAATAACAGCACGAGTAGGCGCTCCCTGTCACAACCAGCCCAGTCTGTCCTAGGTAATTATAGCTTTATATTATAATATTCACGTGCATTATTCGCTTAAAAAATTAATAACATAAGTGTGAAAATGAAAGCCAAGTTCAATGTTATGATATAGTGTGGTATAAAAAATTTGACCTAAATAGTTTCCAAGCTTTGTAGACAATCCTGCAATTTGTTTCTGAGAACTTATAACATTCCTAAGTAAAACACAATTTCCTGTGTTGTTTCTGCTAAAACAATGTTTTACAGCAGAAGCTTATGTTAGTTTATGACTTTTTAAATTTAATAGTCAAATTATTTATACAAAGCAAATAACTTATGATTATCCAGCCTCAACATTTGTTCTGTAGACTTACTTTTGAAACAAATTTTAATTCTAATTCAACACCGATCCAAGTCTAAAGATAATTTAAACATCACGTGACTTATTACTATTGAAAACAATTTTGTCAACATTTGATTGAAAGTGGGGATTTGTTTCCGATTGCATACTTGAGAGTTGGTCACGATTCTACTATAAACAAACAATGCACACTGAATATTACCACAATTGACAGCTGTCAAATCAAACTAAAGAGTTGCGATTTGGCGTCTTTCGGTCACCAAATGCAAATTTAATCTCAATTAGTATCATAAAATGGCCGAACAATTATTAAAGAATTGGCGCTATTTGTAGTATCCAAGAGTACAAAACATCGCCGATTCATCGAAATTGTTTTCGAGAGTAGGCCTGCTCGCGTATTCAAGTGTTGATACTTTTAAACCATAACGTTCGCAGGCGGTTTTATTCTATTATACGACTTTCTTGTGCTTTAATTTGACTAGGATCAAAATTATTAAGGAGTGCTACGTAAGCTTGACATCTGAATTATGAAGTACTTATGATGAGAACTCGTGTAGGCAGAGAAGTGCTATCTAGGTATGAAACGGGCATGGCGGAGGCCTTAGCACATTCTCGCTCCGACCGCCGCCCAGTGCGGACGTGCAAGACCCCGTTCTCCGTTGTTTGGTCCCTTCCCGATATTCCGTGGCGCTCAGTCTACTGACGTCACAGTTCAGCGTGTTGGTTCCGTGCTACGGTTTTCAAGGTTTTTCTACTCCGTCTGAGTGCTTTCGAAGTGCGATTTTTCTTTGCGACTAAGCCCCTTAGTCTTCA
This sequence comes from Marasmarcha lunaedactyla, assembly GCA_923062675.1. Classification (NCBI taxonomy): domain Eukaryota; kingdom Metazoa; phylum Arthropoda; class Insecta; order Lepidoptera; family Pterophoridae; genus Marasmarcha; species Marasmarcha lunaedactyla. The sequence continues at coordinate 7,123,086 of OV281349.1, forward strand.
AAGTGCTGTGCTAAGTTGTGTTGTGCTTGTGCTGAGTGCAGTGTTGTGCCCAGCGTAAGTAGTCTGGTTTCAGTGCAAAGGATACTTTACGGAGACAACGAATTTGTACTGAACCAGTCCTTTTTATTTTTATTTTATTTCTCTTCTCTATTTTATTTATTTTCTCCTATTTTCATATTTATTTCTATCATATCTGTGTGTTTTCGTGTGTATTTATCCTTTCTGTCGGTAAAGGTTGACCCTAACGCGGTCAACTCTTTACCTGCGTACCCTTTTTTAGGTTTCTAGGTAGCGGCCTTCGGCGTACTACGGTTAGTTTTAAGTTATTCTCCCCAGCCCCCCTACCGCTGGTAGGGATGTTTGCCGCTAGGGTTCGCTAGGTTTTTTATTTAGGAATCCTAGGCATTTCTTATATAAATAGGTGCTAGGTTTGCTAGGGAACCTAGGCATACATTATATATTTATATATTACATATTGTTATTCCAAGCCCTCCAATGGACCTTGTTAATATTCTTAGGTCATTCGCCCAGGCGCTCGCTGCGTCCGGCGTAAGCATACCCGCTGACGTACTAACGCAGGCCTTACAGGCATCTATTGCGTCCCCGGCCCCTCAGGTCTCAACCCCGGCCCCTCAGGCCTCAACCCCGGCCCCTCAGGCCTCTAACGTTCAGACCCCTCAGGTGTATAGCTCTCCCGCGTCTCCCGTTCCATCCGATATGGACTGCGCGTCGGTCTCATCCTCGCGCTCATCTCGTAGGAAGCTCAGACTCCGCCGCGTCCGAAGCTTCGTCGGTCGCCGCCACCTTAACCGGCTCTCCTGTGCCCGCGTTCCAATAAGTAGCCAAACGCTCGAAGAAGCGTTCGAAAAAAGCCGTGGTGTCTTCAACACCCGAGCCAACCCCGGTGTCTTCTACACCCGCCCCCGCGCCCCTCATGTCACTCGAAGTGACCGCGTCTCCGTCGGTCCCGTCTAAGCCAGCATCGCGCTGCGCTCCCGTCCCATCGAAGCCTCAGCTCCCTCCGCCCGTCTTCCTCCGCGATAAAGCGTGCTGGACCGCGGTTTCTAACCTGTGCAAAGAGCACAAAATCAATTACCTCAAGGCAAATAACGCAGGCGACACTATAAAAATCCAAGTCGCGACTATCGACGACTTCCGCGCGATCACTCGTTTACTTTCGCTTAAACAAATCGCGTACCACACTTACGCCCTCCCGGAGGAGCGTAAGATCCGCGCAGTACTACGGGGCGTCCCGTTTGAACTCAGTAATGAAGACATTTTCGAGGACCTTAAGTCCCAGGGCTTCCCGGCTGTAGCAGTGCACAAGATGCACTCTAACCGCGGTAGGCGCTTTCCGTTAGCTTTAGTTATCTTGTCTAATTCTCCCAACTCGAGGGAGATCTTCAGAGAGGCTCGCACAATCTGCGGACTCTCGAATATCTCCGTCGAGCGTCCCAACCCCCGTGGTCACCCTGGGCAGTGCCACCGTGCTCGCACGCAAACTGCGAGCCGCCCGCTCTCCTCAAGAGTGTTTATTTGCTTTAGCCGAGCATCACTCGCTTCTAAGTTCATTATAAATTTATTCTTTTTTTTATTTTTATATAAAATCGTAAATAAGTAAATTATAATGTCTAGACCCGCGAATCCCGCGTCCAGTCGTATTAAACCCAAGGGCTTATCCCTAGTATCTTTTAACGCTCGTAGCCTTAACACCAACCTTCCCGAGATTAAACTGTTCCTTCAGAACAAAGAGCCTGACTTATTCCTTCTCCAGGAGACATGGCTCCAAACCGCTCCAGAGGATTCGCTATACCTAAGTACGCGTTTATTCGTAACGATAGGCCCAACTCCGACGGTTTCGGCGGCACCGCTATATATTACAAAAGAGGTTTCCACTGCTGTCCTCTCCCTACCCCTCCTCTCCTCAACATGGAAGCCACTGTGTGTAGATTGACTGTGACTGGTCATCCGACCATCATCATAGCTTCAATCTACATACCTAGTGGTACCAGACCAATCCGCAGCGACTTTGAGGCCATTCTCGCCCTCGGCCATTCAGTCATTATGTTCGGAGACTTTAACTCCAAACATACTGACTGGACGTGCCTATCGACTAACACCAGCGGTATCGCTCTCCTCGACATCACTAACTCCCTTGACCTAGACGTCATATCCCCCATCACTCCCACTCACTATCCCAACAACCCGTCCTACTCTCCTGACATCCTCGACTTTGCAATTATCAAGCGAATCAATCTTGATCTAAGGTCTATCGAACCGCTCGATGACCTAGGCTCCGACCATCGCCCCGTTTCCCTCGTGCTAGGACCGCCGAACGATAACGTCTCATCTCCTAAGACCTTTACCAACTGGAAAGGTTTTAAAAATAAGTTAGTTTCAGCCTTAGAGGCTCCGAACTCTCCACTCGCGATCTCTCCCGAACAATAAGATAGCCCGGATAAAATCTATTCATTAGTAAATTCTCTTACTGATGCTATCAACTCAGCCATCAGTGACAACGAAAAGGTTGCTAAGCAAGGCAAACCCACGCTTCCCTTAGCCGTTAGCAATCTTATTAAAGCTAAGAACGCGGCTCTCCGGAGAGCCAAGAAATATCCCACGCCCGCATATAGAACAGCTGCGAATCAGCTTCAACGTAAAGTTAGGTCTTGCCTCGCGGAACTCCGAGACGCTCAGATGAACGATCTCATGGCGAATATCTCTCCGTCCCACCAAGCGTACTATAGCATGGCCCGAGCCTTACGCGTAGACACCGCCTCTCACGTTCCTCCTCTCACTCGTCCCGATGGCACTACTGCCTTTGAAGTCGAAGAGAAAGCCGAATGCTTCGCTGACAGCATTGCCGCACAATGCTCGCCCAGCACGCAACCTGCTGATCCCTCACACATCCAGGCGGTGGAGGACGAAGTCCTTCGCAGAGACTCTCTCCCCATCACCGCCGACCCTGTCACAGTCTCTAATGACGAAATCTTGCTTCTCATTAGGAATCAAAAGTCCAAAAAGGCTCCGGGTGCGGATGGAATTTCCAACCACGCACTTAAGCACCTACCTCAACAGACCCACTAGCGGGTCTTCCGCCGGATGTGAAAGTTGCACTGAAGGTCAGAGTTGCCAAAGGTCGGCCAAAGCTCGACTTAGGAATCAATTCATTTAAATTAACCTATAATGAATTGAGAAGGGAACTATGCTCCGCCAGAAGATTGTATAAGAATTTATGTTGCTCGTCCTACATATGAATAGGTAACACAATTGTAATGATTTCAGACCGCTGAGCCGGCGCTTCCAGGTGCAGTTTGTGTTAGTGTCGGTTATCTAAAGATGAAAGACCAAACATTTTGACAACTCGTATAATGTATAGATAAGTAATATAGTACGAAAAATTACTAATTTTTAGCTGAACCATAAAACCTAATTCATGTCAAAAACTACAATCCACAAAAAAATTATTGGGTTTTCTTTTTATGGTCATTTATTGACATTTGGTTTGCCACGAACGTGCCCAGTAAATATATGGTTTATGACACGTTTCGTTCCAAATAAAGCTCGAACTTTACAATATTTCGAATTTGCTTATAAATTAATAGAAATGTATGACTGTTAAATTAAATTAATATTCTATTTGATAATTTATTTAAATTAATGCACATCAAAATGAAATAATCAATTATTTTTCGTAAATGTACAATACAGCTTAACTTAACTGTCATATTGAAAATGTCAAAAATTACAACGTCAGTTTAGGTTTGAATAAAACGTTTGCATTCCTTTGTTTTCATTTGCGTTATTGTGTACTGTGCGATACTACTCTGGATTTTTCTCACCTTCTCAACTTTTGATCACCTTGGCATTCCTCCCGGTTAACGTTTCTGGCTTCTGCTTCGACGATTACTTGCGCTAGTTTTACACGGATCTCGGATTTTTTTGAACTATTGGATTTACGCAGTGTGTTCTTGTTCGTTAAAATGTCGGCTACATCTACAACACTAGGGATGGCGCAACGTATGCTGTGCATTAATTGTAACATATGTGTTAGTAGGTACTTGTAACACAGTTCATCATTACCTTGTTATCGGTTTTGTATGTATATTCTAGGATCCTCGTAGTTCGCTACATGGTAACCCATAACACATATACCTTCTTATCTGTGTAAAAATCTATAATCTAACTGGATAAAATGAACAGGTGTTTCACTAACTACATTACAATGCCGAGGCTTACTAAACATCAATGAACTCATTTGAAATCGACATCTTTAATGTCATTTCATTACAGCGATAGAAGATTTGTCTACATTTTAACCAAATATGAGTTTTCATACATGAATTTCAACATAATTATTGAAAATATTTAGTAATTTGAGGTTTTGAAAGGCTTTTTACTACTTTTGCTTAAAAAAAAAAACATATCCGTGAGAATCTGAAACCAAAATCCTGAAATTAGCTGTACTTTCGTTTTCCTAAGTTAGAAATTGCCAAGGTGTGCTATGAAAATTTATTGAATTTGACATATAACCTCGAAATATATTTTTCAATGTGACTTTTTTTCTGAATTGCCAAATTGTATTTAGTTGTTACCTTAAGTTTAGGAACATAACACTATTTTTTCCGCATTGTTTTTATATTTATACATTAGATCAATAAAAAACAGGCTGACAGGTCATTGCATATATGAAACATGGGAATTGTTCTTTGATAAATAATTGGTAAAACAAAAAAAGATGAAAAGCAAGCTTTCTTCGTGGAACTTATTCTTCAGTAAGAAGAAACAAATGTTTGCCCTTATAATTTTGCTCGGTGCAAACTTTTACTTGCATTAAAAATCTAATGAAAATTAATAGACTTGAAAATTTTTGAAATCTTAAAAATGCACTGCCTCAAATTTTTTTCCTTTGCGTGTGCTACTCCAAAAGCCCCAACAACATCGAATCCTAAGATTCACCAATAACACCTTAAATTTGCCAACTTTTTTTAACAAAAGCCCGAAGGTTATGTGCTTATCGTGTAAATCTTATGTTTTATACAAACGACCTATTACAATTTTCACATACGTATCTTTCGAGGGCACTGTTAGGATGGTACCTCATAATACGCGATTTACATGGTGGTCTTGATGTAATAATATCCAGATTATGTAGCACAGGTATATATTCCAATGTATATATTCTAATGAATAATAGAATAGCATTCAATATTTTCTGATGGGCTAGATATATAAATAGATTACGCAGTATAATCGATACTTAGCGTTATAAGATTTTACATGGCTTATTTCAAAAAGCAGCAAATTGGAATCAGCACGTGGCCAATACTCATGCAAGGTAAGGCAGTATTAATCTAGGTAAGCTTCAGATTGTTCCTGAAACATAGTCTATGGACATTCAAGTGTACAGACTACATAAGATGCAATAAGATGGCGCCTAAGTTAAAACCACCAATGACTGGATAAGTTGTGCTTTTATGGTCAAATCAGTTACTGTATTCTTAATCTCAGTCATAGAAATTTTTAATATTATATAACCGTTTGAGCTTTGTTTATGAAATCTAGGTTACCAGTTTATCTAGGAGTTTATTATGGTACGTTTATGTTAAATAGATTTTGAGTTACGAAAGGGTCAAAAGTGGCCCCAAATGGTTCATGTAAGTTTACATACGCACGTATTATACATATATTGCATACATAAGCGTAAGTGTACATACGGGGTACACTACATAAATACGAAAAACTTAATTCCGATAGTCATAATCACGAATTTCAGTATCCCGCATTTTATAACACCGAATGGTTCATAATTCCGAAAATGAAAATTCCGTGTTTCATAATTCCGAATTTTGCTTCTTCGAAACTTCAAAATTCGGAACGTTCATAATTACGTAAATCAATATGTGGAATTTGAAAATACCAAACCATAAAAAATCCGAATTATTAATAATCCGCAATATCATAAATACGAATCCCGTTTATCAAAATTCCGAATAATATTAGTTGCAATAACAAACGCCTTGTAAAACTGCATGAACACATCAATTTATACGTTCGAGCATTCAAGTAGCCAGCTAGAATTGAGAAAGTTTATTTAATTTTTTATACCGAGTTATTTTTTGAGTATGTAGTTTATGCAAATCCCTTTTTGGCACTTCGCCGGCCGCTGCCGCAGTACTAATGAAAGTCGGAAAATTAAAATTTCGTAAAATTAAGAATCGTGTTTTTGAATAGTCGGAATTAAGACTCTTCGGGATTGTGAAATACGGAATTTTAAAAATCGGAATATTCTAATTCGGAATTACAAAATTCGGAATTTTTGGGTGTTCCCGTACATACGGGTGTTGCCTTTCTTGGTTAAAACTTGGCTTACTACATACCTCTTGCTTCTAGATAATATCTACTTTCCACATAAATAAGCATATAAGGGAATATCTATTAAGTATGTAAATTAGTTTAAAAAAATTTTCTGTCTAGGTCTACTTATATAAAAAATTGTTGGTAGCCTTTGTGATAAGTAAATAAATCAACCACAACACCAAATAAAGAAGGGTTGTTTCAGGTAATCTGTAGTAGTTTCAAAACATTTGATATAATTTTTTGTTAGCTGTTAAATCTTGCTGCTTATGGATTAGATCCAACTACAGACAGCAGACTTTGAATTCGTCACCAACGCTCTGCAACAGTTTCGGTCAACTGTACCTTTCACTTACTTGACACATTAAGCAGTAGCTCGCCTTCGTCGTAAGTTCCGATTGTCTCCCAATGCAATGTTCCACTTTCTGTGCGTTGATAGTTTATTACATCATAGAACGCAGGCCCGTCACCGTTGCTATCAAAGTAGAACTCATTGCCACTCATACCTAAACAAGTAATGTTTTAAATGTGAATATGAATACTGAAACAGTTCTGGGACTACTAGAATCTTTAAAAATTTTACCGGTAAATCGCACATTCCTCAAGTGTCTCAGTAGTTCAGCGCCACTGGCTGCCTTCATTTCTTCGCATAATCCCACACGCGTACCGCAACGTGATGCATGCAGGGATCTGAGACAAAGGCAAAAATGTATGCTAGCTGTAGTTTTCTCATATCATATGATTAAAAAAAAAAAGAATATTAATTTATAGGAAAATTAAAACAAGGAAGATAAATATTCACTGATAGAATGCAACGCCTTAATTTGTACATATGGCAAAGTGGTCAAAAGGCTGGCAGAATTGCCGCGTTGCATAAATATTGTGCAAAATAATTTCGTAAAATTTTATTTCATTACCTATATTTTTTTAAATGACTTACTGGACGTGAAAGTAAAATATCTTATGTAAATAAAAAAATACTCACTTAACGGCATATGCGAAGGCAAGCACAGCGTCTGCAACATACTGCAGCTGTGGGTGGGGATCCAAGTCCACCACGTTTGCGTGTGAACATGCTTTACGACCGGAGCTGCGACCTCCCCAACTACACTTGAACTTTTCTTCGTAAAATTCTAAGTACAAAAATTATATTGTTTGCTACATATAAATTGCATCAGCTATTATCAAAAGATACTGTGTTTCATTGATCGGTAAAAAAAATATTTGCTTTGAAAGTTCCAGTAAAAATTAGTAACAGACACATATTTTAAATTCATTTACCAAGAAACCAAGGATCCGTAAGATTATCGGGCGAAAGAGCAGCAAGCCGCGGCAGTAGAGCGGGTGGTGGTAGCGCGCGGGGCGTGACGGCTAGCGCACCGTGTAGAGCGGGGCTGCGTGCTCGCACCCACCACCCGGCGCCCCCGAGCCACGCCAGCCGAGCTCCACGCCGCTCCGCTGCCCGCGCTACAAGCCGTGCTACCCGCTCGTCTGCAAGCACCAGCACGGCCCGCGCCCGCGGCCGTTGCAACACACGCGACAGCACCGCCTCGAACTCCGCGACCCCTGCACCGCGTGCCACGCGCTCCTTCACCGCAACGCATGCTCCGCGTGCTTCTAATGCAGCTTCTAGAGCCTCAAATGCCTAGAGTAACAAACATCTGATCATTTTTCAAATTAAAATAAAACCGAGTCAAAGGTGATAAAACATAAAAAAAAATATTTTTGCTGTCGGTTCTGTCTCTTTCCTTATGATACTGATGGTACCGACCTCAAAACAGACACCCTTTACGCATAAACAGTTATTATTTTTCTCCTTTTGGTCAACTTATGTGTTCAAGTCGGTTTCTATTTATTTTTATGAAATAATTTATTTCATATTTTTAAGTGAGAGATACAATAGGTAGAAGTTGAATTAGAATCAGACAAATAAACTCGAACTCTTGAATTTTAGTTCTATCCTTGAAGGCTACTTCCTCCTCTTGACTTCATTATCCCATTATGTTTTGTCAAGACAAACCAGTGATATACCAATGACCCAAAACACGATGGGTTTACTAGAAGCCAATCAATATTTCCATATCTAGTTCCGAGCTTCATCATCAGACCTTCATCACCAAATTTAATAAATTGAATTTTTCAAATCAACCACGTGTCCCCAGGTTAACCGTAATAATTCCCGCAAATGGTTTATATAAATGTGCTGTGCAGCATTGAGGGGTTCCGTTTTCTGCATCCCGGTCCTGCTCAGGATATCTTTGACCATAGCACAGCTACTCAAAATGTGTGACTTTCCAATGTACAGTACACCAAACCGACTGAAACATTTCTCATTAATTTATTACATTACTTTTACTTTTTGGTGTGACTTCCTAAAATACATAAGCAAAAGATCGAAACAATTCTTGCGAACGTGCTGTTTGACGTTGAGGATATCTGTGTGGTCGTCTAGGTCCAATCCAAGATATCCGTGAGCATTATTACTTTCGTTTCTGGTTTATGAATTATCATTCTCTTTGATTTTGAGGAGTTCCGTAGTACAGCTCCGATGTCCAGGGTTCAGCAACCATGAAATTATAATGGAATTGTGAACCTTCTCCGTTTCTAAAGTCTTCAAAAAAAGCAGCCTTCCAAAAAGATAACCTTCTTCCTTACTTCCTTTAAGTCAATAAAGTAAAATCCTTTCAAAATGCATTCATTTCTTAATTTTATTTTCGTGAATAAAGTAATAATAGTTTGTACCTAATAATGTATGTTGTATTAATATGTGAAAACTGATAAATGTTGTCATGACATGTAGTTAGATCACTAGCACTGTATGCTTTTGCACAAATAAAATAAGCACAGATCATATTGACTTAGAAGGCCAGTTTACTTTCCTGTGACCGTGAGCAATTCATGATAAAAAACGTATCTTCTAGTTTAAAAAAAATATTATTCAAAAATTACTACGCCAAATGCAAGCAGTATCAAACTGATAGTCTTACCAGTTATCTGTTCAATCGAGGGTGGCGCTGCTATCTATGATTAGTAAATTATCCAATTTTGACATGACTCATGTCACAAATTCTTTAAATTCAGTTTTTGCTACTGAACCACATGAGTAGATGAACGGAACAGAGACAAAGCTTCATACAACCGCACGACTCGGTCGCACTACTACAAGCACGCAGGGCATGTGTGCGTGACCACTGGCCGCTTGTCACGTACACGTACACATGGCGAGACTTGTCAAAAGAGATTGTCAAAAGGCACAGCCAGTTGACAATCTCAGGGTCATTGCGACGCACGTTGTTTGTTTTGTTAGTTGCAAGTTTCGAAAAACGTAGTATTTTATTATTTGTAATGGCTGTGTGTATGAATAATACTAAAAAAAATAAAATTGAATTGCTCGAGCAAAAGTTTAGCGAATTTTTCGATCTTGAAATAAATATTTTTCAATATTTGCAATGAAATACTTTAACGTATTAAAGATTGTAAATTTGATATGCCATGTGAGTGTTTCCCTTCAAATTACTTAAAAAAAACTATATGTTAGATTCAGAATTTACCACACCATTAAAAGAACAATAAATTATTAAAAAACAAAAATTATAAAAAGAAAATTATTAGAGTTAGTAATTTGTGAAGTATTCTATTATACTGAATAATAAAACTTTTTAGCAAATGTTTTGTTTAATTTGTCTTAACCTATTGTGACAACCCTACCAAAATAGGTAACAATTTTTCACGTTCTTAAGAAGCTTAGTCTCTGTTCCGTTTATCTACTCGTGTGACTGAACAGCCCACAGTAAGTTGGCGGATTTGTACCTCAAGTCCACGTCGCGAGTCGTCGTATATAACGGACACGTAAGTCCAGCCAAGCACATGCGCAACGCCCGCCAGCGCTCTCGCCGCGGCTGCGTCGCTTGCCGTGCTGCGCGCGAAGTATTCGAAACGTGCCTTGTTGGACAGGCCTGCTGCGCGCGCGCCCCAGGACACCTGTGACATACTACGATTAATACTATGTATGTTACGTATATACAAACTGTATTTGAACTAGTTCAATGACATTTCTACGAGTACAGTAGAATTCTTGCTGTTGTGTAGTCAATGGTTATAAGTGGAGTGATAAAATGAACTGTTTGATATAATCAAGTGATGATAGCTCTGAACCGATTTTGATAACTCATTTGCAGAGCTTTTCGTTTAAAAAGGTTAAAAGCGGCACTAGTAACATTGTATCAAAACTATCCCATGGCATTAGAGGCTAAGCCGATGAAACTGTAGGTACTCTAGCGGTCCGGGACCCTATTCTAACCTAGAGAGGTCTTCCTAATCAACAAACGAAAAACACATATAACTTTAAATTACTTTTATTTATGATGAATCTATTTATTTTTATAATAACATAAAAGATAATTCTTAGACTATTTTTGGGACGAAGCCCGCAATGGAATGCCATGGAACAATCTTCCATATTCTATCTATTTTACATTTTAAAAATAAAATAAAATAATGACAGACTTATAAGTTGCCAGTCATAAATGTCGGCAAGTTTGTTTGTGCAATAACCTCTTTTATTAAATACGGCACAAGCAAACGTTGCAATCGCCCCTCTTGTTTAATTTATTTAATCAGTGAAGCTGATGAGTTAGTGACTTTATGAAGCCTACTATTATGAGCTGCCAGCATATTTCTTCCTCTTGTGTTAAAATTGTGCAGATCTTTTTTTCTTTTGAACAAGGTTATGTTCTTTTTAACATAAATTTTCTTAAATATATTGTGAATGGAAGGTAAGAATATTTATTTTCTTAAATTTACTTCTAAGTGACATCCTTGGACCGAGCTGATAGATTGCGCGAACAGCCCTTTTCTGCAGAATAAATATAGTATCGATGTCGGCAGCACTCCCCCACAACAGAATACCATATGTCATGAGGCTGTGGAAGTAACCAAAATAGACTAATCGAGCAGTTGTTTCATTTGAAATTTGTCTAATTTTTTTAACAGCATATGCGGCAGAGCCAAGCCCTTTCGCTAAACCATCAACATGCGGTCCCCACTGGAGTTTGGCGTCTAAGGTTATGCCCAGAAATACAGTTGAGTTTACAGGAGTCAGTTCCTGGCTCTTAACTACAATGTTTGTGTTTACCTGTTTGACATTTGGCAATGTAAATTCAACACATTTAGTTTTTTTTCATCGAGGAGCAAATTATTAGCTGAGAACCACTGCTCTGTGTTGGAGATGCATTTATTCACCGCTCGATAGTCAATTTCTTGTCTTTTGATTTTAAACAAGAAGGAAGTATCGTCAGCAAACAATATGACCTCGCATTGATTCTTAACGACCGATGGCAGATCATTAATGTAAACTAAAAATAGGAAAGGACCGAGAACTGAGCCCTGGGGCACACCCATTGTCACTGCCGATCCTGATGATTTTTCTCCATTTATTGCAACTTTCTGTTTTCTATTAGAAATATATGATTTAATCAAGGCAAGCGCTTGGTTTTTAATGCCGTAATGGTGCAGTTTCATTAGTAGAGTAGTATGATCCACACAGTCGAACGCCTTGGACAAGTCACAAAAGACACCAATAGCATCACACGACTCCTCCCAGGCGCTGAATACGTGTTTTATGAGCTCAACACCGGCATCGGTTGTTGAGCGACCCCGCGTGAAACCAAACTGCATAAAATTCATTAAACTATTACCGTAAAAATTAGAGAGTAATTGATTTAAAATTAATTTTTCAAAAATCTTACTGAGCGTTGGTAGTATAGATATAGGTCTAAAATTATTAGGGTCAGACATACTACCTGCTTTGAATATTAAAATGACCTTACTCAATTTCATTAAATCAGTAAAAACACCATTATCAACACAGTCATTAAATATACTGGCTAAGTACGGGGCTATACCATCAATGACTGATTTAATAATTTTAACAGAAATCCCATCTAAATCGGCAGTATTTTTTACTTTAATGCTTTTAAATGCATTTAAAACTTGTGGAACAGTAACATGTTTAAAAATAAAATCAATATCGCATGAATTTACATTTTCCGTTAGCAGTGACTGTGCAAGAGTGGAACATGAATTAATACTCGAAGTAGTTGACACAGGGATGGCAGTAAAAAAATTTTCAAATGCTTCAGCAACTTCTTTGTTAGTTGACAACACTTTATCATTAATTTTTAAATTATATTTGGTGTGTGGTTCTTTTGCTTTCCCAGTTTCCTGATTAATTATATTCCATGCAGTTTTTGAAATATTAGTACTATATTTAATTTTATTATTAATGTAATTAGATTTAGCTACACTGCAAACTCGTTTAAATAATTTTGAATACTTTTTAACATATTCATAAAATGTCTTATTATGATTATAAGTTCTTTCACTGTACAATTCATATAATCTATTTCTACTTCTGCATATTTCTGCAGAGTCTTTTTAGCCCAATACCAAAAGTGGCCAACTGCCCACTATGATCTGATTGTAGTTTAAAATAATTATTTCTTTGTTTTTGTTATTTACTCTATGTAATACCTCATCCATAGTGCTCTCAAATACTTCAAATGGTGAGGATGGGGGTCTGTATACACTTATTATAACAATATTCCCTATCTCAATACAGGCTATTTCAACTGATCGCTCAACAGACAGACTTACAATATCAGTGCGTTCTTTAAATGTTAGGCTCTTATGAGTGATGATCATTGAGCCGCCGCAAGTTGTTTGTTCTCTGTTGAATGAACTAGCAATTACATGATTCTTATAAGAAGACAAAATTTGACACTGTGTGAACCAGTGCTCTGTGATACATAGTATATGAATATTTTCACAGTTTATGAATAGTTCAATCTGTAATTCCTTACCATCAATGCCCTGCATATTTTGATGGACTATGTTCAGAAAATTATTTTTTACATTTTTATTGCTTAAATTACTACTTAGAATACTGGTGCTAGATGTATTATCTATTGTCACTAACTTATGTTTAAATTATTTCTAATACTATGTTTTGGAATATTACATTCCAACGGGTCAAAAGTATAAAGTGACTGCTCAATAGAAGCAGCGGTTGTAGTCAACGAATTGACTGTTATGCATAAAATATATAACAGCGAGTATGCTATATGTCGTAGGTCATTATTGTACAAATTGTACCTATCATTGGTCATATATGGCTTGTTAATAAATGTATTTAAATCAATAAACTGAAACTTTTCACTATGACGACATGTCATATTTTGTACATCTATATTTAGTCGATGCTTCAAATTATTTCTTCACTAGAGCATTGGCACCACACGTATATCTATGATTCGTATAGAAAATGTAACGCGGTAAATACGTGCCGCGTGTACCTGCCGCCCCTTAGAGGTTTCTCTCCGGGTATCTAAAACTAATTTATTATATTATTAGATAAAATATTAGATAAAAATATTCGTTTTTTATATTATTCTAAAACCCCAACGAAATTCTAACCGTTGCATATCTGCAAATGAACGATATACATACTTGTACACCTAAATGTGTACTTTTACTCTATTAACTCTAAGAATAAAGAAATTATAATAATATTATAATATTTCAGGAAATAAATGTATTTACAAAAACTTTATTTTATATGTATAAATATAGACATAATTTTATCATTAGTTTTATTTTATCGAATATTATATGGTTTTAATCTATTCACATGTACAATTAATTCTTGGTTATTTTGTATTTTTTTTACAAGATAATTGTCACATCCTATATATCGTAATACTCGAAATAAACCTTTATATGGTCGACTAAGTTTTCGACTTTTACCTGATATTCTTTTTGGACAATGTAACAAAACTAATTGTCCTACACGAAGTTTAATATTAGAAGCTTTTTTGTCATACGATCTTTTTTGTACTAAACGAGCTTTCCTTAAATTTTCTCTCGCTTGATTTACTGCACTTATATAAACATCTTTTTTTTGTTGAACTGTCATATTTAAATTAGCATTTAACCTTTCATCAAACGGAACTTCAGGTTCTCTAACAAACATTAAATAATAAGGAGAAAATTTAGTTGAAGCTTGTTTTGAACAATTATAAGCATATATTATAAAAGGTAAAATTTGGCACCAATCCCTTTGACTTGGGTTTGCATATTTAGCTAATGAACATGAAATGGTTTGATTAAATTTTTCTACTAAACCTACAGTTTGATGGAGCATAGTGGTAGCAAAAGAGTGTTTTATATTATATTGTCTTAATAAAGACTTGATTAACCTAGACGTGAACATGGAACCTTTATCTGACAATACTTCACATACCGTCCCGAACTTTGTTAAAATTTCATTAATAAAGAAATTATATACTATTTGAGCTGTCACTCGTGGGACTGCTTTGCAAATAGCATATTTTGAAAAACAATCTATACACGTTATTATATATTTATTACCATCTACTGAACGATTAAAAGGACCTAGTACATCGATCTCTATCTTTTGAAATAAACGTTCTGTTACAACTGAGCGTTGTAATTTTACATGATTACACAGTTTCTTTTCTTTACATGGCATACGACTCTTAATATCTTTCTTAACATTTTCCACTACATCAACTATTCTGTTTCTCAGAACAACACACAACTTTGGAGTCTTGAGGACTCGGGGTTAAATTAAATTCATTTTCACTGGGTTCAGTTACCACTAACTTTTCATCAATACTAACTACTAAATCAGAAAAATAAACATATTCCTTACTTAATTCATTTGAAACCTGTATTACCTGAAGGGTATTTTCGGTAATATCATTATTACTAAGATTATTTACTTTATTTTTTATAATAAAGTTACAAATAATGTTGTTCAATTGAACATGACCTTCCTTAAAGTTTAATATTGCACCAGACTTCTGAAGAAAGTCTTGCCCGAGAATTTAATTTATTTCAATATTATCGATTACGTAACAATTTTATACATAAACAACATGTTCAATTTCCAAGCATATTTGTACTTTTCCTATAATATCCATTCGATTACCATTAACGGCTCGGATCTTTACATTCTCAACCTTATGTATTGTTATATTCAATTGGTTACATAAGTTTTGGGAGATTACAGAAATTGATGCGCCTGAAATATTATTATTTTTTAGTTTTAAACTAATGGATGGGGAAAACTCACTTGTAGGATTATTTTCTAAACTATTTGGCATCAATTGAGTCTCCATCTGTCTGATTGACGCCGATTGTACTCTAGGTTCATCCATATTTGATCCATGGTATGCATCGCCACGGTCTCCTCTCCTTCTTAAAGCATACGGGGATCGGTTGTTGTCGTTTGCGAATCTTCCTCTCGCGTTCTCGTAGTCCATGTTAGTTAACCTTTGAGAATCTTCCTTCTCACTCCTCGGTAACGTTGTAGAACTTACTGGTATTTCTTGTGACATCTGTATGTTGTTTTGAAGGTATAAATTTTCTTCCTGCTTTCCAGCGAAAATTTCGTGCATCTGCACGATTTTTTATTTGCATAGATTTGAGACGCTAATCGGCATTTATACGTGTATTTACAATTTTGCAGAAAATGTTTGACAAAGATAGTGTCTGTTATTACTGCGCCAGCTTTGTTTGCGCACATGTCCAATGCATAGTAATAACATATTAAATCCTCATTGGCTTGTTGCTTCCGTGAATAAAAATTAGCCCTACGATATATTTCTCTGCCAAATTCGTGTATAAATCTATTTCTGATTTCATCAAATGTTTCACACGTATCAATTATGGTTTTGTAAAAATACAACGCAGGTCCTTCTAAATATGTCTGTATAATTAGCCTCTTGCTTTCATCGTTGTATTTATGTAATGCAGCAATGATTTCGAACTGGGCTAAGAACTCGCTCACCAAAACCGTCGAATTGCCAGAATATCTGTTCATGGCCATTTTTTATAAACTTTCTTTAATTCTTTTATTTGCCGTAAAATGTTGTCACCTGAAATAATCTGAAAAAAGGTAAAACACTACGTGGCGCCTCCACCATTTAGCGGTCCGGGACCCTAGATGGACCTATTCTAACCTAGAGAGGTCTTCCTAATCAACAAAGGAAAAACACATATAACTTTAAATTACTTTTATTTATGATGAATCTATTTATTTTTATAATAACATAAAAGATAATTCTTAGACTATTTTGGGGACGAAGCCCGCAATGGAATGCCCTGGAACAATCTTTCATATTCTATCTATTTTACATTTTACAAATAAAATAAAATAATGACAGACTTATAAGTTGCCAGTCATAAATGTCGGCAAGTTTGTTTGTGCAATAACCTCTTTTATTAAATACGGCATAAGCAAACGTTGCAGTACTAAACAACCTTTGTTTTCATGTACATATAAGTTTTCTGTGAAGTCGTTTTACTTATTTCCTATCTTTTAATAAAAATATATTCCTCTGACCTTAAGGTAACTTTACAGCATAGAAATGGAACATTGTTTATTACTTTATGAAAGCACAAACAGTGATAGTCTCAAAATCTCAAATCAATTTACATCTTCAAAAATGTATCTGTAATCGAATGCCTGTCTGTTCATTATTATCCACATTAAACGTAACCTGAATAAATATATTGAATATCAAACGAAAATAAACTTAGGTTTAAATAAGGACTATAATAAACATTACTTCACACTTTATTCTCTGTTTACCAAAATTAAATTTACATTGAGTGAGTGGAATAATCATATTTCATCTAAACTCTTAAAAAATGGCGCTGGTACAGGTTATAAATATGTTATGTTCGAAACGTATGTATACTTATTTAAAATCATTAAATTCCGCCGTTTTCTAATCAGTCCATGAATTACAGATGTTTTTGAACGTAATGGATGACGGGAACGAAAAAAATATACATTTGTCTATAATATAATAGGAGTTACCCAAATATAGAAAAAACTATAACAATCAAAACACATCGATAAACAGACCTGCGGTATTCTAAAAAGCCTTAGCAAAGAAGCGACGTGTGCTGCGGTCCGGCTAGCAGAGGCGCCCAGAACTGCCCATACGCGGCGCGCGTCGTCGCAGCCGCCGACTTGGCCCATAGACCCTGCGTGCGAAATTAAATAAAACATTGCAGGTGACAACATAAAATTTACGGGAAGGTGCGTGGTATGCGAGCATAAGTTTATTAATGGATTGATCTCATTTACCTAGCTTTGTTTAGCTCATTTCTGGTAAAAAAATATTTACCAGAATGAGGTCTGAATTCGAGGAATTAATGCTTAGGATATATGCGATAAGTTTGTGTGAGTGAGAGCTAAATTTTCCATTTTAAAAATGCACCTTACCAGCTTCTACGATAAGAGAGGCAGTACGTGCACCGCCTAGCTTTTTTTGTATATTTTTGGTGGAAACAATTGGTTTCACAGCTCCGTACATCACAGAATTTTCGGTATACCACATTGATGGTGTAATTTAATTTTACAGCCCTAAATCTTAACGGTCAGACACCGATAGTTGATATGCAGCTTCATACTATATGCTGTCTGTTTGGTATTCTATGGTTTCAAATGTCTCTAATCAGGATTACCAATCTGGTAGGAATAAATACCTAAATAAACAGATAGTCGTTAACAGACAATTTTATGTTTTATTTATTTTGGACGCATTTTAAAGTATAACCATTATATTCATTGCCAAGCATAAAACCCAACAAAAAAACATCTGCTTACTGGCCACTATACTATTTCCATTTCTTTATTTTCTCGATGACAGTTCTAATTTGATATAATGTAGCGTTGTGACCAAATAAGTAATGATATCGATCGCATATATTTATTATATTTTGAACAAAGACAAATACAACAAAAACATTTAAATATATTTTTAAAGGTGGGAACACTCAATGGCCCACCACCATTTTGTGTTTGTTTTAATCTCTCACTCGCAACAAGATGGTCGTGCTAGTCACTACATTTCTGTTCGCTGAGTTTTTTCACATTATCCATACGTTACGTTGTGTATTTTGTGTTCCTCCGTGATGATGTCTGCTGTCAAATATCAAAATGCCGAAAGGATCTGTTCTGAAAAGGCAGGCGAGAGAACTGGTGTATCAAAATGGTGGCCCGCTATTGCCACTGTCGCAAGTGCGAGAGCGTGTTGCGGCCTCAATAGGAAATAGTGGACCTACTGTTTCAAAAATTACTACCGAAGCTTACGGTACAAGCGGCATGCAGGAAAATAAGCTTCGTACGCCGAAGAAAAAACGCCAACCACGTCGTGTGACATCGGTTGACAACTTCAACGCTGATGCTATTCGCCGTCATATATATGACTATTACGTGCGCAAAGAAATTCCAACACTTAAAAAACTTGTTGTTTCTTTACATTAATGTGGTTTGTTCCATGGCCAAAAATCATCATTAAGCTTAGTTTTGTAAGAAATTGGATTTTCTTATAAAACATCGGACAAACGTAAAATATTGATGGAGCGTCACGACGTTGCTATGGCTCGCTGTGAATTTTTGAGCGAAGCCAAAAAGATATCACATTGGTCAAATGTTATTTTCACTGACGAGACTTGGTTAAATACAAATATCTAAGAACTGGACTGATGACACCGCCACTTCCACTAGTTCAGTGCCAATGGGAAAAGGTGAACGCCTTATCATATGGCATGCAGGGTCTACGAAAGGATTCGTGTCAGATGCTTTACTGGCCTTTAAATCCAAGAAAACAGTGGACTACCACGAAGAAATGAACGCGGAGATTTACGAAGGATGGTTTAAAAAATGGTCCATAATTATTATGGACAACGTTATATATCACTCCAGACAAATTGATAAAATGCCAACGCAGGCCAATAAAAAACAAGAGATAATTGACTGGCTCCAACGTCATGGCGAAAATGTGGATAGTACTTCATTAAAAGTAAAATTAGTAAATATTTTGAAATCCAAAAAAAGACGCCCTAAAAGATATGTTATCGACGAAATAGCTGCCGAATGTGGTCATTGGGTTCTTCGACTTCCGCCGTATCATTCTCAGTACAATGCTATAGAACTAATATGGGCACAAATCAAAGGATACGCCGCTCGAAACAATACCCATCCCCCTTTTGCGGCAAACAAGATGTTAGATTTATTAAAAAATGCATGTGCGGAAGTAACTGCCGAAAACTAGGAAAAAATTGTGAGAAGAACCCAAAACATTATAGCGTCGGATTGGGAAATTCATGTGGCATTCGATAATATACAAGTACAGGAACTTATAATAAATGTAGGGGAGAGCTCATCGAGTGAGATATTTTGATTAAAATAAATAAATAAAGATTACCTGTCGTTATAATTATTTCGTTTCATTGTCGAGTACCTACCTATACCTACTTATTTTACAACGACTTCGAAAATTTTAAAGAAGTTGGCATTACCTATAAAGAATTAATACGTGTAACATCTTGAAACGAAATATAATATTAGTTAATAAATTTGTACAAAAGTATCCGGCAGTAGTTTAGATTTTTACATTTTGTAAAAAAATATCTGTTCTGTTATCGTGTTAGGTTTATCGATATAGCTCCATCCCTATCAGTTTTTCCGACTCTGGTATTATATAACCTTGCACGCGTGTAAACGTCATATTTTTATAAAATTATGCATACATAATGTAAAAAAACGCTCGCACAAGTTTTCACAGGAGCTGTCATCGAGAAAATAAAGATATGTAAATAGTATAAATAAATGTGTATTTGCATTCAATTATTGAATAAAGAGCGTGCATCCCTTGAAGAGGAAATGTAGATAACCTTTTATGAAATGCAGTGCCATATCCAAGCCACGCGCGTCGTCTCCGCAGTCGTCCAGCAAGAGTGCACCCAGAGACAGCCTCGCGTGCTGCAGCACCTCCCGCGCGGCCTCGAGAGCTCCTCGCAACGCCACTGCTGTCGCTAGCCCGCCGCCACCGACGCGGCCACATCCCGTGCCTCGCACCTTGACAAGAAAAACGTATTTACTTTTTACGTAGAATATTTAGTTCAACAAAAATTGTAATATATGCAAGTGTGTATTTTGTTTTAAATTTGAACAAGACCATGATTATACGTTTAACACACTACGCAGATACGATAATATTTTATGTGCGTATAATATTTGGTCTGCTTTTATAATATCTGAAAGTACTGTAGCGGATGCAATAATGTACGACATAATACATTCACTCGAAATGCTTCAATCTTACCAGACCTATTTTTTTTTTTTTTTTTTTTGGTTCCCCTCCACGGGAAGGGCAGGAGGACATAAAAAATGCTCTGACGCATACTCCGCGCGCGCGATCGGAGTTATGTGGGACTCCTCCCGACGCCTACCAGAACCATACCCACTAAAAAACCCCCTGTCGGCTCGTGCATTTTTGCCACTCAGCCTTCATCTGAACGACGGCCAATTGGAGAAAGAGGCCGCGCCAGCGGGGCCCTTAAGGGGTCACCCGCTGAGATTCACATAGCACTGAAGGTGCACAAAAATGAAAAGTAAAAATAAAAACATTAAAAATGAAAAATAAAAATTGCATTAATTCGGATTTACGTTAGAATTAGAATTTACGTTAGAATTAGGATTTGCGGCCTGAAGGGCCTCGAGAGCTAAAGTTAACTGCGAAGGTTCGCCCGTGTGCGCGTTTCTCGGCCTAGCGACTTTGAATTTCGAATCTAACACAGGAGCAGTATATGAGACTGAATCTCGAACAAGATGATTGGGATGGGATTCGGCGCGTTTGAAGAACGATTCTGAGAGTGTTTTGAAGTGCTGTTGCACTGTAGGTAGTTCAAGATCTCTGTGCAGGTCCGCGTTGCGCACGTACCAAGGTGCGTCTGTGGCCCTGCGGCAGAAGAGATTTTGAACTACCTGCAGCTTATACAGGACGGAGGGATTGGCGTGGGCAAAGACTGGCGAAGCATATGACATGACGGGTCTAACGCAGACTTTATAAAGCGTACGTTTATTTCTAAAAGACATTTTACTTTTTCTACCTATCATACTATTTAAGCGGCTTAAGTAGAAACGCGCGAGTTTCGTTACTCTATCGACGTGTGGCTTAAAAGAAAGCGTCTGATCTAAGGTGAAGCCTAAGTATTTGATACTGCGCTTCCAGGGGATGGGAATACCTAACATTCGAATGTGGGGATCGTTGCGGCGATTACGACGTTTGTGGTCGAATAGAATGGCAGAACTCTTTTCTGGGTTGACATCGATACGCCATTTTTGAAACCAAACACCGAGGGCGTTTACGGCCTTTTGGAGTCTGGTGGTGTTATACGGGATCCTTTTACCTTTAGTGTAAAGGGCGGTATCGTCTGCAAAGAGGGCGAGTTCGACGCCTTTCGGCGGGATGGGCATGTCATTAGTGTACACGGTGTACAGCAGAGGGGCGAGGACTGAGCCTTGCGGGACTCCAGCCTTTATGGGACGAGGCGCGGAGAGCGTGCCTTCATGTTTGAATCGAAACGTACGGTCTTTAAGAAACGACGCGATTAATCTGACTAGGCGAACCGGTAAGCCTATTTTATAGAGTTTAAAAACGAGACCGCTGTGCCAGACTTTGTCGAAAGCCTTGGTTACGTCAAAGAGAACCGCGATTGATTTTTTACGATGCGGATAGAATCCTTCGAGAATGTACTCGACGATTCGATGGACTTGCTGAGGGCAGGAGTGCTTAGCGCGAAAGCCGAACTGGTGGGGAATAATGAGAGGGTCGCCATCCGTTGGAAACAGATGGTTCCGCATTCGAGAGAGTATGATTCTTTCGAGAAGTTTAGACATTGCCTTGAGGAGGCTGATGGGTCTGTGATTAGCCGGGATGTTCAGAGGTTTACCCGGCTTGGGAATGCCTATGACTGTCGCTTCTTTCCAGGCTTTTGGAAAGTAGCTATGGTCGAAGCAGGCATTGAAGATGATAGCTAACAAGGTAAGCACCTGCTGTGGCAGGTGCTTAAGTGCGTGGTTGGAAATTCCATCCGCACCCGGAGCCTTTTTGGACTTTTGTTTTCTAATGAGAAGCAAGATTTCATCATTAGAGACTGTGACGGGGTCGTCGGTGATGGGGAGAGATTCTCTGCGGAGAACTTCGTCCTCCACCGCCTGGATGTGGGAGGGATCCGCGGGTTGCGTGCTGGGCGAACATTGTGCCGCTATGCTGTCGGCAAAGCATTCGGCTTTCTCTTCGACTTCGAAGGCAATGGTGCCGTCGGGGCGAGTGAGAGGAGGAACGTGAGAGGCGGTGTCTACGCGTAAAGCTCTGGCCATTCGATAATACGCTTGGTGGGACGGGGAGATATTCTCCATGAGATCGTTAAACTGAGTGTCACGGAGTTCCGCGAGGCGAGACCTAACTTTACGTTGAAGCTGATTCGCAGCTGTTCTATATGCGGGCGTGGGATATTTCTTGGCTCTCCGGAGAGCCGCGTTCTTAGCTTTAATGAGATTGCTAACGGCTAAGGGAAGCGCGGGTTTGCCTTGCTTAGCAATGATTACGTTGTCGCTGATGGCTGAGTTGATAGCATCAGTGAGATTATCGACTATCGAATCTATTTTAATCGGGCTGTCTAATTGGTCGGGCGAAATCGCGAGCGGAGAGTTCGGTGCCTCTAAGGCTGAAACTAACGTATTTTTAAAGCCTTTCCAGCTGGTAAAGGTCTTTGGCGGTGTGACGTTAACGTTAGGCGCGCCTAGCACGAGGGAGACGGGGCGATGGTCGGAGCCTAGGTCATCGAGCGGTTCGATGGACCTGAGATCAAGATTGATTCGCTTGATAATTGCAAAGTCGAGGATGTCAGAAGAATAGGTCGGGTTGTTGGGATAGTGAGTGGGAGTGATGGGGGATATGACGTCTAAGTCAAGGGAGTTAGTGATGTCGAGGAGAGCGATACCGCTGGTGTTGGTCGATAGGCACGTCCAGTCAGTATGTTTGGAGTTAAAGTCTCCGAACATAATGACTGAATGGCCGAGGGCGAGAATGGCCTCAAAGTCGCTGCGGATTGGTCTGGTACCACTAGGTATGTAGACTGAAGCTATGATGATGGTCGGATGACCAGTCATAGCCAATCTACACACAGTGGCCTCCATGTTGAGGAGAGGAGGGGTAGGGAGAGGACAGCAATGGAAGCCTCTTTTGTAATATATAGCGGTGCCGCCGTAACCGTCGGAGTTGGGCCTATCGTTGCGAGTAAACGCGTACTTAGGTATAGCGAATCCCCTGGAGCGGTTTGGAGTAAGCCATGTCTCCTGGAGAAGGAATAAGTCAGGTTCTTTGTTCTGAAGGAACAGTTTAATCTCGGGAAGGTTGGTATTAAGGCTACGAGCGTTAAAAGATACTAGGGATAAGCCCTTAGGTTTAATACGACTGGACGCGGGATTCGCGGGTCTAGACATTAAATTAATTTATTTACGAATTTATACAAAAATAAAAGAATTTACAACGAACTTAGGAGCGAGTGATGCTCGGCTAACGCGAATAATCGCTCTTGAGGAGAGCGGGCGGCTCGCAGTTTTCGTGCGAGTACGGAAATTTCGTTAATGTCGACGTTTTGGATGACGTCGAACACGGTCTTCATGTCCTCAGCCAACGACGACTGAGGGGAAGATGACAACGCGGGACGCGGCCCTACGGGAGCTACGGGAGCTGGGATGGGTCGGGAAGGTGCAGGCGAGACGGCCGGACGCTGCCTCCAAGACAGAGCCGGAGTAGGCGTCGGCTGAACGGGCTTTGCTTCCGGGGGACCCCGGTTGCGCAGCGGCGGGAAGTTAGCGGAGGTGAGCGGCGGCGCCGGTTTAGGCGCGACCCTCTTGACGGTGGAGCACGGAGCGCGCGGGCAACCCCTGTAGTTTGCTGTGTGGCCGGACTGGCCGCACAGCACACAGGCAGGGGGGGAAGTGGATTCGGGAGTGCGAGTGCACTCCTTAGTGAAGTGGGGATCCAGGCACTTAACGCACCTGGGGGGAGCTGAACAGTTAGCCGCTGCGTGGCCATATAGCTGGCAGCGGTGGCACTGCCCAGGGTGACCACGGGGGTTGGGACGCTCGACGGAGATGTTCGAGAGTCCGCAAATTGTGCGAGCCTCTTTGAAAATCTCCTTCGAGTTGGGAGTATTTGAAAGGATTACTAAGGCTAAAGGAAAACGCCTACCGCGGTTGGAGTGCATCTTGTGCACTGCTGTGACCGGGAAACCCTGAGACTTAAGGTCCTCGAGAATATCTTCGTTGCTAAGTTCGAACGGGACGCCCCGTAGTACTGCGCGGATCTTACGCTCCTCCGGGAGGGCGTAGGTGTGATACGCGATTTGGTTTAATCCGAGTAACCTGGTAAACGCGCGGAAGTCGTCGACGGTCGCTATTTGAATCTTGATTGTATCGCCAGCGTTGGCGGCTTTTAAGTAATTAATTTTGTGCACTTTGCACAAGTTTGAAACCGCGGTCCAGCGCGCTTTTTCACGCAGGAAGACGGGCGGAGGGAGCTGAGGCTTCGGCGGGACGGGAGCGCAGCGCGTCGCTGGCTTCGATGTGACCGACGGAGACGCGGTTGCTACGAGCGATTTTAACGGCGCGGGGGCTGGTGTTGAAGACACCGGGGAGGGCTCGGGTATTGAAGATACCGAAGCTTTCTTAGAGCGCTTCTTGGAGCGCTTGGCGACGAGTTGAAAGGCGGGCTCAGGAGAGCCGGTTAAGGTGACGGCATCTGACGACGTGTCAGACGCGGGTTCGGAGTCGCTCCCGGGAGCGGTACGCTTACGACGCGACGCGTGAGAGGATGCGACCGATTCGCAATCCATCTCGGACGAGGCGGGAGACGAGGAAGAGCTGTAGACCTGAGGGGTCTCGACGTTGGAGGCCTGAGGGGCCGGGTTTGAGGCCTGAGGGGCCGGGGTTGAGGCCTGAGGGGCCGGGGACGCGATTGATGCCTGCAAGGCCTGCGTTATGATGTCATTCGGGATGTAGACGCCTATCGCAGCAAGCGCCTGGGTGAACGCGTTAATAGCGCTTAGCGGATCCATTAGGGAGGGTTGGGCACTAATATTAATAAATAAATGTATAATAAAAGATGCCTAGTTCCTAAAACCTAGCAAAATCCTAGCGGCTAACCTCCCTACCAGCGGTAGGGGGGCTGGGGAGGAAAACTTAAAATTAACAGTGGTACGCCGAAGGCCGCTACCTAGAAACCTAAAAAAGGGTACGCAGGTAAAGAGTTGACCACGTTAGGGTCAACCTTTACCGACAGAAAGGACAAATACACACGAAAACACACAGATATGATAAAAATAAATATGAGAAATTGAAGAAAAATAAATAAAATAGAGAAGAGAAATAAAATAAAAATAAAAAGGACTGGTTCAGTACAAATTCGTTGTCACCGTTAAGTATCCTTTGCACTGAAACCAGACTACTTACGCTGGGCACAACACTGCACTCAGCACAAGCACAACACTACTTAGCACAGCACTTTGAAGACTAAGGGGCTTAGTCGCAAAGAAAAATACGCACTTCGATAGCACTCAGACGGAGTAGAAAACCTTGAAAACCGTAGCACGGAACCAGCACGCTAGACTGTGACGTCAGTAGACTGAGCGCCACGGAATAGCGGGAAAGGACCGATCGACGGAGAACGGGGCTTGCACGTCCGAACTGGGCGGCGATCGGAGCGAGGATGTGAACCACCAGACCTATTTTTTGTGTGGGTTATTTATACAGTGTGTTACCTACAATGAGTTGGATAGGTATTGCCCCTAGATTTGCTAGATACCTCGTCAGAACAGGATTTTGATTGTGAATTTGATGCACGTATTGCTTTAGCATATACTACTCGTTAAAGGAGAAACATTTGGCCATAAATAACCATAAAAATAGCAAATATCATGTATTTGTAACATCTACAGGTGTTATTTGTAGTAAATTTGCATAAGCAGATAATATCTTCACTTTCTTTCAATTTCGGTCGGTGCCCACATATAATTAACGATAAATACAAATTCATACAAACAAGTTCACTGAATTACATAGAGAGCGAGATTGAGAGAGAATACCCTAAATATCAGGTCAGAGATATACCGCGCAAATACACATATCTACTCGAATGTGGGTAGTGTGTTACACGCTTAACTCATACCGTTATTTGGGAAACTGCTGATAATTCGTCACCGTAAATGATTAATCATTTTACATTTCTCGTCAATCCTTCGTCCTAGCATCAATCATGGTGACAGATCGCAGCTGTCATTACGGTTGTCATGCGTGACGTATTGGTTGGCGGCTGAGGATGTAACCGTTAAAGAGCGCATACGCTATGTATTCTTTCGGATCGGCAACTATCGTAACCTTATTCGGCACTTGCAGCGTTTGGAAACCTGTTACATCATTCTTAACTACATTTCTGACCGAACTTTAACTACGTGGAGATTGTACATACATGTTAATGTGTTCACTGTTGGCTGATGTTAGTAAGAACCCACCGATCTATCGTTTTGTGGAGACCCCTCAGGTCAACCCAGCTGTTGCGGAAAGCCACTCCTATTTCGGCTTGGTGCGGCTGCTACATCTTTATGGTGCCGAAATCAGGGAACTTTACCTAGTTAAAGTCAAATGCGTGTGGTATTTTCGTATTTTATAACTTAGAAATTCTGTTTATAGAATTAATTAATAAAATTTTGAATTTAATTTTTTTATCGATTCTAGGTTATATTCATCTCTGCTAGATTGTATTTTTTCTTTCAAAACTATAGGCAACTGTATCGGGGATAGGTATACGTATAGAATAGGGCTTGCAAAAACCCGACTTTTTCAGAAAACCGAAATACTCGGTTTTTATATTGAAAAACCGGGGAATTCGGATAATATAAAAAAAGCGAAAAACATTGATAACATTTTTTTTTGTATTTATATAATGCTTATGCTCATAATAACGTTTTAATAAATGTAAACAATAAAGTACAACACTTCAGCAACAATTTTCTAAAAAAACGTTAAATGAAAAATAATTATATTGAGTCTTCATAATGAGATCAACTAAAGAAATATTCATTATTAATAATTTAACGAACTAAATTTAACGTTCTTTAAACATAAACATATTTACATTTAAAACGACCATGATCATTGAGATCAACAAAAAAAATATTCGTTATAAAAAGTTGAAGAAAAAATTTACTTTTGAGAATTATAAAATAATTACAGTTTGTTAATTTATTTTTATTGTATTAATGTACAAAAATGTTTTTTTAAGTAAGTGAAATACATAATAAATGCAACCTACCCAAATAACCAGAATGTGCCCATATTCTCCCTCACAGAAACTGACTTTTTCTTAAAATACAGAGAAGTCAAGCACGGCGTTCCTCAAGGTAGTATTTTAGGGCCGTTATTATTTCTAATTATACATATAAATGACTTCCCCAGTATAACACACATTCCATGGTATTATTTGCAGATGACAGTTCATCAATTTTCTACAATAAGGACATCAATATACTCAAAAATGACATCCAAAATACATTGATTTCAGTAATGAACTGGCTAATGACACATAATCTAAGAATTCATTTGAGTAAAACCCATGTAATGAATTTCACAAATAGACATAATAACTCAACATAATTTAATATTGACTTTTGCGGACAAGAAATAAAAGAAATTAAATGTACAAAATTTTTAGGATAAATAGTTGACTCTAATCTGAAAAGGAAAGAGCATACAGAGAGTGCTTGTAGCAAAATAAATACATTTTCATATGCACTACGTAAGTTGTCGAAAGTAGTCAGCTAGACGTCCGTACTATCGGCATATTATGCATACGTCGAATCGGTGCTGCGATATGGGATAATATTTTGGGGGTATTCGACTGATAAAGGAAAAATCTTTCAAGCCCAAAAGCTGTATTCGTTCTATATATAACCTTAAAAGCATAGAATGTGTGAAACCTACTTCAAAACGTTAAGAATTCTGACTTTCCCGTGCCTTTATATACTTGAAAAAGCCCTATTTGTAAAAAGAATCTCAACTTGTTTTAAAAACTAAATAGTAGAAGACACAAGGATACTATTTGTGCTCCACCTCAGAGTACCGAATTTTTTGCTGAAATTTACTTCGGGATGGCTCCAAATATAACAATAAATAAACTATAACCAAATATAAATTACCAAAATCCATTAAAGAAATTAATTATTATAATAACTTTAAAAGTAGACTTAAATGGATTTTACTAGATAAATGTTATTACACTGTACTCGATTATATCAATGCCAAAGAATATAGGTAAAAACAAATTCAATTGTATTATGAAATCGTATTAGTATATGAATTGTATTAGTAAAATCACATGCTTCTTGACATGCTAAAAATTACTGTGTAATACTACTTATGTACATGACACAATGGTAGAATATGGCACGAGCTCAATTTATGTTAACATTATAAAACATCTTACGTATTTCCCTATATTCGTACAAACAAATAAATGATTTGATTTGACATGCATGAATACAAAAACCCGAAAAACCCGAAATACCCGGGTTTTTTGTAGAAAAAAACCGAGTTTTAATTCTGTCGGTTATTCGGGTTTTTCGGTTATTCGGTTAATCGGGTTGCAAGCCCCAGTATAGAAATACGTACATATTGTTAAAATGGTTTTGTTTTTGTTTGCAACTTTCTTAATTGATTTAATTAATTTCAAATATAAAATTAGCTTTCGTAACGAATTAGTATAATGTCTCTTTTAGACAAACTTTCATGTAGAGCAAGTGTCATAAAGACTAAATAAATCTAAATCTAAATCCTAAAATAGAATGTCTTAAACAGGACTTGGCGTCATTGCGTAGGAAGCAAACTATTGCTTTTACGCGGTTGGCTAAGGCTTTGTAAATAGGTATTGAAGCTTCAAGCGATCAATCGCAACGTGACCTATTTTACTCATAACACTCGGAATTAAAAAAACATTGCATCGAATTAAGAATTATAGAATTTTAGATGTTGCGACGGAGTCTGACGAAGATGAAAACGATTTGCTGGTTGGAGGAAAGTATTTTAAGACGCATTTGCAAAATAGTTGTTCTTTATCTAACATTCGGTTATCTAAATTTGTTCTTCCGAGTTTTTCCGGTAATATCAAACAGTGGCCTGAATATTTTGACACTTTTTACGTATTTATATGTATTTAATTCTACACGTTTGACGGACACTGAGAAGTTTCATTACCATCGTCGAGCGGAGACCCGCTCGCCGCGGTGAAACTGTTTACGCTAGCGCACGAACATAACCGGGTTGCGTATCTGGCGCTCGCTGCGCGCTATCACAATAAGCGCGATCTTGCTTTTACGTGTTGGAGGGATATTCTAAATGTTAGCTTTAAGTGTAAGAATCCTAATGAGTTTTGTGAATCATTAGGTTCGATAGATGAAAATCTTTGTATTTTAAAAACAGTTAATTTATCAATTGACAAATGGGATTTCGTTTTAGTTTGCCATATATTATCGAAGTTATTTCGAAGTATCGAAATTGGCTTCGCTCCCATTCATCTCGGTCACGTATGTAGCAAATCGTGTAAGCCATACCCAAAATCTTACGCCTATCGCATGCTGGCATCGGTGTGTTCGGGTGACAATCCAGCGGACATTGTTCTCGTGGACGGTTTCCTCGTGAGATATCTCAACAATTCTCTATGGTGGGCGGGATCATGTTGGTTGTCGCAATGTTGAGAATCTTGGCCTTCGTTTGTAGGTTACACACTAACTAAGGAGGTAGAAGTGATCATTGATTCAGAGACACGTAAATCTACCACGCTAGTCTCGACGCCAATTAATGAAAAACAAAAAAGACACAATATTTTGTAATTTTCTCAATCGTCATTATTCTCTTTCAAAAATCATTAAGGCGTTCGTCGTTTGGGCAATAACTCTCGGAATCCAGCTAAGGCTAATCAAAGTTCATTTCTTAATAATGTCGAACGTTATTAAGAGTTACTTGAAATAGTCAAGTTTGTACAAACTGAATCGGTTTTCAGATAAATCATTGAAGTTAAAATCAAAACAATCTTTATCTACACCTTTTTGTAAACTAAATTATTTTAACGATGATCAGGGAGTGATCAGGGTGGGTGGCAGAATCTTTCGATCAGCATTAGCATATGAACACAAACATCCTGCTCTCTTACCGGCTAATCATCATCTACTCACATTCCTGATCATAGACAAAATTCATCGCAGTTATTGTCATCCAGGAATTAACACAACTCAATATTTGTTACTCCAACAATTCTGGAAAATATCCTTTAAACGTATTATTCGGTGTCGTCTATCTAAACGTCTAAAATGCTTTCGTTTAAATTTAACCCAAAGCCTTTACAGCTGTTTATGACTTATCTTCTTTCCTATCGCATCAATGAAGTCAAGCCCTTTTCGATTGTAGGAGTAGTCTTTGGCGGCTCTTTCTGCATTAAGCTAGGTTAAAATCACAGTGCTATGATTGACAAATATTATTTATGCCTTTTTGTCTGTCTTGCGACCAAAGCCTAGAGATAGTTTCTTCACTTTCAACCGAAGGCTTCATCGCTGCACTGCGATGCTTCGTGGCGCGCCGCAGACGTCATAGTATAATTCATGCAGATTGCAGGAACAAATATGGTAGGAGCTAGTAATCAATTATCGGCTTTTATAATCTCATTTGTTTCGAGTTGTTGGTGATCAAATTTTGACGTTCGAAGAACTAAGAACTCTTTTTAAAAATCGAGGCTCTATTAAGTTCGCAACTTTTATGCCCGCTTAGTTATGATCCCAACGAGCTCTTTGCGCACTTGGTTGATCCAGTAGTACAGCAATGCATTATTGACTCCACCTTTAGAGTGCAATAATTTTTTTCCGCTTTCATATTTTTAGAATGCCTTCTACTCAGCGAGGTGGCCAATCATATTCGTTGAAAAAACGATATATTCGATGTTTTTTTTATAGATTTCTTAACAAGTTGGATCCATTAACGGTTATTTTTTTTGTAACCGTCCATACTTCTTGGCTCCGAATTATATGCAAAAATGTGTTAACCATTTTATATAAAAAACGTGTTTGACATTCATGCATTAGTACGTGGATCCATCTACTTTTATATTTGTTATGCTTAATACATTGTTGACTCCACCTTAAGCGCATACACATGTTGGTCTATCCAGTTTTATATTCGTGGCGCTTCATACATTGTTATTATTTTTTTTTTGTTCCCCGTTTGGGCAGGAGGCAAAAATGCATTTCCGCATACCTCTCGCGCGCGTTACAAGGCATCTGGGACTAGCTCCTAATGAGCACAATCCACTAAAAAACCCCCTGAATGACTCGTGCAAATTTTGACCACACAGCCTTCATCTGAGCGACGACCAATTGGAGAAAGAGGTCGCGCTATCGGGGCCCAGGGGGTTCACCCGCTGGGATTACATAGCACTGAAGGTGCTCAAAGCACTGAAGGCGAATACATAGCACTGAAGGTGCTCAAAATGAAAATAAAAATTGAATTCGAATTTACATTAGAATTAGAAGTTGCGGCCTGAAGAGCTTCGAGATCTAGTGTTAGTTGCGTGGTTACGTTCGTGTGCGCGTTTCTCGGTCTAGCGACTTTGTACTTCAAATCTATGACAGGGGTAGAATACGAGACTGAATCTCGAACTAGAGGAATGGGGTGGGTTTCGGAGCGTTTGAAGAATGCTTCAGAGAGTTTTTTGAGGTGCTGTTGCACTGTAGGTATTTCAAGATATCTGTGCAGGTCCGCGTTACGCACGTACCAAGGTGCGTTTGTGGCCCTGCGGCAGAAGAGATTTTGAACTAACTGCACTTAGTGCAGGACGGGGGGTTTGGCGTGGGCAAATATTGGCATATGTCATGACGGGTCTAACGCAGGTCTTATAAAGCGTAGGTTTGTTTCTGAAAGACATTTCACTTTTTCTACCTAACATACTATATAGGCGGCCTAAGTAAAAACGGGCGAGTTTCGTTACTCTATCGACGTATGGCTTGAAAGAAACCGTCTGGTCTAAGGTGACGCCTAAGTATTTGGTAGTGCGCTTCCAGGGGATGGGAATACCTAACATTCGAACGTGGAGACTGTCGGCGACACGACGGTGTTTGCAGAGGAAGTAAACCGCAGAACTCTTGTTTGGGTTTACATCGCCATTTTTGAAACCATGGACTGGGGGCGTTTACGACCTTTTGTAGTCTGATGACGAGACCCGGGACACTGAGGCCTTTGGTGTAAAGGGCGGTGTCGTCGCAAAGAGGGCGAGTTCGACGCCTTTCGGCGGAATGGGAATATCGTTTGTGTATAAGACGAAAGAAAACTCATAACAAATGGAGTAGTGATGAGAATTGAATCAGTAATGCGACATCTAAAACAATTTATAAAAATGAAAAAAAAATCCAGGAAAAGCCTTATGTGAACAACTATTGCGCAACAAGCCAATTCTGCATAAACCAACTTGGATGCAAATTATTACTTACATCAACAATATTGACAAAAAGAATTTATAATAAAAAATATAAAATCCAAGAACTGCCAAGAACTAAACTTGCGCAATATTTCCTTTGAATTAAAGACAAGTGTACAATTTCATTTAATGGGCTTCACGGAAAGGTTTGTTTCAGCTGAAAAGAGCTCGAAGTACTCAAGATAACAATTATTTTTAGATTTTTATCAATGCTAGCCACAATTCTTGTTTCTCTTTTTTTTTATTTCAAATAAAATACCTACTGGGTCTGTCTATTGGTCTATGTCATGTCTCGTCGTTCATCTCATAGGGCATATGTAGGCACAGACATGTAGTTCCGGGATTTGTTCTGTTAAAACTCAGAAAAGAAAAAATGCATAAGACTGCATTGAATTTAATATTGTGTTATAATATAAGAGAAACAGTGGTTTATTTATATAAGTGTTATATTTTAAGTAACAATGTTTTCCGATATAACCGTTTGTTTTTTGAAATAGATAAATAAATTTTCTTATAATTAATACCACTGCACCAACACTCCGATCATGCAAAAAATATTAGCTCTACAATAGATTTATTACTGTACTTAGTAATGTGTAAAACTCGCTCACTTCACTCGCTCCACTCCGCTGTGGCTGTTGCACCTTTGTGTACTATCTCTTCACTCGCTCATTAACGTTGTTACAAAAGGAAAGAGTCCCGTCCAAAAAATACTCAGTGCACAGTTTGAGTCTGACGAGCGCGGTCGTGTTTATAATTTCGCTCTGTGCTAACATTGAAAATTAAACTCTAAAGCAGTTGACATAAGTGTCTTTTTGAAGTGTGAAAGACGATCAAAATTAATTCTTTAAATAATTGCTATCCCTCTTGCGCATCACTTGTCTAGTGTGTGGTGTCAGCGCGGTCCAGACGAGGGGCAGTCCTCACCCCCGTCAGGTTAAGAGACGGCAATATATTTTTGCTTCACTTACTCTTAGTAAACCTGTGTAAGTCCGGTAGTCATGGAACGCTCGCCAACAAAGTTTTCATCAAACCCCGACCTACATACTACGTCAGCTGGGGCCGTCGATGAACATATCAGTGTGCGTAAGCGCAAACAGTTTGAGCGGTATGATGTTGACCAACAGATGGAAATATTCCAGGAGAAGTTTAATCGCCAACTAGATGCATGGAACAGCAAAATAGAAAAATCAATAACAGACGTGATTTCAACTACTTTTAAATCTATGGTTACCGCCGAGTTCTCAAAAATAACTGAAACACTAAACACAATTAACAATGCTATTACCAACTTACACGAAAATCATTTAATCCTGAAGGAATCAGTTGAGAGTTTAAAAGCTGGCTACTGTGACATGGAGCGGTCACTTACTGCATCCGTCGAGCGACAGGATACATTAGATAAGCAACTTAAGTCCCTTGATAACAAAATGTCCCCCCTGGGCGGCGTCGCGGGGAAGCTGGAGCTGCTCGAGGGCAAACTAGCGGCCATGGAACAGCAGGCCAGGGACTCCAACATCGAGATATCCAATGTTCCGGAAAGGCGTAATGAGGATCTCATCGGTATCGTATTGAATCTTGGTACAAAAACTAACCAGCAGATATCGCCTTCGAATATAGTATCTGTACATCGAGTGCCGCACGCAGACCGGAGTGACACCCGCCCGAAAAATATTATATTGAAGCTGACTACCAGGGTGCAGCGCGATAACCTGCTATCTGCATGCCGTGCCTTAAAGAGTTTAGACACGGAGACTTTAGGTATCTCAGGAAATCCTCACAGAGTTTTCGTAAACGAACATCTCACACTGAAAAACAAATTATTGTACCGGGAGTGTCGCAACAAAGCCAAACAACAAGAATATAAGTTCGTTTGGGTGAAGCACGGCGTTATTCTCGCGCGCAAATCGGAAACCTCACCGGTACTTGCTATACGTTCTGAATTAGACTTAAATAGAATCAAGTGACTTTATAAAATATCCCTAAATAAATGCAATTTAAAGACTAATTCAAGTTTACTATCGAACATTAAAAGCTGGGATAGGTATTTACATTGCAATTACTCGTGTTATAATCTTATATTATGTACTTTACAATATATGTTTCAAGTGCTTCTTAATGACGTGCTATATACAGAGTGTCTAATGTATGTGGTGAAATCTAAACTAAACCCAGGTAATAACGCGGCTGCGTGCACTATATTTAAAGTATTTTTAATTATTCTGCATATAATGTTAATTGAGTCAGCTGACGTGTACTGTTTTCTTTTCACTAAACTATTCAACCCACATTCCTTAACTCATCTGTTCCACAGTGTTCTACTATATTTGAAAAGTGAAATACCCAGTTGTGTTTGCAGTCTTCAGTTAGTAAAATTTATAATTATATGTTACAGAATTCGCGAACCCTAAACCCGACCTATTATCAGTTTATTATCAAAACTGCCGTGGACTGCGAACAAAATTGCACACTATCTACGAAAATATTTTGATGCATTCTTACGACTTAATTATTTTGACCGAGACATGGTTACATGCTGACATATATAACAATGAATTTATCGATTCGCGATATCATGTTTACCGTAGTGATAGGGATCGCTTGGGTACCGGGCGTTTGGATGGCGGGGGTGTGTTGATCGCGGTGCGCCGCTCGCTGGCCGCCACCGAGCTCGCACCCGCGCACCTCGCGCCCCCGCCGCCGTCGGCCGCTGCCGCCATCCACTCAGATCACAACATACCTGCGATCGTCGACCATGTGATGCTTGAAGTTAGTATAAGTAAAAATAAGTATGTTTTTGCAGCCGCCTATATCCCACCACGAGTCGACACCGAAGTTTACCTAGAGTATTTTAACTACTTACAGGCTTACCTACTACAGTTTGACGTCACAAACTTTTTCATTATAGGAGATTTTAATTTACCTAACATGGAGTGGTTCCAGGTAGGTACATGCATGAAACCATTACATTCAAATGATCTACGTCCACCACACAATTATCTACTCAATTTTCTGTTGTCAATCAGCGGCCTTCAAATAAATGTTCATAAAAACAATCTGAATCGCTTGTTGGACCTCTGTATAACTAATGTTACTGATAGTAAAACCTCGCTCGCGCCAATAACACTAGTCCCCCGCGATGATTACCACCCACCTTTTTATATATTAATTCCTACTTCATGCAATAACCAACACTTACCAAATAAACGACATATTAAATACTGTTTTGGAGATGCTGATTATTCTATAATTAATAATGAAATTCTTAAATATAACTGGAAGGAACTTTTTAGCAATAAATCAGCAGAAGAATGTGTGGAATTACTTTATGAATGTATCTATGAGGTTATAAGTAAACATGTACCTTTTAAATATGTCAGAAAATCTAAATTTCCTGTTTGGTTTACTCCGTCCCTTACACATATTTTTAAAAATAAAGAAAATGCATGGATTAAGTGGAAAAAAAGTAAAAACGTATCTGATTATAATACATTCGCCATGTATAGGGCTAGATATAAAAAAAACTCTAAAATTTGCTATAAAAATTACCTTACTTTAGTCGAAGCCAGCGTTAAGAAAAACATAAAATATTTTTGGTCCTATATTAAAAATAAGAAAACACAGTCTGATATACCTAATAATGTATCGTATATGGGATGCACATCTGATAGTCCTGAAAATATATGCGAACTTTTTTCCAACTTTTTTGAATCAGTTTTCCAGCCAAGTGACGTTAATGAAACATTTTCTACTCGAGATATAAGTGACTTAGACTTAAAAACTTGTTCGGACTTCACTATTTGTGATATAACTCTCTCAACTAGTGACGTTGTAAGAGAACTAAAAGCACTAGATTCTTCCAAGGGACCTGGGGTCGATAACATTACTCCTTTATTTTTGAAAAATTCAGCTGATTCTCTAGCTGAACCTCTGCAACATATATTTAATATATGTTTAAAGGATGGGGTCTGTCCAGCTATTTGGAAATCTGCCAAAATAGTGCCAGTTCACAAAGGTGGTTCAAAGAGATATGTTTCTAACTTTAGACCGATCTCTATTTTACCTGCTCTGTCGAAGCTATTCGAGAGGCTGGTATATAACTGTTTATATCCGCTTCTCCACCATATAATTATTCCCGAACAACATGGTTTTGTGAAAAAGCGCTCAACATCCACAAATCTTTTTGTTTATGCGACTCAAATTTTTAAAAATATAGACGAAAGAAAACAAACAGATAGTATATACACAGATTTTCGAAAAGCATTCGACAGAGTAGACCATAAAATTTTACTTGAAAAGTTGGCTTTTAATGGCATACGTGGCAATCTCTGGAGATGGTTTAAATCTTATATCACGAACCGAACACAAAAAATTGTCATCAATGGTTATGAATCTAAATTAATACCAGTCACGTCAGGCGTCCCGCAAGGATCGATACTAGGGCCGCTTCTATTTATCTTGTTTATTAACGATATTAATACCTGCTTCCAACATTGTCAATATCTTCTTTATGCAGATGACCTGAAAATATATCTTATTATAACGGATGAAAATGATCAACAAAAGCTACAAAGCGATTTAAATCGATTCAGTGAGTACTGTAATAATAACAAATTACAGCTTAACTTAAACAAGTGTAAATATATCACTTTCTCTCGAAAAAGAAAGATCCGACAGTTCTCTTACTTCTTATGCAATGTCCCACTTGAACGAGTTCAATTTATTAAAGATCTTGGTATTATTCTAGACAGTAAATTGACGCTGGACACTCATGTTGAACACATTTGTAACAAAGCCTATAAGATGTATGGTTTCGTGATGCGCTCTAGTAACAACTTTAAGCACTCATCCACTTATATTCATTTATATAGGTCACTGATTCGTTCACATCTTGAATATGCTGTCTTAGTTTGGTCCCCCTTCTATGCTAAATATGTGTCACAAATTGAAAGAGTACAATATAAATTCTTAAGGTGTATGCATTACAAGTGTCATCATGGTCGACTGTCGTATGAACAACTGCTCAAAAAGTACAAGTTAATGAACCTCAAATCCAGACGTTTACAGTTTGAAGCAATGTTTCTGTATGATCTCTGTAGTAACAAATACGATTGTAAATCAATTATTAATAATATCTATTATCGCGTACCAATCAGATCACATGTTCGGCTAAGTCGAATTAAACAATTATTCGCTGTTCCACTATGCCATACTAATGCAGGAAAACGTTCACCACTGTATCGTCTCACTGACTCATATAACAAATATTTTTATGATATTGATGTTTTTGCAACCAAGCCTGGTAAATTTAAGTCAACTGTTGTTAAAAAGATTACTACACTTAATACCTTACTCACTCAAAATTCTACTTAGTAATACTCTTAAACATTAAAAGTACATAAACTTTTCATGGCCTAAAGACGCTTATGCCCACTATATACAGTTATATACAGTTAAATCCCAAAATAGTAGTATTGTATTGCAATTGCAAATAGTAATATTGTAACTTCAATATTTTAATTTTACATATTGTAATTTTTATAGCGAATCTGTAAATGTATCCGCTCTCTTCTTACTCACACTGTTATAAATTATAAATCATTGTGTTATATATAATCTGTGGTTGACGGTATTGGTGTCACGATTATGCCTATGCATTATTTTTAGTATTAAGTAATGTACATTGTGATACTGTTTGTTGACCCCAATAAATAAAAAAAAAAAAAAAAAAAAAAAAACAAGTGTTGAGGTTTGATCTGGACTCACGTTACTCCAGACTGATTTCTTGTGAGTTTTCCTTTTTTAAGACAAGATTCTCTACTACTTTGAGGAGAATTTGAAATACTAGCTAGACATTATTAAGTTACTATAGCCAGTTATGTAGTAGCCCAAACGTGCCAATGAGGAAACCCTTGGCAAATGCTGCGCCCTGATTGGTCCATTTGAATTGGATCAACCACTGCTCATACGCCAAAAAGGTAGATTTGTATAAAAATCCCTTAATTATTATTATTACTTATCATGACACTTGTGGGTCCGAACGGAGCTACATATTTATGGTCAGCTGGCATTGGATCAACAAAAGACACCCGGATCAACAAGTGAAAATGGATCAACAAATTACTACCTATCCGGCACGTTGGAGCCACAAAGTGCCCAAAGGGATATCTATATATATATTGCCTATACGTTCGATGGTGATTGGAGACGATAATCGTACTCCATTACACAGGGCAGTAAGTCGAGTTCTATCATTGCACCGTGGTGCTGACGGAGTGGCTCGCATTGCTGTTGATAAAAAAGTTAAAAAATTAGGTCATTCAAAGACCATTGCTTAAACGATTTTCTCTACCCATAGAAGCACAGCTTAAATCATATTCATAACCTTTAATTTTAGCTTTAATATTCCGTAGGTTAGTCTAACGTTAAGTGTTAATTTAATTTATACTTTATTCATAGTTGTCTAAGTGATTAATTTTTAATTCTTTAACTTGGAATTTGGAAACCTGTAACATCATTCTTAACTACACTATTGACCGAATATTAACTACGTGGAGATACATCGCAGCTGGCAAAAGCAGTCCGAGGTATGTAACGCATGTTAATCTGTTCACTGTGGGTTGATGCTAGTAAGAACGATCCTCGTCTTCATCGTCACTTTCCATCAGGTGAGATGGAAGACAAACGCCTGCTAATTATTAATAAAAAAAAAAAAAAAAAGAACCCACCGTGCTATCATTTTGTGGAGAGGTCTACCCAGCTGTAGCGGGAAGCCACTCCTATTTCGGCTTGGTGCTGCTGCTACAATGTCACTAATGTACTGTCGCATTACGACGACACACGATTTAATGGACCTGCTTTAAAATAAATTAAAGACGATTCAGTAATCGTCGAACATGTTTAGAAATATTAGGGAGAAATGAGGAATGGAATAAGAAACAAAGGAATAAAGCAAATAAAATTGCCTGCAATAAGAAACAAAATAATAAAGAAAATACGGTCATCTGGGTGATCCTATTGTATTCTATTCTATATAAACACACGTCGACAAATAAGCGGACATGGAGTGAAAGTTAGCTAAAGAGTAAAGAAAAGCAAATAAATAGTACCAGCGAAGTGAAGATAGTGCTAGTCCAGTGAAGAAGAGATTAACGAAATCCAAGTATGGGAAGTCAATGTCTGTGTGTCTGTCATACAACGTCGTCGAAGTAAAGATCAACGTTGTCGTAAGAGTGACCGGCAAAAACGCCATTTTTCAGATCCTGTCGTGTTTCCTTTCATTCAGTAACACAGTACTAGGGCGGCTGATAAGTTCGCGACCTGAGGTACTTAATGAAACACAATCGTAATTTTTTTTTAAAACACCCGCTGATAATCTTTCAACTTTGTGACTACAAATAAAACATTTTTTCGATGACGTTACTGTAATGTAAGCATGAGTAACCCTTCTGTAAATTAGTTTATTACTGCCTGAGTTTTAAATAGGCCTTGTTTCAGCAGCACTGAAACGTCTTTGGATTATTACTTTAAGAATAAATTATGTGTAAGGCAATATAACTAACAGCAGAGTTCACAGTAAATTTTTACTTCTTTCTATATCAAAAATTATTTTATTAGTATGTTGTTTGGTATTAAAACTGTAAATAAAATTTGACAAAAGATTTTTTTCATGCTGTCTAATGGTACGATTTAGAGACGTAATTTGCTAAAACTACAACCCCGCATAACGACAATTCAATTCATAAATTGCTTTTTGAAAACGAGCCAACTCCCCATATATTGAAAAGTCACGATTTTGACAGCTACCTCCAAGAAATCGGCCATTTTGTTCGGCGACCGAGTCCTGAATGCTTACTGTTTTATTGAAAAGTTATTGCTACAACCCGACAGACAAAGATAAATTGACAAAACCAATCAACCTAGAAAAAGCGCTGTAGTAATACGTAATGAAAAGGAAAAAAATACCGTTCATTAGTAAACATTAAAATATGTAAAAACAGGTGAAGACATTATCTACTAACGGGTCTGTTTAATAAGTATGTTTCTACTTAGTGCAAAAAATTATAACGTATAATGTCTCCCCTGAAAAGATAACCTATATGGAGTTAGGTAGTGTGCGAATTAAGGTATCGTTTGGTATTAATTAACGTAGTTTCAGAGTTCCTCGATTACTTAATGGCAAAGAAACAAATCTGTCTTCATAATAATACCTGGTATTGATAGATACATTATTCGAACTTGTACTTCGTATTGTAATCAGCTTGACTTAATATATTATAATAAGGTGTTACATTTTTACCGTATTTTACTTCAAAAAATATAAATCTACAAGAAAGATTCTAACGTATATCAATTAGTTTAGAATTATTTCCAGTACCTACTCCGAACTGGTTTTATTGCGGTGTGTGTGACGTAGATACACCCAAATCCCTGAAGCGTCCGTCGCCGGCTTCCAAGGTTATTAATCTGATTGATATTAGAGCTGTAGTTTATGCTCGAGCCTGACATATTGTCTTACATTAACAACTTTGTCAATTAATTGAAATCGACTGTTACTTGAACCATCTTCGTTATAATAAACTTATATAATAATACTAGCAACCCGGCCTGGATTCGCACGGGTAACAGTGCATTATGCCTAAATTTCTTTATTTTTAAAGTTTCTTATTTCCTATCCTGCCAAAAATTTGAAAACATAAGGAATGGCATAATATTATAAAAATAAATTACGAGTTTCATATAAATTACCTTTGACACTACAGTACACGCATCATCCTCGCTCCGATCGCCACGCGGTGCGGACGTGCAAGACCCCGTTCTCCGTTGATCGGTCCCTTCCCGATATTCCGTGGCGCTCAGTCTATTGACGTCACAGTTTAGCGTGTTGGTTCCGTGCTACGGTTTTCAAGGTTTTTCTACTCCCTCTGAGTGCTATCGAAGTGCGTTTTTTCTTTGCGACTAAGCCCCTTAGTCTTCAAAGTGCTGTGCTAAGTTGTGTTGTGCTTGTGCTGAGTGCAGTGTTGTGCCCAGCGTAAGTAGTCTGGTTTCAGTACAAAGGATACTTAACGGTGACAACGGATTTGTACTGAACCAGTCCTTTTATTTTTATTTTATTTCTCTTCTCTATTTTATTTATTTTTCTCCTATTTCATATTTATTTTTATCACATCTGTGTGTTTTTCGTGTGTATTTGTCCTTTCTGTCGGTAAAGGTTGACCCTAACGCGGGCAACTCTTTACCTGCGTACCCTTTTTTTTTGAGGTTTCTAGGTAGCGGCCTTCGGCGTACTACGGTTAGTTTTAAGTTATTCTCCCCAGCCCCCCTGGTAGCTGGTACCGCTTCCTACCGCTGGTAGGGAAGTTAGCCGCTAGGGTTCGCTAGGTTTTTATTTAGGAACTAGGCATTTGTTATATAAATAGGTGCTAGGTTGCTAGGGAACCTAGGCATTTTTATATATTTATATATCATATATCGTAGGACCAAGCCGTCCAATGGACCTTGTAAATATTCTTAGGTCGTTCGCCCAGGCGCTCGCTGCGTCCGGCGCCAGCATACCCGATGACGTACTAACGCAGGCCTTACAGGCATCTATCGCGTCCCCGGCCCCTCAGGCCTCAACCCCGGCCCCTCAGGCCTCAACCCCGGCCCCTGAGGCCTCCAACGTCGAGACCCCTCAGGTCTAGAGCTCTTCCTCGTTTCCCACCTCGTCCGAGATGGACTGCGAATCGGTCGCATCCTCTCACGCGTCGCGTCGCAAGCGTACCGCTCCCGGGAGCGACTCCGTACCCGCGTCTGATACGTCGTCAGATGCCGTCACCTTAACCGGCTCTCCTGAGCCCGCGTTCCAGCTAGTCGCCAAGCGCTCCAAGAAGCGCTCTAAGAAAGCCTCGGTATCCTCAATACCCGAGCCCTCCCAGGTGTCTTCAACACCAGCCCCCGCGCCATTAAAATTGCTCGAAGCAACCGCGTCTCCGTCGGTCCCATCGAAGCCAGCGACGCGCTGCGCTCCCGTCCCGCCGAAGCCTCAGCTCCCCCCGCCCGTCTTTCTCCGCGAAAAAGCGCGATGGACCGTAGTTTCAAATCTTTGCAAAGAGCAAAAAATCAATTACCTAAAAGCAACCAACGCAGGCGATACAATTAAAATCCAGGTCGCGACCATCGACGACTCTACTTTCTCTAAAACAAATCGCTTATCATACCTACGCCCTCCCGGAGGAGCGTAAGATCCGCGCAGTACTACGGGGCGTCCCGTTCGAGCTCGCGAA
Source organism: Marasmarcha lunaedactyla (assembly GCA_923062675.1). Classification (NCBI taxonomy): domain Eukaryota; kingdom Metazoa; phylum Arthropoda; class Insecta; order Lepidoptera; family Pterophoridae; genus Marasmarcha; species Marasmarcha lunaedactyla. The sequence goes on from OV281349.1 coordinate 7,166,170, forward strand.
CGAAGATATCCTCGAGGACCTTAAGTCCCAGGGTTTTCCGGCCGTAGCAGTGCACAAGATGCACTCCAACCGCGGTAGGCGTTTTCCGTTAGCGCTAGTAATCCTGTCCAATACTCCCAACTCGAAGGAGATTTTCAGAGTGGCTCGCACAATTTGCGGACTCTCAAACATCTCCGTCGAGCGTCCCAACCCCCGCGGTCACCCCGGGCAGTGCCACCGCTGCCAGCTCTATGGCCACGCAGCGGCTAACTGCTCAGTTCCCCCCAGGTGCGTTAAGTGCCTGGATCCACACATAACGAAGGAGTGCACTCGCACTCCCGAATCCACTTCCCCCCCTGCTTGTGTGCTGTGCGGCCAGTCCGGCCACACAGCTAACTACAGGGGTTGCCCGCGCGCTCCGCGCTCCACCGCTAAGAGGGCCGCGCCTAAACCGGCGCCGTCGCTCACTCCCGCTAACTTCCCGCCGCTGCGTAACCGGGGTCCCCCGGAAGCAAAGCCCGTTCAGCCGTTCCGCCTGCACCTTCCCGACCCATCCCAGCTCCCGTAGCTTCCGTAGGGCCGCGTCCCGCTCCGTTATCCGCACCTCAGTCGTCGTTGGCTGAGGACATGAAGACCGTGTTCGACGTTATTCAAAACGTCGATATTAACGAAATTTCTGTACTCGCACGCAAACTGTAAGCCGCCCGCTTTCCTCAAGAGCGTTTGTTTGCGTTAGCCGAGCATCACTCGCTTCTAAGTTCGTTATAAATTTAATATTTCTTTATTTTTTTTTATTTTTGTATAAATTCGTAAATAAGTAAATTATAATGTCTAGACCCGCGAATCCCGCGTCCAGTCGTATTAAACCCAAGGGCTTATCCCTAGTATCTTTTAACGCTCGTAGCCTTAGCACCAACCTTCCCGAGATTAAACTGTTCCTTCAGAACAAAGAACCTGACTTATTCCTTCTCCAGGAGACATGGCTTACTCCAAACCTCTCCAGGGGATACGCTATTCCTAAGTACGCGTTTACTCGCAACGATAGGCCCAACTCCGACGGTTTCGGCGGCACCGCTATACATTACAAAAGAGGCTTCCATTGCTGTCCTCTCCCTACCCCTCCTCTCCTCAACATGGAAGCCACCGTGTGTAGATTGGCTATGACTGGTCATCCGACCATCATCATAGCTTCAGTCTACATACCATGTGGCTCCAGACCAATCCGCAGCGACATTGAGGCCAATTTCGCCCTCGGCCATTCAGTCATTATGTTCGGAGACTTTAACTCCAAACATACTGACTGGACGTGCCTATCGACCAACACCAGCGGTATCGCTCTCCTCAATATCACAAACTCCCTTGACTTAGACGTCATATCCCCCATCACTCCCACTCACTATCCCAACAACCCGACCTACTCTCCTGACATCCTCGACTTTGCAATTATCAAGCGAATCAATCTTGATCTAAGGTCTATCGAACCGCTCAATGACCTAGGCTCCGACCATCGCCCCGTCTCCCTCGTGCTAGGTACGCCTAACGTTAACGTCACATCTCCTAAGACCTTTACCAATTGGAAAGGCTTTAAAAATACGTTAGTTTCAGCCTTAGAGGCCCCTAACTCTCCGCTCGTGATTTCGCCCGACCAATTAGATAGCCCGGATAAAATAGATTCATTAGTCAATACTCTAACTGATGCTATTAACTCAGCCATCAACGACAACGAAAAGGTTGCTAAGCAAAGCAAACCCGCGCTTCCCCTAGCCGTTAGCAATCTCATTAAAGCCAAGAACGCGGCTCTCCGGAGAGCAAAGAAATATCCCACGCCAGCATACAGAACAGCTGCGAATCAGCTTCAACGTAAAGTTAGGTCTCGCCTCGTGGAACTCCGTGACACTCAGTTTAACGATCTCATGGAGAATATCTCCCCGTCCCACCAAGCGTATTATCGAATGACCCGAGCCTTACGCGTAGACACCGCCTCTCACGTTCCTTCTCTCACTAGTCCCGACGGCACTATTGCCTTTGAAGTCGAAGAGAAAGCCGAATGCTTCGCCGACAGCATAGCGTTACAATGTTCGCCCAGCACGCAACCCGCGGATCCCTCCCACATCCAGGCGGTGGAGGACGAAGTTCTGCCCATCACCGACGACCCCGTCATAGTCTCTCATTAGAAGTCAAAAGTCCAAAAAGGCTCCGGGTGCGGATGGAATTTCCAACCACGCACTTAAGCACCTGCCCCAACAGGTGCTTACCTTGTTAGCTATTATCTTCAATGCCTTCTTCGACCTTAGCTACTTTCCAAAAGCCTGGAAAGAAGCGACAGTCATAGGCATTCCCAAGCCGGGTAAACCTCTGAATGTCCCGGCTAATCACAGACCCATCAGCCTCCTCAAGGCAATGTCTAAACTTCTCGAAAGAATCATACTCTCTCGAATGCGGAACCATCTGTTTCCAATGGATGGCGAACCTCTCATTATTCCCTACCAGTTCGGCTTTCGCGCTAAGCACTCCTGCCCTCAGCAAGTCCATCGAATCGTCGAGTAAATACTCGAAGGATTCTCTCAGCGTCGTAAAAAAACAATCGCGGTTCTCTTTGAGGTAGCCAAGGCTTTCGACAAAGTCTGGCACAGCGGTCTCGTTTATAAACTCTTTAAAATAGGCTTACCGGCTCGCCTAGTCAGATTAATAGCGTCGTTCCTTAAAGAACGTACTTTTCGATTCAAACATGAAGGCACGGTCTCCGCGCCTCGTCCCATAAAGGCTGGAGTCCCGCAAGGCTCAGTCCTCGCCCCTCTGCTGTACACTGTGTACACTAATGACATCCCCATCCAGCCAAAAGGCGTCGAACTTGCCCTCTTTGCAGACGATACCGCCCTTTACACTAAAAGTCAACCGATCCCGTATAACATCACCAGACTCCAAAAGGCCGTAAACGCCCTCGGTGTTTGGTTTCAAAAATGGCGTATCGATGTCAACCCAGAAAAGAGTTCTGCTATTCAATTTGACCACAAACGTCATAATCGCCACAACGATCCTCACATTCGAATGTTAGGTATTCCCATCCCCTGGAAGCGCAGTATTAAATACTTAGGCATCATCTTAGATCAGACGCTTTCTTCCAAGCCACACGTCGATAGAGTAACGAAACTCGCGCGTTTTTACTTAAGCCGCCTATGTAGTATGATAGGAAGAAAAAGTAAAATGTCTTTTAGAAATAAACGTACGCTTTATAAGGTCTGCGTTAGACCCGTCATGTCATATGCTTCGCCAGTCTTTGCCCACGCCAAACCCTCCGTACTGTATAAACTGCAGGTGGTTCAAAATCTCTTCTGCCGCAGGGCCACAAACGCACCTTGGTACGTGCGTAACGCAGACCTGCACAGAGATCTTGAACTACCTACAGTGCAACAGCACCTCAAAAAACTCTCAGAATCGTTCTTCAAACGCGCCGAATCCCATCCCAATCATCATGTTCGAGATTCAGTCTCATATACTGCTCCTGTGTTAGATTCGATATACAAAGTCGCTAGACCGAGAAACGCGCACACTGGCGAACCGACGCAATTAACTTTAGATCTCTTGGCCCTTCAGGCCGCAAATTCTAATTTTAACGTAAATTCTAATTCTAACGTAAATCCGAATTAAAGCAATTTTATTTTTCAATTTTTAATGTTTTTAATTATGTACTTTTCATTTTGAGCACCTTCAGTGCTATGTAAATCCCAGCGGGTGACCCCTTAAGGGCCCCGCTAGCACGGCCTCTTTCTCCGATTGGCCGTCGCTCAGATGAAGGCTGAGTGGCAAAAATGCACGAGCCGACAGGGGGTTTTTTAGTGGGTATGGTTCTGGTAGGCGTCGGGACGAGTCCCACATAACTCCGACCGCGCGCGCGGAGTATGCGTCAGAGCATTTTTTATATCCTTATAACCAAAAAAAAAAAACAGTACACGCGCCCTATTTTATTACAAGATTGCTCGCTTGCTCTACCATAGTAGAAAAAGTAATTATGATTTTGAATATAATTAAAAGGTTTAGGTCTTTACCAATGAAATTGCCGTTTTTCACGAAATAAATGAACCGTAACTTTTTTATATATTTTTTATTTCTATTAATCATAATAATCACCCATGCAATCAATGCATCTTTGCCAACGCATTGGTAGCTTATTGATGCCTTTCTTGAAGAAATCAGAAGGACGGGAGGCAACAAATTCTTCAAAGGCATTTTATACTGCCTCTCGGGTATTGAATTTGTTTCCCGCCAAGAAGTTATCCAAATTCTGTAAAAAGTAGAAGTCTATAGGCGCAAGGTCTGGTGAGTACGGCGGATGACGGAGAACTTCCAACCCCAACTCTTGTAGCTTGGAGACCGTCTGCTGTGCAGTATGAGGTCGCGCGTTGTCGTGCAGGAGCAGTGGAGCCGAACGATTGACCAAAGCTGGTTGGAGACGTGCGAGCTTCTCCATCATTGTGTTCAGTTCTTCACAGTACACATTTGCAGTAATGCTTGTCCCGTTTGGCAAGAAGCTGTGATGAAGCTTCCACAATTGCCTTTAATTCGTCATTGTCGACCAAAGTTTTTGGACGACCACGGGGTTCATTTTCAGGTCAAAATTTCCAGAACGGAAGCGGGTAAACCAATAACGGGTGGTGCGTTCGTTTGTAGTGTTCGCTCCGTAAACGTCGTTGATGTTGCGTGCCGCTTGTGCCGCTTTGCTGCCACGACGGTACTCATACTCCATAATTACTCGAATTTTTAAATTATCACATTATTAATCACATTGACTGCTCAAGTCTACTGACCAAAGTAACTTTTAAAGTCCCGCGTAGAATACCGCGTCATCAATGTGCTCTTCTGAGACTGCCAAGATACCGCACTAATTTAGGAAAACACTCCACCATTGCAAGACTTAGTAACCTTTACAATAGCATATCCAGGGATTCGGAGGATATAGACATTTTTTGTAACAACTTGCATAAATTCAAGAAGAACATCTTGACTAAGTTACAGGCTGGTTCCTAGACCTTTATATAAGTTCTGTATTTGCTGAACTTTGCTTTTAGATTTTATTTTTACCTAAATTTTTTTTAATTTTAAATTGAATTAACTTTGAGTAGTCGTATTTTGTTTTAACTTCAAATGTTTATTGTTTTTGCACGCTGTAGTTTCTTGTAACTGGAAAAGCACACGACTCAACACTGCAGCTATATTATTTAATTTGTAATGTGTATTTTTAGTTAGAAACCCAAATATATAAATAAATAAATAAATAAATTGAGCTTGAGCATATTATAGAAGGGCTCTACGACTGCAGAATGCTTTAGGTAGGACTCTCAGCAGCCTTCGTGAACGCACACCCACTTCACGTAAATGATTTCGGATGGTGTGATCGCTTGTTTAAAAGCCTGAAGAGCTATGGCTGTGGCAACTGAAAGTAGATTTTCTCTCTTATATTTTAACTGCAAAATAAAAAAAATATCGTTCAATTTTATTCAGCACTCTTGCATTTAGAAAAATTTAAATAAAAGAAACGAAAAAATGTTAAAAAAAGTTCATACCTTTTTTATACACTGAATTTGGCCAAATAGTTTTTGTTAGTATTAATTTTTTAGTGCCACCTGCCGACACTGAAACAAAGCCCAGTACTAATACTAACACCCTGTATAAATATTTTGGACGGTTAATTGAAACTATATATTTGAAAATCAATTTTATTTTATTTTGAAACAGAAACTTGAAAATTCATGACAAATATTAAAATAAAAAATGCAAATATCTTGCGTCATCCATCCTGCCCATAATCAATGGTATATTATTTAAAATTCCGCACTCCACGGGTGGTTACATAATAGAGAGTTTTAACTACCAATAACACTTACCTATTATTTTTCCAACGATATCCGGAATCCATCTTGAGTCAAGAGTCATCTTGAGTTTCCTTCCTCCTGCTTCCGGCGCCACTGTTGCATCGTTTTGGCGGGAAGATAGCGTGACCAACAGGGCGCGGTTTTTACTTCATTATATTCACGATAGGTACCAGGTAGAGATTACCGCTGGATTCCGGATATCGTTGGAAAAATAATAGGTAAGTTTTATTGGTAGTTAAAACTCTCTATTATTTGTTCCGTTCCGATATCCGGAATCCATCTTGAGTGATGTGTTTGTTATCTCCTGGTAGCCAAAACTTATGATGATGCTATAATGTGCTAAGTTAATGGATTTTAAACTATTTTTATGAAAACAGATAGATTTTATAGAAAAACCAAATTTATTTTAATGTTAATAGTAATATCTTTGCTGACAAAGGTTAACTCTAATTAACATTAATATTATTATTACAAAATTTCTATTTTTATCGTGCTGATTCAAAGAAATTTGATAAAGAAACTGAACAAAATGAATCTACATTAGAAGTATTTTCTACTTCTCTCTGGTAATAAGTTCTAAAAGTATGTTCTTGTCTCCAATTTCCCGTTTCAAGAATCTTATCAACAGGAAAATGCTCTAGCCAGTTAAGAGAAGCAACAGCACTACGCACACTACCTGGAGAGGCTTCAACACCTGCATCTTTCAGGGCTGACTTAACCCAGCCACCAATCATCGTCCTGGATGCTGCTCTAATTTTTCCTCTTGCAGTTATAAATAACTGTTAAATTACCTGCTCTTCGTCGATCCTGTGAGGTCTCAATAAGTCGGCGAATCCAATACACGCAGTCCAAATTCTTTTGCGGATGTTCCTTTAATCTCCATCCTGACTGCCTGTAATTAGTATCATCCGTCTTAGAACCAAAAGAAGGCCAGAATACTATTGAATTACCTTCATCTATGTATTTATCAGCGTCAACACTGAGCAGCGTTAGATCGTGAACCCGGCGCCCAGAAGCTAATAACATTAATATTGCAGCACGACGGGATACCTGGTATAAATTGTTTTCATCTGGTGAATTAATTTGTAGATATTGAATTACATTTTTGGCATTCCAGATAGGCAGTTTAACTTGCTTTTCTTTTGCAACTGATATGGCGCTAAGAATGTGTTTAACAAAAAAGTTTGATGATAAATCATAATTTCCAGATAATTTAGTAAATGTGGCAATAACTGATTTGTATACCAATATAGTCTTATAAGCTAAGCCTTCGTGATTGTGTAAGTATGCCAGATAACGAGCTACTTGTTCTGGGTCCGGGTTTTGGTACGACACCTTTTTGAGCACACACCATAATTTCCATTTATTCCATGCGGATCCATAGGTATTCAGAGTAGATTTACGCCAACTAGATAGTAGTAAAGATTTTTCTTCTACTGACCAATCTACAAGTTTATCTATCCACCCGCAATCAGCCAAGCTTCCAAATAAATGTCCTGGATCTCTGGTGGGTGTATGCTGGTTCTGGTGTCTATAAGAACTTGAGGAAGATCCGGGATCGGCAACGGTCCCCGTATCTTTCTGTCCCCGGTAGTGACAGTACTTGGGGCACTAGGTTTGGAGGAGGGAATATCCAGGCTAGGTCGTATTCCCAGCGGTGAAGGAAGGCGTTGTGAATTAGAGCCTTCTGGTCTTGTGTGTCCAAAGATACGTACCTCTCTACCACATGAGCCGTTTTGGACCCAAAAAGGTCTATGGTGGGTGTGCCCCACACTCTGAATATGCTGGTTGTTGCTGCAGGTAAGAGATGCCATTCTGGGCAAACCTTGCCGCGTGATAGAGCATCCACTTCGCAATTGAATCGGCCGGGAAAGTACTGAGCTGTAAGCTGAATATTTAATTTGTCCATCACCAACAATAATTTTCGCGTCAGACCGAGGAGTTTCTTCGACTTGGTTCCGCCTTCTTTGTTTATATAAGCTACAACCGTACGATTGTCCGTTTGCTGCATTACATGAGCGTTGCATAACTGGCTTTTCTGTTGTTGTACCGCTACGTATACTGCAAATAGTTCTTTGAGGTTGATGTGCCATGACATTTGCTGTTCCGACCACTGTCCTGACATTGTCGTTTCTCCCAGCTGGGCGCCCCAGCCAAAGTTTGAGGCATCCGTGTTGAGCAAGTGTGTGATCGGACCTGTGTGTATGGGAAGCCTTGCACTGCTTGTAACCACCACCTCAATTCCGTTAGAACCTCTTCGTTTTGGTCTTTCCTTTTTGTAGGGATGTTTCTTGGATAGGTATCGACTGTGAAATTGTATTGTTCGACAGTGCAACCTTCCCCTCCAGATAACAAACGAGGCAAAGTTGAGTCTCCCCTGGAGGGACTGGGCCTGCCTGAGGGACCAACTGCCTCTGGATATCTGACTGAGAATTGCCCTGCGTAGCGTTAGGCATTTCTGTTCCGACAAGGACTTCAGGTTTAGTTTGGTGTCCCATGTTACACCCAGAAATTCCAGGCGTTGAGTGGAACCAGTACAGATTTGTCCATGTTGATTGTCCAACCGAGTTGAGTCATTAGATTCATCATAAATGAAATGTTTTCGAGCAAAACCTGGCGAGACTGGTTTACTATTAAATAATCGTCGAGGTAAACAACGCACCTTATGTTGTGATTTCGAAGAAATTCGGCTATCCAGTTCGTTACAGAAGTGAATGTTCGTGGTGCTGATGACAGGCCGAATGGTAAGCAGGTCATTTGCAAGAGTTGACTTTCGTAACCGAGTCTCAGAAACCTCCGATGTTCGCGGGCTACGGGAAGGTGAAAATAGGCCTGGCTCAGATCTACCTTCGCCATCCAATCTCCGGGCTGCAAAAAACTTGGCATTCGAAAATGACTGAATAGTTGAAAACCTTTCACCTTGACAAAATTGTTTAGGCGTTTCAAGTTGAAGATGGGGCAAAATGATCCGTCTGCTTTTGGTACCAGGAAAAAGGTTGAAAGAAAGTATAGCTGGGGTTTATTTCGGCTTTTTCCAGTACATGTGTTCTCAGCATAGTTTTTATCTGTTCTGTCATGTGAGGGCTCTTTTTGGTTTCGAAATTCATTATAATGTTTCTGTTTAAATATATCAAAGGCGGCTTCATTACGAAAGGAATACGTAGTCCACGCAGGAGTTTGCAGATGTGATGCGGGGCTCCCAAACTTTCCCACACCTGCACGTATTGCTTCAAACAGCCGCCGTGAAATATCCGCGAGTCATGCACGATTGTTTCTGTCGGGCGAGTATGATCTTGGTTTCTTACCTTTGGGATTGCGCTGCTTATTCTTTGAGTTTGCATGGGATGTTTTGCTATTGTATGATTTAGAGTTTCCTTTAAATTTGGAGGCTGAAGCGTTTCTACGAAAAAAACTATCATTAGCTTGATTACTTGTCGATGGCTTTAACTTATCGTTAAAAACTCGTCTTTGGACAGACGCAGTCGAAAGAGGGATTTGCCAAGTCTGCTGGAAGCAGGGCGTCAGTTTTTCGGCCCCCCCCCCAATTTTTTGAAGGTAACCTGTCAATAAGTCAGTATCGAATAAATTTTCTACACTTGGTGGAATTTTTTGTAATGCTCCACAATGATATTCCTCTGAAATTTGCTTAAGCAAGGTATTCCTACGTATGTTTATAAAATCTGCGCGTCTACCACATGAAATTTGCAGTATATCATCGGTTACTTTTGAGTAATTAGAATCTTTTGCAAATAGCTGTTCAATTTTATCAAATAGAGATTTCGGTGTTAAGTTCGTATTCTTATCACTTGACCAATCCACCAAGCTCTGTAAAGTGCTACGCAATTCATCTTTCTGAGTAAGTATGGCATTAGATAACGCAGCAAAGGTCCTTTCTAATAAATAAATAATATCTAATAAATATAAACGATCTTCATTTGCCCCAGAAGGAATAAAACGTCTTAACTCATCGTTTACATTTAACTCAACAAAACCGGGTACAGTTACATATTTTTTTCAGCCTCCGAAAATCGAATTGCATACCAATCATTACACTGAAATCGTTGCAATTGTGATAATATCTCTACATGTTTTTCGTTTGATTTTGGAAATGGCGGATCTTTTAAAGTTGTTGTCAACTCAGATAATTGTAGTAATTGCTTATCACTATCACTCGGGCCGGGCTGCGGTCGAAGGTCTAGCTCATTTGAAGCACAAAGTAAGGATTTTGGTGCAAGCCCGCTACCTAATTCTGCCACGGTCGACGTGTTCGTTTGAGATATGGGCTCGTTATGTTTTTGTGTTATCAACTCAGTTAAATAAGCCACTTGTTGAGAAAGAAATTCAAATTGTAACTGACTCACCCATTTTGGTCTTCTTCGATCTGGAGAAGACTCCTCCGATGAAGTACTTCCTGAACTATGTGTACGGCTTCTTTTTCTTGATGCATGTTCATTAAAATTATCACTTATGTTGCAATTGTCACTATTAAGACGATTATCACCATTGTCATCAACAGTTTGGTTTTCCATAATGAAGGAAGGATTTAATATTTAAATATGTTATTCAATTAACAAAGAATTTAACTTTTAGTAAAATACTTTCCTGCTAAGACGACTTCACGTTACGCAAGACGACGCTATAATGAAGTAAAAACCGCGCCCTGTTGATCACGCTATCTTCCCGCCAAAACGATGCAACAGTGGCGCCGGAAGCAGGAGGAAGGAAACAGCTAAGGCGAAAACGTGCAAAAAGACAGGTGCTTGACTCAAGATGGATTCCGGATATCGGAACGGAACAAATAATAATTTTTATACAAGCGAATTACTGGTCTTGTTTTGAGATGTCAAAATACCCTCATAACTGAAAGTTGTTCTTTGTTTGTCTATTATCACTCGTGATTTCCTGACTTGTGATGGATGTGTGACCATACAAAGGACCACGGTATGTGTAAAGGTACCGAAACGCCAAATTAAAATGTAAAAATGTAACTAAACGCTATAAAATCCGGTTAAACAGTGTATTATTAAATATAAGAATCGTGAAAACTTAAGGATATATCATGTTATTTACATTTCATGCCACTCTCAAGTTCATACTGCAATTCGGTTGGTCTCATGTGAATATTGTCAGCACAGTCTTAAAGCTCGTGCTCGTAAAAGAAATTCAGGTCCTTCTGTGCATGAAAATACGTACCTGCAGTTATGTTTAAATTTGTCCCGAGACATACGATATTTAAAATTGTTTATACTGATTCAGCCGTGCTACGCTTTACAATATGAGAAGTAGAGAAACTTGACCTAGATTCATTGTATAAACCTTTTTTATTTCTATAGAAGCGCAAAAAAATTTTTTTGTAAACAAAGTCACTGAATGTTGTCATTGTGATGAGTATTGAAATTCTGAGCTTCGTTTGCTATGAGGTAGTGAACTTCTTAACTGCTTTATCCTTTTCTGTTTGAATTGTATAATTAATTTGCTCTCTTTTGTTTGTTAAACCGTGGTTGGCTATAATTGGCTTCCACTTCGTTTCTATTATTAAGTGATTCACGTGATATACTGTCGTCAAAACTAATAAAATAAAATAAAATAAAATAAACCTACTATGAACAAAAATGTATTTCGATATTAAGTTTATTTATCTCCTCCGAAATGAAAACGAAAGCTACTTGATCTATTCATCGACTGGAATAATTCTAGTCGATAGGTCCAAGATCGAATTAACAAAGTAACACAGAAGCTTTGGTTTTCATTTCGAAGGAGATAAATAAACTTAATATTGAAATACCTTTTTGTTAATTGTACTGTTTCCTATATTTTTAAAGTAAATATTTCACAAACAAAAGCAATTTCTCACTGGCAAGATCTGACTGTGTAATTAATGTTAAATACTTTAAACATAATTCGATCTGATGCTCAAACATTTCTAAAAGTCGTAAATTTAATCGGTATTTCACAATTGTGCACTGTAAATTGTTACCCGACCCATAGAGTTAATTGAAGCAGTACAAAATTTCAGTATCAAATTAATAATTTATTGATTGTTACTCGAATAACATCAGACTTCGCATCGAGTGTGGAATATTAATTGCCCTATTAATAAATTATGTTTTGGCGACAATAGTTCAGCTCAATATAACATTCTTCTATGAACTTAAAGAAGTTCCAACTTCTTTAAATTGTTTAGAGAATATTTTCCGATTACTTAGAAGAAGAAATACCAAAAACACTTCTTGCATAAATCAGGAACCTAAGTTGGCAATTTGAGCAAGACCTGCAATCATTTGTTAATTCTGTAAAAAAATTAATAATGTGCATTTAGGGTAGCTTTCACTTCATTCCAATAACTTTGCCCAAAGAGCTCCTTTCTGTGGTTAAATTTTTTTTTAAATAGGTGTTAGTTAAAATTTTTCTTTTAACATTTCCACTATTTTAGATAGGTAGATGATAATATTAATTCAAACTACGTGATAACGATTCATGTAGAAGTTTACAAGAGATTTATGATCGTGAATGAGACTTACAATACTATACGCAATTTGATATTTAACCCTCAAAATCGATCAAGACGTCAGAACTATGTAAAATATTTCATTATCACTTTTTCTTTCTCAATGCTTATTAAATTGAAGTGCGTATTTCGGTAAACATATTTATATAATCCTAATTCGACTTTATATGGTGGTCGTAGAGTTTCTTTTATGATCTCGCCTGGGGATTTGTAAAAGTTCTATATTATCATAAACAAAGTGACGAGGTTGTTCTGGTAAGGGAAATAAATAACTAGTGCAATCAAAGGAACAAAGGCAACCATGGTTGGAGTTGGCACCGCATTTTTATTCAACATCATCATTATATACCAGTGTGGAGTTCGCGGCCTAACATAGCGTTGTCATATTATTATAAAACTATCCTCATATAAAACCTAGAATCTTTGTCAGTCTCTTTGCAACTTTTCTCTGAGATACATGCGTAATAATTTTTTTTTACTGAGCATTAAGTGAGAGTAAGTTTCATTCATTTTGAAAATGGATAGTTTAGAGCACAGTGCCGTGATCAAATACCTCCACAAGAAACACTTAACTTTAAAGCAGATTTCGGAAGATATGGTGGCTACTTTAAAAACATTTGTTCCGTCTTATACAGTGTTAAAAAAGTGGACAGCTGAATTTAAACGTGGACGAGAGAGCATCAAATATGATTCCGGCTCTGGACGGCCTTCTACAGCTACGACTTCGGAAAACATCGAAAAAATATGTGATCTCATCATGGGAGACAGAAGATTGAAGGTATCTGAGATAGCTGAAGCTCTAGGGACTTGAAATGAAATGAAATGAAATATTTAATGAAATGAAATATTTATTTCTCAACATTGACAATTACTTGTTCTTATTGACGTCAAATAAAACATGATTCTACCACCAGTTCGAAAAAAACCTTCGTGAAGAAGAACTGGCAAGAAACTTCACGGGTATATTTTTTTCAAAATAAATTTACAGAGTCTCTTTATGTCTATACAAAATTATTCTTTTCTGCATCTGTTAGCCCGGCAAGTCTCCCTCCCCCCAAGTATCCAAACGACGAACACCCTCAAACGGCACCCGTTCACGAGTTAACGCGGGATCCAGCCACTTCATATGAACGTACACAAAACATGATCGTTAACGAATTAGAGTTCCACAAGGTGCCTGCAAGATGGGTTCCGCGGTTTCTAGAGACTGTTTTAAGCTTTTTCAAGCTGATCCAAACGAATTTTTGGCAAGGTTTGTTACTGTGCACGAAACATGGGTTCATCACTATACTCCTGAATCCAAACAACAATCCAAACAATGGAAGAGACTCGGATCTCCGACCCCCAAGAAAGTAAAGGTGTGTTTTTCAGTAAACAAGGTAATGGCATCGGTTTTCAGGGATTCTAAGGGCGTCATCTTGGTTGACTACTTAGAAAGAGGTCAAACTATAAATTCTGCATACTACTGCACACTATTTCGTCGTTTACGCGAAGAAGTAAAGTTTAAAAGACTAGGATTGTTGACCAAGAAAGTTTTGTTTCATCAGAACAATGCTCGTGTTCACACATTTGCAGAATCGATGGCTCAAATGGTGAATTATGGTTTCGAATTGCTTCCTCATCCCCCTTATTCATCTGACTTGGCACCTTCTGACTTTTACCTATTTTCAAAACTAAAAAAACATTTAATTGGAATGAAATTTTCTACCAATGAAGAGGTCAAAGTGACCGTAGGTGCCTTTTTAAAGCCTTTGACGAGACCACCTATTTAAATGGGATCAAGGCTTTGGAGGACTGCTGGACTAAGTGCTATGACCTAGGAGGAGAGTATGTAGAAAATTAAATATAAAAAATTGCATTATTCCTGTGTTTTCTTATTTAGGCCGCGAACTTTTCAATCCACCCTCGTATTAACAACATCTGTTACACCTATGATTATTTTGTCTACTAATACTAATACGTGTGTAATGCATTTTATCCTCAAATAAATCGCCAACTCGTTTGCCAGCTAAGAATAAGTTAAAAATAAAAGAATGTTCTTTGAAAAGTGTTTATTGATTGACAGAAAGACACTTTACGGTGTAAAATACAACCGGATTTTTATTACCGGATTAACATATAGGTGTTGTCTATATATTTCGCCGAATTGATGTACGGTCCTATATGTATACCGTTAGTTAGTAAAAATTTTAATGAATTTTCGAATAATAACATTTTGATTTTGGACATAAAAATAGAGTTCATCTGACCAGATATTTCTTCATAAGTGTTCAAACCCTTGCCGCAGAATAAATAATAACTTTATATTTTCATGGTTTAAAACAATTAAAAAATCAAACACAAATTTAAATTGTATTTAAAACACTGTGCGCGTATTGTTTACAAATTTTGAAACTTATTTATTTGAAATTATATTTGAAATTATAAATCTTTTGTTATTAAGTCACATAAATAGTATATTTTTAGAAAAACTCATTTTGACGCTATCGGTGAAGAAATATTAAGATTTAACTGGATCTTTTTATTTTAAGATGTTTATATTGATAAAGCTCTTAATATTTTTTATGATTCTGTATAACTTGATCCACAAATATATCCCTCAGTCTCAAGTATCGGGTACATATAATTATCCGGCTTGGTGAAGCAAAGCGTTTATTCGTGTCACTAAGGAAAAAGCTAAGTATCATTCACTGTGGAAGCGTTATAACAATCCTATTCAATATATAATTTTTTTGATTTTAAGAGCTCGTCAATAGCAATAGGAAAAATATTGTTATAGTAATTATATTACCTGATCGCAGAGTATTAAATCAATACAATCTTCTATTTTTTCTGGAAATGTGTAAATACAATTCTTTGAACTCTTTGAATTAAAACTCGACTTACTTTGGGTATGTACCAAGGTATATGGACTGTAATGCTTGTAATGTTAGTGTAGGCTTAGATGTTTGTGGGGTTTGAAATGTTTTTTTCTTTAATAACCTGGAATACTGTGAAGTATAGAAGGGATTGAAGGGCGTGAAATGCGCAAAAGCTCTGTCAAATACTGTGACTTATATTTTTAATGGATGTTTTGTTGATGAAAGCTATTTACCAGTACTACGGACAATAGTTATACACCTGTGTACAGAAATCTATAATGTTTGAAGTAAGGTTTCAGAAAAAGATATATTCCTTTGTATTTTTACAATTATATCTATACACACACATACACACGTGCACATAATACACAGAGATCACACAAACCTACAAAAGAGTAATACTTTTTGTTAATGTAATTTGGCAAAAAAATACTAATTTAATTCTAATTTTTAACTATATTGTTATTTATTTAGGATGCTAACTTTGTGATACATATTTTCCTTTTCTTAAGCTTACCTATAAAATTGCTAGCCCTTAATTGGCTATCCGTATAAAACAAAATTTGTTAACACTTTATCTAAGAGCTGTGTACTGTGTAACAACGAAATAAAAACAATGTAAATAGTTCTTTGAAACGATTAAGTCGTACATTTTCACCAAGAGGCAGGTTTTGTATAGTTATTGCCTTAGAGGTCGTCGGCTTCCAAAAGATCTGAAGATGTTCTAAAAGTGGAAGTGTTATGAGTGTACGTCTGGGAAACATTTTTTGCGTGATAAATATTTTCCATGGTTATACTTTCTGTTTTTAAGTCTAGTTAAAATTCTAAATTTAAAAAAAAAATTGTCAAATTGGTATAGTTACCGCATTTTTAGTTTTTTTTTATGTTCTTTAGCACTAATTATATGTTGCCTACGTGTACCTACCGAAAACTATGTCTAAATAAATGGATAATTTATATGTATGAACCCATATAAAAGGTAAATTTGAAATTTGTTAGTAAAGTGCTCTTATCAAAATAATATTATTACGATCTTGCTACGATAACATCAAATTTCAGCAATTATTGGAATTGCATATCTTGGGAGATAAAAAATGGTATGTTTTCCAGACGAACTAGGTGGTTGAGAGATTTCGATATGAAAAATTCCAGTGAAGACCCAAATAAACTTCGTAAATTCAAGTTAGAGTTACAAGCAAAACAAGTAGCTATTGGCGTTTAATATGGATCGTTTTGGTAAAATGTCACAGGTTTTTCGCAGAATCAGTAAATATCTCTATCCACTTGCGAGTTAGTTATCTTAGCAACAAAATTATTAAATATTATATAGGGTGAAATTTTGCGAAGTCAGATAACAAATGTTACTCTAGGGAAACATTCTTTTAAGTTTTTAAAGAAGATAAACTGCATTCCAAGTTATTTGAAAAATGGCTCGGCACGGCTGGAATACAAACCGGCTCAAATTCGAAAAATTAACACCCTGTATATTCATGGAATTACGCAATAGATTTAACAAACATAGTGGTTTAAATGAAAGAAAGATATGTTCAAAAACAAGAACGACAGAAAGCACCTTTATTAAATAACATAATTCTAACAGTTATAGAGCACTGAGATTTATTGTCGCTATTTGTTGCTTGCCAATATATTTTAAAGAAACCCTGTCTCCCAGTGAAAAATGTGGGTGTACCTTTTTTTCCATAAGCGTATTTTATTTACTTTTATTCAATTTATTTTGTCACACCATAATTCAGCAAATGCGTGCACATAATTATTAATAGTTACATTTATATTCTGATGCTCATTTGTAAGAACACATTAATGTGGCTTAGTCTTTTTGTTGTCAATTTTACCGTACTCGTTGGAATTGCATAGAAATTAAACTTTTTCATCTGCTTGACTAATTTGAACAAATTGAAACTTAGTTAATTTGATTTGAATAAAAATCAAAAAGACTATTTTAATTAAATTAAAAAAAGAATAAAAATATTATAAACAAAGTCCATAATATCGCACAATTACATAATATGTTGTGTTCAATATAATAAAGAGGGATTTGTGGAGCCTAAACCAACAACCATCGTACCTGCGATCGCGAGCTTTTATTAAGAGGACAAATATTTACATATTCCCAAAGAAATCCTTACACAAAAATGTATAACAAAATTGCTTACAAACAAGTATCATATCGACTTTTATATTTTTGATGAGAAAAATTAAGTATTAGCCCTTTTCTACACTATTTTTCTACTAACTACACAATTTTTTTTAGCACGCAGCATCGCGTATGTTTTGTGGACACGCAGCGTTGGTTTAATTTCCCGCACGAAATCCCATTTATTTTCGATAACTTTTCATTACTTTACCAAAGACGTCTAATATATTAGCGGGAAAAAATTTCTACTACAAAGAGGAAATTCCATTCAATTGTAGCCAGCTTAAACCGAGAAAAGCTGCTACAGATCAATGAAATAGTGAATGTTGTTGTTAATTACGATGTGCTAATTACCGTGACGAGTGCTCCCAGCAGTATGTCACCGTCGATGAGCACTGCATTCTTTAGTAACCCGCCAGCGGGCGGTGGAGAGGTTGAGTCCACGTTCTTGTTGCTTGCTGTAACCCCAGTATCCTCAGGAAGCTCAGATGAAATATTGATGTCACGGTTCAAAGAATCAGCTGATGTCGAATCGTAACTCAATTCAAAAGCTTGACCAATCGTAGATGAAACAGTATCTGATTGAGTTTGCACTTTAAAATTCGTTGGTGTTATTTCTGAAAAAGGGTTTACGTTCCATTCTGTGGAAGTAGTGCAGCTTGTTACATTGCAAAGTGGCTTAAATAGAAAGTCCGAATTTTTTATAGACGTAGGAATTGTCGGTTTTGTGCTGGTGGGTCCTGTAGGTCCTAGCAAGTGATTGCCCGTTGCTTGTAGTGACTGTGGCAGAGGAGGTAATGCAGATTGTTTAGGAGGTCGTCGGCCACGTCGCGTCAAATCCCATGGACCCAACAATGCTGCTGACGTAGGAATAGAGTCATAGTGTATTTCTTTTGTTGAGTCGCTAACAGTTGTTGCTCTTGATGTCGAGGTTGATTGAGTTATTAAGTTGGTATCACCATTATCTAGTGTTATTGTCAACACAATCACTATTAATATCAGTCGATACATGTTAAAGTATGTATATCTATTATATTTTTACTACACGCAATAAACACTTTTATTCTTTAACTAGGTACTAAGCTTGCGATAATTTTATATTTATCAATAAAACACAATCACTCGCGAGTTTCGTCTCGACATTTTCGTATCAAGTTAGAAAGGGGCAGCAGTACGCGGGTCACTCACTGTCTCAACGGCGCGGCGGTCCGGGCCTCACTGCCGGTCGTACCGGCCGCTGCTGCCACCACGTCGACGGATATGCTGGTTAAAATTAATTTTTGAAATAGTAATATGAATACTAGTATTTCAAAAATTGTTCTCTGTTATCGAATAAAAGATGTCTTTTTACGTTGTTAATTAGCTAAGCCGTGTTTAATTTCCAAATTGAAACAAGGAAATTTATATAATAAAATGTTAGAAAAATAAAATTGTTAGTCTTTATTTCTGTAAAAAAAGATGAAATAATTAATAAATACCCTAGTTACTGTTTTCATTCCAGGTATGCTCATGTTTTATTTGCTCCTATTCCAGTAGCAATAATGACCCTGGCAACCGGAGGTCTTTGCAAATAAATTGGAACTTTTACGATGCTTTACGATAAAGAAAAATACGTTCTGCTCCTAATGAAAATGTCAAAGCGGTTGCTTTTGTGTAGTAGATGCTACGTGCTGCAGACTACGAGCGTAGTATCGATAAAACAAAATAGTTACTTTTCATAGCACGTCCGTGCAGTAAACTGTATACGCGTTCTAGTTTAATTTTATCCAAAACAAAACCTGGATTTACCTACCTTATATTGATGTTTTATTCAGCAGAGGAGATTTAGGTCAAGTTATACGTTTTGCATATATATATCATAAAGAAATGTCCCAAAATGCAAGGAGTCTGGGCCAGGTCTTTGTACACTTTATCAAAAAATAGATTAAGATGCTTAGAACACTTTTTGATTGTTAAATTTTTATAAAACACTTTTTTTATTGGTAGGAAATGAAATTGTGCATTGTTAGTGTGCAACACACACAAAAAACATCGTGGCGGAAAAAAATTCATTTTGACAGCTAAGGTTTCCTTACATCGTTTTGTTTTGTGTATCGATTAGTATCGATGGCTGGTTGCCATTAAGTCCAAAGAATTGAATTTTTTTGTGTATTTTTAGCTTGCTTAACAGTTGTTAAGTTAAAAAGAAACCGAAAGAAAGAACCCAAGCGCAACGAACAATCAAACACACAGTCAGACAACTATCAATGTGATGTGAGTGAAGTGTGCTATGAGTGAGGTGGCTGTCCTCTCTGCTGAGTGAACTAACTTCACTTGACAACTTCCGCGAAACCCACATACTTGATGAGCTATTTCTAAGGTATGTGTAAAGTGCACCAGCCCGCAGCAGGGCAGCTTAAAACTGCCTGAAACCTGGGCCAAGGTAGTTGGGTGAGGCTGATATTTGATAAAGTGAAAACATTAAGGCGCTCGTGTGAAATTGTTGGTGAAAGCTAAAATTAATTTAAATTTTAAAATTTGGGGTGTAAGGGGGAGTAGCCTACCATCAAGACTCTCCAAATGCCAACCTCACCTGCCCGTGGTGCACCCTGCCGGACAGCGGACGAGGCTCTGGCGACCGATGAATGGCGGGATAACCATTTTGCAGGTGGTAGGTTTCGACTGCGGCTTGCAACCACCCTCGAGACAAAGCCATGCCGCCAAGTGACCTAGTCACGTTCCGGCATGATGTCTTGAGTAGCCATTGGAGGAGAATAGGTCCGAGTAATTGCGCAGCGTATGAGAGCCGTTTGAACTCGATGGGTTATGATGCACCGGGTGGATCATTCTGGAGGGCAGTGGGATCCAAAGGAACGGTGCACCGCTGGCCGACCGCAGGTTGTAGGGGGCCCCACTAGCGTTCTAGCTATTCGCGAAAGGCTGCCCCACCGCCTGTGTAAAATCCCGGGATTGCTCCATCGTGCCGGTTGGCGACCGGATGGAGAGGGCCCGATGGCGATCCCCGGGGGGTTTTGGGCGTCCCCGCGGTCTCCATGTGAGTCCCCCACCAGTGGGTCTGACCGCTCGAGTTGCTTGGTTCCAAACGTTGCGCTTCACTCAACTTCTATTCCTCTCCCCTATTCACCCTATTCAAGTAATGGAAAATTCAAAGAAGAAAAATAAGTGCAAGTGAAGTAAAATACGGATGCACTCCCTCTCCCTAAAAGTACACTTCTCTAACATCCGAGGAGTGCACTCAAATCTCCACGATGTCCACCACCACCTTGAGACAGAGAGGCCGCACTTATTCTTTCTGGCAGAGACGCAGATCTGTGATCGTTCGGATCTGGCATACCTGCATTACCCAGGCTATATCCTGGAGACCAAATTTCACCCCAATGCGGGCGTGTGCGTATATGTCAGAGACGAGATCTGTTGTCGGCGTCTCCGATACTTGGAAGTTCCGGATTTTTCTGTTTTATGGTTCTATGTAGATACTGGCCTGGACCGAATTGTATACGCCAGTATTTACCGATCACACACGGGAGCTCAGGAGACAACTCGACTTATTGAATATCTCAGTGATACTGCAGATAAGGTCCAACTACGCTATCCCTCTGCGCAGTTGGTGTTCCTTGGGGACTGTAATGCCCACCATGGAGAGTGGCTGTACCCGTTCAAGGACACCGACCACGCTGGCAGAGAAACCTATCGGTTCACAGTAACTCATGGTCTCTCCCAGCTCGTCCACGAACCTACGCGCATTCCTGACGTTGTTGACCATTCTGCGTATTGCTTGGACCTTCTGCTGACAACCGATCCAGACAGATACTCGGTGTCCGTATCTCCGCCATTAGGGACATCCGACCACTGTCTGGTGAAATCTGTGTCGCAATACTCTCCAACCGATACCAGCCCAAAAGGCAAAAGGCGAGTATGGCGGTACAAGTCAGCAGATTGGGATGAGATGCGTCACTTTTTCGCCTCTTATCCTTGGCGGCAAGCTTGCTTTACTTCTGATGATCCATCATGCTGTGCTGATGCTGTCTCCAGTGTGATATGTCAAGGTATGGAATACTTTATACCGTTCTCTGATGTATCCCTGGAGTCCAAAGCCCACCCATGGTTTAATGCTGATTGCCTCCTAGCTGAAAAGCGAAAGCATGTAGCATACCAAGCCTGGGCTAGCGCTCGCAGAAACAAAGCTATGGATCTCCCAGCTAAGAACCATGCGTGCAATGCTGCTGCCAAGTCCTGCAAAAAGGTGATCAGAAGCGCTCGTTTTGACCACATTGGCCGTATCGGGGACAAGTTAGCATCCTATCCCACGGAGAGTAAAGCTTTTTAGTCCCTTGCCAAGTCGGTTGAGATGAACTTCTGTCACCCATCACTGCCACCACTGCAAAGGCCTGACGGGTCTTTGGCCCACAGCGCAAAAGAGAAGGCAGACTTGTTCGCAAGTCTCTTCGCGGAATGTTTACGTCTAGATTCCAAAGGTAAAAGCCCACCCACGTTACCATTCGGCCCCAAGATGGAGGCCGTCCAAATTCACAACAAGTACTCAAATGCTTACAAAATCTAGACGTGAATAAGGCCAGTGGTCCGGATGGCATTCCCGCAGTGGTTTTAAAGCACTGTGCAGCCGAGTTGTCTCCTGTTTTGACACGCCTATATCGACTCTCTCTAAGGACTGGAAAAGTTCCAAAATCATGGAAGTTTGCAAACATACAGCCCGTACCAAAAAAGGGCAGTCGAGCCGACCCAGTCTACTATAGACCTATTGCAATCACTTCCATAATTTGCAAAATTATGGAACGTGTATTGAACTATCGTCTCCTGACGTACCTAGAGACCAATGAGCTCCTCAGTGACAACCAATATGGTTTCCGCGGAGGACGCTCAACAGCAGACCTTCTAGTGTACGTCACGCATCTATGGAGCACGGCCTTGGAAGGGCATGGAGAGGCAATAGCCGTATCCTTGGATATCTCCAAGGCCTTTGACCGGGTATGGCACGAAGCCCTTTTGAGCAAGCTTCCTGCGTATGGCATACCATCTGGACTCTGCGACTGGATTTCTGATTTCCTGAGAGAACGGTCAATTCGAGTTGTCGTCGATGGCTTCTCATCGGACCTAATGGCGATCAACGCCGGCGTACCTCAGGGATCTGTTCTCTCTGCAACATTATTCCTGCTGCACATTAATGACCTTCTTTTATCGGAAGGCATTATTGGTTACGTCGATGACAGCACTGTTGTAGAGAGATATGTGTCCAATGCGCGAGCGATTCAAAACCAGATCCAATTTCAGAGGGAGTCGATGATTGAACTGGTTGATTTGACACTATGTAGGGTTTCCGATTGGAGTGAAGCCAACCTTGTCAAGTTCAACCCTTCCAAAACCCAGGCGTGTCTCTTCTCCGGTAAAAAAAGCACATTCAACTTGACGCCCACTTTCCAAAATGTATCTGTACCGATCACAAACCAACTAGGGCTTCTAGGCATGACCATCACGTCGAAACTTAATTTCGGTCAACAGACTGAAACCATGGCACAGTCAGCTTCCAAAAAATTGTGAGTCATCGCAAAGGTATGGCGGTACCTCAACTCCGAACAGCTGCTCAACCTGTACACAGCCCAGGTTCGATCTTGTATGGAGTACTGCAGCCATCTTTGGCATGATACCGCAAAATACCATCTTGAAGCGTTGGATTCTGTCGACCGAAGGGCCCGTAGACTCATAAGTGACGACAAACTTACTTCTTCGAGACTGCAAAGTCTCGAGCATCGTCGAAAAGTTGCTAGTCTATCGGTTTTTTACAGATTGCACTTTGGTGAGTGTGCGAATGCTCTTTTTCAGTTGATCGAACCTTCCCCCTTTCTCCACCGGTCAACCAGACGCAGACAGAAGTTTCACCCGTTTGTGGTTAGCGTGCCGATGAGCCAAACTAAAAGGTTCGATAGCTCATTTTTCGCATCTGTTTTTCCAGACAAATATAACCCTGGAGCTTTCAAGTGTAGAGTGAATAGGTACCTCTTAGACAGGCGTGTATGATCCTCGTCTTCATCGTCACTTTCCATCAGGTGAGATGGAAGACAAACGCCTGCTAATTATTAATTAAATAAATAAAAAAAAATATTCAAATTCAAATATTAATTTTTCAACTCTGTATGTCTATACAAAATTATTTTTATCTGCATCTGTTAGCTCGGCATGTCTCCCTCCCCCAAGTATCCAAACGACGAAGTATCCAAACGACGAACGCTCGCCCCTCAAACGCTAGTTTATTATAATTATACCATTCAGTTTGCATTGATGTGCCGTGATCCGTTATGCAAAGCCATGCTCGAATAACTTGAATATGTCATGTATGCATGACGAGTATTGCGAGTATAGCGGTCCGGGGCCAAGGGATGCCGTACTGCAATAATGTCGTTATGCTCTGCGGCTACGGTAATAAAGTTGTGATAGCAGTTTCACTAGTATATCTACCTCAATCTCTACAATGCTTGTACTGGCT
The DNA here is from genome assembly GCA_923062675.1 of Marasmarcha lunaedactyla. NCBI lineage: Eukaryota > Metazoa > Arthropoda > Insecta > Lepidoptera > Pterophoridae > Marasmarcha > Marasmarcha lunaedactyla. The sequence continues at coordinate 7,190,042 of OV281349.1, forward strand.
CTTGTACAGTACTATTAGTTATGCTTCTATATTATATGTATACATCAGAAAGTTTCGTTTATTTGTAAACGGTAAACTTTGATTTAACGAAACTGATAAATAAATATTTTACGAAATAAGTAATAGTATAATAATATAATAGTATAATAATAATAGTCAGTAATATTTTAGCCCGCGTAGCTTGATAAGCTTTTTACATTGCTAAGAGCATCAATTGCCTTATACGAGGGTCAAACTGAAAGTTCTCAGAAAACCAAAAACTGATTAAACTAGCTCGTTATTAGTTTTATTATATCTTTTCAAAATAGTGTCTACTAACGCCAATACATCGCTGCATCCGATGGAGCCACTTAGAAGAGCACTTTGCCTACTCGTCCTTAGGGGTCTCTTCGACGGTAACTCCTCGGAAGGAAACACCCACTGATCAGACTATCTTTTGGTTTCGGGATCATAACAGTAAATCCAGATTTCGTCGCCCGTAAATATGTCAAACACAGCATTTGAGTTAGCTCCGTTAAAATTTTCAACCATTTCATGGCACCAATCAACACGACGGAGTTTTTGGCCCTGGATCAAATTATGAGGTATCCACCGGGCATAAAGCTTCCTGACAGCTAAATGTTTATTGAAGATTTTGTGCACTTGACTCATACAACTGTTTACCACTATCACTCATACTGTTTTGACAATTTTCCGGCAACACACATATTGATAAAATTTTGTTCATGCAACTTCTGGGTAAAGCGGTTTTTCCTATTGTGTAATTATTATTAAAATTGGTTCAGGAGTAATGAATTCCTCCTCATAAAAATATTATAGATAATAGAGAAAGAATAACAACTGCAAGATTTTCTTTTTTAGTAAAAACTGGCAGGCGGTTGCCTTCCATCTCGCCTGATGGAAAGTGAAGATAAAGACATGCTTGTCCATTTCCCCTTTTTTTTGAAAAACCCCGGGAGTGTACTTTTCATGAGAAATAGACTGAAGCAGTTCATTCTGTTTATAATATTAAGTATTTTGTGATCAAAGGAAACTGAAAATGCTAATGAAGGAAAATTACGTAAACCTGAGCTACATTTTGTGCCTTTTGAAATGGTGTAATAACACAGGGTTATAAATGAGTTCCTGAAATATTTATGTTGCTTTTTATTACGGAAGTTACGCAATTTATGTAATAAAAAGCAATTTTCTATCGACGGCAATTTAAATAGTGGTGAGTATCTTCCTACAAAGCTAACAGCTTCGTAAATATATTTTTTTATGAATAAATAGAACGTTTTTATCGTTTTAAGGTTTAAATTATTAGTCCAATCGTATCGAGATTTTCTTACCACAGGTTTTTTAGCTTTTCCTACGGTAGAAAAAGGGAAATAAGAGTTCTATTGCTGAATAGAGGTATAAATTATGCGTGACATTTTATGTAGAATGTAATACTTCAATTAGTTGAGTTTTTCTAATACTTAAAAAATGAGTAATTGCAATTCTATCAATGAACGAATAATCTCAATATAATATCTTAAAAAGAAATGAAGTTATAATGAACAAACCATTCGGCATCGTACAGTTGCATTTACAAAATATAACTTCAACATTAAATAAAGTACAAGACAAATCTTTTCTTAAGTTTTCACGATACATACTTTAAATAAAACACTTTTTACCGGATATTATCGCGTATATTTTAGTTAATTTTAAAATTATTTCGACGTTTCGGCATCTTTGCAGTTGCCGTGGTCACGATATCGGCATGATTTTATTTAAAGTACAAGACAACCAACGCTTATTGTACTTTACGTCATCATTTTCACGTCAGATTTTAATTTCAAGTTTAAGGCATATCCAAAACGACCTGATTGACACTGTCACAGATTTTTCACATGGCCACCTAAATGCTCACCTGTGGGCCAATTACATGAGCAAATACATTTTAGTACAAGTGTCGTCTTAAGGGCATTATTAGATCAAGCATTTATTACGCTGGTCTGATTTTTAATAAGGTTCGAAGATGATTTTCATAATAAGATATTTTTTCGATGTCCTTTTCAGGCTTTATTAGTCATTCTTCGTAAACTTGGTAAATAGGCCACAATTTTTGTTTAATTAACAGCAATATACCTAAATAATACAGGTTAGTATCCTATGTTTAATGATAGCTTATTTATCCAACACACAGTTAGACGTGCTATCTACGAAAGCGTTTTTTATACAACCCCCAAAAGATCAAAATTATAATTAAAAAAAGAAAAAAACATATTATAAAAGATTTTCAATACCAACTTAATTTTATTTCATTATAGAAATTAGAAATGTTACGTTCAATTTTAATTTCACATCGGGAGTTTTATAAATAATCTGTACAGATTCGTGACACACAGACAAAAACATTGCTCTATTCATTTCACGTAGAACTCGCTAGGTTAGTTTTAAAAGAGGTTACTGATGCATAACAGCGAGGCAGGGAACATGTCATACGGTCCAGTAAGTCACAGACTAGTTTTCCTCCTTTTCACAGAAACACTGACGAAGCACTCTTGCTTTTGGTAAACTAAGCGATTTAAAATAGCTCTGGTAGTTGTGTTATCCTGTCTAGATATAAAAATATTTTAAATTACAAAACTCACGATAGCTTTGATCGCATGGGAGTTTCGGCATATAAAATTGCCTTTGGTATCCTGGAAAATGCATCAATCAACTTATGAAATATTATTCAATTTCGTTGAGTATTTTCATAGTTCATTGACTAAACTTCATTAGCTGTCAAACGAACACACCTGGTCCACCCATAGGCGCTTTATTGTATGTGATTAATACCTTGAAATGGCCTTTGTCCGAGTAATAGAACTGTCTGTTTCTTTCCATTAACCGGAACACAACCACGTAAATATGGTTACTATGGCAGTCGAAATAGGAAAGACTTTAGAACCGCCCCAGATAAGAGGTAAACAACAACCACTACAAACAAATTGAACAAAAAAAATAATTTTTTGTGTATAATACCATAAAAAATTCACGTCGAATCCGTGCGTGAATCGAATCCATATTTGATAAATGATGGTAAATTATATGACAACCCAGTTTAATTACATATCATTCCTTTGCAATTTACAATGAAAATTCAGTCACTATTACTGTTCATATCTATTTTGAGATTATTTTTTCCACTAAATTTATCAACAAATTTTAGCTTGTTAAATATCGTAACCAAAATATTTTGGGATTAAGCTTACTGTGATACCGTTAGTCAGAAGCCGCAAGGTACCAAAAAAAGATTAATGTTGATCGTACTTGGATTTGAAGCACAAAACACCTTCATTCTACGAAAAATTACTGTAAAATATTTAATCAAACATATTTTAATCAAAATATTCAGCTAAGCATACGTCATCCTTTTAAATTGATATAGGCGTTGTAACGACCAACCCTTCCTGATCTACACTCTCTGATCATATAAGGGAATGTCATAAATAAAAATTTGAAATAGATACATAAATATAATATAAAACCTAACATATATCTGTCAACTTTATTCTAATACTTCCTATTCAAAATATATATAACACCTTCAGTTATAAACTACAGAATGAGAAATTGTAATTGGCACAATATAAAGATTTACCAATAAAAAATACAATATTTATTTGGCGTGATCGTCTAAGGTTGGGTAGGACTCTTCGTTGTGTTGCATAGTAACCAAGTTCTTTTCCGAGGTATGTGACAAAGATAAGAAACAAAGAATGTTTTAAGAATGCAATGTAAATTATTATAGTAATAAAAATATATAATATAGTAAATACATACAATATATAATAAGAGGTAATAAAGAACTGTTGAAATGGATTTGATAAATTAAAATGAATTGGAAATTTATAAAAAATGGGTGTGAGTAGGGCCCCTATCCTCGCCCTAGTCATGTGAGAGACATCCTTTCATTTTTTTTGAATTTCTCTCTCCAGGATTCACCAATCCAACACCCGAGTGTTAGTACTGAATAATAATGATAAGATAAAAATACTTTGTAAGTAAATAAGTTTATAAAGATAAGTAGAGGATGGAATATGATGAGATTGTAAGAATAAATAAAGCTAACAATAAATTCCACAATCTTGAATAAAGTTATTTATATCACAAACCCAAACCTTGCAGATACTTTAATTTAAACTGAGTAGTCTAATCTCCAAGTTGGATCATTTTTCAGAAGGGTAACTCTAATATCTATTTCATGATAATTGTTATTTATTCAGGCAAGAGTTTCCAAACCCAATCCATAATTCATTCCATGACATTTGTTAATTATTCAGCCAAGAAGTTCCAGAACCAACTTCCTCACTGAGGCTGATGCACCGGAGGGTCATCCTGTCGTAACACCAGAAGCTCAGATCATTGAAATTGATAACAAGAGACTTCAACCACTGTTTGGTCTTATGCCAGATAACAAGTCACAAAATGAACATAAATGTAGGAAAGAAATAAGAATTTTTAATATTTTTCAATTATTCAGCCAAGAATTTCCAAATCCAATCTCCCTCTGAGTCTGGTCAGCCGGAACTCGTCCTTGTCGCATCAACAGATAATCAGAACAATGAGAATGAAACTAGAAACTCTAACGACTGTTCAATATCACGTTCGTTAATAATTCATGAAATAAATATAGGAATGAAGAAGAGGAAAAGATTTATAATTCATTCCATGACATTGTTAATTATACAGCCAAGAAGTTCATAAACCAACTTCCTCACTGAGTCTGATGCACCGGAGTGTCATCCTGTCGTAACACCAGAAGCTCAGATCATTGAAATTGACAACAAGAGACTTCAACCACTGTTCGGTCTTATGCCAGATAACAAGTCGCAGAATGAACATAAATGAAGGAAGGAAATGTGAGTTTTAATATTTGTCAATTATTCAGCCAAGAAGTTCCTGAACCAACTTTCTCCCTGAGTCTGATGAGCCGGAACTCGTCCTTGTAGCAACAACAGATAGTCAGATCAATGAAAATGGTTACAAGAGACCTCAACGACTGTGTGGTTGTGAGCCAATTGACATGAGGATAAAGGGAGAAAATAAAGAGTAAATAAACTTCACCAAGTTGGAGATTAGCACGCTGAGTGTGTTAAATAAATTATTTTGACTCAATCAAATAATCTTCTAGTATATCTCACCATTGTAATGCATTACATACATTATATTTAGACGAATATAAACACATCACAAATGAGCATTTTTAGTTTATCAATACCTATAGATGTATTGTGTTCTGTGTGTGTGTGCGTAATTACTTTTAATACAAAGTAAGATAAAATATAACATGTAAGTATATATACTTACATATATAAATAAGTATATATAATAAAATACATATAAAGAATAAAGTACATGAAATATTAATATATAAATCAAGACCTTAAATAAATATACTATAAAAGTTAATTTCCCTGTTAAATTACCCTACAGTATTAAACGAAATAAACGCTCTTCTATAACAGGATTCACCTTCTAACACAATAACGTAATTTAATATTAATATATTCAAAAATTAAACTTTTATCTACGAATTGGCTGAACTTTCCTGAACACGAAATTCCCTATTAATGTGTACTAAAATAATCACTCACCTAAAACTGGACCTACGTTCAACTCAACACTATATTCTCTTTTTAAACAACTGAAAAAAAACTAAATATTAAACTGGGTACAAACTGGCAGAACTTTTGGGTTACTTTCGTTTCCCGACCGAGACTCAAACTTCCATTTCCCGAGACTGAAATACTGATCCTGTGCCTCCGACCTACTGCCCTATTTATACCCAAAACCGAACTCCCTCCCACGGGGCACCATGCACCACGCACCCGCGACAATCTCCAGTCATATTTACCAACAAAATAAAAGAATGCACCCTTGAATTACTTATTTAATTTAATTTATGTGTAACTACTGTAGAGTTATTTTGTTTAGCAAATAAATAAATAAATAAATAATGAATAAATAAAATCTATGTGTAAATGCGAAAGCATCATCAAATATTTTCCTGCAATTAATTACCACCCATAAGATCGTATCAACAACGGAAGGGAAACTTAATAACAAAAATAGGCATCCCAAACTGCTATACTTTTTTACCTTTAGGAACATTAATTAGATGTATCTATCTATATCAAATTAGTACATAAATTCTGAGAACCAGATATCAATATTAAATTAATAATTTTTTTTTCTAATTTTTTTATTCTTTAGCAAGGTAAATGAATTTAACTGAACTAACTGATAACTTCAGTAAATCAGTATTGCCAACTGCTATCAGCAGGTACCTATATTGAGATTATACTTCCGCTCCATACAAAAGACTCGAGCTTGTTCCGTCACAACATCCTTTTATGAGTAATTTTTCTTCCATTTAAAGATTCTATATATCAACAATTATATCTGCTAACATATACTAATATATAAACAGATATTTTTAAGATAACTTTAGTAAATTAGTATTGCCAAATGCCACCAGCAGGTATACTGAGACTATACTTCCGCTTCACATACAAGACTCGAGCTTGTTCCGTCACAACACCCTTTTATGAGCAACTTTTCTTCCATTTAAAGATTCTATATATCAACAATTATATCTACTAACATACACTAATATATTAACAGATATTTTTATGACAACTTTAATAAATTAATATTGTCAAATGCTATTAGTAGGCATATTGAGATCATACTTCCGCCCCATACACAAGACTCGAGTTTGTTCCGTCACAATCGCCCCCTAAATTATTACGAAATTCACTGGAGTAATAATTTACAATAGAAAGGAACAAATGGAAGTATTTATACTTATATCAAAAATAAACGGCACCTTTAAACTTACAAGGTAAATATTATTCTTTCTAGTTTTAGTAAAAGAACCAAATTAAATCCCTCCCCTTTTTTTTTCGGAAATGACCACCCAATACCCCTCCAGATATATCTATGTGATCTTTGATCAAACTTGCAAAACCCAGTCAAAATTAGTACGATGTATGCCCCATGTATGTGAGTATTAAGTAAAACGTTGATGAAAGTGATAAGGCGACGAAATAATAAATCTAACTTTTATAAAGTCAATCATGTAACTAAAAAAAAAAGGTACTTGAGTCACCAACCCATTCTTTCTACACATAATATAAACCTATAAAAATACCAATACATTTTCCTTTTAAATCGTGCTAATTGGTAAAAAGTGACGTTACGAAATTTAGAAAAATATTAATATATAAAATTATATGCAATACTTGTTGTCCCTGTTCCTATTATAAATAAACAACATTACTAACAATCACACCACATCACCCAGAGCCAAACCAAGCATCACCAAGATCCTGTGTTATGGATACTAGTACCTAGATATTGGACTATTACAATGTGTCTTTATTTATCAGATATTAAAGATTTATTTCCATTAACTTCCATGTATTGAATTTCAGGACAAAACACTGTCCATCTTAATTCGGCTCCTCTTAATGCCCTTCTCCTGAACTATTTGATTGCAAATATAATGGTTTTGTATAATCTGGATGATGTAACGCTATTGTATGCCACGGGTCACCACACAGCGAACGGTGGGGAAACGCAGAACAAAATCTCATCAACCTTGACCAGTGAACAAACACCCATACCCAACACACAAACTAACGCCCCAGCCAGGACTCGAACCCGGGACCCCCGGCTCACGAGGCAGGACCACCAACCACTACGCCACTCGTTCGTCTCAGTATATAACCTAATAATTTTACTTCCTAACAAATAAACCTATCTAAAAAAAAAAAAATACACTGATTAATTTCATCCACTCCCACGCGCAATTGTTAAATGACGTTTAAATTAATAACACTATCATTCACTATTCAAACTACTATCCATAAACTCACTGAATACCTAAAATGGATTGATAATTTGATAGACACGAAACAAAGTATTTGTCTGTAAAAAGTTTATATTAACTCCAACACTACAAAAATGATAAACTTTGTAGATACTATTATAAACACCGAAATGACATAACACTGAAAATATTTAAAAAAAATAATGATCAATCAACAAAGTAGGCACATATAATTCTTTCAATCATTTAAATTGTGGTTAATAAGTAGAACTTTGTAATTTAACTACCCTTAATTACCGGAACAATTATATTCAAAAGATAAAGTCACTACAACAGAGAATCTAAAATGTCCACATTGGTCAATCTGTGTAAATGTAATTCATTTCCCGAATTACTTGCATTCCTCAACATTTTCTCTTTTTTTGTAAAATGAGATATAATTGTCATCCCTATTCAATTCATTTCATAATCTGACTCATATTTGATTATAATGAAATTATTTTTCACCACACCGAAAATAGAATCGTAACTGTGCCGATTATTTTATATTTCATAAAAATGTGAAAGTTATGTTTATAAATAACTGTTGGAACGTTACATATCTTAACTAACAACACAACTAATCATAAAAACAATGGTGAATTGGTGATCACGACTCAACACATAAAATCATTTCGTATTAGATTGCTGTCAACTATTCACAAATATGTCATCGCAGTAATAAAAAAAAGTAAACAACAGGTTGCATGGGCTAGATCCCTTTGCCTTCCCATAAGGGTAATAAAACAAAAAAAAAAAAAGAAAGTAAACAAACGCACGCACGTTCCTATATAAGTAACTGTAACTAAGTGCCGTAACTCTTAACATTATTTATTTGAATACTTTTCCAAGTGGATCCTTTTGCACGCTAAACTAACACGTCTTGTTCTTCGGTTTTAGTAACCTAATGTTGTAACATTTAAAATTCTCCACTTGTACATGTTTAACACTAATGAAAAATATCCACTCAAGTGGTCAAATGTGGAAAAGCTCTATTATTCGGCCTTTGAATTACGTGTGAGTTGAAACATTTTATTTTGAAGTAAGTGAGTGTTTGATTTATACAATGTTTTCTTCAAACATTGCTCTTGGGTAACCTTTTATGATTCAGCTATTTGACACCTACGCAACTCATACTACATGAAACATTTTAAGAATTTCTTTGTAAAACTATAAACAACCGAATTACAACATATGAATTGTGCGTGCTTCATTTCATGAATTGCCCACTATGTTACCATTTTGTGTTTAGTAATACGAATCATAATAAGATCCTATTACGATTAACCTAGAACTGCCTATCTAGCAGACATGGAACAAATCATTAGTAACAGTGAAAATCATATGATTTTTTTTTTTCATATATCATATCTGCTATCCAGCTTTAGAATCACAGTGATAATGATTTCTGTTGGTTGGTTGGTTGGTGGTGTGATTTTGGTGAGAGAGAGAGAGAATTAGCACGGCGGTAATGCGAGCGGCAGGATCGAGCGAGACGCACTTACTTACAGCGCTATGAGTGCGAGTAGCGCATTCGATCGCACTATGGCTCGCCGTTTCAGTCAATGTTTACATTCTAAATTAAACTTTAAGGCTATAAGAAAAAGGCTTACTCTAAAGATCTGCTATGTGCACAAATTTTATAGCCATCTACTGAACAAAAATTTTACTATTAAGATATTATTAGCACTGCATGATGGCGCTAAATTATAACCAATTGTAATTAAACTTTACGTCCATGTATTTATAAATTAATTTAGTATAAATCAGCACCACTCATTACTACCACTAGTCACTTCCGCGTGTTATTTCGTTTCGTCGTAATATCCGATTGAGCTGCATCCATTGCCGTTTTAATATGCGATTTGTAACAATATAGTCGATAAAATAATTCATTGGATATCAATATATTGTTTTCGATATTACGACATCGAATATAGTTTTATAATTACGTATAGAGTACGTACGTACGTACGTTCGTTACCTATTGATTGCGACTTGTTTACTTTGCAATTCAGTCGTTTCGTAGGAGATTTTTAGTTATAAAAATTTGCCTATAACTTATTAGACTTTAAGTTTTGTATGTCATGTATTTTCTACAAAGGATTTTTACATTGTCAGTCCTATGCCTGATAAAGTATGAAGGGAATTTCATTGCTTATTTCTAATAAATTGTACCAAATAATACAGGTCTCAGATTTTTTTATCATGTTATTTCTATAAAAAACAAGCTTTAAAAATTTAGTTTCATTCAAGATTACACCCGAACAAAGTGAACTATGTAGCTAAATACATACATTGCAAGTTAAATAAAAGCACGTAAAACCAACAATAATTGCTATAAAAATCATTCAAATTAATTACGGTGAGAAATCACGGCTAATGAAAAATCACTCCCACATGATAAATCATACCCATGATAAATCATATCAATCATCATCATGATAAATCATACCCAATTAAAAATAGCAGGAGTGAAAAATAGCAGGTGTGAAAAGTAGCAGGTGATTTCACTGTGACAAAAAAAATCATTTTATCATATGATTGTTATTTGTAAATAGCAATCATTTCCATGCCTACTATCTAGACTTCCAGTAAAACAAAATAATATAACAGTTATTATAAACTATTCAATTTTGTAGTTATTTTAATATTCAATCAACTAATCTATATCTAATAAAACCAATAATTTTCCTAAATAAGTAATTAAAAACTAAAACACCCTACATCCCCTAAGTACATAACCTAATTTGCAACATTCCTAAATCTGATTAAATCTAATAAACAAACCTGTAAAACACATCAAAATTCTAAAATAACCTATCAACGAAGGCTGTAAAACAAAGAAACTACAATAAGATCAATCAATTGATTGCTCTAACAGAATGACAGAGTATATTGAACCATGTTATCAAGCCCAAAAAGAAAATTGATATTATGTTAAACAGTACATTTGAATATAGTGAGAATATAAAATTATTATGTATTTTACTTTTAACCTCTAGTCATAATACCACAAGTGTTAAATAAAATAAATTAAATGCTGAAAAGAATACAAACAATGCAAAAATAATTATAAATAAAAATTCCTGAAAGTAACACTCAAAATAAATTGTAAAATAAAAAACAAGAAATAATAAAATAAAAATAAAAAATAGAAACACAGTAATTGAATATTTCAGTTATTATTGATAATAAGAATACAAGTAGTTAAAAATAAAGGCAGTGAAGCAAAAATTATAATCTATGCAAGAAATATCTACCTAAATTTTCTGAAAACTTACAATTAAAATTTAAATAATATGCCAATTGTTAATGAAGAAATATACATATAACATCTTCTCAATATTACCTAAGTTTTACCTAGACTACCACTTGTTTACTAATTCACTACTTGTACCTTCCAGCTAATTACTGTTAAAGAAAAAGGAAAAATACCATCCAAAAGCCATACAAACCAGTATGTATGAAGAACTCAACATTAACTGTTAAATGGTTGAATCCAAAATATATAACAGAAACAAATAAAATATATAAACCCACTAGTGCGGTGGTGTAATAATGTGTTGAATGCCTCAGTGTCATAACAATAATATAATTGTCTTGATGTATATATACACAAATAAATACTAAATATATTTAACATTAAAATAGTCGCCCCCACTTATTTCAAACCCCTGTCACACTTTCAAACCTCGACCTAGGTCACAAGCAACAAATTGTGGCCTTGAAGCCACTGGAATTTAAATACATTTTAATCAAAAATAATGCCAATAATACTCATTCTATCAACAGACACTTAGCTACTACTGAGGTAACTATACTAAACCTCAGTAATATTTAACTAATTTTACTGATGATCTACCCCTTTTTACTTATCCTGGTCACGGCACCAAATTGTAACGACCAACCCTTCCTGATCTACACTCTCTGATCATATAAGGGAATGTCATAAATAAAAATTTGAAATAGATACATAAATATAATATAAAACCTAACATATATCTGTCAACTTTATTCTAATACTTCCTATTCAAAATATATATAACACCTTCAGTTATAAACTACAGAATGAGAAATTGTAATTGGCACAATATAAAGATTTACCAATAAAAAATACAATATTTATTTGGCGTGATCGTCTAAGGTTGGGTAGGACTCTTCGTTGTGTTGCATAGTAACCAAGTTCTTTTCCGAGGTATGTGACAAAGATAAGAAACAAAGAATGTTTTAAGAATGCAATGTAAATTATTATAGTAATAAAAATATATAATATAGTAAATACATACAATATATAATAAGAGGTAATAAAGAACTGTTGAAATGGATTTGATAAATTAAAATGAATTGGAAATTTATAAAAAATGGGTGTGAGTAGGGCCCCTATCCTCGCCCTAGTCATGTGAGAGACATCCTTTCATTTTTTTTGAATTTCTCTCTCCAGGATTCACCAATCCAACACCCGAGTGTTAGTACTGAATAATAATGATAAGATAAAAATACTTTGTAAGTAAATAAGTTTATAAAGATAAGTAGAGGATGGAATATGATGAGATTGTAAGAATAAATAAAGCTAACAATAAATTCCACAATCTTGAATAAAGTTATTTATATCACAAACCCAAACCTTGCAGATACTTTAATTTAAACTGAGTAGTCTAATCTCCAAGTTGGATCATTTTTCAGAAGGGTAACTCTAATATCTATTTCATGATAATTGTTATTTATTCAGGCAAGAGTTTCCAAACCCAATCCATAATTCATTCCATGACATTTGTTAATTATTCAGCCAAGAAGTTCCAGAACCAACTTCCTCACTGAGGCTGATGCACCGGAGGGTCATCCTGTCGTAACACCAGAAGCTCAGATCATTGAAATTGATAACAAGAGACTTCAACCACTGTTTGGTCTTATGCCAGATAACAAGTCACAAAATGAACATAAATGTAGGAAAGAAATAAGAATTTTTAATATTTTTCAATTATTCAGCCAAGAATTTCCAAATCCAATCTCCCTCTGAGTCTGGTCAGCCGGAACTCGTCCTTGTCGCATCAACAGATAATCAGAACAATGAGAATGAAACTAGAAACTCTAACGACTGTTCAATATCACGTTCGTTAATAATTCATGAAATAAATATAGGAATGAAGAAGAGGAAAAGATTTATAATTCATTCCATGACATTGTTAATTATACAGCCAAGAAGTTCATAAACCAACTTCCTCACTGAGTCTGATGCACCGGAGTGTCATCCTGTCGTAACACCAGAAGCTCAGATCATTGAAATTGACAACAAGAGACTTCAACCACTGTTCGGTCTTATGCCAGATAACAAGTCGCAGAATGAACATAAATGAAGGAAGGAAATGTGAGTTTTAATATTTGTCAATTATTCAGCCAAGAAGTTCCTGAACCAACTTTCTCCCTGAGTCTGATGAGCCGGAACTCGTCCTTGTAGCAACAACAGATAGTCAGATCAATGAAAATGGTTACAAGAGACCTCAACGACTGTGTGGTTGTGAGCCAATTGACATGAGGATAAAGGGAGAAAATAAAGAGTAAATAAACTTCACCAAGTTGGAGATTAGCACGCTGAGTGTGTTAAATAAATTATTTTGACTCAATCAAATAATCTTCTAGTATATCTCACCATTGTAATGCATTACATACATTATATTTAGACGAATATAAACACATCACAAATGAGCATTTTTAGTTTATCAATACCTATAGATGTATTGTGTTCTGTGTGTGTGTGCGTAATTACTTTTAATACAAAGTAAGATAAAATATAACATGTAAGTATATATACTTACATATATAAATAAGTATATATAATAAAATACATATAAAGAATAAAGTACATGAAATATTAATATATAAATCAAGACCTTAAATAAATATACTATAAAAGTTAATTTCCCTGTTAAATTACCCTACAGTATTAAACGAAATAAACGCTCTTCTATAACAGGATTCACCTTCTAACACAATAACGTAATTTAATATTAATATATTCAAAAATTAAACTTTTATCTACGAATTGGCTGAACTTTCCTGAACACGAAATTCCCTATTAATGTGTACTAAAATAATCACTCACCTAAAACTGGACCTACGTTCAACTCAACACTATATTCTCTTTTTAAACAACTGAAAAAAAACTAAATATTAAACTGGGTACAAACTGGCAGAACTTTTGGGTTACTTTCGTTTCCCGACCGAGACTCAAACTTCCATTTCCCGAGACTGAAATACTGATCCTGTGCCTCCGACCTACTGCCCTATTTATACCCAAAACCGAACTCCCTCCCACGGGGCACCATGCACCACGCACCCGCGACAATCTCCAGTCATATTTACCAACAAAATAAAAGAATGCACCCTTGAATTACTTATTTAATTTAATTTATGTGTAACTACTGTAGAGTTATTTTGTTTAGCAAATAAATAAATAAATAAATAATGAATAAATAAAATCTATGTGTAAATGCGAAAGCATCATCAAATATTTTCCTGCAATTAATTACCACCCATAAGATCGTATCAACAACGGAAGGGAAACTTAATAACAAAAATAGGCATCCCAAACTGCTATACTTTTTTACCTTTAGGAACATTAATTAGATGTATCTATCTATATCAAATTAGTACATAAATTCTGAGAACCAGATATCAATATTAAATTAATAATTTTTTTTTCTAATTTTTTTATTCTTTAGCAAGGTAAATGAATTTAACTGAACTAACTGATAACTTCAGTAAATCAGTATTGCCAACTGCTATCAGCAGGTACCTATATTGAGATTATACTTCCGCTCCATACAAAAGACTCGAGCTTGTTCCGTCACAACATCCTTTTATGAGTAATTTTTCTTCCATTTAAAGATTCTATATATCAACAATTATATCTGCTAACATATACTAATATATAAACAGATATTTTTAAGATAACTTTAGTAAATTAGTATTGCCAAATGCCACCAGCAGGTATACTGAGACTATACTTCCGCTTCACATACAAGACTCGAGCTTGTTCCGTCACAACACCCTTTTATGAGCAACTTTTCTTCCATTTAAAGATTCTATATATCAACAATTATATCTACTAACATACACTAATATATTAACAGATATTTTTATGACAACTTTAATAAATTAATATTGTCAAATGCTATTAGTAGGCATATTGAGATCATACTTCCGCCCCATACACAAGACTCGAGTTTGTTCCGTCACAGCGTTAACACGTACAATGCCACTGACATAGTTTCCGACGTAAATTTTAGAACAATGCCAGCGACTCAGTTCCGGAGTTCCGTTTATTTCGGTAATATTTCCAAAACGCATCCGTAATTTCTGCTCAAAATTACATTGAAGTCTAAATGTGCGCTTATCATATGTGCAGTACACCCATGCTTTCAAATGGTGGCAAGTATTGAACCTGAAAAGCTTGTTCACAGTAGTCGTAAGTTGACATGTTAAAATTAAAAAAAAAAAATAAAGCAAATATTATTCATATTTTTTTTAATTAATTTTAATTTTTTTGAGAATTATATATGATAGAAAGATTAAAAAATTATTCATTAACATTTTAATTAATCGATAGCAAATTTTGAAACAATATTTTAAGGATCAAAAATAATCAAAGTTACTGGTATAAATGCAATGAAGGATTCACTAATACGAGTACAATTTCATATGACAAGCAATTTTTTAAAGTAACAAAATTTAAACATAATTTAACATCAAAGCGCGCAGATACGAGTTAATTAATTGTTACTCGTATAATGTTGCTTCTTTGGAGAAGATTAAATTATATTAAAGCTTGACGATAAATTTGATACACGCTATAGATTTTAAAATAATTAGTGTATGACAAAACGCCAAGGTTCTATTCGATAGATGGTGTCGAAATAACTCAACACACACCCCTTTATATTACGCTTAACTTAAATACTCTTTGACATAGAACTTTTATGAACGTAAACTATTTATGAGTAGTTCGGTACATTCCTTTCAAACAAATGTTGCCTTCTCAAGTTCTCTGAGTTAAATTTAAGTGATAATTCGAGACAGAGCTGAAATGGTAGCTACCAGAAAAAGTGCAAAACATTATTTAAATTTAAAAAAGGATATACATTTCTAGCCATTTATCGGTATTAATTTTAATTTGCCTAATATTGAAATATATGAGAAACTAGCCGTATTTGGCTAAAAATATATCGACAATAAGCCCTACTTTAACCTCCCGTAAAACCAAATTCAAAAATAGTTTACTTCATCATAGGTAAAAAAAATGTTCACCTCGTGAAAGTTTTCTTTTTCTTCACTTTTATCGAAATTGAGGAAATACATTTTTTTTTTTTTTGTTCCCCTCCGCGGGAAGGGCAGGAGGATAAAAATGCCCTGACGCATACTCTGGCGCGATTCCAAAGTTATGTGGGACTCGTCCCGACGCCTACCAGGACCATACCCACTAAAAACCCCCTGTCGGCTCGTGCATTTTTGCCACTCAGCCTTCATCGGAGCGACGGCCAATTGGAGAAAGAGGCCGCGCTAGCGGGGCCCAGAAGGGGTCACCCGCTGGGATTACATAGCACTGAAGGTGCTCAAAAATTAAAAGTAAAATAAAAACATTAAAAAATGAAAAGTAAATAATGAAAACATTAAAAATTGAAAAATTAAATATGCATTAATTCGGATTTACGTTAGAATTAGAATTTACGTTAGAATTAGAATTTGCGGCCAGAAGGGCCTCGAGATCGCGTGACAGTCTGGTGGATGAGTACGTTTGCGCATTTCTAGGCCTAGCGACTTTGAACTTCGAGTCTAACACAGGAGCAGCATATGAGACAGAATCACGAACTAGAGGATTGGGATGGGTTTCGGAGCGTTTGAAGAACGCTTCAGAGAGTGTTTTGAGATATTGTTGTACTGTAGGCAGTTCAAGATCTCTATGCAAGTCCGCGTTACGCACGTACCACGGTGCGCCTGTGGCCCGGCGGCAAAAGAGGTTTTGAACTACCTGCAGTTTGTGCAGGAGGGAGGGTTTGGCGTGGGCAAAGATTGGCGAGGCATACGTCATGACGGGTCTAACGCAGACCTTGTAAAGTGTACGTTTGTTTCTGAAGGACATTTTACTTTTTCTACCTAACATGCTATTTAGGCGGACTAAATAGTGACGAGCGAGTTTCGAAACTCTTTCAACGTGTGGCTTGAAAGAAAGCGTCGGATCTAATGTGACGCCTAAGTATTTAGTACTGCGCTTCCAGGGGATGGGAATGCCTAACATTCGAACGTGGGGATCGCCATCGGGACGACGGCGTTTGTGGTCGAAGCGCATCGCAGAACTCTTTTCAGGGTTCACATCGATGCGCCATTCTTGAAACCATGCACCAAGGGCGTTTACGGCCTTTTGGAGTCTGGTTACAAGGCGCCGAACACCGTGGCCTTTGGTATAGAGTGCGGTGTCGTCAGCGAAGAGGGCGAGTTCGACGCCTTTCGGCGGGATGGGAATGTCGTTGGTGTACACGGTGTACAGCAGAGGTCGAGGACTGAGCCTTGAGGGACGCCAGCCTTTATGGGACGAGGTGCAGAAAGCGTGCCTTCGTGTTTAAATCGAAACGTACGGTCTTTGAGAAACGACGCTATTATCCTGACTAGGCGATCCGGTAAGCCTATCTTGTAGAGTTTATAAACGAGACCGCTGTGCCAGACTTTATCGAAAGCCTTGGCTACGTCAAAGAAAACCGCGACTGTTTTATAACGACGCGGATAGAAACCGTCAAGTATATACTCGACGATTCGGTGGACTTGCTGAGGGCAGGAGTGTTTAGCGCGAAAGCCGAACTGATGGGGAATAATGAGAGGATCGCCATCCGTTGGAAACAGATGGTTCCGCATTCGAGAAAGTATGACTCTCTCGAGAAGTTTAGACATTGCCTTGAGGAGGCTGATGGGTCTGTGATTAGCCGGGACGTTCAGAGGTTTGCCCGGCTTGGGAATGCCTATGACTGTCGCTTCTTTCCAAGCTTTAGGAAAGTAGCTATGGTCGAAGCAGGCATTGAAAATGATAGCTAACAAGGTAAGCATCTGTTGCGGTAGGTGCTTAAGTGCGTGGTTGGAAATTCCATCCGCACCCGGAGCCTTTTTGGACTTTTGATTTCTAATGAGAAGCAAGATTTCGTCATTAGAGACTGTGACAGGGTCGGCGGTGATGGGGAGAGAGTCTCTGCGAAGGACTTCGTCCTCCACCGCTTTGATGTGAGTGGGATTCGCGGGTTGCGTGCTGGGCGAGCATTGTGCGGCAATGCTGTCGGCGAAGCATTCGGCTTTCTCTTCGACTTCGAAGGCAGTAGTGCCATCGGGACGAGTGAGAGGAGGAACGTGAGAGACGGTGTCTACGCGTAAGGCTCGGGCCATGCTATAGTACGCTTGGTGGGACGGAGAGATATTCGCCATGAGATCGTTCATCTGAGCGTCTCGGAGTTCCGCGAGGCAAGACCTAACTTTACGTTGAAGCTGATTCGCAGCTGTTCTATAGGTGGGCGTGGGATATTTCTTGGCTCTCCGGAGAGCCGCGTTTTTAGCTTTAATAAGATTGCTAACGGCTAAGGGAAGCGTGGGTTTGCCTTGCTTAGCAACCTTTTCGTTGTCACTGATGGCTGAGTTGATAGCATCAGTGAGAGAATTTACTAATGAATCGATTTTATCCGGGCTATCTAATTGCTCGGGAGAGATCGCAAGTGGAGAGTTCGGAGCCTCTAAGGCTGAAACTAACGTATTTTTAAAACCTTTCCAATTGGTAAAGGTCTTAGGAGATGAGACGTTATCGTTCGGCGGTCCTAGCACGAGGGAAACGGGGCGATGGTCGGAGCCTAGGTCATCGAGCGGTTCGATAGACCTTAGGTCAAGATTGATACGCTTGATAATTGCAAAGTCGAGGATGTCAGGAGAGTAGGACGGGTTGTTGGGATAGTGAGTGGGAGTGACGGGGGATATGACATCTAGGTCAAGGGAGTTAGTGATGTCGAGGAGAGCGATACCGCTGGTGTTAGTCGATAGGCACGTCCAGTCAGTATGTTTGGAGTTAAAGTCTCCGAACATAATGACTGAATGGCCGAGGGCGAGAATGGCCTCAAAGTCGCTGCGGATTGGTCTGGTACCACTAGGTATGTAGATTGAAGCTATGATGATGGTCGGATGACCAGTCATAGCCAATCTACACACAGTGGCTTCCATGTTGAGGAGAGGAGGGGTAGGGAGAGGACAGCAGTGGAAGCCTCTTTTGTAATATATAGCGGTGCCGCCGAAACCGTCAGAGTTGGGCCTATCGTTACGAATAAACGCGTACTTAGGTATGTAGCGTAGTTTCAATAAAACACAAAATTCTCTTCTGTGTTTATTTTTTCGGTACAATTAAAAATATACAAAAATGCCAACAATTTTGGCTACGCACACTCGTGAACGTAAAAAATAAATATAGGTTTCTTAAAAAGAACTTTGATTATCGATAATAAAATATCTTAACTATGTAATTTGGAATAATAAACTCGGAAAATAATAAATAAATAGATTCAAGTTGCTTTGATAGATAATTTTTCGTGACTGACTTGTCAAATCAAAACATTGCCGTTCTCCGACACTACGTAATTCCTAGTTTAAAATTACGTCGGGAACAACAAAAAAAATAAAATTTACTGACAAAAAGAGGTCGAAATAGACAACCGTCACAATACCCCGGGGGCCGGGAAAAAAAAAATCTGAAAGATTTTTTTTAGTAAAATTTCAAATTCAAACCAAATCAAAATAAACCGCATATACATATCGAATTTTAATATTTAATCTGCTAAATGAAAGAACAATCAAAAAAAAAAATAATTAAAAGCAAAATGAAAATTAATATTAACATCCTATAGAAGAATTTTTCTGAAAAAACATCCTGTATATATGAAAAAAAAAAAAATAATACTGATATAATGCTTATCAACAAGTTATTTAATAGAAAAAAAAAACAAAACAGACGAGAGAGAGAAAAAAAAAAAAAATCCTAAATAATTATCTTAAATTACATGGTTCATGAATGATAGAATTTTTAACATGTTCCTGGAATATACAATGTTAATATACATCGTTCAACTCCATCAACGTACATTATAATTACAACATACATTCTCTATCATACTAGTCTTATTCCAACTACTGGAAATAAAACGTCATGCAGTTAGAGTTGCTTATGAGGAATCGTATCCTAAAAAAAGTCAACTCAACAGAGTTGAACGCAACGGCAAAAGGCTTTAATAGTTGCCATCCGCTGAAAATATTAATAGCTTATGGCTTCTTTAACGTGTCGCTAACTCCCGCACGGTGATTACTATAAACAAGTTTCAGTTAAAGACTGAAATAAATATGCCGGAAAGAAAAGAAAATCATAGCCAGTCGTGAAATATTGACTTTTAAATAAAATCCAAGGGTCTTTTGTGAAGTAATTAAAATACTTATGTAATAAACATATGAAAATAATTCTCACGGGAAAGTGATTCAAGCGTATAAATAATACACATAGGTATGGTTTAGTTTAACGAGTTACCTTAATAAACGCTCGTGCAGAAAGGCTTAATTTTACAAGTTGCAAACCGCTTGAAAAAAAAATTGAGAAAAAAAATTGATAACATTTAACAAATTATACTATAAAGTATAATACAGATATTGAAAATAAGAGTTTACACTCCTAGAATTGCAAATATTAAATAAATTACACAATAAGTTAACCTAATACTACGATGATGATAATTAATTATAAGTTTTGACCAACGTCAATGTTAATGGTATAGCCAAACGATAATGAGGTGCATAGAAAAAAAAATAAGACAAAAAGAATCGGCTTATGCTCGCCGTGAGATAATTAGCAATATATCAGTAATTAGTAATAATAATGATCGTAGTTCGTCTACAGATTGCGTCGAAGAAAAATTTATATTTCTGATTTTTAATTCATAAATTATTTCAGGTTTATTTAATTGTGAAAAATTCATTGCAAAATCAAAAAAAAAAATGTTAAAGTGAAACAAATTTGTTAATAGTCGTTATGCAGAATAGAGCCTTAAAAATATACGTATTTTCAAGTGATGAAAATGAATAGAAAATGTTATTTAAATAGTGAAATTACTGGGTTATAGAATGTTGTGTCTTCAGAAAATTTCTTCAAGGATATTATAACGAAAGAAACTAAAGAAACTTAAATGTCTGAATAATTTAGCAGTATTTTGATATATTATAGTAGATATATTATAGTAGATATATATATAAATATATTATAGTGAATGTTAATGATTGAAAATGGTAACAAATAAAGTTTTATGCCTGACCTCAATAATAATTATAAAAAAATTATTTTTAATGTTGCAATTCTTCTGTCCCTGTTCGGGCGCCAGTATGTAGCGTAGTTTCAATAAAACACAAAATTCTCTTCTGTGTTTATTTTTTCGGTAAAATTAAAAATATACAAAAATGCCAACAATTTTGGCTACGCACACTCGTGAACGTAAAAAATAAATATAGGTTTCTTAAAAAGAACTTTGATTATCGATAATAAAATATCTTAACTATGTAATTTGGAATAATAAACTCGGAAAATAATAAATAAATAGATTCAAGTTGCTTTGATAGATAATTTTTCGTGACTGACTTGTCAAATCAAAACATTGCCGTTCTCCGACACTACGTAATTCCTAGTTTAAAATTACGTCGGGAACAACAAAAAAAATAAAATTTACTGACAAAAAGAGGTCGAAATAGACAACCGTCACAGGTATAGCGAATCCCCTGGAGCGGTTTGGAGTAAGCCATGTCTCCTGGAGAAGGAATAAGTCAGGTTCTTTGTTCTGAAGGAACAGTTTAATCTCGGGAAGGTTGGTATTAAGGCTACGAGCGTTAAAAGATACTAGGGATAAGCCCTTGGGTTTAATACGACTGGACGCGGGATTCGCGGGTCTAGACATTATAATTTATTATTTACGAATTTATAAATTATAAAAGAATTTACAACGAATTTAGGAGCGAGTGATGCTCGGCTAAAGCAAATAAACGCTCTTGAGGAGAGCGGGCGGCTCGCAGTTTGCGTGCGAGCAGGGAAATTTCGTTAATATCGACGTTTTGAATAACGTCGAATACGGTCTTCATGTCCTCAGCCAACGACGACTGAGGTGCGGAAGACGGAGAAGGACGCGGCCCTACGGGAGCTACGGGAGCTGGGATAGGTCGGGAAGGTGCAGGCGGAACGGCCGGACGCTGCCTCCAAGACAGAGCCGGAGTAGGTGTCGGCTGAACGGGCTTTGCTTCCGGGGGACCCCGGTTGCGCAGCGGCGGGAAGTTGGCAGGAGTGAGCGGCGGCGCCGGTTTAGGCGCGACCCTCTTGGTGGTGGAGCGCGGAGCGCGCGGGCAACCCCTGTAGTTAGCTGTGTGGCCGGACTGGCCGCACAGCACACAGGCAGGGGGGGAAGTGGATTCAGGAGTGCGAGTGCACTCCTTTGTGAAGTGTGGATCCAGGCACTTAACGCACCTGGGGGGAGCTGAGCAGTTAGCCGCTGCGTGGCCATATAGCTGGCAGCGGTGGCACTGCCCAGGGTGACCACGGGGGTTGGGACGCTCGACGGAGATATTTGAGAGTCCGCAAATTGTGCGAGCCTCCCTAAAGATCTCCCTCGAGTTGGGAGTATTCGACAGGATTACCAAAGCTAAGGGAAAACGCCTACCGCGGTTGGAGTGCATCTTGTGCACTGCTGTGACTGGGAAACCCTGGGACTTAAGGTCCTCGAGAATATCTTCGTTGCTGAGTTCGAACGGGACGCCCCGTAGTACTGCGCGGATCTTACGCTCCTCCGGGAGGGCGTAGGTGTGATACGCGATTTGGTTTAATCCGAGTAACCTGGTAAACGCGCGGAAGTCGTCGACGGTCGCTATTTGAATCTTGATTGTATCGCCAGCATTGGCGGCTTTTAAGTAATTAATTTTGTGCACTTTGCACAAGTTTGAAACCGCGGTCCAGCGCGCTTTTTCACGCAGGAAGACGGGCGGAGGGAGCTGAGGCTTCGGCGGGACGGGAGCGCAGCGCGTCGCTGGCTTCGATGTGACCGACGGAATCGCGGTCACTTCGAGTGACATGAGCGGCGCGGGGGCGGGTGTAGAAGACACCGGGGTTGGCTCGGGTGTTGAAGACACCGCGGCCTTTTTCGAACGCTTCTTAGAGCGTTTGGCAACTAATTGGAACTCGGGCTCTGGAGAGCCGGTTAGGGTGGCGGCGACCGACGAAGCTACGGACGCGGCGGAGTCTGAATCGCTCCCTGGAGCGGTACTTTTTCTACGAGATGAGCGCGAGGATGAGACCGACGCGCAGTCCATATCGGATGGAACGGGAGACGCGGGAGAGCTATAGACCTGAGGGGTCTGGATGTTGGAGGCCTGAGGGGCTGGGGTTGGGGCCTGAGGGGCCGGGGACGCGTTAAGCGCTAGTACAGCTTGCGTAAATATGTCGTCAGAAATTGAAATACCCGACGCGGCGAGTGCTTGGGCGGACGCCTTCGCAATGTTAATGACGATTTGCTTATCCATTTGGGAAGGGGTTGGGACAATAATATGTAAAATATAAGTATAATAAAAGATGCCTAGGTCCTAAAAACCTAGCAACCCTAGCGGCAAACCTCCCTACCAGCGGTAGGGGGGCTGGGGAGAATAACTTAAAACTAACCGTAGTATGCGGAAGGCCACTACCTAGAAACCTAAAAAGGGTGCGCAGGTAAAGAGTTGACCGCGTTAGGGTCAACCTTTACCGACAGAAAGGACAAATACACACGAAAACACACAAATATGATAAAAATAAATAAGGAAATAGGAGAAAAATAAATAAAATAGAGAAGAGAAATAAATAAAAATAAAAAGGACTGGTTCAGTACAAATTCGTTGTCACCGTTAAGTATCCTTTGCACTGAAACCAGACTACTTACGCCGGGCACAACACTGCACTCAGCACAAGCACAACACAACTTAGCACAGCACTTTGAAGACTAAGAGGCTTAGTCGCAAAGAAAAATCGCACTTCGAAAGCACTCAGACGGAGTAGAAAGACTTAGGAAACCGTAGCACGGAGCCAACACGCTAGACTGTGACGTCAGTAAACTGAGCGCCACGGAATGGCGGGAAGGGACCGATCAACGGAGAGCTGGGTCTTGCACGTCCGCACCGCGTGGCGATCGGAGCGAGAGTGAGGAAATACATTTTTTTTTTTTTTTTTTTTTTGCTGCCGAGGCACCCTCACGGGAGGGAGGTGGAAGATGCGTCATGCATACCCGCCCGCAGGTAAATTCCTCTGCGGGGGGGTTATGTGGGACTCACCAGAATGGCACCTACCCACTAAAAACCACCTGTTGGCTGTGGTAAGCGTATACCTTTAGCCTTCATCGGAAGCGACACCCGTCGGGAAGTTGGGCGCGCTGGCGGAGACCCGCTAGCGGGTCTTCCGCCTGTAGTGAAAGTTGCACTGAAGGTGCTCAAAGGGACATGAGTTGGTGGCCGTTCTGGGCAGCCTCCGGTGAAGCCGGGGCTGGGCAGAGGTCGGCCGAAGCATGATTTAGGGATCAATTCATTTAAATGAACCTACAATGAATTGAGAAGGGAACTATGCTCCGCCAGAGCTAGCAAACGCTCTGTCGGAGTACGTGAAGCCCTAAGTTTACGGGCTAAGACTACGATTTCACTAACATCGACATTTTTAATAGCGTCGCAGACGATACGCATATCGTCTGCTACGGAGGATTGAGGAGTGGGTTTGTATGGGCGAGGAGCCGGGATGGGATTCGATGCGGGACGCTGCCTCCAGTTTTCTGGAGCAGGCTTGGGCTGAGTAGGCTTTGCAGCCGGAGGAACCCGGCTACGCAGCGGCGGAAAGTTTTCTTGAGAAAGGCGCGGGGCCTGTTTGGGAGCCGCCCTTTTGAAATTGGAGCGCATACAACGGGGTGCACGAGGGCAGCCCCTGTAGTTTGCGGTGTGGCCGGACTGGCCACAAAGCACGCAATCGGGAGGAGAGGGAGTTTCAGGAGTGCGATTGCACTCCTTAGTGAAGTGCGGGACCAGGCACTTGACGCACCTGGGCGGTGCGCGGCAGTTGGCTGCCGCGTGCCCGTACAACTGGCACCGATGGCACTGGCCGGGATGACCGCGGCGATGAGGCGCCTCGATTGAGATCCCAGAGAGGCCGCAAATAGAGCTAACCCCTTTCAGGATCTCTCTGGACTTGGGGACGTTGGCGAGAATCACCAAAGCGAGAGGGTGTTGCCTCCCGTACTTGCTGTGCATTTTATGCACCGCGAGTGCCGGGAAGCCTTGGGACTGCAGATCCTCCAGGATGGCCTCGTTCGATAATTCGAACGGGATTCCCCTGAGTACCGCTCTGATCTTACGCTCTTCTGACAGAGCATAGGTGTGATAAGCATATTGCTTATCGGTGAGGAGCTTTGTTAAAGCTCGAAAGTCGTCTATCGACGAGACTAAGATTTTAATAGATTCACCCGAGTTGGCTGCTCGGATGTAATGGATTTTGTGCTCATTGCACAATGTCGAGACCTCGGTCCATTTACCCTTTTCCCGAAGGAAAACGGGTGGTGGGACCTTGGCCTTGACAGAAGTCGGGGCCGGAGCGGGTGTTGAAGACACCGGGGCAGCTGGCGTTGAAGACGCCGCAGGAAGTATAGGGACGGGCGTCGAGGGCGCCGGGTCTTGTTTTGAACGCTTCTTAGAGCGCTTCTTAACAAGCGTAAAAGAGGGAGACTCAGGGCCAGTTGGGGTGGCGTCCGAGGATGACTCGGTCGCGGGTGCGCGTTTGCGTCGCGGAGGGGCGTCTACTTCGCACTCCATGTCACTGGAGGAAGGGGACGCTGGAGGGCCTAAGACCTGAGGGGTCTGGGGAACTGGGGTGGCCTGAGGGGCCATTGTGGACATTATCGTCATGAAATGAGGGATGAGAGAATCTAGGAAACGGAACTTGTCAGCATTTATATGTATGCCTTCAGCACCGATACTATCAGCTAACTTCTTCCTAATCTCAACAGAGCTTAGGGAAGCCATTGCGGAGGGGTTGGGGAGGGACAATATATGAACCTAACAACGATGACTAACTCCCTAAAACCACCCTACACGCAGTAGGGCGGTTGAGAACGACGCGGATAACTTACTCGAACACAGCACTTGAAGTCCTGGAACAACGAATTCCCGTCGACGAAGCTCACGTTCCACGAGGTACGGTTAACAAGCCACTATACGCCGTGAAAACGGCGTTAGAAACTTAGAAGTACGGTTAACGAGCCACTGTCCGCCGTGAAAACGGCGTTAGAAACTTAGTACGGTAAACAACTATGAAATTTGGGTGCTCGATTAGCGCGGGGGCTAAAAGAGCGGGAAGGCGTCTGCGATCGACGTGCGCTCGAGAACGCACGCAGACCGAGACTGAGGAAATACAAGTTTACTTCGGATTTTAATAGGTATAGGTATCGTCGTTTGGATAGTTGGGGGTAGGGAGACTTGCCGAGCTAGCAGATGCAGATAAGAATAATTTTGTACAGACATAAAGAGACTCTGTAAATGTAAAAAAAAAATAAATATCCGTGAAGTTTCTTGCCAGTTCTTCTTCACGAAGGTTTTTCCGAACTGGCGGTAGAGTCATATTTTATTTGATGTCAATAAGAACAAGTGATTGTCAATGTTGAGAAATAAATATTACATTTCATTTCATTTATGTAGACCAAGAGAAACCCCAGTCGACGGAAAAAAAAACCTCTCAACACAGTTTATACTGCAAGGAATGTATTGATTTACCAGTATCCCTGCAAGAGATTATTTTGCTCGCCGTAGGTTAAATGATGTAAAGAATAGATATCTTTACATACAGTACAAAAATAAGCTATCTAAACATAAATATCACCTTTGTCTGTTTATGTAAACATAATATTCTAAATAACTTCCAAAATACATACTAAAACTGACTGTCTACATATGTCTTTGCAATGTTGTCGTAGGTTGCTCTAATGAATGTTTGAGTTACCAAGCTTTCGTGCAAACATTACCAAGTGCGACTTTGCTAAACAAATAAATTGGGAGTTACATTTATAGACGCCGGAACATATAATAAGGTTAATTTTAAAAGATTGAAATATATACTAAGTATCTCAGAAAGCAGTACTTACTAAGCAGTACTTACAGTAAAGTTCATAAAATTATTTATGTTACAAAGAAATACATCTGATTTTATCCAAAATTCCATTTTGCCTAATTTTCTAGTGGCAATACGTCTTATATAAAAGAATGTATATTCAGTTAAGTTACCCTTTTTTTTAATGACGCAAAAAGTATTATTAGATACTTAAAATTACAAAATGTACTTTTGGCAAAATCTAAAACCTCTTTATATATTAGAATAAATATTATTAAAAAATTATACAAAAGTTTTTGCTATGCCTATTTATGATTTTATAAATCGTCTGCAGTCTGGCAGACCATGGTATTACATATTAACAAACGCAACCAGCGTGAAATTAGTTGCTGCCACACGGGTGTGTTTAATTTAAAATTTTAACCCTTTATTACCCTTTATAATTTTGTTAAATGGCTACAAGAATTTAAAAAACCTTATAACCTTATAAAAAAATAGAATTTGTTATTAGGTCTTTACCTATGAAATTGCCGTTTTTCACGAAATAAATGAAGCGTAATTTTTTTAAATATTTTTTATTTCTATTAATCAAAATAATCACCCATGCAATCAATGCATCTTTGCCAACGCATTGGTAGCTTATTGATGCCTTTCTTGAAGAAATCAGCTGTACGGGAGGCAACAAATTCTTCAAAGGCATTTTGTACTGCCTCTCGGGTATTGAATTTTTTTCCCGCCAAGAAGTTATCCAAATTCTGGAAAAAGTAGAAGTCTGTAGGCGCAAGGTCTGGTGAGTACGGCGGATGACGGAGAACTTCCAACCCCAACTCTTGTAGCTTGGAGACCGTCTGCTGTGCAGTATGAGGTCGCGCGTTGTCGTGCAGGAGCTGTGGAGCTGAACGATTGACCAAAGCTGGTTGGAGACGTGCGAGCTTCTCCATCATTGTGTTCAGTTCTTCACAGTACACATCTGCAGTAATGCTTGTCCCATTTGGCAAGAAGCTGTGATGAATTACACCCGCGTTAGACCACCAAACAGTGACCATCACTTTTCTAGGGGTAAGTTTTCGTTTAGGGCATTGTTTGGGTGCTCAACCAGGGTCCAACCAACTTGCTGAGCGCTTACGATTGTCAAACAGGATCCATTTCTCGTCACAAGTAACAATGCGTCTCCTGTAAAACAGGTCTTCCTAGCTCAGGAGACAAGGATCATTTATAATTGTTATTCTGTATTTATTTGGATAATAAAGATTATTATTATTATTAAAAAATAAAAAAATAAAAAATAAATGCGGTTCAGAATTCCTTCATTTGTATGCCTGCTGAACAGTGCAAGGCACGTCTCCACGCGTACTTCGCGCTGGCGGTCATTGAGTTCGTGGGGTACCCATTTGTCAAGCTTTTTTGCCTTGCCAATTTGACGCAAATGGACCAATATTGTTTTGATGCTAACGTCGAAAGCTGCTGCTAATTCAGCCGTGCATTGAGTTTCATCAGCTTCCACAATTGCCTTTAATTCGTAATTGTCGACCAAAGTTTTCGGACGACCACGGGGTTCATTTTTCAGGTCAAAATTTCCAGAACGGAAGCGGGAAAACCAATAACGGGTGGTGCGTTCGTTTGTAGTGTTCGCTCCGTAAACATCGTTGATGTTGCGTGCCGCTTGTGCCGCTTTGCTGCCACGACGGTACTCATACTCCATAATTACTCGAATTTTTAACTTATCCATGATGACGAAAAATGTTCGAATGCGTTGAAAACAAAACACTAACTATTAAACAAATGACGATTTTAGAAAAAGAATTCCATGTTTGTCAAATAAAATTAATTCGAAATTACGATTATCAGTCAAAAAAAAAATATTTTCATTTGAAATGGCCAGTACGGCAAAACGGCAGTTTCATAGGTAAAGACCTATTATAAAAAAAACATAAAATGCAAATAATTACGTGGATAGAATACTTATTTGAATGCATCTTAGTAACTGTAACATCTAAACCGATTTATATCGAATTAATTCAATATATATTATGATTTCAATTGGTAACAATTGAAATTTAAAAACCTTAGCCGTCTATAATCCATATAGCTACAGACATGTTATAATTTAATTAATTTACGGGATTCTTAGCAAGATTTTCGATTTTTATTTCGTGCGTCCGATGTTTCGATTCTGACAAGAAATGAATTTATTGATATAAATAAGTGTTAATTATCGTTATTTAGTCTGAGAAAAAAAATGATTGTTATTTAGAGTTAGCGCTAAAAAAAATATGATTAGAAAAAAAAAATTTGCCAAATTATTTTTAAGAAATACGTTAGGTATATCTCTGAAAATATATAACAAATTTAGAACCGTCTCCTTATGGTGAAGTTGTTTAAAAAAGAGAAGCATTTTTTTTACTAACAGGCTGGTTCATTTAAAACCGCTATAAAATATAAATCTCTATCAATATATATTGTGTACAATTCATTCACACAATATGAGTATGCACAACAATGAATGAAATAAATTCGTAACAACTAATTTAATTATATTAAGCCGACACTATTTGCACTAAAGCATGGTGCGGGTGAATAGTATAAGGGGGATTTTTCAAATCGCAGATCAATTTTATCGGTAGAATAATGTTAAGAATTTAACATAAATAATTATCTGACCATTGAAAAGTCGGCCCTAAATAGTTAAACTTAACTTGTCTAAAGTCAGTATAGATATTTAATTTCACGAGTGGTCTTTTGAAGTTAGATGCGAGCGATTACGTGTCTTATATTTCAAAAAGCCAATTTGTATAACGAATGTCCTTCTAAACTTCGATCAGTACAATCACTTGTGAAATAGAATATCTTTACTAAAATTTGTTGGAAACCGTTTCTGCTTTAAAAAATACATCTTAAGAACTTAATTAATATATTTATAGAAAAAACACCAGAATAAGTGATTAAATACACTCAGATAAAATCCAATGGAACCAAAAAGTTGATATTTTGCGTATGTGATCATGTTATGATTCTGCCAAGGATTTCTAAAAATGCAACAAAGCAAACCGGCATTAGAAACCACTTTCGAAATATAAAGATTGAATCAAAAAGTGTTTACGACAAATGTTTTTGAATTTAGATTTGGAACTTAAATTACTGTGACTAATTAAAATTCTATTTCTAAGAAAATACCTTTTGGGTTCAAATTTAAATGGTGAAACTCACTTGACCTGCTTTATATATCAACGCAGTGCCTAAACCTCTGAAATTTTGAGATTTATTAAAGCACTTATTAAAACAATTTATCTTGAATTGTTTAAGTTACTTCTAAAATAACTATGCACCAGATTGCTTAGTCGTGCAAAGAGCTACTCATATGTTTCTATAGTGCAAGGTTGACGTTTACAAACTGCTTCCGTAGTATAATAGCACTGAATTTCCTCACGCTGTGAGTTGTCGGATGTAAGACTAGTTGTGATATGAGAAAGGTTGAGCTGGCATGAATCCCACTCTAAGGATAAATTTTTGAGTCGGTATTCACATAAAACCATTTTTTTTCTATGGATTGTTTTCAGAAATTTATCAAATGACCTAGCCCAAGGTTGTGCCTTTCTGCGCAGTTTAAAGAAACTGTAGTGTTCCTGTCAGACCGCAATGTTTGTTGTCATACAAAATCTGCTGCTGAAAGGCCGAAATACCTGTTAGAGACACTTTAGGTGCCTGGCGATGGAAACTTTAAGCTTGGTGCAATTCTTTACCACCTCTAGTATGAATAAAATGTAGGTTTTAACAGTAAAATACTTGTCTAGGATCTCGGAAACTTGCGGTACTTTGATTTAGACTAGCCCCAACCAATGATCCTTCGAGCCGGAGTTCCATTATCCTAGATTGGCTTTATTAAATACTTAAATTAATACTTTGAAGTTAACCTTGAACATAACCTAAATGATTTGTTACAAAACCATTAAAATCTTATAAATACTTTCTAAAAACTTGCTACTTATTACAACTTAGTCTACAGCTATTATCTTTATTTAAATACTTATTAAGTTTTATCTAACTAGCAAGAAGTTTTGGCAATAGTTCAGCATTGTTTTGAGATCTTTTTTGGTTGTGTCCACAAAATCCAGAACATTGAAGTCAATTAGCAGCCGAATGTGGTTCCGGTTGAGTCTTAAATATTTACTAGCTGCACAATTCTTGTCTGCTAAGCTATTTACTTACTAAACTCAAAACCAATGATTCGTTGCATGGATACGGTCTTCATTATTTTTTTCGCAAATAATTATTTTTCAAGTAAATTCTTACATAACATTAAAGCCAAATTATAGTTCTGCTACCTTTTTAATGAACACTTAACTTAAAAAGATGCAATTAAGGATAGGGTTACTGAATGGCAAAATTAAATCAATAATGTCTGAAAATCCCGCAGTAGCCAAAGTTAGTAGGTATATCAATTTAAATTATTATATTATATGACTGTATATTATCACAAAAAAAATGTAAAAGATGTTTTGGAGTATTTTAATTGATAAAATTAATGTTGCACAAGAGTTTCATAAAATATCATATCTTCGTAACTAATTACCTACCAAAATACCTAAATAACTTTTTTAACTCTTAAATAACGGTTGGCAATGCATCACGAACACATAATCAAAAGCAGTAAAATTTGTGAAAACATTATTGATGTTCATGAGTACTAGAGAAACGTATGTAGAGAATACATAACATCGTAAAAAATAAAAATATAATAACCATTGAACAATTACATTTCAAACCTATCATAAAAATAAGTATATACTCTTAATATTATTAAAAAGAAGAACAAGAAAAATTTTCATTAGAACATACAATATCGAACAAGAAATATTACAACAACAGGTCATACATAAAAAAACACACAAAACAGCAAAGACATACAATAAATAAATTGAATGCAACACAAAATTACTTGTTGTGTTGTATTTACCAAAGGTTCCCAACTCGGGTGATGTTGCAACCTAAACACATTTCATCACCTAGAAATAGGGATATCGCTGAATGGTGTGAATTTAAAGTCCCATATAAACAACCCTTGTTGAATTGCTCGTTTAAAATGCATAACACTGATGACTTACATTATTTAAAAACATTCATTCTTTTTAACGTAATTTTGTACCCACCACAGCTTTAATGAGACACTGTACTGGCGGATAGTGTTATCGGCAAGCGAGGCAAGAATCAACGGGAGTGCCTCAGATGGGCAGCCGCGCTGGCTGAACGCCGCCCGCAGAACCTCGCGGCACCCAGGTTAGCCTGGCACGCAGGGGATGTTAACTCCTGAAAGGAGATTTCAATAAGTCCTCACTAGAGTTGAAGAAAATTATACTTGAAGCTAACAAGTTATTTAATAAAGGGAACCAAGGCTGCAATGGCCAATAGGGAAATACTAAAATTCTTTCAGCTTTTTCGTCTAGTATTTTTCTCAAGCATTTCAACACTAACGCAAAGGGGGGAAATGCTTAAAAATATTTGGTGTCCCATTTAATAGTGAATGCATCGATCGTTGTGGCGTCCGGTTCAGGTTTCCAAATTACAAACGTGTCACATTTTGCATTGCTTCGACTTGCAAAGAGATCGATTTCTACGGAACCGAAATTATTTACGACAGTTTTAAAAGCAGAGTCTGAAAGAGTCCATTCTGTATCGGGATTTAGTTTTCTGGATTCAGTATCGGCCAAGTTTTGTATATATATATATATAGCCACAAATTGCGTGATTCGCACCACTGCCAAATGTCTTTAGTTAAATCATTCAGATGAGGAAATTGAATCCCCCCATCCGATTTATGTAACTTATTGCAATTATGTTATCAATACGTTAAAAATATTGCACTGTTAATTTCTTAATTTACTTCTTTTGAGGCCTAAAAATACTGATAGTAATTCCAAGTAATTAATGTGATGACCTTTTTCACTTGTTTTCCATGAAACATTAAACTTTTTGTCATTACATACTGCGCTCCAGCCAGTCCTTGAAGCATCTGTATATATTTGTAATTTATAAGTAGGTGATAGAATAGAACAAAACTTTATATGAATATTATTTTTCCACCAGAATAATAAATCATCAAGAATGCTACTTGGGATATTTAACCTAGCATCATAATTATTTTTCAATTTTTCTAAAGCAAGTAATTTTATTAATTCCAAATATTAATAAAATTACTCAATGCAGGACAGGCTGCGACTAGTACCCTTATTAACTGGGAAAAACTTCGCCTAGTACATCTCGGAAGTTTCAAGTATCTGTCTATTAATTGTGCAATGTTATTACGTTTATCATGGGGCAAATACATAGACATAGTTGCTGTATTAAATATTAATCCTAAAAATTTTATAACCTTGGACGGCTTTAAATTACTATTATCAAAATTTATGATAAAACTTATACAATGCAACAATCTTAAAATTTCGTTAACGTTCACTATGCATTCTTCGTGAGTATCACCTATATATAATATATCGTCTAAATAAACAGTAGACTTAAAACCTTGTTTTCTTAAATGACCCATAACATCGCGCATTATTTTTGTGAATACCCACGGAGCTACAGACAACCCATACGGCATTGCCGTAAACTTGTAAGTTATAAGGTCAGATGACTCATGCGCTAGGTTTTGAAATCGCAAATACAGGTATTTTCTATCCCTTTTTGATACAGGTATTAAAAGATATGATTCTTTTAAATCTATATTAGCTAAAAAGCAGTTAGGGGAGATTAATTTTGACGCTTTTTTATGTAATTTTGTTTTAAAATACTGTTTTGAATTAATTTTACTTAGTGGCTTAAGATTTAGAATGAGCATTTTTTCACCATTTGGCTTTGGTGCTAGAAAGATTCGTCATATGAATTGATCATGTGATTGTAAATACGTTTTTATGGCGCCTTATTTTAAAAGTTTATCTATAGCTAAACCCATGTCGTGATTTTCAGTAATCGAAAACATATTTTTTTTAATATTATCTTGTAATACTGCTGTATCAAATGGAATAAAAATTCCAAACTTAATCTAATTTAAGATTGTTGCATTGCTAGTGATTTTTTGCCAACAATTAAAAAATTAGTTAACTCAGAGTATTAGTGCTGCATTGGTGCACGCCCTGGCTTGAGTGAAGTTCGCATTGGGCGCTGTGTTCGGATACGAACAGCGAGATGTTGCTGTCACCGTTGGCCCTTTCCTTTGACCTCCCCCCCCTGTTCTACGGGTAACGAGGAGGTCCTACCCTGTTTCCCTGCTGGGTTGACCTACTTGCCATCGGGTGAGAGACTGGTATTTTGTAGTCCAAGCTTCTTTATTTTCGCTTTTATTTCGGCTTCGCTTGCTTTTATTTTTAGATAAACCGTTTCCAAACAAGGTTTCATGTCTGTCAGAGTCTTGGATAACATGTTTGAAATGATTATCTAAACACGGTAGAATACGATCATATGATCCTTTGTTAAGGTGTAGTGAAGGTCCGAAAGTTTTCGACATCCATCGCTTAAACATTTTAGGGCACTAACTTTATCTTCCTCTCTATTTAGCAAGAAATCCATTGCTCTGTTAATAGTGGTCATGCCATACCCAAATTGTTGTTGGGAATTTTTAAATTTTTTTGTCTCTAAATCTGGCTATATCAGTGATAGCCACTGAAAATTCAGCATTTAGCTTAGGGGTCTGTAAATTCTTACAATTTTCAGGCACTATAAACTCCTTAATAAGTTTCTCCTTTTCTTCCTTAGGTAAACTTTTTTGAGCAGTGGTGACCATAGGTTTGCCAATGTCTCGTGTTTCTTCCCAAATTCCGGAGTGTCAGAACTAGCAGCTCCGAGAGCTGAAAGAAACTCAGGACTCAGGTCATAAACAGGCTCAACCGGGACCTCAAATACCTCTTGGGTGTTAGGTAATTCCATGGCCTCATTAGCAGTAATATCTTGTACTGTCATACCCGCTGATACGGTGGGTGTAGGTTCAATCATATCGATTGCGATTGATTTTTGAGGATCAACTAATAAAGATTGCGGAGGTAAGTTTGGCTGTTCCACATTATTTGACTAGAACGTAAATACATAGTTGTAATTTTTTGTGGGTATAATTCAACATTGAAAATTAGGTATTTTCAGATAACGTGTTTATTTCTTACAGTTTGCACGCATTTCATGCCGTTTCTTTTTTGTAGGTATACCTGTTCGGTATTAACTCATTTAAAAGTAAGAAATGTTCAACGGTTTGAGCAATAACGCTTATCTTTAGCATCGCCTTCTTCATATTAATAGATAATAGACCGTTGACGTCTTTCCTGAATTTTGACTTCCAGTTTTTGGATCTTTTTACTATAATGGATTAATTTTTCATCTGCTGATCGTTTAGGCATCTTGATTTTTTACAAAGATTACTTAAGTAAATTTTTTAGAGGTGTGTTCGTTACCACGCACAGAAAAAGAATGAAGCTTGTTGCTTCCTGGTGGCATGGGATTGGTAGGGGTATCGAAGTTGCCAATCGAGAGTAATTAAAATTTACTTTAAAAAAAATGTGCGAATTAAGAAAGGACTACCTTGTAAATATATTCATATCCGAAGAATAAAGCGAACCGAGCCAAAACAAACCTTGGACACTATTCACCAACAAACAGGCTAATGAAAACGTACAACTCAATTTCCAGAGGAACTGAAGTGGATATTT
The DNA here is from genome assembly GCA_923062675.1 of Marasmarcha lunaedactyla. Lineage (NCBI taxonomy): Eukaryota > Metazoa > Arthropoda > Insecta > Lepidoptera > Pterophoridae > Marasmarcha > Marasmarcha lunaedactyla. The sequence continues at coordinate 7,225,821 of OV281349.1, forward strand.
TTGGACTAGGCCTCAATCTCTTCAAGGATTCTGTAGCTAGGGTAATCAAATTTAGTAAACCCTTTCAATAAAAATGACTTCAACAATAATTTTATAATTTTATAATTTTATTATTGTACACTGACAAAAAAGTTTCTTAATTAATTAATTAATTATAATTATTGATTAATTATAACGTTAAACGTGTTCTCTTGATCGTTTTATACTGTTGCATATTTTTGTATTTAAGTAATTTTATTAAAATAACTTTAAACTTATATTGATAACCTCCTCCCTATTCTCTTGTTCACTGTATATTTTTGTATTAAATTATTTTTTTTTTTATAAATAAATAAATTAGTTAAATTTGAATAATAATTTACAATTACTTATAGTGTATGTTACAGTTGTATAATTTATGGATGTCGACGTCACCTGTAATTAGAGTGGCATTTAGAATGTAATTTTGTTTTTGTTATACTATGCTTATTTAGATGTACACTCTGTTGGTGACCTAATAAATAAATAAATAAATAAGTATAATAAAAGTTGTCTTGTTAGTCTGAAAGATGACATAAACAAATGTGTAGTGTGTTTTCAGTTTTCAAAAATAAATATGTTTTCTTGCTTCTTTCTTTCAAATAATTACGTAACACATTCACTGTTTAATACTTAAGTAAATTACTTCGTACGAATAAAAGATAACTTCCTTTCACTTAACATTTAACTATCTTCGTTTCCTGTTTGTATACTTTGGTTAACTAAGTTTATCTCTGATTTCAGTTGTTTTCTCTTATTACTTTGTAACTTCCATTAGTAAACCAGGAAGAAAAACTTTTACTATTTTACGTGCCATCGTACTAGAAATTTCAGGAACAACTTAATAGCAATGACTATTTGAACTTTGAACTAAGATTAACACTCTTTTTATAAGACTCTAACTCGAAATTTTCTCCACTCACCTTAGTTAAGAAAGTTTGAGGAATTTTTTAAATCTCTCTCCGAACTTCATAATTGTTATCTTAACCTTTCCTCCAGTAATGGTGAGCGGAGTAGTGAGATAATATTTTAATTATCAAATTATAATATGCGCTATGTTTGCTATGGTCGTAAAATGTAAGGTCAGTCACGTTTAACAGTAACACTCCGGCTATTTTAAGATGATTTTTGGACCTAAGGGGGGAAATAAGGGGTACTCTCTATCTAAAATTAGTGAAAGATTACAAAAAACCATTGAGAAACTAACGCAGTCATCATACAATTTGGGGCGTAGCATTATTGCTGCAATTTGGTTCTGTGTTAATAATAATAATAAATCCCCAGACAAACATACCAACTGTATGGCCCCAAATTAAGCAAAGCTTGTGTAATGGACCATACAGCGAGCTGATAGCTGATAGCTGATACCTAGATAAACATACGTACATAAATACAAATAACCATGACCCGAGAACAGACATCTGTGTTCATCACAAAAACGAATGCCCCGGCCCGAACTCGAAGATGGGACCTTCGACGTCTGAATTCGAATGAGGCAGGGCTACTAACCACTACACCACTCGGAGCATAATTGACGGCCGGTACATTTGTATGATAAACGCTGATTTCTTCTTTTTTTTTTTTTTTGCTGCCGAGGCACCCTCGCGGGATGGAGGTGGAAGATGCGTCATGCATACCGCCCGCAGGTAAAGTCCTCTGCGGGGGGTTATGTGGGACTCACCAGAATGGCACCTACCCACTAAAAACCACCTGTTGGCTGTAGTAAAATTCGTTTTACCGTTAGCCTTCATCGGAAGCGATGCCCGTCGGGAAGTTGGGCGCGCTGGCGGAGGCCCGCTAGTGGGTCTTCCGCCTGTAGTGAAAGTTGCACTGAAGGTGCTCAAAGGGACATGAGTTGGTGGCCGTTCTGGGCAGCCTCCGGTGAAGCCGGGGCTGGGCAGAGGTCGGCCGAAGCATGATTTAGGGATCAATTCATTTAAATGAACCTATAATGAATTGAGAAGGGAACTATGCTCCGCCAGAGCTAGCAAACGCTCTGTCGGAGTACGTGAAGCCCTAAGTTTACGGGCTAGGACTGCACTCTCCCTAACATCAACACTTTTGATAGCGTCGCAGACGATACGCATATCGTCTGCTACGGAGGGTTGTGGAGTGGTATTGGATGGGCTAGGAGCCGGGATGGGATTCGCTAGTGCAGCGGGGCGGTGCCTCCAGTTCTCTGGAGCAGGCTTGGGCTGGGTAGGCTTTGCAGCCGGAGGAACCCGGCTACGCAGCGGCGGAAAGTTTTCCTGAGAAAGGGGCGGGACCTGTTTGGGTGCCGCCCTCTTAGAATTTGAACGCATACAACGGGGTGCACGAGGGCAGCCCCTGTAATTTGCGGTGTGGCCGGACTGGCCACAAAGCACGCAATTGGGAGGAGAGGGAGTTTCAGGAGTGCGATTTCACTCCTTTGTGAAATGAGGGACCAGGCACTTGACGCACCTGGGCGGTGCGCGGCAGTTGGCCGCCGCGTGCCCGTACAACTGGCACCGATGGCACTGGCCGGGATGACCGCGGCGATGAGGCGCCTCGATCGAGATCCCAGAGAGGCCGCATATGGTGCTAACCCCTTTGAGCATCTCCTTGGACTTAGGGACGTTGGTGAGTACCACCAAAGCGAGAGGGTGACGCCTCCCGTACCTGCTGTGCATTTTATGCACGGCGAGTGCCGGGAAGCCCTGGGACTGCAGATCCTCCAGGATAGCCTCGTTCGATAATTCGAACGGGACTCCCCTGAGTACCGCTCTGAACTTACGCTCTTCTGACAGAGCATAAGTGTGATAAGCATATTGCTTATCGGCGAGGAGCTTAGTCAAAGCTCGGAAATCGTCTATCGACGAGACGGTGATTTTAATAGATTCACCCGAGTTGGTCGCTCGGGTGTAGTGGATCTTGTGCTCTTTGCACAAAGTCGAGACCTCGGACCATTTACCCTTTTCCCGAAGGAACACGGGTGGTGGGACCTTGGCCTTGGCAGAAGTTGGGGCCGAAGCGGGTGTTGTAGGCACCGGGGTAGCTGGCGTTGAAGTCGCCGCGGTGGGTGTTGAAGACACCGGGACGGGCGTTGAGGACGCCGGGGCTTGTTTCGAGCGCTTCTTAGAGCGCTTCTTAACTAGGGTGAAAGAGGGTGGCTCAGGGCGAGTTGGGGTGGCGTCCGAGGATGACTCGGTCGCGGGTGTGCGCTTGCGGCGCGGAGGGGCGTCTACTTCACACTCCATATCACTGGGGGAAGGGGACGCGGGAGGGCCTAAGACCAGAGTGGTCTGAGTGGCCTGAGGGGCTGAGGTGGCCTGAGGGGCCATTGTGGGCATTAACGCCATGAAATGAGGGATAAGAGTATCTAGGAAACGATACTTGTCGGCGTTTATTGTCATACCTACAGCACAGGTACTTTCAATAACCTTTGACCTAATCTCGTTATAGATTAGGGAAGCCATTGCGGGGGGGTTGGGGAGGGACAACAATATATAAATATATATACTATGAACCTAACAACGATGACTAACTTCCTAAAACCACCCTACACGCAGTAGGGCGGTTGGGGACGACGCGGATAACTTACTCGAACACGAAGACTCTAAGTCCTGGAACGCAGATCTTGCCGGAGCGGCGACGGCGACGCAGGTCGGCGACGTCGGGCAGCAGGCGGCGAACGAAGATTAGTCGTGAAAACGACTGTTCTATGAAATTTAGGAAAAACGGTACGAATGCCTGAGTCGTGAAAACGACCCGTGAAATTTGGGGTGCTCAACTAGTGCGGGGACTAGAGAGCGGAAAAAGCGTCTGCGATCGACGTGCGAACGAATCCGCACGCAAACCGACACTGATTTCTACTTTTTTTTTTTTTTTTTTGTTCCCCTCCGCGGTAAGGGCAGGAGGATAAAAATGCCCTGACGCATACTCTGGCGCGATTCCAGAGTTATGTGGGACTCGTCCCGACGCCTACCAGGACCATACCCACTAAAAACCCCCTGTCGGCTCGTGCATTTTTGCCACTCAGCCTTCATTTTAGCAACGGCCAAATGGAGAAAGAGGCCGCGCTAGCGGGGCCCAGAAGGGGTCACCCGCTGGGATTACATAGCACTGAAGGTGCTCAAAGCACTGAAGGTGAATACATAGCACTGAAGGTGCTCAAAATGAAAATCAATAATTAAAACAAAAATTAAAAATTGCTAAATAAAATTGAATTAATTCGCATTTACGTTAGAATTAGGATTTACGTTAGAATTAGAATTTACGTTAGAATTAGAATTTGCGGCCAGAAGGGCTTCGAGATCGGCTGACAGTCTGGTGGATGAGTACGCTTGCGCATTCCTAGGCCTAGCGACTTTGAACTTCGAATCTAAAACAGGAGTAGTATATGAGACTGAATCACGAACTAGAGGATTGGGATGGGTTGCGGAGCGTTTGAAGAACGCTTCAGAGAGTGTTTTGAGATGTTGTTGTACTGTAGGCAGTTCAAGATCTCTATGCAAGTCCGCGTTACGCACGTACCACGGTGCGTTTGTGGCCCTGCGGCAAAAGAGGTTTTGAACTACCTGCAGTTTGTGCAGGAGGGAGGGTTTGGCGTGGGCAAAGATTGGCGAGGCATACGTCATGACGGGTTTAACGCAGACCTTGTAAAGTGTACGTTTGTTTCTGAAAGACATTTTACTTTTTCTACCTAACATGCTATTTAGGCGGCCTAAGTAGTGACGAGCGAGTTTCGAAACTCTTTCGACGTGTGGCTTGAAAGAAAGCGTCGGATCTAATGTGACGCCTAAGTATTTAGTACTGCGCTTCCAGGGGATGGGAATGCCTAACATTCGAACGTGGGGATCGCCAGCGGGACGACGGCGTTTGTGGTCGAAGCGCAACGCAGAACTCTTTTCAGGGTTCACATCGATGCGCCATTTTTGAAACCATACACCAAGGGCGTTTACGGCCTTTTGGAGTCTGGTTACAAGGTGCCGAACACTGTGGCCTTTGGTATAGAGTGCGGTGTCATCGGCAAAGAGGGCGAGTTCAACGCCTTTCGGCGGGATGGGAATGTCGTTGGTGTACACGGTGTACAGCAGAGGGGCGAGGACTGAGCCTTGAGGGACTCCAGCCTTTATGGGACGAGGCGCATAAAACGTGCCTTCGTGTTTAAATCGAAACGTACGGTCTTTGAGAAACGACGCTATTAGCCTGACTAGGCGATCCGGTAAGCCTATTTTGTAGAGTTTATAAACGAGACCGCTGTGCCAGACTTTATCGAAAGCCTTGGCTACGTCAAAGAAAACCGCGACTGTTTTATAACGACGCGGATAGAAACCGTCAAGTATATACTCGACGATTCGATGGACTTGCTGAGGGCAGGAGTGTTTGGCGCGAAAGCCGAACTGATGCGGAATAATGAGAGGATCGCCATCCGTTGGAAACAGATGGTTCCGCATTCGAGAGAGTATGACTCTCTCGAGAAGTTTAGACATTGCCTTGAGGAGGCTGATGGGTCTGTGATTAGCCGGGACGTTCAGAGGTTTGCCCGGCTCGGGAATGCCTATGACCGTCGCTTCTTTCCAAGCTTTTGGAAAGTAGCTATGGTTGAAGCAGGCATTGAAAATTATAGCTAACAAGGTAAGCATCTGTTGAGGTAGGTGCTTAAGTGCGTGGTTGGAAATTCCATCCGCACCCGGAGCCTTTTTGGACTTTTGATTTCTAATGAGAAGCAAGATTTCGTCATTAGAGACTGTGACAGGGTCGGCGGTGATGGGGAGAGAGTCTCTGCGAAGGACTTCGTCCTCCACCGCCTGGATGTGTGAGGGATCAGCAGGTTGCGTGCTGGGCGAGCATTGTGCGGCAATGCTGTCAGCGAAGCATTCGGCTTTCTCTTCGATTTCAAAGGCAGTAGTGCCATCGGGACGAGTGAGAGGAGGAACGTGAGAGGCGGTGTCTACGCGTAAGGCTCGGGCCATGTTATAGTACGCTTGGTGGGACGGAGAGATATTCGCCATGAGATCGTTCATCTGAGCGTCTCGGAGTTCCGCGAGGCAAGACCTGACTTTACGTTGAAGCTGATTCGCAGCTGTTCTATAGGCGGGCGTGGGATATTTCTTGGCTCTCCGGAGAGCCGCGTTTTTAGCTTTAATGAGATTGCTAACGGCTAAGGGAAGCGTATGTTTGCCGTGCTTAGCAACCTTTTCGTTGTCACTGATGGCTGAGTTGATAGCATCAGTGAGAGAATTTACTAGTGAATCAATTTTATCCGGGCTATCTAATTGTTCGGGAGAGATCGCGAGTGGAGAGTTCGGGGCCTCTAAGGCTAAAACTAGCGTATTTTTAAAGCCTTTCCCGTTGGTAAAGGTCTTAGGAGAGGTAGCGTTATCGTTAGACGGTCCTAGCACGAGGGAGACGGGGCGGTGGTCAGAACCTAGGTCATCGAGAGGTTCGATAGACCTGAGGTCGAGGTTGATTCGCTTGACTATTGCAAAATCGAGGATATCAGGAGAGTGGTTCGGGTTGTCGGGATAGTGAGTGGGAGTGATGGGGGAGATGACATCTAAGTCAAGTGAATTTGTGATGTCGAGGAGAGCGATACCGCTGGTGTTAGTCGATAGGCACGTCCAGTCAGTATGTTTGGAGTTAAAGTCTCCGAACATAATGACTGAATGGCCGAGGGCGAGAATGGCCTCAAAGTCGCTGCGGATTGGTCTGGTACCACTAGGTATGTAGATTGAATCTATGATGATGGTCGGATGACCAGTCATAGCCAATCTACACACAGTGGCTTCCATGTTGAGGAGAGGAGGGGTAGGGAGAGGACAGCAATGGGAGCGTCTTTTGTAATATATAGCGGTGCCGCCGAAACCGTCGGAGTTGGGCCTATCGTTACGAATAAACGCGTACTTAGGTATAGCGAATCCCCTGGAGTGTTTTGGAGTAAGCCATGTCTCCTGGAGAAGGAATAAGTCAGGTTCTTTGTTCTGAAGGAACAGTTTAATCTCGAGAAGGTTGGTGTTAAGGCTACGAGCGTTAAAAGATACTAGGGATAAGCCCTTGGGTTTAATACGACTGGACGCGGGATTCACGGGTCTAGACATTATAATTTTCTTATTTACGATTTTATACAAAAATAAAAAAAGAATAAAAATAAAATTTATAACGAACTTAGAAGCGAGTGATGCTCGGCTAACGTAAATAAACGCTCTTGAGGAGAGCGGGCGGCTCACAGTTTGCGTGCGAGCACGAAATTTCGGCGGGAAGTGAGCGGGAGTGAGCGGCGGCGCCGGTTTAGGCGCGGCCCTCTTAGCGGTGGAGCGTGGAGCACGCGGGCAACCCCTGTAGTTAGCTGTGTGGCCGGACTGACCGCACAGCACACAGGCAGGGGGGGAAGTGGATTCGGGAGTGCGAGTGCACTCCTTCGTTATGTGCGGATCCAGGCACTTAACGCACCTGGGGGGAGCTGAGCAGTTAGCCGCTGCGTGGCCATAGAGCTGGCAGCGGTGGCACTGCCCAGGGTGACCACGGGGGTTGGGACGCTCGACGGAGATATTTGAGAGTCCGCAAATTGTGCGAGCCTCTCTAAAGATCTCCCTCGAGTTGGGAGTATTCGACAAGATAACTAAAGCTAACGGAAAGCGCCTACCGCGGTTAGAGTGCATCTTGTGCACTGCTTCGGCCGGGAAACCCTGGGACTTAAGGTCCTCGAGGATTTCTTCATTCGCGAGCTCGAACGGGACGCCCCGTAGTACTGCGCGGATCTTACGCTCCTCCGGGAGGGCGTAGGTGTGATACGCGATTTGTTTTAAAGAAAGTAACCTGGTGAACGCGCGGAAGTCGTCGACGGTCGCGACCTGAATTTTGATTGTTTCGCCAGCGTTGGCGGCTTTTAAGTAATTAATTTTGTGCTCTTTGCACCAGTTAGAAACCGCTGTCCAGCGCGCTTTTTCACGGAGGAAGACGGGCTGAGGGAGCTGAGGTTTCGGTGGGACGGGAGCGCAGCGCGACGCTGGCTTCGAAGGGACCGACGGAGACGCGGTCACTTCGAGTGACATGAGCGGCGCGGGGGCGGGTGTAGAAGACACCGGGGTTGGCTCGGGTGTTGAAGACACCGCGGCTTTTTTCGAACGCTTCTTAGAGCGTTTGGCAACTAACTGGAACGCGGGCTCAGGAGAACCGGTTAGGGTGGCGGCGACCGACGAAGCTTCGGACGCGGCGGAGTCTGAATCCCGCGCGAGGATGAGACCGACGCGCAGTCCATATCGGATGGAACGGGAGACGCGAGAGAGCTATACACCTGAGGGGTCTGGACATTAGAGGCCTGAGGGGCCGGGGTTGAGGCCTGAGGGGCCGGGGACGCAATAGATGCCTGTAAGGCCTGCGTTAGTACGTCAGCGGGTATGCTTACGCCGGACGCAGCGAGCGCCTGGGCGAATGACCTAAGAATATTAACAAGGTCCATTGGAGGGCTTGGAATTACAATATGTAATATATAAATATATAATGTATGCCTAGGTTCCCTAGCAAACCTAGCACCTATTTATATAACAAATGCCTAGGATTCCTAAATAAAAAACCTAGCGAACCCTAGTGGCAAACCTTCCTACCAGCGGTAGGGGGGCTGGGGAGAATAACTTAAAACTAACCGTAGTACGCCGACGGCCGCTACCTAGAAACCTAAAAAAGGGTACGCAGGTAAAGATTTGACCGCGTTAGGGTTAACCTTTACCGACAGAAAGGACAAGTACACACGAAAACACACAGATATGATAAAAATAAATATGAAAGTAGGAGAAAAAATAAATAAAATAGAGAAGAATAAAATTAAAATAAAAAGAACTGGTTCAGTACAAATTCGTTGTCACCGTTAAGTATCCTTTGTACTGAAACCAGACTACTTACGCTGGGCACAACACTGCACTCAGCACAAGCACAACACAACTTAGCACAGCACTTTGAAGACTAAGGGGCTTAGTCGCAAAGAAAAAATCGCACTTCGATAGCACTCAGAGGGAGTAGAAAAACCTTGACCGATCAACGGAGAACGGGGTCTTGCACGTCCGCACCGCGTGGCGATCGGAGCGAGAATGATTTCTTCTCGGGTCATAGTTGTTTATATAAGGTTTCCAGTTCGCTGTAACGTCATCCATAACAGAAGGTTTTCCCTACTTTGGGGACAAGCAGTTGGTGTATTTATCTGGGGATTTATTATTTATTTAGAACACATAAAATTTTTATTTATACAAATTAAAAGTAAAATAATGTCACACAAGGTGGTAAATGCGTCATGCATACCCCGCAGCCGTCTGCAGGGTGATGTGGGACTCACCCAAATGGCACCTACCCACTAAAAACCACCTTCACGGCTGTGGCATGGGAATGCTATGCAGCCTTCATCGGAGCGATCAAAATAATCCTCATGAAAACTAAATGTGTATATTACTACATTCCCAAGCTTTTAAGAGTTTATTATCAAAATCTCAGCATTTAAAGCTGTAAGCTTCTACAGGTTTTAAGCGTATGTAATTATTTCAGTGAAGACAAGCATTTCTAAAACTATGCGCTCATAATTTTTTTTATTTATTTATTTATTTATTCACAGAGTCTCTGCACATAAAAAAAAATAAAACCAATTCTAAAGCTAAAAAAATTAAACATTTAGCTAAGTATAACTTAAAAACAAAATAATATAGTACATTATGCACAAAGAATGTGAAAGGGCACTGACTCAGCCTAAATGTTGCAGGGATCGCAACGCTGATCTTCCGTCAGCGCACCGGACGCCACGTGCCGCGAATCGCACATCGACTACTGACTAGGCTAAAGTGGATAGTGTGAAAGTATGTGTTTTGTGATTAAATTGCTAAATTTAAATGCATAGATAATACATAAATGGTAGGTAAGTAGGAAAGGAAAGGGGAATGAGGATATATAATTATATAACATAAATAAAGCGAATAAAAAAAGTATATAAAAAATATAAAAACCAAGAAATATGAAGGAAAATGCCACCAGTATCACGGAAGTGATTTTTGAAAATTCAGAAGATAGTTTCTGTACGTATTTTTGAACTGACTTCTGTTTTTTATGTTTCTTATGGGTGGCGGGATATTGTTCCAGCACTTGGTGGCATTGTAGGAAAAACTACCTCGGAAGGCTACACTTTTATGAGAATGAGGAAGTAGTGGTTTTGTGCAGGATCTCACACTATTTTCTTTTTTGTTTTCCCTCCGCCATCTCAATTTATCGAACAAGTATATAGGCTGCTTTGTGCGGACTAAGTCAAACAGGAGAGTAGCGAGGTAGAGATCATATCTATAGCTGATTTTTAATAAATTGCAACTATTAATAAATGGAGCAACGTGAGTACGTGGTGGGATATTTAGGCAGAACCGAGCACAGGCGTTTTGAACACGTTGCAAGAGTTTCATGGTTTTTTGCAAGGTTTTTCAAATTTATATAACAAAAGACGAACATTTTCATTTTATTGGATACTAAAACGAAGTCAGTCGACCGTGACGACTTGCAAAGTACCTACGTGTAATAAAAACCTGATTTATTATTTATCTCCCAACCTATGATTTAAATCTTATAACAGTTTTCAATATTCCTGATTATTGCTGTACTTGGCCAATTAGGTAGTTTTACAAATGGGTTTACCAAATGAATAAAGAAAAAAATATCTCATCTTAGTAGGGCAGACCCATAACAGGCTTATTATGTAACCTGCGATAGTAAACCGGTAGGAAAAATCGCTGAAATTTGCTCTTCATTCGCAAATTGTCAAAAAAAACTTATTACGCACCAGCGATAGCAGCGCAAAAGCAAACAAATTGTATGTATTATGATGGTTTTTTAAAGTCCAGCGAAGATAGCACATTCATCGCATGATAATCGCTGATCGCTTTTTCACGTAGTAGGAGCGAGTTTTCTTCAGACCATGAAAACAGCTATTTGTGTTTTGTGTTAAATTTCATTCAGAACTTCCTGAGAGTACTCCCTAGAGGTTCTTCAAATTAAAACAGAAAATAGCTGCCATTAAAATGAGAGAGCCGGTTTATCTATCTATATTGTCTATTATCTATATCTATATATATACTGTGACTGCCGCACAACGCACAGCCTAAATCGTTAGACCTAGAATCTTGAAATTTGGAGAAAATATTCTTTAGGTACCTTAAAAGAGCACGTAGGAAGAATTATTCAAAAGTGAAACATAGCTTGTGTGGAGCAACTACACAAATCAAAAAAATCCGCGTTCACTTGGAAAAGTTGAGGTGTTTTTTCTTCTATTAAAACATAATTTAATGATGTGTTTTTTAATTAACTTTTAAAAACAAATCATTTTAATTTGACAATTCCAATATCATTTTTATTTTTCTTTAAAAAAATGTTTTTACAATCTCTGAAATTATAATTTTATAATAAATGCGAAGCTTTAACTAATATCATAATTTATTAATTTTTATATGCTTCTATTTACAAATTCAACACAATATGACTCATCCCCTTGCACGAACGCATGCGAAAATACCCCTGGGCTTGCTGTAGATCAAGTTATCCAATAATTCTACTGATAACCTGTCCCATTCTTGAATGGCGGCGTCCTTGAATTCTGACAGAGTTCTCGGAGGTGGCTGAAGACTCCAGACACCTCGCTTGAGAGTGTTCCATGCGTGCTCGATTAGTTTTAAGTCCGGAGAGCCGGCAGGCCAATCTAACCGCGTGATGTCATACTCCTGGACTGCAGCGTTCACTCGTTGAGCTTGATGTGCCTCACATTACGACGCAGACAGAAGTTTCACCCATTTGCGGTTAGCGTGTCGAAGAGTCGAACTAAACGCTTCGATGGCTCATTTTTGGTTCGTGTTGCCAAAGAGTGGAACGATTTGCCTGCCTCTGTTTTTCCAGACGAATATAACCCTGGAGCTTTCAAGTGTAGAGTGAATAGGTACCTCTTGGACAGGCGTGTATGATCCTCATCTTAATCGTCACTTTCCATCAGGTGAGATGGAAGACAAACGCCTGCTAATTATTAATAAAAAAAAATAAAAAAAACATTATCGTCGACCAACAAAACATAATGTACCCTGCATTTTCTGATTATTCCATCGATAACAGCTGTCTTGTACAAATTAGCTGTCATAGACCCCTGATACGGGATCAAAGGCGTTCGAGCTCCAACCATTATTCCGGACCAAAAAGATACCGATTTGCCGCCTTGCTGAACGGTTCCAGTGGCAGTTACTTTTCTTTCTGAATTCCCAGGCTTTCTCCAGACATGGACACTTCGATTATCACGGCGCATACTAATCCGTGTTTCGTCAACGAAAAGACAATTACGCCAGATATCTTCTTCTTCGTCTTGTTCCTTTTAAAGCTGCCTAACCCACCGAATCTGCGACGCTGTCGTTCCCGTGAATTGAAAGGTGTTCGCTAGGATCTTCTTGATTGTAATCCGAAGTGATGTAAGCAATTACAAATGGTCTGAGTGCTAATATTTAGTCCAGTAGTAGCTCACAGCTCTAATCTCAGCTGGACTTTGATTTTTGGATCATGGCCGGCAAGAAGTCTGATGTATAGGGCTTCTGAATATCACTAACGACAGCCGGGCAGCCACCCCGAGGTCGATCAGCCAGGTTGCCCATGCTCCAGTAGCTCTGCAGGGTAGTACCTCTGGTTGCGATTTGCCTTGTAGAATATCCTTTTTCATGAAATAACACTATTCTTGCTCGCAAAACTTCAGACATCAGGCAGTCATCTTTTTACAATTAACAGTTTTAGAGAAACCAATTTAAAACAGCTTTCAGGCAGAAACAAGAATGAGGGTCATACATCATTGATTTTAAATAAAAAAAAAGCAAAAGAAGATTTTATGATTTCTACATTGAAATGATGTATTCTTGAATAAAGAACTCATACACACTAATTTATTTTTAAATATATAAAAAAAATAAGAAATAATAGACCTTTTTTCTGTGAATCTTTCAAAAAAATAAATAACGAACACGTGTTTCTTGCTTTTTGAAAAAGGAATGAAATTGAGATGAATAAATATCGATGTATTTGTCATTTAGACTTTTTGTGGACTGTTAATTAGCACTCTATTTCGTACTTTTTAAAAAGCCAACCACTGAAGAATGTGAGAAGACAAAGAAGAAAGTGCTCAAAATACTTCAAATCATCATGGATGTCATTTTTGTATAGCGGATACAAAAATACAAATTCAAGCAGTTCGGGCTCTAAAAAATTATCTGAACTCAGTCTTTTCACTTTGTTTTTTCCATTTTTATTTCGATCATATTGCCTAGTTTGTAATTAAAATTGTATTAACAAGCCAAGTCAATTATTGTCTATGTCTAATGTCTAAGTTTGTCTTTTTTATGTGGTTCGATCGCGGCTCGGGTCAGTAGCCATTCAGGCGTTGTAAAGGTAGAACTTGCGTTAGTTTTTGCGTAAGCCCTAACCATGAGATTGTTGACAAATATTGTAAAACTTGTAGACAGTATAGACACAAAACAGTTATGCCCGCTTATGATAGAATAATTTGCTAGTGTGTATGAATTAGGTACTTATTAAAAATATTTAATAAGTGACCCTTAAAAACTTCAAAATTAAAGGACCGCTTTAATATTATATATATATATATATATATATATATATATATATATATATATATATATAGTAACAATGTATTCCTTTTTCCAGACTGGCCAGGTAAGGACAATTCATATTTTCCTAAAGTCGAAAAAATATGTAATAGATATTATGTAAAACAAAAATTACGAAAAATCCAACTGTTACACGAGTAATTTTTGACAATATAGAATCACAGAAAACACCGTTTTATCTTAATTCTCAGAGTTAGGTATTATAAAATCAAATTGATTGTTTTTATAACTACTCTTCTTCAAGTCTAATGAACTTTTTTTGAATATGACAGAATGATAATTGACGCTAGGAACGGTTCTGTTGGACTAGATTTAAAGTTTATTATGAATAGTAGACTAAACTTGATATTGCGCACAAGGTGTGATTGTAACAATAACAAAATATAATGTTTGATCAAAGAAAACAATTAATACGAAATCACATCAAAAAAAGCTTGCTTCAGAAAATCGAAATTTAGATGTTAACGTTAAATATGTATTTGACGGATATAAGTATTTGTATTATTTGTAAGTAATAAATAATCTCGAAATCAAAAAAATAATTATTATTCTAAAATTAATCTAATAACTCATAGTTACACAGTAGATACGTTGTTATGGTAGAACAAAAAATATAATAAAGAGGAAAATTTAAAGCGACCTAAAAACTAAAAGGGAATAACATATATTCAAACAGTATATAGAATTTTTTAATAGACAATTACTACTAGAGTCCTCTAATTTCAATTTTCAACAGAGTCATCCACGATACTGAATATTTTACGTTATGCGTTAACCGCAGCGACGTTTCGCTAAGTACACTTCTCAAGTCAATCATTGTTCTGATCTCTGGAGACACGACGAGGCCGCCACGGCAGCGACATTTATCTGACCGCATACTGATGGATGTCATGCTCCGACAGCCCCTGCTTTGATCACTCTGATTTCGTTTGTTTGGCGAATTATGGAGTTATTTTGTGACGGTCTAGGCTTGATATGGTTCTGATGTAAGCGTAATGTTGCGTTTATGATGTGGTTCAGTTCAAAGACAGTTGGTATAAATAACTTATTATCCACATTTATTTTATGGAATTTGTGGTGGTGCGAGTATAATGTGACATCAAAACCCTTTGTTTCACGGTCAGGTCCCAGGTACGGAGCGGGTATTCTTTACAATAACTAAACATGCAGGATGAAAGATTGTTCAAAGCTGACCATTTTATCTAGACAAATCGCCTTTTTTTCCAATGTCACTACTATGTTTGAATAAGCAGAAAAGTTCATTAATATTCAAATGATGAAAGGCGTTTGTAACTGACATAAATAATGCTTATATTTCTGATAACATTGTTGTTACTCATAATTAGTATTTAAAATGTACAAAACTTTTCTTATGTTGATTGCGATGTAATCTGATAATGGAATATCTTCAATTTCAAAGTTGTTAACTTGTTGTAGAATGCTCATTATTATATAAAGTTCCAAATGATATCTCTCTTCAAACAATAAAAAACTTTGCGTTAGCCTGCTTTTGGCCTTTCAAAGTTTGTTAATATTATATAAGTCGGTATTTATATTTTCTATCGGCAAAGCTAAATCTTTAGATAGATGACTCATAATATTAATTAATTCTAGAGCTAGTAATTTCGGGGTCAACAAGTGGACGTTAAACTGTCCGTGATAAATGTCAGTCAGGGTGTCCGTCAGCGCATCCTGTATTCGTTTGGAAGTCCTTAATAAATTAGAGGCCGCAAACGAGACATAAGGAAATCTGTAGAGTCTGACACCGACTGTAAATTTTTGCTAATATCATTCGTTGGTCTTTCTAAAGAGTTTAATATATTGTTGATTATTTCTCTTCACATATTTTCGTTTTAGTAGATTTAACTTGGATTCGCGACGTTAGATTGGTTGCGCCATAAACTTGCTAGGTGATGCTGATTATTACGAATGACTTCAATATTAAGTGTATATTTTTTAGCGAATCGCTCATCCAGCACACCGAACAGGTTGTTTGCAATATAATTAACCCACGCCGTTGACATGTTGCGTTGGCG
The DNA here is from genome assembly GCA_923062675.1 of Marasmarcha lunaedactyla. NCBI lineage: Eukaryota > Metazoa > Arthropoda > Insecta > Lepidoptera > Pterophoridae > Marasmarcha > Marasmarcha lunaedactyla. The sequence continues at coordinate 7,241,506 of OV281349.1, forward strand.
GTGCCGCCCCGTGAATTGTGGAGCTGTAAAAGTTAGTTTTAATATTGTAGGTCGTAGTACTCCTGCTTAAGTTGCAACCATTGTTATCGATTTCACATGTATTTTCTAGAAGTTTTTGTATGCTGCGTCTACTTGTCAGTATGTAACTTGTGACATGTCATAACCAGAGTCCATTGATCTCTTATCAACTGCATCTTTAATAATGGGTCGCAATAAAATATTTATTGATGTATTATAAAGGGTTTGGCAAGGCGTAAAAGTGCAAAGTAAGGTTAACAACGTAAATAATATATTAAATAAATAAATAAATGAGGCTGAAGAGATAATTTTTGCTTTTGGTTGTTTCGCTGATTACAATTTTTTTTTGTCAATGTTAGCAGCTTGTTGATAAGGCACTAGATGAATTCTTGGGGCTCATTACAGTAATATGCCGCTTGATGATTCCGTTTTTGGTTTTCATGAGATGTACTTCTAAAATTCCTTCCATGAGTGACATGTCCGTCATTGTTATTGCAGAGATTCTTTAAGAAGCGTTACATATTGTCAAAAATCGTTTAATTACTCTCTAAATAATATAAAAAATTGGGCCCCGTTGCTAGCTATATCTGTGATAGTTTATGCTTAATTTAAATAGCGAAAGATAAGTGAAGTTCTTACATGTCGTATACAAACAATGGATCTGATGACACAAACTTAATATATTAACATTGTTGAAACTTTAAATTAATGAAATCTACAGATTGACCCAATTACTAGGCGCGATAGCAAGACGAAATAACATTTGTTATTTATGTAATGTTATCGCCTCGTTTCTTTTCGTTTAGTAACAGTCGGATTAAGTCAAAATTAAATCAGGTGACACGGAAATTAATGAGGTCTGTGAGTCAGCATTTTTTTGCTTAAGTAATATGAAACGTCAAATGGATTTCTAAAGGAGCGCGAAGTATTGATTTTGTTTAGCAAATTTACAACTTATCCATGTCTTAACTAAGTGATCAAAATCTGAGTGATCATCTAAGTTTCATTAAGTAACCAATTAAGTAACTAATTGCGTCGTTGAGTACGGCCCTTACTAAACTAATTTTGAGTACTTAAATATGGCTCGTACTTATGCAGACACGCGCTTGTAAATACGAGTACGATAGAAAGTGTACGAGGTTGCAATAAACTTGCATAGCGGTGGGAATCCAAATAGTTGCACATTTATTTTCCATGTACTTTTAGATATCTATAACTTGTTCACGATTATGTAGAAAGTAAATAGCTATGATTTCACTTTTTGAATATGCCATAATATCTAAGTTCATTTTTAAAACAAAATATTTATCTGAACCCTAGGAACAAACAAACATACATTGCTCATATTTAACCTCTAAGAGATTTGAACAGTATCTCTACTGTAATTTTGTCCGTATTTTAATAGCGAGTATATAACTGTTTTATTTTTAGAACCACATTGACTACATGAAATTTGTAGACGCTTTGAACTATACCAAAGCAAAACCAATCTAAAATATGAAAACTATACATTAATTATCTGAACGTGATTACCTAAATCAATTGATGATTACTATTTAATAAGTACATTTTGGAGAGGAGGCGAGTGCACATTATGCAATAGTCGAACCCTTACCATTTCTCCGCCAATCAACTAGATGGAGACAGACATTGCACCCGTTTGTAGTCGAGATGCCAAGTAGTATAATGAAAAGTTTCAATAGTTCATTTTTGGTTCGCACCTGCGCTCTTTTTCTTCACTTTTTTTCAAGTCAGGTGGAATTCAAACGCCTGTCAATTGCAAGCGAAACGAGCTCTCAATGTTGTGCCAGCCCAAGATAAGCATCAATAACTTTGGGTTTACACGTAACAACTTGTCTAGGATGTTCATTTAATTATCTTAAATTGCTACTTGCTTCTTCTTACATAAAGCCATCCATTCTAATTACATAATTATAAGATAACTATGAATATACATTTCGTTGTATTTTTTTTATTTTAATATATTGTAGTAACAGCACAATGGCTTTTAACAACGGTGTAGTCAATTCAAATACAGATAATCAAGCTTTGAAAGTTAAGGAAAAAAGTGCAATGAGCAAACTTAAAAGTTATAAAATTGGATACAACCACTACATAATTGCCGCGATAATTTATACACACCTGTCAGCGCTTTATGGGATTTATTTCGCTTTGACGAGTGTCAAATGGTCTACGCTAATATTCTATTATATAATATATTACGTAAGTTATAAAAAAAAAGTTTCCAATCAAAAGCTTTAGTTTATCCGGTTATTTGCTTTACTTAGTAACACTTAAATGCAGGTATTTACTTCTGAACCATTTATTAATTTCAATGCCTAAAACAGGAGTACAATTTTATTGAAGTGCTCCAGTTTTGAATAAAATAAAAATAATTTATTATTAAAATAGAAACCGTTTTCAAAACCTTTTCATGCGACCGGGTTTGGACACCCCAAATATATACACCAAATACTTTCGAGGTCCTGTCAGCCAACTTTTATATCTGGGCCCCATACGAGGCGCGAGTCATGCACTATTAAAAAGTTTTCGTTCTATTTCGTGCTGTCTTTTTTCTAAGAATGCTTCCGGCAATTAATTCTCATACATAACTTAGTTTACATAAATATGCTGTACAACGACATTGAGGAATTGTTGACTTAACATTACAAAATGAAAATCAGTAAACTATTCCTATTTAAATTTGAGGCTATCTAGCACCCATAAAATTTATTTGTAGTTAAACTTAACCCAACGCAATATAAATAATCAAAACCAGTCCAGAGAGAAAAAAGTTATGACAAAAATAATATTTAAAAAATATACAGCAAACTGAGAATCACCTATTTTTTGAAGTCAGTTAAATAAAAATTTTGTCATATGTTCCACTTAGACCTTTCTTACATTTAAAATTACTTGATTTTATTAATTCGTAATTATTTTCAGTGTTTATATATGGCTACATAGGGGGAATGGGCATAACGGCTGGTGCCCACCGGCTTTGGTCACATAGAGCGTATAAGGCTAAAATGCCTTTACAGATCATTCTTATGCTTATGCAATCTGCAGCGGGCCAATTTAACGCTATTCATTGGATAATGGAGCATAGATTACATCACAAGTACACAGACACTGATGCTGACCCTCACAATGCTGCCAGAGGATTCTATTTCTCTCATATTGGTTGGTTGACTGTTGATAAACACCCAGATTATTTAAAATCAAAAGAATCGCTTCAAATGTCGGATATTTACAACAACCCGGTACTCCAGTTTCAGAGAAGGTAAGTTAAACCATAAACGAAAACAAAACATATTTAACTATAAGTTTAATAATAATAATATTCATTTTTCAGGTACTCATGGCTAGTTATATCAACAATGTGTTTTATTTTGCCAACCTTGATTACAATATATATTTTTGAAGAATCTGCAACCTGTGCGTGGCATCTGACTATGCTGCGTTATGTGTATATCCTACATGTTACGTTTTCAGTAAATAGTGCTGCTCATATGTGGGGGTACAAACCCTACGATAAATCTATTTCACCAACTAATAATATTTCTGTGAGTATCATAGCAATTGGAGAAGGATTCCACAATTACCATCATGTATTTCCATGGGACTACAAAACGAGTGAATTAGGAAATAATTATCTGAATGTTACAAAATGGTTTATAGAATTTTTTGCAAAAATTGGTTGGGCATATGATCTGAAATCTGCAAGTGAGGAAAGTATTCGGATACGACAAAATAGGACTGGTGACGGTACGAATATTTGGGGTTTAGAAGACAGGAATTTTAAATCTGAAGGTGAAGATACCAGACTAAAGCCGCAGCAAAAGTAAAAATAATAAATAACAAGGCATATGGTTAAAGTGTTCATTTATTTATGTTAATGTTTTAAAACAATATCTTTTTCTCACTGAAATATCTTTCACTACAATAGGAGTATGCGTATAACTCTTGAATCTAAACACTTAGCATAGAACAGGTTTGGATTGTTTAAGTTTCCAAAACTATAAACTAAAGGCGATCCTATATTCTCATAATACACATAATACACAGGTCAGACAATGTACAGGTAACAGAAAGGAAATGAATACATTCCTTTGGCTCCACTCCAGGTTAAGCAACTCTTTTTTTATTTTTAACAAATTTTCAGTAATGCTGTAATGTGAATGAGCAAGTGACATAGTTCAGGATATCGATTTGATTGAGGTACTTAATTCGATCATCCTGTTATCAATATTTGATCACTTACTCAATTCCTTGAAAGACATTGAACATGCATGAAATAGATTCACTTAAGATGTTATGGCAAAAACCTATGTTTATATAGATGTTTATACTTGTTGGTTTGCACTTATTTGATTAAGTTTATTAAAATAAACCATGAACAAACCAGTAATTTTTACATTGATAACTTTTTGTATTTAAATTGTGATCGTACAATAAATAGTAAGTCATACTGCTTTTATCACACCGTCTTTTTCCACAATAAATTTTATATTTGGAGTTTGGACTTGGAGTCGATAAATCGATTTATCGATTTTCAATCAATTTTCGAAAAGCTCTTGAGTGATTAGAGGTGTGAGTGATGAAACAAAACTAGTTTTTCAAAGAAAATCCGGAAAAAAAAATAACAGAAACTAAAAATAAAATTAAATATTTCCTGAACGAGTCCACCGTTGTTAGTTATAGTATAGATAAATGTAGAAAATTATTTGATTAAGATAAGATATAAAGATTATACTAAAGAAATAATGTTTAACTATTGCAATGTTAAATTGCAGGAAATAAATACTCTTACTTTTCAATTTAAATTTTAAACATTTTATGTTTGTAAAAAAGAACAAAACCGTTATCAAAATAAAAAGAGATCTGCACTAAATTAACACTAGAGGAAAAAATTATCTGGCAGCACAAAATAAAAGGCTTTATAAAGTTACTTACTCATTCATGGGTCAATATATTTGCTTTTATAAGGTTTCTGAGGATATCGAAGATCTGTGTGTTGAAACTATCCGACTTTTTTGGTTGATCCTTGATTTGGAGCCTTTCGGCATAATCTCCTTGGCTTGAACTAGTATATGTAATAAAACATGTATAATGTCTCATTTTGTTCGTCGAGTTCTTCGTCCCAATTAATTTCTAAAGCGTCATTGTCACTAAAGTAGCGTTGGGTAACGCTACGGGTCGCTCACTTCCCTCTAATATGGTTGAAGAGTGCGATGGTTGAAGAGTGCGATGGTTGGGTCCCACCTTAACTTTGTGAATGCCGTTTGGGGATGTTCCAAACAGCGAACATCAATCTACATCTATCTGCATATAGAATAGAATATACATGATATATAAATATATTCGAACTAATATATACACAGTATACTTGACTTTTACAAATGATTCAAAGAAATGAACATAATAATACAAATAACATAATAATACTGTGGGGTTACATTCCTTCTGCAATGAGCATCATCGGTGTGCGTGTAGAAAAAACGCTTACTTAGGTAATGAGGGGAGGATGGGTTAAACAGTACGTTAAATAGCTAGGATAAGATACGAGAACCTCTACGGTACCGAATAGGAAGCCATCGGAGTTGTTCGCGTTATCCAGAAACATGATCAAACTTTTTAAGTCCAAAGATGAATCGAATACACAGATTCTGTAATCATTCAAGTTTATTTAATAGCTCTTCAGTTATGTCCAAGTAACAGACATCTGCGTATTCGGTTCGTCGTATTAGATTATTGGTTGAATGAGTGTTTGAGCAAGAGCAATCCTGGTCCGGAAAGGCAGGAAACTGCGAAGGCTTTTTAGTTAATGGATGCAATAGTGCACTTTTCTTCTAATTTGACTGACGTTAGCATTCCACGTAAGATAAGAATCGATAATTACTCCTAGGTTTTTGACAGTGTCAGAAAAATTAATAGGAACACCATCCAGGATGACAGAGAGCAAATTGACAAAATCGGTGCAGCCGCGCATATGCTGACTACCAATTATTATAGCTTGAGACTTGCTAGGATTCACACATAAACCAAATGATTTAGCCTAGGCAGTTATACGACTGAGGTCTTCATTGATTGCAGCAATAGCAGTTGCTGGATCTGAAAATGTGAAATGGCGATAGACCTGCAAGTCATCAGTGTAATGGTGAAAATTACAAGAAAGGACTATAGAAACGGAGTCAATAAAAATTGAAAAAAGCAACGGGGAGAAGTAAAAAGAAAGCAAAAATTGAAACACGGCTGAGTTCGTACACTATCCTTGGAAGTAACACTTATAATATATCATATTTCGTCGCATCATTATTCGGTATGATATTTACCAGGTAGTCCCTCCATTTGCTTGGTAGCTGCGCACATTTTTAAAAGACTTTAAACGATTTTTAAAACTAAACCGTTTCCTCTCTACCTCTCACCCAGGCTGTAGCTTATTCGAACTCTCATTCCTTCTTTGTGCGCGGTAGCTATCGCACCTTTTGTTCAATTGTTTAAGTGTACATAAAATATCGTTACGTAATGCCGAAAAGAAGTGCCCAAGCTCTAATCGAGCACTATGCGAAGAAAATAAAAAAAAATTAGGATAAAGAAAGACGCCGGGCAACAGAACTAATTGCCAAAAAAAGCTTCAGGGTTGACTGCGAGTCTTCAACGATGCCTTAAGCAATAAAAGTCAATAACTTTGACGTTTTCAGAACTAATTTTATTTATTTTTGACCAAAAAAGCATTTGGGTTGAATGCGCGTCTTCAACGATGACTTAAGCAATAAAAACGTTCATTCTAATTAAATTAACGTTAAGTTGCATCCTAAAATCAAAATACTCGAGTGAGTTTTCGATAAAAAATTATTTTCATCTACCCTCGCTAACCTAAAACGTTACTTTAGGTAGCGAAAGTCATACCGAGGGCATGGCAAGCGAAAGAGTTGCCGTTCCAGAGGTACAGCTTCCGGAAGAGGAAGCTGGTGCTTCCGACGTCATTCCCGAATTAGGATTTGAACAAGTTTCTGGTCCAGAGGAAGCGGTGTCGAGTGATCCCGTATTCGATACGGACCTACTAATTGCTTCGGGGGAATACATATTGGACTATGGTCCTAAAATTCACGAAACTTTATCTAAGTTATGGCTTCCCTTATTGAAAAAGGGAATGCCCAAAGAAGACAGAATAAACTGTCAAAAAGAAAGATTATTAGATCCCGGACTGCAGGCTCTTTCACTAAACGCATAAATTTCTGCCGCTGTCCCAGATATGGTCAGAAACAGAGACAAGATGCTCACGGCTTATTAGCGGCAGCTTAGTTACGAAATCAGAGCCATAAATAGAGGCATTGATATGATCATTAAAAGTGACGATAAGACAAGCGCTATAAAACACCCCGACAACGGATGTCGACTACTCTGTGATTCGTACTACGCCTCTACACAGAATTGCGTTAAACTTGTTACACCGAGTCTAGATAAATCCTTACTACACACGATCACTGACGGTGAACGTGATGAAACCTTATTTGGATCGATGCTGTCAGAAGAAATCAAAACTGCCAAAGCCATCGAGAAACAGGGGCTTCAAATAAAGAAGCCCTTTAAGCCTCAAAGGACGATGGTTCCTCAAACCATCGCTCGCCCATCTACTTCCCAGCAGGGAAACTGGTCAGCGCCTCCTTGGTACTCGGCGAACAGGGGGGGCGGGGAGGTTTCAGCCAGACATATGCACCAGCGAGCGGAGCCCAACGCCCTCGTTATTTGACGCCTGGCCAGAGGCCGCCACGTTCGGGGCTGCAGGACAAGCCTCGTGCCCAAGCGCCAGCGTCCCATCACTAGCTTAGGTACGCCTTCACGCGGGAAGGCTTACTTATTTTTATAACTGTTGGTTAAAAATAACTAAAAACGAGGTAATGTTAGATTGTATTAAGAACGGTTTTCCTCCACCGTTTAAAATGTCAGTTACTCAAACTAATATACCTACCAATAATTTTTCACCCGTAGAAAACAATGAAATAGTAATTGCTATCCAAAAATTTATTAAACTCGGGGCCATAGCAGAGTGTCAAACCCAAAAAATCTAATTAAATTCTAGATTTTTTCTCACACATAAATCTAATGGTGGCAAACGCTTCATTTTAAACTTAAAACAGTTAAATAAATTTATACAGACTGACCATTTCAAAATGGAGGATTATCGAACGGCCTGCAAATAAATATCATGTAATGAACTCCTAGCAACAATAGATCTCAAGGACCTATAAGAAATGTTGACCGTAAATATCTAAGATTCGAATTTGAACTGTTCTAACAATAATTTGTGCTTAATTACTCCAATATGGAGAAGTGAAGGACATCTCTTTATTTATAAGGTGCCCTCTAATTGCAATTTTCTAGGCAACTCTTCGTTCAATTGGTTGTTCTAGCAATTTTGTCTAAGTTTTACAATTCATAACCTCTTCTTTTTATAGGGTTATATTATTGTGTTTTCTAGGCAACTCTTCATTTTAATTGGTTGTCCTAGCAAAGGTTTTTATGTTGTACACTCGTTGAAGCCTCTTCTGTTTACAAGGTTTCTAGTAACTAATACTCAAATTATTATACCTTCTAGGCAACTCTTATTTAATTGGTTGTCCTAGCAAAGTTATTTATGTTGTACACTCGTTAAAGCCTGTCTGTTTACAAGGTTTCTAGTACCTAATATTCAAATTATTATACCTTCTAGGCAACTCTTGTTTAATTGGTTGTCCTAGCACAGTTATTTATGTCGTACACTCGTGGAAGCTTCTTATGTTTATAGGGTTTCTAGTACTTAAAAATCAATTTTCATGTAGGAATTTTTATTATTTAAAAACAATTAACAATATAAATTTTTATTTTCTTTGGTTCCAAGGTTGCATTTAAGTCTTTTTGTTTGCCCTAATTTATATTCAATTAAGTTATTTGCACTGTGATTTCTTGTCTAATTTAAATAAAATCAATTAATTTGAATTCTGCTTGAGTCTTGTTTATCAACAAATTTAGTTTTCTTTGCCTAGCTGTGCATATTTTTATTTTGCCGTTTGCTCATACTTTTGCTTTGCATTTCAGCTTAATACACCTTGCCGGTGAAACCTGCTTCCTTCTTTGCTTGCAATCTTCGCCTCTGCACAGCCTGCTTCTAGCTACAAGCTGCAAAATCCTATACAAGGGGCGTAAGAGTTTTTTTTTTATTTTATTAAGTGAAACAGTGTGATTTGCAAGGTTTTAATTCCAAGACTTTCTAAGTGTTACTTTAAACTTTGAACAATAAACACACAATAGTAAATTGCAAATTCTATTAACTTGAAATTTAATCATTTTTAATATGAGTAAAATGGGGTCTGGAAATGAAGAATTTCTTGCATTAAGGGCTAAGCGTAGCTCGATTAAAGGCCAAGTGACAAATTTCAAAAACTATTAAAGTCGCTTGAGTGCCAAATTAACAGATTAAGTCGAAATTAATAAAATAAATTTAAAGCTTACTAAGTTCTTGGAACTAACAACTACATTTGAACAGCTGCAGACTCAAATAGAGGTGCTCAATGAAGATTCACTCTCCGATGAACTTCAGGAGAGGGAATTTACAGAGGACTATCTTCATACTACTATAGCGACTGCTCAGCAGATTCTAGAATTATCCAAGCCTGTCAGTCAAGCCTGTGAGGACCTGGACAGGTCAAATTATTGTAGTGGAAGTGACCACAATTTAATGGGATTCAAATTACCCCAAATTAAAATTAATAAATTTGATGGTTCATACTTCAAATGGTTGGAATTTCATGACATCTTTGTATCTTTAATAATCTAAGTATAAAGCAAGTGCATAAGGTTTACTATTTAAATTCTTATTTGGAGGGTGAGTCTGCCCACATAATTCAAAATCTTGAAGTTTCTGAAAATAATTATGCAGGTGCGTGGCAGCTTCTGTATGAATGCTACAACCATAAGCTTCAATTAACTTTTTATCACCTGCACTCTTTGCAAAACATAGCACCCATGCAGCGTGAATCTGATAAATCATTGAGACACCTGAGTGACCATATCTCTAAAAACTTAAGAGCACTCAAGACTTTAGGCCAGCCTACTGAGCACTGGGATAGTCTCATGTTGTTGTGTTAAATGGGAAGAACGTCACAACATTTTGCCCGAGCTGCCCTCGCTTGTTGAATTTAGAGAGTTTTTAAGTTCATGTGCTGATGTTTTGTAAGTAATTTACAGGTCAAAATAGGATAGGCCACCCCCACCTAGAACTAATGAAAGTTTCAAATCTAAATGGAATAAACAATTGCCATCCAAGGCTAGGAACTCCTTTGTCAAAAACAAGTTTAATTAAACCAGTCAACCTGGAACCTCAAGTCAATTAAATCGTTCTCAGTTTCAGTACAAAACCGCGGGTATTGCGTGGTTTGCCAAGGCCATAACCCAATATTTCTGTGCAAGATTTTTGGGTCAAACTGACCACAGGGACGGTGCAGAGGGACCATCAATCACAGCCATGTCGTCATTGTCTAATAACGAGACACTTCTGTACACCGCAGTGATAGATATTGTGGATCCTAAGTCAAAAGAAACATTTTCAGTCAGGGCACTGCTAGACTGCGGAAATCAGTCTTCTTTTATTATCGAAGAGTTAAAATTGCGTCTTCAACTGACATCTCAGCATTCCAGTGTTGATCTCATACCAGAGCGATGCTCTGCCATTATTAGATAGTAACATAAATTTTTTTGTATTATCTATGATATCAAGTAAAATTCCCAAATTTCGTATAAATACAAGTTCTTTTACCATTCCGCTTTAATCCAGATTAGCGGATCCAATTTTTCACAGTCCATCAACTGTTGATATTATTTTAGGTGCTGATGTCTTCTGGGAATTAATCAATCCTGAGCAGCACCAACTTATTCCTAACGGCATGTTATTACAAAATACTAAGCTGGGTTGGTTGATTGCTGGTTCTGTTCCATGCAACCAACCTCTAAATACAATTAAATGTAATTTTTCCACAAATTCAGATAATTCAGAAATCGTTCGTTGAAAGCATCCAGCTTTACTTTCATCAAAACACTATCTTTCAAAACTCATATTCACACATGAACACACTCGCCTCTTACATGCAGGTCCACAGTTGCTACTGTCATCTGTGCGCGAGCAATTTTGGGTAACAGGAGCTCTCAACTTGGCTCGACGTACGGCCCGCGCTTGCACCACTTGTCGCAGATACAATGCTAAAACATGTCTAATATAATGAGGGATCTGCCACCACAAAGGCTGATACCAGATTTTCCATTTCTTAGTATAGCTTTAGATTTCGCTAGACCACTTCTAATTACTGATCGTCGAGGCAGAGGTTGTAAAATCACTAAATGCTATTTGTGTCCTTTTATGTGTCTTCGATACAAATGTGTTCACTTGGTAAGTGAACTAGCTAAAGATGCCTTTGTTCTAGGTTTCAAAGATTTATTTCTAGAAGGGGTAAGCCCAGTGATGTGTTTTGTGATAATGGTAAAAACTCTGTATCTGCTGCTAAGGAAATAAATATTTTCGTTACTAAACACTCGCACCAATATTGAAGTTTGCATCTGATCAAGACATAAACTTTAAATTCTCTCCCGCTTACACCCCTAACTTTAACGGCTATGCAGAGGCTGGCATTAAGTCTGCCAAATTTCACATATAGAGAATTATGGGTAACACCCACTTAACTTTTGAGGAACTCTCCTAACTGTTCGCTCAGGTAGAGGCCATCCTTAACAGCCGTCCTCCTGATGATTGTTCGGCACTCACCCCGGGACACTTTCTCCTTGGCAGGTCGCTGATGTCGCTTCCGGGACCAGATCTACTCCCAGAGAACCCAGGAAGACCCAACCGCTTCAAGCCCATCGAGCAAATAAGGCAAAACTTTTGGAAAAGATGGCAAGCGGAATATGTTTCTGAATTGATGCATAGGCATCAATGGAAAACAAGGAAGGCAGATTTGAAATTGGGGGACCTTGTGCTGATTCAAGAGTTGGGCCTGCCTCCTATGCTTTGGCCACTGGGCCGTGTTGTACACTTGCATTCTGGAGCGGATGGTGTGCCTAGAGTTGCTGACATGCGCACTCAAAGAGGTGTCGTACGGCGTGCCCTCAATTGCATTTGCCCCCTACTGGAGCAGGAAGAAAGTTGAAAGGCAAGGCAGCCTTCCAAGGCCCCGGAGTATGTTCACGCTGTTTCTCCTTATCGGGAACCCTACGTCGCGTCGGACGCCGCGTCTGTCCCGCGCGCTCCGCGCCCTTCGCCTCATTTCGATACAACTACGAGCGCCGGCGCGCTCGTCCTTTTTCCTCGATGGTTCGTGTGGCGAGCAACACTTTAGCAAGACCCTCGTTGTTTTATCTCGCTCACCTATATACCACTCACTTTATTTGTCATGTAACTTACCCAGCTTTAACGTAAACGCTTTGTATTAAATTATTAGTTCCTTCCCCCTATAAACAGAAAGAATTGTAGCGGTGTATCTAAAATAAAGATGTGTATAACAATTCGCATTATTATTTAAATATCCAGGTCGCTGCTCAATCAATGTGTTAAGCAAAGCAAAGATAAATATCAATTCGATAATTTAAAGATAGATGTTATAATTGAACTTCATAACAAACATGACGGATGGCATGAAATATGTACAGATGGTGTTTCCAACAACACAGCTATAAACTAGTATTGCAATGGGTTCCAGCACACATTGGTTTAAAAGGTAATGAAGTGGCTGACCGTTTAGCGAAAACTGCTTCGGAGAACGGTACAAATTAAGTTTACCAGACTTTAGTAAATACTTACCAACATTAAAGAAAAAATATTAGGTCTTTACCTATGAAATTGCCGTTTTTCACGAAATAAATGAAGCGTAATTTTTTTATATATTTTTTATTTCTATTAATCCAAATAATCACTCATGCAATCAATGCATCTTTGCCAACGCATTGGTAGCTTATTGATGCCTTTCTTGAAGAAATCAGCTGGACGAGAGGCAACAAATTCTTCAAAGGCATTTTGTACTGCCTCTCGGGTATTGAATTTTTTTCCCGCCAAGAAGTTATCCAAATTCTGGAAAAAGTAGAAGTCTGTAGGCGCAAGGTCTGGTGAGTACGGCGGATGACGGAGAACTTCCAACCCCAACTCTTGTAGCTTGGAGACCGTCTGCTGTGCAGTATGAGGTCGCACGTTGTCGTGCAGGAGCAGTGGAGCCGAACGATTGACCAAAGCTGGTTGGAGACGTGCGAGCTTCTCCATCATTGTGTTCAGTTCTTTACAGTACACATCTGCAGTAATGCTTGTCCCGTTTGGCAAGAAGCTGTGATGAATTACACCCGCGTTAGACCACCAAACAGTGACCATCACTTTTCTAGGGGTAAGTTTTCGTTTAGGGCATTGTTTGGGTGCTGAACCAGGGTCCAACCAACTTGCTGAGCGCTTACGATTGTCAAACAGGATCCATTTCTCGTCACAAGTAACAATGCGGTTCAGAATTCCTTCATTTGTATGCCTGCTGAGCAGTGCAAGGCACGTCTCCACGCGTACTTCGCGCTGGCGGTCATTGAGTTCGTGGGGTACCCATTTGTCAAGCTTTTTTACCTTGCCAATTTGACGCAAATGGACCAATATTGTTTTGATGCTAACGTCGAAAGCTGCTGCTAATTCAGCCGTGGATTGAGTTTCATCAGCTTCCACAATTGCCTTTAATTCGTCATTGTCGACCAAAGTTTTCGGACGACCACGGGGTTCATTTTTCAGGTCAAAATTTCCAGAACGGAAGCGGGTAAACCAATAACGGGTGGTGCGTTCATTTGTAGTGTTCGCTCCGTAAACGTCGTTGATGTTGCGTGCCGCTTGTGCCGCTTTGCTGCCACGACGGTACTCATACTCCATAATTACTCGAATTTTTAACTTATCCATGATGACGAAAAATGTTCGAATGCGTTGAAAACAAAACACTAAATATTAAACAAATGACGATTTTAGAAAAAGAATTCCATGTTTGTCAAATAAAATTAATTTGAAATTAGAATTATCAGTCAAAAAAAAATTTTTATTTACATTTGAAATGGCCAGTACGGCAAAACGGCAGTTTCATAGGTAAAGATCTATTATATATAAATTATGGATAAATCACTTCAATGACCAATCACTGAACAACGTGTTTGGTACGAAACTATCCAAAGTCGGCCCCTTCAGATACCATGGTCTTGTAACAATAAATTAAAATGATTGTTTGTTATTCTAGCTCTAAGATTAAGATCTGGACACTATCCATCAGGAAAATTTGCATTTCTTATGAAGAAAAAAGACTCGCTAAATTGCGACGAATGCAATAACATAGAAGACGTGCAACATTTGCTGATGGAATGTACCCGAAACTCTCGTCAATGAGATATTATGCTGAGAGCACAAGCCATCAAGTAATGGAAGTAGTTATGCTAGCAGAATCAACATCTAGCGCTGCAAAAATGTTACACGATGTGGTGGTGATCTATAGTGCTCATCAGATGGATAGTTCAGTAAATTATGTAAAATTAGTTTGTTCAACTACAACAAAAAGGGCTGACATGTTAAGAACAAAAGTCCATCCAAAAAAAAAATATAAAAAAAGTTTACTAGAAAAGCATTACCTACCATTAGGACTTTTAATAATTTAGTAGCTTCTGCAATAACAGGTAAATACAAAAGTAGGTATTAGAACAAATGCAGTTATTGTATAACGTTTTATTTATAATTCTTTACTGAATAAATGATTTATTATTCTTGTTTTAATATCAGATATAACCTTTACATGTTTAATAAATAAAACTTTTATAAATACTGAAATGCAACAAGTGTGTCCAAGGGCCTGTCGCTTGATTGTTACCGAGCCGTAAACGCCGTCGCTGACATCAAACTTCTTTGTTATGCTTACACTTCCTTTTATTTCATTAGGTCGCCAGCGTGTGTTTTATTTAACAGGTGGTTTTTCTGCTTTACTCAGTGTTATAGTATAATGGAGTTGTGGTAACAATATTTGTTTAGACAAGTACCTGGTGGCAACCTCCGCTGCATCGTCGTCATGCCTACAGTAGGCTATTTAGACCTTTAAGAGATTCTAAGAATAGTAGTTTCTGCTTGTAGCGCGCAAGCATCACAGAGAAACGCACTATCTAATTTTTAATTTTAATTAGGTTGTAATGAACAGCAAATATATAAACGTTGCTATCTTCGGTGACCCTTAGATAACACTGGTCTATTAAATTTAAATTTATATTGTTTTATCACGTTTTAGAATAGTTTAATGCTAATTTAACTTCACTGGTTGGTGATTTATCCCCAAGTTTACTCTAGTTTTTGAAAATTAATATTTATTCCGATCAGACATGTAATCAAGTGAAATTGAAACTTTTATCAAGGTCAACAATACTAGGACTGATGCATTCGTTCGTAAAACTCTTAACAAATATAGTGGATGTTATAAGAATTTTGTAAAATCTTTTACAAAATTGGGTACTAAAAACATTAAAGCAGATTTTTAATCATACTGTTAACAGCCACGATTTTGTTTAATAAAATTATGTGATTAGATATTGGATTAAGATAAGATTAAAGGGATAAATTTTCAATGCTCAGATAAATTTGCTCAGTTGAATAATGTTTACACTTGACAAGGCTTTCCATAGCAATTATGTCAAATTCCCAAAATCATTCTACGCCTTATTATAAATATTATTATCAGCGAACAAGGTAATTAAATAATTTTTTGACAATTTGTTAAAACGATTATTAAATTACTTTTGTAGTCAGGAATTAAGAGATATTATGGTTCGTGCGTTTATTATTGTAAAATGCCCCGAAAGGGAGCTGTAATATATCTATATTTTCATGGATATATTTCAAACTGAAAATGTAGAGATAATCACATGTCCGTCGTCACACAAATGACCCGATTGAAACCTTAAGTAACAGGATTAAAAGTAAACTAAGTGAAAATAAAGTGTGACTTTATAATTTAGTTTTCTATCCATCGAATTTTGCATAAGTTAAGATGTAGGACAAACTTTGGAATTCGTCTTCTACTGCACAACTCCGGAGATTTTGAAAGTACCCACGTTTGTCGTTTAATCCGTTATGGAGAGATACGTGACGAGGATAAACTCGTCTCGGGCGTGGGAAATTGAAAATATGGAAGCTAGGACGCATTCCTACGTAATTAAAGTTTTGATTTATTACTTGGCCTTTGTTTATTATTCAGATTATAATGGAGTTTGCCATAAGTCGTAAACAAACTATTATCAAAATTCTTTCTATTTAGTCAACCATATTCTATTCACTCATTAAACTGCAATCCATCTACTACAAAAATATGGTTGCTCAAATATGAAACAATATAAAATTCAAGTTGATTTTTTTTTTGAAAAAAATACTATTCAACATGGACAAGACAACATGACATTATATTCAATAAATGACATCTGTTATTGTTTGTAAAAATGACTCATGAATTTATTTTAAACTAATTTAGATTAAAGTACAAAACTTGTTATTGTTTTCTTTTTTTGAGGGCTGATTTTTCAATGCTGTTAACTTTGATCTGGAAAATAACTTTGACACTTGACAAGATTTTCCGCAGATATTATGTTAAATTCTCAAAATTATTCTACTGATAAAATTTATTAGAAGAGCATTGAGAAATCAACCCTTAAGATAAAGGATTTTATTTAAGAGAAGAGTTATTTTAGACTTATTTGGTTTTCTTATATGTAATTGAGAAAGTCTGAAGAACACTAAACACTTCTGTTCAAGGATAATATGAACAAAACACGGATCTCTAATTGATTTATTAATATTAGAATTAAGTGTGTAAATTAATTCGAAATCTTTCATTCGATCTTGAACACTGCATAAAAAATATTTATTAGTATTACTTATAATATTACTAAATAAGTGTCGCATTGATTCACCAAAGGTTAAAAAAACTGGGAGCCCAAAGCATGTTCCACCAATAACGATAAATCTTAAAGGTGTAGCGTAGTTTCAATAAAACACAAAATTCTCTTCTGTGTTTATTTTTTCGGTAAAATTAAAAATATACAAAAATGCCTGTAAATACAAACAGAAAAATATAAACAAAATTGAAATAAAAAATAGTCACACAAAATAGAACAGAAATATTAATACAATTAAATTTGCTCGGAAAGAAAAAATAACAATAAAATAAATTTTAATGAATGAGAATCCTTACCAACAATTTTGGCTACGCACACTCGTGAACGTAAAAATAAACTTTGATTTTAGATAATAAAATATCTTAACTATATAATTTTGAATGATAAACTCGGAAAAAATAATAAATAAATAGATTCAAGTTGCTTTGATGAATAATTTTTCGTGACTGACTTGTCAAATCAAAACATTGCCGTTCTCCGACACTACGTAATTCCTAGTTTAAAATTACGTCGGGAACAACAAAAAAAATAAAATTTACTGACAAAAAGAGGTCGAAATAGACAACCGTCACAATACCCCGGGGGCCGGGAAAAAAAAAAATCTGAAAGATTTTTTTTTAGTAAAATTTCAAATTCAAACCAAATCAAAATAAACCGCATATACATATCGAATTTTAATATTTAATCTGCTAAATGAAAGAACAATCAAAAAAAAAAAAATTATAATTAAAAGCAAAATGAAAATTAATATTAACATCCTATAGAAAAATTTTTCTGAAAAAACATCCTGTATATATGAAAAAATAATATTGATATATTGCATATCAACAAATTATTTAATAGAAAAAAAAAACAAAACAGACAAGAGAGAGAAAAAAAAAATCCTAAATAATTATCTTAAATTACATGGTTCATGAATGATAAAATTTTAAACATGTTCCTGGAATATACAATGTTAATATACATCGTTCAACTCCATCAACGTACATTATAATTACAACATACATTCTCTTTCATACTAGTCTTATTCCAACTACTGGAAATAAAACATCATGCAGTTAGAGTTGCTTATGAGGAATCGTATCCTAAATAAGTCAACTCAACAGAGTTGAACGCAACGGCAAAAGGCTTTAATAGTTGCCATCCGCTGAAAATATTAATAGCTTATGGCTTCTTTAACGTGTCGCTAACTCCCGCACGGTGATTACTATAAACAAGTTTCAGTTAAAGACTGAAATAAATATGCCGGAAAGAAAAGAAAATCATAGCCAGTCGTGAAACATTGACTTTTAAATAAAATCCAAGGGTCTTTTGTGAAGTAATTAAAATATATATGTAATAAACATATGAAAATAATTCTCACAGGAAAGTGATTCAAGCGTATAAATAATACACATAGGTATGGTTTAGTTTAACGAGTTACCATAATAAACGCTCGTGCAGAAGGCTTAATTTTACAAGTTGCAAACCGCTTGAAAAAAAAAAAAAAATTGAGAAGAAAAAATTAGAATTGCAAATATTAAATAAATTACACAAAAAGTTAACCTAATACTACGATGATGATAATTAATTATAAGTTTTGACCAACGTCAATGTTAATG
Organism: Marasmarcha lunaedactyla; assembly: GCA_923062675.1. Lineage (NCBI taxonomy): Eukaryota > Metazoa > Arthropoda > Insecta > Lepidoptera > Pterophoridae > Marasmarcha > Marasmarcha lunaedactyla. The sequence goes on from OV281349.1 coordinate 7,260,084, forward strand.
GTATAGCCAAACGATAATGAGGTGCATAGAGAAAAAAAATAAGACAAAAAGAATCGGCTTATGCTCGCCGTGAAAATTCTCTCTCTCTCTGAAAATTCTTCAGGGCTATTTTGTAAAATTTCTGTTTCAGAATCTACATTAATATTTAATAATAATGATCGTAGTTCGTCTACAGATTGCGTCGAAGAAAAATTTATATTTCTGATTTTTAATTCATAAATTATTTCAGGTTTATTTAATTGTGAAAAATTCATTGCCAAAATCAAAAAAAATGTTAAAGTGAAACAAATTTGTTAATAGTCGTTATGCAGAATAGAGCCTTAAAAATATACGTATTTTCAAGTGATGAAAATGAATAAAAAATGTTATTTAAATAGTGAAATTACTGGGTTATAGAATGTTGTGTCTTCAGAAAATTTCTTCAAGGATATTATAACGAAAGAAACTAAAGAAACTTAAATGTCTGAATAATTTAGCAGTATTTTGATATATTATAGTAGATATATTATAGTAGATACATATATAAATATATTATAGTGAATGTTAATGATTGAAAATGGTAACAAATAAAGTTTTATGCCTGACCTCAATAATAATTATAAAAAAAATTATTTTTAATGTTGCAATTCTTCTGTTCCTTTTGTTCCTTCTGTTCCTTCTGTTGCAATTTCTCCTCTCATCTCAATAAGCTACGTTTGAATATTCGGGCGCCAGTATGTGGCGTAGTTTCAATAAAACACAAAATTCTCTCCTGTGTTTATTTTTTTCGGTAAAATTTAAAATATACAAAGATGCCTGTAAATACAAACAGAAAAATATAAACAAAATTGAAATAAAAAATAGTCACACAAAATAGAACAGAAATATTAATACAATTAAATTTGCTCGGAAAGAAAAAATAACAATAAAATAAATTTTAATGAATGAGAATCCTTACCAACAATTTTGGCTACGCACACTCGTGAACGTAAAAATAAACTTTGATTTTAGATAATAAAATATCTTAACTATATAATTTTGAATGATAAACTCGGAAAAAATAATAAATAAATAGATTCAAGTTGCTTTGATGAATAATTTTTCGTGACTGACTTGTCAAATCAAAACATTGCCGTTCTCCGACACTACGTAATTCCTAGTTTAAAATTACGTCGGGAACAACAAAAAAAATAAAATTTACTGACAAAAAGAGGTCGAAATAGACAACCGTCACAAAGGATAGATAATTCATTTATTTATTTTATTTTTATTCGTTTATTTTAAACTGCCGATGCGAAAATAGGGTTATTCGATGTTTTACACGGGTATCTTTGTATTTGTGTATTCGTCTGTGGCAACTTATCTTCTGTATGTTTGTACTGATTTTAATGCGTTTTTGTTTGGTAAGAAGCCGGATGAATCTAAAGCGTATTTGAGCCTAATCGGTATCGCCGTTTAAAAGTGATGCGTGCTTTCTATCGTCGATCGGGGGATTTTTTATTGTGTGTTTACAAATTACTTGTTATATCTGTCTATTACATTGGAGTATAAACTGTGTCACAATATCTTGAACCTAAAATAACAAAGTAATCCTGCCAAACCAAACTTCGTTCGTAAATCAATTTGTAAACCAAATATCTATATAGATAGATATAAGGTTCGTAGATACACACAATACTGACTCAGAATGTCAATACTTTAGTAGGTAGCGGATTACGACATCCTAAATTGACGTTACGCATGGGAGAAGGTCCACCGAACCTTATAAGTTACTGAACCTTATAATAGAAGTTTCTCAGTAATATCTTTATTCATACTATACTCATGTTAAGTAACTCAGTAGGAATGAACAAATGTAAGTTAGTAGTTCAAATGTTTTACGATCGTCGATCGTCGATTATCGATCGAAATGTTGCGTCGATAATTCTGAGATGGTGGAAGTGTGTAACAGATTTACCTTCTTCCATCGTTTGGAAGTTAAGGACCGGGACATGAATAAACTATTATTGTTTTTAATTTGTTGCAACAAAACAATTCAGTTATGCAATTCAAACATTGGCTCCCATGTAAAATAATTCGCAAGGCTTGACAACCCGCCATTACATGTATGCTGTACAAATACTAATTTACTTTAGCACGTATAAAAACGAATCAAAAAACACCACCAAACATTTTTTTTAAGAGTAAGTATATGTCTAGACGACTGTAGGTACACACACACTGCAGACTTCTGAGTAAAAAGGGATGTTTTGAAGTCAAAAGCAATCTCTTTAATGGACTACGTTTCGTCTCTGCGTTGAGGGAAAATAAAATGGAAACCAACTGCACAAGCGACTGCTATATGAAGTATATTTAAAATTATAACTTGTGTAATGAAAAAAAAAAACGTGAAATATAATCTGCCAATTCATTAAGCAGCTGGAAAAATACTAACGGTTAATACTACGGGTTCTGTATTTGTGCGAGGTCATATACAGTTGTTTAAAACTGATGACCATATGTTAAATGGTACAGGGAGACATCAACGTAAACTATATATACCAATGCAAAGATTGGGATTGTATTCGAAAAATGTTTTCTGTATGGCAATCCGTATTTTTAATAAATTGCCAAACAACTAGAAACATTGCCATTACACGTACTTAAAAAAAGATTGCATAGTTTTCTTCTAGAAAAAAATAACTATTGCATAAATGAATTTTTAAGAATCCCGTAATTATGTTATTGACATTTTGCAATTTTAATCTACACGGACATCTAAATATATTAGAAAAATTGAATTGTTATTTTTCTGTTTCCAGACTGAATTTAATATAAAATATAATAACCAGTAATAAAAATGATTTAATGTAATTGAATGAAGTCAATCTTGTAATTAGGCTTTTTGCTATGATGACAATTTTAATTTTATTATATACTGGTTTTATTGCTTATGACATTTATTTATATTAGGGACATTTAATATTTAATGATCAGGACATCTTGTTTGTATTCTTTTTTCTTTTTTTATAAATTGTTTTGAATTGTAACATTACTGGATAATTGTTATAAATATTTGCACGCCTGTTAAGGCTTAATATGATTGTACTTCCAAATTATTTAAGACCAATTTTTATTTTGACCATATTCAGCGAATAAATGTTTTTCATTCTTTCTTTCTATGTCACACTTTTGTCCGCTTTTCTTTCAGCTCAAATTTATTATTTATTTACATTACATTACATTACAGATCCTTTCGTTAGACACTACATATAAAGGGATTTGAATGATGTTTTGTTACTGCTGTTATTGCATAAAGTAACCATAATGCCGAAAAAACTTTCAATTTATTTCATGATATAATGATATTGTTTTATGATTTATGTTTTCCCGAAATAATTGTAAAAATAACAAATAAACGGATAACTAGAAAATGGATTTCGAAAGGCTTAAAAAGATGCTGTTTAAAAAAAAGAATTGTTTACAATAAATATTTGTTGAGTAATAAAAATAAGTCTTACCATAAATCTGGCTTCAAAATATACAGTAGAATGTTAAAGAAATGTCTGCCTGAGGCTAAAAAAATTATAAACACCAACTACATAAACTCATCAAAAAATAAATGCAAAGCGTCTTGGGAGGTTATTGCAAAAAATTAGAATCCAACACAAAATCACAATGACATAAGTAGTATTACGATTGACAATTCTATATATACTGACTCTAAAGTCATATGTGAATTATTTAATAATTTTTTATTGACATAACGAATTCTCAAAATGACTTGACATGTTCTTCATCGAAAACCCTAAAATTTCAAAACAAAGCTGATAATTCAATTTGTCTTAGTCCAATTACGGAAAATGAAGTAATTAATGTAATAAATAGTTTGAAAAATACGAATGCTGTAGGATATGATAGTATTTTAACAAAATTAATTAAATCGTGTGCAAAGGAACTTGTAAAGCCTCCAACGTTTGTAATAAATCTATCTTTAAGTCAAGGAAAGTTCCCTGAACGATTAAAACAATCGATCATTACGCCCCTTTATAAAAAAGGTGATCGGAATCATATTAATAATTACAGACCGATAACACGTATCCCGATTTTATCAAAAATATTTGAGAAAGTAGTGGCACATAAACTGAATGCTTTTATAGAAAAAAATTGTACCATATGCCATCAACAATTCGGATTCAAAAAAAAAACAGTTCGACAGCGCTAGTATGTTTTTGGCTTATAAAAAAAGTGACAGATTCTTTAAATAAAAAACTCTATCCAGTAGCAGTGCTTCTAGATATTAGTAAAGCCTTTGATTTTGTTTCACATACAACGCTATTGAATAAACTTTATGCATATGGTATAAGAGGAGTAGCACTTGGCTGGATTGAAAGTTACCAGAAAAATAGAAGCCAGTGCGTTGAAATAAGCCGATTAAATGATAAATATAGGAATAGCTTACACGAACATTTGCATTCCGCAAGATAGCGTACTAGGTCTTCTTTTTAGTTCATAATAGGGTTTACCTATAAAACTGCCGTTTTGCCGTACTGGCCATTTCAAATGAAAATATTTTTTTTTTTTTGACTGATAATCCTAATTTCAAATTAATTTTATTTGACAAACATGGAATTCTTTTTCTAAAATCGTCATTTGTTTAATAGTTAGTGTTTTGTTTTCAACGCATTCGAACATTTTTCGTCATCATGGATAAGTTAAAAATTCGAGTAATTATGGAGTATGAGTACCGTCGTGGCAGCAAAGCGGCACAAGCGGCACGTAACATCAACGACGTTTACGGAGCGAACACTACAAACGAACGCACCACCCGTTATTGGTTTACCCGCTTCCGTTCTGGAAATTTTGACCTGAAAAATGAACCCCGTGGTCGTCCGAAAACTTTGGTCGACAATTACGAATTAAAGGCAATTGTGGAAGCTGATGAAACTCAATGCACGGCTGAATTAGCAGCAGCTTTCGACGTTAGCATCAAAACAATATTGGTCCATTTGCGTCAAATTGGCAAGGCAAAAAAGCTTGATAAATGGGTACCCCACGAACTCAATGACCGCCAGCGCGAAGTACGCGTGGAGACGTGCCTTGCACTGCTCAGCAGGCATACAAATGAAGGAATTCTGAACCGCATTGTTACTTGTGACGAGAAATGGATCCTGTTTGACAATCGTAAGCGCTCAGCAAGTTGGTTGGACCCTGGTTCAGCACCCAAACAATGCCCTAAACGAAAACTTACCCCTAGAAAAGTGATGGTCACTGTTTGGTGGTCTAACGCGGGTGTAATTCATCACAGCTTCTTGCCAAACGGGACAAGCATTACTGCAGATGTGTACTGTGAAGAATTGAACACAATGATGGAGAAGCTCGCGCGTCTCCAACCAGCTTTGGTCAATCGTTCGGCTCCACTGCTCCTGCACGACAACGCGCGACCTCATACTGCACAGCAAACGGTCTCCAAGCTACAAGAGTTGGTGTTGGAAGTTCTCCGTCATCCGCCGTACTCACCAGACCTTGCGCCTACAGACTTCTACTTTTTCCAGAATTTGGATAACTTCTTGGCGGGAAAAAAATTCAATACCCGAGAGGCAGTACAAAATGCCTTTGAAGAATTTGTTGCCTCCCGTCCAGCTGATTTCTTCAAGAAAGGCATCAATAAGCTACCAATGCGTTGGCAAAGATGCATTGATTGCATGGGTGATTATTTTGATTAATAGAAATAAAAAATATATAAAAAAATTACGCTTCATTTATTTCGTGAAAAACGGCAATTTCATAGGTAAAGACCAAATATATAAATGACTTACCAAACTATATAACACATGACTGTATATTATTTGCTGATGACACTACTTTATTAATTAACTTCTACAACCCAAGTAAACTTAAAGATGAAATTAATACAACATTGAACAAAGTAACTGGCTAGAATTAAATAATTTAAAAATAAATATTTCTAAAATTAAATTAATTCAATTTAAAACTATTAAAATGAAATTTCTGGAAATAAACATTAACTATAATGATGAAACAATTAAAAATGTAGACTCAACAACATTTTTAGGGTTAGAAATTGATAAATCGTGTGATTGGAAAGCACATGTGACAATTTTACGATCGAAGCTAGAGAAATATGTAAATGTGCTCAGATGAATACGGGCTGTAAGTGGACTACAAATAGCACTTTTAGCATATCATGGATATGTTTCATCCATTTTGAGATATAGAATAATTCTGTGGGGGAACTCTGTTAATAGTATCCTTGTTTTTAGAGCTCAAAAAAGTGTATACGGTCATTATACAGTGTTGGATATACAGACACATGTAAACCTTTATTTAAAAAATTCAAAATTTTACTGGTAACATGCATTTACATTTTTGAGCTACGCATGATTGTCCGAAAGCACGCAAGTTTTTTCAAAACGATCGAAACCATGATTAAGGGCACTGGTAGACATAAAAATAAACTTTATGTACCCACACAAAGATTGGGACTATATTCAAAAAATGTTTTCTGCATGGCAATTCGTATTTATAATAAATTGCCAAATATTTTTAAAGAAATGCCCATTAGGAAATTTAAGAACGAATTGTTCAATTTTTTATTAGATAAAAACTTTTATAGCGTAAATCAATTTTTAAATTGACATCTTAAGAGAAGTTTTTTAATTTTGACAATTCTGAATCAGACTTATTTTCTTGCTGGCTACGTATCGCCTTTTTGAATTACCTAATATACTGAACAAAGAAACTACGCGTTTTCAAATTAAATATTGAAACAAGGATTTTTGCTATATAACATTCTACTATAATCTAAACTAAGTTATATTAACAAGTTTTAAAAGTATTTATAAGACTCTAATGATTTTGTAACAAAGAATTTAGGTTATGTTCAAAATTAATTTCAAAGTATACGTTAAAGTATTTAATTAGGAATATGTAGAGTAAAGATATCTCGGCTCAAAAGACCAATGGTTGGGGCTGGTAAGAGTTATTTCACTGGTTCAATGGAACCTTAAGTTTTTTGAAAAGTAGAAAAGTAACGTATCAATTAAGGATTCAAAGTCTTGATTTAAATGAGGAGAATTACGGACCCCTGCCTCAAATAAGGAAGAAAGACTGCACAAACCTCGGGCTTCCACCGCCAGTCTCCGTCAGTAGTCTCAACGTTCATGCACGTAGGTTAAGGGCGTCTTCCAGGCAGCCAGCTCAGCTCTCAGAAACGTTCTGATAGTCCAGCACTTTTCAAACAGCACAGTGTAGACAACACCAACCTCACAACACAGGAAGAACACAGTTCAAAATATTTTTTAAGGTATTTGACGATGCAGAGCAACGCCCATGCAGATTCGACACACGTCAAGCGACCGAACGTCGGTCACCCGCAATATGTACAGTTTTAATTCTACCTACATTTGAGGCAAGAACCGAACAAGTAGGAAGGACTATATATTGAAACTAATGAATGTATGATAATCTATATTTATTGCCCTTTTATTTGATATACTGACTATTAGTAGATAATTTTTTTACTACCTGCTTTAAACGTTATCTTGATGAATATTTTTTTGGATACCTTAAAATAATGCCTACAAGTATGTGACTAAATTATTTGGATGAGTTCTATCTTTTCAAAAAAGGATAGAACTCATCCAAATAATGCCTAGCAAAATCCTTATTTTAGTTGGCATTTCCCATCTTTCTTCAGTTTTAAAACTGTCTACATAAACTGCCTCATTACATGTTTTTATTACAAAACTTGTAAAAATTAGGTACGAGAAGAAATTTCGTCCTTTACTCGAAACCCGGCATTCAGAACTGAAATTAGAAAAAATCTATGCCATTTATTTATTGTATTTCATTTCACTTAAAAAGGATACTTTTCCTGACGTAGTTTTCCCATGTAAAAATTACGAATAATTTTATACTTTCTTTTGCAAGCACAGCGGAGCAATTCTCGGAAGCACTATTTATTTCTCACTATGCTCACGATATATTTCCAATGAAAGTTAACAGTCTATCAATTTACGCCAGAATGATTTAAATTTTATAATAAAAAATGTAGCTGTATTTTATTAATAAACTTATATATCACATATCTGTAATAAATTAAAAAGCGTATGAATATAGACGTTTTCGGCTTTTATCCTAGATCTAAGAATTGCGAAACTGCAGAGGTAACAAAGACTCGTAGTTAGACTTACAGTCGAGCAAATGTGATGAAATTAATATAATAAGTAATTAAAGGAATGACAGTTTTTTGTCAGCCTTTTTCATATAAATACGATGTGTAAATTATTGGAATTAATTAAAACTATAAACTTACTTGGTCACACAAGTTTTTCTTGTGATTATTATATAACAGCAGAATGGCAAATTGTAATTATTACAAAATAGTATAATTTATGTTTGAGAAATCTCTCACATTATAACGGCTCAGCTACGTGTCACCAGATCTGACACGTCTGACCCTTTTCCCGTGACGTCAATCTCATTAGTCATCCGGGTTTAGAGGATAAACAAGTAAACATACAAGACTTTGCAACTGTTTACATACACGGACTATGTACATATATGAACATTGGATATCTTTAGAATGCTAAATAATACAAGAAATAATAGCCTAGATTAGAAACAAATGAACAATGTTTGGCTAGTTTTCAAGAGTATGCTTAGCAATCAAACGGATCTTTTTATATATAATAATTGTTTTAGTAAGCTAGTAATATATACAAACGTAGCAGTGTGGTGCAGTGATACAATGCTTGTGTAATGCTGGCAGCTTGCTTTCTGGATGAACTCATGTAATGAAATTACAAGCAAATTAGAGAAATAAATAATAACAATAAAGTCGAGGTTTTATCTAAACTTTCATAATTTCATCTTTTATCTCGTTAAGTACTCGAGGCCTTTATGTTAAGTATTTTTGGCCACTTACAGACATCACTTGTTCGGGGATCGTTAATTTGTTACCAAGTCTGTCGTAAGCAAGATTGAGGGCTTTGCGGGAAATCCTCTCTGGCCCAAGCCTTATTATTATATTAAATTATAAAAGATAATTGTTTTTGTTGAAAAGAAAATTAAGTATTTTATGCATGTACAATGAAAAATCTGTAACAAAAAGCAATTCAATAACTTTACATTGTCTTGTAATTCGTTTATTCTGCCTATTTTAGGTTTTTTACACAATACTCAGCTAACTATTATCACTTCCGACTCCTTAGCTAATTCAACGAAAATAAACCAGAATGCGCATAAGTATTCTTTATCAATAAATGACTTTATCATAAAACAGGTTTGTTCTTCGGCTTCGCTCTCAAACTTTAGCTTAAATAATAGGTGCATGCAGGTAAAATGTTAACAACAACTTTTTTTCACTTATAAATGAAAAGTGCATATTTAATATGGTATTTAATAGGGTTGGTACATTTCAGTATGTTTTAGTATGGCCAAGGTTATTATAATCACGCAAATTTGTAGTAGCGAAAGTTCAATGAAGACTAGACCAATTCACGGCCGAGCCTTGAAACGGTTACTTAAGATGCTTTTAATTAATGATTTTGCTGAGCAAATAGAGACTTAGATGAATTATAGATGAAGTATAAACTCGCTAAGCGAAATCTATACTTAGGACCGCTTTAAGTAATCATTTTACATCTCTGAGTGCCACCGTAAGACCCCATGTCCACTAAGCACCGAGCTAAGATAATAAAATATTTTGGTTTTATCTGTGTTTGAACATCATGTATTTTTCATTAATTTGACACTGGAATACTACAGTACAAAGTTTAGCAATTACTATAATAATAATAATAATAATAATAATAATAAATTGTTTATTTCAGATAATAGAAACATAGATATCAGTAAAAAACACAAATACTTAAAATACTAGGTATTTATCTTAAGATTAAATTACAGTCTTTACTGAGTGCACTACTCCCTAATAAAGGGCAAAGCCCTGTGAGCTTAGGATGAGTAGTGTGCTCGACCCAAACAAATGATTATTACAATATTAATTACATACTAGCTGAAACTATTGCTTATACAAACAGTATATCTAGCTTTTAGAATAATAAACAATTTATTTAAAGAAAACATATCAAATAAAATATAAACAGTTTTTAAGATAGTAGGCGCGAAGGACTTGTAGATTAATATGTGATTAGTGTGAGAACGTGTGTGTGTGTCTGTGAGTGTGTGTGTGTTTGTGGGTAAGTGTGTATGTGTGTTGGGTAATATGTGCCAGTTTTTATATTTATATTCTTATACCCTTTTTATACCATTGGAGTCATTAAGGATTCAGTTTGGTCATAGCTTTGAGACAAAAGCCAGAGTAAAGCAGTTTTACACTCAAACTTACTCAAGCTATAGAAATTTAAGGATTTGTTTAGTAGATTATAGAGATGTGGGCCGAGAAATATATAGGATTTGTTGCTAAACTTGGTACAGTATTTTTCTTTGATGCACACAATATCAGCCCTACGTTTTCGAAGTAGAGTTGCATCAAACGCAACATTTTTATGTTGGTATAAAATGACAGACTGAATAAATAATTGCCTTACCGTGAGAACTTCGCAATTTTTGTACAGCAAAGAGGTAGGAAATCGATAAGGTCGGAAGGTGCACACTTTGAGAAGAATTCTTTGTGAACGTTCGAGTTCCAATAGTATAGTTTTATGTGTACCACCCCAGGAAGTTGTGCAGTATGTTAAGAGGGACTGACATAGTGCTAAATATATACGTTTAAGCATATAAGGGTCCATTACTCGTCTGAGAATTTTAAAGGTATATATCAGTTTCCTGATTCTAGAACTCAGTTGTGTTATATGCTGTCTAAAATTAAAATTTTGATCTACAATTATCCCCAGGTATTTAATAGTGGAGACCCGTTCAAGTGCTGCGCAGGAGCACAGCTCTTTGTTGATACATTGAGGCAGATGAGCAATTATCGAATATCTTTCAAAAGGTTGGCTAGAGTTTTGTATTGAAAAGGATAGATATTTGGTTTTGTTTCTATTCAAAGTTGAAAGATTATGCTGTAGCCAAGTCGTTACTTTATTTAACCCACATTGAGCTAACGAGAAGACATCCGCCCAAGTATTTTCAGCAAACAGCAAAACCGTGTCGTCAGCATATTATAGAATTTCACCACTTATGTTTAGGGAGCATAGGCTATTTATGTAGACAAGAAACAGCGAGGGACCAAGTACGCTTGCGGAACTCCATAAGTTAATGGTAATTCATTGCTTATATAGGATCCTATTTTCACCGATTGTTGCCTATTAGACAAATAATCCGTAAGCAGATTAAGCGGCAATCCTCTTATGCCAACATGCTCCAATCTATTTAGTAAGATGGGAATCGAGACAGTATCAAAAGCCTTTTCTAAGTCAAGGAAAATGGCCACTACTTTTTTATGATTATCAAGACTTTTAGCAACATATGAGGTAAAGCGCAGGACAGCATCAGCAGTTGATTTACCTCTGCGAAAACCATATTGGTTTTTAGAAAACAGAGAATATATTTCCAGGTAGTCAACGAGTTTTCTATTTATTATTTTCTCTAAAATTTTTGATAAAATAGGTAGTAAAGAAATTGGTCTATAATTATTGATACTGTCATGATCCCCAGCCTTATGAATTGGAACAACTACTGCTCTTTTAAGGTTATGAGGAAAGACACACAGGTCTAGACACAAATTAAAAATTCGCACCAGAACTGGGGAAAGAATCAATTTACATTTTTTAAGTAATTGAGTTGTAATATTGTCCCAACCAGTACAGCAATCCTTTTTCAAATTAGAAATTATATCATTTACTTCGGCGCAATCTGTAAGGTTCAAAGAAAAAGATATTGATTTTTCACTATTCGCTTCCAATCCATGGTGTTGTTCTGAACCTAAAGTAAATTGAGAAATACTTTTTGCTAAACCACTACCTACATTTGCGAAATATTGGTTAACGTCATCTATAGATTTCCGCTCGAAACCATCTTTAAGTAGTTGTTGTGCTGAATTGTCTTTTTGTTTATTAAAAGTAGCCTAGCTTTGATAGCCCTCCAGAGCAATTTAGAGTTATTGCCGGCTTTTACTATTTGGTCCCTGTCGTACTGCCGTTTTAATTGTTTAACGCGGTTAAAGTAAAACATTTTATAACGTGTATATGTGATTTTTAATACTAAATTTATAGGATCCTGCTTGCATTTGGCATACAAATTATCTTTTTTTTTTGACATCTAAGAAGTCCTTCACTCATTCAAGGTTTTTTAATTATTTTTCTCGAGTTAGTTTTCACTGTTGAAGAATTTAATGTAATAGCCTGTTGAAGTAAGGAAATCAAAGAGTTACTGTATTGTATTCCAGTATAAGTTAGAAAAGCATTTAAAAAAGTTACGAAAACCCCTGTCATCTTAAGTCACGCGTGACCACGGCATAATTAAACATATGAAATATAATTATTTCATATGTTTAATTATACCAAAAATTAATTTCAAAAAAATCCGTTTAAAAAGTTTTATTTTTTATATAATTAATCGTCAAAAATTTTGCAAATATAATCTTATTACATTACATGCCACGCTCATGTCCATAATGTTATTCGGTCGATGATGCTCTCTGACTGAATGACTCTCAAAGCTCGCAGTATAAAATAGAAATTCAGGTCATTTATGCCTGAAAATACGTATCTGCTGCAATGTTTGTATATGTCCCGTGACATACGCTATTTAATTGTTTCTGTGAAACTGCTGGATCAATATGACTATTCTAAACCCATATTCAGTTTGAATTTAGATTGTCGATATTATATCAAGTTGCAATTTAAAAAAATAAACAGCAACACGATTCAGCCGTGCCACGCATTACCATATGTGAAGTATGAACTTGACTTAGATTTATTGTATGAACATATTTTGTTTATTTATATAGAAGCGCTAAACATTTTATAAAAAAATGTTTAGTCACTGAAATGTTGTCTTAATGTATTAAAATTCTAGACTTTATTTGCGTGCTGTGTACTTCACAGCACGCACGTTCTCTGGTTTTTCTCTTTTTTGTTTGTATTATATGGGAGAAGTGGCATGAAAGAGCCAGTTTACTAAACGGAGCAAAAAAACATTCTTTTAATGAAAAAATTATGCTTTTTTCTTCTTCAATTAATATTTATTTACTAAACTAGGTAATTTTAAACGAAAAAACTGAAACGCTATGGAAACATCAAGATAATATTCATAAAAAAAAATTGTTTTTTGACTTTTTCATAACATTTCGGTATTGAAAGAGCTACTAAAAGTTATAAAAGAGCCAGTCTGTATTATGAAGTGTAATTGTGAAAATTATGAAAAATAATATATATCTAGGCCATATCTGAAGCAAATCATTTAATAATATATGAAAAAATTGCATATTTACTATGGTTTTATTTTATTTACAAAATTAATATTCAGGGTTATGAAAAAGCCGGTTATAAAAGAGCCAGCTCTTTTAAGGCCCATTCATCCGGCTCTTTCATTACTTATTCTTCAAAAAAATATAACCCTTAAAATAACAACAATATCAAAATTTTTGCGGCTTACTTTTTACGCAACTGCAATGCCAAATATATGCACAAACTCAATCTACATTCCATTTACCTTTTTTTTTATTAATAATTAGCAGGCGTATGTCTTCCATCTCACCTGATGGAAAGTGACGATGAAGACGAGGTTCATACACGCCTGTCCAAGAGGTACCTATTCACTCTACACTTGAAAGCTCCAGGGTCATATTTGTCTGGAAAAACAGAGGCAGGCAAATCGTTCCACTCTATGGCAACACGAACCAAAAATGAGCTATCGAACCGTTTAGTTCGGCTCCTCGGCACGCTAACCACAAACGGGTGAAACTTCTGTCTGCGTCTGGTTGATCGTTGGAATACTTCTTTTCAATAAAATACCAAGAAACAAGTTAACTGAAGCAAAATACTTACTTTATAGTACCAAAAACTTTGATTCGATGTGCTGGCGTTTGTTGGTTTCGGCGGACTGTCAAATTTTTGTGGATAACGGGGAATCACTGTTGCTCACTTAAAAATAAAATTACCTACCAAATCCGTTTATGAATTACCAAAATAATGTAAGTGGCTCTTTCAAAACCTGGCTCCTTCATGCCACTTCTCTCCTATAACTTCTTTGGTCTCTTTTATTTGGTAAACCGTGGTTAGTTGTAAGAGTGGCTAAAAGTGATTCACGGGTTAGGCTGTTGTTAACCTTAATTAAATAAAATAAATATAAATAAATGGCGCTTGATATCAGTAAGGTAAGTATGGTAAGGAACACAAAAATAAAATTCACAATGCAATAAGTGTCGCATTTCAGAATTTTTAACGGAAATGATCGTAACAGAAAAGCTTTATATAGAGCTACAAAAGTTATTTGAAGCTTTTCTACATGTTGTAGTGGGTCTACATGGCAGTTTTTGACCTCATCCAACATTTAAAAATAAAATGAGCACACTTTGAACTTATTCTTATATGAAAGGCGCATTAAAGTGTTTTTAAGTTGAGCAAAAATCAAAATCGCGGTGCACATTATAACCCATCGATCGGGGACACTCTAAGGAACGCAAAAATATAATCCACTTTATTCTGAATTATCGTTTCAGAGTGAATTGCCGAAAAAGACTATAATAGAAAAAAAAAATAGTACAAAAAGGACCCAAATTCCAAATACTAAGTCCAAACTTGAGCGGACTTGCCGAGCTAACAGATGCAGATAAGAATAATTTTGTATAGACATAAAGAGACACTATAAATTGATTTTGAAAAAATATACCCGTGAAGTTTCTTGCCTTCTTCACGAAGGTTTTTCCAAACTGGTGGGAGAGTCATGTTTTATTTGACGTCAATAAGAACAAGTAATTGTCAATGTTAAGAAATAATTATTTGAATTTGAATTTGAATAGTAGTTTGCGGCTTGTCACAAGTGTCACGGGTTTAACTATGAAATTATCATATTTTTAAAATACTTTTAGTGGAAGAGCACCAAAAGAATTGCAAAAGTACTAATTATACAATATTTTATTCTATGAAGCATTTACTTACAGTGGCTATAATAACATTTTACAGGTCAACTGCCATCCCATTATATTTTAAAGTGTCATTTCAGAAAAAATGTTTGTTATAAAAAAATCAATATAGCCCTATAAAATGACTTTAGGAAAAGTTAAAAAAATTATGTTAAAATTTCATTTAAAATTCCTAGCATTTAATTTAACGTTAATAGCAGTGTATTTCTATGCACTGTGGTAGGCTCAAATAATAATTCTTGGCTTGATAAGACATTTAGGCTGGTTAGTTAGTCAAATTTTCCTCCGTTACTTTGTATTGCTAGCTAATTTAGAGCAGCGCAAATGGGCCCTAACTTTTACATTATTTTAAACTTTTACTATATTTTTAATACAAGATGGAAGGCTCCGTTGCAAAAGTTTCCCATGAACAATAAGTTGTGCGAGTTGATTAAGAATTTAATTTAATTGAATGCGTATATATAGGGAATGATAAAACGAATACAAAAATATATCTCACACTGCCCTAAAGTGTCAGAATTCTGAATCATACAAAAGTAAAACTGTAAAAAATATCAATATTTTTCGTACGATGTTATGTCGAGCTGACCTAATTACCTATTTTATGTATTTTACAATGTTGACAAAAGAGTGTCGACAGGTTTTTTCCGCCGGATTTTTTTCTCTCGATCGACCTGTGATTGTTTTTAAAAGCCAAAGTTAAGGTGTATTTACGCAATCACGATTAAAAGAAAGAAAAAGAAGACAGTCACCACGTGTTTGCTTACCTATGATGAAATTAAATATTTTGATTTTGATTATTAAAGAGCAATTCATATCTGTTCCCTATAAAAATGAAATACGTTCAAAAATGTGCTTAGTAAGTTTTTGTGCTGTTTGAAATGTACACTCTGAGGCATGGTGGCATACACGATTACGTTTTTTAGTGTTTCCTAATAGATTTGTACACGTTTTATTGCGCACCGTCATTTACATTCAACATCAACTAGCAAAACTTATTGTCTAGGTGAAACTTTTGCAATGGTGCTTGTTGTATTAAAAGTCAGGTAAACCATTCTAGTTTAATAGTGTAATGTTAAATCCAATCAATAATTGTGGTTTGAACCTACCATAGTGCACAAAAGTCTTTAAAGTACTTTTTGTAGTTTTCAATAACAGTCTTTATCTACGTGTAGTTCTGTTATGTGATAATTTAAAGGTTGTGACGGTGTGCAAATGTTTTAGTTTAGAATACAATACATTTTCGACATTACTTAAGTCGTTTGCAATTCAAAAATTTAATGTAAAAAAAATCATCTTACATTACAATTTTACGATGTCAATGTCAATTAATAAAATTAAATATAATTTTAAATCATAACTAAATTCATAACATCCATGTCAATAAAATAATAAAAATAAATTCCATTTAACAATGATTATCATATTTGATTCAATTCAAAAGGAAGGATTTTAATTATATTAAGATGTCAATTAAAAATTGATTTACGCTATAAAAGTTTTTATCGAATAAAAAATTGAACAATTCGTTCTTAAATTTCCTAATGGGCATTTCTTTAAAAATATTTGGCAATTTATTATAAATACGAATTGCCATGCAGAAAACAATTTTTGAATATAGTCCTAATCTTTGTGTGGTTACATAAAGTTTATTTTTATGTGTACCAGTGCCCTGAATCATGTTTTGAAAAAAACTTGCGTGTTTTCGGATAAACATGAGTAGCTCAAAAATGTAAATGCATGGTACCAATAAAATTTTGAATTTTTTAAACATATCCATGATATGCTAAAAGTGCTGTTTGTAGTCCACTTACAGCCCGTATTCGTCTGAGCACATTTACATATTTCTCTAGCTTCGATCGTAAAATTGTCACATGTGCTTTCCAATCACACGATTTATCAATTTCTAACCCTAAAAATGTTGTTGAGTCTACATTTTTAATTGTTTCATCATTATAGTTAGTGTTTATTTCCGGACATTTCATTTTAACTATTTTTAATTGAATTAATTTGGTTTAAGAAATATTTATTTTTAAATTATTTAATTCAAGCCAGTCTATTACTTTGTTCAATGTTGTATTAATTTCATCTTTAAGTTTACTTGGGTTGGAGGAGTTAATTAATAAAGTAGTGTCATCAGCAAATAATATACAGTCATGTGTTATATAGTTTGGTAAGTCATTTATATATTAACTAAAAAGAAGACCCAGTACGCTATCTTGTGGAACGCCAATGTTCGTGTAACGATATATAGACCTATAGCTATTCCTATATTTATCATTTAATCAGCTTATTTCAACGCACTGGCTTCTATTTTTCAGGTAACTTTCAATCCAGCCAAGTGCTACTCCTCTTATACCATATGCATAAAGTTTATTCAATAGCGTTGAATGTGATACAAAATCAAAATTATAAGCCAAAAACATACTAGCGCTGTCGAACTGTTTTTTTTGAATCCGAATTGTTGATGGCATATGGTACAATTTTTTTCTATAAAAGCATTCAGTTTATGTGCCACTACTTTCTCAAATATTTTTGATAAAATCGGGATACGTGTTATCGGTCTGTAATTATTAATATGATTCCGATCACCTTTTTTATAAAGGGGCGTAATGATCGATTGTTTTAATCGTTCAGGGAACTTTCCTTGACTTAAAGATAGATTTATTACAAACGTTGGAGGCTTTACAAGTTCCTTTGCACACGATTTAATTAATTTTGTTAAAATACTATCATATCCTACAGCATTCGTATTTTTCAAACTATTTATTACATTAATTACTTCATTTTCCGTAATTGGACTAAGATAAATTGAATTATCAGCTTTGTTTTGAAATTTTAAGGTTTTCGATGAAGAACATGTCAAGTCATTTTGAGAATTCGTTATGTCAATAAAAAAATTATTAAATAATTCACATATGACTTTAGAGTCAGTATATATAGAATTGTCAATCGTAATACTACTTATGTCATTGTGATTTTGTGTTGGATTCTAATTTTTTGCAATAACCTCCCAAGACGCTTTGCATTTATTTTTTGATGAGTTTATGTAGTTTGTGTTTATAATTTTTTTAGCCTCAGTCAGACATTTCTTTAAAATTCTACTGTATATTTTGAAGCCAGATTTATGGTAAGACTTATTTTTATTACTCAACAAATATTTATTGTAAACAATTCTTTTTTTTAAACAGCATCTTTTTAAGCCTTTCGAAATCCATTTTCTAGTTATCCGTTTATTTGTTATTTTTACAATTATTTCGGGAAAACATAAATCATAAAACAATATCATTATATCATGAAATAAATTGAAAGTTTTTTCGGCATTATGGTTACTTTATGCAATAACAGCAGTAACAAAACATCATTCAATACCCTTTATATGTAGTGTCTGTAATGTAATGTAATGTAAATAAATAATAAATTTGAGCTGAAAGAAAAGCGGACAAAAGTGTGACTTAGAAAGAAAGAATGAAAAACATTTATTCGCTGAATATGGTCAAAATAAAAATTGGTTTTAAATAATTTGGAAGTACAATCATATTAAGCCTTAACAGGCGTGCACATATTTATAATAATTATCTAGTAATGTTACAATTCAAAACAATTTATAATACAAGAAAAAAGAATACAAATGTCCCTGATATAAATAAATGTCATAAGCAATAAAACCAGTATATAATAAAATTAAAATTGTCATCATAACAAAAAGCCTAATTACAAGATTTACTTCATTCAATTACATTAAATTATTTTTATTACTGGTTATTATATTTTATATTAAATTCAGTCTGGATACAGAAAAATAACAATTCAATTTCTCTAATATATTTAGATGTCCGTATAGAATAAAATTACAAAATGTCAATAACATAATTACGGGATTCTTAAAAATTCATTTATGCAATAGTAATTTTTTTCTAGAAGAAAACTATGCAATCTTTTTTTAATTACGTGTAATGGCAATGTTTCTAGTTGTTTGGCAATTTTTAAAAAATACGGATTGCCATACAGAAAACATTTTTCGAATACAATCCCAATCTTTGCATTGGTATATATAGTTTACGTTGATGTCTCCCTGTACCATTTAACATATGGTCATCAGTTTTAAACAACTGTATATGACCTCGCACAAATACAGAACCCGTAGTATTAACCGTTAGTATTTTTCCAGCTGCTTAATGAATTGGCAGATTATATTTCACGTTTTTTTTTTCATTACACAAGTTATAATTTTAAATATACTTCATATAGCAGTCGCTTGTGCAGTTGGTTTCCATTTTATTTTCCCTCGACGCAGAGACGAAACGCAGTCCATTAAAGAGATTGCTTTTGACTTCAAAACATCCCTTTTTACTCAGAAGTCTGCAGTGTGTACCTACAGTCGTCTAGTACTCTACTCTACTCGTCTACTCTAAAAAAAATGTTTGCTGGTGTTTTTTGATTCGTTTTTATACGTGCTAAAGTAAATTAGTATTTGTACAGCATACATGTAATGGCGGGTTGTCCAGCGTTTGTAAGACGCCTCTCCAAAACAAGGAACCTTTTATGAGCAGCCTTGCGCGAATCACCTAAAACTGAAGGATCGATTTTAAATGGAAGTGCGAGTACGAAAGAACCATCGGGTTCACGAGTTGTTGTGGATTTATAAAGAAGCTCACAGTTTTTCTCATCTTCTGAGAGCACAGCATTGCATGGAGTAGAAACTTCTTCTACCTCCCAAAATTTCTTCAAAAGAGAATCAAGTGGTTGAACAGTAATAGCGCATAGAGTATGCGACATCGCGCGCGAAGACGCACGACCATTTGAACTAATCGAAGCGTTAAAAATGGGAGCGGTACCCATTAAAATAAATCCGAGCGTGGTCTGAATCGCATCAGGAGTTCCAGGTTCCTGAATGTGACCACCGAAACCATTTACAGTAACCTGCTCGGGCAGTGTATCTATATTTAAAGACAAACGTTTACACAGCCGAGAAGTAACAAAGTCATTCATCGAACCGTTATCAATTAAAGCGCGAACTGAAAATTCATATTTTTTTTTTGGTTCCCCTCCGCGGGAAGGGCAGGAGAATATAAAAAATGCTCTAACGCATACTCCGCGCGCGCGATCGGAGTTATGTGGGACTCGTCCCGACGCCTACCAGAACCATACCCACTAAAAAACCCTCTGTTGGCTCGTGCATTTTTACCACTCAGCCTTCATCTGAGCGACGGTCAATCGGAGAAAGATGCCGCGCTAGCGGGGCCCTTAAGGGATCACCCGCTGGGATTTACATAGCACTGAAGGTGCTCAAAATGAAAAGTAAATAATTAAAAACATTAAAAATTGAAAAATAAAATTGCATTAATTCGAATTTAATCGACCGTAGTAAGCTCAGCTCTGTTGTTGCTGTGAGACCGACTTAGTGGCAGCCGATCGAAACCGGCCGCAGCGTAAGCCCTACAGAGGCTATCTCAATTCGTCGAGGACGAAGCGAGATTTGTACGAATCCGGCGTATGAGTATTGCTACGAGTTGTCGTCGTGAGACGAGAATCGTGTCTTAACAGCTGGAGCGACCGCGAACGTGTCCGAGCGGGGCCGGACGCAGAACGGATCTGAGGGTGGCGTTTGAGTATTGCTACGAGAGAAGTCGTGAGACAACAATCGTGACTCGGCAGCCGGGAGCGACCTTCAACACAGCAGATCGGGTCTGAAAATTCATAACCTTGAGCGTTCTTAATAATAACACGCGCGGTCGCCAATAACACCGTTGTAGCATTAGGTTTACTAATCGTAAGCGAAGTATGCGAGCAAAGCGTTGAATTATGGTGCGCATCACTAAACTGCACAACACTAGTCAGCGGTGGCGGCGGCGTGACGGCGTGACGTCACGCGCTGACGACGCGGCGGGCGTAGCAGCTGGTGGTATAGACGCGCGGACGCTGCCGGGCGGAGGTTAGAGTCCCGATCGAGAGGCATTATCCGACGGGCGCGGGAAATGAAGTAACGTGTGATGCGTTTTCAAACCACAAATGTTACAATTTTTATTCGAATTAAACAAAACCACCTTTGGTTTTAATAACAGAATAGCGATCTGTAGGTGTCATTTTCAAAAACTTAGGACAACGGTAAAATAGTTCGTGCCCGGGTTTGTTACACAAAACACATAAGCCTTTAGAATCATGCGCAGTTAAAAACGACTTTGTATTTTTAGGTATTGTGGGTTTAAATGATTTATTATTTTGAGTTGAATAGGTTATCTTATTTGTGGGGGCGTAATTAAAAGTATGACTGTTGGTGCGTTCAAGAATTTTAGTTTGTTCACGCAAAAATTTAACAAGATTTTCGTACGTTGGTATTTGTTCGGAACGAACTGAATTTCCAAACATACGAGCGGTTTCACGATCTAATTTTTGTTATGCTAAAAACAAAAAAATAAAATCCTTCTCATCTGTTATTTTCAATTGTTCAAACGATGATACCGAAGTTGTAAACTTATCGAGAAAAGTGTTTAAACCATCAGCTGACTGTACCGTTAACGGTTTAATATTCATAATATGTCGTAAATAAGAAGTACCTAAAGTTCGGCGGTCTTGGTATTTGTTCACCAATGTATTGTAAATAAGATCGTAATTATCTCCGGTATGCGGAACACCAGCAATTGTAGATAAAGCGTTCTTCGAAAGAATACCGGACAATAAAATACCTTTTCTGAATTACTTAACCCAGTGTTGTTGTGTACAGCGTTATTATAACACTCAAAAAACGAAAGTCATGACTTAAAATCACCATCAAAGGTTTGCAAATTGATTGGCGGGAGTTTTAATTTAGGTTTTTGGGAATGTAATTGTTCTGCGACATTATTCTTTAAACTAACGTATTTAATATAGAACAATACAGTTCGTCAAAAGCAATAAAAGAATTATAGTCTGGCACATAATTTGGATCTAACTCAAGTTTGGAAAGTTTAAATCATCTATGGACTCCATAATATCAGTGCGTAATTGTTCATTACAAATGGATGAATTCAAAAACTGTTTACATAATGCAACAGTCGAAACATCATGCGATAAATCATAAATACTCTGTAATCTAGCAAAAAATATTTGAATGCGAGCTTCTAATAATTTAATTTGAGGCGAAACAATATCACCATCTCACTAACTTCTAGTTTGAACTGACTTCGACATTTTCAAAGAATAATGGGTAAAATCTGTTTACTTAAATTGCAGTGAATAAACAAACAAACAAATAAATGCGTATGAATGCGTTTATATAACTAACCAAGTAGTTATAAAATGCGTATGCGGGTGGAACTAAATAAGTCTATCGAAAATGTGCTGCGTGCGAGCGTTCGAGCGTTCGAGAAACAATATTAAAGTTCTACAAATAAAATGGCCTATATGTAGGTATTCTTAATATGAAATATGGAACACTAACCAAATGTGATTTTACGTATTTATATAGCGTAAATTGAAATTGTATCACTGTTATTAGGATTACAATGATCTAATAGAGTAAATATACGTAAACGAGAAAACAAAAAGACAAAGTCAGTTAGTATTTTAATTTTTAATGGCAAGGTAAAGTGACCTTGGTAGAACCTTTGCGTAAAATAGACGAAAATTTCTAGAAATTATGGTGCGACAATATTAAATTATGATACTAGAACTGTTAAAAAACTAGTAACTAGGTAACAACTAATGTTGGTGTAGGCTAATACAGTTTTATTCGCAGCGAAATAAAGTAGGTACTTCACCACGACGGCAAGTTCTAGAGTAAATGACAAAACAAATCTAGGTATCTCACAGGCTAATCCTATCCTAGGGTCGAAGGACCATCATAGGGGTGTACGCGCCACATACTGAGCGTACTAAGCGCCAGAAATCTTCAGAGCCTTTAAGCGAGCGGGTAGCACGATAGTATAAAATCCGTATCAGCACAACTACGAGATGGTATTGAAATTGTATTAAACCCTTTTCAGGCCGTTTCGTCGTCCCCAGCACAACCCCGAAATCAACCCTTCACCAAAGAAGAAGTGGAGACACTTACTTGATGATTCAGTAATTCGTTATTCGGGGTCCCGGTTACGACTCTTGGCTGGCGAGTCACACTTATACGTAGCGTTTAGACTGTAGACACTAGTACGAATAAAACTGTAGAGAATGTTCAATAAATTCAATAAATCTCTTTCTCATCACAGCACATGTATAGTTCCAACAAGTAGGAAGAGAAGAATAAAGTTAGCACACAACCGTCATCGTTGCGCGCTGCGTGAAGTACGCGTCAAATTCAAATCTGCTTTTCGTTTTACGCAGGCGAAGCGCCTCCACAAAGGTTCAGGGAATTGTTCAAAATTGTACAAAGGAAAACAAAACGGCCAAAACAGATTTCGACGCTCGAATTGTAATGAAAGAACATTTATTTCAGCGAGAAAAGGATAGTTTATTATAATTTTAACATAAATAAATAAACACTTTAACCATATGCCTTGTTATTTATTATTTTTACTTTTGCTGCGGCTTTAGTCTGGTATCTTCACCTTCAGATGTAAAATTCCTGTCTTCCCATTCCCAACCCCAGACATTCGTACCGTCACCAGTCCTATTTTTTCTTAACCTAATACTTTCCTCGCTTGCAGATTTCAAATCATATGCCCAACCAATTTTTGCAAAAAAGTCTATAAACCATGTTGTAACGTTCAGATAATTATTTCCTAATTCACCCGTTTTGTAGTCCCATGGAAATACATGATGGTAATTGTGGAATCCTTCTCCAATTGCTATGATACTCACAGAAATATTATTAGTTGGTGATATAGATTTATCGTAGGGTTTGTACCCCCACATATGAGCAGCACTATTTACTAAAAACGTAACATGTAGGCTAGACACATAACGCAGCATAGTCAGATGCCACGCACAGTTCGTTGATTCTTCAAAAAAATATATTATAATCAAGGTTGGCAAAATAAAACACATTGTTGAAATAACTGGCCATGAGTACCTGAAACATGAATATTATTATTATTAAAACTTATAGGAAATATGTTTTGTGTTCGTTATGATTGTTTAACTTACCTTCTCTGAAACTGGAGTACCGGGTTGTTGTAAATATCCGACATGTGAAGTGATACTTTTGATTTTAAATAATCTGGGTGTTTATTGAGAGTCAACCAACCGATATGAGAAAAGTAGAATCCTCTGGCAGCATTGTGAGGGTCAGCATCAGTGTCTGTGTACCTGTGATGTAATCTATGCTCCATTATCCAATGAATAGCGTTAAATTGGCCCGCTGCAGATTGCATAAGCATAAGAATGATTTGTAAAGGCATTTTAGCCTTATACGCTCTATGTGACCATAGCCGGTGGGCACCAGCCGTTATGCCCATTCCGCCTAGGGTGCCATATATGTACACTGAAAATAATCAGGAATTAATAAATTTAAGTAATATGAATTTAAGAAGAAACGTCTGTGTGGGACATATGACTCAATTTTTATTTAACTGACTTCAAAAAAGAGGTGGTTCTCAATTTGCTGTATATTTTTTTAAATATTAGTTCGGGCATTACTTTTTTGTCTCTGGACTGGTTTTGATTATTTATATTGCGTTGGGTTAAGTTTAACTACAAAGAAATTGTATGGGTGCTAGATCGCCTCAAATTTAAATAGGAATAGTTTACTGATCGTCATTTTGTAATGTTAAGTGAACAACTCCTCAATGTCGTTGTACAGCGTTTTTAGTTAACTAAGCTATTTATGATAATTATTTGCCGGCAGCGTTGTTAGGAAAGAAGAGAGCACGAAACAGAAAGAAAAGATTTTAATAGTGCATGACTCGCGCCTCGTATGGGGCCCAGATATAAGGGTTGGTTGACACGGACCTCGAAAGTATTTGGTGTATATATTTGGGGTGTGCAACCCCTGCCCCATGAAAAGTTATTATTTTTCTCTGTTTATTTAACTTATTTTTGAAAAATGTTTCTCTTTTCTTTATAAATAATTCTTATTTTATTCAAAACTATAACACTTCTATTGTTCTCCTGTTTTAGGCAGCCAATAGTAAATGAAATTAATAAATTTTTCAGAAGTAAAAACCTTCATTAAGTGTAACTAAGCAAAGCAAATAAAAATTAACTTTAATATATAATTACTACGTTGTAGTAACCGGAGAAACTAAAGCTTTTGATTACAAGAGATTCTTTTTATAACTTACTGAATATTAGCGTAGACCATTTGACACTCGTCAAAGCGAAATAAATCCCATAAAACGCTGACAGGTGTATATAAATTATCACGGCAATAATGTAGTGGTTGTATCCAATTTTGACTTTGCTCATTGCACTTTTTTCCTTAACTTTCAAAGCTTGATTATCTCTATTTAAATTGACTACACCGTTGTTAAAAGCCATTGTGCTGTTGTTACAATATATTAAAATGTTATCATAAAAATAGTTATCATAAAATTATGATAATTAGAATGGATGGCTTTATGTAAGAAGAAGCAAGTAGCAATTTAAGATAATTAAATAAAAATCCTAGACACACGTAACAACGATATTATCCCAAAGTTATTAATGCTTATCTTGGGCTGGCAAAACATTGAGAGCTCGTTTCGCTTGCAATTGACAGGCGTTTGTCTTCCATCTGACTTGAAAAGAAGTGAAGAAAAAGAGCGTAGGTGCAAACCAAAAATGAACTATTGAAACTTTTCATTATACTACTTGGCATCTCGACTACAAACGGGTGCAATGTCTGTCTCCATCTAGTTGATTAGTGGAGAAATGGTAAGAGTTCGACTATTGCATAATGTTCACTCGCTCCCTCTCCAAAATGTACTTATTAAATGATAATCATCAATTGATTTAGGTGGTCACGTTCTAGGGGCGCTGGGTAGATAGCCTCCACGTGGCGCGCTCTGGGCAACGGTTTCACTCACGGTAACGCAGTGGGTGGCCTGAGATAATCTACTGTCTAACTGTTTTCGTTGTCTAGGCTTTCGTTTCGTGAGGGCCTTCTGACACTGATGTTCACCGACGACTTTCGCTTTTACGTACTGGAATTTGATTTGCCTTTGGATTTGGATTTTGTTTTTTTCTTAGGGTTGTTTTTGAAGATTTTCTACGTGATGGGGGAAGGGATTGTAATCCACCCTCTACCAAGGGTAGAGTGGCCCCAGGGACTAAGGCCGCTCGTGTTGTTGGGCGCCGTGAACGAACGCTCCTCAATTGCTGAAGCGATTGAGGAGCTTGAAATGAACGAACCACTGTAGTGGGGCCCAGGATTTGTTCAACCAGGCCATGGCGCAGTGGAAGATTGAGGTGGTAGTCACGGCTGAGCCATACCTCGTGGCTCTGCGACCGCACTAGGCTGGGTCCGCCAATGGCGACGTGGCCATTGCCGTTCGGTCGGGGGGCTGTCATACACTCACCGTCAGGGAGAAGGGCCCAGGGTTCGTGCTGGCCAGGTTGCACGACTGGCAAGTGCTGAAGTGACCCTATCGGACCCCCGATATATCCGGTTCGAGGTCACCACGCTCCAGTCATCCGACCTCCATTGACGACCGAGTGGTGTAGTGGTAAGTAGCCTTGCCTCATACGCCGAAGGTCCCAGGTTCGAGTCCTGGCCGGGGCATTCATTTGTCTAATGAACACAGATGTTTGTTCTCGGGTCATGGTTATTTGTATTTATATATGTATGTTTATTCTGGGTCCCCCCCCAGTTCGCTGTATGGTTTTTCATAACACAAGCTCTGCTTACTTTGGGGCCATACAGTTGGTGTGTTTGTCTGGGGATTTATTATTGTTATTATTATTATTATTATCAGCCGGGCGACCTCGGCATGCCCCTGTCTTTCCGCGCTCGGTGATCAGCCGCCTCGACCGTGAAATCGCGCGTGAGGCGGCCATCGTCCAGGCGTGGTGTGTGCCGCCAAAGGTATCGGCCACGGTGGACGAGGGGGCTGGTTGCTCTCTGCCCTAACGGCAGTGGCTAACGCTTCCATGCCCCGCTTGAGAGCCTAATGTTGTCGCAGGGCCATGTACTGGTGGTCCCAGGAGATCACAGATCTACCCGCAGATGTAACCACTTCCGCCAGCACCGCCACCGCGAAGTGGCGGAGGAGGCAAGGCTGCTTGATGGTTGATGACTGCTTGCAAGGCCACTAAAAATGCACTGCGAGCAGCCATCTGTGTCGCCAAGGAGCGGGCCTGGCAGGAATTCCTGGAGGGCCTCGTGAGGGATCCATGGGGACCTATTCCTATTATTCCGATCCTATTTTTCCAAGCAAAACCAAAAAGAAAAAAGGTGATCACGTTCAGATAATAATTAATGTATACATTTCATGTTTTAGATTGGTGTTGCTTTGGTATAGGTCGGAACGTCTACAAAGTTCATGTTGTTTGTTCACGCCGTTTCTCCACTGCGGGAACACTCAATCACCTCGGACGCCGCGTCTGCCCCGCGCGCACCGCACCCCTTGCGTCATTCAATAAAACAACGAGCGCCGGCGCGTTCCATCCTCTTTTCTCGACGGTTCGTGCAGTGAGAAACATCTCGGCGAAGATCCTCGTTGCTTCATCTCGCTCTCAATTTCTTATTTTTATTATATAAAGTTCCCAGCGACGTTAATCGCTGCGCAATCATCTGGCGCCCCCGGGTGGGCCCCGCCTCGCCGAAAACGCCATCGGGACCACGTGCACTAGGTGCGCGTCTCCGCCGCCATCACCAGATATGGGGAGGTGCCGCCGCTGCTGGCGCATTTTACCTCGCCGCCACCCTAGACGCGCTGGCCTCCTGCTGCGCTGCGCTCACGGCGTGCCTTGCTGGCGTCGGCGTGCTCCCTTACCGGTGCCACCACGCCGCCACGTGCCATCCATGCGCGTGACCCACCTCGCCGCGTGGCCTTGCTGAGCCACCGTTGTGGCCTAAGCCGCCGCCATTTTGCCCGCTTCTACTGCACGAGTCTTGGTTGCCAAGGGGAGTGTCGTTTCCATGTTCCTTTAATTCCAATGTCATCTCCCGCCTTATCAGCACATTCCTATGGGGCCTACCTCATTTACCTACTTTTTTCAAATTCTATTATTCAATTAAAATAATTCATCATATGTGCTATCTTAACTAAATAACCGCCGTCGGGGAAAAGCCTAGTTTCAATGTCGATAAGCCTCTTATTTTTATAAGGTTTCTTGTGTTAAACTAGTTTTAGACAGCCTTTTCTTTTATACGGCTATTCTAACAATAATTGTACTTAATTACTCAACCTCCTCTTCTTTTATAAGGTGCCCTCTAATGGCAATTTTCGTTTATTTGTTCGTAATAAGCAACTCTTCGTTTAATTGGTTGTGCTAGCAATTTTGTGTAAGTTTTACAATTTATAACCTCTTCTTTTATAAAGTTATTTGTTATCGTGCTTTCTAGGCAACTCTTCTTTTTACAAGGTTTCTAGTACTTTATATTCAATTATTGTGCTTTCTAGCCAATTCTTAATTTGATTGGTTGTCCTAGAAAAGTTATGTTGTACACTCGTGGAAGCTTATTCTTTTTACAAGGTTTCTAGTACTTAATATTCAATTTTCATGTAGGAATTTTATTGTTTCAAAACAATCTAATTAACAATATAAATTTGTTTTATTTGGTTCCAATGTTGCTTTTAAGTTTTGTTTGCCCTAATTTCTATTCAGTTAGGTTATTTTCACTGTGCTTTCTTGTCTAATTTAAATAAAATAAAAAGATCAGAGTTCTGCTCCAGTCTTTTTTGTCAACAAATATAGTTTTCTTTGCCCAGATGTGCATCATTTTTATTTTGCCGTTTTTGCTCATACATTTTTTGCTTCGGGTTTCAGCCTAATACATCATGCCGGTGAAACCTGCTTCCTTCTTTGCTTGCAACCTCCGCCTCTGCACAGTCCGCTTCCAGCTACAAGCTGCAACATCCTATATAAGGGGCGTAAGAGTTTTTTATTTTATTAAGTGAAACAGTGTTGTGATTTGCAAAGTTTTGATTTCAAGACTTTCTAAGTGTTAGTTTAACTTTGAACAATAAATAAACTATTATGGGTGACTTCAACACCTGCTTGTTGAAGAATAATTCCCGCTCCCAAAAACTTGAAACCATAGTGTCTTCTTATAACCTCCATATCCTACCCCATTCCCCTACCCATCATTTTCCCGACTGTGCTCCTTCCTTGCTCGACCTTACGTTCGTCACATCCCCTTGTAAGGTTTCTGTTCATGGGCAGCTTACAGCACCGTTCTCTTCCATGTTCAGACCATGATCTTGTCTTTTTGTCATATCGCATCCGGGCCCCTAAACGCAGACCACAAACTGTTTTGCTTCGTGGCTTCAAAAAAAAAAAAACGTAAAGATGACATACATACACACAAATACTTTATGTACTTACATATAAATATTTAAATTTGTTTTATCTGTTCTTTTCAATGAATTTAGAATTAGTATAATAAGCACACTAATTTTGTAGTTTATAATCAAACTCTCCAGTCCCAGGTCTACTGGTAGAAATTTCTTATGAAATAAGTAGTATCTTTGTACAAGCATTTTATCCCATTTATTATTAGATATATTTTGTGTACATAAATTGTAAAATAAATAAACAATAGTAAATTGCAAATTCTATTAATTTAAGCTTTGTAACCTCTTAATATGAGTAAAATGGGGTCTGATAGTGAAGAATTTCTTGCATTAAGAGCTAAGCATAGCTCGATTAAAGGCCAAGTGACAAATTTCAAAAACTATTAAAGTCGCTTGAGTGCCAAACTAACAGATCAAGTTGAAATTAATAAATTAAATTTAAAGCTTACTTAGTTCTTGGAACTAACAACTTCAATTGAACAGCTGCAAACTCAAATAGAGGTGTTCAATGAACATTCACTCTCCGATGAACTTCAAGAGAGGGATGTATAAATTCCCGAAAAGTACGAAAAGAGGACTCTCTTCATACTGCTATAGCGATTCAACAGATTCTAGAATTATCCAAGGCTGTTACTCAAGCTTGTGATGACCTGGACAGGTCGAATTATTGTAGTGGAAGTGACTACAATTTAATGGGATTCAAGTTGCCCCAAATTAAAATTAATAAATTTGATGGTTCGTATTTCTAATGGTTAGAATTTCATTACACCTTCGTATCTCTAATTCATAATAATCTAAATATAAATCCAGTGCATAAGTTTTACTATTTAAATTCTTATTTGGAGGGTGAGTCTGCCCGTATAATTCAAAATCTTGAAGTTTCTGAAAATAATTATGAAGGTGCGTTCCAGCTTCTCTGTGGTCGCTACAACAATAAGCGTCATTTATCCTTTTATCACTTAAACTCTTTGCTAAACATTTCACCCATGCAGCGTAAATCTGATAAATCACTGAGACACTTGAGTGACCATATCATAGTCTCATCATTCAGATTGCAGCTCAAAGGCTTGAACAATCCACCCATGTTAAGTGGGAAGAACATCTCAATATTTTGACCGGGTTGCCATCACTTGTTGTTAGAGACTTTTTCAGTTCACTCGCTGGTGTTTTAGAAGTAATATACAGGTTAAAATGAGATAAGCCATCGCCACCTAGAATTAATGAAACTTTTAAATCTAAATGGGATAAAAAATTGCCATCCATGGGTAGTAGCGACAGCTCCTTTGTCAAAAACAAGTTTTATTTTACCACTGATCATTCTCTGTTTCAGTACAGTAACGTGGGTCTTGCGTGGTTTACCAAGGCCATGACCCAATATTCCACTGCAAGGCATTTAGAGCATTGACTACTGAGGAGAGATGGGCTCAAGTTCAAAAACATAAGCTGTGTCATAATTGCCTGCGCATAGATCCCAGCACACGAAGATGCCGTATGTTGGGCGGCTGCAAGGTTTGTAGGAGGCGACACAACACCTCACTACATACCAACACACCTTCCTTCTTTGGGTTAAACTGACCACAGGGACGGTGCAGAGGGACCTTCAACCACAGCCATGTCGTCACTGTCTAATAACGAGACACTTCTGTCCACCGCAGTGATAGACGTTGTGGTAGTTTAAGGTAACACTTTTAGTCAGGGCACTGCTAGACAGCGGAAATCAGTCTTTTTTTATTACCGAAGAGCTAAAATTGCGTCTTCAACTGACTTCTCAGCATGCAGGTGCCACTAAGATAATAGGTATAGGAGATACAGAGCTTGATCTCATACCAGAGCGATACTCTGCCATTATTCAATCTAAGAATAGTAATTTTAATCGTAAAGTAAACTTTTTTGTTTTAACTGAGATATCAAGTAAAAATTCCAAGTTTCCTATAAATACTAGTTCTCTTACAATTCCGCCTTCATTCACATTAGCTGATCCAAATTTTCACAGTCCATCAACTGTTGATATTCTTTTAAGTGCTCTTTTAAGTGCTTTTAATCAACCCTGAGCAGCACCAAATTATTCCTAACGTGATCTTATTGCAAAATACTAAGCTGGGTTGGTTGATTGCTGGTTCTGTTCCATGCAACCAACCACTTAATTCAAGTAAATGTAATTTTTCCAAAAATTCAGATAATTCAGAAATTGCTCATTCAAATCTAGAACTTCAGAATAGCATGACAAAATTTTGGGATTACGAAGATTTTCCTCACTCCTGTAAACCTAATGTTATAACTGAAGCTGAAACCCATTTTGATAATAATACTTATCGTCTTGCCAATGGCAGATTTTGTGTTCGTCTTTTTCTTCTCGTTTCTCCATGTGAATGTCTGGGAAACTCTATTTATGGCCAAGAAAAGGTTCTTAAATTTAGAGAAAAAATTGGATAAACATCCTCAATTAAGGTTGTTAAATACAGATTTTATACTGTTACTAAGACTCTGTACAACTAAACCAAAAATCCTCATGCAAAAATTGTGGATTATCCAATCTGACTGGGACGACCCAGTGCCCCCGAATATTCTTGGGATCTGGGGCCATTTTGTTAACAATGTCAATTGTCTTAAATCTTTAAGCATCCTGATCGTTTATAGATTTTAATAGATGCTCAAGCTTAACAATTTACAACACAGTATTGCCTATGTTTTACCTTTTGTCGATAGATGTAAAAAACAAACTATCAGTGGACCGTTTAGCGTCGACGAACTTAAAAGCGCACTATCTATTTTGACTAGAGTGTCTCAAAGAGAATCATTTCATTATGAAATAAATTTGCTAAGTAATAATAAAGTTATAAGTCCGAAGTCTTCTCTAGCTTCTTTAACGCCATTTGTTGCCTCTCAGGGAATCCTGCAAGTAGAGGGGAGGTTACGTAAGTGTAATTTCGACAACAATAGAAAGCATTCAGCTTTACTTTCATCAAAACTCTATCTCTCAAAACTCATATTCACACATGAACACACTCGCCTCTTACATGCAGGTCCACAATTGCCAATAACATCTGTGCGCGAGCAATTTTGGGTAACAGGAGCTCTCAACTTGGCTCGACGTACGGCCCGCGCTTGCACCACTTGTCGCAGATACAATGCTAAAACATGTCTAATATAATGGGGGATCTGCCACCACAAAGGCTGATACCAGATTTTCCATTTCTTAGTATAGCTTTAGATTTCGCTAGACCACTTCTAATTACTGATCGTCGATTCAGAGGTTGTAAAATCACTAAATGCTATTTGTGTCCTTTTATGTGTCTTCGATACAAATGTGTTCACTTAGTAAGTGAACTAGCTAAAGATGCCTTTGTTCTAGGTGTCAAAGATTTATTTCTAGAAGGGGTAAGCCCAGTGATGTGTTTTGTGATAATGGTAAAAACTCTGTATCTGCTGCTAAGGGAATAAATATTTTCGTTACTAAACACTCGCACCAATATTGAAGTTTGCATCTGAACAAGATATAAACTTTAAATTCTCTCTCGCTTGCGCCCCTAACTAACAGCTATGCAGCTTTAGCAGCTGGCTTTGGCAGCTGACTTGCGGCGGCTCAATGATCATCACTCATAAGAGCCTAACATTTAAAGAACGCACTGATATTGTAAGTCTGTCTGTTGAGCGATCAGTTGAAATAGCCTGTATTGAGATAGGGAATATTGTTATAATAAGTGTATACAGACCCCCATCCTCACCATTTGAAGTATTTGAGAGCACTATGGATGAGGTATTACATAGAGTAAATAACAAAAACAAAGAAATAATTATTTGTGGCGATTTTAATATTGATTTATTAGTAGAGACATCACTAAGTAAACGATTCTTGAATCTTTTTAATTGTTACAACCTAAAAAATCTCTTCTTAGAGCCTACGCGAATCACAGCGACCTCAGCCACATGTCTTGATAACATTTTTACAAATTTAATGCCATGTACAAAGTCAGTAATTAATAAACTACAATCAGATCATAGTGGGCAGTTGGCCAGTTTTGATATTGGGCTAAAAAAGACTTTAAAAAGAGAAATTACCTTTATACCCATGAATGAGAGACGGCTTGAAAAATTTAGGAAAAATGTATTTGAAAAAACATTTAAATTAGATTACTGTGCAGATCCTATTACTCAATATAACTCTATTCATAATATAATTAGAAATGAATATGACTCTGTTTTAAAAAAAAAAATATATATATATATAAATAATAATTTATTTAGGTTTAGTGACTGGGCAACAGTGGGAATATGCAGAAGTAGAAATAGATTATATGAATTGTACAGTGAAAGAACTTATAATCATAATAAGACATTTTATGAATATGTTAAAAAGTATTCAAAATTATTTAAACGAGTTTGCAGTGTAGCTAAATCTAATTACATTAATAATAAAATTAAATATAGTACTAACATTTCAAAAACTGCATGGAATATAATTAATCAGGAAACTGGGAAATCAAAAGAACCACACACCAAATATAATTTAAAAATTAATGATAAAGTGTTGTCAACTGACAAAGAAGTTGCTGAAGCATTTGAAAATTTTTTTACTGCCATCCCTGTGTCAACTACTTCGAGTATTAATTCATGTTCCACTCTTGCACAGTCACTGCTAACGGAAAATGTAAATTCATGCAATATTGATTTTATTTTTAAACATGTTACTGTTCCACAAGTTTTAAATGCATTTAAAAGCATTAAAGTAAAAAATACTGCCGATTTAGATGGGATTTCTGTTAAAATTATTGAATCTGTCATTGATGGTATAGCCCCGTACTTAGCCAGTATATTTAATGACTGTGTTGATAATGGTGTTTTTCCTGATTTAATGAAATTGAGTAAGGTCATTCCAATATTCAAAGCAGGTAGTATGTCTGACCCTAATAATTTTAGACCTATATCTATACTACCAACGCTCAGTAAGATTTTTGAAAAATTAATTCTAAATCAATTACTTTCTCATTTTTACGGTAATAGTCTAATGAATTTTAAGCAGTTTGGTTTCACGCGGGGTCGCTCAACAACCGATGCCGGTGTTGAGCTCACAAAACACGTATTCAGCGCCTGGGAGGAGTCGTGTGATGCTATTGGTGTCTTTTGTGACTCGTCCAAGGCGTTCGACTGTGTGGATCATACTACTCTACTCATGAAACTGCACCATTACGGCATTAAAAACCGAGCGCTTGCCTTGATTAAATCATATATTTCTAATAGAAAACTGAAAGTTGCAATAAATGGAGAAAAATCATCAGGATCGGCAGTGACAATGGGTGTGCCCCAGGGCTCAGTTCTTGGTCCTTTCCTATTTTTAGTTTATATTAATGATCTGCCATCGGTCGTTAAGAATCAATGCGAGGTCATATTGTTTGCTGACGATACTTCCTTCTTGTTTAAAATCAAAAGACAAGAAATTGACTATCGAGCGGTGAACAAATGCATCTCCAACACAGAGCAGTGGTTCTCAGCTAATAATTTGCTCCTCAATGAAAAAAAAACGAAATGTGTTAAATTTACATTGCCAAATGTCAAACAGGTAAACACAAACATTGTATTTAAGAGCCAGGAACTGACTCCTGTAAACTCAACTGTATTTCTGGGCATAACCTTAGACGCCAAACTGCAGTGGGGACCGCATGTTGATGGTTTAACGAAAAGGCTTGGCTCTGCCGCATATGCTGTTAAAAAAATTAGACAAATTTCAAATGAAACAACTGCTCGATTAGTCTATTTTGGTTACTTCCACAGCCTCATGACATATGGATTCTGCTGTGGGGGAGTGCTGCCGACATCGATGCTATATTTATTCTGCAGAAAAGGGCTGTTCGCGCAATCTATCAGCTCGGTCCAAGGGTGTCACTTAGAAGTAAATTTAAGGAAATAAATATTCTTACCTTCCATTCACAACATAACCTTGTTCAAAAGAAAAAAAGATCTGCACAATGTTAACACAAGAGGAAGAAATATGCTGGCAGCTCATAATAGCAGGCTTCATAAAGTCACTAACTCATTCATGGGTCAATGTATACGCTTTTATAATAAGGTTCCTGAGGATATCCAAGGTCTTCCTACTGACAAATTCAAAGAAACTATAAAGGAGAAGTTGTGTGCTAGAGCATATTATAAACTATCCGATTATTTGGATGATAAAAGCCCTTGGGTATAATCCCCTCATTAACAGGATTGTACTTGTATTTGTAACAAAGCATGTGTAATGTGTCTGTTTGTGCGATGAGTTCTTCGTCCCGATGAATATCTAAAGCGTCATTGTCACTAAAGTACGTCTTCTTATGGTAGCGTCGGGTGACGGGTCGTTCACTTCCCTCTAATATGGTTGAGGAGGGCGATGGCTGGATCCCGCGTTAACTCGTGAACGGGTGCTGTTTGAGAGTGTTCGTCGTTTGGATACTTGGGGGGAGGGAGACTTGCCGAGCTAACAGATGCAGAAAAGAATAATTTTGTATAGACATAAAGAGACTCTGTAAATTTATTTTGAAAAAAAAAATATACCCGTGAAGTTTCTTGCCAGTTCTTCTTCACGAAGGTTTTTTTTCGAACTGGTGGTAGAATTATGTTTTATTTGACGTCAATAAGAACAAGTAATTGTCAATGTTGAGAAATAAATATTTGAATTTGAATTTGAATTTGGCATTAATTCTGCCAAATTTCGTATTAAGAGAATTATGGGAAACACCCACTAAACTTTTGAGAAACTCTCCTCATTGTTCGCTCAGGTAGAGGCTATCCTTAATAGCCGTCTCATCCTACTCCTTTCCTCATCTCCTGATGATTGTTCGGCACTCACATCAGGACAATTTTTCCTTGGCAGATCGCAGATATCGCTTTTGGGACCAGATCTACTCCCAGAGAACCCAGGAAGACTCAACCGCTTCAAGCTCATCGAACAAATAAAACAAAACTTTTAGAAAAGATGGCAAGCGAACTATATCTGATGATGATGCGGAATTGATGCACAGGCATCGATGGAAAAGAAGGAAGGCAGATTTAAAATTGGGGGACCTTGTGCCGATTCAAGAGTAAGGCCTGCCCTCAATGCTATGGCCACTGGGCCGTGTTGTACACTTGCATCCCGGAGCAAATGGTGTGCCTAGATGTGCTGACATCCGCACTCAAAGAAGTTTCATACGGCGTGCCCTCAATCGCATATGCCCCCTACTGGAGCAGGAAGAATGTTGAAAGTCAAGGCAGCCTTTCAAGGCCCTGGAGTATGTTCATGCCGTTTCTCCACATTGGAAACATTCCATCGCCTCAGACGCCGCGTCTGCGCCGTGCGCTCCACGCCCATCGCATTATTCAATAAAACCACGAGCGCCGGCACGCTCTTTCTTTTTTCTCGACGGTTTGTGTAGCGAGCAACACCTTGGCGAAGACTTTCATCGCTTCACCTCGCTTACTTATTTCTATCATATAAATTCCCGATTGTAAACGAGAACTGCAATTATTAATCTTATTAGCTCCTTGCATCCTATTACACAAAAGAATTGTAGCAGCAACTTTAAATAAACATGTGTATATAACAAACCACATCTATTATTTATCTCATTAGGTCGTTGCGCAATCATTGTTGAAATTAAAATTATAACAATTGTGGTTCACATAAACGAAATTAGTTTAGCTCAAGGATCAAAGAATATAACAAACAGTTACAATCAAAATAGGAAACTTGGAAAAAAATATGATGATATGGTGAGTTGGTGATAAAAGATTTTAGCCATTGAGATGTATTAGAACGCTCTTTTTATACGATTGCAATGAAGCAGAGTGGAAGTCTACCGAATCACTGCACCCATTTACGAAACGTGAAAGTCTTGCTACTGGTGAATTGCAACCCAACACTGAGCGTCTGAATGGTGTGGGTGTAAATATCTTAGTAGGATTTCGCGGGATTTTTGGAGAAACTCTGAAATTAAAATTGCCAAGTAGTACCCGGCCATCCAACGAATTATTGTGTAGTTTGTATACAAAAAGTAAAAAGATCTATTAAATCTCTACGTTTACTTAGTGATTGCATTCTAAACCTCTTAAGTCTCTTGTTGTAGGATAATAGTTAAGTATTTGCAGCCCCACTATAGTATGCCAAGTGATTAAGGAATCGTTTCTGCAAACATTCTATACGTAGCGAGTGGCAAGCATAATGTAGACGCCACACTTTACTACAATATTACAATACTTAGCGAACTAAACTGTTGTATAAAGTCATTTCGGTATAAACATTATTGAACATTTTGCGGTGCAAATGTTAATTTTGAGTCCATGATGATGCCTAAATCCCTTATCTCTTTTACCTCGCATAACTGTTTTCATTTATGTAACATGAAGATGGAATTTATTTATGTTGACGTGTGAACTGTATGTGAGAACATTTTTTAGTATTCAATATCATTTGGTTATTGTCACACAAATTTTTTTAATTATCAAGATCTTGTTGCTGTAAATTAACATCGTCCTGTGTTTTAATAACCCTTGATATTTTGAGGTTATCAGCGAATCAGTTGTCAATGCGGTTCAAAAAATAAAACAGTTATATACTCGCTATTAAAACACGGACAAAATTACAGTAGAAATACTGTTGAAATCTCTTAGAGGTTAGTGTAGGCGCATCGACGCAGCGGAAGCTATCGTGGGGAACTTCTTTAAGCCCATATTTTTACCACTAATCCATCATGCTATTACACTGGGTAATAAAGACAAAGCACCCGGGTACGTATTTTAATAAAATATAATACATGCCAGTGACCACCTAATAAAATAAAAGCAATGTATGTTTGATTGTTCCTAGGATTCAATAAATATTTTGTTTTAAAAATGAACTTAGATATCATGGCATATTGAAAAAGTGGAATCATATCTATTTACAGTCTACATAATCGTGAACAAGTTATTGATATCTACATAGGTACACGGAAAATAAATATGCTACTGTTTGGGTTCCGAAAGTTGAAGTTTTATTCAAATTGTATTCTTGGATTGTAATAGTAACGAAGCATTTTCATTTCATAGATTCTATTTTCGATTAGGTCTGGAAAACTGATACATTTCGGGATTATGATGTATTAGATATAACATACGTGTAAATTTATTGTTGCTCAAAGCTTTGTTGTCTGATTAACGGTATGGTTCACATAGCTGGCGGCCTTTTAAAGCCTCGAAATAGAAAACTTGTAGTTGCAACATTGCACTACTACATTGCTCGAGTTTATTCTTATAATGAGTAGAAAGGTTGTTGAAAACTGTGATAGAAATGATAGAAATGAAACTGTGATTTAAAGTGATCCACTTAAGAAATTACTGTATATCTCAAGTATTTCGAATATTAAATGTCAACTTTAGAACCATTCTCAGAAATAATTAAATGAATATTGGAAAAAAAATGTTATACAAAATACGACCATTTGCTGAATATTAAGAATTTAATTCATTAGAAAGATTTCTAAAGAAAATCTAATTCTTTAATATCAAGCTTTCAGAAAAAAATCTGTGAAAAGTAATTTAAAAATATACTCTCAAAGATAAAACTAAACGAACTATGTACGTTCTTTATTCTTTCAAAGGATCGATGTTTACAGCAATTCTATCCGTAATATTTCATTGTCAATGATCACAAAATGTAAAGGCGACTTTTTCAAGCGGTTTATATTCCAGATAATGCTAAATAATTGGATTCTTCGTATGTTTTCATATGGCGTTATAACCATTCTTAGCAATACATTTAGATAGAGAAACAATAATATTTTATCACTATTTTGAATCGAATTTTTAAATTAATGTAGCGTTGCGTACTAGAATGTAAGATTTTGGCACAGGATAGTTTTATTTTTGGCCCAATTATTTTATATTTTTTTACATTTAAACCTAATCCACTGATCTGTAAATAACTTTTGCTCCCGGCTTCGTAGCGTAAAATAAGGTGAATTTCTTTAGAATTAGATCATCGTTAGAATATTTAACGAGATTAACGACAAGAAATAAATGGTTGAAAGCAGAAAATAACATAAAATCGGTGATAATGTTATTTATGACTTCAGCGTACCAGGAAAATGGCCCATGGAAGGAATTTTAGAAGTACATCTCATCAAAACCAAAAAGGGAATCATCAAGCGCCGTATTACTGCAATGAACCCCCAGAATTCACCTACGGTCTTATCAACAAGCAGCAGCAAGCAACATCGATCAACACCGGACATTGACAAACAAAAACAGTAATCAGCGAATTAACCAAAAGCAAAAATTAACTTGGAATCCTTTTTATTTTATTTTTTTATTATTCTCCATTTTCCTCTATTAATGTTGTTTACTTTTTGACAAAAATACTTGATTCCTGACTAATAAGACCCTGCACGCGCCTAAACGCCTTCATCATGGAAGCCTTCGCGGCGACCCCTCCGACTAATTCATGTCCGTGACAAGTTTTCTAAATAACTTGATTTGCCGAGCCTCATCCAAAACCAAAGTCCATTATCCAATAACACCTCTTCTTTTTGAGATATTGTTGGCAGAAGGTTTTTACAAAATACATGGATTCCGAAACAAATTTTTACTAAACAAAATCGTGGCTGTTAACGGTATGATTCGAGGATCATTAAAAATCTGCCTTAATTTTTTCAGTACCCAATTTCGTAAAAGATTTAACAAAATTCTTACAATATTCAATATACATATTTGTAAAGAGTTTTACGAACGATTTCATCATAAAAGTCAATTTTGCTTGATTACATGTCTGATCGGAATAAATTGTAAACTTAATTTTCAAAAACTAGAGGATAACTTGGGGATGAATCAGCAATCAGTGACGTTAAATTAGCAAGAAACCAATCTAAAACGTGATAAAAAAAAAAAGTTAAATTTGATAGACCGGTGTTATCTAAGGGTCACCGCAGATAGCAACGTTTATGTAAGTATTTGCTGTTCATTGCAAGCTAATTAAAATAAAAAATTAGATAGTGTGTTTCTCTGTGGCGCTTTCGCGCCTCAAGCAGAAATTCCTATTCCCAAGAGATACGCAAGTAAAGTCACGGGCTTTTGAGTTACGCACTAAGTTTTTCCAAAGGTTTTAAGGTCTTCTAAGGTCTTAAGGTTAAAAGTTTATGGGAAGCATTTGCAAATGCCCGAAAAATGCTCCATAGAAAATGGAACTGAGTTTTGACATCACAACTAGGTCACGCAGGCTCTAGACGTATGGGAATACGCACAATATTATTAAAAACTAAAATAATTATGCGTTTACCATTTACATATGCATACCAGTCATAATAAATGTTGGTATTTTATAATGCCTCCGATGTGTTAATAGGTCAATGTTTTTAACTTTTCAAAGTATTTTTCGCTGTTTTTCTGTTTTTTCTTAACCCTTAAAGTCGCAAGGTATTTGATGTAAATAAAAACAAAAAATGTGAGTTTCATTAGTTTATTATTGTTAAAAAAGACATGGGAAAAGTAAAAAATAAGAGTTAATATTTTTGGAAAATTCTTACGTATAGTATACAATACATTGCCCCTTTCCATACAAACTTTATATCTTTGGCAATGCGCTATACTAGGCAGTGCGCTATTTATTGTTTAACATGATAATTTAAAAAAAACAATTTGTATTTTTAACATAACATAAATGTACTTTGCGTTTTGTGCACATAGTGCTAGCTTGACCGGTTCTACAAAATTTACACCGCTGATAACTGGTCAGTTGTGGCCAGTGATCAAATTTATCAAACCGTATTTGATCACACGGCCTCTCGACTACTGACTTTTTTATCTTCTTCTTCTCCGGTACGGGTTCGATATTTTTTACTGCTACTTCCCTAACTCTCTTCAATAATCCCATGAAAACTTCGTATCTAAATTCTTTTAAATGATTTTTCTTCCTGATGATGTTCCTCATTTTGTCATGCCTACGACGCAATAACCAACCGTTATTTATACACATGTTTAAAGTTGGGAAAATATATTCATGTACTACCAGAAAAGTCAGTGGTTGTTCACTTTTACACCTAAATGCCTTATAGCATCAATTAGCTTATTCCACACCTACTTCGCTTTACATTGACTCACTTTAAAAATTTTTTTTTTTTGTTCCCCGTCCATGGGAAGGGCAGGAGGATAAAAATGCCCTGACACATACTCTGGCGCGATTCCAGAGTTATGTGGGACTCGTCCCGACGCCTACCAGAACCATACCCACTAAAAACCCCCTGTCGGCTCGTGCATTTTTGCCACTCAGCCTTCATCTGAGCGACGGCCAATTGGAGAAACAGGCCGCGCTAGCGGGGCCCTTAAGGGGTCACCCGCTGGGATTTACATAGCACTGAAGGTGCACAAAGCACTGAAGGATAATACATAGCACTGAAGGTGCTCAAAAATGAAAAGTAAATAATTGAAAACATTAAAAATGAAAAATAAAATTGCATTAATTCAGATTTAGAGTTGGGAGTATTGGATAGGATAACTAATGCTAAAGGAAAGCGCCTACCGCGGTTGGAGTGCATCTTGTGCACTGCTTCGTCCGGGAAACCCTGGGACTTAAGGTCCTCGAGGATTTCATCGTTCGTGAGCTCGAACGGGACGCCCCGTAGTACTGCGCGGATCTTATGCTCCTCCGGGAGGGCGTAGGTGTGATATGCGACTTGTTTTAGTGAAAGTAACCGAGTAAACGCGCGAAAGTCGTCGATGGTCGCGACCTGGATTTTAATTGAATCGCCTGCGTTGGTTGCTTTGAGATAGTTAATTTTTTGCTCTTTGAAAAGATTAGATACTACGGCCCATCGGGCTTTTTCGCGGAGAAAGACGGGCGGAGGGAGCTGAGCCTTCGGTGGGACGTAGCGCGTCGCTGGCTTCGATGGGACCGACGGAGACGCGGTTACTTCGAGCGATTTTAGTGGCGTGGGGGTGGGTGTTGAGGACACCGGGGAGGGCTCGGATATTGAGGATACCGAGGCTTTCTTCGAGCGCTTCTTGGAGCGTTTGGCGACTAACTGGAACGCGGGCTCAGGAGAGCCGGTTAAGGTGACGGCATCTGACGACGGATCAGAAGCGGGTTCGGAGTCG
This sequence comes from Marasmarcha lunaedactyla, assembly GCA_923062675.1. Taxonomy (NCBI): domain Eukaryota; kingdom Metazoa; phylum Arthropoda; class Insecta; order Lepidoptera; family Pterophoridae; genus Marasmarcha; species Marasmarcha lunaedactyla. Next base: position 7,302,549 of record OV281349.1, read on the forward strand.
CTCCCGGGAGCGGTACGCTTGCGACGCAACGCTTGAGAGGATGTGACCGATTCACAGTCCATCTCGGACGGGACGGGAGACGCGGGAGAGCTGTAGACCTGAGGGGTCTGGACGTTGGAGGCCTGAGGGGCCGGGGGTGCGATAATTGCCTGTAAGGCCTGCGTTATTATATCTTCGGAAATGGCAACGCCGGACGCAACGAGCATCTGGGCGAACGACCTAAGAAAGCTTACAACGGTTGGGTCCATTGGAGGGCTTGGAACTACAATATATGATATATAAATATATAAAATGCCTAGGTTCCCTAGCAAACCTAGCACCTAAACCTCCCTACCCACGGTAGGGGGGCTGGGGACGACGCGAAGTGGTGCCCCTAATTCGGACAGCACTGTACCGTCACCCTGGGAAAGGCCCAAGTGCAATGGGATCGGGTCAGCCGGTTTCTCCTTAGCCTGAAGGGCCTTGGAAGCGCACCGGGGCAACGCTATCAGGCTTAGTTGTCACCGTTAAGTATCCACCTTATCAAACGCGAGTCTACTACGGAGTGTGTTGCCAATAAATTGACAACAAAAACCGGCCGTAGACCTGACGAAGTTGGGTTGCACTAAGAGTGCGAGATTGACAACGTTACGACCGGCCGGAGCCGGCCGCAGAGCGAGTCTCTGACTACGTAACAGGCGCCAAGCGTCAAGTACGCAGCCAGAAAGACAGCCCGGGTCTTGCGAACCACTATCGAATTTAATCGACCGTGGTAAGCTCAACCATGCTGTTGCTGCACTCACCCAGGTGAGATTTTTTAATTTGAGGGGAGCACAGAGTGCGGGATTGACTACGTTACGACCGGCCGGAGCCAGCCGCAGAGCGAGTCTCTGACTACGTAACAGGCGCCAAGCGTCAAGTACGCAGCCAGAAAAACAGCCCGAGCCTCGCGAACCACTATCGAATTTAATCGACCGCGGTAAGCTCAGCTCTGTTGTTGCTGTGCGAGACCGACTTAGTTGCAGCCGATCGAAACCGGCCGCAGCGTAAGCCCTAAAGGGGCTATCTCAATTCGTCGAGGACGAAGCGAGATTTGTACGAATCCGGCGTATGAGTATTGCAAACGAGTTGTCGTCGTGAGACGTGAATCGTGATTCAACAGCTGGAGCGACCGCGAACGCGTCCGAGCGGGGCCGGACGCAGAACGGATCTGAGAGTGGCGTTTGATTATTGCTACGAGAGAAGTCGTGAGACAACAACCGTGACTCGGCAGCCGGGAGCGACCTTCAACACGTCCGAACGGGTCCGGACGCAGATCGGGTCCCATAAAAATATAACGAAGTTCGTTCTCAGTTATATTCTTCAATGTATTTCGAGGCGAATTCAAAAAAATGGCAGGGCAACTCTATAAAATACATTGACGTTATTGTTTTAGAATCACGCACTCGAAAACCAGTGGCCCATCAATGTAAGTTGCAACATAAACAATAGGAACCGCCCCCTGGTAATAGAAGGTGGGAGAGAAGGAAGTTTTAGTTTATTTTTAATTACGAGCTAGTTGTAGTTGCAATTTGCATTTCGCCTATTGACAACGCGCGCCACTTATCTCGTTATCCCGTTTTTATGTTTGACCCTTGCGTTTTCTTCTATGGACTTGTTTTGCTTCTGGTGATCTGGACTGTTTTATATCTGGACGTTTAACTCTTTGTGATCTGTGCGTGTCTTTATACACGCACAGATCACAAAGAGTTGACTTGATTTTCGTAGTAATATATGGACATTGACGATGCCTCGTAATTTGATAAGAGAGGAGAGAACTCAAATTATCGTCCTGTATAATCAAGGAAAAAATATTTCCGAGATTTCTCGTGAGCTGAACATTACGGTAAGAATACATATATTTAATATTTTATAATCTAATATCCTCAGTTAATATTAGAAATATCTGCTTACGTTAGTAACATTTCTCATAAGAAATTTAATTTTTAATTCATATTATTTATTTTTTTAAACTAAACTAATAATACCAATGAGTTGAATCAATTGTTGTTTTATTGATTTAGTTTGTAGTCCTGTGATGTTTCGTTGGTAGTTTTAACTTGATACACCTATTATTAACTCTTCGCAGAGTTAATAGTTGGTAACTTTTTAAGTAATTTTCATATTTTTATTATTCTAACTTGAATATCCAAAAATTATCTACTGCCATCAACCGGATTATTTTCAGCGCCAAAATTGTTATGTTATTATATTAATTATTTATTAATTTTCTTATAATTTGTGTATCTTTTTATATATGCCCTAACCCAGATGCGATTATATCTTAATTGGTCTTTCAACAATACAGCAAGTTAATTTTGTTGAGTAAATGTTATAGTCCGGTCAAATTAGACATTCGAAGTTACCTAAATTCCCACCAAGCTGAAAATCGGTAAGATTGTTTGAAATATCATTAAAAACAAAATTTGAAAGTTCCCCACCTTTCCCCTGTAAGGAAAAAAATTTATTCAAGGTCAAAGGTAAAAAGAATGAGTTTTTCGCGATTTTCAGCAAAACGGTAAGTTTTATCATAAAAATATTTCAGACAAAAATTGTAGATCATAAAATTATCTACAAAAAATTAAGTAATACTTTTTTTCTACGAGCCACCGTTTTTGAGATATTACGATTCAAAAAGTTGTAAAAGTTGTAATCGTCATAATATGCACACGTTTCCTCGCCACCTATGAGGTAGTGTACTTAGCGCGTTTTTTTTTGTGGTTTCCCCAGTAGGCCTATTCCACGGGTCAGTTTTGATCCTGTTTAATTTGAAACTATTGAAAAATAATGGATATTAGCAGAGATTGAAAAGATAAAAGCAATTTAAGTTTAAAAAAAGTAGTGAAATTTAATCGTCTGAGTCGTAACTTTCAAAATCTTCTTCTTGTTCTTCTTCTTGATCTTCTTGTTCTTGTTCGTCTTCATCTTCATCCTGAGTGCATGTAAACTGCGTTAATAGCGATGTATCGCATGTTGCCTCGTTGGAATCAAACGGATCCTCTACTGTTGGTGATTCAATATTAGAGCACAACCGGCCTTGACAATGTGTACATGCCGTAATCTAGTACGAGGAGGACTTTCTGTGGATGTACTGGCTTCTTGTTCTTCACGTTGTCTTTTATTAGCTGCAGCAATAGAAGACTTTCGAGTATAATTTTTACGACAACTTTCATGTACTGTCACAGATTTTTGATTTTTTAGATACTCCGAAAATTCATCTGCTCTTTCGATACTTGCATTAATTAATGTCTTCATACCACGTGCAACAGTAACAATTTCACTTTCAGTTAAAAGTTTAGCGCAAATAAAACAATAATCTGACATTTTTGTTATAAAACTCAAAACAGCACAATATAGGCTAGGATAAACACGTGTTTTCACTACTAACTGGCGTTCAAGACTAACAGTATTTCATTTATTTTAGCAGGTATAAGACCCTAGCCACGCACACAATTGAACAGGGGACAGATGCTTTCTCAAGGTTTCAATGGCGTATAAATTAAGGGACTGGGCTTCATTTGACCCCAGAGTCTCGGTCTGCGTGCGTTCTCGAGCGCACGTCGATCGCAGACGCCTTCCCGCTCTTTTAGCCCCCGCGCTAATTGAGCACCCAAATTTCATAGTTGTTTACCGTGTTAAGTTTCTAACGCCGTTTTCACGGTGGACAGTGGCTCGTTAACCGTACTTCTAACAAGTTTCTAACGCCGTTTTCACGGCGATCAGTGGCTTGTTAACCGTACTTCGTGGAACGTGAGCTTCGTCGACGGGAATTTGTTGTTCCAGGACTTCAAGTGCCGTGCTCGAGTAAGTTATCCGCGTCGTTCTCAACCGCCCTACTGCGTGTAGGGTGGTTTTAGGAAGTTAGTCATCGTTGTTAGGTTCATATATTGTCCCTCCCCAACCCCTCCGCAATGGCTTCCCTAAGCTTTGACGAGTTTAGGAAGAAGTTAATTGAAAGTACTAAAGGCATGTCTTTAAATGCTGATAAGTACCGTTTTTTAGATTCCCTTATCCCTAATCTCATGACATTAATGTCCACAATGGCCCCTCAGGCCACCCCAGTTCCCCAGACCCCTCAGGTCTTAGGCCCTCCCGCGTCCCCTTCCTCCAGTGACATGGAGTGCGAAGTAGACGCCCCTCCGCGCCGCAAGCGTGCACCCGCGACCGAGTCATCCTCGGATGCCACCCCAACTGACCCTGAGTCTCCCTCTTTTACGCTTGTTAAGAAGCGCTTTAAGAAGCGTTCGAAACAAGACCCGGCGCCCTCAACGCCCGTCCCCACACCCCCTGCGGCGTCTTCAACGCCAGCTGCCCCGGTGTCTTCAACACCCGCTCCGGCCCCAACTTCTGTCAAGGCCAAGGTCCCACCACCCGTTTTCCTTCGGGAAAAGGGTAAATGGACTGAGGTTTCGACATTGTGCAATGAGCACAAGATTCATTACACCCGAGCGGCCAACTCGGGTGAATCTATTAAAATCTTAGTCTCGTCGATAGACGACTTTCGTGCTTTAACAAAGCTCCTCACCGATAAGCAATATGCTTATCATACTTATGCTCTGTCAGAAGAGCGTAAGATCAGAGCGGTACTCAGGGGAGTCCCGTTCGAATTATCGAACGAGGCTATCCTGGAGGATCTGCAGTCCCAAGGCTTCCCAGCACTCGCGGTGCATAAAATGCACAGCAAGTACGGGAGGCAACACCCTCTCGCTTTGGTGGTTCTCGCCAACGTCCCCAAGTCCAGGGAGATCCTCAAAGGGGTTAGCACTATATGCGGCCTCTCTGGGATCTCGATCGAGGCGCCTCATCGCCGCGGTCATCCCGGCCAGTGCCATCGGTGCCAGCTGTACGGGCACGCGGTGGCCAACTGCCGCGCACCGCCCAGGTGCGTCAAGTGCCTGGTCCCTCATCTCACTAAGGAGTGCAATCGCACTCCTGAAACTCCCTCTCCTCCCGATTGCGTGCTTTGTGGCCAGTCCGGCCACACCGCAAATTACAGGGGCTGCCCTCGTGCACCCCGTTGTATGCGTTCCAATCCCAAGAGGTCGGCACCCAAACAGGCCCCGCGCCTTTCTCAAGAAAACTTTCCGCCGCTGCGTAGCCAGGTTCCTCCGGCTACAAAGCCTACACAGTCTAGGCCTGCCCCAGAAAACTGGAGGCAGCGCCCCGCATCGAATCCCATCCCGGCTCCTCGCCCATTCAAACCCACTCCTCAATCCTCCGTAGCAGACGATATGCGTATCGTCTGCGACACTTTAAAAAACGTCGATGTTAGTGAAATCACAGTCTTAGCCCGTAAACTTAGGGCTTCACGTACTCCGACAGAGCGTTTGCTAGCTCTGGCGGAGCATAGTTCCCTTCTCAATTCATTGTAGGTTCATTTAAATGAATTGATCCCTAAATCATGCTTCGGCCGACCTCTGCCCAGCCCCGGCTTCACCGGAGGCTGCCCAGAACGGCCACCAACTCATGTCCCTTTGAGCACCTTCAGTGCAACGTTCACTACAGGCGGAAGACCCGCTAGCGGGTCTCCGCCAGCGCGCCCAACTTCCCGACGGGTGTCGCTTCCGATGAAGGCTAACGGTAATAACTACAGCCAACAGGTGGTTTTTAGTGGGTAGGTGCCATTCTGGTGAGTCCCACATAACCCCCCCGCAAAAGAATTTACCTGCGGGCGGGTATGCATAACGCATCTTCCACCTCCCTCCCGCGAGGGTGCCCCGGCAGCAAAAAAAAAAAAATCATTTGACCTGATATTCTTATAGTTATAACTTATGTATATTTTATATTAGTAGTGTAAGTTACAATAACCGATAGAAAAATATTTTAACATATATTACAACTATAGAGATGTATATATACGTGGCGTACTCATGCATATTATGACGATTACAACTTTTGCAACTTTTTGAATCGTTAAATAAAAATAAAGTATTAATTAATTTTTTGTAGATAATTTTATGATCTACAATTTTTGTCTGAAATATTTTTATGATAAAACTTACCGTTTTGCTGAAAATCGCGAAAAACTCAGTTTTTTTACCTTTGACCTTGAATAATTTTTTTTCCTTACAGGGGAAAGATGGGGAACTTTCAAATTTTGTTTTTAATGATATTTCAAACAATCTTACCGATTTTCAGCTTGGTGGGAATTTAGGTAACTTTACTCTTATTTTTTGGTCTAATTTGACCGGACTATTAGTTGATATTTAAAACGTTCTTCATCGATTTATAGACATGATTTACACGTAACGAAAAAACTTGCGATAACTCTTTCGATAAACACCTATCATTACAAACATTTCTTCAGCCTAGATTTTATTTCCGACTTAGGAGTAAATTTTTTGAGCTTACTTTTGTTTTAAATTTACTAAGTTAACAATACAAATCATTTTAAGATGCTACATTTTATGAATTATAATAATTGATTCAGTTTGCTTTGCAGAGAGACACGGTGCGACGGTGGATTCAGCGTGACGGTGGCGAAGGCACTATTGAACACCGGCCTCGCACACAGCCGCCGCGGAAATTAACTCGAGAGCGGGTTGCTCGAATAGTAAATGCTTACCAAGAGAACCCATTCACCAGAACATCAAGATTTGCCGTGGAGTATGACTGCACGACGGCCGCAGTGCGAAACGTTCTGCACAAGGCTGGCATTCACCACAGAAGACCGGCCAGGAAAATTATCCTTACTGAGGCCCAAAAAACTGCCAGAGTACGGTTCGCACGTGAATTTCGAGATTTTGATTTTTCACACGCCATATTTTCCGATGAAAAATCATTTAAATCTAGTGATCATGGTTGTCGGAATTTATGGCGTGTGAATAATACACGGTATGATCCTCGAAATGTGAGCCCCAATAACGAGTCGGGGAGGATTGTTGTAAACATGTGGGGGTGGATGAGTGCTGATGGTCCAGTAGAATTAGCCTACATAGATAGGAGGGCCACTGGGCTGAGCCACGTAGAGTTGTTGCAGCAAGTCATGTTGCCTACAGTGCGCACGGTGTCTCCTAGGACTGAGGTCTCAGAATTTTTATTTTTTCAGGACAACTGTTCGATACATCGTGCTCGCGTAGTGCAGGACTGGTTTGCGCAACAGAGGGAAATACGAACCGTTTCGTGGCCTTCCAGATCTCCGGATTTAAATCCCATTGAAAACTTGTGGGGTATAATGATACAAAGATGGGATTTTCGGAACGAGAGGATCAAACCAGCACTCATAACCCATTGCGACCAAGTTTGGGACTCGCTTAGAGGATCCGATGTGTGTCAAAATCTAGTAAATTCAATGCGGAGTCGATGCGATGCAGTAATCGAAGCGGGAGGAGCGCTGACGCGGTATTAATTTTAAATTAATGAAATTGAATTATATAAATATTTGATTATGCTTGAAGTTGATTTATATAATTATTTGATTGCTCGTATACTCATCAATCTGTTTTTCTGATATTTAATTTTCTTAAGTATTTGAACGTTGATTGTTTTCATTTTTAAGAGGTAATGATTTTTTGTCCATACTTTTTAGAACTAATTTTGAATTTTCGCATGGCTTTTATTTAAAATTTTATCATTTTAAATAATATTCTTGTGCGTAGAGGCCGCATTTCAACCCTTGGATAAGCATTACCTTCTTGTTTGTAGTAATGCACATATTAGACTATCATATAAATATAATCATAGATATAGAATATGATCATTTAATTTGACATTTTTCTTGAATTTGACAGTCAAGAAATATGAGCAATATATTATTATGATTTATGAAAGTGTAAGTAATATCGGCCTAAGAGTGTTTCCATGTCATTGTTATGGTGTCTTACGTAATGTCATCAAACAACTTATTGTAAATCAAGCATAAACAATTATAGATAAATATCATTACAAAGTATACTTGTTAAAGTTTTGTTGATTTACTTTATGTATTTTTTTTACTTTTTTAAAAATACCTTAATTTTGTCAGTTTCTCTCTTACAAAAAGATAGCTATACAGATAAATGGAATTTTGCTCCCTCTTTTTGTAGACTGTGATACCATTTGTTGAGACATAAATATTGATACTTTCAAAATTCAAATATCATTTAAAATTTCAACGTTCGAAAAATTCATTTCTTTTTGTCTTATTGACATCGATTGTAGATCATTGTTTTAAAATAAGAATGATCATAGCACGACACGTATTTTTTGTATGCTTTAAAATGTTTTCAATTCCAGTTGGTCAATTCCAAAATATGTTAAAATAAACTACCACTTTAGTTGAAACACGTCACTGAGAAGTTCAGAAAGTACTATACATTATGTTAAAATAACATCATTGTTTTGTTTTTACATACGTTGCATTTTATATGTAGGTAGTTAATATGAAACGGCTTACTTTAAAGAGTAGATTCTATATATTCTAGATTCAATATTTTTTTTCAATGTTTTTTATTGGAATAAATTTATCATATTAACTTAAATAAAGTTTTTATTTCCCAGTATCTATCAAATTGTTCATACTTTCAAATTACACACTTTATTGTTTTACTTCAAATTATTTCCAAGCTATTCACTAATAGGTATAATTTTTGAAAAATCTCAATCTATTTTTGATTTACTTTTCTGATAGGCAAATTGAAAATCATGATTTTCTATATTTCTTTTTACTATGTAATTAAAAAGTAATTGGCAAAGTTATATTTACATTAAAAAATATATACATATAAAACTATTTTCCTCAATATCAAAAAGTAACACTCGCACGCACCACATTATCTAGCACAAATCAAGCACGAATCAAGATTCGAACCAGATTCATAATACTAAACATAATCTTCTATCTCTTAGATTCTTCTAAAATGTGAAAGAGTATCGAACATGTTACAGTAATCAGGATCATGTATAAAATTAAACAAGTTTTTCACCGGATTGACTCATATATAGGTATAAACTTTTTATTAAAATACACCTGCAAAGATGCGATCGTTGGATTTTAAATAAGAGATTTATATAAAATCGGTGAAAAACTTATTTTATTTTATCAACATGGATCGCGAGAACTTAAGACATTAGGTTTATGACTATACATGAATTTATTATATACATTCTAATTTCTTTATATGTATTTATTATAGTTTAGTAGTTTTATCCAGAATTCAAGTTAAACGCATGACAATCGATAAACCGAAAATAAAACAGTTTAAAAAAGCAATAGGTATTGCAATCTACCTGTATAAACTACATGCTTACCTTCTTTTATAAATAATAGAGCGGCATCAACAATGTTTTGATTGTGTTTTATAAGCAAACACTTGTAAAATGCCTTACTAAGCTATTTTTCTTCTCTATAAATATATTTGTTTTAGCTGTAAGTTTTCCTGAGAGAATGAAATAAAATATAAATAAAATAAAATTGTGTTTATATAGTTTTATAATTACTAAGTTAATAAATTGGTTGTGGTAGGTAAACTCTTTGTGCAATATGAAGATATTTTTAATGATATTGGGCGTAATAGAGCTGCATCTTGTTTTTTAATAAGTGCTGTATTGATCACTCTTTTGTTTACCTAACTCTATCCAAAAATTGTTATTCTTAAAATGACATGATGGTTTAAATAAAAAGTAACAGATACCGCTGTAATGATCAACATTTAAGTTTTTATATTTAATTAAATTTATTTTATTGACACCATTCTTAGTTTCAAAATACTGTTGCTATAAGAACTTGTGTCATGGATTCTAGAAAACGGATAAATAAACTTAAGAAATATATAAACACACATAGATAATTTTTTTTAAATATATAAATATTAGAAATAAACTTAAATAAACAAACATCCACATCCATTACTAGAAAGCAAATATATTAAAATATCTGCCCCTACCAGGATTCGAACCCGGGATCTCTGGCATGGAAGGCAATGCTACTTAGTTCCACACCAAACATGCCGTTTGTTGATTTACGACTTATCGTAATGTTATTGTATTGAGCTCGGAAGAAATAATAAACAACTGATTTTACTTTATCATTTCACGAAACAGAGCGTTCCACCCATAAATAAGTCTTTTGTCTCTCCACCTTTACTCAACTTATTTTCAATTAAGGAAACAAAAAGCATCTTAAGTAACCGTTTCAAGGCTCGGCCGTGAATTGGTCTAGTCTTCATTGAACTTTCGCTACTACAAATTTGCGTGATTATAATAACCTTGGCCATACTAAAACATACTGAAAAGTACCAACCCTATTAAATACCATATTAAATATGCACTTTTCATTTAAAGGCAACATTTTAACATTTTACCTGCATGCACCTATTATTTAAGCTAAAGCTTGGGAGCGAAGCCGAAGGACAAACCTGTTTTATGATATAGTCATTTATTGATAAAGAATACTTATGCGCATTCTGGTTTCTTTTTGTTGAATTAGCTAAGGAGTCGGAAGTGATAATAGTTAGCTGAGTATTGTGTAAAAAACCTTGAATTGCTTTTTGTTACAGATTTTTCATTGTACATGCATAAAATACTTAATTTTCTTTTCAACAAAAACAATTATCTTTTATAATTTAATATAATAATAAGGCTTGGGCCAGAGAGGATTTCCCGCAAAGCCCTCAATCTTGCTTACGACAGACTTGGTAACAAATTAACGATCCCCGAACAAGTGATGTCTGTAAGTGGCCAAAAATACTTAACATAAAGGCCTCGAGTACTTAACGAGATAAAAGATGAAATTATGAAAGTTTAGATAAAACCTCGACTTTATTGTTATTATTTATTTCTCTAATTTGCTTGTAATTTCATTACACGAGTTCATCCAGAAAGCAAGCTGCCAGCATTACACAAGCATTGTATCACTGCACCACACTGCTACGTTTGTATATATTACTAGCTTACTAAAACAATTATTATATATAAAAAGATCCGTTTGATTGCTAAGCATACTCTTGAAAACTAGCCAAACATTGTTCATTTGTTTCTAATCCAGGCTATTATTTCATTATGTATTATTTAGCATTCTAAAGATCTCCAATGTTCATATATGTACATAGTCCGTGTATGTAAACAGTTGCAAAGTCTTGTATGTTTACTTGTTTATCCTCTAAACCCGGATGGCTAATGAGATTGACGTCACGGGAAAAGGTTCAGACGTGTCAGATCTGGTGACACGTAGCTGAGCCGTTATAATGTGAGAGATTTTTCAAACATAAATTATACTATTATGTAATAATTACAATTTGCCATTCTGCTGTTATATAATAATCACAAGAAAAACTTGTGTGACCAAGTAAGTTTATAGTGTTAATTAATTCCAATAATTTACACATCGTATTTATATAAGTAAGTTTATAGTGTTAATTAATTCCAACAATTTACACATTGTATTTATATGAAAAAGGCTGGCAAAAAAGCTGTCATTCCTTTAATTACTTATTATATTAATTTCATCACATTTGCTCGACTGTAAGTCTAACTACGAGTCTTTGTTACCTCTGCAGTTTCGCAATTCTTAGATCTAGGATAAAAGCCGAAAACGTCACATATTCATCCGCTTTTTAATTTATTACAGAATTGTGATATATTAGTTTATTAATAAAATACAGCTACATTTTTTATTATAAAATTTAAATCATTCTGGCGTAAATTGATAGACTGTTAACTTTCATTGGAAATATATCGTGAGCATAGTGAGAAATAAATAGTGCTTCCGAGAATTGCTCCGCTGTGCTTGCAAAAGAAAGTATAAAATTATTCGTAATTTTTACATGGAAAAACTACGTCAGGAAAAATATCCTTTTTTGAAAAGATAGAACTCATCCATATAATTTAACCACATACTTGTAGGCACTATTTTAAGGTATCCAAAAATATTCATCAAGATAACGTTTAAAGCAGGTAGTAAAAAAATTATCTACTAATAGTCAGTATATCAAATAAAAGGGCAATAAATATAGATTATCATACATTCATTAGTTTCAATATATATTCCTTCCTACTATTGTAAGATATTTTTAAAAATATATCTTTTCCCCGATTATTTTATGATTCACTCTAGGAATCTTCATGTGAAAAAAAGAATTGACGATTGTTGATGGACTGTCAAAACTAATCCGTCAATAACGTCAATTACTAGTGTGTTAGTTAGTTAATGGCAATCAGCCGCGATTGGCGTGGCGGGCTATTTCTGCCAGTGTCGCGTATCGTTGGGACAAAGTACAAAAAATAAAATAAAAATTGCCAAAAAATAAATTCCGTTTTGCATTGGGATATATTATAGGCTACAACAAAATATAACACACGTACAATAACTTAAACTAATAAGAATGATTTATTATTTATATGCTATAATACATGCTCAAACTAAACTAAACTTACTTACGAAAAGGAAAAGAAAAAAAAAATGTAATAATAATAATAAAAATATATATTAAACAAAATACTTACTAACAATGTACAATCAAAGGCTAATATTAAATCGATGAATGAATTTACATAGTATAATTAAAATCTTGGGGCTGTAAGTAGAGAGGAGAGTCTTGATATTAGTTGGGCACTGCATCTTAGGGGGAAGGAAATCAAATGGTGATACCGGAACGAGCGGGCAATTAAAAAATATATGGTCCACTGTTCCTAAATCCTGACCACAGTCACAGAACGGGGAAGAGCGAATTCCAATCCTGTTAAGGAAAATTGGGGAACAGCAGTGGCCTAAGCAAAGTCTAGAGATAACTGATGTTGTCCTTTTATCTACCTTTCTAAATTTAAAAAACCAAGGTCTATCGGGAATGAAATATTGGACGTCACCGTAGTGCTTACCTTTAACTTTCCGCGACGCCTCCCATTCGGAAGTCCACGCGGCCTGTAGGTGGGATTTAGCTAGAAGACACAAATCCTGAGCGAAGCACATGTAGTAATCTGCGGAACCGATTTGGATGGAATCTTTCGCAAAGCCATCAGCTGTAACGTTACCTGTGATACCAGAGTGACTAGGAAGCCAGGCTAACAGAATATTTATAGCCCGGGAACTGCAACAGAATAGGACATGTCTAATTTTGTTTATTATAGGGAATGTTGAGCCTAATTTAAACGGGTTGCCTTCCAAAGCTTGAACACAGCTTAGACAGTCTGTAAATACAATGGAATTATTTAAATTGTTTTCAGCTATATACTTAACTGCTTCTAAAAGCGCAATAGCCTCACCTGTGAAGACCGTAGATTGAGGAGGAGACTTGAAGGACAACAGAACCGAGAATCGTGGAATCCACACGGCTGACCCTACGTCTCCCGTAGAGGAGAGTTTAGAGGCGTCCGTATAGACCTGAAGCCAGTCCCAATATTTTCTGTCTACAGCACACAAGAATGTGGAATTAGCTTTCGTTTTGTAGAATTAGGTCGTTCTTGGCAATGCCAAAACTTGTGTCTATAGTCGGGGTAAAAATCAGCTAATTATAAGGGAAAGTAAAAAGCAAAGGACGGGCGCTTTTAAAAACTAGAGTACGGGAGATGTCCAGATTAGCACAACTTTTTATGACACAGCGCGGAATTTTATTTAACCAATACCTAGACTTTTCGATGGACCGTTTTAGTAAAATGAGTTTAAGATGAAGGGGATGAGATGAAAGTTGCAACGACTTAGCTAGAAAGCGATCTGAGAGGTATTGACGTCGAAGATGCAGGGGAGAATCTGCACATTCGACCTGCATGGCATTAATTGGGGAAGACTTCATTGCACCTAAAACTATGCGAAGTGATTAACTTTGAATTTTAGTAATAGCGTCTAAACCTGGTTTATGGCATGGTTCCAATAAGAAAGAGCCGTAGTCTATTAGACTCCGTATCAATGCGTTGTATATTAGCTTCTGGGTATAGGGGTGAGAACCCCACCATACGCCAGACAGAGCCCGAATGGCGTTGATGTTGGCCTCGCATTTTTGGTAAAAAGTTAAGGTGTTGTGTCCCGGAAAGTTTTGAATCAAAAACTACACCAAGAAATCTTACCTCATTGGAAAACAGAATTGGTTGACTTTGGAAAACAACTGAATTGGAGGATAAACCCTTTTCCTAGTAAAAATTACAGCTTTACTTTTAGATGTAGATAGGGACAAACCGTGATTACCTAGCCAGATGCCTAAATAATTTAGGGCATTATACTAGTGTGTTCATTCGACATCGTTTACTTGACTTAATCATGTATAATTTGTATAGTTTTTAACTTTTTTTTGAAATTGACATTGATACATTCAAAAGAAAACAAAATGTTTACTTATGTTTGATTATTTGCAAATTATTTGTTATAATAATAATAATAATAATAATATAATAAATGTTTATTGGTCACCATATTTTACAGAAATTACTTAAAACTAGAACAAAATGAAAATAATCTGGTGGGTACATAAATTTCTGCATACATATTTTTGGAAAAAACCCTGAACTCCCGAAATAGGAAGACCTGTGACTCGGGAGCCAGTGCCCTCCCGCCACATTAAAAAATTGACTCTTTATTTAAACGTACCTTGACATAAGGAGATCAAAAGAAAAGTTAAATTTAGATTCACAAAAAACAAAAATAAACAAGTAAATTAATAGAAAGAAAAAAAAATGTGTGTGTGTGTTTGTGTGAACGTATGTGTGTGTGTGTGTGTGTTTGTGTTAACGTATGTGTGTGGGTGTAGTAGTGTAGGCAGAACTATAAACCTGGGACAGACAGCAATTTTTCAGTATCCGCGTAGTTTCAGGTTAACAACCAAGAAGTGAGTTTCTTTTTTAGTTGAAACTTACTTAGTTTCTCCAGGTTGCGTAGAATTCTGTTTAAGTCATTATATAAAAGAATACCTAGAACATGGAAATGACGCTCTGCAAATGTTGTAGCATGAATTATCGGAGTGCATGTGTTATAATGAGAACGTTTCTCGAGGTTTAGGTATGGGGGGATTGTAGACTGTTTCCGAACCATAGCCCTGAGTATGTATAGTTGGCGAACTGTCAGCATTTTGGTGTCCTGGTATAGGTCAAATGTTGGGAAACGCCTGGGTCGCGAAGTCATAACTTTTAGGATCGCTCTCTGGGCCCTCTCTAATTTGATCAGCAGTGACTTGTTAACACCTCCCCAAGCCACTATGCAGTAGCTAAAGATCGACTGGCACAGTGCATAATAGACGCATTTCACTGTGGAGAAGTCAGCACAGCTTCTGAGAGCCCTAAAAACATGAAGTGTTTTCCTTATTCGTGATGATACATCATGAATATGGGATTGCCAGTTTAACCTCTCATCCAAAATTACACCCAGATATTTGACCGTTGGTGACCGCGCAATCGAATCACAATCACAAACCTTATCCGAAGACAATAATGAGCACGTATGGGCCATTATGTGAAAATTATTAGGGGCTGCCGTCCTCAGAGAGATCGAGAAAGGAACAAAGGTAGTTTTATTCAAATTTAAGGTTAATAGATTCAAATGTTTATTATTTTAAAGTTTTCTTAGATTTAAAATTAGGGAAGTTTAAGGGGGAAAAGGTTACTCATGAGTTAATCTTTCATGTGAACTACTGACCATTAGCAGTTCAAAATCCCATATTGAGTTTGACCTCAATATCCATATATCCTATCCATCACCTTTAAAAAGTTATTGCAAATAAAAAACCTGTGGCTAGTTTTAAATAATTTAAACTAAACGTGGCTGCCACATGGAGGTGATAGAATTTATTTTTGTTTCACATATTTGGATTGACCCCAAATATCACAAATTGTTTTGATAAAAAAATAGTCTTCTTACTTGCTCCTTTAGCTTGTACAGTCATCCTTCGGGATGACTGAATATTAGTTTTTTGCTTATCTAGTTTAACCTTACTTAGTAGAATCGTATTAGTTTTTAGCACGCAAAAAAATTTCTTATGTATTGATATTGTCCCACACTTTTCCAAACAATAGAATGAAATTTGTTTCGCAAGAAAGGTCTCTTTTGTTCATAAGTATACGCTAGCAGAGTAAAGTTGGTCTTAAAATTTTTTTGCTTTTTTTGCTTTTATTTGTTTTCAGGAATTAAGGTAACTTGGTATCTACTTTTATATTTGTTTATACAACTCTTTTGATGTCAATTCATAGATCCCATAATAAAATGTTTAATAAAAGGTGTTTAACCATATGTACTTTTACAATATATGCAGCGAAGACATTAATACTAAAAGGCACCATCTTATTCAGAATACTACCATGAAAGTAAAGAAGTCTGTAGCTAGCTTATTTGATTGAGTATCCGATGCTTAGGTAATCGAGGGCCACCAGTTTTATTGATGTTTTCCTTCAAAATCAGATCATAATAAATAGAACTAATTTTGTCCCGTAAAAAATGAGATACTTTCTAGGTTTACTGTACCCAGAACAGACAAAGTACCTACTTACATAAATTCTGCACTTGGCGGTTGTTTGCTTATGTTGTACTGTGAATAACCTAAAGTGATGTGTTTGCACATGTAGGTGTAATATAAGTGCTGTAAAATTATCTTTTTACAATTTACTTCAAAATAAATTCGGTTCCGAAATAAATCCAAAAATATCTGCAACCTAAGTTGGACAGTTACATACGGACATTTAGCTTTAATAACTCACACATTGCGATTTCTCTCGTAAATAATTCGTTGGCAAGACCCTTATAAATAATGTACGGTACGCTAGTGAGCAAGCTCGGTTTGCTGCACAAAAACAGCTGTTACGACGTTTGTTGCGGCAAGACCACGCTTGGAGAGCTAATTTATTTATAACTTCGTTAAATTCTGTTACAGTTTGTATTCCGTTAAACGTATCTTGTTTTGTACGTGATTCAAGTTTATATAATGAACAATATTCATAATACATTACAAAAGTACCATTCTATTTTTATAGCATGATGAATTTACGGAAAAAACAATAGAATGACCCACAATTTTCCCAAAATTCAAATTCAATATTACCATGAGTTTTGGGTAACTTTGAACATTGAATTGAATTTTTGTAGGATGAAAAACCTTTAATATTGGAATATTTTAAGGTTTGGGTATAATTAAGTGATGTCTTTTTGTTAAGGAAAACCTAATCTATGAAAATGACATCTACCTGACGTATAAATGTGATAGATCGCTTTGTCTCTACATATAAATCAAGGTAGACCAATTTGGTGGAAAAAATATCGTTATGAGAACTGAGCAACATTATGCACGTATTTAAAGTTACGCAACATAGTATTTTTATGATACGGGTAACTTTGAAGCATTCAATATTATCCAAATAATGTCGATTTTGAACGTACTCAAAAATATCAGTTTCACACAATATTTAACATCCAAAAACGGATAACGATTTCACAATGATAATGTATAAACTACATTTTACAGAAAAACACAAAAACATACATGTTTACAGTAAGTTTTATATTTTATATCACTCTTACCATTGGTTAAAATTGCATGAAAATCCATTCAGTAATCAGCCTTTCATTTATCGCGCTCAGACAGACGCGTCCTGGGGAGTTTGTTTTATAATATGTATTTATTCATTGATTGATGTTCTTACTTAGTATATTAAATAAATACATGGTATTTCAATCCCATATTTAGATTTCGATATAAGAGAGTTATGTTCTTTTGTAATACATACAATAAGTTAGTCAAATTAAAGTTTTCCTGGATAGGAATCGAACCGGTTGCTTCGAAGGCAGACCACTACTACATTCATTTGCGTACTTTTAAAATAATAGTATTGATTAATGCTTGTCAGTGTGTCTTTATAATTCCAATTAGTCTCAGGCCAAGGTAAATCGATGTTCTCTATAACTGTAATCCACCAAAGGTATTCCTCCGGTCCTCCGGTTTTGATTCTTCCAATTAATCACATTTGTTTCACAGACTCTTCTGCTCTAATTGACGTCACGGGCACAGGGTCTCGTTACTGAACCCTTGTAATGTAAGAGGATGCTGGAATACTAATGAGTATTTGTCATTCTGTTATTTTAGATAACACTAACGATGAAAGCAACAAATAGATAAGGTAATTTGACTATGTTATAAAAACAATGTTGAACTACATATATAATACTCTGTGTTGTGCATATAAAAATACGCTTACACTTTCAAAGAATATTTAAAAAAGTAGTAACAAAATTTGAGCAGTAACAATGTCATGCTTGGTTTTCCAGCTCGTATTTAAACCGTGTCGTTTTCATACAATATGTATTGACTTACAAACAAATGGACTTAGAGCTTGCGTTCAATGACGTCCGAGTGAAAATGGAATGAATGTCATGCTAGTCTTGATTGGGCGCCCGACATCACATCCAAAATGACATGTTGCTCGATGAAAACTGAAGAAATTTGAACGCTCAAAGTAGTTGCATAAGGTGATTTTATGCTCAAGTTCCTGGTTTCAGTTAGGTTAACTTGAGACACTTTTTACTTCAATTTGGGTCTATACCATTTTTTTACGCCAATGTACATTATGTAATTAAAGGTTGCGTGTAATTGCTAATTTGCGTAAAATGTTCTGTATATATTTTTTATTTGCAAGTTTATGATAGTTACACTAAACCAAGACCATTTAAGAAAATAAATTTAAGTATATAAGTTTTATATATATATAAGTTTTTCTCGTCACCTTTTATTTATTTAAGCCTCAATGAAATACTGTCACAAAGGCTTTTTTCAGATATGTGTCATTGTTTGAGTACGGTTACAGTAAATTTTTGATTCAAGGAATAATATTTTCCACGAAATGTTCCGCTGAGCTCGCAAAACAAAGAATTCTATTATTCTGAACATTATCTGATAAAACAGTACATAAATAATATCCTTTTGAAGCATATTCACATAAAATAGTGCAATAGTATTGTATACAACATTAATTAGGGGGAATCAGGGAAGTTATTGTGCAAATTTTCTTGTGTTGTAAAAACAAAGTCAGTAAAAATTACGTCAAAACGTACCTTATGTTTCCTTTTGTTACTGAAGATTTCCATGTAGGGATCATTCAAACCATTTCGACATTTTCAAAGTTTCCATATAAATACTCGAACAAGACGAAATCTCTGAACTATACCTAAGTAATATACTACGGAAGCTAAATGCATTCCGTCTACTAACTCATTGTTAGTTATGTTAGTTAACTCGGTAGCGCTACACTCTTTAGATTAATATGTATGACTTGCTATAAAAGGAGAAGAGGAAAAAAGGAAATCCTTTATTGTAACTTAGAGTTGAATGTAATGAAAAGTATTATTATATGTGTATATATACACCCGCAAAATAGTTCCTTAGGTATGTCGCTTTTCTCATAATATTTCCTTCGCCATCGGAGCAATTGACTTAATGTGTTAAATATATCACAAACTGGACGAATCCTGGCCGTCACACATATTTTTATTCTTTCGAGATAATCCCGCTCGTTTTTTTAACCGATCCTTTCAACTGCACTTTTTAAAGCAATAATAATCAAAAAGCAAAAGTAATGTCCCCAGAGTTTCGATTTCACCCTACAAAAAAAAGGAGTTTAGAAACCAAGTAAAGAAATCAAGATTTCTTTACTCGACGTTTCGGTGCCTTTACAGACACTTTACAGTCACGAATGGAGTCGCAGTGTCAATACGCAATATGAGCCATTACTGTCCAAAAAAAGGAAAATGTCAAGATTTTGATGACTGCTAAATAAATAAAAAAAATTGCATTATTGGAAATTTAAGAAATTAGCGACACAACAGCTGTATGGGGCTGAAGTCCATGTAGCATTCGATGTGATTCATGAAATCATTTATCATGTACTCGTAAATGCCTGGAAAGATTAATACCTCGGATTTCTAGCACCGCGAGCTTACTGATTCCACCTAAAACCATCAAACGTGACTGTCGGAATTATTTATGGTTATTGTGATAACATACTGCATTTAACAGGATTTCCGTAAAATTTTTTTCATTTAAACCACTATCTGTCGCATGTCCACATCTCCGGCGGTCTCTCGAAGCCCTCGGGATAGAGTATCAGGATATTTTATGCATGAAAATACGTATCTGCTGAAATGTTCGTGTTTACCACGCGGGAGATACAATTTCATTGATATGACAGTATACTATGTTGATCACAGCTGTCGTGAATTATTAAAAAGTTATTATTTTATCATTTATATAAAGTATAGAACTTCTTCAAGTATAGAACAATCCAAAATGGTTATTTTCTTTTAGTAGATACAGTCGGGAACGTGTTGCAGGCTCAGATTTGCGTTCGAAACCCCTGCAGTGTTTTCGCCTGTTAGTATGCGGAGCGCTTACAAAAACCGAACAACGCGCAAGCGATTCTCGCCTTAGCTTGAGCTCCGCCGACTTCCCCGACTGTACCTTACTTTCAGTTGTTTGTGATTTCATTTTTATATTTTGAAACGTGGATATGTGAAATAAGTTCCTCAAGCCTCGTTTAGCAACACAAAAGTATCGCAATCCTAGAGATTACTGTATTAATCCGTAGTACGTGTAGAGCAAGAAAATGTTTTCACTAGAACTTGAGGTCCGTGGACCACAACTTTCGGCCCCCGCTCACTCGGGCCCCGTCGTATTTCGTCGACCTGCCGATGAATTTAGTAACACAAACCATAGATTAAGGAAAATTTATATCAGTCAGAAGTGACTTCTACATACTAACTGAATGGATTATGAAAGTTTAAGCTAGGAAAGTGTTTCAAAAAAAATAATTTCTGGCTATGTAATATAAATAATAGTGTTTCGGTAAACAAAAACTTCAAATATTTTCTTATATTATACATATAGATTTCTAATATTCTTATATATATATATATATATATATATAGCTTTCCACGGCTAAAATATTGAACCTTCAAGATTGTTACATAAATCTGTCGAAGTGCAATTCATCTGTCAACATCTTAAGAACACATAAGTACACGGTGACCTCACATGCTTAGGTTCCACTTCTAATCCATCACCAAGGAGCGACTGACATTTAGAGATAGGTGCATTCGAGTCATTGCAACAGCAACAAATATATGGCTTAAAAGCTATATTTTCGATTTGATCACGAATTTTTCTAATCGTGATTTTCTTTGCTTGTAGGACTTCAATACAAAGCATGGATTTTTATAAATACACTGCATTGGACACTTTACGAAGCGATGTATCCGCCATGCAAAAGTATCGTAGGGAGGCCGTGGATGTGTGTACTAATTGGTATACTTGTGAGTATGGTTCACAACTGGCGTTTCTCAAGGTATATATATATATATATATATATATATATATATATATATATATATATATCAAAGCAACGGAGTTTATTATTTCTTGTTAACTTTTGTTGAAACGTGCACATGCACGTAATCGAATGGATGACATGACGTACTGTTAAAAATTATTTGCGAGTGTGAGCTAATAATGAGTGCAGAGCAATGCGGTATTATTAGTAATGCAAGTAAATTAAAACAAAGTTATTACTTGTTCTCTTCATAAGGTGTTCTTTGCTCTTGACACAGCTTTAGACCGGCGCTAAACGACCGATTATTAATAATAAATCCCCAGACAAACACACCAACTCTATGGCCCCAAAGTAAGCAGAGCTTGTGTTATGGATGACCATACAGCGAACTGGAGGGAAGAGCGATTTATGTACAAATACATTAATAGAAAACATCCATGAAAACAAATTTAATGTCCATTTCATCACACGAATGAATGTTCTGACCAGGACTCGAACCCAGGACCTCCAGCATGCTAGACAGGGCTACTGTCACATACGCTACAAGGCCGTCAAAAATATGTATACTTACTGCAACATAGATTTTGTTACTTTGTTTATTTTACAATTTTAATATATTTATATAATATATGTTTAATACAAAAATATATATTATATATAACAAATACATGCAAAAGTTATATGGTAATAATAGATTTGACGGGATGTTTGATGTGGAGGTAAGATATTTTATTATGTTTGCTTTCTAGTCATGGATGTGTATGTATGTTTATTTAAGTTTATTTCTAATATTTATGTATAAAAAAATATCTATGTCTAAATATATAATGTATTTATTTCTTAAGTATATTTATCCGTAATCTCGTATCCATAACACAAGTTCTTAATGATACTTAATTTGGGCTAGATAATGTGGTGTGATTGTTAGAAATATTTATTTATTTATTAAACCAAATAGTATCTCTGAGAGGTAATGCTCTTTAAAACGTTGTCGTTAGTCATCAAGGTTTAAAGAGTTATAACTGATATTATAATACTCTACATATTTAATAAACGACGTAACTGAGTAATTACAACTTCAGAATCAATTATGTAAATAAAAAGTAAGCATGATAAATTTACTTCATCTTCACTTGCCATCAGCTGAGATGGAAGGCAAACGCCTGTCTAACTTCCAATAAAAGTATTAATAATTAGTAAAACAAGCCTGAAAAAATTTATAACTAAAAGAACAATAATAAACTGTATAAGCTTAAATGAAATCCTTCATTTTTCTGACAACTTTAACGAGTCGAACAGAGAGGCCTAATTATACAAGTTAGCAGTAGTTAGTAAACTATAGAGAACCCAGAACTTACAAGTAATGCCGAAGGGCCTATTGTTAATTGGATCACTTGTCAGTAAAGCAAGATATTGTTCCAGCTTAAAAGCTGTGTTTTGAAGTTTTTTGTTTTGTGACTAAAACTCCTTTTTGTTCGTAGACGTTAGCAGAGCCAAATTGGCATTATAGTCTTTCGCTTATTTATCATTTTGTCGTTATATCGGCCCACGAGAAAGTATTTATGTGCTTTGAATGGTTCTTTCTTTCACAAGAATAAAGAACAAAGTTCTTCATGTTTATTTTTTGTTTTCAATATTGATCACAAAGCAGAGTTTTTGATAGAATTATTAATTCATGTTAAGCGAGACTTTAAAACTGCATAATACTAAAAAATTGTGATACTAAATATATGAAATCTATAAATAATATAGTTATAATAAATAAATTAAATTAATAATTCCCCAGAGAAATACACCAACTGTATGGCCCAAATGTAAGCAGAGCTTCTGTTACGGATGCTCATACAGTGAACTGGGGGGAAACCCAAATAAACATACATATATAAATGTATACAACCATGACCCCAGTGAACATCTGTTTTCATCACACATATCAATGCCCCAACCTTGAGACTTGCCGAGCTAACAGATGCAGAAAAGAATAATTTTTATAGGAATTGAAAATGCGCATTTACATATATAGTAATTAGTTAAAAACCTTCACAAAATTTTGTGTAAATAAATTTTTGTGTTATAAAGGTTGTGGTGATTTATGTCATGATTTTTGTTTTATACAGGGTGAAAGGAAATTAGATACATTCTTTCTAATAGATGAAAGTAGACCGACTTTGAAGAAGATTCAGTCATGTGGTACAATGTTCAAAAATCAGTATTTTTGAAGATATCAGCTAATCAGCTGTCAGACAAACCACAAAAGAATATCAGATCGTCTCAATATTTTTTGGGAAATGGGTTAAAGATGAAAATCTGAGATTTTAAAAAAATGCAAACTTAACGATATCTTGAGAAATACTGATTTCACATATGACTGCATCTTCTTAAAATTGGGTCTACTTTCACCCCTTAGAAGGAATGTGTCTAATTTCCTTTCACCCTGTATAGATCATCGTGTTTGTTAGCGTTTGGTTCCTTCAAGTTGAAGCAACAAAAATATAGGGTGTATTACGGCCAGGAAAAGGCTTAATTATTAAGACACAATTACATGTACAGTGACTGTTGAGTGACAATTTATTTGTTAAAATACTGAGCTTATATACTAGATATAAACGTGTGAATTACAGTAATATTTAATCATCTCATGATCTTACTTTTATCACGTATCTTCCTAAATAGATAAACTGATTCTCTGTAAGTCACGTCTGGGGACGCCACAGCCCCTTTAAAAAAAATGATGTAAACACAAAAATGACAGTTCAACATTCTACTCTAAAATTAAATACTAAATAACAATTAAGGCCATATTATAGGGCATGCAAATCTGACTGGTTGTTGACGTTCTCTACGTGATCGTGATCAGAAATATTATCTCTCGCTGCGTGCTTTAAAATTATTTGAGAATAATGCTGAAAATATGCTGGTTTAACACGGTCAATGGAAATATACGATTGCTTTCTCATTAGTTGGAGTGATTCCTTGGCTCGTTATATGATAACCTAAGAAATCGAGTCCGGTCTTGAGAAATTCGCATTTTTCTAATTGTTATTCCATGCTCATGCAGGCGTTTTTTAATTATTTCAGGTGTTGTCGGTATTTATCTTTTGCGATCTTATATTAGGTCTTTACCTATGAAATTGCCGTTTTTCACGAAATAAATGAAGCTTAATTTTTTTATATATTTTTTATTTCTATTAATCAAAATAATCACCCACGCAATCAATGCATCTTTGCCAACGCATTGGTAGCTTATTGATGCCTTTCTTGAAGAAATCAGCTGGACGGGAGGCAACAAATTCTTCAAAGGCATTTTGTACTGCCTCTCGGGTATTGAATTTTTTTCCCGCCAAGAAGTTATCCAAATTCTGGAAAAAGTAGAAGTCTGTAGGCGCAAGGTCTGGTGAGTACGGCGGATGACGGAGAACTTTCAACCCCAACTCTTGTAGCTTGGAGACCGTCTGCTGTGCAGTATGAGGTCGCGTGTTGTCGTGCAGGAGCAGTGGAGCCGAACGATTGACCAAAGCTGGTTGGAGACGTGCGAGCTTCTCCATCATTGTGTTCAGTTCTTCACAGTACACATCTGCAGTAATGCTTGTCCCGTTTGGCAAGAAGCTGTGATGAATTACACCCGCGTTAGACCACCAAACAGTGACCATCACTTTTCTAGGGGTAAGTTTTCGTTTAGGGCATTGTTTGGGTGCTGAACCAGGGTCCAACCAACTTGCTGAGCACTTACGATTGTCAAACAGGATCCATTTCTCGTCACAAGTAACAATGCGGTTCAGAATTCCTTCATTTGTATGCCTGCTGAGCAGTGCAAGGCACGTCTCCACGCGTACTTCGCGCTGGCGGTCATTGAGTTCGTGGGGTACCCATTTGTCAAGCTTTTTTACCTTGCCAATTTGACGCAAATAGACCAATATTGTTTTGATGCTAACGTCGAAAGCTGCTGCTAATTCAGCCGTGGATTGAGTTTCATCAGCTTCCACAATTGCCTTTAATTCGTCATTGTCGACCAAAGTTTTCGGACAACCACGGGGTTCATTTTTCGGGTCAAAATTTCCAGAACGGAAGCGGGTAAACCAATAACGGGTGGTGCGTTCGTTTGTAGTGTTCGCTCCGTAAACGTCGTTGATGTTGCGTGCCGCTTGTGCCGCTTTGCTGCCACGACGGTACTCATACTCCATAATTACTGGAATTTTTTAACTTATCCATGATGACGAAAAATGTTCGAATGCGTTGAAAACAAAACACTAACTATTAAACAAATGACGATTTTAGAAAAAGAATTCCATGTTATTCAAATAAAATTAATTTGAAATTAGAATTATCAGTAAAAAAAAAATATTTTCATTTGAAATGGCCAGTACGGCAAAACGGCAGTTTCATAGGTAAAGACCTATTATTTGAAAACTCAAAGACGGATTCTGCAAGTAATGAAGTTAACGAGTAATTATGTAATTATGGAGTTTGAGTACCGTCGTGGCAGCAAAGCGGCACAAGCGGCACGCAACATCAACGACGTTTACGGAGCGAACACTACAAACGAACGCACCACCCGTTATTGGTTTACCCGCTTCCGTTCTGGAAATTTTGACCCGAAAAATGAACCCCGTGGTTGTCCGAAAACTTTGGTCGACAATGACGAATTAAAGGCAATTGTGGAAGCTGATGAAACTCAATCCACGGCTGAATTAGCAGCAGCTTTCGACGTTAGCATCAAAACAATATTGGTCTATTTGCGTCAAATTGGCAAGGTAAAAAAGCTTGACAAATGGGTACCCCACGAACTCAATGACCGCCAGCGCGAAGTACGCGTGGAGACGTGCCTTGCACTGCTCAGCAGGCATACAAATGAAGGAATTCTGAACCGCATTGTTACTTGTGACGAGAAATGGATCCTGTTTGACAATCGTAAGTGCTCAGCAAGTTGGTTGGACCCTGGTTCAGCACCCAAACAATGCCCTAAACGAAAACTTACCCCTAGAAAAGTGATGGTCACTGTTTGGTGGTCTAACGCGGGTGTAATTCATCACAGCTTCTTGCCAAACGGGACAAGCATTACTGCAGATGTGTACTGTGAAGAACTGAACACAATGATGGAGAAGCTCGCACGTCTCCAACCAGCTTTGGTCAATCGTTCGGCTCCACTGCTCCTGCACGACAACACGCGACCTCATACTGCACAGCAGACGGTCTCCAAGCTACAAGAGTTGGGGTTGAAAGTTCTCCGTCATCCGCCGTACTCACCAGACCTTGCGCCTACAGACTTCTACTTTTTCCAGAATTTGGATAACTTCTTGGCGGGAAAAAAATTCAATACCCGAGAGGCAGTACAAAATGCCTTTGAAGAATTTGTTGCCTCCCGTCCAGCTGATTTCTTCAAGAAAGGCATCAATAAGCTACCAATGCGTTGGCAAAGATGCATTGATTGCATGGGCGATTATTTTGATTAATAGAAATAAAAAATATATAAAAATATTACGCTTCATTTATTTCGTGGAAAACGGCAATTTCATAGGTAAAGACCTAATATTATGTCTGCCATCTCACTCATATTTTTTAGTGTTGCTTTTTCTGAAACTGTAAGGATGGATGTTATGGTATTCGGGAGTTGTCTTAGCCATAAAGACCGGATTGTGTCGTCGTTAGTAATGCCTTCTTCTAGTTCCTTTATTTGACGCAGCAACTGAGATGGTTTTTTGTCACCTAGTTCGATTTCGTAGAATAAGCGTTGAAACTTCTTTTGCTTTGATTCTTCGTAACAAGAAATGAGGTGGTCTTTAATTGTTTTATATTTGTTCTCTTCCGGAGGGTTAACGATGATGTCACTGACTTCGCATATTTCATGCTTTGATAAATTTGCGATTGTAGTCATGTCCTTGTTTCTGGGCAGCGACTATAGCTTCAAACTGGGTAACAGCTTTGACTGGAGCACGTAGAGCCATTTTCCTTTGCATTTCAGGTTGGGTCCTCAAAACTACTTGCGTCGGATGCGTGACTAGCGTCGGGTCATCAGTTATTACGACCAGGAAAAGGCTTGTAAATTAATCAATTACATGTTGAGTGACTGTTGAGTGACAATTTATTTGTTAAAATACTGAGCTTATATACTAGATATGTGAAATACGTGTGAAATACAGTAATATTTAATAATCTCATGATCTTACTTTTATCACGAATGTTCCTAATAGATAAACTGATTCTCTGTAAGTCGCGTCTGGGGACGCCACAGGGTGTTTTTTATTTGAATTTTATTTTTTTCACCCAGGTATAGATAACTAGTTTAATGAGTATTATTATCTAGCAATCTAAAAACCTATGGACCTGTTCAAGTAGAAAAAAAAGCTTATTTACTTATAAGGTCGCTCATGTTTGCATGCAAAATATTTTTCTTGAGTTTAATGATATTTTGTCTGTTTTTTATCGCGTTTTCGACAGTAAAGTGTCTTTGTAATCTTCGCATAAGTACTCAACTCAGTTTACTTGTATATTCCAATTCGGTGTCGGCAAATATATGTATAATATATTGAAGGGTTGCCGTTTCGGGACCATGGTCGTCTGGTATAACTTGAGAGGTTCTTCGAAAATAGTTAGATTCCTGAACCATCGTTAGTAATTTTTATTTGTTATTCAGTCATGTTAGATAATACTCCCGAGACAATTATGTGAAAGTCCACTGTTCAATGTTCAATATATCAAACGCTGTACATATTTAAAAATCTAACTCATTTGAAGCTCTGATCTATCCACATATCCCAAAAAAATATGAAACATCTCTTCACTCACAGTCAGCATGGGTAAATAAGAGCTAACCCACAAAATGACAAAAACTCTGTCAAATGCATTTGACGGAGTTTTCTACTGAAGTACAACGCGTATAAATTGGCGACAATTTTCAAATCAATCGTATGTTTGCTTCAACAATGTGGAAGTAAACATATTTTACAAAGTACTCGTAACTTGTATCTAATATTACTCGCTTCTCGTTCATCAGTGGGAGAAATTTATGGACAAAATCTTTGAAAGCCACCAAAAAAATATGGGTGCTAATCAAACGAACTTCTTTTTAATAGCATTATACGCCACAAAAAATCTATATTGCCATCTAAATTAATAACTCAGCCACAACGGACGAGCGTCTAAATAATACTATCTTAGCCACTAAAAATATGTTGTCGCATGATGTTTTTGCTGTAAAAGTTTGAATTATCATCCAATTTCGATTATGGCGCTTCGCCGGGTGTTGCCGCACCACGATCCCTTCGCTCGCTCGGCTCGCGCATGCGATAATTACAGCCTAACATTAACCTAACCCAATTTTAACTAGTGCGCTTTCTATAGAATATTTAGTAGGCGTTGCAAAAAAGATGAATTAGTGTATTAGAGGCTGTGGAATTTTGATCACGTCGCCAATAAAGGAATTTATGGCTTGACTTATAATTTCCCATAAAATAGTACTTTTTTTCACACTTCTTTGTTAGGTAAGTAGACGAAGCAAAATTTAACTAAACTTGGCTCGTCTTCTAACATAATAAATAATAACTTTTCTAATATTCATAGTATTTATGAATAACTTTTATACATGGGTTGCTTTATTAGATTCTTACCACACCAGAAAATTCAACTTGCAGCTAAACTATGCCAGACAAAAACCATAATATAAAAAGTTTGTTATATAAGCTGCATATAAATACTTACTACTTAGAGCAGCTATACTCTAAGTGTGTTCCGCGGAACCCTAGGGTTCCGTGATACCTCTGTCGGGATTCCGCAAGAATTTAGAAAAAAAAATCAAAACACCTCTCTCTGGTCGCTCCGCGGCTGCGCGGACTCGGCGGCCGCGCGAAGACAAAACGCTATGAACGTTATTTAATTATTTATTTGTATTTGTAGAAACATGTGTTACAATAGCTGGTACAATATCTTATAAGTTTGGTATCAACAATTTTATACTTGTACAACCCGTTCGCTCTAAGTTTGCCGGTCTGTGGAATGCGCGTACCCTCCCCCACGTGACAACAAAGCTTATAATGTGTCATAGTTTTACCCAAATATGTACGTACACAATTACCTCCCAATTACACAATACCTCCCACTAGTTAGATTTTTTCTTTTTTAATGTTTTCTATTATTGTCCTAGCCAAGTGGTGAAGTAAATAATAATTAGTAACTGTTACATTGTACTTTTATTATGCTGATTAATAAAAAATACACTTATAAAAACAATTGTTTTATTGTAGGGTTCCATCAAGTATTTTGCTTCCGAAAAGGGTTCCGTCATTTAAAAAGTTTGAGAACCACTGACTTAGAGAATCAGTTAGGTAAGATATTCCATTGTTCATTATATTACATTCTAAGTACGAGTATATGCTCATTCATAGTTCTGTTATTAGTATTATTTGCAATCGATAGAAAAATGAATTGTCTTGTTTGGAAATATACATTTCGGTAGTTAATAATTTGTTCTGTTCTGAAATACCGATAACGAAATAAATAAATGAGTGGGAGCTTTAGGTTGGTGGTGCAGCGATTAACACGTCGGTTTCTCGATTTACTCAATACTGTGGCCCAAGGTTCGATCTTATACTTATCTTACTCGATATTATTAAAAATTGGGTGAGAAAACCTATAAAAGTAAGAAATATTTATTAAATTAAACACTTTTTTCACCTAGTTTTATCGCGTTTTAACATATTTTTTTATGTTTAGGTCACGAGAGATATTGGAGAAAGACCACGGTCTCTGTAAAGGCACCGAAAAGTCGTGTTAAATGTGGAAACAAATAAAAATTTTAATCCAGTTAAAAAAGTTTTTTATTAAACAATATGAAGCGTGACAATAAATACAGTACTATAGCAAATTATCTAAAGGCAAACCGAATAAATACCATTGAAACAGTATTTTAGCCGCGATATAGCCAACCTTCGAATCCGAGCCCTCAGTCTTTGTTTTAAAACATTCAACTTACTTAGTCGATTTTTACGTATATTTTTTGTGTTATTTTGCATAGAACCCGCATTGGGTTATAATATTGAACGCATAAAAAAATATTTTTTTATCCCGAACATTTTATTCATAAGTGTAAATATTCAAACTACTAAAAAAAAGGCCAAACCGTCGCGTCTGAGTGGCGTTGGAGGGAACGTCGGTTCATATTGCGATTCCAATGCGCAATATGAACCGTTACTGTCCCAAGGGAGGAAAAAGGCGGGATTTCAATGACAGCTAAGTGATTGAAATAATTTAGTTTGAGTTTTCATAAAATATTACATATTACGATAGACTCATAAAATATACATCGGATGGATAAACCTAGGCGGTGTAATGGTGACAATATAGAAAATTTTTTGTGTCTTGTCTATTTTTTTGAGTTCTCCTGTGTTGTTCAGGTACTGTGACTCATTTAATATAATCTAAAATACTCTATTAGCAGTTTGGAAGCCAGTCATTTATTGTTTAGTTGCTAAATATCGATGAAATCTGTGTGACATACTAGTTCGGATTGTGGTATAAAAGTTTATTCAGTTATGTTCGGTATTAGAGCCTATTTGTAAAAAACAATTTATAGAAGCGATGATTGAAGGACGTACAGGCAAATTAGGTTGTCCATATGTGTAGTTTTCTTGAAGAGTAATGACAATTTATGTAGGTGTAATTTATTTATGGCAAATGTAATAGTTTTCTACATTTCTATAAGGACTCTGGACATACCTTATGCAAGCATGGTGAAAATATTAACGGCGCTAAAAGTTGTAGTTTATGGCTATTATAATAAAGAAAACAAATATTAGAAAACTCACTTGAATAATGTAGTATATCGGTAGCTCAGAGCGAACATTTACAAACAATTTAATTACACTGCAATGCTGTACTGTAACAGTGGGAATATTAAGGCTGTCTTGGAGACTGTATCGCAGATACACACGGTAGAGCGCTCAACTAACCAGTGCCTTTGATGTCACACAGGGTGCTCAACTAATCCAGCATCAAGAGACAGGCAGATAGCTCGGAGTGTTTGCTAACAACACGCCAACCGTGAACTCCTGTTCAAGGTAGTCCTACATAAATTATCTAAAGGAACGTTTGTGATTGGTCAACAGCTCAGAAATGAAGACGCAGGAAGAAGCAGGAATACTTTTGATTCGTAATTTTGAACTTTTACATAAAATACTAAAAGGTGTGTAAAATGTAAACCGAAGTTAAGATGGGTGTGACAATATCGGAAAATCGTGGTATACTGTAATAAATAGGATATTATTGAAGTTAACAACCATTAACCATACAATAAGTTATTGTTATAAGTTATACAATAAGTTATAAGGCACTACTTCCTATTTGGATCCCATAATGGTCACGTTTACGAGCTTGTGCTCTAGAAGGAAGAAACAGCCCGTGTAATTGCGGAAACAAAGGCAATTCCAACTGTTTTCAACGCATTAAATATAACCAATCAAAACACCTACTAATTTATTTTATTTATTTTATATTATATATTATATACATATTTTTGTAAACTCTAGTAACCTATTACGAAAGTACTTGTGGAAAATTATGTACCTTTATTTAACTATTTGGTTTTGATCATTTATTGTTAGTGCAGAGGATTAATAACTATTTAACTAAAAATAAGTAAAAAAATATATGCTGAATTAAAGTAGTTTTTCTTATATCTAGAAGAGTCTTTGAAAACTATTAAGACATTTAGACTCACAATAAACTCACAAAAGACTCAATGTGCTGAAAAAAAGTAGTTTCTTTTCCGACAACTGTGACGCGTTGAACAAAGAGGCATGAACTAAGTATACAAGTAAGCGATAACAAGTAAACTATAGAGAACTTGGATCTAACAAGTACGTAATGCCAA
Source organism: Marasmarcha lunaedactyla (assembly GCA_923062675.1). Taxonomy (NCBI): domain Eukaryota; kingdom Metazoa; phylum Arthropoda; class Insecta; order Lepidoptera; family Pterophoridae; genus Marasmarcha; species Marasmarcha lunaedactyla. Next base: position 7,334,629 of record OV281349.1, read on the forward strand.
AGGGCCCATTGTTTCAAGCTTAATTGGATCACCTGAGAGTATTACTAGATATTGTTCCACACTCCAACGAACAGTATTCGTAGAATGCCTTTTGTTTCACGACAAAAGCTTCTTTTTGTTCGTAGACGGTAGCGGAATGAAAATAAAAATAAATAATAAAATAAATCCCCAGACAAACCAACCAACTGTATGGCCCCAGAGTAAGCTTGTATTATGAAGGACCATGTTCCGGGTCATGTTCCAATGACCATTCTGGGATCCCAGAATAAACATACATTTATAAATATAAACAATCATGAGCGGAGAACAATCATCAAACACAAATCAATGCCCTGACCAACACTCCAACCTGGGGACCTCCAGCGTATGAGCCACTTCGCCAATTTTACAGTTTGTCATTTGCATAACACTTAATATTACCAAACATATCAACTTTTTTTATATGTTTAAATGTATAAACTAGAACAAAAACAAATATAACTGTATTTGTATGAACACGTAAGTTTTTGGTACTTTCGAATTTATAATTTAAATTACTTCATTTTGTTTCAATCAAAGTAACTCTCGTACACAACAGGCAGCATTAATGGTTATTTACAGTCTATGTTAGCGTCTTACGAACTTAGTCGGTAGAGCAATCAGCATCGAGGAACCCAGGTTCCAAAGACACATGATGATTTTAATGTTTTCCATAAAATCATACCCTGAATACAATATGGCCGTAAAATCGATCTATTCTGTTTGTATTCAGACACGCACCAGCCTATGAGATATAGGAGTCTTTCAAGTTGTTCTTTACCCAGTCCTGACATACTTACGTGCATGATACATCTGCCTTCACCTTCCTTATTTTGACGCTTATCACTCAAAGTCATGTAGTAGTTAGTTAGTTAGTTAATTGAAAAATGGCAATCAGCCGCTATTGGTGTGGCGGGCGATTTAGTGATGTAGTATATGTGTCTTGAGCAGGTGGGTTGTACAATAGATCGCTTATTTGCTCGACGTCCTGCTTCTCTAATTGTGCAATAACCATTTGCACCAACTGTGCCTGACCTTTTTAGTGTCTTGAGTTGCTGCTTCGAAACTGTAGAACCATAGTCTCGGTCTGTCTCTCCAAAATGGTGGAATGCACAGCGTCAGTGAGATGTTGGAGACTTCACGGGCTTCCGGTTGGCTAGCTGAATTTGAGCTTTCTTCGGGTACGGTGGATTCTTGTGGATGAACCTGTTTGGTTTCTGTCGACCATGTACCTGGGTATGTAGTCGGGCAGCAAATGTTCCCAGCGGTCGGTGACCCCCTCATTATCCCCCACCAATACGGCTTTCGAGCCAAGCACTCGTGCCCTCAGCAAGTCCACCGAATCGTCGAATACATAATCGACGACTTCTACCCTAGACGACTTAAAACAGTCGCGCTTTTCTTTGACGTAGCCAAGGCTTTCGACAAAGTCTGGCACGCGGGTCTCATTTACAAGCTGTACAACACAGGCTTGTCCGACCGCCTAGTCAAACCGCTCAACCGCTTTTTTCAAGCGATCCAAAGAGCATCCTAACCCCTCATACGCGAGTCAGTAGCTTGTACTGCTCCGTCCATACCGTCGAGGTACAAAGTCCGTAGACCGAGAAATGCACTCTCGGATCCCCCCGATCAGCTCTCGGCAAATCTAGACCAGCTTAAAGCTGCCCAGGCCGATTAACCATCATCCAAATGTCATTCGCATCTTATGTGATTTTTATTCTCAGTGGGTGACCCTCTAGCGGGTCCCCGCTTGCGCACCCACCTCCCTACCCGGGTGTCGCTCCAATGAAGGCTGACAGCATTCCCATGCTACAGCCGGCAAGGTGGTTTTTAGTGGGTAGGTGCCACTCTGGTGAGTCCCACATAACCGCGCAGAGGCCGGTATGTTCCTGCGGCGGTATGCATGACGCATCTTCCACCTGCCTCCCGTGAGGGTGCTGCTTAGGCGGCTCAAAAAAAAGGCGCGTTCTTTCCATTGGTGACCATCGCGGGGACAGCACGTCAAGCGCGGGGAACTACACGGGGCTCACGTCGCGTACGCACCGTGAGACAGCTGTGTGCATAGTCTTTGCTTCGCTTCGTATTTAATACTAATTAATTTCACAGGCATAACCACTACATGCTTGACATGAAAGTTCTTCTCAGAGCTGCTTATTATTTCATAGGTATTTGTGTTTTATTTATCTTCTGTTCCTCCTTGTAGCCACAATGTTACTTATTGCCATATGGAAAGATACGACATATGGCAATAAGTAATAACATCTCACCACCTGTAAAATCTTCCTGTGGTTATGAATAAATGATTTAAATTTGAATTTGACACTTACATTAAATGATAATCCTAAAAACGGCATGCAGGAACATGCATTTTTTTCTACATACATTTTTCCTGTAAAATATTAACGACTGAATTCATACAACAAAATTGTTTTTTTTCGAAATAGACATTTTATGTATGGCCCTATGGGCCTTTTAAATTTCACCGGACTTTGTAGCTTAGCGCTGACGGACCTTAGGCGGAACTTAAACTACTCCTACATACGATATGCCTAAGGGTACCCGAGAGGGCACAGACCTCGGCTTAGGACGTCGTTTACTGAAACTACCACTGGGTCGGAAGGGTCATCTACTGCCAAAAAAGCAGCAAGAAACTCAATAGGAATACGTGCGATGCGTTAGCCTGGCCCACCGGTGGGTTAGGCGATTCGAATGCATGCCGTGTTGCCCTAATTCTAACTGGAACACCGGCGTTTTTTTTATTGTAAAAGGATTAGACGTTTGTCTTCTGTCTCACCTGATGGAACGTGACGATGAAGACAAAGGTGTTACACGTCTTTTCACGAGATACCTATTCACTCGACGCTTGAAAGATCTAGGACTATAGTTTTCTGGAAAAACAGACGCAGGCAATTCATTCCACACCTTGGCGACTCGCACCAAAAAGTAACTATCGAAGCGTTTGGTCACTTCTTGGGATATCTACTATAAAGGGGTGGAAGGCCTGTCTACGTCCAGTAGTCCGATGTTAGAAGGGTGTGGGTTCAACCTGATAAAAAGAGCATTCGCACTCTCCAAAATGTAATCTGTAGAAGACTTGTAGACTCTGTAGGCAACTTTCCGACAATGGTCGAGGCTATGCAGTTTTTTGGTAGTGAGATCAAAGTTGTTGATAATTTTTCGGGCTCTTTTTTTTTATATACATTTACATACATACATTGTTATAATTCTTTTTCTTGTATTATTATTTACATTATTATTAAACGGTTTGATTTATACTAATTACTCTTACATTTTGATCATATTCATTTAGAGCTACTGTTCTACACAGTTTACATTATTTAAAATTTTGTAGAGTTTATTTCTCTACACTTAATTCTTATTATACATACCTATATACTTATAAAATAAATAAATAATAAATCCCCCAACAAATCCCATAACAAACACACCAACTGTATGGCCCCAAAGTAAGCAGAGCTTGTGTTATGGATGACCATACAGTGAACTGGGGGGGAACCCAGAATAAACATACATATATAAATACAAACAACCATGACCCGAGAACAAACATCTGTGTTCATCACACAAATGAATGCCCGGGCCGGGACTCGAACCTGGGACCTTCGGCGTATGAGGCAAGGTTACTTACCACTACACCACTCGGTCGTCATACTCATACTTATATACTTATATTACATACTTACGGCTATTTACTTTGGTCTTATTATACTTAATTACCATTTACATTTCCTTATTTTAATTGCATATGCTGCCCCTGAAATATTTATCAAAATATTTTGTCAGCATATTTTATTTTTCGCTTTTACTTTGTGTTTCCTATTTGATTTCTTTTGTTTACCCTGTTTAGTTTTGCCTAGACAAAAGCAAAAGAGGTGGTTGTTTGGTCGCCATTTTTATGTTTGACACGATTGACTAGCCCAGTACACGCCGGAGGGGTATCATTGACTCTACCAGGTCTATCTGTTCCAAAACGGTGTTTTATGCTGCGGTGAGTTTGTAGTGTCTCGGGGCTTGATCTTGCAAACTTGTTTCCGGTTTTGCTATCTGCTAAGATAGCGAAGGTACCCAACCAGCTTACGATTATGACCCTATTCGTGTAGATGTTATATGTACGTTTGCTGTTGATCATCCGCTTGCGATGTTTCTGTCTATTACAGTTAGAAGGGCAGAGCGTAGCCGAGCGGGTTGTTTCCACGAGGACCACCTCAGCAATAAGCCACCGAAGCGCGAGCAAATTCGTCCCACCGTTTCCGGATCGGGCATGAATGGCTGAATGCGTTGTGAAATACATCGTGGCAATGTGCATTAGCTGTGAAGCAATTTATGCACTTATGCGAGAGGCCCACGTGGTAATCCCTAGTCTTTTTTTAGGTGCACCTGTCCGCAGTGGCTACAGAGGTACTCAGTGCGTTTGCACAAGTGCCTACTGTGGCCGAATTCCAGGCACCTTGTGCATTGGATTAGGGGCGAATGATCTTCGACCCTGACCCTCTGCAGGTCTATGTGCAACACGCTCCTTTCCAGTGTTCTATTCCAGATCTTCGGAGAGAAGCTCAGGACCACGTGATTGACATGAGGGTTTCTCGTTTTCTTACAAAACTTGACAATCACCCGATCTTCTTCCTTGTCAAGTCCCGCAAAGATGTTCTTGTTTTGGTTCCTGAGCGCTCCCACGATATCGTCGTCCGTGTGCACAGAGAGAACGCTCCGCAGCTGTAGGAGGGGATCCTTGTTTACAACCTCTTCACAGTGTAGGTTTTCTCCCGCCTCTTCAATAACGTTGCAGAGAGAACAGATCCCTGAGGTACCCCGGCATTAATTGCCATAGGTCAGAAGAGCAGCCGTCTAAGACTATTCAAATTGACCGTTCCCTCAGAAAATCAGATATCCAATCGCAGAGCCCATTAGGTATTCCATATGCTGGAAGCTTACTCAAGAGACCATCATGCCAGACCCTATCAAAACCTTGGAAATGTGGCCTTGCAAGGCTTCGTTTCATAAGTGAGTGGCATACACACAGTTGAGCGTCCACTGCGAAAATCATATTGGTTATCACTTATAATAATAATAATCTTTATTAAACATACACACAATTTCAATTATAAAAAGCGACTAATGCTTAGTAAGGCCGGAACCTGTGCATAAGCATTAGTATACTTCCTTGCGTCTGAATTTCATTGGGACGTGGGGTGGTAGCTCCAAAAACAATATGCTGAGACTTGAGCGTGCACAGCGGGCAGTTCTAAAGGTTGCTAATCAAATCAAGTCAATCAAACCAAATGAATTTATTTGCGAATAAATGCTACTCTTAAACCATACAGATAGCCCACCGAAGCCCTATACAAAGTCTAACTGTCAGACTGTACTGAAGCAACATTCTATCCCTGCATTTCCGCTCCACTTATCTCCACTTTTGGAATTTCCACAAAAATAAACACTTCATTTGCCCAAAAATTCTACATATTCCTTGGTCCCTTCCTCTATAATAAAACCAATAAAGGGTTAAGTCCATTTTAGGCCGTCAGTAAGCTTTTTGTTTCAGCAATTAATGGACGAATGGAATGCACGATAATTCGTATCTTTTATGTAAATGATTATTAAAAAAAGTATCAGAACTAAAATATTTCCCAATAAAATTATCTGAATTAATAAGAAACTAAACGTGAGGAGTATCCATACAATAGCTGCGTAGCGTTGGGGTTACCGATTCAATGCAATAGAAGTCTTGCTGGTGGCTTATTCTAAAGATAAAGGCATAAAGCTTTTCATAAACAGTAAAGTAAACATATACAGTATACATTTAAAACTAAATAAATAATATCAAAAACATATTACAAACTTAATTAGGTTAATTGTATAATCTTGCAAAGCATTATTTCGATTGCAACTATAACTTTTTGTGAGTTTTGTTTTTTTTAGTTCGGGATCCCTATCACCAAAATTCAAATACGTCAATCCAATATTCGCTCTGTTATTTTGCAAAAAGTGGATGTGCTCTTTCGGTTTTCCTTTTTTTTGACTTTTTTTCTTCCCATGTTATTTCCTTTTTGATTTTCCTTTATATTAGAACGTAATTTATCATCAAAAATAAACTAAATTATCCAAAAAAACTCTCCTGTGTTAGACAGTAAGAACTCAAGCTGAAAACAAGCTTCATAAGCGCGGAAGGTTAAACTTGTTTGCGTCTATTAAGGTTGCATGGGGCTAGCATATAATTAACCGAGAAGGTGTCTAAACGCGACAAACACTCGCTTCGGGTCGAGAGATAATGTGGCTCAGTAGCGTCAGTTTCTCGCATTTTGAGACCTCCTCGACTTGTCGCAAGTACAGACCTCTTCCTTTAGGTTATCTAATGTATAAAAGTGTTTTCTTTCTATATTCTAATTAAGATTTTGGACACGTGACTCTAGTGTTGTACGCAAGATTCACTTTGACTTCATTATTTAATTTAAATACCAAAACCAAAAAAGTTAGTTCAATAACCATTTAAATATGGTTTATGACTATATAGTCAATCTATTAAAAATAATCATGACGGTATTATATGCTGAAACATCATCGGCCGACGACTCAAACACTATGGACTTAAGCCTTTGACAAATTTAACCGCAAGACATATCATGGTTGCAAAAAACATGTAATTAAGTGGTTACTCTCACTACTATGAAACTGAAAACGTCATACATCTTTTTCAGTAAATCAGTATGAATAAAAAGATGAGCCCATAATGTTAAAGAAAAAAAATGTTATATAATCAGTTTTAAATTGTAACACCTATCTTGAATTAGTATATTCCTAAGTATTTATTGTAATATATAGAGACCTCCTTTATAGCATCAATATTCGCTACATGCCGCAGATGCTTAAAAATGTAAATAAGCTTACGTACCCTACCAGTAAGTGCAGTAACATGATGTTCGAAATTGAGTTTAGAGTCAATAATGACGCCTAGGTATTTTATTGAATCAAGAGAATTTTCTACTATGTTTTTTCTTATAGTGTATGTCATATATTATGTTTTGTCTACATTTAGGGTTAGTACATTACATTTGAGCCACTGCACGACTAGGTTGAAACCTGTTTGAGCCGCTCTAAATGTATCCTCCCAATTTTTTGGACTCGTTTTTGAGCTCGTTGAACTCAAGGTATACCAGGAGATGATTGTTCAAAACATGCTCCGAAACTTTGCAAAGTATTGAGGTGATTGTAATAGGTCGGTAGTTAATAGTATTTGCCAGGCTTCCCTTCTTTGGTACTGGTTACACGTTAGCCAGCTTCCAGGATTTAAGGACCTTTCCGGATTCCATACAGGCGCGTTATAATGGGAGACAACTCGGCTGCGCAGTGTTTTAACACAACTGCAGGTATGCCATCAGGGCCGCTGGCCTTATTCACGTCTAAATTCTGCAAGCATTTAAGAACCTCCTTTTGGCGAATATGAATGGTACCCATTTAACTGAGGTAACTGGGGTGGGACTTTACCTTGACTATTTAGACGTGGACAATCTGCAAAAAGATTAGCAAACAGGTCTGCTTTCTCTTTTGTGGTGTGGGCCACTGAACCGACAGGCTTCCACAGAGGTGGCAACGATGGGCGACAGAAGTTCGACTCAACCGACTTGGCCAGAGACTAGAAAGCTTTGCTTCCTGAAGGATATGACGCTATCTTGTCTCCGATGTGGCCAACGTGGTCAAAGTGAGCTTTTCTGATCAACTTTTTGCAAGACTTGGTGGCAGCATTGTATTTTTTTTCACTTCATGCGAATCCACGGCTTTGCTTCTGCGAGTGCCAGCCCAGGCTATGTACGCTTCTTGCTTAAGCTTTTCAACTGTGAGGCAAGCAGCATTAAACCATGGGCGACCTTTGGTAGGTCTGATATGGTCTGGTTTGATAGGTCAGCGTAAGGGATGAAATACTCCATTGCTTGGCCTATCACACTTGATACAGCATCAGCGCAGCACGAGGGATCGGTTGATGTAAGTCTGCCGCCAAGTATCCTTGACGCGAAAAAATGCCGCATCTCATCCCAATCTGCTGTTTTTTATCGCCTTACTCGCCGAACGCCTTTTTGATGTCCCTAAAGGTGCAGTTACAGACACCGAGTACCTGTCAGGTTCAGTTGTGAGCAGAAGATCCAACCAATATGCAGTGTGGCCAGCAACGTCAGGGATGCGCGTGGGCTCGTTCACAAGCAGTGAGAGGCCTTTATTCGTGGAAAACTTGAAAACTCCAGCGTGGTCAGTGTCCTGATACGGGTATAGCCATTGCCCGTGATGAGCGTTAAAATCGCCCAGGAACATCAACTGCGCTGAGGGGCAACGTTGCCGAACCTTATCTGCTGCATCGCTGAGACACTCCATGAGCCTCGTTGTCTCCCGATCTCCGCTATGTGACCGGTATATACTGGCGTAGACCAATTGGTCAAGACCGGTATCAATTTGAACCCACATGACGGAAATGCAACCACTCACCATACTCATCTTATGACTTTTCATATTTGTTTTGCAGTGAATAGGGAGGAGGACAGAAGTTGAGTAAAGCGCTGCAAATGGAACCAAGAAACTTACAATAAACAACGCACCGATGGGGAACTCGCTTGGAGACAGCTGGGACGCCTGAACCCCCCCCCCCCCCCGGGGGATTGTCATCGGGTCGTGTCTAACCAGTCGCCAGCTGGCACGATGAAGCCTCCCGGGATTTTTCGCGAGGTGGCGGGGCAGCCTTTCGCGGATGGCTAGCACACTACTTGGGCCCTCTACTACCTGCGGTCGGCCAGCGGTGCACCCTTATTACGGATCCCTCTACCCTATAAAACCAGTTACCCGGCAAGCCAATAAATAACGAGCTGAAGACAGTTCTCTTATGCAGCACGATCACTCAGACCTACCCTCCTCGATGGCTACACTAAACATCATGCCGGAAAGCGATCATGTCACTTGGTGGCATGTTTAGTGGGTGGTTACAAGCCACAGCCAAAGCCTACCACCAGAAGATACTGCTCGTTTAGCACCACCCAGGGCCCACGTACAAGGCATCGAGGGCTAAATCTGTTAAGACGTTGCGCGGACGCCTATAACGAACCGCCGAGTCTTAGTTGGCTGTGTATTCAGCTGACTTATTGACCAGCGGGTTGGGGTGGTGAAATAAACCACAACTCCACTCTCGGTTTCGATTGCAAGCAATGTAAACTGAATGCTGTTCGCAAGTTGGACAGTCACATATGGACAGTTAGCTTTGCTAACTCACATTTCCCTCGTTAATATTTCGTTGGCTAATTCCTCATAAATAATGTACAGTACGCTGGCGAACAGGCTCGGTTTGCTGCACGAAAACAGCGTGTAAGGCGTTTGTGTGCGGAAAGACCACGCTTGGAAAACTAATTTATTTATGTCTTCCGTGGGGTACCATGACGGTGTGGTGTTTATGTGTTGATTTCTAGTACCACCTGTTAAATGTAATGCTTGATGAAAATACAAAAACACAGGGTGTTTAATCGATTGTTTCCAGAATACATAACAATGGTACTAATAAAAAAACTTATTAACCCTCTGCGGGTGACGTGGTAGTCTCACAGATACCGCATTTCAAAAAATCATGTGTATAAGCTTTATAATCGCACCAATGGCGCCGGTGTTCAAAGTACCTGCGCTGCGTATGCCGACGCGTTGACCAGTGAGACGCGAGCGATCATACGAATCGGATGTCAGCGTGTAGGGCTCAGGGTGTCTGGCAGACTACCACGCCACCCTTTACGACGAGTTTCTAGCAGACTACACGTCACCCTAATCGTTATAATTCCATAGTGTCTCCCAGACTACACCTCACCGTTATTGTATTCACAAACTAAATAAAGTTAAACTTTGTAAGAATTGGTAAGTTTTGATGTTAGCTTAGCCATTTTTTTGCCACATAAGGATAGATCAGCCGGGTCTTCATTGTTCGTGTTTTCTAAAGACATGACTTCATTGTCATATGTACCGAAGAGAAACAAAGCGCCTTGTTTCTTCGTCACATCGAATGAAAAAGATTGACACTGAGTCTGGAAAACCTGTGATGATAACGGACTATAACCACACCAGGGGAGAAGTTGATGAGATCGACAAGAAAAGCTCCATCTACTCTTGTAAACGAGAGACGCGACGTGGCCAATGGCTTTTTTCTATAGAGTACTAGATATGGTGGAAATCAATTGTTTTGTTATGTACCAGGCTTGTGAAAACAGTAACCAAAACATAAGAAGAACTCAATTTATAATAAATATGGCAAGGCCATTAGTTATAGACCATACGAAGATACGTGTCTATAATGATCGCTTACCACGAGAACTGCGTATGACCCTCAGTCGGCTTTTAGGTAATGATCTACCCCCACCGCCTTCAAAATCCCCCGCCACGCCCACAGGTGGAAGAACGCTGTGCTGTATTTGCCCTAACAAACGCCAAACAATAAACGTTTGCTGTGACGGTACTAATCCTAATATATTTGTGGTGGTTGAAGTCCCTGTGTTAGAATTGCCAAATAAATATGTAAGACTTTAAGGCTGTATAACTTGAGATCTGACCATGTGATTTACTTAAAAAATATATTATTTATAGGATATTTGTGTTTTGTTATATAACAGAAGAAAAAAAATTTTTTTTTGTTAAATACTTTAATTATTACTCCTTATGTGCCTTCGAGTAATTGTTGGTTATAAAAATGAGACTTCTAAATAAATGCCGAATCTACTAATGATTTCTAAGTGTTTTATTTATTAAAACATAAGAAAACATATTATTATGTATTTATTCACCCCATAATACGTATTATTATCACAGCCACAGTATAAAGGTCTCTATTTAAGGTGTCTGTCAGACTACACGTCACCCGAATCGGGAAAATTCGGTCACGTCACCCGCAGAGGGTTAATAAAACAAAGTGGTATTCTGCAAACTAGATAGTAATATATTTCTATGTCTAAATGAATGCTGATTTAAACAAAAATAGGTGTCAAAGTAATTTATTAAGAGGTTGCCGATGGCATTAAACAAACGGAATAAACAACCGACGTCCGTAGTGGTTAGAAGCCCTGCCTCATACGCCGGAGGTCCCAGGTTCGAGTCCTGGCCGGGGCATTCATTTGTGTAATGAGCATAAATGTTTGTTCTCGGGTCATGGTTGTCGATATTAATAATATACGTAGGTATGTTTACTCTGGTTTCCCCTCAGTGCGCTGTATGTTCATCCATAACACAAGCTGTGCTTACTTTGGGGCCATAGAGTGGGTGTGATTGTCTGGGGATTTATTTGTTTCGTTATAAATTAATTCTGTTGAGAGTAATAACAATTTCTGGAAGATTTTGTTCGTTAGCACAGCTCTCCGTTGGGTTAATCCGTTTCTAGGAAATTGTGCTCATTTATAGTTTGTAATATTGACTGGTGGAGATGAGTGTTAGAGGCCTGAAGAACGCTTGATTAATGAGCTAACTTTATGAAGCCTTTTTCGTGAGGTTCTTTTCATTTAAAAAAAAACTTTTATTTCAGTGATTACAGTTATTTATACCTTTGACGATTGAGGGCCGCATGGAGGAGCATGGCCATTACTTTCTAAAGTGGCGTCAATTAAGTATCGTTAAAATATTGCCATTTTATTAGATGTTTTCAGTAAAAAAAAGTTTCAAATTGATCTTAACAGCGGGCGCTGTACTGAAACTGTAGTAAACCTACATGTCAATGACAGCTGTTACTCACTGAATTCTCAGATTTTTTTAAATAGAAAGCAAGAGTTTATAACTTTTGTTTTCGTAGATTCTTAATTTGCTTATTTTAATCATTTCGGTTTACTTCCATATCCTACATTCAATGACATCTACAATATAGTTGGTACTAGTTTCTGACATTCTGAAAACTAATTTCGGAAAAATGATAAAGATCAATGCTAGTACATTATAAAAATGACAAGCAAATCTCAAGATGACAGCCGAGTTTAAAAAATATGTTTTCCTAGAGAGCTTCGTCGGACATTAAAACGAAAGTAAAGGGTCTTATGGTTGTGGCTTAGCATTATTATTATTATTATTTTGTGTTTTACGGCAATCAGCTATTGTTACTACACAATAACTATCTCTGCCAATATCAAGTATTACGTAGACGAAGACGAAAATTAAAACATTGCTTTTAAGATATGTGTCGGCTGTGTCCCGCCGTAAGACAGCTATTGTTTTAGCATAAATGTAGACTCAAATGTCAATTCAACACAGAAATTGAGCAAAAAATTGATAACTGCAAATATATAAATAAATAAAGGTTCCATTGTTTAACTTTAGTTAACCCCGAAACATATCTTCAAGTTTACATATTTGCAACAAATATGTATACCATGGGCCCGACCCCGACCGATTTTAATCATCAGTTCTAGAGGCTAATTGGAGTTCATAAAGTGGTATACCTAGCATGTAGTCCCAAGTTGAAAAGTCTCAAGAGTAACACACCCTAAGGATGGGGCACCATAAGGATATAATCTAAACCAAATTAAAAAAAACTTTGTCAACAAACCATTGCCAGATATAAATTCGTCGATTTCATCAAGAATCTCACTTCCAAGACACTAAAATTGCACACCAGTAACTCAGATAACACTGCCGCTTGTTTATTAAACAACTTTTAAGTAGTAATTGGAGCTAAAACTTGCAAAACTAAAAAAAATACAATCAGATAAAATATTTTGAGGTTTTTTATTTTTTTTTCTAATGCAAACATTAGAGATATGTATCGACATTGTATGATAATGAATAAATGACAGGTATCGATTCCCGATTCGTTCGACATTTTGATGTATCGATACAACAAGATCCGATAAGACTAAATCGCTCTGATAAATATGTTTGAATGTTTCTTTATTATACTTATCGTCCGGCACAATGTCTGCTATCAGTACAATGAAGTAAAATTATAATTTTCAAAGACTTTTTGCCGTTGGAACAATATTGTGGTTGTTACTGAATCTTTTATTAGGTGAGTTTTTAGCATAATTCGTTCTGCTTATAGTTCCGTGAATTATAGTACCACTAGAATGTGTAGATTTTTAGAACAATAAGTCTAATTCGGGAGAAAAAATATCCTTTTTTAAATTAAATTTATTTACTTTTATTTACTTATTTGGATTTGAATTAGAAATGTTACGATAGTTTATGTGTCGGTATTTAAGTGTATCGGTTATGAATTCATCATTTCAATGTTGGTTCTATGTTATGAATATGTTTTTGTTCCTAAGAATGAAATAATTTTATTTGAATGAGTAAATGTTGTGTGTGACTGATAGTTTTCATTTCCTATCGATAAAGCCAGAAGTACAGGGAGCAATCCCTAATGCCATGGAACCACGGGTAATTAAAAATATCCATGGTTCACCCACCGGGTCATGGGTCACCCACCGGGACCACGGGTAATGATGTAATTTGGCGACAAACTGAATATTTAAATAAAATTCAGTTATTGACTGATAATACCAGCTTTCTTAAATAAAGACATCTGTAGTTATTAAATGAAATCTGTGTTGATTATTCAATCCTAATTGTTATTCTTACAGCAAAATTGGATTACCACGAACGTTCATGTTTAGGCCCAGAAAGGCTAGTAACTTTAACCAAGTTTCAGATTGAAATAGTACGTATTACACGATTTTTTTAGAGTAACCATTAACACAAATTAAATAATTTTCGATTATAATATAAATTATTTGTTTCCAAAAATACTTGGCGTCTTAAAGGAATACAGATGTTTGATCTGTGCTGATGATTTAGTTTGGGACTGAATTTCAAGAACATTATTTTTACGATAACTTTAATTAAATTATATTAATTTACAAGCTCTAAACATGGTTGCAGTTTCGCTGCACGGTGATGAGTCGCGGCGCGGACAAAATATGCACGAGCGGTTCGAGCGCGTCGCTGAGTAGCAGCCACAGCGGGCGTAATGCAGCGCGAAGCTCACCCAGTGCGGCGCCTGTTGCTGCTGCAGCTGGTTGAAGTAAAGCGTTATGAAGTAAAGCTAGTGCTGGTTTCAAAGCGAGGTCGGCAGTTGTTTGCGCGCCGCTTAGTAGCCAATCACGAGCTGCTCCGAGAACCGCGCCAACTGCTGCAGCTGCTGCATCGCCGGGTAAAGCGAGTACTTCACGGAGTAAGCCACCGACTTCTTGAAATGCCAGCCGCACGCGCCGCCGCGCCCGCCGCGCCACGCGCTCCACCGGGCCTGCCGGCGGCGCAGCTCCCGCCACGAGCCGCGCGCCGCGCTGCAGACGATACACCTCGAGCCGCGCGCCAGCCGCCGCTGCTGCCTCTGTCAATAGATGAAGTCATTTTTGGTCATGCACATTTTCTTTACCACATTGTTGCAAAATTTTATAAACTACATATATTTTTTAATTGAACTAGTTTTTTTCTACTTCCGATTTAATTATTAGGATAAAAATAGTACATATTTAAAAAACTAACAACGTTTCACGTGCTAGCTACACAGTGACAAACTAGTTTGATAAACTAGTTGATAAACTAGTTGATAAATTTATAAAATAGTTGACTTTGCTGTGACTTTGTCACAAACTACTACAGTTATTTGCGGCTTCATGTTTGCAAACAATAGTGCAAATTCTACCAGAGTGTTAAAAGTTTTTTTTATTCTCAATTAGCAATTTTACAAAGCACACCAAAATAGCATTTAGGTTTTATACTTTCGACTTTCTTAGTATTTAAAATATGCCAATTTCTTCACTGATCAAAAATTTTGTCGGTAAAGTCGAATGTGTGTAGATGAGCATTCGGGAAATATGCCGCCCGGCTTAATCCCATAGAAGAAATTGCTTCAGGTTGGCATTGCCGTTCAACAAATACTGACCAGAATGTGCCGGCCCGAACATATCAAAAAAGCTATTTCGCGTCTCAACTAACATTATATTTTAAAATTAGGTACCTTCTTCACTTTCATAGCAGAAATATCCATTTTCCGCTATTGTTGAGAGCTTGTTCCAGACAGACGCATTAGCAGTTTTCTGAAACATCATTCTTAAAATAAAAAAACATAAAAGGTGCCTTTATATTTAGTAGGTGATTCGAACCAAAGACCCGTATTTCGAAATAAAATATTTTTTATTTTTCGTAATTTTTTCATTTTTTTAAGCAACTGTGAGGGAAGTTTTGCGAAAAATAATTAATATATGTATACAGGAGTGGTCAACTAACTAGGGACAATATTTGCGTATGAGTGAACATTATATTTTTTATGTCTGTACATCCCCGACGAGCTTTGAGCTGAGCTTGAGCTTTGAGCTAGATACTTTTCTTGGGACTTAAATAAAAGCACAAATAAACCCGAGTTACGCTGAAACAAAGATATATTATACAGCAAACTTTTATTTATTTCATAAATTAACACTCACTATCTCCATAGGCTATTTGAAAACATAACAACTAAATAAGAGCACATTGAACCATAACAGGTTAATAATATTGAAAATAATTAATTTTATTACCAAATGCTCTTTGTTGTCATTGACAATTTAATTAAATATACTCTAAAAACATTTAAGTAACCTTTGTGGTTACGTTTGTTAGTTATTTCCATTTGACATCGACGGGGCCTGGATGCAATTAAATTGCGGCATGTCTCTATGGAATTGTTATTCCAAGCCTCTTGAAACTTGTAGGGTTAATGTATCGCTCCAGAACGTTCAGCAGCACCTTTCTTCTTTACTGCAAACCACATGTGCTCTATAGGATTCGGGGGGGGGGGGGCTTTTTGCGCGCCAGTCAAGCCACGGCTGGTGTTCTTTATTAGAAAAGCTCTGACTGACTACGCTGGATTCTCGCTCCGATCGCCGCCCAGTGCGGACGTGCAAGACCCCGTTCTCCGTTGTTTGGTCCCTTCCCGATACTCCGTGGCGCTCAGTCTACTGACGTTACGGTTTAGCGTGTTGGTTCCGTGCTACGGTTTTCAAGGTTCTTTCTACTCCCTCTGAGTGCTATCGAAGTGCGTATTTTTCTTTGCGACTAAGCCCCTTAGTCTTCAAAGTGCTGTGCTAAGTAGTGTTGTGCTTGTGCTGAGTGCAGTGTTGTGCCCAGCGTAAGTAGTCTGGTTTCAGTGCAAAGGATACTTAACGGTGACAACGAATTTGTACTGAACCAGTCCTTTTTATTTTTATTTATTTCTCTTCTCTATTTTATTTATTTTTCTCCTATTTTCATATTTATTTTTATCATATTTGTGTGTTTTCGTGTGTATTGTCCTTTCTGTCGTTAAAGGTTGACCCTAACGCGGTCAACTCTTTACCTGCGTACCCTTTTTAGGTTTCTAGGTAGCGGCCTTCGGCGTACTACTGTTAGTTTTAAGTTTTTCCTCCCCAGCCCCCCTACCGCTGGTAGGGAGGTTAGCCGCTAGGATTTTGCTAGGTTTTTTAGGAACTAGGCATCTTTTATTATACATTTATTTATTAATATTAGTGCCCAACCCTCCCTAATGGATCCGCTAAGCGCTATTAACGCGTTCACCCAGGCGCTTGCTGCGATAGGCGTCTACATCCCGAATGACATCATAACGCAGGCCTTGCAGGCATCAATCGCGTCCCCGGCCCCTCAGGCCTCAACCCCGGCCCCTCAGGCCTCAACCCCGGCCCCTCAGGCCTCACCCCGGCCCCTCAGGCCTCAACCCCGGCCCCTCAGGCCTCAACCCCGGCCCCTCAGGCCTCAACCCCGGCCCCTCAGGCCTCAAACCCGGCCCCTCAGGCCTCCAACGTCGAGACCCCTCAGGTCTACAGCTCTAACTCGTCTCCCGCCTCGTCCGAGATGGACTGCGAATCGGTCGCATCCTCTCACGCGTCGCGTCGTAAGCGTACCGCTCCCGGGAGCGACTCCGAACCCGCGTCTGATACGTCGTCGGATGCCGTCACCTTAACCGGCTCTCTTGAGCCCGCGTTTCAACTCGTCGCCAAGCGCTCCAAGAAGCGCTCTAAGAAAGCTTCGGTATCTTCAATACCCGAGCCCTCCCCGGTGTCTTCAACACCAGCCCCCGCCAGTCCGGCCACACAGCAAACTACAGGGGTTGCCCGCGCGCTCCGCGCTCCACCGTCAAGAGGGTCGCGCCTAAACCGGCGCCGCCGCTCACCTCCGCTAACTTCCCGCCGCTGCGCAACCGGGGTCCCCCGGAAGCAAAGCCCGTTCAGCCGACGCCTACTCCGGCTCTGTCTTGGAGGCAGCGTCCGGCCGTCCCGCCTGCACCTTCCCGACCCATCCCAGCTCCCGTAGCTTCCGTAGGGCCGCGTCCCGCTCCGTTATCCGTACCTCAGTCGTCGTTGGCTGAGGATATGAAGACCGTATTCGACGTCATCCAAAACGTCGATATTAACGAAATTTCCGTACTCGCACGCAAACTGCGAGCCGCCCGCTCTCCTCAAGAGCGTTTATTCGCGTTAGCCGAGCATCACTCGCTCCTAAGTTCGTTGTAAATTTATTTTTATTTTTGTATAAAATCGTAAATAAGTAAATTATAATGTCTAGACCCGCGAATACCGCGTCCAGTCGCATTAAACCCAAGGGCTTATCCCTAGTATCTTTTAACGCTCGTAGTCTTAGCACTAACCTTCCCGAGATTAAACTGTTCCTTCAGAACAAAGAACCTGACCTATTCCTTCTCCAGGAGACATGGCTTACTCCAAACCGCTCCAGGGGATACGCTATTCCTAAGTACGCATTTACTCGCAACGATAGGCCCAACTCCGACGGTTACGGCGGCACCGCTATATATTACAAAAGAGGCTTCCATTGCTGTCCTCTCCCTACCCCTCCTCTCCTCAACATGGAGGCCACTGTGTGTAGATTGGCTATGACTGGTCATCCGACCATCATCATAGCTTCAATCTACATACCTAGTGGTACCAGACCAATCCGCAGCGACTTTGAGGCCATTCTCGCCCTCGGCCATTCAGTCATTATGTTCGGAGACTTTAACTCCAAACATACTGACTGGACGTGCCTATCGACCAACACCAGCGGTATCGCTCTCCTCGACATCACTAACTCCCTTGACTTAGACGTCATATCCCCCATCACTCCCACTCACTATCCCAACAACCCGACCTATTCTCCTGACATCCTCGACTTTGCAATTATCAAGCGAATCAATCTTGATCTCAGGTCCATCGAACCGCTCGATGACCTAGGCTCCGACCATCGCCCCGTCTCCCTCGTGCTAGGCGCGCCTAACGATAACGTCACATCTCCTAAGACCTTTACCAACTGGAAAGGCTTTAAAAATACGTTAGTTTCAGCTTTAGAGGCACCGAACTCTCCGCTCGCGATTTCACCCGAACAATTAGACAGCCCGATTAAAATAGATTCAGTAGTCGATACTCTCACTGATGCTATCAACTCAGCCATCAGCGACAACGTAATCATTGCTAAGCAAGGCAAACCCGCGCTTCCCTTAGCCGTTAGCAATCTCATTAAAGCTAAGAACGCGGCTCTCCGGAGAGCCAAGAAATATCCCAGGCCCGCATATAGAACAGCTGCGAATCAGCTTCAACGTAAAGTTAGGTCTCGCCTCGCGGAACTCCGTGACACTCAGTTTAACGATCTCATGGAGAATATCTCCCCGTCCCACCAAGCGTATTATCGAATGGCCCGAGCTTTACGCGTAGACACCGCCTCTCACGTTCCTCCTCTCACTCGTTCCGACGGCACCATTGCCTTCGAAGTCGAAGAGAAAGCCGAATGCTTCGCCGACAGCATAGCGGCACAATGTTCGCCCAGCACGCAACCCGCGGATCCCTCCCACATCCAGGCGGTGGAGGACGAAGTTCTCCGCAGAGAATCTCTCCCTATCACCGACGACCCCGTCACAGTCTCTAATGATGAAATCTTGCTTCTTATTAGAAAGCAAAAGTCCAAAAAGGCTCCGGGTGCGGATGGAATTTCCAACCACGCACTTAAGCACCTGCCACAGCAGGTGCTTACCTTGTTAGCTATCATCTTCAATGCCTGCTTCGACCATAGCTACTTTCCAAAAGCCTGGAAAGAAGCGACAGTCATAGGCATTCCCAAGCCGGGTAAACCTCTGAACATCCCGGCTAATCACAGACCCATCAGCCTCCTCAAGGCAATGTCTAAACTTCTCGAAAGAGTCATACTCTCTCGAATGCGGAACCATCTGTTTCCAACGGATGGCGACCCTCTCATTATTTCCCACCAGTTCGGCTTTTGCGCTAAGCACTCCTGCCCTCAGCAAGTCCATCGAATCGTCGAGTACATTCTCGAAGGATTCTATCCGCATCGTAAAAAATCAATCGCGGTTCTCTTTGACGTAGCCAAGGCATTCGACGAAGTCTGGCACAGCGGTCTCGTTTTTAAACTCTAGAAAATAGGCTTACCGGGTCGCCTAGTCAGATTAATCGCGTCGTTTCTTAAAGACCGTACGTTTCGATTCAAACATGAAGGCACGCTCTCCGCGCCTCGTCCCATAAAGGCTGGAGTCCCGCAAGGCTCAGTCCTCGCCCCTCTGCTGTACACCGTGTACACTAATGACATGCCCATCCCGCCGAAAAGCGTCGAACTCGCCCTCTTTGCAGACGATACCGCCCTTTACACTAAAGGTAAAAGGATCCCGTATAACATCACCAGACTCCAAAAGGCCGTAAACGCCCTCGGTGTTTGGTTTCAAAAATGGCGTATCGATGTCAACCCAGAAAAGAGCTCTGCCATTCTATTCGACCACAAACGTCGTAATCGCCGCAACGATCCCCACATTCGAATGTTAGGTATTCCCATCCCCTGGAAGCGCAGTATCAAATACTTAGGCGTCACCTTAGATCAGACGCTTTCTTTTAAGCCACACGTTGATAGAGTAACGAAACTCGCGCGTTTCTATTTAAGCCGCTTAAATAGTATGATAGGTAGAAAAAGTAAAATGTCCTTTAGAAATAAACGTACGCTTTACAAGGTCTGCGTTAGACCCGTCATGTCATATGCTTCGCCAGTCTTTGCCCACGCCAATCCCTCCGTCCTGTATAAGCTGCAGGTAGTTCAAAATCTCTTCTGCCGCAGGGCCACAGACGCACCTTGGTATGTGCGCAACGCGGACCTGCACAGAGATCTTGAACTACCTACAGTGCAACAGCACCTCAAAACACTCTCAGAATCGTTCTTCAAACGCGCCGAATCCCATCCCAATCATCTTGTTCGAGATTCAGTCTCATATACTGCTCCTGTGTTAGATTCGAAATTCAAAGTCGCTAGGCCGAGAAACGCGCACACGGGCGAACCTACGCAGTTAACTTTAGCTCTCGAGGCCCTTCAGGCCGCAAATCCAAATTCTAACGTAAATTCTAATTCTAACGTAAATCCGAATTAATGCAATTTTTTTTTTTCATTTTTAATGTTTTTATTTTTACTTTTCATTTTTGAGCACCTTCAGTGCTATGTGAATCTCAGCAGGTGACCCCTTAAGGGCCCCGCTGGCGCGGCCTCTTTCTCCAATTGGCCGTCGCTCAGATGAAGGCTGAGTGGCAAAAATGCACGAGCCAACAGGGGGTTTTTTAGTGGGTATGGTTCTGGTAGGCGTCTGGACGAGTCCCACATAACTCCGATCGCGCGCGCGGAGTATGCGTCAGAGCATTTTTTATGTCCTCCTGCCCTTCCCGTGGAGGGGAACCAAAAAAAAAAAAAAATGACTACGCTGAATGTTTGCCTTGTCATGTTGAAACATCCATGTAACAGGAAGTTCTCTTAGACATAAGGGTGTTACTACCAATTGATCGATCGTCGATCGACGTTGAGCGATGTAGATTGGTCTGGTAAAACTGTCGGTCGACGTCGACTGTTCCATTCTACTATCGATCGATAGGTGTGGTAACACCCTAAAGCAGGTGTTTATACAGGGTGTCCCGTAAGGAATGTACCAACGGAATAATGGTGATAGAGAGGGTTGTTACCTATCCGAAACAATGAATTTTATTGCTCTTGGCCATAGTTTAAGAGATAAGATTTTTTAAATGTTATTTTGAATTTTTGTTACCAAGAGCACAAATGTTATTGTTATTTTATTATTTTTATTATTATCTGTACATTTTATTGTTTAAAATTATTAAGTAGATATTTGTCTTTATAAAATTTTTTTTTGTCCTAAGAAATTTTAGGATGTTCAATCATATATGCTAATAGCTCAGTTATTTTTTGATTACAAGTAAGCAATGTCATATTTGAACTGAGCTGGTGTAAAAAATATGTATGACTAGGTTGTGAAACTTTATTTTAAAAACATCCTATTCACGCAGATTCCAAAAAGGTACAATAATGTTACTTTTAAAACAACAGCACATCAAAAAACATTCTTTATTGGACTAATACCTGCATTTCTTAGAAGTGATTACAATGTATTATACTGTTTCCCAAACCAGCGATAAACCCTTTATATACAAAAAGAAAAACAGGATAAACATGGAGGTGGATAACCAAAATTTGGGCCTATTTTTGAGGCTTGGAGTGGAATCAGTTGGAAAAAGGCACAATATATACAGGGTGTCCCGTAAGGAATGGACCAACGGGATGTTGGTGATACAGGAGGTTGTTATCTATCCGAAACAATGAATTTTATTGCTCTTGGCCAAATAGTTTGGGATAAGATTTTTAAATGTTATTTTGAATTTTTATTACCAAGAGCACAAAGGTTATTGTTATTTTATTATTGTTATTATTATTTGTACATTTTATTGTTCAAAATTATTAAGTAGATATTTGTCTTCATAAAAACTATGTTTATCCTAAGAAATTTTTGGTCACTTAATAATTATAAGCTAAAAGCTCAGTTATTTTTTGGTTACAAAATAAGCAATGTCATATTTGAACTGAGCTGGTGTAAAAAATATGCATGACAAGGTTGTGAAACTTTATTTTGAAAACACCCTCAACTCACGCAGATTCCAAAAAGATACAATAATGTTGCATTTAAAACAACAGCACCTCCAAAAACATACTTTATTGGACTAATACCTGAATTTCTTAGAAGTGATTACAATGTAATATATTAGTGCGGTTTACAGCATTGTTTCGATAATCTTTTATTACCTACCCTCATTTGTATTTGTTCTCCGCCGACGTCCAACTATCCCCACACCATTTCTCGCGGACTCGCTCACTTCCCTCAGTGCCTTGCATACCGCTCGGAGCTACACGCGTGCCTATTATTGTTATGTGACTACCTTTATTTGTTAACCTTCGCCTGAATTTGGACTTTGTTTTGTGCTTGTGATTTGGAAGTTGACTGAAAAAATATGCCTCAATCTTTCTCTGCCCGTGAATACGCAAAGATATATTTCATTTATGGCCTTTGCGATGGGAATGCTAGATAAGCTGCTGGAACCTATCGTGAGCGCTATCCCAACCGCGAACGTTATCCTGATCACAGAGTTTTCCTTCGAGTTAACAATGCATATTTAGAAGGTCGAATACCTGGCGATGTACATCCTGCAGGCAGACCTAGACCCGTAGATGAACGTCAGGTGCTCCGTGAAGTAGAAGGAGATCCTTCGAAATACGACTACACTAGGTTCACTAGGTTCGTCGTATTTCTGGACGCACTGGTGTGCCAAGAAGTACTGTACATCGCATTTTAAAACGAAACAATTTATTCTCGTACCATGTACAACGTGTTCAAGCGATGATACCTGCAGATTATCAGCGGCGGATAGATTTTTGTAGAGAAATCCTACGCCAATGCCGACAAGATCCATTATTTTTTAATACAATTGTATGGAGCGATGAGTCTTGTTTTAAAAGAACTGGAGTGTTCAACATGCACAACCTACATCAATGGGCCGTAGAAAATCCCCACGTGATAAGTGAAGGTCGATTCCAGCAGCAGTTTGGAGTTAATTTGTGGGCTGGAATTCTGGATGGGCGAATTATCGGCCCATTTGAACTCCCAACAAGTCTTAATGAAGCTCGTTATCTACGATTTTTAAGGGATGATATGCAGAACTTACTTGGGTAATTACCTCAAGAAGTGCGCGACAGAATGTGGCTGCAACATGAAGATGCACCCTCTCACTATTCCCGGCAAGTAACCGAAGTATTTAAACGAGACCTTTTCTAATCAGTGGATACGATCACATTGCATGGCCACCTAGGTAACCAGATCTTAATCCTTTGGATTACTTTTTATAGGTCTATTTCAAGGAAGCGGTCTATGAGTCATGCATCGCTAGTGAAAGTGAATTACGACAAAAGTTGCAACATGTGGCTGCGGGCTTTAAGAAGTCTCAAAAGAAATTTTATCAGACGGTGTTGGTTGTGTATTCGAGCTAGATGAAGACATTTTGAACATTTATTGTAATAAAATACCAATAATAAAAAATTACATCTCAGATTTTTGTCACTTTTATTTTATTTGTCATCCCAAAAACATATCATCCATGTAAGTTTTATAATGAAAATCGTAATCTAAAATTGGGGTGGGGATAGTTAGACGTCGGTGGAGAACAAATACAAATGAGGGTACGTAATTAAAGATTATCTGAACAATGCTGTAAACCACACTATACTATTTCCATTTCTTTATTTTCTCGATAAAAATATGACGTTTACACACGTACAAGGTTATATAATACCAGAGTCGGAGAAACTGATAGGGATGGAGCTATTGGATGGAGCTAGAGAGCATTATATCAAATTAGAACTGACATCGAGAAAATAAAGAAATGGAAACAGTATAATACATTGTAATCACTTCTAAGAAATGCAGGTATTAGTCCAATAAAGAATGTTTTTTGATGTGCTGTTGTTGTAATTCTCCAAGTAAGTTCTGCATATCATCCCTTAAAAATCGTAGATAACGAGCTTCATTAAGACTTGTTGGGAGTTCAAATGGGCCGATAATTCGCCCATCCAGAATTCCAGCCCACAAATTAACTCCAAACTGCTGCTGGAATCGACCTTCACTTATCACGTGGGGATTTTCTACGGCCCATTGATGTAGGTTGTGCATGTTGAACACTCCAGTTCTTTTAAAACAAGACTCATCGCTCCATACAATTGTATTAAAAAATAATGGATCTTGTCGGCATTGGCGTAGGATTTCTCTACAAAAATCTATCCGCCGCTGATAATCTGCAGGTATCATCGCTTGAACACGTTGTACATGGTACGAGAATAAATTGTTTCGTTTTAAAATGCGATGTACAGTACTTCTTGGCACACCAGTGCGTCCAGAAATACGACGAACCTAGTGAACCTAGTGTAGTCGTATTTCGAAGGATCTCCTTCTACTTCACGGAGCACCTGACGTTCATCTACGGGTCTAGGTCTGCCTGCAGGATGTACATCGCCAGGTATTCGACCTTCTAAATATGCATTGTTAACTCGAAGGAAAACTCTGTGATCAGGATAACGTTCGCGGTTGGGATAGCGCTCACGATAGGTTCCAGCAGCTTATCTAGCATTCCCATCGCAAAGGCCATAAATGAAATATATCTTTGCGTATTCACGGGCAGAGAAAGATTGAGGCATATTTTTTCAGTCAACTTCCAAATCACAAGCACAAAACAAAGTCCAAATTCAGGCGAAGGTTAACAAATAAAGGTAGTCACATAACAATAATAGGCACGCGTGTAGCTCCGAGCGGTATGCAAGGCACTGAGGGAAGTGAGCGAGTCCGCGAGAAATGGTGTGGGGATAGTTGGACGTCGGCGGAGAACAAATACAAATGAGGGTAGGTAATAAAAGATTATCGAAACAATGCTGTAAACCGCACTAATATATTACATTGTAATCACTTCTAAGAAATTCAGGTATTAGTCCAATAAAGTATGTTTTTGGAGGTGCTGTTGTTTTAAATGCAACATTATTGTATCTTTTTGGAATCTGCGTGAGTTGAGGGTGTTTTCAAAATAAAGTTTCACTACCTTGTCATGCATATTTTTTACACCAGCTCAGTTCAAATATGACATTGCTTATTTTGTAACCAAAAAATAACTGAGCTTTTAGCTTATAATTATTAAGTGACCAAAAATTTCTTAGGATAAACATAGTTTTTATGAAGACAAATATCTACTTAATAATTTTGAACAATAAAATGTACAAATAATAATAACAATAATAAAATAACAATAACCTTTGTGCTCTTGGTAATAAAAATTCAAAAAAACATTTAAAAATCTTATCTCAAACTATTTGGCCAAGAGCAATAAAATTCATTGTTTCGGATAGATAACAACCTCCTGTATCACCAACATCCCGTTGGTCCATTCCTTACGGGACACCCTGTATATATTGTGCCTTTTTCCAACTGATTCCACTCCAAGCCTCAAAAATAGGCCCAAATTTTGGTTATCCACCTCCATGTTTATCCTGTTTTTCTTTTTGTATATAAAGGGTTTATCGCTGGTTTGGGAAACGCCGTACGTTCTGCCTAAAAATATATGTGAAACCACCAACTTTTTTTTCATATTTATAATGGCAACTGAGTACGCAACCCACTGAATGGTCTGTGGCATCTTGGCTTGAACATTGCCTTTGTTCCAGTTATTGCACTGGCTGTTCTTTCCCTTTGACAAAAACACAACGTAACCGTTATTATTATTGCGGGCAAAATAGGAAGGACTGTAGTACCACTCCAGACGAGTTCTTAACAAATAAACTTTACTACCAAAAAATTTCCACCGATCATAGGTCCAATGTCCATATTTCTCTTCGAGCAATCTTCTCAAACTGCTGCGCCTCCAGTTATCGACGAATAGTTCATGCTGAAATGCTAATACCTGGGTCTGTCCCAACGACTTCTCCCTAAAACGGTTCTTTCTTGGACTCAGCGACTATTCTACGATGCTCTTGAGGTGTTATTTTTCTTTGCAGCTTCTTTCTAGGAAGACTTTGAGTCGTATTTTGCGTTTTGTAGCATTTAACTGCATTACAAATAACAAATAACCTGAACATTAAATGCTAACAACAATTTTAATTTCTTGATAAAAATTGATAATTATATTTGGCTTATTAGCATGGCAACTTTTGCTTTTACCCATTTTCTTTCAAGAAATGATTTATTTTATTCGTAAGAAAGACAACAAAATCGAAAATTCCGCGAAAATTAAGCAGACCAAGAAGAATAATGTACTAGCTTTTTAACATATCGAATTTAGATCAAATATGTAATGGTGTCCTTAACTAGACGGCAAGAATTAAACGCGGTAAGTGTGCAGCAAGTATGTTGAGTAAAAAGTTTCCTATCATTGAAATAAGAACGTAATAATAAACAGAAAAATGCGTAAGACTTTATTTTTTATTTTTTGATTTTGACAAGGTGATAAGCAGTACGTATTTTCTTCATTGTTACCTGACCCTAATTTGTAAGCAACGACTGTTTATGAATAAAAAGATTTAATGGTATGATGAACGTAAAATACAATACCTGAATCTTGTAATAAATAGGCAGCAATAGAAACAATGGTTAAAAAAAGTAACACAATTGCAGTTTTTCAGAGGCTCATTGCAATCCTTGATTGCGTACCACTCATGTATCAGGAAATAAATATCCAATATTTGAAGAACTTGCATGTCCAAAATACCAATAATATAAAATTGTTGATTATATAAAAATTTTATGACTTAACTACTATTATTGATTTACATTTATTATGCATGGACATACATACAAATAAAAGCAGACATGAAATGAACTAACAGTGTGATATGCATGTCTGAAATTAAGAGCTATTTTACCAAAGTATTTTTACTATTTTTTCAAAGTCGATGCATTACAACTAATTTATTTACGCACTTTTTCAAAAAATCACAACAAATATTTAATAAACAATATTTGAAATCGTGTAGATGCTTTTTAACAAGAAGTTTTTTAAACTACTCTTTGCTATCAATGGAGAAACTTTATATTATTTAAACAACCTTTTTAACAATTCTTGCAACTTCCATATATTGGGTAATTCATGATACAGTCACAGCAGCCAGAGTGCTCAGATAGTTTATTTAGAAATAGATAATGCATTTTTTTAAATATGATATATATTTATATCACCCGTGTCTATAGATAACAAATTGCAGAATTTGAAAAATTTAAACCTGACTCCTAAAGTTATTTTCCCGTTTAATTCCTGTTTCGATGAGAATTCCTTTGGAAACCCACCCACACCGACAAATACCTAAATGGGAAATCCCGCCACCATCCGAGACTGCCACCATCTGCCTTAGGCTCCTCTTTATTTCAGAGAGGACAAAGAATCTGCCGCCTCCAGCACACTGATTAGACAAGCCCAAGCATTATTCAAGGTTTGACTGTCAAAGGAAAAACATTTCATACCTAGGACGACCAGAGAGCCATTGAAATTAAAACGCCCCAATTTCAATACAGAAGATGGTTCGTAGCTTTACCCTACATGGGACCCTATGCTAAAAACATTAAATGAAACAATCTCAAGAGACCTAGTAAAGTAAAATATTCGGAGATATTCTTACATAACGAACTTTGAAAATGGCTCAAGCATCACCTAAGATACATTTACTCACACAAATACAATTATGCACCTCCTCGACAGTCATAAAAGAGAAGGAATGATGCAAAAGCTGGGCTTTTGAGCATGACCACATATTTCGATACCGTATAATTTCGTTTGTATTCGTGCCGTTTCAAATATTGTAAGTTTGCATCCGGGAACAAGATTCTTGTACGCCTGTGTCCTTGTGACCACGGTGTCTGTAAAGGCACGTCGTGTTAAAATGTAAAAATATAATTAAACACGATAAAATCCGGTAAAAAATTGTTTCATTTAATAAAAATCTCCAATTTTTTGGGCAATGTATGAAGTATTGTTCGGGTTTAGATCGAGTTGTACGTTCATTATTTTAATAATTTAGACAATCTTAGACAATAACTTAGACTATCCAATTAAAATAAATGGTTATATCATATCATTCCTGTCTATAATAGTAGTAGATAGTATAGGTAGTAGATTGATTATTCGTACCAAACTAACAGGTATATCGATGACTGCATCCCCCGCAGCATGTTGCGGCCGCGCAGGCGGCAGTTGTCGCTCCACGCCGCACTCGCAGCAGCAGTTATCGCCAGGGGTCGCGGTAACAGCGGCTCGACGCGGCGACGGTGACGTGGCGGCAGCGGCGCGGCGCGGAGACGACGCCCGCCCGCGCCGCCGCTGCTTGCGTACTACAACGCGCACGCATGATGCGGTCTCGCTGCCTCCGCGGCTATCGCTTGAAGCTCCTGCTTCTGTAATGAATTAACTTGATGGTATATACAGTCCGCCACTAGTAGTAGTAAGAGCTACTTCGGTCTTTTGTAGATACCCCGCTTACTAGGGGACGACAACGTTACAAGGGATTCGAATGCGAAACAAGCCTCAACCAGAGTGTACCTAACGCGGAGAAGAGCGGTATTTCGTCAAGATATACATATTATAAAAATTTGAGGATTTTAACCGAATTCTTAAATTCAAAATATTTAATTTCGTCATTGGTAAAAAAATTGTTACTTGGTGAGAGTCTTCTTTTTCTTCAACTTATCAAGATCGCGTAAATACAGCTATTTCAGGTAACATTTAAAGGGTATTATGGGCATACTGAGAGAGACTTTCAAAAAATACTTAGGGTAAAAAGTATACATTTAACGATGACATGAAAGAAATATATTACTATAACATGTTCATAACCAATTGGTACCTAGATAATATTACCACCAATCTGTATATTTTAATAACTCAGTTTCTTTGGCACTGGACCTACACACACGGCCTTATATGTAGGCATTGGTGATTAGGTACATACCTCTATTATCCATACGACTTAAAACCTTGCCGACGTTATAACTCGTCACAAAGTCATAAAATATTTAAATGAAAAACACTTCCAATAAATGAAATTCAGATTTTCAATCCTTTGCTCACCACTCACAAAACTTCACTTTTGACGTTTTATCTTGACATAATTTTATGCACATTGCACATTAAATTTTTTTGTTTTTAAAATACCTTTAAAAGTTAAGTTACTAAGTAGATAGGGAACATATTGTACGTAGGGAGGTAAATTATTATGGATATATAGTTAAATTATTTTAGCCTCGTTATAAATCTGGGAGTCTCAATGTAGTACCGCATTTTTATGACGCCATCTAGTATTTAATACCAAAACTTTATACTAGAAGCACCATCTGTGAATTACAAGCCTTAACCTTAAGCGATACTATCAAGCACATAGTTCATAAAAAGTAATATAGATATCAGTATGTTAAGTTTCATTGTAATGTCTTCGGAGGTTCTAACTAGAGAAAACACTTACAGGAACTGAACAAAAAAATAATTGGAACCATATTTGGTTTCGTATGCATCAAGAAAAATTTTATTTGTAAATATTTCAGACTTTTATACGATTGAACAAAAAGAAAAGAAATAAGAATGTTTATTTTGCAATAAAATTAATTTATGAGGGTTAAATTAATTAATTTTCGTTCATAAAATTAATCTTAAGAACTATATGTGGATTCCAATGCGTTAGAGGTCTTACGTGAAATAATATTTGCGGTGAACGATTATGCAAGGCGTACTTGGTCGCTCGATCCCCACGATCGCCTTTCGCCAGTATAGTGTCTCCCAAATTCAAAATCAATATTCATTCATACCTAGGTGCTTATTACAAATGATCTTAGAATTAAATGGTTTCATAAAATCTACATCATAAAAATATCAAACTGATGAGAACCAATGTCAAAAACAAATCGCTTTAGATAACACATAATAAGCATATTCAGAAAACAATACGAAATATTTTTTTTTTCTGTTTATTATTAGGATGCATTAATTTACTAGAACAACAAATACTTATCATTTAGTTGTGTATTGACAAATTTAAAATTTAAATTAAATAAATAATTATACGTTAAAATTATACTACAAATAAAAAAAACTAAATCTAAACTTAAATGCATTGAGGGCAATGTAGCCAAAAGGCTGGCCGAATTACCACGCTGGATCGCAATAGAAATTCGTTGTGCGAGGTAGGTGCCAGCCTTCGGGTCACGAGTTTCACTCACCAATCGCCTCGCTAGGTCCGAAAAAACGCGATGAAAATAATAATAAATAGAAGAAAAAAACGAAATATATTATAATCAAATAGGCCAATCAGGCGATGAATGATATCCGTGGATGTGTATGCGACTTATCATCATTAGGGTGCATGCTCATTTGCTGACTATGAAAATAGTAAACAGAACTAGGTTGGAACGTACCTACCAACCTACTCGCGGTAACCAGAAGGTGATTAGGTGTAAAGCGCTATCTAGCGTCAAGTAGAAACCACTCAAGAAGGATAAATCGCAGCAATATGAGTACAAGGTAGTAGCTTTGTACCTGTCTAAATGTAGCACAAAAAGGTAGCATAGTAGTCTACAGTTAAGGCTAAATCTTTTTGATGTCATTCAAAACGATCAAACGCTCTTATTTATTTGAATAGAAAACTAGGAATATTATTAGGTAATTACTGCAAATTTTAGAGTGTCTAAGGCGCGATTTTTGGAAATAACGTAGGTATACTTGCAAGTTTTATAAATTGAATCGTCTGGATGGCAAGTAATTTAGGCATAGAATGCAGCGCCACCGTTTACTGTACAGTTAAGATGGTCAGACTGTGAGTAGGTAGCACCATTTATGACAACCGCAATAGCACTAATTTTACCCGATACGGTTTATTTGTTATGTTGTGTGCTAGTTATTATTTTTAATTCTATAATTACAGTTAAGGTACGCTTACCAATGTAAACAAATATCAATAATTGACCAACATTATGATTTTACTTTAATAAATTGCCATCTTTCATCCAATAGCAATACTACCTTCACATTTCATACTGTTAAAAGTTTGAAAAATATATATAAGAGATGGCGCTGTAAGTATTTGGGTTAGTAATATTGTATAAAGAGTGGTTGTTTCTAATTAATAACATTTCTTACTAAGAAAAAAGGTTTATTATAAATGAAACACAAATATTGTTTTAATGAATCAGTTATTACTTTACGAGTAGAACTGTGAAAAAAACTTTTTTAAACAAAGAAAAAGATACTTAGACAAAATCTTAATGATAAGTGTTATAAAATTGAGAATTGGAATACTGGCTTAAAAACGTATCACCAATTGCAATATTATTTTAATGAAATTAGGCTACGCCTATGCCTCTGAGCAGGTTTTTTTATACGTTTCATACGTGATTACCTTGTTTACCTTGAGCACTAAGCAACCTACAACCTTATTACAATGCCCGTTATACCATGCTGGTGACGATAAAATTTGAAATGAACATAGATTTTTGCTCCAGTATATATATATATTTATCTTTTCTTTTTGCCAAACCCATCAAATTCACACACACATCAAAAAAGTCTAAGCCACATATACAAATTTGAATTGTACAATGTATTTTCACATTAAATCGTTAGTATTTTATTATTAACATTATTCTTTAGTGTCTTTTCAAAGTAAAAAATCTATTGTTTTTTTATAATTTTTATTTTAATAACATAAATTAACAATATTGCGAGTACTGTATCATACGTAGTACAAACTAACATGCCTAAGAAACTAAAATTTTTATAAACTTAATGAAATTGTTAAGAAAAATTAATTCATTGTAAAAGAAATTGGATAACTTAATACAAAGAGTGGCCACCTCTGTTGTTGAGAATATCCTGACATTGATTATTCATAGAATCGATGAGATTATTTATGTTATCCTGCGGCAATTGCTCCCAATGAAATTTTAGTAAGTCCATCAGTTGTCGGGGTGTTGTCACTCCGTCCAAGTCCTCTAAAACACGTATCTGGAGCATGTCCCATGCGTGCTCGTTGGGGTTGAGGTCTGGCGATTGTGCAGGCCAAGGCCAATATAATAATAGGCTGTATGCGAACGCGCATTATCATGCATTAACGTAAAATCGAAGCCAAGGGTTTGTGCAAACGGACGGACATAAGGCCTTAGAACATCCTCAACGTAATTTGCAGCGTTCATGTTTCCATTTACAAAAACGAGCTCAGTTCGTCTGTTCTTCACAATACCCGCCCATACCATAACTGTTGAACCGTTGTATGGATGAACTTCTTGAACGCACCTCAGCCTCTCAGTATTTCCAGGACGACGGTACACTCTTACCCTTCTAGTATCAGGCCTAAACCCAAATTGAGACTCATCGCAAAATAAAATTGTATCCCATTGCTCCTGGGTTCATGTTATGTGTTCTCTACACCATTCATTTTGACGAGCGCGATTCCCGTGACATATAGGTGGGCACCTAATTGGTCGTCGTGCATGTGGGCCGCACTCACGCAGTCGATTTTGCACGGTTTGGGTGCCTTAAACCTATCTCTCGGGCGGTTAACGTCTTGCCGAATGGTTGTACTCCTTCCGCGGCCTGGTTGCTGCTCGGCAGGATCTCCCGTGTTAGTGTAACGCTGATAAAGACAGCAAATAACGCTTCTGTTGACACCCATATATCCTGATACCTCAGATTGATCGCTTCCCGCTTCCAACATCCCTACGGCTCCTAGCATTTCGTGTGAGGTCAAATGACGTCACTCCATGTCGTAAACAATGTCTTACAATTGAAATTTTTCTCAATTAATCAACAAAAATTAATAATAATAAATTATTTCCAAGACTCGCGCCACACAAAGAAAACGTATTAAAATTCGAAAACATGCATTCGCTTTAAATTTTGTGACAAAACAAATGATAGTCGACTTTTTTTTTTACAACCAGCCAGTATGTCATCTACCTACTCGGTAAGAAAATATATAATAATTGATGAATAAATTTGAAGTAATGTGTGTTGCATAGACTTTTGGATGTGTGTATTTGTATGTCTCTGGGTTTCTCTTCCTCCCAGACTGCTGTACCTACCGATGCCACCCAAAATATGAACTCTGCTTACTTTGGGTCTATTCAGATTATATAATGATTCATGTTGTGTCTCTATTGTCTATTTCAACCAACGAGATGTAGGTGTTGATTGGTCTTGTAGCTAACGAATAAACTTCTAAGCATGTGTTATTATTAAGTATATCTTTACAGTATAAAAATACAGAAGTGTGGCTTGAACTTCCAGATTATTACGAAAGGTTTTATTATTTATCATATATATGATTATTTTTATTAAATTATACTATTATATATACCTATATAATTTCTTTTTTTACAGGTAGAAAAGAATGCGTATTAGATCGTGTGCGTTTATCGGCAGAGTCAGAGTCACGCACACACAGCTGCTGTACATTTAACACACAACACAAGCTTAACACACACATAGGGCCGTGCGCACAAATGACTTGAACTATCTACATAGGACACTCACAAATTTTTGAGAAATACAACAAAATGCTCTATATGTTATATTTTTTATTCAGTTTCTTCAGAGAACTCTCCACCAGCTTCTTTACAAAGTTTTATGCGTATTAACCAATTTTCAAAGCCAATTTTCCAGTCTGCAGCAGGTACTTCCTTAACCGCCTTCTCGAACGCAATGAGCGTATCTTCTGGCGATGAAAACTGTATCCCCTAGAGCTAGTTTTTAATTTTAGGCAACAAGAAAAATTCAAACGGTGCCAAATCAGGCCTGTGAAGCCTATGACCCGAAAGTTTTAACGATGTGGTGTTTAGAAAGTCCCTCGTCTTGATCGCAGAGTGCGCGGGCGCATTCTCCTGGTGGAGCAAAAGACCTCGGAGCCCCGTGATCCGTCGCTTGGTGCTCGCAGCAGCAAAAACTTCTGGCAAGCATTTGGTAGTGTGCCGTATAGTAGAGTGTGTGTATTGACACTAAATACCCCGTTAAAGTGAAAAACTTGGGATCAAAAATTTTGTTTTGCGCTTCTCGATTGTTTCGCTTTTGTAGGCGTTGGTTCGTTTTAAAACAGCCATACCGTTGATTGGCACTTTCTGGATCATACTAATAAATCCAAGATTCGTCACCTGTTATCGTATTGTAAACACGGCGGGAAGAACTTGCTTTGAAGTTATCAATCATATCATGGCATCATTCCCACGCGCGCCTGCTTCTAAGCATCGGTGAGGTTGTGGGTTACAGAGTAGGAAACAATCTTCCTTACGCAAACGTGGTTGTGTAGAATTAAATACCATGAACATTACCCGATCCAATCTGCAGATAGTAATGATTCGCAGGTTTTGTTGAATCAAATTTTTCACTTGTAGCACGTTTTCTTCCGTAACAGCAGTCAATGAACGACCACTGCTTTCTTCATCTTAAAATTTAAGCGACCGCACTTAAACTCGTTATACCAGCGGTACACAGTTGCTTTAGAAGGCGACTTGTTCATAAAGGCTACTCGAAATCGATTAAACAATTTATCAGGTTTCAAGTTGGACTTGAAGTCGTAAAATATCATTGCATGAAAATGGTACCAACGCACACATTTTTCTATGCCACACAAAATAATCATAATGCTGGTAAAAAATTAAGAGGAAAATTTAGATTTGGAACAAATACATTTTTACTTTTCAATAATCGAAATTTCAAAATAAATTATAACTCGCCAGTGGTCCATACATAAAAACTCTTTTTTGCAAAACTTTCTGAGTGGCCTAGTATATACTACGATATAGTTTTGTACAACTTCCGGAGTTCCGTACTCGTGAGCTTGGACTTCTGTAGTCGTGATCTTGTTCTAAGAGATATGCTTTTTATTTGTTTTCGAAACGCTGTAACAGTAATGCTCTCAGATCGCGACAGCATCTAGTGGTAACATAATATAAATATAATTTATCAGATATTTTGGACTTCGATTGGCATCCATTGCTTTTTTAACAAATAGCTAATTCCTAACATTTAAACAATTTCCTTACATTTTGACGATTCACTACATTAAATAAAACTCTTTTTACCGGATTTGGTCGTGTTTAATCATATTTTTACATTTAACTCAACTTTTCGGTATCCTTACAGATACGTCACGAGTGACGAGTAGCTAAAAGAACAGGCTTTAACATGTCACAATACGTGTTTTATTTCTTGAGTTAGCGTTGAAAAGCTAAGAACCCTTGTAGGTAGGTTGCGTCTTATGGTGTGTCTAATATTCCTGACTTTAAAATATCCCTCACCGTTATAGAACTTAACCTAAATGAGGAGGTAATTATGTAAATCGTTTCCAAAAACACATTTATTTTTTATTTGTTTATTAATAAATAAAATTTGTTATTGTTATAATTCGTATTTTTAGGATCTTCCAAGAAAGCACTTACCACCTGATGGTAAGTGGGTAAGTGGCATGGACAGCCGTAGTTGTTTTAATTACACTGGTTATTATCGTTCTTTCCCTTTAACCGGCCGAGTGGCGTAGAGGGTAGTAGCCCTGCTTCATACGCCGGAGGTCCCAGGTTCGAGTCCTGGCCGTGAATAATAACACAGTTTATGTGAATAACACAGATGTTAGATCTTGGGTTATAGTTGTTTATATTCATATATATAATGTTTATTCAGGGATCCCCCCAGTTCGAGGCATGGTCATCCATAACAAAAGTTCTGCATACTTTGGGTCTATACAGTTGGTGTGTTTGTCTGGGGACTTATTTATTTTACCTCAACGTAAGTACGTAAATAGGAAGGACCATAAAGTACCGCCCCAGTTTTTTAACATTTCCAGTGTTCTTAACATAAGAAACTCTATTAACACAAACACTTATTTCTTAAGTTCCTACGAACTGTACTAACTTTAAAAAAGGAGTGTTCTTAAAATGTTATTTATAGGTGATCTTGTATCTAGTGACTGGTCAGACGCAGGTTCGAATCTTGGTTAAGCCAGGTACGTATTATGAACAATATAGTGCGATTAAAAATATTTTAAAGATAGGGTAGAGGAATATTGTGAAATTCTATAGAAGTCTTTACCTATGAAACTGCCGTTTTGCCGTACTGGCCATTTCAAATGAAAATATTTTTTTTTGACTGATATTTCTAATTTCAAATTAATTTTATTTGACAAACATGGAATTCTTTTTCTAAAATTGTCATTTGTTTAATAGTTAGTGTTTTGTTTTCAACGCACTCGAACATTTTTCGTCATCATGGATAAGTTAAAAATTCGAGTAATTATGGAGTATGAGTACCGTCGCTGCTGCGAGCAGCAAAGCGGCACAAGCGGCACGCAACATCAACGACGTTTACGGAGCGAACACTACAAACGAACGCACCACCCGTTATTGGTTTGCCCGCTTTCGTTCTGGAAATTTTGACCTGAAAAATGAACCCCGTGGTCGTCCGAAAACTTTGGTCGACAATGACGAATTAAAGGCAATTGTGGAAGCTGATGAAACTCAATCCACGGCTGAATTAGCAGCAGCTTTCGACGTTAGCATCAAAACAATATTGGTCCATTTGCGTCAAACTGGCAAGGTAAAAAAGCTTGACAAATGGGTACCCCACGAACTCAATGACCGCCAGCGCGAAGTTCGCGTGGAGACGTGCCTTGCACTGCTCAGCAGGCATACAAATGAAGGAATTCTGAACCGCATTGTTACTTGTGACGAGAACTGAATCCTGTTTGACAATCGTAAGCGCTCAGCAAGTTGGTTGGACCCTGGTTCAGCACCCACACAATGCCCTAAACGAAAACTTACCCCTAGAAAAGTGATGGTCACTGTTTGGTGGTCTAACGCGGGTGTCATTCATCACAGCTTCTTGCCAAACGGGACAAGCATTACTGCAGATGTATACTGTGAAGAACTGAACACAATGATGGAGAAGCTCGCACGTCTCCAACCAGCTTTGTTCAATCGTTCGGCTCCACAGCTCCTGCACGACAACGCGCGACCTCATACTGCACAGCAGACGGTCTCCAAGCTACAAGAGTTGGGGTTGGAAGTTCTCCGTCATCCGCCGTACTCACCAGACCTTGCGCCTACAGACTTCTACTTTTTCCAGAATTTGGATAACTTCTTGGCGGGAAAAAAATTCAATACCCGAGAGGCAGTACAAAATGCCTTTGAAGAATTTGTTGCCTCCCGTCCAGCTGATTTCTTCAAGAAAGGCATCAATAAGCTACCAATGCGTTGGCAAAGATGCATTGATTGCATGGGTGATTATTTTGATTAATAGAAATAAAAAATATATAAAAAAATTACGCTTCATTTATTTCGTGAAAAACGGCAATTTCATAGGTAAAGACCTAATATAAGACTCCATAGCCACTTATATAATTGGCCAGCGCTCATTTAATTTACTTTCAACACGCCTTCCTCGGTTATATTTCCTTCTATTTTAAAAAATAACTGACTTAATAGTTGAAATATGTAAATGTTCAATTAATGTAACTGGTCAGTAAGAAAAAAAGAAAATTTTCGGAGTATTCGCATTTGGAACGCGCGCCGCCATTGGTGGAGCGCGCCTCCGCCCACTGCCCTGCGGCCTGCACGCAAACGAACCATCCAATCGTTTATTTATAATGTGAAATAAAAATAGCATTCCGTTGTACTCAGCCGTACCTAAGAATATTAAAAGGCTTGCTCTACTTCTTGTTGAAAAAAGGCGTACTGAAAGTCTAAGTAGGTAAATTATAGTAAATTATCTGTACCTACATTCTGCTTATGCTTAAAAGAAACTTATGCAAATAAGGCGAAGAGACGACTATCTGGCATAGTTAGGTAAGTACTTTACTGGAATGCAACAAAACATTAGTCAAGCTTGTATCTATGATATACATGAGCCATTATTGTTAGTAGGTATACGAAGTATGTAATATAGACAGTAAAATGAAAATTTGTTAAAATAAAATGGAATTTTATTCCTTATTTAATTATGTATGAAAGTTATCATTACCAGCCAACTTTGCCAACCCTTTGCGAAAAGTTTAAAATATATGATATCTTTGCTATTAGGCACCTTGTTAATTGTTTGTTATGGCTATCGGGAGTTTGCAAACAAAAAACAGAAGAAATTATTCAACGACTTCTTCTGCAGTGCTAAATTTCCGACTACAAAGCATTTTTTTGCAGTTTGACATGTAATTAAATCAGGACATTTAAGAGGACAACATTTGTTCCCCCTTCAAATAGATTTGTGCACTTCGTTGAGACAATAAAGTAGCCATTTCGAACTTGGAAACAGGCTTTGATGAACCTTCAATTATCTTGAATCTCCCCAAGTCTGCCTGTCCGTCTATCTTGCCTCTCTACATTGATTACGTTTTCTGCAAATGTGGTTGGTGGTCGGCCGGGCTAACATCCAACATCCAACGCCTGCCAATCAGTCTCTT
This sequence comes from Marasmarcha lunaedactyla, assembly GCA_923062675.1. NCBI lineage: Eukaryota > Metazoa > Arthropoda > Insecta > Lepidoptera > Pterophoridae > Marasmarcha > Marasmarcha lunaedactyla. The sequence continues at coordinate 7,372,954 of OV281349.1, forward strand.
TTTCTCAACATTTGAATGTGAATTCAAATATTTAATTTAATCACAATGTATACATGTATTTAATTTCTATTCAAATATCGCACGATCTCTCCTTATAAAAATCTCAGTATTTCAAAATTCTATGAACACTTTAAACTACGTTGTAAAATAGGTAACCAAGTAAAAACTCCCTCATAAACAATAATTAAATAGTTGCACTTATAGCCATCTAAGCGTTTTAACAAATTATGTTACAAAAAGTGACGGTTAAATAAATCAACCACAATTATTATTTTGAATGAGGAATAATTACCAACTATATACTGACTGGTATATTCGTAGACTATTCAGAAATGCCACAGTGGAAAATTCAGTTACCTAGCAAGTCAAGCATGCGGCAAATAGCAATTACAGAACCAACGTGGTTTTATTATCCAAAGCACGCTTATGCCGTTTATAATTGATGGAAGTTTTTACCCGTCATGGTGGTTACATCAATGTTTGTGCAATTGTATCTACCTGTACAAGTTAAAATTCGATGGTAGAACTGTTAAAAATATCTGCTTTAAACAAGACATAATACGGATAAAAAATATAAGTAATGCGAATATTCGTCTGTAACTGTTATTGTTTAGTAGGTACTTTCAGAGGCTGGTCTCTATAAAGAGTACTTAGACTTATTTCAGAATTATCTCAGCTAGGCCATATAAAAAGCGGCTTTGTTTTATAAATCCAAATTCAAATATAATATTTATTTCTCAACATTGACATTCTCTTGTTATAATTGACGTCAAATAAAGCACGACTCTACCATCACTTCGGAAAAACCTTCGTGGAGAAGAACTGGCATGGAACTCCAAGGGTATACTTTTTTGAAAATAAATTTACAATGTCTCTTTACGTCTATATAAAATTTGCTATCATATTTGTACTCTGGAAACCACATCGCGACCGAAGGCGTCATGGCAGACCAAAAAGAAGATGGCGTTACGAACAAGATGGACGTAATATAAACTGGATGCGGAATCCATACGACATGACACATGGAAAGATGAAATGGACATCTTTGCCCAACAGTAGAACTCTACAGGCTCGCAAGAATTATAGTACTAACGTTTTCTGTATTACTCTGTATATAAATACAGGCAGTGTAATATTAGGCATTCCCCTAAAAATATTTCTTACTCGGCCTGAAATAAATCAAGTAGTTGTAAATACGATTGCATTATTTAAACCAAAAAATGTCTGAAAGCCTCACAAAGCCTTGAGGATGGATATACTTTCTTTTACCAAGTTATTAGTCTAAATTGACTAACTAAAGAATATAATGTTTATCATTTCCTAATTGCCTTCACCCTCACTTTCTATCAGTTAAGACGGAAGTTTAGTTTAAAAATATTATATAAATAATTAAAATTTCCTTAGTATGATCACTAAACCAGCTACGGTATTTCCTACTTAAAATAGCAATCACCAAACAATAACTGCTCAAAACGGAATGACAATTTTTGACATGACAAAAAAATATATTATATAAAACTGATATCCTAAAAATTATTTTTGGATTTGAATCAGAATGTTTTAACATTACGAATTATTTTTTAATCTGTTTGCTGCTCGCTTGCTGCTTGTCATTACGCTCTTATCGCTACTATACCAGCACCGAAAACAATGAAGTAGCAGTCACTGGAACTAATCTAATGACAATCGAACGAAACATCCAACCCATATTTTCAAGCAAATACTCCAAACAACCAAAAAGATCGTCGCACGAAATCTTGTTACCATTTTATATTAAACCTAATTACAAAAAAAATGTTTATGTATAAGTTGTTTGTACTACAATTTATACATAATATATATAATAAAATTTAACGTAAATTGATATAGGACGCAGTTTTAAATAGAGTTATTTTGATAAAAAGAGTTGAAATACTACTCCTTCTATCTTTCTGTGGCTTACGCGTAAAGGAAATGCGGCAAACAGGCGTCACGTTTTTAATATTTACCGGATTTATCACTCAATTAAACAAAATTTCAACATTACAAATGATGCCTAGAAATAAGTAACATGCACTCAATTATCAAACATAATTTCATAATAACATAGTCGAATACCGTCTGCCGATTTAGGCATCTCGATTTCAACGAAAACACTGATATAATTTGTGAATCTGCATCGAGTCTGATTCAGACATAATTGTAGCAGTATTAAGTCAAAAATTGCGCGTGCGAACCTGATTTTATTAACGATTTGCTTTAATATTTGTAATTATGCAGAGTATGGTCAAAAGGGTACGTAAAACAAAGGTTTGCTGTTATTTAGATATGAGATTTTTATTATTTAAATTGGGCGGGCTTGGAGGTTAAGTATAGGCGATGAGGGCCGGTAATTCGGTAATCAGTGGTTGCTGGTCCGATGCCGGGCAAGGTCATCGCCGAGACAACGAGCTAATTCTAGTTTGTACCAACTTAGAAGTCGAATTTAAACTGATTATATTTCATTAAGTTAAGTTTTGATATAAGTGTACGTTAAACTATAGAACGCCCAGATCTACGTAGGAATATTAAGTCCGAATCATTATTTATTAGCATAACGGACTTAAAATTAGTCATTTTTAATAGTATGACTTTTATCAGTTACAAGTTCCAGAAAAACGTCCTAGATACAAAACTATATGTTGGTATTCTATTTTACTTTAACGTCTTGTTTAGAGCTATCATAATTAGTAAAAGAATGCACAAAATATCATTTAGCACTTCTTCCTGTGTTAAAACATGTAAGGTAAATGCAGATATTTGCATGGAGCATGTTTATTACGAGTTTATTTATAACAAAGTCTAACATGCCTATCAGTAATGTATATGCTTTATGGTTGGAATTCCACTCTAAAGCGCCAACGAACAGGCCTGTAGGGAAATTCTCATTCAATGGCATTATATATAAAATTCGATTTGCAAGTGCATGGACATTTTTTATCTCTAACGCTTACAAACGCTCGCTGCATGTAGATCGGTAAGCTTCGTAAAATGTCGAGTTTGACATCCGATTCACATCCCCAGAATATCAAAAGCAAAGACGAGATTTTATTTGGCTTAAGTTTAAACATCTAATAATGTCTTAGGTTCAATCAAATATAAAATAAATTTCTACAAGTTTTGGTAGAACTGTTAGAAATTATTATCATGGTTTTGAAAAGATTGATTGATTTGATAATATTTATTGTGGAAACTAGGCCCACATGTTAATATTACAGAGTTTAAAAACTATGTTAGTGTTACGGAATTTTTCTGTAAATCCGAAATCATCTGATTCTTGGCCCTTTATCTCACAAAAGTTTTTTCTAGGTGATTTCGAATAACTTTTTTTGTTCAACGCTTGTGTGAAACTGTAAAAGGAGGTATGTCATTTTCGCTTAGCATGATGTACATCATTTTGATATTGTGGCAAACACTTTTATTTAAAATTTTACATGACTTGCATTATGTTCTACTTTGAAACCAAAAACAAAACATCATGTGGCCACACCGAGGTGACGTTACCATATTCCGCCATGTCGAATAAAAATATGATACAATATGCTTGTACCATTGAGTCTGGGGCAACTTGGTGTATTTAGTTTGTATGTTTTCTTACTAAATTGAAATAAGCTTAAATAATGTTGTAAGATCCAAATCTAGTTGAAGATGCTCGAATATAAAAATCGCGCAAGTTCGCTTGCTTGGGCGTCTTTCCAGCAGGTACATAATGTAAACAGATCGCAGAACAAAATTTACGTACACCATTTACTTTATGTTTCTGCTAAGTAATGCCTGTTCTTTTCTTTATCTTCTGGAAGTAACTCATTTTAAAGCAATACTGAGCCTGTTATTTTATAACTAATAATTATTTTTCAGATTACGGAAGAAAGGAAATATTAACAAGATAGGAAGTAGGTATAGCACCCTGAGGCAGCCTAGACGCAGCAGTTAGCATCAAAACAGGAGCACTCAAATCATCGCAGTTCGCCGACAGTTATTGCTACCTTCACTGGGGACTGGCATGCATCTCGATGGGTTTGAGTAACCGTACTGGCGTATTACTAGCAGAGATAAATAAAGCTTTTCGGAAAACATAACCTCAAAATGTTCCGGATACATATAATTACACATCTTTGGTTCTATACTTTCTTGTATCAAATGTTTACGCAAAGCTATTAAGCCACTGTTAGGGGGGTTTTCCCCTATAAAAGGTTTGCGTGGGGTTTAGACCACGGCCAAATCAAACGAAAGTGAAATGTTGACACCGGTCGTTTATTGTACACAAAAGTATTGTATTGTAATATAAAAGGTATTAAAATTAAATTAGGGAACCTTGCGGTCGCTTGGCTGATCCTTAGTTTAGTATATAAAATTACTTTATATTTAAATTATTTGTAATACTCCGTCCGCGAACCGAAGTTTTCTGAAGGGGCAATCGTTTCCCACATCCACAGTAAAGAACTAAAATCTTCCCTTAAACAAAGGGGTACTCTGAAGGAGCTTTCCTTTAAAAAAATTCGTATTAAATGACAAAAAACAAGGGCGGTCCATTTTATGGCCCCATAAAAAAATTGGATATTACTTGGTAAGTAAGGAGATCGGGGTTCGACGCTTCAGCCAAACCTCCGCATCGCTGGCGTCCAAAAACACGGTGCAACACAAAAAAAGCAGCCGATGAGGCTGGTAGTATGAAAACAGCCTCCTTTCTGAAAACCACATTAAACCATAATTAGCATTATGTCTTCAGAGAACACGCTTGGGTCCCTAAAGGCTCACAATGAAAACCTCTGTAAATACTTGTTCAAACTCAGCCTGTACAACTAGGGCAAAACTATACAATTAAATAATGTATGGGGAAACGCAATTATATTTAAAATCTCGATTGTAAAATCCAGGAACTGAAGTTTTTTTCTCGCTTCACTATACTTAAGAAACTTTGTAGTGATAGGAAGGTTTGGAAACCCAAAACTTCATACGACGAAATTTAAATAGCCTTATTCAAAATCAATCAGCGTGTAACTACTCTACTGCTTGACATGAGCCCTCCCCAAAATCATTTTACTTCTAGATTAAATCTTTGCTACCCGTAAGATGTATTTTTCATGGTCTCTTTCATCGTGATATGCAGTATTCCCTTCAGCGCCAGGCCAGCCCATTGCTACCTCAACCTTCAATGTCCAAGAATAATTTGACGCTCTGCCGTTTGGCATACAAATAAACTTAGTTAAATTTGAAAATAACACTAGAACAAGACAAGATTTTTTTAGAAACAGGATGTGTTTAATTTGAGCAGAAGGTATTAATACGTACCTAACCTTGATAGGTGAATATGGTCATTAAAGTCTTGTCATCTTCAATATGTAATAATTATTGGATACATATGCATATGAGCAGAAAATCAACTGTCATCTTAGAAGATTGGAATGCATAAAAATACGTGTGTCCTATGGTTTCTTAGGTTCCAGGTTTATTACGACTGCTTAAATGTTTTCAAGTATTAGCCATTACTAAAATATAAAGTGGAAGAAGACCACAATATAAAACAAAAATAATTAAGAGAGTACTTATATTTCTAAGAATACTTAGTAAATTATCGTAAGAATATTAATTAAGTAGTTTATAAGTTATTTATACTTCTTACTATACTCGTTTAGAATTTTTAAGTTCTAATTAGGTCTAGTAGTTATGACACAGGTTTTCAAAATATTTTGTAAATAAAAACCACCCTCTTAAATAAATGTGGCTGTTGTCCCAGCAGTGGGATACCTATAATTCATGATTCTACAACTACAACTTACTACGACTTTACTTTAAGACAGTCAGCAACGTAACCATACAACAATACACTACTCGTACTTACATCAACCGTTTTAAAGTTCAAAGGGCCTTTACCACCGTTAGCTTTTCTCTCAAAATGTTAAGATGAAGTCACGTGCTTTCGTGTCGTCTCAGAAGGCGGAGTTCCCAATTGTGGACAATGAGACTCGTGTTGAGTCCAAAGAAGTCTAATTTCAGGGTGGAGGTCCCGACTTCCGGAGCCCGCTGTTATTCTAATTGCTGAAGAAAGGGTGCCACAGGCTGCCATTGTCAACCGATTCCAACGAATAAAACGTTGTTGGCAATGTGTAGCCGATCAACTCTTTGTCATGTAGCGCACTCCTCAATTATGTGGAGCAGAAAGGGTCATATTTTCTATTAAATTTAAAAAAATGGTTATATAGGGTGTTTTGTTACTAATGATAGGTGTTTGAGACTTTGAGATTTAAAGTTTTTGAGTACAATTTCGAATTTCGGCAAATGATTACTGAATGTAGATTTTTAGTTTTGATAAGTAAAAATACATTTGTTTTTGGCAAATAAATAATGTTCTTTTCAAGCGTATTTGTTTTGTTATTATAATGTTCATTGCATACTATTAAAGGCAATGAAACCATTTACTCAACTTGCGCATGAGACCACTGAAAAATATTAGTAATGAAATAAATATAAGTCAACAAAATAGTTATGTCATATTGATTCAAATTACAATAGTTTCAATTAAAATACTAATATTAATATGCAGTCTCAGTTGCTATGAACAATAAAAAAATAAAAATAAAGCTTAAAAAAAGTAGGTATTTCAAATAATGTAGTGCTAGTACTTTTGAAGGAGCTTCCAATTTTAAAATCTTTAGAAATACAAAAAACAAAAGACCTAAATATAACCTAGATTGATTATGCAAAACTAATATACTTACTCTGTCAAAACCTTGTTCTTACCTCACCCTGTATACCCTATAGCGCATGTGTTGGCTCAACCAAGACTGTGACTATTGTTCCTTTCGCAGATGACTATAATCATTGCGTACGTAATGTGGTAAATGATAAGGTGCACTCCGGTACACAAAACATATGCTTTTGTAACTCATTCGTCACGCCAGCGCAATCGGTACCTAGTTTTATATAAACGGCTTTTATTCAATTTATGTAATCAGAGTTTCATTTCTGTTGGCAGTATGGCAGTAATTGAGGTTTTTTATAATTTTGATATTGATTTATTTTAATAAGCCATCGTAGCACCTATGAAGCGATTCTATTTAGAAAGAAATTGAAAGAAAGTGAACGAGAGCAAGAATCGAAAATACGTTCATGAAGTAGTTAACTTTATCAACATCATAATCAAAGTTTGATATATTTGATCTTGCCTGGGATGATGCCTAATTTCGGATTACTGTAAAAATCACGTCAAGGTGATTATGCTCCTGTTGAAAAGGAAAGAAGGAAAACCAGTGAACTTACTGGGTCAAAGGCTACCCAAAAGATTATTTCATGACCCATAATTAGTTAATATTCAATAATAACAATTACTACGGATGCCATTTTACCAGATGGCGAACGTGCTCTTTTGCCAGCAAATTTCTTCAACATAACTATTGGAAATAAATTAAAAAACAATTCACTTTAAAATAATACAGAGTTATTCAATGTTACATGATTATCTAAATGAATCACGAATACATATGTAATCTATATGACTATATGATGCACAAGCGCCTGAGGCCAAAACGCTCAGGATCATCAGTATAATGAGCGACTGACTTAAACGTAATATTACACTTATATAAGATGGCGCCATAAAACTAGTATGAATTACTTAAGAAGTTAAAGGATTTAAGTTACGTGTCTAATCTTATTGCTGTGTTTGTATATTAAAACTTTGGACCGAATTTATTCGCGACTCTAAATCTATAACCGTTTTTAGGAACGTATTAAAAAGACCTTTCGCAGATATAATTTTGTTATCTATCGTTGTAATATTACTTATGTTTGTATTTATAACATATTATATGTATTTATACGTTTTTGGGTTGATTGTGTATATTGCATGTATTTTATGTAAAACGTTCATAAAGCATATATAGTATTACAAATTTAAGCAAACTCTCCAGTCCGAAGTGTACTGGAAGAAATTTCTTTTGAAATAAAGTAGTACCTTTGTTCAAGTATCTCTTGAGTTTATAATGTTATTTCCACATTACATTTTTAAATAAATAAATAACTAGGTTCCGGTAGGCCTATGTCAATGAACTCTCCGCGCTAAATACCTACCGGCCGATTTTCTTAATTTATCTGAGGTCCCGGTTCCAACACGGAATTTAAAACAAAAATAAATTAAGACACAGTTTATCTATTTATTTCAACTTTATTGCACAAAAAAAAAGAAATGCACAAAGGGAGGACTTAATGCCACAAGGCATTCTCTACCAGTCAACCGTCGATCAATAGGAGAGGTCAGTAGTGAAGTGTAAAGAAAAAAATAAAAAACTAGATAATTGAAAATAAAAACATACATAAAAATAAATATATAAACACAAATTTGCTCGATAAAAAAATACATATACATTCACACATTTATATTTATAAGATACATTTTATAAAAATATGATAAAAAAATTAATAAAATTAATTTAATTCATTGACAAAAAATTAGCTTTTACGCGTATTAAATTAAAGTTTACTAGGAGCTTCCTTAATTCTACCGGGAGGTTTTTTTTTATTTTTTGCCGTCGAAGCAACACCCTCACGGGAAGATGCGTCATGCATACCGTCCTCTGCGGGGGTTATGTGGGACTCACCAAAATGGCACCTACCCACTAAAAACCACCTCTTTGGCTGTGGTAAAATTTTACCGTTAGCCTTCATCGGAAGCGACACCCGCTGGGAAGTGGGCGCGCTGGCGGGTCTTCCACCGGATGTGAAAGTTGCACTGAAGGTGCTCAAAGGGACATGAGTTGGTGGCCGAAGCTTGACTTAGGGATCAATTCATTTAAATGAACCTATAATGAATTGAGAAGGGAACTATGCTCCGCCAGAGCTAGCAATCGCTCTGTCGGAGAACGTGAAGCCCTAAGTTTAATGTCTATATGGCTTAATGGGCTAAGACTGCAATTTCCCTAACATCAAAATCTTTGATAACGTCGCAGACGATACGCATATCGTCTGTTACGGAGGGTTGAGGTGTGGATTTGTATGGGCGAGGAGCCGGGATGGGATTTGCTAGTGCAGCGAGGCGCTGCCTCCAGTTCTCTGGAGGAACCCGGCTACGCAGCGGCGGAAAGTTTTCCTGAGAAAGGGGCGGGGCCTGTTTGGGTGCCGCCTTCTTGGAATTGGGACGCATACAACGGCAGCCCCTGTAATTTGCGGTGTGGCTGGACTGGCCACAAAGCATGCAATCGGGAGGAGAGGGAGTTTCAGGAGTGCGATTGCACTCCTTAGTGAAGTGAGGGACAAGGCACTTTACGCACGTGGGCGGGGTGGCGCAGTTGGCCGCCGCATGCCCGTACAACTGACACCGGTGGCACTGGCCGGGATGACCGCGGTGATGAGGCGCCTCGATCGAGATCCTAGAAATCCGCTTTGAAGATCTCCCTGGACTTGGGTACATTGGTGAGAACCACCAAGGCGAGAGGGTGACGCCTCCCGTACCTGCTGTGCATTTTATGCACCGTGAGTGCTGGGAAGCCTTGGGACTGCAGGTCCTCCAGGATAGCCTGGTTCGATAATTCGAACGGGACTCCCCTGAGTACCGCTCTGAACTTACGCTCTTCTGGGAGAGCATAAGTGTGATAAGGATATTGCTTATCGGTGAGTAGCTTTGTCAAAGCTCGGAAATCGTCTAACGCCGAGACTGTAATTTGAATGGATTCACCCGAGTTGGTCGCTCGGGTGTAATGGATCTTGTGCTCTTTGCATAATGTCGAAACCTCAGTCCATTTACCCTTTTCCCGAAGGAAAACGGGTGGTGGGACCTTAGCCTTGACAGAAGTTGGGGCCGGAGCGGGTGTTGAAGGCACCGGGGCAGCTGGCTTTGGAGACGCCGCGGAGGGTGTTGTAGACACCGGGACAGGCGTTGAGGACGCCGGGGCTTGTTTCGAGCGCTTCTTAGGGCTCTTCTTAACAAGGGTGAAATCGGAAGGCTCAGAGCCAGTTGGGCGGAACCACAAAAGAATAGGACATAAAAACAGAGTTATGTGAAGGAGTATGCAGGCTCAGATTGTAGTTGATTGCCTTTTTCCCGAAATACTTCAGCCAAGCGTCACACAGCTTCGGTGGATCCTAAATGTTAAACCTAATCCTAGATGGAAAATTACCATGACCTTGAAATCGAATTCGGCAATATAATTCGGTTTCCATGTAATTTTATTTGAATCAATCTTGTGCCATTAGAAGTTAATTCTAATGTCGTTGTACTAATGAATAGTTGACCCTTTTCTCGATTGATTGATTCGAAGCACATGTTAGGGGCTGGTTAGAAACTGCTTTTACAGATTAAAAGCTGTATATTAAATACGCGATTTTCCTACAAAAAGCTCGAATTACGGTTTGTAAGTTATTGGTTTTTTCGTGTTCCTCGTTTTCGGAATCAGATTGTAAAATAAGACGACTCGCCTCTTGCAAATAGTGCAGAACGTTTGCTGCAAATACATTTTTGATGTACACGATGTAGAATATGGCTACGTGTAGTAGTACACGAAGCCATATTAAATTAATAGTATTTCTAAATAATGCTTCTACCATACTCACTCAAGATAGGTTGCGCAGGCGGCAGCATCTTGCTTCACTAATGATTGATGTGATAAACTTTAGGAACCCTGAATATCTGTTCTTAAATTTAAGGTTTCTACCATTTCGGACGGGGATCGATGATAACCTAAAGTTTGCATTTCCTCCTCTAAGTATGCAGCTTCATAGGACTGCGGCATTCTCCCGAGAGCTGTCACTACACTGCAACGAAATGAAGGAACGATATTCCACCGCCAATAAATTAATATTTAAAATCACTTTTAAAACTAAATACAGAGTTCTCTACTTCTCAAAACACAAAAATTTTTAATTTTAAGAAAACTTGACCAAAGGTCTGATTTAAGTTTATTTGAATTTAATTAATTAGAATATTAAAACATTTTTCGTATTTTTGACTAGGACTGATAATACTTTTTCCCTTTATTATTTACTGAGCAAATAAAACCTGTATGGACATATTTAACTTTGGTTTGTATATGTATATTCATGTATATTTGTACCGATAACAATCTATTATTATTTAAACTATAAAACTGAAGAACAGATTAATAGTGAGGTAAGAGTTTATTTCATGTATTAAATTATTAGGTAATGTACCTCCTAAGGTTTTAGCTGAAAATCATCGTTTTAATATCCTAGTAAATAGTATCTAACGCTGAACTACGACCTCTTGGGCTGTTATAGCACACATACACGAACGTCATGTTTTTTTTGTGTTTTAATTTATTTTGTGGTAGGTATCAAGAATCTTGTGTTTTCCTTTTTACTTCTTACTAAACTCGTAGCTTTTTTCTTTTTATGAATATATTGCTCTGATCAAAGTACAATAGCGGTAGATAGGTGACCATCTTACTCAACATACGTAAAAAATGGCTCTGGTAACAAATTCTATTATATCCTCACGCAAAGCGGCTTCCGAGCAAGACCAAATATTTCGTTTCCGTATAGTTTCGTTTGCATTCGTGTCGTTTCGTATATTGTCGCTTCGGTTCGCTTTTGGAGAAAACCACTTGACAAGTAAAATCAGACAACCGGAAACTAGATTTTTGAGGTTCGTTTGAAATAAAGGTGTGTTATAATTACTGTTCTATTGTTTTATTTTTATGTGTCTGTAGTATTCAATAAGCATTATATCTATCTATCTAATTAATGTTACTATTCTTTCGAAACCATTTTGAACTCTTTCGTTAATAAAAGCTTTCATTACCAAGCCATGCACAATTCGCATTCACGTTACGAAACTAACCTCAAAAACTTCACTTTCCGTACCTCATTTCCATACGGGCAATGCGTTCCTTTATACGCAGCTGGAATTATCGGCGGCAATGTTAGATGTGCGCAATTTGGGCCCATTTGTCATAATGACAGGCCGCGTTCCGTGGATGCTGCATAATCAGCTCGGTGGAACTGAACGCACCTAGACATAGAGATGTACGTATTGAAGTACTTTATATTATGTGTGTCATATGATTTTGGAATTTATTTTAGATAAATAGTGTTGCTTGGTTTTGCTCGTGAAGCTCCTGATACTTAGGATTGTTTTCTCTTGAGGAAGGATGTTTCAGATAATTTGGCAGCAGATGAAAACACAACCATGATCGTTTTACAGAATAATATTCCCGAACTTATATTAACCTTTCTGAAATTGCCTAGTTGGTACGTATTCATAACCAAGTTAATATTTGAGAAGGTACTCTTAAAGATATATAGCATTTACATGTAATATTCACAATCGATAAATAAAAGTTTAATCTATAAAACACTTTTTAACCGTACCTTATCGCGTTTATATATTTTTACACTTAAACTCGACGGAAACGGTAACTGTCATGTTAGTCACGGTAAAGATACTCAATGTAATATACTTAATCATGAAAGCTTTAGGGCAAATTAAATGAAAGTTTTATTTATGAATTGAACTTCTTCGGAAATTTTATTAGACGCTCGAAACATGTAGGTTTATGCCATTATTTATTACACTCTTTTGATACTTGTGCTTTAATAAATGCATACACGAAACAATTAAATAAAAGAGAAAATGTTTTTAAAATTAATACAATGCTTTAAAACCATAACATGTACCTAACCTAACTGATAAAAATGAGCAAACATGAAGTTTTTCTTAATAATAGTATCTTTAATCCTGACTTTAACCTTCTTTACTTAGCCTTTAATAACTGTACTACAAAATACAATGTGCTAGAGTTCTGTGATCTTTACTCTGTGCTCTTGACTCTGTGCTCTTCACTCTGTGCTCTTCACTCTGTGCTCTTTACTCTGTGGTCTTCACTCTGTGCTCTTTACTCTGTGCTCTTCACTCTGTGCTCGTCACTCTGTGCTCTTTACTCTGTGCTCTTTACTCTGTGCTCTTCAATCTGTGCTTTTTTACTCTGTGCTCTTTACTCTGTGCTCTTCACTCTGTGCTCTTTACTCTGTGCTCCTCACTCTGTGCTCGTCACTCTGTGCTCTTTACTCTGTGATCTTTACTCTGTGCACTTCACTCAGTGCTCTTTACTCTGTGCTCTTCACTCTGTGCTCTTAACTCTGTGCTCTTCACTCTGTGCTCTTCACTCTGTGCTCTTTACTCTGTGCTCTTCACTCTGTGCTCTTTACTCTGTGCTCTTTGATCCTTTTTATTCACAGTATCCGACTCCGCAGAATTGCCAACCGACTTAAATAGAATTTGTCCATGGAGTGCCAACAGCAACATGACGCTGAACTAAGTGTAAGCATATCAAATAACAAAAATAATACAGCCAATAGAACCAACTCCGCTATCAACGCACATATTTTGGGAGAAACACGAGATAAAGTTGGTCTTGGTGTAATTATCAATGCAAAGCTTAGTTTCGTGGGGACATTCTGAGAAAATAGTAGACACTACAAAAACAGTTAGGTTTCATACGAAAATCCATTTGTTCATAGTTTGGTTGGAAGTAAATTCAAAATCAAATTCAATTTTGAACTTGGAAGGCACAGTATCGAATAGGAAGCCGATAGAAAAATTCGTTTAGGTTGGGTGGCCTTTGGGAAGTTAAGTTCCATTTTCAAGTCATGTATCCCACAGATCCTAAAAACAAAGGCCTTTCATCGGTGGACTCTTACGACCGGACTGGTCCATAAATTTAAAGTCGCGCAGCGGCTATGGAGCGGGCTATGTTAGAGGTTGCTCTCATGGATAAAAGCATATCGACGTTATCCGTCACAGAGCTAAAGTCACAGCTATAGCTGGCAGGATCAGCAAGCTGAAGTGGCAATGGGCAGGACATGTGTGGCGAAGGACAGATGGTCGTTGAGTGGCGACCGCGTCAAGGCAGACGTAGTTCAGGACGACCTCCGGCACTATGGACGCACGACTTGAATAAGATGGCTGGGAGTGGATGGGATGCTATTGGCCGAAAATAAGGATAGTTGGCGTGCTTGTGGAACGGCACAAAGGCAAAGGTGTGTTACTTCCAGCAGCGGACAATAGACGAATAGAAAAAAAAAATAGGTTAAGAGTTTTAATACATTGAAAAATTTTAATGAATGAAAATTATTGGATACCTATAGGTATAGATGTATTTGTTAGGTTTAAATAAGAATATGTATTTAATTTATAGTATAACTTTATATTGGTCAAATTGTTGAAATTTTCGCTTTCATAGATTTTGTAATTATTTTTCTGGTTGCTTCAGCTTGTACGAATTGAAATGTTTTTGTTTAATATTGTTTCTTTATCTTAAATTTCATTTGATCTAAAATGAAAACGGGATGTGTTCTTCTAATTGGCGTAGGAAACAATATACTTATTAATTTGCTATGCTGTTAATGAACCATTATAAATAAATGTCTTGAAAATAACAAAAGAGATCTCATTTCTTCATGGGAATCGGCAACTCATAACCCCAGTTCAGAACACTTTGACTTAATGCTTTTACAAGTACTAAGTACAGTCAACAGCTCGTTGACCAACCGCAAACTGTGAAATTTTCTCAATCAGTGTTCAACCATATTTTTATGGCACAAAATTTCAAAATCAATGTGAAAATTTGACTTTTTGTAATAAGCCGATAATATGTTGACTGTACCAACACTAATTAATTCAATAGGTATAATTAATTGCTCAGAAAAAGTTACGTCTGGGAGCCCTGAGATTTTGCTCATTCATATTACTATTCCATTTACGCTTAATATATTTAATCAATGTCTCGTAAGTACTTACTAATACATATTACTAACTTATGTGTAAAAAGGGAAACACATGCACAAACTCGTAAACAGATAACAATAGGAAATATCTAATTAATTTCTTTTTAGTGGCGACATTTTCTTAACAGGTGCTGGAATACGAGTTTGAATTAAGTGACTATTGAAAGACTTTACGGTTACATTTTTTTGATACCAACACAAAAAAAAAATTACTTATATTTTCCAAGACCTTGTGAATTTAAATTGAGAATATATTTCTACTGAAAACTGAGCATGGTTACTTCAAAATTTTAAAATTGACGACCGAACAAGAGCTTAATTTTAAAGCAATCAAACATCTTCACTTCTACAACTAACCAACAATGAACATGACAAATTAAAATAAACCACAGGTTATAGATCACGTCTTTCAATGCACAATACATCTGCTGTACATAAAGGCTGCGTTATTACCTGTGTATGTAGGTGAAGGAGCTACACAGCAATTCATATTCATTAAAGAACATCGCCTAATTGTCGCAGACCCAGCAGTTTCATGTAATTTCTGTAATAAATATGCGAGCTTCGGTAAACGCCGCCAAGTACCTACTTAGTTGAAGATGCACGCTGCAGCTTATTGTGTTTCGAAATACTTGATGGCAGTACCAGTACGATCTTTGCTCATACTTTGCATGGTATCTAAATATAAACTGTTAAAAGATTTAAATAGTTATTTAACTTATAAATATACTATTCGATAGTTTATATCGTTGTTTTCATTGAAACATTAAGTGTTGAATTATGATTTTAAAAAAGCAAAATGTCTAGTTTATGGTTCTTTTTGTTTTTAAAATTCATTCATTTGAATCAATGGCGTTTGCTTAGTAATGTTATTTTCTTACTCACAGAGACCGCAAATACAAAGTGTCGCAAAATTCAACGTCAAGCCGAAACGGGACGATGGGATGGTAACCATCATCAGAATAATCAGAAAATAATAACACAATTGCCCCAAAATTTTCTTAGAAATAACACTTTTGCCTAACTATGATTCAACATTTTCCATATATCTCGTAAAAAATAAAAAAACTCGTATAAAATTTTATTACTTCAAGGTTTTTTTTTATATAATATACATTTTGGAATCCTGATTAAAGGCGCCAACTTATGATGGCACTTGTCAAGGCACTTTAGTAAATTTTTCTGGAGGCTCTGTCAAAATCGATATATGTTGAAAATGTTGAATTCATAGTTCGGCAAAAGTGGTTACCATGATTTTCTCTGATTACCTCACTAATAGAATGCAAAAAATACGCATTGCACAGTATGAAAGTGATGTCTCTGCTTGTACGTACGGCGTCCCACAGGGAAGTGTCCTGGGCCCAATGTTATTTCTCATTTACATTGACGAGCTGTGTCGTGCTAAAATAAACGGTGCAGATCTTCTGATGTTTGCTGACGACACTGTTATTCTCTTTCACGGTGCTAATTGGAACTCCGTACAGACGCTTGCTGAAACAGGTTTAAAAAGAGTTATGAGTTGGCTTGAAAACAGTTTGTTAACCTTGAATACAAGCAAAACGCAATATATGTGTTTCTTCAAGACTGTTGCAACATTACCTCCCCAAAGCTTCTCCATAAAAATCCACACTTACCCATAAAACACTTATGAACGAGCAAATACTAATTGTACCTGCAACAAACTGGTAGAAACAGCAAAGACAAAGTATCTTGGAGTAACATTAGGTTGCAAATTGAATTGGGAACCTCATATAAGCACCTTAGCCAACCGTTTGAGACATTTATATTCATTTTAAAAAATCTAAGAACTGTTGTTGACAAAAACTATTAGTTCAAATATACAAGGCCTTATGCCATTGTCTAATAAATTACTGCATCTGTTCGTGGGGTGGAGCTTGTAAAACGTATCTTATAGAGTTGGAAAGGGCTCTGCGAGCCGTTTTGAAAGTACTTTTATCCCTCCCATATAGATATCCAACAACGAAAGTCTATGAAATGGCTAATGTGCTGAGTGTGCGCAAAGTATATATTTTGAAATGTATTATACGCTTTCATCGATTGGCTGGTCCACCAATTCCCACTAAGAGGAAAAATTTTTGCATTACACCCTTGGTCAAAAGTGCAGTGGCAAAACGCAGCTATATTTTCCAAGGCCCACACCTATACAACAAAATCAACCAAGTGGCCAAAATAAGGGGAATGTCCTGTTTTAATGCTAAGAAAGCAACATTAGCTTGGCTAAATACTCTGGACTATAACGCTATTGAACACCTAATTCAAATTCAAATTCAAATATTTATTTCTCAACATTGACAATTACTTGTTCATATTGACGTCAAATAAAACATGATTCTACCACCAGTTCGAAAAAAACCTTCGTGAAGAAGAACTGGCAAGAAACTTCACGGGTATATTTTTTTTCAAAATAAATTTACAGAGTCTCTTTATGTCTATACAAAATTATTCTTTTCTGCATCTGTTAGCTCGGCAAGTCTCCCTCCCCCCAAGTATCCAAACGACGAACACCCTCAAACGGGTGTTCGTCGTTTGGATATTTGTATAATATTCGAGTACACATACCCAAACAAAATATCTGTTAACGCGACTAATCCAAACATAAACACCCACCCCGAATCACACACACACATAGTCCCTCACGCACACGAAATGTATCTCACTCACACACACACACACATACACGCGCGCACAAATTCTCACACATACACACTTACTAATTATGACACACGTTGATTTTTTACTATTATTTTCCTTTTATCCAGTCCTGAACGCATTTGGAAGAACTAAAAAAAAAAAAAAAAAAAACAAAAAAAAAATTGTTAACAATTACATGTACATTTAACCTAACTTTAATATTCAGAAATATTGTATAGTGAAAATTATATTTTAAGGTAGTGGTAATTAGGAACACTTTGTTCAGTCCATGCATAATTTTTACATTACGTATATTTGGTATTTAGTTTTATATAGCTGCATTACCAAATAAAACTGTATTTAAACATAATGAAGAGCCGTCTCCTGTAAAACAGGTCTTCCTAGCTCAGGAGACAAGGATCATTTATAATTGTTATTCTGTATTTATTTGGATAATAAAGATTATTATTATTATTATTATCATCTATCCTATCGTCTCGTTTCGGCTTGACGTTGAATTTCGGGACACGCTGTATACATTTTCGTAAATATATATTTTTTAACAAATTTCATAGCCTGAAAAAGAGCACGCCACCCACCTGATGGTAAGTGACATCCGCATCTATGGACATCAATTATTGCAGGTGCTTTGTTTATTAACAGTATTTGTGATTATTATATCGGTTGATCCGTTAACAACCGTAGACTTCAGTTGGAGTTGCCTTTGTTCCAGTTATTTCATTGCCTGTTCTTTTGCATTAACCGGAACATAACAAAGATACTCTATTACTACTTAATAATAAGGTGTAATTAAATCTAGATTTCCTGCGCTACACGAGAAAATACAAAGCGAATTATTGGATTTCTCTTATATTCCTCTAATATACTCAATACACCTTCGTTTTCCTTATACGGTTTTTATTATTGCATATTGACAAAAAAAGGGTTTTCTTTCACCTAATCTAGAGGCTGGTGACGATGATAACAAGAAAGCAACACGTAGGTATATCAAAGTTATACGAATTCATACTACTCTATAAGAATCCGGGACAATATATCATATAAGTAGATAATATCCCCTGCAATCCCGTACTTACATAATTATTGTGTACGCCAAAATTACGTTATCTAAAATACCTTTAATCAAAAATCAATCTTACCGACTGTTTAATAAGAGTCACCAAAACTTCAAACTATTAACCCCTAAACGTACCACACTGTCCAACTCAACATGCAAATCATTACGAAACAAACTTATTACGAGGTTGCCAGCCATTTCCCGCTTCGCCGATTAACTTAACAAGCGAAATGACATCAAAAATGAAAATAGTTTTTAATCGAGATCAATTGACGTGCGCCGTGACGGCCCCAGTGGTAGCGCAGAGTAACCACAGGGCCACAGCAGCCCGACCGTAAACGTAATTAAATGGTAGTTCTGACAACGATGCACTGTCCACTGCCGGCTTTAGCCCTGCACTTTGGCTACATATGTAATTAGTTGAGCTCATTAGTCTCGTATTATGAATAATTTGTTTTGCCTTGTCATTGTTTGGTTTGTAAAGGTTTTTGTTTTGAAAATTGTGTGGGTAGACCCCATTCACCTTTGGGTTGAAAATTTGTTTAATTATTTTTAAGTCAAGCGAAATGCAAAATCTTTTTCGTCTACAACGTTGTTCAATTGTTTAAAATTAAAACATTTCTTGTGTCATAATAATACCAAAATGAAATTTCGTTATAACTACTGGATATAACTATTGTATTTTTATAATATTTGTTAATTCAGTTAGGTCAAACAATTTTTCTTTTTACTTACAAATAAATACAAGAAAATTAATCTTTTAAATTTGGTGCCTTAGTAAAGACCTTAGATTAAAGTACATCGGTAGATATGTGCATGGCTATTCACGCAGGTACCTCATGTATCTTGTGCACATCGACTGTTTTAAATTGATCAATAAAGGACGTACGTTTATTATTTTCATCGCTTATATGATTATCTGTGGACCTGATAATCATAAGCTCGTAAGTTATAAATACGAGGGTGGATTGAAAGTTCGCGGCCTAAATAATAAAACACTTAATAGTTCAATAAAATAAATAATTACGCATATATCTCAGAGAAAAACTGCACAGAGACTGACAAAGAGTCTAGGTTTCATATGAAGGTAGTTTTATAATAATATGACAACGCTATCTATGTGCAACGCTATGTATGCCGGGAACTTTTCAATCCACCCTCGTGTATTAAAAGAAGGACTGCAATAGAAAATATATATATTATGTTAAAATGCTGCAACAAAACATGCAGATATGAAAAATACTGAACGGTACATTTTACACATTTTAATTTTAGGCTAACTTGAATCATAAACAGAACTAAATCTAAATCTTAGGTACGTTACGTAGGCTCATAGGTTTGACGGATAAAGTAAGATAGTTAGTTGGTACTCACTACTACACTTACTTTGTAATAGATAAATTATTCCATAAAAAATTGGCGCTCCCGCCATACATACATAACTAAACCTAACCTCGCAGTGCCGACCGCATCTATTTTGCTAAGGGCTGGCGATGATCCATTTTTTTTAGGCACCCTCCGCGCGACAGTGGTGATAAATGGTGATGTATGACTCACTGGAGTAGCACCTACCCACTAAAAATCACTTTGTTTTTTTTTTTTGCTGCCGAAGCACCCTCGCGGGAGGGAGGTGGAAGATGCGTCATGCTTACCGCCGCAGGCAACCGACTTCCGTGATGGTTATGTGGGACTCACCAGAGTGGCACCTACCCACTAAAAACCACCTTAACGGCTGTAGCATGGGAATGCTGTCAGCCTTCATCGGAGCGACACCCGGTTAGGGAGGTGGGCGCGCAAGCAGTGATCCGCTAGCGGGTCACCCGCTGAGAATGCTAATCACTCAATGTGCAAACGACATTTTATATTGATGATTATACGGCCTGGGCAGCTTTAAGCTGGTCCAGATTAGCCGAAAGTTGATCGGGGGGATCCGAGAGTGCATTTCTCGGTCTACGGACTTTGTACCTCGACGGCATGGACGAAGCAGTATAAGCTACTGATTCGCGTTTCAGGGGGTTAGGATGCTCTTCGGATCGCTTGAAAAAAGCGGTGGAGAGCGTCTTAAGGTGTTGTTGTATAGTAGGTAAATCGAGATCTCTGTGCAGGTCTGCATTTCGCACGTACCACGGAGCATCCGTGGCCCGGCGGCAGAAGAGTTTCTGGACTACCTGTAGTTTATACAGATCGGAGGGTTTTGCATGTGCAAAGATTGGGGCGGCGTACATCATGACTGGTCTCACGCAAACGCTCGCTTGTTCCTAAGAGACATTTTACTGTGCCGGCCTAACATACTGTTAAGGCGGCCCATGTACAGACGGGCGAGTGTGGTAACTCGAAGTATGTGAGGTCGGAATGAAAGCGTACAATCGAGCGTTACGCCTAGGTACTTGGTGGTTTGTGCCCACGGTATGGGCGTACCTAGCATTCGGATGTGGGGGTCGTAGGGACGACGGCGTTTATGGTCGAAGCGCATCGCAGAGCTTTTCTCTGGATTTACATCGATACGCCATTTTTTAAATCACCTTGTCGGCTGTGCAAGGGATTGCTAAGCAGCCGTCATCAAAGCGATAGCCCGATTAGGGAAGGCGGTGCGCGAGACGCAACAACCAGCTGCCGGTAGATAAAAGTGTGCGCAAGTTCTTCCCCACTCTCCTCAAGAACGCCTCATCCAATATTCAAAATTACAGTTCAAACAGCTTTCAGCCATTGTGGACAGCTGCTCAGGCCGAGCCTACTTCAAATCCTCGAGCACAAAAATTGCTATTATAATTTTCAGCGGAGTACCCGTTAGCTTGCGCAGCCTCTTTCCTGACTGGCTGTCGCTCCCGATGACGGCTTAAGCGCAAGTTTTGCAACAGCCACTACAGTTACCACCTTAGTGGCCGACGGGAGCGCATTCTAGCTTAGGTGAAAAAAAAATCTAGTGACATAGGTCTGGTCGTAGTGAAATTATATAAACAACACTTTTGACAAAACAGTACCAGAGTTTCCGCATGCTATAGATAAGAGTCATGCCACTTAAAAACCCAGTGAAAACCCCAACTTTGATGAAGCGACATGTTTTTCCCAGAATCCATAAAAGCTTTCTCAGTATATTATTCTTTTAAGTACCTCCCCATTTAGTTAATCACTTTTTTTGGTCTGGTCTTCCAAGAACTGTTTTGTGTCCCATGTATATTTGCTTTCCCGTGTATAGTATATATAAAATAAGGGCTTTTAGCACAGAAAGGTATATCTGAGATAAGTTTAAGTATGCCTCAGATTATTTACCGTTTATAAATGCAATTACATTTAGCTTTGATTTTTTCCAAATATTAAAAACTAAATAAATCACTCGTTTTGCGGCCTGTACAATACTTATATTTTTCAGACATCAAGTACTACAGGAATTTCACAACCCACACAAAATACGTAGGTACCTACTCATAAATTTTAACTATAAGGTTTTATTTCATTACCCCGCAAGTAAATACAAGTACTATACTTATTTTATAAGTAAAATAATTAACTCAATCGCGTTTGCTACTGGAAATGTCATTAAAGTAGATTATTCTTATAATTTTGATATGCAGGCTTAAGGCTTATCACGCTCGCCTCGCCGCTCACTGTATAATCAGCGCTGAAATATTTCAGGCCACTTATAGTAATTTCGCGCATTAAGTCGCCATCGCGTGTGTAATTTACCTATATACAGTTGAAACAATACGAAATAATAAAAATGAATCGGGCATTTGCATTTCCGACGGCTTCGGAACAGCTTTTCCTCTCTCCCATAGGCGAGGTTCTTAGTGATAAAGCGAGAGGGATGATCGCCTGTACACAGGTTGCTTTTCCACTCGCTACAGAAAATTATTATTTTGATTACGTTTAATTTGCATACGGCCGGTGGAGCACCCGCCCGAGGCGACCGCCGCCCGCCTCAGTAACGGCCCCTGTACTTTTCTGTAATGTTTTCGCCATTTTCAACAAAATTCCTCACAAATCATATAATTTCAGACATTATCATGGTTATTACGTGGAATGGTACGAAGCGATCTACCACCGTAATAGGTCGGCCAATGCTCGAATTCCTGATGACTATGCAGCGGACAATAAACATAGAACCGGGAGGCTTAATGGGCCGATGGGTTCAATTATAGTCTTCATTATGTCGATGGGGAATCGAACATCACATTTACGTATTTATTTATTGGTGATTTCTTTTTGTCATATTTTGGAATCCCGTTCTACGAGTGTATTATTTATAATATTTGTATGTATGTTAAGAGTGTGAGTGCGTGTGCAGCTACCGGTGCGCAAGCGCATTATTGGCGGCGCGCGCTCCAATCATGGCGGCGGGCTACGCCCACGCGCGTCTATCTAAACTGCATGCTTCGCTGATGATTGCGCGGATAACCAGCTTAACTGGGCAGATACCTAACAAGGATTATTTCGACTTAAGAAATGATTTTCAGTAAATTTAGATTATAGGAAACATCATATAGGAACACACATCTGAAAGAAATTATATAAACTTTAGTAAACATCAAGCTTTTGGTATATTTTTAAATCTAATCAATATTCAAATTTTACTCACTGTTTATTATTTTATTTAGGTTCGCCAACAAGACATACACTTTAACTTTATACAATTATAAAAATATTATTTATATTTATGTGCAAGTTATTAGCAAACACAGCACAGGTTAGTAGGCCTGCACCATACGCCGGAGGTCCCAGGTTCGAGTCCTGACCGGGGCATTCATTTATGTGATGAACACAGATGTGTGTTCTCGGGTCATGGTTGTTGATATTTATATATGTATGTTTATTCTGGGTTCCCCCCAGTTCGCTGTGTGGTCATTCATAACACAAGCTCTGCTTACTTTGGGGCCATACAGTAGGTGTGTTGGTCTGGGGATTTATTATTATTATTATTACAGTCAAGTCTACAATAAGATTTTAAAAAAATAGTATCAAATGTCAAATTAATATTTAAGATTAAAATTGTGTTAAAACACAACAAAGTTGCAATATACATAAAGATTTTGAAAATTCAAATTACTTGAAAAATATCGATGCCTGATTATTAAATAATTATGGAAAACTGTCCGTGTGTGCGGTATCGTGTAAACAATATCTGTTCTAGTGTTAAAATTGTTTATACATTTAGAATATAGAATTTCGACAAGTTTTCTGTACTTATTACAATTCGATTTGAATTTGGAATGCTTTCAAACGCAAAATTTTGACCATCGCACGTGCAGAACTTCTCATCAGTGAGTCCTTAAGGTTGTTCAACCAATGGTTATTTATATTTTCAGAAATAAACTACCCACCAATTTTTTAGTGTTTGTATTATGAATGTAAAGTAAAAGAATATTCTTAAGATGTTATAACACAATGTATTTTTAGTATAAGTATGTCTGTTAACACGAAGTCTTAAATAAGAATAACGTAACGAGGATGGAACTGACTTCTGAAGTACAGGTCTGCGTACCAAAGTCCGAGATTGTACTTGATCATAAAATATACTTAAAATTCGATTAAACACGGAGAATAAAATAGATACAATACCTGACTACCTCAAAAATCGCGTCATTGTCAAACATTCCAGGTATGTCTTATGAGTATTTAGTAAGTATTTGACACCCTCTGAAATTTTAAATTAAAAAAGGTACTTTGCCGTTAGGATTTCCAAACTAAGTACGTCGTATAAGAACTGCAAAAAAACTTTAAAAAATTCTTCTCCCGCGGATCCACGTTAAATAATAATTCAATAAAAGGATAAATATATAAGTATGATGACATTTGGATGATTCATTGTGAACGTTGGGATAAGTGTGACTAGTCCTAATATTAACTAATATGCTTCAATAAACATTTATTTTTGTAAACGACGTACATACTTTAAATAAAACACTTTTTACCGGATATTATCGCGTATATTTTAGTTAATTTAAAAAAAAAAAAAAAAAAATAAACGAACCTCAAAATCTGCAGTTTGTGAACATTCCATAGACAAGCCCAACCATTATTTAAGATTTGATACCGTGAAGATCCTAGCAAAAGAGAAACATTTTATACCTAGGATGGTCAGAGAAACTATTGAAATTAAAAAACATCCAAATTTCAATAGAGAAGATGGTTGGAAACTTTCATCAACATGGGATCCAATACTTAAAAACATCAAAATGAAAAACCAGCAAACTGTTAGACTGCAAACTCAGGACACAGTCAGTGCCTTTTGTGTCAATCCGGGACGTTATGCGAGAAGACTGAGAAACAGATGGCGTTAATATGTATTGACAATCATGTAGTTTTTATTACTGGCAATAGATGAACAACACCTTAGTCTATCGTGACCACGGCAACTGCAAAGATGCCGAAACGTCGAAATAATTTTAAAATTAACTAAAATATACGCGATAATATCCGGTAAAAAGTGTTTTATTTAAAGTATGTATCGCGAAAATTTAAGAAAATATATGACGTACATACTTGCTTTTCTAATTCAAAAATTCTTCTATACGCAGATGACATGAAGATCCTATGTCCCATCAATGACCCTGTTGATGGCCTTCAGCGGGAACTTGAAAGGTTCCAGCAGTACTGCATAAAAAACAAACTGGAACTTAATGTTTCAAAGTGCTATATTTGTTCTTTTACAAGAAAATCAAAGCCTCATATTTTTGATTATATGTTGCTTAGTACGAAACTAACAGAGTTAATTATATTAAAGATTTAGGAGTGATTTTTGATAGTAAATTGTTATTCGACCAACATATAGATTTTGTCGTAAAAAAAGCTTCTAGGGCTCTAGGTTTTGTTACAAGGTTAGGTTCCGACTTTAAAAATGTCAACACTTTAAAAATATTATATTGTTCTTATGTTCGCAGTCACCTGGAATATGCATCCGCTGAGTGGAATCCAGCTTATAATATATATACCGATCGAATTGAAAAGATTCAAAAACGTTTCATGAGACTTCTGCAATTCAAAACTAATATTTATGACGACAACTACTTGATTCGCTGTAAAAGGCATCACATCTTACCTCTCAACATTCGTAGAGGTCACTGACTTATCACGACTGCTTAAAATATTAAAAAGTGAATTGGACTGTACTGAGCTTTTGAGCAAAAAAGGCATATGTACTCATACGAAAGCATACAGACATCCGACACTTCTACACGTACCACTCGTTAACAGTAGTTACTGGCAGCATTCGTTTAGACTGCGAGCATGCGGCTTCTACAACCGACTCCACCGCGAACAAGACATAGACATTTTCATAAATATGAGTCTAGCTATCGTTATGTATTCTTACATATCAATTAATCAAGTATTTATAAGTGAAAACTTGTGAAATGCCTTAAATATTTATATAATAACCATTATCTGTATTAGCTGTAAGTTTTCCGTTGAGAATAAAATAAAAATTAACTTATCAAGTTACAGCAACTACATTATGCTCAATAGGTCTGATCAACGCCCACAATCCTGTCCACCATATAATCAATCTAGAAAGCAAGTATATGTTAATTAAATTACAGTTAATATAATTTCCCCTTTTACCCTATTCTTAAATATTTTCTATCAAAATGACAAGCCCGGCGGCCATGAAACGAGCTCGGTGCACCTGTACATTTCTCTTCTAGTTTCCAATTTTAATTCTAAAACAAGATATCCTTTACATACCGTACATTAAAAGGGTTGTAATTCGCGATATCAGACGTATCATTGACGACAATTAGAGACATCATCGCTCCTGGGTATAATCAGTCGAACAGTTTTCAGTGTTTGGTATCCGGCACTAGGAAAGCTGCACTTTAATGACTTGATCGGGCCCTGGGGCACGTTCGAACGATGATCACGGTGTTTAGTGCGGAGCGGAGCGGCTGCGGGCGGCAGCAAGGCGGGCGGCGAGCGGGAACTACACCCAATGGCGGAAATCAGGTGCGCTTTGCTGTATTGGATGTAAGAGTTAGCTTGAAGACATGTGAAAGCTTTTTCTTGGAAAAAAATAATCTATTTATAGGTAGTGTACTTGTTAGCACGTTGCCGTTTGAGGGTGTTCGTCGTTTGGATACTTGGGGGGAGGGAGACTTGCCGAGCTAACAGATGCAGAAAAGAATAATTTTGTATAGACATAAAGAGACTCTGTAAATTTATTTTGAAAAAAAATATACACGTGAAGTTTCTTGCCAGTTCTTCTTCACGAAGGTTTTTTTTGAACTGGTGGTAGAATCATGTTTTATTTGACGTCAATAAGAACAAGTAATTGTCAATGTTGAGAAATAAATATTTGAATTTGAATTTGAATTTGAATTAGCATGCTAAAAAGACGCGATTTTTCTGTATAATTTAGGAATTGATTATTTAACCATAGTTATTATTTATGCAGTTTGTAAAATAATTTAATTGACATTTGGTTTGAAAAGGATATAGTATAAATATGATTAAAACTGTATATAAAATTAATAAAAATTATACCTATAAGAATAAAAAATTAATGTCACTTCTATAACGACGACAGAAAAAAAATATATATATATATATGTGTAATATTCCCCTGCATTTGGAATTATTACATTATTAACTACACTTTTTTTTTAGACACTCAAACATTTTTGAAAATCTGTATAGTGATCCAACTAAAAATAAAATTGTCGCCACGAAATTTGGAATCGCTGTACAATAGTACGACATGAGTGCGACCACAAATCATGAATATAAAAAACAGCCAACACACAGCACAACAGTCAAGTGGAAAAATGTTTTTGGGCATTTCAGTGGCTACCATGCATTCATGACTTTAATTTTACATTTGCCGGTACAGCGGTTATTTTCAGCTGAATATTTCATTGAAACACACAAAGCTACGACAACAATAAGCGATACGTGATTTTAAATATGCAATAGTCGATGTTTGGTGACAACGAATAGAAGTCATTTTGTTTTGTTTTATATAGTTAATTTGTGACTTGATCGAGAGACTTCCTAGTTACGATTCAATCAAAATATCAACAGTTAGTGATGTTCGGATTCTTTTTTAATTTTGTAAATACTTGAGCGATTAGCATTTTGAACGTTGAGAAAGCTAATGCTGTGTGACATTGTTCGAGAATTAGGATTAGGACTATTATCAACGATGAAAAAATTACCATAGGATGACGCTTGAACACAAATTTAAGTTCGCTAGTTTTTTTGAATATTACTGTTTCATAACTAGTCTGCGAGGTTTAGGCAAGTCAAGATAACAAAGACCAAAGTTCAACTTCACAGTTCTCGAACTCTTCGCCAAATTAAGCCATGAACTGACAACCTCAGTTTTACGTTAAACATATTGGAAATGCCACAACGCCACCACAACGCACAAAAAATGAAATACAACGGAGTGGAATTATAAAAAACTTTAAATTATATACACAATTTAAATAGAATACAACTTTCAAAAGATTAAAGGAAAATACGTGAAAGCCGCAAGCAAAACTCGCGACAAAGTTAAGTAGGCGTAAGCGTAATAGGTCCGTAATGGTTTCAGATTTTCCGCGTACAAAATGGTCATAGTTTTTTAGCGACGTAACCAGTATTTTCTACTGTAATGACTGGTTCATATACCAGATTATAGACCAATGATTGCTGTGATAGCTGTATTTCTGTGGGACTTGTGACGGGAAAGCTTTAACAAAAGACAAGCTTTGATTCTCCTATACAATTTTCCACTGGGAAATGACAAAGGGCTTTGGACAATTTGTTATGATGTCTTTCCTTTTATCGTAGAACTTAATTTTTAAGTTGTTTGTGTGGGGTTTGAAAGAAAAACAAATGATGGTAGTAAGTGTATAAGATTGTAAAATATTAAGTTAATAACATTAATATAATATATTCGACTCTTTTTTTTTATTTAGAACTTCCCGAAAAGGTACAAACGATATAAAAGCTGAAAAATGTGTAGTTTTGTAAATTTTCGGTTACAATTTTGTTTTGCAGATTACAATAAGTACCCAGAGAGTAATTATTTACAAAATAAGAACTAAGAACATTAAAAGATACGTAGATTAACAATACTTCCTAGCCTGGTTTTATGCAAGCCACTCATCGGGAATTAAATCACCCACAATTAATAGTCTTAAACATGATTACCTACTACTTATACTAGAACTAAATGTATAACAAGCTATACATTTAAAACGACTTTTTTCGCTGTACTTATTAACAAGACTGATACTGTCCTAACTTTAATAAACCTGTATATGAGCAACTAGCAACACATCAAATCATTTGCTACTAAACAAAACAAGTGCTGCGCAAAGAGTACATAATCAAAACATCTGTAAAACGTCAGGCATAAAATACCGCAATAAATATTAATATTTCTGACGTCCGTATCTGAAAAATATATACCTACTTAAACGCTCCTTAATTATCGATTAGAGTTTCTGAGCTCTGCCGTAAATAAATTATAATTGTAGAACATTTATTAAGCTAAAACGATTTTTCAGTTTCTAAGGCTATTTGTAAGGAGTTTCATAATTGAACTAAAAAAATCCAGGCGTCTACTCAAATTATGACCCAGTTATCCACAAAAATACAATTAGGCTGTCGTTAGAAAGACCATTCACCTCTCGAACTATTTATTTATTTCATTAATTATGATACTATCAGAATCTCGTCAAATTAAAGTCAATTTAAAGCAATAAAATACATTTTTATGTCGCATTTACTTTGGCTGCAGTCGAAGAAACGTATAATTATCTTCGAAAAGGACAATTTCGTGAACAATCCGCGTCCCATTTGATACAGTCACCAACAAAACACGTGAGTACATTTCTTCTTATTTAGCTATTAATTTCAAACTGTTGTAGAACACTGTATATATAATTGTGTTATTACGTAACAATAAAATGGGCTAATGTATTTAAATGGCTTTCTGAATATGATTAATCACATAAAAATTGGATTAACTTCATTCATAAAATAGTAAAATAACACCGTCTCTTTAGAAAAAGTTTAATCGGATCCTCGTTTTAGTGGAAAAAATAATTTTCTGGACAGATTTTTTCCTGTTTGTAATTCTGAATCTGATTGAAAATCGTTAGTTTAAAAGTTTAAAATAAATATAAATAATTGGCAAGGTTTAACATAAAACTTTTAAGTACAGGTATAATATCTAATATGTATCTTGATAACATGGTGGTTAGAATGCACTGAATAAATGTGGATCTTATTATACATGAATATTAAAAACATATGTTCAAAATAAATTAGACCAGGAGCAAACACACAATTTTTGATTAATCACACAAATGTTATTTATGCGTATGTTTATGTGTTAGTTTGCTCAATTTTTATACTAAGACTGCAACAGATCGTTCAAAAATGGAACTTAGACTGTTGGCGTAGACAATGAAACGGTTTATTTATTAAATTATGACGTAACTGGAATTAAAGTTAAGATTTGCTGACTCTTACACTGTGGATATAGTTTAGAAGCATTACATTTTTTGCATATAGTACTAAGCCCAAGCATATTTTTAAAATTAAAATCCAAGTTAAGTCAATCGCAGTTCAAAGTAGCATAACAAAATTACATCGCCCCAACCAGCGCCGGTGTTAGTCATGCTTGCGATAACATAACCCTTTGCTGCCATATAATTGTAGTTCTAATCCTGTCACAGTGTCTACTATTATAACTTAGAATCGGCATTTGATTCGTTAGCAAATAATGGTTTGCACACACTCAAATTCATATTAAAATCTGTAAAAGAAAAAAATGCCTTGTTGCTAAAATAAAAGAATCGGATAAGTAGTTCTGCTATTCCTTAACAGATGGCAGGCCATAACATAAAAAGATGGCGTGTGTGAGTTATAATTATATATCCAGACGGAACTAATATTGTCTTATGAAGACATCCCAGTAGCTAAATAGAATTAACCACACGAAATAACCGATAAATTTCAATATATATTTCGAATTTCGTGCAAACAAATTTGGGTTAGTTACTTGTTATTAAGTGCTGGTTTATGAACGGCTAACTGTAGAACTGAAGAAGAACTTCGGTGCTATAACACCGCTGTAAATAACTAAAATAACTCAGATCGTTTTTAGCATAGTTACCGAAACCGAATTTTATCTCTACTCTAAGAAACAACCTGCTTTGAAAAACATCATGTAAGAAATTTAAAGTAGATTTCTTAATTATATCTACTAACTGTACAGAAGAAATAGATAAGCAAAACATCAATCGAAAGACGTCAAAGGCGTTTACTTGCCATAAAATTAAAACCTACTAAATATTAATGCCCACCAATTAAATACGTAATTACTGAATTTCCCCTCCAGAAGGCGTAGCAAAAATAACATTTGTTATTTTAGAAATGGCGAAAAAATATTCTACACACGCCCAGGCCGTACCAAACGCATCTGTTAGCATTAATAATGTGCTTTTTTTATGAACAATATTGATGTTATAGCCATGGAGTGGAACCGAAGTGCGGTTACGCACGTAAGTTCACATGCTCTAGAAACCATGGCAGGGGATTTTTTCATCTAATTAGATTAGTGGAGTTACCTAGTGAGGATTTCGCGTTTTTATCTCGTTCGTAAGCGTCGGGAAATTGCCCTGTCATGGTTGGATGTATTCTTTGGAAGATTTTTTTTGTTTTACAAGCGTCGACGTGCGGGTTTTGTTGCGTTGAAAGGAATTTTCATGGAGAAAATGAAGGTAGTTGTTTTTAAGAAGATGATAAGTAAATAGGTAGACGTTTTGCCGCCGATGCCATTATTTTTGTAAAATTGTATCATTTAATTAAACCATTACTTACCTTTGAACTCAAGTTTACATTGTTTTTATAGTTTGAGACAACTTAAAAAAGATCTTGGAAATTGATAAACGAGATGTTAAATCAAAAGCTTCATGTTTTATTATGTTCTGTTATATATAGATGTTCTGTAAAAACAGATATCACAAATGTCACTATGGTATTCAATAACTTTAACGTATTTATGAATAATGATATAAAATAAACAATAAAAACGGTTTCTGCGGCCATCTGTTGAAGCCAAGCTGCAGGACGCGTGTCCCGGCCAGGAGTCGAAGGGGCGGCGGGGCGGAGCGGCCCGCCTTGCTCATTGTGCCATACCTCCGACAACCAACGATTGTTAGAAAACAATAAAAAAAACAAACCAAAAATCCTTTTATTTACAAGCCGTTCTTAAAAAGCTTATAAATAACATTCAAATCAATGAAAGAAAACGACTTCACAAAACTTAAACATTTTCGTAAGTAAGCGGTAATTATTTTAAGTTAGACTTCGGAGCAGACAATCGGTCATAACTCGGCAACAAAGTTAGCGACGACATCGCACGTATGTTACACACGCTGTATAGTTGTTCCCGCAGTAAACCCGGAGTATTTTACAACGCACCATAAATAATGGTCAATATGTCGAGCGGTATTGTCGAAGCTGACAAATTGCCGGTCTCGCTTGCCGCCGCTTTGTCGAACGCGAGCACCCTTTATACGGCCCTCACAATGCAACCGCCTTTGTCACCTATCATTTTCACTCTGCTAAATTCAAGAGAACGCAGCGAATCGGTTTTATTATCTCAGGTCAAAAGGCCTTCTTCGATTATAAACTATGATAAATTATTTTTTTTTACAACACGATGACAAACTTTTTCTACCTTTGGTTAAGGCAAGAATGTTTGGTTTGGCCATTGTTCCGTATACGCGGTTTTATTATTCAAAAGAAATGCCAAATAAAAATGAAGGCTATAAAGAAGTATATAAATTACAGATATTTTTGAATGCCCTTGAATGTTATTTTCGAGGTTTATGGTTCTTGTATTTTTGGATTGCGTCCGCTTTTTTTTTAAACAGCATATGTCATCTTTGTTGTTTTATATGGAAAAGCATTTCAAACGTTGTTGCTCCCAACATACCTACACACTAGGCGTCAATTGATTTATATAATCATAATAACCAATATTTATATAAGAATGAGTAAGCCAAAGTTGGAATGAGTCGGACTGATGGCCGTTGGAGCAGACTGGCAGTGGAGTAGAGTCTAATTTACGCTTTCAGCGCAGTTCCATGATGAAAGTGTTGTTAGTAATAGTTGGATGTCAGCTGCTCAGTCCAGGATTCCACAAAAAGGTCTACAAATCCTACCCAGTGGAATCAAGTAATAACTCAGATTTGGGGAGCATTGCTTACCTTGTAGAGTTTGTAAGTCCTTTTAAAGGAAGGAAGGAAGGAAGGGAAACTAGGGGTTATTGTCCGCTTCCCAATATTTAGTGCTTCTTGCATAATATACACATATAATTAAAACAATTCTCAATGTTTCGTCACTTTGTGTAACTACATCTACAAGTTTTATGCAATAACTGGGATCAAACACAAATACATGTAGGTACATACCTACTAGATACTTGATCAATCGTAAAATAATATGTAGCTGTCATAAGTAGTTACCAACTCAATATTAGGGGTTTTACGTCCCTTGTTCAAAACAAAATAGTATGAAAATTTAGTTTCCTTTATTAAAATTAAATATCAATTTTATCCGTTTCACATCTATTGATTTAGGAAGGTGTGCACCGTATCCCTCAACCCTCGAGTATTGTTTGCTTTAAAATTGAACTACACAGTAACATTATACGCTTTAACTAAACAAATTACTGTGAAAATATAATAAAAACTTCTTTTTCATCCCCCGCTATTAGGGATGATGTAGCGATGCTTTGCTCCCGCGCAACTGTGAAACGTTTTGGACACAGTTACATTTTATGCTGAACATATAAGCAAATTTCTACTCTGTTTCAATAAGATTAAAGTTTAAATTAGTTAAAATTGTAATCGCTTGCGTTTACAATACTAAAAGCTACCGTGACGGGTGAATAGGGCATAAAAAAAGCATAAATCAAAGTCAAAAAGGCATAGAGAACGAACATTCGGTCGTGGAGTACTTTGTCACCGGGCTGTTTGACAATACCCGGCTCCATCAATAATGAGGGTAGTTTTCACCATTTTGTCACATTAACTGACGTATTACACTATTGTTGGTCTTACTGTTGGATAGAATTCGACTTTTATTTGGGCTTGGTTAGGTGTTTATTTTAATATATTGTTAATGTTTGTTGATTTGGTCCTGTGGTCTTATTCAAAATGAGTTTGGAAGCAACTTAGATTGTTTGCTTTTCTAGCGAAACATCGAAGATTTAGCAAACACTTTACGTATTGTTGTATTTTTAAATGACATAAGTTGTGGTTCAAATGTACACTGCTAACACATAATTTGTTAATTTAATTTGTGTTTTAAGCAAATTAATCATACATGCACTGAATATTTAATAGTAGGTACTAACTAGATAATCAATACATTTGTTTGTTATACAAGTATAGTAGGTATCTACCTACATTTAAAGCTCTCACGCTTTTGTAACATGGTTTCTAATAAGTCGACTACCAAATAACGCTTCCGCTACAAACAACGCTTTTTAATTTTTTAATTACTTATATAAGCTAAAAATATATTTTAAACAATATACAGAACAAAAACTTGACAATTAAAAAAAACAATAATAAAATAACTTCATTTTTCATAAATTAAAATATCTCGTTATCACTCAACATTAGAAACAAAATTGACCACAGTTCACCGGATAAGTGGGTAATAACCGACTCAACGAAGGAAGTATTTGTTAGAAATAACATAATTTGCGGTATTGCCAACATGGCTGACGCATTAAGCTCGCAAATTCTAAGCGCATCGTGTCTTCATCAAACCTTTGCGTTTGCATTCGCTTGAAAACATACGCATAATCTTGAATGCTATTATGCAAAACTGTGCACCGCCCGCTATAATGCGATTAGCCATGTTTGCATATTATATATTTTTCAAGCACTTTTGTATGTACTCTAGTAGGTATATTATATATGCCATAAAAAGCAACATTTTTAGATTAAGGAACTTACTGGTGGTTTGAAGATTTTTAAGTGTTCAAGAGGTAGTGGAATTGCACTCTTTTAACAGCTTTTGTCATCTTCCAGATGCAGGTAGTAATTTTTGTTAATTAATTGTTTTACTAAAATTTTTGTATTAATTAATATTTACATAGTTCATTTATTATGAATATTTTTATCTACAATGTAATCGACAAATAAATATTAAAACCAAGATACTTTCTACTACCATTATATGTAACACTTCCGTAGGAAAAATATTCATAATAAACGATCTATGTTAATTAATATATTAATTAATATAATTATTATAATTAATTATTATAATTTTTTCTACAATTAGAATCTATGGTCGATAGGTTGCGTTACTTTTTATACTATACCGACTTATTTAAACAAAAGTAGTTATATCAGCCAATTTGCCATAATATTAATGTAAATAAAGGTATTTAAATTAGATATAAATGTACCTAAAAACCTAACAAAAAAGCCTTATCTAGTCATGGAATTACGTCGCAGAATAATCATAAAATTAAATAATCTAATGCAGCACGGTCGAATTTCTGTTTCGAAAAAGATCACACATTTATTTTAATTATTTATGAAAACTATTTGACAAGTGACTCCGTATGAAGGAAACTGTCTTTATTGGTATTTACCCGATTAACCCTCAAAATATCATAAATGTTAAAATGATAAATATACAACACGTTGATACTGATATTAAACAAAATGCATGATACTTTCACGGCATGTGTCGGTCAAAACATTCTTCGCCGGAAGATCTGCGGTTTGCTGCCGACAGCGCCATCTGCAGGCGCCCTAATGACTTCCTACGCCTTTCAAATGAACAGCTTTACCGCTAAAAGCCTTTGTCCCGTACTTACTTTATTAAACAACTATTACGCGAGGAAAGTAAGCCAAACAAAAGGGTAGAAATTTTTAGTTCCCGATGGCTCGCGAACCGTCAAATTGATAGTTGTGCCATTATAATAAGTCGATAACCGCAAATTGAGGCTACGTCACTGTTATTAATAATTGCAACCTTAATTTTACTTCCTAGTCGTTTCTTATCTATTAAATATGTACGTTAAAATGAAAAGGTAAAAGAGTTCAAATAAATGTTTGTGAATTTTTCAGACCTTTGTATATATTTATGTATACTTCAAAAACGTGTTATTACATACTTTTCATGTTTTTTAAAATAAAGTTAATGTTGTAGATATAAACTGGTCGAGTGTTAGCTATTAAAATTTTTAATAGCCACTACTCGGCGATAGATGGCAGAATAGTTCAAAAACCGTGTTAGAGGTATGTTTTTTCTTGAAACGTAGATATTCACGATGTTTGCATGTTTTTGCACCTACAGTTTAATACATACATTTGGGTGAAATATGGACTTGATGAATTTATCTGAACACTTTTGCAAAACGCTGAAGCTTAGCTATCCATAAATTACAACATACGAATTTCATGATTGTTAAACCCTTCTTCTGTACATGTTTTCAGACGATATTTATTTTAAAAAAAACAACTAAAACTTTGAATACTTTTGTCTGAGTGATTTAAAATTAAAACTTAGAAATAAAATTTATTTCGACGATCCACAACAACGTTAATACCCTGCAGAGATTCTAGCCTCAACCAAACAAGAAGTAGCGTTTGGTAGTATGCGCAGGATTTGTCAATGTCCTTGTTTTTTTTTATACTATTCCGTATAATTTTGCGTATTTTATATTAAATTCAGATTTACCTTATAAAAATTTAAAACAATGCACAACAATTAATTGAATTATCTCGATACACAGCACACAAAAACAAACAAAACCACAAACGTCCAATCAGTTACACACCTAACGCGTTAAGTCACCTCAAGCGACATAATTCAATTAATTTATTTTATAAATTCGATTATTTATTTCCTCGTGCAATTAGGAAACAACAGCAGTGCGACGAACCGCAGATAATTCCATTTAAATAGGACTATTTATTATTTTTCCTTTGTATTGGATTCTGGGCGGCGCGAGTTACAAAGGACTGGTCCGTTAAGCCGGGGTAAAACAATACAAGCATTATTAAAAAGACATTCAATAATTTATTTTATTCAATATTTTGTTCGCACCGCGCTCGGTGGGCTCAGACAAAAGTGCTCAATATGGCAAAGATAAATTTGACTTAACGTTTGGTAATCGAATTAATTTTGAACACGTTCGTGGGTAAATTGGAAAACAATGGGGTTTTATTTATTTCTGTTTGTTTTAGAATTTTGCTTTGTTCTATAATTAAGTTCCAACGTAAATGGCTAACAAAGAAATGTTATGCTCGGACAAAAACACCAACGGTACGATGTTTGCGTTATGAATGACCAAGCAGATAAATGAGAATCTAGAATAAAAAGTCGTATAAAAATAAAATATCCACAACTTGTAAAGAAACATAGACACAATATGAACTGGCGTAACGCACAAATGTATGTATCGACCAGAATTTGACCCTCAGTTGTATGAAGCCAGGAGGACATCAATGGCCAAACTATATAAAGCATTGTGTAGACAGACTGAAAATGTTGAAAGTAACGCACAGATTCCAACACATTCCTATCAACTTGCGAACACAGAACTATCCACGGAATGCGAAACCAGTAGGAGTGGCGCGCCATCTGGTGTCAAATTGAGACATTTTCGCGAATAGCTCAGTAATTACAGACTTCCGCTTCCGGCGGCGCGTGCGCCGACTGCGCCGCCCACAGGCCTTGCTTATGGATTTCATGAAACTTTACACTTTGACACAATAGTGTGTTGTGTGGGATGTATTATTAAACTATAAATAGGGTTTATTTTGAACAATGTATAAGCTGCATATGCTTGCATTACTTGTAACGGTCACTAGTAAATGATATCCGTTTTTTTGGGTAAATTTACAGGTTACAAGGTATAATTTTATACCTACAGATATACTTCACAAAACTGGTTAATGAGCATTGCTTCTTGATTAAAGATTGTCTTGTTGTTATAGACTTTAAAGGTATACTTTGAAGAACTAAAACGTAAAACCGCAATACCAGTATGTATTTTGTACCTCAAATCATAGACGTATTATCTGAGATCATTAATTAACTTTGGCACCAAACGCCACGCGTCATCTCACAACAAAAAATTATTGTAAAAACTCAAGAGGGCTCGGTGGTTCAGTGGCAGGAATGCACATTATTAATTTAAGGTCTCGCCTTCGAGTGACATCGTAATGTAATTATGGCAGTTCTTAAGGAATTTTTAGTTTTTGCTTCGACACACGCCATTCATTAATATTAGTGAAAATGTTGAGAAAAAGGACCGTTTAGCCTTGGTGTCAGTTAGGCACGATGGGCAACGGTTTTTATTACTTAAATTTTTGACAAAGAGAGCTCCAAGAAAATTTATTTTAATGGTAATCTCAATCACGGAGCAGAGTGAAAGGAACCAATTCCCTCTAACATGGTTGAGGAGGGCGATGTCTGGGTTCCGCGTTATGCTCGTGAACGGGTGTCGTTTGGGGAGGTTCGCCGTTTGGATAGTTTGTGGAGACTTGCCGAATAATGCCAAGCCACCAGATGCACACAAGAATTATTTTGTATTGATATAGGAGTTACTGTTAATTTCTTATGAGAAAATTACATAATTAAGTTTATGGCTAGTTCTTCCTCATAAAGGTCTTTGCGAACTAGAGGTAGAGGTGATGTCGACATGAACAAAAAATGTATAACATTGAAAAATAAATATTGATTTAAATTTTTATCATGTATTTATAAGTGTTCAGGTATTACTGAGATCTATTTATTAATAAATGTGTCATTTTGCTTACAAGCATCTTTTGAGAAATTTTCTTATCTTCAATATTTAGCAAAGTAATATTGCAAAATTTATATAAGTATATTACAATCAAAGTCCTAACTTTGATTGTGTAGCCAGAAGGCTGAAATTCTGCATGTTACAAGAAATTAGGACGAGAACGGGAATGAATGACGTCATAGGGAAGGGAATTTTTCTTAAATAAAAAGTAACGAAGAGGATATTCTAAGAACTTTTTTTACTATTTGCATAGCCGGCAAACGAGCTCGTGATCCACCTGATGGCAAGTGGTATCCGTGCCCATGGACATCATTAATCGTATGCGCTTCAATTATTAATATTGCGATGATTCTATCGATTAATAATGCGTTGTCTACCGTAGGCTACAGTTGCATGGGTTGCCTTTGTTCCAGCGACCGCAATGGCCGTTCCTTCCCTGGACCGGAACACGTCCACGTAAATGTGGTCGTTATGGGGGTCAAAATAGGAAGGCCGCTGTAGTATGTTAACAAGAACTTGGTATCATAAACGATACCTTTTAAAATAAAAATAATTAAAGAATAACATCTACTAAGTAGTAGTAGTTGCGGTAATAAGTACAACTACTAAATACCTACTACAGAGTTTGTAAAAGATAATCTACTTAACACGCCAAAATATATTGAAAACATAAAAAAATTAAGCATTCTATCAAATGTTTCGGTAATAAAGATAAGATCCTTTTATTCAACACGGTAAACTAACCCCACGTTCTTTTAGCATCTGAACGAGCTTCTATCTTGTTAACTTGGCAAAGCTCCTTGCAGCTTTGCGACAAAAGCTCATTTGCATGCTCTTTGTGTCTTCGTGTTCGGAAGCTCGAAGCTTGGGGTCTATTCTGTCTGTCTTTTTCCGAAACTTAGGTGCCAACTCACACTTATATTTCGGAGCCACAAAAGATTTAACCATATGAAAAGAGGCCGTATCAAGAAGTGAAATTAGAAAGTTAATACAAGTACAGATCATTCACTTTCATCAGGAGAGATGGAAGCCAAACACTAATCCAGTAACCATTTTTTTTAAATCAACCAGTTGATAAGTTATTTCTGTTAATATCAGGTAACTTTTTTATAAATGTAATTATATATATATATATATATATATATATATATATATATATATATGTTATAAATGTTATTAGCCTAAAAGTCTTAGATATATATTATACCTAATGCCATGCCGTTAACCGACGATCGTAAGATACAAAATTTCATTTGCAAATATATTAATATTATTATTCATATATTTATAATATACTCGACTCGAGTTTATTATTATAATATTATTATTAGTGAAGAAGCAACTTAACAGAATCATTAAATAAAATTCATGCGTCACGTTAGTCTCTATCGGGTAAGGTACATGACGAAATTATGAAACCTCCGAAAGTTCGGCCGATATTTCGTCAATGGTCTAGTATAGTAAGCTCCTTGATACGTTTTCCGTGCCAGAGTTGGCATTTGTCACAACTTAGTACGTACACTGTAATGTCCGTAAGTTGCAAGTGTAGAACTTTTCTACATATGATGTGGAGGCTAATGAAGTGAAACGAAAATGATGAACTGTGAATATGGAAAATTTTGAGTTTTCTTTGTTCAGAACCATGTATTTTTAATTCATGAAGGTTTAAGCAAGTCAAGTTTGAAGATCTAGTAAATCAATTAGATTGAATAAATTTAACCTAACCTGTAGCCTGTGATATATAACCTGGTATTTAAAACCGGTGTGTAAAGATAAATACCAATTTGCATTTATAACAAATATTTCAAAAGTCAATAAAAATTTCTAAATAAAAATATAGTAAGGAATGGCACGTAAAATATATTTTTAGTACAATAACATACAATATTTCAACAACGAATACACTTAAAACATAATAATCAAGTATTTTTAACAAAATAGCGCTCCCAACAAGCATTCTCCAAATAGGAATATTACAAAATCACTACTTCCAATCTCTTTGAAAACCTAATAAAAACCTAAAACAGCACATATCCATAAACAAGCAAAATTAATTCAAATCCATCAAAACACGATAATTAAAACCAGACAAAAACTGTCCCATCATCACATCAAAAGCTCATCTGAATTGAGAACTAATAAAGTGACGTCACCGAGATTGGCTCAAATGTTTAAAGTACCCTTCCGAGGGCGGATTGAAACGCGTCCCCTGTCCCATTCTACCCCACGTCGGCGTCAAATAAGAGAGGTTATCTGTGAATAGATGCGCTAATTTGCATCATCTTTTGATATTTGCGACTGGAAATTGCGTAATGACAGCGTCTGTTCAAAATGTTTACGTAATTCTGTGATGTATATAGGGCTATGTTGGCATCATTTGAGGTGGGGTGCGGTGGTTGTGTTTTTAAGAATTGGTCTAAAAAATTGTTGGATTAAAAAGTGACTGTTTAGAGAATTCGTTTGATACTTGTTAGTATACACTGGAGTATTCATTTTATTATTACAATCCACGACAGCCTCAATAATGCCACTGCACAGGCTCACCCAACTTAGGGTTGGTATCGGGCCATTTCTAGTCCAACATGCTTGCCTACTGCGGGTTGGCAAGCTTCCCACATACCTTCGAAAGTAATTTGTATGGTATGAAAGTTTCGTCATCATGTTTTTCCTTCACTTTTAGAACAGTCGGCTTTAAGTACTTAAGCGGTATAAACTCGTTGCTTCATTTGTCAGTCATGGGCGACGAACCCGGGACCTGCAGATCGAAGACCTCCAACACTTTGATAATTATAATACTACAAATTAACTTTGACAAATCTGAGAACCGATAAGATAGCTTTAAAAACTGTAGCCAAATGATTCATATCATCATAGTTTTCGATATCCATGTAAAATAAAAAAATTAAAGTTAATTACCTACCATAAACCTACAGTAAGTTTATAATAGCAATTAACACAAATATAGATAATATCAAAAGGGAAATAAACAAGTAAACTGACTTAATTTCATTTAAATAGCTACTAATGTAATAAAAACTGTTTACAATTGCATTTATCACCCAACTCAGGCTTGACCTGGTAAGAATTTCTTGAAAGAATAACTTTGCTTATAGAGAATGTTTGGCCTCAAAGTAAGCACAGATGTGATTTGTGAGAGAACTAGGTGGTACCCAGAATAAACATACATATGTAAATGTCATCAATCATGACTCGAAACCTAACAAATGAGCACACAAATGAATGCTCCGACCAGGACTTGAACCGGAGACCTCTGGCGTGCGTGGTTGGACTACGTCCCAATCGGCCTTCAAATGAAATACTCGTAGATAATTATTAATTTTGTATAGTTATTAGTTAATGTTTTCC
This sequence comes from Marasmarcha lunaedactyla, assembly GCA_923062675.1. Taxonomy (NCBI): domain Eukaryota; kingdom Metazoa; phylum Arthropoda; class Insecta; order Lepidoptera; family Pterophoridae; genus Marasmarcha; species Marasmarcha lunaedactyla. Next base: position 7,414,584 of record OV281349.1, read on the forward strand.
ATTCACCTTTCCAATAAATCTCTTTCTATAAAACGAAAAAACTTAATAAGCAAGACACTTCTGCTAAGTATAGGGTGTAATAAAATATTAACCGGAACAGCTAGGCGTTCGATTGAATGGACTAGTTCAGCTAAGCGGCTAGCCTCCGTGTTGAATGGTTAATTATTGAGTAAGGAATATATGATTTGTTACTTATAATCTTACAAACTTATTGGTATCCTGCGACTTGCGCAGGCCAAGTGAAAGAACTGAGCGTTCAACCAAATAACTGAATGTTAATTGTCTAATTGAGCTATCCGCCTGTGACATACATACAGAGTGAAAATTGTTTAGTATCACAAAAGATTTGGCAACTAACTCAAAAGTTACCCTACAAACGTCAGCAGCATAAAACATTGAAAAACAGATTAACAGTACAGACACATCAAGCCGTTTGTCATCATTTCACCACTTTGAAATCGGGGCTCCATGTTTACCAACTCCGGGCTCAGCGAGGCGCGTACGTTCAAACTACGCCTCCGGGTTTTATTGCGATTGTCTGACTTCACTTTATTAACACTTATTTGATGTTCGACGAGAGGAAACTGATAAATGTTTGCCTAAGCTCACTGGGATTTTATAGGTTGGTGAGAAATTGAATTGTTTAAGTAAAAAGGATTTATTTTCAAAGTTGGTTAGCTGTTTTTTTATTTTGATAAACTGTGTGCGTAAAATACTCTAGAGAAACCTTGTATACTCCACACAGCGCAGACCGCACTAGACAGGATTGTAAAAGGCTATTTAAAAATATATAATTTTGGCACAAACGATGCCTACTAAGTACCTGTCGTAAGAAGTAATATAATAAATAAATTTAACTGATAAAAAAATTCAAATTGAGCTTAATCTGTGTATTTACCTAGAATCTCTATCGATCCAAACGAGCACCTTAAAAAAAACTTCGATGAACTTTTTGTACATTTTTTTAGTAATGTTTGAACTACCCTTATTTGACTTAACAATCCATCCATGATATTAAATAAAACAAGCAAGGGTTGTGATCCCGGTATTCCACGTATGATTTACTGACATTTCGAAGTGTCAAATGTTCCTACAGAGAAGTGTCAAATAATTCCACAGATACAGCAGCGGATGTGGCTGGTGTGATGAACTGCCATAGTAAATTAAAACACTTTCAGCTTGACAGCTAAAGATGGGAACGTTTTCTAAACGGTTAACGAGCTAATTATGGAATATGAATATCTGTTGAAACGTATTAAGTTTTAGATGCGTGAGTACGATCTTCATACAACTTTCATGAATAGATTTAATTTAATAACATCAAAGTATAAACTATTAATAAATTGTGTGTTAAAGTATTTTGACTTATAAGTCACTTGAGCGATGCTTTTTCTTATCCATTAACTTTTTATCCTACTTATGATGTTAGCCGTCAAATCTGCCAAAAACTTAGTTAAAAAATACTTAGCCACTTTTATTAAGAAACGTAATGAATAAATTATAAATAGAAGCTCTGTAAATGCCCTAATATGTCACTATTAAATATATAAAAGTTGAAAAATAGCTGTAAGTTTCCCGAGAATTTTAACATAACATAAAATAAACAACATTATTTGTTTAAAGATATTTTAAAAGAAATGAATGAATCAAGTTAACTGTTTCAATTAGATTTGAATTTGACGAAACAGTCAAAAAATCAAAGGCTTTCTTACTAAAGAAAGAGATGGCCGAAACACGCAAACCACTACTTAAAACTAAAGTTCATCGCATCCAGAATTCGTCGACCCTACACCTTCCCGGTTCCACAGTTTTCAATAAAAACACTAACTCAAGCGTAGTTATACATTCTGATAGACGATGACAGTTCCAACAGGCTCCCCTCTCGCCTCCACCCCGCGCCTCTACAGAAACATGGCGAAATAAAACAGTACTAAACAGATTTATGTCCTGGCTTCTTTATTTACTGTCTATTTGATTTATACTACGGCGGTTGATATGTTAAATTGCAGCGGACTTGGTTCGCGGCTTTCATTTGTTTATGTTTTCGAATAGTAGTGGAAATTATTTTAGGGATCTTTAGAATGGACGTATGATGTTTATGCATAATTGACAGGTGTTTGGCTTCCATCTGATCTGGTGGAAAATCGAGATCAAGACGATGTTGGACGCGCCTGTCCAAGACTATATTTGGGTACTCTTAGATTTTATGCATTTAGCATTTATGCATAGATGTTGTGCATTTTACTAATTAATGCATAGGCATGACGTTTGTAGAAATATTCATCCCCCTAATATGACACTATGAATATTGCGATTTGCAGATTGGGATCATATGCACAGTTGATGTGTTATCAAGGTAATATTTTTCATTTAGACATTAAAATTGACAATGATTTTGCCCTTAAAGTGAACTAAACCTTTACATTCAAGAGGCTCAAACCAAGAATAAAAATTACAACTTTGTCGTAACTAACTTGAAAGTGCTTAAAGCATCATTAAAATATTCCTAAAATTAGTCTAAGTTTAACTGTCGTTTCCTTTAAATATTGAAGTTAAACAGATTAATGCCAATTCGAGGAACTCAAATTACTTCTGCAAAGCGGCTGGAGCATTATGATTTACTGCAAAAGCTCGGAACGGTTAAAAACGTTGTAAACTCTCTAGGTTTCCGTTCTTTACAACAATGTTGGAAATTTATTGGCATATGTTTAATTTTGTGTAATAAAATGGTTATCAATTTTGTGTTGTTTACGGTTTTTCGTTTAAAATCAATCAACATTTGTTTGACAGTCGAATGATGGTCGACGGCAGTGGGTAGAAGCTCTGCCTCATACGCCGGAGGTGCCAGGTTCGATTCCTGGTTGGGGCATTCATTTGTGTGATAAACACAGATGTTTGTTCTCGAGTCATGGTTGTTTGTATTTATATATGTTTGTTTATTCTGGTCCCCCCCCCCCCAGTTCGCTGTATGATCATCCACAACCCAAGCTCTGGTTACCTTGGGGCCACACCTGTGTGCATGCTACACAAACAGAGCAACTGCATGACCCTTAATAAATGCGCTTACTCTAAGAACAACCATGCATCCAATAGAACTCCTATGGTTTATGAACATTCTTCAACGTTTATCAGATTATTGTCATTAGGCGTCGACTCCAGGAAATCTGGCCAGAATACGTTTTGTAGATGGTGGTAGCCCTGCTTTCTAGAAGTACAGGTTAACAAAGAAATAGATATAGTGGCTTACAGCAGCTTAGATAATCCCACTGCGGGGACACCAGCCTAACCCAAGTAAGGACCGGCATCAGGGAGTGTCCACCATGCCCACCATGCTTGCCCACTGCGGGATAGCAGGCTCCACACATACCTTCAAAATAATGTATAATGTATGTGGAGTTCCTCGCGATGTTTTGCTTCACCGTTAGAGCAGCTAGTTTGATGTACTTAGGTTGTAAAAAGTCATTGAAACATTCGATTCATTTGCGATCGAACCCGCGGGGCTTTTAAATCGAGAAGCTAGCGTCTTAACCACTGTCCCGCACCGACGGTTAGGTATAGTATCTAGACAATAAATGTAACAACTTCCTTTATTACGGTTATATCATTATTTTGAATATGAATTGATTTGTGTTAAGTTTTGATTAAGTTTACAACACTATTTTCTTCTTCGTAAAGTTAGTTTGAAAACCATTTTTTAAAATAAGGTTTTTTATTCACAATAAAAGCAAGAACGTTCAAGATAATCAAATATAGTTTTATACACAAAATTGTTTATTATTTTTACGTCACAAGTTGAATGACTTTTATATTTAATATACTATGTATAAGGATATTATGCATTGTCGTGTGGGTTAGATACTTCAACACCCTAATTAATGACATTAATTTCGCTCAATTTAGTGGATGTTTTCAAGCAATTTATATTCCGTCACACTTGCCTACTGCGAAAAGGCAAATTTACTTTGGAATTTGAATATTTATTTTCCAACATTACCGATTGCCTTTTTATGCTATACAAAGCGCGGATCTACCGCCAGTTCGGAAAGACATTCATGAAGACGGCACTGGCAAGAAATTTCACAAAGGCACTCTACACATACCTCTGAAATAACGCACTAGGTATGCGAGTTAAGTTACAGTATTTTCCTTAACAGTCAGAACTTCATGTCTGTAAGTCGTAGAAACATGGACACATGGGTCGCTGGGATCGTCAGACAGAGAAGCGAGCGCTTAAAGCACCACTCCAGCGCCTGTGGTCACTATTCCATAGTTCTTCATTAATAGCATTTAAGCACAGTAAACGGCGATGAGTAGGTATTCAAATGTAGACTTCCAAATACAATGCTTTTGGTTGTCAGTAATTTAAAGAATTAAAGGGTTTTAATAAACTTTTTTATCTTAAAATAAGAATTTAAGAACACTAAGTTACATAGTCACAAAACCTGTTATTTAAATAAATCATATCAAAATTCTCGGTAAAAGGTAAAAAATAATAATGTGTCACAAAATTCGTTTGTGAAAGACTTCAAGGCGGGCCGCGGCGTACGCGCATATGTCAGCTTCCAAGAATCACAACAAAGATATTAATAATTAAGCTAACAAGGATATTTCCATTTCGTTGTAACATTTTTTGTGACCTAATAAATAAATTATGAACAGCTCATTATTAAATAGATATCGTATTGCAAGTTTATCATGATTGCGTCTTTTCAATTTTTTTTTGTTCTATGCAAAAAAAAAATTTTGATCAAAAGCATTTTTTTATCTTTTTATGATATGTTCGTAAGTTTAATTTTAATCGTTTAGTAATTATAGCTAGTCGGATTTACAGGTGATATTTTTTATTTATTTTCTTAAAATACATTTGATACATACATAAAACTTGGATCAATTTTATGATTGTTGCAAATGTTTAGTAGCTATAGGTTAGGATTTACGATGTGGATCAGGAGGGTCTGTGTTCGTTTACAATGTAACAATAAACGTCCTGTCTAAGCATGTCTAGGGCACATTATCGTAGAAGAAATGCTTATATCTACTATGATACCTACACCAAAGTTCAGTACGAAGCGCCAAAATCAACAAACCGAGTGTCAGACGCAGCATTACCCTTAGACTTAATTATATAATAATAAAATCCCCACGCAAACACACCACCTGTCACGCCCCAAACTAAGCAGAGCTTATGTTATTGATGACACAGAACATACATATATACCTAGTTATCAAAAACCATGATGCGAGAACACACATCTGTGTTCATCACAGAAATAAATGCCCCTTACCAGGGCTTGAACCTGGGACCTCTGACTTATGAGGCAGGACCACCGACGCCACTCAGCCGTCAAACTTTGACGTAGTATATAACACCAGACTACCTGACTCGAGAACAGTTTTGATTTGTCATTGGTGAGTAATTTAGTCAAACCCTACGCATATGTAGGGGAGCGGGGAGCTGGTTGTAACAATTTGTCGTTTCTTGGCTATGAAAGCTTACTTGTTTGGTATTTATGAAATCTAACAGTATCTACTATTCCAATTAACAACTATATATATTCAACTATCGATTCCAAAAAAGCTTTTGATCAAACCTGTAAGAATTTCTTGTAGAAACGACTTTGAAAAAAAACTGACGATTGTTACAAATTACCCCGTGATTGGGGCTAGTTGTAACAGGCTTGGGGCAAATTGTAACATTAGGAATTGAAAATCAGTTTTATATTTTATACAGATTCATTTGGCATATTTAGCATAAAAAACTTTACAAACGTTAAAACAGGTTAAGATTTTTAAGTAAACTTTTAATCTAACATTTTTTTTGTTCCCCTCCACGGGAAGGGCAGGAGGATAAAAAATGCTCTGACGCATACACTGGCGCGCGCGTTCCAGGTTATATGGGGCTCGTTCCGACGCCTACCAGAACCACTACCCACTAAAAAACCCCCTGTCGGCTCGTGCAATTTTTTGTCACTCAGCCTCATCTGAGCGACGGCCAATTGGAGAAAGAGGCCGCGCTAGCGGGGCACAGAAGGGTACACCCGCTGGGATTTACATAGCACTGAAATGTTCAAATCACTGAAGGTGAATACATAGCACTGAAAGTGCTCAAAATGAAAAGTAAGTAATTAAAAAATTAAAAATTGAAAAATAAAATTGAATTAATTCGGATTTACGTTAGAATTAGGCTTTACGTTAGAATTAGAATTTACGTTAGAATTGGAATTTGCGGCCAGAAGGGCTTTGAGATCGGCTGACAGTCTGGTGGAAGAGTACGCTTGCGCATTCCTAGGCATAGCGACTTTGAACTTCGAATCTAAGACAGGAGCAGTATATGAGACTGAATCACGTACTAGAGGATTGGGATGGGTTTCGGAGGGTTTGAAGAACGCTTCAGAGAGTGTTTTGAGGTGTTGTTGTACTGTAGACAGTTCAAGATATCTGTGCATGTCCACGTTAGGCACGTACCACGGTGTGTTTATGGCCCTGCGGTAAAAGAGGTTTTGAACTACCGGCAGTTTGTGCAGGAGGGAGGGGGGCAAAGATTGGCGAGGCATATGTCATGACGGGTCTAACGCAGACCTTGTAAAGTGTACGTTTGTTTCGGAAATACATTTTACTTTTTCTACCTAACATGCTATTTAGGCGGCCTAAGTAGTGACGGGCGAGTTTCGAAACACTTTCGACGTGTGGCTTGAAAGAAAGCGTCGGATTTAACGTGACGCCTAAGTATTTAGTACTGCGCTTCCAGGGACTGGGAATGCCTAACATTCAAACGTGGGGATCGCCAGCGGGACGACGGCGTTTGTGATCGAAGCGTATCGCAGAACTCTTTTCAGGGTTCACATCGATGCGCCATTTTTGAAACCATACACCAAGGGCGTTTACGGCCTTTTGGAGTCTGGTTATGCAGTGCGGAACACTGTGGCCTTTGGTATAGAGTGCGGTGTCGTCGGCAAAGAGGGCGAGTTGGCGGGATGGGAATTTCGTTGGTGTACACGGTGTACAACAGAGGGGCGAGGACTGAGCCTTCAGGGACTCCAGCCTTTATGGGACGAGGTGCGGAAAGCGTTCCTTCATGTTTAAATCGAAACGTACGGTCTTTGAGAAACGACGCTATCAAACTGACTAGGCGATCTGGTAAGCCTATTTTGTAGAGTTTATAAACAAGACCGCTGTGCCAGACTTTATCGAAAGCCTTGGCTACGTCAAAGAAAACCGCGACTGTTTTATAACAAAGCGGATAGGAACCGTCAAGTATGTACTCGACGATTCGATGAACTTGCTGAGGGCAGGAGTGCTTAGCGCGAAAGCCGAACTGATGGGGAATAATGAGGGGATTGCCATCCGTCGGAAACAGATGGTTCCGCATTCGAGCGAGTACGACTCTCTCGAGAAGTTTAGACATAGCCTTGAGGAGGCTGATGAGTCTGTGATTAGCTGGGATATTCAGAGGTTTACCCGGCTTGGGAATGCCTATGACTGTTGCTTCTTTCGAAGATTTTGGAAAGTAGCTATGGTCAAAGCAGGCATTGAAAATGATAGCTGACAAGGTAAGCACCTGTTGAGGCAGGTGCTTAAGTGCGTGGTTGGAAATTCCATCCGCACCCGGAGCCGTATTGGACTTTTGATTTCTAATGAGAAGCGAGATTTCGTCATTAGAGACTGTGACGGGGTCGACGGTGATGGGGAGAGAGTCTCTGCGAAGGACTTCGTCCTCCACCACCTAGATGTGTGAGGGATCAGCAGGTTGCGTGCTGGGCGAGCATTGTGCGGCAATGCTGTCAGCGAAGCATTCGGCTTTCTCTTCGACTTCGAAGGCAGTAGTGCCATCGGGACGTGTGAGAGAAGGAACGTGAGAGGCGGTGTCTACGCGCAAGGCTCGGACCATACTATAGAACGCTTGGTAGGACGGAGAGATATTCGCCATGAGATCGTTCATCTGAGCGTCCCGGAGTTCTGCGGGGCAAGACCTAACTTTACGTTGTAGCTGATTCGCAGCTAATCTATAGGGGGGCGTGGGATATTTCTTGGCTCTCCGGAGAGCCGCGTTCTTGGCTTTAATAAGATTGCTAACGGCTAAGGGAAGCGTTTACCTTGCTTAGCAACCTTTACGTTGTCACTGATGGCTGAGATGATAGCATCAGTGAGAGAATTTACTAATGAATCCATTTTACCCGGACTATCTATTTGATCCGGCGAGATCGCGAGCGGAGAGTTCGGGGCCTCTAAGGCTGAATTTGAAGGCTGAGAGGAGACGTTATCGTTAGACGGTCCTATCATGAGGGTGACGGGGCGGTGTTCAGAACCTAGTGGTTCGATAGACCTGAGGTCGAGGTTGATTCGCTTGATAATTGCAAAATCGATGATGTCAGGAGAGTGGTTTCGGTTGTCGGGATAGTGAGTGGGAGTGATGGGAGAGATGACATCTAGGTCGAGTGAGTTTGTAATGTCGAGGAGAGCCATACCACTGGTCTTGCTTGATAGGCACGTCCAGTCAGTATGTTTGGAGTTAAAGTCTCCGAACATAATGACTGAATGGCCGAGGGCGAGAATGGCTTCAAAGTCGCTGCGGATTTGTCTGGTGCCACTAGGTATGTAGATTGAAGCTATAATGATGGTCGGATGACCAGTCATAGCCAATCTACACACAGTGGCTTCCATGTTGAGGAGAGGAGGGATAGGGAGAGGACAGGAATGGAATCCTCTTTTGTAATAAATTGCAGTGCCGCCGAAACCGTCGGAGTTGGGCCTGTCGTTACGAATAAACGCGTACTTGGGAATAGCGAATCCCCTGGAGCGGTTTGGAGTTAGCCACGTCTCTTGAAGAAGCAATAAGTCTGGCTCGTTGTTCTGAAGGAACAGTTTGAGCTCAGGAAGGTTAGTGTTAAGGCTACGAACGTTAAAGGAAACTAGGGATAAGCCCTTGGGTTTAAGACGACAGGATGCGGGATTTGCGGGTCTTGACATTCTGTTTATTTATTTAATTTATACGAAAAATGGAATTTATAAAGAGCTTAGTAAAGAGAGATGCTCGGCTAACGCAAATAGACGCTCTTTGCGTGCAAGTATGGAGATTTCCTTAATGTCGACGTTTTGAATGACGTCGAACACGGTCTTCATGTCCTCAGCCAACGACGACAGAGGTGAAAACGACGGAGCGGGACGCGGGCCTACGGAAGCTACGGGAGCTGGGATAGGACGGGAAGGTGCAGGTGGAGCATCCGGACGCTGTCTCCAGGACAGAGCCGGAGTAGGCGTCGGGTGCACGGGCTTTGCTTCCGGGGGACCCCGGTTGCGTAGCGGCGGGAAGTTGGCAGGAATGAGTGGCGGCGCCGGTTTAGGCGCGGTCCTCTTAGTGGAGGAGCGCGGCGCGCGCGGTGAGCCCCTGTAGTTTGCTGTGTGGCAGGACTGGCCGCACAGCACACATGCAGTGGATTCGGGAGGGCGAGCGCACTCCTTTGTTATATGTGGGTTTAGGCACTTGACGCACCTAGGGGGAGCTGAGCAGTTAGCCGCTGCGTGGCCATAGAGCTGGCAGCGGTGGTACTGCCCAGGGTGACCGCGTGGATTGGGACGCTCGACGGAGATATTCGAAAGACCGCAGATTGTGCGAGCCTCTCTGAAGATCTCCCTCGAGTTGGGAGTATTAGTTAGGATTACTAGAGTGAGTGGGAAACGCCTACCGCAGTTGGAGTGCATCTTGTTCACTGCTTCAGCCGAGAAACCCTGGGACTTAAGGTCCTCGAGAATTTCTTCATTCGCGAGCTTGAACGGGACGCCCCGTAATACTGCGCGGATCTTTCGCTCCTCCGGGAGGGCGTAGGTGTGGTACGCGATCTGCCTAACTGAAAGCAGCCTAGTGAACGCGCCGAAGTCGTCGATAGTCGCGACTTGGATTTTAATTGTATCGCCTGCGTTATTCGCCTTGAAATAATTGATTTTGTGCTCTTTGCACAAGTTAGAAACCGCGGTCCAGCGCGCTTTTTCGTGGAGGAAGACGGGCAAAGGAAGCTGTGGCTTAACCGGGACGTGAGCGCAGCGCGACAGGACCGACGGAGACGCGGTCACTTCGAGCCACATAAGCGGCGCGGGGACGGGCGTTGAAGACACCTGGGTGGGCTCAGGTGTTGAAGACACCGAGGCTTTCTTTGAGCGCTTTTTAGAGCGTTTGGCAACTAATTGAAATGGAGGCTCAGGGGAGCCGGTTACTGTGGCGGCGTCCGATGACGCATCAGACGCGGATTCCGAGTCGCTCCCGGGAGCGGTACGCTTACGGCGCGACGTTTGAGACGATGAGAGCGACGCGCAGTCCATATCGGATGGAACGGGAGACGCGGGAGAGCTATAGACCTGAGGGGTCTGGACGATAGTGGCCTGAGGGGCCGGGGTTTGGGCCTGAGGGGCCGGGGACGCATTTATTGCTAATAAGGCCTGCGTGAAGACCTCGTCTGGAATGGGGATGCCGGACGCAGCGAGTGCCTGCGCGAACGCTTTCGCGAAGTAAATAATGTTTTGCGAATCCATTAGGGAGGGAATTATAGGGAATTATATAAATATATAAGTATATATAAAAAAGCCTAGAGTTCCCTAAAATAAACTTAGCGAACCCTAGCGGCTAACCTCCCTACCAGCGGTAGGGGGCCTTGGGAGAATAACTTAAAACTAACCGTAGTACGCCGAAAGCCGCTACCTAGAAACCTAAAAAAGGGTGCGCAGGTAAAGAGCTGACCGCGTTAGGGTCAACCTTTACCGACAGAAGGGACAAATACACACGAAAACACACAGATATGATAAAAATAAATATGAAAATAGGAGAAAAATAAATAAAATAGAGAAGAGAAATAAAATAAAAATAAAAGGACTGGTTCAGTACAAATTCGTTGTTACCGTTAAGTATCTTTTGTACTGAAACCAGACTACTTATGCTGGGCACTACACAGCACTCAGCACAAGCACAGCACAACTTAGCACAGCACTTTGAAGACTAAGGGGCTTAGTCACAAAGAAAAATCACACTTTGATAGCACTCAGAGGGAGTAGAAAAACCTTGAAAACCGTAGCACGGAACCAACACGCTAAACTGTGACATCAGTAGACTGAGCGCCACGGAATATTGGGAAGGGACCGATCAACGGAGAACGGGGTCTTGCACGTCCGTACCGGGCAGCGATCGGAGCGAAAATTCTGATAATCTCACAGAATATATTAAAAAAATAAACAAAAAGAACATGTCCTTTCTTTACTTAAACTGTTTAGGCCTTTTATAATCTTAACTACTTCAGTAATCAGTGTTTTGATTCATTTAGCATTATAAACCTTAGGCACGTTATAACAAACTTAGACTTTTAAGTTTTATTCTTAATCTAATAAAAAAATATTAAAATTTTAATAAAAATATGGTCTTTCTTAAACTATAAAGAAACTTCAGGTTCACAGCCATTTATAATAACAAAATCTCAATTTCTTCAGTAATCAGCCTTTTGATTGACGTATGTAAAATATGAAATCAGTCTTCACAAAGCGATACATGGCATAAATTAAAATGTTTTGCAACTTTTCGTACACTGGTTTTATTTTCCGAGAATTCCGCAGAGGCCATTTCATAAACATCTTGGCTTTAGGAAGCGTGTTCAGTTTTTCTTTTGTAGTGTCCATTTCATTCTGAAATAGATAAAATCAATCCAGTTCAACATAAAAGTATTCAAAACATGAAAAGAAGGAATTTAAACACATCCCGCGTAATTTTATAACTTATAAGTAACAAGTTACAACTTGCCCCGTAAAAGTGTTACAACATACCTCACTGCGAAGTTTTTTGAAATAACCTCTATATAAGGAAAGGTGCTCACTTGGTGTGAAATTACATTTAATATAATCAAACTAAACCAGTGCCAAGTGTATTTGTATAAATTCTACAACTGCTAAACATTTTGAAATCTATATTGTTTAAACAAAATAAATTCCATTTATTATATATCCAACCTGGCTTAATCGGAAAGCCTGCACAACACCGCTTCCTGCGCCGTCCGGCGAGGTACTGATCACGCTTATATGATAGAACAGGAATTACGTAGTAGTTTAGGTTGAAAATCAAACGAATATCTTCTATTATGTAGGTAAAAAATGCTTGTTACTAGTTGCCTCTGTTACAACTAGCTCCCGCTCCCCTACAGTGCAACACACTTTTCCATTCAGCACACAAAATCGGAACTAAAATTTTAACATGGCAAAGTAAGTTGTAAAAAGGAAATAGAACGCTACATCGCCCTTGACTGCACTGACAACTTGGTCGGTGTGCCGATTTGTGACGACCTGTCATTCAAAACCGGTTACAGTGGCGTTAGATTTGCTTTCTCTCTCTGTCTTGGTGATTTTCCTTAAAAAAAATTCCTCCTTTCCGTCCCTCCCTGGGTGCCTATAAAGAGTAATACTACGGAATTACCATATTATTGATTTGACAGAGTATCAATAATGTATAAACCGACTAACTTTGATCTCCAGTGTGCAGTTTGACTTACGGATGACTAAACTAACTTTGATTGCAGTAGTAGACAAAGTGTTTTTTGTGAAACTTATAGGATGCTGAAGTTAAAATTTCGATTCAATAAAAGTCTGTTTCTAATATTTTATAACTCTGTGGATTCTTTAACATAACTTTTAGACTAAGTTACTTTAGCGTTTTGCCGGTAGATTATTAAATAAATAAATACCCGAACACAGCATATTGCCTATAGGTAAGCAGACTGTATATAGAAAAACAAACATTTCATTAAAAATGTTTATGACGAAAACAACACAAAAATGTTAGTAAATACCAGGATTCGAACCGGAGTACCTACTATAAGAATTAAAGACAGGACTTACCATTTACATCATGGGATCGCGTTATTGAGGGATCGAGATATTAAAAATATAGATCGTTAATATCTCGACCTAAAGAAATCCTAATAGCTATAAATTGCTAGGAAACATTTGGTTTCAGAGTTGTTATTCTTTTTAGATAGAATGTGTAAACCTTTGTTAGGTATATTATATTTAATATCTTAGAGTAATAATAATAATAATAAATCCCGAGACAATCACACCCCAATCACACACATATGGCCCCAAAATAAGCAGAGCTTGAGTAATAGGTTCATGTATCGGGTCTTGCGTTATAGTGGAACCCCAGGAAAAATATACATATATCACTATCAACAACCATGACCCGAGAACAAACCTCCGGCGAATGAGTCAGGGATTCTACCCACTACGCCACTCGGCCGCCTATAGAAATATCGTCACTTGTTGTACCTATCCAACTATTTACAAGTTAGTGAAATGCATGTTGGCTTTATTTCACTTGCCCCTCAGTACTAAATAACGTAATAAGTATAGATCTTTTGTAAAGCCCGATATCGCCAATGCTTTAAAAATAAGACTCTAATCTAAAAACTTATTTTAATTACGCTACTAAAGCATTGTAACAAGGTCATAAATGATATGATTTAATAATTAAAATCACTCGAAACTAAAGCATCTGCATAATATTTTATCACTGCAAATTCCCTCCCTGCCTTTGAGCCAGTATAATTGTGTGAGGGTCTATAAATCTCAGTTTAGAGGGAATGGTCCTTAACTGGATTACGTCAAGTTACTCTCATGATAACGTCCCGATTATGGGGGTCGGAGCACGGTAATCAAGTTACGATTTATATTAATTCATGGAGTTAAGTTATATTTTGCACTTAGGGTGCATTTTCTCTGTTGATCCTAACTTGGACCTAGAACGGTGTTATACGAGATCCATGTGGCGAGTTTACTGCTTCTGCCTGATTACTGCTGGAATGATATGATCACATGGTGGTAATAAGTTTTATCTTAGAAGAAAGTTTGTTTTCGAAATATCTTTGAAGTTTCTTTATAAGAAATATTTACAAGACTATTACTAGAATATTACTTTACTACAGTTATTGTAGGCTGTGCCAGGCCTATTTTTGACACCACAGTAACACCATTGGATCGCATGTTTGTGAAACATTTGATATTCACTATGAGTCACAAATGTTTTCTGTGTATAAATGTATGTTACTTGTCTCCCTGTTAGAATCATGATCATAGAACAAAACCCTGCTTACTTACCCACACATTTAATATGCTCGTCTTGATCTTTCATTGTTTATCCACCCGACTGAAATAAACATAAACTATCCAGTTTAAAACTCTTACAAACCTCCTTCTTTGCTTATAATATAGTTATCAGCGCGTCGCTACCACGGTAGGACCACCACGCGGGTCATTAATAAAACAAATAACCTCCTAGACGTAATCGAGCCTTCAAATGAACGCAGTCTACGGCACGAGCGGCAAGATGGCCACCCGCAAGCGACACCGAGCCTCATTATTTGCGGTTTCAATTCACTTTTTACAAAACACTCGCCCTCTTTGCGGCTCCATGGAATTAATACCCATCGCTGTCGTAATCAAATACTTCGCACCCAAAAACAAACTTTTTCTTCCTAATCATAAAGTCACATTTCGAATAGAATCAGAGGCTGTCATTTGATACAGCTAGCTTTGCTTATAATGGCTTTCATTTTGTTTGTTTATTTGAAAGTTGATTAAAAAGCGTCTTTAAAAGTGCATATAATTGCTACCGCTGCGACATATCGCTGCTGAATTGAAATACTGTTATGAGTTTTGTGAAAAACTCTTATTTAAGGGGGAGTGCTCTGCTTTTAAATTGACTTTCTGAAATAACATTAACACTCATAAAGATGATCACAGTGAAGACTTAAAAATACCTATATTTATTTTTCTTATACAAATTTTCGAACTTGTTAAAGCAATACATTTTTGGAGAATAATTCTGCTTTCCAATTTGTTTTCCAGCCAAGGAAGAAAATCCTTAAGAAATTTCATCCTCCTGGTGTAAATGGTAAGGCTGATTCTTAAACGTGCGTTTCACCCCTGCCATCTAAACCCACGACGCAAAGGGAAGGGGGGGTATATGAGTTGAACGTTTGTGTCTGTATGTAGCATCGCATCTCTCAACGAATGGGCCGATTCATAACGTCGGCACTAGAGTCTTTCCTATTTTTAAACCCATAAAAACCACGTCCACGTGATTATGTACCTACCGTATACAAGGAAGGAACAGCTATGTATTGACGGTCTGTTGGCTGTGGAGGTAAGTAGCCTAGCCTTTCATGCCCGAGGTCCCGGGTTCGAATCCTGATAGGTGCAGATATTGTATCATATTTGTTTTCTAGTCATGGATGTGTATGCATGTTTATTTAAGTTATTATATATGTAAGTTTATTTATCCGTTATCTAGTTTCCTTAACACAAGTTCTTAATGATACTTAATTTGGGCTCGATAATGTGGTGTGATTGTTAGAAATATTTATTTATTTATTTACTGGTATAAAGGCAATTCCAACTATACTACTATAGCCTATAGCCTATGGTCGGCAACGCATCATTAATCGACACTCAATAAACTTTATAATTAATCAAAGCCATCTACGAAGAACGATGGCCGCTGGCGACCAGCTAAATTGCAGTTCGTTTTCCGGCTATGCCGATGAATGTGGGATTCGAATATAGCTAGCTAAAATACATTTAGTCCACTGCGCTGTTGGTGTTCTTTTCTACTATTAATTAAACAATAATATTTTAAATAATGTATAGATTTACCAACAAAATAAAAAGATCAAGCAAAACCAGTATTTATGAAAAACCATGATTTTTCATTTCTCACTTGTAAGTATGTTTTATTATGGCTACCACTAGATCAGTAAAACCTTCATGAAAAAGACCTGGCTAGAAACTTTATGGGTATAATTTTTTCAAAATAAATTTACACTAGCTCTTATGGCTATATAAAATAAAACTTATCTGCATTTCTTAGCTTGACAAGGCTCCCATGCTATAAACTATGAAAACAACAAAAACCCTGAGGCGGCACCCGTTCACGGGGTTAACGCGGGAGCCAGCCATCGCCCTACTCGACCATATTAGAGGGAAGTGAGTGAACTCACCTGAAGTCACCCGACGCTACCGTATTTATTTATTTATTTATTATATAATAGGACAACCAGTGAGTAATACATTAAGGCTTACAACTAAATATTCATATAGTAAAAAAGAGATAAATGTACACTCTATTTAAGGCTGCCACAACATGCATAAATAAGAAACTGCAACAAAAGTTAACTTAATTATTAAAGAATTTTTACAGGTTGGATAATATAAATCATAGATTATATAATATAGGTGTTTAAGGGTATAGACGTTAAAGTGTTTGATCAGAGCTTAAAAATTTGATTTGTATAGTTGAGTGGGTGATTTTCAAATTTGATTAATATATGTCAATAAGTAATAAAATAAAATAAAAAATAAAAATTTATAATGTCAAAAATTATTGAAGTAATTAATGTTATACAAATACTTAATTAATTATTTAATTAATTATTTTAATTTAATTTAATTTAATTCGTCTCTCTGGTCAACTTCAGGATATTCTTCTTCAGGATATGTACACAGTCAAAGAATCATTAAATAAATCAACGTCCTGTCCAAGAGAATTATAGGTATGTGACAATCGATAGATGGCATTATGTTGTCGTAAATTTGTACGGGCAAAGGGAGTATGCAGTAAATTGACCGGATTGCGAGGAACTCGACGTGGTACTTTGAGATAGAATTTTTCCAGAAGCCCGGGACAGTTTATGTATCCTCTGAATAGTTTGTACAAAAACATTAAATCCAGGAAGACTCTTCTATTGACTAAACTGTCCATATTGAAATGATTCAGTCTGTCATTATAGCTATGCAAGGTTTTATGTAGAACGCATGAGTAAGCTAGGTGCCTAGTAAAGCGCTTTTGAATCCGTTCGATACGCAAACGATGGACATTATATTGTGGAGACCACACTACACTGCTATATTCCAAAAGACTTCGAACATAAGCGTTGAACACTGTAATTTTTGTAATTGGATTTTTAAAACCTTTTCCGTTTCTAATAACAAAGCCCAACATTCTTGATGCCTTCGAAATTATTGCATCAATGTGTGGTGTAAATGTTAATTTAGAGTCTACAATGATACCCAAATCACGCAGATTGTTATGCTCTTGTGGGCAAATATTATTAATGCGGTAAGTAGTACCCCTCGGATTCAATTTACGCGTAAATTTTATGTGATAACCGTAAGAAGAACGTACCTTAGTGGCGATGGCGTTTGCTCCAAGAAGTCCGCGCGTTGATAGTAAAGTCACGCTATATGACCTAACTATTGACTTTCACATTCATCGTCTTCATTCTTCAGAAGACATATTATCATTATCATGACCAAACAGCAAATTGCGTGGATACCCAGAATAAACAGACATATATAAATATCAACAACAATGAACCAAGAAAAAAGTTCCTTTTTGGTGCGGGTCGCCAAGGTGTGGAATGAACTGCCTGCGTCTGTTTTTCCAAAAAAACATAGTCCTAGTTCTTTCAAGCGTCGAGTGAATAGGTATCTCGTGGACCTTCGTCTTCATCGTCACTTTCCATCAGGTGAGATAGAAGACAAACGTCTAATCCTTTTTCAATAAAAAAAAAACATCTCTGTTCATCATACAAATTAAAGCCTCGACCAGGACTTGAACCTGGGACCTCCGCAGTTTAAGGCAGGGCTACTACCCACTATGCCACTCGATCGTCAAATAGTGAAATAAAAAGTGATTTTATTATATGCCATATACATATAGGTTCTGGAGATAAGGGACACAAATGAAATTCAATATACAACAGGTATACAACAGAGTTGCTTTTTATTTGCCCGTTTAGCTGATATAACTCTGATACAAGCCTGAAACAAGTTTGGGCAATGTTTAATGTCATCCCTAGTTACTCTCCGACCTACTTTCCGACTCCAGACTTATGTGATGAAATGAAAATATCACTCCAGCATTTTCAAATTTTCGAAAGAATTTTGCCACTCTTTTTCATCATTAATTAATAAAAAATTCTTTCACTTACAAACAAATGGATTTCGGGTCTGCGTTTAAAAGCGTTCGGCCAAAATTGGAACAAAAATGCAAAAAATTGGTGTGAATATCAAACTAGTCTTGATTTGATCGGCCGCTCGACAACACGTCCAAGATAACATATTGCTCGGTGAAAACTGTCAAAAGGGGTTGTATCCATTAGTATAGGCTCTGGGGCTAGATTACGAGCGCACCGGGAGAATATTGAGAATATGTGTACTAACACAAAATAAATATAAATTTCGTTCATAACATGGTACTTTAACCGCACACTTTTATTGAAAATCAGTGTGGTTCAAATAGAGACCACCACCCGCCATACTTATTAAGCCTAGATTAACGTCTTGTCATCGTCACAGCTGTAACTTTCAATCAATCAATCAGTCAATCATTCAACATACATGGCTACGATACCAATATTAATTTACCATGTCTAATAAAATCTAAATAAAAATAACGCTGTATTGAAAAAGTGACTTTTCACGCAAATTCTAACAGAAGCTATCCAACCTAGAGAACGAGAAAACTAAAAAGACACCATTTCTTGCAAGAATATTTTAATTACCATTTTATTTTACTATTACAAAATTAGTAAGCTTGTGAACTCAGTAAACCTTGAGTTACCAAACTTACTTAACTTACCAAACTTACCAAATCACAAATCAGATAAATGTTGACAGTAAACCGATAGCAAGAACCTGATTAATAAGGAAGCCAGCGTGTGAATAAAGGAGTAAATAAAAGAAAACCTACTTCCAGGACAAGACAAAAATAACAATACTCTTCAGAATCATTATTCGTTTGTTTGTTCATTAGTGAAAGCTGTAACAAAACTCAGAAACTTAAAAGGGATTCAATCACATTGTGCCGCGCTGACGCAAATCATATGATTACATGACATTAGACTTGACAGAATAACATTTTTGACAGGGACATATAAAGAATTTATTATCGTACATAAACGCTGATAGGAAACAGTCTTAACAGTGCTGCCATATACATTTTAGAAAACAAAAATGTGCGCTGAAGATATGTAGTTTCGTATTACTTTAATATTTTTATTGGAAAGAACATATTTTTAGCTATCCGTAAGTAATGCGCTCATAAACTAGCCCACTTTGGAAACATCACCTTTGAACGTTCGAAGTAGTCTAAGCTGCATAACCCGGTTTTATTGTCATCTTCCTAGTTGCAGTGACATTGGGTGAAAACAAGCGGCAGGCAATCATCATCATCATCATCAGCCCATATTCGTCCACTGCTGGACATAGGCCTCCCCAATTTCACGCCATCGAGGTCTATCCTCGGCTACTCGCATCCAGCTCCTGCCAGCCATCCCATGAAGTGATCCGGCAGAGAACCAGGGTCATCGACATAGCGCACCGGATTAGCAAACTGAAGTGGCAGTGGGCTGGCCGTATTAGCCGAAGAACCGATAACCGTTGGGGTAAACGAGTTCTTGAGTGGAGACCGCGTCTCGGCAAAGGAAGTGTAGGACGTCCTCAGACACGGTGGAGTGATGATTTGCGCGGGATGGCGGCAGGCAATAATCAGTTGTAATACAAGTACCCGATTCAAGTTTCATTTGATTTAATTTATTCATAATTCTGTACATGTGTTGTTAACTCGCGACACTTTTTACGTCAGTTTTGAATCAGACAAATTCTGATTCTAGATAAATTCTCAATCTCTTGAAACAACCACGTTAAGAATGTTCATCGTTTGGATACTTCATGGGGAGGGAGACTTGCCGAGCTGACAGATGCAGATAAGAATTATTTTGTTTAGACTTAAGAGCCATTGTAAATTTATTTTGCAAAACTAACCAGTTGCAACCAGTTTATGCCAGTTCTTCTTTACCAATGTCTTTTTTTCCGAACGGGTTCATGATTTATTTGACGTCTACAAGACCAAGCAATTGTCAATGTTGAGAAGTAAATATTTGAATTTAATAGAGTTATATATGTATATTACCCACCTTACTTACCATTTCGAAAGCAGTAAATGGAACGCTTGTGCCGAGACGGTGTCGGGAATTTTTACAATAAAATAATATTTCCACTCGGAAAAATATGTATATTCAATTTTTATAAAATCAGGCATTTTATAATTCGCACATTTTGTACAATATATATATATAATATAATTATTTATAGAATTACACTGATATTTCCAAGCTAATAAAATAATTAAAGATACCGTTCTTCGTTATTTTTCTTACAACTTTGATAATCTGAGTTTACAATCAATTCAAAACACAAGAGTGTGTATTTCATTTTTAAATAAAAAACAATATTTCCTTAATGAAAATAGTTCTTCAGAAAAATATGTTTAACCTTCGTCACAATAAAACTTCCTTGATTTTTAATGCTAGCCTTTCAATGATAACATACAAATAGTGTTAAAATGCAATCTTTTTACCTATTGATTCTTGCAAAAAACATTCAAGGTTTTTAATAGGCTAACTGTAAATCAGTTACTTATAGTTTAGTTTTTAAACAGTTGTGCAACAAATTTTCTTTCGCAATTGGTTAAATTGGACTAAACATATTTGACAAATCAGATCTTTATATTTGAGAAACAATTCTAAAAATGATAATAATTTTTCTAAACTGGCATCTTTTTTTCCATCCAAATTTTATAATTACACCTAATCTGTACATACAATATTTTACAATTTCTTTCGTCCATAAATAGTATAAACAAAAATAATTTTGACCACAGCCTTCCTAGATATTAATTATATAAATAATTCTTTGTGCAGTGGGTTAGACGTATTTTTAAATTCTATTTATTTTGCTTGTAAAAGTTAAATTCGTTACCTAATCTTAACTGAACATTTCCAATGTGTCATAAATAAAAATATCGATGGACTAAAGAATGTTAAGTACTACTTAGTCTTACAGTACAATACAATATTTCGCTACTAGGATAATAATATTACTTTATATTATAAGATTTATACTGTACAACACTATGAGTCACGTCAACTAAAACAGCTTTATGCGTCACCACATTGTTTGAAGAGTTCATAGTCATTTATGATACAGGGGGTGATATGTGGCGGAGAGCGTCACAGCAGCGGGCCCGCGGGGTGCGGCCGCGCCGCGTCCGCGCGTCACACCAGCCCGCCCGGCTTCACGTCGATTGCGTGCTCCGGCGAGCGGCCCCCCGCACCCCCCTCGCCCTGGCTGTTCTCCTCTGAGTCCGAGCACGACTCCGAGCTGCCCTTCTTGCCGCCGTTGTGCGTCTTCACGTGCTTCGCGAGGTGGTCGGAGCGCATGAAGCGCTTGTTGCACACGGGGCACGCGAACCGCTTCTCGCCGGTGTGCGTGCGCAGGTGGCGCTGCAACTCGTCCGAGCGCGTGAAGCGCTTGCCGCAGAACAACCAGTTGCACACGAATGGCCGCTCGCCCGTGTGCCAGCGCAGATGCGCCTTCAAGTGAGACGTCTTGCCGTACACTTTCCCGCAGCCAGGGATGTGGCAGCTGTGTATGTTCTTCTTACGTAAATGCGCTCCGGCGGGACCCAGCCGCTCCGCCTCCTGACAGTTGGGGCAGTCGCAGGTGGCGCGACCAGCGTAGCGGCGCTGGGACCGTGGTGACGGAGCCTGCGCAGGTGGTGCGGGGGACCCCGGTCCGTGCAACCCGAAGGAGCCCTGCGTTGGCAGCACGGATTTGTAAGCATCTTGCAGTAGGTGCGGCGCCGCTGGCAGCAGGTGCGCGCCTCCCGACAGCGAGTGCGTGAGCTGGGAGTAGTCTTGGCCGGCGTAATTGGCCATCTGGCCTCCCACGTCCAGCCAGCCACCGTGCATGTCCCACCAAGATCCTCCCACGGGGCCCACACCACCCACGTCCGCCTTTAGCGCACCGCCGCCGCCGCCGCCACCCATGTTGAAGGGCCAGGCCTCGTAGGGATGCCGTGAGTACATGGAGCCGAGACTAGCGCTGGACTCGCTTTTGCCGAGCAGCTGGTCACCGGCAGCAGGGAAGTACAGGTCGTTGGGGTAGGCGGGCGCGGCACAGGCGGTGGGCGCGCGGGTATACGCAGCGCAGGCGGCGGGTTGGGGCCGGCTGCCGGGTGGCGACGGTGCGCCGGGGCTTTTCTTCCAGGGGTGGAAGCCCTTGCCTACGGCGGCATCGGCCAGTGGTGGCGGTGATTTGCTGCTCAGCTTGTTGCACTGCGCCGCCAGCATGGCCAGCGGCGTGCCGCGCAGGCTCGGGTGCTCCTGCAACGCAGACAAACTTCCGTTAATTATGTTTGAATCTTTAATTAATCGACCTACAACCGTGAGAATCGGTGGAGGTATCGACTGAGATTTATCGCCTAATTTACATGGGAACCTGAGCGGCGTTAACCTGCCCCGCGGCTCTCAGAAATAATATAAATAAATTACAAGAAGCTGGTGTTCAGGCTGTGTATTTACAATTAGGCGCGGTGACAGCTCCCGCTTGCTACCGGTTCGAGGCCTCGGGTCAAATCTGTTATTAATTTTGTAAATACTACAATGCACAGACAAAAATCATAAAGTTTCATATCAATATTTTCGAATGAATATAAAAATCGTATAAAACGCGTTAAAATAAAGGGTCCCAATTTTCCCACTGGCAAACAACAATATAATAAAAAGTGATCCACATAGCAATTGAGAACATAATCCCTTCGCGTTGTTCATTTGGGTGCCCAAATAAAGGTGAGTGCAGAACATCCGACCGGATATTTCACCCTAATGTACGGCACAATGGTTGGGTAAAAAACGCGTTCCATTGTGTGCGATACGGCGGGTAGCGGGGAGCGGGCGGGCGACCAGCCACGCCCACTTTATATTGTGATTGGTGCAGCTGTCACCCAGTATACCCCGGCCTTTACTAATGTTGTTTCTAATGATAAAACTATCCAATGGGTCTCTCTTTTCTTAATAAATTTTTGTATCTAAGTAGCAATATTGAACAAATCCTTCATAAATATTTTCCCCATGTCCTATCAGTCCCTCTCTATTATGTTCCGTTTTCCTTGTGACTCTATTTTTGCGGTATTTATGACGGTCTGGTATTTATTTACTTTATGACTATTAAAATTCGATAGATGCAAGATAGCATTGACAGTCGCGTCCCACTGGTTTAGCCGGCCACAGCAAAGCCTATATAAATAATGTGCTGGCTTGAAACGTTATCTCTTTTAAGATCTACAAAATGCTATAAAATATGGCGGACCCAGCTACAGTTACTGTTCAATTAAAATAGAACGGTGGACGCATTTTTTTGTATCTGTTCATTTATTTAGTTGTTTCGGTGAAATTGGGATCATTAGTGATACAATTGAACTTATAGAAAGACAGCGGCATTACAAAATAAATCTCTACATCATTTTTTATTAATCCAATATCTCTTTACAACTCCAGAATAATCTCTACCCAAAAGTATCAAGAGTTCGAAGATGTGAACATAATTGCCCTAGGCATTAGGCCCCATTTGTGACCAAACCGAGTGATATACAGTAATTGGTCATCTGAACCACTGTTCGACCTGTCGAAGTCGTCCAGTCAGCGTTGAGTGAAAGGGATACCGTTATCTGAGGTCCTGTCTTTAGTGTTTTGTCTCGCTTGTCTCTGGATGTATATGAGAGGTCTTGGTTAAGGTGCGAGGTTGATCAAAGTTGTGGACCGCCGGCGCCAGTATAATACAAACTGCGCTTGCGCCGACCGCCGCTTGTCAAAAATGACGGACATCGTCATAAAAATATGAGATGGAATCAAAGCGGAGCTGTCTTATACTGGATTTGGTGTGGGCAGGTAGCTGAGACAATGGTTTTGAAGCACAAGCGTAGGAAAGATTTAAGATTAACTTATCCTTGTTTGTATGAATAATTGAGGCAGTAGCCTTGCCTCATACGCCAGAGTTCCCATGTTCGAGTCTTAGTTGGGGCATTCATTTGTGTGATGAACACAGGTATTTATATTCTGGGTTACCCTCAGTTCGCTGTGTTATGGATGACTTTTCCAGAAAACTATAGTCCTAGTTCTTTCAAGCGTCGAGTGAATAGGTATCTCGTGAATAGACGTGTAACACCTTCGTCTTCATCGTCACTTTCCATCAGGTGAGATAGAAGACAAACGTCTAATCCTTTTTCAATAAAAAAAAAACTTTGGGGCCATACAGTTGGTGTGTTGATCTGGTGATTTATTTTAATATTTTAATAACAATCGATTAATATTAAATGAAGGAGTTATATGTCTACACGTAGGTAATGTGTAAATATAACATTAACGCGGCAATTCTGCTAGCCTTTTCGTATCTGTAAAGTAATTTAAACATTGTATTCTATATTAAAATCTTTTACTTTCCTTATATTTTTAATTTTCTTTGTAAATGACTGAATATAAATCAAACATTACTAAGACCTTCGTAAGTATTATAAAACTACATTTATAAGTGTCAAAAAAATATATGGACCACATAAGCAAAACCGCAGACAAGAGGCTAGTTATGTATAAAGGTAATTGAAAGGCACCGGATATACAAATTGCCCATTGCATAGTCGCCATGACTGCTTCTTACATACATTACTTATGTTCGTGAACAAAAGTATTTTTAAATAACTTACATCAGAAATCAAGGACGCGTATAACTTTTTTACAAAACGTTTCACAATACATTAATAAAATACATTCTAATTATTGAAACTTTCTGCCAAAACGAAGGCATTAAGTTGATACTATAAACGTTCCAAAAATACGTATTGAATCTTTTAAATAACAATATATTTTAGTGCATAAAATGGAAAAAAAATACATGCATTAAACAAAAAGGGGATGATAATATATAAGCAGCCTTATCCCAGACATCTAATAGGTACACGATTAATTCTTTTTTTTTAAGTCGTTGATAAATTTTATGATAAAAAATTGTTATTAAGTAGGAAACTAATTCAATCTCAGCATACCATCTGATCATCGTGATTTAAACATTAATTTTATAGTTCATTTGTAACTTAACTTAATATTTCCAAAAATAAAGAGAATTAATTCAATGTTATTGAAAACTTGACGGTCCTGCGTTTTAAGATATTTTCTATCTTCTTCCTCTGTAAAAATAATAGTATGGATTTACCTACTTTAACACGTTATACCTGTATTAATGAAAACCTCGAGATAAGGGAGACTCCAGACTTGGGGGGAGGGAGACTTGCCGAGCTAACCGATGCAGATAAGAATAATTTTGTATAGACATAAAGAGACGCTGTATATTGATTTTGAAAAAAATATACCCGTTAGTGTTCTTGCCAGTTCTTCTTCACGAAGGTTTTTCCGAACTGGTGGGAGAGTCATGTTTTATTTGACGTCAATAAGAACAAATAATTGTCAATGTTGAGAAATAAATGTTTGACGGTTTTTTAACGGCCGAGTAGCGTTGTGGTTAGCGGCCCTGTCTCATACGCCGGAGGTGCCAGGTTCGAGTCCTGGCCGGGGCATTCATTTGTGTGATGACCATAGATGTTTGTTCTCGGGTCATGGTTGTTTATATTTATATATGTATGCTTATTCCCGGATTCCTCGTAGTTTGCTGTATTTAAAAAATAAAATAAAAATTTGAATTTGAATTACATCAGGTGATGTTTAGAGGCTCGTGGACCTTCGTACTGCTTTTTTATACTGGCCATAGTCGACAAACTAACACGCGCCCCACCTGACAGCAAGTGAGACCCTCACACATGGACAGCATTGTTCGTAAGTAATTCATTTATTAGAATGATGTAATTATTATCTGAACTAGTACACTCTGCTACCGCAGGCTTCAGTTCAAATTGCCTTTGTTCCAGTAACTGCACTCGTCGTTCCTTCCCTTTGACTGGAAGACCACGTAAACCACGATTTTGACGGCCAAAATAGGAAGGACTTTAGTACTCCCCCAGACGGCCTTAACAAAGATACTCTACTACCACCGTGGTTGTGATGTCCATGTTGGTAAAGATGGTTGAAGTCATTTGTACTCGCGGCCATATGAGTGCATTAAGCTTGTATGTATACTGCTGTGGCAAAAATGTACTTTTTTGCACACGCAGACCAAGACGACTAAAATTAAAATTGAAAAGATGACGGTTGCCTCACAAAATGGCACAATAAGTAGTATATTTACAACAGGCACACCTAGGGCCGCGCATTTTTATTTTTATGTATTCCATCTATACAGCCCTGCCTCAAAATCATCCTCTTACAAAACGACCCTGTGTTCTTATTCTACTAAGAACATTCTTTTGGATACCTAAAGACTAACTGTAGCCACACATTAGGACTCATTTTTCAAAACTAAATACATAAAAATGCGCGTTGAGCCACCTATACAGCCCTGCCTCAAAATCATCCTCTTACAAAACGACACTGTTTTCTTATTCTACTAAGGACGTTCATTTGGATAAAGACTAACTGTAGCCACACATTAGGACTCATTTTTCAAAACTAAATACATAAAAATGCGCGTTGAGCCACCTATACAGCCCTGCCTCAAAATCATCCTCTTACAAAACGACCCTGTGTTCTTATTCTACTAAGGACGTTCATTTGGATAAAGACTAACTGTAGCCACACATTAGGACTCATTTTTCAAAACTAAATACATAAAAATGCGCGTTGCGCCACCTATACAGCTCTGCCTCAAAATCATCCTCTTACAAAACGACCCTGTGTTCTTATTCTACTAAGGACGTTCATTTGGATACAGACTAACTGTAGCCACACATTAGGACTCATTTTTCAAAACTAAATACATAAAAATGCGCGTTGAGCCACCTATACAGCCCTGCCTCAAAATCATCCTCTTACAAAACGACCCTGTGTTCTTATTCTACTAAGGACGTACATTTGGATAAAGACTAACTGTAGCCACACATTAGGACTCATTTTTCAAAACTAAATACATAAAATGCGCGTTGCGCCACCTATACAGCCCTGCCTCAAAATCATCCTCTTACAAAACGACCCTGTGTTCTTATTCTACTAAGGACGTTCATTTGGATAAAGACTAACTGTAGCCACACATTAGGACTCATTTTTCAAAACTAAATATATAAAAATGCGCGTTGCGCCACCTACACAGCTCTGCCTCAAAATCATCCTCTTACAAAACGACCCTGTGTTCTTATTCTACTAAGGACATTCATTTGGATAAAGACTAACTGTAGCCACACATTAGGACTCATTTTTCAAAACTAAATACATAAAAATGCGCGTTGCGCCACCTATACAGCCCTGCCTCAAAATCATCCTCTTACAAAACGACCCTGTGTTCTTATTCTACTAAGGACGTTCATTTGGATAAAGACTAACTGTAGCCACACATTAGGACTCATTTTTCAAAACTAAATACATAAAAATGCGCGTTGCGCCACCTATACAGCCCTGCCTCAAAATCATCCTCTTACAAAACGACCCTGTGTTCTTATTCTACTAAGGACGTTCATTTGGATAAAGACTAACTGTAGCCACACATTAGGACTCATTTTTCAAAACTAAATACATAAAAATGGGCGTTGCGCCACCTATACAGCCCTGCCTCAAAATCATCCTCTTACAAAACGACCCTGTGTTCTTATTCTACTAAGGACGTTCATTTGGATAAAGACTAACTGTAGCCACACATTAGGACTCATTTTTCAAAACTAAATACATAAAAATGCGCGTTGCGCCACCTATACAGCTCTGCCTCAAAATCATCCTCTTACAAAACGACCCTGTGTTCTTATTCTACTAAGGACGTTCATTTGGATAAAGACTAACTGGAGCCACACATTAGGACTCATTTTTCAAAACTAAATACATAAAATGCGCGTTGCGCCACCTATACAGCTCTGCCTCAAAATCATCCTCTTACAAAACGACCCTGTGTTCTTATTCTACTAAGGACGTTCATTTGGATAAAGACTAACTGGAGCCACACATTAGTACTCATTTTTCAAAACTAAATACATAAAAATGCGTGTTGAGCCACCTATACAGCCCTGCCTCAAAATCATCCTCTTACAAAACGACCCTGTGTTCTTATTCTACTAAGGACGTTCATTTGGATAAAGACTAACTGGAGCCACACATTAGTACTCATTTTTCAAAACTA
Source organism: Marasmarcha lunaedactyla (assembly GCA_923062675.1). Taxonomy (NCBI): domain Eukaryota; kingdom Metazoa; phylum Arthropoda; class Insecta; order Lepidoptera; family Pterophoridae; genus Marasmarcha; species Marasmarcha lunaedactyla. Next base: position 7,442,712 of record OV281349.1, read on the forward strand.
AATACATAAAAATGCGTGTTGAGCCACCTATACAGCCCTGCCTCAAAATCATCCTCTTACAAAACGACCCTGTGTTCTTATTCTACTAAGGACGTTCATTTGGATAAAGACTAACTGGAGCCACACATTAGTACTCATTTTTCAAAACTATATACATAAAAATGCGTGTTGAGCCACCTATACAGCCCTGCCTCAAAATCATCCTCTTACAAAACGACCCTGTGTTCTTATTCTACTAAGGACGTTCATTTGGATAAAGACTAACTGTAGCCACACATTAGGACTCATTTTTCAAAACTAAATACATAAAAATGTATTACGATATAAGCACATTTTTTCACTTAAATCATTATGAGTTAAAAAGTATACCTTTTTCGAATTAACCTTGGCGTGTTATTAAAATATCCGTGAAGTCGTTACGAACAAAATTGTATTTCATATAAGTTATAACTATACTTTAGAGTTAATATTTTTTGATAGCATGTTATTGAAAATGATGACGCTAATCTGTGCTGGATATTAAATGGCGAGTGAGCAGGTTTATTAACTGAAACTTCTAATTTATTTATAAATTATGAAATATCTGTCCTAGAGGAAACGTTGTGAAACTTGTGGTGTTCATGGTTACTCGCTTCTTTACTATTCTATACGAAATCTGATTACAAAAGAAATTATTCAAAGATTTAAATTAACTCCCTACATTAATCAGCACATGATTGGTCACAATTTGTTTCATAAACATTTTTAAGCATGCTAAAACTAATGTATGAATACACTCAATATACATTAATATAATAAGTTTATTCTGTATCAAATCAAAACCTAATAAATGAAAAGGAACTATAACAATCTCAAAATATTTACCCAAACATGCGTATCATTAAATATAGGTACCTGATTAGGATAATAAAAATAAATGTAATAAAGTTATAAAACCTATTTAGTATGTAAACTAAATAACAAAAACCTATATTGTTAAATATTCTTTACAAAGTCATGCGGCAATTTCGCTCGTGCGTGTCTTGAAATAGGGCCCTATTCTGCATTTGAAGAACTGTTAGGTCCTGTCACCGTATTTACAAAATTCTCGGTAATCGGATGACTAATTTAGGCAAACTGAAAAATAGACTCAAAAAGTCAAAGTGACTGAATGCTACTAAATTGAAAGAGAGCCCAGACACTCATTTGGTAATGACGCTTTTCTAACCCGATTGGGTATTATAGTTTTTATATAGGATCAATAGGCTTAACTAAAAACTTACCAACCTAAATCTAACACGAACTATACTTCAACTAATCATCAGCGTCCAATTCTAAGCGCGATCGATACATTTTGGTATTCCAGTCCCCACGCCTGGCTAGCGACAAATTGTCGCACAATTAGGGCATTATCGAGTTAATTTCCAGTGAAACTCTACGCTCCAAGCGTCCCTCCGAGATAGTTCGTTTTTCAGTTGAACTAACTTCGATAGCGCCGTAAAAATGTTATTGTGAAAGTTAGAAGGCATGATGGATGGTGATTAGGTATGTTGTATGTAGCATAATGAAGGTTTTATAGTCTTGGTTTTATTAAATGGGTGTATATTTAGTTAGCTTTAATGAAATTTTGATTAAAATATTTTGAGTTATGTGACAATAAAAGCATGAGTAGAAATAACTAGTATGTTTATAATCTTGCAATTTTATTCATGTGGCGAAAACCTATGGAATTAGATGGAATATAATTCTAGTTTTATTCCTTCTTAAAATGAAATTACTAAGAAATCTACACAGCAAACATAACTATAAGAAAACAACAACATAAATGCTAAGCAAATGGCATTTTACCACCCGACCTGGACTGCCAAACTAATGGTGCCCACTCTTTTCTTTGTTTCTTATTACATAGTAAAATTATTGAGCAAATACTTTTATAATATTTTTTTAGCTACGAACGCGATTTAGACTACTCCTAAATATCTTTATTGATTTGTCCTAACAGTTTTTGTGAATAGTAAATAATCAATTCGTGGAAATATCATTGTTATACCTACAGTATAATAAAAATGTTATGAGTTCTTTCTTAACCCTTAGTTAGCAAGATTTTATTTAAGTTTGACAGTTTTTATTTTGAAAATACCTATACCTATCAAGTATTTTTTTCATTCAAAGATTAAAACTTTCATTTATTATACCTACCATAATTTTCATGTTGATTAAGTACATTAGATTAAGATAGACGGCCTGTTTGGTGTGGAGGTAAGTAGCCTTGCCTTCCATGCCAGAGGTCCCGGGTTCGAATTCTGGTAGGGGCAGATATATTATTATATTTGCTTTCTAGTCATGGATGTGTATTTACGTTTATTTAAGTTTATTTCTAATATTTATATATTAAAAAAATATCTATGTGTGTTAATATATTTCTTAAGTTTATTTATCCGTTATCTAGTATCCATAACACAAGTTCTTAATGATACTTAACTTGGGCTAGATAATGTGGTGTGATTGTTAGAAATATTTATTATATTTATTATTATTATTATTTACATTAAGCTAATCTAAATATTGGAGGTTCGATGTATTAGAAGTCGTTTTCTTGGAAGAGTCGATAAATGATTCATATGCTTTCGATGGATGATGAATTAATCATTTGTATTAAAAATCGTTAAAAATCACTTTGGTATAAATTAGTTTTCGTTACGTCAAAATTTTAATCTTTTGTGAAATTTTTAAGTTTATGCTTATTTTGTAAAAACTTTACGTACCTAAATTATTTTTATTATTGCTCATTAGGTACTCATTAAGGTCGATCTCCAAAAATAATGAGCTTAAATCCAGCAAAATTAGCATCTAATCCAGTCCTGCAAACTCAAAATATATCAAATTTCAAAATAATATACTTGTCATTTGGTATCCTGATAACGACATAATTGTTTGAGTTTCAGAAACAAAAGCCAAAGGGTGACATTTGAGAGTTGAGGGGCACTATCGATCCGTGTTAATACAAGATAAGTAGCGCAGTGTTCAGGGTTTTATTATCAACAAGGTTCGAAAGTAGCTTTAGGATAGATTACAACTGCCAAGCTCATATTATGAGACTAATAATTCAAGCTTAAAAAGTTAACTTAAACCACGACATTGTTTTCTTTGACATATCTGTCAAAAAAATCAGTCAAAGACAAAATAAAGTAACGTTAGAAAAACAAAAGCAAGCCTGTAATTAAACCATTTCTATATTAAAACATCAGAAGTTTGTCACACAATGCAGACCCACCGACAACTGTCCCATTAGCGATAAACATCCTATGATCAGGATGATGAGTTACAACAATTTCGGCTCATAAACGCTAGACGGCTATTTTAATGTAGCGTAGTGTTTCGATGAAGCGGTCGCCCCAGGCGATCGCTGGCCGAACGCGCCGCTCGCCCCATCAGACACATTACCACACAATTTCATCGACTCATCAAACTGAATTTACTTAACTCGTGAATTGCAAAACCCAAGCACACTTTCCGATGATTTACTGAAACATCCTCATTAACTATAATACATGAACCAAAAGAATAAATCTTTTTAAAATCAACCTCCAATGAAGCGTGTCTATTTGAACCTGAGCACAAAAACGGTCGGGAGCACATGTTGGCGCGTTAAATCCAACGCACATGCGTCGCCACCGGACCCACAAGGCGGTAATTTCCATTTAAATAAATAATTTGTTTCGGCGCAATTTGAGGCGATTCGGTACCATGTGTCCATGTGTAACCCCCTAATGACCTGTAGTTAACTAGCGCGGTTTCACGCCTGGCTCATCGGAAACGTTGACATTTTCTTGTTATAATTCGATATCGACATTTTGAGAATCGGCTCCGTGGTTCTAGTGGTGAGATAGTGTGGGAACGAATTCGGGGTGCAATCATATTTATGACAGGAAAATAGTGGGATGTCAAATTTTGTTTTGTTTGGAAAAAAATACTAATATTTTGCGTGTCGGAATTTGTTTCTAAATATTGTAGTGACGGGCGACCTTCGCAGGCGCGGTCCGGATAATAGGAGCAGCAATTTGAGAACTGGTTTGGAGGCGATTGAAAAAAAGACAAGTGACGGACGAATGGATACATGGACCACCTTCTCCGGGCCCTTTGTTTGTCTCCTTGTAACAATGGAAGACGCGTATGCGTTGTTTTATCATATTTTATGTAATGTTGTATGCTCACGTAAAGTTATGATCTTTTGTTTTTGTTCCGCAATCATTTATAAATAAATAAAAATAAAACATACAATTCCCTATCTATTGGTAGTACGTTTATGAAAACTTAATAACAATTTTTCAATCTTTGATTCGTGAAAAGCGCTGCTTTTGATTTTTTAATACCCAATTTTGTTCGTTACAAGCCCAAATTGTAGATAATCTTTATATTGTAAAAATAACTGAGAATGTAAAATACTATAAGTTCAAGGTCAAATGACGTGTGTAAGAGTTGCGTGCCGACGCAGGCGCAGCGCCGTCGCCGACGGCTCACGGACAGTCTCCGCCGATTCCAAGAAAACGTCGTTAAACTCACGTATTTTTGGTAGCAACTTAATGCCAGTAATTTCCACAGAAATTATTATAATTAGCTCCATTTATACCATAGTAACAAACAAATAAAATGGTCAGAACACGTAGCCGCAGGCACGCGAGCCGACGTTTACGCTATCCAGTCTCAAGATTTATCCTTTATCTGTTACCGAGACTATTGAACAGTTGCGTGGGCGCAGGTCTATGACGATTCTTATACTGTCACTCCTAAATAAACCGCAAGGTATAAGAAAATACTTACAGGTAATACGAATATCCTTCGTTACTTTTTAATTACAGGTTGTATAATACTCTACTGAGACGTATCCACTAATAAAAGGCAAGTCAAGAAACCGCTGCGACACATGTCGATACAATGCAGCGGGTGCGGCGCGGCGTGCACGCAATTAGTTGACAATTCACCCGGTACAGTTGCCCGTACAATAGCGTGGAAGCGTTTCCACTCTATGTGCCTTTGCTTTTCTACTCTTTCACCGTTTTTTACTTACTAATTGAACGGCGTAGGATATTTAATTGCTGAGAAAATTACCTAGCAAGAGCCTCGGGGCCTAAACCACAAAGACTCTTCAGCGGAACGACCCAACATACTGGATTCATAAAAACTACTAATTATTATGCACTTCTACTTTATTTCTTTCCAATTATTTCAGCTATGAGTGTTATTTATACAATATTCTCTATTCATAGCGATGATTACAATTTCCACGCCTAGTTATGGAAATGCATAGTTGAGAGCGGCTTCGCGGGTACAGTCGTAAATAAGAGCCAAATTTTGATATTATTCAGCGGAACAATGGGAACAATTAGATAATAAAGCAAAATACTATAATCTGTCGTCACGTGACGCTGGGAGTACAATCGCGGCGAGAAGATTAGAGCCGGCGAGTGCTAAGTCGCCACGCCGCAGCGTCGGCGCGCTCAAAGCCGCGGAACTAAACAATTGAACGTCGAGTCCCATAATTCAATTTGCATCCCGCTAGATGAATGTAATAGCCACAGAGTGTGGGTACGGGGTTACACGCCGCGGGCGCCTGCCTGAGAACGAGCTTTCGCCACTTTTCAACACTTCCCCGAATCGAATTATTACAACCTTTCTTTCCGCGATTTGCATCAACTGGTCGAACTGAGTAGCATTTCATGCTGCAAAACAATGCCGATAAAGCTCGCGTGTTGAGCCATCTCGTTACATTGTAACTGTAATGATTACATTTGTGTCAGTTGTGGACGGTGATTAGTTGATGATAGTCCCTGAATGCTTTCTAGTTTTTCTCGGTGTTTTTGTTACGTCTTATAATGGTTACAATTACGTGCGATTGAATTCAATATAGCTATTAGACGTATGGAAAAAAGTAGAATGCTGGTCGTATAAGGACGTGTTTGTAGCGTCGTGGTGACTGGCGCATTATTATGATAATCCAGGTGGAGTCGATGGTATCGCGTCGTACAACACAATTGAATTAGCATAGCCAGCGCCGGCGCAGCGGGCGGCCGCGCCACGCGACTCCACGGATCTATTTCAAAAACTTATCAACAGCTTTTACCGGTCACGAGTATCTTTTTGAAGACATCTTGCGAAATGCTTAGAGAAACTGTTTCAGAGCATGATCAAAGGGACACTTAAGCCTAGTTTTACACCTGTTTGAATGTTTCCTGAGGTGTTTGATGTTTTTACGGTGTCGTTTGCGTTTCTCCATCCGTTTTGTATGTGTCTGGTTGGGTGATTGTGAGCCAGTTGACCGCAACGTCGCTTGTCAGCTGCGTCTGAATGTTTTGCGAGCGTTTTGCAACTGTTTTGAGTATTTACTGACAATGGGAGCAATTGCTTTGCTGTCAAACATATGGTATTGCGAAATGTGTCTTTTTTCACTATAAAAGTTTTAAAAGAACTTTTGTAAACAATGTAGGACTTGGTATGCATAAGAATGTCTTTTGATAATATTTAATATGCTTCTTTCAAGCCCGTGTGTTTTGCATGCTTTAATTTTTTTTTTAGGTTTTAATACATTTATTTTACTATAAGCTTCAAGTTATATTTACGCACAATCTCTACTTTTATTTCCCAACGTGACAGTTTCAAAAAGTTGTACAGAAAAATGGAAACTAAATTAAAAAGATAAATTTCGTAACAGCCAAGCTAAGTCATATTTAGCATTATCAGCAATTAACTACAATAACTCCTTGCCTATTAAAAACCTCGACTTTAAAACATTAGCCATCACCCACAGAAGGTACTCGGGAGCTGCAGAAGTATTCATTGGCACAGAGACCCCATGAAATATGGCTTTCTGGGGGACTAATGGGACACGTGACCCTTTTGGAGAAATGCACTTGAAACCACAGCACTTTGGAAGGAGAGCAGATATAGGGATGTGCGTTTCCATTTTGTAGGAGTAAACAAATGTCGGTTCAAATAAAGTGAAATTTAGAAGAAAATTTGTACGAGAGGTCGGTTTGGGGGAGAAATTACCCTGAGATTATTACATCCTATACTTTATTTTCCTTAGAATGTTAACGTTCATTTCTCATTGCTCCATGTATACCAAACAATTAATATGATTTAGGGCTGATTGTTCAAAGCTGAGATAACTTTGATCACTTGAATAATTTTGAGCATTTGACATAATTTCTATTCAAAGTCTTTAAGGTTAACGAAGTTGTTCTTCGGATAAAATTCATCCGAGCATTGAACAATCTTAGAGTTATAGATAGGCTAATAAATAGATATTAAACTCCTTGTGTAAGAAAATTTAGAAACTTTACCTAGAATATTTTAAAAAATTATGGTAACGACTAATAAATATTTACTGTTAACTACGTGGCTTCGGCCCAAAATTTAACATATTCTTAAAATGATGCAAGAAAGATGCCCAGAACCGAAATGATCCATTTACCACGACAAATTAACACATCCAAACCTAAACTAAGTTTAACTACTTATAAGATAAACAAAATTGGCTTATAACAGTAATTTGAAAACTAACATAATTAAAACAACTGCAATATACTATAATAGTACCTACATAATTATTGTTTAAATACAGTTATTCGCTTCACCTTTTTCATTGTTACTTTGCATAGTTTCTAACTTAAATTGCCCTTTATGGTGAAGTTTTGAATAAATCTTAAATTAACAGTGGTTTTGGGTAAACATATTTTTTTTTACGTTCGACATTGGTCATAGGCTAAGGTCTCTTCTCACGGCAGTACCTCTTAAATGTTACCGTTGATAATTCCTCTTAATAAAGAGGATTTTCGTCACGTTTGAACAGAGTAAAATAGTAGTGACAGCCTGGTGGTGTGTTGAGTACCCTGGTAGTAGGCCTGCCTCCTACACTAAAAGTGACCGATCCACGTCCTGGTCGGAAGAGACTATTGTTTTTGATAAAAATAAACCTTCTGTTATTTGAAATTTATCTTCTGTCTACATATTTGTCTCAATTTGTTTATTCCATATTTTTTCATAACTATGGCCGAGTGATTGTCCACAAGACAATTTTGCTTACTCAGCGATTATCGACTAGTATGAAATGTAAAGCCTAAGCAGTCATGGAAGGAACAAAGAATTGTTGCTCCTAATCCGTCTGCCTCAATTTAATTTTTTCTATTTAAGTTTATCTGCTTAATTTTGAAAAGTCAATTTTAAAAAATCTACGACCAAATCGTCATAGTAGTTAGTTGAGTAGTACTGAGTCTTATTGAATCTAGGGCTGATCGTCAGCTAACTATTATTTTGAGAATAGTTTTGACACTTTACAAGACTTTTAGAAATTATGTCAAATTCTCAAAATTATTCTTCTAATCAAAGTTATCTGAGCCTTGAAAAATCACTTCTTAGTACAACCTGATAAACATGACACGGTTAATGTTTAATCCATATTTAAACATTATACCTGTCAGTATGGTATAACTATGATTAAAATAAAATAAATCCCAAATTCTCAATAAAATAATGTCATATAAATATATATATAGGAATTTTTCCGTACGTTCGCTCATTTCGAAGTAACAAAGTAACTTCTCAAAATTAGAAACAACTAATAATTAATCATCACCCAAAATGATGAATTAAAAAATGTACTTAATTATTCACAATTTCCATAAGATTATAGCAATTATAGTCAAACTGTGTCTCTGGACAATGTCACAATTATTGTCGAAATGCAATAAAATTGTAGTATAATGTGATATATTTTTTCATTTTTTAATACTTGTGTTTCGGGAAATTGTTAAGCCGTTCTCTAAGAACATGCTTATGTAGAACATTAGTTGATAGCTCTCATATTGGTACGAAAATGTTGGTAATTGTGATAATCATTAAAAATTGCTCAATAAAAGCACCCTTTATTTGTTTACAGTGAATTTGTTCTCTAAGCAAATTGCAAACGGAAAATTTACACTTAAAAGCCGGATACGAAAGTTAAGCTAATAGTTGCAATTTCCGATAGGTCTTATAAAAGGTTTAATGGGTGGCGGTGTGCAGTTTGTAATTGATCGCATTGTGCATTTGTCCTTTAGAGATGACAACTTTTAATGGAACTGCGAAATTAAATGTGCCGATTTTAAATGTAGGATGTTTCAGATGCATGTCAATGTAAATATAATGAAACGGAATAGGTTCAAAACCTGTCTCAATAAAAATGCTTCAGAAAGGATATAGTAAACTAAAATTATGTTGTTTAAGGAAATTTTATTAAAAATATATTTTATATTGATGTTATTCAATGTCGGAAAATAGTTTTTAGTGCAAATTATTTCTCACCTAGGTAAAACGGACTATTTCATATCAGTGATTTTGACAATAAATTCCAATAGCATACAAGTTCGAAAATATCAGTCCTAAATCACATTATGATATCTCTTGTTAACCAATATATGAACATATTTGTATCTCTACAGATCCGATAATTTACTAATAATTAAAAATTAAAACATATCTACCAACCTACATTAGAATCAAAATTCACTCGTTGAATGAACTTAATCAACCAGCAGATCATTTTTCAAATCTAAATCAGAAATCTTTTCATTTAATAAGACAAGCAATACAATAGTTTTAGTAAACAATCCATTTGTAAGTTGGAAGTGATAGCTAGGCGCTTGGGGCTTTGGTGGCCGCATGGGGTCCTTGGCGGCTCTGCAGGAGACCAGCGGGGGTCTCGGGGATGCCATAACTCTTGTTAGGTGTTAAATTAATTGTTGGCCACACGTAACGTGCTTTTTGTCAACTTGGAGTGGAAAGAGTAGCGTTGTGGTTTTGACTGGGATTTTGTGAATTAATCGAATGGTGTTTGTTTGCCTAAATTCAAGTTGGCTTTTGACAAAGTCAAATAGTAAATAAACGATATAAATATTCATAACAGCACAAACTTACTTATTCATACAACACAGATGCCTGTGGCTATCCAGGATTCCGGCTCAGAAACTTTAGTGTCCATATATATGATTAGAGTAAAATAGCAGAATATACATTCTAACATAAAATACGAGAAATATCTCTCTGGTAGGTACTACTACTACAAATACATTTACTGACACAAACTCCGTTATATTCTCCCTGACATAAGAGAGACAGAATAATGCAAAACATGGGTTTGCAAATAATGCAAAGCAAAACAAGTATTTTTATCATTATTATGTTTTTGATTTTCTCTTCTGCTTGTATGTTTAAAACACTTCATAATCAATAGACTTTTGTTTTTTTTTGTTAAATATATATTATGATGTAATAACCTCATTAGCGCATTTTAAACTGATATAATACAATTTTCGCTGCGAGATCTTTTATATCTGTACGCATAAATAAACATCCCTTTGCTCAGTAACAAAATATATCCATGTGAGAGTGTTCAGGGTATTTCAATTACTAACACTAGATTATAATGTTTTTTTTTCTATACGGTTAGTATAGAAAAAATTATTGTAAACTCCTGTTTTTTCTCCAAATAAAAAAAAAGATAATTCGTGTCCGTAATATTTCGTTGCTATTCTTGTCGTGTCGGTTTGGTTTGCGCACCGGCAAACCTGTTTGACATATAAAATCAGGTGACTGGGAACAAGATTTCTGAGGTTCACTTTTGACGAGATTGTCACGTATTTTTACTTTCATCAAAGTTGCAAGCAATATAACTTCCAAAGAAACTTACATTATCCAAAAACCTGGATCATCTTTTATAGATGCGGCATCATGTTTTAACAAAGATAAAACTTGTAAAGCAATTCAAGCTTTATCAAGCTTAAATCTAACAGAATCACGTTGACACTCCAACAATAAAGGGAACCGCTTCTTAACCTTTTTTTACACGTACAAAGTATTAATTAGTGTTGATGCATCTTCGAAAATAACCTTCTTTCTGTCGGGTCCAGGTACTGACAGGTCGCGATGACAAGACTGACGGCGCTGGCGCAGTGACTTGCACCTCCGCTTCATTACGCCTCCAGCTAACAAGCTGCCCTAATGCAGTGAGTTGCAAAAACACACACAACTTAATCTCAACCTTAATCCATTCAATATAAAACACAAAATTATCAATGACTGGAACTTTTTTCAGAAGCCGACCTAACCTATTTCGATGACATTAATGACTCCCAAATCGGAGCGATACCTTTTAAATCTCAAGGGGCCTCTAAGACTGTATTAGTTTATTTTAGATCAGGCTCGGGGTTCGGATACGTCCATTACTTGGCGGTACAACAAAGAGTACAAAGAACTTGGAGCAAATCACGGCTGTAATTGCTACGTCGCGTCGGCGCGAACGCAGACTTAGTTTATTCAAAGCCATCGAAACTTTGATTGATTCCTCATATTCATCGAAAACGTACTGAAACTTAATGAAGATATCAACGGGACAACTTTGATTGCACGTGAATATTCAGGACAAATCGATTTACTCAACTTCTAATTGTCAACAAATGACAGCCATCAATATAATAACGAGTAATCGATACCTAATTCATGTCAAAGTCTAGTTATTTATATAGCCGGTTATTAATTACCAATTTGGAATTAAAATATTATGCAGACTCTGTAAAGGACTATAAAGGTTGAATAATGTAACCTTTAAATTATCATAAATATTTATTGAATGATTTTGCAAATGAGCGTGCCACGACTTCGGGACAGGTGAAATGATCGTAAATAAACAGAGACAAGTAACTCAAAACCTGAATTCTTGTTGAAAACAAGAAGCTCGAAATACGCTTAAAAATTGGTTTTCAATAATAATTAGATTACCTATAATTGTTGCTAGTTATATATTTTAATAGTTTACACTTAATAATTATGTGTTGTTGGAAATTGCAGAAAATTAACATTACTAACAAGTAGTAAAAGGTCATTTGTGGTCAGGGCAGGAAACGCAGGCAGTTGGCTTGCGGTCGCATAGTTTTTGTAAGCTGCAGTGCGTGAGGAATGTTAAACTGCTCTAAATGTGGCAGAACATGCCAAAGAGTCGTAATAGCATTCGCATAGGCGGACACTTCGCGGAAAAATATGCGACTCTGTTAGAAAGAGAAAACAAATGTAAGATTAAATTACTTTTGTGTCCTTACATCGCAAATACGTTGCACACGAATCTTGAAACCCAGTTATAAGGTAATGAAGTTAGGCTTTAAGTAGGAATTAAAATATATAGCTGATTAATTAAAAATATGTTACCAAATAACTTACTTATAAACATCTTCTTCAAAAACTAGAGTGGAGTTTTAAAAAGACTTAGATTTTAAGGCAAAGTATGCATCAACTATTTAGATATCGATTAATTTTCATTTTCATCGGTCTTTCTACCCACCTCTGCATTTATGAATTCAATAACAACTTCTTGTTATTTTGAAAATTATCGATATACACTTGAGGATAAAAACTAGAGAAATTAACAACAGATCTAATAGTTACAGCATGGATGGAGATGTTACAAAAACTTGTGGTTTCCAGCACACAGCAGAAGCTCCATTCTGCCGTATGTTGCGGTACAGACATGACACAATTTACATTCATTAGTAGACAAACCTCGCATGTATAATTCATTGCGCCCATTTTATTAAGAAACATGCCGTAATTATTTGACAATTACAAAAAGTGCATACTAAAATAGAATAATTACAAGATTCTACGAAAACATTATAATTATATAAAAAATTTCAATAATAACTTTTGCATAATCTCGTGTCGTTTTTCTTTTTTAATGTTACAAAAATCGAATACTAACGAAGCAAAAAATTGTACCGATGTACAAAATTGCCATTTTAAATAAAACAATTAGACCGGCGCGGGCGACACTATAAATCCGTGCTGACATGCGCAGTGACAGATTTGCACATCATTAACTGTACTTTTGAAAAAAGAACACGCCGAGTGACGTGTTGGTATTGTTAAATTTGTCACGCGTTGAAGTATGGCATTGAAAATAGATGGGATAATTTTTATTGTTTATCTTTAGTTAAGATTATGTTTAAAGTTGATATCATAAATTAATTTCGTAGAGACACTTGAAAAGTTACTTAACGTTGCTTCTATTATTAATCTAAATTAATAGATAAAAAATGTATATATGTCATTATTTTTAATAGACTTTATTTACGCCAAAAATAATGTTTTTTTATGTCTTTGATAAGATTTACAAAATTTCCAAAAACAATTGTTATGGCACTAATAAAGTTATAAAATAATTAATTTATAAGAAACATGCCATTATTAAGGTGCCATATATGATAGAGTTATGTGATATATATGATAGGGCTTGGATATTTAATAGACCAATATATAATGAACATATATAATAAATACAATATATAATATATATAAAATATACCAAACTCCGTCATATATATCACCAATACAAGCTATGTAACATCATCTTGTTACTTAAGCACCGTCAATTATTTTTCAAAAATGTCACGCAGAAGTTTAACGGTTGAGTCGCTTGCGCAGTAAATATAACACAAGACAGATTCATTTAAATACCTTTTGTCAATGGACGGGTTAAATATCCAAGCGACAGATAAAAAAGAATTATGAGGGGTAATTTTTTTTGGGCATCATGTGACAAATATTTTAATTAGAAGTATTTTTGGATTTGAAATTTAGTTTGTTGATACAGGAGGTAGTTATTTATTTTAATGAATGTGGTGATAATAGGCGGTAAAGGTGTTAACGGTAATAAAATGGTTTTAATAGAAAAAAGAAGAAGTGATTGAAATTCAGTATTCCGATCAGGAATTGGATTTGGTTATAGTAAAGTGGTTTTAAATAGACATTTTAAAAAGTGGTCGTATGTTCTTGACAAAAAGATAAAATGGTTTAATAAAAACGTTCAAACGTTATGCTTTGATAAAATTTATCTAGATACTTATACTATAAGACTATTCTCAAGTTGTATAAAAAAAAATACAAAAAAATTAAGCACGTGATAATGTAATAGACGTTTTGCTTATTTTATTTATATAAATTGAATATGCAAAATATAAATTGGATAAAAAGTTTAATTCAACATACATAAATTTTCAAAAGCGTGAGTTAAAATCCGAACGATAACAAACACCTTAATAAAAAAAAGGTCTAAACTGTTAACAAATCAATACTAACGGTACAATCCTTACATCAAATACTTCAACTAAGTGGCCTAATCCACCACAAGTGTTTTCCTAATCCCCGTGCAAACCGTACGCTTTCGGCAAAACTGACATATCTCAAAAAAATCCCTACCCATTGTCAGGCGACACGGGGTACTAAGTAAACTCCGACCAAGCTATATGTGCCGTTGCAAAAATATGAACCAAAGTATTTGCTCAGCCAATATAGTAGAACATACAAGATCTAATCGAACCCAGCGCCATCCTAAACAGCACATAATTGGTTTCCCTAATGTCGCTCAAGAATCATTGTCGATATCTCGGAGTCGATGACAAAGCATACAGCTTAATCCCCATAACAACCATTGACGGGGATTGCAAATAAAAGCTTTGATGCCTCCAATGTCAAAGTGACGTTTCTGCGCCACAATGGATGTGAGACGCCATGCTGTGACTGTGAATGGACGTGTGTTGAAAAAATATATTAGACACGCATGATGGTTAAACGTTTAGATTAGAGATAGAGATAGATAACCTAAACTAAACAGGTTATTTTCTAGGTTATACAATGATCTACATGTTTTGTGAATGTGTAATAATAAGTTATGTGTTTTAAAACGTTGGCGAGAATAATGCACTTTGTGAAATTATAGTCAATCAAATGGTTTAATTAAAAAATTAATTGTAGATATTTGCTGTACAAAATACTCACCAAAGAAACCAAATTAGATAATTTAAGTTTGTTTTACACATTAAATGTCCAGTAAGAAACATGTATGACTTCAAAATAAATATGTGCATATTATTTCAAAAATGCTTATCCCACCAAGATTTAATTATACCGCTGTACTGAAATCTGCACCGTAAAGAGGCAACGAGGTGACTTTTCACACGTCGTCAATCAAACTCAGAGCAAAACATAATAATAATCTGTAAATCTAAAACTACTACATCAATTACAAATTGTTCATTTAAAATTATCAAGCAGTACTAAAACAAAACACAACTTAACGGTACACACGACACACGTTTCACATTGATACATTGCTCTGCGATACGACAGAGTTCGATAAAAGTGGGCGTCGATTGTACACCAATAGAATCGAACAATACATTATTGTTCTCTCGAATTATTCGATTCAATCCGATTTCGTCGAATCATAAATCGAATAACCAGCGGTTCCGACGTGCATTGATGTCGGTTTCGTTTTGTTCACATTTCCTGAATTGGTTTCATTTGACAAATGCTGTGAAATGTGCTCGTGGGTGAATAATCGATCATTTTTATTTTTGATTATATAAAATATTGTCATTGATTATTTTTATTTTTGTTGCCTGTGAAGAAATAATGAGGTTGAAAGGCCAGTTAGAAAAAAGAAGTATTTATTAAATTATATGTAGGTATTAAAAAATACAATTGTATTGTAAGTACTAACATACACATTTTAAAACTACATGCTTATAGATTTATTTTTGTGAGTAATTATCGATCTTGTTTTAATTCAAGTCAAAACTTAAGTGACTGGCCTAGCAAAATCAAAAAACATATAAGTTATCAAGGTCCTATCTATCTTAACTACAATTTCTATAGTGTACAATTATTATCATTTAATATGATGATTAGTTAATTACTGTGCTTGAGATAAAATATGGGTATAATGCATCAGAATGTCTGTTTCATAGTATATTTTATTATTTTATAAATGAGAAGTCGATACATAACTCTCAAATCTGAAAAATTCTTTCAGCTCTTGCTATAAGAAGTTACCCAGGCAATTACTAACATGTAGCATACGGTTTTCACACCCACGTCCAGTGCCTTGTCAACTGAAGAACTTGTTCCGTTAGAAACAATTTTTTTTTAAATATCTTTATATTCTTTTTGCATTATTATTCTTGAAATCAAATGTCGAACCTGTATACATAGATAACATATTTCGTGAATGTTGTTTCAAACTCGTCCTTTATTCGAGTTGACAAATTGTTCACATGACATCTCAAACGCAGTCGGGTAGATAACTGTAAACGTGTCCGTGACAAAGGGGGCAATGATTGATACCCTGCGGGGATGATTGTTCCCTTGATTCGCAATTTGCTGTTCTTTATATTATTAAGTTACTTGATTTATTGCGAATATCTTAAAAATTTAAAAGTTGAAATGGGAAATAATTTATCAAATACACTCGTATTAGTATAATGTATGCCTACTGATATCTTTAGTTACGTAGATACCTATTAAATAATCTCGTCAAACATGACTTATTTTAAGTCAATTAATATTTTACTTTAAGTCAAACTAAGAAGTAACTTTATGTTACGGTTCTTATTTTGATTTTTAAACGATTATCTACAGTTTAATCATGTCCCTACCTATGATACCGCGTTTACTGAGTGTACCTACAATTTTAAATATTTAATTTCATAATTGGAAGGCTGCGTATAAACTAAAAGAGCTGAAACGTTCCGACGGCAAATTATTTTTACTAAGTTGTGTAGACAAAGTAGTTAATGATCTAATAGGATTACAATAAGAATTAAAATACCGAGTGAAAAGACGGTACTCAAACAAAATAATTTCTTCATAATTAAAATAGACTTAAAGCTCTACCGGTTCTTGTTAGTAAGATAGGTAGGTAATTAATACATTTTGTAGATAGATAACTTTTTTGACAAAATATTTATAATAAATGCAGAATTCCCAATTTTACTGAAATAAACAAGTATCATTAAACTAAAAACTTATCAACAAAATATTAAACTAAGAATAAAGCAAGAAACCAACTTACAATCTTATTAGTCGGCGCCGGCAGCGGCGCATACATATCTGTTATCATATCTTCACACAAACACCAAACACATCATACACAAAAACTGTTTCAACTCTAAATAGGCCGATTAATGATAAAAATGTCACCATGTATATAGAAAATGATAAGATAGAGCGATCTGTCAAACGCGGCGCGTCAGCTGAGCGGTCGCAAAGGTGTGCGCGCGAGCGGGCCCCGCGCAATAGTGCGGGGGAGGCGAGTGGGCGGGGGCACAGCGAGCCCCGCCCATCAAGCCCGCCCCCAAGGTCGCCTCTATCGATCGCACAGCACGACTCCATTTTATACGAATACCCGATTTGCATAAAGTTCTTTTTTTGTTTTGTTTGTTTTGGAAAAGTTTTGATTGTGATAGTTTTTTGAGTCGTGTCACTTTATTTGTTTAATGTTTTATGGTTTATGTTTTAGTAAGATAATAATAGGTACACTAAATAAATAAATCGTGGATTTCATTTAGAAGATAGATATCATTTTCTGGGTTACAGTTTTATTTTTGGTCTATAAAGGTGGTACCTACCATGGGTACGTAGATTAAATACGTAAGCAAGTGCTTGTAATATTTAAAAAAAAACGATTATATTGCGTGTTTGATGTTCAGTTTTTAATAATATTTGGGAAAGCACCTGCTGTACCTACCATACATTTATGACCCTATAATTAAAACTCCATTCGAATCTGCAGTTGCATCACCACAATAACACTAAAAGAACATACTCAAACTTCTGAAGGTGACAAGTCTTAAAACTGATTGGAAATGCGTAGCGACAAACATTTTGACGACCGAGTGGTGTAGTGGTACGTAGCCTTGCCTCATACGCCGAAGGTCCCAGGTACGAGTCCTGGCCGGGGCATGCATGTGTGTGATGAACACAGATGTTTGTTCTCGGGTCATGGTTGTTTGTATTTATATATGTATGTTTATTCTGGGATCCCCCCCAGTTCGCTGTATGGTCATCCACAACACAAGCTCTGCTTACTTTGGGGCCATACAATGCATGTGTTTGTCTGGAAATTTATTATTATTATTATTATTTTCTTTTGCTTTTCTTCAATCTGTTTCATAATTGCACTTCAAGCTAAATTTTACCGTTAAGTAATAATTTGTATGAATAAATTTAAATTTAGTTGCGAAGAGCTGCAAGCGAAGAAATAAAATGATAATTTATATATCTCAGCGTTTTATCTGTCTGCATCTAATAACCCCACTGAACTCCCAACAAGGTGTTAAAGATAATGAAATATAATGTTCACCACAAAAACATTATAAACACGACCAAATAATACGTAATGGAACATAAAAACGCCATAAAGGTGGAAAAAAACCCATGGCGCCCTTCCGCACCCCAACTCCTTGATTCACATAGAAATTCTTTTATTTCGATATAAAAAAAAATGAATTAGGTGAGCTAATAGTTCTTTGACACGCATAAAACGAAAATGAATTAACTCAAAAATATTCCTTACGTTTGTCGTGAATGTTGTAACATCCCTAAATGGAGGAAATGACAGTCCAGACATTATAGTGGTATTAGGGACTCATAAAATAGCAGAGTTTTAGGCAAGGGGATGCATCGTAGTGGGCGTGTCTGGAATAACGAAATAAAACCATTGGAAGCATTCAGGCTGAGCGTGCGAACTCGCTAAATGTAATAAACATTTTAATTTGAACGCAGACTCACGCTGAGATGCGAAATTACGCCGAGAGAGGGCGCTAAAGCGAGCTGGGGAATCGAATTATGATGAAATTTCAAGAGCAGTTTTTTTATGTAGGTAGGTATATGATAAATTAAACTTTTATGTATATTATTGAAATAACGTGAAATTACCAAAAATAACGCCTAAAATGTGAAGAATGCATTTGAACATTATAACAAATTTATTTTAAAAAATTGGCCACGAATTCGTTTGCGTGTATTCCAGTTATTTTATAACTTCAAGTGTATTTCCTAAATATTATTAAAATCTATTTAGAAGTATAAGTAAACTTAATCAATCGTATAGAACCCCAACTTTTTGATATTCGATCCCCTAAAATTACTAATTGAAGCATTACTAATTGAAGCACCCGACTCGACGTTCCGAATTAAAATTTTCATATCTAGAACATTTCCGTTGTGCACCTACAAGACTAACAGAAAATCTCAAAGTGGGGACATAAAGGCGGGAACACACGTTTCAGCGGGAAGCTATGACCGGAAATGGCGGAAATGGACGTCGCCGGGACGTATCATCTGACAGGAGTGGACAGGCCCACTTGTTATCTCGTTCAACGTGGTTATGGTTGGCAACAGCGACATTTTGAGACTGTTTGGTGGTGATAAAGGCATTTGTTTCAATGGGCAGTGGTGAGCAGAGTTCGAGAATTTTGGGGTGTAACATAATAAACAAAAATTTGTACAGTCGAGAGCCAGCGAAGCTCGTATTATGACTGTTGTATGAGGCAGAGGCCCCTCTTACACCATGAGGTCTATTTATTTAGGTACGGTCGGCGAACTTGGTTCAAGTTCGGATTCGTACTCGAATCCCTTGCAGTGTTGTCGCACCTTAATATACAGAGCGCATACAAAGGACCGAACAACGCACAAGCGATTCTCGCCTTAACTTGCGTCTCCGCCTGTTCCCTGACTGTAGGTACATACTGATAAAAAATTACAAGATATTTTCACTTAATTTGCTAGCTTAGTGCATAGCACAAAAATCCGAGATTTAAATATATTTACAGTACTATTATGTAACTTATTTAGAACCAATATTGACTTTTATTTCAAAGCTGCTTTTTCAAAGGCTTCTCAAAGTGGAGCCGCTTTGTTGAACTTTCTTTGTTGCGTGTTTTTGTCTAATTCTGAACTGTATCTGCGAATAACCTAAGTCATTTGTAAAAAACACTTGTACGGTTACCACTAGATTTACGCCTGCCTATAGGTAACCTACCCCAGTGAAAAGGAATAATAGAACATAATAGAATTCATTATAGATATACCAAAAAATAACTCGATGGATAATAGATGGTTCAGGGATTTTTATCGCGGCCCTGTGTTGCAATGGAACTTAACTTCGTGTGGCAGTCATCATCTTGTCAAACATTTTTCTCGTCGCTTTGGTGTGCGTGTACAATCAGTACATTGCTGTCACGCACACACTGTTGCTTTATACATAGATACAAGCTTAACGCTTAAGCAAGCGCATGAATTACTGAGCCATATAGATATTATATAGATAATGATATAGATTTATGAATGTTTTTGATCATTCATGTTCACAATATATAGCATAGTCAATACCTAAGATTTCAATTGTATTCAACGTTAATATAACTAAAGCATGTAAGCTAGCGACGTATAAAAGCACAATCAAATTCTACTAAGTGAACGCTCGACCACACACTGCTAGCTAGCCTGCGCCCGCGGCGTTGCCTGTACGTGTATTGTATTGCGATATTAATACAATAAAATTGTAAAGAAGCTGTGTCTGTGCATCGGAAATATGTTTTAAAGTCACCTAGGATATCGCGGTGCGTTTAGTTTCTTTTATGTAACTGCGTAAGGAGAATTATGTTATTACATTTTTGTGACTTTTAAACTTTTATTGCCTATTATACTTACTATGGAATGAGCCTGACATTTCATAAGTTCTCTCACATGTCGCTTAACTACTGTTCAATATTCAAAAGTTCTCAGTAATTCATAAAACTGCGAAACGTTTTATTAAAATCCCTTCATAAAAATTGTAGCCTAGCATTCGAGTAAACAACAATAAATGTTAAGGTTCTTAGAAAAATAAATGAAAATATAAATATAAAATATCTCAGCAGCAAATCCGCGGGTAAAAGCTAAGGCGCGAGGAATACTATTGGCTATATTCTAGCGCTTAAACTGCGCACGCACATACGATTGTTCCTCAAATACCTCTGCGATTCAATAGAATAAAGATTATTGTTTGAATATTAGAATGGTATATTAGATTTTATTAGTCGTTATGCTCTAAAAGATCGGTTATTGATTGTTTTTGTTCAGGCAGTTTTATAGCTCATTGGTTGCAAATTGCATCTAAATGCTGGATTGTTTTGTAAGAAACGAAATAGAACATTATTGTTATTAATATTTACATTATTGGTGTGAAAATTGAGTTGCTTATTTAGAAGATTGTTCAGTCCCAAGATAAAAACACCAAGAATTATTCGCAAAGGCACGCAAAGTCACACTCGAGCCGTTAGTTTAGGTTACTTTTCTTATGTTAAGATCTCGTCTGGAGCGCTACAGTCCTCCCTATTTTTACCACCATAATATTTACGTACTTATACGTGTTTTGTTTCGGGTAAGGGGAAGATACAAGTACGAAACCAGGCCCCTGGGGTATGAAACTTACTTACTACTAATGATGACTTCCCTACTAATCGACGCCGAATCATAAGTAATAACATAATCATTGGGTTTTTTTAGTTGAGAAATTGTTTGAGTTGAGAAATGTCAAAAATTTAAATTTTCGGCCGACGCCTTGCCATTGTTTTCTTTGTGATCTAAAGAACGCGCATTATGAAATAAAATTGTGCGATTTATGGCTAGCCCCAAGTAATGACTGGTCTAAGTAATTACTTGTTTAAGAATATGGGAAATGAGTGACAATACAAAAATACTTCAAAGTCAAACACTATATGGGGCGAACCTATTACTAAATATACCCAACATCCCTACATACCTAATGCAGTGACATCATATTATGAAAGAAAACTAAAACTTTATTAACATACTAATATTTTCCAACAAAAATAACCTTTAATGGTTCTTAGTCATACCAAATTCCTTCTCAATCGTTGAGGCATCGCACGCACAGCGTAACAAATGCATTTCACGCGTTTCCACAGAACAATGACAACCGATGGACAATAAACGTTTTCCGACATTTTCGTATTCGTTCCGATATAATTTTCTTACGACAAAACAATAATTCCACTATCATTGTCTTTGCTTATTATTATAATAGGTAACTATTAGGCAAAAAGACTAAACAAGGGTAATTGTTAGAGTTGAATTGTTGTTTCCGTGAGCATGTTTTATATTTTTAATGGCAATTTCGTTATGGGTACAGACTAAAACTACACGGTTTAGAATAGATTTTCAACAAAATTTTAACAAGGTAAGTAATTGATTTGTAACAGGAATGGGAAAAAATTTAGTTTAGAACCGGAACAATATTATGGAAGATTTCGGTTACAAGAAAATCACCTACATAAATTATTCAGAAGGTTTCCTTTCTTGAATATTTAAATTAAAACAGATATATATCTAATTTCAATATATTACCTACGGGTCATAAATAAATACACATAATAAAACTACTTACTAAAATTTTCATGTCCTTGTGATCCGCGGACACAGGGTCGATACTAACCTGAAAATAAACAAATAAAATGTTATAAAATAAAATGGCAAAATAATAAAGAGATAATAAAAAATACAATTACAAATGCAAATACGTACTTCATTGCCAATAAATAAAAACACAAAACTATAAAACATAAATACCACAGTAACTACAGACAATATAGACGGTCTTGTCACTCAAGAGCCATCTCCTTCAGACAACCCCGCTATTGTTTCACAGTAGTTCGAGAATTTCTATACCTATTAATAAAACCCACGAAGCTTCACTAAATGTTAGCTTTGATTACCAAACTATCAAATTCAGTAAGTTGCAAATCAGTTCTTAATCTAGATTACTGACATACTGCGTCTATTATATTATTTAAGTTATTAAGGACTTCGTCCATGATTTTTATTTGGCGCCAAGATCAGGGGGACTGGTGAATGTTGGTAGTTGGCGATGACAGTTTACAGAGGCAGACGAAGACGAGACACCCGCTTTCTCGCAACGGAGCGGATATATCGGAAACTCGATAATAAACATCAAAATCATGGTAATTCCTGTTAATTCCTTAAATAATAGTTAAAATAACCGCGATTTCCGCAAATTTTTTTGTAGTATATAGATATTACGATCGCTAGTTTCAAAGTTGTCATAAAAATTTGACAACATTGTATCATGTGTAATAAAAAAGCCGTATACATTTTTGAGTGGATCAAAATTTGAATGCTCACAAGAGTTTTCCTCATGTCTCATAAAATAAACACGCACAAAACACCTACTCGAGAAGGTTACTTCAACTAAATATTAACAACTCGAGTTTCTACTTGAATACATATTTTTTTCTCTAACCAGACCAAAACCGAATTATTACAAAAAGCTCATCTCAGCAAAACCAAAAAGGAGTCTAGATGAGCGTCTACCAGCCCATCCCTATTTTCCCATGACTGTCCGAAAAAACAAAAACTAATTAGAAAGTCCCTAAAAAGTTAATATCATAAGTCGGTGCACACACGAGCGAATTTATTTCTATTTTTTTTAATTTGGTGCTTTTTTAATTACGGTTGGCTTGGAGCCGGCCGGAGTTCGGCGCCGCGGCGTCCGGGCCCTGTAATTATGATCGGGGGTAATTGTGACCCACAGTGGGCCCAATGGTTGAAGTCCGCGCAAAACCTTTGTGTTACTGTGTTGTGGCCGAAAAATTTGGTTTGCGACAGTTTTGAGTTACGAGTCATTTGCATAAGTTTCTTTTGATGGCGGCGGTAATAGTTGGTGGTGGCGGGCACAGAGTTCTTTGTTTCTTACATTGATAAATAAAAATAATCTCTTTATTTGTCTTCATTTAATGTTTGACCTTTTCACCATTTCTAGTTCTACGATAGCATAGGATCCGTAGACCTACATATATATATATAAATGTAATAGTCCCGACTGACTGAGTTATTTCCTTATCAACCGCCCAGGTCTTAATTTTTCACCAAAAAACCTGATATTTATGGTGTAGTTTTTATTTATGAGGAAAACAAGGATCAAGGAACGGTATTCTGAAATTCGAACCCAAGGGGTGATATATAGACCCCAACAGGAACATCCTGAGCGACTGCTAGTTCTCAATAATTTGCGTATATGTATACGAGTAGTTTACCAATATATTTTTAAGCCGATGAAGAAGTTTAGGTTAATGTAAAATGCGTTAAATTGAACCATTTACTCAAAGTAAAGTTTGCTTGTGACGATTGTAATTTATGTCGGTCATTCAATCTTCTTCCAGCTCAATTGAAGTTTGGACAGTCAACAACTCTAAAGTAGCAAACTTCTTTGTCCAAAAAGAACACACATTGCAAACTCAAAGCTAGGGCTACTGGATTATCTACGCGATAGAGCCTCTGCAACTTATAGTTCTTCTTATAGAACGAGGGAGTGACAACATACAATGCGATAATATCAACGCTTCAAAAAATAATATAAAATACTTTTCTATATAACTAATACATAAGAAGTAAAAAAATAAATAAGATTATTGTGTAAGTAGCGCACCTGGCCACTTTCTAACGATTGAGAAGGATTATTTAATTACGATGACTAGCTGATCTGCCGAAAAAATATTTTAAGACTACATTACGATAATTATACATCTGACCAGTGAAGACCATTACCTTTCGATCTACTGTTTTGAGTGGCTCTATGGAAATGTAGTTTGGAGAAATATAACAACCTACCACTTGAATGGCTGAGTGAAGAATGTTTTCTTGCCATAATGAGAATTACCTAGCACCTAATAAAATGTACAGATGAAAGTTTCGCCGTGAAAATGAATGTAATGTCAAAAGTCTGGCTGTTTTTTAAAATAAAAATAATTTATATCTGTTTGAGTTGGTTATTTAGAAGTAAATTATGAAGGTGGATCAATAGAAGTATAATTTTAAAGGTAACAAAGTATATCTATGTTTTTGAACACACGAGTTTGAGTCATATACAAAATCTTGAAAACTCTTTGATTTTAACAATATTCTGCTTTGTTAAATACCAAATAAAACCTGATAGTACAAATTGTTATAATTTCAATACTGTGCTTGGTATAACTAGTTGATATTTCTTTTAATATTTTAACACTCATTTCAACATTCAGATATACCTATTAAGCAAATACTCCTCCTTTCATCATGCTAGAGATAGTAAGTGATTTGTGTGGAAACGATACCTTTTCCATAATTGCAAAAAAATATCTGTCCATGTCAAGATTCGAACCCTGAAACTTTACCACAGCAAGTAGTTATACCATCATTCTCATCATGAAGCCATGAACCCTTCAGACTTTCAGTTTTCCTGGTAAAGATAGGTAATAATTACCTCAAAAACTTTTCATTGAATTAACTTATTTACAACTTTCTTAACCATAACTCAAAATAATTAAATTAATTTCCCCTGCAAACGGCAGTATAACACGTAACTAACTATTTCTGTACGGTACGCGATCTGCGATTGCAACTGTGTTGACACTGGAATTGTGACAGGAAACGTCTAGTGTGGAGATGGCAATAAAGATAGCACGACGAGCCGACAAAGAGAACTGTTTTATTGTAATTATGACAGGTGAAACAATGAGCTTTTACTTGTATGTGGGTGCGGAGCGTGAAAGTGTACCTTGGAGATGAGATTTTTTCTTATTTGCTTATTTAACGACATTATGTACATACAAAATACAATTAAGCAAATACAGATAGTTGAAATATTATTGTACAAAAGAATGTTAGTGTGCTATAATAAAAAAATAATATATAAACTACTAAAATATGACGACCGAGTAGCATAGTGGTCAGTAGCCATGCCTGTTACGCCGAAGGTCCCAGGTTCGAGTCCTGGCCGGGGCGTTCATTTATGTGATGAACGTAGATGTTTGTTCTCAGGTCATGGTTGTTTATATTTATATGTGCATAACTATTGTCGGTTCCCCGCGGTTCACTGTAACCCCACTGTTAACCCTTGCAGGCTTCTCCAGAAATTTCTTAATCTAGATATAAGAAAGCAGTTGTCTCTACATTTATGTCGTTTTGGCCACAAGCCCGAGTCATAAATGCTATCGCCAGAAACAGTGCCAACATAAAAATAATAAAAAAAGTACAATAATAGATAATAATAACACGAAAACGGTAACCTTTTTGAAAGTAATATGATTATCACTAACAATAAATGATTTTCCCATGAACAAGGTTTTCTCCTATTCAGTTATAAATTTGTATAGTTACTATTTCTTACCCAAAGTACATATAAGCTACTCGTTCCACTACCACAACATTGCATCCCGAAAAAGCCTGACAAAGCTTTAACATTTTGCCTTTCACTCGTTAGGCTTTTCAGTAGCCTAGACAATGAAAAGATGAAGCATACACCCATTAGTTTGCTGACGGAACAGGGCAAAAAACAAGAAAAATAACAAAAGAATCTGGGTTCGAAAATATTCGCAGTCTGTCGCAGAAGTCATTTCATTTCAATTAATTTTTGTCCGAAACGCATTAGCATGAAATAACTTGACACCTTTTTCAATAGTTTCGCACAGTTTTACCGGCGTAGCTCTTGATCCAGTGGAACAATGCTACTAGCTAATAGTGAAATAACTATTACAATCGGTTAAGTTGTTTCAAAACCTATTGATTACCTTAAAAAAAAACAAATGAATTCTTTTTATAATTTGACAGTACCTAAGCATTCGTGATTTTAGACAACATGGTAATTTTAACATTTTACATGAGGCTACCCAAATTTTGGGACTGGCACATTTGCGTTCGATGTACTTGTTTTGTTTAACGACAAGGTGATAACTACACATATTCGGCGAGTGCCGATCCGGTAGCCTAATCCGTCTGTATACATTCGGCTCGTCTCGACAAAACACAAGCGTTGTTGGTCAGGCGAAATTTTGTCCAAACCTTCGTCTAGAGTATTCAACTTTACCGCCTAGCTGTGTTGATTAAAGCCGGTCAGAAAATGTGAGTATGGCTCCTTAGATGAAAAACGAATGTGAATTTAATTTTTAAATTAAATATTTAAATAAAAATTTACATTACAAGTAGATGATCCTAGGCAATTACTATTATCTATTATTTTAACCATTAACGTACTTTTTAAACAATATGTGCTAACTCTTCTTCGTAAGCACTTTCAACTAGCACGTTATTATAATATAATTTAAGTTAGGATCAAACACTTTCATTATTCTACAAATATCATATTTTTCATATAATACACAAATACAATGCATATAAAGAAATAAGGTGGCTTCACACTCGGTCGGGCTCTCCAGGAGGTTGTTGTGCCGTAATCACCAACTAATCATGCCAATTATATTATTTCTTTCGCACACCACCATTGTGTGAGCACCTTTTCTTCCATTGTTCACTTACTTTTATTATTGCCCTTTTATTAAAAAATAATGTAGATTTTGAATCCAGCTTATTTTGAAATCGAATACGCTGCAATTATATTATTTTGCTCGTCTTTTGTTTTCTTTAGTAATTTTGTACGTAACTTGATTACGGATAAGACTGCTTATTAGAGTCTTATCGGATTTTTATAAATGGTTTTTAGTATTATTAAAAAAATTTTAAAGCTGGTTTCGTAAGGATTTAACCAAACATATAAAAATATTCTAGAATTAAATTTAAAAAATGACCATAATCAAACAAATGAACAATACTCAGCTATCCCAAAACCCCTAATAATCACGTCTTTAATTTACAAAATAAATATTCTTAAAACCGTAACATATTTTTACCTCATTGAAGTAATTACTGACATTATGCGGCGGGTCGGGCCCGTGTTGCTGGTAATACGCGCAATTCATTGTAGGGCTTTCCCATGAGTTGGTGTCCTCTTAAAACCACTTCACTTCACTCGCGAAAAATCTCGGAAAACCTTAGGAGCAATTATTGTTCACGATTCGATACGGCGAACGGATCTCGCCTACTAATTGTAGGGTTCACGAGTTTGGTGGAGCGAGTAGCCTGTCTCAGTCGCACGTTTAGTTTCTCGCTCTGACATGGTGCGTTTCGGGTTTGTTTACGCGGGGCGTTTCGACGCGTAAGGCGGGCGGGCAAGGGCGGGCACTTTAACACGCGAAAGTAATATAAAATCCAATAACTATTGATTTGAATGGAAAGAACATGTTAGATAGGTCCTAAGTTGTTCGCCTTGTGGTGGAAATTACATTTAGGCCGTAATGTGGTTTATATTAGTTTTGGAGTGAAAATTTGTATTCGATAAACACAGTTTAAAGTTTTTGCGCCCGCCTTGCTTTGCTTCTATCAAGCATCAACTTCCAAAAGGCAAAATATAGCCACTTTATACAAGATTTAATAGTCATCCCTAAGGTAGTTTACTTGAATCCCAAAAAGTCAACCCTTTCCAATCCCAGCTGGCTTCACCACCTTCCCCGTAAACTTAAACAAACCTCCAAGCCTGCTAGAGATATGACTCAAACACCTATCACTACAGCTGTTCCACCCATAAGTTCCGAATTCGATACTTTCTCGATATGTTTTTTCGAGCAATAAACATTTCCGTTGGATAATAAAGAGCATTTGGTTCGTTACCCGGTGCTATTATCAAAATTGGTCCATTTTTTACGAGCAATCTGCGCGGGGGCGGGCAGGATCTTATGACAGGATATTCTATAGTTAAAGAAACTATGGATATCACGCGAAATCTCATACTGCTACAGATGTTGAAGTTTTTTTTAGAAAATGTCCCAAATTTAGATTTAATTTGAAATAGGTTTACAATCCTGTTTCAATTTTGTTTATTTATATAAAGTTCTAACAAAAACGGAACAAATAAAAGGTTTACTTTTTCTGAGTAAACGATTTTCATACACCAAGCTTTCTATTAGAAAGCATAACTTGTGGTTAAGGCACTAAAATCTATATGATTAGTAGATTTTACTGCAAAAAAGTACCTGAACTCAACGTAAAAATAAATTATTTAAATAGAAGATCTGGTTTATTGTGGTTTCAGTATGCACATATTACTCAAACGGTCTGAAAGTTAGCTCGCTAAATCAATTGTAAGAATAGTGTTAGCATATTAGCACATTACCACTAAGTATGAAATACTCAATTTCTTTTTATTTAATAAAATAGTCGCTAAAGGCCATTTTACATATGTTTTCCCCTTCTTAGTATTTACTACAGAACCCTACCATCAATAATCGCCACCTTTCATACCTTTGTCCGTTACAATAACAGCAAACAAAACGAAATACATAGTTGACAAAAGCTATTAATAGATGTCGCTGTCGATAGGCGGCTAGTTTCAAATATAGGACGCGCAAATGATAGTGATTACGGGCATGCGCAGTGGGAGCGCAGCGTGCGCGAGTAATCATTGTAATCTGGCGCAGCGAGTGATCAGTGACGTTACTCAAGGGTTGAAAATTCGTGAATTGATTGATTTAGTCGACAGAGGAAAGACAATCGTGTATCTTAATCCAGATGGGGCATTATTGATTTAACAATTAAACAAGATTTTGTTTAGCAGCTTTTTAGGTTAAAATTTAAATACTTACACTTAGGTGATGATATTTACAATTATTTTCTGTGAACGTTACGTAACCTACAAATTTCATACCAACTGAGAGCTTGTTTCGAATGAAATGACAATGTACTGTTAAATTTATTCGCAAAATATTGTCAATGCTAAAATAACTCATACAAAAAAAACTAGATCATAATTAAATAACAAAACTCCCAAAACATAACAATTTTCGATCAACAAAATGAACGCACGCGCATAATCACACGTCACCCGCCCAAGTCACCCCGCCTTCTCTTACTCCTGCAGTATCAAATAGCAACATTAAAAACTAAATGAAAAATAAAGCTTTTTGTTCCATTGTATAAAACACAAAGTAAATGAAATGTATTTAGGTCAATAAGGCAACCATTTCACTACAAAGTTACGTTGGAATCAAGTTATGCCCTTTCATTAGTTGTAGTTACCCACTCAATATTGTTTATTAGTAATATCGTTGTTAGAAATTGCTTTGTCAGTGTTGTGTTACTTTTAAAGCAGCAATACATTTTGCAAATTAAGGAAGTTTAACGTGAAGGTAATTACAATAATACAATAATAGGTAAATCCGCAGACAAACACACACCAACTGTGTGGCCCCAAAGTAAGCAGAGCTTGTGATAACACATCCAGAGCTTGTGATAATGTATCCATGTGTTCGATTATCCTTATGGATACAGCGAACTGGGAGGGAACCCATTATTTATTTATTTGATGGCACAGCTAACAGTGTACAATCTTAAACATCTTAAACAATTATTATCTAAAATTGCAAACCAGTTATTTCTACGCACAGCATTAGAATTGTACAATTTAACAGAGTAACACTAAGAAATTATTAACATCTAAAAAAAAATATTTGTCTTTAAAGTAACAAAACAAAAAATCAAATAAAAAGAAAATATCTAAATTATTCTAGCATTACAATTAATGAAGATACATATATAAATATCAACAACCGTGACCCGAGAACAAACATTTATGTTCACCACAAAAATGTATGCCCCGGCCACATCTGGGAACCTGGGCTCGAACCTGGGACCTCCGGCAGGCATGAGGCAGGGCTACTTACCACAGCGCTACTCGGTCGTCCATTGTACGCAATGGATGCATGCCGTACAAGACAGAGCTGTGGGGAGATCCTCGGGGAGGCCTTTGTCCTGCAGTGGACGTCTTTCGTTTAACTTTCATTTTTCATTATGTCACTGTAAAAACCTATTCAATTTTGAATGAATACTTTGGGAGCACTAAATATTCTTTAAAGTCCATTGAATTTAATTTGAACACGCAACGTTCTGGGCAAAATATAGATTTTGCTTGAGTTTTTTCATGGCGACACAAAACTAACGAGAAAAATATGTTTCGCCTTTGTAACATCTGTATATATATATATATATATATATATATATTTAGATATAGTCTATATATATATATTTAGATATATTTAGGCTATGCAGAATCCTCGAAATCTGTAATATGCAAATTCAGGACGTCAGAATATTTCCCACTCTCAGAGACAGTGATTTTTTAGCAACAATAAGCTTTACGACCTGCACTTAAAATAATAACTTTACTGTATTACAATGGACTAGCATTTATATTTTAGTTTTAAACCTCCTTCAAGAACAATATATATTGAAAGACTTTAGATAAGTCACCGAACTTATCAGAACACAATTTATCAAACCCAATTACATTACTGACATTACCTAAGTAATAAGTGTTTCTTTCAACAACGAAAAATTACAAACCAATAACCTATTCTAACTCATTGTCATACGATTCATATTTCTTTAAAATACATAAAGTGACCCGGTATAAAGGGTGGTGCAAATCCGGTTGCAATCTTACACCAACTTCCGTTGTGCTTTAACGGTGTTAAATGAACAATGCTTTGGAGAAAATAGTCTTAATACTTTATTCAGGATATTAAAAGATCAACCCCTTTAGAGATTATATCTGGCGAACGAGACAGTTACCATTCCTTTGTTGTGGGGTTGATTCATACATTTTTCGTTGCAAAGGAACTGGTGTATCACAATTTTGGCAATCACATTGGAGTTTTGTAATTAATTGATACATTTCAATCTATTTATTAATTTTATTCCTCGTTTTATTGAAAATAATATTTCATAAATCTCTTTATAGCGTCGTATATGTTAGTAGTTATAACTATTCATATTCTTGTCATACACAAATTACACGATACGTTCCTTTTCCTGCCGAAGTAAATATGGACATGTTTTATTGAAATTATGAAGGTACATATCTGACAACACCATGACACACCCCAAACAAAAATCCAAATTACAAACTCACACGCTGGAAAACCTAAAAACTTCCAAAAATCTCCAAAGCAGACAGATAATCTCCTCACACTCAAAACACTCGACTTCATTCACAACACGTCGTTCTATATCCTTTTCGATGCGCATTGTCATCGGCTTACATAGAATTATAACAATCCCACCAACTTTTCTGTACAGTTGTTGAAGATTGGAACTAAACTATTTACACACCGTTCCGTATAGTTCCGTACTAGTCTTTCACACAAAGAACACAGCTTAACTGCACAGATAAAGTAGTCGATCTTTACACTTCCATACAGATCCGTCATTTGAGCGCTGTTTCCTATGCAGCCAGAGTAATCCCTGAATAAAGGTGCTTCCTATGAAAGCCTCCATTCATGGGGCAAGTGGTGACACAATGATGTACCATTTTGGAGTGCTCACTTGACATTTGCGAACCGCCACAGACTGTAAATGGTCAAAGAATAGTGGTAAATAGAAGCTATTTTTATGGTAATGATTGAAAATGGGAAAGTTCGTTGTTTTTATTTGTGGAATTGTTCCTAATCCTATTTATATTTCGCCTACTAGAAAGCACTGTTCCTCAAGCTAGTTAAGAAAAATCTGAAGTTAATGTGTTGCGGGCTCTACACTTATAGCCTGGCACAGGAAAGGCTTAATCCAGGAATTTTTATATTAAAATTTAGAGTATATAAAAGTCACATAACAACAGTTCTAATAAGCTCTGGCTGTTCACAGTCCACCCCGCCAGCCTACTGCAGGTTGGCCAACTTTACAAATACCT
Organism: Marasmarcha lunaedactyla; assembly: GCA_923062675.1. Classification (NCBI taxonomy): domain Eukaryota; kingdom Metazoa; phylum Arthropoda; class Insecta; order Lepidoptera; family Pterophoridae; genus Marasmarcha; species Marasmarcha lunaedactyla. The sequence goes on from OV281349.1 coordinate 7,475,182, forward strand.
TCGAAATAATTTCTAAAGAATAAGCCTCACGATGTTTTCCATTAGAGCAGTCGGCTTCATTTGTACCTACTTAAGTTGTTAAAACTCATTGGAATCCACGACCTTTTTCGGAAAGCAACGCCTTAACCACTGCGCCACTAACGCTTATTAAAACGAACATAATAAAAGTATTAGTACCCAATAATTATGCCTGACGCATGGTATTTATTTAGTATGAAACATTGTAATAATTCCCTCTTATATCTAAAGACATCCGTTCTATTCACTAACTCGATACTCTATGACCAAATATTCATTACCCCAGTAATAGGATTACCAACACAAATTGTGTTTTGCAATATTAGAATCCTCTTTGCAGATATCCTTTTTGTCGCCATATGCAAGTTTATTGTAAACCAGAATTGTGATGTCAAATAAGCCCTTTATCTTGATGTCGTATTTGGATTTGAGATTTTTGAAGAATTCAACGGTATTCATAAGTTGTGAATGAACTTCGGATGCAGATCTATTCATATGTCAATATTAGTCTTTTGAGTTTTAGAATTGATTTTTCAATGCTGAGATGACTTTTATCAGTAGAATAATTTTGAGAATTTGACATAATTTCTATGGAAAGTCTTGTCAAGCGTCAAAGTTGTTCTCCAGATAATATTTATCTGACGATTGAAAAATCGGCCGTTAGGGTTATAATTTCTGCTTGTTACAACTATATTTTCATGTAAAATGTTCTTAAATATTATGTAACTACGTAAGATATAGCACGAATTTTAGCAATCATTACATTTTTCATGAAGAAATGTGTTAAAAGTTAGAACTAATAAACGACAGTTTATTGCGATTTTGCGACAAAAAATTGCGATTATTTATTTATTGACCTAAATGACACGTTGCCTACTTTTGGAGTTTAAAATAATCATATTTTCAACGACATGTATCAAATTTAGCCTACGTATTCAAAATATGTAAACAAACATATATTATAAACGAAACCTCCATATAATATCGGTGCAACTTGCATTGGCTCATCAGGAGCGAGTGCATAAGTAGGTACAACAAAATAAACCAGTAAGCTCGTGTAATAATGGTGTTTCCACTCTGTAACAATAACTACATAATAGTTGAGAGCTTTTACGAGCTTTTGTGAGCTTGTGGAAGCTCCTACTTTGGCATTTTTTGTGATGGACGCCGCACTTTACGACTGAATATTTTATTGAATACTTAAAGTTGGACTTTAAGAACCCTAAATCCACTTATGCTTAAATAAGCTTGAATTGTTCGGTGATTCATTTGTTCACTTTTTGCATTAACATAATAACACTTTTAAATCATAATACAGTCTGAGTTATTGGTTTTAGGCTGTTTAATGTGTGGACAATGAAAACTCAGGACACAACAAATAAAATACATTCAAAATCTAATGACTACTGTTCAGTCCATACATTGTGAAAGCATGTCATCCTTGATTTATAGATTAATTGTACACTGTGGTTCTCGGGTCGTGGTTGTTGATATATATAAATATAACATCATGCTATTCTGTTTTATGTATATTTATTCTGGGTTCCCCTCCCCCCAGAATCGCTCTAATCGAAACCAGGAACCCCATAAAACGCCGCCGGTCCTTGACGTAGGTAACTGTAACATATTCTGAGCACGCTTCACAGTATTTTTATGTTTAAGTACAATTTTTGAGTAACCGTTTACATTAACTTGATTGAGCGTCGTCGTCCATATAAAGTAAGTCTACTTAATTTGTACACGTAAAATTAATAACACCGATGCATACTGAATGACGTATTTGCATATTATTTTAATATTCTATAATTTGAAAACAGTTTGGGACATTTATTTTGCAGTTTAGGATTACAATCTGTGTTTGAATGGGTATTAAAAAATATTATTATATGCCGATTACATTTTTTGCTTTCCTCATCTTAAGATAAATTAGTTTTTTAGAAGAATTTAGTTCTAATTTGCACATAACATGACCGGGTGGAGTTCTGCCTATGGTTCACATATTTGAAAAGGTAACCTAATTTTTAAATATTTTTTTCCTTTAATCCAAGCCAACTAACAGTAAAAACGCCGTAAGAGTAAATAAGAACCATAATATAAAGGACATTCTTGATTACCTACATAGACATCTTGAAATCGGTAAAGAAAAACGACCAAAAACGTAATTGTATGTAAAATCTACCAGAATCAAATAATTTCTAAAAGGATAGCAAACGTTATCCCACAAATAATTTTTTTCATTAATAAAAAATCAAAAGATATTTTCACATCACTATGCCTTAAAAAATCTGCTACTAAAATCGTAAAGTTATTATTAAATCTAACATCATAAATCCTGCAAAAGCTGCCGCAATGGGCGTCCACTCCTCAGTCTTGGTTGTTCAGATAAAATTAATAGCGACTATTATACACGAAGCATTCCGAAGAATTCATTAATTTTCCGCTATGATCCGCTTTAGATGCTTCACAGATATCTATATTAATTACGATAGAAAACAACATTTTAGCATGTTTCTGAAGATTGAACGTATGCGCATGCCGAACGCATCCATCCGTAGTATCATTCTTGATAATATAATATTTTTGTGAAAACACGATCGAATCAAGCCAAGTATCGTGGTCCAATGCTAAAACAATGGACAGTCTCTTTCTTGTAGGTCTTGCCTTTAATTTGCAGGTTACTTATACAAACGATTGTAGAATGTGTTTGTTCATATTTATTTACCATAGCTACCATAGGTACTATCGGGGAACTCGGCGGGTACTCAGATTTGGCTTCGTATCCCCTGCAGTGATGTCGCCCCTAAGTATGCGGGGCGCCTACAAAAGACCGAACAACGGACAAGCGATTGTCGCCTTAGCTTGAGCCCCCTGCCAATTTGCTCGCGTAGTTATTTATTATTAAAAACTATGTAAATGTACAACTCAAATTGAGAATTTTAGTTTAACTTCAAAAAACTATTCCTTCTTTTCTTGTGTTAAGTTGACATAAAGTCTAGATACATAATAGCATACGACCTTAGAACAAAAAAGGAGTGGGGTACGTCCCAACGTGAAAATAAAACAGTTATTCTAAATTTAAACTTTGTACGAGTAGAAGTATTGGTTGAACGTTGATCAACTCAGTCAGGAGAAATGATTCTATAACTACAGTTCGCCTCTCACAGTGTGTTAGATCTAGTGATGTTATCAGATGTATCGATAACGAAATGTCTTGTTGTTTATGAAACCGTTAGTTTTGAAGAGGCGTAAGTGCTTACATGGGTAATTAAATTAATAGGAACATTTAACATTCCTTGGTGAATGTTGTATGAAGGTGTTTATGTGGTGTTATTATTCAAATGCGTCGGAGAGCTATACAAGTATTTTGCATGTTCAAATTTTTTGTTGTATCTAGATAGCGTAGTTCCTGTATAGATATACAATTTTTTTATTTTGAGGTTTTGATTGAGATAAAGTGCCAATACTCCTTGGTGGTAGTACAGCTCCTTTGTTGGGGATCTCGTCTTGGGCGGTTCTAAAATCCTTTTTATTTTGACCACCAAATAGTTGAGGGGGTTGTGTTCCGGTCGAAGGGAAGGAAAATTGAATTTACTGGAACAAAGGCGATTCCAACTGAAGCCTATGATTAGTTGGTGAAATTCATAATCACTATCAATAAATAAATTAAACTTTATAATAAATAATAATAATAATACATTTCTTTATTACAGTCTATACAAACATTATTTCAACTTAAGGCTAGTGAAATGAAATGAAATATTTATTTTTTCTCAACATTGACAATTACTTGTTCTTATTGTCACGTCAAATAAAGCATGACTCTGCCACAAGTTCTGAAAATTACTCTAAATTACGCTAATCACTCTAAACCTAGAGTTGTTACATATTTATTTATTCATTTAGTGAGTCTTTGGTAAAATGGTAAAAAAATCTTTATAAACCAATTTTTTTAGAATACTTCATGTTGGAAGTTTCAACATTGTAATTAATTATATAAGATAAAACATGAAGTGGAATGTTTTGTAAGTATACATAAAAAAAGGTTTTCAGAGCTAAACACTGTCTACACTGACACACATGAAAGTCAAATGCCACTGAGAAACTCATGAAACTAGTATATTCCGAGCTGCTTCATTTAAATGAGACTTTTAAATAATTTTTGTTCAATTAAAAAAAAAGTTACTACCATATTCTACCGGTCACCTGACCAAAACTTATACAAACACGATACATTTAAAATAATAAAAGTAACTGTAATATCAAACCAAATTTATTTTTTCCACAAACGAAATGTTCACGAACCTCAGAAACAGGAATAAACTTGAGTAAGGTAAGGTGGTCGATGGGCGCAATAAATCAAGATATTATCGGAACAAACTCGTACAAGCATTACGGACAGAGCCGCAGGCGCGGCCGAGTCTTTGCCGAAATGTACGACGTCCAAGGGAACTTTCCGACTTGCCTTACCGAAAATAAGGACATGTGAGTTATTTTTTTTTTTTTGATATACTTATGCGAAATTACATTGAAATAATTCAAATTTTAAACTTTCAACAATTATTGAGCCAATGAAGATAAAAGTGTAATAAAGAGTTCGGGTAATTCATAAAGAGTCCGGGTAAGGAGTAAAATAACAATATACTAATAAATAAGATTTTAATATCCATATGACATAGTAAACTTGTATCTACCTCTAAAAATGAAATGAAATGAAATGATACACCACTAGGTTAAAAATGAATTTATAACTAAAAAAGAAAGTTGAGAAGAATAGTACGTTATAACTTCTAAGTCGCTGACTATATCAAACTATAAATAAATTAGTTTTAGGGCGCGTTGGTATAATAACAAGTCTCAAATCAATACTTTCTGATATCATCCACATCTATAAATCAACACAAATCATAATCTTTTAAATAAACTAAAATAACAATTAAATACATATTAAACAATAAAACTTCTTGAATTCAACTTCGAAAGACACAAACTCGGAGTGATTTATCAAACGAAAACTTTATAACCCACAATTCTTTTCCATTAATTTCTATCAAGACACGACATAAATTAAATATTGTGCTATCCTAAAAGCAATAATCGTCGATGCCACAAGTAATAATTACATACTAAACCGTATAATTTTAAAGTCATTCATTAGAATTCAAGTGAAGATGAAAACAAAGTTCTTTGAGAATCACAAATCAAGCGAGCTGCGGACTGCCGCGGGGAACATAAATCAGACCCGCGCTTAGGCCTCCTTAGCTTTTCTAGATAGAGATTTATCCGATAATAACACGTTGGTTTTGAGTAAATCACTCGCCGAATTATCCAGTAGACGGTAGAACAATGATTAATAGACAGATCTCAGACCAGCGCTCATAGAACCTCCAATCTCCACGAAGTGAGCTATGATATGAAGACTTGATGACAAGAAGCTCAGCAGTATGTAGTTAAGCTCATAAAGTACTGTAATTTTCACATGGAACTTGTCGAGTTTAAGGACTTGAAACTTATTACCTACCCTCCATTAACTGAAAATGAATATCTGAATAAAAATAAGTAAGTTAGTAAATAAACAATGAACTCTAAAAAGCAATTTAAGCTTATTTAGTTAGTAAACAAAACAAATAAGAAACTATAATTGCATCCATTGGTTTTAGTTCATAAGTTCAATTATATCAGCCAATTCTCCGACTCATATACCTACACTAATTTTATCTTCTCACCGATTAAGTTTAATTAAAAGTTATCTTTAATTAAAAGTACATGCGCCAAACGATATTTCATAAAAAATAAAGTACATTTATAGTGCATCTAGGAAGTCTTTATTAAGATTACGACTGGAAAGAGGCGGGGCGCGTCCACTTGTTCGGGTATTTGAGTAATCGCCACATTACAAGTTAGCCTTTCGTGAAACGCTGTTGAGATTTCAGCTCTATTTGTGGAGCTTTGGTAAATGGTTAAAGACAGTCATTTGTCACTGTTTTATCGTTAGGTAACCCGTATTGATGCTCTGTCAAGTTGTTTTGTCAGACCTAGTAACCGATAAAATTTCACCCGTAACTGCGAGGTCGCAGCGGCGCGCGCGAACTAATCACAGGCAGAATCGCGCGTACGCACACAGTTTGCATACCCGACGCCGATCGCCCATATTTCAACGATAATAACACCACCGAGCGTGATAATAATTGTTATTACTATGATCCACATCTACTATTATTTTATAATTGAGGGGTTTTGGGTGTAACCGTGCAATTATAAGGAGAGCCTGAAGCGACTTAAGCCAACATGCAACAAAGTGCGTAAGTTTTTGCTGCATTCCCGAAATTTTGATTAATCTCTACATTTCACTGGGAAGGAATTTCAGAGTTATAGAATGATTTATTTAAGAGCATTAATCATTGATTAAATAAACTGAAAAGTGGCGCTTAGTTTGGTGTATAATTATAGACTATTTTAACGAAAACGATTGGTGTCTAGTTTTTTTATACAATGAGTTTTTTTAATGTAATGAGTTCAAGTACTTAACTTGAACTCATTACCAATATTCACTTAATGAACGTACAAAATAGCATTGCGGGCTGATACTGCGCCGGTTAGCCGTCAAAGTTTTAATCGAATAAAAATCTATAATAGATTCTATAATCTCCAAGCCTGAGAATGGGAGTTCATTATTTATTATGAATATTAGTCAATTTTTATTTAGTCAAAAAAGCGGCGAGCGAACGTCGGGATGAGCGCCGGCCTGCAATTAAGTGCGGCAACCCTGTAATTATGGACAGTAAATTTCTGGACGCGCGGCTCGCTCGCCGGTGTATTGTTCTATCTGCGAGATTATTCGAGAGTAGCGCCGAGCTGCTGACACTAGCGCCCGATTGCGCTGATTTTGTAAGGCACACACAACCAACGGGTTATATAGTACAAATTTTACGCTCTAAGAACATGTCTGTAACAAACTTTTCATCACAACTTTCTCTAACATACAATATTTTATTTATTATTTATCGCTACCTGTTTATTATGGAAGGAAGTCGGCGATTAACATTAATTTTCCGGCTGGAGCATAGTTAAAAATTTTAATAAAACTGTAAAAATGGCTTTCTATTCCGAATGACCGTTAAAATGACGAAAACTTCTATCCACTCAGAAGCGAACGAGTCATCGGAAAAAAGTTAATTATCCTGCGGGCGTTATCTTTCCTTTGAATCGCAGTGCAGTCGCTGTAATTGAGTTTCCTATTTAAATAATTTAGATCGGAGAACTTTTTCGATCAGATATTTTATGAATATATGATAATTATACGTTTTATTTATGAATGTTGTCTTCGCCGTTTGTTATCTTTAGAGCATCTAAGACGAATGTCATTGGAACTAAAAATGTTTGAGTGTTGGTTATTTTGATCTTTGACCTTCATGGGATGACAATTAGAGTCGTGTCGTGGTTGTGGCTGTGCGAGGAGACACAATGGGGCTTTCGACGTGACTCAGCAGTATTCCGCCATTCATGTTTACAACGCTGGCTCGGAGCAACCTCATTCATAAATACCTAAACGTGTTCTATTCAATCAAATACACGTGTCAAGGATGTATTGGAAATTCCATTTAGAAATGATATTTGATTTTTTGACATCTCATTATGGATGTTGTAGTTTAAAAACAACACGAACTTCAACGTTGAGAGTGGGACTTTCGTATTCATAGATTTAAATATCACATACAAATGTTTGTATCAGTTACATGTATCTTGTCTCCACCTTTTTGAAGATGTTTAGAGACAGATTATAGAAATAACTAATAAAAGAAATGTCCCAACCTAGGCTAGGTTTTTGTACACCACCTAAAAAAATTACAAATAAATGGTAATAATAGGAAAAATACAAATAATTTGATTTAATTAGTAGTTAGATGGTAAGAAAATAAAAAAGAACATTATTTGTGTTCGTTTTAGCGGGCAACATTGACAATGAGTCTTTTCTATGGCGGATGTTGTCAAGTTAGTTCACTAACCAGAGGGGACAGCCACCTCACTCACAGTACACTTCACTCACATCACATTGATTGTTGCCTGTCTGTGTGTTTGATTGTTCGTTGCGCTTGAGTTCTTTCGTTCGGTTTCTTTTTAACTTTACAACTGTTAATTAAGCTAAAAATACACAAAACAATTCAATTCAAGTCTTTCGACTTAATGGCAACCAGCCATCGATACTACTTGATACACAAAACAAAAAGATTTAAGTAAACCTCAGCTGTCAATGACATTTTTTTCCGCCAGGATGTTTTTTGTTTGTGTTGCACACTAATAATGCACAATTTCATTTCCTACCAATAAACAAAGTGTTTTAATAACAATTTAACAATTAAAAACTGTTCTAAGCATCTTATACAATTTTTTGGTAAAGTGTACAAAGATCTGGCCCAGCCTTGCATTTTGGGACATTTCTTTTCATTTATTTATACATGGTTTTCTAATCAATATATTACCTACCTCTATGAGATACTTCTTAAAAATATTTATTCAATAAACTAGATAGCTATCCAGTAATATTTCCTTTTTTTAAATTCCAACTGCGTATCATACCACTTTTCTATCCAACTTTTCAAAAAGCGGTCGCTTAAGGGCCGCGCGCGCCATTCGCCCTCTGACCCGAGATTTGCATACAATCACATACAACGTCGATGCGTGGGCGACGCAAGCGCATGCCGAAGCTGCGCAACTTAAGGATCGAGGAAAATCGGTACAGCGCACGTGAAGGGTTGAGTTAAATGTGATAGTAATCTGGATAACTGTGGTTGTTCAATATTATTAGGGGTACATGTATGGATCTGTTAGTTTAATTGTATATTTTTTTGAGTTTAGTTTTCTGAAGGCCATTTATCATTGTGATTTGAACCTTAAAGTTTTATGGTGTATCAAAAGAGGAAAATTCCTTAATGTTATAATTTATAAATTCAATTTAAATATTGGACGACAATTTGCTATTTTAAAACTTGTATTTTCAAACAAGTTGTACTGATTACTTCATCGCAGATGTTGACGTACACCTTAAAACCTTAGATATAAACACTCAGGAATTAAAACATTCTTCAATTTTATTTAAGCAAAAAGAAAAATTACTTTTGGATATTGGAATTCTATGAAACATTTTTTTTCAGTAAACAAAGAAACCTCTACTTATAATCATATTTGTAAATAAAGCACAAACAATACAGAACACCGTACCAAGTGGGTTGTTGTGTATTCAGTCCCACACTTCACCCACGCGAACTCTGGGCGGTCCACATTCGGCACAAGAAAGCCGTTGGCACGTCCGAAGCGTGGGCCGAAATAGGAACATTACCGCCTATCATTGACCGGTCCTGTTCAGAATGTTGCGGATAAAATCACGATACTTTGAGCGGATTAGATAACAGTTTATACCAATAGGTAACCTCCCCGGGTATCAAGAAGAGCTGTTTTCTTTGTGGATGGAATCTATTGCTACGAAATATTCAACCAACAAACACCCAACACTAATTATAATAATCTTCAAACATGTTATGTAATGGTTTGTTATTTATAAAATTTATCGAAAAAGTCGTAACACTTTGTAACAAAGCGATATATTTTATTTGTAGGCAGAGTGGCGTCGGTGGTACGTAGCTGGAGCTCCCAGGTTCGAATCCTGGTCTAGGTGTTCATTTGTGTGGATGTTTGCAGACATTTGCTCTCGGGTCATGGTTGTTTATATTTAAAAATGAATGTTAAATCTGGGTTCCCCCTCCTCACAGATCGTCGTTTGGTCATCTGTAGCACAATGACCATATATTAGTTGTATATATATAGTAGGTGTATATAGTTAGTGTGTTTGTTTGGGAATTTATTATTAATTCTGGTTTTTCTTGCCTCACTTGCTTGCTTTATAACATGGATAACGAGGCAGTTAGCTTTTAATTTAATTCAGACAACTTTATTAAAACTTGCTTTAAGTTGGACATGGTAAGCTAATTATGACATGCCAATGAAATAATCAATAACAAGCTTCGCCTCAGGCATTATACGGTTTTAATGCTTTTGACATATTTATTTATTTATCAATATAGGTGAGTTTAGTAGCAAGTTTCATCCGCTTCCAATATTGTTTGTGCTTTTGCAAAATTTCATTTATAAAATATATTTAGCAATAAATTGTTTAGTGGTTTTAAACTAAATCTTACATATAAACTTTATAATCCTTTCCTTCAAACTCCATACCAGAATCAAATTTTAGCTCACACTTGAGTCTTTTTGTTTTTGTACCAGCATCAATTAAAATTTTAAAGAAACGACTTCGCAAAAGATAGTATAGTAGTAATTTAAAAATAGTTAATTTTATGAAAAAAAAATCAGTTTATTTATAAATATTTTACGAACAAAACAAAATTATTATACATCACGACCAAAAAGTTATCGTTGGCATAAAAAAATGAACAGACATTGTTTATTGCATAAAATAATAATTCAAAGATTAAACAAATATGTATATTTCAATAACTTTACACGAGTCTTCTAAAAACTTTCGAGCATCGTCGAAAAGTTGCTAGTCTATCGGTTTTTTACAGATTGCACTTTGGAGAGTGTGCGAATGCTCTTTTTCAGTTGATCGAACCTTCCCCCTTTCTCCACCGGTCAACCAGACGCAGACAGAAGTTTCACCCGTTTGTGGTTAGCGTGCCGATGAGCCGAACTAAACGGTTCGATAGCTCATTTTTGGTTCGTGTTGCCAAAGAGTGGAACGATTTGCCTGCGTCTGTTTTTCCAGACAAATATAACCCTGGAGCTTTCAAGTGTAGAGTGAATAGGTACCTCTTAGACAGGCGTGTACGATCCTCGTCTTGATCGTCACTTTCCATCACGTGAGATGGAAGACAGACGCCTGCTAATTCTTAATAAAAAAATATAAAAAAACACTATTTTTATAAGCAGTTCACTGCCAAAATAAATTGTCCACATACCCAGCCGCAATTTGTTAGGATCGGCAATTTTTCAGTACATTTGTAGGAAAGATTTATAGCCCTTTGCCGCAAATAGCCGCAGTTGTCGGTTCCAACCCTGACGCCGTTTGATGAATGTATTGTTAAGTATTATTTATTGATTTAATTTACTAGAAATTTAGACAAATGCGTATGTTTTTAGGTTTTCTAGTATTTTATTTTAAAACATCCATAATAAATATGATAAAAATCCTCCAAAATAAAAACTTTTCTCATTACAAAATTTTATTAATTCCACCACAAATTCAAGCTTCAGTTTTAGAAACCCTCTCAACGAAAACATATTTTCACAACCAAAACAGACCCATATACAGGGGGATACATTTCCCATGGACTTGAGGGGTAACCGAGGCCCATTTGACCGCATTACGAGCGCGACAAAGCGGCAACTCCCTCGGGGACTATTTATCAAATGATCATTTGATTTTCTTGTGTTTGATCACTGAACACATTACGATTTGCAACGCTAAGTGGGTGCTGGTTTGATGAATTTTACTGTTGCATAAAATTTTTTATAATAATAAGCTTATTTTTATACTTAGGTACAATATGTGTAAAGATTTTGCTAAAACTGTTAATTTGGTTAGTTGCAAATTTTTTAAGTATTTATTTTATATTTATTTATATTTATATTTATTTTATATTATTTGATTATCATATAGAAGATATATTTTTATAGAAAGTAACTAAGTCAATAAATAACGTTTTATGTTCAGTGTATGTATGTAAAAGCTATAATTAAAAAAGAAAATTTTTTTAAATAATATAAATACAAAACTAAATTTAACTTTGACTTCTGCTCTCCTCACTGAACCCATCTACCAAATGCACCCTCGCCCTCTTTACTGAGGATACGTCTTATAAAATACGATCTGTTTTGATTGTGGCCTGGGGCACAAATCAATTAGGACCCCAACGACCCCCCGTAGGGTCTCGCCCGCGACACCCGAACCAGTGGCTCATTTTATGACACATCTCAACGAACCGAAAACTTATTCATTAACATTCAGAGACTTTATTACGTCCAATTGACGCGAGCCGTTTTATTGGAACACCCCGTATAATAGGCTCATTGATTGCTTATTTTATAGTTTTTCTCTTATAGGTTTTTTTATGCACCGTGTTGTTTAGATTGCGGTTTATAGTGCGACCACCAAGGTAAAGTGTTTATATCGTCTTAAAATTTGTCTTATTAAATAATAGTTACAATAACTCTAGGGATAACTATTGATGTCAATAGATATGTTCGAAGAAAATTATTTGCATGTTTTGATCTAACTAACATACATCACTGTTACAATTGTGTGAAGTGAGCAGTAAAATTCACACAACGGAATCTACATAAAATGATGGTTAAGTTATTATTAAGTATGTAAGATAAAAGCGTGGATGCACATAGAGAACCTTACACAATCTTTGATCTGTTAATTTAATGGCCTATCAAAATAATTTGATTACAAATTTTGCTGCCGAGGTCGGTAAACTTTAAATATTTATGAGTGCATCATTAACTGTATCGATTCTCTATTAATCTTCAATTTAATATAGAATCCAATATAGGAAATAATGACGTAATAGAGGCCGTCGGCGACAGGGTCGCTTCCCACGCCGAACGGACAATTTTTATGTTTTTTTTTTTAAGATGAAAATAAATTAAGTTTCGGTAATCAGACGCCGGCGTATTCCTGACCCGCTTCTTCGCAATATTTCTAAAAGCTATTACAAATACATTTATACTACCACACAAAAAAGGTCTCGAGCAATTTTCGCCACATAATGAGGCCATTTTGGGGAATTTTGTTTTACCAACATAATAACACCGGCTTTTATTCGGACGATCCTGTCGAGAAGGACTCGCGTTTTAAAGGACAATATTATTCTGGGGCTTGATGAGATTTTCGTGCTAAAATTTGATGACTAAATTGGGTTCATTATGTATTTAGCGTGGATTAGGCTCATAAAGGTCAAAAGGGGTAATGAACTTTAGTAGATTGCATTCTTGGAAGTGTGCATGCTTAGGCTGGTCAATCAAAGTGGTTGCGTTTGGTAGTGATTGAGGCTATTGCGGGGTATACGGATGATTGGATTAAGACAGCTGGTAAGTAATAGCGCGCTCGTGACGCTGGCATTAGAGCGCGTGCGCATCGGAGCACTAGATCACGCAGCGCTAGCCGCTACCACTTCTGTCTTTTGTAACCAGGGTTCATTATGGTCCATATTTATGACCTGTCTGAATATAACTATGTTTTGAACTTACAAATAAAATCAAGTATAACAGTTATTTTTAAAGCTAAAAATAAGTTTGTCAAACCAATTAAATATGCACATTTCTTAAATTTCCCACAAATTAATGTAAGTTTTTTTCAATCGTTAAGTATTTTTAAAATAAAATTATGGTCAAGTTTTTCGAATCCACAAACAATTTGGGGACTATATCTAGATAGTAATCGTAGCTAGCCTTTTTTCATAAGAAAAGTAGGAAAATCATTACAGTTTCTTAACAACACAACACAAGAGAGCACCAACATAGGTACGTATGTTCGCTAAGCTATTTTGGCCTACATCACGGCCTGGAATCATCGCTTTAATTTAGTTGTAAGGCGCTATTACAAGTAAATCGATCGATTCCGATCGGCAATCTATTTGAGCTCAACATGGTAGTAGATTGAGTTGATTTTGGCACGTCATAACGCGAGGCTACACGTGTTCTGCGCCTGCGCCGCAGACTCAAACATTATCCTTGTAATTGGTGATTTTGCGCAATTTATGACGTTTACGAGCAGCGGACAAGTGGACTCAGCTTTTCCAGAATCGGCTCCAGGATTCAATTAAAACTTTATATCCCGCAAATTACCCGCCAATTATATTCCATTAAGCAACGTAAACCCACCACGGAATCGTTTTTATTAATAATGTGCCTCCTTAATATGCGAGTTCTTGGTAAATAGTTTCAATTAAAACTATAAAGCTGGCGAAGGCTTGTGGTATGGAATTATTTTGATACGTGTAATAAATGGCTGGAAAGAGTACAACTGTTTCACTGGCTGGCATTTTATAATTTCAAACTAAGTATGTATATTAAATTAGAACATGTCGTTATATTTTCATCATTAAACATGATTATGAGATAAATAATTGGATTTATATTAAATGAGTAGGTTTCGATGGCGACTTCATCTGCTGCTGACATTATTAATTTATTGAACGGCATAAAGTTACAACAGCTATAATATAAAAACAGAAAACTATTTTGTTTTTAGTCAAGATTTTCTTCTTAGCTGGGTTACAAACAGCCCATTCAAAGGAAAACACCCTTACGTAGTAACAATGAGTCAGTCTGATGAAACTAGCAGTAACTTAAAAAATAATTACTACCGGAAATTATTATTTTATATATAATATATTTTATATTATATTATATATAACAAACAATAAACAAATTCAAAGATATTGAATTATTCAGAGACATTCAAAAAATGCCACAGCAAGAGGTTAGGTGTTTCTAATTTTTAAGTACCCAACTTAAAATAAATATTTTGGACCTTATAGTCATAGATATAGGTAGTAATTATGCAAGTAACATCGCTTTTAGCTTTGCTTTTCACTTAATAAGATAGAGGGCAAACGGCCTACATCCCAGCGCTTATAATAGGAAAGATAAACAAACAACTATTTGTTTTATTTATTATCAGTAATTCTTAGGATCAGCCGCATGTAATAGCTAGTTTTTCTTAAACTTTTTGCAATCTTTTGCAGTTTTCTTTCATATATTTATTTATGGACACTGTACACGTACCGTATTAAAAATACAATTTATATCGTGTTCTATTAAAACGTCCAGAAAAACGATCTAATTTCCATACAAATTGTCTACAATGAAGTCATCAACGTAAACGATACGTGACAAAGAGGATCCGATCAAAAATAACATTGGCGTTAATTCGATAATGTCGAAAAACTTAGACAATATAAGAAGAATAATAATTAAGTTTACGTGACATGTTTCTTGACAAGTCTTGTCTTCTTTATATTTCTTGAAGTTGAAGTAAGTTTTTGTTTTTGATATAATTGTCTGTAAATTATTATAATATGTTAATACATCGTGGCCCGTTGGCAATAAATTGCCGGTAATTCGGATCGGAACGAGCACACGTCGTCTTGGCAACGCACGCTCGACGTCAATACCGCATACCGATGTTGTGTTTAAACTTCGAATGTTTTGAATTGCTTACATCTTTTTTTACGCGTCAACTCATGAAATTTATGTTTTTTTTTGCTTTCGTGACTAGGGTTTTGACAACGACCTATATTTTTTTTGAGTCTGATTTTCTATACATATGTTTTTATTTAGTATAGACTGAAGCTGTGTTATATGGTATAGTAGTAGAGTTTCTAATGTTAAGACCTCGTCGGGGTCAGCCTTACAGTCCTTCTTATTTGGACTGCCCTATTAATCATGTTTACGCGGTTGTGTTCCGTTTATGGGTAGTGCATTTACTGGACCAAAGACAATTCAGACTAAAGAAATATTTTTTTTTAATTTGTGCCCATTTAAGTTCGAGGTGAGTCAAGCGAATCTTGAAAAAAGAGTCTTGGCGTAATTTCCAGAAATTCCGCCTATTACCAACCCATACTAGAGGTGTTGTGCTCAAATCCTGACATCACATGCTTTGCTTACTTTGGAGACAAACTGTGGGCTTATTTAGTTATGCTTTCATGTACCAACAATAGTATTGTTTCAATAAAGATTGCAGTTTGATCGATAAAGGTATAAAATATTGATGAATAAATGTTTTGATGAGTAGTTAACATTAATCGCAATACACAATAAAAACATTATTAACTTGACAGTTACAGTAATATTGCAAAATAAAATATATATGGATTTACTGTTATATCTGTGGAAGTCCATTTTATAGCCATATTCACAAAAAATTGCTTGCGTCATGAGATATCACTTTTGTACAAACAAACAAACGAGTGACATTTCTTCCTGATCCACAATTGGCTAATCTAAACCGGTGCGACATTCCACGAGGGGGCGTGGCGATGACTGCACGGACTCGATTAATTAGGTATACATGCCGCATGGATTGCTAGTATTGCTGCTAATTATAGCGGGAATCTTCATTTTGTTTTCGACCAGTGTTTTTATCGAGGTAAAGTTATGAGCATGCCTTCATGGAGTTTTTATTTTTGGCCAGTATTTTCTTCAAAAAAGAAGAGAAGTTATGGGGACAAAAAGGTATGATTTGATTTGTTTACTTTACATTTAAATTCAAGTGTTAATTTGATTGTTCTCAGATGTGTTGAAATCATTTCCTTAAGAAATTGGAACTGCCTTGTTGTAAATCTAATGACCAAAAAGTTAAAGATCCTTTTCATACAAATCGATAAACGTGTAAGTAATTATTTACAACCTACTCTATTCTATTACCTCACGACATCGAAACAGCACCAACAAAGATTTTAACCAATTTAGCAAATCGTACTGTAGGGTACGTTTGTCAAGACGTCCATAATAGCCGTGCAAGATATCCGGCCGGCACAGTTTGACAGCTGGTCCGATATTTATGTCGTATGGCCCCGCCCCAAGCCGCGGCTCCATTCAGCCTGTATGTATTTATTCGGTGCCTATTTATTTGTATTTGGTTTTGCTTTTGAATAAAACATGAGTAAAACGTTTCCGCCGTGTGTAGGCTGCGTGACGCCGCAGCGAGAGAGACCTTTGCCTTCTTGCGTTAGGAATTCTACGTTTTAAATATCGCCTGCTCGTTTTTTTTTAAGTAATGATGTCATAAAAAGATTGTGCAGTAGAAGAGCAATATCTGCATGTTTTGGTTAAGTGATTTATTTCAATACCAAATTATATACTATGATTATAACAATTGCAGTTGGTTTGTTTTGAAATAATGAATTTAATTCAGTACCTAAATGTGTGCTAAAAAAATATTTTTGTCATCGTTGCTAAGTGCACGATAAGGGAAACGCTGTGGATATCCCTAGGGAGGCCTTTTTATAGCAAAAGACTCATAATGTTTTCTGGCTAGTGAAAATATTTTGATAGAATTGATACGATGGTTATACGAAATTAGTTCATAAAATATACCAAAAATTCTTAACCTTTTTAAAACTCAGTCCTCACCTAAACATTATATCATAGCTTAAACATCGTATCAAGAGCCAACCTTCTCACGGTTTTAATTAACATCGAATTGTGAATTATAAAATTAATTATCGATAACGGCATTCAATTTGTGGATACGTTTATTATTTGGTAGGTAAATCACGAATATCGATTCTTCGATCGATAAGCCCCGCCCTACTCGATTTACAACTATCGTTCTGAGTCAACGGTCGCTGTGTTCCAAGATATTTGAATTCAAATTTCGAACACATGAAATTCAAATGAGGTCTTTGTCGTGAATGTTTTTAACGTTAGCTTGGGTGTAATTGAATAACGTGATTTGAAGTTATTTGTAACTTATTGTGTTTATGAATTATGTGAAGTCATGTATACACTCATGAAACTTTCTTTTGACATCATCAGAATGCATACATTGAAAAACTTATTCACTTTTACAACGAACAAGTTTTCATGAAAACTTACTTACTTGCTTACTTGGCACTAGGATACAATTTTTATTTATGGACTATTGAGAGATATTTTTATGCTTATATATTAGGATTCATTATCTATTTGTTCCGGGGTGCTACTGGCCTAAACAAGAGTCACCTCTTAATTCCACATTCAAAAGTTCTGTTACCTACTTGTGGAGACGGACGCAGACAATCAATCAATATCGGTAGCCTTAATTTCAAATATATATATCCACAAATAGCCCTAAAGCTCCTAAGAGGAAAAAGCTTCGTCATAGCTAGGCATCGGGAAATTAAGTCTATAAGTATAAACACGCACAATTAATGACGCATCCAGAAATATTCTTTTCATGACTTAAAAGATGCCTCTACTAAGATTTAAATTTAGAACCTCTAGTGAACACACAGGATATCATATAAAACTGAGCAAACCATACGGCAAGGTACTCTAGTTTTAAGAACACTATCGTGTTAGCCACCCGAACGTCAAAACACATCCCCCACGATATCTGCACTAATCCCACTCAAGGCACGTCAACCTCACTCTACCCAAGAGGTGGTGTCAAGCAATGTATAGTCCACCACGCTAGCCTTCTACAACTTTGCAGACTTTAAATCGGCGCCGTAATAAAAACATGCGTAATGTGTCTGTTTGTTCGTCCCGATTTATTTCTAAAGCGTCACTAAAGTACCTACGTCTTCTTACCGTAGTGGCTGGTGACGGGTCGCTCACTTCCCTCTAATATCCCGCTTTATCACCGTTCGTCGTTTAGATAGTTTATGGTATGGGAGACTTGCCGAGCTACCAGATGCAGATAAAAATTATATTGTAAAGACATAAGAGCTATTCTTCATTTATTTTGAAAAAATGATACCCGTGAAGATTCTTGCCAGTTCTTCTTCACGAAGGTTATCCCAAACTGGTGGTTGAGACATGCTTTTTGTAATGTTTAGATTAAATAATTGACAAAGATGAGAGATAAATATTTGAAATTGAATTTGAATTATACACACTTTTGAAGGAATTTCTTATGTATGTAGCTTTACCTCACGATGTTTTCCTTCGCCGCTATTCTTGTCGGCCTCAATTATTAAGTTGTAAAAACTTAATGGTACAGTACCAGTCACCGGAATTCCAGTTAACTCGTGGGATGTGGCTGTGACACTGCTAAATGAAAGATGAGTATGAAGCACTTGGATTTATTTTACAAAAATTTGACACGATGCTTTACTCCAATTAAATAAAATTGTCAAAAATTAAAGACAAAACCAGCATCTTGAACAAATTGTTACTTTATTATTATTACTTTACTGTATTTATAACTGACAAACCAGCGTGTGACCTATTTGATGGTAAGTAGCATCTGTCTCATGGACATCATTAGTCGAAAGTGTTTTATGTATTAATAGTGATTGTGTTTAATATCTCGACTAATGATGCGTTGCCGGCGGTAGACTTCAGTTGAAATTGGCTTTGTCCCAGTACTTGCACTGGCTGTTCGCCTGGGACCGTACTATAATACTTCCTATTATACCGCCATTATGACAACGTTTATGTGGTAGTGTTCTAGATAACGGAAAAGAACAGCCGGTGTAATCACTGGAACAAAAGCCAAATTAAGCCAACCGTTGGCAACGCATCATTATTTGATAAATCAATAAGAACAATATAATAGGTCTTTACCTATGAAACTGCCGTTTTGCCGTACTGGCCATTTCAAATGAAAATATTTTTTTTTTGACTGATAATTCTAATTTCAAATCAATTTTCTTTGACAAACTTGGAATTCTTTTTCTAAAATCGTCATTTGTTTAATAGTTAGTGTTTTGTTTTCAACGCATTCGAACATTTTTCGTCATCATGGATATGTTAAAAATTCGAGTAATTATGGAGTATGAGTACCGTCGTGGCAGCAAAGCGGCACAAGCGTCAACGACGTTTACGGAGCGAACACTACAAACGAACGCACAACCCGTTACTGGTTTACCTGCTTCCGTTCTGGAAATTTTGACCTGAAAAATGAATCCCGTGGTCGTCCGAAAACTTTGGTCGACAATGACGAATTAAAGGCAATTGTGGAAGCTGATGAAACTCAATCCACGGTTGAATTAGCAGCAGCTTTCGACGTTAGCATCAAAACAATATTGGTCCATTTGCGTCAAATTGGCAAGGTAAAAAAGCTTGACAAATGGGCACCCCACGAATTCAATGACCGCCAGCGCGAAGTACGCGTGGAGACGTGCCTTGCACTGCTCAGCAGGCATACAAATGAAGGAATTCTGAACCGCATTGTTACTTGTGACGAGAAATGGATCCTGTTTGACAATCGTAAGCGCTCAGCAAGTTGGTTGGACCCTGGTTCAGCACCCAAACAATGCCCTAAACGAAAACTTACCCCTAGAATAGTGATGGTCACTGTTTGGTGGTCTAACGCGGGTGTAATTCATCACAGCTTCTTGCCAAACGGGACAAGCATTACTGCAGATGTGTACTGTGAAGAACTGAACACAATGATGGAGAAGCTCGCACGTCTCCAACCAGCTTTGGTCAATCGTTCGGCTCCACTGCTCCTGCGCGACAACGCGCGACCTCATACTGCACAGCAGACGGTCACCAAGCTACAAGAGTTGGGGTTGGAAGTTCTCCGTCATCCGCCGTACTCACCAGACCTTGCGCCTACAGACTTCTTCTTTTTCCAGAATTTGGATAACTTCTTGGCGGGAAAAAAATTCAATACCCGAGAGGCAGTACAAAATGCCTTTGAAGAATTTGTTGCCTCCCGTCCAGCTGATTTCTTCAAGAAAGGCATCAATAAGCTACCAATGCGTTGGCAAAGATGCATTGATTGCATGGGTGATTATTTTGATTAATAGAAATAAAAAATATATAAAAAAATTACGCTTCATTTATTTCGTGAAAAACGGCAATTTCATAGGTAAAGACTAATAATTAATCAATAACATCTATCATTGAAGATGTATATGGCCACGTATGCCAATACACTGATCTATAGCAAAATTAAGGGTGTTACCACATCGATCGATCGTCCGTCGATTGACGTCGATTGATTGGTGTGATAGAAACCGTCCATCGACGTCGACTGTTCTATTCTGCCATCGATCGACGGACGATCGTTTGGTGTGGTAACTCCCTTAATAATCACTGGAGGGATATCAGCCTCTCCCAACTCAGGGGTGGTGTCAGACTATTGTAGGCCATCACGCCTACTGCAAGTTGGCAGACTACACATACCTTCATATAAATGTAAAGGTGCATGGGATTATTTTACTACTATTACCAACTCAGGGGTGGCATCCGACAGTTAAAAACCATCGCGCCTACTGCGACGTCGACTGTTCTATTCTGCCATCGGTCGACGTCGACCGTTCGACATCGATTGACGGTCGATCGATTGGTGTGGTAACACCCTAACAATATATATTTTATAAATAGTCAAAAAGAATTCGCGAGGGATTGGACGGGGGACGTTAGGAGTGAGAAGACAGCGCCTTCACCAATACGCCAAACTCTCCCTACATACATGAAAGTACATCATAAACTAGTAAATCACCTATATCGCATTACAAGCTTTACACTACCATGCTACAATTACTATTGACAAGGTACAACTTAATTGCACTGTAGTTTCGCTGCAATCACGATTATTGCCGATAACCTATGAGCGGTGTAAAACGTTCATTATAATATCAACAATACAAAACGTGTAATTAAAAATTGATCGATCATACTTGAAGAGATGGTATTTTAAATGCAGAACTTTTTGTTTATACACATCTGGGTAGGTACAGTCGCGTGGCTCGATGCAGGCAAAGATTAAAGCTTCGAATCCCTTGTAGTGTCGTCTTCCCTTAATCTGCGGGGCACCTACAAAAGACCGAACAACGCGCAAGCGATTTTCGCCTTAGCCTGGGCCTCCACCGATTGCGCCGTATATGTTCTTTCTTAAAAACTTAATAAAATTGATATACACCACATAAGCCCTTCGTGGAGGTGTTTGACACTTGTCACTAACATAAAAAATTGCCATCAGTCACGCATCAACCATAGACAATGGTCTACGATCATTTAATTATAATATTTCATTGTTATCTTAATTAAGAAAAAACATCCTGTATACCTACAGACGACGGTAATCTGCAAACTAAGAACTGAAGCACCTTATGGTGTAAGCAGCAAAGGTGAAATTAGTTGTATTTTGAATCTAGCTGTAATATAGATTGATTTAATTTCATCGATTGTTTTCAAATAAAGGTAAACCTATTTCATGATATACTTTTTTTCTGGCAATTTGTTATTAACAGCCAGTATGTAATTAGAATGTTCTAATGAGACTGTTATTTCAGTAGTGATTACAGTAACGATGTGACAGTGGGTGTGAAGACTGAGGAAAAAATATTTGTTATTTGTTCTAATTAAAGTTATTGTTGACAGTTTAGTATCTTCATTACAATATTCATTCTGCTTTAACGTCAATAAAAATATCCTTTACTGGCGTTTAAAATATGCAACTGTGTATTTTGAAAGGGCAAATAAATAGAAACTGCCTTTGAAATAGATTTTTGGCTTTAAGACCACCGTTCCCCAAAGTAACGTAATGTCTATATAGGGTAAATTAAGAGGGTATTGTCTCTCGCTGACTTTGCACCCCCTCAAAGACAGCCTTATTTATTTCCCGAAGGTTGCGAGGTCGTTAAAGCAATCGACGCACCCTGCTCGAGCCACCCCTCTACAGGTAAATAACCTTTTGAATGGAGCACGATGTACTTTTACTGTTCTTTTACTTAGGGTCTTCCTAATGTATACGTAGTTGTTCATCTGTCAAGTGACGCAGTATCTTTACGAGAATGCGGATGCATCATAAATGCGTCCAAATAGCCAATTTTTTTAACACATCATCGGAGACGTTTCACCAAATGTATCTGTCACAAATGTATGATTAACGCTTCGTGCCGCTCGCATACCTTTACGGCGGCCGCCCGCTACAAGTTCATCCTATTTAAATTTAGCGCGGCGCGTGCCGGCTCCAGGCCCCGCGGAGGTGAGCCCGCACCGCGCGGGGGGAAGGGCGGGACCGACTACCATCATTCAAGTGACGAAAATTGACGGAAAATGGGCGGACACCGCTTGCCCGCGACGTCATCAATTACTCCGTCCCGACGGTCACCGCGACAACCGCAGCGCATACCTAATACGAGACATTATTAGAACTCATGTCAACCGCCGCATTTGTTACGCCAATAAAACAAAGAAACAGTAGATTCAATAGTAAATAACTGGTTAACGAGGCCCGCGACTGACGTTCAAATTGCCAGCAGTATTTCATTACCCCGAGTCCCGGAAGCGGGTAGCAGCTAGACGCACGCTCGACGCAATCTTGCGGGATCCGAAACAAGGATTATTGAGTTGCAATCTAGAAACCATCAATCCTTCGATAATTCGCTTTAAGTGCGCCCGCGCACTGTGTACCCGCTCATCAGACCCCTGACTCGATGCTTCGATGATACCTTTATTAAATGGTAGCTTGATATCATCTGTTAGCTTATCTATTCTGAAGATGAGTAAACGGCTGCGAGGCAACGTTAGAAAATATCTTTTCAATCAATATAAAAACTGTCTATTTACATACTTGCACAATAGCATTCCAGCGCCGCAAATTTGCACATAACTGGAGGTGCAGTTAGCGTAGTTAGAGCCACATACATTTACGTACATTAACATGGAGAACGCAGGAAGCCACAGTTGTTCGAAAGCTCGATCGATTTTGAAAATTGCAAATAATTAGCATGTATCTTCTCGTTCGTAGGACTGTGAGTTTAAAACGGGGAACTCGGACAGAGCCTGTAATATTACAGTAGCGTTTACGTGTAACGGCGAGCAAAGGCGACGGACGCAAATTGCCCCCGAGCGCCAGCTACAAATTGTAGTTTGTTTGACTTTGCGATCGATTGTGACAACTTAAGCTTACGATTTACTTTTTCCTTCAATTTGAGTAATTTTACTTACAAGTTTAATATCAGTTGGCTGTAGTTTTTATCCTTAACATGACTTAAAACTTTTCAAATCAATTGCCCATCAATTTAAATGCAAACTTTTTTGAAGAGCAAATGGATGAATTGTGAATGTATTATTACGCCCTTGGATAGCCAGTTGCAGGCGCCAGCGAGTCGCGCTTGTATAATTTCGAATCTAGATAAGTTGGCTATTGGTGAAGCATTGGCAGTCACGTCTGAGACATTTGATCGTGTAACTAGGAGTGCGGTATTTGAGCAGGTTCCACGTAATGCTGGTGTAATTACACGGCATTATCAGGTGACCCCATATTGTGGTTAGTGTACAGAGGACAACACTGGACACGTCCCTTGTTGAAGGCAAACGGGCAGTCGGTGGCGACTGTAGCAGAGTGCATTGCCACCGGGCTTCAATAAAATAGGTACGAATTAACATATTCAAATTGTGGACACTTTGGTGTTGTTCGGCACAATACGCGATGATGTAAAAAGGGACTGTGCGTGTGTAAGTTGTACGACACCTGACTGCTTCGGGCTGAAAATTTGTAATCAAGACTTGGAGCAGCCTTATTTAACGCCCTATACTAGTATAACCCCTTTTACTAATTTATTGTAGGTAAGTGCTAAAATCTTGCTGTGCCAAGATAATCTGCTAATGAAGTTGTAAAGTCTCGCATTTTTATAAAAACTAGATACAC
Source organism: Marasmarcha lunaedactyla (assembly GCA_923062675.1). NCBI lineage: Eukaryota > Metazoa > Arthropoda > Insecta > Lepidoptera > Pterophoridae > Marasmarcha > Marasmarcha lunaedactyla. Next base: position 7,499,534 of record OV281349.1, read on the forward strand.
AATCAGAGTCAGAAAAACGTCGTACCCACAAAAGTGACCAAATGAGTATTTTGTCGCTCTTTTAATCTAGTAGCATTTGGTGGCTTTGACAGTAAGCATGTCAGACAATTGCAAAAATACATGTCTAGGCTTCTAAAAAACAATGAATTATGGTATATTCGGGAAGTGTATGTAGTTATTACCAATATATTAAACTTATATACTTATGAATTTAGTCAAGATATAAGTGTAAACTCATTTTTTTTTTGGTTTAATTCCAGTTAAAAATGAAAACCTAAGTTTCGGTATTAAAAAATTTTAAAATTTGTCTACAAATTTAAATTTATGTTTTTAGTCTTTTGCACTTAGGGTTGTATTTGCAATAACATACGGTGTTATGTACCAACTGTCATTTCTTGAAAAACGTCTTAACCTTGTGGACAGTTCAAAGTGTTATCATTGTATGAGTTTTATACGATTGTTTGTAGTGTTTATTTGCAATCGAAGATTTTATTGAGTAAAGGAACATATTTGCATTTTTATACAATCTACAAAGGTGCAAACGCTATCAAAGAAATGAACGTCAATCTCTCGCAACATAATTCAGAATTCCAAATTCAACATTTCAAATCCCTATCAAAACTCAACGCCTTCGTCGTCCAATCAACGCTTAAAAACAACGGCCGAATTATACAGAATAACAAAGCGACATGGCTGGCAACTGCCAACCGTCGGACGGCAGCCTTTGAAGTCTCAATTAGTAACGCGAGCGGGTAATTGTGGCAGAATTAATTCGCCAGCTGAGTGGGGGGGGGGGTAATTTGCGACGTTTTTGGTGATGTGTCAACGGGGAACGTTCGGTCGGTTCTTGGATATATCAAAGCATTGGGATTATTGAAGGTTGGAAAGTAGCAACGTTGTTTCGCTGTTCGTACGGTAAGGTTAAGGACTTTTAGATATTAAAATATTTAGAAAAGTTGATATCTTTATCTTTACTATTATCATAAAAAGAAAGGATTCTTTTGTTTGTTTGTTTATTTATAAAATGAAATGAAATGAATTCAAAAAATGAAATGCTGAAAAAACATGGAATTTCTAAACTTAAATTTAAAACACAAATATAAATTTGTCGCCTCTACCTTTACTTTCATCCTCTCCAAAACTAGGTCTTTCTTCTTAGCCCATCATCCATCAAAGGCCACGGAAGTGACTTGACAATTGGAGTGTAATTGAATTTCACACACAATACCCTAGGGTGAGGTTCATTAACCAATTCATGACCATTACCTAATGTACCAGGAAGACCCATATTACTTGCTCATCACCGAAAACCGCGCATTCCCCTATTGTTTAAAATATTGCATTTCACTCATTTTTTTCTTTAACGACTTCATTTCTAAAGTAAGCTGCGGTTCAGGGTACCGTTGTTATTTCACTAACGTATTTTCTTGGGTTGAGTTACTGTTCTTTCTTTAACTCTGAATGAATGTAAATGACACACTGGAATGTCATTTAAATTATTGTTTAACGGGTTTATTTCATTTATTACAGACAAAAGTTATTCGATCTGTTATGAAAATTATTTTTCTTGTATTTCGGACAGGATAGGAAATCTACACTTCTTAGCAGATCGATCTTAAAACCTTAACCCCTAAATGCACACAAACCCGCTCCATGCAGAACCCTCATCGACGTAACCACACCGTCCTGACACTCTAACTGTGATGAAAATGAAAACGCCAAGTTATTTGCCACAGTGATGAATGGAGTGGTCATTTACCGGCCCGCTGGCCCCATTATAGTGGCCCACCATATGGCGAGTTTACCTACAACGTGCCTACATAGGGGTTTGTTATAGGGGGTAGTCATTGTTTGTTTTGGCAGAAATAATTATTGCAAACCAAGCGTGTTTTGTGGATATGTAGCGAATTTGAAATTAGAATGCTTATCTGTGTATTTCGGTCTGGAAACCCTTATAATGATTTTCTTTGCAGAAAGATGATATTTAAATATTCCAAAATTAATATCCAAATCATTTAATTTTATTTAATTGCAACGTACGTACCGTATCGGTTAATATATTAAGAAACTAACAATTTTAATAATAATGGTAGATAGAATCAACAGTGGAAAAAAGACATCTACAATATTAAAAGTGCGAAAATCGTAATTTTTTTTTTCAAAACAACGGAATTTTGATTTATCACATCAAAGTTTTTGAATTAGTTATTCGACAACGCACCTCGAGTCGATATAATTACATTTGGTATTGACAAATAAAACATCTACGACTAACAATGTCCATGGGTATGGATGCCACTTACCACCAGGTGGGTCACGCCTGTGCCCGGTTTGTTGCCTGTGAAAATAGTAAAAGAAAATTTGACTCTAAAATTCATGTTTAACATATCATGCAGCAAAGTATGTATAAACTGGTGTCCAATTAATCTAGAAAAACCATTTAATAACACTTGTTTCAACCCAAACTCAAACTTATTTAAAAATTCCCTTACGATTCCCGCTCAGATCTCAGAAAAGCAAAGGAATCATTACATACAGCCAGTGAGGGGTTCTTTCACAATGAAAATGGAAGTGAATAGTAATAAAAGTCACATTAACTCGAGAAGTCTTCACTGTGTCTACAAGATGAGTGGATCAAATATATTCTTGCCATGAGCAGCCGCGAAACGGCAAAGCACTCAACTTGATAAATTATTTTAAATTCCCCTGTAATGTGTGTTTGTCACATAAACACAGCTCTTTGATGGTTGAATGTTGGAAGAATAATTCAAATGCAGTGTCTGAGTTAAGTTGTGGAGTTTAAGTGTGAAGAAAGATCATTAGTATTTTTTTTTTTTTTCATCATTAGAATCATTTTTTAAGATCATTAGTATTATGAAGGTGTTGTTTTTTATATACGCTTTTTTATATAGTGCTAGTAGTACCTACCTTCGTTAGTTCGTAACAACCATACTATACATTTATCTTCTTCGCTTTAGGATTAACTCCACCTGTGATAAAATCAAAGTAAGGGGTTTAAACTTGAGCAGTGGATCTGGTATTCACAGAAACTCAGTATCCTGCATTTTTTGAACTTTAAATTAATGAAACTGAGAAAAATGCAAAGATGGTATCACAAGACGCCAGAGCAAAGTGCCGCGCGCCAAAATAAAGTATGTAAGTATTCGTGTCGTGTCGTGTCGTGTCGTGTCGATGACTATTAGAATGTCATGGGGGTTATGCTTGAGGAAACACACACACCTTCGAAATAATTTAGACCTTCCTTCACCGTGAAAACAGTCAGCTCGATATACTAATTTGTTAAAAGCCGTTGGTACATTTGGCTGTCACCGGGAATCGAACCCGCGACCTTCAGATCGAGAAACCAGCGCCCTATTACTTACAGCACTAGCTGAGCGGCGCTACACACACATTCGGAGTAACAGTACTTGTACAAGGCCGGCCAGAACCAATTACCACAAATATCAGGCTCGTGCCGGTCTGGTAGTCCGTACGTTCTCGGCACGTTCGATTCGTCTCTCCAAAGCCCGAACGTCTTAAGCCGGGCGGCAACGTTCATCCACATACATTTATCTAACTTTTCCCCCGACAGTGGCGATTAGTGCCGGCTCGAACAAGTGAAAAGCGGCTAAGACATTAACTATTAAGGGTTGGTCGTATAAGGACAACCTCTAATTTCTCATACTTATAGAATCAGTATTTTCATATTCTTTCCGGATACAGAAAATGACAGTCACACGGCTGGTTGCACGCAATTGCCAAGTATTAAATTATTACATATGGAATGTTGTATGTACTCAATTTTCAAAATTACAGTATTTTATAATTCTGTTTTAATGGCCTCTTTAATTACAAACCTATTAAATACCGTCGTAAAGCTTATTTTAGGTGTTAGTTCATAAAAAATGTAACGTGATTTTACAATCGACTTAGAGTATTTAATGAAACTACATACAAGAACTGTAATAAGTCTGTAAAGCCATAAATAACTTAAACAAAAATGTGCTGTATGCTACAACTGCTACGGTACGTTTTAGTTTATATGAATATTATTTTCAAGCTATTTAAATTGGACGAAGATAATTTCGTTACTCGAGTATTCAGCGCGAGACGGTAGATTTTCAGTTAGTAGTCTATAATCATGGGCCAATTGAATCGAACAAATAGGGCAAAGGACATAATGATATGGCTCAGGTTATAATTAAAACTATCAAAGGTTTCGTTTTCATGCGTGCGAAGCGAGAAAGTCAAGAAAAGCTTTGTCCCCTTTAATTTGTTTCATAAAAGTTTGGAATTCAGAAATACTACAAGTACTTATTGGTTTAGAAAATAATAGACTTCATTGTATTTGCCTTGCATGAATGTGTGAACCTTTCTAACATATACGCAGTCATAATCAGTTATTGCGCAATCATACGTCAAAGGAAAGACCTTATGGTGATCTAAAAAATATCGGACAACTTATATGAGCGTGATTCGAGTTCCGCGCATGCTGTTCTCTGGACCACTGACTGATTGTCTTTTCTAAGACACCCTTTATAAATATAAAAAAAATGTGAGTTTATTCCTTTACCATAAACAGTATACCTCATATCACATAACCCTATCAATCATATTTAACAACAATTTATATGAATAATTAGACCAAACAATTAAAACATATTTAACCGTCCAACAAAAAACTATGACAACAATTAATCAAAATATCAACGACTACAATTACATAAACTCCGAAATTTTCAGTCTGTGTCTTTTCTCGTATTCTTGTTTTTTTTTTAAATATAACTAAGCACCTTCCACATGCGTTACGTAATAAATCAAAGAAAGATAGGGTGTAATTAAAAGTGAAGGTACCTTAAGATTTTCGATGAAGGAGTGTATAATTAATTTATACATTTAGTTAGATGGAATTTGGTTGATTAAATGAGAAAGAAAACGTTATTTTTTTCAACACAGATGTTCAGCTAATGACGATTCGTACCATTGATGTAGGTAATATGGCTTAAAACTTGCGTAGAGCAAGGTGCTTTAAACTTTTTGCTGTTGTATGATTCAACACACAGCTTAGTAGCTGGTCTCTCCAGTGAGAATTTAGGGAGTTTCAAAACTTCGTTCTCCTCATATTAGAGAACAACACAAACTACGCTTTGTATTTATGTATAACTATATCTATCCTTATTCCAAACATAATATATCTATCTATGTTAGAATACTTTAATGTCAGAACATTGGTTTCTGTGTATTATAATCGAATAACATATTTTTCAGAATCAAGTGAATTATAACGCTCATAAAAACTCACCTTGCATATTTAAAACTTGATGAAATAACTGTTAATACAAGTAAATTAAGAAACAAAATATTTTACAATCTGTCCGATAGAGATTTTAATAGCGATCGCTATCAAAATTAGGAATATATCATGAGCGGAGCCCATAAATCAATGTAAATTGCGTTTTAAAATTGTTTTTTCGCACGTCCTTATGGGCTCGATTATAGGAAAATTATAATAATTGTGCAGGGTATAATTACGTGATGTAATATAAGGCCACGTTATATAGCGGTCAATTTGAATTTATGTAAAATATCGCGCGATAAATTAACATTTTATACATTCCCTCCGCGCCCGCGCCCGCGGCGCGCTATATCTCTGTTTAGGATCGCAGCGCGTATCAGCAAATTGCCAGGATTCATCAGTGGACAACCTGCTCGCTCACTTCCAAGATAACAGCTACATTTTACTTTGAATACGTAATCGCCCGGACTAAATGTCAACACTGTTAAACTAATCGACTCTACTATAAATACCCAGACAGTTTTAAAGTTTTTTTAAAGTTAATTTAGGAGTTATTATTAAATTATTAGTTTCACCCTACAGGTCAGTTGTGTTTGAATCGTTCGAGTCACGATTTCTTTTTTAAGCCGTCGGTAATCTTGACTTAGTTCTCGGCCGATTATGGTAACATTATTTTTATCCGCGTAAAATATTCTCTGTATGATAATGGTTAATTCTTGACATATAATGCAAGCCTGGGGCGTATGAGCCGACACTATGTCTAATAAATTTATGGGCCTTCATTTCATGTTGATCGGCGTTCGAAATTATAATCGCGCGCTCGGGGCGCAGAGCACGAGTCGCGGTCGCGTGACGTCGCGGCGCAGGCGCATGTCTTAACTGCGAGTTTTGGATCGAGCCTTTATTGAACTAGATTCGCTTAATAATGGAAGCAATTAAAGCATTGAAAAATGAATTCCGCTTATAACTGCCAAGAAGTCAACATTTCGTATCGTAGTTCATTTTGTAGATATTGATAAACAATTTATTAAAACAGCTCCATTGTTGGTATAATAATACACAAACATGAAATTCAATCAAAAAACATTTTACCAGCGAGTCCTCCTAACGTAACTCTCTTAAACAACACATTATTTGACTGCAGACTTACACACTAAATAAAAAGCATAAGTGTTCAAATTTCCTTCTCAGATATTTCATGATGAAACTCCAAGAGTACCAGGAGTGCATGAATGATAAAAAGCACATAAAAGTCAGGAAAAAGCACGCAAGCAAGGAAATGGCGACGCTCTGCCTAATGATCTGTGAACTAACGCAGTGTTACAGTGTCGACGCAAAGCAGATGCAAAAGGGTGAATAATGGAGAAGAAAATACAAAAATATACATGCGGCTTGTCTAGGAAAAGACTTAAGGATACCATGCTGCTCTGAAAAATATTTACCTACCTATAATTACTATTTTTGAACATTATAAAGTTGGCTTTTTAAAATGGGTTGCAGGTAAACACTGCAATTTTAATTATTTATTATAGGTAGATAATAACAAAATCTCACGACAGAACCCAAAGGCAGTAAACTGTATGTCGTGGGTGACTATACATAGAACTTGAGGGAAGTCTTATACAACTATTTAAAAAAATATACCATGATGACTCACAAATAACTGTTTTCACCAGGATACGAACCTGAGAACTTCTGCATGAGATAGGGTGCTACTGCGAGGCTTCTAACATATTTTAGTTTTATATCACTTTGTAAGGAAGGTAGTAACAGATATTTAATTTTTATTTACATTTGTAATTTAAATAAATAAAATCCCCAGACAAACACACTGTATGTTCCAAGAGTAACCAGAGCTTGTGTTATGTCTAAGACTATACAGCAAACTGGAGGGGACCCAGAATAAAACATAGAAACAATCACAACCCGAGAACGACCAGGAATCGTACCTTGGACCTCCGGCGTATGAGGCAAGGCTACTCGGCAGATTTTACGCATTAATCTTAAAAAGCGAATCCTAAAATAAACCTTTATATACAAAAACGCAATAAATGATACATAACAATCAAGAATAAATACATAATTATATAGAACAGCAAATTACAGTTACTTGCTTATAAATTAATTTGTTAAAAGGTAAAATAGACACCTCACCACTCGTCAAGTATATCAGATCTTTTGTAGTATAATGATATTCATAGAATATGTGATTTCAACGTAATAACCTTTTATTAAACATTACAGTGACTAATTACCAGTAAATTGTATAGTTCATTATTTATGTTAAATTATATGACTAACAAAGGGTTGGTTGACGTCATCATAGTTCTATTCTAGTTATTTGTAATTTAACTGAGTAGTGTTGTGGCTAATAGCCCTGCCTCATATGCCGGAGGTCCTTGGTTCGGCTCCTGGCCGGGGCATTCATTTGTGTGATGAACATAAATGTTTGTTCTTGGGTCATGGTTGTTGATATTAAATATGTATGTTTACTCTCGGTGTTCCTCCAGTTCGCTACAACACAAGCTCTGCTTACTTTGTGTTTTAAAATTTGCTCATAAATACTTTAATAATTATAATAAATCCCCAGATAATCAAACAAAACTGTATGGCCCCAAAGTAAACAGAGCTTGTGAAATATCCTTATGGATGAGCATACCGAGAACTGGGGGGAAATAACCATACAAATATTAATATATAACTGCAACCGTCACCCAAGATGCAAGATCTAATTGTAGAGCAAGGAGCATGAAATACTGGAATGCTCATAATTAATTCCAACAAACAAATAAAGTCTATGTTTTATCCCATCCCCCCACCTCTGTTGTAATTAAAATAAAAGTTTTTTTTTGCTGCCGAAGCACCCTCTCGGGAGGGAGGTGGAAGATGCGTCATGCATACCGCCGCAGGCAACCGACTTCCGCGACGGTTATGTGGGACTCACCAGAGTGGCACCTACCCACTAAAAACCACCTTAACGGCTGTAGCATGGGAATGCTGTCAGCCTTCATCGGGGCGACACCCGGGTAGGGAGGTGGGTGCGCAAGCAGGGACCCGCTAGCGGGTCACCCGCTGAGAATGCTAATCACTTAAGGTGCAAATGACATTTTATATTGACGATTATACGGCTTGGGCAGCTTTAAGCTGGTCCAGATTAGCCGAAAGTTGATCGGGGGGACCGAGAGTGCATTTCTCGGTCTACGGACTTTGTACCTCGACGGCATGGACGGAGCAGTATAAGCTACTGACTCACGTATCAGGGGGTTAGGATGCTCTTCGGATCGCTTGAAAAAAGCGGTGTAGAGCGTCCTAAGGTGTTGTTGTATAGTAGGTAAATCGAGATCTCTGTGCAGGTCTGCATTTCGCACGTACCACGGAGCATCCATGGTTCGGCGGTAGAAGAGATTCTGGACTACCTGTAGTTTATACAGATCGGAGGGTTTAGCATGTGCAAAGATTGGGGCGGCGTACGTCATGACTGGTCTCACGCAAACCTTAAAAAGCGTTCGTTTGTTCCTAAGAGACATTTTACTGTGCCGGCCTAACATACTGTTAAGGCGGCCCATGTACAGACGGGCGAGTTTGGTGACTCTAAGTATGTGAGGTCGGAATGAAAGCGTACGATCGAGCGTTACACCTAGGTACTTGGTGGTTTGTGCCCACGGGATGGGCGTACCTAGCATTCGGATGTGGGGGTCGTAGGGACGACAGCGTTTGTGATCGAAGCGCATCGCAGAGCTTTTCTCTGGATTTACATCGATACGCCATTTTTTAAACCAGGCTCCGAGGTCATTTACGGCCTTCTGGAGTTTGGTGATGAGTGTGTTGACGTGCATGCCTTTGACGTATAGGGCAGTGTCGTTGGCAAAGAGGGAGAGTTGAACACCTTTAGACGGAATAGGTATGTCATTGGTGTATATAGAGTATAATAGCGGGGCGAGTACCGATCCCTAAGGGACGCCCGCCTTGAGGGGGCGGGGGGTGGAGAGCGTACCTTCGTTTTTAAAACGAAAGGTGCGATCTTTAAGGTAGGAGCCGACTAGTTTGACTAGTCGGTCGGGCAAGCCTGTGTTGTGAAGCTTGTAAATTAGACCCGCGTGCCAAAAGCCTTGGCTACGTCAAAGAAAACCGCGACTGTTTTCAGTCGTCTAGGGTAGAAGCCGTTGAGTATGACGATTCGGTGGACTTGCTGAGGGCACGAGTATTTGGCTCTAAAGCCGAATTGATGGGGGATAATGAGGGGGTCACCGTCCGTTGGGTACAGGTGGTCCTCCATTCGAGCGAGTATGACTCTCTCAAGAAGTTTAGCCATGGCTTTGAGTAGGCTGATGGGTCTGTGATTAGCCGGGATATTCAAAGGTTTACCTGGCTTGGGAATGCCTATGACTGTAGCTTCCTTCCAAGCTTTTGGAAAGTAACTTAGGTCGAAGCAAGCATTGAAGATAATCGCGAGTAAGGTAAGCACCTGCCGAGGCAACTGCTTAAGTGCATGGTTGCAAATTCCATCCGCACCCGGGGCCTTCTTGGATTTCTGTCTCCTGATGAGGAAGAGAATCTCATCATTAGACACTGTAATGGGGTCAGCGATGACTGGACGGGAGTCTTTGCAAACGACTTCGTCTTCCACCGCCTGGATGTGCGCTGTGTCTGTGGGTTGGGTACTCGGGGAGCATTGTGAAGCAATGCTATCGGCGAATATAGTACGCCGTGTGGGACGGAGAGATATTAATCATAAGATCGTTCCTTTGAACGTCTCTGTATTCCGCGATGGTGGATTTGACCTTACGTTGTAGCCGGTTAGCGGCTAGCCTGTAGGCGGGTGTAGGGTATTTTCTGGCTCTGCGGAGAGCGGCGTTTTTAGCTTTGATTAGGTTGCTAATGTCCAAGGGAAGCTTGGGCTTGCCATGCTTAGCAACCTTTTCATTCTCACTGATGGCCGAGTTAATGGCGGCAGTGAGCGAATCGACTGTCGAGTCGAGTGGGCAGTCTGGGGCTTCCAAGGCCGAAGACAGGGTGAGCTTGAATCCTTCCCAATTGGTAAAGGTTTTCGGAGCAGGAGGGTCGTTTTGGGGTCCTAATATTAGAGACACCGGGCGATGGTCGGAACCTAAGTCGTCTAGCGGCTGTATGGTCTTAAGGTCGAGATTGATACCCTTGACGATGGCAAAGTCAAGGATATCAGGGGAATGAAGCGGGTTATCCGGGTAATGTGTCGGTGTGACCGGGGAAATGACGTCAAGATCGAGTGATTTCGTGATGTCTAGTAATTTAACACCACTTGTGTTGGTCGACAAGCACGTCCAGTCACTATGTTTGCAATTAAAATCGCCGAACATAATGACTGATTGCCCTAGTTCGAGTAAGGCCTCAAAGTCACTACGAAAGGGCGGTGTACCACTAGGTATATAGACTGAGGCCAAGACTATGGTCCTGTGACCTGTCATAGCCAGCCTACATACTGTGGCCTCCATGTTGGTGAGTGGAGGCGTGGGAATCGGAGTAATCGGATATACTACAAGAGAAGTATTCACTGTTCATAAAAGCTGAAAAGTAGTTAGATATGTAGAATACGATAGGCGGGAATCCCACCCGCAAGAGTTCGAGATTGAATGCAAGAAAGACGCAGTATGAAGTATGAAAGTGCGAGAAGAATAAATGATAGAACTGGAATGAGAGGTAATAGCGAAGAATAAAGTTAGCTTACCTTATGGAGCTAGTAGTCGTGAGAAAAAAAACCATCACCCGAGAACAAAATGACTCAAGTCGGTGACTCCCGAGGTACGAGTCAGGGCTACCACCCATTATGCCACTCGGCATACACATTGGTAATAATTAATTTATTTGTATAACACTATTTTTGTAGCTTAACTTTTTTAACTATTATAACGAAATAAATCTTTAATCTAGTCAGATAAATATCAGTAATACTTTTATTTCTCCAGATCTCCCTATTCAAACACAACCTATCAAAATATTAGGATAACATATTTCACTTAACCAAAGTATCAACCCCAAGCTTGAAGCGTATCGGAGTCACGTGACCGACTCAGGAGAGCAAATCGCCAACGACTTTTTTATGGAAATACCCGAAAATAATACGTGGCCTGACAAAAGGACTTGTACAGGAAATGGCACACTTCAGGAAAAACAGATTTATTGCTCTATCAGTTTCTAGCTTATAAAACAGTGCTGTTATACTAAGAGAATTCGATTTGTAAATGGTTTTATTTAAAAGTTTGAATAGGAAATACGTTTCGCAAAATTTCTATGTTTAAAAATTAAATACGATATTCAATAATTACATAATATATTCCAATTAAAATAAATATCAAAACTGTTAGTCTAATCAGCTTGTAAAGAAAGCTTCCGACCGGATACATTAAAAGCTTCTTCCCAAGTTATAAGTTTCTATAGGAGTCATTAACCTATGTTGCACTGTTTTTTTTTAATATATTGAATCTGTTTAATGACATTTTGATATTTGTCGCCAATTGTTATCAAAAATACATAAGTAAAGTCTCAAAAAGCTGTAACGATGTAGAAGTAGGTTTGTACTTTTTTAAAGAACTAAATAAAAAGTTGAATTGACTGCCAACATTTCAAAATCATCAAACATGTGTTTACTCACAAATAGTACTATGCATTCAAAATTATTTTCTTTTTGTGGCCATGGAAAGTTCCATAATTGACGGTAAGGCGCACTCGAGTATTGGGCGTCTTGTGACTGTTGTGACGTCACTGGACCAGTTTTTGTTTCGTTCTTCAATGGTAACATTAGGCCCACTATTGGCTGAATGAAGCTTCTCCGTTCTTGTTTTATTTTGTGGACAGTCTAATCATTATATTCAACGTGACTTTCAACAATAATGAAACAAAATGCATTGAAATGGAAATAAAAGTGACCTGACTTGTTGGAGGAAAAGAAAGCATATGCTTCAGGTATCTGAAGGTGTTATTTGCAATATGGCGTTAGAAATTTATTTTCCAACTACGTTTATAAGTGTTATCATTAGTTAGCTACCGGTCTGCGTATGCACATATGTCATCGAAGGAAAGGCGCGATCTCACGCAGCTAGATGTGCGCAATCACTATAATTTGGAGGGCGACGGAAGCCTGTCACAGTACAATTACAGTACCGAGAATCTGCATTAGTTCGAACTTAACTATTTGTGTAAAATAAGAGCAACCTCTCGTACGGGGAAACGGCGATTGCACGCATCGCTCATTAAGCACTTTAGAGCAATTTGTGGAGTTGAGAAAAAGTCGAACCAGACTTGGCTCAGCATTGCGTGGTCAATTAAAACGTTGCCGCGCGGCTGGCAGTGCCAATCCACCTCGAACAACGGTACTCTCACCAGCTAAACATAAAAAATAACCACAGGCATGGAGAACTTGTAACCAACGTGTATCCTGTCTTAAGTGTTACATGGATGGACAAGTTTAATAAAAAAAATAGCGATTGTTTTTCTACTTAACGATACCCACGCAAGTATTAATACAACATTATTTCTTTGAGGTAGGTAAAGCATTAAAAACCTGGTAAATAACATTATCCGCAGTAAACCTTGATAGATAATTATACAGTACTACCAGCTAATTGATTAAACAATAAGGTAATTTTTATAGGGAACTTTTATAGTTAATTAAAGGAGGGTTGACATAAGTTACAAATAAAGCTAAATCGCGCAATCGATACCATTTATCTATATCGCGACTTAATTTATAATTTTTAACTTATTATCCACTATGCAGAATAAATGCATTTATAGTTAAGGTTGTGATATAGAACTTAGCTCTCACGATTAAATTACCGTAAAATTATAATAATAACTGCCATTTTATCATCTACTGTAAATGTTAAGATTTAGAATTTAGCTCTCACGATAGTATCGCTGTAAAATTAAAATTATTACTCTAATTATATTAAAGTATAAGTTTTTATAACAACTATGTCTCCGTTATTGCAAAAATAGTGTCAAAATCAACATTTAAACAAGCAGAAATCCCACAAATAACATTCTGAAAAGCTCAAAACAAACTTTTAAGTTTAAGCTTATCGAAAACCACTCCCAGCAGCTACACACAATTACATTCCGAGCTGCAGCTTATCTAAGCGATAATTTAGCTGTCCATTGTTTTAAGATTAGTCTTTTATTAGCTTGGTATCGCATGCGAGCTTCTATGCGCCAGCACCTTTTTACCCTGAGGGTAGAAAGTCTTAGGGCTTTAGGACTTCTGATTTTGAGTTGCAATAGTTGACGGCAGAATGATATAGTGAGTATACTGATACGTCGGAGTTCCCAGGTTCAAGTCGTGGCCGGGGCATCCATCTGTGTGATGAACACAGATGTTTGTACTAGGCTCATGGTTGTTGATGTTTATATATGTATGTTTATCTGGGATCCCCCGGTTTGCTGTGATCCAAAACACAAGCTTCGCTTACTTTGGGCCCATACAGTTGATGTCATTGTCTGGTGATTTATGTATATATTTTTATTCATACTAACCTTAGACATTCCAGTCTAACATTTAAACAGCGCCAGCACCTAATCACCATCTCTTGAAATAAGCTCACAATTCCAAAGGGGCCATTAGTAAAATTAGTTATTATGTAATCTAGCTATTACAATACAAACACATATTACACGGAGCAAGATCACTCTCCAGCTAATTGAACCTGTCCCGCTGTGCATCAATCACACAAGATGGACTCTACAACGAAAACACTGTTAGTTTTGCCGCCGAATTATTAATTACATTCTCATAAAAACTTACACACGACGCCGAAAATCATAAATTTATTCTTTTTTTGAAATGAACCGCACAAAGGAACCGTGGCCGCGGTACTACGTTAAACTGATTAGACCGCCGACAAGGCCGACGACGCCGTATAAGATTTTGGCGCCATCCCGACCTCAATACATTAAACTAATATGAAAAGGAAATTAGGTAGAAAATGGGCAAAGGCTCTATGTGTCATTAAGAATTGGTTACGCTCCTCGATCCGACGCCGGCGCATCGTAACGCCACCTTATTTTATTTGATTTCACTTAATTGAATTACCATTTTTTTTAAAGTTTCTTACGAACTAAGTTTAATGGGTCGTTTTGGTTATAACAATAACGTTTATGTGACGGTTATTGACTGTTTACTGTAATAAATAAATTAAATGTTTTTAAAGTTATCAAAGAGATATTAAAGGTGTTATAGAACTCATAACTTTACCCTTGTTTTTATTTTATAGTTTTAATGTATCTATTTAAGTTACATTTGGGGGTGACCTTTCAATTTTAGGTACGCTAAGCATAAATGTTAAATTTAACAGTTTTTGTTACATTATTACATTATATCGCAATGCCAAAATTTAACAATAATTTAACAGTATTTTAATTCAAGCTAGTTTCGTTAGCTTTTGCTTCATCATCATCATCATCATATCAGCCACAGGACGCCCACTGCTGAACATAGGCCTCCCCTAAAGACTTCCAGAGCGACCGGGCGCACGCGCTCTGCATTCAACGACTTTTGCTTGGCAATTTATAATTTATTAACAAAACAATTTTCTTCACTAAACTTTAATAAAATGGATTCCTGAATAAATATAATTTACAATTAAACACCCTGCATTCAACCACCCATATCTACTTAAAAACGAATTAAACTAACTTAGAACTTGTAAATCATAATATCGTCTAAATGACGCATATCAATAATTCAGAGCGACAATTTCGGTCAATGTGAAGAAAAACTTTCCAACAAACGTTTATTGGCATTTTGTTCCCTCTCGACCTGTAGGGCTGACTCTATGAATAGTAATGTAGTGGAGACCTCAGGGACGTGGGTCGTAGGGCTGTCGCAAATAAGCGTAAAATTCCGCTTATGGTGCGTTCGAAATCAACTTCACCCTGGGGAACTCCGGCCGCTTTATGTGCTTACTTATTTGGACCGAGATTTGCTCTGAATTATAGCGTGACTAGAATATTGAACGATTTTTGATCACTTGAAGAATAGATCTAATAGAGATATCATAAGCTTTTCAATAGGCTAATTTGAGTAGTTCAATCCTCAAGTGACTCACCGAAGTCTCTTCTCTCATGTCGCTCATGTTGAAATTTAGCAGAACACTCGAAAGTTTTCTATTAAAGCATCACGGATCCCTGTAAACATGCCGTGGTCACAAGCTCGTTTGCAGGCACAGTTTTCAGGTCATGTGTCAGAGGCACTTTTAAGGTTATGTGTCAAAGGAACAACTGTCAAACTTTGGAGAAGAATTGGAGGTTATGTGTGGTGGGCGCTGGGCGAGCGTGGGTGCGGGCATGTCGCACGCGGCGGGACGCAGGCGTTCTGCGGGCGTTCGTCGCGCACTGCCGCGGCCTACTCGCGCCCCCCCACCGCTACCTCATTTCTCACTATAATTTGCGTGCTCGTTTTTTACTATTATTACTCCCTCGTTTTGTTTTACGTATTATCGAGTGCATCCCGCTCGCACGGCCGCCATGCCGCCGGGCGCCGCCCAGATAATCGCTTCTGCAATTACTGACCGTGGAGCATACAAGCTGTACTTACTAGCGACATCTGTTGTCGGGAGGATGTATTAAGACCGAAAGCATTTAAAAATCTTACACTTCGTCTTAGAACAAAGTTACTAAATAAGTTATAATACAAAATTTTAACTGTATAAATACATCGAAATCCTTATAAACTTTTATGTGATAACATCAACTCAACCACTCTTGCCCATTGACATACGAACACTAATCAAACACCATGATACGGTATAATTAGTCGGAACAAAAAAAAGATGTAGAGAAATAAATGAAATGAATTTCCATTCAAAAACTTTACATCTAATATATAGTATACAATGCTTTTTTTATTTGTTTATTGCAGACTTTCAAACTTCGTATCGATGCGCTACGCAGTTTGTAGCATCGTCGTAGCAATCGTAGCTGAAAAAACACGTGTGATAATTTACATAAATTTTTGTGTTTTTATTTTTTTTTATTTCTAGAGATAATATTGTGCTAAAAAAGTATTCAGATAGTATTTACAAGTTAGAAATATATTTTATATAGGTATAAATACAAGTAAATAAGCGAACCAAAATAAATTTACATGATTAAATTTATTTAAACCATTTGAAAATAAGGCAAAAATAAGTAAAATAATTTATTTCAACGAATATGTATGTTTTGAATAACCTTTAAAAAAATTCGTTATATTTCTCCTTCAGAAGACAATAAATCCAAGTCCTGATTTATCAGTAGTATGTTTTTAAATAGCAATAATAAATATATATAATACGCAGTATTTATTATTTTTAAACATCAATTATCACTTAACAATGCTTCTTTGTGTACCATAACAAATGCTCGCTACTGTTATGGCCACGCAGCCCGGATACTGAGAGAACACCTAGTTACTACATCATACTTATATCATTTCATTGAAGATAATGTTCTAACGATCAGGTATTAATAATCAATACTGTGTTATTGGTGTTTTAATTCAGGTCTACTCGTAGGAGTTTCTGTATACAATTTAGGCTCCATACTTCTGTATAACGTTTCAAATGATAATTTTATGTATCCAAGAGAATTAATAATATTATAATTATAATCCCCAAACAAACAGACCAACAGTCAGGCCCCAAAGTAAGCAGCGCTTGTGTTATGGATGACGATACAGCGAACTGGGGGGGGGGGGGGGGAACTAGAATCAACAACCAACAACAAATATCAGCTGTTTTTATCACACAAATTTTCCTAGCAGGAATCAAAAATGGAGATTTAGCTGTTTCACAAAATAGCTTATCGTTTGTGATATATTTATTTTTACTATTTAATTTCCTGCTCGCCAAACTCGAATAGTATCACAAAATTTGTAAGAATCCAATCTACGTACACGTCGCTTTACGCTTGACGCTGATTACGTACTCCATCTGCGACCGATATACGAGTATTACCAACAGCTATCTTCTGATACTCTTCATAAGCTTTCATGTAATACGCAACATATAAATCAGAATAAATCACTGTACATTTATAGTATAAGTAAGCAAAATTTGTACGTACAATGAAATACAACACTACAAGATATATCAAACAATTACACCGAGTAGCGTAGTGGGTAGTCCTGCCTCATATGCCGAAGCTCCCAGGTTCGAATCCTGGTCTGGGTATTCATTTGTATGATGAACAGGGATGTTTGTTCTCGGAATGTTCTTCTTGTTCTTGAATGAATGTTTGTTTGTTGTATGCATTTATGTAGGTATGTATGTTTATTCTGGGCCCCCCTCAGTTCGCTGTATGGTCAACCATAACACAAGTTTTGCTTACTTTGGGGCCGTACCGTCGGTGTGATTATTTGGGAAATTATTATTATTTTAAAGGTGCTCAGGAAAACTGTACTGTCCAGGATCAAAGATTGGAACTCCTTACATCCGTCAGTCGGTCTCTGGCCATGGATGACTTATACAAATATATGGCCATACTTCTTTGAGTTAAATCCTTCAGAAATCTACTTTAATATAGTATTTTGTTTTATCAATTGGAACTTTGAAGTTATTTACGTACTTGAGCAAAATTTTACGCGTATTGTTAGTTAAGTGGAGTAAATTGGTACCTCTTACGCTGAAATCGTAAGTTCTTAGACTTGTCTCAGACTAAATGGTCAAATAAAAAGGGTTTTTTTTATATACAGCATAGCGATGAAAACCGCGTTTGACAAAATTGACCAGGTTGCTATCACTTGTTTCCTGAATATGTTATCTAAGTACAAATAATAAAGTCGCTATTTATTTGGCCATTTAGGTGAGATAAGGTAAGATAAGTCTAAGTACATTTAAGGTTAGATAGAAGATAAACCAAATATACCCAATTATTCTTATTCTATAGTGAAAACCTTTAACTGAGGGAACTTTCAATACGATTTTAAATTCCTATAGGTACGACTTTTTGATGTGTAGATGTGTTTGAATTAATAAATTACGTTATGATCTATAAGCGTGAATAAAATGGTAATATACCCAGATGTGATTTTGGAGCTAGATAGAAACAAATCAAGCTATGAGGTAGAAATAAATAAATTAACAACATATTAAATCAAAGATTTTATTTTCATCATAACCTACATCGAAATGATTTAACAAAAATAAATCATAGAGGCACTTTATTATACAATAACATTTTAAATGGTAACTTCTTGTGAATGACAGTTATCTTTAACACAAACACAATCAATACTCACCGCGGTAACATTATTTACACTGCTCAGTTCATTTTATTTAACGTTTTTAAATTAATTTTAACGAGAACTTTTATTTTATATATTACTGTCCGATTGCTACTGGGGGTTGGAAATTATAATGTCCTTGGAACATGTAGTTTTCTTTGGAGGCACACTGGTAAGTAAGAGGCGTGTGGTATTGCTGGTACATGCGGTGGTCTCGGTGGTAGAAGTCCTGGCGGTGGTGGTACTCTGGATGGTGGCCCCACGCCGGAGTCATCATCCCACCACTGTACAAGGCACTGTTGAATCCTGCAGAGGTAGTCATGTTATGGCTTAAAGGTTCCAGTGCATGGTAGTTCAATGTCTTCGGCGCGTTCGATGGAACTGTACCACTGTTTGAACTGCCGACAGCTGTGGGTTGTGTCATTTCCACGGGTGACACTGGGGGCGGCTCAGTCTTTTCACTACTCTTGGCAGCGTCGTCCTTCTCATCTTCCTTCACTTTTTTCTTCCTTGAGCCGTTAGCGTGGGTTTTCACGTGTTTGGCGAGATGGTCGGAGCGCATAAAGCGCTTCGGACACAGCTGGCAGGCGAAGCGTTTTTCTCCAGTGTGGGTGCGGAGATGTCTCTGTAACTCGTCCGAGCGTGTGAAGCGCTTGCCGCAAAACAGCCAGTTGCACACGAATGGTCGTTCCCCAGTATGCCAACGCAAATGAGCTTTTAGATGGGATGTTTTTCCGTAAACTTTACCGCAGCCGGGGACATGGCATACGTGTTCTCGTTTGGCGCCTTCCTTGCCGTAGTTGGGGCCGAAGCCGGCCGCTTCGGTGAGGCAGTTGGGACAACGGCACTTAGCGCAGCGGCGGGATAGTTCGCGGGCATCTTCTGTGGCGGCGGGCGGCCAGTAGGCGGTGTACTGCGGCCAGGCCGGGGCTGCACCAGCGCCGGGCCACGACGCACCGCTGCTGCACGATGACAGGTCCGACGCCGGCGACACTGCCTCGCCGCGACCGTACCCACACCCGTACCCTCCCATCATCATCATCTGCAACAACGCAAAATAACTGTTACACACACTTAACAATTAACAATTAATTTTGAAACATTAAGGTTGATTATGTAATTGCACATAACTACTGTTTGTCTATCAATTACAACCGGACGACATTTAACATCAACACTTCACTCTACATTAATAATCACAAAAAACTCGTAACTACAGGATGATTACATATAAAATGTCAAAGCGCAACTTAATAGGGCAGAAGGCGGACCTGTGTCGCGGGCGGATCCACGTATTGCATTTCCGGTGGTGACAACGTCTTGGGCGAAACCTTCAACTGGATAATTACAGGGCGGCGCACCGTTCGCGCCGAGACGTTTTTAATAACTGGCTTGGGATAGACGTAACGAGCGGTTGTCACCTCGCCCCGGCCCCCTGCCCCCGGCGGGTCTCCCCACACCCCGCGCCCGCGGCGCCCGCGCAGCCTCCACACCCCGCGTGAGTTATGGCTTTACGGCCCTGATCTCCGTAACCAAAGGGTCACACGGCACACCACACACAGGTTATGTTTACATGTGAACGCCTTCAAAGGCGGCCAACTCAACTCTGTTTAATTCAATTGTCAAACGAATGATTAAAAGAACACGTAGAGAACGTATTAGAGAACATCTTTCGTTATTAATCGACGTGTATCTCCGAGTGGGATAAGGTTAATTAAATGTATTCCATGGTGTGGGAGAAACAAGTAATGGCGTGAGATCAAATAGATTTAAGCTACTTAAATCAACAGACAAGTGTTGTTTCAGCTTCGTTGAAAGATACAATTTGGACATCTTTTAGTGGTAGTACAGAGTAGAGTTCTATTTGTTAGAGGGAATTAACAGCCAGTGAATTGGCAACACAACATGTTCTATTTGTTAGAGGGAATTAACAGCCAGTGAATTGGCAACACAACATTGGCACAACGGCAATTGCAACTGAAGCATCATAAGTCAAATCGTACTGTATAAGATTAACAAAGATATTGACATTTTATAAACACAATACAAAATCAGTTTCGTAAATCCCTCTCCACCATACGAGGACTCAATGCAGGAAAATTGTATTATATTTGAATACCTTAATGGATACCTATTGTGTAATAAATGCTCAATACAAGTCATGTCAGTATATATTTTCTAAAGTTCATTATTAATGTCATTATTTGTTAGATATAAAATAAAGATTTACTTATTTTCTACAAGAGTAGGTACTATTTAATTGCAAGAATGTTGACATACCTGTCGTTGTAACATATTCATGTAACTAAAACCATATGTAGTTATATTATCAAGATTATTTTATTGTAAATTGTTCGTTGTTGTATCTGAAATAAATAATTAAATAATAATCACATATAATAATTATTAATAGTGTTGACTAGTGATGTTCACGGGTTCCGATTATTTGGCTTTATTCCCAAAACGCACTATAAATTTTTGAATAATTTTGCTGCGAGCTTTGAACAATGCAATGAAATTACTATACTTAATAGATTTTTACAATACTAACTTGTTATATACTAATCAATAAATTTGTATTCAAATATCTTTCTCACAAATAAAGGAAAGTGAAAGTTTGCGACGATCGAGCTAGGTACATACGTTTTGTTCAATGTGGAACATTCTAGATTGACTGTATTATCGATATGGTAATAAATGCAAACAAAGCCAATCAATGAAATCAATGAAAAATGGAAAGTTATATTTTGAAACTAAGGTTTGATAGGTTGAGAATGTTTTCCTCTTGTGTTCGATTTATAATTCGACTGTAGTTCTTTGAATAAAGGTTTTAACTTAGAGTAAACATTCCGAAACTTACGAAAAAACTATAAAAATTAAATTACATTTGGAACAAACTCATTGTATTCTTAGAAAATATAGATATAGTGGTTGCTTGCAGAACAACTAGCCTTGGGACGATACAAATATTCTGCTGGTTCTATGGAAGTTTCTAATTCTGTGTTCAATTTTCATGTAATTACCAAAATATCAAGTCGACAATCCGTTTTATATCGTTCTTTTAAGGCTGATTTTCAATCGTCAGATAAAACTTGACAAGACTTCAGAAATTAGGTCAAATCCTCAAAACTATTCTACTGATAAAAGATAACTGAGCATTGAAAAACCAGCCTTAGTCTGTCAGTTTTTTTTATTTAACTCTTTAGATATTTTTTATCACAGAAATCAATTGATACAAGGAAACTGTAAAAAACGATTTCAAATTGAAATTTCCAACGCGAATCACGAATGCAGCTAGTCACTGTCATTTAGCATTTCTTTATACAAAGTTATCTTTTTACAATTTCTTTATACAAAATAATAACTACTAACGCTGAGAGCAATAAACAAGATTGTAAATTGCAACAACGTAAGCTCTTGCAAATCCTAAAGTCCTCCAAAAATTATTTTAAAGTGGCGCAGACCCTTTCTAATTTCCCTCTAAAACCTTCTCATGGGCGCAGCTTCCCGCTAACCATACCATAAAAGCACATAAAGCTTTTGTTTCAAAGTCTCAGAGGCTTGATGTATTTAATTTTTTCTCTATTTCGGTCCGCGTTCGCGGCGCAGCCATGATTTATGCATATTCGACTGAGCCCAAACCTTTAATTACACGTTGTTAAAATATGGCAGTTTGTTAAATCGTTCGAGTTTAACTTTTGTTTTACTAAATACCGCGCTGTAAAAGCCTTGGTTTCTTTTCTCGGTCCGTTTTAATTTTTGAAGGCGTAGATACAATCGCGGCAGATGAACCGAGTTCAAATCTCGTTTATTATGAAATTAATTTCATTAGGATTTTTTGCTTTTTGTTGTAATTTTACGAAAGTTAATAAGGAGAAGGTTGTTTAGTTTCACATATGCGCATAGCAAAAGTTATCAAACACAGTGTGTTTTTAATACGTTTGTAAATATAAATGAATGAGATTTTTTCAAATGCCTTTCTTACTACGATAGTTTAAAGAAGTGTATCGAAAGAACAAAAATCAATACTTCGATGTATTTACAACAGTTAAAAAAGTAATGAAAAGAATCATCACTAATACAAAATAATTCAAATTAACCTTTTCTCAGTCTACGGTCTGAGCGTTCCTCACAAATGCAAAAAGCACATCGAATGCCTTAAAAATGCAAACAGCAATCGTTCCTCGAACACAGTAGCACCTCAGGAGATTACCAGCATTAACCTGTCGACATGTTTACGACAGCCTAGAACAATAACCCCAAAACTATTGTCCATAAAACTGCTACTGTCAAAGATTTACAAAGACAAGTCCGCAGGAACATTGGCGGGCTCTATGGCCTCATGCAGGGCACAAAGGAACGTACTAATGCGCTATGATCGGTCTTCGCGCCATAAATCTTAAGGGCTACTATGTTTTTGTATGCAATTCTTGAGGGAAAAAACGCCGGTCCGCTTTGCACGTCCTCGATCAGTGGCGCGGACAAGATAACATGTGATGGTACGGCGTGCCGACACTAGTTGCTTTGTAGATTGGTATAAGTGATTTATTGAGCACTTTGATTTTTAGAGCACTTTGCGCTTACCGCTATAATCATTCTTAATTTTTCCTATTTTAAACGTTACGTAGTGTACTGAATGTGTGCAATAACGTGCGGTTTCCGCAGAGCTTGAACTGAAATAGAACATTTCTTGCTGCAGACAAAGTAATTTTTGGTGAAATAATTACTCAAAGTAAAACAGTATTTTCAAAGTTTATCAATTTCAAATAACCAAAGAAGCAAAAATACAGCAAAAGCATTAATATAACTTGCTTAAAAATATTGTTTCATGTGCCATGCTCAAAGGAATGTACTGTCTAAAAATGCCTTTATAAACTTTTAATTTTAGTGTACTTACAATCAACTTAACATTTAACTTAAATTAACTTAATATAAATATTCAACCTTAATAACCATAATCTTTATAAACAAGGACCGCCCAAAAACATCGTAGGTACATTTTTGCATTACTTCCATTTCGACATTTCCGTTTGAGATATAAGGATATTTTACACTAATTACAGGTTTCGTATGTCGTAGGCGGGTAATTGGTTCTATCGCGCGTTTTCATTCACTTCCTGTCTTTTGATAGTTTACCGACTGAATGGGGATCCCATTCAGTGGTGAGCGGTACAAAGTAGTGATTCTGGTGGTGTCAGGTTGCACGCTTTGTGCCGGCACCCACTCTGCGGAAGACTCGGATTCGATCGATTACAGAAAAATAAATGGTGCATAAGACATTGGAATCGGTTGGGTCCTGGGGATGCACTTGTAGGTGAAGTTCAATAAAGTATTTGTAAAGTATTTGACGGTATTAGCTACATAATAAGGTGAATCAAAGGTATGGTGAATCGAGTAGTTTTAATATAAAATAAAAGTCTCCCAGACAATGACATTTGTAAACTTAATAATGTTCATTTAGTAATGATAGATTGACTTATGTCTTTGAGGGCGAGTTGGACCATACAACTATAACCATAAAAAAGCGGTAAAATCTACGGTTGTCAAATATGGGTTACACCATTTCAGCGAAAGTTAAAATTACGTAATAGCTAGCGCTCACCATAACCGCTCGATGTCGACCGGTTAATGCTATAGCTTTGGCAAGTCAACTGTCAAAGTGAAGACGTATAGATTTAACAGTAAGAAATAATAAAATGTTGAATTCTAACGTTATTGTTTTGACAAAGGTGGAGTTTCTTGCCAGTTCTTGTTCACGAAGATTTTTCTAAACTGGTGGTAGGGTCATGTTTTATTTGATGTCAATAAGAACAAGTAATTGTCAATGTTGAGAAATAAATATTTGAATTTGAAGGTATGGGCCTGTGCTGCAACTCACCCTAAGTCTAAAGTGAATACCAAACTTTATGCACGTTCTCTTAGTGAAACTATTAGACCTTGGTCTGTAATAGGTTGACGACCAAGTAGCGTAGTGTTTAGTGGCCCTGCCTCATGCGCCGGAGGTCCCAGGTTCGAGTCCTGGTCCTGGATGAACACAAATGTTTGTTCTCGGGTCATGGTTGTTGATATTTATATATGTATGTTTATACTGGGTTCCTCCCCAGTTTGTTGAACGGTCATCCATAACACAAGCTCTACTCACTGTGGTGATGTACAGTTGGTGTGTTTGTCTGAAAAAAATAGGTACAAGTAGTTTTATATGGTAGTAACAAAAGAACTGACACAAATTAAGTTGTGACCATTTTACTCATCGTCGACAAGACGTCAGTATTTCAGCAATAGTTCATCTCGTTCCTTTTCTTAAGTATCTCAGTATTTGTTCAATTGGAGGTCTTTTTATATTTATAAATTTATATTTAAGTTTGCCTTTACCTGTATAGCCACATGTTAATATTTCTTAATTTTTACGTATACTCTAACCTGCTTTTTGCTTAAATCTTGTGGATATTAAGTATTAAGTTTAGGTTGTTACGTCAATTAAAAAAAATTAAGCTTCAAAATCAAATCAACAAAGAATTAAACAAAAATCAAGAATAATTAATTTTAACTCAAAATAAAAACTTTAAAACGTATTGGTGAAAAAATTATGATGCTCATACGATTGTCCCACGATGTATTGAAAAAAACTTACAGGAGTTGATATTTGATATTTGCTCGTAAAAACTGGTAAAAAGACGCAATCATGAATAAGTTTTATATCGCTATTGTATCGAATCGGACCTTCGACGTTATCGGATCGGAATTCCGCTCGAAATCTAAGCAAGTGCATTTTTCCAGTGTGGTACGTAGTTTTGATACTATTTTAAGTTTCTATGGTGTCTAACCTATCTTTACATTTCGTATAAAGTTTTATAAAAATATATAATACTTTTTTTAAGTAACATTTTATTAAAAAAACAAAGCTCATATGTCTTTTTCATTTCCGATTCCAGCTAGC